>OY728133.1:498453421-503406063 GCA_963277665.1 Viscum album
CCTTATACCGGGGTATAAGTGTAAGGTTTTATTCTTGGATGTTTAGGCCTTGAAAGTAACATTTTGGCTCAGAAAGGGGTTTGAATAACATTGCTCAATGATGTAGAATATTGTGTGGATTTTACTCTTTCTTTCATTGGGTTTTCATTCATGATGATTCATGGGTAATTGTTGGCTTCTTGGTGTCGATCCATGTATAATCTTATATTCTGTTTGTAGGTGCAGAATATTTAGAGGTGCAGAATGTTTACAAGTGCAGAATCGTAGAGGTGCAGAATTATAGACCGAGCTGCAGCAGAGACCGAGGTGCAGTAGAGCAGAATAAATTCTGTTTGTTTTGTTTCTGAAGTAACAGTTAAACTTTTATTTCATAAGAAAACCATTTAAGTTGCAGAAAATCGATTTCTCAATAAGCAATCTGGAAACATCATGCCTGATTGTGCTAATCAGCTGTGGTTTTGGTGTAGCCCGAGTCGGTGGATGGTTTCTTGTAGCCACTTGGCCTGGGAAAATATTCAATCACATTCAAAGATGAGGAAGTGAGGGTTATTTATTTTAGATTATGAATTCAACTCATGTCTGCACATTCTTTTTTTGTGATTTAATGTTTTCATGTTTTCATGATATCATGTTTTCTAGGTTGACATGGCAGCCCTATTACACATGGGTTATGGGGATCTTAAGGCTTTGGGAATTCCAATGGTAAATGAATTATTATTCCTTCATGTTCATTGATCATAGGTTTTTTAATGTTCATTGTCGGAGGCCAATACTGTTAGATGGTGGCATCTGATTTTTGTATTAGATTTTTTAAAATTATTTTCTGTTTGCCTCAATTGGAGGGTGACAATTTTTAACTTGTCATGATATCTGGACATGACATGACATAAGTTAATCAGGTTTGGCTTTGACATAAAGGGGTTCGGGTTGTGATAGGGTTGAGGAATCTTACACAAATAACTCAACATGAGAAAACATTTTATTATAATTATAACAACCGAAGTTTTCAAAGGATGGATATGAGCAACATATGCTAGTGAATCATTTGGCTCCAGCATTGCTTACAGTTTTGCTCTTGCCATCTCTTATTAGAGCTTCTCTAAGTCGAATTGATAACATGAATTCTTTTGTAAGTTCTTCTATCTAAACAATTCATTGTCTTTTACATATTGCTTCTTAAATTGAAAGTTCAAAACTTTATGAGCATGTCCAGTCTCAGTGCTTCGCTCGTTTACTCATTACATCTACATGATTTATTAGTTGTTTTTTGACAGCGTTTCATTTCATTACTTCTTCCTTTTTACCACAGTTATGGGTTTGAGATTAATATTTCTCTTCCTTTCAATAGATACATCATTTTGGCTTTGTCAACTCTGAAGATATGAATGTTTTTTCTGGTGAAAGGAAGTTCACCAGTTTAGTGGGATACTCCAGCAGCAAGCTTGCACAGATGCACATGCAGCTGTATGGTGTTTGGCTGTCCAATGATTTAAAGGCCTTATAAACCCTCAACATCACTCAAAACATTTAGAAATAGTAGGAAAAGAGTTTGAAGGTGGTGGGAAATTGTTTTTTTAATCTTCATGATATTCTGTTTTTTTAACAATGCAATTCAAAACAGTGTCACTGTTTCATTGCAGATCTTGTTTAGCAGTGTCCTCCACAAGCGGCTGCCTACTGAGTCTAGTATCAGTGTAGTTTGTGTTTCTCCTGGTGTTGTACACCCCAATGTGGTAAGTTTCACTGATTATTTTAAAATCTTTATATATATGATATGATAATTGTATAAAGGATGCCTTCATCAAATGGGGTCAAACATTTGGAATTTATTTATGGTGGTGGGGGGGGGGGTTGATTTTCATATCATGCTGAATTCTCATGTCAAATTCTCAGTTTTATCCGTATGAATCTGGGAAAGGGATCTTCCCAAAATTTTCCCTGCTCTTTATCATCTGATACCCTACTTCATTTTTGATTCTCAAGAAGGTGAGCATCTATTATTTCAACTGTACTGGTCTTCTTGAAGGCACTAAATTGGTGTTCCCATAAGGCCATGTTTGGTTACACTTCATTTATTGAATGAAACAAAATAGGATGTTTTGAGGTTGGATGACAGGTGGATGAAATGAAGGACTCAACACTTGAAATATTATCAGATCATCACATACCATATCCTTGAACGGAACTAGACATAACTCCTATCTATTTCCACTGATGCGATCATATTTTAGAAGGTTTGTAGGATATGTTTAGGAATTGATGTCATAGATTCCATCATTTCTAGGATCTGCTAAGAAAAATCTTTGTAGGGAATGGGAATATACAACCATTCTACTGTTAGGGTAAGAATGTGAGTCTTCCACAATTTTTTAGTCAATATGCTTTGACAAGGTCCTCTAATTTACATTGTATTTTCATGTTGGGATTGATATACCAGAGTTTGTATTTTCATACCATTATTGATTACTGATATATCTGAATGGTAGGATTGATATGTCTGTAGGCATAGAATAGTAGAGAGGTGGAGTTGTAGATCGTGGGTGCATTTCAGGAGTTGATATGTCTGCACCCACGGTTTTCCAAACCGTGGGTGCATTTCGGGAATTGTTATTCAGTATACCCACGGTTTGCAAACCGTGGGTACATATGGGGAGCATTAAATCAGTGTACCCACGGTTTTTAAACCGTGGGTATAGATGTCTATACCTACGGTTTGTTAAACCGTGGGTAATGTCAATTTTTCTTCATTTATACCCACGGTTCTATGAAAACCGTGGGTATAGCCCTATTGCGACGACATTGCAGCCGGCGGTTCTTGAAACCGTGGGTATATCCTATACCCACGGTTTTAAGGGCTATACCCACGGTTTAAAACCGTGGGTATAGGTGGTATTTCCAGTAGTGAAAACCATTTAAATACATTTAATAAAAATATTTTTCAATAAAAGTGTCCCATAACAATTTTAATCTTTGAAAGAAATTTTAATTTCAAAACATTCATTTCCAAATAAATAAATCCTTGAAACCATTTTTAAAACATGGACTTTAATGATAATGATTTATAAGAATAAATCTTTAAAACATTTAAAATGATATTTTAGTTAAAGAGTTCCTAACAAAATGAGAGATACTTGAATACAAGTAATTGAGAATTAACCTTTATAAAAGCTTAAAATATCATGAGAATAAAGATATGCATGATATAATATGTCAAAGGGTAGTATATACACCATATAAAATTGAATTTGTGTATAATAACAAATAATTTTCAATGGAATATAAATTGAGACAAAGACCCATGCAAAGATCATATCCATAGATTAAGGAAAAATCAATGACATAATTATGTGTGACAAATAATAATTCAGCCAATATAAGTGGATATTAAGTTTAAAACAATCATAATTCATTCACACATATTTAGAGCATGACATAATCTACCAATATAAGTTTAACCCAAAGAATTGAAATTGGGTTAAGAAGTTCTCTTACAGAAATTTGGTAGCCTAACAACGTCACTTTAAAATTAAGAAAATGAGTTGATGAGAGAGGAAAGGAAATTTCATAACATGTACATAAATTATACAGAAATAAGGATATATAATAACATATTCCAACATAAGAAAATGTAAATTCAAAATAACTAACATAAAAGAAGTATCTGATTAGTAGAGGAGTGTGAGAGGCTCCTTTACCGATTTGGTAACTTACGAAACATAAACCACGTGAGATAAGGATAATACAATGAAGATGTAAATACCCATAAATTAAATTATATTAAACAATTAATATAATAATGGGGAGTACTAACTCCACACAAAAGGAAATAGTTTCAAATATAGCATGAATCTCACGGGAATAAAATGTGAGATGAAAACCCCTTACCTAAAGTCCGAGTTGTCTTATATGTTCCTTGTTCTTCCTAAATAATAAACTTAAGTTAATTTATAATTGATTAAGAATATTTTTAAACTTTATAATTCCTTTTATATCACTTATTACCTTTCTATAATAATTAGTTAATTATTTGAGTTCATATCAGACATTTTGTTGATGTTTGAAACTTGAGTTAAAAATGAAGTTGTTATAATTATAAATTGTCCATGTGGTCAAAATTCCATTATCTATAAAATGATATTCATGATTTATATACCATATATATAATATATATCCAGTATATATGTATTTATAACAGTCCATATATTTTGGATATATGAAAATGAAATGCACCGTTCATGGAGACGGTAAGCCGTACGTACGAATGAATGATATTTCCATTTTCATTTTCTTTTCATTTTAAAAGGAATGAAAACCAAATGATACATAGGTATATTATTATTCTAGTACAATTTCATATATTATATATGTTACCTAAGTTTATTAACACCATCATTTTTATGTTCCATGTATGGTATGAACGAGTCATATCACTTTGAGGGGGCGGTAGTCCGCACTTCCTCAAATGAAATTATCTTATTTACCAATTATGGAAACCTTAAATGTATGCTATAAATGAAAAATACAGAAGAATATAGAAAAAATAAACATAATATATATCATATATAAATATAGTTCCATCATAATGGCCACCATGAGTGGAGGTTGGATATATTTGAAGAATCATCATTTTGTGAGGCAGTAGTTCGTCATCCATAGAAATAGTATGTTCGTATCCATTAGATGGAGGTGTGTAGAAGTGTAGTTTATATATTTCTCATAACAAAAACCTAGTATATTTATGATACTGTTGTTTTTATAAAATAAAGGAATAAATAGTGTTTAGGGGGTTAGAGATGTAAAATAAAAGAAAAGAACATAAGAGAAGATGTTACCTTTAAATGAGGAAACTCCATTTAGTTTGAATCAAAAGGCTTCCTTGAAGTGCCTTATGCATAAGGTGAGGATTCTAGAAGGAATATATGGATGTAGGGAGCTTAATTGGGAAGTTATGTGAAGAGAAAATTGGATTTAGAGGTGTGGGTAATGAGTTATTGGTGATGGATTTTTATAAGGGGGGAGAGGCTCTTTAGAAAAGTTTCAAAACATTATTTTATTATAAATTTATTTTCGGTTTCAGAAGGTCAAAAACTAATTCAATTAAAAGATAAGATGACTATTGGTCGAAATAAAATCATCCAATAAGAATTGGATAGGTTTTGGATAGTTTTTTGAGTTTTATAATCTCATTTATTTAAATCATTTTTTAATAAGGTAATCATCGCATCATCATTGTGTCACAAATAATTTTATTTATTTGATTATAAAAATTATTAATAAAATATCATGATTTTGGAAATATTTTTTGATTTCAAATGAATATTTATATTTGAAGAGATAACTTATATAACCCCATGTAAAAACTGATTCATTAAAGATATCTGTTCAAGTAATTTTTGTCTTTACTTTAAATTAATTAATATAAAGTGTCATTATCAATCCTATGTGGCTCCATGGGGTCCCAATTTAGACCCAAGGATTCCCATGGTCAGAAATGTTTCAGACAGTAGGATTAGGATACATGTTAGGATAATTTAATATTATTATAATAATATTATTTACCCTTATTTACCAGATTTACCTATTAACCATGGTAAATAAAATATTTACTCAAGTAAATATTCCTGATGTCTAGAAACTAATGTTACCTATTCAAAAAATTGGAACCTTATTATTCTAAATATGTAATAATTTTTTTCAAATTCAAAACATAGAAGTGGGGTAAATTAATTTAAAATTAATTCCCATTGTCAAAACAAAAAGTGTGTTTTTAAGAAATAATATCTATCAAAAATTGACACTTTTTTATGTTCAATTTAAGAGAAAAATTACATCCAATGACAGAAATTGGATCAAACGGTAAATATATAATCAAATTAAACTTTAAAATCAATTAAAAGAATATTCTAACTATATAAAAAATTAGATTAAAAGGAATTTTTGAATTAAAAAGCAGTATTTTTTAACTATTCATTAAAAAATGAACATTATTAGAAAAATACCAAAATTTCATCCAAAGTAAATTTTGTTGTCCTAATTCTAAAGAAGAATATTATTTTTTTCAAACAGAACATATAAAAGTGAAAAAACTAGATTTAAGAAGGGTTCTCCATCAAATGGTAGTAAATCGTCCTTTTAAAGAATATTAGAGTGTTTATGCTTAAAAATGGATTCATTCACATTTTAAGATTCTATATTTTATTAGATAAATGTAAAATCATTTTAAAACATGTATAATCATATTTTAGTTAGTCTTGTTCATTCCTCCCAATAAAACCTCTATGCATTAACTACCATTTATAATAATAATAATAATAATATATTATTTTTTGGTATAACTTAACGTTGTGTGTAACGTAATATTTCGAAGAAACCCATTGCTTCGTATCGGGTACACCAACAAACATGAAATATAATTAAAATTAAAATTAATATTTAATTCAAAAATATTAATAAATTTAAAAATTCCATATTCTTTATTCACCTAGAATATTACATCCTTCCCCCTTTTGGGAATTGCATCCACACAATGTTAAAATTGGGCTAAAAAACATCCTTAAATGTCTCACATCAGAAAAAGAGTCAATAAAACTATCACATTAAAAGAAAGAAAGATAATTATAAAGGTCACCTGAGATAACCCATACTAGGATTCAATGAAGACATGGATATAGAGGAGAAACAAAGTGTCAAGTTATGATGGAGAGTGATAGAAAACATGATTAGGAGAATGTTAACCACTAGAAAACCACAAACTTGTGATAGGTTAAATGACATTTGGTTTCCTTGTATGAAAAGTAAACAGACATAGTTTTTGTTTAAACATTCATTTAATAAATTTGTAGAATTTCATTATGAGATTGACTAAGTACATAAGGAAATATAATTAATTTTCAAGGAGAGTTTCATCCTTTAATAGGTTTCTACCAAAAGCTCATCATTTCTCCAAATGATGAGTATTCAAGATGACATGGTCACACCGAAAGCGCTAGAATCAACTTCTACAGAATCACATAATCCATAAAATATGAACTATATTTTCCCTTGTCTTTAAAAATTGACCAAAACCAAAACGGTTAGTATAAGATAGGATAATCCCCAAAAATTACAATACTTTATAAAAATAAATACTATTCTTAGTCCCCAAAATTTGACAAACAATACCCAAAGTTTGGTAAAGACCATTCAATAAACAAATGTCCTTAAAATTCTTCAAAGTAACCCAAACTAAGATTCTAACCCAAAACTAAAAAGGATTTAATCACATAGTCTTCTATAGTAAATCTTAAAATTTATATCCAAATTACATTGACTTCTCTTAAAGTCTCAGACTGAAGTATAACTAACCAAATCACATATCCTCTATGATAGGTTAATCTTTTCCATAAATAACCCAAATCTACGTATGTCCATAATAAAAACATAGATTCTTACAAAATAAAATCCCACCATTACTACTCAATTTAAATCCCAATTTATTCTATTTTTCATAGGCATATAGTTTCCCAAAAAGAGAAAACGTCTTCCAAAATAACCTTAATCACTTAATCCCCAAACCATTTTCCACACTAAGGATATCCATTTGTTAAAATGTAAGATCTCAAATCAACTTATTCATGATTAATAAAATCATTTAACTAAAAAGAATAAGTCATACTATCCTGTAAATTCTTGTAGTCTAGTGGTAGGTGATAAATCCCAATCGCACTTTGGTTGTGAGTTCGATTCCCACAACATTGTTCGATGCGACGGGTTGTCACACAGTCTTCATGTTGTCCTTTTTCAAAAACTATACAATTTTATAAAATTCCAAACAAGGAGATAAACTCTTGAAAAATTACCATAACATGATTTAACCTCAATGGTTTTATTATGCCTCTCATTTTCATCCCAACTCATAATGACCTCAATATCTTAATTCATGAAGTGTTATATATATTGACAATTTTTTCACCTCCATAAAAAAACACTATTACCAAAGAATGAACATCGTACCTTGATCATTTGGTCCACCTGGTTTCATCATCATCATATTCACATAGATAGATGGTCCATGAATTGCAATAATGATTTAGAGATCCTTCAAAATCATCTAGTTCTTTTATCCAAATACACCTCATACAACTTGGGTTATATGGGTGATCACAAAAAATTGTTTTGGAAACAAACAATGTATGATATAAAATTTCAAAATATTCTGCTAAAGCTTTCTTTTTATGAAACAATAAGGACAAGTTTGAGATGAAACATTTAATAAAGGGTCCTTTTAAAATACCATAAGTATTTTCTGAAAGATATAATTTAAATGTAAATATAAATAGGTTACGCAGGGGTCTCATTCTTCATCACCTTTTTCAAAATCATAATACGCTTCAAAATCTTGTGATAAGGTAAAATATTTTAAAATGCCTTGATAATATTTACCTTTCTTGAAAATATGAGAATATTGAGAAAATAAGATTTGATTAAATACAAACCATGATCCATGATGGTATTGAGGTGTAGTGGATGTGTTTGATATCTCAAAAAATTTCTTGCAAGTGAGTTGAATGTTAGAAAATGTTTACGAGACTTCTGGACATGACATGCAATAATTATTACAAGCAATTCATCAGGAAGAGATAGGAATTTTGTTTGAGATCCTCTTCATTTCATATGTAACAAACTTTCTGTGATCTAAAAATGTTACAAAATATGGATTTAACTTAAATAATAGACATAGAGACAAACCACACTACATGAAATTCGTCGTTTCGCGGCGGTTTTTTCATGGCGGTTTAAAAACCACTGCGAAATGAATCTTTTTTGAAATATTTTTGAGGATTAGCAGCAGTTTTTTAAAAAACCGCCGCAAAACCGCCTCGAAATGAAAGGAAAAAAATAAAAAAACATGAGAAACCCCGAAATCACTAAAACGACCATAACTTTTGATCCGGGCGTCCGTTGGAGCACCACAACCAGTCAAATCGAAGCTCATGAAGAGATATAAGGGCATGTATAATAAAAACTATGAGACGGTCTAAGGTGCGAAAGATATGAGAGTTATAATAAAGATGAAAAAAGTTATTCAACTTAAAACGGCCATAACTTTCGATCCGGATGTCCGTTTTGGCTCTACCACATATCGAATAGAAGACATCGAAGAGAGATACACACCAATTGAAAACAAAAAGCTTCTGTTGTGTTTTCAACCCCAAAAACCCATGTGAAGGCCTCCAAAACCCGGTTTCTGTCACCGATGTCTCGTCGAACTTGTCTTCAAATGGATCTAACTTTTGATCCACGTGTCAGTTCGGACTCCTCCACCTTCCAGATCGTAGTTCGTTCTATGAGCTTCAGTTTGACTAGTCGTAGCGCCCACATGGACTTCTGGATCATAAGTTATGACATTTTTAGTGGGTATTGGGTTTGTTATGTTTTTCGATGCCTCGTTTCTAGCACCCATTCCCCGTCAATTTTTTTAAAAGATCGTAACGTCCGATCCGCTGGTCCATTAGGTCCCTTTCACCTATCATCTCGAAGATCATTTCAGGATCTTTGATTTGACTGGTCGCGGATCTGGATCGAACTCTCGGATCATATGTTATCTTCGTTAATGTGAGTCCAATGTTTTTGTCACTTTATGACCATTTTGACGAGTTTTAATGGTTGCCCAATTTATTACTGTTTATTTGGGTTTCCATGACTTGTTATCTTTATCAATGATTTTTTGTGGGTTATTATGATGATTATGTTGCATTCATAAGGGGTTTTCCAGAGCTTTCAAGAGTTTTCATGCGTTCTCATGCTTTCTAATGCTTCCTTCTTCATGCTTCTCCATCTGTTTTCATGCGTTTTCATAATTTTTCATCCCTTATCATGCCTTTTCGTACTTTTTCATGTGTTTCATTTATTATTTATTATTTATAATATACTTTAATTTATTTATTATTTATTATTTATTATTTATAATATAATTTAATTTATTTATAATCTATTATTGGTTACTGGTTATTTCTTATGTATTATTTATATTTATTTATTATTTATTATTATTTATTATTTATTATATATTATATATTGTATATTATATATTATATATTATGTATTATATATTATTTATTATTTATTATTTATTATTATTAATCATATTATTTGTTACAGGTTATTTATTATTTATTATATATTATATATTATATATTATATATTATATATTGTTTATTATTAAAAATAATAATATTTTATTTATTATATATTATATATTATATATTATATATTATATACTATATATTATATATTAGTATTTATTTATAATTATTTATTATTTATTGTTTATTGTTTATTGATTATTCTTTATTATTTATTATTTATTATTTATTATTATTAATAATATTATTTTATTTATTATATACTATATATTATATATTATATATTATATATTATATATTATTTATTATATACTATATATTATATATTATATATTATATATTATATATTATATATTATATATTAAATATTATATATTATATATTAAATATTATAAATTATATATTAAATATTAAATATTAAATATTATATATTATATATAATATATAATATATAATATATAATATATTATATTTTATTTATTATATATTATGTATTATTATTTATTTAGTGTTGTTTATTCTTTATTATTTATTTAGTCTGGTTTATTCTTTATTATTTATTTAGTCTTGTTTATTCTTTATTATTTATTATTTAATATTTAATATTTATTATTATTATTATTTTTATTGTTATTTATTATATATTTATTTTTATATATTATTAATTTTTGTTTATTGTTTATTGTTTATTATTTATTATTTATTATTTATTATTTATTATTTATTATTTATTATTTAATACTTTTTTATTTAGTATTTATTATTTATTTATTATTTATTATTTTATGTTTTTTATTTATTATTATTTATTATTTGTTATTTATTATTATTTATTGTTTATTATTTATTATTTATTATTATTTCTTATTTATTATTATTTCTTATTTCTTATTTATTATTATTTATTATTATTTATTATTTATTATTTATTATTTATTATTGTTTATTTGTTATTTATTATTTGTTTATTATTATTTATTTTTTGTTATTTATTTTTTATTATTTATTATTTATAATTATTTATTGTTTATTATTTATTATTTTTTATTTTTTATTTAATATTTATTATTTGTTTATTATTATTTATTTTTTGTTATTTATTGTTTATTTTTTATTAGTTTTTATTATTTTTTATTTATTATTTATTATTTATTATTTCTTAATTATTATTTATTATTTAATATTTATTCTTTATTATTTGTTTATTATTATTTATTATTATATATTATTATATATTATTATATATTATTATATATTATTATATATTATTATATATTATTATATATTATTATTTATTGTTTATTGCTTGTTGTTTATTGTTTTTTATTTATTATTTATTATTTATTGTATTTTTATTTTATTATTTTATTGTATTATTATTTTAATTTCGTAATTTTATTATATTATTATATTATTTTCATAATTTTATAATATATGTAAATATTATTATAATTTATTTTTTATTTTTTATTTTTTATTGATTATAATAAACAGTAAATAGTAATAAATAAATAAATAACTCAATATAAAACTAAGAAATTAATAATTATTAATTATTGATTATTGTTTATTGTTTAATTATTATTGTGTTTATATCTATTAGTTATGTATTATTTGTTTTTTCAATTAGTATATATAAGAATGTTAAATTCTGTTTATTAACCACATGGCGAGCTTGCTGGAGTGGTAATGTCTTTGAAAAATATGCAAGAGGTTAGGGGTTCAAATCTCACCAAATGTAGTATTTCTTTATATTGCATGTGCATGTGTGGATAAAATAAATAAAGTGCTTAAAGTAAATAAAGTAAATAAAATAAAAACGAATAAATAAAATAAAGAAATAAATACGAAATAAAAAATAAATAAGAAATATAATAAATAAATACGAAATAAAATAAATAAATAATAAATAAATAAATAACTAATAAATAATAAATAATAAATAATAAATAATAAATAATAAATAATAAATAAAAAATAAAAAATAAAAAATAAAAAAATAATAATTTAATAAAAAATAAATAATAAAAAATAAAAAATAAAAAATAAATTAATAAATAAAAAAATAAAAAAATAAAAAAAATAAAAAAAAATAAAAAAAACATAAAAAAACCGCTGCTAAAAAACCACCGCGAAACGTTCTACAACGTTTTTGAAAACCGCCGCAAATAGTTTCCCGACGCACAATTTAGCGGCGATTTTTCAAAACCGCCGCCAATCGATTTAGTGGCGGTTTAAACCGTCGCGAAATGGAAAAATAAACCGCCTCTAAATGGTCATTTTTCTGTAGTGCCATGTGTCTAACAAAAACTCTTAATCCCTAAAGTTGTCTAAACCGACCTCTGATACCAACTATAAGGCCCTAGTCTTAAACATTTCTTGATCTTGAGTTAAATCAAGAATCCATATTGAAGATCTTTTCAGGTTTAGAGCTTTATAGAAATAGGCCATAACTATTACATTACATCTCAAAATCACAAAGTAAACACTTATACTTAGTTTCCATTTTTTCATAAAAGAAAAACTGTTAAAAAAAGAAACATGTCTAGTTCCATGTTATAGACAGCATGAAGTTTCCATGATCCCATCCTTAACCCTATTTATCTTTATGTACAGTGAAAAACATTTCAAAACATGGTATGAGCATAAAAATCTCAGTAAGGGTTATAAAATAAAGAATGAAAACATTATCCCATCAATAAATACAAATCAATGAAACCATACTTTTCAATCATGACATACCTTATGAAATCATAAGATTTATGAATAAGAGAGAGAAATAATAAATCCTAAAGGTTACTTATGGAATACATAACATACTTACATTGTAGCTTTGACAACAATGTATGGAGTAACGTTTGGAATACCCATCACAGTATATTCTTTAAATCTCTTAGGGGAAACATTAACATTTACCTCTGTCACGTCATCCAATGCATTAGAGATCTATCTCGAGATCACCCACCCTATGTTTATCATGGAACCACCCATATGCATAAATAATTCCAAATAACCATAACATATTCATAAAGAATAAAACAAGAATAAAGGAAAGATAAAATTTCCACATTGCAATCACAATATACCATTTCATGATATTGACATAATCAATGATTTATCAAATCATTTTCAAATCCATTTAAAAACATTTAATAAAGATATTTTTGATCAAAGTTTCCCATACCACTTTGACGATTTTAAAAGAAATTTTAATTTCAAAACATTCATGTCCTTATAAATAAATCCTTAAAACCATTTTTAAAACTTGGAAATTAATGAGAAAGATTTAGAAGAATAAATCTTTAAAACATTTAAAATGATATTTTAGTTAAAGAGTTCCTAACCAAATGAGAGATTCTTGAATACAAATAATTGAGGAATAAAATCAATCACAGCTTATAATATCATGATATTAAAGTGATTCACGATATAATATGTCAAATTTCATTATATACACCATATAAAATTGAACTATTGTATAAAAACAAATAAGTTTCAATGGAATGTAAATTGAGACAAAGTCCCTTGAAAAGATCATATCCATAGATTAAAGACAAATAAATGACATAATTATGTGTGAAAAATAAGAATACACCCAATATAAGAGGATATTAAGTGTAAAACAATCATCATTCATTCACACATATTCCTAGCATGACATAATCAAGAAGTAGAAGTTTAACCCAAAGAATTGAAATTAGGTTAAGAAGTTCCCTTATAGAAATTCGACAGCCTAACAATGTAACTTTAAAGTTAAGAAAAATGTGTTGGTGAGAGAGGAAGGGGTATCTCATCACATAGACATAAAATTTATAGCAATAAGGATATATAATAACATATCACAACATAAGAAAATGGAAATTTAAAAGACCTAACGTAAAAGAAGTCATTGATTATAAGAGGAGAGTGAAAGGTTCCCTTACTGATTTGGTAACTTACGAAACATAAACCACATGAAAGAAGGATCATACAATGAAAATGTAAATACCCATAAATTAAATTATATTACACAATGAACACAATAATGGGAAGTACAAACACCACACAAAATAAAACAGTGGAAAATGTAGCATGAATCTCATGGGAACAAAAAGTGAGATAAAAACCCCTTAAATCAAGCCCGACTTGTCTTGTATTGTCCTTGTTATCCCTGAATAATAAATTTAATTTAATTTATAATTTCCTAAGAACCTAGTTTATTATTACTTTTATATCACTTATTATAACAATTATTTAATTATTTGAGTTCATATCGGACATTTTGTTGATATTCGAAACTTGAGTTAAAAATGAACTTATTATAATTATAAATTGTCTATGTGGTAAAAATTATATTATCTCTAGAATTATATTCATGATTTATATATCATATATATCATATATATCCATTATATATGTATTTATAATTGTCCATATCATTTGGATATTAAAAAATGAAATTCATTGTTCACGGAGACGGTAAGTCGTACGTACGCATGGACGCTACTTCCATTTCATTTTTTTATTTTAAAAGGAATGAAAACCAAATGAAACATAGGTATATTATTATTCCAGTATAATACCATATTTATATACATTACATAATTTCATTAACACTATCTTTTATACATTCCATGTATGGTATGAACGTGTCTTATCAATTTGAAGGGGAGATAGTCCGCACTTCCTCAAATGAAATTATCGTATTTACCCATTTTGTAAACCATAAAGGTATGATAAAAATGAAAAATATAGAATCATATAGGAAAAATAAACATAATATATATCATATATAAATACATTTCTATCATAATGGCCACCAGTAGAGGTTGTTGGAGATATTTGAACAATCATCGTTTCGTGTGGTAGTAGTTCACCGTCCACAGAAACAATATGTTCGTATCCATTAGATGACAGTGTGTGGAAGTTTTGTTTAGATAAATCTCATAAAAAAACCTAGTATATTAATTATACTGGTGTTATTATAAAATAAATGAATAAAGAGATTTTAGGGGGATGGAGAAGTAAAAGAAAAGAAAAGAACTTAAGATAAGATGTTATATTTAAATCGGGTAACTCCCTTTGGTTTAACCAAAGGGCTTCCTTGAACTACCATCTGCCTAAGGTAAGGAATCTAGGAGGAAAAGAAGGATGTAGGGATATTAATTGGGCAGATTTTGGATGATACATGGGGCTTGAGAGGTGTGATTAATGGGTTAGTGGTGATGACTTTTCATAAGGGGGAAGAGGATCTCTTTAGGAAAGCTGGAAACCATTATTTTATTATAAACTGATTTTCGGTTTCAAAAGGTCCAAAAGTCCTTCTATTATAAGAGAATATGAATTGTTTTCTATATATAATCATCCAATTATAATTGGACAGGTTTTGAATAGTTTTTTAAATTTTATAATCTCATTTATTTAAATCATTTATTAATAAGGTAATCACTGCATCATCATTGTGTCACAAATAATTTTATTTATTTGATCTTTAAAAATTATAAATAAAATACCATGATTTAGTAAATATACTTATATTTCTAATTAATATTTATAGTTGAATAGATAACTTATATAACCTCATGTAAAAATTGATATACTAAAAGATATATGTTTATGTAATTTTTGCCTTTACTTTAAATTAATTAATATAATGTGTCATTATCAATCATATGTGGCACCATGGGGTCCCAAAGTCGACCCAAGGATTACCATTATCATAAATTTATCATCAAATAGGATTAGGACATGTGTTAGGGTAATTTAATATTATTATAATATTTTTTGTTTACCCTTATTTACCAGATTTAACTTTTAACCACGGTAAATAAAATATTTACTAAAGTAAATATTCATAATGTCTAAAAATAAAAGTTACCTATTCACATAATTTAGAAATACTTATTCTAAATAATGAATCCATTTTTTTCAAACTCAAAACACAGAACTGGTAGAAATAAATTTAAAATTAATTTTCGTTGTCAAAAAAGCATGTTTTTAAGAAATAATATCTATCAAAAGATTGACACTTTTTTATGTTTAATATAAGAGTAAAATTACTTCAAATGTCAAAAATTGGATTAAATTGTAAAAATATAATCCAATTAAACTTTAAAATCAATTAAAATAATATTTTAACTATATAAAAAAATTCGATTAAAAGGCAGTTTTGAATAAAAAAGTGGTATTTTTCACTATTCATTTAAAAAATGAACATTATCAGAAAAATACCAAAATTTCGTCCAAAGTAAAATTTGATATCCTAATTCTAAAGAAGAATATTATTGTTTCAAATATTATATATAAAAGTGACAAAAACTAGATTTAAAAAGGGTTCACCAACAAAAGGTTGTAAATCAACCTTTTAAAGAATATTAGAGTTTTTATGCTCAAAATTGGATTCATTAACATTTTAAGATTATAAAATTAATTGGATAATTGTAAAAACATTTACCAAAAATTTATAATCATATTGTAGTTAGTTCTGTTCATTCTTGTTAATACAATGACTATGTGTTAACTACCATTTAAAATAATAATAATAATATATTATTTTTCGTTATAACTTGACGTTGTGTGTAACGTAAGATTTAAAAGAAACCCACATATTCGTATCGTGTAGAAATCTAACATGACATATCCTTTAATGTAAAATTAAAATTTAATTCAAAAATATTAAGAAATATGAAAATTCCATATTCTTTATTCACCTGGGATGTTATAATCTCCAACCCTTTTGTCCACCCCCTTTTCCTCAAGAACTACCTAAACCATTTCTTTTCCTTTTACTCCTTAGAATAGGCACCCTAATTAATTTTTATTCTAATCATAGGCAACATAACATTAGGACCCCTAATTTCCACTCCTCAATGATAGTGTTTACACCATACCCCACACAGAGGTTCATGAGTAGTAGAAATGTAATCCCTAAAGGTGGAATCACCAAGGGAAACATCCAATATTTCTTGGTAGAGAGGAATTTTGTTGGATCTTCATAAAAAAACATTAATATGGTCTCCTTAGGTGTAATACCCATCCATGTCTGAGCTATATGTCATAAAACTACATAGTCCCACACCCTAGTAAAATGATGTTAAAATGTATGATACCTTCTTCAATACAAGATGTGAAATTGTAGCCTAACATTATGTTATGAGCATAGGATGCTCCATGTATGATCATTATAGGATGCCACTCCCTCCCCCCATCAGTGGGATGTCACCATACAACCAACATTCTTGGGAATCCCATACACGTAATCCCTACATCATTCCACAATGATTATCATTCGGCGACATGAAAATCCTTACCGTATGATGTTAAACTATATAGACTAGTCATGTCACAAGACCATAAATTTTGGCATAAAAAATGTGGGTTTTGATCCCTATTTGTTAACAAGTTATGAAGGATACCTCTATGAGGTTTAATCTCTACATACCAAAACATATATGGTACCTTACTGAGGTTCAATCCCAACACACCAACATCACCATAAAAATCCTTAAGTGTGATCATCTCCACCCATAGGGGTTAACTTTATCTTAACACAACCAAATATCAAGTGTGAAATCTTCTCACTCAAGAAAAAAGTTAACCAAATCCCAAGTGTGTAATCTTCCCCCATGGGGACACATTTAAATAAATCCCAAGTGTGAAATATCCCCCTAGGGAAAAAGTTATCCGCCTTCCTGTACCCAAAAGACATTAAACCTATAACCCAACTATTTCCATAATACATTAAACCTGTGAATATTTTTTGAAATATCTACCCCATACAATAAACATGGGATGCCTGGGGTAAAAATCCTTAAATACCTTATTCCCTTCGTGTCAACTACCTCATGGATGATATGGGATGCCTTAGGTTCTAAACCTAATATAATTTATATGAGATTCCCCCAAAATGGATTTTTTTTCAAATTACCAATCTTCCCAACATCTAGAAATTCCCAGACATTCCCAACATTACTATACATTCTAACAAAAGGTTACTGAGCTATCAATACATAAGCATCATAATTAACAAGAATCCACCTCAAGATGGAATTGGGAAGGTGTTTCATGAACATGAATTAAATCTATGATGGAGGATCGAACTAGGTGATGAGCTATAAGAATGAATCCATGAATGGAGGTACAAACATCCCATAATCACTTTTCAATCAAGGAGAAAATGTTACATATTAGGATGATGGAATACACCCACCTTTGTAATGAAGAAATATTGGACAACATGTAGCATTTCACTTTCAGATGGAAAGATGAGCATAGCCCCTACATAAAATCATAAATTTTTTTTTTTTTAATTTCACTTTGAGATCACTTAGATGAAAAGGAAATTAAATTTAGTTATTGATTATATAAGATTTATGAATCAGGATCATATAGTCTAGGAATATAGTGGAGAAGAGATGTTGATGTCTATACTTTACTAAATGAATATGAAATCATAGGAATGTAAAGGGTAGTATATCCTCAATAATTTTTTAATGGATTAATCACTTATGGATCGAGTAAATATGAGTAAAATTTTATATCTAGAAGGCTTAGTCCCAATGAAATTATTTCTAGGGAGGAACCACTGCATCGTTGGCTCATTGAGGAGGATTAGATCTTGTATATCAATGGGTGTGTCTGGATTCCTACAATCCTAAGAGGGTAAATAATGTGAGAACATCGTTATTATAATTGGAAAACACATCCTAGAATCGAAAATATTTATTACTATATGTGCCTCCAGTATTAGTGTCCTATGATTAAAAAGGAGATCACAGTATTTTTTACTCGGTGTTTCACTAGTCAGTAGGTGAAAGTGAAACACCAGTAGTCTAATGTATTTTTATAGGAACTGCCCATCCTAGAATAAAAATGGGATGACAACACTATGGGATTCATGATGGGGTTTCCAAAGTCACCTCAAAGAAGTGATGTTGTATGGGTGATTGTGGACAGACAGATGAAGTTTACCCACTTATTGCCTATTCGGAAGACCTTATCAATGGAAAATATTGGGAGATTGTCTGTTTGATATAAAATAAACCTTTTGGGGATTCCACATACTATTTTAGCAGATAGGGATGTTCAGTTTACTTCTTTACTTTGTAAGTTGTTGCAGAAGGCTCTTGGTTCACAAGTACTCTTGATTATAATAAACCACCCCATGAACGATTTTCATTTGGAGAACACTATAATGGTACTAGAGGACATGATATGTGTGTGTATCCTTAATTTTGGAGTCTATTTGGAAAATAACTTTCCACTTGTAATGTTTTTCTATACTAAAAATTTCCAAGAGAATATCTATATCGATCCTTATGCAGAGCTCTACGGTAGGCTATGTCGTTCACCACTATGTTGGTTAGTGTTAGGGGTAGTGATACTAGGAAAAAGTCTTGTTCATGAGACATCATAGTAGGTACAATTTATAAGGGAAAATATGGATATGGATTAGTTAATTTAGAATTAATATGTTGATCATGGTCCCTAAACTTTGGAGTTTTGGGTGTGGGATCGGGTTATCTTATGTGCCTCACCTAGATTGGTTCATAAATGGATTCTAAGGTAAGGTAATTTGGAATACAGGTTCATCAAAACATTTATAATCTTAGGTTGGGATGGACCCGTCACATATTAGATAGCTCCTTCTTGGTGGTACATGGATATTCATTATGTCTTCTATGTTTCCTAGATCCACCATTATTACTCCAACCCATCTAATTCCTTGAATCATAAGGATATTGAACTGGAGTGGGATGGTTATTTTGAAGAGTGTCTAGTTCACATCGTTGACCACAACATGAAGAATCTATAAGGTAGAATGGTTACTACGGTTTAGGTGCTATGGTAGAACAATTATTTACATGAGTATATATAGGAATGAGAGTCTGATATATGTGCTCAATGGAATGAGTTATTCTTAGATGCAGCTCAACCACCCTCGAAAGTGAAACGTAGGGAAGATTTGTCATAATGAGGAGAAATTTTGAGATCCCAATTCTTCATAGAGGCATAGAACAATTTCAATTGTTTCCAACCTCTCATTTTTATCTTAATGGAAGATCACTATAGTGAAAGCGAGGTTTTAGTATCTTTTGTGAAGGTTCGAGGCACTGAGCTCTAGTTTTTATAGAAGAAGGATGAGGTGAACATTTAGTGCCCGGTCTGGATAACTATACACTTCAATCATGCAGACTAAAAAGGGAGGTGCAAAGTAAATTAATATGTGTGAATGGGGAATTAAAAAAATTCGAAATTTGTAATTTATTATAGGTTCACTTAAATTTATTTTCATAAATTTTTCAAAACTATGAACCAAGAACATGTGAGGTGTAGTGATCCTTTGCAGTGAAGATACATGATGGGCGCATGGTTTGGTGAACAATGTATCCAAACTAGTCACCTTATGTAAAATGATGGCTATTTTATTTTCACAATCTTTTGATTTAAAACCAATCAATAATCTCATCCTTGATTTTTTTTCACAAAATATCTCATTAAGATCTCATTTTCTCCACCATGGAAATTTTTTGTTGATATCCTCTGATTTGAGTTTCATTTGAAGAGTTGGAACTCCATTGGTTAGGCCAACACTTTGTTAGTGTAACATCCCTAGTGAATAAAGAATATGGAATTTTCATATTTATTCAGATTTGTGAATTAAATATTAATTTTACTTTAAAGAAGAGTCCATGTTTGATGGAGTACCTGATACGAAGCAATGAGTTTCTTTGAAATCTTATGTTACACTACAACCTTTAGTTATACCAAAAAATAATATAATATAATTATTATTTTAAATGGTAGTGAACACATAGCTATTGTATTGGATGTAATGAACATGAATAAATAAAATATTATTATACATGTTTTTTAATTTTTTTACATTTATCCAATAGAAGTTAGAATCTTAAAATGTTAATGAATCCAATTTTAAGCATAAACACTCTAATATTCTATAAAAGACCAATTTACCGCCTTTTGATGGTAAACCATTTTTAAAACTAGTTTTTTTTTCACTTTTATATGTTCTATTTGACAAAATAATATACTTCTTTATAATTGGGACATCAAAATTTACTTTGGATGAAGTTTTGGTATTTTTATAATAATGTTCATTTTTTAATGAATAATGAAAAATATTGTTTTTTAATTCAAAACTTCATTTTAATCTAATTTATTAATATAGTTAGAATATCATTTTAATTTATTTTAAAGTGAAATTTATATTTTTAACATTTAATCCAATTTTTTTCATTGGAAGTAATTTCACTCTTAAATTGAACATAAACAAGTCTCAATATTTTGATAGATATTATTTCTTAAAAACACGTTTTTTGTTTTGACAACGGGATATTATTTTAAATTAATTTCTGCCAATTATATGTTTTGAATTTAAAAAAATGGGTTAAATATTTGGAATCATGAGGTCCAAATTGTGTGAATATATGACTTTTTTTTAGAAATTATTAATATTTATTCTAGTAAATATTTTATTTACCACAGTTTAAAGGTATATCTGGTAAATAAGGGTTAAAAACAATATTATAATAATAGTAAATTAGTATAACACGTGTCCTAATCCTATTGGATGATACATTTCTGAACATGGTCATCCTTGGGTTGACCTTGGGACCCCATAGAGCCACTTAAGAGTGATAATGACACTTTACATCAATTAATTTAAAGTAAATAAAAAATTACGTAAACATATATCTTTTAGTAAATAAATTTTTACATGGGGTTATATAAGTTGTATCTTAGACTATAAATATTAATTTTAAAGATAAAATGATTTCCTACATTATGTTATTTTATTTATATTTTTTAGATATCAAAAAAAAAATATTTATGACAGAATGATGATGCAGTGATTACCT
Source organism: Viscum album (assembly GCA_963277665.1). Classification (NCBI taxonomy): domain Eukaryota; kingdom Viridiplantae; phylum Streptophyta; class Magnoliopsida; order Santalales; family Viscaceae; genus Viscum; species Viscum album. The sequence continues at coordinate 498,475,404 of OY728133.1, forward strand.
TATTAATAAACTATTTAAATAAATGAGATTATAAAATTCAAAAAACTATCCAGAACTGGTAAAATTATTATTGGATGATTTTATTTATAATAATATTCATCTTATATTATAATTTATTTAGTTTTGGACCTTTTTAAACCGAAAATAAGTTTATAATAAAATAATGTTTTGAAACAATCCTAAAGAGCCCCTCCTCCCCTTATAAAAATCTATCAACTCTAACCCATTACATACACCTCTCAAGCCCCTTGGATCGTCCATAATATTACCAATTAATCTCCCTAGATCTCTCTATTCCTACTAGAAGCCTTACCTTAGTCATAAGGAACTTCAAGGAAGCCTTTTGGTTCCAACCAAAGGGATTCACCCGATTTAAAGGTAACATCTTCTCTTAAGTTATTTTCATTTATTTTACTTCTCCAACCACCTAAACTCTATTTATTATTTTATTTTATAACAAAACTAGTATAAGAAATATAATATGTTGTTTTTATGAGAATTATATGAACAAAAATGACACACACCTACATCTAATGGACACGAACATACTGTTTTTGAGGACGGTAGACTACTGCCTAACGAAATGATGATTGTTCAAATATATCCAACCGCCTCTCATGGTAGCCATTAATATGGAAATGTATTTATATATGATATATATTATGTTTATTTATTCTATATTATTATTTATGTTTCATTTATATCATACCTTTATGGTTTCCATAATGGGTAAATATGATAATTTAATTTGGGGAAGTGCGGACTACTGCCCACTCAAAGTGATTTGACTCGTTCCTATCATACTTGGAATGTTTAAAGGATGGTGTTAATTAACCCACGTAATGTATATAAAATATTATATAATACTTTAAAAATAATATACTCATGTATCATTTGGTTTTCATTTCTTTTAAATTGAAAAAATGAAATGAAAGTAGCGTTCATGCGTACGTATGACTTACCGTCTCCATGAATGTTGCATTTCATTTTCATATATCCAAATGATATGGACTATTATAAATACATATATACTAGATATATATTATATATATTATATAAAAATCATTAATATAACTCTATAGATAATGGAACTTTGACCACATGGACAATATATAATTATAAGAAGTTCATTTTTAACTCATGTGTCGAACATCAACAAACTGTCTGATATGTACTCAAATAATTAACTAATTGTTATATCAAGGTAATAAGTGATATTAAAGGAATAATAAATTTAAATAGATTAATAATAAATTTTAAATTAACTAAATTTTATTATTCATGAAGAACAAGGAACATACAAGAGAAGTCAGACTTGAGGTAAGGGGTTTTAATATCACTTTTTATTCCCGTGAGATTCATGCTATATTTTCCATTATTTCATTTTGTGTGGTGTTTTTCCTTCCCATTATTGTATTAATTGTGTAATATAATTTAATTTATGGGTTTTTACATCTTCATTTCTTATTCTTCTTTCACATGGTTTATGTTTCGTAAGTTACCAAATCAGTAAGAGAACCTTTCACTCTCCTCCTCTAATCAAAGACTTATTTTATGTTATGTCTTTTTAAATTTCCATTTTATTATGTTGCGGTATGTTATTATATATCCTTATTTCTGTACATTTTATTTCAATGTGATTATATACCCTTTCCTCTCTCATCAACTCATTTTCTTAATTTTTATGGGACCCCATTAGGTTGTCGAATTTCTGTAGGAGAACTTCTTAACCCAATTTCAATTCTTTGGGTTAAACTTATACTTCTTGATTATGTCATGATATGAATATGTGTGAATTAAATATGATTTTTTTACACTTAATAACGACTTATATTAGATTTATTCTTATTTTTCACACATAATTATGTCATTGATTTGTCCTTAAGATATAGATATGATCTTTACAAGGGACTTTGTCTTAATTTACATATCATTGAAACTTATTTGTTGTTATACCAAAATTTAATTTTATAAGGTGTAAATACTAAACTTTGACATATTATATCATGAATCTATTTATTCTCATGATATTATAATATTTGATTATTGTTGGTCCTCAATTATTTGTATTTAAGAGCCTGTCATTTTTTAGGAACTCTTTAACAAAAAATATAATTTTAAATGTTTTAAGGATTTTTCCTTCTAAATATTTCTAATTAAGGTCCATGTATTAAAAATGGTTTTAAGTATTTATTTATCTGAAAATTAATGTTTTGAAATGAAAATTTCTTTCAAAATCTTCAAAGTGGTATGTGACAATTTGATTCCAAAATATCTTTATTAAATGTTTCTAAATGGTTTTGAAAATGGTTTGATAACGCATTGATTATGTCAGTATCATGAAATGATATATTATGATTTCAATGTGGAAATGTTATCATTATTATATTCTTATTTTACAATTTATGAAAATGTCATGGTTATTGGACATTTTTTACGTATACGATTGGATTCATGATAAACCCAGGGCGGGTGAGCCCGAGATAGCTCTCTAATGCATTGGGTAATATAAAGCAGTTAAATGTTAATGTTTCTCCTAAGAGATTTAGGGAATATACTGTGATGGGTATTCCAAACGTAACTCCCTACATAGCTATGAAAAATACAATGTATGTATGTTAGGTAATCCATAAGTTACCTTTATGATTTATCATTTTTGTGTGTTATTCATAAATCTTATTATTTCACAAGTTAGTCATGAGTGAAATGTATGGTTTCATTGATTTTTATTTATTGATGGCCTAATGTTTTCATTTTTTATTTTATAACCCTTACGGAGATTATTTTCTCATCCCAAGTTTTGAAAAAAAATTCATAGGACTTAATGATAAATAGGGTAAAGGATCAGATAAAGGAAAATTCATGATGTCTAAAACATTAAACTAGATATGTTTATTTTTTTAAGAGTTTTTATTTTATGAAAAAAATGGAAACTAAGTAGAAGTGTCTACTTTGTAATTTTTGAGATGTAATTTAATAGTTATTGCCTACTTCTCTAAAGATCTAAACTTCAAAAGATCCTCAATGTGAATTCTTTATTTAACTCAAGATTAAGTAATGTTTAAGGATGATGCCTTATAGTTGTTATCAGAGGCTATTTTAGAAAAATTTAGGTATTAAGAGTTTTTCTTATACAAATGGTTAGTATCTATGTCTATTCTTTATGTTAAATCCTTATTTTGTAACTTTTTCAAATCAAGGAATGTTTGTTACAAATAGAAGGGGGAGGATATAAAACGACATTCCTCTCTCTTCTTGATGACTTTCTTGCAATAGTAATTGCAAATTCATGTCTAGAAGGCTCAGATACATTTTATAAAAAACAAATAACTTTCAATAAATTGTTTGAGATATCAAAAACCTCTACTATACCTCAATAACATCATGGATCATGGGTTGTATTTTATCAAATCTTATTTTCTAAATATTCTCATATTTTAAATAAATGTAAATATTTTCAATGCATTTTCATATATTTTACCTTATCACATGATTATAAGTGTATTATGATTTTGAAAAAGGCGCTGAAGAAGGAGACCCTTGCACAACCTATTGATATTTTATTTTAAATTATAGTCTTTAATCACATACTTATAGAATTCTAAAAGGACTATTGATTTAATTTATCAACTCAAACTTGGTCCGATTTTTTTATAAAAGGAATGTTTTATCAAATGTTTTGAAATTATATTCCATGTATGATTTTTTTTTCGATTTTTTTCTATGATCACCCATATGACCCAAGTTGTACGAGGTGTATTTGGATAAAAGAAGTAGATGATTTTGAAGGATCTGTAAATCATTGTATAAATTCATGAACCATCTATCTACGGGAACAAGATGACGATGAAACCAGGTGGAAAAAATGATCAAGGTATGATGTTTTTTCTTTGAGAAGTGTGTAATTTTATGGAGGTAAAAAACAAATTGTCAATATATATAAGACTTCATGGATTAAGATATTGAGGTCATTTTTAGTTGGGATGAAAATGAGAGTCAAAAAGACAACCATTGAGGTTAAATAATGTTATGGTTATTTTTGAGGAGTTTATCTCATTTATTGGAATTCTATAAAATTGTATAGTTTTTGAAAAATTAAAACACATAAACCGTGTGACAACCTGTTGCATCAGACAAAGGTATGAGAATCGAACCCATAACCAAATTGCGATTGGGATTTATCACCAACCACTCGACTACATGATGTCCCTAGTTAGTATGACTTATTCTTTTTAGTTAAATGATTTTATTGATCAATAATAAGTTGATTTGAAATCTTTTGTTTTATCAAATGCATATCCTTAGTGTAGGAATGTGATTTAGGGATTAAGTGATTAATTTTATTTTCAAATATGTTTTCTCTTTTTGGGTAACTATATACCTAATGAAAATAGAATACTTTTGGATTTCAATTGAGTAGTAATGGTGGAATTTTATTTTGGAAGAATCAATGTTTTTATTGTAGACATAAAAATATTTTGGTTATTTATGGAAATTATTAACCTATCAAAGAGAATATGTGATTTTGTTCATTACACTTTTGTATGAGACTTTAAGAGTGGTCAATGTTATTTGGAGATAAATGTTAAGATTTACTGTGGAAGACTGTGTGATTAAATCCTTTTGAGTTTTGGGTTACAATATTATTTTGGGTTAATTTGATGAATTTTAAGGACATTTTTTTATTGAAAGGTCTTTCTAAACTTTGGGTATTGTTTGTCTAATTTTTGGGACTAATAGTAGTATTTATTTTTATAAAGTATTATCCTTTTTGGGGATTATCTGATCTTGTACTAACCATTTTTGTTTTATTCAATGTCTAATGACAAGGGAAATATATAGTTCATATTTTGTGGATTATGTGATTCTCTAGAAGATTATTCTAGAGCTTTCGGTGTGACCAAGTCATCTTGAATACTCATCGTTTGGAGAAAAGATGTGTTTTTGGTAGAAACTTATTAAAGGATGAAACTCTACTTGAAAAGTAAGTATATTTCCTTATATACTTAGTCAATATCATAAATAAAGTCTCCAACATTATTAAATGAAACTATAAAAAAAAATTTCTGTTAAATTTTCTTACTGGGAAACCGAAGTCCCTTTAACCAATCACAAGTTTGTGGTTTTCTGGTGGTTAACATTCTACTGATCATGTGTTCTATCACTCTCCATCAGAACATGACACTTAGTTTCTCTTCCATATCCTTGTTTTCACAGAATCCTAGTATGTGTCATCTTGGGTGACCTTTGTAATTCTCTCTTTTTTTAAAGTGATGGTTTTATTGACTCTTTTTCTGATGTGGGACTTTTAATGAAGTTTCCAAGACCAATTTTAAAATTGTGAGGATGGAATTCTCAAAATGGGGTAATAATGTAACATCCCAGGTGAATAAATAATATGGAATTTTTTTATTTATTAATATTTTTGAATGAAATATTAATTTTACTTTAAATAAGATTCCATGTTCGATGGAGTACCCGATACGAAGCAATCAGTTTCTTTGAAATATTATGTTACACTCAATGTTAAGTTATACTGAAAAATAATATAATAATATTATTATTTTAAATGGTAGTTAATGCATAGCCATTATATTGGTGGGAATGAATAGGAATAACTAAAATATGATTATAAACGTTTGTTAAATGTTTTTACATTTATCCAATAAAAGTTAGAATCTAAAAATGTGAATGAATCCGATTTTAAGTATAAACACTCTAATTTTCATTAAAAGGTCAATTTACCACCTTTTGAGGGAGAACCCTTTTTAAATATATTTTTTCCACTTTTATATTTTCTATTTGATAAAATAATATTCTTCTTTATAATCGAGACATAAAAATTTACTTTGGATGAAACTTTGGTATTTTTATGATCACATTCATTTTTTAATGAATTGTGAAAAATACTGCTTTGTAATTCAAAACTGCCTTTTAATCTAATTTATTTATATAGTTAGAATATTATTTTAATTTTTTTAAAGTGTAATTGGAGTATATTTTTCCCATTTAATAAAAAAAAATTCATTGTAAGTAATTTCACTCTTAAATTGAACGTAATCAAGTGTCAATCTTTTGATAGATATTATTTCTTAAAAACACGCTTTTTTGTTTTAACAATGGGAATTAATTTTAAATTAATTTCTCGCACTTACGTGTTTTGGATTTGAAAAAATTAATTCCATATTTGTAATTTTTTGGTACAATTTTTTTGAATATGTAACTTTTATTTTTAGACATTATGAATATTTACTTCAGCAAATATTTTATTTACAATGGTTAAAAGGTAAATCTGGTAAATAAGGGTAAACACATAAATTTATAATAACAATAAATTACCCTAACACATTTCATAATCCTATTGGATGATACATGTCTGACCATGGTCATCCTTGTGTCGACATTGGGACACCATAGATCCACTTAGGAGTGATAATGACACTTTATATTAATTAATTTAAAGTAAAGACAAAAATCACATAAACATATATCTTTCAGTAAATAAATTTTTACATGGGGTTATATAAGTTATCTGTTAGAATATAAATTTTAATTTGAAATATAAAAATATTTCATAAATCATGGAAATTTATTTATAATGTTTAGACCTCAAATAAATAAAATTATTTATGACACAATGATGATGTTGTGATTACCTTATTAATAAATGATTTAAATAAATGAGATTATTAAAATTAAAAAACAATCCAAAACCTATAAAATTATTATTGGATGATTTTTTTAGAACAATATTCATATTTTTTTCTAATTTAATGAGTTTTGGACCTTTTGAAACCGAAAATAAGTTTGTAATAAAATAAAATTTTCAAACATTCCTAAAGAGCCCCTCCTCCCCTTATAAAAATCAATCACCTATAACCCATTAATCACACCTCTCAAGCCCCTTTCCTCGTCAAAAATCTACCCAATTAATCTCCCCACACCCCTCTCTTCCTCCTAGAATCCTTACCTAGGCATAAGGAACTTCAAGTAATCCTTTTGGTTCAATCCAAAGGGATTTACCCGATTTAAAGGTAACCTCTTATCTTAAGTTATTTTCTTTTATTTTACTTCTCCAATACCCTAAACTCTCTTTATTACTTTATTTTATAACACCAGTATCATAAATATATTAATTTTTTTTATGATAAGGATCCTAACTACACTTCCACACACCTCCATCTAATGGAAACGAACATACTGTTTCTGTGGACAGTGAACTACTGCCTCATGAAACGATGATTGTTCAAATATCTCCAAATGCCTCTCATGGTGGCCATTATGATGGGACTGTATTTATATATGATATATATTATGTTTTTTTATATATTATTATTTATTTTTTAATAATATAATACCTTTATGGTTTCCATAATGGGTAAATACGATAATTTCATTTGAGGAAGTGCGGACTACCGCCCCCTCAAAGTGATATGACTCCTTCATACCATACAAGGAAGGTATAAATGATGGTGTTAATTAACATAAATAATTTATATAAAATATCATATTATATTGGAATAATAATATACCTATTTATCATTGGGCTTTCATTCTTTTAAAATGAAAAAAATTAAATGAATGTAGCGTTCATGCGTACGTACGACTTACCGTCTCCATGAATGGTACATTTCATTTTCATATATCCAAATGATATGGAATATTATAAATAAAAATATAATTGATATATATGATATATATGATATATAATTCATGAATATCATTCTATAGATAATGTAATTTTGACCACATGGACAATTTTTAATGGTAACATGTTCATTTTTAACTCAAGTTTCGAACATCAAAACAATGTCCAATATGAACTAAAATAATTAACTAATTGTTGTAGCTAGGTAATAAGTGATATAAAAGGAATAATAAACTTGAAAATGGTTCTTAATCAATTATAAATTAAGTAAAGTTTATTATTTAGGAAGAACAGGGAACATACAAGACAAGTCAGACTTGAGGTAAGGGGTTTTATCTATCTTTTTATTCCCGTGAGATTCATGCTATATTTGACACTATTTTCTTTTGTGTGGTGTTTTTACTTACCATTATTGTATTCATTGTGTAATATAATTTAATTTATTGGTATTTAAATATTCATTGTATGATCCTTATTTCATGTGGTTTATGTTTTGTATGTTACCAAATCGGTAAGGGAACCTTTCACTCTCTTCTCCTAATCAAGGACTTATTTTATGTTATGTATTTTAAATTTCAATTTTATTATGTTAGGATATGTTCTTATATATAATTATTTCTATAAATTTAAGTTTCATGTGATTAGATACCCTTTCCACTCTCTTCAACTCATTTTCTTAATTTTAATGTGACGCTGTTAGGCTGTCGAATTTCTGTAAGAGAACTTCTTAACCCAATTTCAATTCTTTGGGTTAAACTTATACTTCTTGATTATGTCTTTATATGGATATTTGTGAATGAACTCTGATGGTTTTACAATTAATATCCACTTATATTGTGTGTATTCTTATTTATCACACATAATTATGTCATTGATTTTTCTTTAATCTATGGATATGATCTTTGCATGAGACTTTGTCTCAATTCACATTCCTTTGAAACTTATTTGTTGTTATACAGAAATTCACTTTTATATGGTGTATATACTTCCCTTTGACATATTATATCATTAATATCTTTATTCTCATGATATTATAATCTTTGATTAATTTTATTCTTCAGTTATTTGTATTCAAGTGTCTCTCATTTGGTTAGAAACTCGTTAAAAAAATATCATTTTAAATGTTTTAAAGATTTATTCTTCTAAATCTTTTTCATTAATTTACATGTTTTAAAAATGGTTTATGGATTTATTTATATGGAAATGAATGTTTTGAAAATAAAATTTATTTCAAAAGCTTCAAAGTGGTATGTGACACTTTGATTAAAATATCTATTTATTAAATGTTTTTAAAAGGTTTTGAAAATGGTTGGATAAGGCATTTATTATGTCAGTATCATGAAATGGTATATTTTGATTAAAATGTGGAAATGGTATCTTTAATTTATTCTTGTTTTATTCTTTATGAATATGTTATGGTTATTGGTCATTGTTTACATATACAGGTGGTTTTGTGATAAACCTTGGGCGAGTGAGCCTGAGATTATTCTCCAATGCATTAGGTAACATGAAAGAGGTAAATGTTAATGTTTCTCCTAAGAGATTTATAGAATATACTGTGATGGGTATTCCAAACATAAATCCCTACATAGATGTGAAAGATAAAATGTAAGTATGTTATATATGCCATAAGTTACCTTTATGATTTATTATTTTTGTGTGTTATTAATAAATATTCTGATTTCATAAGGCATGTTATGATTGAAAATTATGGTTTCATTTATTTGTATTTATTTGTGGACTAATGTTTTCATTCCTTATTTTTCAACCCTTACTAAGATTTTTATGCTTATCCCATGTTTTGAAATGTTTTTCACAGGACTTAAAGATAAATAGGTCCAATTATGGGATCAAGACAAAGTCAAGAAGTCTAAAACATGGAACTAGACATGGTTTTTAAGAGTTTTTATTTTATGAAAAAATAGAAACTGATTAGAAGTGTCTACTTTGTAATTTTTGAGGAGTAATGTAATAGTTATTGTTTATTTCTCTAAATCACTAAAGCAGAATATATCCCTAATTTTAATTCTTGATTTAACTCAAGATTAAGTAATTCGTAAGGTTGGGTCCTTGTAGTTAGATTCATTTCATTCCTTTTATTTCCATATAAACATTTTTCTACCATGTTTAATTTTCATACCCTAATTTTACGTATTTTTTCTACTATTCGGATTTATCTCATTCTATCCCAAATATGAGGAAAATATTGGACAATGAGGCTTCTATGGGCCATAGGTAGGTGGTATATTTATTTTCCCTAAAGTATCTATGTTTATAACTTGTGATGGTGTACCTCACACTAGACCTTCCATGTGTTTCTCATAAAAATCTATTTTCCATAAATTTATCACTTAATCCTTGACCTAAATATTCTATAATACCAATAGTCACTATTTGATGTTGGAAACCTCAACCCAAACGAACCCTTATGGGTTGTTTAAATTAAATCCCTTATTAACCATACAATACATTTAACAAAAACACCCCTTAGGGTGTATTTAACTTGTTACTTACAAGTGTAATGTCTTAATGGAATTCATTAAACTATTTAATGTAATGGAAAAATAGCCTTATGATTAATTACCATTTATTCTTGGATGCTATTATAGACTCGATTATACTTTTAAAGGTGTTTCCTACCTTGATCAACCCATCTTGGATTTAGTATTTTTCTTAATTTAAATAATGCCTCGGCTTGATTTGATGGATTCATATACCTCTCCAGAGAACATAGAACACTCAGGATGATCTCCTAGGTTTGGACTGATGTCTTCAGATGTGGAATTATTCAGATCTACCCATTTGATCCCAATCAAGGACTACCTGACTCACAAAGATAGTTTTCTATGGTTTGGTTAGAAAAATTTAGGAGTGGAACTATAAGGGTTGGCCCCTTGTAATACATTCAAAACAAAATAACCAACATAACAGTTGATCACTGAGAGTGGTCTTGACTTCCAAAAGTCAATAATGCAATGTGTTTTCTATGGAATCCGTGTGGTTATTATTATAGGATTCCTTGGATACATGCATCAGGTCCCTAGAAGAATTATAATTTCATATTCCGAGGGGAATCTGTTTTAAAATGAAAGAGGCAGGGTTGGTTGGGTATCCATTGGAATCCCAAGCCTGACATGTGTTTTATTTGTTTTTACACTTTAATTTGTTACACATGCACACTGCTACATCTTGTATTCACAATCTGGATTATCATTAGAAACCATTTATGGAATATTAATAAGTTGTACTCAAAAACTATTTGGGTTTTCTTTTGGAACCCATGTAGATTTAATAGATTCATGTAAAAATAAGGTAGAATTCCCAGCTATTGATGCTTGATTTCCTTTTTAGCATGGGTGCATGAGAACAGAGGACTGAGATACTACTCAAGATTCTCATAAATATAGTTTCTTTTGGTATTTTGTTTCCTTTTTTTTATATTGATACTGTTTATATTCCTTATATCATGTCTTTCATACATTATATTTTGTATCGATATGACATCATTTGTATATGACACTATTTACTACTTATGTTTTCTATTTTATTATCCAGATGGATTATCTATTGACTTTATTTTTCCACTTTGTTGCACTCTGATAATGAGGTATAGTCTCTACACCATACAACCATCGACCCTTGCTATTGGTTGGAAGCCTTTGGCATATGGCGGGGGTGCACGAGGCCTTGTGACCATCCAAACCAATCACATATTTATGAGCCAGGATGGGGACATCACACTATACATCTATAAAACCATTCATGAATACATTCATACATGCATACATACACACATGCATACATGGATACATGCATACATAAATACATGCATACATTCATACATTAACACATCCATAAATGAATACATCCATATACGCATACATGGAATACATATATGCATACATGTATGCATACATACATACATGCATCCATTTATACAGTCTTTTATACATCCATACATATATGTATACATACATTCATTCATACATGCATGCATGAAAGCATTCATATATTCATTCATACTTATATACATACTAACAGACATACATACAAACATACATACATGCATACATACATAAATGCAAGCATACATACATAGATACATGCATGCATGAATACATAAAAACATAAATACAAACAAACAAACATACATACATACATATATTCATCCATGAATACATACTATAACATTAAAAACCTGATCACTCTAACTCTTAGTCGAACCAGTTCGCCACATGGTCTCAGGAATGCCTCCCCGTATGATAGAGGCTTCTAACTAGAAGCAAGGGTATAATGAAGAACATATTGAGACTATACCCTCTTTATCAGAGTAAAACAACAAATGAAATAATAATAAATTACAAGAAAAAAATATAGAAACAACCATACATAACACAACCAAATTCCAAAGTGGGTAAATGCCCATAAACCAATATAATAAATATTTCATGTCATAATAGTATCATGTGGTATATGAAACCCAAGAAAGAAGACACCCTAACAATCCCAAAATTGGTTCATGAAATCATAACTCATCATCTCATCCATAATTTATCCCATGTCCCAGATCATCCATCAAACATTGGTCATTTGTCTTTATCCAAACCTATAACCATGGAATCTACTAGGGTACCCACAAAAACCTGAGAAGTGTGTGAGTACAACTCATTAGACCACCACCAATGGTGTGTAAAGTAATATCAAGTATAATAAAATAGTTTATACATATATACAATGGAATAATATACAATTCAATAAACATATAACATGTTTTCATAAATAAACAGTATTTAGTGGACTTAATTAGACATCAAGTCCCAATTGATAGCCAAGTTAATCAAACCTTCTCCGGTCCTTGTTGATCATCTGAAAAAAGGTCCACATGTGTTAAAAAATTTATGTCATAGTGGGGCATTCATTGATCACTTCAATTTATGGTTTTGAGGATCATCTATCCAAGTACCTACATCATGTCAACCATTAGTTCTCAGAGCATGAGTCCAACAACCAAGACATGTGCAACATCAGTGATTCACAGAGTATCTGTCAAGATAATAACAAATATGAGGAACCTCATTCTAATATCCCAACCCATACCATTATTCTCAATTTCCAAGGTTCATCATCATTGATCTTTAAATACACAACTACATGGGTTCCCTTTTTCATGTATCAACATTCCCATTGTCTATTACATTAAAAAAATATGAATCAAGTACATAACTAAACCAATTAACCATTTATTCAAATAAAATATCCATTGAATGTATTTAAAACCATTTAACAACATAAAAATTACCCCTTTAACCATTTAACACATCCTCTCACTATTATATCATAACACATTAAATTCACTATGTTAAGCGAAACAACCCGTTATACCATGAAAACTTTACAAACCACAAGTTCTAAAAGTTTCATCTCATAAACCCTTTATTTCATTATTTATACCCCATTATACCATTTAAAGGGGCCATCACACACCATGGGTAGAAATTGTCCAAGTATTATAGTCTTCAACAGATCCAACATGATTTGTTAAGGGTCGAACACAATATTTAAAATATTAATTTAACATTATTAGGAAAGGCATAAAGTGTGCAACATGTTGGTGATATAATATATACTATATACACATGACTAACATAAATGCTATAAAAAATAAACTATGACTTCCCACCAAAGGTTCATAGACAACTACCCATTCAACCATGGATTTTCATTCAATATTAAATAGAAGAAATCACAAAAGTGAATAACTCTATGGAAATAGGGATCATGAATCTTAGAAGAATAGGAAATATTAATATATTAATCATCCCAAAAATATGAGAAGAAAACTCATAGAACTACCCAAGGCCTCAAATTGCAAAAAATAACACTCTAATTGCCTTAGAATAAAAGGAGATACACCCTTATGAGAGGAGGGAGAATTTGGTTCCCACCTTAGGTGGATAGGAGTGAAATGAGGAGGAAAATCAAGATGAAAAGATATAATATTAGGAGGAAAAAATGGTAAAATTCCCACTTTTAATGAGGCTCATAGTTTGGCTATATGGTTTTTCAAACATTGGAAAAACCATGCGAGCTCCCTTATTTACTACAAACTGAAGCCATATAGTCTCCCGACCCACCTGTATGGTCCGATATTCTATGAGTAAACCATGTGAGTGGATATAGACCCTTGTCGCATGGTTTCTTAGACACCTTTCATTTTTTAGAAAACTATGCTTTTCTACTGAACCACACCGCACAGTCATGGGTTATGGTTTGATACAACAATTTTCTAACCATGCCCATGCACTTTGAGTTTTAATATCCATCCTTTTCAAGTCCCAAACCTCCAACACATGTCCAAGACCTTCCCTATTATAGAAAATCATTCCAAAAACTACTTAAAAGGAGTTTAACAAAAATTAAAATAGAAATAGACCTCGTTAAATGGTCGGGATATTACACATACATAGATCAATACATGAATACATCCATCCTACCATCCATATATACATTGATACATACATATGTACAGTCATATATACATACATACACCCATACATACATACATACATACATACATACACTGACACATACATACAAACATACATACTGACTGAAAATTAATTTTTTTTGGATAAACCCCCTTTTAAGGGCTGAGGGGGTACCCAACATGACATCAAAGTCTTAAAACAATCATGCATCCATGATCAAACATTCAAGGATAAAACAACACATTCAAGACTACAAGGAAGAGCCCTGACCCAGCATCAAAAACAATTAGACCAGCTTCCACCATCTCACCACTACTCGGCTATCTGTCCCGTGCATGAATGCACGAGCCTGGTAACGATGACAATGCCATACCCTCTGAAACATCCTAATCCAAATAGTGATGACCAGGTAAAAAAACAAAGATCATAACCCCATCTGAAGCATCCCCTTGTAGAATAACTAGTTGCAATACCCTCAAACAACGAACCACAGAACCACAAATCAATAAATAACACAAAAAATCACAAAAAACCTTCACACGAGTCATTTTCCCCTTAAACGAAGACTTCCCGAACAGATCTACCACACTCTGAGTGACTCTCACCACCACTGTAGCCATATAAGTAACCGAAGGGCGATCCATGTAATGCATAGCCGAGTCATCATCACCTAGGACTGGATGACCCAAAACCACACCAAGAGAATGTCGCTGATACATACATATATCCGTTCGCCCATCCATCTATCCATACATACATAAATGCACACATAGACACACACACATATACATGCATGGATACATAAATAAATACATACATACAGACACATACACATAGACACATACATACAAACACAAACACACACACACACATCCATCCATGTATCCATCCATCCATCCATCCATCCATCCATCCATACATACATACATAGAAACATAAGTACATAGAAACATTTGTACATACATACATACATAAATACATAAATAAATACATATACATACATGAATACATAAAAATATATATAAATACATCCATCCATTAATCCATTCATCCATGCTTGTCTTCATACATACATCCATCCATACACGCACGCATTCATACATGGAATTGAATTCAAAAAAACATGGAATTGAATTATTTTGATTTGTTTTCCCTCAATTCAAAGGTTTATGAAGACATAAAAATTCCCCCATTAAAAAAAATATGGGAAGAAAAATAAAATTCTTAACTTAATTTGTCACTTTAGTGATACAACTCAGAACACGTTGTTAAATAGTGAATTTAATTTGGTGGTTGCCGATGTTGTAAAAAAGAATGCAATATTGATATATGAAAAATACCTCACCCTTTCTTCCGTCTATTTGGTGGTCTATTTGAGTCCAAGAAGCCCAAAAATTCATCTCTATAAGATATGAAAATTCCTTATTTGACCAAACCAAGTTCTCTTATGGTTTCTAAGAATATAAAATCCAACTTCTTTCCTCCCCTCTATTGGTGCAGTGTTTTAAAGAGTGAAAGAATACCTAGGTAAGAATTTATATTCATTTTCCTTAATTAATGAGTGACTGAAATAAAATAATTCCTAAAATTAAATAATTATTATTTAAATTATAATAACATGGAAATAATCAAAGAATGATAAAAAAGTTTTTATCTTGGATTATAAAATCTTGATAAAGAGTTGTTACCCTAGATTATCAAATAATGATATTAATCTAGAATATTTTCATGAATTATTCTATAGAGTGATATATTATCATCATATATATAATTTTAGTTATTCACTAATAAATAATTTTTATTTATTAATAAGGATATCATGGATGTAACATGATTATTATAAATTATCCAGGAGAGGGAATGATTTTAATTCATGTAATTTTTTATTTATTTTTGAAATAAAATGATAGAATTGGTTTTTGGAATACATGGTGAGAGGTTTGATCTAATGAACATGTTGACATGTCAAAAATTATGATATAAGGCCTAGAAAGAGTTTTTTTGGTAGTAGAGCTTTCCACATTATCTTTTAAGAAACATATTGTGGTTATCCATAATGTTGATATCGATAAGCCTAAGGTAGGAAGTTCCTTACCTATTTGGGGATATTTTTTAAACATTTTCCCATGATATAATCCTTTTTTGAAAACTTGATATTTACAGTTGATTATGACTTCATGTGGTTGTGTGTGTAGACTATAAGAACCTTATATGAATCTTTTTTCAATAAGTACATAAATATATTTTTTTTTTCTTGCTGGATGTTAATCACATGTACTTTATGTTTCTACATTTACTCATGATGATATGCAATGATTACTTGTTTGTTCTACCGGGTTATATGTTCATTTGGGGGTATTTTTCTTGGTGGCCAAAGAAAGTTGGACTTATAAACATGTTTTATCCCATAGAGGGTGAATGAACATGACTTGAGATGATGGCGTTGATGGACCTAAACATATGGTAGGGATACGAAGATGCCTTAGGGATGCCATGTGATACACTCAATTCCTAGTAGATTCAAAGGAGAAATTTAATTGATTCCTAGTGGATATTGAGTAGTATGATCACTCTAATCCTAGTGTAGGCCTAGTAGTATATTTAAAAAAAATGTAGAGTAGCATGATCATTTGAATCATGGAATGTTTTTGTGTACTCCTGATATTTGGAAATTCCTTCTGGAACAGAGCCAAAGTAGGTTTGTTTGGGGCTTGTCGTGTCTTGGTTAGAACAAATGTGACAATTTCTGTATTTTTTTGTTTCTTACACATTTATTGTATTTTTATGGAATATAATTATTTAAAAGAGAACATCAGTTAAGGATGCATAGGCGGTGTCCTAGTTGGTTTTATTACTCACACCCAACATGAGAAGCTTGACGCACATAAAAATTTCATGTATAAGGATCCAAGAAATGGAATGGGGCCAATGAAATATGGTTGAGCCACGTATAATAGACACAATGGAGAAATTGGGAAATAATTTGGGGATTACTTAACTTTTATTTATTTATTTACCAGCTACACTTTATATATTAGTCTGTTTTTCCACTTTGGGAGATTATTGATTATCTGTATGACATATATAATCTTTTAGTAATTTACTTTCTACATAATTTATATGATATATTATTATCATTATTTGTGGTATGACATGATACTGAGGGTATAGTATACCCAATGATGGAATCAGACCGTCGATACCAGTCTCCTGCCTCTTGTGTAAGGGGAGGCACACATGAGGTCATGTGGAACTTCAGTTTAGACCCAGTGGTTCTGGTTAGTGTGATATAAAATAGAATCATAGGAACTGAATTTATTATTTTCAATTTGTAATAATTTAGAAATTGGTATAAAATTAATAGTTTCATGGGACATGGGTACGAGAGTTACCATGTTCATGGCCAACACATGTGTAACAAACCCCTAAGTTACCAAGGATGATATTTTTATTACTATTTTATGGATATTTTGGGTGTGTTCTTGCATCATTATTATGAATGTAGGATAACATGACATATATATATATATACCTATTGTTGTGCTGAATTCTAGTTCATTAATTAAATGGCTTGATTTGTTATATTTGTTTGGGATAATTTATCTGTTGTATGATATATATTTTTTGACATTGAATAGTTGAACTGAGCATACTGTTCTGTTTTAGTATATATATGATTATTTTGACTAATGTATAGGTATGATAACGTTTTTATTGTTAGGGGGGTTATACCTCAGGTTAAGGGTTGAATCATATGGGAACCTTGTGTGATCCTGTTAGGGTTTATCCTAATGAATCTATTTTTGATAGGTGTTTCCTTCATTTTACATGATAATTCACTTCGACGTAGTCTTAGGGATACATGTGAAGTGGGGTTGGAATGATTACATACATTCTCTATGTGTAGGAAACAAATCCACTTTAACTAGAATCCTTTAATTTATCACATGTCCTTGGAATATGAGTTCAGAACTATGGTCGAATATGTCATAACTTTCAAATACATCATTCATCATCCTTACAGGGCACCAGAGACCCTTAGAAAACTAAAGAACTAGTTTAAATCATTAAGATAAAATTTAACCTAGAATAGAATCTATAATAATGATAGGTTAATCCATTTTTTTATTTTATCTATTGCTACCCATTCCTTCATATTTTTACTAGTCATTATTGGAATTGAATTATTAGTAATGTTTTCTTTTGAGTTACTATCCATCGATACACAGTTGGGCACAAATGTAGGATATCCTTAGAAAGTCATAGAGTTTACGATCATATTCATTAGTTATAGAAATTTGTGGTACTTCAGGATACCAAATATTACAAGTATCAATGTGATTCTTGGCATGGACTAGCTGACTAACATTTAACCGTACATTGATTTCTATATGATATTTCTGTATTTTACTTCACTAAATGGAGTGACATATATGATGACTATAGAATGAGATTTGGGAGTAAGAATAGTTGGTACATACTTGATTCATATTGGAATTATCACAATTTAAACATAGGGCTTGGATATATTAGCAATATTAGTGAAAACCCTCTAGATTTTTCCTCCAATCCATGATCTCTATCAGGATGTCTTTCCAGATGAATTTGTAGGACATTCACCTGATAAAGGATTTAAATTTGATATAATATAATGTTGGTATCACATCCCATTTTGATACCCCCATATCATATGATATCGAATGAGATGAAGGGGATGAACTTGATGCTCGGTTAATTAGAGAAAATGGTTTTATTTGGCCAAACACTTCACTATGGGACTAACCTGTGTTGTTTTTCAAGGATGTGGTTAATAGTCTTCAACTCAATGTTGATTAATGAAATATGAACATGTTAATAGTGAAGAATAAATATCCTTATCCTATATTCTATGGTCATTTCAATTAGTTTCCTGGATTATGACTATTCTCAAAGATTGATATTGGATCATGCTATCATCAGCTATGGGTTATAGAGGAGGAAATCCTAAGGATGGTGTTTTAGAGTAGGTATGGATTATATGAGTACATATTGATTCAATTTAGACTAATGAAAATGTTGATATTATTAATGTATCTCATTAACAATATATTTCACCCTTAACTGGACTCATTAGTCATGGTGTTCATTAATGACCACATTTAATCAGCAACACCAGAGTAATATGCTAGAAATTTTGACATAGTCATATGTATTGTTGGAGTAAATTGGATTTCTTCCAAAAAATATAAGTGTAAATTATGGATTTAGTAGTTGAAGTTCTTGGAGAATGTGGTTTTTGAGAATGGTATATCCACAAACCTAGAGAAATTGGAGACAACGATATCCTAGATGAATCTTCAAGATATATTTGAGATTAAGAGATTTCTGGTCTTAATAGGATATTAAAAACATTTTATCCCAGACTTACCATGACTATTATCACCCATGATTTCATTGAGGAGGCTCTTATGTAACTCAAGAGGAGGTTGACTACAGATCCAGTGTAGATAATTCCAAGTCCATGGCTCAGTTATGCGGTATAGTATGATACATTAGGAATTGGGATGTGATAGGTGTTGATGATGTGGGTAAAATTAGTGGCTTAGGGGTCACATCATTTTTTTACCCTATGAGAAAAAATACCATACTCATGACTCGGAGTAGGAATCCATGGTTTACACTCTAATGTAATGTCGACAATATCTGAAAGTTTTGTTATTACATTGACCACAAGAGCCTTCTTTATAATTTTAAACAATGAGAACTGAACCTAAGGTGGAGGCACTAGGTAGTGAATATTCAGATGTTTGAATTAAATATGGATTATACACCATTTAATGGTAACATTTTTTCAGAGGCTCTTAGATATAAGATACGAGTTGAGTAGGAGCTTGGTGAGAAGCCTTTTGAGGACTTGTGGTGCCAGATGATCATGTTGGATGAATAGAGGATAGAAGATTCTAAGGATTTGGGATCAATAAATTGTTCTCCCTTAGTGGTCACATCTTCTGTTTTACAACATGTAAAGCCTGGACATGAGGAAAATATAGAGTGTACTAGGATGTGGGAACAACTAGATGAAGGTGACCCGATACCTGAGTGGTCATTAAATGATGATGATATGATCTCTCTACATGGAAGAGTAGTAATACCTATTTCCATCAAAGAGGTGACTATGAGGGACTTCCATACCAGTATATGGGTGATATATTCTAGTGAGAAAATAATGTACAATTACTTTAGTTAACATTTCTAATGTACAGAGATAAATATTGAAATTATAGGATTAGTTTCCCAATGCCTCAATTTCCAATGAGTAAAGGCTGATCACCAGCATCCTGGTTGGTTTGAACAGCCACTTCGAGTGCCCATTTGGAGGTGGGAGGATTTCACAATAGACTTTGTTGTGGGGTTACCTAGGACGTTGATGATTCATGTTGATTCCTAGTTTATTGTTGATCAGTTGAAGAAAGATTCTCACTTATGACTGATCTAATATAACCACTTAGTGGATGAGCTAGGAAATATATATGTCTATGATATCATATAATCACATAGAGTTACCTCTATTATTTTATCTAATAGAGACCAAAAATTCATATCATGCATTTGGAATTTCTTATACAAATACCTAGGGACTCAGCTAATATTAAGAACAACATACCATCCTCTGATAGAGGGATAATCAGAGTAGATGATTCACATACTAAAAGATATGCTTAAATATTGAATCCTAGACTTAGGTGAACCATGGGACGAGTATATTAACTATGAATAGTTTCATTAGAATAATAAATTCCATGTTTCTTTAAAAATTGCAATGTTTGATGTTCTCAATGTATGACCACTCTACTCACCCCTAGGTTAGATCTTGGTAGGGAAGGCATTAGTTGTTGGGATGAGTATGGTTGAGGATACCTCAAAGATGGATTAGTTTATTAGGAAGAAATTGGTGACCACCAATACTAGGGAAAAAGTGTATGTAGACCAAAATATATAACCTTTTGAGTTTTCTATTGTTGACTTTTTTTTTGAGTGTTACCTTTTTTGGGGCATCATCATTTTTAGAAGAAGGGGATGCTGACACCCATGATTTTTTGACCCTTAAAGATGATTGAGTGGGCTGTAATAATGTAGTACCATATATAACTTCCTCCATTTTATCTATTAATGCATTATGTATTGCATGTTTCTTAGCTTTATAGGTACACTTATGATCCTATGCATATTATAGACAATGAGGATGTGGATTTGGTGATAGTTTCATCTTATAAGAATCATATAGTGTTGATTGTAGATCATATAATGAATATATTTTGAGTGAATATAATAATACTTTTTTGGGTCATGTGGTAGCATAGATGGATCCAGGAGGATATGTGGGAGTGGGGGTCTGTTGTTTGAGCTCAACATACTATGTTATTTGAGTAATACCTCTAGAGATACTTCTCGGTTATGATAATTCATTAGAGGGGGTAATTATTATATTCTCAATTTTTAATAATTCTTAAAACCCTATTTTGAATTTAATTTATAAGAATATTTCTATGAAAATATAAATTTTCAATAAAAAACACCCTTATTGGTAGTTTTTTAGTGTCTCATAAGGGTAAGAATAAGTTTTTAGACCTAATTTAAAGGTATATGGGGGTTTTTATTGTGTTTTGTAAGGGTAAAGCCTATTTTCCTAGGCTACATAAGGGTAAAAGTCCCATTTATGTGCTATGTAAAGGTAGTTGGAGTTGCGTAAGTTTACCAGTGGGTTTCCTCAACCTGCCTAAAGGAAATAAAGTCTTGCGTAAGGGTAAATCACTATGTATATACACTACATAAGGGTTGTACTATGCTATGTAAGAGTAACTATAGTGATGTGTAAGGGTGATTCTAGATTCCTAAAGGTCATGTATGGGTACTCTTGATTTACAATGGCTGCATAAGGGTAACCTTGGAGTTGCGCAAGGGTACCTAGGCACTACATAATGGTAAACAATAGATGTGTAAGTATATCCTTAAGTTTATAATGGTTTTATAAGTGTAATCTATGAGTTACATATGGGCGACCCATAATTTCTAAAGGTTATGTAAATGTAGGTTGATTCACATAATGGTAAAACTTTTTTATTAAAGGATGCATAAGGGTAAAATAATACCCTTAGTGGTAGATTGGACCAGTGTAAGGGTAAACTCATGTTACACTTACACAATTCCATTTTATGAGGAATATTTTAAAAATTCTAATTTATACCCATTCTTCCCTTGATCCCACATACAACACATTTCAACAGTTTTAAATTCCAAAAACCATGGAATTAAATTCTTTTTATTCAGTTTCTATTAATTAAAATGTTTATAAATACTTAAATGCTCTATAATTAAGAATTATATGGGAATAAAATAAATTTAATTTAATTTTCATCTTTAATGATATGAATTTGAATGTTTTGTTAAATATAAAACATAATTTAGGGGTTGCTAGTGAAATAAAATAGAACATGATATTGATAATTTAAAAATAACCAACTCTTCTTGCCTCTAAATTTGGTGTTCCATTTGAGTCTAAGCAGCCCAAAAATTCTTTTACACACGATTTTCTAGGTCCATCTTTGACCAAACTGAGTTCTCTTCTAGTTTCCAGGCATGTCAAGGCCTACTTTTTTCCTCCCCTCTATTGGTGCTGTGTTTTAAAAAGATAAAGAGTATATAGGTTAAAATTTATATTTTTGTCCTTATTTCTCAAGTGACTATAATATAATTTTCCTTCCTTCTATAAAATTGAATGATGTTTCCTTAAATTATAATAATATAGAAATTATCAAATAATGAGAAAAGTGTTTCTATCCTGGATTATCAATGAATGGTAATAATCAATAAGTTCATCTTGAATTATTCTAGTGAGTGATAATATTATCATATGTAGATTTATAATTTTTCTCTATGAATTAATTTTGATTTATAAAAAAGGATAATATGAAATTATCATGATTTTTATGGATTATCCATGAGAGATAATGATTTTATCTTACATAAGTTTTTATTTATTTTTGAAATAAAATTATATTTTTAGTTCTATGAATATTTAGAAACCGGTGTGAGCTAAAAAATATATTTATGTGTCAAAAACTATGATATAAGTCTGATGAAGAGATGTTTTTGTATTTAGGGGTTTCCATTGCATCATTAAAACCCACATAGGTTGGTTATACTTGATGTTGAAATCAACAACCCGAAGGTGGAAGTTCCTTACCTTTTTGGGGATCTTATTTAAAATTGTTTCCACAATACAATCCTTATGCTAGAAAATGTGGTATCCTTGCTTGATTATGATCACATGTGAATGTGCATGTAGCTAGGGAAAACATTATATGATAATCATTTCCATGAGTATGTTAGTAACATGTTTTCTCATGTTGGATGCTTACAACACATGTTTTATGTTTCTACTTTTACTCATGATAATATTTTATGATTTCTTATAGGTTTTACCCAATTATATGTGCCTTTTGATGTATTTATCTTTGTTCTTAAAGTAGGTGAGACATTCTGTCATGTTTTATATCTTAGAGGGGGAGTGAACATGACTTGTAATGATGAATATGATGGAAATAATATAAGGGTAGAAATAAAATTATGCATCGTGGATGTTGTTTGACACACTAAATTCACAAAATATACCAAAGAGCATGTTACTCAATGCCTAGTGGATGTCGAGTAGTATGATCACTCAATAACTTATGGATGATGGGAACTTGACTCACTTTATGACTAGTGGATTTCGAGCAATACGTACTCACGATGTTGAGTAGAATGATCATTATCTTCATGGATAGTTATTATTTACTCCCCACATTGGACATTCCTTTAAATATGGATCCAAAAAAGGTATGTCCGAGGGTTGTGTTGGGTTGGTTATCCCATGGGTGCCCAATTTTGGATTATTTTGTTGCTTTTGTATTTATTGTTATTTAGGATATAAAATTGTTTACATGAGTAAATCAGTTAAGGATTCATTTGTGGCATCTTATTGGGTTTTATTTCTCACACCCTATAGGATCATCTTGAGGTGTATATAGAATTCATATGTTGGGATCTGAGAAAGGGTATAAGGCCCATGGAAGACGGTTGAGCCATTGATCATGGTGTAGGAGGTGGAAGTAGGACCGATTCTTGAGATTACCATAATTTTATTAATTTATTTACATTACACACTTTATACATTGGTTTGGATTACCACTTTGGGAGCTTGTTGATTATTTTCATGACATGTGTACTCTTTTGGTTAATTGGTTTACAAATTATTACTATGATTGTTTATTATATTGTTTATTATTATTATTTGATATATGAAATCATATTGTAGGTATAGTCTCCCCATTTCCAAATTTGACTCTCTCTGCTAGTTGGTATCCTCTTACATGTAGGGATATGTGATGAGGTCATGTGAAACTTCAGTTTGGACCTGATGGTTCTGGTAAGGGTGTTAAACATTTTTAAATAAATTTATATGTAATTATATTATATATATATATATATGTATGTATTTAGATATTATGATTAAATATATGTACACATATGTATTTACATTCATTTATCTTTCTATATATAATTTTCTAATTTTATTTATTTATTATTTGTTTGTTATTTATTTATTATTATTACTACTTATTTATTTATTAGTAATATAAAAATTAATGAATTATCATTTATTTATACATTATTTATTTATTTAAATATATCTATTATTTATTTATCATTATTTATTTATTTACTAATTACTTATTATTAATTACTTATTATTTATTATCTATTATTTATTATTTATTATTTATTTATAATATATTTACTATTTACTTCTTAACTATTTATAAATTATTTATATATTTTATATTATATATATTTTTGTTTATTTATAATTTATTTAGGATTCAGTTATTATTTAATATTTATTTATCATATATTATATATATACATATTAAATAATAATAATAGTAGTAGTAGTAGCAGTAGTAATAATAATAATAATTAATACAAAATAAAAAAAATTGGAAAAAAATATATTTAAAATAATAATAATAGTAGGTAATAAATAATATATAACAAATTAATATATGTATCCACGTGTATTTATATATATGTATATGTATATATACAAGTTAATGAAAGTGTGTTTATTCATCACATGAAGAGTTTCAAGGAGTGGTAAAGTCTTTATAGAATAAATGAGAGGTGAGAGGTTCAAATCCCTGCAATCAGATATATATTATTACATTTTTTAGGGTGTAATAAATAAATAATAAATGATAAATGATAAAAATGTCTTTTTTGGGGTTTGAACCTCCGCTAAATGGATTTTTTTTGGTATAGTGGAAATCCTTAACTCTGACTCTATGAATGTCTTACAATGTTTGGATAATATATTTTGATTGTTTATCTATTTGAGGATGATATGTTGTTTTAATGGCCAACTGAGTTCCAATGGATAGTTACAATGATTTCCAAAATCATTTGGTGAATTTGGGTCTCAGTCAGAGATAATAGAAACTAGCACTACATTCAACTTAACCACTTCCATTATATAAATATTTTCCCATTCTTCTACCGTATCGAAATCTTGAATTAGAATGAAGTGTTCCAACTTGGTGAGCGAGTCAACAATCACCCAAATAGAATCATGCATCTGAAGTATTCATGGTAGACTAGTGATAAAGTTCTTAGAAATATATTCCATTTTCCATAATTGTGTAGGCATAGTTTATAACATGCTAGCTACTAGTACAAGATCCAAAATCACCTATTGGTAGGTGATAAATATCATAAAATAATAAAACATCTTGTGTTTCATACATGAACACTAAATAATGGGTCTTCATTTACTTATACATTTTCTGAATACCCAGGTGGATAACCCAATTTGAATGGTTAATGAGCAATTATTGGAATAATAGAGGAATTATTATACATCATGAAATGATATTAGAAAGTGTTCATCTTACATAAAATATTTAAATATCTCCCCACCATTGAGTCTTGACCTAACGGTAAGATAGTCTAGAGGCAATCATTAGTTCTCCTTGATCGGGTCAACCGGGTCAGAAATAATAGTAACTAGAATGAAAAACACATCCTTATTTTTTTCATATAGTCTAAATTCTTTTCAATAATTACTCTCATTAACTTATACTGATCACGAGCTTCTTTGAATACTTGGTAATATGATTTCCAACTAAAATAATCAACCACTTAATTCTCCTTTTGAGGTGTATAAACAAAGTCAAAGTCAAACATCTAGAGATATTCTATCCATCATCATTTACTATGGTTCATGTAACTTTTTGAATATATTTTCTTAAAACTTTTATGATTAGTAAATACAATGAAATTTCACCAAAGAGATAGTGATTCCATGATTTTAACACGTTGACCAAATTGGCCAATTCCAGATCATTCATTAGTTAGTTATTTTCATTTGTTCAATATTATATTGATCCATAAGATACAACATAGTCTATCTGTATAATAACACAACCCATTCTAGATCTAGACACAAAAAAATATACCACATAGCATTTTCTTGGTTTTGTAAAGTTGAGGATATGCAAAGAACTGAGTTGATATTTAATCTCTATAAATTATTTCAGACAATCTTTGGTTTAATGGAAATGTACCCGTGACCAAAAATATTGAGTATGGTGTTAATAACACTATCTTTAAACAATATATATGTTATAAAGTGAGATGAAACAAGCTAGAAATATCTTTATTTTCCATCATTTCCATAAATTAACCATTGAATATCACAAATAAAGACACAATCCAAAGAACCGAAGGTTTATTATCATTGAGGATCATCTATATAAAAAACATTTTATTTGATATTTGTGAAAAATTATTCATAATTATGCCACATTATATGTCCTTCTAGACTTCACATAAATTAAACATATCTTCATAACCTGGGGAAATCGAAAAATAAGAGAAAAAGGTGATCTCACATTCTTAGTAAGTTTAAGAATAAGTGATAAAAATTAAATATCTTAAATGACCAGAAGTTTATCTTATGAGTATAATCAAGGTACATATACATAATGTAATAAAAACCTACCCAACAAAGAACAAATCACAAATCAGGAGTAATGGAATAGGTCTTAGAATAACATAAGACATGAATCAAAATAGTATGGAAACATTAGTCAATAAACATGATCCATGGGAGCATATAATCTGGATAAGTAATAAACATGGCATAAAAATTCACATTAATAAACATCATCTTTTTGAGTCACAAACTTAGATCCATTCATTTGAAATAAATTAACTACACCCATAGATACAAAAACATAATGAGTCGCACACTTTAACCCATTATTTCAAGAAAACATTATTGTAATTGAGTGTATATATCTCATGATATTTTAACTTTTAATGAATTAATTTGAGGGATATATATTCCCCCAACAGTAATTCATCCACATATATATATGTTTTCCACTTGAAAACAATCATTCATCATATTATAAATAATCCCTAGAAAAAATGGGTTTCACATCCTTTTCAAATGGAATAACATAAAAAATTCTTCATAACTTCATCAATAATCTTAACATGATGAACCCATGGAAAATAAATGGGTATACATAAATATATAGTAAATTACTATAGAGAGACCAATTAATTATGATAATGAGGGATAAGGAATTTACAACATATAGATAAATGGTATATTATTATTCAATAATTTTAAAAATTAATAAAATAATTTCCTCTTGGTGAAAAACCTTCAATCAAAGAAATACAATATAGAGTGTTCACAGTGGAAAGGAATTGGAAAAAAACCCATGTTTACACATAATACATAAATTAACTCGCTAAAAGCGGTAATGGATTTCGAAATGTTTAATCCACCAAAAATATTATAATATTATTTATAGGATAATTTATAAAAAATAATTTCTTACAAATGAAAATATTTTTTTTGATAAAGAGTAAAATGGAAGAGAACCCATAAAAGAGTTCTTTGAAAACATTTTTAACATTATCATAAAAAATGAAGCTATAGGTCCAATTCAAAGAAAAATTTATTTGAAAATGTTAAGTGAAAACATTTAAAACATTTAATTTTAAAAATTATCCTCAATAATGGAGCCTCAAAAAAAATATATAATGGTTTTGTAGAGGAAATGTGGAGTGGAATATAAATCAAATTATAATGGACGGAAAACCATTTGAATATTTTAAAATACATATATTGAAACCCACATCACAAAAAAGGATACAAAATTAATTTTGAAAAGAGGAAAAGCGTAATGAGAAGGTAACATGATATATAACATAATTGGTATTCCACATATAAATGAGATCAGTAACAGTAAAGGTAAATATGAACCAGGAGGAGAAATTGTTATTAAAGAGGATGGGGTTTATTTTCAACAAAGATATACTTTTTGAGAAATAATTTCATCAAGGTAAAAGCTTTAAATTCAAAATTAATTTTCCCAAAAATAGGAAGATAAACTTATTATAAATAAATTATTAGGGTATAATAAACCAATATTTTTCAAAGATGTTTAACATAAAGCATTTTAACTCAATAAAGGGTGTTGGCCTAATAAAACCCATTATGGTAATGGTAACTTAAGAATCAAAATAACCTAACAGGGTTTCAATGAAATGGATTTTAAAATATAAATAAATTATATATATTAATTATATTTGAATTAAATAGGATAATAAATACACCATATAGAATTAAATATTGTGTGTAATATCAAACATGTCTCATGGAGTTGAAAATAAAGACAAATAATCATTACCTTATACCTCGCTTAGCAGAACATGCTCTAAGATTCTGTATGATAAAAAATATCTTTATTTACAATTTTTGAATGTTATTAATATATATTTTCATTTATAAACATCACTTATATCCATTTCTATTAAATATTAGTTGGTTATTTTTAATTTAATCATTGGGTTCTAGAAACATCGATTCCTTATTTCATACTAATTTTGTAATGAAGTTGTTGATTATTATTTATTAAAAAAATTCACCCCTTACAAATTATCCAAGATAATGGAAATATTTTGTTTTAGTGATTCATCAAATCCAATTTTCATTTACTGAATTATAAATCTATGGTTTTTGGAAATTAAAATTGGGAATATCTAGTTTTAGTGTGTTTAATGATCAAAATGTGATATATTAATAAAAATAACAAATTTCAATAACACATTTCATGAATTATTAAAAAATATTAATTATTTTTTTTATTAAATTATATTATAATTTTATAATATAACATAATTATTCATGATATAAGTATTATAACAACGTTTATGTATGTGATAATACCTATCCAAATAGGAGTTTGTTATAATGATTTAATAAGAGAAAGGACTTATTTTTATGTAATGATAATATAACTTTTAAGAAAGATTAAACATTTCATAAATATAATATATTTTTATTAAATTCATTCTTATAAAAATCCATTATAAGTGACTATGGAAAATGAAATTTTACATCTGTGGAAGTAGTACTCTGCATATATGCACGATTAACTATCCCATTTCTCAATGACTGAGACGAAATGAAGGTATATGATAAATTATAATATTAAAATTATAATTGTAACATATTAAACATATTAATTAAATAAATCCATCATTTTTTCCATCCATAATAGCTAAATATTAAAAACTAATCACATTGCTTCGTAGAGGCAGTAGTCCACATGTACACACAATCAATGCTTTTTTGTTTTTCCTATTGAGTGGAAAGAATTTTATGATGGTTGATATACTAATATAATAAAACCTAAGTATATTAATAGAAATTAATTAATTATATTAGGGTGTATTAATTTTTTTTTTGAAATAGTAACATTAAGAAGAAATGACTATACAGTAAGAATTACTCATGTTGAGAACATAAGATTTCTCTATGAAATCTCCTTGGAAATGGAGTCCTCAAGCTAAATAATTGTGATCAAAGGAATATTAATAAGGTAGGGTATTATTGAAAGATAATATTTTAGATTTTTAGTATTAAAATATAAGTAATATTTGTATAATAAAGTGATTGAAGTAACCCCCTCTTACAAGTGAAGAAATGAGAAATTTTGGAACAACCAATTATATTTCAATAATGGTATGTCACTATTCTATGGTGAAAGGTTCCAAAAGCATATAATAATTGATTAGAATAATTTTTCTCTAGAAATATCCCATAGAAAAAGTTTATAAAATTATTTTTATATGTTTTATGTTGCTTACACTTAATAAGATTCACTTTTTCATTTTTTACTTTTACTAGGGTAACTACTTTTTAAACCTTGGTAATTAATATTAAGAACCAAAATCAAAATTGATATTATTAAATAATTTGAAGACTATTATTTCAAATATGATAATAATTTTATAAAATAATATATCTAAGGTTTAGAAAACATAATTTTATAATTAATTGACATGACATCAAAAAATAGTATTTTAGAAAATGAGTGTTTTAAGCTCAAAATTTATGTATAGGATAAAATTATAAATTGTAATAATTTATATGAAATAAATTTTTTTCTTATAAAAAATATATTTTTGATTTAAATGAAATAAAAAACGGGATTTCAAAATTTAAATATTTAATTAAAAGTAAATACCCAAAATAGTTTCTAAATTAGAATGAAATGTTACTTAATTTTCAAAATCACATACATAGGTTTTCTATATTTATAATAATATTTAAAATAAATAATATTATTCCATAAATTATTGAGTAAGATTTTTTAGAAGCTTATATTTATTTCTTATATAATTATAAAGTCATAAAAGTTACTATTTTAGTAAAATGTATATTTTTCATTATTCACATAAGAAATGAAATGTTTTAGAAAAATCCCAAAAAATTATATTAAAAAAAATGGAATTATGAATATGTAAATTAAATTTATTTCAACCAATTAAAATTATATAATAAATAAATTTATCTTTTAAATGAAAATAATAAATATAAATAAAAAATTATTTTATAGAAAATAACCTTTTAAACATAAAGTGACTTTAAAAATATTTCATAAAAATTATAAATAATTTAATTTCTACCGATTATGTTATAAATATAAATATTAAATATTATAATAAACTTTTAACTATCATAAATTTAATTTATTAGGTTAAAATACAATAACTTTTTTTAAAAAGGTTCTTCGAAAGGCATCCTTTATAAAATATTAATCAAATAAAGATAATAATATATAATTATTTTAATTTATGATTATATTTTTATTTACTAATGATTATATTATTCATTTAATTTTAATATTATGGTATTTTTTTTGTTTGGAGTTGCATTAGTTTGGTGTTTCATGTTTCATAGGTTATCAAAGATAATATTAATTTAATGGATCCCAAATCTCAGGGTGTTACATTCTACGCACTTAAATAAGTTGCATCCTCATAATTTTAATTACTAATCACCGATGAAAGTATGTGAGGATGTTATAAACATATTTATTACTCAGTATATAACTTATAATATGACATCTACCTTACTCTCTTAGGCTATATTAAGTTACTAATATTTCCTCAAACAATGTTAATCAATCATACCATCAAATACCAAAATACGTAGATACCCTAATCATTTATTTTCCATAACAAATATTTCCCAAAACCATTTGAATATCCAAGAAATTAAGACATAATGAACACATATATTCTTATAAAAATTGACTCTATATTTGACTTTCAAATGGTATTAACTTGTAGTTTATAAGGAAAAACCTTTTCATCATATATATCATAATACAAAAAATGAGATAAAAATAACCAAAAATATTATGGATAAAATTTTCATTAAATAAATAATAAATTAAAAAGTTATTAATACTATCTAACAAACTTTTCCCTAAATTAATAAACCCTTTATTACCTCAACCTTAGGTGAAAATTAAATCTACGAGTTATCTATTCCTCAATCATGTGTTCTTCAGTAGTAATCCTCCAAAATAAAAAATTTTCATTAATTAATTTTCAAGGTTATATATACAATTTAATAGATGTTTACAAATATTAAGAGAAAAAATAATGAAAAAATTTATTTGATGTTTAACATAATCCTCATAGCTTTTAGAATATACTATAATATCATCTATAAATATTACCCACTAATGAAAAGTTCTATGATTATCAATATTGAAATTCTATTAATATAACAACCTCACTACCTTATGCAAGACTAGGAAACTCACCTTTTCCATAATATTTGGAATATACTAATATTCTAAGCCATTTATGTATACCCCGTTATTTAGTTATTAGACATAGTGGTTTCTAGATACATACCTTTATCAACTTCATTTTCACAAACGCATTTCAAAAAAATACTAAATCTAAAATGGTTAAAATATTATCCAAAATATGAATATAAAAACATCAATCACAAGATTTTTTCCCTAATTCCACCTTTATTTTTAACATATTATACTTTTGATTTAACTGATGATTCTCTTTGCTTAATCTTTTGTTATCCATGGCCATTTTTTCATGAGATTCTCTAAGATAATTAGTAACATCATACTAAAATAAATTATAATTGTTCATTAAAGGAAATGTAAATGAATCATATAATATCCCATGGGAGTGTAAAAACAGTTGTGTGGTTAGGAATCTTTTTTGTGTACCAAGTGATGATCAAGTTAATACCCATTTCTCCATTTTTAGGGTTATTACCCCTAGGTACACTTGTGTCAGTGCCTATATCCACTTGTAGTATCCATGCATGGATGGTTTGGAGTAGGTTCCCTAGGAACCATACTCTTTTTCTTACTTTGTGATGAACCTGTGTTCATTGGTTTAATATTAATAAACCACTTATCACGTCACGATTGTTCTTATGTGTGACATAGTATGTGATAATTTCCTAAGAATAGTTATCACATTTAAAGGTATATATGATCCCTACTATGATGAGAACCTAGATGTTCCAGGACACTATTGTTTAATATATGTTCTATGGATGGATGATATAATTTGAAGGGACAAAATTGATACAAGCAATCAGGGGTGGGGACTCTTGAAACATAGAGGCACCTTCTCATGGTGTGCGCCCCTGGTAATATCTAAGAGGATATTATGAGAACAATACCCGCCAGTAGGAAATCCACATTTATAAGTGTCATTGGATGTTCCTATCTAGAAACATGTGTATTGTTCTTTAGACGTTAAGGTAATTATTAATGGGTATTATTACATGCACATATAGATGTATTTACGAAAATTGTGAAGACATATTTTCACGACTAGGTATGATATATTGGGCGCATCATGATTAATACTAAATTAATGTATAATGTGAGGAAGGATTTTTCACTTATATAGAAGTGAATATCTATGGAAATTTGATAGAAATGATATTACCTAACTAAATTCATGTCCATGGTGTTTTCTAGGCAAGTTCAATCCTGGGAAGTCAAATAATGAGAAATCGAGCACATGGGTTGATGGAACTTGCATGAAACCCGCTTGATTGGAGTTTTTGGGACAAAGAAATTATATTTCATGGTAAGTGTTTTTATGGGGTGACATGTTGTTGTGAAATCAATTTCTTTCTCTTGGGTTCCTTGACCCGTTGCTAGACAGTAATCTTGGACTTTAGGCAAGCCCGCCTAATACCAATAAGAAAGTGGCCAAGAGGGTCACACACTATGTGTAGCCAGTATCTTAGTTAAATAATTTATTTTTTTAACAAAGTTGAGTAAATGTTATTCATTTTTGTGGTTTAATGAATTTTCAAGTATACACGATCACATTTATTTCATTGCTATTTATCCGAGAGAATATATTGCGGATGAAATATTTATTTATTGGTGAATAATGATGTTATATTTACATAATAAATAAATAGCCATTATTCAAGGCCCAATAAATATTGAGGAGGATTAGTGGACCAATTTATGGGTCTAGTGATAAATAATACTAAATTTTATTTGGTTAAGTAATATTTAAACATAACGTACAAGTTATGAACATGTCATGGAAATAATAGCATTGCTATTATTATTTTACATGGGGTTTCACATGGAATAATAAATTAAATAAAAACACCTATGTTAATTATTTATTATTACCTGGTGAATTAAATTCCTCGTTATGTTATTATTATCTATACTAGACAAGGGGTCATTCGACTGACTAAAGAATCGTTGTGTGAACAACCTCCTTGGTGAAAATCTCTTGATCCTAGAGAACTCTTCTCTCTTTAAGAATGATCTCAATAATGAGAGACATTATCTTCACTGTATCAAGGAGAACTCTTGGTAAGAGATTCTATAGGCAATCGAAGGTGGACATCACAACCGTAAGGAGGTTTCATGCTATCACCCAAAGAATCCTTTAGCGATATCCAGAGATACGTGAAGAACGTGTGGATCACCGCTAGAGGATTCATATCCTTGGATTCTACATCGCAACAAAGCCACACCTCATACCTATGGTAGCATGAATCAACAAATAAAGAATCCCTTTAGAGGTAATTCTATAATTTAAATAAAATAATTATAAAAAATATATATCATACTCTCTTCTCGGTTCTGGGTTCTCTCATTTTTCTTTTATCCTAGATTCAATTCCATGGACATTGGTATTAATCATCGTATTGATCCCAGATTAATCATCGATTATGAAAATTTTCAAATTTTGGTACACACCCATCCTATGATTCTATTTTGCCTGGAACCTACAAGTGGTATCAGAGGTAGGTTATATTTTCATTTATAATTATTTAAATAATTCATTGATGATTTATGCTTTAATATGTCAGTTTTTCAATTCATGTTTAATATTTATTCTAAACTGAATTTTTAGATCTGTTCCTCCAATAACATTTCTATTAAATATTACAGAAACAAATAATTTTATGATTAAAATTAAATCAATGATCTTATTAGGAGGCGCTAGCATTTTTTTCAACATAACACAATAATACAGACCATGTAGTCGGATCTACACACCGTGTATTTGTGTTCAATGCATCTGGAGTAATTTATAAATTACTCAATCCGTGTGTATTAATGACATGTGGTGGTATTAATTTTTACACCACGTGTTTACTAGGAAAAACTGGGAAACAGTCAGCTGGACTACACACTGTGTGGCCCACTGGACACAGCATGTAGTCCCTTTAGGTCAGGGTCATGTCGTGTATCCCATACACAGTTTTCTCAGCTGGTGACCATGTAACATGGAGTATACACGACATGTGTCACACTGTACATGATGTTTACTCGAAATATTTCTGATGTACACATCACATTCCATTTCACTAGGAGTGTACTTCGTATATACAGTGATGAGGGTACACGCCATGTAGTCGGATCTACACACAGTGTACTGTTTCCAGATCACGTAGATTTAAAAATTTATTATTATATTATGTAACCCTTGATACATGTACCTTCATGTGGGAACAAATATATGACACAACATGTGATAAGTGTTTGATATATATATATATATGTGTGTGTTTAATTAACATCTGTGTAATGTTTAAAGATCAGTAAATCATGTATGAGTTGTATTACAATTATAATTCTACGTGCATGCTACATGTCACAAAGAATAAAGTGTATACAAGTATAAATACATGCTTGGTAGTTTTGGATGGGTATTTACCAGGTTTCTTCCAAGTTACATGTGATGTAAAAGGTTATGGATGAGAATCTCAAGGAAATTCAAAAAAGTATTAATATAAAAAGAATTTATTAATTAAAAATATTTTTTAATTGATTCGAGCTTAATTTATCTTAATAAAAACAATTAAAGAATTGAATTATATTTTTATTAAATGTGTAATTCGTTTCATGTATGTGGATGATCATGAGATAGACCATACCTTTGTATGTGATTGGTTCCCTTTTATTTAATTTATTAAATTAAATTTTTTGACCTATGTGCCTTATCTTCATTAATATGTTGGGAACGTGTTCGCATAGTTTCTTTTATATAGACCCCATTTTATACCTAACCTGCACGTGAGTCAAAATAATATTTAATTAATGGATCTCCCAAGGTAGTAGAGGAAGTTTTTGTTAGGATCCGAGGTGAAACCAATCCAACGAGATGCAATGGTGGACAGGTGGAAAGGTGTAAACACGAACATTAAACGGTTCAAGGTATTTATCCCCCAGGTCAGGTTTAGTTTATCAACCACTAGATAAATAAACCAATAGTAAATCTCATGACCATAACCTTTAAATTTATTTCTATCAGTTTTATGGTTATTCATTATGGATGTTTGACATAGTCACATAATTAATGATCTAACAAAAATAAAATATTGAACTAAAATAAAAATGGATTATGCATAAATATTATCTATACATGGTTAATCACTCAAGTATAACGCACTTAACATTAAAAATCATATGAAGAGATAATAAATAGAAATTTATTCAAAGAGGATAAAATACCTCAATTAAATATTATGTATCTATAGTCATCCATTACTTCAGTTAGAATCGAACCATAGTTAAAAGTTCTTAAACAACCTGGTTGGGCTGCTTTCAATTATCGGTGAATTCTAATTTGAAGTTGTTAGTTGACTTAACATAGTTTACATCAAATTTTGACAAATGTAGTATTAATTGGTGTAACTGAGAGGAAAAGGTTGAGGAAATTTAAAAATAAGGATTTCAGCATGGGGGGGGGTCCACTCAACAGATCAAGGAGTTGTGAGTTACTATAGTTGGAATTTAGGATTCCTACGTAAAACCATTCAAGTTTCTTGACCAACCCAATTTGGGGTAATGTGAAGGGAAATATGGATCTCTGCCTCTATAATAACAAAGAAATAGGATATTCCATAGCCAATGGTGATGGATATTATGTTTCAACAAAATTGTGGGAGGCTAATAGATATTAATTAAATAATTTGTCTATATCTATCAAGATAATGTATTAAAAAAATATTCATATTAATTTGTAGAAAAAACATTCAAAATGAAATCGAACATATCATCTTGATCCACAATTAATAAGGAAAACCTTCTCACCGGAACTAGTTTCCAAGAGTGGAAAAGGAACTTTTAAGTTATCCTTTTCCATTAGAAAAAAATTTAAGTACTAGAAGGTAATTTAACAGCTATGCATGGAAATGAGGTGAGTGATGAGGAACTATTTGTGTACAAGAAACATCTGAATGATGCTACGGATATTCAGGGCCGCCTGCTATCATATATGACCAATGAGCTCCTGAAGCGACATGAGAAAATGGATGCATATAACATGATGTCTCACCTTTGGGATCTCTATCAAGAGTAGGAGATACATGAGAGGTATGATATCTCTAATGCTTTGTTCACTACTAATATTGGAGAGTCTGTGCCAGATGTACGAAATATAGTCAAGCTTATTACCTACATTGATCATATTCACATCTTAGGATTTAAATTACTAGATGAGTTGCATCCAGATCTCATACTATCATTGCTACCTAAGACCTTCTCTAGTTTTATTAGGAATTATAATATGAGATATAATGAGAAGATTCTATCGGTGCATATTACCCTGATTCTCCAATTAAATAAGGAAATGTGGCATAAAAAACCCGCAGTCCTTTTGGTGAATAGGAAGAGGAAGGAAAAGAAAAATGGTTCTAAGATTTATAAACAATCTAGAGCCTCTATGTACCATCCGACCAAGAAGAATATGATCCAAAAGCAGGGAAAGGAAAAGGTGGAAGTATGCTTTGTATGTGGAAAGTCAGAACACTAGAAGAGGAACTACACCTAGAGGCATAGGGAATCCAAAGGTGTATTCATTATTGAGTGAAATGTTTCCATCTATACACATTAGGTATTAGGTATAGCCTATGGGGCTCACATATATATTCAAATTTCATAACCAAGTATATTAGGGAAAATTTCTATAGGAGAGGGGGATATATGAGCTGACAGTGGTGAGAGGCTAGCTACTCTTTCTATTGGTGACTACCACCTCACATTGCTGAAGGTAATGATTTTGGTTTTACATAGATGTTATTATGTACCTACTGTTACTAAGAAAATAATTTATGTATTGAGTTTAGTTACAGATGGATTTATTTTCATGTTAAGAAATAAATGTTGTTAATTTTATAAGGACACCATATGCTATGGTATGGAACATTTAAATAACAAGATATATGTATTAAATTACGAGAACCAAGTGTTGGAAATTGATAATGAGCCAAGTTCACATGATTTATACAACACCCAGTTGTGGCATCACAACCTTGGTCATGTAAACAAGAAGAGACTAATAAAGATCTATCAAGATGGTCATTTAGACTCTTCTAAGCTAAAACCACTTGATATATGTCACGCTTGGTTACAAGGAAAAATGACCAAACCACCATTTTTTGGATATGGTGAAAGGGCCACAGAGCATCTAGGATTGGTACACAGTAATGTGCATGGACCATTTATAGTAGATTCTTGAGGTGGATATTCTTACATCATTACTTTTATAGAAAACTTGAGTAGATATGGCTATGTCTACTTAATGTTGTATAAGTCTGAGTCCCTTGATAAAATAAAGGAGTTCATGAATGAAGTAGAGAATAATATTGATAATAAGATAAAGAAAATTTGATTGAATAGAGGTGGAGAATATCTTGACCAAGTGTTCATCGACCTTTTATAGGAGCATGAGATTCTATCTCAACTCACTCCACCTTATACACCACAGTGGAATGGTGTTAGTGAAATGAGTAACCATAACATACTGGACATCGTAAGGTCGATGACGAGTCAATAATATCTTCCATTATCCTTTTAGGGATATTCATTGAAAACTGTGGTATAAAAATTAAACCAAGTACTAACTAAGGTGGAAAATGGGATTCCCTTTGAGCTATAGAGTGGAAAGAAACCCACTTTTTCACATACGCGTGTATGGGGATGTGAGGTGTTTGTTAAGGATTTATTGGGACAAAAACTAGAACCTCACGGAATAAAGGGTATCGTTATAGGGTATTCCAAGGAAACAAAGGGATACAACCTATAAAAACCCTCAGACAAGAAACTGACGGTTTCCAGACATGTTGTCTTTCTTGAGAGAGAGTACATCCTCAAAAAGTATAGTGGGAGCAAGATTGAATGAGATGAAGTTGATGCTCAAGATGCACATGAGTTGGTATTGGAACAAGTTCCATAGGTCACCATGGAATAGGTTATTCATAAAAAACAAGTATTTCATATGAGCACAAGAAAGTTAAGGAAACAAGAGAGATATGATTTCCTTGCCACCGAGGAAGGATACTCATTATTATTGGACCATGATGCAACTATCCCCTAAAAGGAAGTAGTAGAGATCTTAGAAGTTGAAATATAGCTAGAAGCCATGAATTATGTGATAGATCCCATGTATAAAAACCAATTCTGGGTTCTGGTCGATTCAATGGTTGATATAAAGCCTTTTGGGTGAAAATGGGTATTCAGAAAGGAACTGGACATCGAAGGTCCAATTAGTACCTATAAAGCAAGGATAGTTGCAAAAGGTTTTAAACAACATCATGGAATTGACTACGATGAAAATGTTTCACCAGTTTTCATGTTTAGATCTATAAGAACCATAATTTACATAGAATCTTTCCATGGTAATGAGATTTGGTAGATGGATGTCAAAACTGCATTAATTAATAGGAACCTTCAGGAATATGTATATATGAGACAACCAGATGGGTTTGTGATAGTAGGTGATGATAAAAGTGTATTAAAGTTTCATAGATCCATTTATGGATTAAATAAATCATCTATATCATGAAACATTCAATTCAAGGAAGACTCAAGAGAATTTTGTTTCATTAAGAATGAATGTGAGCCATGTTTTTACAAGCAGTTTAATGGGAAAGTGGTTGTTATCCGATTAGTGTATGTTGATGACATATTTCTTATTGGAAAGGAAGCAATAGACTTGTATCCAGTCAAGGACTGGTTAAACAAGTGCTTATCCATGAAGGACTTAGGCGAAGCAGCCTAAATTCATGGGATCATAATCATTTACGATAGATCGAAGAGAATATTTGGATGATGTCAATGTACACACATTGACCATATACTAAAGATATTTATTATGGAATAATATAAGAGGGGATTAGTTCTTGTGTCACATGGTATAAATATTTCCAAGAAAATGTGTCCCTAGAAAGAACCTGAGAAAGATAACATGAGTATGATTCCATACGCCTCAGTGGTAGGATATATCATGTATTCCATGTTATGTACCGGACTTGATGTTTCATATGCACTAACAATGGTAGGAAAATATCAAGCAGATATAGGAGAATAACATTAGAGTGCTATCAAGACTATCCTTAAGTATCTAAGGAGAACTAAGGATATGTTCCGGGTGTATAGAGGAGATGAAGAGATTCTCATTAGAGGTTATACTAATGCTGGTTTTCAGATAGATCATAATGATCTGAAGTCGCAATTAAGATATGTTTTTTGTATCAATAGAGGAGCTATGAGAAGGAAGAGTTCACAGAAGCCAGTTTTCACTGATTCTATAGTAGAGTCTGAATATAAATCAACTTTCGGTGTAGAAAAGGAATCCATATGGATTTAGAACTTTGTCCAGGATCTGGATGTGGTTCTTAGCAGTAAAGATCCCATTATACTGTATTATGATAATACTACAACAATGGATCCTGGAAAAGAGACAAGGTCACATCAACGGACAAAGAACATACTCCAAAAGTATCACCTGTTGAGTAATTTCTATCAAAGGGGTAAATTTTCAGTGAGAAGATTATCCATGAAAGAGAATGTGGAAGACCCCTTGACTAAAGGACTATCTCAGCTGAACCATGAATATCATGTGAGAGCTAGCAGACTAAAGGTTGTAAGCTGATAGCTCTAGTGCAAGTGGGAGTCTGTTGGAGTTGGTGCCCTAGACACCAAATTATTTATACTTTATGATAAATATGTATTCATTGGATGAATATTAACAAACAACATATCACATCAGGATTGTTCTTATGCATGACATAGTATGTAATAATTTCCTAAGAATATTTGTCACATTAAAAGATTATGCTAGATCCATTCTATGATGAGAACCCTGAAGTTCCATGAAACTATTATTGAATATATGTTTTATGGATGGATTAAATCATTTAACCGGACACCAATGATAGAGGCTAGTAGGGGTGGAGAGTCATTAAACTTTGAGGCACCATCTCATGGTGTTCACCCTTGGTAATATCAAGGATGGTATTATGGGAACAAGAGACGTCAGTAGGAAATCTACATTCAAAAGTGTAATTAGATTTTCCTATTTGTGGACGTGTGCATTGGTACTTAGAATTTAAGATTATTATTAATTGATATTATGAATCATGTACTTAGATGTGTTGACTAAAACCATGATGAAAAATGTTTGTGGTGTGGTAGGATATGTTGGGTGAGTCACAAGTAATACTGCATTAATGAATAATGAGAGAAAGGATTTTTGACATATACGAAAGTAGACATATCATGTCCTTTGATGGAAATGGTGTAGACTAACTAAATCCATGCCCATGGTGTTACCTAGTCAAGTTCAATTCTGGGAAGTCAAATAATGAAAAACTGAGCATGTGGGTTGATGACACTTGCATACGACCCGCTTGATTTGAGATATCCAGACAAAAGGAATTATATTACATAGTAAGAATTCCACTACGGG
Organism: Viscum album; assembly: GCA_963277665.1. Taxonomy (NCBI): domain Eukaryota; kingdom Viridiplantae; phylum Streptophyta; class Magnoliopsida; order Santalales; family Viscaceae; genus Viscum; species Viscum album. The sequence goes on from OY728133.1 coordinate 498,517,215, forward strand.
AAAAATGGGTATTTGCGACGGGTTATTTGCGACGGTGATAAATCATGTCGCAAATAGCCCCGTTAAAAACTTATTTGCGACGGGGGTATTTTCCCGTCGCAAATAAGTAGTCATTTGCGACGGGTTAGCTTTCCCCGTCGCAAAAGAACTGGCGCGGTTTGCGCACCAAATCACGGGAAACGTATTTGCGACGGGCGGTTATTGCCCGTCGCAAATAACCGGCGGCGGTAAAAGGTATTTGCGACGGAAATATTCCCCCGTCGCAAATAGTATGTCGGCAGGTTGTTATTTGCGACGGGACCCGTCACAAATGACTATTTAACCGTTGACCGTAATAAATGATGGCTAAGGTATTTGCGACGGGTAGCCCGTCGCAAATAATCTAACCTATAAATACCCCCCATTCGTTTTTTTTCAATTCATTCTCAAACTCCATCTTCTCCTTCTCTCAAAATTCTATTTCTAGAGTTCAGCGTTTCTCAAGTTTAATTTTTTTCTCCGGAGTTGATATTGAAGTTTTCAAGAACGATCAGAGATCAACCTCCGATCAATTTTCAAGGTATTTATATTCATTTTTAATATTTATTTTAAATTTTTTATTGGTTTCAATTATTCTTAATTAGTTGTAATTTAATTATGTTTACATTGTTTTGTTACTTAATAAATTTAAATTATTAGTATTGTTCATAGTTAATGGTAATTAGGAATAATTAGTAATAATTTTCAATAATTAAGAATAAATATTAATAATTAGTAATAAATACCAATAATTACGAATAATAACATTAATACATTATTAGTATATTTTATTATTAATATTAGAATAATAAATTTTTTTATATTATATACAATTCTCCTTTCATCTGTGTGCTTTCTGTCTCCACATGTATTATTTGTCTGTGGAGACAGAAAACACACAGATGAAAGGAGAATTGTATATAATATAAAAAATTATATTAATTTAATATTAATAATAATATATACTAATAATGTTATTAGTCCTAATTATTGGTAATTATTCCTAATTATTGGTAATTATTCATATAATTACGAATAATTAGGAATAATTACAAATAATTAGCAATAATTAGGAATAATTAGTAATAATTAGTAATAATTACCAATAATTAGTAATAATTACCAATAATTAGTAATAATTACCAATAATTAGCAATACTTACCAATAATTAGTAATAATTACCAATAATTAGTAATAATTAGTAATAATTATCAATAATTATCAATAATTAGTACTAATTAGTAATAATTATTAATAATTACCACTAATTAGTAATAATTAGGAATAATTACCAATAATTAGTAATAATTAGTAATAATTTGTTATAATTATAAGAATTAGTAATAATTAGGAATAATTAGTAATAATTACCAATAATTAGTAATAAGTACCAATAATTAGTAATAATTATCAATAATTACCGATAATTACCAATAATTAGGAATAATTATCAATAATTAGGAATAATTACCAATAATTAGGAATAATTACCCATAATTAGTAATAATTACCAATAATTAGGAATAATTACCAATAATTACCAATAATTAGTAATAATTACCAATAATTAGTAATAATTACCAATAATTACTAATAATTAACAATAATTAGTAATAATTAACAATAATTAGTAATAATTACCAATAATTAGGAATAATTACCAATAATTACCAATAATTACCGATAATTAGAAATAATTAGTAATAATTAGGAATAATTACCGATAATTAGTAATAATTAGTAATAATTACCAATAATTACTAATAATTAGTAATAATTAGTAATAATTACCAATAATTAGTAATAATTACCAATAATTAGTAATAATTACCAATAATTAGTAATAATTACCAATAATTAGTAATAATTACCGATAATTAGTAATAATTACCGATAATTAGGAATAATTACCGATAATTAACAATAATTAGTAATAATTAAAAATAATTAGTAATAATTACCAATAATTACCCATAATTACCAATAATTACCCATAATTACCGATAATTACCAATAATTAGGAATAATTACCAATAATTAGTAATAATTACCAATAATTACTGATAATTAGTAATAATTACCGATAATTAGGAATAATTACCGATAATTAACAATAATTAGTAATAATTAACAATAATTAGTAATAATTACCAATAATTACCCATAATTACCAATAATTACCCATAATTACCAATAATTACCAATAATTAGGAATAAATACCAATAATTAGTAATAATTACCAATAATTAGTAATAATTACCAATAATTACCAATAATTAGTAATAATTACCAATAATTAGTAATAATTAGGAATAATTAGTAATAATTACCAATAATTAGTAATAATTAGTAATAATTACCAATAATTAGTAATAATTACCAATAATTAGTAATAATTAGTAATAATTAACAATAATTAGTAATACTTAACAATAATTAGTAATAATTACCAATAATTAGGAATAATTACCAATAATTACCAATAATTACCGGTAAATAGTAATAATTTGTAATAATTAGGAATAATTAACAATAATTAGTAATAATTAGTAATAATTACTAATAATTAGTAATAATTAGTAATTATTAGTAATAATTACCAATAATTAGTAATAATTACCAATAATTAGTAATAATTAGTAATAATTACCAATAATTAGTAATAATTACCAATAATTAGTAATAATTAGTTATAATTAATAATAATTACCAATAATTAGTATTAATTACCAATAATTAGTAATAATTACCAATAATTACAAATAATTCGTAATAATTAGTAATAATTAGTAATAATTACCAATAATTAGAAATAATTAGTAATAATTAGTAATAATTAGTAATAATTAGTAATAATTAGTAATAATTAGTAATAATTAGTAATAACTACTAATAATTAGTAATCATTAACAATAATTAGTAATAATTACCAATAATTAGTAATAATTACCAATAATTAGTAATAATTTCCAATAATTAGTAATAATTACAAATAATTAGTAATAATTACCAATAATTAATAATAATTACCAATAATTAGCAATAATTACCGATAATTACCAATAATTAGTAATAATTACCAATAATTAGTAATAATTAGTAATAATTACCAATAATTAGTAATAATTAGTAATAATTACCAATATTTGTAATAATTAGTAATAATTACCAATAATTAGTAATAATTACCAATAATTAGTAATAATTAGAAATAATTAGTAATAATTAGTAATAATTAACAATAATTAGTAATAATTACCAATAATTAGGAATAATTACCAATAATTACCAATAATTACCGGCAAATAGTAATAATTAGTAATATTTAGTAATAATTAGTAATAATTAGTAATAATTACCAATAATTAGTAATAATTACCAATAATTAGTAATAATTACCAATAATTAGTAATAATTACCAATAATTAGTAATAATTAGTAATAACTACCAATAATTACTAATAATTAACAATAATTAGTAATAATTACCAATAATTAGTAATAATAACCAATATTTAGTAATAATTACCAATAATTATTAATAATTACCAATAATTAATAATAATTACCAATAATTAGCAATAATTACCGATAATTACCAATAATTAGTAATAATTACCAATAATTAGTAATAATTAGTAATAATTACCAATAATTAGTAATAATTAGTAATAATTACTAATAATTAGTAATAATTAGTAATAATTAGTAATAATTACAAATAATTAGTAATAATTACCAATAATTAGTAATAATTAGTAATAATTAGTAATAATTAACAATAATTTGTAATAATTACCAATAATTAGGAATAACTACCAATAATTACCAATAATTACCGATAAATATTAATAATTAGTAATATTTAGTAATAATTAGTAATAATTAGTAATCTTTACCAATAATTAGTAATAATTACCAATAATTAGTAATAATTACCAATAATTAGAAATAATTACTAATAATTAGTAATAATTAGTAATAATTTGTAATAATTACCAATAATTAGTAAAAATTAGTAAAAATTAGTAATAATTACCAACAATTAGTAATAATTATCATTAATTAGTAATAATTAGTAATAATTAATAATAATTACCAATAATTAGTATTAATTACCAATAATTAGTAATAATTACCAATAATTACCAATAATTAGTAATAATTAGTAATAATTATCAATAATTAGTAATAATTAGTAATAATTAGTAATAATTAGTTATAATTACCAGTAATTAATAATAATTAACACTAATTAGTAATAATTAACAATAATTAGTAATAATTACCAATAATTAGTAATAATTACCAATAATTAGTAATAATTACCAATAAATACCCATAATTACTAATAATTACCAATAATTAGAAATAATTACCAATAATTCGGAATAATTACCAATAATTTGTAATAATTAGTAATAATTACCAATAATTAGTAATAATTAGTAATAATTACCAATAATTAGTAATAATTAGTAATAGTTAGTAATAATTACCAATAATTAGTAATAAATAGTAATAAATAGTAATAATTAGTAATAATTACCAATAATTAGTAATAATTAACAATAATTAGTAATAATTACCAATAATTAGGAATAATTACCAATAATTACCAATAATTACCAGTAAATAGTAATAATTAGTAATAATTAGTAATAATTAGTAATAATTTGGAATAATTACCAATAATTAGGAATAATTACCAATAATTAGTAATAATAAGTAATAATTACCAATAATTAGTAATAATTAGTAATAATTAGTAATAATTACCAATAATTAGTAATAATTACCAATAATTAGTAATAATTACCAATAATTAGTAATAATTACCAATAATATTAGTACTATGAAAATAATAAAAAATTTATTTAATATTAAAATTATCAATATTTGTAACAGGTTTTGCTTTATTCTCAATATATTTAATTCTTAAAGGGTCAATTTTTAGGTCTATCTCAATAAAAAGTTAGCATCAGTCGTGTATGATGTAAACTCTATAATTATCCTAGCTTGTGTGTTTTTTCTAACAAATTATTCAACACCAGTAAAGCTTTTACATTTTATAGAAAAATATGGAACTACGATATCGTCAAAAATCATTACTAGGTGACCGCATATGGATAAATCAATGTAGAAATCCAAACGGTTCTGGTTTAAATCCAGTATATGTAGAGGGTGTGGAGACTTTTTTATCGTTTGCGGTATCAAATCCAGAATTTGTTTTAGAAGGAAAAATAAAATGCCCTTGCAGAAAATGTGCATTGAGAACGTTTGACACGTTTGACAAAGTGGGGGAACATCTCTTGCGTTTTGGTTTTCAACCAGATTATGTTTTTTGGTATCAACATGGTGAACGCAGTTCCAGAGCAGGTGATACCAACTTGATTCCGGATCCATCCCGGTTTCAAGATTTAGTACATGATGTTGCAGGTTCATCTGTTCAACATACAGAAACTCCGGCTGATATAGCTTCAAATCCTGAGTTGGCACCGTCTGAATATTATGAGTTGTTGAGGTCTGCTGAGGATGCATTATATCCTGGCTGCAAGATGAGCAAATTAGAAGCAGTTGCAAAATTTATGACTATCAAATCAAGTAACGGAATGTCAAACACCTGTTTTGACCAGATAGTTTCTTTGCTTAAAACACTGTTACCCGAAGGAAATGTTTTGCCTGAAAATTACTATGAGAGTAAGAGGATGGTTCGAAATTTGGGACTTACTTGTTAGATGATTCATGCATGTTCAAATGACTGCATTTTATATTCTGGGGAAAATGATTCGTTGGATAGTTGTCCCACATGTGGGCAACTGAGATATAAAGAAGGACAACACGGAAAGTCTGGTTTGATTCCTGTAAAACAGTTGAGATATTTTCCGCTTACATCCAGACATCAGCGTTTATTCATGTCTAAGAATACAGCGACAATGATGTCATGGCATAAAGAGAATATTTCAACCGATAAAAGCTTGAATCATCTAGCCGATGGTGATTCATGGAAAAATTTTGATAGAGTGCATCCATCCTTTGCTTTAGAATCTAGAAATGTTCGACTGGGCCTTTCCACTGATGGTTTCTGTCCGTTTGGATCTTATGGTAGTCAATATTCATGTTGTCCTGTTTTTTTAACTCCGTACAATTTACCTCCATGGATGTTGATGAAGGAGCCATATATCTTTTTGACTATACTAATTTCAGGACATCCGAAGAAAAATATTGATGTTTATTTGAAACCATTGATTGATTAATTAAATTTATTGTGGAGTACTGGTGTCAGTAAATATGATGTTGCAACGAAACCGAATTTCATACTGAGAGAAGCATTGATGTGGACAATTAGTGACTTCCCGGCTTATGGGATGTTACCTAGCTGTAGTACACATGGTCAGAAATCATGTCTTTACTATATGGGAGAGAACAAAGCATTTATGCTCATTCATGGAAAGAAACCTTGTTATTTTGACTGTCATCGCAGATTTCTTCCAGCTGATCATCCTTTTCGCAGAAACAGATCTCATTTCAGAACAGGAACATTTGAAAGGGATGGACCTCCAAAAATGTTATCAGGTTCGGAGTTAAAATCAGTTGTATTTTCATTACCTCCCATCACTTTTGGTCCCACAATAAAACAACAGAAAATTTTTGGTTTTGGGAAAGAACACAATTGGATTAAACGTAGCATATTTTGGGATTTTCCATATTGGTCTGATTTCTTGGTCCGACACATGTTAGATGTCATGCATATTGAGAAGAACTGTTTTGATAATTTGTTTCATATAGTTTTGGATACGCCAGGAAAGAGCGAAGATAATGTAAATGCACGTTTAGATCTTGCACAAATTTGCAAGCATCCAGAATTAGAACTGTTTGAGAATGTCAAAACAGAAAGGTTACTGAAACCAAAAGCAGATTATACACTGTCAAAAGAAAACCGTTTATTATTTTGTCAGTGTATTTCAGATTTGAGACTTCCAGATGGCTGTGCTTCCAATTTGGGTAGATGTGTAAAGAATGGTCATATTACTGGATTAAAAAGTCATGATTGTCATGTTATAATGGAAAGACTTCTACCCATTGGATTAAGAGTTCTGTTGAATTCTATGATTTGGGATTCCATAACATACATGTCTCATTTTTTTCGGGAAATTTGTGCGGCTACAGCAGATTATGATGCTCTAGGAAAACTTTAAAAAGATGTTGTTGTAATTATATTTAAACTGGAAAAAATATTTCCGCCGTCTTTCTTCGTCTCAATGGAACATTTGATGTTACATTTTCCATATGAATCCAAATGTGGAGGTCCAGTACAGTTTCAATGGATGTACCCATTTGAAAGATGCATGGAAAAATTGAAAAGAAAAGTACGTAACAAAGCATCTGTTGAAGGATCTATTGCATAAGCTTATTTGCAAGAGGAAATATCTTTTTTCTGCTCTCAGTATTTTGAATTTGAGTATCCTTCAAAACACAACCGAATGGGACGGAACGAGAGGAATATTGATGAAATCGACAATCAATTATCTGTTTTCAACCAGCCAGAGCTTGGTTTTGGTGGAGTTTATGAATGCTGGCTTTCATATGATGAACATCATAGAGCTCATACGTATGTTCTGCTCAACTGTGAAGAGATGACATCAGTTTTACTATAAGTGTTTATATCACTTATTCTATCATTTATGTTACAGTAAATAACTTTGGTTTTTATAGGTTGTATGATAATCATATCAAGAAACAAATTCCACAAATTACAGCAGCTGCTCTCGAAGAACGTTGACTGAAAAATTTCTCTCAGTGGTTTCAAAAACTGGTTACATAAATTCTTTATCTTTTAGCAACTCATTCAATGTATATTTTACTATATTGATAATTATTTCACAAATTTTCAGGTGTCTCGACATGCGGATAAAATTGACAAACGGCTGTGTGTATTGAGTAACCCACCTTCCAAACTTGTTAAAACTTATAATGCATATGGGGTGAATGGATTTTCATTTCACACACATGCATATGGGGAATCGAAAAAAACAATGAACAATGCAGTTAGCTAGAGAGGATCTCATCATCGAGAAAATGAAGTTGACTTTTATGGAATAATTGATGAAATCATTGAACTCTGTTATCTTGGACAACATTACATAACCATGTTCAAATGTCGGTGGTTGGATACAGAGAGAGGCGTGTATATTCATCCGACTCATGGAATCATCAATATTAAATGTAAAAGTGTTCTCGCAGTAAATGAACCATTATTATTGGCTCAACAGGCACATCACGTTTATTACGCAAAGTACTGTGCTACATCAAGAGACTTGACTGATTGGTGGAGTGTAATAAAAATAAAAATTCGAGACAATCAATTTAGTCAAAGTGAATGTGCTTTCACTGATGTGCAAAGAATTGAAGTTTTTCAAGAGAGTACTCAAAATCAATCTTTTTTACAAAGAGACATGAGTATCGATGACGACACCCCACATTTAAGAGTCGGTGATGAAAATGATGTTAATGATGCCACATATAATTTGAAATGGTAAGAGATGAAGCAACTGTAACTCGAATGGATATCGATGATGTTGAGGAGGAATATGAAGATGACATTGACATATATGAAGATGATGATGAAGATGAACACTGATAGAATTTCATGGTATTTATATACAATCATAATATGTATATATGTATATATAATAGTAATTATCAATTATTTGCTAACAACATTAACATTTTCTATTTCAGATGGATGACACCACATTTCGTGAGTTGGCAGATGCTGACCTACCTTTCGATGCGGATGAGTTGCTGGCAGATGACCCTCAGCCTGCAGGCGCTCGAGGGAGTACGTGGAGGGGGCGCGGTCTTTCACGATTGATGATTCCTGACCCCGTCCCCGAGCGATATCCATGTCTTGGGTTTGATCCATGCACACAGATGTGTGATAACCTGTGTGATAACTTGTGGATGTGACTAAGATTTCACTAATCTATTCACATAATAAATGTTTATTATTTTTACAGTTTTCCGCATATAGCAGTCGGACAGGGAAGCGCTATTTTGCGCAACTATTTCTCTCAGCCGTGGACCACATGGGAGCAGATTCCCATTGATGTGCAGCAGGCCATGTTCGGCCATTGGTTGGTACGTACGTCAATAAATAATTTTTATTTTGAAAATTATTTCATTTCTAACTTGATATTTTGATTTATTTGTAGGGTTTATGGTATCCGATCGAGGATACCATGCGTGATGACATCCACGAGGCATGGGAGGTGGCCATGCGTGATCGCCTTCGTCAGTTTTTGCATAATTTAAGAAAAGCTGCCATGAAGAAAGCAGGAGTGTCAGATTTTGACGAGTCAGGTAGAGCACACCGACCAGAGTACATTTCATCCCATGTATGGGATGGATTATGTGCGCACTGGTTGAGTGGTGCCTTTCAGAGGATATCATCGGTGGGGAGGCAGAATCAGGGGAGACAGGAGGTAACTCATCGAGCTGGGAGTCGTTCCTTCAGTACTCATAGACAGCATCTGGTACGTACATTATTTATAAATATTTTATATAACTATAAATATTAACAGTTTATTTTTTATTGTTATAGGCTATCGAGCACCCCGATATTACGGAGTACGATGTATATCGGAGGATGTATAGTGATCCTGCTACTGGGGAGCTCAGAGGTGATTGTCAGCATCACATCATGGTCAGTATTACTTGTTTTCAAGTTTAAAAATTAACTGCATATAATATATTCACAATTTTAATTTTAAATTGCAACTACATGAGTCATATGGGGCCGCAGCGTCACAGGCCCAGCCTGAGAGTCAGGCCGAGTCATCAGATTAGACCACTGGCCGTCAGTTTGATGAGGCGGCATTGATGCAGGCCACCCAGTATGCCTTCGAGAAGGGCCGGGTAGTTGGTATCAACTCTCGACTGACTCCCGGAGATTATTATAGCAGTGTTGCGATGTCAGCGTCCAGCTCGAGAGGAGCTCGTGCATCTTCTTCTGCTACACAGTATAAGGATCAGGTGCGATCTCAGACTACACTGATAGAGAGTCTCTAACAAGAGCAGGAGCAGATGCGTCAGCAGCATGAGGAGGAACGTCGACGCCAGCAGCAACTGTACGAGGAGCAGACGAGTCAGTGGCAGCTGCAGCATCAGGAGCAGATGAAGTACATGCGCCGACTCACTCATACTTTAGGGATAGAGTTTCCTCCACCACCATCTGCAGATCCCCCCTCCCCCCTCCTTCAGATTAGAGTTTGTTTTTATATTATAAAATTTGTGAAATCAAAATATGAATTTTTTTTTTCTATTCGTAGTTTCTATCTCATTATAAAATATTAATAATATTATATTTTGAAATAACAATATTAATATGAATAATAATATTATTTATATTTTATAATATTAAATTATATATATATATATTAAAGTTTTATAATATTATAATTTAATTATATTTTTTTGTAATACTTGAATTATTTTAATATTTTAATGTAAAATAATTCTATTATTTTTATATTAATTAAAATAACTTATTAATATTTTTTTATTTATGAATTATAATTCTAATATTATTATATTAAAAAAATCATTTATTAATATTCTATTATTTTTTATTTATTAATAATTTATTATTTTTATTTGTGAATTATAATTCTATTATTATATTAATTAAAATCATTTATTAATATTTTATTATTTTTTATTTTTGAATTATAATTGGATTATTATTATATTAATTAAAATAATTTATTAATAATTTATTTTTTTTATAGTATTTGCGACGGGATACTATGCTCGTCGCAAATAGTATTATTATTATATGCATTAAAACAATTTATTAATAGTTTTTTATTTTTATTTTTCAAAAATAGTTTTTGCGACGGGAGCCGTCGCAAAAACTATTTGCGGCGGGCCCGTCGCAACAGGTATTTGTGACGGGTCCCGTTGCCATTACTATTTGAAAAGTTTTTTACAAATATACGGAGTACTATTTGCGACGGGGAGAATCCCCGTCGCAAAAAAGGCTTTAGCGACGGGCCCGTTGAAAATAATTGTTGTTGCGACACCGTTTTCAGCAACCGGCCATTTGCGACGGGCCCCCGTCGCAAAAATCCATTTGCGACGGGATCCCGTCGCAAATGACCCGTCGCAAATACCTGTTTTTCCAGTAGTGTTCGTCTTAGGTGACATGTCATTGTGACATCAACATATTTCTATTGGGTTCCTTGAGTCGTTTCTAGAATGTAATCTTGAACTTTTTGCAATTTCACCTAATACCAACGAGAATAGGACCAGAGGGTCACACACTGAGTGTAGACAATATCTCAGTTAAATAATTTATTTATTTAACAATGTTGAATAAATATAAATCATGATTGTGATTTAATAATTATTTAAGTATCTCTAATATCCTTTATTTCCTCACTAGTTATTCAAGATAATATATTGTGGATGAAATATTTATTTATTGGCGAATAATGCAGTTATATTTATTTAATATACAAATAGTCATTATTCAAGGACCAGAAAATATTGAGGAGGATTGGCAGACCAAGTTATGGGTCCAGTGACAAATAATATTAAATATTATTTGGTTAAATGATATTTAAATATAACATTCATGTTAATCACATGTCATAGAAATAATATAATTTCTATTAATATTTGACATGGGGTTTCACATTGAATAATACATCCAGTAACAAAAATTGTGTGAATTATTTATTATTACATGGTGAATTAAATTCCCCAGTATGTTATTATTCTCTATATTATCCAAGGGGTCATTCGACTGGATAATGAATCATTGCACACACTATTTCCTTGGAGAAAATATCTCAAGCCTAGGGAAATATTCCCTATCTAAGAACGATGTAAAGAATGAGAGTGATCCTCTTCCATCTGATCCAAGAGAATTATTTGGAAGCAATTCTCAAGGCAATCAAAGGCGGACATCGCAAGCGCAAGGATCTTCCGCGCTTGCACCTAGACACTCCTTAAGAGACATCCGAAGATATGTGGAGCATGTGTGGATCACTACTAGAGGATTCCAATCCATAGATTCTACATCACAATGAAGCCGCACCTTAGACCCATGGTCAGATGAATCAACAAATAAAGAATACCTTTGGAGGCAATTCTATAATTTAATTAGATTAATTATAAACAAAATATGGCAGTCCTCTCTTCTCAATTTCAGGTTCTCCCCTTTGTCTTTTATCCTTGATTAAATTCCATGGATATTGGCATTCATTTTTTTATTGATCCTAGATTAATCATAGATTAGGATAATTTTCAAAGTTGGGTACATGTCCATCCCGCGCTTCTACTGTGCCCAGAACCTACAGGATATCATTGCTAGGAATCCCACAAACTCAAAATTCACCAAAATTTCATGATTTTATCCAAAACTTAGACTCATCCATATGGTTTCAAATAAATTCCTCTCATCTTAATCCCTGAAATATGTAAAATATTCCTAAAAAATAACCCAAACCAAGTATGATACTAACTATGGATCCCCAATCCTACAATCACAAATCCGTTTCTAATAACTCTTTCATTAAACACTATCTTTGATACAATGTTTGATGAACTATGATAAGTATATGTTTTATTTTATGTCATTTCCACAAGTAAAAACTTCCATGTCACAAATAAACAAACAATCCCAAGAACAGAAGTTTTAGTCTCTTTAAGGATCAACTATATAAGAAACTTATTCTTTGATACTGGTTATCATTCTTCCATAATTGAGACACACTAGACTCCCTTATATTCTTCTCATAAATTACCCGCTTATTCATACAACCGAGGAAATGGAAAAACATGAAATGGGGTGTGACCAAATACATAGTAAGGTTAACCACAAATCGTTATAATTAATGATCTTAAATGATCATAGGTTGATCATATGGGTATAATGAAGGTATATAGACATTACACAAGAAAATCATACCCAACAAAGAATTGATCAAAAATCAGGAGTCATGGAATAGGCCTTGAAATATCATAAAACATGAATCAAAATATTAAGTTATAATTAGTTAGTAAACACAATACATGCGATCATAACATTAGGATACCTTATAAATATGGGAAAAATTAACATAGTGAAAAATCACCTTTGTGAGTTACATACTTGCACCCATATTTATGAGACAATTAAATCGTACAAATATATATATCAGCTTCACAAGTCACGTGCTTGTACCAACAATTAAAATAAAAATTTATGATGCCTTCATATACATATATAATGATATTTATACTTTTAACCCATACATTAGAAGAATATATAGGACCCCACCTATCAGTCAATCGTACATATGGGTTCTAATTGAAATAAATCATTCATCATATTATATAGTACCAATGGAAAGAAAATGGGTTTCACATAATTTATAAATGGAATCTGATAAATAAATCATTCATAACTGTAACACCCCGAGATTTTATGAAAAATATTCATTTTAATTTCATTAATGTCTTGTGTTGTACACTAAACCAAAAGGAGCTTTCACAACACGTATCCCCGACTTGCCTTGCATTACACGTAATCACGACTTTCCTCGATAGCGTGTACGCAATACCGAGTTTCACTAAACGAGATATTATTATAATATTATTATGAACTAGCCGTTATGAATAGTAATACCCACTTTTTGAAATTTTATAAATTTTATCTTTCAAAATGGACTTCATTTTTGGATTCTAAATATCTAAATTAGCTTCGGGTGAAATTTTGGTACTTTTCAGATAACTTTCATATTCTGATGAATAGTGAAAATTAATAAATTTTAATTAAAAACAATTTTTTTAATCAAAATAATTGATAGTGATAAATTAATAATTTGAGTGTTTTTAATGTATATTTAGAATATATTTTTACAATTTAATACAATGTTAGTCATTGGATGTAATTTCACATTTAAACCAGACAAAAACAAGTGTCAATCTTTTGATAGTTATTATCTCTTAAAAACACGCTATTTGTTTTGACGACGAGAATTAATTTTTAAATTAGTTAATGTAACTGATATGTTTTGAATTTGGTAAAATAGACATCATTTTTGAATTCATAATATCAAATATAGCTTAGGCCTAATTTTTGGTATTTTTCTGGAATCTTTCATTTTTTTGATGAATAGTGAAACCACTAAGTGGTAGTTAAAAAACTGAATTTTTCATAAAACATAATTTTACCACTTATGTGAGTGGAATTTAGAAAATCCGAGAGCCATGGTTAATATCAAGGACTAAAATGTGGTTCAATGAGATGAAAATAATTTTTGGAAAATAATATATTTTTACTTTTTTTACCACGGATAAAAGTAAATAGGGTAATTAAGGGTAAAAGTGTTACTATTATTACCTTAACAGATGTACTAATTCTATTAGATAAGTTTAATTCGACCAAAAACAACCTTAGGAATAAAATATGACCATTTAGGCCCACTTGGATTAGATTAGGACATTTATTATTAATTTACTTAAAGAAGGGTTAAAATAGTTAAAATCAAAGTTTAATAAGAAGATAATTTTGAATATAGGGTTATACAAAAGATAAATTCGACTATAAATATTAATTATAAATCTAAAATGATTTCCTACATAATGGTATTTTATTTGTAATTTTTAGACATTAAATAATTTAATTTATTTATGACACGACGATGATGCAGTAATTATCTTATTAATGAAATATTGACATAATTGATGTTATAAATACACAAATAAATGTAATTTGAGTCTTTTTATGAATTACACTAATTTTTTAGGTAAATATGACACGATAGTATTGATGTAAGAAACTTTTTTCGAACTAATTATTCTGTTATTATTTTCACAAAAATCAATTAATAAATAGTGTGAAAACTGACATAAAATAGTTTTTAAAACAAATATTATATTATTAATTGTTATTTTATTCCTAAAAATCTAAGGTTCTGCCAAATGACTTAGATAAGGTTATATATATTAATAATATACAACATGGGGTTCGTTTGGCTTGTTATAATAAGTTTATTAACCTTATAGTGTAAGAACACAAAAAACACGGTAAAAGTAAAATTATCTATCTTAAAGTTAAAACTAAATGATAAGGTTAAAATAGTAAACTAAACTGGTCCAAATTCTATTGGATGAGAGGATGTCGACCGATACCCACCTTAGATTCTAAATAACTCAATTTTGAGCTATTAAAAACCGAATATGACTTTTTAATAAAATAATATTTTTAGTTATTACAAAGGTGCCCCTCTGCTCCATTAAAAAAGGGCACCTCCTCCCTCTCTTCCTCACACCACTTTGAGCCTTCATGCTTGGCCAAACCCTGCCAAATTATCTTTTCCACTTCCCTAGAAACATCCTAGAGGTCCTGGTCTTCTTCAAAGACCAATTTTAGTGCCCTAAGTGGAGGACTCAAAGATGTGCTTCAAAGAAGAGGTAATGTCGGTTACCGATTCTTTCAACATTATTTCTTCTTCCACTTCTTCTTAGGTTGTTTCATTATGAATTAATAACATCAGTATCAATCATATACTGATATGTTATTATAAGTATGAAACAACCCTATTTCACCATCTATCCATCCTACGGAAAATGAAATCACCGCGCGTGCGTACTTACGGAATACCGTCCCCACGCCGTGGTGTAATCTATTATCCACCACCACCTTTATTGGATGGGTATAATGGTGTAAATAATAGCTATATATGATTATTTTAAAGTTATATTGATTCTGAAATTATATATATACACTCCATTTCAATTTCACGATCATGGGAACGATATCATCGCCCGTACGTACGTACGGAATACCGTCTCCACGATGTGATGCGAATCGTGCTACATGATCTTCATTGCATAATGATTATATAAATGAATTGAATGAATGAATATATTACACTAATACCAATCTGGAAATGAGGTATCTATAACCAAAAAAGAATAATAAGAATTTATTCAACAAAACACGCATAAGAACAAAAAGTAATAAACACCCGATTAACAAATAGTAATGAAATATTACTAATAAGAAGCTAAGAATATGACCATATATGATATCATAAAAATAATTATGATTCTGTAATAAGTCAATAACCTTATTTAAATCATTATACAGGAGGTTCAGACACTTACAAAGCAAATCTGACCTAAGTTAAGGGAAATATCACAATCTCATTTTTATCCAAGATTGTTTATACTTTGGTATTTACTGGGGTGTATTTTATAATCCACATCCATGTTTCCTCAATATGTAATATTATTTCCATCCACGTAAAATTGTTTAAATCCATTTTTACCCTTTGGGTACTTTATAGTAAAAGATATGAAAGGAATATTTTGACGTTTTTCGTACGAGGTAATTTTTGACTTTTCCGACAAAAGTACGAGAAGAATGCTTTTTTAACTTATACGGCAAGAATGGATTTTTAAAACATTATTTCCAAGAATATTCCTTTACAAGTTTTCAAGTTTATTTTTAATCAACTTATTTTAGTATAAAATTGTATGACATGTTAAGAAAGGAAAATGTTTTTGATGTAGAAAGGATATTTTCCTCAAGAATGGAGTTCAAGTGTTTTATCAAAATTATTTTCCATCTAAGATAATATATGGTTCTATTTCAATCCCTATTATTAAATTGATTTGATTATGTTGTGATGGAATTATTTTTATGAATTACTTTATCTTATATGAATTGTTTTATGATGTCATGTTGTTTAAGAATCCCATTTTTATTACATGGGTTATGCAATGATGTATGATTTATGATTTTGTGGCACACATATGAATGATATAATTATGAGATAGGTGGGACCTATATCTCCCTCCAATGAATTGGGTAAAGATTTTATATCTCATGAGATAGACATGGCTGGAACGACAGGTTAAACCAGTTGAGTGAAATAGGACAGAAACGAGGAATGAACTCGGTTCAGAAATGGACTTTGTCCAATAAGATAGTATTGGCGAATGAGTCTTGACTAATAAGAAATGATTATCTATGATTATGTGTGTATGACACAAAGTTTCATGTTTTATGTTATGATTATTGGGATTAAATTTCACTACTATGATTTATCCCATGTTATGATATTATGATCTCTTTTGCAGGTTAAGATTTCCAAAATGTTATTTTCTTATGAATATGATGTGATTGATATTTCTTTTGTTTACCCTTACTAAGAATTTGAGCTCACCCTTTTATGTTTTCTTTTCCTCAGGATATAAAGAAAGGTTTTAGGTAAAAAAGAATAAGATCTTTATGGGAGATGTTGAAGATCTTTCACCACAATTAGAAGATTATATTCCGAGTTTCAAAAGACACTAAACTATTACGGTCCTTGTGTGTGTATTTCTTTTATGTACTATGTATTCCACAAAAGTAATGTAATGTCCATGTAAGTTAAGCTACAGGTCTCTACAGTTGGTATCAGAGGAAAGGTTTAGTTAACCTTTGGAAACTAGGATTCGAAAATGTTAGTGAGATCCCTACAGATATTTCTAAGGTATGTCTAGGGATGTCCCCATGGATAAGTATACGTATAGGATATAGTCCTAAAACTACGGTAACGATCTTAGAATTTAACCTAAGATGATAGATATTGAGGGTACTCCCCCTTTATTATGTTGTTTTCCCAATCATGATTTTTACCTCTCACACTATTCTTTTTGGGTTTTAGAAAACGGCTGGAAACAGGAAGATTCATGATAATGGAAGATATGAAGGACAATGGAATAATATTCTTCATTAGAAACCAAATTAAATGGGATTTGGAAGTCCAAAAATTGTTATTATGCCTAATTGGAAATCTCATAATATGATCAATAATCTCAACTTTGGTAAGTTTCCCAACTCAGATAATAAGAGAAAGATGGAGTTTCATGATGATCATAGAGGAAAGAAAGTTCAATTTCCCTCATGTAAATCATGTGGGAAGAGGCATCGGGGAGATAGTTTCAAAGGAACTGGATGATGCTTTGGGTGTGGAAAAGAAGGACACAAAGCCAGTAAGTGCAAATGAAAAGGTTCAGTTAAAACCGTGGATGAGGATAATGGTATTGCTACGACATCAAAAACGGTTAAATGTTTTAAATGTGGAATGTACGGGAATTATGCAAACCAATTCACTAGGGGAAAGTCTCATGAAGAGAATCAGTATGTTTGTATGGGTAGTATTTATGTTGATGATGATGAAGATACTACAAATGATATGTGAGATGAAAGAATTGTTGAAGCTCGGTCAATGGTTTAAGAAGGTAGTAGAATGATTACATGTTTATCAAGTTTAAGGTTGTATAAGTAATATCATGGTACTGTAGAATAAAGAGACATCTAAGGATTGTTACACTGTTGTCTTTCCTTATGTTTTGAAAGTGTATGATTAATGGTACCAGTAACCATGAAAGGTTATTCAGATATTTCTGTAAAAAAAGATGATATGCGCATAATGAAGGGATAAAGAGAAAATGAAATGTTTTACATTATTCATGATATCATGACTGATATAATGAGAAGGTTATATCATGGTTTGCTTATATATAATTTTTGGATTTTGGTATGTGGAAAGAGTTAACTTTTGACAACATTCATGTTTTCACTAAGATTCAATGGGTATTCTTTTTTCAAGTGAATACATTATTAAGGCCTTATAATGTTTGGAATGTGACCAACAAGACATATCTTATGATATATGGGGATGAATGATGGTATTAACATGCTTGTTATATGAAATCTCTGGTAATCGTTTTCACTATAATATGAAAATGGACTACAATATTATGGATAATCCTAAAGATTGAAATGAATTATGTTGGAAATAAGTTAGTATTGTTTAAGGATAGGAGTTTTTTAGATATTATTTATGGGATGTTATAGAAATGTAGTTTTAGAAAAATAACAACATGCAGAATGGGCGACAACCCATCACGTCAGACAAGGCTGTGGGAATCGAACCCACAACCGAAGTGCGACTGGCCTTTATCACTTACCACTGGCTTACAGGAAGTCCCTGGTTAGTAGAAACTAGTTTTATTTTATTAAGAGGAATGATATATGAATTATAAGTTCATTTTTGGAACCATATATGATTAATCTAACCATATGATGGAATTATAACTTTTGCTAACCTTTTGTTTGAAATAGATGGAATGACCCATCATTCTATCACATGATCTGCTAACACATCACGAATAACAAATTCAACTTAATTTCATTAAGGGATGAAGTGGAAATTGTTCAATTCACGAACAACAGTGAGATTGTACCAAAATCATGTAAGTATTTCTTTTAATTCATCAATGTTAGGGAAATGATCTTGAAAACCAAAAATGTTGTCCTAGTGCCCTTATATCTGATGAATCTGATGGTTCCCTAGATCATCACAAATTTATGGCTTTGTGATTGTTGGATTTTTCATAGCCATGTTCTCTACCACTCTCCATCAGAACTTGATGGTTAGATTTTTCTTCCATATCCATATTTTCACCTATGTTCTCCTATGTGGAAACCCAGTGATGAGTTAATTTGGGTAACTGTTACATTTCATACTTTAGTTTTTAAAAGCCAAGATTTGTTATTCCTTTTTACGATGTGGGTTTCTATTAAAGAAACTTTCTAGTAGTAAACCATTTATAACCTCGACGAATTTCGAGGGAGAAATTCATTTTAAGGGGGGTAAAATGTAACACCCCGAGATTTTATGAAAAATATTCTTTTTAATTTCATTAATGTCTTGTGTTGTACGCTACACCAAAAGGAGCTTGCACAACACGCATCCCTGACTTGCCTTGCATTACACGCAATCGCGACCTTCCTCGATAGCGTGTACGCAATACCGAGTTTCACTAAACGGGATATTATTATAATACTATTATGAACTAGCCGTTATGAATAGTAATACCCACTTTTTGAAATTTTATAAATTTTATCTTTCAAAATGGACTTAATTTTTGGATTTGGAATATCGAAATTATCTTAGGGTGAAATTTTGGTACTTTTTGGATAACTTTCATATTCTGATGAATAGTGAAAATTACAAAATTTTAATTAAAAACAACTTTTTTAATCGAAATAATTGATAGTGATAAATTAATAATTTGAGTGGTTTTAATTTATATTTAGAATATATTTTTACAATTTAATACAATTTTGGTCATTGGATGTAATTTCACATTTAAACCAAACAAAAACAAGTGTCAATCTTTTGATAGTTATTATTTCATAAAAACACGCTATTTGTTTTGACGACGAGAATTAATTTTTAAATTAGTTAATGTAAATGATATGTTTTGAATTTGGTAAAATAGACATCATTTTTGAATTCATAATATCAAATATAGCTTAGGCCTAATTTTTGATATTTTTCTGGAAACCTTCATTTTTTTGATGAATAGTGAAACCACTAAGTGGTAGTTAAAAAACTGAATTTTTCATAAAAATTAATTTTACCACTTTTTTGAGTGGAATTTTGAAAATTCGAGACACACAGTTAATATCAAGGACTAAAATGTGGTTCAATGAGATGAAAATAATTTTTGGTGAATAGTAATTTTTACTTTTTTTACCAAGGTTAAAAGTAAATAGGGTAATTAAGGGTAAAAGTGTGATTATTATTACCATAACACATGTCCTAATTCTATTGGATAAGTTTAATTCGACCAAAAACAACCTTAGGAATAAAATATGACCATTTAGGCCCACTTGGATTAGATTAGGACATTTATTATTAATTTATTTAAAGAAGGGTTAAAATAGTTAAAATCAAAGTTTAATAAGTAGATAATTTTTAATATAGGGTTATACATAAGATAAATTCGACTATAAATATTCATTAGAAGAAAAAATGATTTCCTACATAATGGTATTTTATTTTTAATTGTTAGACATTAAATAAATTAATTTATTTATGACACGACGATGATGCAGTAATTATCTTATTAATGAAATATTGACATAATTGATGTTATAAATACCCAAATAAATGTAATTTGAGACTTTTTATGAATTACACTAATTTTATAGGTTAATATGACATGTTATTATTGATTTAGGAAACTGTTTTCGAACTAATCATTCTGTTATGATTTTCACAAAAATCAATTACTAAATAGTGTCAAAATTGACATAAAATAGTTTTTAAAACAAATATTATATTATTAATTGTTATTCTATTCCTAAAAAATCTACGGTTCTGCCAAATGACTTAGATAAGGTTATATATATTAATAATAAACAACTTGGGGTTTGTTTGACTTGTTATAGTAAGTTTATTAACCTTATAGTGTAAGAACACAAAAAAACACGGTAAAAGTAAAATTATCTATCTTAAAGTTAAAACTAAATTATAAGGTTAAAATAGTAAACTAAACTTGTCCAAATTCTATTGTATGAGAGTATTTTGACCCATACCCATCTTAGATTTGAAATAACTCAATTTTGAGCTATTAAAATCCGAATATGACTTTATAATAAAATAATATTTTTTGTTATTCCAAAGGTGCCCCTCTCCTCCCTTATAAAAGGGCACCTCCAACCTCTCTTGCTCACACCACATTGAGCCTTCAAGCTCAGCCAAAACCTGAAAAATTATCTTCTCCACTTCCCTAGTAACATCCTAGAGGTCCTGGTAATCTTCAATGACCAATTTTAGTTCCCTAAGAGGAGGACTCAAAGAGGCGCTTCAAAGAAGAGGTAATGTCCGTTACCGATTATTTTAACTTTATTTCTTCTTCAACTTCTTCTTCTTAGGTTTTTTCATTATGAATTAATAACATAAGTATCCATAATATACTGATATGTTATTATAAGTATGAAACAACCCTATTTCACCATCTATCCATCCTATGGAAAATGAAATCACCGCGTGTGCGAACGTACCGAACACCATCTCCACGCCGTGGTGTAATCTATTTTCCACCACCACTATACTTGGATGGGTATAATGGTGTAAATAATAACTATATATGATTATTTTAAAGTTATATTGATTCTGAAATTGTATATATAAACTCCATTACAATTTCACGATCACAGGAACGATATCACCGCTCGTGCGTACGTACGGAATACCGTCTCCATGATGTGATGCAACTCGTATTACATGATCTTCATTGCATAATGATTATATAAATGAATTGAATGAATGAATATATTACACTAATAACAATCTAGAAATGAGTTATCTATAACCTAAAAAAAAGATTAAGAATTTATTCGACAAAACACGCATAAGAACAAAAAGTAATAAACACCCGAATAACAAGTAGTAATGAAATATTACTAATAAGAAGATAAGAATATGACCATATATGATATCATAAAAATAATTATGATTCTGGAATAAGTCAATAACATTATTTAAATCATTTTACAGGAGGTTCGGATACTTACAAAGGAAATCAGACCTAAGGTAAGGGAAGTATCACAATCTCATTTTTATCTGAGATTGTTTATACTTTGTTATTTACTAGGGTGTATTTTATCATCCACATCCATGTTTCCTCAATATGTAATATTATTTCCATCCACCTACAATTGTTTAAATCCATTTTTACCCTTTGGTGAGTTTATAGTAACAGATATGAAAGGAATCTTTTGTCGTTTTTCGTACGAGGTACTTTTTGACTTTTCCAACAAATGTACGAGAAGAATGTTTTTTTAATTTATACGGCATGAATGGATTTTTAAAACATTATTTCCAAGAAGATTCCTTTACAAGTTTTCTATTTTATTTTTAATCAACTTATTTTAGATTAAAATTGTATGACATGTTAAGAAAGGAAATTGTTTTTGAAGTAGAAAGGATATTTTCCTCAAGAATGGAGTTCAAGTGTTTTATCAAAATTATTTTCCATCTAAGATAATATAGGGTTCTATTTCTATCCCTATTAATAAATTGATTTTATTATGTTGTGATGGAATTATTTTTATAAATTCCTTTATCTTATATGAATAGTTTTTTGATGCCATGTTGTTTAAGAATCCCATTTTTATTACATGAGTTATGCAATGATGTATGATTTATGATTTTGTGGCACACATATGAATGGTATCATTATGAGATGGGTGGGACCTATATCTCTCTCCAATTCATTGGGAAAAGATTTTATATCTCATGATATATACATGGCTGGAACGTCCAGTTAAACCAGTTCAGTGAAACAGGACTGAAACGAGGAATGAACTCAGTTCAGAAATGGACTTTGTCCACTAAGATAGTCTTGGAAATGAGTCTTGACTAATAAGAAATGATTATCTATGATTATGTGTGTATGCCACAATGTTTCATGTTTTAAGTTAGGATTATTGGGATTACATTTCACTACTATGATTTATCCCATGTTATGATATTATGATATCTTTTGCATGTTAAGATTTCAAAAATGTTATGTTCCTATGAATATGATGTGATTGATATTTCTTTTTTTTACACTTACTGAGCATTTGAGCTCACCCTTTTATGTTTTCTTTTCCCTAGGATATAAAGAAAGGTTTTAGGTAAAAAAATAAGAATATCTTTATGGGAGATGTTGACGATATTTCACCACGATTAGAAGATTATATTCCGAGTTTCCAAAGACACTAAACTATTACAGTCCTTGTGTGTGTGTTTTTGTTATGTACTAAGTATTCCTCAAAAGTAATGTGATTTCCATGTACGTTATGATTCGGGTCTCTACAATAACACCATTAAAAATCATAACATTATAAACTTATGAAAAAATAAATTGGTATATAAAGATATACAATAACGTACTAGGTAAATACCCTTCAATTAAGATGATTAGGTATAGGGAATTTATTCCATATAGATAAAAGTTACACGGTTTATTCAATATTTTTTCCAATAAATTGATTTATGGAACATAAGTGGATTCCCTTCAATCAAATGAAGGAAATATAGATTGTTTACAGAGGAAAGGCATTGGAAGAAGAAACATGTTTTATACTATGGATGATTAAGAATGAAAATGAAGTGATGGATTTCAATGAATATAATTTCCCAAAAATTTATTTTAGAACATAGAGTTTAATTTATTAAAAATAATCTCTGGAGAAATAAAAAACTTATCGCGATAAAGAAGAAATAGGAAGTGAGACCATAAAAGAGTTTTTATTAGGCATTTTCAATATTGTCATAAAAGAAGACGTTATGGGTCACTTTTAAAGAAATTTTTTTATAAGGGAAAGTTAAGAATTTAGGAAACATTTACATTAAAAAATAATCCTCAATAATAGAGCATTTAAAAAAGAATTAAAGGTTTTCCTAAAGAAATGTGGAATAAAATAAAAATCAAATGATCATGGAAGGAAAATAATTTAAAAAATTTAAAATACCTTTTTTAAAACCCACATATTTTTAAGGGATATAAAAAATTCCTTTTTAAGTTTGGAAAGGGTAAATGTGAAGGCCGCCTATGATAAGTCATGATTGGGTTTCTACATTTAAAGGATAACAATGGTGGGAAGGGAATATATAAACAAGAAGGAGAAATCATCATTATATTGGATGAGATTAATTCTCAACAACAACATAATTTTTGATAAATAAGTTCATTATGTTAAATTAATTGATTTAAAACCCTATTTTCCCCTTTGGAGGAGGATATGGTACCATTAATTGAATTCTTAGGTTAGATGAATATAATTTTTAAAGAGATAAGTTTAATAATAATCATTTTAACTCCAAGAAGGGTGTTGAGTTAAAATACCCTTATGGTAATTTTAACATAATAATGAAAAGAAAATAATAGTTTTAACAAGAAATGAACATTCAAATATCATGATGGTTCAAAATATCATACATGTCTCATGGACTTGAAAATAGAGACACATAATTCTTACATTAAACCCTACCTAGTTGAGCATGCTCTAACCTTCTATATATCAAAAATAACTATCTTAATCACCAATTTTAAAACCCTATTCATATATATTCCACATTATAAACCTTAGTTATAATAATTTATTTCCAATATAGTAGTTTTTATAGTGTATTTTCATCATCAGGTGATAGAATCTTTGGTTGATTATTTCATACTAGTTTTGTAACTATCTTAATTAACAACCCTTAGGAAACCATAGTTTACAAAAAAACATAGGGACAAATGAAATCATTTTGGGATGTGCGGTTACACTAAAAACTGTTACCCTAATTTTGATATTTCTTCCAAACCCAAGGATAGTGATAAATTTTTAGGTTTTAGTGGTAGGAAATATATACAAAATGTATCATTTTAAAATAAATATATCAAAGGATACATAAATCAGTCAAATATGTCTTGGAAATTCCATGGTGTCACCAAATAACCTTCTATAACCTCTGGGTAAAAAAATCAACCATTAAATTAAGTTAAAAATAGACAGAAATTCAAATTTAAAATATGATTTGGAGGAACTCATTTAAAAAAATTTATTCCCAGTATTAAACTTCGATTATATGAAAAATATTTTGAGTTAAATGACTAGAGACTTAAATCATAAGGTTAAAGGTAAGCTACCAAGTGAATTTTTTTGAACCCCATGGAGAATTTAATTTCTGTCACCATAATAATTTTCCTGTAAACTCAAGAACTAACTAGTGTGCTAACTTGTAAAATAAAAATTCATCATATAATTGAACCTGATACCCCAAATTTAGAAAAACAAATCTAAAAATATATAATTAAATGTACAACCTAAACTAAATCATGAACCCATACCTAAAAATTCCAAAGAACCAAGAAAAATTAAGTTGCAATTTATCAAACAAGGTAAGAAGACCTTATGATTTTTGTAGAAGGTGAGAATTAAACCAGTATTAAAACATTACAAACCTCACATTACCTTTATGATAAGAGTAAAAAATAATTTTGAACATGACTACATGAGGCTCTAAATAATTATTGAAACTTTTATAATCAATTATGATTTTTTTTGGAGCCATGGATGAAATTCTGCCATATATAAAATTCACCTAAGGTTTTTGGGATAAAAAAATTATTGGAAGAAACTGGATACCAAAAATTTTATTGAACTTTTTTGTGAAACTCTTTAATGATGTTTCCACCAAAGTTAAAGGACCCTATAAATTTTGTTATTAATTAGAGACTAAGAGAAAGTGATAAATTCAATTGTTTGTGTGTTTTGAGTGTGACTATCAACCTAGTTCCATATTCCTTATTAAAAAAGAAAGGTATTTGGGATATAAAATCAAATTCTATGTCTCTTCAACTTGATGATAGGACACTCACTCATTCCTATGGGAGGGAGGATGAATTATTAGTTAGTATACGGAAGTTTATGTCGCCCAAATATTTTCTTATTATTTATATGGATTGTGATGAAAAATACCCAATAATCCAGGTTATACCATTTCATTCCACCAGGGGTGTTTTCATTGATGTGTCCAAAGGAAAACATAGCTTCTTGTCCAAGGATATCATGGAGGAGATTTAGGATTCATATAAACTAAAACACATAGTTAGTAATGACCATAATAAAATTAGTGATAATGAGTGATTAAAAATTGATATAAAATATGATTATGGTTATTTAACTCTTGGGGTTTTATATATTATAATTCCACAACCTATTAATATTTTTACCTAGGCTTCTATTCTACACCTCATCCATTTTTTGATGTGGAAATTTCCATGAGACAACTTCACAATCAAAACCACAAATCATTTTTCCTATGTTTTATAAATTTTTTTATGAGAGTTCCCCCTATGATATTGAGAGTTTAATAGTCTTTAAATATGGGTAGAGTTCTAGATTACATCCTTATAACAAACTGAATTATTTCTAATTTGAAAAAAAATATGTTTTTATGCAATTTATCGCTTGTTGGGTTTGATTTTTTTCTTGAAAGTCATGAACCTATTCCTAAAAAATTCTCTAAATTTAAGTCTTGATTGAGGTCTAAAATTTATGTCATGAAATATGAATTTTATTCCTTCATGTTGGAAATCTATGATATGTTTGAGTTATAAGTTGTTTCTGAAGGAAATGAGAAGATTGAAACACCGATTTCCCTTTCTTATGAATTGATCAATACCTCAAGTGTAGAGGAACACTTGTATACTTTTTCTTGTAATCATGATGAATTTTATAGATTATTTTATTCCATATTTGAACAATTTAATGAGTTTCTAGGTATAGATACAATAATGGATAACCACCATAGTCGTGAAATATTTGAGGTAATGTGGCACACATTGATAGAAGTTGGAGTTTTTGAATCCTTGAGGGAACCAAGAAATGATTAAAATCAAAATGGTTAAATGAGGTTCATAAATAATGCATACCCACTTAATGATGATGGATATAATTTCCAGGGGCTACGTCTGGCCAGAGGATGAAAATTCAGCATTTCATGGGAGGAAATGTGATGACCTAAACTATTATAAAAGAAGTTTCCATTTATGATTTAATTAAACGTCTTATTATGTAATATGGTTATAGAAAAAACATGCAATTATTTTTTTATATATTTGAATTTAAAATTCTGTTAATAATTTTACATTTTTTAATATAGCCGTTGAATAGTGATAACATGATTATAATAAATTTATGAATTCTAACAAATCCAATTGGATCATAAAAAGGAAATGATGGCCCCAACCAGTAGAAAAGTGTCATATGAAACCAATTTATTAGAGAATCCAAGGGAGATAGAATATCTAGATTTTTTCCTTGACCAAACCCATGTTAAGATCCAACAATTTAAGCATGAGTGAAACCATTAACGGAAGAAGTTCAAGCTCATCAAAAGCACAACCCCAACCATGTTCGCTGAACAACCCCCTGAAAGACTCACTGCCACACACTTTACTCATAGGACATACTCCAGTGTAATAATGTGATATATATCAAGACATTAATAATTTTAAAATTTATATTATATAGAATAATTAATTTTTTGTTACTTTATAAATGATTTTTATTTTGAATCAATAAAAATTGTATTTTCTGGTAATATTAAAATTAAATTAAAGGGTTTATTTTGATGAATTGATGGATTTTAAAAAAAATAGTATTTTAATAAAATGATACCATTAAATAAGTTTTATAAATTACAAATTAACATATAATTTTTATGAAGTGAAATTTACTTTTTATAATTTTTAAAAAACGGTTATTGTAAAAAAACCAAAATTTTTCAATAAATGTCAAATCTTATTTTAATAGTGAAAATGTGAATATTTATAAAATTATTTATATAAAATAAATATTATTTTTGGAATTAGAATGTCAAAATTATTCA
Source organism: Viscum album (assembly GCA_963277665.1). Lineage (NCBI taxonomy): Eukaryota > Viridiplantae > Streptophyta > Magnoliopsida > Santalales > Viscaceae > Viscum > Viscum album. The sequence goes on from OY728133.1 coordinate 498,545,509, forward strand.
ATGGTGAATTTTTCATTATTTTTCTGACGTAGTTGAATTTTTAGGTAAAACACTAATACCATATAAATATGAGACGTGACATCATAATGACCCAAAAATAATATAATAAATAAAATAATTGGTATTATCATCCAAGTATATGATTTCAACTTAATATAAAACTATTTTTAATTTATTTGATTAATTTTATAATGCCTTTCTGAAACCTTCAAAATGTATAATATATTTAATGATTTTAAATTCATTTCTCTAAAAGTGTGACTCACCTCCACATAAGAAAGATAAATATTTTAATATGTTTATAACTATACATAATTAAATAATTAAAACCTTCCCAATTTTGACAAAATCAGAGGAATGTTTGTGGTTTGGAATATTTGTTTATATAGAGTCCAAAACCTATGTTTGTGGAATATTAAAAAAAATCCCCTCTTATTTCCAATATAAACCCACCCAAGATACAAATTATCTTCACTCAAAAACCTTGGGGAACATACTTAATATTAACTCACATCTATATAGTCCTCTCAAGATTTCCCAATCTCTCATGAATCCTCTTTTCAAGATTTTTGATATAGGCATTCAAGTAGGGGTTCTTTCCATTATTATCTTTATCCATGCTTATTTATCTTTTTATTCCCTTTTATTTTCATTTACTAATGATGGGGTATGTTTCTGAAACTCCCCCACACTACCCATATTATATCTAAATGATGATATAAGCCTTTATCTCTCCTTAATCTCTCCCATGTACACCTATTGCCATGTCAAAATTTTATAATCATCATTTCCATTCGATTTTTATTCAAGCTTATTTATTATCATATGACTTATTTTTTATAATTATAAATCTATGGACATATCCTTAAACATAAGAATTAATTTACAAATCATGAAAAAATTAGGAGAGATCCATTTCACTTTCATCAACCAATTTTTTAAATTATTAAGTGACGACATTATGCTGCTGAATTTACAACACGATTTTCCATGCCAAACCAATTGTGTAGTGAATGGTATACCCCTTTACTATCAAGGGTGTTAAATTTTATGAACATATACCATTTTATTTGGGACTCAAAAATTTTTATTCCTCACACCATTATCATGTAATAAATTATAATGATTAATGAATCCATGTTTTATGACATATGTGGCACACTTAAGCATGAGAATGAAATGAAAGTGACGAGTGCACCCGAAATTATATTGCAATCAAATTCTTTGGGTAATGATTAGTATCATGATATATCATGTTGGGATTTAGGAATACCTGATTACTTTATGGGATTCTTTCCCCATTTTGTCTTGGTGCTTTATCCTTGACCTATGTTTATGATGCATTGTTTTCAGTTGTTTCCATATTTCCCATGTTATGGTTACCATGATATATCATGCCTTATTATTCATGTTCCTTTATGCCTCATTGATATTCATCGTCTAATGTGTATTATTATATTCAAGTTATTCTGTGTTTATTCCCTTAGAAGTCTTTATAGATCACCCCTTTCTTATGCATTTCCATAGGTTATTCAATATAGTTTTAAGCTCAATCATGTTAAAGAAGTTTTCAATAAAGATGTTTCAATTAATGTTTAAAGTTGTAATTATTTGTACCTAATTCCAAAATACACAATACTCATTGATCATTTGGGTTGTATTAAGTGAAATTTTACTTAATTAAATCATTAATTAATTTATAACAAAGAGAAGGGTTTTTAAAGGTGGTATTAAAGTAATGGTTTAGTTATTCCTGGGTTTAGGATTAAAAAACTGTAGAAAGTGTCATAGAAATAAGAATAATTATACAATACATAACTGGACGTTTTTTAGTAAATATTAGTTCTTTATCAAGACTATACATCCATTTCTAGATACTACAAGAGGATGTGGTTTAGAAATAGATGTACTTAGGGGTACCACCTTCAAAGAGGTGTCTCAGGCCTGACTCGTGGTAACTTGGTACAAGATAATGGGCCTTACTACACACCTTATTTGACACTCATTGGGGATATGTTTTTTTTAAAATTCACAAGCTCAGTAAGAGAAATTATTAATGGAAAAATAAATCCCCATAAGAATATATGTAATAAAATTGATTATGGATAACATATATTGAATCATAGAAATTCATTAGTTAAGGAAATGCAAGTAATTTATAAGTTATATCTTTAATGTCATTGGATTCCCCTTTAGGTGTTTAAAAGTTTGAAAGTAATCATACCTAACTTTACTTTTATTCTCTTCAAAGTCCATAAATATGAGGAATCAGGTGAACAATTATCATTGGGGTAATGTGACCACTGCCCCGATGAGACACCCCACAAAATGGGAGTAGGAACCATGAACTTCATGATGATAGTCTCTCAGCTAACTCAGTTTTTTATAGATACCTAGATATAGAGGAGAATCCAAATATCCCTAAAAGAGAGAAAGCCTCAATTAAGAGCTCCATGCGACAAATTCCTCCTACTTTCAATGGATCATCTGATCCCTTAATTTCCAAACAATGGATCAACTACGTTAAGAAGATCTTCTCCATCCTTCAATGATTTGAACAAGAGAAGGTTATTTGTGTTGTTTATAGTATGTAGGGTGAATATGATCAATGGTGGAAATTAATAAAAATATGAAGCCTGAGGATGTGATTGAGGTGATGGGATGGTTGGATTTATGTAAAATGTTTTTTTATAAATAATTTCCCCACAACATCCGACATAAAATATTACGGGATTTACTTTACCTCAAGAAAAGAGAAGAAGAATCTATTGGGGCATATGGGGAAAACTTCACAAGGATTTCATGATACACCACCATCTTTGTCACTGCTCCCATGTGCATGGTTGACCAATTATTTGGTTGGATAAAACCTAGCCTATACAAATCCCTCGCAATCTGTGAATTTGATATCTATGATAAAATTTCCTGTTGTTCCCCCAAAGTCAATGGAGATTGGTGAATCTCATGGATATCATGGGGATAAGAAGCAGAAAGTAGAGAACAATTCTGGTAGTTTTATGGAGGGATATAATGGTGCAATGAAATTTCAACATCCCACTTTCCAATGGTGTGGAAAGATGCAACATAGAAATTTTCTGAAAGGGATGAGGAAGTTACTTAGGTACAGGAAGGAAGGGAACCTAGTAAGTAGTTTCCAGCAGGAAAAAATCACTACTACGATTAAGAAGAGGAATGATCCGGTCAACCCATTGTGTATTGTTCATTGCTACAAATAAAAGTAAACAAGGTGTTTTTAAAACAAATACACTAATCCAAGGGTTTTTGGAGACAACAGACAACCTCTAAGGCAACAAGGGAGAGATTTTTTCATCACAAATACTGAAGTGGATCCCAAAAACAAGGAGGTGACAGGTATTCTAGTTATTCATTCAATAATGGAGAACATACTTTTTTATTCTTGTTCTATGCATTCCTTCATATCATAAAAGTTTAGTATACCTATTCAAAAACCATCCCGAATCATGGAAGTACAGTTAATGGAGAAGATTACAAAGGGGTCAAGTATTGCATCCCAAGTATATAACTCCCCCCTATCACAATTTATGGGCTAAAATTTCTGGTGAACCTTATAAAACTCCCATTGGTGGAATTTTATGATTTTTTTGCATGGATTGGATTTATTTATATAGAGACAAAATAAATTTCTGCAAGAAGGAAATCACTCTCTATATTACAAATTGCCTCCCAATTCTATAAAAGTGCAAGTAAGAGGATGAATCTTATTTTGAACCATCATCCCAATCATTCATATTGTTTCCCAACGATAATTTTTATATAGTTGAAATGATTGTTTCTAAGTAAATAATCACCCTTGAAGACATGCCTATTGTTTAGGAATACACTGATTTACTTCTTGAGGAATTGCATGATCTTTATTCTAGTCGAGATGTTGAATTTTCGATCGAGCATATACTTGGGGCATCACAATTGTCCAAGAATCCATATAGAATGGTTATTGTGGAACATGAGGATCTGAATAAACAACTACATGAGAATCTAGATAAAGGTTTCATAGGCCCAAGTGCTTCACCATGGGGTGTACCAGTCATCTTCGTTAAGAAGACATATGTGTCAATGACCCATTGCATTGATTATCATGATCTCAAAATGATCATAATAATGAAAAATTACCCTCTTCCATAGATTTATGACTTGTTCAATCAGCTTTCTGGAGCATCATACTTCTCCAAGGAGGATCTACAGTTGGTATATTACCAAGTTAGGGTAAATAAGGAGGATATCCCCATGACTATTTTTCGTACAAGGTAAAAGAACTATGAATTAATAATAATTCCATCCAGACTCACTAATGCTTATAAAATATTCCTTAACATGATGAATAGAGTCTTTAAAGATTACCTTGAAAAATTTGAGGTAGTCTATTTAAGTTATTTTTTAATTTAATTCAAAAGTATGAAGGAGCATGAGGAGAGTCTGATTACTGTACTAAATACATCGAAAAAGTAAAAGATTTATTCAAAGTGCATAAAATGTGAGTTCTAGATTGAGAAATTATTTTTATAGGGGTATATCATCACAATAAATGGGATATATTTTGACCCTTCAGAAATAGAATCAATTACCGGATGGATGAGGCCAACATTGTGAAATATATTTACAGTTTCCTTGTGTTAGATGGGTATTATCGCCGATTCGTGATAAATTTCTCAAACTTTTGAAAACCTCTCACCAAACTAACTCAGAAGAGAGTCAAGTTTCCTTGGAATAATAAATGTGAAGAAATCTTCAGGGAGTTGAAAAAGAGTATTGTCACTCGCCTGTGCTCACAAAACCCACAAGTAAAGATATTTTTGTGGTGTTAAATGATGTTTCAAAGAAGGGCTTGGGTTGGTTGTTGATGCAAAATGAACAGAACTACCCAACACATGATATAGAGTTGGCTACAATTATTTTCAGTTTAAAAATTTGGTCACATTATCTCTTTTGGGAGAAGTGTGAAATATATACAGACCACAAAAGTATAAAGTATATATTCACACAGAAAGTGATGAATATGTGCTAATGAATACGGTTAGAGACGATCAAAGTATATGACTTGTCAATTCAATATCATCTTGGGAAAGAGAACAAGGTGGTGGATTCTCTAAGTAGAAAGGATCCATCAATTCATTTATTGATGAGAATTATGAAGGATCTGATCTTCTTATATTTTGAAAGGGGGTACATGGGAATCGTAATAGAAGGATCATAATCAATCAGTTCACAAATTAATTCTCAGACATCACTTCTGGAGATGTTAAAGGATACTCAAAGAGTTGATGTGGGAATTCAGAAGAAAGTGGAAGCTATAAAGAAAGGGGAATCCTTAGAGTTCAATGTTAATGATGAAGGTGTTGTTAGATTTGGGTAAAGAATATGTTCACCATAGAATACTTAGTTAAATATGGGTTTGTTTTATGATTTGCATAAATCAACCTTCTCCATCCACCTAGGAATCACAATTATGTATCAAGATATCTGAGAACATTATTGGTTATACAATATGAAGAAGAAGGTAGTATGATTTTACTTCTATTTATTAGACATTAATACATGATTTAATAACATAAAAATAATCTTAATATAACCCGAATGATCGATAAGTCTAGTGTCTCTTGGAATTGGGTACATTGCATTATAACTTTAAACATGAATTACATCATCATTATTGAAAACTTCTTTAACAAGTTTGAGTTTAAAACTACATTGGATAACCTGGGGAAATACATAAGAAAGTGATGTGCCATAATTCCTAGTAAGGTAATAAACATGTGACATCATAAATATAATAATATTTGTTAGACAAGGCATATAAATGAGGCATAAAGAAACATGAATAATAATTCATGATTTAACATGATAATCATAACATTAGAAATTTAGCTACAACTTAAAAAACATCATCATAAACATAGGTCAAGGATAAACAACAAAGCAATCATGTTAGAAAATGTTATATAAAGGAATTAGGTACACCCATTTCCTAACATGAGGTATCATGATACTTAACATTACTCAGTTCATTGGAATTATATATAATTTTGAGCGCACTCATAACATTTCTCATGCTTAAGTGTTTTACATGGATAATAAAACATGGATTCATTCATCATAATAATTTTTTACATGATCAAGGAGTACAGAATAAATACATTTAAGTCCCCAATAAAAATGTATTTTTTCATAAAAGATAACACCCTTGATAAGAAATGGTTACTTCATTCAATACACAATTGGGTTGGCATAGAAAATCTCGGTGGAAATTTGGTAGGATAACGACGTCACTTAAAAATTCTTAAAATGGGTTGATGAGAGAGAAACGTGTCTCTAATATTTTGGAAAATAAGTGTACAATAATAGGTACTTTTAAGGACATTTAAACACATTTATAATTAGAAAAATAAGGTATATGATAATAAATATGGTTGAATAAAAAAAAATGCAATGATGCATACAAAATTTCAACATGACAATAGGTGTATATGGGATGGATTAATGAGAGAGAAATGGGTATATAATCCTTTATAAATAATAAGTATAGTATGGGTGAGTTTTGAAATCATAAACCATCATTATTAATTGAAAATAAAATGAGATAACAATATAATGAAACTTGGATAAAGACGATAAAGGAAAGAACCGTTTCTTTAATGTGTGGCTCTAAAAGCATGAAAAGTGGATTCTTGATAGCTTGGAGTCCTTTGGGAGGATTCTAGAGAGGGTATTGAAGATTAAGGATTTGATCTACTTATTTTTATTGAAGATTAGTGGGATCTTGGGTGTTTTTATATAGGAAATGATAGGGTAATTATTTAATACTTCACAAACATAGGTTTTGGTCTCTATATAATAAAATATTCAAAACCAAAAACCCTACCATGGTTTTTTCCAATGTGGTGGGGGTGGGGGCAGGGGTGGTTTATTATTTTATTAGTAAAAGTTCAAAACATATTAAAATATTACCCAACCTTATGTGGAGGTGAGTCTCTCTTTAAAAAAAATGAATTTAAAATCATAAAATATATTATATATTTCGGGAAAATTATAAAGGTATTATAAAATTAATAAAATAAACATAAAATAAAATTATTTTGATGGGAAAACATATATTTGTTTGATTATACCCATTTTAGTATTTATTACATCATTTTTTCCATTATGATGTCACATTGTATATTTATACGGATTTAATTTTTTCTAAAAAATTGACTATATCGGAAAATTATGAAAACTTTACAATTGGATAATTTAGATGTTATAATTTCCAAAAAATATATATTTTATCTAAATAATTTTCCAAATCTGTGAATTTTTACTTTTAAAATAATATTCGATATTTAATAAAAAAATTCTGAGTTTTAAACAATAACAGTTTCAGAACCATTATAAAAAGTACATTTCACTTCATAAAAATTATATGGCCATTTATAATTCATAAAAACTATTTAATGATGACATTTTATTAAAATAAAATTTATTTCTAAAATCCATTAATTCACAAAAAAAATCCCTTAATTGAATTTGAATATTACCCAAAAATAAAACATTGTCTCTGCGATCTATGATCTTCACTAGATGTTCCTAATAGGAAAGATCATTCTATAATGGTACCATATATGGATTGTGTACACGTGTGTGGATAGGTATATACTTTATTAAGAGTGATACAAGGAACAAATCATAAACTCACAATAGGTTAGGTTGGAGTGCACATCGATTGGACACCGCTTCGATACGATTAATGATATCAAAGGGTATGATGTATCTTTGACTTAGCTTCCCCTTATTATAAAATCTCATCACTTTATTTGATGGAGATATGGGGAGGAATAAAATGTATCCACCATCAAACTCCTGGTCTCATACAAAATTATTAGCATAACTCTTTGGTCGACTTTGAGCATCCTTGATGTGGAACTAAATGGTATTAACCTTTTCCACTATTTTCTCAAACATTTCTGGACATAGAGATTTTTGTTCCCAAACATAATCCTTGTATGTAGGTGTCCAAAACCTATTCCCATAAATGGATTCATAAGGAGCCATTTGGATGATCATGTGGAAACTCTTGTTGTCAGAGAACTCAACCAAAAGAAGATGTTGATCCAATCCTCCTTTAAAGTCAATTGGGCATGCTCTCAACATTTCCTCAAGCGTCTAGATAGTTTTCACTAATTGGCCATATGTTTGAGTGTGATGGGAAACAGTGAAGTTCAAATCAGTGTTTATAACAAGGTGAAGACTTTGTCAGAACATGGAGTTGAATCTTAGATCTCGATCAGATACAACTGGTAGTGGAACTCCATGCAGCCAGACCACTTTCCTAATGCAAATCTGTACAAGTTTATCTAGTGATAATTTCTCTCATATCATAATAAATTGTGTAGAATTTGGAATATGATTCACCATAACCCATATATCATTATTACCTCTTGATTTATTTGAAAGATCAGTGATAAATTCCATGATGATGTTTTCTCATTTCCATGTTGGTATGGGTAATGGTTGTATTATGCCCTTGGATTTTTGCCTTTCCACTTTAACATGCTGACATACAAGACATCTTGATTTATATTGAGTGACCTCCTTCTTCATATTATCTTTACAATAGTCTTCATGGAGACATAGATACATCTTTTTTCTTCCTAGGTGGATGGAGAAGGTTGAGCTATGGGCATCATCCAACAACCCCTTATTTTACATAGGATTTGATGGTACACATATTCTTGACCAAAATCTCACAACATCTTCATCATTATCATGGAACTTTTAATATTTCCCTTTCCTGATATATTCCAATTTATTTTGAATTCCTACATCAACTATTTGAGAATCATTTTCCTCTCTAGAAGAGATGATTGAATAATCATTTGTGAAAGGACTGATGATGTTCCTTCATTTATGATTCCCACGTCCATCCTTTCCAAATATAATAATATCAAATCCTTATTAATTCTCATCGATGATAGAATTGGTAGATCATTTATACTTAGAAAATCATCCAATTTATTAGCTTTCCCAAGATGGTAGTGAATTGATAATTCATAGTCATTGATCAGATATAATAATATTTGTTGGTGCATTTTTAGCTCTTTCTATTGTGAATATATACTTGAGACTTTTGCAATCTGTATATATTTCACACTTCTCCCCAAAGAGATAACACAATTAAATTTTTAAAGTATAAATCATTGTAACAAACACCAAATAATGTGTTGGGTAGTTCTGTCCATAAACATTCAACTTACTTGAATCATAGGCAATGACTTTGTCATTTTACATCAACACACAGCCTAGATCCATATTCAAAGAATCACTGAATACCACAAAAAATATCTCCACTTGTGGGTAGTGTGAGCACAATATTAGTGATAAGCCTCTTTTCATACTCAATGATTTCTTCTCATTTATAATTACAAGAATACATGACCCCCTTTCGAGTTATTTTATTGAGGTGGTTTGAAAATCATGATAAATTTCTCACAAATTGGCAATAATACCCTACTAACCCAAGGAAACTATAGATATCAATAACCAATGTTGGCCTCATCCATCATTAAATTTCTTCTATTTTTAAAGGGCCTATAGATATCCCATTTCTAGTTATGATATTTCCCAAGAAAGAGACTTCTTTCAACCATAACTCACATTTTCTATACATGGAATAAATCTTTTTATTTTAAAAGGTCATTATCACAATACTCAAATGATCCTCATTATCCTCCTTACCTTTGGAGTATCTTAGAATATCATCAATAAAGACTACCAAAAATCATTCTAGGTAATATATAAAGAATCTATTAATCAATTCCATGAATATTGTTGGATCATTAGTGATTCAAAATGTCATTAATATGAATTCATAGTGCCTATACCATGTACGAAAAATAGTCTTGGGGATATCCGCCTTCTTCACCCAAACTTTGTAATATCCAGACCACCGATCCACCTTGGAGAATTATTGTGGTTCATATATCTGATCAAACAAGCCATCAATCCATGGAATAAGATACTGGTTCTTTATCTTGATCTTATTAAGCTCACAATGATCCATACAAAGGCACATTTACCAATCCTCCGTAACGAAGAGGACTAGTGCACCCCACAGTGATGTACTTGGGCATATGAAACCTTTATCTAGATTTTCCTGTAGTAGTTTCTTTAGCTTCTTAAGATCCAAAAAAAATACATTCTATATATATTCTAGGATAATGGTAATACCCAAGGTATAATCTCTATCAAAAATTGAACATCTCTTTTAGGAGGAAGACTAGGAAATTCCTCAGGAAACATATCAGAGTATTCCCTCACAATGGGCATGTATTCAAGGATGACGATTTCCTTAGAATTAGTCATTTGATCTAGATATTCTTGCTCATAGGGAAATAATATTCATTCTTGATATGATGGTTCTAAAGAATAATCATCATCTTACTTGCACTTAAACAGAGTCAGGGGTCGATTCACAATACAAAGAGTGATTTCCTTCTCACAGAAATTTATGTTGGATACATATAAAGAAACATAATCTATGCCTATAATTGAATAAAATTACACCAGATGGAGTATGAAAAGGTTCTTTAGGATGTTCTGACAAAACATTGTGATAGGGGAGGAGTTATATACTTGGGATGCGATAATTTCCCCATTTTAAATCTTCACCGATAAATCAACTTCCATTCTTTGAGATGGTGTTTGAATAGTTCTACTAAAATTTCACAATAAGAAGGAATGCGTAGAACTATAATCAGAAGTACATCTCTATTATTAAATGAATAACTAGAATTACTATCATCACCACATTTTTAGGATCCAAATTGGTAGTTATGATGAAAAAAGTTCTCCATTACTTCCTTTGCGGTGTTTAGTTGTCTATAAAAACCATTTCCTTTGTGCATTGGTTTTAAAAATTCCTTGGTTCCATACAGTTTTAGAAGTATCCAATATGCTGAGGGTTGACTGGAGAATTCCTTTCGTCTATCACAATAGTGGGTTTTTCCTACTGATAATTGCTATCTAAGTTCCCTTCCTTCTGATACCTAAAGAATTTCCTTATCCCCTTTAGGAAATTTCTAGGGTGCTTCTTTCCAAACCTTTGGCAAGTGGGATGTTAATTTTTTTAGCACCATTAGATCTCTCTATCAGAATACCATAATTTATATCTAATTTTCTCTTTATATCCCTATGATACCCCTATGATTCTCCGATCTCCCTTGACTTTGAGGAAAACTCAGACAATTTCCTCATAGCTATCAATGTCTTAGATCGCCCGAGATTTCCTCTAGCTACGTTTTAGTCCACGAAAGACGTTATCGACATTGAACATGTGGGAAATGAAAAATTTGGAGGAATATCATGAAATATTTGTGAAGTTTACCTCATACTCCTTGATATATTCATTGTCTTTTTGGCTTGAGGTTAAGGAAATTCATTTCCGTTTTAAGTCGGATGGTGTGGAGATTTATTTTGATTTTTTTTTTCAAGAATCCCTTCCATCTGATCACCTCAATATCTTAATCAATCTTACTATTTTTGATCAATGAACTCAATTTATTAGCTTCAACCTACATATGATAAACTCCCAAAAGAACCTTCTCTTATTTTGAGTATTGAATGATGGAGAAGACCTCCTCAATGAAGTTGATCAAATATTCATTGATTAAGGTATCAGATGATCCATTGAAATTAAGATGCCTTCAACGCATGAAGATATTTATTACGTATTGTTCTATTTGATGGGTATTTGGGACCTCCTCCTAATCTTGGTTTCTATTCAAAACTAGAGTTAGCTAAGAGAGTATAGTAATGAAGTTCATGATTCCTTCTCCCATCGGGTTGGGCATCTCGTTGGGGAAGTCATCACATTTCCCTTCAGAATGATTATTTACATGATTCCTTCTATTTTAGACCACTGGATAGAATAAAAGGAAAATTAGGGATGAGTATTTTCAAACAATTAAGAACATAAATGGGAATACAATGACATTAAAGTTATAACTTATAAATTACATGTATTTACTTAACTTATGAATTTTTAGGCTCCAATCTATGTCATCCATTCCCTATTTCATAACATATATTGTTATAAGATTTTTTTTGTTCATTAATAATGGTTCATACTAATATTATAAATTTTCCAAAGCATATCCCATGGGAGTGTCACACAAGGTGCACAATAAGGCTCGTTGTTGTGTACCCTATTACCCCGAGTCAGGCCCAGTACACCTTGTCAGATTTGTTACCCATTGGTACAACTATTCCATAACCATATCCACTTATTGTACCTTGAAAATGATTTATTTTCTTCAAAAAACACTTACTCTATAATCAAAATATTTTAGGGATGTATTCCTATACATTGTCTTCTCTCTGAGGAATTTATAGAGTTTTGTAATTTTAATCCCAAAAATAACTAAACATTTCCTCTTATACCAACTATAGTAACCATTATCTTTATTACACATTATAAAAGTATTTAATTAAATAAAATTACACTTAATAAAACACAAAATATAAAGAATTATAGTGTATTTGGGAATTACCTACATTACATTATAACATTAAACATTAATTACAACATCTTTGTTGAAAAATTATTTAACATGATTGAGTTTAAAACTACATTGGATAACCTGGGGGAATACATAAGAAAGGGTGAGCCATAAATTCAAGTAAGGTAATAATCATCAAATAACATGAAGATAAAAATACATGTTAGACAAGTAATATCAATGTGGACTAAAGGAATATTAATAATAAGAAATGATATATCATGATAATTATAACATTGGAAATGTGGAAACAACTTAAAACACTACACCATAAACATAGGACATGGCTAAACCAACAAGAATACATGGTGGCCAAATTCACATAAAAGAATCAGGAACAACCCTATCCCAACATGACATATCATGATACTAAACATAACCAAATTCTTTGGAAAGATATATAATTCCAAGCGCACCTGTCACTTTCTTTCATTCGCATGCTTAAGTGAGCCACATAGATCATAAAACATGGTTTAATTCATCATAATAATTTATTCCCTGATCAGTTACTATGGAATATGTATATATAAGTCCCAAATAAAAAGTTATATGTTCATAAAAGTGAATAACCTTGATAGGAAATGGGTACTTCATTCACTACACAATTATTTTGGCATGGAAATCATGATGTAAATTCAGCAGCATAACAATATCACATAAAAACTCATAAAATGGCCCGATGAGATAGAAATGGGTCTCCCATAATTTGGAAATTAAGTTTACATTAATAGGGACATGTAAGGACATTTCCAAACATTTAGAATTATGAAAATAAGGCATACTATAAGAAATAAGCTTGATTAAAAAGGGAAAGGAATGAATGATTTTGAAATTCGGGCATGGTAATAGGTATACATGTGAGGGATTAATGAGTGATAATGGGGTCTCTCATCATTTAGAAAAAATAAGGAAAGAATGGGGGAGGTGGTATAACATACCCCATCATTATTAATTGAAAATAAAAGAGGATAACAAGATAAATAAACATGGATAAAGATGAGAGAGGAAAGAACCCTTACTTGAATGTGTGGCTCCAAAAGCATGAAAAGGGGATTATTGAGAGGTTGGGGTTCCTTGAGAGGATTATAGATAAGGGAGGGTAGTTTAATAATTAACTTAAAGGGATTTATGTGAAGAGAATTGGGATCTTGGATATGTTTATATAGGAAATGAGAGGATAATTATTTAATATTTCACAAACATAGGTTTTGGACTCTATAACAAAACATTCCAAAGAACAAACCTCTCATGATTTTTCCATGTTTTTTTACAAATTGGGGAGGTTTTTATTATTTTATTAGGAAGAGGGAATAACATATTAAAATATTTCCCTTTTTTATGGTGAGGCGAGTCACTGTTTTAAATAAATGAATTTAAAATCATAAAATATATTATATATTTTGGAGGATCCATAAAGGCATTATAAAATTAATAAAATAAACTTAAAATCACAATATTTGAGTGGGAAAAATATATTTGGCTTATGATATACATTACAGTATTCATTAAATCATTTTGGGTCGTTATTATGTCACACCATATATTTATATGGAATTTAACTTTATCCCAAAAATTCACCTATCTCAGAAAATTATTAAAATTTTACGATTGGATAATTTTAATATTATGATTCCAAAAAATAATTTTTTATTAGAATAATATTCAAAATATTCTACTTTTTAATTTTAAAATAATATTTGACTTTTATTGAAAAATTATGAGCTTTTGACAATAATAGTTTTTGAACCATTATAAAGATTAAATTTCACTTCATAAATATTATATGACCATTTATAATTCATAGAAATTATTTAATGGAATTTCTTTTGAAAATAGTATTGATTTAAAAAATCCATCAATTCATCAAAATCAATTCCATAATTTAATTTTAATATTTCCCAAAAAATATAATTTGTGTTTAGTGGATTCAAAATCAGAATCATTTATAAAGTAACAATAAAAATAAATTGATCACTATATATAATATATATATTAATATAATTTATGTGTTGATACATATCTATTTATTACACCGGCGTACACTATAAGTGTAAGGTAAACGATGGTGAGACTTTCATGGGGCCGTTAGACAAACAAGGTTTGGTCCGTGATCTCGATGATCTTTAATTTCTCCTGTAAATGCTTTCTCTCATGCCTATGTTGTTGGATATTATCTTGGGCTGGGTCAAGGGAAAATACCATAGATTCTATCTCCCTCAGAAGATCTGATAAATGGGTTTCATAGGGATTTCTTATAATGGTTGAGGCTATCAATTCATTTATTTGAGTCAAATATATTGGTTAAAAGCCCTATATTTATACTAATCGTGTGATCACTATTCAATGATTATATTAAAAAAATAACATTCTTAATTATCTTTTTAATGAAAAGATATAACCAAGGAATTGCATGTGTTTTCTATAACCATGTTACATAATAAAATATTTAATTAAATCACAAAAGGGATACTTAATTTATAACAAATCGGGTCATTACACACAGAATATACATCAATTTGTCTTGCCTGTCAGTAAGTGAAAGAAGAAAGGAAAAAATCCATGGGGATGATGCAACCACAACCCATACCTACTTGGAAATGGAGAAACATCACCCTATTCTTTGTTAATTATTATCAAAAGACATAAAGAAGGAATAATGCTACATCAGTTGTGGTGGATCGCCTTACAAAGGCCGTGCACTTCATTGTGATACGAGATGAATTTTCACTAGATCCACTTGCACAGATATACATCAGGGACGTGGCCAAGCTACATGGAGTACCACTATTTATTTTATTCTATTGAGATCTAAGACTCACCTCCATGTTCTTGAAATGTCTTAAGCATGATCTAATCACATAGTTGAACATCGGCATGGGTTATCACCCTCAAACTGATGGACAATCGGAGAAGACTATCCAGAAACATGATGAAATTTTGAGAGTGTGCTCAATTAACTTCAAAGTAGGATGAGATCAAAATGTTCCTTTAGTCGAGTTCTCAAACAACAATAGTTTCTACTCGATAATCCAAATGGATCCCCATGAATTACTTTAGGGGAATAGGTGCAGGAAACCGTCATACTATGATGAATTTGGGGAATGAAAAATTCTATGTCCTGAAATAGTGGAGGAAATGGTGGAAAAGGTTAAGACTATTCATCAGCAAATTAAGGCCGCCCAAAGTTTACAAAAGAGATACATTGACCATCGTCTATGAGACCTAGAGTTTGATATTTGAGACATGGTTTTACTCCACATATCTCAATGGAAGAAAGTGATCATATTTTAGAAGAAGGGAATGCATATTCCAAGATATATTGACCCTTTTGAGATCCTTGATCACATCATAGAAGTGTCACGTAAACTTGCACTCCCACCTAACCTATCTCGAGTTCATGATTAATTCCATGTATCACTCTTGAGGAAGTACATATATGGACCATTATATGTACTAAATCTAGATCTGGTACCATTAAAGAATGATCCTTCCAATGAGGAGCAGATAGTTAATATCTTATATCGTAGAAAGAAATTTTTATGAAATAATACAATGCACCTGGTCAAAGTATTATGAAGAAACCAAAAGTTTGAAGAAGCAATGAGGGAACTAGAGGAGCTTATGAAACAAAATTACCCTCATATTTTCTATTAAGGTATTTATTTTGATGAATAAATATATTTTAGAAATAAATTTTACTTTAATGAAATTTTTTCATAAATTTTTTTGGGAATAATAAATGGCCATATAATTTTAATTAAGGGAAATATACTTTTTATATGGGTTAAAAAACTATTATTGTAAAAAATTCATCATTTTTTAATAAATGTCGAATATTATTTTAAAAGTGAAAAAGTTCATATTTTGAAAATTATTTAGATAAAATAAATATTATTTTTGGAATCATAACGTCAAAATTATCCAATGGTGAATTTTTCATAATTTTCTCACACAATCGAATTTTCGTTTAAAAATTAAATACCTTATAAATATACAAAATGACATCATAATGACCCAAAAATGATGTAATAAATACTATAATGGGTATAATAGATAAAATATATGTTTTATATATAAAATAATGTAATTTTATGTTTATTTTATAAATTTCATAATGACTTTATGAATCCTTCAAAATATATAATATTTTTTATGATTTTAAATTCATTTCCTTAAAAGAGTGACTCAACTTCACATAATAAAGGGTAAAATTTTAATATAATCGTCCATTTTTAAAATAAAATATTAAAATCATCCCCACTTTTAAAAAACCATGTGCAAAAACCATGATGAGGATTGTGTTTTGGAATATTTTATTATATAGAGTCCCAAACCAATGTTTGTGAAATATTAATGAATTACCTTCTCATTTCCTATATAAACCCATACAATCTCCCACTTCTCATCACTAAAAATAATTATATCACATACTTAATCTCAAAATCTCTCTCTATAATCCTACCAAGGTACCCCAAGCTCTTAAAAATCCCACTTGCATGCTTTTGGTGCCACACATTCATGTACGAGTTCTTTCCTTTCTCATCTTTATATAAGTTTCTTTATCTCTTTATCCACATTTATTTTAAATTACTAATTATGGGGTATGTTTTTGAACCCTACATACTGAAATTAATATTTATAAATAATGATACACCCATTTATCTCTCATTAAGCCCTCCCATATACACCTGTTACCATGCTGAAATTTCACAAGCATCATTTCCTTTCCCTTTTTATTCAAGTTTTTTATTACCGTATGCCATATTTTTATAATTATAATTGTGTTTACATGTCCTTCTATGTTCCTATTAATGTAAAATTCATGTAAAAATGTTGATATACACATTTATCTCTCATAAACTCTTTTTAATTTTTTTTTGTGATGCCATTATGCTGCTGAATTTTCAATACGATTTTCCATGCCAAACCAATTGTGTAGTGAATGACGTACTCATTCCCTATCAAGGGTGTTCACTTTTATGAACATATAAATTTATATTAGGGTATTAAATGTATAAATTACACACTCCTTTATCATGGAATAAATTATTATTATGAATTAATCCATGTTTTGTTATCTATGTGGCACACTTAAGCATGAAAATGAAGTGAAAGTGACGGGTGCGCCCGAAATTCCATAGCGCTCCAGTGAATTGGGTAATGTTTAGTATCATGATATGTCATATTTGGATAAGAGTATACCTTATTCTTTTATGGGACTTTTTCTACCATGAATTATTGGTGGGTTATCCTTGGACTATGTTTATGATGGAATGTTTTAGGTTGTTTCCATATTTCCCATGTCATGATTATCATGTTATATCATTCATAATTATTTATATCCCTTTATGCCTAATTTTTATTACTTTTATAACATGTTTTATTATCTTATTGTTATTTCATGTTTATTCCCTTACTAGGATTTATGGATCACCCCTTTATTATGTATTTCCCCAGGTTATCCAATTTAATTTTAAGCTTAAGCATGTTAAATAATATTTCAATAATGATGTTATAATCCAGGATTAAAGTTGTAATGAAATGTGCCTAATTCCAAATAACACTAGACTTATCAATCTTTTGGGTTATATTAAGTGTAATTTTTTTAATTAAATCTTTTATTAATTTTTAATAAAGATAAGGGTTGTTATTGTAAAACCATGGTTTATAGTTTTTATTTTAATTATACATTCAAATAAATAATTCTGAATCTATTTTATTCCAACTCTATCATCGTCATGATTTCCCTAGATTGAACAAAATAAATTTCATCTATTTACAAGTATAATAGGAGATAATTTCTGAATTATCAACTAGATCAAAACTCCTTAACTAAAAATTTGGTTTCATTTAAATTGGAACTTAAAATAAATCACTATAATGTTAATTTTTTTTACATATCATAGGAACATCAATTGAGAAACCATTTATTTTTCGCAATGACAAAAGAGGGAGTTCCATGAATGAGTTTAAATGTATAAAGCTTCCACATTCATGGGATTTTCATTTTATTATGATCATCCAAATTTATTTACCACATGTTTCTAGTAATTAAGTGTGGGGGAATTTCCCAAGATATTTTGAAAATTGTGAATCAAATTTTCTTGAGATGGGAGACTACCATGATAATATCTTGAGTGTTGGAAATCATGATGAACCATATTTTTTAAAATCCTAATCCCCCCTTATAATTCCCTAGGATTCAACATGCTACATTCTTTCTACAAAATTGTTTATTTTGTTTCTATTTGAGATGATTTATCAATTCTTATGGCTATGTATAAAAATCCAAAGTAAGAACCTTTTTTGAAAATTGATTTTGTTGTTTGGAAAAGTGAATTTTAACCTTCAATATAAACACTTCAAAGAGTCTATGAACTAATGAAATTTCAAATATTATTTTAACCTACTTGTTTAAAATGTCTCTCACCTTAGGTTTAACGTATAGGGGAGTGGGTCTTTAAATTTTCCTTAACTATGATTCAATGTTACACATAATAAAAGAACCAAAATTATTAAAAAAAATTGCCTGTGTTTTAGGATTAAGACCTTCTAATTTTTATGTATAAAATCAATGTTTATGTTTTTTTAGGTTAGGAAAATAAAAATTCAATGTGTCTTTCCTAAGTGATAATTTAATACGAGATTGGTGTACTTCACTAAATAAAACATTTCTATAATTTCATGATTATAGCATGAAATTTGTGCAGTGTTTTTTTGGTTCTTCTATTTAGGAACCAGGAAAGAGAGAATTATGGGTAATATTCCAGTGGAATTGATATTATAATTTAACGAAACTGAATTATTAAACTTAAACACAATGTATTGACCCCTTTTTAATGAATAATAGCATAGAGATTAAACTCAAATGAAATTCATATATGTACTTTGAAACTATAATAAAATAGAAAATTAAGACCCCCTAATGAATATTTGAGATTCTAGGCATTGGGTATGATTTGTAATTGAATAAACCCCTTTTAAAAATTCAATAAGGTTTTTATAACGCTATGAACAAATTCATGAAAGGAAAAAATTAAAAAAGTGTCTATTTATTAAAAATGTGTTCATTAATGTGAGATGAATATCGAACCAAAATGAATATGGTGTAAATATAATTATAAAATAATCATTTATATTGTATCAATAAAGTGAAAATTCTATATTTTATTTTCATAATCTAGGGGAGAGTGTTATATAATTTATAATGAATCTTGATAATGTTTCAATTCCACTTGTATCTAATAAATTTCACTCCATATATTAGAACCTGGATTTGTATTGATGTTATAAATTGGGTAATAATGTCCAATAAGTAGTGAAAATTCTTTTAAAAGGATTTTTCAAGGATTTTCTTCTTTTCTGTTACACATTTAAACATGATCGAGACAATCTGTTTGTTCTATGAGTCTTTTTAAATAATCAAAATAATTTCAATTGATCGGGAGTGTAATTGGTTATGTGTGGTGGAATTTGATAAGACATTATTTAAAAAAATATTTCGAAATCTTAATTTTTTAGTTAAATTATGGTTTCAACAAGAAATTTTACATAAATTGATATCTTTTGAACATTTGATCATTTTGTGGCGAATATTTTATTTATTGAAAATCATAAAAAGATGTGCACTTTTTCTGTACCATTTAGGTTGAATGTTATTAAATATTAATATATATTTTTTGGGTGGAAGAACATTCTTAGAGAGTTTTTGTTGAACATGATTACATTGAATTTTTAATTGTAAATGATTTTGACTATTTTTAATTATAGAAATTTATTCTTCATGTTCCATATTTTTATATTGAAAATTTGTTTTTTTAATTTTTTTAATTGGTAACTAATAAATATAGTATTTACATAATTTTCAAAAAAATTAAATATTCATTTAATTTTTTTATTTGGGCATGAAACCTAACTATACAGCTAGTCGTATGAAAACCTGAAAAACTGAAAATTCATCAAGTCACCACCCAAAATATCACAACTGCTATGTTTTGGAAATATTCCAGTGGTATGAAGTGACCATATGGGACAATTCTTGATCGAGCATGCCTTTTTTTTATTCTGACATAATTTATAGTGACAATTCGTAATACCTAAAGAGATTGTATGAAGTGAATTTTAACCTACTGTGGATGAATTTTTCAAAAACAATTTAAATGATCATGCCCCTCATTTTAATCGGCTGCATTCCTTTTTCAAGCAACCTTGAAGGGAAAATATGGTCGAATAAAAATCCATAACAAATTTGACCATGTACATCCCTAAAACTATATAGCCACACCCACAATGGATCTACCAATCTAAAACTATATGAATAAAATTACAATTGACCATGGGCATTATATTGAATCAACAATGGAAATTGGAAAAAATTGGTAGATCAAACTTTTTTATAAAGAGGATGATTTTGAATATGGATGAACTGAGAAAACCTAAGAAGTTTTGAAGATATAATGAAGAAGATATGAATATATTCAAGATGAGGAATCAATTAAAATAAGTGGATCTTCTACAAGAAGACACACAGAGACATCAAGATTGAAATTTTGATGGAATTCGTGGACTGGCTCTGTGTGAAGAGAATACGACCAATCTTGGGCTATGAAGTGTTCGAGGATGTGGATTCAATAGGAAATGAATAAAAAGTTTTTTAGGAAGACTTTAAATACATTTTTGCAGATTAAATATTTTATTGTATTAATATTATTTTCTATGATATAAATTTGAACCAAATATAAGCATGAAGACTTATCTTAGATTTAGTACTAGAGGGATCGAGATATGAGAATTTGTGTAGAAACTCAACCAAGGATTGAAATGAAATTGTATATGATGAAATATGAAACAGATATTAATCAATTATAGTCAATTTTGAACTATTATAATTTTTATGATTAACCAAATCGCTAAGGTTATTAAATAGTTTAAATATAAATAATTATTGAAGAAGAACACTGATTCTGTTTGTCAAAGCCGAGGCTAGGGATTTGATGTGATAATCATATATAATGAGTCATGTAGAGTGGTTCATATGGGCCCTCAATGATCTTAGATATTATGATTAATTGTCTATAGGGGCCATAGAACTTCTGTTTAGTTAAAATCCTTATTGAATTTGATTTTTATTAAAATATGGTGTTCCATTGGAAGGTCAACCAAATCATCAAGCTACTTGGGATCATCCCAATGTTTTTTACGAAGTCAAGGTTGAGGAAAATTATTTGATAGGTTCTGATTCTGAATTTTAGAAGAGGTATATAATAAAATAATATTCTAAGTATGATTAATTTTCATTTCAGGATGAGGTAAGATTGTGAATGTACACATTGAGTCAAATCTACAAGGTGATCATAATCCATTGCATGAACAAAGATGTGAAGAAAAATTGAGGACTTGGGATATATTTTATTTCCAGTTATTTATACTAGTCTGAATTCTTGTTTATCCTTAATTTTGTTGATTTAATTGTATGGAATGATCTAGAACTAGAAGAGACATGCATTTTTGGGAATTGAGGAGAAATCCAAGATTAGAAACTTGAATTGAACAATATTGAGCTTAATGATTATAACGACCCATACTTTACATACATTGTTATTACTGAAGAATTGAAGCACACTTATTACAACATATAAAAAAACAAGGAAAGGACCATATAGGTATAGAGTCTTTAGAAACTGGGAAACATAAAAAACTGGTTCATTAATCATCTACACTGTCTCCCTTTTATTTTATCACATCTAGAGTCCCTTTTGGCATATCTTACTTAATATCCTTCTTCCTGGCCTGGGGAAAAGAAAACATACAAAAGGGTGATCTAAAATGCTAAGTAAGGGTAATCAAAAGAAATATCAATCACATCATATTCATAAGAACATATCATTTTGTAAATCTTAACCTACAAAAGAGATCATAATTTCATAACATGGGATAAAGCATAGTAGTGAAATGTAATCCCAATAATCATAACATAAAATATTCAACTTTTTGGCATAAACACATAATCATAGAGAATCATTTCTTATTATTCAAGACTCATTGCCAAGACTATCTTAGCAGACAAAGTCCATTTCTGAACCAAGTTCACTCCTCGTTTCAGTCCTGTTTCACTAAACCGGTTTAACCTGCCGTTCCATCCATGTCTATCTCATGAGATATAAATCTTTACCCAATGAATTGGAGGGATATATAGGTCCCACCCATCTCATAATGATAACATTATTATGTGTTCCACAAAATCATAAACCATACATCATAGCATAACCCATGTAAGAAAAATGGGATTCTTAAACATCACGTCATCATTACATAATCCATAAAAGATAAAAGGACATAATAAAAATAATTCCATCATAACATAATCAAATCATTGTAAAAATAGGGATAGAAAAAGAACCCTATATTATCTTAGATGGAAAATAATTTTGATAAAACACTTGAACTCCATTCTTGAGGACAATATCCTTTTTTACTTCAAAAACATTTTCCTTTCTTAACATGTAATATAAGTTTGAACTAAAAGAAGTTGATTAAAAATAAACTTGAAAACATGTAAAGGAAGCTTCATGTAAATAATGTTCTAAAAAATCCATTCATGCTGCATAAGTTAAAAATACATTCTTCCCGTACTTTGGCCGGAAAAGTCAAAAAGTACCTCGTACGAAAAACGACAAAAGATTCCTTTCATATATTTTACTAGAAACTCACCGAAGGGTAAAATTGGAGTTAAAAAATTGTAGGTGGATAGAAATAATACTACATATTGAGGAAACATGGATGTGGATTATAAATATTCTCCAGTAAATTCTGAAGTGTAAACAATCTCGGATAAAATTGAGATTGTAAGATTTTCCCTTACCTTATGTCCAATTTGCTTCGTAAGTGTCCAAACCTCCTGTATAATGATTTAAATAATGTAATTTAATTATTCCAGAATCATACTCATTGTTATGATATCATATATGGTCATATTCTTAGCTTATTATTAGTAATATTTAATTGCTACTTGTTATTCGGGTGTTTATTAATTTTTGTTCTTATGTGTGTTTTGTTGAGTAAATTATTATTATTCTATTTAGGTTATAGATAACTCATTTACAGAATTGTATTAGTGTACTATATATCATATTTATTCATTCAATTCATTTATATAATCATTATGCAATGAAGATCATGTAGAACGAGTCGCATCACATCGTGGAGATGGTATTCTGTACGTATGCACGAGCGATGATATCATTCCCATGATCGTGGAATTGTATTCAAGTGTATTTATACTATTTCAGAATCAATAACACTTTAAAATAATCATATATAGTTATTTATTTTCACCATTATACCCATCCAAGTTAGGTGGTGGTGGACAATAGATTACACCACGGTGTGGAGATGGTATTTCGTACTTACACACGCGCGGTGATTTCGTTTTCCGTAGGATGGATAGATGGTGAAATAGGGATGTTTCATAATTATAATAACATATCAGTGTATGAGTGATACTGATGTTATTACTTCATAATGAAACGACTAAAGAATAAGAAGTGGAAGAAGAAATAAAGTTGAAAGAATCGGTAACAGACATTACCTCTTCATTGAAGAGCCTCTTTGAGACCTCCTCTTAGGGCACTGAAATTGGTCTTTGAAGAAGACCAGGACCCATAGGATGTTTCTAGGGAAGTGGATATAAAAATTTGGATGGGGTTGGCTAAGTTGGAAGGCTCAAAGTGGTGTGAGGAAGAGAGGGAGGAGGTTCCCTTTTATAAGGGAGGAGAGGGGCACCTTTGGAAAAAATAAAAAAACTATTTTATTATAAAGTCATATTCGGTTTTTAATAGCTCCAAATTGATTTATTTAGAAGCTAAGGTGGGGATGAGTCGAAATAATCTAATACAATAGAATTTATATAAGTTTAGTTTTCTATTTTAACCTTATCATTTAGATTTAACTTTAAGTTAGATAATTTTACTTTTACCGTGTCTTTTTGTTTTCTTACACTATAAGGTTAATATACTTACTATAACAAGCCAAAAGAACCCCAAGTTGTTTATTATTAATATATATAACCTTATACAAGTCATTTGGCCGATCCATAGATTTTTAAGAATAAAATAAAAATTAATAATATAATATTTCGTTTAAAAACTATTTTATGTCAATTTTGACACTATTTGGTAATTGTTTTTTTTGAAAATCATAACAGAAAGTTTAGTTCAAAAAAAGTTAATGAAATCTGTAATAATATGTAATATTAACCTATAAAATTATTTTAATTCATAAAAAGTCTCAAATTACATTTATTTAGGTATTTATAACATCAATTATGTCAATATTTCATTAATAAGATAATTACTGCATCATCATTTTGTCTTAAATAAATTAAATTATTTAATGTCTAAAAATTAAAAATAAAATAACATTATGTATTAATTTTTTTTAGATTTATAATGAATATTTATAGTTGAATTTATCTTATGTATAACCCTATATTAAAAATTATTTAGTTATTAAACTTTGATTTGAACTATTTTAACCCTTCTTTAAATAAATTAATAAAAAATGTCCTAATCTAATCCATGTTGTCATAAATGGTCATATTTTATTCCTAAGGTTGTTCTTTGTCGAATTAGAATTATCAAATAGAATTAGGTCATGTGTTAGGGTAATAATAATATCATTTTTACCATTAATTACCCTATTTACATTTAACTGTGGTAAAAAAAAGTAAAAAGTTACTATTCACCAAAAAAATTCATCTCATTGAACCACATTTTAGTCCTTGATATTAACCATGTCTCTCTGATTTTCGAAATTCCATTCAAAAAAGCGGTAAAATTATGTTTTATGTGAATTTGGAAATTCTCATAGGAGGTGGGTAAAAGACGGTGAAAAGTTCAATAAAATTTTTATATATCTAAAATTATTATAAAATGACTCCAATGAATTGAATTGAACTTATATAGGTATTATGTATCAATTTTGACCTAAAATAAATTTATATAAAATAAATAATTATTTAAATTAAAATTCGGTTTTTAAATAGTAACCTAGTGTTTTCACTATTCATAAAAAATTGAAAGTTTTCAGAAAAATACCAAAATTTTACCCTAGGATAATTTCGATATTCCAAATCCAAAAATGAAATCCGTTTTGGAAAATAAAAATTACAAAATTTCAAAAAGTGGGTATTACTATTCATAATTGCTAGTTTTAATAATATTTTAATAGCATAACGTTGTTTAGTGAAACTCGGTATTGCGTACAACACAAGCTATCGAGGAATGTCGCAGTTTCGTGTAAAGCAAGCCAAGCTAGTGTTGTATGTAGTGAAATATTCCTTTGATGATGTATGTAACATAAAAAAAATATTTCTCATAAAAGTCTCGGGTGTTACATTCTACCCCCCATAAAAATGAATTTTTCCCTCGAAATTCGTCACTTTGTAACAAATAGATGAGGACACCTCTCCCTCATCATATCCTCAAGCTCCCATGTAGCTTCATCTCATTGGTGGTTCCTCCATAAAACTTTCACCAAGCGAGTGTTCTTGTTCCGTAGGACTTTTTTGCTACGATCCAGAATCTCTATCGGCTGTTCTTCATGAGAAAGATCTTGCTTCAGCGGTACAACTTTTGAGCTGAGTACATGTGAAGGATCAGGTCTGTACTTTCTCTGGAGAGATACATGGGACACATGGTGAACTTGAGAGAGATTTGGTGGAATTTCCAATCAGTAAGCTACCTTCCCAACACGATCCAGTATTTTGAAAGGACCGATATACCTAGGGCTCAACTATCCCTTCTTTCCAAATCTCATTACTCTCTTCCAAGGAGATATTTGTAAGAACACTTTATCACCCAATTAAAACTCTAAGTCTTTTATTCGTTTGTCGACATAACTTTTCTATCGACTCTGAGCTACTCTTATGTGTTGTTGAATAGATCTATCCTTTTCTGCCATCTCATCAACAAGATCAGGTCCTAATAGGTTTCATTCCCGAAATTCATCCCAGCAAGTTGGAGTTCTTCATTTCTTTCCATAGAGTGCTTCATAAGGATCCATATGAATACTGTAGTGAAAGATATTATTATAAGAAAATTCCACCAAATGTAGGTGTTTATCCCAACCACCTTTGAAATCCATAGAGCAAGCTCTCAACATATCTTCTGGAGTTTGAATCATCCTCTCAGACTGATTGTCTGTCTGAGGATGATAAGCAGTGCTGAAACTCAACTCTGTATCCAGAGTATGCTGAAGACTTTTCCAGAACATTGAGGTAAACCTCGGATCCCAATCAGATATAATGGAAAGTGGTACTCTATGCAATCTTACCACTTCTTTTACATATATCCTAGAAAGCTGATCCAGAGAGAAATCCTCTCTAATGAAATGAAGTGTGCCGACTTTGTAAGACGATAAACTATGAACCAGATAGCATTATTGCCTTTGGATGTTTTAGGATGTCCGGTGACAAAGTCCATAGTGATGTTTTCCCATTTCCATTCAGGTATGGGTAATGGTTGTAACACCCCCTTAGACTTCTATCTCTCAGGTTTAACTTACTGACAAACCAAGCATCGAGAGACATATTCAGCAATATCTATTTTCATTCCATCCCACTAGAAGTACTCTTTCAGGTCCCTATACATCTTCGTGCTTCCAGGATGAATAGAGAATGAAGAACTATGAGCCTCATCCAGCAGCTCCTTCTTTAATTCGGGGATGGGAGGAACACAAACACGATTCTTGAACCTTATTATTCCATCATAATCAAGGTTGAATTCAGGAACATTTCTCACCTTCTTTTGTAACTCTACATCTTATTTTCATGCCTCTTTAATATTCACATGTATAGATGGTTGAACATTCATTTTAGAAAGATACGATTTTTACACTTCCATTATAATTCCAAGATCCATCCTTTGTAAATCCATAAATATTAGATCTTTTATGATCATCATCATAGATAAGATAGCATGGCCTTGTCGACTTAATGCATCTGCCACCTTGTTTGCTTTCCCAGGGTGGTAATGAATTGAGCAGTCGTAATCCTTAATTAGCTCCAACCATATTCTTTGAAACATATTCAGATCCTTTTGTGTGAAAATATATTTTAAACTTTTATGATCAGTATAAATGTCACACCTTTCTCCATAAAGATAATGCCTCCAAATCTTTAACGCAAAGGTTACTGCAGCTAACTCCAAATCATGAGTTGGGTAATTTTTCTCATGGATTTTCAACTGTCGTGAGGCATAAGCTATCACTATATCGTTTTGCATGACAACACACCCCAATCCCTTCTTGGATGCATCACTGTAGATCACAAACCTTTCTCCACTACAAGGAAGTGTGAGCACAGGTGCACTGGATAACCTTCTTTTCAACTCCCTGAAATCCTCTTCACATTCCTCCATCCACGCGAACTTAACTCCTTTTTGAGTCAACCTGGTGAGTGGATTAGACAATCATGAAAAATCATTCACAAATCGTCGATAATATCCAGCCAAACCAAGAAAACTTCGGATCTCAGTTACTGTTATTATTCTCGACCATCTTTTGATAACCTCTATTTTTGCTGGATCCACAGATATCCCCTCTTTTGAGATTATGTGACCCAAAAATGAAACTTTTGGAAGTCAAAATTTACACTTGGTAAATTTGGAATAAAGCTTCTCCTTTCTCAGGGTCTTCAATATAATTCTCAAGTGATCTTCATGTTCTTCCTTAATCTTTGAATAGACAAGAATATCATCTATAAAGACTACCACAAACTGATCAAGATAGTCTCTAAAGACTCTATTCATCAGATCCATGAAGATAGTAGGGGCATTAGTAAGACCAAATGTCATCACTATAAATTCATAGTGTCAATACATTGTACGGAAAAACGTCTTTCGTATATCCTCCCTTTTGACCCAAAATTGATGATACCCTGAACAAAGATCAATATTGGAAAAGTATTGAGCTCCACGTAGTTGGTCAAATAAGTCATCAATGCACGGGAGAGGATATTTTTTCTTGATAGTGATCTTTTCAAGTTCTCGATAATCAATGCAGAGTCTCATTGATCCATCCTTCTTCTTATCAAACAGAACGCGTGCTCCCCAAGGTGACGCACTAGGGCGTATGAATCCTTTATCAAGATTCTCTTCGAGTTGCTTCTTCAATTCCTGCAACTCAATTGGGGACATTCTATAAGGTATCTTTGAAATAGGAAAAGCACCCGGTACGAGTTCTATTGAAA
Organism: Viscum album; assembly: GCA_963277665.1. Classification (NCBI taxonomy): domain Eukaryota; kingdom Viridiplantae; phylum Streptophyta; class Magnoliopsida; order Santalales; family Viscaceae; genus Viscum; species Viscum album. The sequence continues at coordinate 498,574,327 of OY728133.1, forward strand.
ACTCAACTTCACGATTTGGTGGAAGACCCAAAAATTCCTCCGGAAAGACATCATCAAACTCCCGTACAATGGGCATATTCTTAATCATGAGTTTCTCACCAACCATTTGAGATAAATAATCTTCATTTAGTGGAATCAAGACCCATAATATGGATGAAATTTCCACTGGAAGGTTATGTTCATCCTTGCATCGATAGACGATTATAGATTGATCTGGAATATGAAATGTGACTTCCCTTATTTGGAAATTGATATGAGCTCCATATAGAGAAAGCCACTACATGACAAGAATCAAATAAAATTCCACTATAGGAAGGATCACAAGATTCTCAAGAATAACTTTCCCACAAACTTCAATCGGAGAATAATTATAAAATTTTGTTGCGACTGTTGTGCCATTAGGGGTTGTCATAGCTAACTAAATATCCAATTATTGAGGCAATACGGTGATACCCATAGAAAATTCTTCATAAATAAAATATTGGGTGGATCTAGAATAAAATAAAACATTTTCTAATCTAGAGTGGATGGTAAGCGTACCTTTCACCACATCGTTATCGTACTCCACATCGCTGATAGAAATTGCATGTGACTTTCCTTTGTCTTTAGCCTTAAGAGTTTGTTGACGTCGATGATCATCAGCAACCCTTGGATTAGGGTATTGATTTGCAAAATTCCCCATTTCCTTGCACTTGTAACATTGAAGTGTAGGAGGTGCACTCTGTGTAGCCTTTTCTTTGTTTGCATCACTAGACATATTCTTCCCATCATTGCAGCATTCAAATTCCTCATGACCTTCCTTTCCACATTTGAAACATTTACTTGTCCTTAAAAGACAACTCCCTCCATGTTTCTTTCCACACTTTGAGCATAAGAAAAAACTCATCTTCTTTTCAGTGTGCTCTTTAGATTTTCCTTTGAATTCCATTTTCCTCTTCTTATCAAACCCATATGACTGATGGATTACTCCAATCTCCATCTCAACTTTGAGAGCACATTGAATGATTTCCTCGTAGCTATTGAAGTCCCTTATGGCTAACGCCCTTCGAAGACTTGGTTTTAATCCACTAAAAAATCGATCGATCTTACTCTCAGGTTGGATAATAATAATAAAAGCGTACCATGAAAGTCTTGTAAAATTTTCTTCGTAGGTACGAACTGATTCATCATCCTTTTGCTTTAGTTCAAGAATCTCCTTCTCCATCTTTGTTCGCAGAATAAGAGGGAAGTACTTATTGAAAAATAAGTTCTTGAACCTGTCCCATTCCATGGACTCAATTTCATCTCTTTGCCTCGTATTCTTGATATGATTCCACCATTGATCAGCATCACCTTCCAAATAATACACTGCTAAGATGACTTTATCATGTTCAGAACATTGAAGAACTGAAAATATCTTTTCAGTAGTACTGATCCATTGTTCAGCAACTAATGGATTAGTAGACCCGCTGAATGATGGTGGACGATGCCTTATGAAAGATTCAACAGAATGTTTCTCCTTCCTTTGCTCGTTTGGAAGTCCTGTATGATTCATAGCTTGAGAAGGTTGTGTGAGCATGGCTACAAGATTTTTCATTCTAGATACCATAACATTTGGTTTCGCAGGGGGACAATCATTGCATTGCTCATCGCATTCCGCATTAACACGGTTAATTCGAGTTCCATCCATTGACTAAAAACAAGAAGAATAGTGTGAGAAAAACTAATTATAATAGGAAAACGACATAATCAAGAATAAAATTTTACACTTAAGGTCTTATCATAGGTTATTCATGGCCATTTCTAAAACACTAATATTGTGTTTTATGCTTAGACATATCCTTAGGATTCTTACTAAGGATTTCACTTCCTAGTTTCCAAAGTTTGACTATACGTTTCCTCTGATACCAACTATAACGACCCATACATTACATACATTGTTATTACTTCAGAATTGAAGCACACTTATTACAACATATAACAAAACCAGGAAAGGACCGTATAGGTATAGAGTCTTTAGAAACTGGGAAACATAAACAACTGGTTCGTAAATCATCTACACTGTCTCCCTTTTATTTTGTCATATCTAGAGTCCCTCTTGGCATATCATACTTAATATCCATCTTCCTGACCTGGGAAAAAGAAATCATACAAAAGGGTGAGCTCAAATGCTCAGTAAGGGTAAACAAAAGAAATATCAATCACATCATATTCATAAGAACATATCATTTGGAAATCTTAACCTGCAAAAGAGATCATAATTTCATAACATGGGATAAATCATAGTAGTGAAATGTAATCCCAATAATCATAACATAAAACATGAAACTTTGTGTCATACACACATAATCATATATAATCATTTCTTATTAGTCAAGACTCATTTCCAAGACTATCTTAGCGGACAAAGTCCATTTCTGAACCGATTTCACTCCTCGTTTCAGTCCTGCTTCATTGAATCGGTTTAACCTGCCGTTCCCGCCATGTCTATCTCATGAGATATAAATCTTTACCCAATGAATTAGAGGGAGATATAGTTCCCACCCATCTCATAATGATACCATTCTTATGTGTGCCACAAAATCATAAACCATACATCATAGCATAACCCATGTAATAAAAATGGGATTCTTAAACATCACGTCATCATAACATAATCAATAAAAGATAAAAGGAAATCATAAAAATAATTCCCCAATAACATAATCAAATAAATATAAAAATAGAGATATAAACAGAACCCTATATTATCTTAGATGGAAAATAATTTTGATAAAACACTTGAACTCCATTCTTGAGGAAAATATCCTTTTTACATCAAAAACATTTTCCTTTCTTAACACGTCATATAATTTTGAACTAATAGAAGTTGATTAAAAATAAACATGAAAAAATTTAAAGGAATCTTCATGGAAATAATGTTCTAAAAAATCCATTCATTCCATATAAGTTAAAAAAACATTCTTCCTTTACTTTGGTCGGAAAAGTCAAAAAGTACCTCGTACGGAAAATGACAAAAGATTCCTTTCATATCTTTTACTAAATACTCACGGAAGGTTAAAATTGGATTTAGACAATTGTAGGTGGATTGAAATAATATTACATATTGAGGAAACATGGATGTAGATGATAAATATTCCCCAGTAAATTCTGAAGTATAAACAATCTCGAATAAAAATGAGATTGTGAGATTTTCCCTTACCTTAGGTCCGATTTGCTTCGTAAGTGTCTGAACCTCCTGTATAATGATTTAAATAATGTCATTGACTTATTACAGAATCATACGCATTGTTATGATATCATATATGGTCACATTCTTAGCTTCTTATTAGTAATATTTCATTTCTACTTGTTATTCGGGTGTTTATTACTTTTTGTTCTTATGCATGTTTTGTCGAGTAAATTCTTATTCTTCTCTTTAGGTTAAAGATACCTCATTTCCAGAAAGGTATTAGTGTACTATATATCATATTTAATCATTCAATTCATTTATATAATCATTATGCAATGAATATCATGTAGAACGAGTCACATCACATCATTGAGATGGTATTCCGTACGTACGCACGAGCGATGATATCATTCCCATGATCGTGGAATTGTATTGGAGTGCATGTATACTATTCCAGAATCAATAAAACATTAAAATAATCATATATAGTTATTTATTTTCACCATTATACCAATCCATGTAAGGTGGTGGTGGAAAATAGATTACACCATGGCGTGGAGACGGTATTCCGTACATGGTCATGCATGGTGATTTCGTTTTCCATAGGATGGATAGATGGTGAAATATGACTGTTTCATAGTTATAATAACATATCATTATATTAGTGATAATGATGTTATTACCACATAATGAAACAACTGAATAAGAAGAAGTGGAAGGAGAAATAAAGTTGAAAGAATCGGTAACGGACATTACCTCTTCTTTGAAGCGCCTCTTTGAGACCTCCTCTTAGGGCACTAAAATTGGTCTTTGAAGAAGACCAGGACCTCTAGGATATTTCTAGGGAAGTGGAGAATAGAATTTGGCAGGGGTTTTCTGAGATTGATGGCTCAATGTGGTGTGAGGAAGAGAGGGAGGAGGTGCCCTTTTATAAGGGAGGAGAGGGGCACCTTTGGAAAAACTAAAAATATTATTTTATTATAAAGTCACATTCGGTTTTGAATAGCTCCAAATTGATTTATTTCATGGATAAGGTGGGGATGGGTCGAAATAATCTCATCCAATAGAATTTATACAAGTTTAGGTTTCTATTTTAACCTTATCATTTATATTTAACTTTATGTTAGATAATTTTACTTTTACCGTGTCTCTTTGTTTTCCTACACTATAAGGTTAATAAACTTACTATAACAAGCCAAAAGAACCCCAAGTTGTTTATTATTAATATATATAACCTTATATAAGTTATTTGGCCAAAACTTATATTTTTAGGAATAAAATAACAATTAATAATATAATATTTGTTTTAAAATATATTTTATGTCAGGTTTGACAATATTTGGTAATTGATTTGTGTGAAAATCATAACAGAAATATTAGTTCGAACAATGTTAATTGAATCAGTAATAATATGTAATATACATATTGAAAATTATTGTAATTCATAAAAATTCTCAAATTACATTTATTTGGGTATTTATAACATCAATTATTTCAATATTGCATTAATAAGATAATTACTTCATCATCATTGTGTCATAAATAAATTAAATTATTTAATGTCTAAAAATTAAAAATAAAATACCATTATGTATGAAATTTTATTAGATTTATAATGAATATTTATAGTCGAATTTATCTTATGTATAACCCTATATTAAAAATTATTTAATTATTAAACATTGATTTTAACTATTTTAACCCTTCTTTAAATAAATTAATAATAAATGTCCTAATCTAATACATGTGGGCATAAATGGTAATATTTTATTCCTAAGGTTGTTTTTGGTCGAATTACACTTATCCAATAGAAATAGGACATGTGTTAGGGTAATAATAAAATCATTTTTACCCTTAATTACCCTATTTACTTTTAACCGTGGTAAAAAAAGTAAAAAGTTACTATTCACAAAAAATTATTTTCATCTCATTGAACCACATTTTAGTCCTTTATAATAACCGTATATCTCGGATTTTCAAAATTACATTCACAGAAGTGGTAAAATTATGTTTTATGTGAATTTGGAAATTCTCCTAGGAGGTGGGTAAAACACGGTGAAATGTTCAATAAAATTTTTATATATCCAAAATTATTATGAAATGACTCCAATAAATTGCATTGAACTTATATAGGTATTATGTATCAACTTTGACCTAAAATAAATTTAAATAAAATAAATAATTATTCAAATAAAAAGTCGGTTTTCAAATAGTAACCCAGTGTTTTCACTATTCATCAAAAATTGAATGTTTTCAGAAAAATACCAAAATTTTAACCTAGGCTAATTTTGATATTCCGAATCCAAAAATGAAGTCCTTTTTGAAGAATAAAAATTACAAAATTTCAAAAAGTGGGTATTACTATTCATAATGGCTTGTTTTAATAATATTTTAATAGCATATCGTTGTTTAGTGAAACTCGGTATTGTGTACAATGCAAGCTATCGAGGAAGGACGCAGTTGCATGTAAAGAAAGCCAAGCTAGTGTTGTGTGTAGTGAAATATTCCTTTGATGATGTATATAACATAAAAACAAAATATTTCTCATAAAAGTCTCGGGTGTTACACTGATGAAGGTGAAAATCTCACTTCAAACATGTTAAAACTGACAGTACTTCTCAAAACTATTCTGAAATTTTGTTTTGATTATTTGATGATGGATGGGGAAGATGATGTAGAAGATTACATGGGCTTTAATATAGATGGCCCTAAAATTGGATTAGAAGGCACAACCAAAAATCTATATCAATCCCTTAGATGGTATAAGTTTAAATTCATTTTAATTTTTTATAATTTTAAAAAGATAATAATAAAATATATAATTGGGAGGTTGAATCTAGGTTATATAATTGAAACATCTAGAATTTATTGAAATGGTTGATCTTCTTGATCACACTTGGTGGAAAAGTAAAGACACATGGGTCAATTGCATTAGTATCAATAGATTTTCTCTAATCAAATAAGTTGGAGGATATATAGTTACAAGTGTGCCATGTAGAGGCTATTTAGGAGCTTGATGATCCTGATTTCATTGACACTGATGATGATGATGTGATTTATATAGATTTAAGAGAGAATATTCTTGATACAAAAAGAGTATAATCCCCGAGGGGGTGAATCATCACCATTCCTTGATTATCCTCCTCTATTCCAAATACTTAACCATTAAGATAAACAACATTACACACCTTCAATCCTCAATCAAACATTTATCAACACAGTTTGGAGTTGATCCAGATGCTAGAACACACTTATCATGGAAGATCATAGGAAATCAAAGCAGGAGGAAGAGGAATATCTAATAGATAATCTTATTCTTCAATTATCTAATTTTTTGTTTCCTATAATGATATTTTATTATGATATATATTTATATTCCATGAATAAACAAGTAGATTAGGGTATTGAGATGTATATATTGAAATATTTTTCCCATTCTTGCGTCAATTTTAATCAAGGAGGGATGATTTATTTCACCTAGGGTTTTGAAATTCTCTTCCTCATGGGAATTTTTTCACTCAACTCCACGTACATATGGGTGAAGATTTATGTTCATTCTCTTTGGATACTAAAACTGAAATAACTAACCTAGAAATTTTTTCGAAATACACTTTTCAATAGGGAAGAATCCCCATACTGATTTATGTTTGGAATAAGAGTCCTTAGGATTGAAATACTTTATAGCTATCATATATAATGATAATTATGTGTTGTAATCCTCTACACTTAACTTGAAAACCTCTATTATTATTTCTATATAATATAATAGAAATTTTTTATCCAATATTTATAGTATAGTTCCCCAAATTCAATTAATTTCTTTGTCTACCTTTTTATTTTTCAATTATCCTTATTTTCATTTCATCATTCGAATTTCATTGAATCACTATATTTTCTATTTTTTGTTTTGTTTTTTCCTTTTTGTTTTTTTGTTTCAATTAAAAGAAATTATCCTTCTATATGTTTTGACCTTTTTTACCACAATACTAGTGTTATTAGGAATATGAATAATTAATTTCACCATTCTAAAGACAAGGACCATTGATCAATTCATATCTCATTCCCCTTCAAATAAATGAAAAATACCACCTAAGGAATTGAAGGGTACTTAATGGGTGTAACACTCAATATAAGATTTGAAAAATGTAAACCAGATTATTCCAAAGACGAAATAGAATATTTAATGTCTAACATAGTAAAGTCTCATAGAATCTGTACTAAATTGATGGTAATGGAACATGATAGACACTTGAATCATTTTCATTCACATTTTCTAACAGGTTTCTTTATACTCAAAACATGAGGCATCATAGCCACATGAAACCATATTTGATTTACCATGTGAGGAGCAGTAAAAGAATGTAAAGTGACAGTGTCAAACAAGATATGAATTAAAGTGGAGTTGATGAGAATTATACCTTTCACCATTGAGGGTCTCTATTTTTCACCTCCAGTTTATTTAACAACTATATATAGTTATCAATTAGATCTCACTAAGTAGTCCTTATTACAGTATTGAGATGGTGTTGGATGGACTACTAAGTTGTTATTGGAGTCAATATGACATTCTAGATTCCCATCATAGGTACTATTATTAAAAGACCATCCTAATTGATAATGAGAGGCCTAAGAGGTAGTAAATACATTCATGTTTAATGATTTACAAGGTTTTTTTACAATAACTCTTGAGGATTCCTCTTCATCTGTAGCTGTGATACTCTCAAGATGGTGTTATATATTCTCTATTCTTATGCCCTAATGAGACACATCTAAAAAAACCTTGTTTATTACTATAATGTGAATGGAAAGTGAATGGTCTAATGGATTGGTTGTTCAACCCATATGAGTATGATTTTATATATTTTTTCAATATAATAAAAAGTATGAATATTATTGAGATGATCTTCATTTAATCAAAGACTTGTGTTAAAGGATAAAGTATCACGGTCTAAAATATCTATGTTAAGTTATTAAGTGGTTAAGGAAGGTCAACATCTCTTAAAATAAGATCAGATATTTTTTGAATAAATTCTAGGAAGTGTTTTTAAAATGAGAGAGAAATGGAAAATTCATTTATTTTACAGAGGGAATTTATATTATGGGGACCCATGCAAGTAAATTAATTTAATCCATACGATAATTATTTTACATATACCTAGATAAGGAGTTAAAAAGTTGGTAAAGGTTTTATATTACATGTGAAATATATTGAGCTATGTAATATAATTTTGATATGTATCCAAATTAATTCATATATATTTTTTATATAGATTTTCCTGATATATAGGTATTTTTAAGAAGATTTCATGTTTCCATTTTTGTTCTGTAAGAAAATAAAGTAACCAAATGATCCGTGTAGATGAATTTTGATGAATATGGTTTAATCAATTGGTGAAATAATCGAATGAAGATTCACACTAGAAAATATTCTTGATAACTATTTTTAGAACAACACATTCATTTTTCTATGTATCCACTTCACTAACATAGTTGGAGATTATTGTGAACTATGCATCCATTTTCTATGTAACTAATTGTGATGTAGCTATTTTCCATGTAAAATATTACTACAAGAAGACATGGAAATATAAAGTGTTTTATAAAGAAGTGATTTTTGAGGTTTTACATACCTTATAAATTACATAGATGTTTGAAGCCTATGTCTCTAGGATATTTATATAATGATATGATAATTTTTTGTGGGATTTAAATGATCCTTTACATGACATGAAAAGTGGATCATACATGTTAAATTCAAGGGACCATGTGTTGGATAATAATGATATTTAAAGGTATTTTTGGGAAACTATAGACATTGATTCATCCCCCCTATGGGTTTATCACCCTTCATATGAATCATTTAATTGATATCAGAGGGGTTATACTCTCTAGTGTTAATATCAAGAGACACTTATGTATGCAAAAAATTTAGTTAACAACAAGGGAATACCAACATTCAATGGAAAAGGAGTTATACCAGGAGAGGGAATGTCACCTTACCTCATATCTATTTGGATTGAAGTACTTGATTCTGCTTAATATGTTTTTACAGTGCCAAACCAAACCTCTTCTTAGAATTTTTCTGAGAGTAAAAAAATGAATTTAATGAAAATTCGGTAAATGTATTATTGTATTCATTATCTATAAAGGCGTTAAAAAAATTTAGGGGATATAGAACCACCAATTCTATTTGGAGGAAAATTCATATTATTTATAAAGAGAAAAAGGTTAATTAAGACATGATTGGTATTAGTAGTTAAAAATTTAAATAAATAGAATGAAGTAAGATGAATTAGTTGATTATTTCTTCATAATGGTTAGTTGTATTATTTAAACTATTAGTGGATTTTGAGAAAGTATTTATGACTCAACAGTTGTTAAGAAGTTGATGAGAATATTTACAGAAAAATTTATTTCTAAAACCTCATAACATTATTGGAATTTTAGGCTATATGAAGCATTCAAAACTATTAGTTATGTACAGATAACCATTAGTATAGTATATATCAATGATTCTCCAAATTATTTGTTAAATACATGTTGGAAAATTCATATACCAACAGTTTTTAGTGAACCATTGGTATAGGGTCATTAGAATCATGGCTAAACCAACGATTCATATAGAACCATTGGAATAGACCCATCCCAATGGTTCACAAACATTGGTATATGCCTAATCCAATGGTTTAAACCATTGGTATAGAACTATAACAATGGTTCTCAAAATTTGGGATAAGTCTTTACCAATGGTTCCCTGTAAGCCATTAGTTTAAGATTGTACCAATAGTTTTGAAACCACTAGTATAGAACCCCCAATTCCCTAGCCTACAACACCCCCACCATACCCATAGAAACTGAAAACTATGAAATATAGAACCTTAAACAATGAAAAAGAACCTATAGAGCCAACAAAAAAACAACATAACCTACAAAAAATGAACGACACCTACTCAAATAGCCATGAGAAGCCACACAATTACCCCACCTTAGTCAATTACCTAAAAATAGAAATCCCCAACCAATATAAAAATAATGATAATAAATGAAACCAATTAATGCATTATACCATTGAAAAAACACTTAAAAAATATCACATATATTCATTTAGAAAAAATTATCAAACATCAAATGTCATAAACGTCAGTCAGAAATATTAATGATCAATCTGTCCCTCATCAGCATCACTATCATCACCAAAATCATAACCCTCATAATATACCTCATCCTTAGCCTCATAATTGTCCTCATCCACACCCTTTTCATCTCCCTCATCATCACCCTCTTCCACATTATCATCCTCTCCATCGCCATCACCAAGAACGTTATTGTCCATACCAAAACTAAGACTACTTCCTAGTGTACTATATATCATTTGGATCATAGAAATATATTCATCACAAGACATGGAGATTTCTTACATATGTGATGGAACTAAAACTTCCATAAGTTTCATATATTTAGTGTTCTCCCTTTGATTCTGTTCATGCTACTGTATGTCCATTTTTAGGCCTGTTCTGCCTTTTCCTGACCCTATTCTACCTATGTATTAACTTTTTTCAAAATAGGTTCTATCAGAAGTAGTACATGAATTGTGACAATACCTCTCTAGTACAATAATCTTCCTTGATCGACAATGTACTCTTCCATGGTGATCATCTCCCAAACCTTATGTAAGTAATCATTTGGCCTCATGTTGTCAGATTTCTACTCATCAAGGGCCTCCCAAGCATACTTTTAAAAATGTAAATGTACTATTAAGATACAAAATATATATCAAAATTTTAAATCAAAAATGTTACACTTACAATCTACTACTATGTTGGTTCATTTACCATGCTTCCATTTTTTTCTTTCTGCTCAATCAAAACAATTTTTCTTAAGGCATACATCCTTCAATATTCAAAACCTGTCTCTACAATGAAATTGAATGTAGAAAAATATTACTAAAAATTGGTTAATAATGAATTTTATAAGTAAAATTAAATATATATTAATTCTATATTATTTTTGGAAATAAAAACATATGGTAGATGAATTATAGTGACAAAAAATATCACATTCAATGGATTTATCTTGCACCTCCATCAAGTGAAAATATCACGTATATGAAGTTTGTATACCACGGATGGATAAAATGGTTTTATGAATAAAAAAATAATGGAATTTGAATAATTTTACTCTCTATAGTTAAGAAATTGGAAGCATAATGAGATATTATAGAACTGCAAGTGATATGGTCCACTATGTAGTGTTTTTTATCTACCCTATGTTAATTCACTATTTACTATTTAGTAAAGCCTTTCCACCCTAAATTCAATCATATTCCACCATGTAGTAAATATTATGAAAGTATTTACATTATATTTTTCAATTTACTATATGAATTAAGAATTATACATTAAATATTTTGTACTGATTCAAGCTTCATTAATCAATAAACAAATTTTTATTGAATTGTCTGTGAAAATAATTTTCTAATTTATATACATAAAAGTGGATTGCATGAATTTATAAAATATTAAATTAATATAAATATCTTATTTAAAATATATCATCAATTATATTTTATACAATAAAAACTATATCTAAAAAAACACACAAAAACATAATGAAAATTATAAAATAAAAAAATGAATAATTATTCATAGTCAATAAACCAACCCTTTATTTTCCAAAATTTGGAGGCAGTAACTCTTATCCCATTGATTTTTTTAAAATTAATATTCTACAACATCAATAATTAAAAAACCTATTTTCATATGGGATAATTCTAATGCCCACACCAAGTTCTCATTTATATTTTGGTCTCGAGTGTTAGATAATTTTTGTTAGACCAAATATGTTTTTTTGATATTTTAATTTCACATTATATTGATTACATATGATGTGATTGATTATAATTTTCATGATGATGATTAATATCACTGGAATCACATACACGAATTAGTTTCCTCATTAAAAAAATTATATTGGTCATAATTATTCATTATGTACCATTTCAATTTTGTATTTATTAATCATAATACATATAGAATATGTTTTAAATTGAATTCCCACTACATCCATGTACTAAAAATTATTTTATATAAACAAATAATTATTATAATACAAACTTAGCATTTGTTATTGGCCTAATTTTCATATCAACCCTAGGAAATCATGTTTTATTATAGGTTGTGAATTTTCCAGAACTTTTTACAAAAGCTAATGAATGGAAGGTTGTGTCATATCATCCTTCAACATGTAAGGGACACACCTTTTTAATGTTTAACATGCTTCCAAGTAGAAAGAGTGTAGTGTAAGGGTGATAATAATCATTCCTTTGTGTTTTTTGAAGTTCCAAATCTTAAGTAAAACTACATTTTCTGCATGATGGATGGATTTTTATGCTATCTTCATTAATATCATCAGAAAAGATAAAACACGATTTTAAAAAATATATGCTTTATAATTGATCTATGAAATCCCAAGATAAAAATAAATATATATTTATTGTACGCGCATCATAAAATGTAGAAACAAATAAATAATTAATAACCATAAAACTAAAATTTCTCCTACAATATAATTTTTGACAACCATTGTTTCAATACCGACAAGTAGATTCAAACATATCAAAAAATAGGTTTATGTTAGATTTATATAGAAGGTTAGATTAACTGAATTTAAAAAAATTACTCACATATAATTATATTTTTAACACCCCAAGATTACATGATACGTTTCCATTTGAATAATATAGATGTTGCGCTGTAATCAATTTGCATATTCCAACACACCACGACCAATCAAACTAGCCGTTTTAAATAGTAATACCCACTTTTTGAAATTTTATAAATTTTATTTTTCAAAATAGAATTTATTTTTTTCTTTGAAATATCAAAATTAACTTTGGGCGAATTTTTGGCACTTTTATGAAAACTTTCAATTATGAATGAATAGTGGAGAATACTAAATTTTAATTAAAAACAACATTTTTAATCAAACTAATATATAGTGTTAAATTATACATTTGAGTGGTTTTAAATTATAATTATATTATATTATTATCCTTTAATATAATTTAGGTCATTGGATGTAATTTCACCTTTAATCTAGACATAAACAAGTGTCAATCTTTTGATAGTTATTATTTCTTAAGAACACGCTTCGTGTTTTGACAATGACAATTAATTTTATACTAATTTCTTCCACTTCGGTTCTTCGAATTTGGAAAAATGGATTCCATATTTGGAATCATGAGGTCCTATTTATGTAAATAGGTAATTTTTATTTTTAGTTATTATGAACATTTACACCAGTAAATATTTTATTTACCATGGTTAAAGGGTAAATCTGGTAAATAAGGGTAAACAAATATTATAAAATAATATTAAATAACCTTAATAAGTGTCCTATTTCTATTGGTTGATACTTTTTTTAACATGGGAATCCTTGGGTCGATTTGGGGACCCCATGGAGCCACTTGAGAGTGATAATGACATTTTATATTAATTAATTTAGAGTAAAGACAAAAATGAAAAAAACATATATCTTTTAGTACAATAATTTTTACAAGGGGTTATATAAGTAATAGTTTCGACTATAAATAATATATTGAAAGATAAAAAGATTTCCTACATCATAGTATTTTTTTAATAATTTTTAGACATCAAATAAATAAGATTATTTATGACACAATAGTGATGCAGTGTTTACCTTGTTAAAGAATGATTTAAATAAATGAGATTATAAAATTTAAAAAAAAAAACCAAAAACCTGTAAAATTATTAATGTATGATTTTTTTTCAAACATGAGTAATCTTATCTTTGACTTTAATTAGTTTTCTAAATTTAGGAACCGAAAATCATTATATAATAAAATAATATTTTCAAACATTCCCAAAGTGCCCCTCCTCCCCCTTATAAAAACCCCTTACATCTAACCCATTTCTAACACCTCTCAAGCCCCATGGATCATCCAAACTCTACCCAATTAATATTCCAACAGCCCTCTATTCCTCTTAGAATTGTTACATTAGGCAGAAGGCACTTCAAGGAAGCCTTTTGGTTAAAACCAAAGGGAGTTACCCGATTTAAAGGTAACATCTCTTCTTAAGTTCTTCTATTTTATTTTACTTCTCCAACCCACTAAAATCTTGTTATTCCTTTATTTTATAAAAAAAACCAGTATCCTAATTATAATAGTTTGTTTTTATGAGATTTATTTGATCTATACTTACACACACCTCCATCTAATGGGTATACAATATAATGTTTCTGTGGACGACGAACTACTACCTCACGAAACGATGATTGTTCAATATTCTACTACCACATCTTATGGTGGACATTATGATGGCACTATAATTATATATGATATTTATTTTATTTATTTTATCTATAATATTATGTAATTTTCTTTTATAGCATACCTTTTTTCTTTTCACGTTGTATATATACGATAATTTCATTTGAGGGAGTACGGACTACCACCCCATCAAAGTGATATGACTCGTTCATACCATAAATGGAATGTATTAATGACGGTGTTAATAAATATAGAATGTTTATCAAATATTATATTATACTGGAATAATAATATAACTATTTATCATTTGGTTTTATTTCCTTTTAAAATAAAACAATGAAATGGAAGTACTGTTCGTGCATACGTATGGATTACCGTCTCCATGAAAGCGATGAGATTCATTCCCCATCGTAACCATTAAAGAATAATTTTCATTTGATTATTAAAAATAATATTTATGAACATAATATCATTCTTGATATGAATCAAATACATTCTATCCATAACAAACATGACTTACATAATAAAACATATAAAGGAAAACAGATCAGTTAACACCTGAAACTATGATACTACAAAAATGTTATTAACAATGAAATTTTAGAAGATAATATATGGTATCATATTTAAGTATTTAGTTTTTGTATAATTTAATAACAATTATTTAACTATTATACAGTAGGTTAACACACCCTCGACCAAGGAAAAGTATAAGGTAAGGGTTAATTTAATAATCTCTTTATTATAAGAGGTTGTTTTTACATGAGTATCTACTGGGACCTCTTTATCATCCACATCCATATTTCTTAAAAATTCATTTCAAAACATTTTTAATATTTACTATACTATGGGTTAATGTCATTAATACCCTTGTTTTACTTTTTATAAAATGGTTTGAAAGGAATCGTTCCATCATTTTCCAAACAAGGTACTTTATGACCTTTTTGAAAAATTAAGGTAAGAATGTTTTTAACATATATGGTGGGTGAAACTATTCCCCACCGTTATAACACCTTTGAAGCTTACCTTACATGATTATAATAATATTTACAAAATAAATGTTTAATTTTATATAATTACATGACTTTTAAATGATTTAAAAATAGAAATAGATATTTCTCTCAAATAGTTATGATTTCATCTATGTCAACATCCTTTAATGGATTTTATACCTGTTTGAAGATGATTTATTACGATAAAAATCATCCATATTGTATTTAAGGTTTTTTGATATGTTTTACTGTGGATGTGTTATTTTTATACCATTCATGGTTTATGGTTAATGTATTAACATTTCATATGCTAGTTTCAATGCAAATGTTGATGTTATGTTTCAACCATTTCATATGAGGAATGCATTGGACTTTGTAAGTGATGGGTGGAGCCTGTTATAGCTCCTCGATGAATTTTTTGGTCTAATGAGAGAAAATAGTGTCTTGGAACAAGTCCTTGACAAAATCTTATTTGTAGTATTGGCCCAAGGACTTGACTATGTGGTTATGATGTCCGACATTATACATTCCATCATTATGAAATTAGATATTGATATTACATTTGATTATTAAAATAGTAGAATATAAATTTGAATAAGTAAATGGAATTATTTGATTTATCTTTGCCATATTATGATGAAGTTTACATTTAAAAGGATTTTGTTTCAGTTTTATACATTGCCTTACATGTTTATGCTTATTTAAGAAAGTTTCTGCTATATTGTTATCCTTACTAAGCATCTGAGCTCACCCCTTTCTATGTTTTATTTTTTCCAGGATGCGAAGAAGTATATTATGACTATCATATAGGGATAGTCTAAGGGATATGAGTGTGGTCAATGGAGACAATGTTTTTTTTCATTTTATAATGTAATGTAAAATTTATGAATGTATCTAGTACTTCCAAGGATAATAAACTAATCTGTATTTCAGGAAAAGATTCCTTGTATCATACCAATGTTATGTAATAATGCACTGACTCTAGGTAACAAGGGTTGGGGCATTATAGTTGGTATCAGAGGAAGTTTAGTACAAACCTTGGAAACTAGGTTTAGATAATCTCTGATTAGAGCATATTACCATAAGATAGACTTTGAGGATTAGTATATAATAACATTCTAGAATTTTGGTAATGTAGAGATTTTTTGTATTTTCCATGAAATACATCTCTGTATGGATATGAGTAGGTAGAGGCAGATCACGCAAAAATGTACCTAGGATGGAAACTCCAACAAAGACTTTCGAGCATGACCCTAGGTATCTTGGTACCCGACAACGGGCCATGCTGCACTCTTAGTTACGAAACTCATGGGGGATATTCTTAGGATAATTCACATTTTCATTAAAAAACTTTATGAGGGATTTATGAGTTTATACCTTTTCAAAGAAATCATTTTTATGATTATGGATTATATCCATAAACTGTACAATTTATGTTAAGTGTTTTACATGTTTGGAATTATGTATTTTGATTCATAAACTAATCTAGTGTATGCCATTGTTTAGAAATGGAGCCTGGTGGAAGGAATGTGAACTATATCAATGCACATAATCCAGGTAGGGATTTCCCTACTACTCAAGATAATTATAGTGGAGATGGTGATGCTACTGGTGCTGATCAGCCTATCACCATACTGGGAAAACATACCCAGGTTATGAATAATAACCTTACCCATATGGAGCACCCAGATCTATAACGCAAGGGATCAATTTTAGACCTATTCATGAGGAAAAAGTCACCATCATTAAAAGGGACTAAAAATACATTTGTTAAACAGAAATGGATATGTTCCTTAGAGAAAATATTTAATGCTTTGGGGAGCAGCGAAAGGGAAAAAGTCGTCATGGTAGTTTATCGCCTCACAGGATATGTAGATCAATGGTGATCATTAATTCAAAAAAATATATATATGAAGAAGTATCGAATATGTAATTGAGGGTGTTTAAAGATATTTTCATAGAAAAATACTTTCCTTGTGACCATCGAGCGGATATGGAAAGACAATTTCTATGTTTGAGAAAAAAGGAGGATGATAATGTCACAAAGTATGAGGCTAACTTTACAAGGTTAGAAAGGCATGTAGCAGATTATATAAATAACCCAAGAAGTAAGATTGATCGATTATTTGATGGGTAAAAAATATTTCTCTGTTGATCATTAGTCTCACAATCCTTCTCGTCATATGAAGATATAGTCTCTTGTGCTACCGAGACAAAAAATGAATTCTCTAAGTATTATGAATTTAATGCAAAGGTAGAGAAGAAGAGATCTAATAAAAACTATGGAAATGGAAATATGGGGAAGAAGGAAAAATTTTAATATCCATCCTCTGGTAAATGTGAGAAGAAACACCCTGGTACTTGCCTAATGGGAATGAGAGAATGTTTCAAGTGTGGTGTAAAAGGCCACCAAGCTCGTGATTGCAAGGGAAAAAAGAGGCTGTCAATGTTTAATGCTACAATTAGAAAGAAATTTGGTATTATGAAAATTAATTTTCTATGATCCAAGGAAACTTACCTAAAAAAAGGCCAAGTGAGAAAGGCCAACTTTTGCGATCACTACTACTAAGGTTGACGCTCTAAAAGACATAGTGGAAGGTAATTTAATGGTTTCTTGAAGTTTAACCAATTCTTTATTTGAATATGGATCATCACATTGTTGTATATCTTCCTATTTTGATATGAAAATTAGATATTTTCAATATGAATTAAAAAGGGAGTTTTTAGTCAAAACTTCTATGGGAAGTATCATTGCAACAATGTTTTGTGAATCAGTTCCCATTAGGGAATATAAATTCTCTTTATTTTTTGATCTCATCGTCATACCCATGATTGAATTTGATATAATCCTCAATATAGATTGGGTATTGGACCATGATGCGAAAATATACTTTAAAAAGAAAGAGGGTACAATTTTCGATGATGATAAGAAAAACCTTATCTTTAGAGCAGAAACGTCACCATATGATTCTTATCTTGATCTACCCCCAACAGCTCTAGTAAATTCAATTATTGGGGAGGAAGTTAGTGAAATATCTTTGGGTGAGTAAAGTAATGTTCAAATAGAGGATTTACGTATTGTATAAGAATATGTTGATGTATTTACATAGGATTTACCTAGACATCCTGCAGAATGAGAAATTGAGTTTTCCATTGATTTAATTCTAGGTTCAAGGCCTATACCAAATACCCCTTATATAATGTCTACTGTGGAATTAGTGGAGAAAAAGAAATAACTAGAATAATTGAGTAATAAAGTATTTATTCTCCCAAGTTTTTCTCCATGGAGAGCCCCTATTCTTTTTGTTAAGAACAAAGATGGATCAATGAGGTTGTGCATTGACTACAGGGAGATAAATTCTATGACAATAAAGAACAGGTATCCCCTACATCACATTGATGATTTATTCGACAAAATTCATGGAGCTCAATATTTTTCAAAGATTTACCTTTGATCTGGATATCATTAGTTGTGTGTGAATAAGGAATACATTTCTAAAACAGCATTTTGAACAAGGTACGGGCATTACGAGTTTATAGTAATGCCTTTTGGACTGACTAATGCACCCTCTGTTTTCATGGATCTAATGAATAGAGTTTTCAAGTAATATCTTGATGAACTTGTAGTGGTATTTATTGATGATATATTCTTTTACTCAAAAATCTACGAATATCATGAAAATCACTTGCGCACTATTCTGAAACCCCTTATAAGAAATGAATTATATGGGAAGTTTAGCAAGTGTGAATTCTGGATTCAGAAGAATTCATTCCTTTTCCATATTATCCCTAAAGATGGAATCTCTGTTGATCCTTCAAAGACCAAGGAAATATATTAATGGCTTGCATTGATGAGTATAATTGAGGTACACAATTTTATTGGTTTAATAGTTTATTATCAGTGCTTCGTCTGGAATTTTTCCTGATTGGCTAACCCATTAACCAAGATCACACTTAAAGGGGTTAAGTTAGTTTGGAAAAAAGTGTGTGAAGAATATTTTGAATAACTTAATAAAAGATTAGTCAATGCTCATATATTGAATCTACCATCGGGGAATGATGGGTTTGGTATTTGTAGTGATGCTTCAATGAAAGGACATGGTTGGGTCCTTATGCCAAAAGATAGGGTTATTTCCTATGCATCAAGGTAGCTAAAAATTCATTAACAAAACTATACCACTCATGATCGTGAGTTAGGAGCTGTAATCGTTTCTCTGAAGATATGGAGACACTATCTCTATAGTGAAAAATGTGATATTTATACTGATCACAAGAGTTTGAAGTATATTTTTTCACTAAAAGAACTCAACATGAGGCAAAGGAGATGGCTCAAACTACTCGAGGATTATTATTTCACCCTACACTACCACCCAGGGAGGGAAAATAAGGTGGACTATGCTTTGAGCAGAAAGGATCATGGAGTTTTGAAAAAGATGAAAGTTGAAAGGGATCCTATGTTCATGGATCTAGTAAAGATGGATATGGGAATAATCATGGAAGGTGAAACATAAATACTTTTTCAAATAGATTCTAAACTATCCTTTCTAGAAAGGATAAAAAGTTCTCAAACTGATGATGGGGAGTTTCAAAATTAAATTAAAGTTTTGAACGATGAGAGATTAATCGAATTCGTATATGAAGATAGGATTTTGAAATTTGGGAAGAGGATTTGTGTTCATAACATACCTAATCTAAAAAAGTAATTACTGGATGAGGCTCATAGCTCCCGTTTCTCTATACATCCTTGTATCACTAAGATGTATAGATATTTGAAGGAACATTTTTGGTGGGACAACATGTATAGAGAGATTGCTGATTAATTGTAAAGATGTATGGTTTGTCAACAAGTGAAAGATGGAAGACAACATCCTAGAGGATTCATGCAACCTCTTCCCATACCTGAGTGGAAATGGGATGATATTACAATGGACTTTTTCATGGGGCTACCAAGGACTCCTAGAATGAATAATGAAATATGGGTCATTATTGATCGTCTTACCATGTCAACTCATTTTCTTACTATAGGAGAAAATTTACCACTTGAACGTCTATCCATACTATATATTAATGAAGATGTAAGAATTCATGGAGTAACCCTATAGATTTTTTCTGATCGTGATCCCTATTTTACATCAAGATTCTGGAAAAGTCTTCAGAAGGCCTTGGATACTGATCTTCATTTGATCACTTCCTACAACCCTCTAACTGATGAAAAATTATAATGGACTATTCAAACATTAGAAGACATGTAGAAATCTTTATAATTTGACTTTCAAGGTATGTAGGATCAATATTTACCTATGGTAGAATTTTCCTATTACAATAGTTTGCATTCATGTATTGAGATGGAATCATATGAAGGGTTATATGGAAAGAGATGTCACACACCAACTTTTTGGGATGATGTTGGTGAAAGAAAACTCATAGGCCCAGAACTTGTTGAAGAAATAATGGATAAGGTGAAATTTTCCAAACCCACATCCAAGCAGCTCAATGTAGAAAAAAGTGTTATGCCGATAATCGAAGGAAGGATTTGGAATTTCATGTTGGTGATCATGTTTTCTTAAAGGTATCTCCATGGAAGAGTGTTATTCATTTCGGTAAGAAGGGTAAACTGAATCCCAGGTACATCAGACCTTTCAAAATTCTAGAACAAATTGGTGTTGTAGGTTACTGTTTGGAAATGTCTCCAAGTCTCTCCAAAGTTCATGATGTGTTCAATGTATCACTGTTGGGAAAATACATGCATGAACCAACACATGTAATCACCTATGAAGAAATGGAATTGGAACCCGATCTGTCTTATTACGAAGAGACTATCAGAATTATTAACACAAGAGAACAAGTTTTGAGAAACCGGACGACTCGTCTGGTAAAAGTTATATGGGAAAACCATAAGATGGAAGAGGAAACGTGGGAACCTGAGGAACGTATGATGAAGAACCACCCAAATCATTTTATGTAGTAATATTCTGGAAATTTTGAGGACGAAATTATTTTAAGGATATGGTAATGTAACACCTTAAGCTTCCATGGTACATTTGTCTTTGAATAATGTAGTTGCTTGCATTGTACGCAACATCGTGATTCTAACACACCACGACCAATCAAATTAGCCATTATGAATAGTAATACCCACCTTTTGAAATTTTATAAATTCTATTTTTCAAAATGGAATTAATTTTTGGATTCAAAATATCAAAATTAACTTTGGGTGTATTTTTGGTACTTTTCTAAAAACATTCAATTTTTTTTGATGAATAGTCAAAAATACTAAATTTTAATTAAGAAAAACTTTTTTAATAGAAAAATTTATAGTGTTAAATTACACATTTGAGTGGTTTTAAAATATAAATAGATTATATTTTTATAATTTAATATAATTTAGGTATTTAGATGTAATTTCACATTTATAATGGACATAAACCAGTGTCGATCTTTTGATAGTTATTATTTCATAAAAACACGCTTTTTTTACCAGAGGAATTAATTTTAAATTAATTTCTACGACTTATGTGTTTTGAATTTGGAAAAATCGATTCCATATTTGGAATCAAGAGGTTCAAATTGTGTAAATAGGTAAATTTTATTTTTATACATTGTGAATATTTACTTCAGTAAATATTTTATTTATCATGGTTAAAGGGTAAATCTGGTAAATAAGGGCAAACAAATATTATAATAATAATATTAAATTACCCTAACATGTTTATTATTTCTATTGGTTGATACATGTCTGACCATGGGCATCCTTGGGTCTATTTTGGGACCACATGAAGCCACTTCAGAGGGATAATAACACTTTTAACTAATCAAATGTAAAAAAAAATGGCATAAACACATATATTTTAGTAAAATAATTTGTACAAGGGGTTATATAAGTTATATTCTTGACTATAAATATTAATTTTAAATCTAAAAATATTTCCTACATCATGGTATTTTTTTAATAATTTTTAGACATAAAATAAATAAAATTATTAATGAAACAATAATGATGCAGTGTTTACCTCATTGAAGAATGATTTAAATAAATGAGATTATAAAATTTAAAACAATATCCAAAACCTATCAAATTCTTATTGAATGATTTTATTTCAAATACGAGTTATCTTATCTTTGACTTTAATGAGTTTTGGACCATTAGAAACCGAAAATAATAATATAATAAAATAATATTTTCAAACATTCCTAAAGATCCCCTGCTTCCCCTTATAAAAATCCCTCGCCTCTAACCCATTTCACACATCTCTCAAGACCCTTGGCTCTATAAACCTTTTCCAAATTAATATCTCTATATCCCACTATTCCTATTAGAATCCTTTCCTATGGAATAAGGCACTTCAAGGAAGCCTTTTGGTTCAAACAAAAGAGAGTTACCCGATTTTAAGGTAACATCTCCTCTTAAGTTCTTTTATTTTATTTTACTTCTCTAACCCCTAAAATATCTTTATAACATTATTTTATAACAAACATAGTATAATAAATATACTAGGTTGTTTTTATGAGATTTATTTGAACTAAAATTACACACACCTCCATCCAATGGTTATAGAACGTAATGTTTCTGTGGACGACATACTACTGCCTCACGAAACGATGATTGTTCAATCTTCTACCACCACCTCTTATGGTAGCCATTATGATTAAAATATAATTATATATAATATTATGATATTTATTTTATCTATTGTCATCAATAATTTTATTTTATATCATACTTTTATTCTTTTCATGCTGTATATATACGATATTTTCATTTGAGGAAGTGCAGAATAATGCCCCCTCAAAGTGATATGAATCATTCATACCATGCATAGAACGTATAAATGATGGTGTTAATGAACTTAAATAAAATATATAAAATATTATATTATACTGGAATAATAATATACTTATGGATCATTTGGTATTCTTTCCTTTTAAAATAAAAAAATGAAATGGGAGTAGCGTTCGTGCGTATGTACGGATTACCGTCTCCACAAACGCGATGAGATTCATTCCCATTCATAACAATTCAAGAATAATTTTCATTTTATTACTGAAAATAATATTTAAGAACATAATATCATTCTGTATATCAATCAAATACATCTTATCCATAACAAACTTGACTTATGTAACAAAACATATACAAGAAAAAGAACCAGTTAACACCTTAAACAATGATACTACTAAAATATTATTAATAAAGCAATATTATATGATCATATATGATATCATATTTATGTATTCAGTTCTTGTATCATTTAATAACAATGATTTCATCTATTATACATGAGGTTAACGTATCCTCGACCAAGGAAAAGTATAAGCTAAGGGTTAATTTCACAATCTCTTTATAATCCGAGGTTGTTCTTATATGAGTATCTACCGTGAAATATTTATCATCCACTTCCGTGTTTCCTAAAAATCTATTTCAATAATTTTTTATTATTTACTAGACTATGGGTTAATGTCAATTATACCCCTGTTTGAATTTTTATAAAATGGTTTGAAAGGAATATTTCCGTCGTTTTCCAAACAAGGTACTTGATTAGCCACTAAATGTGGCTAATATTAATTTATAATATATATAATATTCATTTATTTTTATTTATTAGGACCATTTTAGTGAATTTTACACTTTTAACATCATTTCACATTATGATTGTAATACATTCTTAAAATGCACTTTTATGTGGTACATTTTTGAACATCATTTAAATTACCTAATTATTCATCTTATTTTAAGGAATATAATTATCTATATTTCAATTTGATATTTTGGGAAATTTATCTACCCTTATATAAGATCATGTTTCATTTAGGGATCAATGGAGAATTCATGGAAGAAGATGGGGATATTTTGTGATGAAAGGAAGAAATTCTGGAGAAGTCAGATTGGACACCAGCCCACTAATGAGAATGTGGGGCCAAACATACTAACCCAACTAAGCCAAAATTTTGTGTGATGATATAATCCATATATAGAAACAAATCTTTATTCAAAATCCAGTGCTAATTCGTCCTCCATTGTGGTCATTTAGGCGGCCCAAGTTAGAGGTAATATTCTGGGACAGATTATGCGTCCCAGAAAAACAGCCCACCAATCTAATAATATCTCTGAATCTACAACTCCAAATGGGCCCCAATTTTACAATATGTTATACGAAATCCAGAGATATATTTTCTTCTTCTATTTCTCACTCAGATTCGGAAATCTAGAAGGTCTTCCAAGTGCGTCTGTTCGGTGGATGAAAGTTGGATGTCACCTCGGGTCAAGGGTGGAAAATGAACTCTCCCTTAACTTTCCACCCACCTATGGCCTACCAAAATTAGTTGAGAAAACTTGGACTATTTAAGGATATAACCAAGGATTCATAAATTCCTATTTAAGTCAGTGGTGGTGGAGGATTTGAGGATCTTTTCTTCTTTGTTCAATTGTAATGTTGTGCTATGATTTTGTTGTCTCAAGTGTGTCTTTCACATGTAAGTTGTTCAATTAACTTCAGTTTCTTAATAAAATGTATTCTTTTCCTCTTATTCTGTTGTTCTTCATATCACTTTGATACTTTTGGTTTAGGGAGTGAATTTATTAACACTAAACCTTTTGACATTATTCACACAACGGTGGAGTGATCATTTTCTTTTTATGGTTTTCTTTACATCTTCAATTCCTCCCTCATGAGTCTACTTCCCACTTCCATTGAAACAATAGAATCAATGGAGGGATAACCCACTTATTTATTGATCCAAGGGAGTAGAAAGGGGCTGGATTGGATGTTATTTATCACCCCATTAATGTATAATCACTTCTTTAATTGATATTTTTATTTGATGATTTTTAAACACCATCGTCCTTGTTGAATTTAAGGCTACACAATTCATGTGATAATACGAACCTTTACCTTGAAGTGCTCAAAACATTTATCCTTCAAGTGTATATGTGATTAGTATTAAAGGGTGTAGGAATTAAACCAGTAAGGGATGATGTTGGTTTATCTTCTTAAATGAACCCATCTCAAATATAAGAAATTGAAATCATTGAAAAGGAAATACGTCCAATCTACCCCAAGTGATAACCTAGGATCAAATCACTATTTTAAATTGAATTCACTTAAATATTTTAGTTATACTTTAAAACCATATAAAATAAACAAAACTTTACCAATTCATAGCCAAAAAAATTCCATAGAATGTACGTGTATATAGGTTTCTTCCTAGGTCTCTGAGGTTTCGATAACCCAAGCTAAACTACAAGGACCGTTCTACCTTTATCTCTTGGGTATATTTGAACGAGAATCAAATTTTGGTGCCATTTCTAGGGACCCAAGTAAGTAATCTAAATAACCATTCTATTCTCCCCTATTTCTTATTTTCTCATCCAAATTCTCTTATCTTCTCCCTTTCTCGTTTTTTTCTTTTGGCGCATGTTCGCCGACGCCCACGATCAATCAAACCGTCTAGTTAGGGTGAATAGTCCTGGGGTTGGTGAGTCAAGTACACCAAGGGAACTCTTTACATTAGATCCTAATCTTCCTAATACTCCAAAGTCCAAAATTGAGCCTATTTCAATGGAAGTTCTTCACAGAAACCAACTCAACAACCCGGGTGGGAACCAAAATGGAAACCCAAATGAGGTAGCCCCAATCTTGGAGAATGAAATTGATCAAACCATGAATGACTACCTCACACCTTCTTGTACCAATTCCCCCTAATGCATTAGACACAATTCCCTAGGAGA
Source organism: Viscum album (assembly GCA_963277665.1). NCBI lineage: Eukaryota > Viridiplantae > Streptophyta > Magnoliopsida > Santalales > Viscaceae > Viscum > Viscum album. Next base: position 498,600,486 of record OY728133.1, read on the forward strand.
TTCCAACAATATATTTAAACCCCATGTCCTAAACCATCTTCCCACATTCCATGGAATGGATTCCGAGATGCCCTACCTTCACATTAAGGAGTTCAATGACATTGTAGAAACCATATATCCCCCACATCAACTAGAATCATCTATGATGAGGCTATTTCCATTTTCTTTAAATTAGTGAGCTAAAAATTGGATAAAAAATTTGAGACCATCATCCATAAACTCTTGGGACCAACTACAAAGATAATTCTAAAAAAAATACTTTCCCCACCAGAAAACAATTGCACTTAAAAAGAGTATCCAAAACTGTTTTTGAAAAAGAGGGAGAGTTATTCTATAAAACATGGTTGAGGTTCAAAGACACTGTAAACATGGTTCCACGCCATGTTTTTTCTATTCTTGAACAAGTGAGAATTTTCTATGAAGGGTTGGTTCCTGGGAACAAACTATTCATTGAAATGATGTGTAATGGATCCTTTAAAAACAAAGCCCCAAATGATGCTTACTAGTATCTAGAAAGCCTTTATGAACAAAAAAAAAACATGGGGAACTTCACCTTATTCTAAAAATCCACAATAAACTACTGGAATTCATACACTTAGAGAGGAAGAAAGGCTTAGGGCTAAACTCGCAGCACTCTCTAGGAAGGTTGAAGAGATAGACCTTAGGAATGTCTATGAAATCTATACTATTGACCCTGTTTGCACAATTTGTGACAAACATGACCATAAGACAGACAACTACCCAACTATTCCATCCATCAAGGATGTTATTTTAGGATGACCCCCAGTGGAAGTAAATGCTTTAAGCTTTCAAACGCCTCAATACCAAAACAACTTCAACCCAAAGTATAATGACCACACAGGCTTCCGCTGGAATGATAACCAACAACCTAGCCAACCACAGGGAAAAAATCCTTACCCCAATTAGAACTACCAATCCCATAAAAAAATTCAAACCCAACCTATCCAATACCAACAACCACTGGTCCATTTTCAACAAACCATCCCACCTCAAAAATATCCCTCCCGGGATAAAGCAATCTTCTCAAGCACCAACCCAAACTATTCCACAAAGCCTACTAGAACAACTGTGAAAACAAATGGAAAGGATGAACTCGAAAGTCTCTTCCCTTAAACCAGAACTTCAAACCATCAAAACAGGAAAGGCACCCATGCCTACTCAGGCGGCGCCATCCTCAACTTCAAGGGGAGAGTCAAGTTGTACTCAAACAACTCATGAACAACTGAAGGTTGTGATTGTTTTAAGAAGTGGGAAATCAATTGAGAAACATGAAAAACTAATTCATAATCCACCTAAAGATTAAAAATTGGATGAAAATTCAAATGAACCAAATTATCAAACTGAAAAACACGATAACATTGTCAATGAAACAACTCTTCAACAAACAACCCCATAACCTGCACCATTTCCTCAACACATGAGGGGGAAAACAAAGCCTAAATTGAGTGAAAATTTGAGGGAAATGTTCTCACAAGTCAAGTTGAACATTCCCCATCTCGATGCCATCCAAACCATACCTGCCTACTCAATGTACCTTAAGGACTTGTGCACTTTTAATAGAAAATTTTCACATTAAAACCATGTCCTTTTGGCTTCTAATTTGAGTACCACCATTAAAGGGACCATTCCTCCTAAGTTGAAAGACCCATGTTTCACTTAAATCAATGTTGAACTAGGAGAGAGAAAAGTTGTCAAGGCCTTGTGTGACCTAGGTGCTAGTGTCAATCTCATTCCCTATGCTGTGTACTGCCAGTTAGGCCTAGAAGAACTCCAAACCACATCTATCACACTTTAACTTCCTGATCATAGCATTAGGGTTCCAAAGGGGATTTTAAAGGATGTTCTGGTAAAGGTTGAAAACTTAATCTACCCTTCTAACTTCACTGTCCTTGAAAACCATCGAAACATAGGAAATAAAGAACAAACCCAATTATCCTTGGTCGTCCCTTCCTTGAAACAATCAACTCTGTTATCCGAGTCTGAAATGGGAACATGACCATCACCTTTGGAAACATGAGTCTAGACATGAACATCTATAATGCAAGCTCACAAATAGGGGATAGAGAGGACATTCATGAAGTAAACATGATAGGAAGAATTGTTAATGAATCCATAGAACATCAAGGAATATTTAATGAATGTTTAAGTCAGGATGTGATTGATTTTATTTGTTCATATGAAGGAAGATTATCTCATTGGCTTGAATCATTTTCAAATTTCTCTTATGATGAAGTCTTGGGTCCAACAATCAGTGAAACCTTTCATGAAACCACTTTTATTGAGACCACTCCAACTTAATTCCCTAAATTTGATCAAGCCAATCTAGTAGCTAAAACTTCTACATGTAGGGAATCAAACCTATCTAAAACTTTAGGAAATAAAATTGATCTTGATCCAATGTCCCAATCTTCTGCTGAAATTCTGAACCGACCTGAAATTGAATTGAAGGAACTTCCCGCGGCACTCAAGTATGCTTTCCTAGGGGACAATCAAACACATCCTATTTTAATTTCTTCTTCTCTTGAATCCAATCATTAGAGGATGCTTCTAGATGTCCTTTGGAAACATAAGAAATCCATTGGTTGGAACCTGTCTGATATTCCCCCAGATTGTCCCACTTATTGGGACTCATAGGATTATTCTGGAATCTGATTGAAAGCCATGTCGTCAACCTCAATGGTGACTCAATCATAATCTCATGGAGGTAGTAAGAAAAGAACTTCTGAAATTGTTAAAAGATGGTATCATATATCCCATATCTGAGAGTGAATGGCTGAGCCCAATCCAGGTGGTTCCAAAAAAGGCTGGAATCACTGTGATAACCAATGAGGACTGAGAGATTCTTCCAACAAGTTTGAGTAGTGGATGGAGGGTCTGCATTGACTATAGGAAGCCAAACTCATTCACCAAGAAGGACCATTTCCACTTACCATTCATTGACCAAGTCCTTGAGAGAGTGGCATGTCATGCATTCTACTGTTTCTTAGATGGGTACTCAGGGTATAATCAAATTGAGGTCTCCCTAGAAGATCAAGGGAAGACTACATTCACATGTCCATTAGGAACCTTTTCTTTCAAATGCATGCCCTTCGGGTTATTCAATTCCCCTAAAACCTTCCAATGGTGCATGATGGGAATCTTCTTAGACATGGTAGGTGATTTTCTTGAGGTCTTAATGGATGAATTTTTGTGTTTGGGGATACATTTGAGGGATTTATGTAGAATGTGGAGAGAGTCTTGTCAAGATGTGAAGACATAAATATGGTCCTAAACTGGGAAAAATGCAATTTCATTGTTAAAGAGGGAGTAGTTCTAGGCCATCTAGTCTCTGGTAGGGGGATTGAAGTTGATAAAGCCAAGGTTGACATCATTTGTCACCTTCCATCACCCAAAACTGTCAAGGAAGTGAGGTCTTTCTTAGAACATGGTGGTTTCTATAGAAGATTCATCATAGACTTTAGTTCAATCTCCTGTCCCCTTTGTGATCTACTAGTAAAGGATTGTCAATTTTGTTGGACAGAAAACTCTGAGGGTTTATTCTCAACCCTCAAATCCCCTCTCACCTCTCCTCCCATTATGAAATCTCCAAATTAGAACATTACTTTCGAACTTTTGTGTGATGTCAGTGACTTTGCTGTTGGATATGTGTTGGGAAAACGTTGTGATAAAACTCCTTACGTCATTTATTATGCAAGAAAATACTTAAATGATGCCCAAATCAACTAAACCACTACTGAGAAGGAGTTACTTGCTATTGTGTTCTCTTTAGAGAAGTTTAGGTCCTACCTCTTTGGATCCCCCATCACTGTGTTCACTGAACATTCTGCACTAAAATACCTCTTCCAAAAACAAGGTGCTAAGGCTAGACTGATTAGGTGAGTCCTTCTCTTACAAGAATTTGACCTCACAATCAAGGATAAAAAGGGAATGGAAATTTTTTTATCTGATCACCACTCTAGGATGGAATTGAAAGACAACTCAAATCACGTTTCTGTTTCTGATTCATTTTCTGATGAACACCTATACTCTGTGAGTGACTACCCTTGGTATGCCGACATAACCAATTTCTTAGTTACAGGAGTCATTCCAAAATTCATTGGGACTCAAGCTCGAAGGAAATTCCTTTATGATGTTAGAAACTATATGTTTGATGATCCATACCTATATAAGTTCTTCCCGGACCAATTCATTCAGAGGTGTGTCCCAGAATCTGAACTAGAGTCCATCCTTAAATTCTGTCATAGTGTTTCATGTGGAGGTCACTTTTCCTCTAATAAAACATATGATAAGATTCTACAATGTGGTCTCTTCTGGCCCACCCTCTCAAGGGACTCCTACAAATTTTGTCAAAGCTTTCCTAGGTGTCAACAAGTGGGGTCCATCACAAAAAGGAATCAAATTCCACTCACTCCCATCTTAGTGTTTGAAATATTTGACTATTGGGGAATTGATTTCATGGGTCCCTTCCCAATCACTAGGGGATATCTTTACATTCTATTAGCTATAGATTATGTCTCCAAATGGGTTGAGGCCATTCCTACAAAATCCAATGATCATCAAACTATGATTAGATTTCTCAAGGAAAACATCTTCTCTAGATTTTTAATTCCTTGGGCTATCATTAGTGATCGAGGAACTCATTTTTGCAATCGTCCATTCTCACCACTCAAGGGAAAATATGGAATTTCTCACAAAGTGTCCACTGCTTACCACCCACAGACCAATGGTCAAGCTGAGTTAGAAAATAGGGAGATTATTAATATTCTTGAAAGAACTGTTAATCCTTCTAGGAAAGATTGGTCCGATAAACTCTTGGATGCTCTTTGGGAATATCGTACAACATACAAAACCATCCTAGGAATGTCACCATATAGGTTGGTTTATGGAAAATCATTCCATTTACATGTTGAAATTGAGAATAACGCCTTTTGGGAAATTATGAAAATGGATTATGACCTCTCATTGGCCGGAATAAAAAATAAATTAGTTCTCAATGAACTGGAGGAACTAAGGATGGAGGCTTATGAAAATTCAAGGATCAATAAAGATAGAGTTCAAGCCTACCAATCTAGTAATATCAAGGTCAAAAATTTTGAACCGGGAAAACTTGTGCTCTTGTATAGTTCAAAACGTCATTTACACACGGGAAAGTTAAGGTCTAGATGGTCAGGTCCTTTCATAGTGCATCATGTAAACCCCCATGGGGCAGTAGAGATTCAAGATCCCACATGTGGTCACATTTTCAAGGTTAATGGTAAAAGGTTAAAACCATTCATTGAATCATTCAATAAATAGGAAATAGAGGTTGAGTTAACTGAGCCAACCTATGAACGAGGAAAAAATTGATAGATTTAGGGTCCATGTCGGGCTGACGACGTTAAACAAAGTGCTGTATGGGAGGCAACCCATGGTTTTCAAGTTTCATATCATTTTTTTGTTTTAATAAAATTTATATTTTAAATAGGATTAATTAATCATGTTTATATTTAAAAAAAGACTATTTATATGTTCTTCTATTATGAGTATAGATTTGTATGAAAGGGGAGCACCATATTCATATGTGTTACGTGGTGTGATCCTTGAATAATGCCTTCCCTAGAAATTTAAAACGAAGACAATGTATCATCAGTTTATTTTATTTTAATGTTTCTGTAGGTTAAAAAATTAAATAATAATAATAATAATAATAATAATAATATTAATAATAATAAAAAGGGACACGTCGTGGTTTGTGGGTCAAACCCCGTCGCAACCGGCGAAGCTGCGGGGATTCGAACCCAGGACCGAAGGGAGACAGGGGCACGTGCTTACCACTGACCTACGGCTTTTTGTGCTTCTTTATTCTATAATTTTTATATATATACTTATATTTTACTTTCTTTATTATATAAATATATATATATTGTTTTTTATGTTTTGTTTGTTTTTTTTCCTTTTTTCTACTAGGGAACTCTGCAAGTGACATGGATATCAAAGGATTAAAAGAGAGCAGCATGAATTTCAACTTCAACCACAAGGTGAATTCATTCCATGATCCTCATTTGCAATTTCCTTTTTGAACTTTCATTCTCTACCTTTACCCCCTTCTAAATTTTCTTTTCTTTAAACACTGGGGATAGTGTTAGTTTAAGTTGGGGGGAGATGAAATAAAACAAAAATTTCTTCTGTGAAAAAAAATAATTGAAAAAAAATTGTAAATGGATGGGAAAATTCATTTAACTTTGAACATGGTAATAAACATTGCACACTTTGAAACTGAATATAAAATAATTTAGCATGCCCTGATTCTGATTTTAATCCTTTTATAATTTCATGAGCATTGATTTTCGAAAGTTTGGCTGTCCAATGTGATATTTCATCATTTATATTTTCATCGAAATAAAAAAAAGATCACAACGCATGTCTTTTGGATAGTGGGGTATTAGTTTGAGTTTATGGGATCCCCCAAATAAATATCACAGGTTTGGTGATCATTTTAGTTTAATATGCGTATTCAAAAAATAATAATAATAATAAAATTGTGCGTAGAGAAATGAAATGACGTAATGTGTGGATTTCGGCACTTGGGAATCGTGACTCCATAGTTTTCTAGCACAGAGTTAGTAATTTTATCTCGATTTTTGGTAATTTGAATTTTTTTTCACTGAGTTAACTCGGTATGATGCTCGAGTGTTTGGGATTCACTTGGTGCCCTAAGGTCTTTGAGCCTGGGAGTCATCGACAATGTCTCGCTACAGGGGTTGACCCTTTTGAGTGAAACTTCAATTACCATGGAAAAATTGAAAAAAAAAACAAAAAATAATAATACAATAAAAAATGAATACTCATCTTAATATTGAAATGTGATTCCACCTAGTGCTTCCATCATCTCCCCCTTGAATAAAGATGAACCCCCATATCTATTGTGATACACAACATATCCTTATACTTAATCGATATTGGATGAAATATGGAAATAAATTTGAATAAAAAAATGGGTTTGGGATTGAGATATGCTTATGAAACTATCATGTATTAAAATATTTTGATGGGTTTCCTGATTTTTTGGTATAATGGTTTTTGGTGATCATTGTGTATTAAAATGTTTTTGGAAAAGGGAATTCAAATTTCATATTGTTGAGATATATTTTGCTCGGGACTAGCAAAAATCAAGTTTGGGGTGTGATTAGCCACTAAATTAGGCTAATATTCATTGTTAATATATATAATATTCTTGTTCTGTATTATTCATAAACACCATTTTTTTTCATTTTCACATTTTGAATATCATTTCACATTACGATTGTAATACCTTCTTAAAATGCACTATTATGTGGTACATTTTTTAACATCATTTAAACTACCCAATGATTCATCTAATCTTAAGGAATATAATTATCCATATTTCAATTTTATATTTTGTAAAATTGATCTACACTTCAATATGATCATTTTTCATTGAGGGATCAATGGAGAATTCATGGAAGAAGATGTGGATATTTTGTGATGAAAGGAAGCAATTCTGGAGAAGTCAGATTGGACACCAACCCACTGATGAGAATGTGGGGCCCCACATACAAACCCAATGAATCCCAAATTTATTTGGATGATAGAATACATATATAGGAACAAATAATTCTTCATTATATAGTGTAATTCTTCCTCTATTGTAGTCATTTAGGCAGCCCAAGTTAGAGATAAAATTCTGGCCCAGATTCTGCGGCCTAGAAAAACATCCCATTAATCTAATAATATCTATGACTATACAACTCCAAATGGGTCCAAATTTTATAGACGGTTATAAGAAATACGGGGATATATTTTTTTCTTCTATGGACCACTCTTATTCGGCCATATAGAAGGTCTTCCAAGCGCGTATGTTCGATAGATGAAAGCTGGATGCCACCTCGGGTCAACGGTGGAAAAATCAACTCTCCCTCAACTTTCCACCCACCAATGGCCTACCAAAATTAATTAAGAAAAATTGGACTATTGAAGGATCGACCCAAGGCTTCAAAAATTCCTATTTAAGGAAGTGGTGGTGGAGGAGTTAAGGATCTTTGGTGATTTTTTCAATTATAATGTTATGCTGCGATTTTGTTGTCTCAAGTTTTTCTTTCACATGTAAGTTGTTCAATTCACTTTATGTTCTTAATAAAATATCTTCTTATCCTCTTATTATGTTGTTATTCATATCAATTTGATACCGTTGGATTATGGTGTCAATTTATTCACACTAAACCTTGTGAAATTATTCACACAACGGTGAGGTGATCATTTTCTTTTTATTGTTTTCATTACTTCTTCAATTCCTCCCTCATGAGTCTACTTCTCGCTTCCATTGAAACCATAACATCAATGGAGGAAAAACCCACTTATGGGTTGATCCAAGGGAGTATCAAGGGGCTGTATTGGATGTTATTTATCACCCCATTAATGTATAATCACTTCTCTAATTGATATTTTTATTTGATGATTTTTAAACTCTATCGTCCTTGTTGAATTTAAGGCCACACACTTCATGTGCTAATACGAACCTTTACCTTGAAGTGCTCAAAACATTGATCCTTAAAGTGTATAGGTGATTAGTATTAAAGGGTGTAGGAATTAAACCAGCAAGTGATGATATTTTTTTTCTTCTTAAATGAACCCATCTCAAATATAAGAAATTGAAATCATTGAAAAGGAAATCCGTCCAATCTACCCCAAGTGATAACCTAGGATCAACTCACTATTTTAAATTGAATTCACTTAAATATTTTAGAAATCCTTTAAAACCATATAAAATCATCCCAAGTTGGCAACTTCATAGCAGAAAATAGTCCACAGAATGTACATGTCTATAGGTTTTTTCTTAGGTATCTGAGGATTCGATAACCCAAGCTAAACTACAAGGACCATTCTACCTTTATCTCTTGGGTAAATTTGAGCGAGAATCAGTAATTTATGACCTTTTTGAAAAATTAAGGTAAGAATGTTTTTTTAACTTATAGAGTTGGTGCAACTATTCTCCTCCATTATAACACCTTTGAAGCTTACCTTACAATCTTATAAGAATATTTTTAAAATAAATGTTTTGTTTCATAATTACATGAATTTTAAATGATTTCAAAATATAAAGAAATATCTCTCTCAAATAGTTTTGATTTCATCTATGTCAACATCCATTAATGGATTTTATACTTTTTTGATGTTGATTTATTATGATACAAATATTCGATATTGTATTGAAGGTTTTGTGATATGTTTAACTGTGGATGTGTTATTTTTATACCATTCATGGTTTATGGTTAATGTATTAAGATTATGTATGCTAGTTTTAATACGAATGGTTATGTTATGTTTCAACCTTTTAATATGAAGAATGCATTGGACGTAGTAAGAAACGGGTGAATCCAGCTATAGCTCCTTGATGAATCGGTGGGTCTAATGAGAAAAACTAGTGTTTTGGAACAAGGTCATGAAAAATTATAATTTTTAGTCTTGGTACAAGGCCTTGACTATGTGGTTATGATGTCCGACATTAAGCATTCCATCATTATGAAATTAGCTATTGGTATTGGTATATTAGTATAGCTTGATTTTCCACTATTGTCCCTCGAATAAAGAGATACTGATTACATCACAATTGATTCACTTCAAAAATCTCTCATCAATAATGACATGGGAATAGGAGTAACACTAAAAATAAAAGTTAAAAATTATATAGATATTTCAATCAAATCTATCAAAAAATTGAAAATTAAATAGGGGTACATATTTCCTTATGAAGATGGAGAAACATAAGGGTTTAATGAACTAATTTATCTTATTAAAAGTATCTTAACATATGGGAGAGGTAAGTAGAAATGTAAAATTCCATTCAAACAACTTAATTTTTTCATGGTTGGCCATTATTTGAAAAGTTACCAATGAAAATTAGTAAATTAGAATAAGATAAATAAAATTCTATACTAGAGACACATAATATAGATTATCTAAAGACAAATCTGTCAAAGGTAAAGATGAATCTCTCACTAAGAGATTTTAGAAAAGTATTTCTATCAGTTGAAGACCGTGTTTCTGAAAAATTGGAAAGCATTGGTGAAGATAAACCTTCACAAGAGAATAAAAAAGAGTGCATATAGAATATAAATAATAAAATAACACATTAGATGATGAATCACAATAAAATAGTGAATATGATTTAGAGGAAGGTGGGTATTATAAATAATAAACTATAAGAATGGAAATAAAATTGTGATTGAAGGAACTATGAAGGATGGGAAAATATATTACTCAACTCAAATAAATTTCAGATAGGGTAAGGGAACATTGAGTTGAGAAGAAATTTTTTTTAATGGAATTGAGATGAAAAATATTAAAATTGAAAGGAGAGGAAAAGTTATTAAAGACATGGATTATAGGATTGATTTTGGTCTTTAATAATTCAATAATCTGGCCAAAAGGATAGTTGAATCCAAGAAACTAAAATTAATTGTTATGTGTTTTTTAGATAAGGATATGAAATATTCAACACCTCAAAATTATAAACGAAGAAAATTCTATCCAATAGTGTGTGTGAAATGTAACACCTAGATTAAAAGAGAATTTAACACCCCATGAAATTAAAATATATTCACTTTATAATGAATTTAATTTCTTCAATAGCTTATGATACACACAATAATGAGTTTCTTCTATATCCTGCATTACACGCAAAATTGGTATTTTATGAACCACAATATACTATTAATACTATAATATCATATGATAGTTATCACCTAGATATTGTAATGTAGAGTACGATTTGGACTAAATAAATTATGAAAATATATATTTTACACATGTTTATTAGTTATCTATTTATTATAAATAAATTAAAAATCCTGAAAATTGAATATGCAATTTGTTCTGAAAAACTGTATTTTTCTAAAATACTGTTTCGTCCCTCTTTGTGAAAATAATTTAAAATAAATTTTTAACACTGCTAGAAAATTTATGTAAAATATATACCTCGTTTTCAAAACTATAATATCAAAATTTTCTTATGGTTAATTTTTGGTATTTTTCGGTGAAGTTTCATTTTTTGATGACTAGTGAGAATACTAATATTTAATTGATAACTAGAATTTCATTTAAATAATTTATTAAGATAAATTATATTTTGATTTGGTTTTTAAGTAAAATTAGTTCAATTTTATATAAATTAATCTAATTGAGTCCATTGGAATAATTTTTATATAAAATTTTGATATAAAAACATTGTGATCTTTTTTAACATTTTCAATTTAATTTTTTTTCTCATCACGTCCATAGGAATAATTTTAAATTAATTTTCTAATACTATGAATTGAATTTTTAAAAAATAATTCCATATTTGTAATTATTTTTTTTATAATTTCTAATATGTTAAACATAATTTTTGACCAAGATGAATTGTGAATGCAATAAAAATTAATTACAGCAGTTAAGGTAAAAATGAGTTTATTGGGTGTCAAACAAAAAATATAAGGGTAGAAATAACCTATACAGTTGCCTAAAAACAATTTGATCGAGATATTTTTGGCATTCCACTTCTAAGGTTCTACAATGTGCCATTTTGACCCTTCTGACATATGAAAAACATGAAAGCACTCAATTCTTTTCAAAATACCATGTGTACCCTCTCCCCAACTTATAAAAGGCCAAACCAATCCTATATTATTATCATACTCAAACGTATTGTTTAATTAAAGATGTAGCATCTCACGCCTCATATTGTTCTTGAGTCAATGTGGAATTTCTACTTGGACTTAGGCGACATCCACCAGACACCAAAGGATGGAAATAAATTCCTAGGATTTCTATACAATTGGGTAATTATTTTCCCTAAAAAAAATTAAAACCAAGAATAAAATAAAAAACACTATATTATACATGAAAATAATGTATAAAACTGAAATTAATACAAACTAATATAAAAACCAAACTATTCCATAATACCCAAGGGGCATACTACCAACATAAAATCACTAAGATAAAGACAAAACTAAAAAAACTCAAAGGATCCAAAGAACCAAAATCCACAGCTCCCAATATTCTCCAAGCTATGAATCCAAAATAAATCCCAATGTATCACTATGCATCACTAAATAAATGAGATAATTTTCCTCTACCTATGACTCAATTAATTATATCTTCAAAGTAAAAAATGTTCCAAAGAAGGGATAAGTAATTAAACTTAGTATATTTTCCATAAATTAATTCCATACTCATGCCACTAGGATAGAACCTATTCGAACATTTAAAATAAAAAATTTATATAAAACCCTTTAAAACATGTTAACAAATTATATCAAATCGTACTATTTCACATGAAAACCATTTTATAACGAAAATAGTTTTGAAGGAAAATAATCCAAAAGTCTTTCAAACCATTTCTTAAATTCCATTTGGCATAATACATTCCATATATCCACACACCCAACCATGCCTGGAACCATGTACCTCTCTATTCTCATGAGTGACGATTCATACATTCACTAAGACACCACTTAGTGAACTATTTTTATGGGTTAATGTTCATACCATTATCCATCCTTCTTTTTATGGGGGAAACTTCATACCCTTATCTTTCCCGGATTAACATGAACACACACCTACTATTATGCCAAAAACCAATGCCAAATAAAATATTTCTATATTTTTTATAAAATAGTGATTTTATTTAAAACCATTATAAAAAACCATTTTAGTAAGTCCAATAATGAAATATTTTAAAATGAACATTTTAAAATCAAGATAACAAATCAATTGGCACAACCAATTTAAAGATTTCACAAACCATCACTAAAGAGGGTTTCTACCAATATTTTCGTATCAATTTCACAATCAGTTTTAATAAATTGAATCATTTATTAACAATTACTTCATGTTATAATAATATGATTTTATAGTGAATCCACATACCTTAGAAACTATGGAGAAAATGAATAATGGAAGAGATTTTTCACCAAGGCCAGGATGAATATCCAAAAACCCTCCTTAGATCTCATTCCCCAACATCAACACAACCAAATATCATCATTATTGGCATAAAATATCATATATATATATATATCCTTGGTGGACTATATCTATGAATCTAGGATATGGAAGAAGAATATATCTATAGAAAACCACTTAGAAAAAAGACTTACCTAGACATCCAGCCTTCAACTCACCAAGAGTTTCCACCAGATTGATCCCATATTGAATGGGAATGTATCTAAAGCCTTTTGGAGGATATAAAACTAAGTTAGATTTGATAAATGTTAAAATAGTGGTTCAGGGGTAAAACAAAGTGAGATACAATTTTTTGGGATCTAAATTTTAACCGTCCATTATTGGGTCAGATAGTTAGGAAAACTATGCACCACCCACTACCTCCCAACACCATTCACAAGGTTGGATCATAGGAGTAGAAAAAACATGCATCAATTGTGTTTTTCTATATATTCCAAAAATCATGCTACTCCTAGGTGGATGCACAGTTTTGTTAAATTGTGTGAACAACCACATGAGTACCTAGATCCCACTATTTTCCATTTCATGTTTTCCTAGAAATGTTTCATGGTTACTACTATCCATTCTCAAACCATACACCTCTATAAAATCCCAAAAAAATCATTCCATTATTATTACAAACCCTCCCAAATGTCACCCAAACACATTAAAGAACTAAAATACATAAATAAATGTATATTACTTAAAACTAGGGGTGCTAAAGTCTCCCCACCATTGACATTTTTATCACCAAAAAGTGGAAAACTCCCATTTTCTTGAAATATTTTGGGTTATTGTACAAAACTTTCTTTCTCCCATTCCCATGTTTCTTCTAGAATCCAACCATGTTTCCACAAACCATGTACCAGACCAATGGTTTATAGATGTGATACATTTTCTTAGCTATCCACAATCTGTACCTGTATATGAACCAATGAACCATCTAGATCTATGCCAATGTGATCCCACCGAATCACATTGTCAAGATCAGGATGACACTTTTTCAACTGTTATACAGGATATACATTGTTTACTACACAAAAATAGGGTGAGAAATCCAAATGATATTCCATCTCACAATCCCATTCAACTATCTCGAAAGAGCCTATGAATTGAGGATATAAGAGGCCCTACTTTACAATACAATGATGCCCAAGCCTTGGAGAGATTCTCAAGAACACATGATCACTCGCCTAGAATAAAAAATGGACATAAAAAATGATCAACATAAAATTTATAAAGACTCTGATCCATCTCCATTCTCTTACTGATCAACTAAATCTTCTATATTGTCTCTTGGATATGGGTTGGTCCAACAAGTAAAGTATGACCCATTTCCACCCATCAACGTGGAAAATGAAATGGATTCCAATACAATGATTCAAAAGGATCCATATGTATCGAGTCCTAACAACTACTGTTATACGAGAACTCTACTAACAATATATTCTCCTCCCATGATCCACCAAAATCCATTACACTAGCTTGAATCATTTCTTACAAGGTTTGTATCATCATTTCTTGTTATCCATCCATATATGTATGATACACCATAGTCATGGTCAACTCAGTCCCAAGGGATTGTTGTGATGATATCCTGAAATAATATAGATCTATATTTGATACTATTGAAACTAGTACACCATGACTCTTTACCACTTCACAGATATAGATTTTAGACAATTACTCCACCATATGAGATTCAATAATAGGGATGAAATAGGATGGATTTGTGATCCAATCCACTATCACCCATATTAAATCTTGTTTCCAAAAATACCTTGGGATAACTATATCAAAATCCATATCTATATTCTCTTATTTCCAATCAGGAATTGGTAATCATTGCAACATACCTATTGTTCACTAAAGCACTGGATTAACCTACGGACATGTGAGGCATCTTGAAACAAACTAAAACACCTTTCTTTTTAAGCCAACCAAAAAAAACTATGATTTCATAAAATTATACATCTTTTTTATTCTAGGATGAATATCCCATTTTGAATCATGGTAATCATGAAGAAGTTATTCCAAAACATACATAAGTATGACCATTTGATCTCAAAACCGCAAAACTGAACTCCCTTCTAACTTCCATCCCTCAATGGTCTCCCCACCATTGAGTTTTTACCTCATATTAACACATTATTAATTTTATTTTCTTTCATATTTAACCATCTAAAAAAATAATGAATAAAGGAAACCATAAATAAAACCATTTCACTACCTCAATATTCACATTCCAAGTGAATTAAGGCTATCACCGACATCAAATTCCACTAATCTAAACCCTTATTTTACAACATAGAATATGTCATTCTAATTAATGCTTCTACCACTAAATTTACATTACCTAGTGTATACATCAAGTCATAGTCAAAGATTTGGTGAAAATCTAACCATCTTATTGGTCTCAGGTTCAAATCCCTTTTTGAGAAAACACGTTTCAAGATCTTATGATCTCTTACCACTTTATATTTCTCCCCAAAGAGGTAATAATTCCATGTCTTCATAGCCTGGACTATAGTAGATAACTCAAAATTGTGTGTTAGGTATTTTATCTCATGAAACCATATCATCCATATTTCTTATGTAATAACATGATCTCCCTACATGACAACACATCCGAATCCAGATCCCAAATCATCACATTACACCACATACCCTTATCCTGATTCTCGAAATATCGAGATTGGTGATGACGTAAGGATAAACTTTAACTCTTTAAAAGACTTATTACATTCATCATTACTTTGGAATAAAATATTTTCCCTTTTCAAATCTATCATTGGTGAATATTGTCATGAAAATCATGTACAAAATGTTGGTAATAAGTATCTATGGCAATGAAATTGCATATCTAAAATACATTCTTTTGTGGTTCTGAAGATATAAAAACCTATATCTTTTATAGATCCATAGAAACATATATTTTATAGAAACAATTTCCAAGTAAACATACCTATTTTATCCAAAAAATCAGAGTTTGATATTTTTGAATTCATGAGATGATCCCATAAAATTACTAACATCATCTCGAAGTGTGGATTATTCTGAACCCTTATCCTAGAATACACCAATATGTCATCCACAAAGACCACCTCAAAATAATATATCTACCATTAAAATATATGATTAATCAATTCCATAAATATTTTTGGTTCATTCATAAGACCAAAAGTCACAACCACAAATTTTTTATGGCCATATCTACCCTTAAAGGATATCTTTCGAATATCCTCCTTATCAACTTAAAATTTGTGATATCCTGAGGGAATTTTAATCTTATAAAACCACTAATATCCCCTCTATTTATTGGAAAAATCATCAACATGTGGAAGTGGATATAGATTGTTTTTCATAACTTGGATAATCTTTCAATAATCCACACACAATTGTAGAGTTCCATCTTCCTTTTTGACAAACAAGATTGGTATTACCCACAAATATGTGCTAGTAAAAGTGAACCATTTTCTTTAAAGATCTTAAAAATGGACATTCAATTCCATTAATTCTATTGGTTCCACATGATAAGGTGAAAGGGAAATAGTAATGGTCCGTGAGAGGAGATCAATCAAAAAACCAGTTTTCTTGTGGGTGGAAAGCATGATAAATTTTCTGAAAAAACACATGGAAACTGATCAAAAAATTATAAAAAACTGATTTTCAAAACAAATTCTGTTGATAACAAAGATAACTCTTCTAACTGGTATAAGATCATTCCAATTTCTAGTGCCCAAAATTCCATTGCATCAGCCTTTACATTCTAGTCTCCTTTAAAATAGATGATTGATTCCATCATTAGTTGTGAAACTACGCGTTTGATTATAATAATTGATGTGATATTTGAACATATTAAACTAATTAATACCCATGATTATTTCATAATCATCCTTCTCAATTACTGATATATCCCATATCAACTCATCTCCATTAATAGTTATAGAACGTGATTTACACATAAAGGCTCGTCATTCTTTTTGACAATTAAGAGTTTGATGTTTCAAAATAAGAGGCATCATGTCAATGTGAAAACCTTGAAAGTTAAAATCAAGAGTTGAAATAAAATAATGAGATGTAACTATATTAAAAAAACTTTAACTGATTATATCATTCGAAAGAATCATACCTATCACCATCGATGGTCTAGATTGATCATCTATAATCACTTACTCATCTCCATAAAATTGATTACTCACTACACCTTGTTCATTATTTCCCTTTTTCTATTGTCTTTCTATGGATTCATGGAATTCCCAGAATCACCATGGCTGTCACAGTTTTGCTGATGTGAGGTATTCTACTTCCCTCATCTCGTCGAAGAATTCGAGATCTGTGACACATGATATGTGTCCTAATCACTCGAAAATGGACTTATAGAATAATAACATTGAAGATTTTCCATCTAAGTTTAATTTTGGAATGATCTAGGTGGTTCCATTCAATATCAATTCATTTGGTCGAAATAACCATATGGAAAACATCCAGGATTCTTTTTTATTTTTGGAGGAATACTAAAAGATATAGCCTTCTGATTTTGAGTCATTCCACTACCTTGGAAATAGATATCCCTCTTCCTCTTCATCACTAAATCAGAGTTCCCACTATTTCTTATGGGCATCAACACGATTCCTCCACCTATAGGTCTTAATGTTTCCCTTTATACAACTATTTCTCTATTGACCATCATTGTATAATCCATTATACAATGAAAAAAATCGTCATGATAATCTCCTACAACATCCTGATTCAAAAATATGTGCCTTCAAGGATGAACTAGAAGTAACTTCGGCTGAATAGTCGAATAAATTCATATATTTAGCAACATAATCTTTCACTGAGATTTTATTATGATTCAATAATAGAAGGTATATCGGTTTTTAAATCCTAAATTTATGAGGATATAATAATTTGTTGATTTTTTTGCAAAATCATCATATGTAATGCCTTGGTCTAATTTAGCATTGACAACTAAATCCCTCCCCTTTCATGCTATATACTCCAACATATATGTCGCCAACATGAGTTTTAGCTATATGTGAATGCCATGGAAATAAAAAATTTGATTCATCCTATTTATCGAAACCTATTATTTCTAAGGTTCCAAATCCCCCTGAAATATGGGTGGATTCTACTTCTAGAACTAAACTGAATGATCCACTTGGCGTAGTTCATCCATTCTATTCCCTCTATTCATGGCATGAAAATAAGAGAAAACACCCCAAACAATCTGTTGGATCACCTGTGGCACAGGTTCAACAACATTTTTAATAGCCTCTTCTAGTTGGTTTCTACAACGCCTATCAGGTTCCATTTTCTATAACAAACAAAACTCCAAAAGTATCACTCTCTCGAAACTGAGGATTAACAATTTAAAACAATACCACATTATATATCCTAAAATTGATTTCTAAAATTCAAAAATTTTATTTTTCAACAAAATTTTGAAAATTCCTTCACGATTTTAAAAATGATACCATTTTTAAAATACAACTATAATTTCTTTTACAAGATATGAAATTTACAAACATTTTTCAATAATTTTCAAAAATCTATTTTTTTCACCAAACTCTAAATCATTAATTAAATTGGAATTTTAACTCATAGTGGGAATCTGTTTCTATTAATTCATGTCATTATCTTATCATTGGATATACCCATGTTAGTGATATTAAAACTCCTATAAGTGTCTCAAAACAATCAGGTACCCAAACTCACTCGTAGCTTGAAGCTTAGCATGAATAGGTTTGAATAACCTTTTCATGATCTACATTTCGTGTCCTAACACTCATAATCCTTTCTACCTTCCCAACTCAAGGAGTAATAAAAATTATTTTCAACTCCAATACCAACACAAATGATACCCAAGGATTGATTTAACTAATACCACGTTCCCCAAAAAGATTTAGACTGACCAAGACTAATACGATTTGTCCCCAAAAGATATTTGGACTGACAAATACTGATACTACTGGTAGCTTCCCACTCCTCTTCATTGAATTTAGTCTATGTTGAATTGTTATATATCATTAAGATATATTCCCATGATTCCAAGGGATGGAAATAAATTCCTAGTGCATCAATACAATTAGGGGAAGATTTTCCCATTGAAAATTATAAAAACTTGCAACCAAGTATACCATAACCAAAAACACTGTATGAATCATGAAAATAATGTATATAACTTAACATAATTCTAACTGATATCAAAACCAAACTATACCAGAGTACCAAAGAGAAATAATACCAACATCAATGCACAATATGAAAGACAAAACTATAATGATAAAAGATTATAAATAAACAAACTCCCCATCTACTAATATAATCGAAGCTCCAAATACAAAATACAGCCCAACGTATCTTGCTGCATCACTAAAAAATGATATACTTTGACTTTACCAATGCATCAATAAAGAATATATGAAAAATAAAAAAAGTGCCAATGAAGGGGGTGAGTAATTAAACTCCTTAGTTTTTTCCAAAAATTAATTCTCTACTCACACAATGAGGATAGAATATTCTTGCACATTTATATAAAAAAATTAAATATTTGTTTTTGAAAATTTTAACAATTTATATCAAAGAGAAATAATTCACACAAAAACCATTTTCCAACTAGAATAGTTTCAAAAAAAATAACCAAATAAATCATTCCAAACATTTCTAAAATAAAATTTTGGGATAGATCATACCATTCCACATATCCACAAATCTGGCCATGAATTCAACCATATAACTCCCTATACTCATGAGTGGCAAGTCATCCTTTCACTAAGTCATCACATAGTATAACATTTTTATAGAGGAAATTTCATACCCATAGCCTTCCAAATTTTTTTGTTAGAAACTCATTCCATTATCTGCCCCAAATTCATATAAACACACCCTAAATAGTATGAAAAAACAATTCCAAATCAACTTTTTGAATAATTTCTATGAACCAAGTTTTTATTAAAAACTTTTTTTAACAACCCATATCCCTAAATTAAACAAAGAAAATTTTTAAAATTAATATTTTAAAACCAAGAAAACAAAGAACATTTCACAAATAGTTTCCACAACTTCAAAAACCGTCACTAAAGAGGGTTTCTACCATGATTTGTAAATCAATTTCAAAATCAATTTTCAGAAATTCAAACAATTTGAAACCAATCCTTCATGTTCAAATAATAGGAGTTGAGAGTGAATCCACAAACATTGGAAGCAATGGTGAAAATGAAGTATCACATGAATTCTTCAACAAAACTTGGTTGAATCTCCAAAAACCTACCTTAGATCTGATTCCCAACTTCAAAAAACCAAAATATCATCATAATTGGCATAAAATTTCATAGCTCTATCCCGAACAGACTATATATATGAATCCAAGAGAGGTAAAAAGAATATATCAAAGGAAACCCACCAAGAATAGAGACTTGACAAGTAATTCGGCCATTAAAGGTCAAATATTTTCCGCCATATTTCTCATATATAAAAGGTTAAATTCTTCAAACCATTTTTGAGGATGAAAAAATGAGTTATGGTTCAAATTAGTGAAAAATGATAGGTTTTAGAGTAAAACCAATTGAGGTCCACTTTTTTATGATCTATAATTTAAGCATGCATGGTTTTATTTTACAATGAAGAAATCTATTTACCAACTATGTTCTAGACACTACCTCCCAACACCCTTCATGCAGTTTACTTGCATGGTTAGGAAAAATATGCAACAACCATGTTTCTTATCTCTTTGAAAAATCACTGAACTGCTAGGTAGCTACATGGTTTGGCCAAACTATGTACCTAATAGTGCACCTAATAGAATCCCATTTTCTACATTTTCATGGTTTTTTAAGGTGTTTCTTTGGTTCTAATAACAGTGATCAAACTTCTCTCCTATATAAATCCCCAAAAACATTCCATAAGTCTTCCAAAATCTCCCAAACTTAAACCAAAAAAATTACTTAATTATAATACATAAGGAAAGGGTTACTTACATAAAAATGGGGGTGATACAAAATCCATAAAATAATAAATTCCCATAATTCATCCCATAATCCTAGATTCCATAGTTTGGCTAGAAATTTATACTAGGAAGTCTTGTGTTCAATCCCAAGGAGGATACCAGAAGAAGATGTATTGTTCTTAAATGAGGGTGTTTATATTATTTATTTTTCCACCTCATTTAATTTTCATTAAACCATGAAGATATAATAACCACAATATCTTAGATATACCGGGATATTATTATAATATGGTCATGACATAAAACCATCTCTACTTCTATCAAATGGGGTATGAAATCATTGTTCAGGTGTACCGAGGACTAGTGTCTAACAATGATAATGTTCAATTTTCAATTTCCACCACTCAAGGTTGGATATGATGATATATATAATATATATACATATATATATGATATTTAGATCAAATTTATACCTTTTTAGTCATTATATCATATAAATATTGTTTTCTTTCCATTCCATAATAAATACGATAACATCACTTGTGCGTATGGTAGATTAACTTCTCACGAAGCGTTGTGATTCGTCTTTCACTAACGCTTCAATTGGATTATGATAAGGATATTATTAATAATTACATGTGATATATATGAAATTATAATTATATTCATGACTTATTTATAATTTTTGAAACATAATAAATATCTTTTTCTTTCTTTATTTTCCACTCACATAAAGATGATAACACCATTCCGGTATGTGTGGGCTACCCCCTTGATAAAGCGACGTGACTCTCTTTTCATCACTAAACCACATGGATTATATATATAATAATATAATTTTCTATATATAATATTATTATAATTATAAAAATGAAAAATATAACTTACTGACTATCCATAATTATAATTGAAAAATGAAAATGTTACTCATATATACATATTGCCTACATTCTCCATGTTTGTAACATACTTCAGTTTTCATTACCAATTTTCATGATTGGTTTTAAAGTAATATTGATGTAAAAATATTATAATTAGGTCATTGTTATTATTTTTGTGATGATATGACTCTATAAAATCTTAAATAAAACGATCTTTTAGGATAAAACATGCTTGAGAAAACAAGGCAATTAACACCCGAAACAACAAATAAAAAGAAATATTATTAATAAATTGGTAATAAGATGTTATAAAAGGATAATATATGATATTATAAATATTAATATATTTCTAGAATAAAATAATAACATGTTTAAAACCACTATACCAGAGTTTAAATCATGTTTAACCAAAAAGAATCATATGTTAAGGGATATCATATGAATTTCATTTCATTGAGGAATATTTTATTTTTCAGTACCTAATTTATTTTATATGGTGTATATATTTACCCATTGAAATATAATATCCAGAATACTTAATTATTCATGGTATTTTGAGTTACAATTTAATTTATTTCATCTAATTAAATTTCAATTACACGTTACCAGGTGGTAAATAATTTTATAACTCCATTTCTTTTCACTATGTTATATTACTTATTCATTGTCCTTAACATTATAGAATATGTATATAATGAATTTTGATTTTATTATTTTGTATTTAGACTTCTTTTAATTGTATTTAAATTTTTTACACATAATTGAATAATTTATTATCCCTCACTTCAATATTATGACCATTTTAAGGTTTTATTTCACATTCTCATTCGAATGAAGATTGTTTAATCATCAATTTAAGTTGTAAGAAATTATTTGATTATTATTTAATAAAACATTTAATTTTCAAATAATATGGTTATTCATTATATTATCAAATAATAGTAATATATTCACCCTTTTTACTTTAAATAATTGATAATATTATTTTAATAAAATTCGACATCATCTCCCTCTTTTGTGAGAAATAATTTTTCTTCAAAAACCATATTTTATAGAAATTTTTTTAAAAATGTTTTTATCCTTTTAATAATGATTTTTCAAAATATATTTTACACCTTTTTTCAATTTAAAAAATGTTTTCAAAGGAATCCTAGGTCAATTTTAAAACAATACCCATTTGTATTTTAATGAAAATTGTAAAGTAATCTTATTTTTGTTTTATGAACAATGAATTTTTCTAAACGTTTTTATAGTGTAAAAGGAATAGTGATTTTAGCTTTTATGGAATGTACAAAATTACCCACTAACTATACTTTTATTTTTTGGAATATTACTTTTCATGTTTATGAGTATAATTTTAAATATTTTTTTAGATTTAATTTTTAATGAAAAGGATTTTAAAAATGTTTTTCAAAATTAAAAGGATATTTTCCTAAATAATTTTTTATAGATCTTTTTATGGTATCTTTATTAATCAGTGACAAAAATCCATTATTCCTACTCCAAAGGGTACATGTTAATATGATCCTTATTCTTACTCTTTATGGTTTATTATTATTTTGACCCAGGTTAGTAAGGACATTCACTTACTTGTTTAATTTTTTAGTCATTAACTTCACTTCCAAATATTTACATTTACATTAATCATTAGACATGAATTTTACCATAAATATTTATATTATTTATCATGGATATGATTGTTTCTTATACCATGTATCATTTATACATATGGTGTTTTACATTTAAAGTTATTTTTTTACTATTAAATGTGGATAAACCCCTATCCTTTACTCAATATAGATATTTTATGTTAAGGCATATTTATTCTTAAATTAAATTAAAAATTTGATATTTGAGAAATTATTTGGTCTTAAAGGGAAGGGTGGGGCCCAATGTTATATATCCCCTAAATACATGTGTAGGTATCATGGGAAAAATCAGTTGAGTTGGCATTAAACAAAATTTGACCTATAGATTAAAATGTCTAATGAAAGGTCATCATGGTAGAGGTATCATGTTCCTGAGACATGACATCAAATAACTAAAAATTACCTCTATTAAGAGTTCATTTATTATAATCCCTGATATTTTAACTATGATATTATCTCTAGATGTATTTAATTTTCATTTTATTGATATTAATGGAATTTATTTTCATGTATTTACCTTTCCATATTAATAATTCATTATCCAGTTATTTAAATGGCCTATGTTCTTAGTTATTTTCCTTACCATATTTATTATGATTATTTATTCTTGATATCTACCTCTTTACTTAACCCTTACTGAACATTTTATCTAAACCTTATTCTGTTCCATTCCATGGAATACAAGAAGTGTAGTATGATTGACATGAAAGGATATGCTAGAGGGAATACTATTATTCAAAAAACATATGATTTAATTTGTCTATTCTAATGTAATGTGAGAATCATTGATGTATTTATTTTACTAAGACTATTAAACTATTTGTTCCATAGGGATGTGATTCCTAGTATCTTAGGCCAATGGAATAAAGTAAGCACCAGCTCTAGGAAATTGGGGTTGTGGTCACTGAAGTTGTCATCAGAGAAAAGGTTATTATAAACTATAAGAAATATATTTAGGAAAACAAAGATTATGGAACATGACCCTAAGAAAAATTTCGAGGATACTTATAGAAGAACATCCTAATGTTTTGATAAGGTATAGATTATGTGGTTTTTACTTAAAATAAATCACTGTCTGGATACTGTAAGTGGATGTGGTTATAGAACAGATATACCTAGGGGTAATAACTTCAAAAAGGGTTCATTAGGCTTGACCCAATTGTAATTTGGTTCATGAAAAAGTTCTTTACTACAAAACTAGTTCGACACTCCCAAGGGATATGATTATGATTATTCAAATTTTCTTTATATATCATTATGAATCATTTTAATAGATAATGAAAATGAATTACCCAGTTTAAACCCCAGACCAATAAAGGATCTATGTGGAAATAAAATTAATTAAGTATATATTTATTGGGGTTTAATAATTAAATTTTATAAGTATTTTACCAATGACATTTTGGTTATAATAATCAACAAACATATTTGGATTGTGTTAGAATCAAATCTGCCTTCATTAAATTAAAAGTTATGGATACCATCATAGGTTAATGATTTTACGATTGATCGTACATTAAAATTATTACAAATCTCATTTTTGGGTTTTATGTGATGTGATCCTACCAATATTAAGGATATTTTTTGTGAAATTTAGAAAAATCATATGTTTTAGTGGAAAAATTATTTTAGAAATAATGTTTTGACATTTTATAGACATAATTATTGAGGTATTTATATCCACTATTATTAATGTGATAATTAATAACATTTTAATAATATTAAAATATGATTATTAGTATTTTTGGGAAAAAATAAGATGCATTGAAAACAATTTTAAAAAGGTTTTTTAATGATTGATTTTATATCAAGGATTCATATCATAATGTTTTTCTGAACATTATAGATTTTATATTTACATGGTTTTAGAAATAGGAAAACCTATATGTTGGTTGACAACCCATCACATACCACAAGGTAGAGGGGTTTGAACCCATGACCGAAGGATGATAAGGGTTTAGCACCAACCACTAGCCCATGTGATGTCTTGGTTAAAATGTCCTTGTTTTTATTTAAAAAATTTGAAAAATATATATCATTTATGAAACAGTGGTGTTACCTTTTATGTTTATAGATTAGTTTATTATAACAGATAACTTGTGCTATTGATATTGATTTTGGAAAATAGTTAGAGATAAATAAAAAAACTTTTCACCCTTTCATGGATCTTATAATCTGTTAAAAGTGAATATTAGTGCTTCCGGAATACAAAAATCAGTTTTGGATAATCATTTCATGGTGTAAAATATGAATTAGAAATTGATCGAAGCACAACCAAAGGATTAAATTATATATTTCCTTATATTCCTATATATTAAAATATTTCCTCACATCTAGTAAAAGGATCATGAAATAGAAATTTTATCCTATTCCATTAATATTTGATGAATCAGATGGACTTTTAAATCATCAAATATTTATGGGTTTTCATCCCTTAAATTTACACTAATCATTAACTTTATTGAAATAAATGACCTCATTCACTCTCTATAATTATTTATTCTTTTCATCCATGTATATATCTTCACTTTCCACCAATGGTATCCTACTTCAAAACCTAGTTATATATTATTCCATGTGAACATTGTAATTACCTTTCTATCTCTTTAAGTGGATAATTTGCTAACCATTTTACGATGTAGTTTTTTAATAAAGTAATTTACCAATATCAAAATCTGGATTACTAATATCAAGTCTAAATTGAAAGGACACAATTTTTTTAAAGTGATGAGAATGAAACACTCCAAAATTAAAAAAATAATAACATTTTATCCAATAGTGTATGAGAAATAAAACACTTAGAATAGAAGATAATATTACACCCACATAATTTAAAATATATTTCCTTTATAATAAATATATTTTCTTCTATAGATTATTATAGACACAAAAATGAGTTTCTTTAACAGCTCGTGTTACATTCAAGATTGGGTTTTGTCGAATACAAATACACTATTGATAATAATAATAATAATATTTAACAAGATAGTTATCACCTTTCCATTGTAATGAAGGTTATGAATAAGATTAAATAAATTAAGAGATTATATATTTTAAATTTTTTATTAGTTTTTCTATTGGTTAATAATAAAATATGATTTATTTAATAAAAAAGAAATATTTTCTGAAAAAATAAATTTTTATAAAAGACAGTTTAGTCGTGCTTTGCATAGATAATTTAAAAGAAAATTTTAAAACATTTATAAAATTTATATGAAAAAATAAACTTAATTTTTGATATCATAATATTAAAATTATCTTAGTGTGAATTTTTGGTATTTTTATGAGAAGTTCTATTTTTTTATTAACAGTTAAAAAACTGAATTTTAATTGAAAACTACAATTTAATTTAAATAATTTATAAGGTTAAATGATATTTTTAATTGGTTTTAGAGTAAAATTAGTATAATATCATATCAATTAATCCAATTTGGTTCATTTTAATTACTTTCATATTTAATTTAGAAATAGAATTTTTGGTAAACATTTGAACATTTTCACTCAAAAACCCATTTTCTCATCACATATACCGTATTGATTTTAATTTAAAACTCATCCATGTATATGTATTTTTTTTCAAAAGGGGTTAAATAATTTTAATTATAAAAATTTATAATTTCTAGTAAGATAAAAATAAAAGTTTACCAAAATTAATGGTGAATTCTGTAAAAATTTATTACTGCTGTTAAGGTAAAAATTGGTTTAACGGGGGTTAAACTAAAAAGTTATTTGTAAAAATGACTTATAAACAAGTATAAATACTATTTATGGACATATTTTGACCATAAAACCTCTAGTTTTTTGGACTGCTCCATTTTGGACACCTGTTACAATTGAAAAATTTTGTAGCACTCAATTGTTTTCAAAAATACCAAATGTGTCCTATCCCCCACTTATAAATGGCCACCACCTGTCCTCTTTTCTTAACACCACAAAAAATATTTGGATCATCTAAGACCTACCAAATAAATTCCAAAATTCTGTATTCTCATCCTTTATTCCTTATTTTTTCCATAATGACAACCTCTGCAAGCTTTTTTTTCAAACTTAACTTGGATACCCGAAGAAGAGGTAATGTTATTCAATGAGAATATTTATTTTATTTCTTTCCCCATATCCACACATATTTTTTGAACCATTATTATATTATATACTTAGTATATTTCATGTACTGGGATGTTATTATAAATGTTTCATGACCTAAAACCTCCTATACTTCCACCAAAATGGGTTACGAAATCATTGTTCATCTTTATAGTGGACTACCGCCTCCCAAACTAATGTCGTTCATTTTTCCATTTTCACCTACCCAGGTTGGAAAGAATGATAGATAAAAAGTATATATATATATGTGTATTATATTTATAACATATTTATACCTCTATATTAATTATATCATATATATATATATATTCCTTTCATTCCATAGAAGATACGATAATGTCACTCGTTTGTATGGCAGACTACTGCCTCACGAAGCGATGTGATTCCTCTTTCACTAACGATTCAAATGGAATGTGATAAAGATATAGTTAATGATTATATATGATATAAAAGACCTAATTGTTATATTAATGTAATATTTATCATTATGAAAAGTTAATATATGTCATTTTCTTTCTTTCCTTTTCACCACGTAAAGATGATAACATCAATCATGTACATGTGGACTACCACACTCATGAAGCGATGTGACTCTCATATAATAACCACACCACATGGATGATATATATATGTATATAATATGTTATATGTGATATTATTATCATTATAGATTGGTTAAATATTTCTTACCTCTTTTCCGTAATGATCATTGAAAAATTGAAACGTTACTCATGCATACATATGACATACCTTCTCTAGGATTGTAACATACTTAATTCTTCATAACCAGATTTCATGAATTATTTTGAAAGTAAAATTGAAGTAACAAAATTAAAATTATGTACTGATTATTTTTTGGTATATTATAGTACTATATAATATGCGCAATAACATGATCTTTCAAGATGAAACACGAATGATAAAATAAGGTAATTACGACTTGAAACAACGAAAATAATGAAATATTATTAATGAATAGGTAATAAGATTTTATAAAAGGAAAATATATGATGATATATATATTAATATGGTTCTCAAATATGTTAATAACATGACTAAAACCACTTTACATGAGGTTAAAGAGCATCCAACCAAAAGGAAGAGTAAGGTAATGGATTTAATCCCAATTTAATTTCATGGAGGCACATTCTAGTGTTATGTACCTAATTTAGTTCATATGAAGTTTATACTAACTCTTTGTCATGGAAAACCATGAATAAGTAATTATTCATGGTACTTTATGTATAAATTTTAATTATTTTATTTAAGGGTATTTTAATTAAAAGTTACCATGTGGTAGAGAATATTATATCTCAATTTCATTTCATTGTGTTATATTACTTATTCGTTGTCTTGGATATAATAAGTTTTTGTGTGCAGTTGATTTTAATTATATTATGTTGTATTTATAATTTTATATTTGTATCTAAAGTTGATACACATAATAGATTAATTTATTAATTCTTACTTAAATGTTATAATCATATTAAGGGTTTATTTCACAATCTCTTCCTAATCGGGATTTTTTATTCTTAAATTTCAATTAATGGAAATTATTTGATAATTATTTAATAAACACTATAATTTTATTATCCTATGGTTATTAGTGATTTTTTCATGTAATGTTACCATTTTTAAACTCTTTGGTATTTAAAATAATTGATAAAATGTTTTTTATTAAATCTAACTTCGTCCCCCTCTTCAGTCAAAAATCTATTTTCTTCCAAAATAATGTTTTCTAAAATTGTTTCAATTTTTTTAAAATTTTAAAAATGATATATAAAAGGAATTTTCACCCATTATTACTCTTTAAAAAATGTTATCAAATGAATATTATTTTTTTTCAAAACAATTTCTACTTTTCCTTTTCTGAAAATGTGAATGAAATATTCTTTTCATTTTTTAAATAAGAAACATTATTAACCATTTTTAAAATTAAAAAAGAATATAATTTTTAGCTTTTTGGGCATGTATGGAATAACCTTCCATCCTGAAAATTATTTAATTGAAGATTCATTTTCAAAATTATGAGGATATTTTTATAGAAATTATTTTTAAATATGATTTTCAATGAAAAGGATTTAAAAAATGTTACTCAAAATAAAAAAGATATTTTCCTCAAGAATGTTTGTAATTAGGTTTTTATAGATTTTATATTCATTAATGACAATAAACCTTTATTCATACTCTAGTGGGTATATGATGATACCATCATTAATCTTCCACTAGATGGTTTATTATTATTTTGTTCAAGGATATTGTAGACATTCATTTACATAATTTATTTTGTATTCATTAACTTCCCCTTGAAATATTCACTTTATTGTGATCATTAGAAATTATGTTTCTCCAAAATATCAATATTATTTATTTGGGATATGATTTTTTCATTAACCATATATCATTTCTATATATATAGTTTTACTTTTAAAGTTATTTGTTTGACATGGAAATGTGGATAAATTTTCATCCTTTACTAAATAAAAATATTTGATGTTAAGGAATATTGATTCATGAATTAAATCAATTATTTTAT
Source organism: Viscum album (assembly GCA_963277665.1). Lineage (NCBI taxonomy): Eukaryota > Viridiplantae > Streptophyta > Magnoliopsida > Santalales > Viscaceae > Viscum > Viscum album. The sequence continues at coordinate 498,630,612 of OY728133.1, forward strand.
ATATGAAGAAAAATTTGGACCTGTACTGACTCGTGTAGTCTGATATTATATATCCCCTCGATGTATTAGAAGGTATCATGAGAAAATTTATTTAAGCTAGCATTAAATGGTTTTTTACCTATAGATTAAACAATATCGAGAAAGGTATGAAGGGTAGAAGTATCATGTTCCTAATAAATTATATCATATAACTTGGAATTTACTTCATTGAGAGTTATGTAATTATAATATAAGAAATTTTTACTATGATATTGTCTCTAGATGCATTTAATTTTTAGTTTATTAATTAAATAGAATGTTTTTTGTTTAATTATTTTTATTTTTTGATTAATAATTCTCCCCTTATTTAAATGGAATGTTCACTTAGTTATTTACCTTTATGTATTGATTATTGTTATTTATTCCGGATATGATCCTCTATACAAAACCCTTACTAAATATTTGATCTCACTCATATTTTTTTCTTTCCTAGGAATCCTAGAATTGTACTATGAATGGAATGAAAGGATTTTCTATAGGGAATATTATTATTCTTAAAAATATTTTTAAATTTGTGTGTTTCAATGTAATGTGAGACTCATGCATGTAGCTAGTTTACCAAGAATACTAAACTGTTTGGTCCTTCAGGATGAAATTCCTTATATCTTATGCTAATGTAATATAGTAGTCACTAGTATAGGTTACTCAGTTCAGGGTCTCAACAAAATAAGTAAAAGAATGTTCCAAATAATAGTTTATAGAAATTAATGTTATTTAAAATATCTTAAGTTATGATGGACTAAATATTTGTAGAAAACCTTAGAAGAAATCCCTAGTTACCGAAGATAATTTAAAATGTTATAATGTTGAGACTATATGTAATTATGATTGAAATAGGAAAACTAATCAATGATGAAAGATTAAGGGTTCAAACAATCCATCAAATTAAACTCTTAAGTTTACTTAGGTTTTTTATATGAAAAACTAATGTGAAAAACACAATTGAGAGTTGAATATATAGATCAATAATAAAAAATATTTCAAATAAGAACGTTTTAAGGTTATTTCTGGTGTTATGGAATATTTTTCCTTAATGATTACTAATTTTTGAACAACATGTATTTACCAAGATTAAAAAAGGAGAATGATTCAATGGGGAGATAAAAAAGCTGATAATAACTCAACATAAGTAAAAATAATCTTGGAATAAAGTTGAAGAGAGAACAATTTTTAAATATTGTAAGAGGTTTGAAGATGACATGATTAGGAAGAAAATACATTATATGTATGTGTTTATCTTATAATATATCAGTTGATTGTAAGAAAAATTTTAGGGAACATTCAAAATTAGAATCAAACCAAACAATATGACAATGGTGTGGAAGTGAAATTTAATGCCTATAAATTTGAAATAACATAGATCATGGATAGTCTTATTTCATTACACAAGAAAAGAGATATGAAAAAACTATATGATATTAGGAAATATGAAGGAGGTGATATAACATTTAGGAATCATATCTCTCTAATAATTAATGAATTTGGAATAAAAATATCAGGAAAAATCAAATCAGTTAGAATAATGTATGGTTTGTTGATTGGTTAAAGCATAATATTTTGAGTGTATCAATATTTTTGTTTCAATAAATGAATTTATCTCCATGAAATATAGTTTTTTATTCAATATTCAGAAATATGGGGCCTTTATATCTAATATTATGAAAATCTAGGGTAATTTATTTCATGTTGGAGAATCCAGAAAAAAATGTTATTTAATCCAATATGCCAAAAACAGTTTTTGGCATAACAGTCTTAGTCGTCATTTCAAAAAGAACATAAGAAAACTTATCATAGAATATTCCATAGGAAATATCTATATTCTGAAAGAAAATATTTCCACCATATATAAAACTTTCAAATATTGAAAAATTGTGAACAAAAAAATAATGTAATTGAAATTCAAAATTCAATACTTCTTGAGTTGATTCGATCAAATGTTTTCAGGCCTATGAAAAACGTTCAAAATGTGGAGAAAATAATTTTATAACTTTCCAAGATGATTTCACAAGGATTAAATTCATTATGTTCATGTCACCCATGTAATAGGTCCTGTATAGGTTCAAGAGTTTCATAAGACCTCCAAATAAGAAAACATAATTATCCTTGAAGAAAGTACAATTAGATAATGTAAGTGAGTAATCTAATTGATAGTTCAATAAATATATTGATAAAAATGGTTTCATACGTTAGTTAATTTATCCACATACTCCCCAATATAATGGTATGGATGAAATAAAGAACATATGTTTAGTTTATATGCTAAGAACCATGATATATAGAATGTTACCTGAAGATACTACCAGTTATTGGATATTATAAAAAGTGGAATAATTTTTAACATTTTTCTATTAATGAAAAACTAGGATATGAATCCTTATGAAAATTTCTGCATGAAAATAGAAAATGTTAAACACTTAATAGTGTTCGAGAGTCTATATTAGATTATGAAGAAGGAAAAATGTGGAGGAACATTTGATGAAAAGAAGAAGATGTAATTTTTATAGGTTACATAGTGAATGCATGTTCCAAATTGTTTTATAAAAAGATACCTTAGAGAATAATTTATAGTGATGATGTCATTGTTTTTGGAAATGGGGAAGAGATAAAGAATGCTATCATTACTGATGATGAGGATGATGTTATCAATTATAAATTTGTCAATGAAATTGAAGGCCCACAAATTCAAATAGATAATATTGATTTAGCATACTCCAGTGATAATGATGAAAATTAGAGATTAAAAGAATATAAGACCGAATCTAAGAAGCATATTGATATCAGGAATATCACTAGTAATCAAAATAAATATGTAAAAACTTGGAGAAAAAATATGGAAACCAAACATATCAATTTTTTTTATCAAAGACTAAACCAAAAATGGTTAAGTAATATTTTGAGAGTAAGGAGTGAGTTATGGATAATAATTAATGATTATAATATATTAATAATAATGAAATTTGGGAACTTTTTCTTAGACCCATATAAAATAATATAATTAGAATAAATAGGGATTTCAAGAATAAGTTTAATGAAAAGGTAGAAGTGGATAGAAAAAAGGACATAATGATTTACAAAGGATACTCATAGATTGAATGAATTGTAATTGATGGAACATTTTATCCAGGGTCAATACGTGAATCCATTATTACATTCTTAGATAGAGATAATCATAGTAGATTAAAAGTGTTTCAAATTTATGTTAAGTTAGTATTTCAGAATAGTGATTTTAATAAGAATTATACATGGAGAAAACATAGGGATTACTACTTGATTCAGATGGAAATAAGGAATTTAAGATGAATAAATAAATTTATGGTTGGAATTAATATATAAGAACATTTTTCTTTACATTTTATAGATACTTGGGAATCATAGAATTCATGAAGGTAAAAGTTTCAAAAATTTATATGTTAAGAAGAACATAACCATAATAATTTTTTTGTGTATGTGGATAACATTATTTTTTCTATAAATGGATAATGGTTTTGTGAATATTTTTCAATGCATATGAAGGAGGGGTTTTAAATATAAATGCTTATTGAGATGAATTTTTTCTTGGAGTAATAAAATACCAAAGAAGTTGTTAATATTTTTATCTTACAAGAGAAGAATGTAAAGGATCTAATAAAGAAGTATATCATGAATAAAAATAGAGGCATTTCTAATCACATTCAAGTGGGGATAAACCAGAGAAAGGATGTTGATGGAAAAAATGTTCACTAAAATCAATTTAGAAGTTTGTTTGTTAGTCTATTGTACTTAATAGTAACTAGGCTTATTATTGTATATACTGTCACTCTATATGCTAGATATCAATCTAATCCAAAATAATAAAATATCTTGGAAGCATAGAGAATCCTGATATATATATCATATACATAAAATTTCATATTCATGTATAATAATAAGGATGGGCTATATTTAAAAGGGTTTATAGATGTTGACAGGGGATGCATTATTTATGACAGAAAATACACATATATTTGAGCATTTTTATTGGATGTAGTTGTGTTTTATAGAACCTAAAAAAAAATAGTTACTTTAAGTTCAACAGAATCTAGGTATGTGGTTTCATATGAGGAATCTACTTAGATGATGTGGGTGTAGATATAACATATTGATATGAATGTCGAAGATAAATATCCTTTTTATAGTGACCAACCCTAGTAGCCCGGAGATGGTGCTTCCATTAATAGTTTGGTATGAGGTACAAGGAATCACTCCCTGAAGGATCAAATAGTTTTTTAGTCTTGGTAAATTAGATACCTACATGAGTCTCAAATTACATTGGAATACAAAAATTAATTCATAATTTTTATTTAGAATAACATTATTCTATCTAGTATATCCTTGAATGTCAATCATAACACACTTCTAGGATTTTGAGGAAAGGAGACAAAATAAGGGTGAGATCAAATTATCTGTAAGGGTTAAGTATGATAGAATATATCATGAATCAATAATAATAACCAATATGAAATGTAAATAATATAGAACACATTCTATTTAAATAAATGGATATGGAATAATCAATACAAAAAGGTAAATAGTTGAAAAATATTACATTTAATCAATAAAATGAAAATGAAATGAATAAAGAGATAATATCAGAGTGAAAACATCATGAATTATAATAAATGAAATATTAATTAAGGTTTTGATTAATTATGGTACATCATGTCTTAGTAAAATGACAATTATACCATTAAAACCTTTCACAAGTAATTTTAATATACAGGTAAAAACTTGTTTTATGCCAGCCTAACTGATTTCTCTCAAGATAACTACTGATGCATCAATGGGATATATAATAATCTTCTCTGACCATCACTGTAGTAACAAATAATTCATAATATAAATAATAATAGATTTAATTCATGAATCAATATACTTTAACATCAAGTATTTTTATTGTGAAAAGGATTCCAATTTATTCACATCTCCTAGTCGAACAAATAACTTTCCAATTACAGTACCGTATGTATAAATTAAATACGATTTTAGAAAAAATATTATACATGATAAATAATATGGATATTTAGGGTAAATTTAATTTCTAATGATCACTATAAAGTGAATATTTTATGGGGAAGTTAACAACAATAAAATGAAACAAAAAATTAAAGTTCAATACATTCCTTTTTCAAAATAAACATAAACCATGCAAAGGAAAAATATGGATTGTATCAACATATACCCATTGTAGTATAAATAAATGGTTGTTTTCATTGAGGAATATAAATAACATAAAAATATTTTAAATTAAAATTCATTTGTAAAATATCATTTTCATTTTGAAAAACATTTTGAAAATCCTTTTCTTTTAAAATAAATTCTAAAAAAACATCATTAAAATGATCCTCATAAACTTGTAATGGATGATTAAATGAATGAAATTATTCATAGTGGCTAATCCTTTTTATTCCATAAAATATAAAAATTTCATTCCTTTTCCACTATAAAAAATTGTTAGGAATGTGCCTTATTTAGAAAATGACAAGAGGATTCCTTTCACGATATCAGTAAAAAACAAACTGGTATTATTTTTAAAATTAAATAAGAGTCCTTTGATTGTTTTTGTAAATAGTAAAAATGGTTGAATAAAACTTTAATAAATGAATTTAAAAATTAATTTTTTGTAAATATATGTAGAAAATAATTTATTTGGAAGAAAAATTATTTTTGGGCCGAAGAGGGAGATGAATTTAGATTTAAATAAAAAAATATAGTGAATTATTTTAAGTACCAATGTGTGGAAAAATTGAACGATTAATTGAAAATATAATTAATAAAAAATGAGAATATAATTTAGTGGTTTATTAAACAATTTCAAATAATTTCATTAAACTAAAATTCAAGAATAAACAATCTCGATTTGAATGATATTGTCAAATAAACCATTAACATGATCAAAACACTAAAGTGAGAATTAATAAATGAATACATTATTTGTATCAACTGAAAATACATATCAATAGACTATAAATATCTTATAATATAATCAAAATTAATAAATCACATAATATTAGAATATAAAAGACAATGAATAACAAATGTGACTAAATGATAGGAAATTTAGTTATGAAAATTATTTAGCACTTGGTAAAAATAAATTCAAATTCCCTTAGGATGAAATAATTTAAATTGAAACATAAAATACCATTATTATTTAATTTTTCATGATATTTTATTTCAATGGGGGAAGTAAGATCACCATATAAAATAAATTAGGTGTCTAACATTACAATATGCCTCAATGAAATGGAATTGAGATGAAACCCCTTACATTATGCTTTTTTTTTGATAAAAATGATTCCACATGTTTTATTGTAGTTATATACTTGTTAACAAATTACTCCATAACCATCTTTTTATTTATAATATCATATATTATCCTTTCAAAACACCTTATTACATATTCCTTAATAAAAATCCATATTTTTTTTATTTTGGGTTTTAATTGCCTTGTTTTCTCATGCATGTTTTGTCAAGAAAGATCTAGTTTTTGGGAATATTGTATATTTTTTTGACCTAAAAACTATTGATCTTTAAATAATTATCATATTTTTAAATAAAATTTACTTTTAAAACCAATAATTAAATATCTTTATGAAAAATAAATTCCATTACAATCACAGAGAACGTAGGCAGTGTGTACACATTAGAAACATTTCGATTTTTCTATGATCATTATAGAAAGGAGGTAAGTAATATTTTACATTAATTTGATGATAATTATATAATATACAAAATATTATATACTAATATATATTTATATAAATCATCCATGTGGTGGGGTAATGAAAAGAGAGTCACATTTCTTTGTGAAGTGGGTACTCCACATGTACACAAAGTGTTATCATCTTTATATGAGTGAAAACAAAAGAGAGAAAATAATATATACTATATTTACAGAATGATAAATATGACATGAATATAATAATTATTTAATCTATATCAAATAAATCATCAACAATATAATTACAACCTTTTATTCCTAGCATTAGTGAAAGGAAAATCACATCGCCTCACGAGGCAGTAGCCCGCTGTACAGGTGAATGATGATTTTGTAACCCATTTGATCAAAGATGAAATGGTTTTAGGTCATTAAATTATTAAAAAACAAAAAATTATATTGAATAAACTGTGGTTATTATATAATCACGGTCTAACAAAAACATAAAGAGGTGGATAAAGAAACAAATTAAATATTCTCAATCAAGAAAATTACCTCTTCTTTTCGTATCCTCTTTAGGTTTTCTGTAAATCATTAATTGGTTTTATTTATTCAAAATATAATTCTTATAGGATTATTTTAGGGAATTAGGGAACTGATATAGGTATGTATTGGCAAAAGGAAATAGGATTATGCTTGCGAAGAAGAGATAAGAGCAGGTGGACTTTTATAAGTGGGGGAGAGGAAATAATATGCATTATTGAATAGAATTGAGTGTTCCAAATTTTTCCAATTTGAAAAGAGTAAAAGATAGAAAATTATAAAACCTTATATCTGTAACGTTTAAAATATTACTATCTATTAGTTTTTAGACAAGGGTATATGTCATTTTTACTCGTATCTATCTAGTTTAACCCCCGATAATCCTATTTTTACCTTAACTGTGGTAATTAAATTTTACTACATTCACTATTAATTTTGTTCAAAAATTAATTTGAACATATTATAACTTATAAATTATTTTGAATAAGAATGTGATAACAATTTTACTAAATTCTCTTAATAGAAGTGAAAAAATCTAATTTAAAATTAATTTGGTAAATGTGATGAAAAAAATAGTTTTTAAAGTGAAAATGTTAAAAACAATTGTACTATTTTTATATCTAAATTAAATTTAAAAATGATTACAATGACATAAATTAGAATAAATGATATAAAATTTAACTAAATTTACATTAAAAATAATTCAAAATATATTTCAACCTTATAAACTATTTGAATGAAAAAATAATGCTCAATTAAAAAGCAGTATCTTTCAATATTCATCATAAAATGAAACTTCTTTGAAAAATACAAAACATTCACCCTAAGATAATTTTTATATTACAATTTAGAATATTATTTTTTTATATAAATTTTCTAAAAGTGGTAAAAATTTATTTAAAATTTTGTGCAAAAAGAACGACTAAATTGCCTTTTAGAAAAATATTGTTTTTTTAGAAAATATTTCTTCGTCATTTAAATGACTGTTATTGTATAATTAAAAAAAATTAAACTATATAATTTCATAATTTTGTTATTCCTCTTCATACCTTTCATTCAAATAGCTAGATGACAACGATCATATTAAATAATTATATTAATAGTGTACTTTTCTAGTAAAACCCGATCTTGTGTTTAATGAAATCTATCGAAGAAACTCCATGTTTCATGTGTCGTAAGATATAGAAGAAATAATATTTATTCTAAAATAAATATATTTTAAAGTATTTGTGTTTTATATTCTCTTTTAATATAGGGTTTTCATGTCACATATGGTTTTGGAAAAATGTTATTCTTTTAGAATTTCAGATTCTTACGTTCTCCTCCCCATAAATAACTTTCATACTCACAATATTACCCTGATCTTGGTATTCCAAGGTTTGATTTTTTAATATTCTTTTATTAAAAAGCACACATCACAAAAGGATTAATAAAACATCCTCTTAATGAGATAGAAAGGGAAGAAAAATGTAACATAGAATAATACATAATACGGATTATAAGAATAAGAAAATTGGTTTAAAATGAAGATATTGACATGGAAGAGAAGTGTAAATAATTATTAAGAGTGACTAAGGTTAATAGTCATAAAAAGTGGATGATCAATAGGAAGTTATTGTCTACAAAATCATGAATCTGTGATGTTTTAAAATACTATTTTATTTATCAGATATTAATGTAATAGTATAATTTTTTAAGATCCTTTCACTGAAGTAGAGGAAATGAATTACTATCTAGGAATATTAGAAAATATTCAATTTCAAATCTTTTTTCTTCTTAGATGAAATTAAAATTTATCCCTTACTCCAAGAAATAAATATAAAAAATGATTTTTTTTATTCCTAAAGCACTAATGATCACATTTAAGGAATCACGTGTTCCATAAAATAGTCAAAAGTCTTTTAACACGTATCTTACTATTTTCTAAAACTAATAGAGTTGTATTAAGTCATCCAATATATGAAATTAATCTATAAACATAAAAAGTAATACCACTGGTTCATTATTTATATTTATTTTTCAAAACATTTAACTAAAAAAATAACATATTAACCCAAACAACATGTAATCAAGTGGTAGTTGTGAAACCCTTATCATACTTTAGTTATGGGTTTGAGCCCCACCACCTCTCTAGATATTAAAGGTTTTCTCCCCTCATGTAGGTTGTCATTTTTCAGAAACCGTATTAATATATTTCTTATAACGTTCCTATAAAAATTTATGATGACCATCCTTCAAATAAAATCAATTGCTAAATTAACTTTTTAATGTGGTTTTTGATAAAACTTATATTTCTGTACAAAAAGTATTGTATTCTCATTAAACTATTATTAAAATGTCATTAATGATCATATTAACCCAAAATTATATCAATACCCAAAAAATTACTTCTATGAAATATAAATATATTAGTTATAAAATAACATTTTCCACTAAAACATATTATTTTTATAAATTTCTCCCAAAATATCCATGATCTTAAAAGACTCCCATCATATAAAACCCAAAAAAGTGGTTTTTAAAACTTTGAAGATATGATTAATTTTAAACTCATTAAAATATTATGGTATCCATAACACTTAATTTAACTAAGACGTATATGACTATAACACAATCCAAAGTTGTTTTATGCTTCTTATAACCAAAATACCATTGGAAAAATAATTTTACAATTTAATTATGGATCCCCAATACATTAAAACTTAATCCATTTTATTATCATAGAGGCCCTTACTTAGTTTAGGATTTTACTGGGGTCATTCATTGTCATTATCTATTTAGATCATTTATAATTATTTTTGAAAAAAATATGAATTATTTTAAGAATATGCCCTGACATTGTCAAATATGGTGCACAATAAGGATTATTTTTGTGCACCAGGTAATGATAGGGTCTGGCCCAATGTGTATTTAGAGTTATTACCCCTAGGTAAATCTATTCCAGAACCATTTCCACTTGTAGTGTTTAGAAATGGATGTGTTGTATGGAAAACCCACATAATATATACCTATCTAAAAGTTTAGGATGTTCTTGAATACTTATCTTCAAATTTCGTCTTAGGGATATGTTCCCTAATTTATATTTTCCTAAATATAGTTCCAATGGTTTCTGATAAAATTTATATAATACCAATTTTAGTGACCTCGACCCAAGTAGCTCGGTACTGATGCCTTTTTTATTACAGTCACATAAGTTACAAGGAACCTCATCCCAAAGAACTGACTACTCTAATAGTCTTGGAAAACTAGATACATACATGAGTTTCACATTACATTTTAATACACAAATTAAAACATAATTTTTTTGAGAACAAAATTATTCCCTCTAGAATAGCCTGGTATGTTAATTAGTGTACACTTATTGGATTCATAGGAAAGGAAACAAATTAAGGGTGACCTCAAGTGCTCGGTAAGGTTTTAGTAAAAAAAAGATATCTTGTATCAATAACCATAATCAATATAGAAAGGTAAATATTTTATCACACAAAACTAAATAAATACCCTATTTCCATGCATATATAGCCATATTTTATGAAAAATGTGGAATTAACTAATCTTCTTCCATATTTTTATTAAAATTCTAGAAATAACCTCAACCCTTCTTACCCATCGCATGAATACCTCCCTTCCCACCATGATTTCCTTCCTCCCCTGATTCTATGATTCCCCTCCATGACCCATGCTTCACATATCTCCCTCCCATGATCCTACTCCTCTTACACAGCAAGTATACCTTCCCACCGACAAGACTTCAACATGGCCTCCCAACCTACCTACCAACCTGGCTCCAATGTAGTCTCCCCACCTCCCACATCCCTTTCCACCCAAGTCAACCTTATGGACTTCACTCTTCAATCTAAAACATTCCTAATATCCTCTCCTACTCCTCTGACAGATCTCCCGTAATATTTCATCGCTCCATGATCCTTGCCTTCATATAGGTTTCACAATTTCTGTCCATAGTACCCCAGTTTTTCCAGTTTTTCTATCCGAGATATTATGTAAGTGACATCGACTCATACTCTAATCCGAACAGACCTCCTTACAGTCACTCATTTTCATTAGGTACTTTCCCAATCTGATTTCTAGAATCCATAATTTATAAATAATCTATTATATTTATAGATAAGGAATGATCAATGGATTAAACTGATTCTGATTTGTTTTTTTATAGGATGGGATAACTAAATGAGTTAATAAATTGGGGTTGTAGCTATTCATGGTGAAATTAAGTTGATATATAATTTACTCAAGGCCCTTGGATTGGAATTCTAGCCATATATATGAATTTTTTGAGGTATGAATCAATGATATGTGTGAATTTAATAATTCGTGCTCATTTTATTGATTTAAAGGTTCCTAATAGTGAAGTTTTTTGATTTTATTCTAGGGGTTCAAGGGAGAGTCCAAGATAACAAATGGTTATAAGCCTTCCACAAGGATGTTCGAAGTTGGGATTCTTACACAAAGGGTTGATGTAGGAGTAAAAGTTTCCAAGATTTATAGAAACATTGTACTAAAATTGTAGGTAGGTTATGTGATGCACTACTAGGATCCAGGGGGTTTTTTAGGTTTTTTAATGATGGAGATTTACCACTATTCCACATGGAAGTTGAGTTTGTACTACTCGAGAATATGATCTATATAGATTATAGATCTAAGGTGGATACAATAAAATAATATATAGGATGCCTACTTTTTGATTAAGGTCCAGTCATTAGAGGATATTTGTGTCCACTGGGGGCTATTTGTGTCCACTTCCAACAAAATAGATATGGAGGTTGGATACTACCTTGATGTACCAATTTTATGAAGATACAAGCTACTTGTTCAGTGTGATGATGATCATGTTTAATGGTAAGTCACATAACTCCCCTAACCATTTAGAATCATTCTATGTTATGTAAACAGAGGGACCTATTCTTCTATCTTACATGGTAGTATTCCATTCCATCATGGTGTCATGACCTAAACCATGTTAGGGCTCAATCTGCAACTACCCCAAGCCCACCTCTATAGGCTAAGGGGTTGTTACAAGTGCCAAAGGCATAACATTCTTAAGGGAGGGGGGAATTTCAAAATTAAATGTATAGGGTTATACAACCAAATCAATGAAAATGTGAATATGGAATAAATAATATATGAAAAATACTATAAATAAACCAAACATGCATGGACATCCAAATAGTGTGATGTATAGTAGTTTAAACAGAAAAGAAAGGGGAAAAAATACACACCCAACTAGAAATGTGTACCAACCAGATAGAAAATTGGAAAAGAAAAATAGTTGAGAGTGCCCAGCTCCTAGATCCCAAAATATAACCACCATATGATGTATAAGAACCCAGTATCCCTAAGCTCATCTGAAGTCACATTCAGCCTATCCGTCATCTGTAAAAGACATGACACATGTTGGGATAAGCCCAAGCACGGGTAAGTATATACATACCTAGTAGGATACCTCGATAGGGTGAATGGGGTACAGTAAAAGATACAACTGAAGAGGAATAAAATAGATATAACAATCCATAGTAAAAGTGTAAAACTCAACCCAAAAAGAGAGTGAAAGTAAACTCTCCCAAACACAAGGATCTTGATATAGTGAGAAGATGAGATTCTCAATGAGTCTTTGCTCCCTATAGTAGAATATTAGACTAATCCAACCGTGAGAATATAGAAATAGAAATCACATGGAATACCCCACACATATTTACCTCTCCTGGAAGGAGAGTAACTAAAATTAAAGGAGTGGGTTCAGAAGAAGGATATATATATATTCTTATTCAAATAAGCCCTTACGAGAGAGTGGGGGGATATCCATCTCACAAACCAGTCCACAAAAAGGAGTAACCAACAACTCTAAAAGCATCCATCAATGATGACCAGCATCTCACATGTCTTCCATAAACACTCAAGTCTGAGGAACTCAATCACCACACTTTGAAACTATTCACTTTGGGTAGAACTGACACACCCTCATAGTTATTGGTCATGTCACATGGACATGCCTTGGTGGGGAAAGTGTACATATTCCTCATGATTCTAAGGGTAATCTAAAGAACATACCTTGACTGAGTAACATAGTAGAGGGGATACATGTTCTAGGTAAGGATCTAATGATATGGTATTAAAGGAGGGTCCAACTCTGATAGTCACTAAGGAAATACACTACTCAGCCTAGGTGGAGGGTTACACTCAAAAAGATCATCGGGGAATGCCACTACACATTCCTACTAGGAACTAAACATGGTGAGTTATTAGAGAACTTCATTACCCATCCCTAATGGGTGGGGGTATGCCTAGAAGTTTTCACTGGGGAATTCCACTGCTGAACTCAACTAGAGGGTAAGACCGAAACTTTTATCCGCAGAATTCCACTACCCAAACCTATTAAAGGGTATGCTTGGAATGATGAGGAACTATACTACCCAGTAATACTATAGGGTAACTCTGAAATATCATCGGGGAATACCACTTCCCAGTCCCACTAGAGGGTAATCCATTTACTATCTTTACATAACTTTATTACCCAGCCCAACTAGAGGGTTATGCATGGAACTGCTATGGTGATTTTTTATGATTACTACCATTTTCAGGTGTCACCTCAATTTGATCCAAACCCATCAAATTTGACAAATTATCTCAAAATCTACTTTTGAAGGCACCATCGCATTTTACGTGAAAAAACACTCAGGATAGGCTAGTCACGGGCCAAAATACGAGTTCAAAAGAAGGGGATATGATTGGTTAAAGATAAATTAGATGAGATAAAGGGGAACACGATGTGTGAGGGGAACCACATAACTTGTGGTCCCTATCCATAGCATGGTCATATTTCTATCTGGCACATAAATCCACCACATGTATTAGAACATGTTGTGTAGGAAGACAATATGTTTTTTCCTTATAATATCTCAAGGGGAACACGACTCATGAGGGAGTGTTACATGCCGTGTTACCCTAAAATTTTCCCAAACCCTAGTACCACCACTGAGGTAGGGTGCACATAGTGTTATTCATCCTACACATGACATGTAGTTGGGTTTTTGATAGAAAATAAATTTATTTTTTGATCTTCATCCATTCTTCGAATATGGTCCAACCACCTTAGATCCCACTCTATTTCTCTCATAATATTTAGATCTGACAGTGAATCGCGACATCAGTCCACTGTTCACAGGAAATTTGTTTTGTTCCTTGGGAAGGGTTTCATTTGATGTTATACTCATTTTTATTCATTCATCCATTGACTTCTAAATATAAACCAATAGATCGAGCATCCTTAAACCATGGGAATTCCAGTTATGTGATTCACTCACAAAATCATCATTGTTTTGTCAATCCACCATGAATTTGTTTACCTGATAAAGCTCAGGTCACATGACAACTATAGAATAAGGAAACAGATGATTCTATCAATGAAGAACATGAATAATGGTCAAGAAAAGTAACAAAATAAAGGTTTATATGTATCCCTAAAAGCATTCCTGGCCAACGAACAAGAAAATCGCACCAAGGTTAGATGAGTAATTTAGAAATAAATTAGTCTTTCTATTAATGGGTGAATGCATCGTTTTATTTGTTTTAGATCGAAAAATAGTGGATCTACTCAATGATTTTAATCTAAGGGTGTGAAACACCCAAAAACAAGTCCTACCTTAGATTTCATCGATCCCTGTTGAAGATAGCTCTCTCCAACCTGTTCAGGAGCAGCTACTGCCATATTTGTTCTTTGATTCAAGTTGTCCCAAGTACTCATTGTTCATCAAATGGATTCTCCAAAGAGGGGAGGGGAGGGGCGATTCACCGACGGAGGGATAATTATGATCCAAACTCTTAAAATAATCCCAAATAATAAATTTTTATATTTCATTCTTGGTCAAGGTTTAATTAATAAATTAATTAATGCACTTAAAAGTTCATCCAATTAGAGAGGGGTTCGAACGTCCCACAACAACTTATTTTATGTCATGCCTAGGGTAAATAACGCATTCTAGACTTAAATTTGGTCATATATTTCTGATCTGATCAACCATTGAAGACTTATCCAATTTTCTTTAATTAAACATGCACTTGAAATTTGAAAGATATTTGATACTTTAATAAAATTAATTCCTAGCACACCAAGATAGGGAATCACTCTCTATCTCAGCACTTATCTCTTGAAATATATATATAAATATTGAAAATTATTAAAAAGAAAAAACCAGGGCTATAAATAATTCCCTCCTTTAATATTTTTATCCTTGATATGAAAAAAATATGAAATCAAATCTGGATACTGAGCCCACATCTCTCTCTCACACTCTTAGGAACTTTCCTTCACGTTTCCATGCTACCACAACATGCGAACCAAAGGGATGGTCTTTCCATGAAAGGCATGCCCCTACTGGTTCTCAATCACCACTGAGTGCTCTACAAAGGTGGATGCATACTCAATTTATATCTCATCAAAGTCAATGAAATACATGGGGTGATTGAAATATCATCTCATCTGTGACACATGGAATACATCATTCACCCACTCTAGCTGCGGGTTAGGGTGAGGCAGTATGCAACCTCACCAACCCTATTCACAATCTCAAACAACCTGATAGACCATGGGGATGTCTTTCCTCCCATACTAAACATCCACATTACTCATTGTGGGGAGACTCACAAGAAAACATGGTCTACCTCTTTGAACTCAATGGGATTTTAATGATGGTCTACATATGATTTATGTCTGTTGTGGGCCATCCTTATCCACTCGCGGATGACCTGCACTTTCTCTATTGTCTCCTTCACTAACTCTAGGCCCACAAGAGAAGACTCATCAATCTCTCTCCAGCACATGGATGACCTTAATGATCTCCAATATAAGGCCTCAAAAGGTGTCATGATGATGGTAGAGTAGAATATTTTTTTTTATGAAAAATCTACCAAGGGTAGGTGATCCTCTTAGCTCTAGCCGATGTCTAACACACAAGCCCTTAGCATATAATCTAGCTCTTGGATGGTGAGATCAGTCTACCCATTGGTCTAGGGGTGAAAGGATGTACTCATCTGCATTTGGGTGCTGATGAAGGACTCTCCTAAGTCGTGACGTAAACCATGCATCATGATTGTAGATAATCGTTGAGGGTACCCCATGGAAGTAGATGATCTCCCAGAAGTACAACTCCACCAAAATATCCACTGAACTATACTCCCTGATGGAAATAATTTTTCATACTTATTGTGTTGGTCTTCTATCACCCATATGGTGTCATTGCCTTTCATTGTGATTTGAATCCCTGTGACGAAGTCATTGGGTATGTTGTTTAATTTCCACTCTAGGATCTCTAGAGGATGAAAAAGACCCACTAGAACTTGGTTCTCAGCCTTCACCTGCTGACATGTGAGGCACCATGAGACGAACTCATCTATTCCACATCTAATTTTGGACCAAAAAAATTCCACTGAAGATCTCTGAACATATTCTCTGCACCAGGATGTGTAGCCATTTGAGAATTCTGAAACTTCCACATCACCTTCTCCCCCATCGTGACTGAAACCACAGTTCTCCCTTGGAACATGATGATGTGATTGCCTCCTTAATAAAATGCATCTAGTTTTTCACCTATGGATATCTAATAAAAAAATACCTCATAGTCGATATCTCAAAACTTTGACTATCTCACATTTTTGGGGATCAAAGGAGTCAATACCATCAACTGAAGAAAATATGTACCCTCCTGATCCACCAGGTTCATCTGCAGGGAAGCTAAATTATCTGAATCTTCTTACACTAGTAAATCATAGGACTTCATGCTATGGGAATATATTACAACTTTGACCTTCCCTAATGTGTATACAATCTCAAAGGCATAATCCTGGAGGAACTCTAACCAGTTTTGTTGGATCATGTTCAGGTCTCTATGAGTGAAGACGTACTTGAGATTCTGATGATCTGAGTAAACCATAAATTTCTCTCCCAGAAGGTAGTTCCTCTACATCCACAAGGCTAAGACTACTGCTACTAAATATAGGTCATGAGTTTCATAGTTCTGATCATGGGGTCTCAATTGAATTGACCCATATGTGATGACTGTATGATGTTGAATCAACACGCAACTAATCCTAACTTATGCGGTATCACAATACAATACAAACTCCACAAATTCCTCTAGTTGTCTCAACACTAGATTACTCATCAACCTCTTCCTCAACTCCTCAAAGACCCTCTGGTACTGCTCATACCAGGTAAACGACTACCCCTTCTATGTCAGGATGATCAATGTGGTTGTGATCTTGGATAAGTCTATTAAAAATATTCTTTAGTACCTCTACAAACCATGGAAACTGTGCTCCTCTGATACATTATTGGTTGGATCCCAAGAAATCACTTCTTCAACATTTTCGGGATCCACAGAAAAACATTTCTCAAAAATTACATGAGCTATAAAGTGATCCTCATGAATCCAGAACTATAACTTCGGGATCTTCTCATAAATATGGTGCTCTTGAAGTAGATCTTCGACTATCCTCAAGTTCTCTACAATATCATCCTCAGTTGCAGAGTAGATATGAATTTCATCGATAAAGGAAAAAATGTCCCATTATGGTGGGAATACCAAGTTCATAAAATCCATAACATGGAGGGGGTATCCATCACAAAAAAAGGAATCACTAGGAACTCATTGTGTCCATAGAGACATCAAAAATGCCAATTTATAGAATATTAGGTACACAAAACCAAAACTAGTGGTAGACATACTAATGATCGATCTTGGAGAACCATCTCGCACCCCAAAACTGGTCAAAGAGGTTTTCAATACATGTCATGCGGTACCTATTATTTATCATGGATTGATTTAAGAAATGGTAATATAAACAAATACATAAAATTAATTTTTCATTTTTCATGAACTGAACTTGAGCTATCCAGGAGAACCCACATGGTCTGATGAAAGCTCTATAAATAATTCCCTCCAATGGAAACCATAGCTCCCAAAGCTTGGTAGGTGACATCCAATATTGCACTGAAGATATCAGGGCCATACCAGCATGAAAGTCAATGATAAAATCCATCTCTGACCTCAGAGGTAGTCCCAGAACATCCTCAGGGAAGACATCCATATAATTCTACATAACTAAAGGATCAAATATTCATGAATATCCCGATGCACCAAGGGATAAACATGAAATATTATGGGTGATAGGTTTCCACCTCTTGCTCGCAACATCCACCTATACAATCGTGAAATCTATCTCTCCAAAAAAAAATATAATCTCATTCCATCTGTGTGAAGGAACCTGACTAGTCAGTGGTGACATTAAATATGGTCTTAGACTATTGAAATCTAATCCATACCCAATATTATTTCATAGGGTTCCATTGTGATGACCAAAAGGCAGCACATGAAACTATCTCCTCTAAATGATAGCTAACAGTGCCAGTAGGTAAAAGGCATAGAAGAAGCATTCCATGTAGGAAACTCGAGATGAATCTACTGTGATAGTGTATATAATGGAATATTTAGCTCTCAAATGAATAGTTTAGAGATAAAATAATGACAGAAATTTGTTTCTAATAATACTAAATAAAGATTAGAATAAACAGATATTGTATGTCAAATCATTTAGTGATCTATAAGATCATATACATCCAAAGATTGTAGCTGTCTGTGGCCCTGACTGCAAACTCCCTGATCCCACCATGGGCCACTTGGGGGTGGAGATGGAAGGATCACATAGCATCATCCTCCACCCATTGATCCTCCTTCCCCTCTTATATATCCTGAATACATAATGATCATAATCAGGAGGTATAGTACTCCTCACGTATCAACTGTTGGAAGTTGGTCCATGAGAGTGTCGATTCATCCTGCTTCTGAATAATCTAGATCCAAAAATGCTCTGCTACTCCCTAGAAAAGTATGGCTACCAAATACACTATATAACCTATCGAGGTCCAAATAATCTTGAAGATATGTAACACTAACTATATCTAATCTACTGCTTCTTGATGATCTGGCATTCCATGGAATCTCATCGGTCTTTGACGTTGGAACTCATGGAGTGTGCTCAGCCTACACATGTCCTCATTATTCTCTACAGGGATGATCTTATGTTCAATAGATGGAGGTTTTTCTGACTACCCACTTGGAGGAAGGGGATTGTAGGATGGAAATTGAACTGAGGCCTCATCGCTCATAGGGTTATCATCATGAACCAGAGCTGGTATCCTAGATGGCTGTTGTCCTAGAGGCATCTTGAATGTTATCGAGGAGTTACATGGTCAGATGAGAATATATATATATATATAACAAGGAGCTGTATTAAGAAGGAATGTCAAAGTATCAATCCAAGATGATGCATGTACCATTGATCCCAACAAAAAATTACTCAGCATGCCGAGTCGACAAGAAGGCAGTCAGGGTCTTGGTTAATGGATATGTAAGCCACCCATTCCATAAATAGACTCGATAACCTGAGAGTAATGATATAAAAACTTTGAAACTATTTCCCTAAACCTAACCAATCCTATTAAGGGGAAAAATAAGAACATTGTACCTAGGATTGAGATTTCTCTGGTACCAATCTGTTACAACCTGAACCAAGTTGATCCTCAAACTGTAACTACTCCATTCCCGCCTCCATAGGCTAGGGGTGATGAAAATAATCGAAGGCATATTTATATCAGTGAGGCATTTTACTTTGTACTTATATGAACACACATAGACCACACATGAAAAGTTTCATTGGGATTAAATAAAAGATGCAACAATACCACTAATAAAAAAACATGCATGAACCTCTAAACAGTAATAAGTAAAGTACTGTAAACTGAAAATAAAAGGGAAAATATACACACCCAACATGAAATGTATACCAAACTGATTGAAAAATCAAAAATTAAAACTGTCGAGAGAGACTAGCTCTGGGATCCCAAGATATGACCATTGTACGTGGTCTAAGAACCTTGTATCCCTAAGAACCTTTGAAGTCATGGTCATCTTTTCCGTCCTCTGTAAAAGACAGAACAAAATTTTGGTGAAGCCAATATAGGGGTGAGTATATACATACCCAGTAGGATGCCCCAAATGGGTGAAGGGGGATTAGTAAGAGATTCAAATGAAGAGGAAAGATGTAGATAGAACAAGGTATATAAAAAAAGTATAGCTCAACCCAATAATAGAATAAATGTATACTTGTCCAAAAAAAGAAGATCGATATGGTGATAAGATGAACTTATCAACGATTCTTCGCTAAATATAGTAGTATAATAGACTCATCAAACCAAAAGAAGTGGTTTTCGAAGAAGAATATATATATTTATATATATATATACATATGCTTAGTCAAAGAATGCTAGATGAGAGATTAAGGAGACCTACATATCACAGTTCATCCCAAGAAAAAGCGTAAACAACAGTTCCTGAAGTATCCATCAATGATGTCAAACTTCTTACAAGTCTTCCCAAAAAAATCAAGTCTAAGGAACTCAAACACAAAAAATTATATTATCCTTTTTAGATAACACTAACTCAACATCATGGTTTTAGTTCACATCACCAAGATACGTCTCGGTAGAGAAAGGATTCACCTTCCTCCTGAGTCCAAGGCTACATCAAACCACATCTCGTCACTATACCACATATTTTAGGGGATAAAAGTTCTAAGTAAGGATACAATTACCTAGTAGGATAAGATGGTCCAACTCCCATAGTCACCGAGGAAATCGAATACCTAGCCCAACTGGATGGTTACACCCAAGTATGTCATCAGAGAATGTCACTGCCTATTCGTACTAGAGGGTAAGACATGTGATTCATTAGGGAACTCCACTGCCCAAGACCTCTAGAGGGTTATGACTAGAATATATCATTAGGGAATTCCACATTCCATCCATGATAGGGGTATTCATATAATGGTCATTGGGGAATGTCACTGCCCAGCTATGTTGAATGGTAAGCCCGAAATGTCTAAGAAGTGCACTTCCTAGTTCTACTGGAGGGTATATCAGAATATAATTGAGGAATTCCACTGCCTAGCCCTATTGGAGTGTAAGACAAATTCTTTCTTTGGGGAACTCCACTACCCATATCTACTGGAGGGTTACACCTCTAATTTCTCTGGAGATTCTGAATTACTGCTTCCTTCATTAGGTTTCGCCTAACTGTGTGAAAAACACTAACATTTCACATATATTCTCAAAATCCTCTTCCAGGGGAACCATCACATTTTATATGGAAAAACTCAGGATATGATATTAAGGAACCATAATTTGAGTTTAAATGAAGGGGATTTGATCATTAAAAGACCGATTAGAAGAGCTCAATGGGAGAACTGTGTGTGAGGGGACCCACATGGTGTGCAGTCCCTCTATATAGCCTATCCATGTCCTTGACCAGCACAAAGATCCACCCCATGTATTAGAACATTCCTTTTAGGTGGACTACACACTGTGTCTTGACTAAATAAGACCGAGGTAGTGTCATGTGGTCATGTCATTGTACCCTGGATTATTGGGTGTTGGTCCACATGGGATTCCACCAGTGTGGTGAACCCATGTCTGTGTTCTCTTACATGGATTCCCCACTCGTGTGACCCATCATAGGGGTTTTTCAACTAGGGAAGTGGTACACGGTGTGTGAGGGAGTGCTAAACACCATGTTACCCTCAAAGTTTCCCAAACCTTAGTTTCACTACTAGGGGAGGCCACATATTGTGTTGTTAATCCTTCACATGGAGTGTAGGCAGTTTTTTGATAAGACATACATATTTTTTATTGACCTTTTTCCATGATCTGAATATGGTGCAACCATATTAGATACCACTACAATTTCTCCCATAATCTTTGGATTTGACCATGAATCACAATTCGAGGCCGATTCTCATAGAAAATTAGATTCGTTCACAGGGAAGGGTTTTGATGTATGTTATACTAAGCTTAGTCAATTCACATTTCTTGTTCTTGATCTAAAACCAATAGATCAAGATTCCTTGAACAATGAAAATTATAGATTATTGTTTTAATCACAAAACCATCACTGTTTCGTTGATCCACCATGAATCTGGGTACCTAATTGATCTTGAGTCTCCCAAAAAACTTTAAAACCAGGAAGTACGAGATTCCATCAGCTAATAAAATGAAAAAAGGGGGAGAAAAGAAATAATACAAAGGGTTATACATCACCTAAAAATAATTCTTAGATAATGAATAAGAATGTGGAACTCTAGTTAGATAATGAATTCAGAAATAAATTAATATTTCAGTTCATAGGTGTATTAAAGGTTCCAATTGGAACAGATCCAAGAAAAATGATGGATCTGCTCAATTCTTTTAATATAAGGGTAAAAAATACAAAATGATGAGTCCTACCTCAGTTTGTATTGATCTCTATTGAATAATGTGATTGCCAAAAAGTTCGGGGGGATCCATTGCATTCCTTGTGATTCGATTTGCATGTATCAAATGATTCATCATTTGTTGAAGGGATTTTCGAAAGGGTGGAGGGTAGGAGAGATTCACAAATGGTGGGAGAATTATGAGATAACCCATGCAAATTATACTGAATGTAATATTTAATGATTTTATTATAGTTCAAGCTTTAATTAATTTATTAATTAATCCTCTTAAACGTACTACCTATGATCAAGGGGTCCAAAAGTCCCACACTGACTTATTTTATGACATGCCTATGGTAAACACAACATTCTAGACCCAACCGTGGTCTCAAATTCATGATCTGATAAACCTTTTCATAATTAACCCATTTTCCTTAATTAACCTTGAAAACAAAATATAAAATATATTTAATATTTTAATAAAATTAATTCCGAGTACACCAGGCATAGAAATCACATGCCATCTTAGTTCCTAGCTCTGAAAGTATATATATAAATATTTCAGAGTCTTACAAAGAATAAACTCGGGCTCAACACCTGGTTTCTCAAGATCCCATATCACATTTTTGGATGTTTATGAGTGGGTTTCATGAATTATCCCATCACTGGATTCGATCTAAATGTTTAAAGGAAAGATTCATTTTATTTTTGATTATTCTATATATAATGGTATTTTGTTTTTATAATTACTATAAATTATGTATTTCATTTATTTTCGGTTATATAATAAACATCTTCTACTTGTGGTTGTGAACCAAATGGTTTATATAATTTCGAGTTTTGTTGCATTAGTTGGCTGGAACATGATCATTGCAAACAAATTTGGTCATTTTAAATCCTCTTACTTGTTACATTGGGTGGATGAATCATATTTGGAGGTATGGGAATTGAAGTAAATTTTGGGCCATTTTTAATCCTGATTCGTGTTTCCTTATATGGATTTATCCTATCAAAGGAATTTTAATCCATTTGATAAGGGTGATTTGATATGGAAAGGGATAAGGGAATACTATTTTATTATCCTTTTTTAATTTAGCTAATTTTGGTTTAGATAAAATATATGGAGGATTTATCTAAAATAGACTTTCTCAAATCACCTAAATAATGTGGTTATTTTAGAATAAATTATGCGGAATGATATGATAGCCTAATAATTTCTTAATTTTATTTAAGTTACAAATCATTTATTTTCTCTTTCCTAGATTTATTATTATTTTGGTTGAAACTATAGATCAGTTGATTAACATCAATGGTTTTTTACTCATATATTCTGTTCATTCAGATGATATTTATGTGCCTTAATAAATTACATATAATATTGTTTTCAATTTTCATATTTTATTCATTAATATTGTTTTATTGTAATTAAACTCATTCAAATATACTATATTTTTATAATATTTTAGATTAAAAAATATTGACATATTGTTTCCATCCAAATCATCATTGACATCCATATTTAATTATAAATAAATTTTTCATTACTGTTTAGTGACCTAGAATAAAATATTCTCTACCTTATGTTAAGTTAACTCAATTATTATTTTAGTCTTTGGAACATATATCAACGATCAAAAAAATAATCCCCCTTTCATTTAAAATCAGTAGTTAATTTATGTTATTTAAAGATGACTTAATTTTCACATTACTTCTATTATTAGGTAATAATGTCTTACGAAGATATTTTTAGAAGACATATGGAGGAAAATGATCACTCTTTGAGAAAGTTATGACATAAAACTAATATGAATTCCCTTATGAGTACCATATAATTTCAGAGAATATGTTTGACCAGTAAAGATATTATTTTTATTATTGAAAGACATAATCAAATAGGGAGTTTATATTTAAAAATAGTTAATTACATATTGGAACAGTTCCTCTTTTAAGGTATTTGAATGAATTATTTTGTTAATTTTGTTTTCTTATTTTCTAATATTTAATATGAATTTAATTTTTATTTATATATTGTTAAATTTGTTTTAAATTTTTTTTTTAATCATACATTTAGATATTTATAATGTTCCCAATTATAGAATCCATCAGAGATAAAGAGTTATTCCATGTTATTGGATTCAATAGATTAATAGATATGGTTAATTGATTTTACACTCATTTTATACAATATGTCATTACCTAATAATCTACCTCTTATATTTTTCACTATTATTTGTTTTATTTCATTACATTTATATAAAATAGTTCTTTAAAAATTATGAGTATGATGATAATTTTAATGACATCAATTTAAGATATAGATTAAGTTTATTATAATGTAGTTCAAAATTTTCATTCATCTAACTATGATTTGAAGGTCAAAAAAATAAATTTTTTTATGAACGGTAAACATAACTTGGTTCTAAATATCAATATTATTATAATGATATAATGTTACTAAAAATATGAATAATGGTTTTAGTTATTATTTTGAGATACTTTTTGATGTTATTTCACTTAAATGTGTCTATAAATTCTAATCATTTAGAATTATTTTACAAAAAATAACCATATGACTAGATTGTGATGAAATGAATCCCCCAACATGAAGAACTTGGTGATCAAACATATAGAATGAATGATATTGATGATTTATGTTTCCTTGCTTTTCATTATATATATTTTTATGGCCTTAATGTTTGATTCATCTCAAGTGACATACATTGAATTAGTCATTAAGAAGAGAACTAACAAAAGTATAAAATACAACTATCACTTTGTGGTATTTGGCTGCACACAATATATAATGTTGGTAAAGATAGGTTGTGTGGTGGAAGATCAATGAGAGTAGTAGTGAACTGAACATTATCTAATTAAATTATCTATTAGTGTCGGTGTGCCATGCCCTCCTCAAATGCATGAGAATTTGTTGAAAGGGCATTGAGTATCATAGTAATAACTAGGGACCATATAGAACCTTATTGAAATACCCATATTCTTGTTTGGAAACCATGAAACTCAACATTTTATTATGATCAAATTGTAAATTTTGTTTGCTATTTGTAACTACCTAATAATGTTTACTCCTCCCTATGATGAACTTGTAGGTATTATATATTTTCTGGAATTTATGTTAAGGAATTATGGGAATGTGCGTGATTTATTCCATGTTGATATAATATCTAGAATATCATTGAGATGAATGTACACATTTTTATGTTGATATGAATGATTATTGGTATACTATATTTATACTTAAAAATGATAATTCATTGATATGTTATGAGCAAGACAGAAGGGGTATGTGTGCATCTGTTCATGTCATTATAAATTGTTAAAGTATATTGGTCGAATATTGACATACCAATACCTTATAAGGGATATATTTTTGAAACTTGATTGAGTATATGTCATACCCTATACCAGAAGATAGTTGTTGGCCATGGTATTATATTCACTTTCAACTTTCCATGTAGTAGGCTTATGGCCTTAATCTAGAGTTACACCTAGGTGGGATTGAATGGAAGACAACCCCATCCATAACTTGTATGGGATGGACCCAAATATGACTAACCTACAACTTGATAATGATTTCTTGAATTTAACAATCAATTTTGGTCAGGTGAGTTCAGGTATATATGCTCCTAATATAGGGTGTTACTTAATACAGTCTATGATTAATATAGTGTTGATGTGTCAATATCATTTCCATGATTTTTTATTGTTGATTTTGTCAATTTTTTGAAATATATTTATTTGAATGGTTAGACATGTTAATAGATACTTATAGTTTCTAACTACTAGGTTGGGAGGAATTGTTGGTTTATTATTGAGTATATATATTCTCACACCCAATAGAGACACTATGGAGGAGCTAAAGATTTAGCTACTTTATACCAGGTACCTCTTTAATGATAAAGCATTCAATTGATCTTCTTAATGATTTCTAGAGACAAGTATTTTGATAAAATATGATAATCATGTAGAAATATTGTAATGATTCATTGAACCATATATAGGGATATTGATATTTATATTATCATAATGGTGTTATGGTGAACTAAATAATCTAATAAATGAAAATTAATTGTCCCTTTATTTTTATATGATATTGAAATATTAAATAATATTATGACTGATTAATGACTAAACATGGAAATTAAACATCACCAATAAACTGATTACTGATTAATATATGATATCTTAGTTTTCTTAATCAACTAATTTGGTATATGTTATGTAGTTCAGAGGTTGTAAAATATCTATGGAGAAATCACCCTTAAATAATTAATAAAAATATTTTCAATAAACTAATGATATATATTATTATATGGATGGATTTATATCCTTCATTATAATATAAAAGAAAACTAATACATGTAGTTATTTTTAGTGGAGTAACTTTCCAAATCCTTATATAAGGGAGAACCCCACATTCAATATGTATCCTTCCTATAAATTTTAATTATAATTAGACTAATAATATTAAAAAAGGAAGTGATCTATGATGCATAAATTAAAGTGGTAGAGTATTATAAATATTCACCAAAGTATAAGGCATGATGTAGTAAAATCCCTAATGTGTTGGTTTGTTTTATTTGGATATTCATGATACCACTCTATGGTGTATATATTGAATGACATTGGATATCATTTTAACAAAAATCCCATGTTAATGTTAACATTATTTAGTATTGGGATGTACATATCCATCTGAATATTATTTATTCATTTTTTGTTATGGAGTTAGGTATCATGCATCATATACAATTTTGATCACATATATATAATAAGTCATTATATCTCACTTATTTTCCCATTATATCCTTATAGGTGGTTTCTTATTATGTGTTTGGTTCTATCCACATCCGTCAAAGGCAATGAGTTCAAAATTATATTTAGTTATGGTTTTGTCTGTCTTTATTATTTGGCCCAATTTTAATTATGACTTTTGTGATTTCTTGGGTTCCCTATATTTTTGTAGTGCGCTTTGGATCCCTTTGAGGTGGATTAGAGGCACCATTGTTGAAGGTGACTTACATGTGGGTGAGTATTTAATAATGTACATATATATGTTCCACATTATATATATTAACTCATGGAAGTATGAATTTTTTATCGGGGATAGGTGTATATTTATATACATGAAAAATGACTACGTGTGTAATTGTAAAGGGGTATATGCAAGTATAAAAAAACATCTAAGGACCCAATTGTACCTATTTGGCTATAAAAATTTCTACATAGGGGATAAGTGTCCATATATATATGTGAAGGTTCATATGAATGGAATCAAAAAAAATATTTGTGTTTTTGTCAAAAGCACTATGACTGGAGGTTGAGGTAGGTTCCCTATGCATAACCCTTTAATTTGAATTCCATAATTTAATAATTATTTTAAAAACATGTATTTTTAATTAAATTTGTTATGGATCATTTGAAGGCTATTTTCACATATTTTAGTGGATTTACCTAAGACTTTAGCATGAAATAGTTCCCGTCTTGTTATCCGAACCTAGTCTTTGGTCTCAAAACTACTTTCATTTATATTAAAAAAAGGTGCATCATCTTCACTTAAATCAACAATAAGAGGGGATATTTTCATCCTAAACTACATCATTCTTTCTTATTAATGTAATCTCATCAACAAAAACCTCAAAATCCTTGGTATGTTCCCTTAAATCTTATATAAGATAAATAATTAGACTACGGACATAAAAAAATTCCTTCTACTTGAACTATAACCTATTTATTTCTAACATCTTAAATAGATTCATTCTTTCTCTCCTGATGAGATTAGACACCCATTCTTCCTCTAATTTTATCCTCTAAACATCATCCTCTACAACTACGAGAGCCAAAATATCAGAATTTATAGTAGGTTTATCCTCACGAGTTGACTCTTCAACCCCATTAGATCTGAATTAATCAAAAGGTGAGGCATGTCTCTCCACATTAGCTACTAAATGTTGTGTAGGGGTGGAAGATTCTTCACTATGATGCTTCTTCTAAACATCTATAGGGATTTCATTATCTATTTATTCCTACTGTCCTTTATTTCTAATAACCAATAACTATTTCACGGAATAATTAAAAAGGAATATAAATATTTTTTTGGTTATTTGATAATAAAATGAAATTATGATGCCATTTTGTTAGACGATTTGAATCTACATATACCTTATCAAACAGAAGTATTAACACACTACCATATGAATAAAAATTTATTTTTACTGATCTATGAGATAAATGATATATTTATATCAACATATATTTATTTAGGTTTAATTTCTCTACTCTTTTATAAAATAAAGGAAATACATGTCTTGAAACATGAGTTTTTTAAATTTCCCTACCCTTTGAGAAATCCCTACCAAAATTATTATAACAAGGACCTTATATTCAAGTTCCATTTCATTTACAAGAATAGTCATGATTTTATAGGATCCAAATGAATTGAATATAACATCCTATGGAAGAAATAACTTTTTATTCTCTATCTTAGTGATGAGAGTGGTTTTGTTGCGAACCATAATTCAATTAAATTTTTACTTACCTAAAAATGTACCATAGTGGCACACCCTAGGGTCGATCACTAGGAGGCCGCTTACACGCTCTAATTTTCTATTTTCACTATTACAAATAACTAATATAAAAATGTAATACTAATATAAATGGAGGGGGAATAATTTAAAATGCATAAAATATAAATATAATATATAATAATGCAATGAAATATAGAATGAAGTTAGTAGAAAGAATGTAGGTAGTTGTTCTTAGGAAGTCATGGTGGTTGATATCATTTTTTAAAAAGAATATCAAGATTCAACTCAATGAGGTGATCAAGATCTGTCACACCTCACCTTCTCATTTGAAATGTCATCACCCCATACCGAGACCTCTGCATACAGGGTAATGCTCTTCCTAAATTCAACTAGGAGAACACTTTTCTGACCATCAATACACATGTCCTGCTCCACCGTATGCACAACACAAATAGCGAAGGGAAGGAAAATTGATAAATGAGAAGTAGAAATTGGTGGTAGGGAAAACAGGGGACCGCTCACTATAATAGAGTTAACCACCACCTAAATTCTTATAATTTATTAAAGGATAATAAAATCAAATCTCAATAACTAAATCAACCCACCATTACCTCCCTCGAACAAGCGCCGAGGTTACTTCTCCATTTTTAGTGGAGTTGAGAAGGGAATAACGGTGGGAGAATACATAAAATAAAATAAATGGAAGCAAGGAGGTATAAAGAGGAAATATAAACTAATATATATTAAAAATAAAAGTAACTATTACAAAAAAAATACTCAACCTTTTCCCTTGAAAATGGATATCCTTTGTAAAGGGAGAGGAGGTACAAATTTATAGGTGAAATGGGTGAAGAAATCTCGCTTCAATTCTATCCTCCGGAGTTCATCGAATTTTAGATCCCATTAATTACGTTATTGGGAAATGGTCATTTCATGAATGTTGTTCCATTATTACTATCGCGTTTCTCCTTAAAATTTCAGCCTCATTGGTGCATGTATTAAGGAGTTATGGCTGTTTTGGTGCGACACATTTAATCTAGAAAAGTGACTCTTTGTCTTCCACAACTCCAACTTCCCATGACATTATGGCCTTGTAATCTGCGGATTCAGACGTGTCATCCTTAATGAAAGATATTCATTAATTCCTCTTCCTACTCCTTGTTGAATTTAATCTCCAGAAATCCGGTATAATATGAGATACAGTCTCAGCTGCAAAACTTTTGAAATATGTACACAGTTTATGAGGTCCAGATCATGAGCAGATTTTTGGCCTCCAAATGATTGATTGAGCTGGGACTCCAGAAGGATGAAATTAGGCCCAGTATGTAATTAAACCTACAAAAAATGAATTTTACAATTTGGTTCAGTGTAGAAAATTATATGTCCTAAATACTTAATACAAATAAAACAATGGTGTTTCCTCACAGTTTATCCTTTTATTTTAGGAAATTGAATCTCCTTATAGAATAAATAATACCATCTTGAAATAATGAGATTCATGATATATGATTACTTATTTGAGAAAGATAAAAACACTGTTAATCCATGACTAGTTTGTGGTATCCTTTAGTGTGATAGTGGGAATGGGATAGTAATTATCCTAAGAGTGGGATGATGGGTTGGATTATTGATGGGATCACTAATATTCATAGTTGAATGATCTTGTTTTGGGAATATACCTTTAGCTTTTAACACTATAGAAGTAGTATTTAATTACTGATATTAAGAGTGGGACATTGGTAGTTATCTTCATATGAAAATCAATATGTTCTATCGTCTATTAAACAATAAAGGATGATAAAGAAATGATTATTTTTTAATAGGTATGAAATTAATATTGATCTTATCGAACAAAGTGTGATAGACTCCCATGTATTAAGTGAGATAGATAATCAATTAACTTTACTCTTTAATGTTTCATGTGCACCTTAATTGATATGTGAACCATATATTGTAATTTAAAGTGTATCTAATTATAAGAGTATGAATAATTCATGGGTTTTCAACTATTATATATATAATGAGACACCACAACCTCAACCATGGGTAGAGAATAATGAATAATGGTTCAGCATTCACAACCACAAAAAACAATTATTGGAAAGATCTTACTATATAATACCACCTTGAGGAATCTAATTGATTGTGCCATGATAAATCAAAGCATAGTGTTATAGGTCATGCAATAATACTTTAGAGAAAATAATTTTAAAAAATTAATGGATATGGAAAATAAATAGATTTATATATAAGAAATGGTGTCACATCATAACATTTTAAAGTCCTTTAAATACAAAACATAAACCCTTGTTTTTATAATTATCTCCATCCCATCTCTTTGTCATGGTTCCACCTCCAAACAACCCAATCCTAAAACAAATCCCCTACTAAGATATTGAATCAATGAAAAAACCCATCCAAAATATACTTGAGTTGATTTATATACTTATTTTAAGCTCTTCACAACTATCTTATTCCTCATGTCCCAACCAACACCCCAAAACCCAGAATATATTGACAAACCATTACCCATCACAGACAAAAAATTTCTGATAACGCTTACCCGAGCCCCTATCTGATGCATCACTATTTAACCTATCCATGGATCATATAAAACTACTCAGCCACCCTTCCTAATGACAATGAACACCACCTCAAATAAACCAAGAAGCTACTATTTAAATACACAACCTAGTCCAAGTACAAGCCTACCCTACCACCACCTAATCCATAGTATATAATATCCTCTAGCCCCTACCTTTTTTAAAACATTATTCATACTGAGATTTCAATACCTTAATCATCATTTAGTAATATTTTACAATAACTCCACCTCTATCATTTCTTATGCCTCACAAACCCCATTCATTGAGAGAGGATTGAGAAGCCACAAATGCGAAGGTTACAAATGAATAAAACCTTTTATATTTGAGTTATGTAGTAAATTAATATGAGAAACAATATCATGGTGGAACTATAGTGTATGTATTTAAAATGATCATCACCGAATTTTTTTTTGAGTTTAAAGTGATATAACATCATGATAGTGTTTAATAGATTGGTGTTGTTTTACTGCTGTATCTTACAGGTGTTAGACGATGTGAGTTCAGACATCTATTTATTGAATTTTTTATGGAATACAAAGGTTATTTCAATGATTTAAACCATGGAATTTGGATTAAAAATCTACGGTTTAACCATAGAAATAAACATATATTTCCACGGTTTAAAATTTTGAAATAGATGTTCTTATTCCATGGTTTACACCATGGAAGTAGGGATCAAAAACCATGGTTTAACTATGAATTTACCAAGATATTTCCATAGTTTAATCCATGGAAATAGATGGCGTGGTTCCATGGTTTAAACCATGGAAATAAGCTTCAATTTTAATGGTTTATAAATGGCTATATTTTTCTATTTCCACAGTTTAAACCATGGAAATAGTCATTTATTTCTTCTATTAAAACAATGGAAATAGATGGACACTATTTCAATGAAAAAGGGCCCATAGATTGTTTAATCCATATACATAAGCTAAAAATACCTTTTAGGGCCTATTTTCATGGTGTCAAACCTCGTAAAGAGATAAATGTTTTGGTTGGGACACATTCTCTTTAAATAATTAGGCAAGTCATACTCAATATGGAATGCTAAATAACTGAAAAATCATTCTATTTGAACAATAAAATGAAAATAAAATGCATCCATAAATAAATTCATAGTGAAAATTTTAGGGATTATAATATCAAAAGTTTTAATGAAGGAAATGGTTAACTATTGGGAATCATGTCTTAGGCACATAATACCTTTACCCTCAAGACCTTTTAGAAGATGGTTTAATCTACATGTAAAAATACATTTAATTATAGATTAAATGATTCATATAATGAGGGATACTGATACATAGAGGGGATAAATAATACTAAGACCCACCCATTACTATAAGTCCAAATAATTTTTCATATAACAAATAATATATTTCATTCATGAATCAAAATTCCTCAACATCAAATATCAGTATTGAGTAAACGATATATATTTATCCATATTTCTCAATCAAAGCGACAACATTAAAAGTAAAACACAGCATAATGAAATTTGATATGGTTTAATAAATAATAATATCCATGATTAATAATATTGATATTTATGCAAAATTTAATGTCTAATGATCATAGTAAAGTAAGTATTTAAAGGTGATGTTATTGACTACAAAGTAAAAAAAGGATGTGAATTTCAATAATATCCATGGTCAAAAATAAATGTAAACCATATAGAAGAAGAATAAGGATGGTATAAACATTTATCCATTAGATTTGGAATAAATGGTTGTTTACATTTATGAATAAAAATACCATAAAAAGATTTTTAAAACTTTATTGAGGAAAATAACCTTTTCATTCTGAAATAAAAATTTGAAAATATTTTTCTTTGAAAACCACTTTGAATTTTTTTTCTTTAGACAAATCCAAATGAAATTGAAAAGTGAGATTAAAATAAATGATGGTCATGATTGTAGGTAATTTAATACATGTCATAAATCCAATATGTACATTCCTTTTTTACTGTTAAAAAGGTTTTGAATGTGCCTTATTCATAAAATGATAAGAATATTCTTTTCACATTTTCAGAAAAATCCAAATGGGAATTTTCATTAAAATGACATTATGTTATTTTGAAAACGTTTTTAACTGGGTAAGAATGGGAGAATTTTCCTTTGATAAATAATTTATAAGATGTTAAAAAAATTCAAACATTTTTAGAAAACATGATTTCAGAAGAAAAAAGATTTCCGATCGAAGGGGGAGTTAAAGTGATATTTTATTAAAAACTTATTATCAATTATATTAAATAAAAAATATTATAAAAATGGTAATTTTGGTTTTAAATAACATTAATAACCAAAGGATAATAAAATTAAAGGGTTTATTAAACAATTATCAAGTAATTTCCTTCAATTAAAATTCATGAATAAAAATTATCAGTTAGAATGAGATTTTGAAATAAACCGTTAAAATGACCATAATGTTGAAGTGAGAATTAATCAAGGAATTGAATATATGTATCACATGTAAATACAGAAAAAAATAATTTTAAAAAAAAATACTATAATAATTATTCATTACACACATAATCATAGAATATCAAGGACAACGAATAAGTAATATAACCAAATGAAAAGAAATCGAGTTGTGAAATTATTTTCCCCTTAGAAAAATTTAATTAACATACCATTACTTGATATTATTTAAATTAAAACTAAAAAAACATGATAAATGAATTATTCAAGATATTTCTTATTAATGGGGAAGTATTGTTGGTCAAAAATACCTGAAGGTATCATTGAAGCATTTTTGAGGTGATTGTGTTTGTTGACAAAGTGGACAACTATGTGGTGATTTTTGAAAAAGCAAAAAAATGACATTAAATTTTGTCGAAAAAGAGGATTCTATGGTGGAATGTCGAGTTCAAGAGTTGTGGTTAACGATCCATGTTTGATTCAAGAACGTCGATAAAGATATGGATGATCTAGAGGCAGTATAAAAGGAACAGATACAAGGTGGCGCCGTTTTCTAGTGTTTGCCAAATTTTTAGTCCTGAAAATCGACAACTGCAGAAATTTGTTTTTGGAAAGAGGAATTGTGCGCCGTACACTTGAAGGAGAAGAAACTTGCATGCCATATGTTTTTGAAGATCAGAACATCAAAATATGGAAAAGGGACAAGGGGCGCGCAAGTATTGAGTTGGTCGCGCAGGTGACTTGCGCGCCGTGAAGAGACATGCGTGCCGATGCCTAGGAGGCTTGGGAACTTGAACACCTTTAGTTTTTCATGATCATAAGATCAAAATATGGAAAAGGAAATAGGGTCATGCAAGTATTTGGTTTGGTCGCGCAAGTGTCTAGGAGGACATAATACTTGCGCGTCGAGACTTGCGCACCGGAGGGGGACGTGCGCGCCATCGCACAGGGTGGTCAATTTGCCTATAAATACTGGACCACCCATTCTCATTTCTCCCTGGAGTTCAACACATTGATGATTCAGAGCTCCCGTCACGCAGGTGTGGTGGTCGTGCAAGTGGTGGTGTGTCGCGCAAGTGGGACTTGCGCGCCAGTGTTGGAAGTTGCACGCCAATTGATAGTTGCGCGCCTGAGGTGGGTTAGGCGAGGAAGGAAGTGAGTCGTGTGGGTTTGGAGTTGCAGAAGCTTGAGTCGCGCAAGTGGTTGAGGAAGACATGTGCGCCAGTTGTGACTTGTGCGTCGATACATGCACGGCGAGTTAGACTTGCGCGACAAGTAAGTTTTATACCCCGACCATATTTTCGGGCCGTGTGGAAGCGGGAATATTGCCCGATACCATCGGTGCAAAGTAATATTCATCTACAGGTGAAATTTGGACTTCAATAGAGCATCTATATAAAGAGAAAGATGCATTCCTTCATGAAAATGAAGAGACCTACAGGTCTATAAATTGTGAGTGGATCCTTTCCGGAGCAGTGAGCAAAGGAAGAGGAAAAGGTGATCCTCTCCACCGGCAGTGAGCCAGAGAGAGAGAGACAGGGAGTGACCCTTGGGAAAGCAGTGAGCTAACCCTAAATCTTGTAAAGGTAGTGAGCCTGGTATAGGGTGACTATTCCTGAACCATTGTATCCACATCTAGTGAAGAATAGTGGAAATTGGTACAACCGGAAACTTGTCGGCATATTCTCTTTGGACGTAGCCCAGTGAGGGTGAACCAAGTAAAAATCTCTGTGTCTGCCTGCTTACTTCCCAGCATTGAGTTTAAAGCATCATCATCAGATAATGAAGAAAATAAGTGATCATAATAATCACGAAAGTGCAAACAATGTGACCCTTGTAATAAAGAGGTCAAGATCCAGTGGGGCAGGAAGAACTTTGAAATAGAATATCCATACCATGATTCACCCCCCCTCCCTCTCAGGGTATATAGGCCCCAATTGGTCCCAACAAGTATATACATCATATAAAATAAATTAGGTTCATAAAATTAAAATATTCCTCAATGAAATGAAATTGAGAAGAACTCCCTTACCCTATGCTTCCTTTTCGTTGAAAGTAATTTAATGTCATGTAAAGTGGTTTTAAAAATTAAATTAACTTATTATATAATTGAACTAATATTTATGATATCATATATTATCCTTTTATAACATATTTTTACCTATTAATTAATAATCACTAATTATATTCATTGTTTTGGGTGTTAATTGCTTTGTTTTCTCATGCATGTTTCACCATGAAAGATCATGTTATTGCACATATTATATTGTTCTAACATCTCTAGAATAATAATATTTAAATAATTATCATATTTTCACAAAAAATTTACATTTAAAACCAATCATTAAGGATAGATATGAGAAATTAAGTAAAATACGATCATAGAGATTGTAGGCCATATGTACACATGCGTAATGTTTTCACTTTTCAAGGATATTTATGGAAATGTGGTATGAAATATTTTATACATAAAAAAATTTAATAATAACATATATATATCATATTATATAACTATTGATATAATCCACGTCGTGTGGTGATGAAAAGAGTGTCACATCACTTCATGAAGTCGGTAGTCCACACATACACGAACGATGTTATCATCTTTACATGAGTGGAAATTAAAGAAAAATGATTTATATTATCATTACAGAGTGATCAATTGTCATAAATACTATAATTATATCATTTATATCACATATAATCATTAAATTTATGTTTATCACCTTCTGTGTGGAGCATTAGGGAAAGGCGAATCAAATTGCTTCGTGAGGCAGTAGTCCCCCGTACACATGAGTGACTTTATCATCTCATCAGCAGAATGGAAGGTAATACGATAAATTTATATAATTACTATATAGGTATACAGATTTTATAAATATAATATATATACTCTATATCCATCAACGTACCCAAACATGATAGGTGTAAATGAAAAAAAGAACGACATCAGTTCATGAGGTGATAGTCTTCTATACACATGAATGATGATTTCATAATCCATTTTAGGGAAGTGGAAATATTTTTATCGCATTAATTTATTATAAAAAAGTACCACTATATTTAATATAATAATTTTATCATAACATAATGGTTTAATAAAAATATAAGGAGTTCAAGAAATAAAATAAAATCACACTGCTGGAAATCATTCTTTTCCCAACACTTGTATACCATCAGTTCTTTTGAACTGTTCGTATAGGTGTTCTTTACCATTGGTTTGCTTAAACCATTGGTAAATATGGTGTTTTATGGAGTATTCCCAATAGTTTGATAAAACTATGGGGAAATCATTGTTTTCCCAACGGTTTTTAATAACCATTGGGAAAATATGCCCCAAATTCGACTAAGGCAGGAGACCCCCTGATTTCAGAAGTATATTGCAGAACTCCTAGAAGCGCTGCCCGACTCCCAGAAGCCCTTGAGAAGCCCCAACACAGGTACAACTCTTCATCCGATCAACTTCCAGGTTAGACTCCTTTCACCTCTTCTCAAGGAAATCCTTCTGGCTTCTCTCTAGGATATCCTTCTATTATCAAGGATATCATTATTCTTTATTTCTAGGGATTTTGGAAAATTTTATGATTCACTACTCTCAGAATTGTGTACTCAAATCTCTAAATCCAAGAATTGTGTACTCAAATCACTTCATTGGTGTACACATTTTCCAATTAATGTTTTCATTACATAAATACATTTATAAGGGAATGTTGTCTCTTTCTTGTGTTCTAATTTTAAATATTCATAGTTTTCTTTTTAATATCAATGATTCAAATATTAGAGATTCATGTATATGAACTCATAAGAAACTGTTTGTGATATTTATTCATAGTATTTCATGAAAATCACTCCTTTCATTAAGATAATCTCAAACAAGAAGATCTTATTCATCTTAATTTTTGTACACTATGTGTATTACATTACTAGTATATATCATGTATCTATAAATATATATATATATATATATATATATATATAATGACACACTGTTCACTTATCCATTGCACAATAGAACATATGGAGTATCTTCTTGAACTTTGCAAAATAGTATGTGGTTCCTAATTATTCTTCTTAGAAGAAATAAGAAATACTTAACCATACAATCCAATGTTCATTATGAATAAAATATCTAAAAAGGGAACTCTTGGTGGGACCTCTCCCTTCCTCATATAGTACTTCTTCCTTCTTCATGAAACTAATTCACAGAATGTCAAATTCGTAATATTAATGAACATTAATTTTCCTAATATAACCATTAATCATTCTGCATTCAAAATCATACATTAGTTATTCAATAACCTTTTAAAAACACAATGAACATTTTCAATGATTTGGGGTTCCTCAAAATGCTTGTGAAAATCAGAAAAACACATGTATTGAATCATGCTTCTCATATGGTTTCATGGATACAAGTTCATCACAAAAATCATGACTGCGTGGTTCAAATATTTAGAGGACCATGGGATCATTATTCTTCACACAAATGAAGTTGTTTTCTGCATCTATGTTTTTTTGTTTTCACTTTTGATTTGGCAGAAAGGGGAGATTTTTGGTCATTAATCATGGTATTAGGTGGTCATTTAGGATGTAAGATAGTATGACTTCATTTTAATTGATATATCCAATACTATTATTGATTTATGTTCAATTTGATTATCCTTGACAAGTGATGTTGTTTAATAAGTTTTTATTGATTGTTGTAATAATGACGATATAGTATAAGGGTTCACATGGTGTGTATAATGGTTGACATGGTGTATATGATTATCTAGTGTCATGGGAATGTACATGGGAATGTACACAATGTACATGACTTGGTTACCATGTAAATATACATGGCTAATCCCTTATGGTGAAATGTATTTTTGGGCAAATGGTTTGTTCAAAACATCCCATTTACACATGGCTTTGTTTCATGGGTATTCCCACATGATGTGTTGGACATACTATAGAGTAGGATGTAATTAGCTCAGTAAAAACACTTTCATCCCTGAAATTCAAGACTACATGGTTAAATGGAAGAACCTATGTTCTAATGACATGCCTAACCTAGTTTCTAACTCACCTCACCTAAAAATAAACTATAACACTGGTTAAATGCAAGAATCCATCCTAAATGTACACTATAACAT
Organism: Viscum album; assembly: GCA_963277665.1. Lineage (NCBI taxonomy): Eukaryota > Viridiplantae > Streptophyta > Magnoliopsida > Santalales > Viscaceae > Viscum > Viscum album. Next base: position 498,669,882 of record OY728133.1, read on the forward strand.
TTGTTAAATGGACGAAATCATCCTTGTTACTAAATTAGATGCACATTTTGGGAAAAAACCACCATTCACAAACATCACTATAATGTATAGGATTTTTAGAAAACACATATCCCATAAATGTTGTGAAATTACAGTATGCACTGATTTAATGTCGTCATGTTTATAGGTGGATTCTTTGTAGATTTCGATAATATATTCTCAAAACTATAGAGCGAAACCCCATTCAGTATTTTGAGGTCCACCCAGGACAACCCCCCTCCTTCCAGGACCCAGGACAACCCCCCTCCTTCATGGACCCTGGACATCCCCCCACCCTCCTCCCTGGACCCCGGACAACCCACACCCTCCTTCCTGGACCCTGGATAGCCCCCCCTCTTCCCTAGACCCCAGATATCCACCACCCACCATTCTTGACCCTGGACAGCCCCCCTCTTTACTGGAACTTGGACAGCCCCCACCCTCCTCCCTGGACCCTGAACAACCCACCACCCTCCTCCGTGGATCCCGGACAGCCCAAAAATCATTATTCATATGTGAGATAAAACAAAATAGAACTTCAAGGTCCCTCTCCAATGATGGTCCATCTAGTTTTGGGTCAATAATGAGGGGCATCCTGGTTTGGGACGTCACAATTCAAGGATATCCTTTTTGTAGGTGTTTCTAATCAAAACCATACCTACAATTATTGAAGGTCCCTCTCCAAAATAAACAGGGACATGATTCAATGAATACACCCTACCAACCTATGATCTATGGCCCCAAACCTAGGATCCTTTAATCCATGGTTAAGGTGAAACTTGATGAGTCCATAACTACTTTTGATGTGATCCTCATCCTACTCCTCATCCCGATCTTCCTGAAGAAGTTAAAGTATAAAAGTCTGGTACTCCCACCAAGACCCTTAAGGATTATGTATTCCTTGATCCACTTCCAATATCTTACTGGGAAATCCTTTAATATAAGCATTAGAAATTCTGTATCTTATTTCTTATATACACTGTATTTTGTGGAATTTATTAATAGGATTCTCATATAGAGTAATGTGTCAGTTATGCTTTTATTTAAAGTATACAATTATCATTTACCTAAATATTTTTTGATTGAACTTCAATATTATTGAATTGATTTGAAATGAATTATTTCAATTTTTTTAAAGAATGGATATAATTTGGATGTAAGAAACTGATTGAATTTCAACTTATTTTCAAAATAATTTTAACAACTTTTTAGATTTTGGAATTGGAAAGGCATCAGATAGTGGTCGCATACACTACCCATATTATAATTATTTTAGAATACCTTGGTTGATTCGTGAAGCAGTTAGCTATCATATAACCCAATATGATTTCCAAACAAACTATTATGTGTGGTATTACAATGGAGAGAAAAGAGAATCTCAAAATTTTGATGATCCAAATGATATAACTGAATTGGAGAGTTTGATATATGAGCAATTTCCATTTATTCAGAATCATGAGAAGGAAAGAACATCCAGCCAAAAAGATTTTGATACAAGCACACATGATGCATCCAATGAAAATGATGATGTTGATAGGTTGAAAAAATTGAATGATGCTGTGACGAATCCAGTATATCGTCAATGTGGTAAAATGAAAAGGATTGTAATTATTAATCCGATTGTTTCATGGGAAAAATATGTATGGGATTTCAAATACTGCAATTGAATATATTATTACCTTCATAATGGACTTACTTCCAGATTATGTAGATATTACCTCAAACCACTATATGGCATGGATGTTAGTTGATGAACTTTGATTCTAAAAAAATCATGCTTTCCCGAATGATTGTAGCTTTATTTGGGAGAATACTTCTGAAAGAAATGATTGTATCAAATATGGAACCTCCTAATGGAATCCAACAGATGATGGAACACCATCTCGTGTGCCAAAAAAAGTAATATGGAACTTTCCACTGATCCCCAGATTACAGAACCTTTTCAAGTTTGATGAAATATTAGTACAAATGTGATGGAATGACACCGAGAGAAAAAAGAATAATGAAGAGTTGGTTCACCCTGTAGATGGATTTTCATGGCAGAGATTTGATACTCGATATCCTAAATTTGCAGCTGACATGCGTAATGTGAGACTGGGTCATTCTTGTTATGGTTTTAATCTATTTGGGAAGTAGCTTACTTCATACAACACATATCCGGTTTTCATACACATTTATAACCTTCCCCTATGGTTGTGTATGAAAAATCCTTACACTTTCTTGAGTATACTGATATCTAGCCCTTCTAATCTCGACAAAGATATATATGTATACATTCAACCATTAATAAAATAGTTGAAACTTCTTTAAGATGTGGGTGTGCCCACATATGATGCATGTTCGAAAGACATATTTCAGATGCGTGCTGCAGTTATGTGGACGATCAATGATTTTCCCACTTATGCAATGATGTCTGGATAAAGCACAAAAGGAAAATTGTCATGTCTTGTTTGTATGAATAATACTCGATTGGGAAGACTGAAATATCATTGTAGTTTTAGTTTTATGGGACATCAAAAATTCTTTCCAATGAACCATCCATGTAGAAACAATCGTCAAAGATTTGACAATACCATGGAGACTGACGATCCACCTCAGTGTATGTATGGAACTAATGTGCTTAATGAATTGAAAGATTTCAGTTATTCATTTGGGAAGTGTTTAATGAAATCTATAAAGATGAAAAATGTTTCCAATGATACCTGTTACAATTGGAAGAAGAAGAGTATATTCTTTGAGTTTTCGTATTGGTCAACCAACTTGTTACAGAATTGCTTAGACGTAATGCACATTGAATAGAATATATGTGAAATGTTGCTTTCGATTCTTCTAAATATCAAGGGGAAGAAAAAATATGATTTATGATCTCGGCGTGACATGGTAGATTGGGGGATCAGACCAGAATTGAATCCTGTCTATATCAGTGAAAATAAATGGCATGTTCTATGTGCTTCTTATATGATGGCACCTGCTAAAAAAATAAATTTCTAGAAGTGCTAGAGACTATTAAAGTTCCTGATGGATATTCAAGCAATATATCAAAATGGGTCAACAGAAAAGCGTTGAAGCTGAAATCGTTGAAGACTCATGATTATCACATCCTTTTTCATGTGTTGATTCCAATAGAAATCCATTATCTCTTTTCCAATAATATAAGAGTCTTAGTTATTCGGTTGTAATATTTGTTTAGAGATCTTTGTGCTAATGAGTTTTCCAAATCCTTCTTGCAAAAACCGTTGGCAGGGACACCATTAATTTTGTGTGAGTTTGAGAAAATATTCCCTCTATCATTTTTTACATGCATGTTGCATATGACTGTCCATCTTCCAACCGAAATACTTCTTGGAGGAGCCGTTGCATTCTGTTGGATGTATCAAACTGAAAGAAACATGTACACATTGAAATCATATGTTCGGAACATGAATTATCTCGAAGGTTCTATTGTGAATGGTTACTTGGATCAAGAATGTATGGATTTATGGTCAATGTATTTTTCTAATATTACTACAAGAATAAATAGACCAACGAGAAATAAAGAAGAACAACATGAGAAATTTGAACCCAGTTTTAGATCACTTCCTCAGACAGGAGGAATTCCAGGATCATATACATTGATGACATTAAGCCTTGAAGAGCGAGAGATGGCACATCGAACAGTTTTGTTCAATTGTGATTTTTTCGATGATTATATCAAGTAAGTAAATTGTACATGAATATCTTATCTTATCTCTTGTAATTTTAAATATTTTTGACTATTATTATTTTTATCTAAAGTGAACATAAAGAATTGATATATAGAAAGCAGCGTTCATTATCTTTGAGAAGGACAGAGACATTGCATAGAAAAGGGTTTTCTACTTGGTTGAAATTGAAGGTAAAAATATTTCTATAATAACTAAATAAAAATAATATTTAATTAATTTTATAATTTGTTTATATTCCAGGTATCGAGTTTTCCTGCTGACTCTGTTTTTGAGGAAATAAGAGATTTGGGTTTTGGTCCTAATACCATGGTTCATACTTGTAAATCACTTGTGATCAATGGATAAAAATTTAGTATCACGGAAAAAGCAAGAAACATGAGAACACAACATGATGGTGTTATGCTAACTGCCACAACAGACTGTTATGCCAGTTCATCGGATAATATACCTTGTCCTGAAAATATAGATTATTATGGAGTCCTGGAAAAAATAATAATTTATGATTATTAATCACATGGTCGAGTCACGATGATGAAATGTCAGTGGCTTGATTCAATGACAAGTCAAGTCACCTTTATTGATGATTTTGGAATTCGAGTTATTGAAATGAATCACACTCTTGCCATCGATGAACCATATGTATTGGCATCAATGGTGAAACACGTTTTCTATGTTAAAGATCATTTTCATCCTAAATTATGTGTAATTATTGAAGTAAATCCCAGACATGTTTTTTATGATGGTGATGATGAAGTTGACACTATCCCTACCGCAATTGGAAACAATAAGTTTATTACTTATGATGACTCCAATAGCTCAATTGTCAGAGTTGATTGTGAACCCGAAGTTGTGGTGGGAAATATATAGAATCATACAGTCACGTTCTCACATACATGTTTCTCCTACATCATTCAGAGTGTGTATCCTAGTACTTACCATTAAACCACCATAAATATTCTGTTTATTTATGTATTTTTATCAGAATGGTTTCTTTATATTTTGTTTTTTGGATTTCACGTTAGTTATCTATTTCTAATTACTTCCATATTTGTTTTAATTGCAGGAAATGACACCCATTGAAGAGAGGTGACAGAAAAAATGTCATAAAATAATCATCGCATGACACAAATGGGTGTTCCTAGACTCATCCCTATTGTGAGTATTTTATTTCAAATATATATATTTCAATAACTTATAATATCATGTGTTTAATTTTGTGTTAAACTTTTTTTTAGGATCCACCCCCTAGAAGAGAGATATCTGAAGAGGAGCCTGATATTTGTTTCAGTAAAGAGGCTGGTGGTAGGGGGTGGTGTTAGAGTTAGACGATCATCTGGGGGTCCCGGTACTGAGGCCGGTGGTACGAGGGCTCCTGGTGTGAGAGTTAGACGATCCACTGGTCATACCCGATTGGACTATGCCCTTACCACATACATATATTATACACCCCATTTTTTTTCTAGTGTGTCTTTAGGGACACACAATATATTTAGGCCACCAATGTTTACACTACCAGTTGGACAGACGTCTGTGCCATCATCTTTTGCTTCTGGTTCATTATCTCTGAGCTATTATATTCCACCTTTTTCGACTCCTGCTTTGACATAGTATGTGGATGAGGAGCATACACTAAGGGAAACTCCACCTATACAGGATATTACTTCAGCTTCTACACATCCAGTGATGCCCATTGATCAGACAACCATAGGTACATTTATATAACTCTAACAAATTTTTATACCAAAATTTATTTTTATTATAAATTGAACTGATATTTTTTTCTTAACAACAGATTCATCTACTGATAGGAGGTGGGGGAGGGGGCGTACTCGCTTTCGTGTGGTATGGAACTTCCAGACATAGTTGATGGTTGAATACAATGATGATGGGCAGATGATTGATAAATCTGGGCTGGAATGTTAGGGGTTTTTGGCGACGCTAGCCAAATACTCCGACATCATTCTAGTTATCCCACTCTCTTGGAGACATCTGTAATATGAAGTCAAGGATAATGCGTGGGAAGAAATATGTGTAAAAAATATATTTGATTTAATTTAGTATTTTTTATGTATTTATATGAATTAATCTATTGGGTGTCATCTTCGGTTTAACTTCCCTTATGGTGAAGGTGCACGACCAGCACGTTTAAAGGAGATAGCAGAGCTTTGGAGAGCTTATAAGCCTGAGCTATATGTTGGCTGGTTTGATAGAGTGGGAACGGAGTTGGAGACATTACCTATCATGGATGTCTGCCCGATAGAGCAATATCGCCAAATGATTACCCATTGGGGGACTACCAAATTTAAAGTATTAATCCCATTTGAGTTATTTAATTGATAGTTTTCATATTTTTCATTAATATTATCTTATTTATTATTAAAAATTATTTAGTAATCTTATGAAAAAATAAAAAAAAAATTGATTCAAATCAACACCTCCACACTTTGGGGCGCACTATTATGTCAGATCATGAGAGGCAACACGTATGATATAGTTGTTTATAATTTTTCTTTAGGTCTTTCCATTTTTATTATTTCCTACTTAAATTATGTGATTTACTGAATATTGAATATATGATTATACTTGCACTTTATATTGTTTCAATGTTATTATAGAAGCACAAATTGAATATTGAAGTGCGTTTCCCTCGAGAAAAATTATTTTTCTCGAGTAGAAGGGAAAAATATGGAACTACGGTTACTGAACTGACACAAGAAAATATTTTATGTTTTAATTTGTTTATTTCAATGTTTAATATCTATTTTTAAATTTAATAATATATTACTATTTTTAACAGGCTGCTTTAGAGGCCCTAGATGCCCACAAGACTGAAAATTTAGGGCCACATGATCATTTACATTAGGTTTTGGGAGATGAGCACTCTGGTCGAGTACGCTGTCGGCCTGGTAAGAATATAGTCCTAAAAATTTATTGGTCCTCTCTAGGTATCCATTCTAGTACCACCAAGTTGGAACAGGTCAAAAAGAATGCAAGATAGTCTGATAAAAGGGTCACAGAGTTGGAAGAACATGTTCAAATGTGGGATAAAGAATTTATGAAACTGATTAAAGCTTTATCTTCATCACTTCTACCATAGGCCATCACATCTTGTCAGACATATATATCGTCGATGGGTGCATTATCCAATGCACTAGGAGGTAGTTCTACTATTGTTCGAGATTATGACGTTCCTGGTGATGCTGATGATGCTGAATAGGATGAGGGTGAGGATGAGGATGAGGACGAGGGCGAGGATGGGGCCGAGGGAGATGATGGGGCCAATGGTGAGGATAGCGCCAATGATGAGCATGGGGATGATGATGATAATTAGTACGAGGACAGATATGGAAATGAGGATGATTCCGATGATGACTGTGGTGATGGTGATGGTGATCAGGGGAAGATTGATCCATTACATTTTTGAATTTTGTATAACTCTTTATTTTTTAACCTGTTTTTTCACTCTAGTATGTATATTTTTGAATTCAGTATATCCCTTTATCTTTGACCAAATATGGAAGCCTAATGATGTTATAATAGTTTATGGGGATTCTGGGGCTTGTTCGGAGCTTGGAACCCCGAAAGACATAGAAAAACACTATGCCTCATGTTAGAAAAAAACTACGCCTCACAATTAGAAAATAACATGTTGGTTCATTATAGAAGACCCTAGAATTGGTCCCGTAGAACACTGGACACTTTTTTACTTCCTTTTATATCCAAAATAAGAACTTTGAATAATTATTGTATCCACTAAATATCCTCCCAAGTCTATCCTTCCAAATATGTCTTCTTTAACAATATAAACATTATCCAATACATCTTGGAAGGTTGGAAGGTTAAAAAGAACTAGAATCAACCAATCATCGTCCCTTAGTCCTGTCTCAAACCTGCAAGCCATTATGTAATCATATTTTAAAATATCTAATGCAAGATCCCCCAACTCATCAAAGTGGTTGGAGAACTCTAGAAGAGTACGCTTAACTTTCTCTAACTTCAGAAACTCCAAAGTATTTTAGACGTGTATAGTTTCATGATAAAAAGCTGGTTAAATATATTATTGAATGAAACCTAGGTAAGACCTTTATGAAACTTATCCTACACTATAGAATCCAAACATATTCATTCTGGTCATTTGTGATGTGTACAAGGCAACCACGCCTCAATCTGAGGCATGGTTTGGCCGATACCACTCAAAGTGTCTCACTTTTATTTAAAATGGACAACATTATAATGGAAAAAAACTAGCATATGGAAAACTGATCAAATGCATCCGGATTCTGTTGATACTTCAGTAAAACGATCCATGGTATATTTGTGAAGTGTATGAGTCAACCCCGACTCAATCTGAGGCACAATGTGGTGGGTATCACTCGAAGTGTCTGTCTTTTGTTTAAAATGGACACCGTTTTAAGTAAAAACAACAACCATAAGGAAAACCAACCAAACATATTCTGATTGTGTTGATACATTACCCCAATGATCCATGGGTCATTTTTGACATGTACAAGTCAACCGCACCTCAATCCAAGGCACAATTTGGCCGGTACCACTCATAGTGTCTCACTTTTAATTGATATGGACAATATTTTAAGTGAAAACAACAATTGGAATATAGAAAACCAACCGAACGCATTCAAATTCTATTGATACATCCAGACAACGATCCATGGGTCATTTGTGACATGTACGAGTCTACCCCGACTCAATCCGAGGCACGGTGTGGCAGGTATCACTCAAATTTTCTGTCTTTTGTTTACAATGGACACTGTTTTAAGTAAAAACAACATCCATGTAGAAAACTGACCAAACATATTATGATTGTGTTGATACTTTCTCACAACTAACCATGGGTCATTTTTGACATGTAAGAGTCAACCACGCCTCAATCCGAGGCACGGTTTGGCCGGTACCACTCAAATTGTATCACTTTTATTTCAAATGGACAACATTTTAAGTGAAAACAACAACTGACATACCGAAAAAAGAGAAAATGCTTTCAGATTATATTGATACTTCAGGAAAATGATCCATGGGTAATTTGTGACATGTAAGAGTCAACCCCAACTCAATCAAAGGCACATTGTGGCATATATCACTCTAAGTTTATGTCTGTTGTTTAAAATGGACATTATTTTAAGAAAAAAATAGGCATTTTGAAAACTGACCAAACGTATTCTGCTTGTGTTGATACATTAGCACAATGATCCATAGGTCATTTGTGAAATGTATGCATCAACCACGCCTCAATCCGAGGCATGGTGTGGCCGGTACGATTCAAAGTGTCTCACATTTATTTTAAATGAACAACATTTTAAGTGAAAACAACAACTGGCATATGGAAAACCAACTAAACACATTCAGATTCTATTGATACTTCATGAAAATTATCCATGGGTCATTTGTGACGTGTAAGAGTCAACCCCGACTCAATATGAGGCACAGTGTGGCGGGTATCACTAGTGGTTTCTGTCTTTTGATTAAAATAGACACTATTTTAATGAAAAACAACAAACATATGGAAAACCAAATAAACGTATTCTGATTTTGTTGATACTTTATCACAACAATCCATAAGTCATTTGTGACTTGTACGAGTCAACCACACCTCAATCCAAGGCATTGTTTGTCCAGTACCACTCAAAGTGTCTCACTTTTATTTGAAATGGATAACATTTTAAGTGAAAAAAACAATTGACATTTGGAAAAATGACCAAACGTATTTGGATTCTATTGATACTTTATCACCACGAACTATGGGTCATTTGTGATGTTTACAAGTTAACCCGCCTCAATCCGAGGCACGGTGTGGCTGGTACCACTCAAAGTGTCTCACTTTTGTTTGGAATGGACAACATTTTAAGTGAAAACTACAACTGGCATATGGAAAACCGACCCAACACATTCAGATTCTTTTGATACACTAGGACAACGATACATGGGTCATTTGTGACATGTACGAGTCAACCCCACCTCATTCTGAGGCACGGTGTGGACCGTATCACTCAAAGTGACTGTTTTTTGTTTAAAATGTACATCATTTTAAGTAAAAACAATTGGCATATAGAAAACCGACCAAACGTATTTGGATTTTGTTGATACTTGAGCAAAAGGATCCATGGTCCAGCCTCACACAATCCTCTTCTCATGTGAGGAACTGCTACCCCTATTCTAAAACAGATGTCATTTATTATTCCAAGGACAACTACATTCCCTAAGTCACACATTCTCATTGATACACACCCATTATCATCATCACTATGTTCAAAGACACCCGCCCCAAACCATGAGGCATTATATTTTTGTTTGGTTGAATTCATTTATCTATTTCCTTATTTTGAGGTTATTAGCTTCTAAATTCATTATTCAATCGTGTATGTGTTATACAAAATTCAGTTTTGTATGTATTCTTAATTATGTATAATAAATATGATTACGTATTCAATTTTTTATGTATTGTATTCATAATTTATAATTAAATTATGTATGTATTAAATTCTGTATTCAATTATGAATTGAATTTCAGATTGCACATGTAATTGTCTCTCATAATTGAATTCTAAATCAATTATGTATGTTTATAATTTCTTTATGAGTTATTTTTTCATTCTATATGTGTATAGTTTATGGAAGGTAGAAACTAATTGATTTAGAATTATTTTTTTCATTGTATATGTTTCCATTATATGTATGTATTCAATTAAGGCCTCGAAATGCAGGCCTAGAAATCAGTCAAAGAGTCTTGGACAACAACAGCTCACCAGTCATAGCAACCGCTCGATGCAACCTACTACTGCAATTTCCCAGCATGGCCTATGACAACGGTTTACAACCATTGGCATAGGGAGTTTTTTACCAACTCTATACCAACAGTTTTAAACCATTGGTGAAAAATTTATACCAATGGTTATGTAAAACATTTGGTATAAGGTGGATATCCTAAGATATGCCAATGGTTTTCCACAAACTGTTGGCATATCTCTTTCCCTATGCCTCACTTCCCCACGGTTTGGATAACCATTGGTATATATTATACCAATGGTAATCCAGTATTTTCCAATGGTTTTGAACCATTGGAAAAGACATATTTTCCAGTAGGGTAAAGATGTTTTTTTGAAGAACATTACCACTTCTTTGGGTATCCTAAATGGGTTTGAACTAAATACTTTATATGTTGGATTTATGCCAAAAATAAGGATTAAATTATGATGGGAGGGATGTTCTGAAGTTATTTGGGTAGGTATTGGTCAATACAAATTTATTTTAAGGTGAGAATAAGAGAGGAGAGGATGTGGCCTTTTATATGTTTGGTGAGAGGACACACTTGGTATTTTTAAAAACAATTTAGCGATTCTACATTTTTAATCTGTAAAAGGGGTCCAAAAATAACCATTATAAAACATTAATTGTTTAATGGCCTAATTATTTCCATAAAATTGTTTTTATAAAAGTTTATATGCCAATTTTACCCTAATATTTTTTAGTTTAACCCATGGTAAACCCATTTTCACCTTAACTATGGTAATTAATTTTTACTTCATTCACCATCCATTTTTGTTAAAAATTTAGTTGAAATTGTTATAAATAAAAATTATTGTGATTCCAAATACATAACCCATTTTTAAAAATTTATTCATTGAAGTGGAAAAATGTAACTGAAATTTAATCTCACAAACGTGATGAGAAACTATATTTTTAAATTGAAAATGTTCAAAAGTTTATAATATTTTTATATAATTTCCATATGGAAAATATTACAATGAAATAAATTTTATTAATTGATATAAAATTCACATAATTTTAATGTTACAATTTTTAAAATAAAATGTCAACTTTATAAAAAGTTTAAATGAAAAACTTTTTTTAATAAAAATATAGTATTTTCACTATAAATTAACAAATGAAACTTCTCAAAAAAAATCCCAAAAAATAACAATAAGATAATTTCAATATTATGATTTAAGAAATAATTTTTTTCATATAAACTTTAAAAATACATAATATTTTATTTTAAATTATGTGCGTAAAGCATGAATAAATAATCTTTTTGAAAGACAGGGTTTTTCAAAAAATATTCTTTTTCTTTTAAATGATTCCTGTTTTGTTTTTAATAAATAGATAACTAATAAACATATATAAAATATATATTTTAATAAGTTATTTTATCCTCATATTATGCTTCTTTACAACTATTGGGTGATAAATATTATATTAAATAATAATATTAATAATATACTGTTGTTCGGTAAAACATTATCTTGTGTGAAACACAAGCTATCGAAGACACTCATTGTCATGTGTATCGTAATATATCAAAGAAATTAAATTTATTCAAAAATAAATATATTTTAATGTATTGGGGTGTTATATTCTCTTCTAAGCATTTTTGTGTGTGTCATATATGCTATTGGATAAAATGTTATACTATTAGAATTCCAAAGTGTTACACTTTGGTCATTAAATGTAATAATCTGAGTGCCATCGGTCTAATAAATAATGTGGCTCATCATTCAAAATTGAAGAACATTGATATCAGGTATAACCTCTTAAAATAGAATGTGGATGAAGGCATCTTAAAAATAAATTTGTTCATTCTATGGAACATATTGCTGATATACTCACCAACCATTGAAAATATAGTCCCTTTAGAAGTTAGGCTACAAATGGAACTGTATCCCACTTCCCATCACCGAGTTATGATTTTCTTGAGTTTCATCCTCAATTATTTTATGTTTTAATTCTTGATGAGATTTCATTTATTGGTTAGAACTCTATTTCCCTTATACTATGAATATATCTAATGAGTGTATTATGTGGTGTAGGAAATGAAATATTTTATTCATTACTCTTCTAGTTGAGTCTGAAAAATTATCCCACTTAGTTTTTTAAGCATAACATTGATATTAGTATTTGATACTCTTAATTTCTACACTGAGTTAGCTTAAATATAATTATAGTTGATTAATTCCTTATTCATTTCTCTTGTGTAGTTATTTACTCTATTCTTTTACTTCAGGTTTATTTTAAAATAGGATGATACGTGATGGAATAAGTATTGAAAAATAATCCAAAGGGGGAGATTGTTGATCCCAAGTGAGGATGATATTGTATTTTCTATAAATATAAGAACATGTATGAGGATTTTTGAACCGATCTTTAAATAATTAGTGAATTTTATTGGTGGATAAAGAAGGATGGTCTATAAAATCAATGAGATGTTTTGAAGTGGCTGATAAGGGATGATGTCACTTTCAATAATATTAGAGTCTATTGGAAGGAATTACAAGAAGTGTTGTGAAAAAAAAGAGAAATGAAAAAGTTATTTATCTTATGTAAGGTATATATATTACGATGAACCTCATAAGTAAATTAATTTATTCATAAGTTAATTATTTTATGCATACATAAATTAAGAGTCCAAGATTTTGAAAAGGATTTATTTTATGGACATAATCTATTGAGCTATGTAAGATAATATGTCGATGTAGCCAAATTTTTACATAGCTATTTCCCACATAGTGGTTCCTTTTTCTTAGTAATATTTGAGAATATTTCAAATAGCCATTTGTGTTAGGTAGAAAAATAAAGTAATATAATGAGTGAAATAACTGAATTCTTATGAGAATGATATAGATAATTGGTGAGATAGAAGAATGTAGATTCAAATAAGAAAATATGCTATAAAGCCATTTTTGAGAACCATATAACTATTTTTACATAGAAATTTCAACAACATAGTCAATGTTCAATGTAAACCACATATCCATTTTCAATGTAACTAATTGTGACAAAGATGTTTGCTGCATCAAGTATGCCTATATGAAAATGTGGAAATCTTAGGTGTTTAATTATGAACTGAGTTTTTAGGATATTAATATTGTATATATCACATACTAGATTGAAGCCATATTCCCCAAGATATATATATTATATATGATCATTTATTTGATATTTAAATGAGACATTACATGACTTGAAAAAGAGATCAAATATGATAAATTAATAGGGATAGTTAGTGAATCCTCACATATAATTATTGAGGTAATTCCAAGAGTAGAAGTTTCCACTAGAACCTATTTCTGAGACATGGTTCTCATATAAAAAAACAATGATTCATGATCAATGATTTACTCTATGAATAAAAATCTATGTAAGACTAAAGCTATATGAGGAAGAAGAAAGTGAAAAGTATCACACTGAGGTAGATTCAAATAAGATAAATTTGAATCCCTAATGGAGGCTCATGAATTTTATGGCTATTAAGAACCATTTGTGATAAAAAATAATTATTTGTAACAGATATTTAATTAGGTCCAAAACTTTAACTTTCCTGGTTTATTATTTTTCATAAATTAGAGTAGTGTGCATGGGATAATAAGCATGACACAACGAGGATGTAGTCATAATTAAATGAGGTAATCCTTGCTAAAAAACTCCTATGTTTATTTATTTAGCATAATTAGTTAGTATCTGATAGAAAAACTGTTGAATAATAATTATATTTGATGTGTTTTTTTAAAAACTATAACAATTGATTCACCTCCTCTCAATGATTATCCCCCAACATGTGATTCTTTCACTAGTTAAATGGTGTTATTCTATCAATATAATAGGTTTCCCTTCTGTTCTTATTCCTCATACTAGAGTTCAAACCTATGTTTGGTTTGACATAAATGTTTCCTCCTGTTTAGTTCCTAGAAGTTTCTTTTTGTACCACCATAAATTTGTTCAGTATATCATAGTAGTTTTAAATATAGAACAGAAAACCCTAGAGAAAATATATAGTTATAGACCAAAATTGAATATGGACACACTGAAAGATTCACTAGCATCCACTTTTGGAACAAAACTTACCATGTAAATAAATTTAGTTGCATATTTTATTAATGAAATACTGTATTATTTTCTATCAAATAAGCCCATGGTTTTTGATACCTAGATTTTTTTTTCATATAATATTTTTAAAAAAACTCCTCAAAACCCTCCTAAGTAAGGCCGTCATTGAGATTATAATGGATATATTGGAATCACAACTATCATTCTTGGTCATCAAGCATGTAAACCTCTAGCTTAACCTGAATGTAATAAATTGTTCCAAGGAAATCAAAGATTTTATTCATCCTATCAATACATGCTTCTTCTTTCTCTGGTCCCAAGTCACCTCAAAATATCGGTGGGTTCTATATCTATAATTTCAATAAGTGATCCACATAACATGTTTCCCCAGTTTTGTTTCCCTTATCCACGTCATGGAATGCTTATATGATACTCTTTACAAGTTGTTAGTTCACATTTGGTTCAGGTAGAACCACATTCTCAGCTGTATTACTTTAGAGGTCTCCTGACTAGTGTAATATTTCTATAACTATAGAAAAGTTACCACTAAATAATCAAATAACTCACTAATGATAGGTTATATAGTATATCACATGTTAATAACCATTATTATAGTATATTTTCAGAAATTTAAAGTCATTAAAAAAATGGTTAATTAAATCTTAGTGGGAAGTCTCTTTACTATTGCATGACATTGCACACTCATATCATAAACCCACTATGATGAATTAAAAAAATATCTAGAAGTTCTTGACAACATTTTTTTTACAAGGAACACCATGGTGACTTGAAGTTAAACATATGGTGATTAGATATTACCATTTATGCTCTATATTTCATGTTTTGATACATCTTATCTTAATACATACCATCCCAACTAACATACCATACAAAATTTATAAAATTTGTATTATCCCAAACCCAAACCATTGTCTTTAGAAGGAAAAAAAATACACTAAAATTTGGTTACATTCCACAAACACCAAAGGTTATAATTAAATTACTAGGGTTTTGAAACATCAATGTGGAATGGTTTATCCATTGCACATATACACAAAGCCTCCACGAGACTAAATTAATTGCCACCATATATTATAAATGAGGTATAATTAGAAAATTACATGATTTAATAATACAATAATAAAATTAATAGAATAGGACAAAAAAATTTGAAACTACAATCCCAAGACATGCATACTCAAGGTACCCACATGGCTCTGCACCTATAATGCCCTGACCCCAAAATCCTGGAGCTGGTGAATTATCACATTACATTGGAATGATTACAAAGAATAAAATAATGAAGGAATGATCAGATTAGTAGTCTTGAAGAAACTAGATATGTAAATGGAACTCATTTTATATTGGGAATGGAAACAAAATATAATACATAACAAAAGCTAATAAACTGCATCCATGTGAACACAATAAATGATATCTTCTTCATAACCTGTGGGAGGAATAAATGAAATGGGTGAGATAAAATTCACAATAAAGGTTACATGTAGTGGAATAATGAGTGAATCATAACCAATTTTACACAATCAATATGGAACAATGAATAAATGAAAAACACACTCCATTAAAGAGTTGAGAATAAAAATGCATCCATAGATTTTTTCATAGTGAAAAATTCATGGATTATAGTAAATAATTAATGAAAATGAGAATTTTTATTATTTTTACGTAATGTATCTAGAACATGAACCATAATACCATTGAGATGGTTTAATTCTATGGGTAGATACCTGTCTGATTCTGTTTTGGAAACAAAATGAAAGGGTTTGTTGAAAAATTATTTGTCTCATGTGTTATGTCGATGCATCGAGGGGATATAGAGGGAAACAAACATCACTTAGTGTAAAAATAATATTTATACAAATATTTAACACTTGAACAATATTAATTTTCAATATCTGTGTAGAGTAGAGGAAACATATTCATCAATATTTCTATAGTTAAAGCAACATTCAACATAAACACCATATGTAAAAAGTTATAAGGCTAGGAAAAAATCATATCCATGTAAAAAAATATTGATATATAATTTAATTACAATTTAAAATAAAAAATTATCTCAAAGGAGTAGTACATAAACAATATAAGAATGACTAGGGGCACAACACCAAGTAACACAATGAAATGGAAATCAAAACAAAGTCCCTTACAAAATTGTAATCAATCGAGTTAATAATAATCTAGTGAATCACTAAAAACCATAAATATAAATAGAATCATGATATTATATATCAGATGGTAGTAAAAATACACCACATACAATAAATATTTGTAGAACAATGGAAATATCATGGAAATAAAAGTGAGATGAGAAACCCTTACCATAACACAAATTTATTCTGCACTTGATCTTAATATCCAAAATAATCAAATTATATTCATTAATTAAGAATTATATAACCTTATATATATTTAATTTATTTATTATATCTTCATTAAGTTCATTTATGGACTTCTTGATGGGTTAAGAGATTCCATTTCATCATTTAGGAGTGCACATTTTCTTAGTTTTCATGATTATTTTTCTTATATAAGAGTATGGATGTTTGTGTAAAATGGAAATTAAAAACCATAATTGAAGATATGAGTTTTTGATGATAATAAATGAGGTTAAATCAACATATGAGTAATTTGGTTATTTTGGGAGATGATGAATCATTATATAAAAGTTTAATTATAAACACTGGGATTATTTTGATGGTTTTTCGATAACCACGAACTCATTTTGTTTTATAATTAAATATAATGTGTAAAAAATAATTATAGAACATTAAATAGGATATATAAAATATATTATGATCTGGTAAAACCATAAAAATGGTTTCAGGACCAGAATTGAATATGGTAATAGAAATTGAAAACCTATCGTCCTTGAATGTGGTAAATGAACACATCTCAGATGATGTTTTCATTTTTAGTAAAAGAGGATGGGGAAAGAGAAGTGATGATGAAATATTCCATTAAATTTAAAAAAAACCAATACATTTTGGGTACTATAATTATCAAATCATTTAGATGAGGGGAGGTGAGGAGAGAGAAACAAATGAATGGAACGTGTAAAAGAAGTTAAAAGGGAAAGGAAGATAGGTTTACCTCTTGAGTAATCCTCCTTGAGAATATTCATATGGAATTTGATTTTGGACTTTTGGTGAGACCTTAATGTCTTGGACATGGGGGGGGGGGAGGTCTTGGAAAGTATATTTGTCCGAACTTAGGCAATACGGTATAATAACTATTCTCTTCATTACACACATTAACATGATTTATTACACAATATTTCACTTAAGAAAAATCTGAGGATCGAGAGGTCTATATTCATGGTAAATTAGGAACATTAAATGAAAACATAGAACATATAAAAAAACTGTATTGAAAACTTCTTTTACATGACCACAACATTCCTTCATATATAGCATTGCATTGGATAACCTGAGAACATGCATAAGAAAAGGGTGAGCTTTAAAGCCTAGTAACCTAAAAAACAAGGCATACAATGAAGAATATAGTACATGTTAGGAAATATTAATATAAATGGATCCCAAGAGAAACATGAACATAAAGGCATGACATATCAGGATTATCATAACATGGAAATGTGGCAATGCCATTTAACATGATATTGGCATGAGCCAAGGCTCCTTACACATCGAGCCTGAGTAAACCATCATTGCACTTTAATTAGCATGAGTAAACCATAATTTTACATGAATTAGCATGATTCAAAACCCATTACACATGAACTATAATGATACTATTCTTTACCCAATGCATTGGAGCGCTATCAGTGCACACCATTTATAAACATTTCATTTCATGCTTATGTGTGCCACATGGACCATACAACATGGATTTATTAAAAATCATAATTTATTCCATTAATAAGAGATGTGGAATACATAAATTTCCTAAATAAAAAAGTAAATGTTTATATAGGTTAATTCCTTTGATTGAGAAATGGGTATGGTATTCACTTACATGATCATTTTGGCAGGGGAAATTTTAGTGTAACTTCAGAAGCATAACGACATCATATAGATATCGTAAAATGGGTTGATGAGAGGGAAATGGGTATATCGTCATTTAGAAATGAAATTGATAGTAAGGGGGTCATGGGACATAATATTCCAAAATATTTAATAGAATTTAGATGCATAATTTAAAATAATTGATCGAATGTAAATGAGAAGGGAGAAAATCCTTGTAGAATTTCATCGTGCTAACTAGTGTACATGGGAGGAATTAATGATTGAAAAAGATGCCTATCATCATTAAAAAAATATGGAGGGAAGTATGGGGAGGTGATAAATCATACCCCCAACATTTTTAATTGAAAATAAATGAGAATAACAACCAAAAGAAATTTGGACAAAAATGATAATGGAAGAAATACAATACTTGGAAGTGTGATCTGAAAGGCTTGGGAGAGGCTTGAGAGAGGTTTCTAGTGAGGTTGGGGTGACATGGGAGGATTATAGAGATAGGAGGTAAGATTTTTGTCGAGATAAAAAGGTTTTGAGTGAAGATAAGTGGGAGCTTGAGTGGTGTTATATAGGGAAGGAGAGAGAATTCTTTATTATTTAGGTTTTGGAAACTACACATTAAACTAATCAAAACCACAAACCATACCCTGGGTTTTCCCATTGTTTTATCTAAAGGGGATTGGAAAAGATTATTTTATAAGGCCAATGTCCAAAATTATTAAAATATTAGGCTTTCTTATGTGGAGGTGAGTCACATTCTCAAGGAAATCATTTTAAAAAGTTAAAATATTTTATAAGTCTTGGAGGGTCCACTAAGGCACTATAAAGTTAATCAAATAAATCTAAAATCATATTATTTTAAAGTTAAAACATATATTGGACGAAAATAATTTTTATTATATTTTATTACATCACTATTGGTTCTTTATGATGTCATAAAACACGTTATATATTTAACCAGTATTTAATTTTTACCAAAGAATTCAACTGTCTTAGAGAATTATGAAACACTCACCATTAGATAATTTCAACATCCTAGATCCAAAAATGATATTCATTTTATCTAATTAATTTTCTAAATATCTGAATTTTTACATTTAAAATAAAAACTGACATTTATCGAAAATTCACGGGTTTTAACAAAAACAGCTTTCAAAACTTAATAAAAATTACAATTGTATTCATAAAATTTATATGATCCTTTATATTTAATAAATATTTATTTATTAATATAATTTTATTAAAATATTATTTAATTCAAAAATTCAAAAATTCATCAAAATATATTTTTTAATTGAATATTAACTAAAAATACTATGTGTGCTTAAAAAAACAATTTACAAAGTAATTATAATAAAATGAATATATAGTATTTATACAAAAATAATGCAAATCATAATAGTGATAGGTTATTGTTACCTAACCCCTTATAACTCTAGTATAATACCTAAGGGTATGGTGTGCGATTGTGATAGACTCTTGGGGCAGCTCAGATAACATCACTTGGGTGGTAATCTCTATTAACTTCCCCTTCTCCCATAGGAGAATCCATTAAAGCTTAACGTATAGAAGATTGTCTTAGGTTTGGTCAAGAGAAAGGAACATTGGTGGTACCTCCTTTCCTAACTCCGAAAAATGGTCTTCGTATAGAGATATTCTACTGGATGAGGTCACTGCTTCCTTTGTCTGAGTAAATTGTATTTGCTAAAGCCATATATTTATACTAATCATGTGATCACTATTAAATAACTATATTAAAAATGATAACAATTCTCAACAGTATTTTAAACTCCAAAATCATAAAACCAAGGAAGTGTATATATTTTATATAACTATTTTACATAATAATAAATTTAATTAGATCATGGGAAACTTTCATTATAAAAAGTTTGGGTTGTTATAATCTTCATACCTTAAAAAAATTCTCCTTCGAAATTTCCTTTTCCCACACTAAAATTGATGAGGGTAACCCTACTATATCACTTCCTATGATTCTCACGTTTCTTCTTCAAACTTGTGGTTTCACCATAACACCTTAATTGATGGCATTTTCTTATTTCGTAGAACTTTTTCCATATGATCTATGATCATCACTGACTTCTCTACATATGAGAGGTAATTATCCAATGGTACCACCTCTGTATTGAGTACATTCGATGGGTCAAGTATGTACTTCTTCAAGAGTGATGCATGGAATATGTAGTGTACTAGAGACATGTCTAGTGGGAGTGATAGTCGATATTCCACTTCTCCAATGCGATCATGGATCTCAAAAGGGCCAATGTACCTTGGACTAAGCTTTCCCTTATTCAAAAATCTCATAACTATCTTCCACAGTGATATGCAGAGGAATACCATGTCTCCAACATCAATAGCTAGGTATCATTAACAATTATCATCATATCTCTTTTTTCATCACTGATTAGATTTAATGTGCTGATGGATGGTCTTAACTTTCTCCACCATTTATTTGACCATTTTTGGACCTAGAAGTTTTCGCTCCCCAACTTCATCCCAACATGTCAGTGTTCTACACCTCTTCCCATAAAGAGTTTTATAAGAATCTATTTGGATTCTTGAGTGGAATTTATTATTTTAAGAGAACTCAACCAATGTATTATTTTCATCTAATCCAACTTCAAAGTCCATTGATCATGCTCTCAACATGTCCTAAAGTGTTTGGATAGTCCTCTCAGATTGGCCATCAGTTTGAGAATGATAAGTCGTAAAGAAGTTCAGCTCATTATTGAGAGCGTGTTAGAGACTCTTCCCGAACATAGAGGTGAATCTTGGATCTCAATTCGATACAATAGATAGTGGTACTCCATGCATCCTTACCAATTCTCTGATGTATATCTGTAACAGTTAATCCAATGATAAATCCCCCCAAATTGCAATGAAGTGTGAATTATTTTTAAGATGATCCACAAAAACCCCGATAGCATTGTTTCCTTTGGATGACTTCAGATGTTTGGTAACAAAGTCTATGGTGATGTTCTCTCATTTCCATGTTGGTATGGGTAATGGTTACATCATCCCATTATACTTCTGCCTCTCAGCCTTCACATACTGACACACCAGTCACATTGATGTATACCCATCAATCTCGTTCTTCATGTTATCCAACCAATAATTCTCTCAGATATCTCAATACATATTTTTGTTTACTAGGTGAATGGAGAAATTTTAACTATGTGCATAATTAAAAAGTTCTTTCATTAACTCTGGATTTGATGGACCACATAGTCTTGTCCCAAATCTCACAACTCATTCTTAATTAACAATGAACTTTGAGGAAATCAATTTTCTGATAGTTTCCACTTTCTTCTGAATTCTCACAGCATCATTTTGAGAATCCTTTAAGCTGTACAAAAGAAACTTTTGAGAAATCATTTGTGAAATGATTGATGAGGTACCCTTTTTTATGATTACCATGTCTATATTCATCAAATCTAAGAATATTGGGTCCTTTTAAATTCACATAAATGAAAGAATCGTTCAGTCCTTTCTTCTTAGAGAATCTTCCACCTTGTTCACTTTCCCAGGGTGGTAATGGACTGAGCATTAATATTATTTGTTTATCTCGAACCATCTTTGTTTGCACATGTTCAACTCTATCTGTGTGAATATATACTTGTGGCTTTTGTGATCCGTGTATATTTCACACTTCTCCCTAAAGAGGTAATGTTGCCAAATTTTTAAAGTGAATATTACTGAAGCCCACTCCAGACCATGTGTTGGATAGTTTTTCTCATGAACATTAAATTGCCTTAAAGCATAGGTAATGACTTTTTTCATTTATCATCAACACATAGACTATGCCCTTCTTTTTAGCATCATTTAATACCACATAAAATCTATCCGCTCATAGGTAGTGTGAGAACATGCATAGTGATAAGACTCCTTTTCAAATCCATGAATCAATCTTCACATTTATCACTCTAATGAAACATAACACTCTTCCAGGTTAGCTTGGTAAGAGGGTTGGACAACCGTTAGACATTTCTCACAAATCGGCGATAATATTCAGCTAACCCCAGGAAGCTACAGATATTCATTACTGATGTTGGCTTCAGCCATCCCACAATTGCAGCTATCCTAGTGGGAACCATAGATATACCATTTCTAGTGATGATATTACCCATTAATGAGACTTCCATTGACTAGAAACCACACTTGTTGTACTTTTCATAGAACTTCTCCTTTCACAAGGTCACTAGTATAGTTCTTAGATTATCCTCATCTTCCTCCTTAGTATTGGAGTATATTAGAATATCATCTATAAAGACTACAAATTTTTTTTCATGGTAATCTCTAAAGACTCTATTAATCATGTAAATAATGTTTTATAGAGAATTGGTGAGTATGGAATGCATTAATATGAATTCATAGTTCCAGTACCTTATATGAAAAGCAGTCTTGAGGATATCCTCATTCTTCACCCTTACATGGTAATATCCAGACCACAAGTCCACCAAGGAGAAGTATTTTTCTCCACGTAGCTGATCGATCAAATCATAAATTTGTGGCAGATGATACTTGTTCTTTATCATTCTTTTTTTGATCTCATGATAATCAATGAAAGGGTACATTGACCCATCCTTCTTCTTGATAAAGAAAACTGGTCCACCCCATGGTGAAGCACTTAGGCATATAAACCCATTATCCAGATTCTCCTATAGTTGTTTGTTTAGCTCCTCAAGATCCAAAAAATCTATTCTTTATGGTTTCTTGGATATTGGAAAATCCCCAGGTATAAGATCTATCGAGAATTCAACATCTATTCTAGAAGGAAGACCAAGCAATTCCTCGTGAAACACTTCAGTGAATTCCCTCACAATAGGAATGTCTTCAAGGATGATTTCCTTCTTAGACACAATCATTTGAGAGGGATACACATGCTCATAGGGTAGTAATATCCACACTTGAGATGATGTAACTATAGAAGATTCATATCCATCATTGAACTTGAACAGAATTGGGGGTCAATTCTCCAAGTGGAGTGTGATTTTCCTCTCACAACAATTTATGTTGGCTCTATATAGGGAAAGAAAATCCATGCCAATAATTGAAACAATTTCTACTAGAGGGAGTATGAAAAGGTTCTATGGGAAGTTAAAACCATAAATTTTAATAAGGGAGTAGTTATATTCATGGGATTCAATGATTACCCCATTTTCCATTCTCACCAACATCTTTACTTCCATGATATGTGGTGGTTTTGGGATTGTTCTACTAAACTTTTGGGATATAAAGGAATGTTTAAAACCAAAATTAAAAAGTATATTCTCTATTTTTGAATGAATAACTAGTGTTCCTATCACCACTACATTTTTGGGGTTCACATCGGTGATAGTGATAGAAAATGCTCACCTTTGCTGGCTTGGAGGTTGTTGTTTACCTCCAAAAACCATTGGCATAGGGAACTGTTTTCCAAAGTGCAATGGTTCTTTGTAGTTGAAGAAATGAATAGTGTGTTGATGGTCGAACGTAGCATTCCTCTCATATATCATAGTAGCGGGTTTTTCCTGTCGATAGTTAATTTCAAGGTTACCTTCTCTTCCACACATAAAGCATTTCCAAACCCCCTTCACGGAATTTTCAGGGTGATTCTTTATGCACCTTTGGCAAGTTGGGTGCGGGAATTTCTTAGGTTTTGTTGGATTTATCCATCGGACTGATAGAATTAATGTCCACCTTACTCTTCTTATCACCATTATATACTAGAAATTCACTGATCACTATTTCAACTTTGAGGGAACATCAGACAATTTCATCATAGCTATCAAATTCACTGATCGCTAGGGATTTCCGTAGTATAGGTTTTATCCCACAAAATAAATGATCAACCTTACATTAGGGGGTAATGAAAAAGATTCATGCATATCATGAAATCCTTGTGAAGTTTTCCTCGTACGCTCCGATGGATTCATCAGCTTTTTTATTAAGGGGATTGAAGTCCCTTCCCATCTTAATTCAGAGGATGCGAGGAAAAAATTTATTTATTTATTTCGAAAATCCTTATATTCCAATGCCTTGATATCTTCCTCAGGCGTCATATTTTTGATCAGTTTTCACCATTGATCAACTTCACCCTCCATATGATAAGCATCCATAAGAATCATCTATTGTTCGGAATAATAAAGGATGGATAATATCTTTTAAATGAATTTGATCTACTGTTCTTCGATTGAGGGATCAGATGATCCATTAAAAGTAGGAGGCCTTTGCCTTATAAAGCTCTCGATTATGGCCTTTCAATTCATTGGGGGGGTAGTATGTTACTCTTGAACTGTGTTTCTATTCAAAAATTGTGTTAACTAATAGAGTATCGGGCCAATGTTTTTGATTACCACTCCCATCGGATTTGGCATCTCATTAGAACAGTTGTGACATTGATCTTCGCCTCAGTTGTAAGCCTAAGTCCCCCTATTAATGTCCATTGGCAGGAATAAGAGGAAATTTAGGGGTATCCCATAAAGGGTAATCCAATGAAAAATAGGATAATATATAAATTACATTTATTTCCTTAACATGTGAATTTATTGGCTTCAATCTATGTTATGCATGATCTATCTCCTAACGTATATTCTTATGGGATTTTTTTCTCCCTTAATAATGGTTCGTACTATGATTATGAATTTAACAAAACATATACCTTGGGTGTGTCGTAACCAAAAGTGAATTATGGCTCATTTCTATTCACTAGTTCCCATTCGAGTCTAGCTCAAAGCGGTGTTTTAGGGTTTTACCCCTAAATACATATGTGCCAGAGCCGCCTCTACTTGTTCATATCCAGAAAAGGATGTATTTTCTTGATAAACTGCTTACTTAATACTCAAAAAAATTTAGGGATATTTTTATTAAACTTAGTCTTATCCCTAAGGCATTGACTAGTATTTTCTAATCCCAATACCAAAAATAACTAAACCTATCATCTGATACCAACTATAACAACCCTACTCTTTATTACACACAAAAACATAATTTATTACATAATATTGCACTGAATACAACTATGAGGATCAAGAGGTATAGTGTATTAGGAAATTAGGAACATTAACAACCAACTTAGAATATAAAACAAAACAAATTTATTGAAAACTTCTTTTACATGACAACAACATTCCCTCATACTTAGCATTGCATGGGATAACCTGAGGACATGAATACGAATAGAGCCCAGTAAGGGAGTAAAAAATGAATGAAATGAATAATACAGTACATGTTAGGCAATAGGAATATCAATGGATAAAAAGATAAAAATTAACATAAAGGAATGATATATCATGATTATCATAACAAGGAAATGTGGAAACAACATTTAACATGATATCAGCATGAACCCTGGATCATTGCACATAGAGAATGAGTAAACCTTCATTTCAATTGAATTATAATGATTAAACCCTCATTGAACATGAATTAATAAGATTCAACACCCATTTCACATGGTGTATCATGATACAATTCTTCACCCAATGCATTGGAGCGATATCAGGGCACACCCTTTATAAGCATTTCATACGATGCATAAGTGTGCCACATGAATCATTAAACATGGATTCATTAAATATCATAATTTATTACATTAATAATATATTTTTAATACGTAAATGCAATTCCTCAATAAAAAATTACTTAAACATAATGTTAAATACCGTTGATAGAGATATGGGTATGGTATTCACATACACGATGATTTTGGCATGGGAAATTTTTGTGTAACTTCAGCAGCATAATGATGTCAAATAGAATTAGTAAAATGGGTTGATGAGAGAGAAATGGGTCTCTCATAATTTATACACTAAAGGGATAGTAAGGGGTCAGGTAATATAATATCCCAACATATGTAATGGAATTTAGATGCATACTATGAAATAATTTCTCAAATGTAAACAAGAATGGGGATATTCCTTACAGAATTTCGGCATGGTAACAAGTGTACATGGAAGGAAATAATGATAGAGAGGGAGGTCTCTAATAATTTAAAAATCTTAAGGGAATTATTGGGGAGGTGATAAATTATACCCCAACATTTTTAATTGAAAATAAGTCGGTGTAACGACATAAAGAAATTTGGACAACAAGTGAGAAAGGAAGAAATCCCTTACTTGGAAGTGTGACCCAAAAGGCTTGGGAGTAGATTGAGAGAAGATAATAGGGATATTAGGGTGCCTCGATAGGATTATAGGGAGAGGAGGGAAGAGGTTTTTCGAGCTTCAAAGGTTTTGAGTGAAGAGAAGTGGGAGCATGAGTTGGTTTATATAAGAATTGAGGGGGAATTCATTATTATTTTGGTTTCAGAAAATACACATTAAACTAATCAAAAACCCAAACCATCACATGGTGTTTTCACATTTTGTTTCCAAAGGGTAGTGGAAAACATTATTTTATATGTACAATTTCTGAACATATTAAAATATTAGGCTTTCTTATGTGGAGGTGAGTTGCACTCTCAAGGAAATCATTTTAAAAAGTTAAAAATATTTTATAAGTCTTGGAGGGTCCACTAAGGCACCATAAATTTAATCAAACAAATCTAAAATCAAATTATATTAAAGGTAAAACATATATTTTATGAAAATACCTTTTTTAGTATTTTATTAAATAACTATTGGGTTATTATGATTTCATAGATCACATTATATATTAAATGATATTTAATTTTCACACAAACATTTGACTATCTACGAAAATTATAAAAAATTCATTGTTAGATAATTTAAATATCCTGAATCAAGAAATGATATTTATTTTATCAAAATAATTTCATAAATATTTGAATTTTTTCTTTTAAAATAAAAATGGACAATTATCGAAAATTCATTGGTTTTGAAAAAACATATTTCAAACCTTAATAAAAATCACAATTCTATTCACAAAAATTATACGATAATTTATATTAAAAAGAGTAATTTAGAAAAAATATTTTATTAAAATATTATTTTACTAAAAAATCCATTAATTCATAAAATTTATTTCTTAATTCAAAATTAAATAAAAATATGATTTATGATTTAAAAAACCATTTACAATGTGACAATAATAAAATGAATGTATTTTATTTATACAAAAATAATGCACATAATCATAGTGCTAGGGTATTGTTACATAACGCCTTATAACACCCACATATGACCTAAGGGTAAGGTGTGTGATTATGAAATACTCTTGGGGAAGATCATATAACATTTCTTAGGTGGCAATCTATATTAACTTCCCCTTCTCGCGTATGAGATTTTCTTAAAGCTTAATTTGCTAAAGCTCATATTGGGTTTGGTGAAAAGCGAATCCCAGTGAGACAACCTCCTTTTCGAGCTCCAACAAATGGGATTTTTATGGATCAATTATAATGGATGAGGTCATCACTTCCTTTGTCTAGGTACATAGGATTTGTTAAAGCCATATATTTATACTAATTATGTGATCCTTGTTCGAAGACTATATTAGCAACAGTAACATCTTTCGGCGGTATTTTGAAATCCAAAAACATAAAACCAAAGTAGTACATATGTTTTATATAACCATTTAACATAATAAATCATTTAATTAGATAAATTTTAATTTTCATTAAAACATGTTTAGGTATAAATCTCTATAAAAAGATGTGGGTGGTTCCTCTTCATAACATCCCTTGTTACCCATGTTGATACCTCCATTTTATGCTTTCTCCAAATAACCATTACTAGTAGATTCATCCGATTTCTCAATATAATCTTTCTATAGTTGAAAATCTCTATAGGATCTTCACAGTAAGACAAGTGAGGTCCAAGTTTTATTTCCTCGTAGGTAAGTACATGGGTTGGGTCTAGCTTGTACTTTTTTAACAAAGACATGTGAAACACATTTTGAACTTTGGAGAGACTTGGAGGCATCGCTAAACGGTAAGCTACAACTCTAATTCTATAAGTACTTTCAAATGATCTGATGTTCTTGGGGCTCAGTTTATCTTTTATACCAAGCTTTAGGACACCCTTCCATAACGATACTTTTGGAAATACATGATCTCCCACTTGAAATTCCAAATAATTTCTCAGATTATCAGCATTACTCTTCTGCCTACTTTGGAATGCTTTAATATGATCATGAATTGTCTATAACTTTGTCATTGTCTTCCCAATAAGTTGTGGCCCTATAATTTTCCTCCCACCAACTTTGTCCCAATATGTTTGAGTTCGACATCTCTTACTATATAATTCTTCATATGGCTCTATTTGAATACTACAATGGAAACTATTATTATAGGAAAACTCCACCAATGGTAAGTACTGATCCCACATACCTTGAAAGCCAAGAGACAATGATCTCAACATGACTTCTAGTTTTTGAATAGTCCTTTTATACTATCCATCAGTTTGGGGGAGATAAGAAGAACTCATATGAAGCTCAGTATCAAAATCATTCTGAATAATTTTCTAGAATTTTGATATAAATCAGGGATCATGATCAGACACAATCAATAGTGGTGTACCATAATGTCTTACATGTTCATTAATATAGGGTCTTGATAGGAAATGAAGTGGTAAATCCTATTTTATAGTAAAATATTTTTCCTATTTTGTAAGATAATCAAATATTACCCATATTTCATCATTCCTTATAGGTATCCTCAGTAGTCCTGTAAAAAATTCCATCATAATGTCATACCACTTCCACATAGGAAGTGGTAGAGTTTGCATGCCCCTATATAATGTGGTATCTCAACCTTCAATTGTTGAAAAACTAGACACCTTGACACATAGTCACCAATTTTTTACTTCATTTTATCCCACTAAAAATGTTCCTTCATATCTCAATACATCTTGGTTCTAATATTGTGTATAGAGAAATTTGATCTATGAGATTCATCTAATAGTTTCCTTTTTAGTTCAGGTACTGATGGAATGCATAAAATCTTTCAAAATTTTAGAACTTCATCCACAAACATGAAGTCTTCCACTATTTCATCTTCAATAGATTCAATTCTCCTTTTAAGGTTATCATCATTAGATTGAGAGTTTTTAATCTTCTCCAGTAAAGATGACATGGTGATCATTTGAAAAAGGAATGATGTTTCTTATTCCTTAACAATTACCATATCCATCTTTACTAGATGCATGAATATATGATATCTCTTAATCGTCATTTGGGTCAGAAGTCCGTGATCTTTCCTGCTTAATGCATCTACAACATTATATTACTTTCATGGGTCGTAGTGTATTAAAGAATCAAAATATCTGAGTAACTCAAGTCGCCTCCATTACCTCATGTTGAGTTATTTATATGTAAAAATGTATTTAAGACTCTTACGATACTTATATATCTCACATATTTTACCATAGAGATAGTGTCTTCGTATTTTTAGATTAAAGATTACAGATACTAACCCAAGATCATGAGTTGGATAATTTTTCTCATGAGTCTTCATATTCCTTGATGCATAAGAAATAAATTTATCATTTTTGATAAGGACACAACCTAATCTATTCTTTGATGCATTTCTGTATATCACAAACCCATCATTTCTAGATGGAAGTGTCAAAATTTGGGCACTTACCAATCTTCATTTCAATTCGTCGAATCCCTTTGTATATAATTTTTCCATAAAAACTTAACCGCTTTACGTGTGAGCTTGGTTAGAGTGTTATCCAATCGGGAAAAATACTGAATGAAATGTCGATAGTAACCTGCTAATCTAATAAAACTACATAACTCAGTTATGTTTGTTGGAGTGGGCCATTATTGGACTCACTTTGTCTTTGCAGGCTCAATTGAGATTCCATCCTTAGAGACAATATGTCCAAGAAAATAAACCAATTGAAGCCACAATTCATACTTTCTAAAATTCTCATATAATTAATTTCGTCTAAGAGTTTTCAGAATTATCCTTAAGTGATTCCCATGGTCTTCATAGATTTTGGAGTTTACCAGGATATCATAGATAAATACCACAACATAGTAATAAATATATTCCTTGAGAACTATAATCATTAGATCCAGGAAAACATAGGGTGCATTAGTTAGTCAAAATGGAATTACTGTAAACTCATAATTCCCATAACTGGTTTGAAATGATTTCTTTGAAATATCTTCCTTCCTCACACATAGCTAATGATATCTAGATCAATGTTCAATCTTTGAAAAAAATAGGCTCTATGAAGTTGATCAAATAAATCATCAATTCGAGGAAGTGGATACTTTTTCTTTATCGTAAAAGCATTAATCTCCCTGTATTCAATGCGTAGATTGATAGATCCATCTTTCTTCTTGATAAATAGAATAAGGAATCCCCATGGAGAAACACCAGGGAGAATAAATCCTTTTTCACTCAATTCTACTAATTGTTTCTTGATTTATACCAATTCCATAGTTTCCATTTTATAAGAAGTATTTTATATAGGTATTGTAATAGGAATTAAATCAAGAGTGAACTAATCTCCCTGCTCTAGAGTATGTCCCGGTAAATCCTCTAGAAACACATCAAAATATTATTTTGTAATAGGTACATCCTCAATTTAAAGATATCATTTCTCACTCATAGATATTGATTTATCATCCTCATTAAGAATTGTATTCAGTAGAGATACTGGGGGTGGATCTAGAGAAGAATTATATGGAGTGGTTTCTGCTCTAAAAATAATGGATTCTATATAATCCCCAAAAATTGTAACTACCTTCTTCTTACAATATATTTTTGATTCATAATATGAATTCAAATCCATACCATGGATTATATCATAGTCAACCATGGGTATGATGATAAAATCAATAGATAAGGAACATTTATATTCCATAATGGGAACTACCTGACACAACTTTGTTGCAATGATATTTCCATTACAAGTTTTGACTAAAAACTGATTTATTAAAATAAATTGGAAATATCTAATTTTTATAGGAAAATGGGAAGTTATAAAAGAATGTGATGATCCAAAATCAAAAAAATCATTGGCTGAGTTTGAGGAAATAATTAAAGCACCTTCCACCACATCGTTAGAAACTTCAACCTCCATGGTTGTGATCGCATAAGATTTCCATTTCTCCGAGGGATTATCCTAAGACATGTTTCCTTGATGTTTTAGATAATCATTTTCATAGTTTACCATTTCCTTACAATTATGGAATTAAACATTTATTATTTGTATCTTCTCCTTACATTAACTATATCAGTGACCCTATTTCTACACTTATAACAAACTCCCATGCCTTTCATGAAATTTCAAGGATGAATCTTTATACAATTCTCAGATAATGATAAATGATTCATTCCCTTATTATTCTTTGGAGATTCACATTTTCCATGATTATCAAAAGACCTATTATTCTCTTCATTTCTCTTGAAAAAATTGGATCTAGAAATTTCTTTCCCTATTTTGATGGCACATAAAACTATTTCATCATATGATGAAATTGTTTGAGATTACAGGGCCCTTCAAAGACTTGGCGTAAGAACATCAAAGAAATGATCAATCGTGTCTTCATAATCATGTATGTAATGTATAGAATACTTGGATTTCCTTATTAAAGTTTCCCCATACTTCACAACACTCTCTTCTTCTATTTGTTTCATGATATGATATTTAATCTTCATTTCATTCCATTTCCCATGAGGGAAATATTTGTCGAATATTACTTCCTTAAAAGTTCTCCATTACATATCTTATATTTCATGTCCCTTAGTGGTATTCGGGATCAAGTACCACCATTGATCAGCATCACCCTTGAGATAATATACTGTTGGTACTACCACTACATTTTCATTACATCTTAATTACAAAAATATCCTTTCAAAGGACTTGATCCACTGATCAGCTACCACTAGATTAGTATTCCCACTAAATGATGTGGGCTTCTGTCACATGAAATGATCCAACATAGGTGTAGCATGGTTATTAATCAGACCTATGTAAGTTATCCTAATATGGTCATGATCTGATCCTCTCCAACACTGACTATGTTGACTTTCTCAGTGGGGTAAATACCTACATTTTTTACAAGTATTGATTCACTTTCTTCCATTATGCTCCATCACTAAACAGTGGAATACACTAAATTAGGTCATAAAGAATAGTTTCTATCTAACAAACACTTAACATAATTTCAAAATTTATACATAGCTTGTCTCATAGTCATAAACATTATTTTTATTTACATTTAAAACCTTCATTTGTAAATAAAATCTGAATTATCCAAAGAATATCTCCCAAGAGTGTCAAACCAGGTGCATAGTAAGACCCATTTTTGTGTAAAAGGATACCTTGGGTCAAGTCTGAAACTCTTTATTGGAGTTGTTACTTCTAGGTACATTTGTTCCAGAACCATGTCCACTTCTAGTATCAAGCCAAGGATTTATTTTCTAGGAAGACCCACATAGTCTCTACCTTACCAAAATTCTATGATGTTACTCTATGCTTATTCTGAATGTCTATAATAGGGTTATATTCCCTAAGTTATATTTTCTAAATCCATCTCTCAAGGATTCTACTAAACATCCTCTGATACCAAATGTAACGCACCGACCCCTGAATCCTAGAGTTGTTGAATTATTACATTAAATTGTCTTGATTACAAGGAATAAAATCACAAAGGACTGGTTAGTTTATTATTCTATAAGAAACTAGATACGTACATGAAAGTCATTCTATATTGGTAAAGGGAAAAAATATAATACCTAAGCAAAGATAATAAACTAAATCCATTAGAACTCAATAAATGATCTCTTCTTCATAACATGTGGAAGGAAAAAATGAAAGGGGTGAGATCAAATTATCAGTAAAGGTTTTATATGGCAGAATCATGAGTTAATCATAACATATTTTTACATAATCAATATGGCATATCGAGTAAAATAAAAACACACTCCATTAAAAAACTATGAATGAAAATGAATCCATAAATTTTATCATAGTGAAAACATCATGGATAGTAATAATTCAACAATGAATAAAGAGAATTCTTATTATTTGGATATCATGTATCTATAACATGAACCATAATACCATTGATTTGGTTTAATTCTTCGGGTAAATACCCATCTTATTCTATTTTGGAAATAACACGAAGGGTTTGTCGCCAACTAATTTGTCTCATGAGACCTATCAATGCATCCGGGGGATATCGAAGGCTCCTATTATCACTTACAGTCCAAGTAATTATTTATAAAAATATTCAATATAAGAACAATATTACTTTTCCATATCTGTATTGAGTAGAGGATATAGATTCATCAATATTTCCATAGTTAAAGTAACATGCCACATAAATACCACATGTAAAATGGATTAAGGATAAAAAAATAATCAAACACATGTATCAAGTATATGGAAATTTAATTTAATTAAAAGTTAAAATGAAAATTATCTCAAAGGGGTAGTATTTACACCACATAAGAATGATTA
This sequence comes from Viscum album, assembly GCA_963277665.1. Classification (NCBI taxonomy): domain Eukaryota; kingdom Viridiplantae; phylum Streptophyta; class Magnoliopsida; order Santalales; family Viscaceae; genus Viscum; species Viscum album. Next base: position 498,703,818 of record OY728133.1, read on the forward strand.
GGTGCATAATACAAAGCAAATCACAATAAAATAGAAATCGAAATGAAGTCCCTTACAACATTGTAATCAATAGAGTTAATAATCATCAATTGAATAACTTAATACCATGAATATAAATATAATAATGATATTATATATCAAATGGATGTAATCATACACCACATAAAATAAATAAGTGTCGAATAATGGAAATCTCCCAGAAATAAATGTGAGATGAGAAACCCCTTACCATAAGCATGAATATATTCTGCACTTGATCTTAATGTCCTGAATAATAAAATTAGATTCATTAATTATTTAGTCCAAAAATTTATCTATATGTACTTTATTTATTATAACTTTATTAAGTTTATTTTTTTTCTTTTTGGATGGGTGAATAGATTCTATTTCATCATTTGAGAGTTCACATTTTCTTAGTTTTAATGATTATTTTTCTTGTAAAAGAGTATGGAAGTTGTTGTAAAATTGAAATTGAAAACCATAATTTAAGTAATGGGTTTTTAATGATCATATAGAAGGTTAAATGATCACATAATTCCATTTGTTATTTTGGGAGAGGATAAATCATTATATAAAATTTTAATGATAAATTCCTGGATTATTTTGATGATTTTTCGATCACCACGAACTCATTTTGTTTTATCTTTAAATACCTTGTTTAAAAACTGATTCTATAACCTAAAATAGTTTATATAACATATATCATGATCTATTTAACCAATAAAAATTGTTTCATGACCATATTAGAAGATGGTAATTGAAATTGAAAACTCGTCCTCCTAGAATGTGATAAATTAACAAATCTCAAACACAATTTTTATTTTTAGTATAAGAGGAGGGGGAAAGAGAGATGATGATGAAATATTTCATTGGGAAAATAAAATTATAGTACATTTAAGGTAATATAATTATAAAATAATTTTAATTAGGGGAGGTGAGGAGATAGAAATAATAGAATGATACTTGTAAAAGAAGTTGAGAGGAAAAGGAAGAGAGGTGTACCTCTTGAGTTCTCCCCCTCGAGAATCTCTTTAAGGCCATTGTTTTTGGTCTTTTGGTGAGACAAGTAGGTCCTGAACATTGGGATATATATTGGGAAGTGTATTTGGAAGAACTTACTGAAGGATCCAATCTTGAGTGGTGTGAGAGGAAGAGAGGCGAGGGGTGGTTTATATAGTGGAGGAGAAAAGGGTTTTTGCATTATTTTCATCATTAGTTTATTATTTTGGCTCAACACTATGAATATTACTAGTTCCTATGAAAAAATAGAAATAATGCAATGTGAGTTCGAACCAATTTCCATTTACAATATCCATGACTCATGAATGATGCCAAAATTCATTTAATTAGAATATTTTGTAAATTATCAAATTTCAATATTTACCAAAAATTCTAGTATTTAAAAAAAATCCAAAAATTTACCCTAACCATTTTTTGATGTGTAGAATAAAAAATGAACTCCATTTTATGAAAATAATTCTATGAATATGACAAATTCAATTTTTAATTAAAATCATCATTTAATTGAAAAATACCAATTTTAAAATTATAACTGATTTTATGTCACATTGATAAATTAGTTAAGGTCTCATTAAATTGTCCTAAAATCATAGAGAAATAAAATATTTATTTGTGAATAAATTTTATGAAAATGAATTTTCTTTTTAATTTATTTTATTAATTATAATTTTGGGATTAAATATTTATTACTCACAAAAATAACAACACTTAATTAGAATATTCACCTTTATTTATAAGGTGCCTAAATTTCATTTATACTTTCATGGGTAAGAATACCATTCATAAGGGTCATATTACAATTCATAGGGGTATGTTTTAATTCAAAAGGGTATGCTACTATTCATAAGGTTAAGTTACTATTCATAAGGGTAAGTTACTATTCAGAAGTGTAAGTTACTATTCACCCAAAAATGTAGTTGATTATATCAGTCTCCAAATATCACCAATATCGCAACCGTGTGTGTCTATTTTTTAAAATTAAAATCACATAAGTGGAAAATTTAGGTTTCATGGCTAGGTTATAACTATGTCCTATAACAAAGTGTTGTTCCACAAAGACTCAGTGTTACATGCATTATAAGCTATCTAATGAATTGAAATTATTTTAGAAGAATCTTACCATAAAATACTGGGGTATTATAGCTCTAGACACCAATACCTGATCGAATCCCAACCATTGAATCCCATAAACCATGATTGCAACATCATAATTCCTTGCTTCTGAAGTATGAAATCTTCACATTCATACATCAAGATAAACAATTTCCCAATTTTTCTAAAATCCAATATGTTATTTATAAAAAACATCACAACTCTTTTTAAATCCATCCAAAAATACATTCTGATATGCTTTCATTACAAAATAAATTAATTTTTAAGTAAAAACTTTATTGAAAAATTAATTCTTATAAAAGGGTGTATTTTTGTGACCCTAAAAGCCTATGTAGAATTGAAAAAAAAATATGAAATCCTAATTTCATTGATATAAGAAATGAACATCCTCTAGAAAATATTTAGTGCTAATAAAGATACTAAGGGGTCTAGTGACAACACCTTCAAGAATAATTATATCATTAAATGAACATTTCCACCAAATCATGTATCATATACATCATGTGAGTACCTATATAATCCATTTTTTACATGATATCAATAGACTACTAGAAATATAACATATCAATATAGTCTTGGCCTCTCATAATTTTTTCTCTAAAAAATTATTTTCAAGTTCATGAATACATCACATCCCACCCATCTATCTAATTATAACATCACATGTCACTTATTTATGTATTTTATCATATAATATATAAAGAAAATAAGAATGGAAATTAATTTCTTATGTATAATTCAATCAAGGGTCATATATTATTTCTTGCCATACAAGTGAAAAAATATCAACATGGGTATGATCTAACAAATAACATGGTCAGTAACATACCCAACCACCCTTGATTAAATTATTTCATATAATAACTTGAGTAAGTAGGGAATCAAAGTATGAAGGCTTCAATGCTACATATCCCAGTAACCTCAGGTAAGAAGGTTTGATAATAATCATACACCCATAAGTATATATACAGTTATATGACATTACATAAGATATAATTCACTAGATCAATCAATGTAATAAGTATCTACTTATTACCCTATTAATCTAACCTTCATACCTCCCAAATAAACCAATTTTATTGATTAAAAAACTCTATGAATGATAATACTACAATTCATCACAACCCATAATAATCTATGATGATCATCGATTAGGGAAAACTGAACGTCATACTTCTGAGGGTATATTATCATTCAACCATTTATGTAAAATAAATTATAGTACACGTGAATAAATGACAATTTTGATATTGAATTTATTATAATTACATGATACTTTTATGAAATTTATATCAATCTCTCAAGTGTCCAATACCTAGAGATTCAACATGATCGAGATGATTTTGTTAATATAATGGTTTCAAAAATGGATCTATTAAATTCTCCTCATAATACACCCTAATGATCTTTACATAACCCATATAAATGATCTCTCAGGTAATATGTTATATGTGAAGGATTTTTTTCTCCTTTGGATAGACTGAGTTTCCCTATCCTGAGAAACAACCTCATTTTTGTCACAATATATCTCGATTTCTTCCTTGATTATAGGAACCACCCAATGTTTAAAAATAAAATTCATAATAAAAATTCCATCCTTCACTGTATCTGATACATTTATATACTCTTACTCTATTGTATATTTCTCTATAGTGGCTTATTTGGAACTATTGCCACCAATATCTCCACTATTCAATGAAATCATAAATCCAAATTTATGTTAAATATCATATTTTTGGGTTGAAAATTAATATCTATGTAACCTATTACACCGAGTTCATCATTTACTCTAAATTACTAGAACATATCCTTAGTCCTTAAGTACTTAAGGATGTTTTTCATAGAAATATAGTGAGTCTCACCGTGATTTTTTGGTAAATAATTATATTATCAATGTATAATAGATGTCAGGTCAAATACACTTCATAGAATGCATGATTGATCATGTGGAAGAATTATAAAGAATCATATCCATCCTTTCTAACTCCATGGAAGGATCCCGAATCATCCTAAGATTCATTCCATGAAAAACTAAGAAAGGACACTTCTTGGAGTCCTCTATGCTAAAACAATTTATCAGTTTACCAATATATGGGTTCAGAAATGGTCCAAGAAACCATTTAGATCTATCTATGTAGATATTAAAAACAATTATATAGGTAACTTCACCCATGTATTTCATTGAGAAATATTTTCCTTGCCACAAATTTATAGAATGAAGTGCCTGGAAATCATTTTTGATAACAAGAATATCATCTTGATAGAATATTAGAAATACTATAACATTACCACTAGCCCTGTTATACCCATATGGATTATCCATGTTTTCCTTGAAATCAAACTCCTTTATTTCATCATCAAAAAAGATATTCAAACTCTAAGAAGCTTTCTTTAGTCCATACATGGACCTTTGAAACGTTCAATCCTTTGTAATCTCATTTGGAACTTCAAAATATTTAGGCTATATCATATACCTATAAAAGGATAAATTCCCATTATTGAATACCTTTTTTTACATACATATGATATATAACATATTCATAATGAGCTTCTATGGATAGGAAAATATTTATGTACTTTTTTATTGAAATGGGTGAAATGCTCTCTTCATAGGCAACACCATGAATTTGTTTGTAACCTTTTTACATTAGTCATTATTTATAGATAGAAACTATAAAATCCATGCTAGTTTTATTTAAGAAAACATACTTATACCCTATGGGTCTTACCCCTTAATGTTCATCTTCTATGTTCTATGATCGGTTAGTGTACATGGAATCCATCTTATACACCATGAATTTTAACCATTTCTCGGAATCAGAACTCTCAACAGATTCCCAATAATTTGTAGGTTCATCCACTATGAACATTAACTTATCATATCTTTCTACATGATAACTATCTTTTACTTTCTCGTTATTAATTTGACTAGACCTTTGAGTTTCTTGTGTAACTTGAGTCTATTATTCTCCAATAACGCTTTATGGAAGGGACAAAACCTCTATCTCAAGATCTCTTCCATTTTATTGGTCTTGAAATTTTCTATGTTAAGAATTCCTGCCATTGACTTCTTAATAAATTTTTTGTATTTATAGGAAAACACCATATTAAGACACACACACTTTTTGTTCAATAATAATATCATTTAGTTTCCTTGTGATAACCAACAATGGACCATTTTTATAACTTAGGGACTAGAATGTTAGAATCCAGTCATCATATGAGTGCTTAGAAACCTGAAATCATCATAAAATATATAATGGGACATTTGGTAGTCCATATATCATATGTCGTATTTATAAAATCTTTAAATGGCACATGATTACGTATGAATAAAGAAGTCTCTAGAGAATAACCTCAGAATGAGATAGGGAGGACACATATACTAACCATCGATCAAACTATGTATGAAAAGGTGAAATTCATACTTCAAAACACCCCATTCCAATAATATATAATGAGAGTATTTAGGTGTGAAACAATTTCTTGTTTCTGGTCTAATCAGTTAAGAAATACTGACTTAAGTATTCTTCACCTCGATCTAATCGTAGGACATTAATTCCTCCACCCAGTTGATTTTGTACTTCATTATGAAACCGTTTGATCTTTAAAAAAATTATACATAGATTTAATAATAAATATATATATATATATATTGAATATAGTCATTTCTAAATGTAATTAAGTACCCAACACCCCCATTTTCTTATATGCTCATTTGTTTACATACATGACTCTGTATGAAAACCAATATCCCACTACCCTCTCACATTTTCTCGGAAAATAATAATTTATCAATTTTATAATAAACAAGTTTCACAATTCGAAAATTATTCTTAATTAAATGAGTCTAACAATCCATCTTTTTGGAGTATTGGAAGGAATTTTTTTTAAATGCCCAAGGAAACAATTCCAAAGGTAGTGGTATTAGAATCATCCCAGAACATCTTATTTTGAATATTACAAACAATATTATCCAAATTAGGATTATATAATAAATTAATTACACTCCCAATGCCAGAAAAAATTTCATCCCTGTTCATAGAACAACTCTATCTCTTAATAATGGATGAAAATTCCATCTTGTACAGGAAAGATACAAAAATAAATTTCCTATTTATGGTATGACCATAATAATATTATTTAAATTCAATGATAAAAAAAAGGTAAAATCAAATAATTGGTTAAGACATCTAATTTAGACACACTTTATCTATTACCAACAAAAATATATACTTCATAATTCTTAAATTCCTTACTATCCTTGAGTTTCTGTTTTTCAAAAAAATGTGTGACATACACCCATTTTAAAATACTGATGAGTCAAATTCAGTTGAATTGATCCCAATAATGTTCAAATTAAGGTACTATGAATGTCTCTACTTAAGAAGATGTTACATATTGTTACTAGGTTTCAGGTATTTCTATTCCCTGCCTTTGATCATAATTTGTTTTGGTGTGATTCTTGGTCTTCTGAGAGTGTTTGGAATGTTTTTTCTTGAGAATTATAAAATAAAATCTAGATATTCTAAATGGAGCTATGTTTTTTATGAAGAATAGTTTATTTATGATCATTCATATGGTTCTGAAACTCTGGAGTAGGCATGGAGGATTTTACATGAATGATTGAGTGTGGTTTTTGGTGCTTATTTATATAGAGCCATAATTGTGGCATGGAGATATGGCTCTGAAGTGGGGGCTTGAGTGGTCGTTTCAGGAGCCTTTACCATTTTTGGGGGTATATATGACATTGTTCATAGGCTTTTCCAGAGCCTTACCATTGGTAAAGAATATCTAGGTGAAGCTTGTAGCGTAGACTCAGGTGGAATTTTGGACCGTGTGTGGTTGCAACATGGTCTTCTGTGTGGCGTCGTATATTGTTCACTTTTCAAAATATCTATTGTGTAGTGCTATAGGTTGTTCCATGGTCGATAGTTTCCAAACATTGAAACACCAAACCCCATTTTAAATTCCAACTTACCTCCTACTAAACTCTAACTTGACCTTTGGATTTTTGGGGGCTCACAAAAGGTATTTTAGATCCTCCAACCTTTTTTATTCTCAGATCAACGAACCGGAAGATGAATTTGATACCCCTTTGGTATGTTAGACTTATTCATTTCATGAAATACTCTATTAATCTCTTATATTATATTATATTGATGAATCCTAATGTTACTGACGGATATGATCCTGATTTTGGTGGAGCAAGACTCTAGGTATTTCCTCCATGAGCTTTCTCACCTCTGGGATTCCATTTGAGTTTCCCATTAATGGTGTTTGATTGATCATTTTATTGGGTGGTAAAAATATAGGTGGTTTCATATTGGTTTAACCTTTAACTAAAACCATGATCTATTTCTTTATTCAAAAATTATTTTCGATTTTTTTTCCGAAACATTGAATTATGATGATATAATGATTGATTTCAACGAAATGAGATTTATGAAATGGAAAACTTTTTTAAAGGATTTGAAAATATATTTTTATTTGAGAAAAGTGGGATTGAAATGATTTGATGATATTTCTTGAAAAATGGCTTAATATGATGGTTTATTTTGAATAAAATGGACTTGATGAAAACTTATATAGTGGTTTTAAAATTTAAATTCCATGTTGAACATGAAATTGGGAATTTGAACTATGAATGATGAATTGAATTGAATTTATTTCCAATGATTGATTGATTGAGAAATGAATATTTGATCCTATTTATTTAGTGGTTAATTAGGATTAGAACACTATGACTCTAACTCTCTAAAATAGATTGATAATGAAAACTATAACTAAAATTACTTCAACATTATTGGTCTTGATGGGGTTTTGATTCATTATATCATAATGGATGGAGCCTATGAACATGTAAAAACAAAATGATCCATGATGATTGACCAAAAATTCTGAGGACCCAATATCCTAAATCTAAATAACCACAAGGATTATGAACATGTTTATTTTTACATGATTATTACATTCTGGGGATTATAGAACTATTTTATTCATTACATTGATTCATTAAATTATTTATTTAAGCCTATTTTGATATACCAACCATTATATACATGATTATATAGAATTTTTTGATGTAAATTCTGTAAATGATTTACCATGACATGTATATATTCAAATTGAATCATATATGGTTTATTTTTACTGTAGCTGCTTATAGAACACTTGGTGAGACCCTATTGTAACACCCCAGGTAAATAAAGAATATAACGTTTTTATATTTATCCATATTTGTGAATAAAATATTAATATGACTTTAAAGGGGACGTTATGCACGATGGCGTACCCAACACGCAACAATGAGTTTCTTGGGAATCTTACGTTGCACTCTAATAATAAAATAATATTATTTTAAATGGTAGTTAACATGTAGCCATTGTATTGGCGGGAATGGATAGAAATAACTAAAATATTATTATATATGTTTTTAAATGTTTTTACATTTATCCAATAAATGATAAAGGCTTAAAATACGGAAAGAATTCAATTTTATGTGTATATGCCCTAGTTTTCACCAAAGGTTCACTTATCGCCTTTTGATGGAGAACTGTCATTAAATATAGTTTTGTTCACTCTTATAAATTCTATTGGACCAAATAAAACTCTTCTTTAGAATCGGGACATCAAAATTTACTTTGTGTAAATTTTTGGTATCTTTCCGATAAAGTTCATTTTTTAATGAATAGTGTAAAATGTTGTATTTTAATTCAAAACCTCTTTTTGATCTAATTTATTTATATGATTATATTATCTTTTGAATTGGTTTTAAAGTGAAATTAGAATATATTTTTACCATTAAATACAATAGTGGTCGTTGGAATTAATTTCACTTTGAAATCAGACTTAAACTAGTGTCAATCTTTTGATACTTATTATTTCATAAAAACACACTATTTACTCTGACAACGGGAATTAATTATTAAATTAATTAATGTGACTTATATGATTTTAATTTTGTAAAATAGACTTCATTTCTGAATTCGGAATATCAAATATATCTTAGGGTGAATTTTTGGGATTTTTCTGAAAAACTTCAATTTTTGATGAATAGTGAAACCACTTAGTGGTACTTATCAAAACTGATTTTTCGTTTAAATGAAATTTTACCACTTCTGTGTTTTGAATTTCAAAAATCTGACATACATGGTTGTCATTAAGATGTAAAATGTGGTTTAATGGGATTAAAATAATTTTTTGGTGAATAGTAACTTATTAAGTTTTTAATCGCGATTAGAGGTAATTAGTGCAATTTATAGCAAAAATGATATTATAATAAAATGAAAATACCTTGACACATGTCCTACCCCAATTGGATGTGTCATGGACGACCAAGAAAATCCATGGGTCAACTTGGGGACCCCATGGAGCCACTTTGGTTGGGAAATGACATGAATAACGTTTTATTTAATGTTAAAGTAAAAATGACACAAACATGAAATGTTTTACTAAAACATTTTTTACATGGGGTTATACAAGTCATATTTTTGACTATAAATAGTAATTGGAAAGATAAAAAGATTTCCTACATCATAGTATTTTTTTTATAATTTGTAGACGTTAAATAAATTAAATTATTTTGATGCAGCGATGACCTCATTATTTGATGATTTAAATAAAATGGAATGATAATGTCAAATATAAGACCTACACATGTCCAAAACCTATTGGATGGGTGGATTTAGAAACCTTATCATCATTTCCTAGAATTATATCAATGTGGGACCCTTTAAATCTGAAACTCATTTTCAAATAAAGTAACATTTCTTTACTTTCCAAAAGTGCCCCTCCTCTCCTCTTATAAAAGGCCCCCACCTCTACCTCCTTACACACATTTCCAAAGCCTTTGGCTCGGCCAACCCCTACCCATTTTGTCTCTAACCATTCTTCTATAACTTCTTGAAGCCTCACTTTGGGCAGAATCCTTTCCAAGGAAGCCTTTGAGATCAAATCAAAGGAAGTTACCCGATTTTAAGGTAATGTCTTCGCTTGAGTCCTTTTTTTTTATTTTGCTTATCCAACCCCCCAAACTCATTTTATTATTTTATTTTGTAACAAATAAAGTATATTCAATATACTAGGATGTTTTTATAAGAAGGTTTCGAGCTAGACATACACACACCAACATCTAATGGTTAAAGAACATACTGTTTCTGTGGATGGCGAATTTCTACCTCCCGAAACGATGATTGTTCAACATTCTTCTAACACCTTAAAAGGTGGCCATTAAGATGAAACTATATTTACATATTATATCTAATATGTTTATGTTTTACTGAATCTTCTGTATTTTTCATTTATGGCATACCTTTATGGTTTCCATTATGGGTAAACACGATATCTTCATTTAAGGAAGTGCGGACTACCACCCCCTCAAAGTGATTTGATTCGTTAATACCATATATGGTACATATAAAAGATATATTTAATGATATTATATATGATACCAAACTGGAATTAAAATAATATTATGTATCATGATGTTTTAATTCCATTAAATATGAAATAGAAATGGAAGTAGCGTTCATGCATACATACGGCTTACCGTCTCCATGAACGGTGCATTTCATTTCTTAACTCTAAATGTTATGTAATATTATAAATGCATGAATATAATGGATATATATGATATATATGATATATACATCATGAATACAATTCTGGATATAATGAACCATTGACCACATGAACAACATGTAATTGTAAGAAGTCCACTTTCGACTTAAGAACCAAATATCGACAAAACAAACATTATTAACTTAAATGATTACATAATGTTTATGACATGGTAATAAGTGATATAAAAGGAATAATGAACTTGAAAAAGGTTCTTAAGGAAGTAGAAATTAACTCAAGTTTATTATTCAGGATATTAAAGAATGATCGATTCATGTCGGACCCGAGGTAAGGGATCTTACTCCTCTCTTTCTTTTTAAGTACACTCTTTTATGTCATTCCTTCTAAAGCTCATATTTATTGTGATTGGGATGTTCTTTTATATTAATCTTACTTTAATTTTTATGTACATATGATGAGAGAACCTATTCTCTCTCATCAATCCATTTTGGTAGTTTTGAGTGGCGCCGTTAGGCTGCCGAGTTTTCGTAAGAGATTTTTCATCTCACTTTTATTCCCATGAGATTTATGCTACATTTGCCACAATTTCCTTTGAGTGGTTTATGTACTTCCCATTATTACACTCCTTTTTTAATATAATTCTATTTATGGGTATTTACATATTCATTGTATGACACTTCTTCAATGGGGTGTACTTTTCGAAAGTTACCCAAGTCGGTAAGAGAACCTTTCACCCTCCTCTTTTTAATAGACTTCGTTTGTTATGTCTTTTAATTCACATACTATTATGTTGGGATATGTTATTCTATATCCTTATTGATGTAAATTTTTTGTCCAAGTGATGAGATTCCCTTTTTATCTCTCATCAACTCATTTTCTGAGTTTTGAAGTGATGCCGTTAGGCTGTCGAATTTTACCAAGGGAACTTTTTAACCCAATTTCGATTTCTTTGGGTTTAACATGTAGTTATTGAATATGTCATATTTTGAATATGTGCGAATGACCTTTTATTGTTTTACACTTAATATCCACTTATATTGGTTGTATTTATATTTGTCACACATAATTTTGAGATTGAATTATCCTTAATTTAAGGATACCTTCTTTATAAGGGATTTCATCACATTTGACATTTCTATTGAGACTTCATTGTTGTTATGCACCAATTCACTCTTATATGGTTTATATACTGTCCTTTGGAATATTATATCATGAATCCATTTATTCTCATGATATTATAAAGTTCTGACTAAATGTTATTCCTCAATTATTGTATTCAAGTGTGTCTAATTTTGGTAAAACCCCTTTAACCAAAATATCACTTTAAATGTTTTAAATATTTGTTCTTATTAATATCCATGTTTTCAAAATGGTTTTAAGGATTTATTTATATAGATATTAATGGTTTAAAATTTTAAAAGCTTCAAGGTGGTATGAGACACTTTGATTCAAAAATCTCTTTATTAAATGTTTTAAATGGTTTTGGAAATGGTTTCTTTTTTAATGGATTCATTATTTCAATATACTAAAATGTTATATTGTGATTGAAATGTGGAAATGTTATGTTTCCTTTATGCATGTTTTATGTGATACATTTATGTTATGGTTCTTGGGAATTGTTATGAAAACGGGTGGTTCCGTGATAAACTAAGGGCAGGTGAGCCCGATATAGCTCTCCAATGCATTGGGTAATGCGAAGAAGTGAACAGTTAAGGTTTCTCCGAAGAGATTTAGGGAATATACTATGGTGGGTATTCCAAACGTAACCAAGAGGGTTACTCCCTATGTAAGAATGTTATGAATGCCTCAAGTTACCTTTATTTCTTATGATTTCTATGATTTATTCATGATTTTATGAGGTCTGTTAAAGTGCTTATGTTTTATGGGTAAAGTATGATTTCATTCTTATGTATACATATACTCATGTTTCCTTTCCAAATTTTTATATCCCTTACTGAGATTTTTATGCTCATCCCAAGTTTTTGAAATGTTTTCACAGGTCATGGAAAGGGTACATGATATGATGATAGTGTCAAGGAAGTGTCAAGAAAGAATCCATGTTTTATTTTAAATATGTTTCCGTTGATGGGAAAAATGAATACTATCTTTTATGTAACCACTTTTTTTAAATGTGGAATGTAATGAAAGTTTTATGATCTAATTCTCTAAAACTCTAAACCTGAAAAGATCCTCAATGTGTAATCTTGTAATAACTCAAGATTAAGTAAGGTATAAGGGTGGGGCCTTATAGTTGGTATCAAAGGTCGGTTTAGATAACATTATAGGTTAGGGTATTCTCTAAGCATAAGTGACATTACCATAATGGTTAGGATTTCAGAAAGTGTCCTAGTTTTAGATAAAGTGAATGAGTAAGTATATCTTAGTGTTTATCTTCCTCATTAGTACATGATGGTTTTTTTGATATACTCACACTGTCCTTTCTGTTTTTAGTGAATGGATGGATCTAGCAGGCACCAAAGAGACAACAGGTGTTAAGGAAACTATGGTGGTTCTCCGATTAAGATACTAGATAAAATGGGGGATTCAATGAGGAAACATGTGGTTGTTCTAAACCAACTATAAAGGAGTCATGATAAACAACTTGAACCTTCGTATGTTCTGTAATGCATCTTGTACGAGATGACCAATCGATGTGGAAGTTCAGGTAATAATTATAAAGGTAACCATTAGAGTTTATATGATCCTTACTTTTGAGGTAATTATGGGTTATTATATGTTATGATGGAAAATGAAAGGAATGAGATAAACTTGAGGTTAAAATATGTTATGATCATTTTTGAAGATTTTATCTCGTTTTGGGGAATGTTTTAAGAATTATATAGTTTTGGAAAAATGACAACACGCAGACCGTGTGACAACCCGTCGCGTCGGACAAAGATGCGGGAATCGAACCCCCAACCAAAGTGCGACTGGTATTTATTGCCTACCACTGGACTACGTGAAGTCCTAGTTAGTTTGACTGATTCTTTTTAGTTATATGATTTTATTAATTAAGAGTAAGTTGATTTTGGGTTATCTATGGAAATTTATTAACCTATCATGGAGGATATGTGATTAGGTTAATTAATTTTCAATACGAGACTTTAAGAGCAACTCATGTTGTTTGGAGATAAATGTTACGATTTAACTTAGAAGACTATGTGACTAAATCCTTCAAATATTTGGGATTCAATCTTAGTTTGGTTTACTTTGAATAATTTTATGGACAAATTGTTTATCGGATGGTCCTCGTTGAACTTTGGGATTTTTTGGACAAATTTTGGAGATTAAGAATAGATTTTCTTTTTATAAAGGGTTATCCTTTACTGGATTATCTGATCTTGTACTAACCTTTTTGGTTTTGTTTTTGGTTAAATTCTAAAGACATGGGAAGTATATAGTTCTCTTTTGTAGATTAGGTGATTCTCTAGAAGTTTATTATAGTGAACAAGTCTTCCTAAATACTCGTCTTTAGGAGAAAATATGAGTTTGTGTAAGGAATCTAATAAAATTTGAAAGTCAACATGATAAGTTATTATGTTTCATTATGAATAAATTCCTAAAAAAAACAAAAAAAAACAAAAAAATGTTGTCTATTAACTTTTCCTACTGGGGAATCGAATACCGTTTAACCCATTACAAGTTTGTGATTTTCTTATGGTTAACTTTCTCCTAGACATGTTTACTATCACTCCCCCTCAAGAACATAACCCTTTGATTTTTCTTCCATGTCCATGTTTTCCTACACGGAATCCTATTATGGGTTAACTCCGGTGACCTCTGTACTTATCTTTCTTTATTTTAATGTGATTGTTTTACCGACTCTTGTTCTGATGTGGGACTTTCAAGGATGTTTCCAAGCTCAATTTTAAAATTGCGAGGACGCAATTCCCAAAAGGGGGGAATGATGTAACACCCCAGGTAAATAAAGAATATGAAATTTTTATATTTATCCATATTTGTGAATAAAATATTAATATGACTTTAAAGGGGACGCTATGCTCGATGGCGTACCCAACACACAACAACGAGTTTCTTGCGAATCCTACGTTGCACTCTAATAATAAAATAATATTATTTTAAATGGTAGTTAACCTGTAGCCATTGTATTGGCTGGAATGGATATAAATAACTAAAATATGATTATATATGTTTTTAAATGTTTTTACATTTATCCAATAAAAGATAAAGGCTTAAAATATGGAAAGAATTCATTTTTATGCGTATATGCCCTAGTTTTCACTAAAGGTTCACTTATCGCCTTTTGATGGCGAACCATCATTAAATATTGTTTTGTTCCCTCTTATACATATATTAGACCAAATAAAACTCTTCTTTAAATTGGGACATCAAAATTTACATTGTGTAAATTTTTGGTATCTTTCCGATAAAGTTCATTTTTTAATGAATAGTGTAAAATGTTGTATTTTAATTCAAAACCTCTTTTTGATATAATTTATTTATATGATTAGATTATATTTTGAATTGGTTTTAAAGTAAAATTAGAATATATTTTTACCATTTAATCCAATAGTGGTCGTTGGAATTAATTTCACTTTGAAATCAGACTTAAACTAGTGTCAATCTTTTGATACTTATTGTTTCATAAAAACACGCTATGTGCTCTGACAGCGGGAATTAATTATTAAATTAAATAATGTGACTTATATTTTTTTAATTTTGTAAAATAGACTTCATTTTTGAATTTGGAATATCAAATATAGCTTAGGGTGAATTTTTAGGATTTTTCTGAAAAACTTCAATTTTTGATGAATAGTGAAACCACTAAGTGGTACTTATAAAAACTGATTTTTCTTTTAAATGAAATTTTACCAGTTATGTGTTTTGAATTTCAAAAATCCGACATACATTGTTGTCATTAAGAAGTAAAATGTGGTTCAATGGGATTAAAATAATTTTTTGGTGAATAGTGACTTATTAAGTTTTTAATCGCGATTAGAGGTAATTAGTGCAATTTAAGGCAAAAATGATATTATAATAAAATGAAAATACCTTGACACATGTCCTACCCTTATTTTATGTGTCATGGCCGACCAAGAAAAGAAATGGGTCAACTTGGGGACCCCATGGAGCCACTTTGGTTGGGAAATGACATAAATAACTATTTATTTAATGTTAAAGTAAAAATGACACAAACATTAAATGTTTTACTAAAACAATTTTTACATGTTGATATACAAGTCATATTTTTGACTATAAATAGTCAGTGGAAAGATAAAAATATTTCCTACATCATAGTATTTTTTTTTATAATTTTTAGTCGTTAAATAAATTAAATTATTTTGATGCAGCGATAACCTCATTATTTAACGATTTAAATAAAATGGAAGGATAATGTAAAATCTATAACCTAAAAATGTAGAAAACCTATTGGATGGGTGTATTTCGAAATATTATCATCTTATCCTCGAATTATATCAATGTGGGACCCTTTAAATCCGAAACTCATTTTCAAATAATGTAACATTTCTTTACTTTCCAAAAGTGCCCCTCATCTCCTCTTATAAATGGCCCCCACCTCAACCTCCATACCCACACTTCCAAAGCCTTTGGATCAGCCAAACCCTGCCCATTTTGTCTCTACACATCCCTTTCTAACTCCTTGAAGCCTCACTTTGGGCAGAATCCTTTCCAAGGAAGCCTTTGAGCTCAAATCAATGGAAGTTACCCGATTTTAAGGTAATGTCTTCGCTTGAGTCCTTTTGTTTCATTTTGCTTCTCCAACCCCCAAAACTCTTTTTATTATTTTATTTTGTAAAAAATACAGTATCTTAAATATACTAGGATGTTGTTATAAGAAGGTTTCGAGCTACACATACACACACCAACATCTAATGGTTAAAGAACATACTGTTTCTGTGGATGGCGAATTTCTGCCTCCCGAAACGATGATTGTTCAACATTATTCTAACACCTTCAAAGGTGGCCATTAAGATCACACTATATTTATATATGATATATAATAATTTTATGTTTTACTTAATCTTCTATATTTTTCATTTATGGCATACCTTTATGGTTTCCATTATGGGTAAACACGATATCTTTATTTAAGGAAGTGCGGACTACCGCCCCCTCAAAGTGATTTGATTCGTTAATACCATATGTGGTACGTATAAAGGATATATTTAATGATATTATATATGATACCATACTGGAATTAAAATACTATTATGTATAGTTATGTTTTAATTCCATTAAATATGAAATAGAAATGGATGTAGCGTTCATGCGTACGTACGGCTTACCGTCTCCATGAACGGTGTATTTCATTTCTTAACTCTAAATGTTATGTAATATTATAAATGCATGAATATAATGGATATATATGATATATGTGATATATAAATCTTGAATAAAATTATGGATATAATGAACCTTTTACCACACGAACAACATGTAATTGTAAGAAGTGCACTTTCGACTTAAGAACCAAATATCGACAAAACAAACATTATTAACTTAAATGATTAAATAATGTTTATGACATGGTAATAAGTGATATAAAAGTAATAATGAACTTGAAAAAGGTTCTTAAGGAAGTAGAAATTAACTCAAGTGTATTATTCAGGATATTAAAGAACGATAGAGTCAAGTCGGACCCGAGGTAAGGGATCTTACTCCTCTCTTTCTTTTTAAGTACACTCTTTTATGTCATTCCTTCTAAAGATCATCTTTCTCGTGATTGGGATGTTATTTTATATTACTCATACTGTAATTTTTATGTACATATTATGATAGACCCTATTCTCTCTCATCAATCCATTTTGGAAGTTTTGAGTGGCGTCGTTAGGCTGCCGAGTTTTCGTAAGAGATTTTTCATCTCACTTTTATTCCCGTGAGATTTATGATACATTTGCCACAATTTCCATTGAGTGGTTTATGTACTTCCCATTATTACACTCCTTTTTCAATATAATTCCATTTATGGGTATTTAAATATTCATTGTATGACACTTCTTCAATGGGGTGTACTTTTCGAAAGTTACCCAAGTCGGTAAGGGAACCTTTCACCCTCCTCTTTTTAAAAGACTTCATTTGTTATGTCTTTTAATTCACATAATATTATGTTGGGATATGTTATTATATATCCTCATTGATGTAAATTTTATGTCCAAGTGATGAGATTCCCTTTTTATCTCTCATCAACTCATTTTCTGAGTTTTGAAGTGATGCCGTTAGTCTGTTGAATTTTACCAAGTGAACTTTTTAACCCAATTTTGATTTCTTTGGGTTCAACATGTAGTTATTGAATATGTCATCCATTGAATATGTGTGAATGAACTTTTATTGTTTTACACTTAATATCCACTTATATTGGGTGTATTTATATTTGTCACACATAATTTTTTGATTTAATTATACTTAATTTAAGGATACCTTCTTTATAAGGGATTTCATCACATTTGACATTTCTATTGAGACTTCATTGTTGTTATGAACCAATTCACTCTTATATGGTGTATATACTATCCTTTGTAATATTATATCATGAATCCATTTATTCTCATGATATTATAATGTTCTGACTAAATGTTATTTCTCAATTATTGTATTCAAGTGTCTCTAATTTTGGTAAAACCCCTTTAACCAGAATATCGTTTTAAATGTTTTAAATATTTGTTCTTATTAATATCCATGTTTTCAAAATGGTTTTAAGGATTTATTTATATGGATATTAATGGTCTAAAATTTTAAAAGCATCAAGGTGGTATGGGACACTTTTATTCAAAAATCTATTTATTAAATGTTTTAAATGGTTTTGGAAATGGTTTCTTTTTGAATGGATTCATTATTTCAATATACTAAAATGTTATATTGTGATTGAAATGTGGAAATGTTATGTTTCCTTTATGCATGTTTTATGTGATACGTTTATGTTATGGTTCTTGGGCATTGTTATGAAAATGGGTGGTTCCGTGATAAACTAAGGGCGGGTGAGACCGATATAGCTCTCCAATGCATTGGGTAACGCGAAGGAGTGAAACGTTAAGGTTTCTCCGAAGAGATTCAGGGAATATACTGTGGTGGCTATTCCAAACATAACCAAGAGGGTTACTCCCTACGTAAAAATGTTATGAATGCCTCAAGTTACCTTTATGTCTTATGATTTCTATGATTTATTCATAATTTTATGAGGACTGTTAAAGTGCTTATGTTTTATGGGTAAAGTATGATTTCATTCTTATGTATACATGTAGTCATGTTTCCTTTCCATAGTTTTATATCCCTTACTGAGATTTTTATGCTCATCCCAAGTTTTTGAAATGTTTTCACCGGTCAAGGGAAGGGTACATGATATGATGAAAGTTTCAAGGAAGTGTCAAGAAAGAATCCATGTTTTATTTTAAATATGTTTCCGTCGATGGGAAAAATGAATACTATCTTTTATGTAACCAGATTTTTTAAATGTGGAATGTAATGCAAGTTTTATGATCTAATTCTCTAAAACTCTAAATCTGAAAAGATCCTCAATGTGTAATCTTGTAATAACTCAAGATTAAGTAACGTATAAGGCTAGGGCCTTATACCTATAGGGCTTTTTATCTGACAAACTACCTTTTTATTCAATAATTTGTATATTATGTTATTCTAGGTCTAGGAAAATGGAAAGTTAAACATAGAGGTTTTGGGTGTGCTCTATTTGTGGTACCCTAGTGTGATGATGGTGACTGGCGGTGTTATGTTCCACTTATTACATGGGTATTTTAAGATCTTATCTTGATGTTAATGCGTTTCTTTGTTAGATGATGTATTACATTGGGATATATCTATTTCTATGGTACTTTCTTCTTAAGGAGTGTTTGTAATAATAACTATGTATTTTTTATCTTATACTTTTATGTATTGATGTTTTATTCTTGTTGGAAAAACAATTCCCGTTGTTTTTTAGTATGATTCCAAGTGCTATTTGGTATCCCATGGGGATCGAGAATTCACTTCAGGATATGTTAGAGTGAAATAAGTTACCGGTGTATTAGGGGATCATGGATGGTTTGTATCAAATTGGTACTATATGTAAATTTGGTTCATATTTTATTAATATTGTTATGTAGATTCGAGATGTCCTAGTAGACTAGTGGTAGGATTGTTGGGAAATAAGGGGAAATTGCTAGTGAGTTCCTTTCCAGATCATACCCTAGTGAGCCATAAGTCACCTTCAGTGTTTATGAAACGTGTCATTGAGGAATAAATTGATATGAATCTAGTATTTTGTAACATCCCAGACTGACGGACCACCAATCTAATAGCTAGATAGGTGGGTCACATGACCTCAATCATGTCACCCCTTATTCTAGAGGCTGATGAATAGCAGTGAGGTTATAAAGAGGTGATAATGGGGATACTATACCCTCATATCATATTATGACAACATTATTTTAAATAAGAATAAAAAAATAGAAGAATTATTAATAAACAAAAGAAAAAGTAGATAAATGATAATATAAACCAAATATAAAATATGTCCATCACCAATTTACAATAGATGCATTCATGTCCTCATAAATATACACAACTAAAACAATAGACAAACAATGGAAAAAAACTTTAAAATACAAAATAATGAAAGGAATGAAAATCCACGAGTGAAATATCTATGAGCATCCTGAGCTCAAGCTCAGTCCTATGCTCCTAACTCCCTTGTAAAACCAAAATAACACAAGCAAGAATCCATGGTCCTACGAACACAAGGTCTACATGGGTACCCAAGTGCAATGAAGAACAATTAAGGGCGTGAGATATAAATCCTAGAAGGTTAATACACACAATTTCTATAACCTAATCAAGTCCATGAATAATTAATAAAGTTATGCGCATGTAATATGAATAATAAACAGTATTTAAATAAACTACCACTAGCCTACTCAGGTTCCTAAAGGTCACTTGGTGGCTCTATATGCATTGTCTCATAGTCAAAAAGGGTGTTTGAATAGTAACCATTTGTATATAGTAATAATATATACAGAATATAGTTATATATTTCATCCACCTATATGAACCAAGTATGTTCAAATGTATTTGGGCAGGTACTTGGAATGAAAATTTCTCGCTGGACTAGTGCATAACTCAGTCATCCATAACCAGTATGAATGAGCCTATAAGCTCCAGAAAAGGGTAAATTCCCTAAATATCATAATGAGTGGGATAAATCATTCTCGTTTCTTGAGATAGAGAGTGTTCCATCAGGTATACAATCGAACAATAGTGAGTGTGTCATCATGTCAACACTCACAAGGGGTGCAGTGCATCATGCCCACTATCCACATAGTATCACTGGTGATATATGTCATGATCAACACATGATGTATGGGAGAATGATTCATCCATTATCAACATCACCCTTTCCATAACTCCATATCCTATGTCAAGGAATAACCACATTTATAGTAATAAGATCCCTGAGGCATTACCTCCCACAATATTCGTTTTATAAGACAAAATTCAATTAGTATAATCAAATTATTATTATAGAATATACTAAACATAAAATGATCAGAATGTCCTTACCACCCATTACTTTTCGATAAATTTAAATAATGTAATTTAATTCACATAATCCATGATAATTGAAATAAAACAAGTGGTGTGTTCGTACCACCTTATTTATTCCTATTTCATTTATACCATTTAGTTTATTAGTAGAATGAGAACCATCATTTCAATCAATTGCATTTAATACTTTCCAAATAATTAATCAAAACATGTAAATTCATTTGTAAAAGTTCAAAGGGGAAATTTTAATGTACCATGGTCTAAATAGGAAATTACCTACTTGATCCATCACATTTATTAAGAAATTCAGGCCCTTATAAAGAGCTTAGTGAAAGCAATGCACTTAGATGGTTCATCAGTTCAAAAAATATATATCAAAGGACTTCAACTCCATTTAAAAATAACCAAAAAAGAGTTTTAAAAAACATTCTTTATAAAAAACTTTAACAAAATGATAGGAAAACCACCAATTCCATAAATCAAATAAAGATGAAATTCACTAATTACCACTTTGTAATTTCAATGACAATACACCTCATCCAAGCAGTTTTATTATAAAAAATGTCACTATTTATAAGTAATTCATTTAATCATAATCAAACATAACCTAAAAGAATCACATCTCAATTTACTAAAATAAATAATGTTATAAAACTACGATATATGGAAATTAAATTTCAACGTTCAACATGGAACTTAATAGGTGCCAAAATTAATTGGAAAATTACCTACAAGGGGATATACCATTATTTATCCAAGACAAATACTTAGAAGGAATTACAAGAATCTATTCATTTAGTTAAAGGGTAAATTTAAGCTGTCACACCCTAGGGGTGTCAATGAACAAGGTTAAAATCCTATATTTACATAACAATGCTCAAAATGTACAATAAATTGTACGCCAATCAATTTATAACGATGAACACAATTTTAAGGTAATGCATGAAAAATACCGGTGTACGACACAATATTAATATTTTAAAATCAATGAAAACATTGAAAAAAAATTTATGACCCACCTACCTTATTCATAATATTCTTCACTTGTCCAATATCAATCTTTAATTTGGAATAGTTTGGAAGAAATAGACAAAATTAACATTTTCCCTAAAAATTGGGAAAAGCATGCACCCAGATAACATTGCAATGAATCAAAATGAATTGAGAGATTACTAATATAGATCATAGAGACTGATGAAATTCAATTTTGACTTTGGATGGAACATATTTAGCCATACCTAAAATTGGGAGGATAAATCCATAGAGAGGAGTTGTGCACGATGTAGGAGGGTGAAGAAAACAAAGGAGAAAATAATCTTTAAAACTTGTTAAGGGTAAAAAGATAATTTAATCTATAAAAACTTGTCTGCATGGTGTGACAAAACCATGCACAAACCATTCGATTAATAGTGATTGGGTACTACCTAAGTGGCACTAGCTATGTAGGTTTGGGGCGGAGTTTGAAAAAATGAGCACAATCCATGTGACACCTACTGCTCCTCTAGTTTAGGCTGTATGGTTTACCAATGGGGGATACACAATTTTAGAAAAACCATGCACCTCTATCAGACCACAGAAAATTAAATTCTCGAGGCCCAACACTTCTTAAAATCAATAAGTCACTTGAGAGGCCCCTCTTTCTATTACCCAAGTCTTAAAGTATAACATTTAAGTATTCCATCTCTCAGAATTACATTCTGAAACTTGGCCCAAAGAATAACCCATCCAATAAATCCAATAAATCCAGTTCCCCTGGAGATTTACCTTGGATAAAAAACACAGGTCGTTACAACCTCCCCACCTTAGAACTTATCATCACCAAGAATACATGAGGAACAACAAAGAAAACCCCTAACCTACAATGTTTGTGAATTCTAGTTCAAATGATCACATTGATATGCCAAAATCCCAATGCACCACTAAACATCACCTTAAGAATAAAACTCTTAATCCACAAAAACCCGAGCCAAAGATCAATATATGACTAAAAACACTGAAAAAATACTTACTCAAGACCGTTTAGATAGAGACATGATCAGACCATGATCTATTTAAACATGTAACCAATGGTGCTCCCCACAAAGGGTTTTAATGATTAATATACAATTATGAACCACGAAATTCCCCACCATCATAATTTCCTTATAAATAATCACCCAGAGACCTAATTTAGCTAGATTGACTCATATTTTCATGAAAATACTTATCCATCACTAAAAAAACTCGCCTTAACCTGATTACCTGATTAAAATGATATGGGGCACCATTGGCCATCATATTAAACCTGAACCACAATTCCTTTTTTTCCAAGGCATCCCACACTCAAAAAAATGTATTCTCACCTAATCCTATACCTAAATTCTCATGTTGTTCCCTGGTTAAACCCTTACCTAACCATTTAAACCATTGTACCTCAGTACAAACAATGATGTAATCGAGATCCAACACATTGGAATTGTCACCCTTTTAACATCACCTCTGATCCCAATAATAAGTCTAGGATAACCTTAGAATAAATAAACTACAGTCCTAGGAACTAACCCAAGGTATTCCATACTCCATGTATACAAAATAGTTGTTCGTTCAAAGCCAATATTTTCACATCAGTATATTTAATGTGCCCCGAGCCGCATCATCCTACAGGTCAAGTCAAAGAAGAATGAATGGTATCAAAGATCCCACAAATGGCTCCCCAACTTGGGAACCCGAGTATCACTTAGAACGGACCATGACTGTTTAACAACCACACTTCCATTGCACAAATATGATAGAGAGGAACTTTCAGGCCCAATATTCTTTAAAAATTCAGTGTAGCATAAGACTGGCGCTCTCTTAGTGAACCAAGGACGACATCAAGAAAGCGAACATGCTTGTCTCTTTGAGAAGATTACAGGTATAGTATTTGAACAGTTTCTAAAAAACCAAGAAAAAAATAATAACAATTGAAGCACTACTAGTTGACCTCTTGAAAGAAGCTCATCATCAAACTACTAACACATATCCATTGAAAGATTACCACCCTTTACTACCCGAGGCATCTCACAATTGATTTAAATAACCACCGAAGTCCATCCAAAACTAACAATGTTTATCAGGGGTTTCATATAAATCCATCCACATCAATTTTGTGTTACTAAAAAAGCATTAACACTATTTAAATCTTGCAAGACTTAAGGTAATTCAAGAATGTCTGACCATTTCAGAAAGTATTTAACGGTTGTGTTCCTTTTACATGGAAGGAAACAAATCCACTCAAACTGACGTGATTATCCCAACCATAGGAGTTTCCTTATCATCAAAATAAGATACATAGACAATATTCTCATAAGTCCACTAAATCATATTCACCTTAAATGCACGGCAGACAGTACACTGAGTCACACTAAAAAACATCAAAGCATTTGACATGAAGGTGAAACCAACCTGACTGATGTGTCAGAAAACCTGATCCTCTTCAAAATTCATCATGAGAATTGGTAATAATTGATTATTTTAAACTCTTAGGTCACACTACTATGGGTATGACCCAAGGATTTACTATAAAACTCACATCTCAATGATTTTACTGAACTCAACCAGTTCGTTACATCATTTAGAATCTCATCAGGTACCGCGTATATTAACACACACTACCATGAGATCATAGAATTATAATGGAACATCCTCAATACTACACATAGTATTCACACCTTATGAAGTCAAGTATCTAATGTCCCATGAAAAAAACTCTCTCAAATGCACATTATCTCTTACAACGATAAAATAGACTGCCAACCTCCTGAGTCACCCAAGGAAAGAGAATATGGGCATGAGACTTACAAAGTTGCCGAACATGCCATTTTAATGTCTAACCATCTAAAACATTTCATTAATTTATGATAATTCCCATAATAAGGGTACATGATACAATGACCACCCATCTAAAAAAGGGTGTCATTTTGAAGTAAAGAGTCTTACTAGGGACAATGACACCTAAACAATAAAATAAAATAACAACCTCAAACATTTATAATAGAATTTAAACTATAAGGGTGCTACCTACCTTTGGATATCCGTTTACAAAATCATATGCGTTGAACCCGTCATGAGGTCACACCAATCAAAAATCAATGGGATCAAGATCCCATCAACTAAGTCTTTGCAATAAGGAAAAGGGAATATAGAAAATAATCACATTTCATTCCAAAAAAACTAAAAGAGACATTAAAACTCCCCTTACAAATGATTTTAAATAAGGGACACCATCTTTTGTTCCATTTTATATCAATTACATTAATTTATATTCAATGTTTTAAATATTTAAAATATTTGTAATAAATAATCAAGTAACAATTATTAAAGAAAAGAACTTGATACCTTTTTCAATTAACTCCATTAGGTGAAAATGAAAGTTATATCAACATAATTATTTAATTATTAATCATTTATTAAAAATAATTTAGATTTA
The DNA here is from genome assembly GCA_963277665.1 of Viscum album. Classification (NCBI taxonomy): domain Eukaryota; kingdom Viridiplantae; phylum Streptophyta; class Magnoliopsida; order Santalales; family Viscaceae; genus Viscum; species Viscum album. Next base: position 498,729,496 of record OY728133.1, read on the forward strand.
TAACCATTTAAAAACATAACAAAGTCATATATCATGGTTTAATTATATGGGTTGACGTTCCCTATCCTATAAAGAGCCCATAAACTTTATAGACCACAGTCTACTTCCCATTTAACCAAAAAAACTTATTTTAAAATATGAAAATTATAAGACTTTAAATTTTAATGTAAATATCTAATTATTAAAAAATATCGAACATGGTTTGAGTATATGGGTTACCTTTTCCAAATTATAAGGTGACTATACACTTTATAATTGAAAACATTCTCTTGTTTAATCACAACTAACATGTTCAACACATGAAACCAATTAGATATCAAAATAATATAATTTCATGTTGTTACAAGTAGGAAAAATAGAGAAACATGAAACGAATCACAAAAGCATGATACATAGGCAAGATATGCTAAGCTACCAGACAACATGGCATATAAACAACTAAACATGGAAGAAGATTAACTTGATAAATAGATCACCATAGCATGTTATATAAACATGAATTCTAAATAAATATCTTAGAAAGATAAAAACAAAAAATATCATTAAAATACCTAACATGAAATATATTAGGAATTTAAATAAATAGGCATGGAATACACTCAAGGAACAATATCACAGTCTGTTAGTAGCCTTAAAATGAAACTACATGGAAATCCATATGAATGGAATTTTAATTTATATGTGATTGAAATGATACATTTAACTATTCTTCCTTGTCATACTAGGCCACGTGAAAAATAAAAAAAAATCATAAATCAATTTGTAGAGGAAAGTACACCATTCAAGGACTTTTTATACATATGTTGTGGTGTTGTTGAAATTTGGTGATTTTTGTATTTGGGGTTTTTCAAATATGGAATTGGGTCCTTGTGAGGTTCCCCTTACCCAAAAATTGGCCTTTTGAAAATGAAAAAAAGATTCGGTGAAAAAATAACTATAATAGAAAACAACATGAATAAGAATTCCATCCATGGCCACTTAGACTTTTCCTTGTACATGGGTTTATCACTCCAAATCGAGGCTATTTATGAGGAACTGAACCACTCATAGTCTCTTATCTACCAACACAAAATAGTAAAATAAAGGAAAAAACACCTTAATACAACTTTCTAATGTCCCGGCCAGACTGACCACCAAACTGGTAGCTGGACCAGTGGGTCACATGGGCTCAAGCATGGCTCCCTATAAGCTTGAGGTTGCTGATTAGAAGAGAGGGTATATAGGGGTGACAGTGGAGGGAATATACAATCATATCAAAGTAGTAAAATGATATTTTAAATTATAATCAACATAAAACTACATAAGTAGTAATAAACTAAAGAAAGAGCATCATAAGAATAATATAAACTAAATATAAAATGTGGTGAATGAAAATTTACAACTACTATATGCATGACTTGATGAACGTACATAACAAAAATAGTTTACATACAAAAAGTAAAAATTATAGTATAGTAATAAATAAATAAATAATATAAAATCCCCAAGGGTTATCTCCATGGCCATCTTGAGCATTGGCTCGATCATGTGCTTCTAACTCCCAGGTATAAGAAAAAAACCACATGTAAGAATCTATGATCCTGTGAACACATGGTCTACTGGGGTACCCCGATGCAATGCCACTCTAAAAATGGCAGGAGATATAAATCCCAGCAGGTAACAACCTAAATTTTCTACAACTAAATATAGTCCATGAATAATAAATAAAGTAGTGTGCAGGTAATATGAATAATAAATAGTACTGAAATATACAACGACCAGCCCACTCAGGTCCCTATAGGACTCCTGAAAGCTCTACCTACATCAACACATGGATGAAAAGAGTTTCTGAATAGTAACCATATGAATATAGTATAAATATATACATAGTATAGTTATATATTTCATGCACCTTTATAAACCAAGTATGTGCGGACCTAAGTGTCCATTTACCTAGAATAATAATTTCTAGTTAGATTGAGGTGTAACTTATTTATCCATTACTAGTCTAAATGAGCCAATAAGATCCAATAAATGGTACATTCTGAATATCTCATAATTAGTGGGAGACAACATGCTTGTCACTCAGGATAGTGAGTGTGTCGTCTTTTCAACACTCGAACCATAGTGAGTGTTCCATAACATCAATACTTGTAATGGATGAGGTGTGTCATACCCACCATCCACATAGTATCACTAGTGAGAGATGTTATGCTCAACACCTCATGTAAGGGAGTGTGATGTTGTCATGATCAATAGTACCCTAACCATCATTCCACATCCTATATCAAGGCATAATAACATTTATAATAATAATATCCACATGTAATTACCTATCATGTTTTTTATATAACAAGACCATTACATTAAGGGAATAAAAATATAATTATAGAATGTAATAAACATTCAATGGATGTCTTGGCCTTACCACCCATTACTTTTCCTTACATTTAAATCATTTAATTTTATTCACATAATCTATGCTTATTCAAATAAAAAAAATGTCACGATCATATCACCCAATTCTATTACATTTAATTTAAACCATTTAGTTCATTCATGGAAGGTGAACCATAATGACAATAAATTCAATTTGATTGATTTCAAATAATTGAAAAAACATGGTAATTCATTTATCATGGATTTAAGGGGGTAATTAGATGGCACCATGGTCTAATTGGGAATTTACCTATATGGGTCATCCCATTTATTAAGAATTCCAAGCCCTTAGAAAGAGATTACTCCATTAATAATTTCGACAAGATTGGTCCAATCCATTCACTTAGATGGTGCATTGGTTTGAATAAACATTTATATCAAAGGATGGAAAATCCGTTTAGAAATAACCAAACAGGCCTTTTATAAAACATGCCATATGAATATCCTTAACAAAAGCATAAGAATCCCATAAATTTCATAAATCTAATCAAGATTCAATCCACTAATTACAACATTTTAGTTTTTAAGAAAGTCCACCTCATCCGAGGGGATTTTTTATAAAACAAGTAATTGATCATAAACAATTCATTTAATCATAATAAAAATTCATCTTGAGGAATCACATGTCAATTTAGCAAAGGAAATCATTTTAGAAAACTACCATACATGTAAATTCAATTATAAATTTCAACATGGAATAGATGAGGTTCTATAATTAATTAGATAATTACCTACAATGGTTAATGTCATTATTTATCCAAGATGAATTTATTAATTTAATTTAAAATCCTCAATTTAATCTGGCATTCCCAATGGGTTCCCTTTATCCAGGTTGCCATCCTCTATTTAAATAAAAATTCTTAACAAGTGTAATACATGGTGGATAAATCAATTAAGTATGAAGAAGACAATTTTAAGGAAATTCATGATAAAGGCCAGAATGTGGTCGAACAAAGATATTAATAATTCAACAAAAAATTGTAAACATACATAGACCACCTACCTTATTCTTAAGACACTTCACTCATCCAATATCATGCTTTAATTTGGACTGGTTTGGAAGAAAACGATGAAATGAACATTGGGAAATGAGCTTAAACCTCGATAACATTGTTGAGAGATGTTTAAATGAATAAGGATTTAAATGGAATCGACAGCTTGCTGATACAGATCTATATAGACCAAAGTATTTTGATTCAAACATCGGGCGAAGGAGATCTAGACATGCCTATAATAGGGAGGATAAAACCATAGAGAATAGGAGTTGTGGACTCTATAGTAGGAGAAAGAAATGAAAGGAGAAAAGAAGTTTTAAATCTCATTAAGGGTAAAAAGGGCCTTTCACCCCTAAAAACTGGGCCACACAGTATAACCACATAGTTTGACCAAACTGGGTGCAAACCGTGTAGTACCCCCAAGCTAAGAAACTCACATCACACAGTTGTGCCATGTGGTTTTACTAACCGTGGAATAACCATGTGGTGAATAGAGATTAGGTACTTCCTATGTAGCACTAACCTTGCAGGCTAGATTCAGGTTTTGGAAAAACTGTACATCGTCGATGTGACACCTGCTTCTCCTCCAGTTTTGGCTACATAGTTTTATGTCTGGGGTCACATTGATTTCGAAAAATCATGTACCTATATAAAACCACCCAAACATGTGATTTCAAGTCCCGAAACTCATGTAACTCAACAAGACACCAGAGGGACCCCATAGGTATTTACCCAAGTCTATGTTTTTTTAAGTATTCCAACTCTTAGAATTATATTCCAAAGCCCGGTTCAAAGAAAAGCCTATCCATTAATCTCCCAAAATAAAATTCCCCTGTAATTTTACGTTGTATAAAAAATAAGTGTTGTTACAATTTTAAAATTTAGATATGAGTAATTTGAAATCTCGTGATATTTAATTCTATTTAGTGAAATTTATATTCCTGTATCTATTGATTGAGTTGACAACTAGAGTATCCTTACTGATGTTTTCATGCATTATATTTATATTATGTAGTAACATTCACCCAATGAGGGTTTTAAAAAGTATTTAGGAAGGATTTATCGATAAACCATGATAAGAGAACCCTTTAGTTTATTATAACCTTTTTGATATAGTGGCATGTTCTCATGAATTTTTGGGATAGGTAACACCACCAATTCATATTCAGGCTCCAACAGTGGAGCCTCAATGAGTTGACTCTAGAGATCATGATCCAAAGTTTCTATTCCAAAATCCACCAACAATAAAAGTCTCTAATGATCATCTAGAATCAGAGGATTGGTTGAAAATGATTAAATCAATTTTTTGGGTTCTTGTAAATACCAAAACCTATATTGGTGAATTGATCCACATTAAAACTTGTAGGGACCAGAAGGAGGTGGAGGGATTAAATGGTTACAATGAAGAATCTTTAATTATTGTGGTGTAAATACTTAATATCCATCTCTAGAGAATATTTTTATCTTTATTTAGTTGTTTTGGAAAAGTCTATGGAGTTTATCAACCTCCAATAAGGTGATATGAATTTCATTTAGTATATGGATTGTTTTACTGAACTTGTTCAGTTTTATCCCGAGGTTGTGACAACTATGAAACTAAAGACATGAATATTCATAAAAGTTATTTTAAATAATATTAAATATCATGTTTTCATGTTGAATATCACATATTATGTTAATGTTATTTTTAGAGTGTTTAATGATGAGAATAAACTAGATGGTAAGTCAGAGTTGACAGGAGTTCCTCTTAATAGATCGATTAGTCCCTTTAAAGTAAGAGGAGTTGTGATGAGTATCATGGTAGATATTTATAGAATTAATTATAAAGAAAATTTTTGGTGTGTGTTATAGGCCTATGGACTTGTATTTACTGTCGAAGTTTTAGGATTTCAATGTTGGTTTTTACTGAGGCACTGAAGATATGTGGTTCATTCAATTGCTCAGGACACCTAGAGAAGTAATGGAATATATTCTCTACCCTATGGAGTGGAATAGAATCATCAACAACTAAATATTCTACATTTCAATCTGATTATTAATGAACCAAAAAGTTTTGGCCACAGTCATTCATAAAAAAATATATTTAACATAGTGGAAGAGTCTCGAGAGGATTCTTATGTGGGTCCAATGACATTTAGAGGTACCATCATTATAACTTTATCTTTACTGATTGGTTTATTTGATATAAGTGCATATCATTAATTTATTTTTATTTGTGTTATTTATTTTATGAACCTTCCTATGGAGATTATATCTTGTTTGATGGATATATATATTCCTCTTAGAGAAAAGAATAAGAATATTATCAAATTCCTTTATTATGTCTTCTCCAAATTGGATATGGAGCATGTCTGGGATTTTTTGGAGCATAATATAAAACATCCTAATATAAATCTTAGGATGGATTGGTTGATTTCCCATAAATCCCATATTTAATGATATATTTGGTATGTCTCCTTTTCAACCCCTAATAGGGAGTTTCGTATCAACTAGCAAGAAAGGGACCCATGGTCAAGAAGATCCATACCACCTTTTCTAGAGTTGTTCATGTTAATATCATTTATTTATTTATTTATGGAGTGAGAGTCATTGAGAAGATATCTTTCCATAGTGTCTATTGAGTTTATCAACCTATTTACATCTGACTTTTCTGGTTGGACATCAGTATGGGAAATGGTTTTTCCATTTTTTTGGTACTAAGTACCCAACCCATCTCTATTCCTTATTATTACATGGCACCAACTAAACTAAACGAGTGGAAGACCCAATTAGATGATTTTTTTGGATAAAGGATTTATAGTCTTGAGTGTTCCTCATTGGGAGGTGCCTATTATTTTTGAAAAGATAATGGTAAACTTCACCTTTGTGTTTATTATCGAAAATAGATTGAAGTTATGATAAAATAAAGTATCAATTTCCCCTAATTACTGATATGTTTGACCTATTGAAAGGGGAATAATGGTTATTGAAGATTGATCTTCAATTTGGTTATCACTAGTTGAGAATTAAAGAATATGTTATCCATAAGACTACCTTTAGGAGTCGGTAAACAATTTAATGTACCTTTTGATTCCTTTTGGTCCAACTAAGCCACATATAGTTTTTATAGCATTGATGGATAGGATATTCCATGAGTACCATGACTTGATGATAGTATTCAACGTGTAGGAAATCCCAGTCTACACTAAGACTGAATAGGATCATCTGTATCATATGAGTGAAGTTTTGGAAAATTTGAGAGATCAATGTCTTTATGCAAAGGTATCAAAAATTAGTTTCTAGGTTCAATAATTTAGGTTCTTGGGACATGTGGTCTTGAAACATGTTACTATAGTAGATCCTAATAAGGTGAAGGTTGTTATGACATGGGAACAAGAACACCATAATTTCAAGATTCTAATATTCTTGGGTTTAGAGGGGTATTATCACCAGTTTGTAAAATATTTTTTGAAGATGGTTTATACACTGATCTTGTTCCCTCAGAAATGAGTGAAGTTTTTCAATTAGGTTAAATTTCAAAATTTATGGAATGTGTTATAACATCCTATGAATTCAATGCCAGTTTTGACTCTTATAGAGGCTAGGAAGAGCTATTTGGTCTTTTTTGATGCAACAGGTTTGGGTTTGGCCTATGTTCTCTTTCAAGAAGATCACATGGTGACCTATAATTCCTTATAGATTAGGTCGCAAGAGAAGAGATATCCTACTCATGATCTTGAACATGAAACTATTATGCACTCTCATATGAGTTTTCAATATTAATATTTTCGAGAAAGGTTTACCATTTATTCCAATAAAATAATCCAACGTTATAGATTATATAAAAAGTAATTGAATCTTGGTTAAATTTGATGGGTAGAGTTAATACAGACCTTTGGTTTTGACATTTCCTACACCCTTTATGTGGGTAATTTCATTGCTGATGCTTTGAGTAGTAAACTTATAAACTAATACTTGCATGAATCATCCAAATAATACAACTTGATGGATCTCCTTGATTTTTTGAATTTGTGAGTTTAGGAGGATGAGTTTGAGGTCATTCTAGAAAGCTTATAGTTGACCTTCTCCCTACCCGAGATGAATATTTAGGAGAAGAAACATTATGATGAGTTTCATGGTACTAGGGACACACTTTATAGTGGGGTGAAAATCAGTGAGTGGTTTCTCTCTTGAGAGGGTATCTAATTTTTCCCAAAACTGTCTACCATATCATTTACTATAAGAAATTCCATGTTGAGGGATTCTTATAATACATAGTCAATGGTGAACTTTAGTATCAATAACGTGTTCTATGATATGTGATGAACCTTAGACATGTCATTACTTATTTTTATTCTCATTATTATACTTGTAAACAGGTCATGGTTAATCACCTAATACCTTTGGGTTTGATTCATCCTTGTCCAGTGCTAAATTAGATGTGGGATGCTATTTCTATGTATTTTATAGTTGGATTTTAACATAACCTCCCTAGGAATAATTTTATATTGGTATTTATTAGTAAGTTGAAAAAATCATCTTACTTTATACCCATTCATGATATGACCAAAGTTGAGGATATATGTAACTTTTACATGAAATAGCTTATTTGGTTTGATGAATATTTGAGTTTGATCATGCCTTATCTTCCATAGTAAGATGGCCTGATAGAAAAATCTATACAGATCATAGAATACATGCTCCATGATTGTGTTCTCGACATTGGTGAAGATTAGGATAGACAATTTGGACTGATTTTTTTAACTAAATAAAAAGTTACATATCATCCATATATATAGCACCCATTGGGGATTTTTATGGTTGATCATGTAAATCTAAATTGTGTTGGTCAGAGAATGGTGAAAATTCTTTGATTTGACCTATCTTAGTCTAAGAGATGTTAAAAAAGTTTCAATTGATTCATTAGAGAATAATGATAGATCAGTGCTTCTATATATATTATACTGATCATCATAAATTCCCTTTGGAGTTTATAGTTAATGATAAGGTGTTTTTTAGAGTCACCTCTTTTGGTCCACCGATGGCTTGGTAAATATTGTAAAGAGATATGTGGCACCATTTGAGGTGGTTGATCAGATTGGAAAGGTGGATTATCGTTGGGAATTTCCACCTCATTTGACATCAATTCATATCATGTTTCATGTATCACATCATTGAATGTATTTATCTAACCCATGTCATTTTTGGAATGGGAGGATTATGATGTAGAACTTGATTCATCCTTGAATGAGTGGCCGGTTCAGATAGTTGATTCTACGATAAAGGTTATTTGAGGGAAGTCTATGTATTTGGTTTGAGTGCTTTGCTAGTAAAATTATGATTCATACAAGACTTGGGAGAATGAGGCACTAATCTGAGAGAAGTCACATAATTTATTTGATATAGAGTATTATTAATAAGATTTACGGGGGTGGAAGGTATTTATAGTGAATAGATTGTAGCATCCCATTACCAGATTTTAGGTTCTTTTATTTTTGTCTTTGATCAAATGCTATTTGGGTGTGATTCATGGACATTCAAGAGTGTCTCTAATGCCTTTTTTAGATAATTTTTGAATGAAATATAGAGTTTTTTAAGGATTTGTCTCATGGATGAATAAGGATGTAGCATGGATCCCCACATTGGTTCTTTAGTTATGGTGTAAAAAAAGAGGTTATAGCATGGAGGATCGGGTGCGGTTTTTGATGCTTCTACCTTTTGGGTCATAAATGTAGAATGTTGATCTAGTAGTGAAATGGGGGTTTGAGTGGATGGTTTAGTTTCCTATTCCATTTTGGGGGGTAGAGACTACAAGATTCTTGGGTTGTTCCATAGCCTTTCCCTAGGTAAAGTGGATCTGGGATACGCATGTATCAGGGATTCCAGAGGCATGTTGGAACTGGGGTGACTAAAAAATGGTCTCATATTCAAAACCACCAGTTGGTATCTTTTCAAAAAGTTCTATGTCATAATTATATGGGTTGTGTTATAGTCTATGTTTTCTAGGCTATAAAATCTTTAAACCACATATTAAATTCTAACTTTCTTCCTATTAAACTCTAACTCAACCATTGGATTTTAAGAGGCTCCAAAAAGGTGTTTTGGGTCCTCTAAACTCATTTTTTTGTGATCGAAGAACTGGTGGATGTATGAGATCTCTATCTAGTATGTGAGAAGTTTTATTTCCTTGGAATCATTTTTTCTTCTATTATATCAGTCGAGATTGACGGATAATCATGTTATTGATGGATTGGATCCTTATTTTGATGAATCAGGAATCAATATATTTCCTAATTGATCTTACACTTCATTAGGTATCTATTCGTGGTTCCCAATTAGGGTGTTTGATTTATAATTTGACTAGGTAATAAGAAGGTAGGTGATTCTGTATGGATTTTAAATATATTTGATAATATGATTTGTTTCTCAATTTGAAAATTAATTTGACTAGGTAATAAAGAGGTATCTATTCGTGGTTCCTAATTAGGGTGTTTGACGAATAATCGTTGATGTATGTTTTAATTCTATACACCGAATTTATTTTATAAGGTGAATATTTTTTCCATTTTACATGTTATATCATGAATCAATCATATGGTATTTCAATTTTTAGTTCAAATTATTTCATCCAATGGGATTTCACATGAATGTTACCAAGTGGTAAGTATTTCCTAACTCAATTTTCATTCATTGGGTTATATCACTTCTTTATTGATTATATTGAGTCAAGATTATATGTGAAATGGAATTTATTTTATCTATGTTTTATTTTGATTTTTTTAATAATTTGCATTTTTTAATCATAATATATACATTGATTAATTCTCCCTTTAACATTAGGATCATTATAAGGGTTCATCATCTTAAATTATATTCTATGGGACATAATTTATATTATATACCGATTTTATTTTATGAGGTGTATCTACCACCCCTTAAAAAAATATTTCTATTGAATATCTTTACATTCATGATATTTAATGTTTAATTTTAATTTATTTTTTTCTTGGGGGTTATGACCGAAATTTACCAATGTGGTAAGGGTTTATTTCAAAATATCATTATTATTCTTGAATTTTATGTCTACATATCTACTAGGGTAATTATAAAATATTTCTATATCAAAAAAAATATATTATCTTCTCTTATTTTGTTTTTTAAATTATAGTTTTTTCTTTAATTTTCCACTTTTATGTGTTTATAATATCATGAAAATGTTTTTAGAAAACATGACTTTATTTTCTTTTTAGTCGGGAATATTTTCCTACCATGTGCATTTTTTATAAAATTGTTTCCAAGAATGTATTCAATATTCCTCTATTATTTTTTGGTGTATTTTTTACCCATGATATAATTTCTAAAAGATGGCTTAAAATGAATATTATTATCATTTTTCAAATGCGGATGTTTTTTACTTTTCTTATAAAAATGGGAAACAAATCATTACTTTAACATACTCGACATAAACAGTATTGCCCATAGTCATGGCCACTCAATGATTTGATGAATAATTTACATGTTTCCTTGGTTCTTTTTAATGAAATTTTTTCTTAATATTTTGGAAATTTTTAGTCTTTAAAAGTGATTTCAATGTGAAAATGGAACTCCCACCAAAAATGTATTTAATGATATTTTATAGTATTATATTGATAAAATATAATAACCATTTATTTTACTCGAATGTGAATATATTTAAATGATACTATCATTATTATTTATCTTCATTTCTTATTATATGTTTTACTAGGGAATGTATTACTATTCATATGTTAGTTCTATAATATGAATGTTTATATTGATTAAGAATTAAATTCTTATTCATCCCCATTTAATATGATAAATAAATTGGAATTAGTAAGTGATGGTTGGGGCCTTTTATAGTGCCTAAATGCATCCATAGGTATCATGAGACAAACTATTTTAGTAATTTGGCCAAGGACATTACCATTTTATGTAATATTTCTTAGAACCAGGCATTGATGACATGTTTATGATGTCTAGAAATATGAATTCCGACAATTTGAGATTATTTATTGATTTCCTGGTAATTATTTGAATATTTATGATATCTATGGATACGTTTCAAGCTTATGTGATTAGTTATATGACATTATTTGATCATAATTTTTTCCTACAATATTATTCTTTATGCTTATTTTTTTATTAAATGATATGTTTTTTAGGTTATCTACATTTTCATGTTAATTATGCCTTATTTAATCATAACCATTACAAATCATTTAATATCACCCATTTTTTTCCTTCCCCTAGGATATGAAGAAATAATATTTGAATGAGTTCAAGGATTCAAAATATTTACTTTCATTATATTCTATTTTAATTTTTTCAAATGTAATGTGAGATTCATGTATGTATATAGTTTACCAAGGCTACTGAATTGTTCATTCCTTTGGGACATCATCTCTTGTATATTATGCTAATGTAATAGATTAGGCACAGACTCCACGGTACTGGGTTGGGGGTATTTACAATTGATATTAGAGAAAGTTTAGTATAAAACCTAGGAACAAGATTTAATAAAACATAGACTTGGAAAAGTAACCCAATGGAAATCATTTAGGATATTTATAATTATAGGATAAAATAATATTGTTTTCAGTAAGTTAAATATTTTGTGGTTTTCCTCAAAATATATCACTATCTGGATACTACAAGTGGATACAGTTTTGGCACATATGAATCTCTGGGTAATAAACCTAAAAAGAATTTGTTGAGTATATCTTGACCATTATTCTACTGCATGATAAGTGCGCCCTTACTACACACCGGTTTTAAAACTCCGAGGAGAAATCTTTGGGTCAATCCACATTTTCTTTATAAACCGTTTTCCGAATGATATAATATAACCAATGGAAACCTCTGACATTCCATTGTGATATTCGTTAAACGTAAAGTGTATTAGGTTGATAAATTTAAGGTTGATCATAAATTTAATAGCATATATACCATTTTTGAGGTTTAATTTGATGGGGGTTTATCATGACTATGGATATTTTGGGATAGTTTGATGGAAATAAAAACCTTTGGTTTGATATGATTACTATTAAAAAGGTTATTTGAGGAATATTGATTTTATATTTTTTAAAAATACGTTTTATTGTGCTGATAACCTTTAGGGTTGATATGATCTTTTTTATGAAGTAATTATGGGTTTTTATAACATGAAAAAATGTTATATTATATAAATAACCTTGTGTTTGAAAATTGATTTTATATTTAGTGATATTATTTATGATGTCAATCATATTTTTTGGAATGTTATAGGAATTATATAAATATTGTATTAGAAAAAGGATATTCTATATGTTGGCTGACATGCCATTATATTCGGCAGGACCGTGTGGCTTGAACCAAAAACTAATGATCGGTACTAGTGAAATTATGACCACCGACCAATATCATGTCAAGGTTAATATCATTTTTTAAATTTTTCAAAGTATACATGTTATGTTTATTTTTGAAATCATATTATAGGATATAATATTTTTAAAATATTGGGATTATTATCTGATTAATGATATTTCAAGTGAAGTTTTATTGGGTTGTGGTATATATAACCTTTTAGTTTAAAAATAATGATTATTTTGGAATAACAGAATTAAATATTTAGAGAAGTAATATGAATGGTTTTAGGGATAAATAATTTTTTAATAGATTAATTTGAAATTTGGGTGTTATAATTGAGGTTTAGAGATTAATATATTATATTGGGTAAATTCTATGAATAATTCTAGTTCTGGTAAATATTTTACGATCGAAGGAATGGATTTTAAATATTTTATAGACGTTATGATTACTTTATAAGATAATTTCAGTTCATAAATAATAAAAAAATCTTGAATATTAATTTATTACATAAATTAAATAAGTTTAAATTGATCAAATCACAACCAAAGGATGAAATTGTGTTTATAAAATAAAAATGCTTCAAGTAAGTATATTTTTTTACGATCTATGTTGTGATAGTAAAAGATTACCTATAATTTAGGAAAAGTATATTGAATAAAAAAAGATATCATAGCACATTAATTTATAACTAATCGATGGACTCGTTACCATTTCTTGGGTTTACGATTTTAAACTCACTAACATGATCATGATTATTCACTTGATTTTGTTCAAGGTAATATGTCACTATCCACTATTATTGGAGATTTTTTCCACCTCCATGTACATATTTTCAAATCCCACTAATGTTTTAAAACATGGAAACCTAGTTATTTGTTATTATAGATGAACTTCATACTTCTCCTTCCCTCTTTTTAAGAGGAACTATTACTAACCCTTTTACGATATGGGTTTTCACAAATGTATTTTTCAAATTTGAAACGATTGATTTATAGAACAAGATAAAATTGTGAGGAATAAATTTATTGAATATGTGGAGAATTTAACACCCGAATATATGAATATATATTTATTTTTAAGTAAATTTAATATCATTGATAGCTTATGATACACACAACCTCGTGTCAAAATGAACCATAATATAGAATACAGTTATAACCTTGTCATTGAATAGGTGGGTATGAATATGAATAACTATGTTATGAAAGGTATATGTTTTACACATGTATAAATATATTCATTGGTAATAATTTGATTATAAATATAAATAAAATCATTGGAAAGTAAAAAAGAATTGTTTTCTTGAAAAATTAATTTTATGGGTGCAATAAGTTTTTATCTTAATAAATTAAATTAATCGCTATTAGAAAATAATTTTATTAACATTTATAATTTATATATTTATTCAATAAATTTTTTATTCATTCGTCTAATATTTTTTCAGGCATGGGATAAGAATAAATCCAATCTTATTCTTAAAAATAATATTTATCTAAAATGATGTTTTATCACATTTTTGAGAATTAATATTATAATTATTTTCTGTCAGTTTTAGAAATTATATCTGATAAAATGAAATTCATTTTTTAAGTAATAATATGAAAATTATTTTTGGATGAAATTTGGGAATTTTTTTGAAATGTTGAATTTTTTATTGAATAGTGAAAAATACTGCTTTTTATTGAATACTATTTTTAAGTACATAATGTATTTACATTTTAATTAATTAAAATAATATTAAAAACTAAATAATATTAATTAATTTTTTCAATAATATAGGTGAATATATGAATTTAAACCCATATAATGATGGTCACTGGTTATATAGTTAATGTAAAATGATTGTGTGCTTAAAAAATGAATTCCTTGAAAACCCATTTTTGACATGTTTTAGGGGATTATTTTTAAATAAAATTATGACACTGATATGAATTTAAATTTTATAAAATGTATTCCATTCTTGGAATCATAATAAATAATGTTAGGTAATACTGTCAAGTTAATTTTTAGTCATAACAAATAGAGAAAATAGTAAAAATATTTTACCATTATTAATGGTAAAACAGGTTTATCGATGTTTAAACTAATGATATAACGATTATTATGACCTAAAACGTTTTTAATTTAAATTCTATAGTATTATTTTTAATCAAACTCATCTATGATCTAAAAAATTATAATTTTGGATTCATATGGCCATAATGATGACATTTATAATAATTTATATGAGGAAAAGAAAATCAAATAACACCTTCTTGGTATTTATAACTATAATATATTGTGATAGGGATAAAAATGACCTATGTTCAGTTATAGATATTAATTTTAAAGAAAAAAGATTTTTTATCATGGTTATTTATTTCTAATTTTCAGTAGTGAAATAGTTACCTTAAATGCTTATGCAATGACGATGTAAAAAATATTTAATTAAAAAGAAAATAAAAATATATGATTTTAAAAACATTAAAAGTAATATAATTTGAAAAAATTAACATGTTCCTGGAATTTTCAATGTAAATATATCATTTTATAAAGGTGTTAATGGAATATATTAGGATTCAATTGTTTTCATATTGTTTTCAATTTCACATTTAATGAATATCACCAAAAAATGAAATTAATGACATTTTATAATAAATAATATATTATTAAATGGTTTAGAATTCCTAAAAATATTGTATCATGCCAAGTGAATTTTATATGGTTTAAAATATTAACCATAGTCCTTTTATTGGAAAATTTTCCTTTTAAAATAACTATCTTTACCCCTAATGAGTAAAAATATTGTTACTTGGGTAATCATCAAAAAGGGTTAAAGCGGGTTAAAAAAGATAATGTTAAAAAATTAATCTATACTTGTAAAAATTTAATTTTATAAGTGTTTTAAAACATAAAATCATATTTTCCAAGAATATTCTCTATTTTGATCCATTTTAATTTGAGAATTTATTTCAACTAATTTACAACCTTGAGAAATTCCAGGAGTGCCCCTCCCATAACTTATAAAAGGAACCTCCTCTCCTCTTTTATTCACACATTAAAAGGATTTTAATTTACAAAATCTGTATCAAAATCCCTTATTTAAATTACTCACCACATTCTAGAATCTATTATTAAATTAAAAAATTATATTAGGATAGATATTAGTGTAAACTTAATGAGGTTGTCTGAAGAAGATGTATTATTCTTAACCTAGCATTTTTCTTGTATTTCAAATTCAACCTCCATTTAATATTATTAAATCATGGTGATATAATAACATAATTATCTATAATATAATACTTTTTTATGTTAATGGAATACCATATATCAATATTCTCTTCCATTAAATGGTAAATGAAACTATCATTCGTGTGTATAACAGACTACCACCTTACAAACTGATGTTGTTTGTTTTCCATCAAACTTCATGCATATGGTTTATTGATGGGTTTAATATATATATATGATTTTATTTATATAATTACCATTATATAAATTTAATATATCATATAATATGTTACCTTTAAATTCATTTATGAATGATAATGTTATTTGTGGGTATTTGTGGATTTCCAACTCCATGAAGCGATGTGTTTCATTTTTCATAATCACTAACATTAGTACTATATATAAGACTATTTAAATAAATAATATTATAATTATGTTATAATTATCATTCTTAAATGATAAAATAATCCCTATGTTCTTTTTATCATGATCGTTGAAAAATGGAAATATTACTCAGGAGTAAGCATGACTTACAATCTCCATGATTGTAACGTTGTTCATTTTTCATAACAATACATCATCGTTTTTTAAAAAAAATTATTGATGTATGAAAATAAATATTATTTCATGATTATTATTATGGATATGATTAAACAATGAACTATTTTATCATAATCAAACTATCAAAGTCATTTTAGACATATGAAATTAATATCATCAAAATATCTGATGTAAATTTAATTAATTATGAAATTATATATAACATGGTATTAAATAAATAAGGATTAATAAAAATGGAAGATGTTTTTTTAGTAAAGTGAATATTTAACATAATTTCATTATTATGGATGATAAAGAACACATGTGAGGATTCAGACCTGAGGTAAGGGATTTAGTCTCAATTTTCATTCATTGAAGCATATTTAATTTTTATGCACCAAATTTATTTTATATGGTTTATATGTTTCCCATTTAATATATATCATATCATGAATCTTCCTTAATTATTTTTATTTTAAGATCAAATTCATATTATTTAATCTAAGAGTATTTTAATTGAATTTTACCAAGTGGTAAGTGTTTCATAAGTTAATTTTCTTTTCCATGGTTAATATCACATCTTTTTTGATTTTATTATATCAAGGTTATGAGTGAATTGGAAAGTGATTTATTTATGTTTTATTTCCAATTTTTTTTTGTGTATTTAAATTTGTTACAAATAATTTATTCATTTATTAATTTCCACATCAATTTTATGATAATTATATGGTTTCTTTATCTAAAATAATCTTCTTTGGGAAATATATTATGTTAAATAACTATATTTTTTAGTAGGAGTTTCTACTACCAATATGATATGTTATGTAATGAATATATTTAAATTTTTGGTATATAATGTTTCATTTTAAGTTAATTATTTCATGGGAGTTATGATTCTAAAGTTTCCATGATTGTTATGGATTATTTCCCAATCTCATAATTATTTAGGATTTATTGTATTTAAGTCTCTTTTGGTGGAATTATACAATCTTTCAGTGAAAAATCTAATATATTTTCTTCTGCTATGGTTATTTTTGAAAATTTTAAGTATACTATCATTTTATAAATGATAATCCTTTTGAATTTTCCTACAAAAATGTGAAAAGATTATTTTATTTAACGTACTCAAAATGGAAAATATTTTACACCATCATGAACACTAAAATATTTGAATATTACTTAACAGGTTTACATGGATCATTTTAAATAAAAACATTTTCCTAATATTTTGTAATTTTTTAGTTTTTAGAAGTTATTTTCAATGTTAAAAGAGTTTTTTCCTAAATAAATTTTAATGATTTTAATGGTTTTAATATTCATCAATGATAATTAATATTTTTTAAATCCATTAGGGGTATGTTGTAATAATGATAACCTTATTATTTATCTTGATGGTTTATGATATGTTTGACTCGGGGAAGTATTAACATTTATTTTATAGTTTTCCAATATGAAATTTTTATGTTGATTATGTATTGAATTTCAATTCAATCATTTCAAATAATGAATATATTTGGATTAGTAAGTTATGGGGGGAACATGTTATAACCCCTCAATGCATTGGTAGTTATCACGAGACAAATTTGTTTGAGAAATTGGATGAGGCCTTACCCATTTATGTAAGATTTAATATAATGACACTTTGATTGAATGTTTATGATGTTAAAAATTATGCAATCCATAATTATGTGATTAGTTATTGATGTACATGTGATTATTTGAATAGTTATGATATCCACAGATAAGTTCCAAGCTCATCTGATTGGTTATGTGAATTTTTTTATCATCATTTATTCCTACCATATTATTCTTCCGGATCAAGTTTTAGATTTAATGGAAGGTGTTTTCAGTTATCTACCATGGCATATTGATTAATTCTTATTTAATCATGATATATTCCACTACATGTTACTCTTAAAGAGAATTTGATCTCACCCTTTTTTCCTTTCCCCAGTATAAAAAGAAGGAATATCAGAAAGAGTTCAAGGATGTAAAATATTTTCTTTCACTATGTTGAATTTTTAGTCTTCAAAATTTAATGTGATATTCAGTTTTTTAGCTTGTTTAGAGATACTACTAGACTATTGGGTAATTTGGGATGGGGTCTCCTGTATCTTATACCAATGTAATAAAGTAACAATGACCTCTAAGAAACTGGGGTCGCGGTCTTTACAATACTGATCACGACATTAAATGCACCAACACAGTTTGGTGGTTCATGTTTTAATGCATATACAATTGATAAACCACACACCTCTCCCTCAAGTGTTGGTATATTTCTATATTGGCCCTTTTTTATTATAAATGTATAAAAAAACTTAACATCTTTCAATACAAGACAATTCATTTTTGGATGAGACTCATTGAACATAATTTTTGATGTACAAATGTAATCCTATTTAGAAGTATGGGGTTTTCTAGATATCATGCATGGAACCACCCACATGGCTATAATTTCCTGTCCCATTTTGTATATAACAGAAATCATATAAATAAATAAATAAATAATTAATTAATTATAAATACAGTCACAAGATATGCTAAATATTTCATTATACACTAATATACAAAATGTATAATTCATAATGAAATATTATGGATTCCCTAAAAAATATTAACATAGACACTTAATAATTTTTTCCCAAAGATAAAATTTTATCATTTTTCATGAGGTATACATATGTAAATATTTATTTTAAAATGTAATATTTATGAAAACATGAGCATTTAAAATTTTTAATTCTATATCGATGCTTCAAATTAATATTTTAAACAATTAATATTTTAAATATTTTAAATCATTTAATATCATATACTTATATTAATATAAATGTTAATATTATACACTAAAATCATTTTGGTGTAGTTTAAATAAATTTTCCAAAATAGGAAATTAATACAAACAATTCACATTATTATTTATAAAATTTTCATAACAAATATTATAAATTGTCTTTTTCTTATTTTAGAATTTTTAAAATATTTAAAAATTAAAAATAATTTTAATATAAACTCTTTATATTAAATATATACATTTACTAAAATAAAAAAAAATTAAATACTAATACATAATATTTTAAAATTTTATTTATTAAATATTTTATAACATATTAAATATATAATAAGGAACTTTTCATAATAATAAATTAATTAAGGAATCATTTATTACATTTAAATAATAATTTTAATTACTTTTAAAATTTATGATATATTTTTAAATAATATTTTTATTTCATAATTGAAAAAAAATAAATAAAAAAACTCAGTATCATAGGTGGTGATACCCATTTATCATTTTCTATGATATCATGTAACCTATATCGATTGAAAAATACAAGCTATGAGCTCTATATATTTATAGTTTTAGCATATGTTGTTGTATATCTATAATTATTATGGAGATATTCTCTTTCATCATTTGAGGTCTTCTCTCTCTAAAATCCAATGGGGATTTAATAGGTGATTTTCTACTCTCAAGAATAATATTTGAGGATAAAATAGTTGGACATTGTGAAATGTTTGTAGCATGTGGTGATGTGTGCCATCAGGTTCACTCTCTTGATATGTCTATTCCTAAAATAGTCTACATTGTTGGTTCGATTATAGAAATTATAGATTTGGAGAAGTCTGTTTTTTAGGATAAGATACCTATTATTGATGGATTGAGAAGTGATGGTATCCCCAATAGAGGATATCTGATCGGTGACATTGTGGGAAGGGTTTTGGAGGGCCCACAATTTGAATGGCCAGATATTGGGGCCCCACCTCATCGATGTGGTGGGAGATGATGCTTTGCGACTGGAAGCACTGCTGGATATGAGAGATCATTGAGATAACTATTGATGATATTTGTGGTTGAGATCTATCCTAAAAGGGATACTTTTATTGGGTGCATAATAGAGATGAAAGCAACCCCAAATGATGATGGGGATGGTAGTTGGGAGTTAGTCAGTGATGAGGGGAGAATACCAATGATGTGGGTTTCGGATTTTGATGGATTATATGATGAAGTCCTGATGGAAGGTGGTTGTATTCAATGTTATGATGGATGTGGATATAAACCGTTCCTTGATGATTTTTGATGGGGATTTCACCCAGATGGTGGGAATGCTGGTGATTTATGGGGTGTAGTATATTTTTGTAGGCACGCTTCTCTTCCTCAGCGTGGGCATGCCGATGATAATGTGGGGAGAAAAATAGGGATAACATTAGGATCTGGGGTGGTGACCTCATGTTTTGGGGTGTTGGGTGTCCCTCTCAGAATTGACATGGGATAGTCTAGAGTCGATAGATGAATAATATTTCTACGATTGTGGATAACTTTCTTATGGAATGGGAATTGTGTTGGGCCTTCAATGATCAATTTCTTTTTTACACCAATCCCATATGCGATTATGTTTTATGAACATGTGAGGGTGATTAGGGGGTGAGGTTATCATTTGGAAATGGTTAAATTGCCTCAATTGGTGATGGTATGGGACTCTGTTGTAGCTTTTGATGGAATGGGATGTTAGTGGGGGTACATAACTCATGATTACCATTAGAAGGTATTAGACACCAAAGGATGTGATGTACCTTGATCAATATCATTATTAATGAAATGGTATGATAATTGGAATATGGAATAAGTCCTATGTTGAATTACTAGTTCACAGATGATTTAGGAGTAGAAAAACATAATAGAATAATGTTGAAATTGGGGTGGAGTTCATCAAATGATGACATGAAAACATATGGGTTTTTGGGGTGAAATTTTTTTCAAGGGATGTCATGTACGATGGTCAGACGTGATTTTATAGTGGGGATTTATCTTATTTTCATGTAATAATATATATCTTCAGGCCCCAATTTCCATTTTTTTCATAAGGGTTCCAGTTTGGTTTTCTTTTGAGTGGTGTTGGTTTTTCCAATTTCAGGATTGATGGTGATCTCATTGCTACATGTTTTGAATTTCTGTTGTTTTATGAAATTCTATTTTCATTAATAAATTTTACGACCGAGCATTCTCGAATCCCTAACCTTCACATTATAATATATATATTTCATTTACAATGATTTAATAGATTATATTTATCATAAATCTATTTCTCTACATGTTTTGAACCATAAGTGATGATATTTAATATCATCAATCACTATTCACTAAAAATCCATATTTTGAGCTATTAAATGAACATTGAAAGTTTATATCATTGTCATAATTTAACCCTCTATTTTTGGTACTTGGGAGTTTGGGTTTCCACAGATATTTATATCTCATATCACTGAATGTGATTCCATGATCATTAGTTATGATTCTGATAGGTTTTCCATGAATATATCTCTAACAATGATACTAAAAAATTGTTTTCTATTATATCATTTTTCATTATAAAATATAATGTTTTTTAAATTCAAAAACATAATCAAAAAATCATAAAAGTTTATTTGATTAAACTAAATGGTTTTTTGGATGGCTATTTTCCCAAAACATAGTGAAATAACTTTAAAAGACTATGTTACAAAGAATCTTCCATGAATGGTTTTGAAAAATAAAGATAAAATGTGTAGAACATAGTTTTGATTAATTTTTAACATTTACTATATTCCCAAAAGGATATATCTATATGATAAATAATGAATTTTCATCTAGAAATGTGTCCCCTAGTTGTGTGAATCACCAAGAATGATTCTTGGTAAGATTTCACACTCAATTAATGGTGTTATAGAACCATAGAGTTAATTGAGAATAAAAAATTTTATACATTCAACTTTGGATGTCTGGAACTCATCTTAAGAACAATAACTATTGGTTTAAACTTATTTATATTGTATTTTACTATTTTAGTTTGATGAATTGAGAAAATAATATGTGATATAAAATATCATATATATGTATCATCATGAGATATGCCTATATAAATCCAAGTGATATACAACTCTCAATATATTACTCCAAAAAATATAAGAATATTGTATACCCAATCATTATATCACATATAGTGACATATACACCTTTCATTCTATGTTATAATTGTGCACATTAATATTTATTCATTATGATAAGGTATCATTTTTTGAGTAATTATGTCACATTACTACCAATTTCAAAAAGTCAACGAGTAATTATAAACATAATATTTATAAAATTATTCCAATTAAAAAAACAATTTATTCAAGATGAAATACATTTAAGGGGTAATTTATTCCTTGATCTAATTTTTTCCACAAGTATTTTTACCAAAGGGTGGAAATTTTTTTAAAAAAATTATATCCATTCCTTAAAGAATATTTTATGGAGAACTATGGATATTTTTCCAATCAAAATTAAAAATTTCTTTCTAAAAAATGTATTAAAAATTTTGTTGTAACTATTACAGATAGTAAAGATAGATTCAATATTTACACAATAAATTAGGTCACTCTATTAGAGTATAAAATTAATAATAATAAGGTTAATATTTTTGAAATAATCTCTTGGAAATTAATAATGAAAACAAATGAACTCATTATAGTGGATACTCATCACATATGATTGGTAATGTTAGGTTTATTAAATCATTTACGATAATTGTATATGAAACCATTCTTTTTGTAAATTATTATGTACTAATGTTAATATAAGTTAAAATTCAAAGATAATTAGTAATGAGTATAATAACATTGAATCTATATTTTAGATATAATATAATTTTATTTTGAATCTGATTTGATTGATTAACCATTTCATTAAAGTAATATTTAAAAATAAGAGTTGTTAAAATAAAGGGATGAATGGAAATGAATTTATCAAATGAAAAAAATTAAATCAATTTTAGAAAAAAAAAATGTATTTTATATTTCATTGATATGTAATAAGTGAATGTCTTTTGAAATGTATAGTTAGAACATATATATTAAGAAATCATGAATAATATTTTTAAATAAATTCTTTCCAATGATAATCATAACCCTTGAAGGAAAATATAATTCATGTTCAATGCATTAATGTAAGGTAATATGGAATAAAATCCCTATAACCCAATGAAGAAGAAAGCATAAGATTTATGGAATTTATTACACAATCATGTATGCAGAATCATTGATAAAAAGGGTAAAAGTTGTGTGGGATATTATGTGTTTTTATTAATTATTTTAATAAATGGTTTATATTATTATTATATGTTCAAATAAGTTCATAATCATTTACAAAAAAAAATTTCATTATCATGTTAAAAAATTTCACGGAATTGAAATAAAAACATTATTATAATATGGTTTGATAACATATTCTCCCATTTATGTTTAAAAATACCTGGATAATCATAATATTAAATATAATGTCTCGCCTATAAGTAATTTAAAATGAAATAATGTATTTTTAAAGACACGTAAAATTCAAGGGAAATTTTTTCTTAATTTTCTTTAGAATTTTACAAGAGCGCAGTTTCTGACGGCACCAGATTCCGAGGCCCGGTGTGCCCGGAATCAATTCCTGAAGTTTTGCTCGGGTACGTTTAGTGAACGAACGAGCGGGAATTTCTAACTTTTGAACTGGTGCCCGGAATCGAATTCTGAGGGCACCGATGAACTCGCAACGCTGATATTCGCTTAAAGAGACCTATTCCGAGGTTGTGTTTTATGCGGGTTGAGAGTTAGTTTTGGGGGAATTAAAATGAAGTTAAATAAAATATGGAATCACATTTTATTTTTTTAACCATCTTGGTTATATCCTCCCAAAGGGAGTTAGAGGTGGGACCCACATCCACTTAACCTCCCTAGAGATGATTAAGTGTGGTGGGGCCCACATGAAGCCTAACTTCTCAACACCCCTTAAAACTCACACAAATCCCACTTTAATGTTGACAACTTGTTTAATTAATGAGGTGAGTTAAGTGTGGTTTAATTGAATTTCAATCTTTTGAAATTTTGCCAACACTTTGCATTTAATTAATTAAACCAACTTAATTAATTATTTTGAGTGTTTGATTTCTTTTGAAATCATTTTCCCAACATTAAAATGAGAGATTTTATTCTTCTCTTTGGGTTGGCATAAACTTTGTGGTGAGAACTAAGGAGAGGAGAAGAACTTTTAGAAGACCTTCGACCTCTCGAAGAAGAACGATCCACGTCTCCAAAGAACGTGAAGCAACTCCTTCTACCTTCTTCAACCGAAGCAAGGAAGGGAAGAACCACCACCCACAAAGTATTCTGAGAGTGTCGACTCGACTTCACCGAGCTCTTCTTCCACCAACGTTGACGGAACGACACCGTTACCGAGACGCCCGACCTCCGCGACGCTTGTCTTCTGCGGTTTGTTGGCGTGCTCCGCTTTTGAAACCGAGGTAGGGGATTTTTGTTGTTTTATTTAATTATTTTCCCGTTCTTTGTTCTAGAATGATGAACATTGAGGATAAACGATTAAGTGTTATCATTTAACGAGAGGGGGGCCGGACCGCACAAACATGGCCTAACCCTCCCTCCTTCGTTCTTGATTGTTTCTTGTGGATGGAACGAGATGGCGTGGTGCCGTCGCACCACGCGGGAATCGCAGGGAAATTATTGCGCGACGCCGTCACGCCGCGCTGTGGAAAGAATTTCATGGACGCGACGCTGTCGCGCAGCGTCAAAGGAAACCGAAGGTGCCGCGGCCGGAGCGGGACCGCGGCGGAGGGGCACGGTGTCATCGCACCACGCTGGACGGCGAAGGCCGCAGCCGGTTCTGGGCCGCGGTGGAACATGATGACCGGCGGCCAGCCGGGCCGCCGGTGTCGGAAGCTGGAAGGGGACCGGCCTTTTCTGGTCCCGTTGAGGAAGAACCAGCCGCCCAGGTCGGGCCGGCCGGAAGGGAGAAAAATCGGGGGAATTTAATTCCCCCGACCAGCAAAACGGCCCCCCATAATGAGGGGGGTATGCGGTTTCACAAAGGGGGGCAGGCGCCCCGCCCCCTGTTTTTCCAATCATCCGGGCCGGGCCGGGCCGGGTCGACCCTGTCCGGGGCGGGTCGACCCGGTTCGGGCAAACCGTGGGGTCTCAGGCCGGGACAGCCCGGGCCCGACACCCCCGTTACCGAGCAGTTTGGATTCAAATGCCCATAACTCTGGCTACGAATCTCTAAACGATGCGCCGTCTGCGGCGATGCGATCCTTGGATCGATACGGTCGTTTCTGTATATCGTACTCAAGGTTTTGGATTACTTTGAGTTCGGCCAGGTTCGTTCGTACACGAAACCAACCGTGCCCTCGGAGGGGAAACGCTCATATCTTGAGCTACGGACGTCCGATTGATGTGCCGTCGACTTTGTTGAGTTCCTCTTAGTGAGACGGATCTTTTGGCATACTCCGCCCGAGGTTTGGATGCAGGTGGAGTATGGTTGGGTTGGTTTTGCCTTAAAAACCAACCGGGCTCGTGGAACGAAAAAGCCAATAACTCTCAGACCGAGCGTCCGATTGACGCACTGTCTGTTGCGTTGAGTTCCTGTTGACGATACGGAACTTTTGGATACATCAAATCTGAAATTTGTGACAGTTGATGTATCAGACTCTCGGCTCGTGGAGCGGACCCTCCCGAATGAGCTTGCTGTGTGCGGGAACCCTAGAGCTGGCTGCGACTGCTACTGTGACTGTGACGACGACTGTGCAGAGATCCTCAGTGGATTCGACGACGACGACTACAGCACTCAGCGATCCTGTGTGGATCAGTGCTACCGATCCTATGTGGGTCCGATCCTGTGTGGGTCTGCGCTCAGCGGTCCTGTGTGAACAAGCGCCTATAGATCCGGTGTGGGTCTGATCCTGTGTGGGTCTTTGTGGGGGTCAGTACCTATCGATCCATTGTGGGTCCGACGACTTAGACGGATCAGTGATCATCTCAATCGTCTTTCGAAGAAGTATACCTGTGTGAGCTGAATCCTGTTGCTTTCCTGTGTGGATTGTGTTGTGCTATCCTGTGTGGATTTTGTTTTGCTTTCCTGTGTGGAATACGTATACTTTCCTATGTGGACTGAGTTGTACTTGGGATCGGAGGTTGGAGCGTATTGGGATTGATGACTTAGGTATATGTATGGGCATACACCTAAGCAGTGTCGGTTGTTACTTCGTGTTTGTATCTTCCTTTTTGGTTTATCCTTTGTGGATTTTGAGAGACCTTCGGGGGTCTCGGGGTCCCTACTTAGTAGCTTATACTCACCCCTGCACGGGATATGCCCGCACTACGTTGTGTTGGTTGCAGATGACGGACATCGTTGAT
Source organism: Viscum album (assembly GCA_963277665.1). NCBI lineage: Eukaryota > Viridiplantae > Streptophyta > Magnoliopsida > Santalales > Viscaceae > Viscum > Viscum album. Next base: position 498,756,213 of record OY728133.1, read on the forward strand.
CGTGGTTGAGGCTCGCAGAGAAGGACGGTACCTGGAGGTGGACCACCAGGCGGAACGTACTCGGAGCGGACGGCGGGACCTGAGGTGCATTGGAGCTATCTGTACCCACCCTTCAGGTGGGATTTCCAGTGGACAGCTCAGTGTAGTGGCTTTTACTTTACAGTTGATGTTTTCCCATTCGAGTTTTACTTTACATTCAGTTTGGGTTTGTATACTGGCCCATTTACTTTTCTGCACTTTTAGCTGTACTCTGTTTTTACTTAGTGTTTACTTTTCCGCTTACTTACTCTGTGGTGCTTGTTTACTTTACAAAGGCAATGCCTTCCCTTTTTACCAGGATTTACGCCTTAGTGCTAGTCGCCAGCCCCTGGCCTATGGAAGGCGGGCTTGGGGTAGTCACGACACGGGCCCCGAGGACGGTTCGTGAAAAATTGGTATCAAAGGAGTTCGGTTCTACTGCGAACTTTGATATTTTCTATATGAAGCAACAGTTTTTAGCGTATTGGGTGTGGTTATCAGTCGAGGTAGTCCAGTGTTGGTGCGGCGGCCGACGTATCCGTACACCAGGACCCTGACTTCTGATTTCCGACTTAATGCACGAAAACATTGATTGCGTGTGTGTTTCAAGTTTTCTTTGTGATTACTTTAAATCAGCTCACCAGGTATACTGTTCTGACCATGACGCACTTGTTTCATTTTCAGGATGGCCCCACGATGGCATCCAGTTAGGGTTCCGAGAGTCGAGCATGATGACAGCCCACCGAGCGACGAGGCCTCAGTGCAGGGCCCTTTGTAAGCAGTGGCACTGGCGGTAGCACTACCCGCCGAGCCCCCGATACTTCTAGCACTGGCCGCTGACGATGCACGTCGCCTCAGCGCACTGCATGAGTTTCAGCGCCAGCGACCACCCGGGTTTCTTGGAGAGACAGACCCCCAAGCATCCGAGGACTAGCTAGAGGCAGTCGTGAGAGTTTTCAGGCTAGTGAGGACACCAGCAGACCGCATGGTGATCCTCACTGTGATCCTACTGCACACAGCAGCAGGCCGATGGTGTACCTTGATGCTCCAGGTGCACGATGAGGTATCTCTACTTTGGACGGACTTTGAGAGCCTCTTCCGCTCAGAGTTCGTCCGATCCACCCTCAGTGCGATGCGCATTCAGGAGCTTCTTCAGATGTGGCAGGGCCGCATGACGGTTGCTCAGTAGTCGGCGAGATTTACTGATCTCTCGCGCTACTCGACCGACATGGTACGGGAACCATTCTTTCGGGCCCGGACCTTTGACCAGGGTTTGAGACATGAGATCAGGGCATCGCTGATCTCTCTTATCATTTCGACTCAGACGGGAGTACTGGAGTGAGCCCTTTTGATCGAGAGCTTTCTTGCTGAGTCTACACCAGCACCGAGACCCACCGCAGGGCGGCACATAGTAGAGTCTTCTGCAGAAGGCAGTCGGCGGATGACTCAGGGGTCCAGGTAGACCAGACCCTCAGGCAGACGACCTCAGGACACTGGCTCAGCAGTGCGGGGCACACAGCGTGGAGCCAGTCTTTCGAGAGGTAGAAAGTGCTACTCGTGCGGCGGGCAGTGCCACATGGCTCGTGACTGCCCGACCCGCCGCGCCGAGGAGCAGTAGATGGTTGAGGGACCACCGAGGCAGAGGCAGAGGGTCGACCGTGGTGGTCCGAAGGGAGGAGGCGGACGAGGCAGAGGAGCTAGCCGAACATCAGGTGGTGGGTGACGCTTTGAGGCTCTACCACCACCACCACCAGGAGGTCCACCCCGACCACAGGGAGCTGGTGGGCAGAGACAGGCACAGATCCAGGCAGTAGAGGCCTACGACCACGGAGTGCCAGAGATGATTTGAGGTACTATATATGTCTATTCCACCCTTTCTGGAGTACTTATAGACATAGGAGCGAGTCACTCTTTCATAGCCCCTGCCCTTATTCGGAGCTCGGAGACGGCTAGAGACTCTTACGGGAGCAGACTCGACGATTACGCACTGGTACCGGCAGTGTGAGCTTACTCTAGGAGGTGATAGATTCGGCTGGGATCTTCTTGTAGCAGCATCGAGGCCTTACGATGTCATCTTGGGCATGGATTGGTTATCTATGGTCCATGCATAGATTGAATGTTTTAGGCGCAAGCTGCAATGTGTACGCACCGACGGGAGCAAGTTCACCTTCACCGGCGAGAAGGGATCCTTAACAGCACAGGATGGACTTCCGTGGAGGAGAGGACAGCCCATCACTCATCAGTTGGCTAGCCTCATCCTTGGAGCAGTTGACGTGCGAAGTCCTGGTTTTCCTACAGTGGTGGATCAGTTTGCGGACGTTTTTCCCGACAACGTTCCAGGGCTACCTCCTCGTAGAGAGGCAGAATTTTATATTGACCTATACCCCGGGGTAGCCCCGATATCGACTCCAGCATATCGGATGGCCCCCGCCGAGCTTCGAGAGCTACGAGTACAGTTGGAGGACTTGCAGGGAAAGGGGTTCATCCGACCCAGTGTTTCACCCTGGGATTCCCCGATTTTATTCGCCAAGAAGGCGGACGGGAGCTTGCGACTCTGCGTTGACTATCGTCGCCTGAACCAGGTGACAGTGAGGAAGAAATATCCATTACCGAGGATTGATGACCTCTTTGATCAGCTCAAGGGAGCACGGTGGTTCTCGAAGATAGACCTCAGGTCAGGCTATCATCAGCTCAGAGTTAGAGACGAGGACGTGCAGAAGACGACCTTCAGATGTCGGTATGGCCACTATGAGTTCTTGGTTATGCCATTCGGTGTAACCAATGCTCCAGTAGTGTTCATGGACCTCATGAACAGGATCTTTCAACCATACCTCGATCGACTTGTCGTGGTCTTCATCGACGACATTTTGATTTACTCAACGACTGAGGAGGAGCACGCCTACCACTTGCGAGTTGTACTAGACACACTCCGAGAGCACCAGCTTTATGGAAAACTCTCGAAGTGTCAGTTCTAGATATGTGAGGTCCACTTCTTGGGACACGTCATCTTTGAGGTGGGAGTTTTAATGGATCCTGCAAAGATCGAGGCAGTGTTAGCTTGGGAGCCACCCAGGAGTGTGACGAAGGTGCGGAGTTTCTTGGGACTAGCCGGATACTATCGGAGATTCGTGCCAGACTTCTCTAGAGTTGCGGCACCAATCTCAACTTTGAAAAAGAAGGGGAAACCCATCGTGTGGTCAGACAGATGTCAGCAGAGCATCCAGGAGCTGAGATAGAGATTGACCAGCGCACCTATCTTGAGGTTGCCTGAGGAGGGAGTTGGATACGTAGTTTACTGCGATGCATCAGGGACCGGACTCGAATATGTACTGATGCAGGAGTGGGTAGTGATCGCCTATGGATCACGTCAGTTGAGGCCGCATGAGCAGAACTACGCTACCCATGACCTGGAGTTAGCAGCAGTGGTCTTCGCTCTGAAGACATGGTGACACTACCTGATGGGCGAGCGCTCTACAGTATTTTCTGACCATCAGAGTCTCAAGTACATCTTCTCGCAGAAGGACCTGAATCTGAGACAACGGCGATGGCTCGAGTTCCTCCAGGACTATGACTTTGAGATAGTCTATACTCTTGGGAAGGGGAACGTAGTGGCCGATGCCCTCAGCAGGAGGAAGGGCATTCAGGTACTTGAGGAGGCGACAGAGCAGTTAGCCTCTTTGAAGATATCCTTCGTGAATAGATATGGAGCAGCCTTACTTCATTCTATCACAGTCACTCCTCCACTACTACAGCGAGTCAGAGAGGCACAACGTGGGGACGCTGACTGTGAGACGCAGCGTGCACAGATATCCTCAGGACAGGAACCTGATGGTTTCTCTTTTCAAGCAGAGCACGACATCATTTTCAGAGGACGTACCATGGTACCAGTAGCTTTATGGGAGGAGGTTCTGAGAGAGTTTCACACTTCTCCTTTGGAAGTACATCCTAGAGTGGTGAAGATGTACCAGGATCTCAGACGACATCACTAGTGGCCGGGCAGGAAGAAGGTTGTGGCAGAGTTCGTATCTCGATGCCTCACCTTCCATCAGGTGAAGGCAGAGCATCAGGTACCAGTAGGCTTAGTACAACCCTTGGAGGTCCAAGAGTGGAAGTTGGATGGGATATCTATGGACTTCGTGACTGGACTTCCACGCACTTCCAGAGGTCACGACTCCATCTGGGTGATTGTCGACCGACTCACCAAGTCGGCTCACTTCTTACCCATCAGAGAGCAGGGCTCAGTAGAGAGCTTGGGACGTCTCTACGTTCAGGAGATTGTATGGCTTCACGGTGTGCCATCATCTATCGTCTCCGATCGAGATGATCGCTTTACTTCCCGGATTTGGAAGGGATTGCAGGAGGCGTTCGGGACGCAGCTACGTCTGAGAACAGCCTTTCACCCTCAGACGGATGGTTAGACGGAGAGGACCATTCAGACTCTCGAGGACATGCTCCGCGCATGTGTCCCGACTTTGTTCGTAGCTGGGAGGACCACCTACCCTTGGTGGAGTTTGCGTACAACAACAGCTACCACTCCACCATCGGGATGGCACCGTACGAGGCGTTGTACGGCCGACCTTGTAGATCTTCTTTGTGCTGGACAGACCCTGGGGAGTCAGCACTTGTGGGACAGGAGATGGTCCAGGCCATGATAGAGAAGGTCCAGGTCATCCAGGAGCGGATGAGGACAGCTCAGAGCCGGAAGAAGTCATACGCTGACAGGAGGCGGAGGGCACTAGAGTTCTAGGATGGCGAGCACATATTCTTGTGGGTCTCACCTCGACTTGGTATACAGAGATTTGGCCGAGGTGGCAAGTTATCTCCGCACTTCATCCGACCCTTCCAGGTCCTCAGTAGGATTGGCAAGGTGGCTTATCGCCTGGCTCTACCACCTCAGTTGCACCGGGTGCACGACGTCTTCCACGTATCTCAGCTGAGGAGATACATGCACGACCCGACGCACATCATTGACCATGGGGAGCTTGATGTTGACGATGGGGCGACTTTTACGGAGGTTCCAGTGGAGATCGAGGATCGACAGGAGTGGGTCCTACATGGACGGTCGATTCCTCTAGTGCGCATCAGATGGTAGCACGGGAATATCCAGGAGAGCACTTGGGAGCAGGAGGCTCAGATGCGTGCTCAGTACCCTCATTTGTTTCCATAGTTTTGATGTATATTTACGGGGACGTAAAGCCCTGAGGTGGGAGTAATGTAAAGACCTGAAAAATTCAAGGGAAATTTTTTCTGAATTTTCTTTAGAATTTTACAAGAGCGCGGTTTCTGACGGAACCTGATTCCGAGGCCCGGTGTGCCCGGAATCAATTCCTGATGTTTGGCTCAGGTACGCTCAGTGAACGAACGAGCAGGAATTTCTAACTTTTGAACCGGTTCCCGGAATCGAATACTGAGGGCACCGATGAAATCTCAACACCGATATTCGCTTAAGGACACCTTTTCCAAGGTTGCGTTTTATGCGGGTTGAGAGTTAGTTTTGGGGGAATTAAAATTAAGTTAGATAAAATATGGAAACACATTTTATTTTTTAACCATCTTGGTTATATCCTCCCAAAGGGAGTTAGAGGTGGGACCCACATCCACTTAACCGCCCTTGATAGAATTAAGTGTAGTGGGGCCCACATGAAGCCTATCTTCTCAACACCCCTTAAAACTCCCACAACTCCCACTTTAATGTTGATAACCTGTTTAATTAATGAGGTGAGTTAAGTGTGGTTTAATTGAATTTAAATCTTTTGAAATTCTTTCCAACACTTTTCATTTAATTAATTAAACCAACTTAATTAATTATTTTGAGTGTTTGATTTCTTTTGAAATCTTTTTTCCAATATTAAAATGAGAGATTCTATTCTTCTCTTTGGGTTGGCATAAAAATTGTGGGGAGAACTAAGGAGAGGAGAAGATCTTTTAGAAGACCTTCAACCTCTCGAAGAAGAACGATCGACGTCTCCAAAGAACATGAAGCAACTCCTTCTACCTTCTTCAACCGGAGCAAGGAAGGGAAGCACCGCTGACCACAAAGTATCCTGAGAGTGTCGACTCGACTCGACTCGACTTCTTCGAGCGCTTCTTCCACCAACGTTGACGGAACGACGCCGTTACCACGACTCCCGACCTCCGCGACGCTTGTCTTCCGCGGTTTGTTGAAGTGCTCCACTTTTGAAACCGAGGTAGGCGATTGTTGCTGTTTTATTTAATTATTTTCCCATTCTTGGTTCTAACATGACAAACTTTGAGGATAAACGATTAAGTGTTATCGTTTAACGAGAGGGGGGCCGGACCGCACAAACACGGCCGAACCCACCCCTCCTTTTATCTTGATTGTTTCTTGTGGATGGAAAGAGATGGCGTGGAGCCGTCGCACCACACGGGAATCACACGACAATTATTGCGCGGCTCCGTCGCACCGCGCCATGGAAAGAATTTCATGGACGCGACACCGTCGTGCCGCGTCGAAGGAAACTGAAGGCGTCGCGGCTGGAGCAGGGCGACGGCAGAGGGGCGCGGTGTCGTCGCACCACACCGGACGACGAAGGCCACGACTGGTTCCAGGCCGCGGCGAAACATGATGACCGGCGACCAGCCGGGCCGCCGGTGTCGGAAGACGTAAGGGGACTGGCCTTTGCCGGTCCCATTGAGGAAGAACCGGCCGGCCAGGTTGGGCCGGCCAGAAGGGAGAAAAACCGGGGGAATTTAATTCCCCCGGCCAGCAAAACGGCCCCCCATAATGAGGGGGGGCCGCGGTTTCACAAAGGGGGGCAGGCGCCCCCTCGTTTTTCCGATCAGCTCGGCCTTAGGCCGAGCTGGCAGCGCGCCCAGCGCGCTGCGTCCATCCGGACCGGATCCTGGCCGGGCCGCGCCGGGCCCGGTAGACCCTGTCCGGGGCGGGTCGACCCTGTTCGGGCCAACCGGGGGGTCTCGGGCCAGGACGGCCCAGACCCGAAACCCCCGTTACCGAGCGGTTTGGATTCAAATGCCCATAACTCGGGCTACGAATCTCCAAACGACGTGCCGTTAGCAGCGATGCGATCCTTGGATCGATACGGTCGTTTCGGTATATCGCACTCAAGGTTTCGGAATACTTTGTGTTCAGCCGGGTTAGTTCGTACACGAAACCAACCGGGCCCTCGGAGCGAAAACGCTCATATCTTGAGCTACGGATGCCCGATTGATGTGTCGTCGACTTTGTTGAGTTCCTATTAGTGAGACGGATCTTTTGGCATACTCCTCCCAAGGTTTGGATGCAGGTGGAGTACGGTCGGGTTGGTTTTGGCTTAAAAACCAACCGGGCTCCTGGAACGAAAAAGCCAATAACTCTCAGACCGGGCGTCCGATTGACGCGCCGTCTGTTGCATTGAGTTCCTGTTGACGATACGGAACTTTTGGATACATCAACTCTGGACTTTGTGACAGTTGATGTATCAGCCTCTCGGCTCGTGAGGCGGACCCTCCCGAACGAGCTTGCTGTGTGCGGGAACCCTAGAGCTGGCTGCGACTGCTACTGTGACTGTGACGACGACTATGCAGAGATCCTCAGTGGATTCGACGACGACGACTACAGCACTCAGCGATCCTGTGTGGATCTGTGCTACCGATCCTGTGTGGGTCCGATCCTGTGTGGGTCTGCGCTCAGCGGTCCTGTGTGAACCAGCGCCTACAGATCCTGTGTGCGTCCGATCCTGTGTGGGTCTTTGCGGGGGTTAGTACCTATCGATTCTTTGTGGGTCCGATGACTTAGATGGATCAGTGATCATCTCTATCGTCTATAGAAGAAGTATACCTGTGTGAGCTGAATCCTGTTGCTTTCCTGTGTGGATTGTGTTGTGCTATCCTGTGTGGATTTTTTTCCTTTCCTATGTGGAATACGTACACTTTCCTGTGTGGACTGAGTTGTACTTGGGCTCAGATGTTGAAGCGTATTGGGATTGATGACTTAGGCATATGTATGGGCATATACCTAAGCAGTGTCGGTTGTTACTTCGTGTTTGTATCTTCCTTTTTGGTTTATCCTTTGTGGATTTTGAGAGACCTTCGGGGGTCTCGGGGTCCCTACAGAGTAGCTTATACTCACCCCTGCACGGGCTATGCCCACACTACATTGTGTTGGTTGTAGACGATGGACAACATTGATCGTGGTTGAGGCTCGTAGAGCAGGACGGTACCTGGAGGTGGACCACCGGGCAGAACGTACTCGGAGCGGACGGCGGGACCCGAGGAGCAGTGGAGCTATCTGTACCCACCCTTCAGGTGGGATTTCTAGTGGACAGCTCGGTGTAGCGGATTTTACTTTACAGTTGCTGTTTTCCCTTTCGAGTTGTACTTTACTTTCAGTTTGGGTTTGTATACTAGCCCATTTACTTTTCTGCACTTTCAGTTGTACTCTATTTTTACTTAGTGTTTACTTTTCTACTTACTTACTCTGTGGTGCTTGTTTACTTTACAAAGGCAATGCCTTCCCTTTTTACCAGGATTTACGCCTTGGTGCTAGTCGCCAGCCCCTAGCCTATGGTAGGCGGGCTTGGGGTAGTCACAGCACGGGCCCTGAGGACGGGTCGTGACAGTATTGGAGTTTAAAATTTTCATAGTAAAAAATAAAGTAAGAACATCATTTAATAAATGTTTTTTTCTAAAATAAAAATTAAATATAAGTGGTTGGAGTAGTTTTTAATACTTTGAATAAACCTATCCCAGTCTTAGCTAAAATGTGTATTTTGATTAAATGCTATCAAATAAGAAACCAAATCCAAAATACCTCTTAGTTTTTGACAATAATTGTTTTTTCAATAATAATAATGATTACTAGGTAAAATATTAAAATGAAATAAGTAGATTCATATCCTTGGATAATATATGGAAGTTAATGAAAAAAATAATAAATAAAAATTAAATATAATATTTTAAAAAATTAATTTTAATGTAATGGAAGAATAAGTCCATGAGAATAACTTTTATCTTGATATAGTGGATGAGGATTATGAAGAATAATTTTTATAACCTTATTGAGACTTACATCATGAGAATTAATACAATTAATTAAAGGTTTAATATGAAGTTGATGAAAATTAATCATTAATATAGTTTTCAAAACAAAAGAAGTAATATGAAACTTGTTAATCAGATATATTTTTAAATTAATAAAAAAAATTTAAAAATGGGGATTAATAATTTTGAGAGGATAACATTATTATCCTTGGATGGGACATGATCTTTTAAAGAAGAATAAAATGAGATTATTTTGGGTCAATGTGATAAGTGAAAATTTTGAATAAATTAAAAATAATATAACATTTTATTTGATTAAAAATATCACATATAAGAAACATAATTTAAAAAAATATAATAATAAATAAAAATATTTATGAAAATAAAAATGTGATTATAAATATTGGAAAAAAATTTATAAAAAAGGCTATACACATTTTAATTTTATTTCTCATGAAAAAATATTTTCACCAATAGAATAACTCGAGGGCATATGGTTTTTCATTGACATTGAAATTTATATAAAATTATGAATTAGTCAAATGACCATGAATAATACATTATTCTATGTTTTTCTCAAATATGTGTTATATATTAAACAAATAAATTTAATTAATTTTGAAGGTGATTGTAAAAAAATGTTTTACATAAATATATATCTATATAGTTTAAATAATTCTTCTATAATATATTGTATACTAAATGATTCATAATTGAAGAATTTAGATAAAAATAAGTAATGTTGGAAAAACCTTTTATGCACAAATAATTATGAATGAACATTTTGTTTTACATTTTAGCATGGATGATTTTATATTTTTTTAGATAAAATTTGAGTCAAGTAGTAATTTTCAAATTTAATGAGATCATAATTTTATATAAAGATGATTATAGAGTTCATTTTATCAATTTTTAAGTGAAACAATGATATTAATACATTTTTTCAATTTAGTTATGTCAATGAGTTATTAAATTTATATAAGTGATTTAATTTTATGTTTAACAAGTGATAATTAAAATTTACTATTTTTTTTGGTTTTCCCAGATATCATAAGAATCATTTAGATCATTATTTTTTAGTATTTAAAGCTTTTTCTATGTGTGATATGGGTTCGTATTTCATATTTTCACATCTATTTGGAGATTTTGTAATATTTTTTATATTCATATGTTATATGAGGCATTTTTAACAAACCTAAAAGGAGATAATGTAAGAATAAACTCTGTAAATTTATGTTTATTGTGTGAATTGTTTTAAATTGAAGGGTATAAGTCATACATATTTATTTATAAAACATTAAAGTTCATTAGTGTTGGGGAATAAAATATTGGAAAAGATATATAATAAACTATTTCATGTTATAAGTTTCACATGATGTGCATAATTTGTTCAATATATTTTTTTGGCACACCTAGTAGAAATGAAAAAACACATCATGATATGAAGATATATATATTTTGTAAATTACATTTTACATGATTTTGTTGAAAAATTTAATCATTTTTTGTATTTAATTAATGAAATGATGATGTATAATCTCTGAAGGATAATAAAATCAAGTTGTTTCATTAATAAAATGATATGTTTTTTAAAGAGATTACTATGGGAATAATAAGTTCATTAATATGTTGGTCATTTTTTTATAGTTAGTATATTTAAAGAAGGAATAACCCTAAACACATTATTTAGAAATCAATTGTAACAATAGAATATGTTTTAGTAATTTGGGTATAATTTTAAATTTTCAAACATGCTCCTTGAATCATCCCATTTACATTAGATGGTGAATCATGTTAAATTCTTCTATCCCTGTATTTTTATGATTTATTTTATTATTTTCTTTTATTTCTTAAATATGAATGACTTAGTTCTTATTTAAAATAAGAAAACATGTCACAAGAGTGGTGTATCTATTAAATTATTTTTAATACCATTAAACACCTTGATTCACACCTATCTTAATATGATTCTATAATATCTGAGAATTTGGCGATAATAACATTATATTCACTAGAAAATATGTATATACTTATTTATTAATAATAGAAATTTCAGAGGGTTTTTAATGAAAAAATTAAACTTATTCTTGTAGCATAAGAATTAAGAGAAACCATATACCAATATCTACATTCAATGAAATTGAAACCATATATAATATAAAATGATGAACAAGTGTACCTGAAATTTATGTTGGTTGAATCTCCCATCTTTAAACATGATTTTGATGAAGATCCCTAAGAATAATCAAAACATTTATTTCCAATTATATATATATCCATTGTTTGATGAATCATATAGTAGATAAGAAAATTAATCCATATAAAAATAGTATGATAGTGCATAGTGGATGGAAAACGTAGAAGGGAAGGAGAGAATCAGGGAGAATCAATAGGATTTCTATACAAGATTGGATGTAAATCATATTCTAAAGGCTTTGACCTCAATATACAGGACCTGGGGAAGCTTCAATGACATAATTATTTTACTCATTGGCTACTAACATATAAGTATATGGATTATGGAAACAAACTCTTTGTAACCTTAAATTGATCACACTCGCCCAAATGTTTTATTATATAAAACATTTATATGTAATGATAACCATATGTAGAATATCACCGAATGTTAACCATTATCATTCAATCTACATGTCAATTATACAATAATATTAACTCATATCAGTACATAGAAATATGGCCATGGCATAGACTATGACATGCAATGATAGTGGTGCAGTATCACAATGATGTAACTCTTGATTCCCCTACCCTAAAGAAAATGAAATTCCATACTTCATACATGTCATACTATAGGGTATTAAAATACAATCACTTATGATATAACTAAAAATAATATGTTTATTCATATTTAGGTAATATCATCAATAATCTACCAGCTTCACTAAAACCAAATAGACTTCGTGGAATTACACCCTATCTTATATCTCATATAATAACTTGTAAAATCATTTTCAAAACTCCTTCAAAATATCTTCAAGAAAAAAGTTATAATGATATCACAACCTTCACTATCTATCACATCATACAAAATTTTTTTTGATTATATATACAAACCCCTTTTATATAAACTCTATATCACTTATTTTGAAACTCTATGATGTTTGTAAAATAAAATCCCTACTTAGTTAACAATAATTAATGAACCCATGAACCCTTATTGTTTTGACTATATATATAACCTTGAATTCATAAATATATGAAAATATTATTATGTAGAAAATAATTATTGATAATAAAGATTAAAAGGGATATGGTATGATCCACATAAAACACATATATCAATATCCCCATGTCAACTTACTATACTATATAAAAGAATAAGTTATTATATTATCCCTTTTTCCAAGAAATTGAGAGACCATATGATACAGAGAATGTTAATTTTTTATGCATAATTACACATTATTGATTATATGAGTATATTTATGTACACAATCACTTCCATTATCATGATAATCCCACCACAATATCCTTCTAATAATCCCCCATAAGAAGTCAATCCAGAATCACTTGGTGGAAAGAGATTCAGAAAGGAATAATCTGAACCATAGTGTTCCGGAACTATCCAGAAACAATGTTTTCCCAAATCTTCACATTATTTTTAAAGCATATTAAGCCCTATTGAATCCAAAAAAAATATTTTTTTTAAATTAAAGTAAATGTATGGAAAAAGGAACACATTAGTTTACACGGTTCATATCAAAATTCTATATACATAGGAGAAAAATTAGTGTATTTATTTTATATAGAATGAAAATATTTAATAAATTATGAATAATTAGTAACATTATATTACTAGAAAAAGATATAAATATTTTAATTGAGTTTTTTTCATTCAAACAAAGGTGTCCCCACTATCTATTTAAAGAGAGTAATATTCAGTTATCTGGTTTCACCGACCATTGAGAAATTAGAGAGTCCATTTCTTCCATTCCTCATATTTCTAATATCATATAGAAATAAAAAATGGGGATGATTTCATAGGTAAACTAATAACCTCTACATCAAACTAAACACTCTCTAAAATCCAGGTGTCCCAATTAAACTTCCAAAATAAGACAGCCTTTTACTGAACTCAATAAAAGAACCTCCTTCCAAAACCCCTCCTTTTAGAAAAATTCTTTTGGATTACTTATATAAAAAGAATACAATTATATAAATTTAACTAACTAAACATCTTTAATAACTAATCCGTCTAGTTGATAGACTTTATTAAATTTAAATAAGATTCACACATTCCCAAAAATCGCCCACTTAAAAAATTAATTGAAATAAAGTGCTATGACACCACCATCAAATTCTACAAAATATGATTCTATTTTTTTATTATGAAATTATTCTCCACCTCCTTCAATTAACAGAATACCAAATAAAGATCTATGTCTCATTAGTATTTTTGGACTCAAACTCTTGTAAGTACATTAATTGGATTGTGTTTCTTATCTATCACTCATAAAACCAACTCACCATATCCTATCATCTTACAGATGTTATGAAGCATTGAATCACTATTTTTAACTCTGGAGAGAAACATTGGATTATTAAAAAAATTAATTTCACTATGCCAATCACTAAATAATAATTCATTCCCTGGTTTTGTCCAAGTTCATCAACTAAATTCCTTATCCATATCATATCGTTTCTATCTTTTGTAACAACCACATAATCTAATTCCATTATAGAAGTTAAATAACTAGTTTTAACTTGGATATCCCACTAACCATGGTTCTAATAAAATCATAAATATATTTAGTTATTGTCTTATTAGAATCATAATCACCCAAAATTATACATCTCAAAACCCAAGTAATAGTTAATCATCTCTAAAATTAAGATATGTACCCTACATTACTTTCAAAAAATGAATAATGCACTTAACAACATTACAATGACATTTCCCTTGATTTTTAGTTAATTGGATGACCAATACCACTACATAAGAAATATCCATACATGTACACATGATAACATACATTAAAATTCCAAATAATGAGAAATATTCATATTTATCCATGTAATTCTTTTTTTATTATATTCATGGGGCTTTATCCTTTCAAAGTTTAAAGTGACCAGTGAGAGGAGTTGAAACTGGATTATATAAAATCATTTCAATTCTCTCCATTATCTTATAGATGTAATCCCTCTATGATGAAAACAAACTTCCTATTTTCATACCATGTTAAATCCTCATGACAAGGATATTATTTTCTTCACCAAGATGTTTTATCTCATAATTTTTATAGAATAACTCCTTCAAATTTAGAATTAACTAAATATTTAGATCTACCAATATCATATCATGAACATACAAGTGTAATATAATGAAATTATTTCTAATTAAATCCTTTAAGTAATAAAAATGACCAAAGTTACATCATGTGAAACATCCCCTTCTATGAAGGAATGCAATTTCTAATTCCAAAACATGGTGGTTGTTTTGACCAATAAATACTCCTCCTTAGTTTTCATAAAAATTCAAGATTCCAATTTCCCATGAAACCAATATGTTGCTTCATATACATTTCCTCCCATAAATACCTATATAGAAATGTTTTCTTCATATACATTCATTCAAGGTACAAATTTATGAATGAATGTGAGATTAAAAAAGTTCAAAAGTTAGTATATTTTACTACCATAGAAAATAATTCAGAAAAGTATATACCATAATTCTACTAAAATCCATTCACAACCAGCATATATTTATATCTTTTCCTTCCAAAAAATTATTCTTTCAAATATAATACACACTTATTTTCAAGTGATCTATTACTTATTAGAAATTACATTACAACTCAATTATCATTCACCCATAGTGAATCAAACTCCTCTTCCATTACAAATTCCTACTTTCGAGAATCATCTGGATTAGTAACTTATTCTGTAATCTATAGTTCTCTTACATACATTATAATAACAAACAATGAAAAAAATATATACATATAAAATAACCATCTTATTATTGAATATTTTCAAAAATTATCCTATAATTATGATTCTTCGGGAGTTGTAACTTCTAGATATTCACCATTTATAACTCAAGAACTATATTAAGTAGATCCAAATTTTTATATATGTATTCCACTCAGAAAGCATCTTAAAACATTGAAATATACTTTGAATCATATTTTAGAACATAAGAAAATTTTATATATTTATATAAATATAATATTCGTTGAACATGTGATCCTATAGAACCATCATTAAGATCAACTTGAATTGAAGTGGAATATTTTTCCTCAATCTTAACCAACATAAATATTTGATCATTCCACAAGATATAATCATTTAAGATCATATTACGAATTCCAAAAACATTCTTATTTTCATAATCCCAAAGATGAAAAGAAATATTCATCACCATAACCAATGAAGAGCATGCCTGATAATTTATTTCAAGATTATATCTTTCATTGTTAGCCACATAAATACAGGCTCAACTTCTAAAGACTCCAAGATTAGAAAAATCCAGAACTTTTTTAGAAAATAGTTTTTCTGGTAACTGTTATCCAATTACTATTGATGGACTTCTGTTTATTAATAAATTTATTGTACCCACTACTTCCACCCAAAAATCATTTAGAAAAATATGTAGAAATATACTCATTTTCTTCTCCATAAACATCTAATTAATTTTTTAAAAACATAATTTTGTTCAGTTGTTCTTATAACATTCTTATCATGATAGATTCCTATTTTATTATAGTAATTATGAAAAATCTTTATGATTAATGCACAACCATTGTCTTATATGATAAATTTTAGGCTATTTTGGTTTCTATGTCCACTATATTCATATTTTTAATAAGAATTATAAGAACTTCACTCTTATGTTTCAAAAAATATACTCATAATTTTCTTATAGAATTTGTAATGAGGTAAACAATTACTTAGATCTTCATCAAGAATGATCTATAGAAGGTTCCCAAAAATCTATATGAACCAATTCAATAATTATTTTTATTATAATTCTAAAAAAATTCAAATACAAATGTTTTTTCATAAGGAGTATATATCACCCATTTCTTATAAAGTCTGAATGATATAATTTCAATATTACCTTTTCCAATTGAATATTCAAAAATTTATCAATAAGGTTCCCAGAACAATTATGAAAATGTTTTAAGAATTTGGAAGCATTCATTTTGATAAATGTAGATCCCAGTTATCTTCCAATAAGATATAATGACCCATATTTTACATTGTTGGCTATGATAAGAGATACCTAAGTGATCTTCTATTCTCATTTAAATAAGAATGTTTTGAAACCTTCTTTTTTCATTTGACCAAATTAAATTAGGTTCTATCAAATACATGGAATATTTTTCACTTCCTTCAATAAATGAAAAAATTCATTATTCAACTAAACATTTACTTCTCCCTTTCCCAAAATATCAATAGCTTCATCCTCACTAAGATTCACTCTACCAAAATTTCAAGATACCTAATTTTAAATGAATTATTTTTATCCCATGTATTTGAATGAGGATTCATAATCTATGATACAAGATTCTACATGAAATTAAAAGTTAAAAGTATATTTAGACTAATATCTATTGCAACACATAGTTCTACAGAACAATTCCTTTTAGAGGCTTGCTTCGTCTCATGATAATAATTTTTGAGGTAACATATCTTCCCACAATATTGAAAATAATAACTAATTATAAATGGCATAAATATATTCCTTTCACTTGATTTTCATCTCTATAAGTTTCTAATTATTATTTGGTGAGATTATAATTCCTTCTGTATTCAATGCATCATCGAAAGTAGATAAACAATATGTTTTTCAGAGATCCTATTTCAGAATCTTGTTCCGATCATCACTGAACACCAAATCATTATATCCACTTTAATTACTCATAACTTTCACCAGGGAATCCCAAGATTATTTTTTTTATGATTATAAAAAATCACCCAAACATAATTTTTTGAATATAACCTTAATAGACACTTTATGGATATGAATTATGTTAAAATCTTTTAGCAGATATGATGTATATCGTTCTCTTGATAACCTCATACCAAATAATCTCTTCATCACACACACATTATTAAAAATTATTGGTTTCTAATACATATCTAAAAGGTATTACAAAAAATCCAATTTGGTTTTCTTATATCTAATGTTCATATTCAGATTCTATACTAATGATATTTTTATCACTCCAAGTGCCTTTGATCCAGACTTTCCCATTAACCTATATCTATTTCATTTGATTTGAAACCCTTTAATGGAAGCTCAAGATATTTTTGAATGTGATAATATTAAATAATAATTTTATAGAAAATAAAATCTAATCTATTTAATTTTTCCATCTAAACCCTTAGACCCACTGATGCCATCCTTCTGAAAAAATGACTCTAACTAAAATTTAAAAAATGTCTGATCAAGAGAATGATGATTGAATTACTATGTAAAAAATTGAGCCTCATGATAATAAATCCCTATAAAACAAGTTGATGATAATTAATAAACACATTACTTCCAGTAATGCATTGAAAATAGTCAATCTGGAATCACTTAGAAGAAATATATTATTGAAGGTACTCTCAGAAGATTAGTGTTTTGAAATATAGAAGAAAAAATATTCACCTAAATAATTTTACTAATTCGAAAAAATAATCCTTATTTACTCTAAAATATAAAAAACATTCATGAAATTAAAGTAAATGTAAGTATTAAAGAAGACATTGATTTTACATTTTTTGTAATGAATGTTCTCTATACACTAGAGAAACATTAAAACATTTCATTTCTATAGAAAGAAAAACATTACAAATTTTCAACTAATGAGTCACTCCAAATAACTAGAATAAGTAATAAACATTTTCACTAAGTATTTGTTCATTCAAGAAATGGTTATCCCAGCTGATCTTTATTGGGAGAAACATTTTTTCATATAGTTACAATGACCCTTGATAAATTCAAGAGTCAATCGATTCCACTATTCTCACCACTGATCTCCTATAGCAATCCTCAACATGATGTATTATTTAGCTCAAATAGAAACCCCAATAGTAAAATAAATGCATACCGAAATTCACAAGTCCCATAGAAACTCTTGGGACATGATTTACTTATGACAAACTCATCAGAAAAACCACTTTCAGAAACATCTACTTTGGGAAACCTTATTCTAGGATTATATAGGAAAACACAACTATGTTCATCACATCAAAAAAACCAATGATCATCTAGAACCACTCTTTAAAATCGATATATTTCATTCAACTGATGTAGGAATAAACAATTCCTAGTAAATTCACATGATTGATGACAACATCAAATCCCACTCTTCTAATAGTTATGCACATCACATGTCACTTATGTAGTTAAAACCATAAAATTATTTAGTATATCTTTTTCATGGTCCCAAATTCCATACTCATCACATTGGAGGGAAAATACCATCTTCATTAAACTCAATCAAAGAAAAGATTAATAATATTCCCAATTACCACTAGTTAATCCATCCTCATTGTTGGTATAAGAAAATTATGAAATTATGAAGGTTTTGAAGTTTGGATTCTTTTCCTACCTTAGGTAATAATGAAATCCAAATATGAAACATGAACCCCTAGTATGCGAAATACATAGTGTTTAAACTCTATGATGTATACATCATGGGTTATCAGGTACAAAAAACATATTTTTTCCATCATGAGTATATTATGTATCTCTATACTATATCATAGCCACACAAACCATAACATTTCACCACTACCAATAATAATCATTGATGAACATTAGTGAGGAATAAATCAGTTTTTTTATTGGTCAATTATCATTATAATTCGAGAAATATATGTATAAAATTTTAAATAATGATAAAATTGTGTTTTCATCTTTTATGAAATGATATATTTTATATTTTTAAAATCCATAAATTATACTAAAAAAGTACACAAATGATTGTCTAATTATATCCTATATAATATACCACTAGATATTTTTCTGTAGCTCTTTTATGGATTTATTATTGTTATTATATCTTTAAGTAATTCATACCAAATCTCTATGAGAAAATATGATAAAAACTCACACTAAAATCCTTTAGTGAGTAACATCAAAACATAATGTTTTTTAAATAATGGAGATACCATGGATTCAAATTCCAAATTCCTAACTACTTAAACACAGTATTAAAAATCTTTTTCTACACAACATCAAATGTTATGATGTTAATGATTTTTTCTATAAATAAATATTTCTAGGTTCATCGTTACTATATTTTTAATCTTTCTATTAATATTTTATCCCTTGAGAGCATTTTTAACTTCTATGTCAAAATATACTCTCAGTTGTCTCTTGGACGATATAATTCTATCTAAACTATCATACTAGGATACAAAAAATCATTCAGGCTTATGAAATAGGTTTTTTCCATTTCAGTGGGAATAATTAAAAAATAAAATATTTCTAATCATATCTTATATGGTATTATATATGTTTAGAGAAATATTTTTAAAATATGACTTAATTCTTTAAAATATTCCACTAATGATAGTGGGATCTCTTTACCAAATACGAATAAAATTGGGTCTAGTTGGACCATCCCCATAAAATATAAATAAAAAGTAGTAGTACAAAGTTAGGTGGAGCAAGGGGTTTTATAAATTCAGGAATAAGACACTCCCCTCATATCAGCATCTACCAAGGGTGCAAAAAAGTTAGGAGCTCGAAAAGGCCACATGGTAGTCATTTCTACGACTTCCCTCTTTGACAAGGCATCATACACCTGATTGGACTCTCAATAGACATGAAATATATTTATGTTGAGATCCATTTCCTAATTAAGACATCCAATCCAGTGAGGAAAAATACTCCATGGAACATCTTGGGTTCTCGTCTTGAGAGCATGTACCACATGTTCGAAGTCGAATTCAATCCATAAGATGTTCCAGTTATGAAAGACAACATGCCTCATGGCATAGATAATGTCCCATAGTTCTGCTTCATACAAAATTCCAGTCCCAATAAAATGATAAAAACAACCCTTGACAAAACCACGATATGTGCAGAAGACACCTCCACAATCCAATATACTCGTCACTCCAGATGCATCTCCATCAACATTAACTTTAACACATGGAAAGATCGGTGTTATCCAGTGAATAAATTTAATCATCAGTGGCTTATTTAGTTTACCTGTAATACCAAGCATCCCTAATGTATTTAAATATGAACAGGTATTATCCATGCAGCCATTTTGTATCGCATTGGATGCATGTACGTCTCGATGAACCAGCACTGCACTTGCATGGAAAGACGAAGCTTTGCTGTCAAACATGAGGTTGTTACGGGATGTCCAGATGGCGTGAAACATCACTGCTGTAGCAACCAGTAACATATTTATTACCTAATATTTTATCAAATACCTAAGTTAAAATCTTTTTTACTTAGGAAAACATTTTTATGCTTGTATCATTTTCAAATTTGTTATAGTATTTGAGGAATCATAAACCATGCGCATAATGTCATTTAATTCATAAAATATCTTTATTAAAAAACTATATCTCTTATCACATAACTAAAATGATATTACTATATGCATTTTTATTACATAGAACTATCTATCTTGAAATATTCATTTTTGTTATAAATTATTATATTATCAACACATTATATAAAATTTAAATGAAAACTATGACCTCCATATAGTCTTAAATACATTTTTAACACCTTTACACTTAAAAAATATAGAAAATATACATTTGGTGTCATATATCCCTCAAAAATTAATAATTGGTTTTATAATACTAATACCTGATGTGTACTATCCACTATATTTTTTCAAGCCTCCCCAACTATCTATGATAATTATATTATATGGATACATTTATACTCCTTCATAACAATTACTTTAGGTTTCAATAACTATGACTTGATACTTGAAGAAACATTGTTGATTTTCTAATAGATTTTCTTATTCCAATTTAAATTTGTACCCATTTACATTCTTATAACACCACCAGATCCTATAAATATCTAACCCAACTCATATATCCTCATTTTGTTAAATTAATTGTGTAATCATCCCATTTATTAATTTTATTTTATTGGAAACATTATGGAAAAACAACATAATAATTCCGTAACTATATAATGAAATAAAGAAAACCATAATCTCTCTTACTCATTAACATAATCAATAATATCAAGTATAATAATGGTGATTATAATTCTTTTTGTAATATTTTATTTTTAAAATTATATTTAAACTATTTTTATATTTATCTATTCATTTCAGAAGCATTAAGATCAACTTTTTAAATAACTTCAACATTTGGTTACTCATTAATGTATTTCTATAACACTTGAAATTTTACTTCTTGATTAAGAATGGCTCATAAGATTCTGTACCAATCAAGGAAACTACATCTACTATGAATTTTCTTCTCAAGGATTGATCTTAATGTCATATTTGATGATGATGATTCCATTTACATACCAAAAATTCTTTTATCAGATTAGTATCATGTTTTACATTCATTTAATAAGGACTTTTGTTAAATGTTCTCTTATTAAAATGATCACTTATTTCAATTGCATCACACCCATTAATTGTTCAAGATACATATTTCACCGTGAATTATCCTATCTAATCTTATAGAAAACATAATGACTATAATTAGAAGAAAATAATGTCATTTATATTAGATATGAATCTTGGATAGTTGATTGGATAACCCTTTATCGAAATCCATCTTATAGATTCACTCAACTCTATTCCTCTCATATCCTAGAACATATATTTTCCTTACAAAGTGTATCCCAAAGATAAAATCAGATATAGGAAAGTATGATTATATTAACCTCTAATATTCTTATATTATAAAATATAGTTCAAGAGTACATAATGGTTAGGGTCACCCATACATAATGATCGAGGTCTTGTTAAGTTTTTTATTTTGATGAAAAATAAAACATAGTATGTTTTCGAGTTTTATTGTCCTAATATACTATCACATGTATTCACAAAACATATATTTAGGATTCTAATGATTTATTTTTGAATCAATATTCCTTACACCAAAAAAATATTTTCAATCCATATCAATGTGTATCTCTTAACAAAATTCATATATTGCTTTGCCAACCTAAATTAAAATACAACTATATTTACACATATTTATATTCATCCTACAAATAATGTACATGAAACCCTTTCATGAAATGGATTATAATCATATAAAATCAATGTTTTCCATTAGAGTAAGCATGGATAGATGGTAGCTGTCCCCAAATTTTCGAGATAGAAGCTATGTTCCCAGGACAATGATCATTCCAACCCAAAGTCCCTCTTCTCATGGTTCATTACTGAAGTCAGACGCCAATTCCATCCAAATTATAATACCTAATATGTATGAACTCTAATAAAATGATTAATGTAATATCATGAACTAATAAAATAATAATTTATGGTAGAATAAAATTAAATCAATTTTCATACTTATCATGTAAATCCTCAGATGAAGATTTAAAAATTTATAGAATCAGTTTAACACTTTAAACTAAATAATACATGCATCAAAATATAGAGTTTATATTGATTAATAATGTATGTAATAACAAAAAAAATTCTATATTGTTAAATTTAGACATATTATAAACATTTATGAACAATTCCTAAATAAAATAATTTAAATAATTTATAATTAATCCATTCATTAGGGACATTAAATAATCAATTTAATATAAATACTTTATATTCATTTCAAAATTAAAATTTTTAATATTATATTTAATATGAAATTTAATTAAATATATGATATTACAAGAAATATAGGCACTTCATATTAATTAACATTTTACCTAAAAAATATACCATATACTTTATATTATTTTAACTGAGATCATATAAATTTTCAAAAATCATTATAATATGCTTCAAATATAATCTTTATATAATTCCATATAATTTTAACTCTTAAAATTAAATATAAAGTAAAATTAATAATAAAATATAAAATCCCTTATATTTTCCTAATTTTATTAATTTATAACCACTTAATAAATTATCATATAATATTTATATAACAACATATATCTAAATTTTATGTTTTTCCATATAAATCTAAAGGTATTTTATATTTACAATTAATATTATGTATATTTATTTACTAAATGTTTCATAAATGTTCAATAAATAATTATAAACATTTTATAATTAATTAATTTATAGACATTTTTTAAATTAAATTAATATCCCTAAATGAATTTTTCCCTATTTTATAGAAAATTTATAAACCATATAATGCAATTCATAATTGAAAAATTATTAAAATAAAAAATATAATCTATTTCATATTTAATGAAATATATTATATCATAGGATATGATAGGAAATAACATATATCATATTATGAGATTGGTTTACTGATGTGATAAGTGTTGTCTAAGAACTATCAATCATATTATATTATATACATTATCAGTCATAAGTTTTGATATCTCCTTTAGTAGATTCAAGTTGTATTTCATGACACAAATCAATATCTTTAAGGTGGTACGATGCTATATTTTTTACACACGAAACATTTTTAACTTCTTCTATCATAGTCCACAAATCACTATATCATATACTACAATATATGTTAATGTTAGGGACTACACTATGTTGTATGCTATGATATCCCATATCGTTCAAGGTGATCCAATCATAGCTTACAATATCATACACCATAAAGTATGTCACAGTTCAAATTATATTTCATTTATTATGATATCTTATATTATAAAGTATTCAATATTTTATTCTATCTATTTTGTTTGATGATCAAGAATAGGATATCTAAATTTATTCCTCCAATACATGATTTCATTAATCAATTGAACAATTTTAATTCTTTGATACAACTAATGGACTTCTATCAATTGAATTAATATTGTTGAAGTTGCAGATGATATCAAGGTAACTCTAAATCAAGATCTCCATAATATGAAATCGGGGCAATTTACAATATAATATGAATAAAATGGGTACTTTACCCTCATATTTTCCAAATATCTTTTTTAGACATCAGTTTGGTAAATATTACTGCGAAAAAACCCATTAGTTCTATAATTCTATGTGTATCCATGGGTTGATGAATTAAAAAATGTTTGGGAGGAATCCTACTTACAATCATGGTATACTAATGCCTCTCAATTTTAAAAGGAATAATGTGAAGAGAGATTTTGGAAGAATCAATTGGATGGTTACATAATCTTTGATGGAACTCTTATTCGGAAGGATCCAACATATTTTTACAGGCCTCATGAAAAATAAAAATCCTTCTATAATTTTACTAATACATTTATAATTTTTTTGTAAATTACTTATGCTTTAAAATTATTTATAACCTTTAGTCAATAATACTGTCCTAATTATTTCACCATATGAAACAATTATAATTGATGACAACTATAAGTGGAATATTCTAGAACACTAACCCATAACTTTTAATTTCCATGTTAATCATATTATATGATTAACTGATATCAATACATAATGATATGGCTATATTGAACACTAAAATAGGAAATGATAGTTGTGCATTATCACCACACCACACCTTATAATATCCCCATCCAAAGGTATATGATATTTTTCAATTCCCATATGTTATACCATGAGAATACAGACATCATTACTTATGATATAACCAAAAAGACATATGTTTATTTAAATTTTGGGAGTATCTCCATCAATTTCCATCATATAAAATAAAGTTAAACATAAAAAAAATCTAGGATACTTCTTATTTAATTAATAAATGAAATCTATATCGTAAACCAATGTTTCATGTTATGTTATATAGAATATAAAATCACTCATGGGGGGGGGGGGGGGTACTCCTAGATTGTGAAAGATAACGGTGAATGGAAATATATAAAAAATTTCCACACATATTACTTTATCTTTTCTATTAGATAACATTTTTTTGATTTTTCCAGGATCATAAATTCACTTATTAGGAACTCAAATGTCATTCATTAGTTATTTTATTCTCTTTGTGTTACCTATGATCATGTGAAACCCCACCATAATCATGTTATTAAATATGTGTATTCATAAAAGATTCAACCTTATATAATTGAGGAATCACCAAAGTTGAAATTACAATATATGTGATTTAATAATGTTTATAAGGCTAGAATTGGAGTCTAATATTAGTGAAATTTAAATTCTTTATGCTAGTTTCCCAAAGAAACACCTCTTCAAGAATGATGGTTGTTTTACATGGATAATATCATTACAAAGGATAATTTATCATATTTATTTTTATCTACATAATAATATATATTTTTATCACACACCTCCTAAAAATCATCATTTATAAAAATAGTTTTGATAACAAGCAAGGCACATTTTTTACTAGAAATAATGAATAAATTTAAAAACCATAAATTTTTGTAGTTATTCTAATTTTTAAGTCGATTAATTTAACTTTATACTTTTGAAGAGATTTGGGGAATTAATTTTGTTGTGATTTCACCGAGTTGTTACAATTTAATATTTATAAATAGATTAAAATAAAATATCTTAGAAAAAATAATTTTTTTAAAATTCTATTTCATATTTTCCAATATATACAAATAAATAAAAAAAAAATCTAAAAATAATTAATCTAATTAAAATAATTATAATATAAATATAACATGTTACTTATCATCAACAACATATTCTTATAAATCCTCACATATCCTCCTTTGTGCGAAACATCATGAACATCCCTCTTACTATTCCTTGTTGTTGAATTTTAGTTGGTACCTTGATTAACCAAAAAATATGAAATTGATCCAAAACATAAATATTTAGATGATAATTGTTATAAATGGTATATAAATAATCAAATACTAAGAGATTAATGTACTCAATTAAATTTTTACTAAAATTGGAAATGTACTAGTGAATGCGATGAAAATCATATTACCTTGAAAACCTATATAAATTTTATTAAAAATTCCTTATAGAATTTCACAATATTTATAAAATAATATTATTTATTTTTATTATAATGGATAAATAATTAAATAATACCATGACATAATTATATTTATATATCTATCATTATTTGAACATATATCTCTTGTATAAATGGGATAAATAACCCATTGTTCACTCGGAAACATGAATCTAAAGGAAAAAAATATAATAATAGATTGACCAATTATATGATGGTGAAACCCAATGTTTATATTTTATATACAATAAATATAAAAAACATTACAATCATTTAAGGAGGGAAATTTGTTCCCTATATTTTGAAATTGTTAAGAAAAACTGATTTTTTTCTTTGGTTATATTATATGTGTATTTAATAATTTTGATCCCATAAATGGGGTTATGAATCATGTGAATCTATTTCCCTAACTCAAAGGTGGGTTTGTAGTGTGGGACCTAAATATACACTCACAATATTGTATAAAAGGATCAACAACATAAGTATCCTCATCATCATGTATGAAAGTACTTACAGAGATAGTATGTGAATCTTCCTTATATAGATACTTTTTTCTTTTCACCTCATGATGCCCAAAATATCATGGACATGTGTTAATTTTTTATTTTATGAAGTATATTATGTTTATTTGTATTGGTGTGAATTTTTTTTGTGTTTTTAGAACTTTTCCAAGGGATCACTTGTATGCCATAAAGGGTTGGAGATTGTAAAATAGGACTATACAGAATGAAGGAGGGTTTAAAATGGTTTTCACATGGTTGGATGGAACATTAGATGGTCCATATAGTCATACCATGTGATCACTTAAAAAAATTCCAATTTTAATCTAAAATTGTACTTGGAGTGATTCTATAATTACCCAAACATTTATAAATGAAACTCCATTTTTAAATTAACAAAATCATTATTATTTAATATAGTTATAGAAGAAACATGCAATACTTTGGTTATTTTTGAAACTTATAGGAGGTATAATTTAAATGTTCATTAAGAATCATAACCATTGAAAATATAGACAATGTACATTGAATATTATTATTATTATATATTTTCACTTATTATAAAGTCAAATTGAAACAGATTTATGAAGAAATGGATAATTCCAGTAATAATTTTCCCTATAAAATCCATTTATCAGAAATTATAAGGGATAATGAATCCTCCGGACATTCCCTTCACTAATTCTAAGAAAATATTAAACAACTAAATAATGAGTGAAATTATTTATGGGAAATGTTCAAGCTTATGGAGACCATGACCCAAACCATGTTCATAGAACCACCCCATGAATGTTTCACCAACACATACCTTACCCTTAAATAATATGGTAGTGTAATAAGGGGATATGTATTTGGACCTAAAAAACATGAATTTTTTAAAAATTATTTCTAAAATTATTATTATATTTACATTTTTTTATTAATTTATAAATCATTAAACAATGAGTTTTATAAGAATTAGTTGTTTGATATGATGAAACTCAAATTTTATTCTTTTTAAATATATAGTTTCAATCATGGAAGCATTTTGGAATAATTCAACATTTTTTTAAGTGAGTGAAATTTTAATAAAATATTCTTATTAAAAAATATTTATTTAAATATAAATGGTAATATAATTTTATGAATGAAATGTAATTATATAATTTTATGATAAATATGATCATCGTAAAAACCAAAATTTTGAAATAATTGTGGGTTTTTATTTGAAATTATAAATTCTGATATTTATATAAATATTTTTATAAAATAAATTTTAATTTTGATATCCATATTCCAAAATTATCTAGCTGTGAAAATTTCCTATTTTTCTTAGATAGCCAAACATTTGGGTAAAAACTAAACACAGTATAAGTATACAACATGTATTTTGACATCATAAAAGAAAAAAAGTGAAGAAACAAATATTATAAATACTATCCATGAGCAGATTTATATCTTTCTTTTATAGAAATGTATTTTTGAAGTTATGTGATTAATTTTATAATCACTTAATGAGTCCTAAAAAAATTATATTACATTTTAGTGTTTTAAAATTAATTTTTTATAAACATGACTCACTTCTACATCACTGATAGGATTATTTTAATGAGTTTATTTATTGAACATATAAATATTTAGACCAATCCTCTTTGTTAGAAACCATTTGTAAAAATTGTTAGTGATTTTTTTGTATCATTTTATCATATAGAGTCTAAAATATATGTTTAGAAATTAATAAAGGATTCCCCTCTCTTTATCTATAAACACACTCATTCTTCCCTTCCATTTCACTCAAAACCCTATTAGTAGGATGTTAGTCCACATTTAATCTCTATAGCCCTCCCAAGGTTTTTCCATGCTCTTAAGAAGACCATCCCTTGATTTTAGGGGCACACTCTCAAGTTATGGGATCCTCACTCCTCTTAATCCAGTCACTTTTTTTATATTATGCCTTTTCATTGTCAATTTTTCATCTTACAATACATTTTGACACCTAACTATTATTTTCCGTATTATTTAATAGTTATTAGTGACCCCATTTCACTCCAATTAAACCCTTCTATAAATCTTTATATACACCTATAATGATGATGAAATTATACCATGATTTCTATGCCAAAAATTTGGGTTGTGAATACCTATACCAATTTCATTTAAAAATAATTCAACTAGTTTTACCTATACTTAATTTATTTGTGAAATCCATGTATGTAAACCAAAATTCTTAATCACGTGGTTAAAAATGATGAAATATTTTTTATGTAGTATAATCAATAGGGAACACAATTGTATGTACATGATACAAATCTAATTGGTGGGCCTAAAAAAATATATCCCTCCAATGCATTGGGTAATGTTTTTATCTAATTAGATACCATGTATAGTGCACAAGAGGTCTCCTTCGAAAAATATTTTATACTTCATAAACAATTATTTTTGACATATGTTTATGATCACTTGTTTTATGTTGTTTTCTCATTCACATGTTTGCATTTTATTATCATCTTACTTCATGATTTTATGTTAATGTTTATGATTATCAACTCTATTATGTTACTTCGATATTGATATTGAATCAAATTTAATATTCTATACTATTAGATGAATTTACTATTCCTTTAATGGGACTTATATCTCATCCCTTTCTTTTACACATCCCCAGGTTATCCTATTTAGTTTTAGAGGATCAATGCTATTTTAAGGTAATGTTGTGTAGTTTTTAAATAATATTGTTGTACCCATGATTCTTGTTATTTTGATATGTACATAATTACCCAAATACACTAAGACTAATAATCTTATGAGATTTTATTATGTGTACCTTTATATAAAAAATCACGTGTTAAGTTGTATTGAAGACATGGGGTTTCATAGTTGTTATCAAAAGAATGTCTAGTTATTTTTGGAATTAAGATTATAAAACCACAGTGAAAGCTGTAAGATCATGATCTTTAGTGATGGTAAGTCCTTTTTAATGTATTTGGTTAAACTCTATTTTATGGTTAGAAAAGTATTATATAGTGATTGAGGATTTTTGGAAGTATTATGGGGGTGTGGGACATGAAAATATGAGGAAATCAACCCATAGTTAATAGGGAAAAATTGACACATGGTTATTGAAAATGGTGTGGCTAGCCAAGAAAACAGTGTGACAATGGATCCATTATGAAAAAAGGGATAGTAAATGATTACCACACAGTTTTCCAAACCATGTGCGTACCACCTGGAATCCTTGTGGCATGGATCCTCTTAGACAGAGGGAGCTGCATGGTTAGAGAACTATTTGGAAACGGTGCAACAAAACAATGGGACCCTTGAAATGTTTGAAATTACCATTTTTTCATACAAAAATATCTCTTTTCCCTTGATTTTTACCCTATTTCTCATCCAACTTCTTTTGGGATGAACCAAATCATACAATACTTCCAATAAGTGATTCTTCTTCTATTCATAGGCATTTGGTGCACGTTTGGGTGCAAATAAAATATACAGGGGAGTATAACAATCCTCTTGGATTTATTATATATAATTGGTCTTTTAGAATCTATCATCTTCTCTTGAAACCTAAAAACCATCAATTTTCATCATATTTTATGTTTGGGATAAAGTGGTTGTTTGAGTTCGAATCAAGGGTGGACATTATGAAAGCATTCATCAACATTCATGAGGTTGGTTGTCTTAAAGAGTTTTACTATAGTATGGATGTGTCATATGTGTATTTGGTTATTATAATTCATTTATATGATTCATCTTCATGCCTTGGGTTATGGAAAGTATTTTTGACTTTATATTATGATTTAGGAACCTTCATGGACCCATTTAGGTTTTTCGATGATGTGAGGTCGAACGTAGGTCTACCTTTGGGGTAAGACAAGCCCTTGAAATTGGTGAAAAAATTAGTAAACCTTGAGATAGGTGTATTATTAGAGGGAATGGATAGTGAAAATGTAATTAATGTGTGGGTAAGGTTAATGGATTGATTGAAATCATTTATAAGTTGGATTTTTTAAATGATTGAACGGTTTTGAAATGAGTTTGATGGTATGTTTGGGGGTTGACCTAATTTTATATTTTTTGTTGGAAAATGATATTTGAAATTGAAAAGTGTTTTGAAAGGAGGTGTTGACATCAAAGTGATTCAAATTGTGTTTAAAATTGGAACAAGGTTCCCTATTTGGGAAAATGGTTTAATAGTTGTCTTGATTGATTGAAAATAGAAATAATAGCATTGGGGTATGTTTTAGTTTTTTAATGGGGGAAGACCCATGTTTTAAGGGTTTGTTTCAAAATGATTTCAATGATCATTTAGAATTGTGTTTATTTTCGTGATGTAGTTTTAACGGTCCAATGGGACCATAGTAATTGATGGTATGTAAGAGTTACTGAAATAAAACCCATAACAACTATGTTGGCATGTTAACATTATTATAAAATGAACAAAATGTTGATTGGGCATAGTTGATGATATAGTATAAGGGGTTTTTGAGAATGATGTGAAAATTGGTAAAATGGGATTGATGTGAATGGTCCCAATGGGTTTTGAATTGTAAATAAAATTAATATGTGTTTAATACATGGGAAATTATGAATGTGTTAAGTGAATTACGATATGGAAATTTTTCAATATGATATGTAGGTTAAAGTATGGGGATAAATGAATATGATTAATGACTTTAGGTATAAAAAATGGAAATTGGGATAAATAGAAATGTAATATAAATGTAAAATATATTAATGGGTTACAGAATAGTGTTAATTCCCACGATGGTTATAATGGATAATGTTTTCAATTAATATTATTCTTGTTTGGTTGGGATGTGGTATGTGTGTGGTGAATTGATAAGGAAGAATGTGCACATGGCTTGGTAGTGTAGGGTATTGACTTCAAGTTTTACGACAACTCGTAATGTTAGATTGAAGCTTTATAATCCTCCCTAAAATGATTTTGTTCAGTGAAGGGGATGGAGGACATGTTCCCTTAATGGTGGAATTTGATGAGACCACCTGCAATATAGCTCCATGGTGAGTGTGATGCAATTGTTGTGATGTGTCTACCCCTAGGGAGACATTGAACATGACTTGCCACCCTTATAAATAAAAATTGACCAACTTAGGCCATAGTGTAAATGATGTAAATGCCTAAACCATAGAACATGAGATGAAGATGAGTTTTGTAATGATATTAGTATAAGTGATGAAATGGTAATAATGATTAAAATTGCTTAAATAAATGATGTAGAAAATAAGTATGTGTTGTGTTGTGATTAGTTAAATACCTTATAGTTAAATGTGTGTTTCACCCTCTGTGCATTGGCTTAGAGTCCCAATGTGACCTAAGTTAGTTTTTTTGATTTGTCTATTCTAGAGAACATATTGGGTAAATGGATATTACAATTTACTTAAATTTTTTCCTTGTTACTTTTTTAATTAATATAGTTGTTACCTACACACACATTTTTATATATTGGCTATTACATTAGATACAGTTGGTGGTTTTCTATTGAGTTGTACTCACACCCTACTCAGGTCACCATGACACTTGGGTACCCGAGAAGAAGCTACTTGTTTTTAGGTTGTAGTTTATGATAAGGAACTGGGGTTTGGTTGTGTATGGGATGATGGGTTGGAGTATGGGAGGTCAAGACTATGTTGGGACTTAGGTTCAGGTTCAGAGTCTTTTTATAGCTTTGGTATTATTTATATTGTATGAATGTCTGATATTGAGTGTATTCTCTAGTATTTTGGTATAGCATGTGTACTTGGTTACTCATTCCTTTATTTTGTAAGTTGTCCATTTATTTTTCATGTTGTAAATTTTATCTCTTAATGTTACTTTTGTTGTGGATTCACTTTGATAAGCGGGTATACTCACCCATTGTTACTCTTTAGACATATGTTTCTAGTCAGTATTCTCTTGGATATGGGGAGGCATGCGTGAGGCCATTTGACAATTTGGATCAAGGCACTGGTTATAGTGGTTTTTGGGTTGGGGTGTTAAAAATTGGTATCAGAGAATGTTGTATTTTGTATTACTATTATGACATGGTAGAAATGAGACTTGGATCTTGTTAGGTCTTGGTAATGAGCTCATGTCTAGGTTCTTGAAGCCCTATGTATGAGGGAAAACCCAAGTTTCCAGGGGTGGGAAATGATGTTCAGCTTTGTGATATTATAATTGGTTGATATTTACACCTTGATTGGTGTAATTGGATGTGATGTTATTGATTTATGAGGTTTTATCTCTTGGACCGACATGATAAGAGAGGGTGTTTGGGTTCTTGCATCATGTTAGGAACATAGGATAGATAGGTCATCCGTATATTTCCTAGGACTGACTTGTGAATGAAAAGATGAACTATATAGGTATAAAAGGTAAAATTAAAAGAAACAAAGGGTGTTGAAAAGTTGGTTAAAATGGGGGTTTAAGAAGTTCAAAGGCTTGGGTTTGAAAATAAGAACATGGTTTAAAATTTGATTTTGCGTAAAGTAGAAATTTTCCAAATGATGGGATAGTAAAATGGGTTTTATAAAGTGTAAATAAATAGATTTTAAAAATAATGTGTATTGAAAAGTGGAATCATCGTTTTGAAAGAGAGAGTCTAATTAAGAAGGGAAATGATAGAATAATGGAACATTAAGGACAGTAGTGGTGGTTATTCTTTGTGTGGTTGTTGACCCTATGTAAAGGTTATTTGGATAGTAATATTTCCATAGTTTGACACCCCAGGTTATGGTATTTGAGATCCTGTTGAGTTGGGTGTACCTGTTAATCTGATGTTACTTGTTGCGAATTCTATTAGGTTGTTACCTTGGAGTTGTGAAGTTAGATCTGTTAATGTAAATGTAGTGATACATGTGGATTCAGACCTTGGATGTTTCATTTTGTACCCTTGAGTCGATGTTTGGTTTTGTCGTGCAACTGTATGTGTGTGCGTATATTTAGTGGGAAATCTAGAGTTAATAGTTTTTTGGTGCATTAAATACAGTGTGTTCAGGATAAGGTTGGATGACCACCCTGGACAGTGAGTAGTTTGAGTTGGTGTATGTAGATTAGAGAGAGACTGTGACCTTTTCTTGGTGTGTATCTAGTTTGAGGTGTTAGTATCATTAGAATTTTTATGATGACCTATGAGAGGGGTCATTATGGGTTTTAGTGCTTATGGGTGTCTATGACATAGGTAGAAATTTCATACATTGGTATTGGAAAATAAAGACTATTTCCTAGTGCAAGGTTAACCTAGATGTCTAAGTGGAAAGTATAATGGCTTTGCGAGATATGGCTTGAGTAGTGGATTTGAGTTTACAATCTTGGGATGTTGATGGTATCCTTGATGGAGGTCGGCCCAATGTTTTAGGTTCCATAGAATGTTAAACACAATTGTATGCTTTAGAGGTGAAATCGATGCATGGTGGGTTCCCGCAAGTTTTGGTAAAATATCATGGTTTTACCATAGAATCACCTTGGGAAAGCACTTGGGTTCTTACATTTAGTTATAAGAGGGGTTGTGATGGTTAAGATCATTTAGAGACTCAAACCTGTCATTTTGTTGGAGTTATATGTGGAAATCTACGGTGGATAAGGAAAGGGCGATCAATGGGTGGATGGTCACTTCATCAGAGTAGTTGTTGGTTGTAGAGATGATGATAATCCCTGGGGTCCGATAAAGATAGAGGATCCAGTGGCATGATTGATTTTGTTAGCGGACATTTTGGACTAGTTTGGTTTATTTATGACCCGTGTGAGCTATATATGTTATTTTTGTCTGGTCTCAGGAGATTATGAGACCTCAATGGTTCTTATGAGTACCAGGTGGTGGGAACATGTTAGAGATGCACATTTTAATTGGGATATGATCCTAGGTCGGTTTTATTTAATTGTATGTGTTTTCTATGAAATCAATGTAGGGAGTCCCTAGATGTGAAAGAGACCAGTTGTTTTTGGATCGATGGAATGGATTTTTGCGTATCTGTTGTGATTAGAAAGACTATATGAGAAGAACTCTTGTAGGGTGATGATAGTGGTGCCCAAAAGGAATGTTGGGTCACAACCTCTTACTAGAGGGTGATGATATGGCATTGATTTTTTTTGGAAACTCCATCTGAGTTGTGGTGTTATAGGGTGGATAAGACATTGGCATGAAGGGAAGCCCAAGACCTTCAGTAGGTTTTGGTTTTCACTTGGTAATTTATGATGATGAAATTGGATAGTTTTTTTTTGGTGTTTTTCAATGACTTCTCTTTTTAATTTTAACTAACTAAGATCACGCCCAATATCTAGACATCTTCCAGGTGCGCTAATAAGGATATTTATTTATTCCTAGTGGCTTGAGTGTGTTTTAGTCAGATGTGGACACATTGGGGGATACGATCATAGAGTGGTATGTTTGTGGGGGAGTACACCATCGACCTGTCATGGGAGAGGTCCTCATAATGGAATAGATTCCAACAAATGTCGTGGAGGTCATTCCCCGAATCTTGTAATGAGTATTGAGTAATGTTTTTTTGTTATTATAGTGGGAGATGGATGGAAACGTTTGAGTTTTGGGGTTTATCCTATGTTTCATCATGATCTGTGGGTTTTGAAATTTCTTATGGAAAGCAGTTATCACAACACACCTAAGGTGAGAAGTGCTATGTTAAATCATGGAAGTGTGGAACACGTTGTGAAGTTGATGTCGTGGAATACAAAATTGGATGTAAAGCCTATGAGGTGAATGTTATAGTTCCTTGTGAAGAATATGGGGTGGCCTTGTGTGGGATGATCATCCAGGATGAGAAATGTATTTGGGCTTTGGCTAGTTCTAAATGTAACAAGTGTGGTCGCGTCATATGTGTGTTGAGGGGTACAATGGGGAACATCAATAGTTTGAAGAGTATAAAATGTCGTGATGGACAAGATTTACCATACATTAGTAATTAATTCCATAGGAGTATGTATATAAGAGAGGTATGCCTTGAGTGAATAGGGTTTTGTGCCCAGGTAAGGTGGAAACTTACCAATAGGGATGATTGGCATGAATAGAGTGAGTTGAGTATGGATGGCCTTACTTGGATTGCAATAAAGAAATATATGTGGTTGGATATGAGACACCTCTAGTTAATGTTTTAAGGTTCATAATATTTTTGTAATTGTAATTGTATTTGAGGAAGAACCATGTTAACTTAAAAAATAATATGAATAATGGTTGTGTCCAATCGAGGTGGTTTAAATGAATGTTGTGAATACTAATGTGGGATGGTTCTCTTTTGGATGTTTGAGTGCGGTGAGTTTCAAATGTGTTGGGTATATTTTGAAAGTTGAGTTGAAGTTATATTGGTATCTTATCTGAGTATGGAGGTACATAGTACAAGAAAAATGGTCGTGATAGATTAAAGCATATGGAGGGAAGCCCCATAGGGGGAAAATAGTCGGTTAATGGTGTAACCAATAGTTTGAGTGGGATAGACCTAGGTGGGATCCAACTTGGTGCATCACATTTTGGGATGGGTTCGAGCTTTAATAGTGATTGATTGAGTACATCTAGATGATTATTATGTTTGGGTTATGCTCTTTGGATGTTTGAAAAAACCGATATTGATGGGCCTCAAGTTGAAAACCCGGGTAAGTCATGAAATGTGGTTAAAATATGGACATTTCTTCCAGGGACTAAATGGCTATTTCACCGTTAGTGCTTCAACAAAATATGGGTGAGAGGGTTCCAAATGATTTAGGATATGAATTGCGATGTGGATTGGACAAAGAGTGTCCCATTTGGTTCTTCTAGGGTAATATAAGACACTATTGATATCCTTTAATGTGGTTGTTTAATTTCATTAATTAGACCTTTGTCTTATTATGGATATTGGTAAAGATGAGTTGAAAATGGGGGTTTAAAACACACTGGGCGCAGTACTGTTGAAATACTGTAGCAGTGGTGGCACTGTAGCAACGACGAGAAATATAGCGGCGACATGCCACTATAGCGGCGATAAGGAACTGTAGCAGGAGCGGGTACTGTGTGGTACTATAACATGAATGTACTGTAGCATTACTATTCACATGAATGGGCCTTGGAAAAAAAACGTGGGCCTACAAGTCATGTAATGGCCTAATTTACAATTGGTCCTTCGCGCTATGTAATGGGTCTCCCTCCACCCAGTTAAATAGGTCTTTGAATTTCTTTAATAATAAATGAGGCTTTGGACCAAACCTTTAAAAAAAGACTAGATGAGGTGGATGTGTCCTCAAGGAGAGTTAGATTGTAAATTTTGAACTTGGTGAGGGGAAATGTTCTTGAGGTAAGATAGTTTCCTCGGTCTGAAAATTGTTATGGCATGGCCGAGTTCATGAAGAAACAAGGAAGGTGATGGATGACTTTTGGGTATGTAGATTGAATTTTTTGGTCACGAGGGTTTGGAAATTCTTGGAATTAAGGATCGAGGATGATTTATTATAATATGGGATGGTTGTCAGATCTCAATCAGTAGAGGTACACACTTCTTAAATGTTTTGGTTAAACAATCTTTTGATGTGTTTCTTGAGTACATGATGTGTTTTGGAAGTGTTCTGAGTGTGTGATACATGAAAAGAGGAGAAAATTTTCCCATAGTTTATAGTGTATGGTTGACACACAGTTAGTGAAAACTATACACTAGGACTAGGAAACTGTGTGACAAGGGAAAAATTTTTGATAGAGGTCTAGTGCATAGTTAATGCACATTTTTCCCAACCATGCGGGTTCCATAAGGAAACTGTGAGCTCAAACCATGTTGCACTAAAAAAGTGGGAAATTCAAATTTTATTGTTATGAACCTATTTCTTTCTCCCACTATTTTCACCCTATTCCTCCTACAATAGATGGGCTGAAAATCCAAAGCCTCTAAGACTTCAAAGAGGCGATTCTCTTCTAATTATTAGGCATTTGGGGTGTTTTTTGGTGTGAATAAATGATATGGGCGAGTCTAACACTTCTATTTGATCTATTTTCTAGATTATGGCATGTATAATTAATCCCCTTCTTCCAAAACCCTAAACCCATCAATTTTCAGCATATTTCCGGTTTGTAATTAAGTGGGTGATTTTGTTCAAATCATGGGTGGTCATTAAGCAAGTATTCATTAATATTCATGAGGTAGGTGGTCTTTATGCTTTTTCCCACAGTCTTGATGTCGTATATGTGTATATAGTTATTATATTTTTATACCATATTGAGTCTTGATGTATTGGGTTATAGAAAGGGATTTGAACCTTAGATTGAGGCGTGAGAACCATCACAGAACTTGTTGGATTCATTGATGATGTGAGGCCAAATATTTGGCTACCTATGGGTTAAACCAGATCCTTGTAATTGGTGAACAAAATTATTAAACCTTAAGATATGGTTATTATGAGAGATAATGGATAATAAAAATGTAATTTATGTTTGGGTAAGGTAAATGGATTTATTTAAATAATTTATAAGTAATATTTTTAAAATTATTGAAAGGTTTTGAACTGTGTTTGATGGTATGTTTGGGGATTTGACCCAATTTTTCATTAACTAGTGAAATTTTTATTTTTAATGTTAGGAATATTTTGAAATGAGGTATTGAACTCAAAGTGATTAAAAAGGGGGTTTATAAGAGATTTTGATTTGTGTTTGAAATGGGAATAAAGTTCTATTTTTTTGGAAATGGTTTAATTTTTGTCTTGATTGGTTTAAAATGGAAATAAAATCCTTGGGAGATGTTTTAGTTTTTCAAAGGGGAATACCCATGTTTTAAAGGGTGGTTTGAAGATGATTTCAATGAGTATTTGGAATTATGTTTATTTCCATGATATATTTATTAATTTCTAATGGGACCATAGTAATTGAAGGGATATAAGGGTTAGTGAGATTAAACCAATAAGAACTATGATGGAATGTTAACATGATTGTGAAATGAACTAAATGACCACTGGGTAACATTGATGATATTAAGTAAGGGGATTCAGAATGATGTGTAAATGGGTTAAATGTGATTAATGTGAATGTGCCCAATGAGTTGTTAATTGTAATTGAAATTCATAAGTTATTAATACATTGGATATGATGAATTAGTTAAGAAAGATAAAATATAGAAACTTTTGAATATGTTAAATGGGTTAAATCATAGGGATTATTGAATATGCTTAATGAGTTTACGAATAATAAATATAAATTGGGCTAAAACGATTTGTAATATAAATGGAAAATGATTTAATGGGTTATGGAATAATGTTAATTCCCATGATCATTGTTATAGACTATGTTTTCTATTTTTATTAGTTATGTTTGGTTATAATTTGGCATATGTGTGGTCAGTGGATAAATAATCATGTGATCATGGATTAGTAGAATGGGGTATTGGATTAATGATCTATGTGAACATTTGAATTTATACCGAGGATATAAACTAAACCCCAAAATTCATGAGTTAGGGAAGTGGATGGATGATCTACCACCCTAACAGTTACATTCGTTGAGACCACCAAGATTGAGGATCCCATGTCAGTGTATTGTATTTGTTGTGATGTGTCTACCCCTAGGGAGAGGGGAAACTTTACATACCCACCTTATGTATGTTAATTGACCATATTAGGCTGTAGTTTATATGATGTAAATGCCTAATCATTGTAACATGAGAAGAATATGAATTTAGTAATGATGATAGCACAGGTACTGAAATGATAATAATGTTTAAAATGGATTAAATGAAAGTTGTAGCTAATGTGTATCTAGTGAGTGGTTATTTTTTAAATCCATTATGGTTAAATGTGCATGTCACTGTTTTTTCCTAGGATTAGACTCCCAGTGTGACCTAATTTAGTTTTGTTGATTGGTCGATTCTAGAAAAAATAATGGGTAAATGGATATTAAAAAATTACTTAAAATGTTTTCCTTATTATGTTTTTAATTATTGTAGTTCTTACATAAATAAAACTTTTTACAGACTATCTATTTATATAGGAACCATTGGTGGTTTCCTGCTGAGTTTTCTTCACACCCTGCTTATTCCTCCATGGAACTTGGGTACCTGAACAAATGCTACTTGTTTTCAGGTAGTAGAGTAGGATAAGGACCTGGTGTTTGGTTGTGCATGGGATGACATGTTGAAAAATATGAGGTCATGACAAGGTTGGGACTCAGGTCTGGGTTCAAGGTATTTTTATAATTTTGATCTTGATTTATATTAAATGATTTTTTGACATATAGTGTACTCTATAGATTTTGGGTATAGCACATGTACTTGTTTACTGATTTTTTTTGTATGATATCCATTTATTATTCCCATTTGATATTTTATCTATTGATGTTACTTATGTTGTGGCTTCACTCTAGTAAGTGGGTACAGTCTCCCCATGTTTCTCTTTAGACCCATTCTACTAGTCTACAACCCCAGACATACTAGGAGGTGTGCTTGAGGTGATGTGACGACCTAGACTAGGGCACATTGGGATTTAATCGATACTCAATTTTTCCATAAAAAGAGTCCTTGATATAGAATTAGTTTCACACTTTTGGGGGATATTCTTAGTTAACTTCACATTATCCTTATTAACTATTATGAAGGGAACAACAATTACAATAAAATTTTATTTTAGGAAATAAGAATTTTGTATCTTGTATTAAAACCTAGTAATTCAATGGCTAATAGATGCATGTTATTAATGAGTTACCTCTTCTATTTTAAAAATATCCCTTTAATAAGATCATTAGTTTAAAAATTATATTCCCATGACTATTTTCGATAAAGAAAACGATTATAAATAGAATCAAATAGTGTAGGATAGGATAATCGTACATTGTTCTAAACATTCATTAATATCATGTAATTTTAGTTCAACTATTCAAACACCGCCTAAAAATATGGAAGTAGAGATATTAGTGAAAAAAATTGGGAAATTATTTCATACTATGTATATGAATTCCCCCTAAACATATTTGTGGGATAAAAAATCCAGTTACTAATGTGATACTCTCTATAGTGGAATTTAATAATCATTTGGGTAGAAATTGGATTTCCTTATATAGATGAAACATAAAATTTTGAGAGAAATAAATCAGTCCCTGTATCATGAATATCCATATGAATCAATAAAATTTCAAGGAGAAGTAAGAATATCCTTTGGAATCATCATATCAAGAATATATTGTATTTCATTATAAGAAAGTGTATCTAGTTTAAGTGATTAATACTAAGGAAAATATTATCATTGATTGAATGCCCATTATAATGGAATATGTCGATGTGTTACCAAAATAATTACATAGTCATCCTTCATGGCATGAAGTTGAGTTATGAATTGAGATTATGCATATGGATTTTCAAATATTGAAGAATCTATATACAATTGAGAATTGTTGAACTTGAAGAGAAGAATAAATAGTTGCCGGGGAATCTGAATAAAGGGTTTATATGCCCATGTTCTTTACCACGGGGTGTGTTGATCCTCTTAAACAAGAAGAAAGATGGGTCAATGCACCTCTAAATTGATTATAATGAGCTCAACAAGATCATGATAAAGAACAAGTATTATTTACCCCAGAATGAATACTTGTTTGAACAACTATGTGGATTCCATTACATCTATAAGTTGGATATTTGTTTGGGATATTATATAGAAAGGGTTAAGAAATATGATACCCCAATATTTATTTTGTGTAAATTATGAGCACAATATGTTCATAGTGATTCCATTTGGACTCACTAATACTCATACTATTATCATATACATAATGAGTTGATTATTTAGGGATAACCACAATAAATTTGTTGTAGTATTTATAAATTATATTATTATCTTTACCAAATGTATGGGGGAACATTAGGAGACCCTGAATGATGTTAAGAGGACCATAGGAAATGGAAAGATATATATTAAGTGCTATAAATTAATGTTCTGAATGGAGAAAGTAAAATTTAGGGGCATTTTATCACCAATAAAAAGATATCTATGGACCCTTTATAAACCAAGGAAATTAAAGGATGACCCAAACCAAAATATGTAATAGATATCCAATGTTTCTTTGGATTAACTTGTTAATATGGTAGATTTTTGTGAAAGTTTTCTTGATTTTCAAGCTCACTAACTGAGATAAATCAGAAGAAATTGATATTTTTCTAGATTGAGGAATGTGTTGAGGGATTTAAATAGTTAAATTAGAGGCTAATCACTGCACTTGTTCACACATTACCTACCAATGTGAAAGGATTTGTGATATAAAGAGATGCTTCAAAAAAATTGTTTAGGTGGTGTAATCCTTCAAGATAAAAAGGTTATATCCTCTGACTCATTCCAATTAGATAATCATGATAATAACTACCCAACACATGATCTAGAAATAGCGACAGTTTTTATTATGTTGAATATTTTATGACATTACATCTACAGGGAGAACTGTGACATATATAGGGATCGTAAAGGTCTCATGTACAAATTCTCAACAAATGAGCTCAATATATGCCAATAAATGAGGTTTGAGCTGATCATGGATAATAATTGTTCAATATATTACAATCTTCAGAATGTGAACAAATTTGGCATATTCCCTAAATAGAAAGGATCTCAAAACCCTACCATGACGAGAATTCAAAGTGATCAGATCTTGTTTGACATGAAAAATATGGGCATAGAAATAATTGAAGGACCTTCATCCTAACTATCTCAAATAACTACTCAACTATCCATTCTTGAGAAGATTAATGAGGCCCAAAAATATTATGTGATATTATATAAAGAGGTAGTGAATGTTTTGGAGTTCAAAATTACTAAAGATAGATTTTTAAGTATTGGATCTCACATATGTGTCATATAAAACCCAAAACTGAAGAGGGACCTTATATAAGATGCACACATGTCATAATTATCTATTCATTAATAAAGAACTATGATGTATATATATTTGAAGAAAAAATTTGCATGGGATAACATGAATAGGGATATTTTAGAATTTGTATCTCAATTCTCGGTACACCATAAAGTAAAGGTTGAATTAAATATGTCTATGGTTAAAATGAAACCATTTCCCATACCTATATGGAAATGGGAAAACATAACCATATATTTGGTTGTAGGACTCCCCAAGATA
The DNA here is from genome assembly GCA_963277665.1 of Viscum album. Taxonomy (NCBI): domain Eukaryota; kingdom Viridiplantae; phylum Streptophyta; class Magnoliopsida; order Santalales; family Viscaceae; genus Viscum; species Viscum album. The sequence goes on from OY728133.1 coordinate 498,798,760, forward strand.
TCTAAAGGAAATAACACCATCCTGGTGGAATTTTATCACCTTAAGAAGTAATAAAATTTCATTTATATCATGAAATATTTTTCAATTGGACAACATGGTATGATATACATAAGAAAAGTTGTAATAATACATGAAATAACACTATCCATTATATCTATTTGAGATCCAACATTTACCTTGAGGTTTTGGATAATCCATCAACAATAGCTAGATATAGAGATGAGTTTCATTATTTCTTATACCCCTTAGATGGGAGGTAATTCTAGGAGAACCATTCATACCCTAGTGGATTTGATGAGATCACCTTCAATATATTTCAAATATTGTTGGGAATAAAACATACCCCATGTGGAGTTAACATATAAAAAATATTTACATTATAACATTCAAATGGATCATTATGAAGCTTTATATAAAAAAAGATATCGAAATCCATCATACTGGGATAAAGTTAGAAAAAGAAGAGTATGGGAGAAGATCTTATTCAAGATATGTCATAAAAGATTCAAACCATTAAATATCTTATGACATATTCAAAAAGTCAACATAAAACCTTTGTTGAAAATATTTTATGAGACCTAGAGTTTGAGGTTAGAGATAATTTTTTTATTTACATATCTTCATGTAACATGGTCATGAGTTAGGGGATTAAGGGAAAACATAGTACGAGATAAAATTTCCCCTCTTTGATCCTATTTCAAATAGGATTTTTTTCCTATCAAATAGCACCCCCACCTAACTTTTACCAAGTATACGATGTGTTCCGTATGTCCCTATCAAGTAAGTACATTCCATACCCCTCACATACACAAAAAACAAAGGAATTACCCTTAGAGAATGATATTTCATATAAGGAGCTTCCGGTGTAGATCGTAGATCATAGAGACCAAGTTCTATGAAACAATACGAATCACCTAGTCAAAGTATTATTAAAGAACCACATGTTTGAGAAAGAAACTCAGGATCCAGAAGAGGCTATTAAATATAAGTACACATGTTCCTTTTAGTCTATGATGTGAAATTTCTATATAGAAATTTCTAAAGGGGAATAATTTAATTACCAAACATTTATAATATAAATTCCATTTTTTAATGAATAAATCACTTATTAAGTAATATAGTTATAGAAAACACATGAACAAATTTTTTTATTCTAGATAGTTATAGCCCATTAGATTTACAATATTTTCATATATAATAAACATTGATAATATATAAATTATAAAATGAAATTTAACATTATTATATATTAAGTGTTATGATAATGTATAATTGACTCAAATGCATGTGATATGTGAAATGTATGTCGGTGGGATCAAGGGGAAGTCCTCCAAGGATGCACTTTGCTGCATGCATTCTTCATCTACTCCTACTTGTGATGATTCATCCTCCACTTCTTATGCATTCTTCTCTCACATTATTCAGATCGGGTTAAGTCCTACGGTTGCCGGCAATGTGGAAGACTTCCCAGTTCTGGATTTTCTAGAGAAAGGCCTCTTAGATGTAATATATTTCCATGATCTTACCCTAGTGGCATGCTTTTATATCAACTAGCCAACACTGGGCTTTTTAAGGAACTTTTTTTAACTTCTGTGGGCTCTGAATCCCAATGGATGTCTCCAAGATTTCTAGAGTGGCCTTCAACATCCATTTTTCCTCCAAAGAAGATTTTAAGGCAGCATAGTCTAGGGAGGACTAGAGGTGTGAGTCATGGTGCTTCTGCCTATCCTATTAGTCTTTGGATTGTTACATTTGCAGAGAGTCCTACTTGGTGGAATTATGGATTATCATTTCTGGTCTTCCACTTTCCTTCTACAATATAGAGATCCTAAAATCAGTCAGATACTCCATTGGATATTTTCCATGTTCTGATGGGAACAGAAAAAGTCTTCAAGATCTGACAAGACCTCATATCTGCTTGGTTATGGATCATTCAGTGAGTTTCCTTGCACAATTTCTATTGAGGATGGGAAATGGATTCTATTGGTGGGAAATGATATTCTATAAAGATCCTATAAGTTTTTTCATGGCTTGAGGACAACAAGGAAATTTAGGTAAGGTATGTAGAAAGAGGTGGTCAGAGTATAGTTCTTCTAGTTGAGGGATTCATGTTTATTAGATTTGTGGTTTGGCATCCTCAGTGGTGGAGATGACAGGTGTTGTTACCCTTGAGATGGATTTTTAAAATTAAAATCATGGGCCCCATGTGCCTGTTGAGGTGACTGGCTATGTCAGCCGGCCTACTTTGAAGGTGCTTTAGTCGGATCTCCTCAACCTTTTATGGACCTGATTACTCTATCACCTGCACCTAGTGATGCCATCCACAAACCTGCTTCCAGATCACTCAAGGATGTGATTAGGGTCCCTTCGGATCAGTGAAATTTTGTAGATTTCTTTATTATGATTAATTTTTGGGTTTTTTACCCCTTCCATTCCCTTTCGTATCACAACACAAATTTCTCCATATATCATCTAGTTCTCCATGCTAAATAGCATGTCATCTATCATAAAAGAGCTTCCTCAGATGATGATGATTCTAGAGGGTGTGGACATGGAGATGCAGTCCTCATGGGAAAACGAGAGGTCTTATCATAGCTTAGAAAAGCACCTTAAATACCTGAAGATAGACATTGAAGTCTGGTTTGCCAAAATGATGAATGAAAATTTGGTTGTGGATAATATACAGGTGGATATCGAAAGGCTAGAGGAGGGCCTTCAGAATGTTTGGGATATGAAATGATTTATTGTACTTTGTGATAAGCACATTTTTCTATCTGAGAAGCTATTAGAGATTGAGAGGGACTATAAATAGAGATCCCGGGTGAGATGGCTGAAGGATGGAGATACCAACAGTGCTTTCTTCCATGCATGTTTTAAAGATAAGAGTAGTATGATGCCCATTCTTAGCCTTGGTAATTGAGTGTTTAATTTCGATGTGGGTGTAGATGGTCATTTGTTTCAATAGCATTTTTAAAGCCTTCTAGATGGGGTGGTTCTATATAGTTATGTGGAGAGGAGAGCTGATGAAGTGGATGAGGTATTATTGGGGGTCATTCTACATGTGGTGGAGAGTTATAATAATGATTCCCAGATATCTATGCCAAATGAGGAGGAAATAAAGGGCACCGTACTTGTGATGCCTCATGACAGTGCACCTGGACCAGAATATTTTCTAGGTTCTTTTTATGTGGCTGCATGGGACATCATAGTCCATTAGGTGGTGGAGGCTATACAAAATTTCTTTTAGGGTGGAACCATTAATTATATTGAGTCTTCATCTATGGTTGTTATTATACTAGAGGTTAAGGATCCCAATAGCCTTAGTCAATATAGGACCATACACCTTTGTAATGTTTCCTATAAAATCTTGGAGAGCCTAATTGCTAGGAGGATGAGTGGGGTTATTCCATGGTTGGTATCTAGAGAGAAACACAGGTTTGTCAGGGTTCGATGCATTCAAGGGGAAGTTATAATTTCTAGAGAAATGGTGAATAAAATTTATATAAGTTTAGTTGTCTAAAATGTCATCTTTTATGATGACATGGATAAGGCCTCCAATTACAAGGAATGGAGCTTCATTATTTAGGTGATGCGGAATATTGGTTTCCAAGAATGGTTTTTTGATATTTTATTTAGATGATAATCATTCCCATAGATCTCAATCTATCTTAGGAGAAAGTGATTTGGGGTCTTTAAAATTTTCCATGGAGTTTTCCAGGGAGATCCTCAATCCACTAACCTTTTCATTTTGGCCCAAAAAACCCTTTCTCAGAATCTTGTATAGAGGCATGGTGATCATATGGTTGCTTCTATATCAAGATCAAAATGGAAGGGAAGGAATTTCTTATCTAATGTTTGATGATGATGTCCTTATCTTCATTAATGGAAGGCAGAGATCATTTCTTGTCCTCATCAAGATTATCTCTATGTATAGTTTTTTGAGAGGACAGAGTATTAATTCAGTAAAGAGTCATGTTTTTATCTCCAAAAGGTGTCTAGGAAGACGCTGCATGGATATTCAAGATATATTAGGGGTGCCAAAGGAAGCAGTTGCCTATTCTATATCTCTGTGTTCTAGTCTCCTATGGACACATTAGGAAACACTTCTTTTATGATATCACTAATCGACTGATGGGGAGGATTTCATACAAGAATAAAAAGTTACCTTTATTCAGAGGGTGGATTGAGTTGATAAAAATCATGTTTACCCCCATTCCAACACATGTATTTTCTATTATCAAGGCTACCAAAGGGACCATTGCTAGGATGGTGAAGATTATGACACTCTTCCTATAGAATTCCAACAATACGGGCTGTTTCCATTGGGCATCCTGGACATGTTTGGTGAGAACTGTTGAGGAGGGTGGAACAGGGCTTCATGATACTACTGAATCCATGAAGGGGATACAAGCACGACTCTCTTATGGTATCATATCCATTGACTCCATTTGGTATTCATTCTTCAGGGGGAGTTATGGGGAGAACTAGGTGTCTAGTGATAACAATAGTTCTCATATTTACTACCTTGCATGGTGCATGTTCTCTTACCTCTAGGATCTCCACACCTCATATCTATGGATCATCGGAAGAGGATGCGTTGTCTTTTGGAAGGCTAACTGTGATGGGGAGAGGATGTTTCTCCATGTTTTCCAACACACAACATATCCTTTAATGATTTGAGCAGATATCCTTTTATGATCCGATTGGCTCTCATTCAACACAATAAGGTGGTGTATGAAAGTGTCATCATGAATTCTGAGGTGGACATATGCTACTACATGGGTTAGAGCACATGAAATTTCTCTATTCGGGAAAATAGGAGGATGTTTCATGCAGAGAGTGTCTCAGATGAGTGGTCTTAGAATGTATAGTGTAAGGAGAAAACCTCTAAAATGAACATTATTTTCTGGAGCATCAAGTAAAAGTAACTACTGAGGGATGAAAACATTCAAATTAGGGGTGTCCACCTGACTTCACATTTCTTCTACAGTGTGAGTGTGAGGAATGAAGCAATGCCACATCTCTTTTTTCAGAGTGATTGGGCGGCTAGCCTCTGGTCTCTTTTCACCGCTCAACCCCACCTCAATATTGATCAGTTCTCTTTTCAAGGTCTCTTTCCTTCATGGTATCAAGGTTTAGAGAGAAGGATTATAGAATTTATGGTTTTTTTCTATCATCAATTATTCCATTTTCTAGATCATTTGGGAGACCCGAAACCATACAAGTCTTGGCTCCCATTGCTTGGTTGTTTAGCTTCAAATGAAGATAAGAACATCAATATTTGAGTTGGGTTCGATATTGAATGTAGGTTAACATTATCCCCTAGTTTTCAATATCATAAATGGATCCTATATAAATGGAAGACTGGGCAGAAAATGGATCAGTTGGATCCCTCCCATTAGTGGTTTGAGGATTAATATGGATTTATCTTTCATGAATAGGCTCATGTGAGGTGCCGAGGATCTCTGTGATTCACATGATTCAATTATTGTGGAATTCCTCGTGTTATATGGGATGGTTAGTTCTCTAGGTGTGGAGGCACAACCATTGCTTACTAGCCTCATGGTCTGCCGAAGTTCCAGTTTCAAAGTGTTCGATGTTGATTCAAATTATAAAGTCATGGTAATGATAGTCTATGGTATTTATGGGGCACCATGGGACTTGGTTTAAATAATCAGAAGATGTTCATTATAGGGAAGTCATGGGCAAATTGTTCATCACAATTGGAGAGAGGCCAAATTTTTTGCATATGTGCTTTCCCATTTTGGGAGGCTGGACAAGGAGTTATCCATTTGTGATAGTTTGGTGTCGCTTCCTTTAGATTTTCAAGCCTTTGTCCAAGGGGATTCTCTTGGGCTTCATCACTCTCTCCCCCTTGAGGGTTTCTTTTATTTAAGGTGGTGTTAGGACACCCTCCTTTGCATAATAATAAAATATTGTGGTTTACTAAATGACACAGACAAAAGAAATTATGGCCACGACCAGTAGGACCATACCCTATGAAGATCATTTATATGAACTTTCTATAGATATGGGATCACATGGATTTTCTGTTGACCATGTCCATTATAAGACTCAATAACTAAAGCATGATATATATTATTTATGGGATAATTTAATGCTTATCAAGGTCATAATCTAATCCATGTTCTCAAAAGTACCCAAAGAAAGTATCACCATCACACACATTAACATTAGGGAATACTCTAGTGTTGTTAATAGATATATATCTAGACCCTAATAGTATGAATATTTATATTTTTCTTTTAAATTAATTATTATATTTATCATTTTTATAATTAATTTATGAATTACTAAAAAAAAGTTTGATAAAAATTATATTTTAATATTATGAAACTCAAATAGTATTTTTTGGAAATATATAGTTTCAACTAAGACACTTTTTTGATCTCTTTTTTGAAATAAATGTTACTTTAATAAAATAATATTATTAAATAATATTTATTTTAATATAAATGATAATATAATTTTATGAATCCAAATGTAATTTTCCTAAGGATATGAAAAAATTTATCATTGTAAAAAAAATTATTTATAAAAAAATGGGGATTTTGATTTAAAAATGTAAATTATTATATTTTTGGAATTATTTTGGAAAAATATATATTAATTTTGATATCGGAACATCTAAATTGCTTAAATGATATTTTTTTCATAATTTTCTCAGACAATTGAATTTTTGGGTAAAAATTCAATTCAGTATAAATATACCTTATGTATTATAAAATAATAAAATTCAAAATGTGATTTTATAAATTATATAAACAGTATCCATGACCAAAATAATGTTTTCGAATTAAAAAAATGTGTTTTTGAATTTATTTTATTAATTTTATAACCCATTAATGAATCTTATAAAATATATATTATATTTTAAAGATTTAAAATTAATTATTTATGAACATGATTCACATTCAAATCACCACGTGTATTATATTAATGATTTAAATGCATAAAAATAAACAATTTTGAAAACTAACACTCTTTGGTAAAAACCATGTGATAATACTATGCATATGATATTTTTTGGATTATTTTATCATATAGAGTTCAGATCATATGTTTAGAAATTAATAAAGAATTCCCATATCTTTTTCCTATAAAACCCACCCATAATCCAATTACTATTCTGTAAAAACAATTTTATAATTAATTTATTATTACTTTAACTCTCTATATACATCAAAATCTCTTATCAAGATCTTAATAAGCTCCTCCAAATAGTTTGTAAGTACCCCCTCAAGCTAAGATATCCTCTTCTCTTCCTCTTTATTAAATCAAATTATTTATATTATTCCATTTGATTTCAAATTATTCATGTTGGAATATGTTTTTACACATACCTATTACTATAATAATGATTTAAAAGTAATTATAGTTCTCCTTTAACTCTCATTATACCCTTCCATAAAATTTATATACACCTTTTATACTACCGAACGAAACCTGCGATTTTCTATACCCAACATTTGTGTAGTGAATACACTTCCTAAATTCCACTCAAGTGTTTTTACCTAGATGTGCCTATCCTTTATTGATTTTTTAAATCCATTTATAACGCACAAAATCCTTTATCATTGGGATAAAAGTGATAAAATATGTTCTAATATTGTATAATCAATGTGGAACACAAATTCATATACAAGACATGAATGTGAAGGGTGGGATCAGAATTATATAGCCCTCAAATGCATTGGGTAATATTTTTTTCTCATGAGATACCATTTACAATGCATGGGAGGTTATTATAGGCACAATATATTATAATTTCTTAATTTTTATTCTTGAATTATTATTATGGTGACATGTTTCATATTGATCACACATTTCCATGTTACCATTATGCTATCATATTGCATTATTATCAGATGTTCAAGTCTATGATTATCATCCCTATTTTATTACATTGATATTCCTCTTGAATCATATTTAAAAATATTCATTATGTTATGATTTTATTATTCCCTTTTTGGGATTTATAGCTAACCCTATTATTATGTACACCTCTAGGTTATCCCATGTAGGTTTATAAGATTAAGGGATTAATAAGGACATGTTTTGGAGTACTTAAATATTGTTTTTATACAAATTTTCTAATTTTTTATTCTTTGTACATAATTTTAGAAAAGTACTAGACCACATTTTCTTCTAGTATTGTATTATGTGTACCTTTAAAAATAAATCATGAATTGAGGTTTAATAAGGACATGGGTTATTATATATTTCAACTACTATATTCTTTTAGGTCAGTTATGATTCACCTAGAGGAATCCTAAAATTTACACCATTATTATTACATGATTATTTTCTTTATATGATTTTTTATGGATTTTGGTATATGATTAGATAAAATAACCTTTTATAAATCCCTATGTGTTTGGTTATTATAAATTGATTTTATTTTGCAGTTACTCTTATTTAATTATTTATATCATCTTTATTTGGATGATTACCCACTGATAATACATGTGTTATCAAAGGTTATTTCCATGTTCTATGTTAAAATTATGATACATAGGGTTTCAGTGTGGATATTCCTTAATAAAAGTTAATTAAAAGTGTGTTATACCTTTTTTATATTCTATAAAATTCGGTTTATTGAATTATTGATTAATTAGGGTGAATTCAATAATTTAACTTCAATTTTTATGGTGAAGCCTTGTTTGGTTAAATATTAAAAGGAATTTGATTCTATAGTTTGTTTTTTAAATTCCCTTGATTTAATATATGTAATTATTTGAATTTTAGAAAAAAAATGGTTGAATATAGATAAGCGTTGGTTGTTTCTATAGGAGGGAGTTTGAGAAATTTCATGAGTGGCATCATAGATCCACATATTGTCCTATTTGATAACTGGTTTAAAATATCATAGAAATATTTTGGTATATAGTTTATAATTCTAGTGACATTGGATATTCCAGTCAAGATCATGCTTTAGATATACCCATAGTTATGGTCATTCCTAGGATAATGGGATGACACCAATATAGAATAATTTATGAAATTTTTAAAATCCATTAGATCCTGTAAAATTATAGTTGGATAGTTCTTAAGGACATAGTCTTAGATTGTAGCCTTTGGGTACCAGAGGTTTTTCCCATGATGATTTAGTGTTTCATTAATGATTTTGTTTTCTTGTGAAAATATCTATGTGAGTATGGTTTTATTTTAAAATATTTTCTATGATTTTTGATGAATTTTTTAATCTTATTTATTTTTTTAGAAATGATAAAAATAATATTTTAATTTAATTATCCTCTTTTATAAAAACAAGTGTTCTAATCCATTTTTTTTGAGCGTACATGTTTATTTTGTATTATAAAAGGGAATGCATAGAACCATTGTATAATCCTATAGTGTTTGTACTCACTCCATACATGTATACACTTCTGTGTATATAGGTTTTGTTATCCATTCTATAAGTAAAGGGAAGGGGTATTTTAATTTTTTAGAAAAACCATAGGCACTTATATTGAGATATATGGTGGTTTTATATAAGTTTGATCATGTGTTTCTCTGAGATAGTGTTTATTTTATCTTTATTCTTTATTTGGGTTTCATTTTATTATATGAGTATAAAACCATTTTGTCGAATAAAACTTTTTATTTTTTGTTCACTTACTTATTTTTAAAATCATTTATATAATTCAAATTATCATTAATGGTTTATGTGATGTTCTGTGTTTGTAGATTATATCTATTTTATAAGTTATATATTTATTTTTTATTTTATGGGGTAAGTGTATTACCTTTATGGGTTTTTAATTCAAAATTATTATATCTTTCTTCTAACTTGTAAAGTAAAATATATAGACACTTTTTATCAAATTTCTAGTAGAAATCTAATTATTTAGTTTATAATGGTTAATTGGGTGAAATATTTCTAAAAGTTGGGATTTTGATACCTTTGGAACATGTGCTATCTGATAGTAATCAAGAATACACATTAGTCATTGTGGGATATTGTCTTGGAGATTGAATTAAAATAAATGTGTTGATTTTTTGAAAAATCGTATAAGAGTCCTCCCATTTAAAATAAAATTTTTATGGATTAATATTAGATATTGAATTAGATATTTTAATATAAATGGGATATTACAAGTAAGTGCATGATGAACAATTTTATGGGCAAACATTTAGTTTACATGGGAAATCGGGTTAGTATCTTTTTAGAAATGAATTATTTTATCAGTATGCATTTAATGATGAGATGCATTGTCTACTGGACCATAAAATATGCCTATACAATGTGTAAAAATTTATTTTTTTGTTTTTTATTTTTCTCCCAATTTTTTTGTTGAACTCATAGTTTTAATGATAAAAAAAAATTATTATGATGTTATTAAAGAGTTTAATGTTACTCCGTAGGTAATCTATATTCTGAGCCATGTGAGAAAATTTATCTAATTATAAGACACTGTTGAGATAGACATCACCAAATCGAGACACTTTTTTCCATGACTCAATGTAAATATAAAAATCTATCTAAATATGAAATACCTCCATGATCTTACACCGACAGAATTTGTACCATTGGAATGAAAATTTGATAGATTCGGAGACATCATCAGTTGACACACCGTCAGGATGCCATGCTGCCATAATGAAATTTTTTCTAATAATGAGATACCTCCATGATATTACACTGCCAATGTCATACTACCAACAATAAATTACTACTATGCCTATGATATATTCAGAACACACACTACACGATAAGACATTGCTATTTCAGACACCACCAGGATAGTTGAAATTTGGATAATTCGAAGAAATAACTTGTATCATAATTCAAAAACAACATACCACCAGAGAGAGACCCCATCAGACCTTGTGTCACAGCCAGCCTAAGATACCACCACTATTTTCTGAACTTTTTTTTGAATTGCGTTATTAAAATGGATATATTTATTGAAGTTAATGACATTTATTATTTGAATTAATCTCTTTTAAATTATTCACCAAAATAATTGAAGAGAGTGTCAGAATGTATAGTATGAGGAAAAAGATGATCCAAATATTCTTCTTACTACTACTGATAAAATTGTAGCACCCTCCATCATGTAGAAAGAGATGAAATAATAAATGATGTATACCAATAGAAAGCTAAGAGATAAAACATCATAAATGACCATAGATCATAACCTAATTGAAAACAAAAGGAGCTCACATACTAATTTTTTTTGGAATACAAACTACAAATTCAAATGTGCTACTTTCCTTTATTCAATGAACAAGAGTCTGTAACAGTCTATTTTCCTCATGATTTCAAGAGAAAGTAACTCAATTTTCCCAGTTGAATAAAATTAGGAGAAAGAAGCTACATTTAAACTGATAGAGAACTTCTAAACTCTACTCTTTTCAATTTCATTATTCTATTTATCTTTATTACCTTTTGAGTAGTGTGAGTGAAAACCCTATTTTATCACACACACCCTGTCTCCAAGGATAAACTAGAAGATATTCAATATCTTCTTAAACTATTTTAATATTTGATTCTCCAAATGAAAAGAGCGGTAGAGGACTTTGTGTGGCCTATTTATTTTTTACTTCCCCTTATAACTATGAAAGAGGTCATGTGTGACTTAGAAAGTTTTTAATATATTGTAAAACCCAATTCAGGTTTCAGATTATCTTTTTTATTTTATATAAACCTCTTACTGACGAGTGATCACCAAATAGAGAGGAGTAATTCTAAACTTGATAATGAACCTCTTGTATTCATTATTTTTAATTTTTTCTTTCTTTGTTTTATATTATATTTCCACTATAAAACTAAAAATTGTATTTAACTGTAAAAAAATATACTTTGATAGTTTATCTTAATTTGTGTTTATATAGTATTTTTTTCAAGTGAATTGATTTCAAATAATCAAATAATTTTGTATATTATTAATCAGAGACCTAATTAATCTTTAGTGAATCCTTTAGAAAAACCATGATCTATATCATACAACTTATTTTGATAAATTCTCCTATATTTAAATATTTGTTAGATTTCTATATTATCCATTTTAGATATAATTTTCATTGGTCCCTCAAGTCACCCGCCTCTTGAGATACTCATTCTAACCAAAATTTGGTATTAGAGGGTTTCCTTATTTAGTATTAAAATTTTCAAAATATTTTCCATTGTGATTTTGTTTACTTTAATTTTATCAAATTTTGATGATTTATAAATATTGTTATTTAAATGGATAATCATTATGAAGGTTCTGAAACCAAGATAAATTGTTTCTTTAATGATGAAAATTACGCTCAATGGAGGATTAAAATGCAATTTCCTGTTAAAAGTATGGGTTTTGTTATTTGGTATGTAATAGAAGATCTATATATTATAACTGATAGCACTAGAATAACATGGGATGATTCTTGAAAATTAGCATACAATAATAATTATAAAGAAATGAATTCCCATTACTGTGCTTTAAGAGATGCATAATTTAATAGAATATATTCTTGTAAAACATAATTTGAAATTTGCGACAGAATATTTGTTTCCCATGAAGAAACATAAAATGTTAAATAAATTAAGCTTAATAAATATACTATTAAAAATGATAATTTTAAAATGAAACTTGATGAACCCATTTCGGACATGTATCTAATGATTAATGATATTTCCAACACAATTAGATCACTTTGAAAAATTGTATTAGATACAGATTAGATTATGTGATTGCTCAAACACTTACAAGAAATATAGAGAGGAGCATCAATTTAAATCAGAGAATCATGTGACATAAGTAAACATCCTATGAAAGAGTTGATTAGAATCCTTATGATGTACAAAAATAAATAAAGGTAAACTGTGAAGAATATGAGGAGACTAGAAGAAAGGCAGAAGATTTCAAGACTAATACCCCTAGACAACAAAAGGAAAAAAGAAAAGGAAAATGTTCAAGATATAGATTCAGGTGATAGTTAATTATCTTCTAACAATGATGAGGATATGTCTCACCTAGCATGAATATTTAAGAAGTTCTATAGGATGATTTTTTTTTCAAAAAAATATACTATAAATAAAATTAGGACAATATTGAAAACTTGAAGAGATAATGGAATAATGATATTGATCTAATGGAAGTTTTCTTATATGAATGTAAAAGAAAAGGTCATGTAAAATCTTATTATCCTAATCATAAATAAAAAATAAATATTAAGGAAAAGAAAATAATATACAAGAAGAATATAAAGCCACATAGAGTGTATCTGAAGATAGATCAAGTGACTTGGATACTTCACCTGATGAGAATCCAGACAGAGAACATATATGTTTAAATACTATAAGCATTTTTGTACTTGATTTACCTATTTTTATTAAATAATTTTCCTATTCATGATTTTTATAAATTTTACCATGATCAACATGATGATGAGAATATGTAAAATGAAGAATTATTTGAATATTTAAATATGTTAGAGGACATGTTTAATGAATTAAATGATAAGTATAAAAGTCTTAAAATGAATAATTCTCTAACTATAAATATAAAATCTAAACTATCTATATAAAAAGATAAAAATGCTAAACTGTTTGAATATTACACTAAACATAAACTATCAACTGGTAAATTGAATAAATATCTTGAAAAGTATAGAAATGGTAGAGAGACATTCTCAAAAAAATTTGGAAAGAAAGTTACACCAAAATATGTTACTGGAATAGGATTTTACAATGGATAGAGAAAAATATCTATGATTTATTTAGTTCATAAATTCATATCTGGATGTTTAACTACCAATAACGTTTCAAAAGTACCTTACAAGGTATTTGTTAATATAAGTTTTCAATATGTTTATAGGAAAACCAGTAAGAAAATATGGGATTTGAAATCCATTATTACTAACATTTCTAGAACCAAATAGATTTGGGTTCCAAAATCATTTCTTGTTTGAATCGTGTTTTGTAGGAAAAATTATTGAAGAAATCCATTAGAAGTTTATGGAACATAGAAGTGGTTTTTCAAGACATACTACAAGATATTATTCATGATTTAAAGTTCTATATAATTTTTAATGCTGGAAATGTCCCCTTTGGTGATAATTAAAAAGGAAAAATCATCATCCTAGACCATATTGGTAAAAAAATTCTATTTTAATTTCTAATGTTTTATATGTTGATAGTTTAAAGTATAACTTTCTTAACATCTTCCAGTTATGTGGTGATTGATTTTATCTTAAGTTTAAAAATGATTCTTGAAATGTTTTTGAATCTCAAAATACCATAAATCCTTAGGAATGATTTCTATTCTTGGAATTTAAATTTTAATCCTTTAGATTCTGTAGTAAAACAAGAAAAATATCATCTATTTCAAAATAATTTCTGGAAATTCTAAAACCTGAACCTGAAAATCCATAAATAAAAAGTACCTCTATGTCTAGTTCTATTATAACTATTAAGTACCCTCCTTTAGATGTTGTTTTAGGTGATCTAAACAGAGTAACACAAACTAGATCTTCTGTTAGAAATCAGGTTGAACATCAATCTTTCTTGTCTCAGATTGAACCTAAAAACAAGAATGATTAAATTAATGATGAATTATTAGTAATAAAAATTCAAGAATAATTAATTCAGTTTGAAAGAAAAAAATTGTGGGAACTTTTAAATAGACCCAAGGACACCTTGATTGTTGGAACTAAATGGGTATTTAAGAATAAAGTTGATGAGTCAAGAACTATATTCCGAAATAAGTTTCTAATTTTTTCACATGGTTTTAATGATGAATAAGGAATAAAATATAAAGAAAAAATTTCACATCTAAAAAAAACTATAATCCATAAGAATCCTTCTTGCTTTTGTAGAACGAAACTATTTAAATCATTATAAAATGGATGTCAAGAGTGAATTCATAAATTAGTTTATATTTGTGGATTTTTTAGTTCAACGACCCCCTGGTTTTCAAAATCCTCATTCCCCAAATAAAGTTTTAAATTAACTAAAGATTTATATGGTTTGAAACATGATATTGGAGCTTTGTATGATAGTCTCAAAAAATTTATGATCTCATAATGTTTTTCAAAATGTATAGCTAAACCAAATATTTTCATAAAAATAATTTTAAAACATGTATTAGTAGTAAAAAAATATATTGATGATATTATTTTTGGATCATCATGAAATTATCTTTGTACTAATTTTTTAAAAATGATGCAAAATGAATTTGAAATGAGTTTAATGGGTGAAATCCAATTATTTTTGGGATTTCAAATCATTAAAAACAAAGAAGGAATTATTTTAAATCAAATTAAATTTAAAAAAGATATTCTAATTTTTTTTAACTTGGATAAAACTAAGAGAAGTGATAATATTATGAGTACCACCTATAAATTGGATCTTAATGAAATCGAGAATCCATTTGATCATACCATCTATATAGGTATGATTCGATGTATTCTCTAATTGACTGATAGATGACTAGATATTATTGTTAGTGTGGGTATGTGTTATCATTTCAAAGAAAACCCAAAAATATTCACACCTAGTTGATCTCAAAAGAACTGTAAAATACCTAGAGTATACTACCAATTTAGGATTGTTCTACCCTAGAGAAGAAGCATTTTCATTATTAAGATATTCTGTTTTTTATTTTGGTGGATTCAAGGTAGATAGAAAAATAACCCAAGGATGATGTCAATTTTTAATAAAATATCCAGTTTTGTGGTGTAGTAAAAAAAATTCAATTGCATTATCTGCCACTGAAGTTGAGTACGTAGCTACAGGCAGTTATTGTGTAAAATTTTTTTAGATAAAACACACTCTATTAGACTATGGATATCAATTCCAACATTTCCCGATAAAATGAGATAATAAAAGTGAAATTAACATTTAAATAATCATGTTTCTCATTCTAGAATAAATCATATTGATATAACACATCACTTTTTAAGAGTCCATTTTCAAAAAAGAGATATCACTTCAAAATGTCTTAAAACTAAACATCAATTAGATTATATATTCACAAATATATTGAATTTTTAAATAATGAATTATATAGAACATGAATTAAGAACAATTAATTTTAGTTTATTTTATTTTTTTGCTGACATGCCATTTTTTAACACACCATTGGCATGTCATGATGTTGTCTGGTCATTCCTTTTTAATTATTTTCTGTTTCTAAATATTTTTAACCGCAAATCTATTATTAGTTTATTTTATTTTTTGATACCTGATGCATGTTTTTACTCAATTTCAGTTTCTATTTCATGTATTACGTTGATTTTAGAATTAAAAATAGCCCAAATGATATTAAAAATGGTATTTTGTCTACTCCCAACATACATTGAGCCCTGTGCGATACTCTTGTATCTTTCTCTCTCAATCCTAGTGCAATACATTGTATCTCGGTTTTGAAACCTTCTACCTACACATGACCGAACTTGCTAAACCTAGTTTGTATGCTGAGAATGATTCAAGATTCTATACTCTCTTCTTCTAATTCTAGATCGTAAAATATTCAGAACAAAGAATCAAGTTTAACCACTCTAGATGAACCATTTAATCATAATATTTCCAAAAGAATTTTTGTACTAGAAAATTTAGTTGAATATAAATGGATTTTATATAGAAAAACTGTAGTACTAAAAGTGATCAAGAATTAGGGATGGTTGGAGTGGTTTTCTTAAAACAAAATACTTTTCTACCATAAGATGGTCTATGAGTTTTATCAACATGTAGTGTTTTCATTTGATGAAGATAATGCAAATTGGTTAAGTACTCTTGTTAAGGTACACATATTCGGTTTTTCATCAAATAAATGGTATAAATGTTTTGGTATACCACATGATGAAATTTATTATGAATACCAATGAATCATTCTATATGCCAGTGAATTTTTTATATATGTGTACGCTCTTGCTGTACTGACAGGAGATGACTCAACTTGAAGGCATGTTACCTTAGAGTTGAATGGGGATTGTAGGCTTCTTTTTAATATTGTACAGTACATGCTATGCCCAATTTAGGATGATTTTGAAACCATAATGTATAATGATGTGTATCTTCTATTTATTATGAAATAAGGTCACAAGAAAATACTATGTAGATATCTCATGGTGTATATGTGTGGGATGAACAAGCTATCATCTATATCTCACTCCCTGATCTACTCTAACATTATTTCTTCCATGTTGAAGGCCTAGGGACTAATAAATGAGGATGAAGAGTATAATATATTTTTTGGAGGTCTATATCTTAAAAGTGATACTTTTTTTGGATTAATATTATCTAGAGACCTTGGAAGAAATAATGGGTTAATGACAGTGAGAAGGTATATGCTGAATATAATCCAGATGATCATCCAATAAGACTGAGGGATGATGTTGATCCAGGAATGGATCATGAAAAATAATTTAAATACCCTGATGATGATAAAGAATGATCTATTACTAAATAAGAGGAAAATGAAACATTATTTTTTGTAGGGAGTGATCCAAACTTATCTCTCAAAGATTCTTCCATTACCTTAGGAGCTCCTTGTCAACCAAGGAGGTTTCGAAAAAAATGGAAAATTGGTTAAAAGTGATAAAAAAAGGCTGATGTATATAGAGATGAGCAGAATAAGAGTAACTAAACCACTGAAGAAGATGATATTGATGATACCGAGGAAGAAAATGATGATAATGAGAATGGTGAAAATTATAATGAAGATAAAAGGTATGTAGATGATGAAGGTTATAATGAAAATTCTGACCCAAATGGTGTCTGTCTCCGAATTAAGAGGAATGATGTTGAGATGCCTCCGTAACATTATGATGCACCTGTTGATGGGGAGAAATCCCCATCTATTTAAAGATTACAGGAAGCTCCATCTATTGGCGAAGTTGAGGCTAACTATGATTCCACTGGACAAGAAGTTTCTTTTTCTTCTATGGCTAGGTAGATGAGAGTTATTAATGTTGTAAAACATTATATATATGAGAATGAGAAGATGGATATGCCTTCTTCAGTGAAGTAAACTGGTGTTCAGATTGATGTTTTTTCTATTGATAATCTTCTTGGAGATGAGAATGTGGAATGTGAATTCCCTGATGTTGTTTGACCAAAGGATGTTCAGATTCTTGTTGAAAATGTTATTGGTACATAGTTAGAAGATGATTCTTCAAATGTTGTTTCACAAAGCTCAGATGCTCAAAAATTAAAATAAATACCTACAACCATTGAACCATTTTGTAACTAGACATAGTTTATATGTTCTCATAAGTGTTGTGGTAGCTATAGTTGTAACAGCTGTTGTGGTCCCCCTACCACTTTTCCAGTAGTTGCTCAGGTTTTTGAGAGATGGGTTGATCCCATGGTTGAAGAATGGCGAATTTAATCTAATATTTAAAGGAGTCCACCAAATCGGGGTGAACACAGGGTTCATATTGAGGGAGTCACTAAGGTATCTTTGATATCTTATATAGACATTCAAGGTATTTTAGAAAATTTAAATTCTATTATAACTCTTGAACTTAACCCCGATCCATCATTTTTTGCTATTCATGTTGATGTAGTCACTAAAGGTGATTTGGATGCTATTGGTTAAATTTTGATGTAATATTTTTATTTGAATTTAAATAATTATCATCCTAAGTATAATTTCAAATGTAAGAAAGCTTAAAGATACATTGTTTTGTTGGTTATTTAGTATATCCAACCAAAAATGATTCATCACATTTATGATATCGAGTTTCAGAATAAGATAATTGGAAGTGAGTTGAATTTTGTCAAGGCTATACTCAAAGACTTTAATTCATCATTTTCTGCTTCTTTGTAATGTATCCTTAATAGTTTTGGGGATACATCTTCAGATACTGCAGTTTCTATTGTTCTGTCTTTACTAGAAGAGGATGTTAATCATATAAGGATAGTTTTCAGAGATGAGCTGAGAGTATCTTCAGCTGGTGCTTTTGGAGGTGTCATTGACCATCCCCAAGAGTCCTTGAGAAGAATTCAGTATAAATATGATCATGTTCTCAATTTTATTACCAGTTATTCCCATGACATGAATGATGAAAATGAAACTATAACTAAGTCCATGAATTTATATCTCTCTATAATTTATAATATAATTTAATTGGATAAAAATTTCATATTCATGGATAAACATTTGAGGGTGCCTCCTATGACTCATGCTTTAAATAAGAATGCAAAACAACTCAAGGATATGACTCATGTTTGAAACTATTTTATGGAATAGAAATATTTTTTCTTTAGTGAAATGGATAGGGGTGTCCAAATCATAATGGATTTCATCAATCTCATAAAACCTTTTCTTTATGTTCATGGTAAAGAAGTTATCGCTTAGGAAGTAATCCCAATTAATCCTCAATTATATCATAGAATAGAAGTTTCTTGGGATACTTTAGCATATTTTCCTACCCAATTTCATCCTTTTACAGGGTCTCCGTCTCAATCTTTGAGAAACCTCCAGCCAATTGTTATTGTTGAATATCAACCTCATATTGTAGTAGGACTCCATTATGGTGTTCCTTCTATTTTACCTTGAGCTGATCCTACTACCATGGATAATGAGCCAGATGAATCCAAGGCTAATGTAATGGCACCAATAGATCCCATTATAAATATTAAGCCTTTTGTATTTTTTTTCTTATGTAGTATGTCTTTGATGAGACCTTATTTTTAATAAATGTTTCCTAATAATATTCAATATCTTTATTACCTCTTATTCTATCAGTTTACTTTTACTGCTTTTACTATCTTTATTGTGATAACCATAACCTTTTTTATAATCCCAAAAGGGGGATAATTCATATAGTATATTTATGTTTCTTTGTTTTTCATAACTTTATGGAATATCTGGTTTATTATAGTTATGTTTCTATGTTATCTTTAACACAATATGTTTTTAATTTTTCTTTTCATGATACTTACCTTTGATACTTATTTTTTTCAGATTTCCCCTTAATACAACCCTCACATAAGTAATGATTTGTTCTGATTTATAAAATCCTAGATATCTTTTTTAATCTTTTGTAATACTTTTGATTCCAAAATTTGTGATCATCAACAAGGGGTGATTGTTGAACTCCTTGTTTTAATGATCACAAAATAATTACTCTCATGTTATTAATGAGTTTAATTTTTCTGTATAATTATTCTTTATTATGAGATAGGTGAAAAAATTTATCTATGTATGCGAAATGTTTGAGATAGAAACCACAAACATGGGAAACTGTTGTCCATGACTCGCCATTGACAAAAAAATACTACTATGTATGAGATCCCCCCAGGATCTGACACCATCATAATTTTGTACCATTGGAATAGAAAATTGACAATGTATAAGACACTGTCATTTGACACACCATTAGGATGTCATGCTTCCAAATCATAAATTTCACTAAGTATGAGATACCACCAGGATATCGCACCTCCAATGTCATATCACCAACATAGAATTGTTTCAATGCCTAAGATACCATCAGATCACACACCACTATATCAGACACGACTTCTTGAGATGCTTATAGTCTATTGTAAAATTGGCTAAGTCAAAGATATCACCATTACCATACTACCAGGACAACACACCACCTGACCGAGACACCGTCAGACCTTGATCCACCACCTACCTAAGAAACCAGCACTATTTTCTTAACTTATCTTTTTTTAATTACATTATTCTCATAGATATATTTAATAATGTTAATGAAATTTATTATTTTAATGATTGTCTCTTAAATTCTCAACAAAAAGCATTGAAGTGAGTGTTAGAATGTGTAGTATGAGAAATAAGATGATATAAATATTCCCTTCACTACTAATGATAAAAGTGCAACACTCTCTCTCGTGAAAAAGGAGTTGCACTATTAAATAAAGTGTGTCTATTAAAAAATAATATCCTGAACATTATGAATACCCATAGAGAGGAACCTAATTTTAAACATGAAGATATCCATATTGAAAATTCTCAACTAGAATTCAAACTACACAGTCAAATTTGCTGCTTTCCTCCAATCAATGAACAAAAGTCTGCCACAATCTATTTTCCTGAGTATTTAAAGAGTACTTGACTCAAGATTCAATATTTAATCAAATCATGATTCAGAAGCTACATTGTAAAATACAAAGCACTTCAAAACTCTACTCATCATTATTTATTAATTATGTATGTTTTTATTACATTTTGAGTAGTGTGTGTGCATACTCTATTTTATCACATTCAAACTATCTCATATGATAGAATTGAAGATAGTAGATATATTCTAAAACTCTTTTCATTTTTCTTTCTCCCATGGATAAGAGTGGTAGAGGTCCTTGTGTGGAATTTTTATTTTTACTCCCACATATAACTATGTAAGAGGCCATGTGTGACCTTGACATTTTGTAAACTATTGTAAAACCTAATCCAGGCTTGGGATCATCTTGTTTATATTATATAAACATCTTGGTGGTGGGTGATAACCAAGTGTATGTGAATAATTCTTTACTTGAGAACAAACCTCTATCATTCATTCCTTCTGCCATGTGATTTAATTTTGTTTTACTATATTTTTGATGTAAAACTAAAAATTGTTTTAACTATAAAAAAATATATACTTCGATAGTTTATCTTAATTTGTGTTCATATAGTATTTTTTTTCAAGTAAATTGATTTTAATGGATCCAATAATATTGTATATTATTCATCTGATACCTAATCAGTCTTTAGATAAATATTTAGAAAGACAGAGATCTTTATCCTACTGCATATTTTGATAAAATGGTTTGTATTCACATATTTGGGGGATTTCAAAATAATCCACTTTAGATAGAATTTTTTATTGTGTACTTAATTCACCCCCTCTTGAGATACATACTCTGACCAACATTTTTTATGACCATTATAATTATTTTTGATATACTATATATGTTATTATGATACATTTATGGAATTCTAATATCATTAAATTGATTTATGATTTGAAATATGTCATTTTAGAATATTTAAATTTATTTTATGTTGTTTTTATATTATATTTCTCTTAGAAACTTGAATTATGGAATAACATCAACTGGGAATAAAAAAGAGGTTATATATAAATTTATATTTTGTAATAAATTGGTTGACTTGAACCATGTAGATAATAATTATTAGTGCATGTTATGTTACAGAATCATCATGAATATAAGTGTTTCAATGATCTATTTGACCAATAGTATTATTCAAATACCCATAAAATGGTTAATACTCATGACATTAGAGACTAATAATATGGTAATAATATTCTAATAGAGTACCTAATTAATTTTATTTTTCTACTAAAATTTGAACCCAAACTTCTTTCCAATAAAACCTTGAAGGATCCTCACTTTGTAATTGGCATGTTTTTGGATATTTGACCAATGGATTTTTTTTCTCCCGATGTTGTTTTCTAAAGTGGTCATCGCAACATTGATGATAGAGAAAAATATTATAGAAATGAATGTCATGGAGAATAATTTAGCTACAACTAGTGGTAGTTGAACTACATATTATAGTCTAAAAATGAATTGTCAGAAATTTAGGATAAGTAGTTATGTAATTGGAAAAAAAACCAATCCAATTTCATAAGTATCATCTATATAATATTGTTGGTATGATTTAAATATGATAAGCTATGAAATTTCAAGATATATTGTTTGAAGTACATAATAACAAATCATTTGTGTGGTCAGTTGATCCATATGCCATAGGTTTTTTTAAATTAACTTATATAAGGTAGCATAGAAAGTTCCACTACATCAAGAGACCCAAAAATAAATTATGACACATCTAAAACCACTAAGACCCAACCATTTAGATGTATAAGATGGGAAAGAACTTCTCATGGATAGGGTAATTTGTAAAGAAAGTATCAAATTAGTGAAAAATATTAGGGCCAACCCAAATATGTGTAGTTTTCACTTCCAGGAATGCATCTACATATTGTAAATCCAAATATACAATAGTTCATGATACCATTCTTATTACATCCTACATAGTTGTGGTCTAATTTTAGGTAATTGATTCACAATATTTTATATATTTTAATATAGTTTACCATTTCATATTTCATATGAATCTTATTCCTTACCATATAAAATTTTTAACTCCTTTAGAGAAGAATAAATATCACAAATTTAAATATCCCTTCTATTCTATTAGAATTTCTGATGAAAAAGTAATAAAAATCCTTATATAGATATTAAATTTTATTGATGTTATCTTAATGATGATTTTTATGTTTACATCAAAGGACCAAATATATTGTGTTCATCTAGTGGGGGTGTTTCTCTCTTTTCATGGGAATAGTCATTTCTTTCTAGATGAGTGAAATCAAGATCTGAAAGAACATGACCAATTATCTATGATATTGAAACCATTTCTTTTCAGTTATCCAACCTACTTCAAGATGATATATAAATGGACACATGAAATCAAATATCTGTTATAGTGAATAATTATGTAGCGTTATTTTTAGATGATTTTATAATATTTGAACTAAAATGAGAAATAGAGTTCATAATTGGTGTACTCCAGGGAATTATTCCAATTTCATTTCCTTACAATCATATGAATATTAATGAATTCAAGTAATTGAAAATTTAGTTGTTTGATATTATAGGAATAGGTTTTATCCATTCTAGAGAACCACCTTGGGTATATCCAATTATATTTTCTAAAAAGGCATATGAATATTTCTATCTTTGAGTTGATTATTTGAAGATCAACTAGTAGATGAGAACAAACTAATTACCCTTTCCCTCACATTTAAGATTATTTTGATCATCTGATAGGAGAGAAATGGGTTTTAGACTAAATTAAGGGCATGATATCACCAACTGTGAGTAAAAGATGTAAATATTATAAAGATATAATGTACGCAACAATACCCAATCAACCAGAACCCCATCTGGAGCAATGATAAGATGAGTGTTCCACACTAGACTGACCTTCAATAGGACAAGTATTTTAAACAGAACATAAAAGGAATAATCATATATAGATGGAGATAGCCTATAA
The DNA here is from genome assembly GCA_963277665.1 of Viscum album. Lineage (NCBI taxonomy): Eukaryota > Viridiplantae > Streptophyta > Magnoliopsida > Santalales > Viscaceae > Viscum > Viscum album. The sequence goes on from OY728133.1 coordinate 498,822,753, forward strand.
TAACATACAACAAATATGAAATGTAATACGTAGAATATAATAAAAATAATATGTAATTATAAAAGGAAAACTAAACTATATATTTATTACGACTCCTACCCATAGTTTCCCCTCATAAAAATATAATAAAGAGAGGTAGTGTACCACGAGTTCCACCTCGAGTATGCCATGGGATGGTGACATGCACTGAGTGTAATGACAAAAATTTTGGATCCTTTAAAATACATACTATATTCTATAACTTGATTCATAGGCTACACTATAAACAAACCCCAACCCATTATAAAGGAAATAGTAATAAAACAATAATAAACACTCAGTTGGAATACCATTATTATTTATTACCGTTAGAAGGTAAATAATTAATATGAGTTAATATCGAAATGGTTATTTTAAATAAAAATTATTTTCTTCAGATTGTAAATTTTCCTTTAAAAAATATTAATTTCAAACATTCATAATTAAAATTTGATATATTAAAATTAATTTTGGAATTAGAAAAAAAATATTATCATATATTTTTAAGATTTTTATAAAATAAATATTTATTAGTTTAATAGTAAAAAATACAAATTTTTCTAATATTGTAACATCCTGGTCCAGATGAAACTAAACCACTACCCTGAGATGGTTCTACCCAAGGCATCAAGCACTCCTCCTTGTATACTAGAGGTTTCTAACTAACAGTGAGGTCTTGGGGTGTGATAGTGGGGAGAATATGCCATCAGATAAGAGTAATAAAATGTCTTAATTAATGAGATATCATCCATAGTAGTAATAATTGGAGTGTGGAAGAATTAAATATAAATAAGGCTATAATAAAATGAAATAAAATTTAGTAAAGGACCAAAAAACCGTGTCATATATAAAACATTGGTCACCCACTAGCCCGACTATACATTCCAAAGTATTTAAAGTAAATTGAAATAAAAGTATATGGATCTCCAACTAACTATGATCCAGACCACATAACCAATCTTAACATACATATTCAAGACATCTTGCTTGGTCAGACCTATGCATCAGCCTAACCTAATCATGAAACCAGGTGAATGTATGCTTGGGTACCCCAGTGAAATGGTGAACCAAGAAAGGTGTGATTTAAAAAAATATTATATCACAAACAATGAATTAATATACATAGATAGTAAATATATTGTATGTATATTTGAGCTATACATTAGGATAACAATAATAGAAATAAAATATGGAAATAAACTGAAATTCATAGTCATGTATGGAATGATCAAGGGAAGTTCTCAACATAGTTGAGACACAACTAGAATATAGTTCCATCATGTGTATATACATATATATATATATCTGTGTGTGTGTGTGTGTGTATGTACTTATATTAATATATATTTATATGGGTAAGGGGAAAAGTAACATGAATCAAATCACGACCGAACCTCGGTTCTGTAATCCGGATTGTCTAGACATCTTGTAAAAAAAGTATTTAGTTGGATGTTGTACCAATCAAGATATGTGCAATTAAGTTCATCCTTTGGTCCATGATCTTGATCAACAATACCATCTTTTTCAAATGTTTATAAAGTATCTAAAAATCTACATCACCACATGGGGATACATTTCCAAGCCATGGGTTCACAAATAATCTCCTCCAATCACTGTAATGAAAGATTCCAGGTAATATCTGAATATATCTTTAAAAAGGAACTATGATGGATGCCAAACCACTGATGGAATATGTAATCTTGTATGATGTCAGATTCATAGGTCTTGGCCCATAGAAAATCCAGATGTTTCAAATCAGATAATCCAAAAAGGGTACAAACCTAGGAAAATAAGAATACTATACAAATCCAAGATAATAGTAAAAATCCATTCAATAAATAGATCAATAGCCACTTTCAAGATAAATCTTGGAAATTGAGTGATGTTGTGTCCACATAATCCTAGGGAGAATCCTAAGAATCACTAGTGGAGATTGATGTTAATCATTAAGTATGTCAACAGTATCCAAATCATGGTGTAAGTGTTCCCACCAACAATATATTCTTATCTGGTGGGTCTTAGCGGATAAGCATGCATATGTGAAAACCAGTAGAGGGGTTTCCTGACAAACATCCACCTCTAAAAATCAATAAACCAAGAGGAGTCCCATTTAAAAATGGTCCTTCCAGAAATAGAAACATTGAAAATGTAAGGCTCATAAACTCGATCTCAAGAAGTATGTATGGTCATCCAAATAATCAAGCATGATTAATATCCAGATCCCTAGAACAACTTCTAGGTATCACAATAAGATAAATATCAATATAGATGGTCAAAATCGGGATCTGAATAAATACCTCCAGCCATCCCTATCAGATACTAAATTATATAATGATCACTAGAAAAAAAGCCCAGAAAGTTCCTATAGATGACTTGAATTCATGAATAATATTCATGTGAATATATAAATAAAATAGTTAGGGTGGTTGAATGCCTATCCCACCACTACTCCCACAACCTCACAAGATTACATGTTTAGTATGAGTTATAGGTAAAACCTTCATCCATCACTACCCAACCCATTTCATACTATCTCATGATGGGAAAAACATAGGGGAACCCCTTGGGTCCCCAAGGTCATTGCCCAAGAAAGGAATCCTACTAGGGATCGTTGATGTTTTCTTGAAAATGGAGGCATCCGTCTTAGGATTCTATAAGTCGGAACAAAAGTAAATATATCAATATTGGGATCCTTATTAGGGGTAGGAATGTGGAGGAATCCAACATGGGAACCTCTAGGTAAAACAATAAGTGGATGCATCCCTCATGTTATCCTTAGTCTTAGTGATAGTTTCATGGAAATGTATGAATATAACACAAATGTGTTGTTAGTGACACATGACCATCATTTAATTAATTACCTAATTAAATAATTTAATTTAGTAATTCTCTTGTGTAAATCTCAATAGGGGAATCACCTCTATAGGCAAGCCTAAGAATACCCATACTATATAAACATGAATAAGTAATCTAGGGAAGGCACATCGAACCACCTACCATTAGCTAAATTTAACCATTTATAACAAGCTCTCAACAGATCCGTCCAAGGTCTCCACTATCTGAGTTGAGATGCATTATATTATAAGTCCCTTTCTAATATAGTTTAGTTAAACTCATTCTAGGACATCAATTAGGGCATTGAATTTTTTAATAAAAAATACAATCAAAAGATTAATAATAGGTGAAAATTCACTAGAAACTTGTCACTTTATAAAAATGTGTGCCACTATTAGAAAAAGGTATCTTGGGTTCCCTGGAACCCTTCCAAACAAATCCCTAACCAATGAAATCAATACATAAATTAAATTAAATTAATTTAGATAAAAAAATATGAAAAATTATATCAGAGTCATACATCATTGAAACGACACATTTACAACAATATATAACCTCTTGGGTCATCCTCTTCTAATGAAGATCAAATTCTCTTACCTGGGTATCTAATTCCACTATGATCTGGTGGAATTGGGATTGAAAGAACTAACTATATAAAACGAAATTGAGAAAAAAGGGTGGAAGAAATCTAGTATTCTTGCAGGTGTATAAGTCATTCCTAAAAATTCCATGAAAGTCCATTAAAACACCCCCTTTATGGGGTTTAAATAGGGGAAGGAGTGAAGGTAGCTTCGCGTGTCATGTATGGGTGAAAGGAAAAGTATATAGGGATAAAATCCTTTAAGGATGAGAGGGGAAAATGAAAATTCCCCCTTTTAATGAGCTACATGGTTTGGACACATGGTTCGCCAAAAACTACACCCACCATGTTGTTGGAACAATATCAACCCCTCCACCTCACAGAGTTACTACCATAGTCTCATAGCCTGTGTTCCAACAATACGCCTCTACTATCCGAGGAGCACTCAACCTTTCACTATTATAGTGAATAGTTAGTAAAATCATGTTCCAATCGTGTGTCATGTATGAAGAGATTTTGAGACCCCCTAAATGGTTTTTTAACCCACCACATGGTTTTTCAAACCATGATCCAATAAAAAATATCCCTCATAGTTATGATACACAGTTATTGTTTACCATACACTAACCGTCCACCATGATATGTACCTTTCAAAAACATCAATTTTGATCCTCAAAACCACATGATTCTCTTAATTCCTTTGAGCTACAAAAAAATCATTCTATATTATAAAATATTATTTTGATGCATTAAAACCTTTTAATTCCTAGCCTGAATAATTAGTCATGATTTAGCCCATCTAGTATTTGAAAATAAAAAAACCTTATTAATTTAAATATCAATGTGACACATGATCTTACAACCTCCACATCTTAAAACCTATTATATTTTAGAAGCATTAGTGGGAAAAAATTAAAAACCAACTTATATGAGTATTGAATTAATTTCAAAATGCCTTGTTCCATTTTTGAATTCCCAACACACCTCCAAGAACTACGTTAAACACATGTTTCCTATATGGCCAAAACATATACCAACACTCATAAAAATGCTATAACATCAAGTAGTTGCTTATTCGAGAAATTATAACTCGTGACATGATGAAGAGGTCATATGTTTCATCAAATGGACTATGGTTCTTCATAAAGAAGTTATTTCTAATAAAAAAACTCCAAACCATGATACATTCACTTTTATAATTATCTATTGAATGTATCCCTTAGAATTATAATAATTTTCTCGATATGTTTATAAATATGAATAATTTGATCATACATGGAGAAAATTCCATCATTCCTTGATTAGATATAACAAGAAAACTCCAACTGACCAAGATCAACCCAGTTATGTCAAATTTTCCTTGAAGATCCCCAGTCTAACTCCACTATTCACCCATGACATCCCAATAACATCCTAGATATATATCCATGCATTCCACATTCATGTATACAAAATAATGAACACCAAACCACCTTCTTCGGACTATCCTATGAAAAAATTAGCTTTAGTGTTCAATGCGTCACAAAAAACTAGTATGAATACTTTATTCCAATGAATACTAAAATGATTTTGAATATTATCACTAATGACTCTGACCAAATTTCTAGGACACCTCTTAATTGAACCATACCCTTTTCAAAACTATTGGAGACTTAAAATAGAATAACCAAAATAATACTCAATCTGAATCTGTTGGATCATTTTAAGGAACTCAGGGTTTAATTCCCACACCCATATTTCACCAAAGTCTACATTAAAACATTTACCAGAAATTTATTAAGGCATTCAAGAGCACATGGTTCCATTTATTTAATGGATTACAAGATCCAAAACTACGATCAAATAACAAATCTCAATATCCCATGACCCTTCTCACATGGGGGGTTCCCACTGGTGACTAATGTCGTACGACCCACCTTAGGGTCATCATTGTCACTAATCTAATTAAAATAGAACCTAATAAATGAAACATGTTCCCTATAATCCTCAACCATAACAATGTTCATGTCATAGAATTCGTTCATCCTAAGAATTGACATGAACATCTTCCCAAACAGATTCCCTATCACTACCCGTCCTCGGGGCCCATGACATGACTACCCCAAGCCCGCCTTCCATAGGCTAGGGGCTGGCGACTATCACCAAAGGCGTAAATACCGATAACTGGGAAAGAATTGCCTTTATAAAAGTAACAAAACACCACAGATTACAAGCAGAAGTAAAACACTATGTACAAAAAGGAAGTACTGAAAAGTAAATGGGCCAGAATTCAAACCCAATCGAAAGAACAGATAAAACTGAAACAAAGTACAACAAAGACAAGTAGTTGGAAGAAGATAGAAGCAGCTCCTTGGTCATCCTTCTCGGATCCTACCTGAAGGGTAGGTATACATAGCGCAGCTCCTGGATCATCCACCACAGATCATACCTAAAGGGTAGGTACAGATAGCCCATCTCCTAGATCGTCCACCACGGATCCTACCTGAAGGCTAGGTATATATATCCTCCACAACACTCTCACCCATCAACCTCCTCCAAGTGTCACCTAATCGTGAAGTCCACCACCGGATACTGTCTCGTCGTGAGGTCCACATCCGGGTACCGTCCAGTCCTCGAACACTCGGCCTCTGTCTGTGCTTCCCGTCGTCTGCAACCAACACAACGAGGTGTGGCCATATCCCGTGCAGGGGTGAGTATAACGATAATCAGTAGGGACCCCGAGACCCCAAGGTCTCTCTAAATCCAACTAGGAAAACCACAAGGAATATATCAATAGATAACGTCTACTTAGGTATATGCCCATACGTATACCCATGTTATCAAGTAACCCATCTCAATCATGAGGAAACACGAAGATTATTAAATCAACGAATAACCACTACCAAGGTATATTCCCATACATATACCTAAGTTATCAAATGACCCATCTCAATCATGAGGTAAACACAAAGGTCATAGACTCATATAAACCAGGATTTTAATCATGATGTCAAAACCATAGATGCTGGAGAACTCCTCCTCTGTCGAGTACAGTGGGCTCGCCGCTACAACCAAGCTCGCCCCACTAACCTTGGACTGCTGTAGTACTCCACCTGTCGAGTACTGTGGGCATGCTGCTATAACCAAGCACTTCCCACTATGGGTCTGCCGCTACAACCAAGAACACCCCCTCATAGGTTCCAGAGGAACTCCTTCTGTTGAGTACCGTGGGTCTGCCGCTACAACCAAGCGCTCCTCCACCGTGGGTCTTCCGATACAAACAAGCGCTCCCCCACATAGCCTACAGAGGTACTCCTTCAGTTGAGTACCGTGGGTCTACCGCTACTACCAAGAGATCCTCCGCCGTGGGTCTGCCACTACAACCAAGCGCTCCCCACTGGGCTATCCGAAACACACCGAATCGATAGATCAACAGTCGTCAAGTCTCAGCCAGCTACTAGGTCTCTGCACACTTCTTGCTTGTCACCAGGAGGGTCCACTCCATGAGCTACGGGTTGATACTACAAGTATCACGAATTTACATGGATACGTATCTCGAAGGACCACCTCGTCATAGGGGTCTCAACGCAACAGATGGCGCGTCAGTCAGACGCCCGGTCTGTGAGTTACTAGCCTTTTGTCCTAGGGGCTCTATTGGTTTCTTGTGCGAACTAACCCGGCCTTATCTCAACTGTACCCCGAACTCTCATATGGTATGATCATAGGAACCGTTTCTCAATGTGATCACCACCGTCGCTGACGGTTCGACAAACAGACGTCCGATCTGAAAGTTATCAGCTTTTCCGATCTAGGGGCCCGGTTGGATTTCGGGTACAATCCAACCCAGACACTATCCAACTGCAACCAAAACTCAGGCTAAGTATTCCAAAAGTTCCATCTCATCAAGAAGAATCCATCAAAGTTGACGGCACGTCAACCGGACGTCCGGAGCTCAAGATATAACCATTTCCGCTCCGAGGGCCCGATTGGTTTCGTATTAGAACCAACCCATACATACTCAATGTTCTATGAAACCTTGAGTGTAACATACCGAAACAACTATCTCGATCCAAGGATCACATCGCAGCTGACAGTGCATCGATCGGAGGTCCGTAGCCCATGTTATGGGAAAAAGACCGAAAGATGTCCGGGAGTAGGGGGTTCGGGCCCGGTCCGACCCGGCCCGATACCACCTAGGTCGTCCCGAACCGGGTCGACCCGACCCGGGTCTGGGTCCGGCCCGCTTGGGCATGGCCTGGGCCGGTGGGCGCGGCCCGGTCTGGCTAGCGAGCCAGGCGGCTCGGCCGTAACGGCCGAGCGTAGAGGGGGGGGGGTGTGCTGCCCCCCCCCCCCCGCGTTTTGAAACCGCGGCCCCCATGAGGGGGGCCGCTCCTGCTAGCCAGCCGAGGGTTACAAACCCCCGGCTCCTCCCTTGACTGGCTGACCCACTCCGGCCGGTCGGCTGCTGCCGCCATGGCACTGGCATGGCCGGTCCCCCTGCTCCGACACAGGCGGCCCAGAACCGACTGTCGGTCCCTACTCCACCGGGGCCTATGGCCACGGTCTTGATCTGTCCGGTGCGGCGCGACGGTGCCGCACCCCCTCCACCGCATCCCCACTCCAGCCGCGGTGCCTTTTTGGTTCTCCAGCACGGCGCGACGGCTCCGTGTCTTGTTCGTCCTCAACTGCGCGGCGTGACAGTGTCGAGCTTCATCGCCCAAACTCATAGCTTCCGCGCGGTGCAACGGACCGCGCCACCTTACACGTGCCGCAACAAAACCAAACAACCAAGGGGGAGGAGGGTCGACCATGTTCATGCGGTCCGACCTCCTCCCATTATTGCGATAACAGGTAGCCCATATTGAAATAAAGAAAGGTGGAATATGTAATCACGAACCAACAATTAAATTAATCCCCTACCTCGAGCATAGTTGAACGAAGGTTCGTCGTGGAATTGCACGTCGCGGAAGAAGGAGTCGCGGAAGAAGGTTCGTCGCATCGCAGAGAAGATATTCGTTGGCATCACGTCATCGATCTCTGAGGATCATGTGTTCTTGATGACCTTCGTCGGAGGTTGGCGTTCTTCGTTGGCGGCGGTGCGTTTGTCACGTTCTTCAACGAAGAGGAAGAACTTCAATGCTTAGAGATTTTTCTCCCTTCCTTTTACAACCTAACAACTCTAATAAAATAAGAGTTTGTCTTCTTTTATTTCTCAAGCTAAGAATTTTCAATTTCAAAAAAAATCAAACAATTAAATGAATTAATTGCAATGTTTAAACATCCCAAATTAATTGAGGCATTTCATAAACAGAAAAACGCAATGGTTGACTTCAACTTAATAGGGCTGCGGGTGCGTTACCTTATTAAAGGAGGGGGGGTTTAGGAAGAAAAGAAACGGTGGGGCTCATGTGGGCCCCACCTAAAAAATATCCTACCTAGTGGGTAGGATATTATGGGTCCCACACCAATAACTTATCTTAGGTTAAACAACTTTAAGTAAAATAAAAATTGGTCGCACCTTTTTTATTATTAATTCTTTACTTAACCCAAAAATTTAAAAACCACACCGGAGAAAATGCAACTCCGGAAAATCTATTTCTAAGGAATTACCAGCATTGCGATTCCATTGGTGCCCTCAGATTTCGATTCTGAGCACCACTTCAAATGGTAGAAAAACCTGCTCCTTCGTTCACTAAACGTACCCGAGCTAAACTTAGGAAATTGATTTCGGGCACACCGGGCCTTGGAATCAGGTGCCGTCAAAAACTGCATTCTTGTAAAATCCCAAAGAAAAATATGAAAAAAAATTCCCTTGAATTTTACGGGTCTTTACATTACTCCCACCTTAGGGATTTACGTCCTTGTAAAGATACATAAAAAACTAGGGAAACAAATGTGGGTACTGAGCACGCATCTGAGCCTCCCGCTCCCAAGTGTTCACCTTGAGGTTCCCATTCTACCGTCTGATGTGCACTAGAGGAATCGACCATCCACGTAGGACCCACTCCTATCGATCCTCGATCTACACTGGGACCTCTGCAAAAGTCTCACCATCATTAGTGTCCAGCTCCCCATGGTTGATGAAATGCGTCGGGTTGTGCTCGTATCTCCTCAGCTGAGATACGTGGAAGACGTCGTGCACCCGGTGTAACTGAGGTGGATGGGTCATGCGGTAAACCACCTAGCCTACCCTGTTGAGGACCGAGAAGGGTCCGAAGAAGCGCGAAGACAACTTTCCATCCTAGTCCAAACTCCATAACTCACGTTGAGGTGAGACCCGTAGGGAGACGTGTTCTCCATCCTCTAACTCTAGTGGCCTATTCCTCCTATCAACACAAGACTTTTGCCGGCTTTGAGATGTCCTCATCCACTCTTAGATGACTTGGACCTTTTCTGGTCCTACAAGAGCTGTTGAGATTTCTTCTTTGCCGATAAGAGAAATCCAGTCTCATCCCCTGGATGAACCACATTCTTCACCTAATACAGTCAATCTCGACATGGATGATACTAATCCATACCGAGGATGAAATTGTAAGGCCTCGACTCTACTACCACGAGATCCAACCATTACTCTCGCCTCCAAGGGTTGAGTCACACTGTCGGCATCAGTGTTTGGTCACTGGGTCTCCTCCAGTAGGTATCTCAATGTGAGGGTCAAGTCAATGGTTTTTAAACCGGAACATCTTAGTAACAACATAAATAGAGGACAAGAAGGTAAATGCCACAAGAACAGTGTCTTTTATTACTGCAACTCAAAGTACAAAGAAACAAAGCATCTACAAACAATAATCAACCTAGCGAGAAGAAAAATGAGAAAAAGTCTCCAGGTCTGGAGCTAGTCCCGCTCCTATCCATCTGCTCCCGGAGCTCCAAGATCGTAGGCCTCAGCTGCATCAAGCTGAGCTCTCACATGTCCACCTGTTCCCTGCGGTCGGGGTGGACCACCTGGTGGTGGTGGTGGCAACACCTCGAAGCGTCGTCCACCTCCAGCTGCACGACCAGCTCCCCTGCATCGGTCTCCAGCTTCTTGCGGTCCACATCGATCGAACCTATGCCTCTGCCTAGGAGGTAATTCGTTCATCTATTGTTCATCTGTATGGTGGGTCGGGCAGTCACAAGCCATGTGACCAACCCCGCCGCAGGAGTAACACTGTCCGGGCATGGTAAGTCGTTCCCCACCCCGGGTGCCCCACAAAAACGATCATGTGTCATGCGGTCGACCACCTGTAGGTCTAGTCCTCTTGGACCCCTACGTAATCTGTGTACTGCCCGCTGCAGAAGACTCTGCCGCATGCCAGCTAGTGGTGGGTCCTGCTGCTGGAGACTGCTAAGCAAGGAAACTATCCACTAAGAGGGCTCTCTCCAACACCCCTGTCTGTGTCGGAATGCTGTTAGAAACAACTGAAGCTTTGATCTCTCGCCTGAGCCCCTGCTCGAAGGTTTGGGCCCTTAATAATGGGTCTCATACCATGTCTGTGGAATAGCGTGAGAGATCGGTAAACCTCACCGCGTACTAGGCTACTGTCATGCCGCCCTACCGCAGCTGTAGAAGCTCATGGATGCGCACTGAACAGAGGGTGGCTGGGAAAAACTCTGAGAGGAAAAGGCTCTCAAAGTCCGTCCAAAGGAGAGATGCCTCATCGTGCACCTGGAGCATCAAGCTCCACCATCTGCCTGTTTCCGCATGCAAGAGGCTCACAGCAAGGACTATCATAAGTTCAGCTGGTGTCCCTACCAAACGAAAAACACGTACAACTGCCTCCAGCCAATCCTCGACTTCCTAAGGGTCCATCTTCCCACGAACCCTCGGCGGTCACTGATGCTGAAACACGTGCAGTGCACTAAGGTGATGTGCATCGTTAGTGGCTGGGGATGGTAGCATCAGTGGCTCGGTGGGTAGAGGTACCGTCAGTGCCTCTGCTGTCAAAGGGCCCTGTACCGAGGCCTCGTCACTCGGTGGGATGTTGTCCTGCACAACGCTCGGAACCCTAGCTGGCTGCCGTCGTGGGGCCATCCTGAAAAGAAACAGGTGCCCCACGGTCAAACAGTATACCTGATAAGCTAACACAAAGTAATCACAAATAAAAATTGAACACACATGGAATCAATGTTTTGATGCATTATGTCAGAAATCAGAAGTCAGGATCCTGGTGTACAGATACGTCAACCGCCGCACCAACACTGGACTCCCTGGACTGATAATCACACTCAATACCCTTAACACTATTTCCTCACATAGAAAAATATCAGAGTCCTGAGTTCTATGGTAGAACCTAACTCCTCTGATACCAATTTGTCACGACCCGTCCTCGGGGCCCATTCCGTGACTACCCCAAGCCCGCCTTCCACAGGCCAGGGGATGGAGACTAGCACCAAAGACGTAAATCCCGATAACTTGGAAGGCATTGCCTTTATAAAAGTAACAAAACATCACAGAGTACAAGTGGAAGTAAAACACTAATTACAAAAAGGATGTACTGAAAAGTAAATGGGCCCGAATACAAACCAAATGGAAAGTATAGACACAACAGAAAGAAAGTACAACAAAGACAAACAGCTGGAAGAATATAGAAGTAGCTCCTGGGTCTTCCTCCTCGGATCCTACCTGAAGGGTAGGTACAGATAGCGCAGCTCTTGGATCGTCCACCACGGATCCTACCTGAAGGGTAGGTACAGATCGCGCAGCTCCTGGATCTTCCACCACGGATCCTACCTGAAGGGTAGGTACAAATATCCTCCACATCGCTCTCACACATCAACCTCCTCTGAGTGTCGCCTTGTCATGAAGTCCACCACCGGATACTGTCTCGTCGTGAGGTCCACCTCCGGGTACCGTCCAGTCCTCGAACACTCGGCCTCTGTCTGCGCTGCCCGTCGTCTGCAACCAACACAACGAGGTGCGGGCATAGCCCGTACAGGGGTGAGTATAACGATACTCAGTAGAGACCCCGAGACCCTCAAGGTATCTCTAAATCCAACAAGCATAACCACAAAGAATATCTCAACAGATAACCTCTACTTAGGTATATGCCCATACATATACCCATGTTATCAAGTAACCCATCTCAATCATGAGGAAACACAAAGATTATGAGATCAATAGATAACCACTACCTAGTTATATGCCCATATATATACCTAAGTTATCAAGTTACCCATCTCAATCATGAGGTAAACACAAAGGTCATAGACTCAGCTCAACCCGGATTTTAATCGTGATGTCGAAACCACGGCTGCTGGAGAACTCCTCCTCTGTTGAGAACAGTGGGCCTGCCGCTACAACCATGCTCGTCCCACTAACCTTGGACTACTGTAGTACTCCACCTATCGAGTACTATTGGCCTTCTGCTACAACCATGTGCTTCCCACCATGGGTCTGCCGCTACAACCAAGCGCTCCCCCTCATAGGCTCAAGAGGTACTCCTTCTGTTGAGTACCGAGGGTCTATCGCTACAACCAAGCGCTCCTCCGTCGTGGGTCTACCGCTACAACCAAGCGCTCCCCCTCATAGCCTCCAGAGGTACTCCTTCAGTTGAGTACCGCGGGTCTGCCACTACTACCAAGCGCTCCTCTGTTGTGGGTCTGCCGCTACAACCATGTGCTCCCCACTCGGCTATCCGAAACACACCGAATCGATAGATCAGCAGTCTTCAAGTCTCAACCAGCTACTAAGTCTCTGCACACTGCTAGGTCGTCACCAGGAGGGTCTGCTCCATGAGCTACTTGTCGATACTCCAAGTATCACGATGTTCCACGGAGAATTATCTTAAAGGACCGCCTCGTTATATGGTTCTCAACACAACAGATGGCGCGTCAGTCGGACGCCCGGTCTGGGAGTTACTAGCCTTTTTGTCCCAGGGGCCCGGTTGGTTTCGTGTGTGAACCAACATGGCCATATCTCGACTATACCCCGAACTCTCATAGGGTATGATCATAGGGATGATTTCTAAATGTGATCACCAACATCGCTGACAGTTCGTTAAACGGACGTCCGATCTGAAAGTTATCATCTTTTCCGATCCGGGGCCCCGGTTGGATTTCAGGTACAATCCAACCCAGACACTATCCAACTACAACCAAAACTCAGGAGAAGTATACCAAAAGTTCCATCTCATCAATAGAAATCCAACAATGTTGACGGCACGTCAACCGGACGTTCGGAGCTCAAGATATAAGTGTTTCCACTCCGAGGGCCCAGTTGGTTTCGTATCCGAACCAACCCGGCCATACTCAATGTTCTCCGAAACCTTGAGTGTAACATACCAAAACGACCATCTCGATCCAAGGATTGCATCGCAGCTGATGATGCATCGATCGGAGGTCTGCAGCCCATGTTATGGGCAAAAGACTGAAAGATGTCTGGGAGTAGGGGGTTCGGGCCCGGTCCGACCCGGCCTGATATCCCCTGGGTCGGACCGAATCGGGTCGACCCGACCCGAGTCTAGGTCCGAACCACGTGGGAACGTCCCGGCCCGACCCGGCCTGGGGAGGCCCTGCCAGGCCTGGGCGCGGCCCGGCCTGGCGACTCGGTCTCACCAGCGAGCCAGGCAGCTCGGCCGTAACTGCCTAGAGAAGATGGGGTGGGGGGGTGTGCTGCCCCCCCCCCCCCCCCCGCATTGTGAATCCGCGACCCCACGAGGGTGGTAGCTCCTGCTGGCCAGCCGGGGGATACGAACCCCCTACTCCTCCCTTGACCGGCCGACCCGTTCCAGCCGGCCGGCTGCTACCGCAACGGGGCCGGAACAGCCGGTCCCCCTGCTCCAACTTCGGCGGCCCGGAATCGGCTGCCGGTCCCTGCTCCGCCACGGCCTATGGCCGCAGTCTTGATCCGTCCGGCGCGGCGCGACGGTGCCATGTCTTGTTCGTCCACAACGGCGCGGCGCGACAGCACCGTTCTTCTTCTCCCAAACTCATAGCTTCCGCATGGTGCAATGGACCGCGACGCCTTACACGTGCCGCAACAAAACCAAACAACCAAGGGGGAGGAGGGTCAGTCGTGTTCCTTCGGTCCGACCTTCTCCCGTTATTGCGATAAGAGGAGGCCCAGATCGAAATGAAGAAAGGCGGCAGATGTAATCACGAACCAACAATTATATTAATCTCCTACCTCGAGCGTAGTTGAACGAAGGTTCGTCGCGGAATTTCACGTCGCGGAAGAAGGCGTCGCGGAAGAAGGTTCGTCGCGGAATTTCACGTCGCGGAAGAAGGCGTCGCGGAAGAAGGTTCATCGCATCGCGGGGAAAAGATTTGTCGGCGTTGCGTCATCGATCTCCGAGGATCCGGGGTTCTTGTCAAACTTCGTTGGAGGTTGACGTTCTTTCTTGGCGGCGGTGCGTTCTTCGCGTTCTTCGACAAAGAGGAAGAACTTCATGGCTTAGAGCATTTTCTCCCTTCCTTTCACAACCCAATAACTCTAATAAAATAAGAGTTTGTCTTATTTTATTTCTCAAGCCAAGCATTTTGAAATTAAAAAAACAAATAATGAATTATTTGCAATGTTTAATCCGCCCAAATTAATTGAGGTGTTTCGTAAACAGAAAAATGCAAGGGTTTACTTCCACATAATAGGGGTGCGGGTACGTTACCTTATTAAAGGAGGGGGGTTTATGAAGAAAATAAATAGTGGAGCTCATGTGGGCCCCACCTCAAAAATATCCTACCTAGTGGGTAGGATATTTTGGGTCCCACTCCAATCACTTAGCTTAGGTTAAAAAACTTTAAGTAAAATAAAAATTGGTCGCACCATTTTTATTTTTAATTCTTTACTTAACCCAAAAATTTAAAAACCACACCCGAGAAAATGTGACTTTGGAAAAAGTGTTTCTAAGGAATTATTAGCGCAACGATTCCATCGGTGCCCTCAGATTTTGATTCCAAGCACCGGTTCAAAAGGTAGAAAAACCTGCTCCTTCATTCACTGAACGTCCCCGAGCTAAACTTCCATAATTGATTCCGGGCACACCGCGCCTCGGAATCAGGTGCTGTCAGAAACTGCGTTCTTGTAAAATCCCAAAGAAAATTAAGGAAAAAAAAATTTCCTTTAATTTTACGGGTCTTTTCATTCCACCTTTCAAAAAATAGTTTCAAACCACATGTTGAAATTGAAAACAATATAAGGTTCACTACCCTCAAATGTACAATGATGTATTATGCATTATATAGTGAATTTTAAGCCGCTCCATTAGAACACTTCATATGAGTCTTTTATCTAACCAAAAATGATACATAGGTATCTTGGTTTGTATCCAACACCCTCTTAGTGTACTAAAGATGATGTCCAGATATTGGAAATGATCACCTATATCGTGGAGTACACTAAGAACCCACTGATACACGTTTATTGCTCATCTAAGCCATGCCCACTTCCAAATAGGCGACACTGGCCTTATCCAACTCCTGACACCACATCTCTCAAAAATTTGTGTCTAGGTCAAACCATGGGTCAATTAACTACTGAAACCCATTTTATTCTCTATTTCTCTAACATTAGGGGGGGAAATTATCTATTTACAGCATGACTTCCAGGAAACTGGGTCCGTATCATTTCTTTAAAACATCAGTCCTCAACACACACACGGCTACTCACCACATAACTATTTAAACATTACAACATGTATCTAATGTGTACCAAATAATAATATGAATCAAGAGCATAATCACATACCACATGATCATCATCACTTGAACCATGAACCTATGAGTCATTCATTAAAAATGAAAATCATATTGTTTTTCAAGGCACCTCAGGCTCATCAAGCTAGAATTTTCCATGGAAATTCCTTTCAAAATACCACAACTCACCTATAACATTATTTATTAAACAACATCATGTCACATGAAATAATTTCATGAAATTTATTCTTAAAATGAACAACCAATATTTGACTAGGCCTGGTACCCAAAAAGTCCTACCCATCAAATCCAATCTCAAAATATATGTACCCCAGGTTCTTTCTCAATAACCAATGGCATAAACCAACTTATAGCATGAAACATGAGTTTCTATGGTTCATAAATATTAGAATGATCATATATCCTTGAATAACACCTTATAAGGAATCCATAAATTCAAGCCAACCTATGTTATAACTTTCCCTAAACAACCTTGACCTACTAGGGTCTGAGTCAAAACTAAGTGCCTCTTGGTCACCCACCTACCCTTGCCAATAAAGTATCATATGATGGATACTTAATCTAAATATATAGAAAGAAGGCCATACATATGAACAAGGATACATATCATGGTTTTTCATCCATACACCGATCTTGGCATAATGAATATAACTAACCTTCTGACACTATATCTAAAATAGTTATTGAAAACACTGACCTACAAGGATATAAACCATGAAGCATCACCCTGTGTAGGCCTTGATCCTCTTAGATCATCCTAAAAAAGGGAATTCCACAAGAATAACATGATATAAAATTGGAAGGAAGGATTAACTAACACTCATTATGAATCTATATATAGAAATACCCACCTCAATTTCCAATTCACTATAAACAATTTTGTATCTATCACCATCATACACAATGAACCAACAAAATCACTATAAACGAACCCATCGACTGCCAAGGTTGATCTATGAGGTCTAAAATTATTCAAAAATAATAGTCTCAATGATTTTTGTCATTTATTAATCATTCATTTTGGATAAGTCAATTGTTATTCCCAGCTTTGTGGGAAAATACTGTATTGGTTATTACTAACACTTTAAATAAACAAACCTATGTAAGGACAGACTATGAGGTGTTTAAAACATGGAAATAACATTCCCTATCAACATACATGGGTCACTATGCCTCCCATTCATGAGGTCTAAGTCAACAAACACATCATTAAACATCTCACCCTAGATCCACATAGCCATCCATTATAAGGATATATATATATATATGTAAATTTAAACACAATTGAGTAAAATGACACCAAGAACCTATATTGGAAACACCACTTATATTATTTTTGAATATTTAAACAATTGGTATCTATCATCAGTAATAATCATAGAATATCAGACCTATAACATATTAATCCTACATTTCATACATGATGAATGATACACCTTTTACCTTCTCCATCTAAGAGTCAAAATCATTCCCTGGCCTCTTACTAATGGGTCTGGAGCCATAAATCCATAAAAAATTATATCATCTACAAAAAAGATAATTTTCGAAGAAAATTAATATAAAACTATAATAACACATATTGGTGTAGAAACCTAGTATCTCTGGAAAACCAGACATCTTACTTTAATTGGTGTTCTCAATGCACCAGTCTAATATCAATTATATCTTCAAACACATTCCTAATACTTCTGTACACCATATAAAAAATAGTAATACATTATCAAAAAAATAAGGCCAATATGAATTGATTATATTTTAATATTCATTTTTTTACATTCCACAAAACATTAGTTTTAGTGCATTATATAAATTGAACTTCATTTATCATCACAAGTGCAATTCATGTTTAAAGTGAAAATTTTCTCCCAATCAATCATATATTTCTGGAAAAAATTATATTGATTATACTAATTTTATATTTTTAGATACAATTTATCACCACGACTGTAAACTTTTTTCATCGATGATCTATGGATGAATCCCAATGTAATAGGGATATTTTTTCCAACGAACTCAAAAAATTCTGGACAAAGAATAATGGGCCTTAGGCATATCATATATAAGTGGATCCCATAATTCAATCCCAATGAATATAAAATTTTAAATGTAAAAAATTAAAATTATGGGGATAATTTCATTAGAATATGGATATAACTAATTTTCAAATTTTCATGGGGATCTACAGAGGCAATGCTGATATTTAATTTGTGGGCCATATTTGAAGGCCGATAAGACCATCCCACAATTTCAAAAATAAAATCGGAATGGATGATAAAATATTCTTGAAATCTTGAATTATATGAGAAAAAACATGGAATAATATATTTATATTCTATGACCATAAAATATTCACCAATATTCATTGATTTATTTTCAGGCCATTGGGGGGGATGATTATGGTTCTATTTTTGTGGTCAACTTTGAATAGTCCAATTTCTTTGATTTTTCTCCCACCTTTTACTATCCAAAGAAATTAGGAGTGAATTGATTGTTGACGATTCAGACTAAGGATCCTAATATTCCCATATAACTATCTTCTTATGAAGGGATTTGTTATCCATGTTTTATTTCATTTAATTGTATTACTAAGCTTTCATTTTGTAGTTGCGCGTTCATTTTTTCCTTATAAGTTTTCAATTTACCTTCAATTTTTAATAAAATTTATTATTACTCTTATTTCTCTTATTATTAATTTTTATTTCAACTTTCATATCGTATTGATATCATTACTGTAGGGAGTTATTCTATTCACATCATCTTTTGTGAACTTCTACACATGACAGTGGATTTATCATTATATTTTTATTTTTCATCTTCAATTATACCCTCATGAGTATACTACCTGATTCCATTGATAGAAAATCAGTAATGGAGGGATAATAATATATTGGTTTGATCCAATGGAGTATTAAGGTGATTTATTGGATGTTATTTCTCATTTTAATAATTTATAATCAATCCTTTTGTTGGTATTATCAACCAATGATTTGCCTTCTTCACTGATTTCACTAATTTTAAGGCTACACATCCTGAGTGCTAAAAATATCCTCTACCTTGGAGTTCTCATGAATATGATCCTCCAAGTGTATAGGTGATAGTACTTGGGATATTGAAAATTAAAAATTATTAGAGTGATTTGGGAAGTTCATATTTCATTGAAAACCCCCATGAATTTGAGACATTGAAATAATTTAAAAAGAAATGATCCAATCCACCCCAAGCAATAACCAAGGATTAAATAATTCTTTTTTAAAATGAATTCACTTAAGACTCTCAAACATGATAATAATAAAATCAATTAAAACCCATGTTTTACACTTCGTATCCAAATCACCTTTATAGAATGTATGTTTCTTTAGGTTTCTTCCTAGGACTCTAAGGATTCAATAACCCAAGAAGTTCTACAGGTGACTACATACACCATATAACTTTGGTACAGGTAGGAATAACCAAATTCTGGCATAGTTTCTAGGGACCCAGGTGATTCATCTTAGAAAATAATTCTAATCTCCCCCAGTTATTGTATCTCACCCCAATTTCTCTTATCCATTCCCCCTTCTATCCATGCAAGTCTGCCTACACTCATGAAAAACCAAACTGTCTATTTAGGTTGGAAAAAATGATGGTTGAGGAGTCTAGTGAATATTGGGGAATACTTCACATATATCCAAGTAATCCTAAAGATTTTTATTAAAAAAATTAGTTCAGTACAATAAATAATCATCCACAAAACCAAATCCTAAACTAAGGAGGGAACCCAAATGGAAACGAAAATTGAGAAATACCATAACTTTGGAATTGTTGCAGTCCATATCATGAATGGAAACCCACCAAACTATACCAATTCACACACATTCATTAGGAATGATACAATAGGATATTCCCAAAATTTATTTAAACCCCTTTTCCTAAAAAAATTCCAACCATTCTTGGGATAAATTATGAGATACCATACCTTCAAATTAAATAATTCAATGACATTGTTGAAACCATGTTCCCACCAAATCAAATTGAATCTAATAAAATGAGAATTTTTCATTTTTCAAACAATGATTCAGAATTTAATTGGATAAATAATTTTATACCATCATAAATTCACTCTTTATAACAACTACAATGAGAATTAAATAAAAAATATATCCTCCATCACAAAAAAAATCAATCATAAAAAATGCATTCAATTTTTTTTTTAAAAATATGGTGAAAGATTCAATGAAACATGGTAAAGGTTTAAAGACACATTAAACATTCTACCAAACCATGTTTATAAATCCATGAACAACTTATAATCTTCTATGAAGGTCTTTGGCTTGGAAACAAACAATTTTTTAACATTATGTGCAACGGAACATTGAAAAACAAAGCCCCAAATGATATTTACGAATATTTGAAAAATCTTTTTGAAAAGAACCAAACATGGGGAACATCAAATTACAATGAGAATCCACCCATATCCCGTGGAATAAAATATCTTTTAGAATAGAAAAAACATAGAGAAACAACATGATTTACTCTCTAGGAAGGATGAGGAGACTGATCATAGGAAATTCCATGAAATCCAAACTTTTGAGCCTATTTTCACAATTTATGAAAAAATTTACCATAATACCGATAATTACTCAACCATTCATTCTATAGAGGATATTATTTTTGAATGACCACCAGAAGAGGTGAATACATTTAATAGTCAAAATCCATAGTACCAAAAAACATGCAATCCAAGGTACAATGATCATCTAAGATTTTGTTGGACTAAAGATCAACAATTGACACAAAACACAATGTCTCAACCCCCACCCTAAACAAAATATTCAAACACATAACTAGTTTTAATCACAACTAGTTGAATACCAACATCCAATAGTCCAATTCCAACAACATATCCTAAAAACCAATTAAGATTCCATCCAATGTCCAAACTATCCTCTTGGGGAAAACCAACTAGTGCAATCCCCTTCCCAATATTCTTCTCAACCAATCCTGGATAAATTTTATAAGGTAATGGAAAAAATGAACTCAGAAGTATCATCACTTAAAGAAGAATTTAAAATAATAAAAATAAAAAAGAAACCCATTCCTATTCAAGTTTTTCCTCTGACAATATTGAGGAGAGAATCTAGTTACACACAAACCACTCGTGAAAAAATCAATATGATGATTGTTTTAAGGAGTGGGAGAAGAAATAAAAATCAGGTTCATACCCATTTCTAAAAATCATCTGGCCAATTTGGTGGTTGAAAAATCTGTACAAAATGAACATGTTCTCCTATCATATTTGGGCACCTAAACTATGTACAATTCAAGATCTCACCTTATGTATAAAAACTCCCATCGAACCCGATCTCGAATTAGTGGTCCATCCTCCCTCTAAAAGATATTCCTTCATAGGGGAAAATAAATAAAAATAAAAATTTCATTTTACCCTCTCTAAAATATAATGAAGAGAAAAGTATCATTTATGTGTTTAGAAACATTATAAAAGGAATAGGATAGGCCATTTTTATATTCATGGGATTATCTCATTCACTAGGATAGATATGATTTTTATCAAATCAATTTCCGATCCTTCCCACCAACGAAAATGGAGACACAACAATGATAAAACTAATTTGGTGAGAAATATAATCATTGAGATGTTGAAATTTGGTATTGGTTAATTTGGTGGGGGGGGGGGTCCAAGATGAGATGAAGAATGTAACTAAGTTATTTCTGGGAGGAAACCCAAATTCTATATTTATATTTGTATTTGTATTTTATTTTTTTATGTTTTGTGTGTAATTTTTAAGGGAACCCCCTTGGGGTTTACAATGTGATATAATCATTATTGGGAGTAAAGTATAACAACTAAATATTTTTAGTATTTCTAAATAAACCCTTGTTCTATAAATTTCAAACCCTTCCATAAATCACCCCTTTTCAATCTATGTGGGACATGAATCCAATGTAATCATTTTCTAAATGATGGGTCACCATATTCAAACAAACTAGTTCTATTCCAATAGTTCATTTAAAATCACATTCTCCCACTCTTTCTTCCAAATTCTGAACTCTATCTTCTTTTTTCATTAAAAACTTAGTGTAGTTTCATTCTATGTTGGGGGAGTGAAAATATGTGATATAAAAAAGAGAAGAAAAAAAATACTTTTATAGAAAATTTCAATTCATTATCCTTGGATTAAATAATTTAAATTGTGAAACATGGAAACTGAATTTTAAATTATTTTTAATTTCTTTATTATGATTTTAATTCATATTTATGTTCATATTCATAGTTTTTGGAAATTTTGATTTTTCAGATGTGATTGTACAATTTTTTTAGTTTCATCATCTTAATCAAAATTTCATAATTCATGTAAATTAGTTTTTGGGTGTAATTTTGAGTTCATGGGTTCCTTTCATTATAACATAGTGTTTGGGGTCACTTTTTTTAATTTGAGTATCCAACGATTTCTATTAATGAAATGATGACAGTTTTGGAGCTTTTTTTGTCCAATGTCAAGAAATTCAGCACTTGGGGATCATAAATACATAGTTTTATTTCCCAACGTTAGGTTTTACATCTCAATTATATAACATATAACAGAAAATATGGATGGAATTCAAAAATTGGGGATCATGACTCCATCTTTTTCTTTCCCATAGTTAGGATTTAAATCCCTATTGTAGTCAAAAAACAAAACAAAAAGATGTTAAGATTTGACACTTATATAAGGTTTATTATGATTCCCACCAAGAGCTTCCATTTTTTTCCTATTGTATATGAAAATGTGCCCCATGACTTTTTAGATACACAACACATCATCATTCTTAATTTAAATTGGATGAAATGTGGTGATGAATTTGAACAAGGGAATGGGCTTGGGATTACGAAATTAATGGGACCTATCTTGTGTGAAATGATTTTATAAGGTTTCAAAGCTCTCTAGAATGATATTTTTTTGTTGGTATTGTATGTTAAAATGGTTTTTATGAAGGGAAATAAATTTCATATTTTTATTATAAGTTTTTCTCGAGAATATAAAAACTTAAGTTGGTGGTGTGATTAGCCACTGAAAGAGGATACTATTAATTGATTATATTTTAATATTCAAGTGTTTCAATTCAATAAATGTATTTTTTGGTGAATTATAAA
Organism: Viscum album; assembly: GCA_963277665.1. Classification (NCBI taxonomy): domain Eukaryota; kingdom Viridiplantae; phylum Streptophyta; class Magnoliopsida; order Santalales; family Viscaceae; genus Viscum; species Viscum album. The sequence continues at coordinate 498,845,930 of OY728133.1, forward strand.
AATTTAACTTCATTTATCATCACATGTTTCATCAATATTTAAAGTGAAAATTTCGTCCCAATAAATTATCTTTTTTATGGGAAAAATCAATTCATTATATTAATTTTATATTTTTGTATATTATTTATCTCTTTGATTAGAACATTTTGTCTTTTAGGATAAATGGTTAAATCCTAAGAGAAGATGGACATTTTGTACAGTGAACACAAATGTTTTTGGACAAAGCATACTGGGATTTAGGCCCATCATGTAAAAATAGAGCCCATAATTCAAGAACAATGAATAAATACATTTTAGCTGCAGAAACATAAAATTATGGGTATCATTTCATTCAACTATGTACATTGTTAATTCTTAAGTGTTCAAGGATATCCGAGGAAAAAAAGATGAAATTTAATTTATGGGCCATATTTGAAGGCCTAAAAAACCATCCCATAATTTCAATCATAAAATTTGAGGGAATGATCCAATTGGGAGGATATCATTACAAATATTAGAGGACACCTGGAAAATTTTATATGTATTCAATGACTGTCAATTATTATTCCATACTAATTGACTGATTTTTCCTGCAATAGGAGGATGAATCTTGTCTAATTTTTTTGTTAACTATGAAAACCCAGATTTCATTTTATTTATCTCCCACGTTTGACCATCCTTATTAAATGGAAAGGAATTTATTGTTTGGGGGTCAACCTAAGGATCCTAATATTCTTATATAATTTTTTTTTGTTGATGGTATTTGTTATCCATGTTTTATTTCATTAAATTATATTATTAAGCTTTCATTTTGTAATTTCATGTTCATTTTTTCACATGTATGTTTCTCGTTTAACTTTATTTTTTATCAAAAGTTATTCTTGTTATTATTATTATCATTCTTCATTGATTATTTAATTTTTCATATCGAATTGATACCATTACCTTAGGAAGTTAGGAAATTCATATCATATTTTTTGAAACTCTTCATATAATGGAAGAGTGATCGTTATATTTTTGTTTTTATTATTCAATTCCACCCTCGTGAGTCTACAACCAACATTAATTGATAAAATGGAATCAATGGCAACCTAAAACTCTAGTTTATTGATCAAATTTAGTATAAAGGGGATGGAGTTGATGTAATTTCTCATTTTAATAATTCATAATCAATTTTTTTTGATATTTTCAATCAATGTTGTGGCTTATCCATTGATCTCAGAAAATTTAATGATACACATCTTTAGTGATAAAATGATCATATACCTTGGAGTGATCATGAATACGATCCTTCAAGTGTTTATGTGATTAGACTTGGGATTGTAAAAACTAAAAATTCCCTGGATGATTTGGGAAGGTCATATTTCAATGAAGGAAATGTTTGAATTTGAGACATTTAGAAGAAATTCATCAAATACACCCAAAATATAACCAAGGATAAACATGTTATTTTTAAATTGAATTAACTTTAGCCTCTCAAACTCATTAATAATCCAATCAATTCGAACCCATGTTTCCCACTTCATATCAAAATAAATACTATATAATGTATTTTTATTTAGGTTTCTTCATAGATTTCGGAGGATTCGATAACCCAAGCAATTATTCAAGAGACTACTTACACAATATTACTTGGTTAAATTTTCTGAAAACCGATAATACAACAGGAATGGAACAACTCTGACACCAATTTTTAATTCCTCAGTCCAAATGCCACTAATCTAGTTCCCTGATTCGGTTCACCATAAGTCCTCATGTATGCATCCCTGTATGCTAGAGGTTTACAACTAGAAACTATGGTCTAGAGAGTGTTAGTGGGGAGTCTATGCCCTCATATCAGAGTAAGAAAATAAAATAAATATCTAGATAACATCCATAAAATAAATAATCATAGTAGGAAAGAAGTAAATATAACCAAGTCAATAATAAAATAAAATTTAATAGAGTAAAATTATGAATAACCATGCAAAATATAAAACATTGGTCACCCCCTAAGATTAAAAAAATGAAAGAGTACATAATGGAAACGAAAATAAAATCACAAGGATATCCTACTCACTCGGAGAGAAATCACCTACATGATATTCACATAAATAACTAAGCCATCCTACTTGATTATTCATAGGCCTCAGCCTAACCTATGCTTATAACCAAGTGAATGTATACATGGGTACCTATATGCAATGGAGGCTTGAGTAGGGAATTAGTAAAAAACATTATAGGGAACCACTAATATAGTCCCATATATAGCTAGTAAATGCAGTGTATGTATATGTATGCTATTAACCCAAAAAAGAATAATAAAGGAATCTAATTTAAATATACTGAAAGAAAAATTGATGCAGTGCAAGCATAAGGGAAGTGATCATACAGGCCAAGATACAACTAGAATACGGGGACATCATATATATATTTTTATACATGTATATATATATTCCCATATATATATATGAGTAATGTGAAAGGTAAGTTAAATCAAACCATAGCCAATCATGGGTCTATAATCTAGATTTTCAATTCATCATATGAAAAAGTCATTGATCTCGATGTTTTATCTCCCAAGACATTTATAATTAAGTCGATCCTTTTGTATGTGATCCTGACTGATAATACCTCATTCGGCCAACAATGGAGATGTCTTTGAGAAATCTATACCACCATAAGGGGATACATGTCCTAGGGTTAGGTTAACTGGTAATCACCTCCAATATCTATATTTACGGATTCTAGTAAATATCTTGTAATATTGAAAAAAATTGGTTGAGAGGGATTCTATACCACTCATGCCGCTTATAGTCTAGACTAATACAATATTACAAAGTCCTGGACCATAGGGAATGTCGACATTGTGACTTGGTTGATCCTTAAGGGTGGTGCCCCTTAGGCATTGGGAATACTCTCTTGATCTAAAATTACACTTGGAATCCATTCTATAAATAAATCAATATCCCCATTCCTAGATATCTCTAGGAATTGAAGTAATGGTGATTCAATAAGATCTTAGGGAGTATCCTAGGAATCAATAGAGGATATCAATGTAAATACTCAAGGATGTCAACAATATCAATAACTTAGTGGAAGTGCTCACACCCGATAAGTTAGGGTAATCCATTGAATGCTAGTAGATAGGCATCAACATATGAATCTAGGTACATGGGTTCTCTAATAAACTAAGAATCCAACTCTAAAAATACATAAAAAAGGTGGATTTATAGTAACAAATGGGACATCCTGAATTGGTAACCCCATACCATATCAATCCCATAAGATGCGTCTTCAAAAGTATGTGTAGGCATCATAATAATTATGTGGGGTTAATAGCCAGATCCTAGGAAAATCATCAGGGAATCACTATAAGATTACATTCAACATAGATGATCAAAATCCATATCTTAGGATGCTCCTCCAGTCATCCCTGTCTCATATCGCATCATGTTAGGCTCATGGGACAAAAACTAGAAAGTACCTCTAATAATTTTAATTGCATAAATAGTGTCCATGTGAATGCATAAATAAAAGAGAGAGGTTTTCCTAATACCTAACTCTAGACATCTTCTATATACCTAGGAGATTACAAGTTTAGTAAAAGTTCTAAGCGACACTTGTTACCATCTCTACCCAACCCATATATTATTTTCTCAGGGTTGGACAAACAATGGGGAACCCAATAGATGTCATAGATTAGTGTGTGAAAAAGTAATCCTACTCATGATCCTTGAGGATTTCTAGAAAAAAGAGGAATCCCTCTTAGGGTTCTATAAGTCAACACATAAGTAATTTCATCCCTCCTATGATCCTTACAAGGGGTAGGCAAGTAGAGGCATCATACATGGTATCATTTAGATCAGATCATAAGTGGAGGCATCCCTAAAGGGATCCTCAATATTAGTGATAATATCATGTTGACATAGGAATCTAGAAAACAAGGCCAGTTAGTGGTTCATTATATTCACCATTTAATTAAAAAATGAAATAATTTAATTTAATAGTTTTTTGGGTAAATCTAAATAGGGGGTGTCATCCTCCGGGGAAAGACCTAGCATACCCATACAACATAAAGTAGAATAAATACTCTCTGGAAGTTACTGTTTTTTTTCTAGTTCTTGCATGTATTTTACATTTTTCATATAAAAAATAGAATTAATATTGGATGTTTTTAAATATTTCAAAACACTCTTAACAATTTTTTTGAAAATCACTTTATAAAAGTTCACTAGGTTTATACTTTAATTTGATATATAGTTTTTATAATTTAAAATTTCTATTTAATTTGAAACATAAAGAGTTTATGAAACATTTATTTATTTTCATTTAAATGTAAATCAATATCTACAATGTTCACATTTTAGTCCAAACATGAATTAGGATATTTGTTTCAATAATTTTTTTAATTTAAACTTAACTATAGTTTTCTTTTGTTATTCTATCATAACATGAGTTATACTTATCTGATTCTTATGAAAATTATAAAGTTGGAAATAAAACTAATTTTTTCTCTATTTCAATAGAATAAATAGAACTATGAATTTATTTTTAAGTGGTGAAAAATCCCCAAAGATCATGAAATAGTTATGGAATTTATCAATTTACATAATTAAAAATACTTAATATTTATTTGATATCTATTTTGATACACATTAGAATCAGTAAATTTTTTTGGGGAAGAAATAATTTTTATATACATATCATTCACCGAATAAAAATCTAAAAATGTCATTTAGGTTCCTTAAAAATGGTTTTATTTGTGAAATTTTCAAATTACTAATTCAAAATATTTTTTTTGTGATTTTATAATATTTTGATGATATCTAATTTTATTCATGTTTAATTGAAGTGATTATTGATTCATTGTAAATAAAATGAACTTTGATTCATTTAAGTATTATAGAACAAAATCATATTCTATCTTTTAGATGGGATGTGAATTATTTTAATTTTAAGAGTTAAATTTGTGTCATGATTTACATGAAATGATCAACTTCTTTCCATTATCTCTTACCTCCTACTTCTCCAATACTTTCATGTCTGCATGTTCATCATCTCCTCTATAAATGGATTCTATATCAACAGTAGTAACTTCATCAAATGGATACACTATTGGTAGAGCCTTAATTAAAAAGGAATTTTTTTAGCCAATGGTAGTTTATAAGCCAATGATAGATTAATATTTTAGTTAAATGGTAGATCAATATTTCTCTACAATAGTAGATTATAAGACAACGGTATATTATAATCCAATAATAGATTATAAGGAAATGGTTTAATAATCTTCTTTTCCAACGGTAGATCAATATTTTAATAATAAAAAATAGATAAGGATTTATTTTTCCAATAATATATATTTTTAAAACACCAAATATAGATTATCTACCTATAAAGGTAGATCAGCAATGGTAGGAGTGCTTCACTTATAGTAATAGCATTTCCCACTATGATTGTAGTACTGCACAACTAGTGGTAGATTCTTTATTCTATTGATAACACTGTATGTGGTAGTAACAGTGCAACATATATTCTTTAACATGATAGTATGAATCTATTGCAATCTCAAGATATTATTTTATTGATGTTTCAACTAAATATCAATACTATCTTCATTTAATTTTATTATTCTGGAAAATGTTTATAGGCTATGTTTTTCATCATTTTTGGTAATCTGATAAACTGCATGTTTATTTTAATTATTTTATGTATTTAATTAAATTATAAAATTAATATATATATATATATATTATAATATATTAAAATATTTATTATAATAATTCAATTTGTTTTAAATATGTTTAAAATATTATTAATTAATCTTATTAAGCACTTCCAACAGAATTATGTTTTAATATTTTGAGGTAATTTATTTGATTTATTCTTTTTTAAATTATTATTTAATGGAATTTTTTTTATTCAAATATGTTTTTATGTATTTAATGAAGTTTATTAGATTTTTAATAACATGAGTCTATAAATTAAAATAAATGTAATATTTTTTTAAACAACCTAACAATTTTTAGTGGATTTTCTTGACTTGTTATTATCATTTAATGGGAAATTCAAGAAGTTTAGAATTAGTATTTGTTTATGAATTAAAATGATTTTTTACCATTATTCTCAACAATAATATTCTATGTTCTATATCATTTTTTATTTAAATTTGAATTACCCTATTGGAGTTTGTATTGTTAGATTTTAACAATTCTATTTAAAGGAGTTGAGGTTGATTGGAATAAATACAGCTGTTTACAATACAAGATGACTACATGTGATAATATTAAATGCAATAAAAGTGATCTTATAAATTCTATTTACATCTTATGTGAAGAACTCTCAATGTAGAAAAAAATCTTATTCAAATTCATTCTCTTTTAAGGGATGTAATATACCTTTTCTAGAATTCCTAGAGTACACTTTCTATATCAATTCGAAGGGCCAACATTAACACTACTGGAAATATAATCTATACCAACGGTTTTCGAAAAACTGTTGGTATAGTTCACTAATTTGGACCTATACCAACGGTTTGGCACTTATATGGACCTATACCAACGGGTTATCCAGAACTGTTTGTATAGGTCTCAAAATCATTGATCCTATACCAACAGTTCTCAAAACCATTGGTATAGGTCTATACCAATGGTTTTGAGAACCGTTGGTATAGTTTCTTGTATTTTTTAAGGAATATTCTTACAGAAGAAATTAAATAAATCAAAATTAAAAATAATTATGATAATACATATAAATATTTATGAAATTATGTTCACAAAAGTTATTTAGGTTAGTGGTTAGGTCGTTGAATCACAAAAGGAAGGTGCTGGGATCAAAACCAACTGAATAATTATTTTTTGAATTACATATACCAACAGTTTATGGAACCGTTGGTATAGATTTTCATATTACTTATACAAACAGTTTTGAAAACCGTTGTTATAGGTCTATACGAATGGTGTTCCTAAAACCATTGGTATAGACTTATCCTCACGACTGACTTGGAAACGGGTCTCCAAACCGTTGGTGAAGCCTATACGAACGGTTTAGAGGCATATACCAAGGGTTCCAAACCGTTGGTATAGGGTACTTTTCCAGTAGTGTAACCTTTTCATCGACTAAATTTTTTTATTCTTCAATCCATTTGTATTATTTTGTTATATCATTTTTTTCTAGGTAGAGGTCTGAACATTATCCGTTCTCAAAAAGGTTATACTATCTCTAAAATACATTTCCTTGGTTATGAACACATATCCAAAAAGTTGAACAATTAGGTTAGGCTTGCTCCTATAGAAAGCCTGGGTTTCTTTCTACTCCTGCAAAGGGTTGCGTGTGTTGGTTTTCAGATACACTTCACAATGTCCTTAGTTAGGATTGATTCTATATAAAATTCTGGGTTTATATTTTTCCCATGTAGAATTATAACACTCTTTCATTGTGGGTTCCATACTTTATTGGTTGGGGAGTGAAGGGTATACAAAATAATGGTTAGATCCAAACTAAAATATCATTCATTATGTTCATATAATTAATTTTCAGCATACACTCTTCACATATCCAATGTAATTATTATTTAAATCAATAATTGTTTACATTTTTAAACCACCAAAAATTTGAATTTAATTTTAAATTTTTAATAAATTTGATAATTTCAAGAAGACCTATTAACCCCCATAGTCCTTCTTCTATTAATATATCTGGCATAACAATCTATATTAAAGGAAGGATACTAAAGGATAGATTGCCTATATTATTCTTTTTTCAGATAAAAACACTTGGTATATAAGGGATACTCTTTTTGGAGCCTTCATTTATATTCATTTTTCCTTGAAATGATTTTTAACTACTTGTTTATTTTTTAGCTAATTTGTATCCTAATCCATAATAAGAAAAAAGAAAGGATATTTTCCAATTTGATGGAAACTGAAGATAATGAATTCCTTAATCCATTGAGACTAACAAATTTTCATTGAATTGATTACAGATATTGGAAGGATGGAATAGAGGTATCTTTGAAAAATATAGTTTATTAATATTAAACCATCAAGGATAGTCTTTATAATATATTAAAGTTGATCATGAAACTCTAACTAGATATGATGCTGCAAAACAATGTTTTAAACTAAAAATTGATGAATTATATTTACTCCTCTCTTATTATATGTGTTTACAATCATATATCTTATTGTAAAACTACTTTATAAATTTATAATACTTTAAAAGTCACTCATAAATGAACTAAAAAATTACAAATAACTGTGCTTTGAATTCATATAACCAAATTTCATGAATTTAGAATGTGTAACCCTGAAAGTGTGAGTGAGATATTGAAAATATTCACAAAGATTGTCAAAAACATGGTCACACTTAGTTAAACCATAAAAAATCATGTTTTGAAAAAAATAATACTTTCAATTTTACCAAATTAGATGGACTTCAAAGAAGGTAGGAATTAATGAAAGCAATGATTTTGAAGAAAACTCTTTAGATGTGGTGATTGGACCTCCATTAAAATAAGAGATTGAATTGAAGAACAAAGATGTCGATTCATCTCATATAAGAAAGGGATTTTCTTTTAAATATAAATATATTTATGGTAACTCTTCAAGTAATTCCTTATATTCTTATATATTAGAGAAATAAAATGAGCTAATTTAAGTTATTAAATTCATTCAAGGGATCATAAATAAAAAAAATACTTCAAAAAAGGAAGAAGGGAAAATGAAGAGGTTTGGAAATTATTTCAAAATAAAATATTATAAATCTAAATCAAGAAAATATTTTTTAGGAATGCATGAAACCTGACCATAAAAAATAAGAGTGTCCAAAGATGAAACAAGATGAGAAAGATAACAAGTACAAAAAGTAATTCAAACTTTCTTATAATGGTGGTTGGAGCTGCACTAAATAATTAGACATTAGTGAGGAATATGGAAGTGAAAAATATACTATAAACCTTAGTCTCATGGGAAACACGCTAAGCAATGAGATACATTGAATGATATGTAAACCCTGTAGGTTTTTGTTCAATGGAAACAAAAAATAAGGTTTGTAAATATTCTAATTATTATTTTTATTATAAATAAACTTATAGTTTCGATCATTAAAATTAAAATTTTTAAAAATTATGTGATTTATGTGATGAATATAAAGTGTATATTTAAATGTTTACAATAAAATATGAAATTTTGAAAAAGGATCTCAAAAAGGTTTCTAATGAAAATAAAATTGTCATTTAGAACAATAAAAAATTGAAAAATTATATTTCCCAGTTCAATAAAGAAAAATGGAAATTTATAATTTTTAAAATAAATCCATTTAAAGTTTAAAATAAATATCACAACTTAATAAAATCAGCTTCATCCACAAAATATAAAGTTTGTGAGGATCTTCAAACTGAACAGAAGGAAAATATTAATCTAAAAAATGAAATCTTGAATTTAAAAGGAACATTTTCTACCATAGTTTATGGAAAATAAAACAATGATAAGTATATATATATGATGAAAAACAATACATATAGGTATTTGTTTTTTTATAATCATAAAATTCTAATGGTGAATGAAACTACTTTTGTTAAATGTTATTGTAGGAAAGTCTCTAAAGTTACTTCTTTTAGATGTTGAATGTAAGGAAATTATGATAATGAATTTTCTCTATGGTTTCCTCAATAACATGGTATTAATAGAGTTTTTCTCTTTAAGAATATATCTTCTCATATATTATACAATAATTTTTTTAATTATTAATGGTTATCAAATTTTTTTGTTACTAAACTAATTAGAGCCAAAATAGAAAGGGTACCAAAAATTGTTTGTGTCTATATTTTTATTGTTATATACCACATCTACTACAATTTTATATCAAATGATGGATACAATCTAAATTAAATTTCATTTCAATGAATTTTTAGGAGTATTTATAATTTTATATTCCCTAATAATTTTTTAGAGGTGATTTTTTTAAATTAATAATAAATTTAGGGGCATATTTATCTTTTAATTATTACTTTTATCATGTGATTTATAATTTTATCATATGTCATGTGTTCCAAATGATTTTATATTTTTAGTGTTATAATTTTCATTAATATTTTCATATTATTAAATTTAAAAATTTGGATAATTGATTATTTTATGATAATATCTGTTTAGATAACATTAATAGTTATATTTTTTTATTTATAAAGGGGGGATAAAAAGTTCAATTTTATAATCAAACAAAAAATGGAATATTTTTTGTGCAAGTTAATTCAGTTATATTATTTTTTTAATTACAAATACAATTAATATTTTATTCTTTTAAATGTTTCAAAACCTTCTTATCATTATATGTGAAAACCATGTTTTACATTCTCACTTTTTTTACTATAATTATAGATGTAGTGATTGGAATATAATAATAATTATTTAATTAAAAATATAACAAAATTGTCTAACTTTTATTCAACTACATTGAAATCTAAATAAATATTAACAGGTTCCCAATTTATCTTGAACTACTTGCATGCTTTTGGTTTCAATATTTATTTTCAATTCAAATTATTTATAGTTTTATGTCATTATTATATTATAACATGGGTTATACTGATCATTTTATTATGAAACTTATTCTTTTAGAAATAAAACACAGGTTTAAAATTTTCTTTTGAATAAATAGAACTATAAATTTTTTATTTAAGTGGTTAAAAAAATTCTTGAAGATCATGCAACAGTTATGGAACTCTAGAATCTATAGAATTTAAAATATTTTTCATTTATTTGATAAATCATTTAATTTCAATCGTAATCACATTGAGATTGTTTGGATATAAATCTAAGAAGTTTTTATACATGTAATTAAACTACATGAAATTTTAAAAATGTAATTTCTGTTATTTAAAAAATTGATGGAGTTCTTCAATCATTCAATTACTTTTTTTGTCACCTTTAGTTTTTTGTTTTTCACTGTATTTTGATTTTATATCCTTTTATACTTGTCATATTGAAGTGAATAATGATTTTTTGGAAAAATTAAAAAATTATCTTCATTTATTTATGCTAAAAAATATTAAAATTCTATCATTTATACGGAATAAAAATTCACCAAATATTGAGTATCAATTTTCTATCATCGTTTACATGAAACGATGAACTAAAATTCATCATATCCTACATCCATCTTCGACTATCATTCCATGGTTTCACCTTCAGATTCTCTTCTATACATCGATGCTCCATTAAAAGTAGCACCACCTGTAGATCCTTTTTTTAAAACATTATATTATAATACAACAGTAGTTTATAAGGTAATAATAGATTAATCTTTTTGTCCCTGGGTAGATCCAAATTTTTGTAAAATGGTTGATTATAAGAAAATGGTACATTATAATCCAATTGTAGTTTATAAGACAATAACAGATTATGATTTCAATTTAATGGTAGATAATGATTTTTTTCTAATAGTAGATCGAGATTTTATTCTAATAATAGATAATTTTAAAATAAAAATGGTAGATGCTCTATCTACGACAGTAGATCAAAAATGGTAGAGGTGACTCACTCCTAGGGGTAACACTATTCACCATGAATGTAGCACCGTGTAACTAGATATAGATCCTCTATTCTACTGATATAACCTCTTGTGACTATAGAAATACATCACATTTTCTTCAATGCAGTGGTAAAAACCTCTTGATACCATTGAGTTTAATTTTATCCTTCTTCCAGTTAAATATCAATACTATATCAAGTTAAATTAATTGTTCTAGAATGTTTTTCCATGATCTCTTTTTCATTATTTTTGATAATTTTATTAACCACATATATATTTTAATTATTTTAATCATTTTATTAAATTCAAAAATTAAACTATATAATATATAAACTAGAAAAGTGTTATTATAATATTTCAATTTGTTTTAAATATGTTTTAAAACATATTCATTATTCTTATTTATCACTTGTGGCATATTTATGTTTTAATATTTTGAGATAATTTCATTGAATTACACTTTTCTTAATTATAATTTAATATAAATGTATTTATTAAAACACATTTTATGACATTTAAAGTGGTATAATTAATTTCTAAATTATAAGATTCATTTAATTAAAATGTATATAATATTTTTTAAAACAGTATTATCATTTTTATGGTATTTCATTGACTTATTATTATTATTTAATGGGTATTTCAAAATGGTTTGATTCGGAATATTTTTTTGAATTAAAAAAATTCCATTGATTTTGAAAATAGTATTCTATATCATGTATAATTGTGTTACTTGAATTAGAATTAACTTTTTGGGGTTTGAATTATTAGATTTTACATATTCTATTTATAAGAGTTAAGGTTGAATGGAATAAATACAATAGTTCACAATACACAAGGACTATATGAAATAATAATCAATGTAATATAGGTTATCCTATACAATATTTTTATATATTTTGTGACAAACTCTCAGGGAAGGAACAAATTTTCTTTGAATTAATTATCCTTCAAGATACTTACTATAATATTGTAGGGATTCTCAAATTTCATTGTCTATATTTATTTTAAGGGCCTATAACAACTATTTCATCGATAAAAATTCATTTTGGATCTATCAAATTGTATTATTTTGTTATATATTTTATTTCTGGGGAGAGTTATTTAGATAATCCTTTCTCTTAGAGGATATAATACCTTAGTTATTCTCACATATGTATTATCCAACACACTTAGGTTGGGGCTCCTCCAATATAAATTCAATGTTTTTGTCTTATCCTGTAAAAGGATATGTGTATAGGTTTGGGGATTCACCAGACAATGTTTGGGGTTGATACTTCTCCCTAGTAAAAGTTTGGGTCTAGATTTTTCCCTTGTAAATGTATAATAATCTATCATAGTGGGTTACATAATCTATTGGTTGGGGTAAGAAGAGTATATGTTTGATCGTTTGTATTTGATTGTGTAGAAAATTATTTATGTTCATCTCTTTAGTTTTCTTCTCAATCTCTTCACACATGAACTATAATTATTATGTAAGGAAATAATTTTTTTTCAATAACCAAAATTACATAATTAATTTTTGATTTTTAATAACTCTAATAATTTTTATATGACCTATTCACCACTATCTTCCTCCTACAAACAACATATCCAACCTAACAAGTATATTAGACAACCCACATATAAGAATCTTTAACCATTTTTAACATGCTTTTGGTTTCTCCGTCTACGATCGCCACTATTCGAGCAAAGTTGCATCATCTTCCAAGTCCCTATCTTACATAAGATAGGTTAGCTAAGCCTTTGTAATCAATTAAGACATTAAAAAATTTAACAAAAAATAATAAAACTAAAGATTCATTATAGAGGATAACTCTCTAAATGTATTTTACTTGATGAAAACCCAAAAAGTATATACAAAAGGAATCTAGGGTGTCCTCAACATGACTATTAAAAAAGATCTGATGAATAGAATCAAGACATTTACTAAATTAAAATAATTTAGGTTAAAACACTCTGAAAAATTATAATGAAGGAATAAATCATCAAAACAACATGAAACCACGCATAGAAGGCCTTTTAGGTCATCCTCTTCTTAGGAAGATAAAAAGGCATGTCACCAATATATGATTCCACCATTATCTAGTATAATCTGGATTGAAATATATAATAGGAGAAACTGAAATCAAGAATGAAGGGAGGATGAAGCTAAGATGATAATCAAAGAAAAAATCATACCTTAAAACACTATAAAAGTCCATCAAAACACCCCATTGTAAGGCCCGGACCCCAGAATCATGGAGACGGTGCATCAACTCTAGAAATATAATTCCGTATTTTTGTAAAAAACTTTTTAAACAGTTATTGCGACGGGCCCGTCGCAAATTCCTTTTGCGACGGGACCCGTCGCAAATAGTTTTTGCGACGGGCCCGTCGCAATAACGTTTTTTTTAAAAAATAAAAAAATTAATAATACTAGTATTTGCGACGGGAACCGGGACCCGTCGCAAATACTATTCATAGTAATTGCGACGAGACCCGTCGCAAATACTCTTTTTAAAAAAAATAAGAAAATATTAATAATACTAGTATTTGCGACGGGCATAGTATCCCGTCGCAAATACTATAAAAAAAATAAAAAAAAAATTATTAATAAATTATTTTAATTAATATAATAATAGAATTATAATTTACAAATGAAAATAATAAATTATTTTAATTACTATAATAATAGTAGAATTATAATTCAAAAATAAAAATAATAGAATACTAATAAATAATTTAATTAATATAATAATATTATAATTATAATTCATAAATAAAAAAAATATTAATAAGTTATTTTAATTAATATAAAAATAATAGAATTATTTTACATTCAAATATTAAAATAATTCAAGTATTACAAATAAATAATTAAATTATAATATTATAAAATTTTAATATATATATAAAATTTTAATATATACTGGATTTAAACCAGAACCATTTGGATTTCTACGTTGATTTATCCATATGCGGTCATCTAATAATGACTGTTGACGACCTCGCTGTTCCATATTTTTCTATAAAATATAAAAGCATTACTGGTTTTGAATAATTTGTTAGAAAAAACACTCAAGCAAGGATTACTAATTATTACAATTTATTACTAATTATTACAATTTATTGCTAATTATTACTATTTATTACTAATTTAGCAATACTTAGCAAAAGGAAAACTGCTTGAATAATGAAAGGAAATTTGATAATCATCGTTGTGGAGATGGTTATAAATTTTCCCTTCATTATCCAAGCAGATTTCGTTTACTAATTATTAGTAATAAAAAAAATATTATCAATATTTACGAAAAAACAATATTAATATTATTAAAATAATAAAAAAAATTAAAAAATATTAAAATTATCAATATTCAGAACAAACTTTGTTCTATTATTAACATGTTCAAATCTTAAAGGGTCGTCAATTATCAGGTCATGCGCAATAAAAAGTTTGTGTCAGCCATGTCTAATGTAAACTCTATAATTGTCCTTGCATGGTTGATCACTTCGCAAGTAATGTTGCAATCAGACAAACCAAGTCATTCCCTTCTTAACTATAAGAATTATCTCACATGAACCTTTACATAGATCATTCTTCCTTAAAAATTTGAGGGGATATCATTATTTTTCCCTTAAATTTTCAAGGAAGAATGGTCTATGTAAAGGTTCATGTGAGATGATTCTTATAGATAAGAAGGGAATGACTTGGTTTGTCTGATTGCAACATTACTTTTGAAGTGATCGACCATGCAAGGACAATTATAGAGTTTACATTGGACATGGCTGACAGAAACTTTTTATTGCGCATGACCTGCCAATTAGTATTATTGCTAATTATTTCTAATTATTGCTAATTATTTCTAATTATTGCTAATTATTTCTAATTATTGCTAATTATTTCTAATTATTGCTAATTATTGCTAATTATTGGTAATTATTTCTAATTATTTCTAATTATTCGTAATTATTACTAATTATTGGTAATTAATACTAATTATTGGTAATTATTGCTAATTATTGGTAATTATTACTAATTATTGGTAATTATTGCTAATTATTGGTAATTAATGCTAATTATTGGTAATTAATACTAATTATTGGTAATTATTACTAATTATTGGTAATTATTACTAATTATTGGTAATTATTACTAATTATTCGTAATTAATACTAATTATTCCTAATTAATACTAATTATTCCTAATTATTGTTAATTATTCCTAATTATTACTAATTATTGTTAATTATTCCTAATTATTACTAATTATTGTTAATTATTCCTAATTATTACTAATTATTGGTAATTAATACTAATTATTGGTAATTAATACTAATTATTGGTAATTAATACTAATTATTGGTAATTATTACTAATTATTCCTAATTAATACTAATTATTGGTAATTATTACTAATTATTCCTAATTAATACTAATTATTACTAATTATTGTTAATTATTCCTAATTAATACTAATTATTGGTAATTAATACTAATTATTGGTAATTAATACTAATTATTCCTAATTAATACTAATTATTCCTAATTAATACTAATTATTCCTAATTAATACTAATTATTCCTAATTAATACTAATTATTCCTAATTAATACTAATTATTCCTAATTAATACTAATTATTCCTAATTAATACTAATTATTCCTAATTATTACTAATTATTGTTAATTATTCCTAATTATTACTAATTATCGTTAATTATTCCTAATTAATACTAATTATTGGTAATTAATACTAATTATTGGTAATTAATACTAATTATTGGTAATTAATACTAATTATTGGTAATTAATACTAATTATTGGTAATTAATACTAATTATTCCTAATTATTCCTAATTATTGGTAATTATTACTAATTATTCCTAATTAATACTAATTATTCGTAATTATTCCTACTTATTGTTAATTATTCCTAATTATTACTAATTATTGTTAATTATTCCTAATTATTACTAATTATTGTTAATTATTCCTAATTATTACTAATTATTGGTAATTAATACTAATTATTGGTAATTAATACTAATTATTGGTAATAAATACTAATTATTGCTAATTAATACTAATTATTCCTAATTATTACTAATTATTGTTAATTATTCCTAATTATTACTAATTATTGTTAATTATTCCTAATTAATACTAATTATTGGTAATTAATACTAATTATTGGTAATTAATACTAATTATTGGTAATTAATACTAATTATTGGTAATTAAGACTAATTATTGGTAATTAATACTAATTATTGGTAATTAATACTAATTATTGGTAATTAATACTAATTATTGGTAATTAAGACTAATTATTGGTAATTAATACTAATTATTGGTAATTAATACTAATTATTGGTAATTAATACTAATTATTGGTAATTAAGACTAATTATTGGTAATTAATACTAATTATTTGTAATTAATACTAATTATTTGTAATTAATACTAATTATTCCTAATTAATACTAATTATTGGTAATTAATACTAATTATTCCTAATTAATACTAATTATTCCTAATTATTCCTAATTATTACTAATTATTCCTAATTATTACTAATTATTCCTAATTATTCCTAATTATTACTAATTATTCCTAATTATTGTTAATTATTCCTAATTATTGTTAATTATTACTAATTATTACGAATTATTGGTAATTAATACTAATTATTACGAATTATTGGTAATTAATACTAATTATTGGTAATTAAGACTAATTATTGGTAATTAATACTAATTATTTGTAATTAATACTAATTATTTGTAATTAATACTAATTATTCCTAATTAATACTAATTATTCCTAATTAATACTAATTATTTGTAATTAATACTAATTATTCCTAATTATTCCTAATTATTGGTAATTATTCCTAATTAATACTAATTATTCCTAATTATTCCTAATTATTCCTAATTATTACTAATTATTCCTAATTATTACTAATTATTACTAATTATTGTTAATTATTCGTAATTATTGTTAATTATTCCTAATTATTACTAATTATTGTTAATTATTCCTAATTATTACGAATTATTGGTAATTAATACTAATTATTGGTAATTAATACTAATTATTGGTAATTAATACTAATTATAGGTAATTAATACTAATTATTGTTAATTATTGGTAATTATTACTAATTATTCTTAATTATTGATAATTATGAGTAATTAAATTAATAATTATCAATAATTAGAAATAATTACCAATAATTACAAATAATAACATTATTAATATATTTTATTATTAATATTAAAATAATATAATTTTCTAATTTATATACAGTTCTTTTTTCATCTGTGCGTTTTCTATCTCCACATACAAATAATACATGTGAAGACAGCAAACACACAGATGAAAAAAGAACTGCATATATATAAAAAATTATATTATTTTAATATTAATAATAAAATAAACTAATAATGTAATAATGTTCTTATTCTTAATTATTGGTATTTATTACTAGTTATTAATATTTATTCTTAATTACTAAAAATTATTACTAATTATTCCTAATTACCATATAAACAATACTTATAATTTAAATTTATTAAATAATAAAACAATGTGAACATAATTAAATTACAACTAATTAATAATAATAGAAACTAATAAGAAATTAAAAATAAATAAAAAATTAAAATGAAGATAAATACCTTGAAAATTGATCTGTTCTGATCGTTCTTCAAAACTTTAATATCAGCTCCGGAGAAAAAACTTAAACTGGAGAAAAACTCAACTCTAGAAATATAATTCTGAGAGAGAGAGAAGATAAGGAATGAGAATGAAATGAAAAAAACGGATGGGGGTATTTATAGGTCAGATTATTTGCGACGGGATTCCCGTCGCAAATAGTATTATTTGCGACGGTACCCGTCGCAAATACCTTAGCCAACATTTATTACGGTCAACCGGTAAATAGTTATTTGCGACGGGACCCGTCGCAAATAATCCCTGCCGACATAGTATTTGCGACGGGGGAATATTCCCGTCGCAAATACCTTTTACCGCCGCCGGTTATTTGCGACGGGAATATTTCCCCGTCGCAAATAAGTTTCCCGCGATTTGGCGCGCATCGCGGGAAAACTATTTGCGACGGGGAAAGCAATCCCGTCGCAAAAGCCTCCTTATTTGCGACGGTGAAATACCCCCGTCGCAAATAAGTTTTTAACATGACTATTTGCGACGGGAATAAATCCCGTCGCAAATAACCCGTCGCAATTGCTCATTTTTCCCGTAGTGCTATTAGTTTAGTAGTTTTGAAAATAATATACATACTTAATTTCAACAATACAACTTGAAAAAAAAAACACAAATTTATTCCATTAGAAACATCCAAGCTTCCAAGATTATTCCTGAAAGTCACTCATAACTAACTTCTACATATCTTGGGAAAATAAAACATGAGAAAGGGGTGAGCTTAGATGCTCAGTGAGAGTAAGAAACATAGCGGAAGATATCATAAACATTAGGCATGGTGAATAATTGAAAACACATTCCATAACAAATAATAAACATGGGCACTTTATGGTAGGAATATGAGCTGAGTAAATAATGCCATAATAAAAAACTATTCATGGGTGTTCTACTAGTCAAATAACCACATGGAATATCAATAGCTTATCTCATAATGATGAAATTCATAATTTTGGATATTCTAAACCATTTTGTCAAGGCCTTAGCCAATACGTCTAAAAACGATTAAGGCCTTGGCCAAAACCATAAATAAAAAATTGGGAGGGGCCTCAGTCAACTCCACGTCTAATTGTATCATGAGACATACCGATGAATCGAGGAGCTATAGAAGGCTCCTACCATCACTTACTAAGTCCAATACATTCCTCATTTGAAAATGTGGAAACATAATCTAGACATTCGTACTAAAACTAGCATACGATATGTAAATAATTTAACCACAAACCATAAATGGTATTAAAATAGCACATCCATAGTCCAACATAACTCATTAAATACAATATGGAATATTGTATTATAATAAATTACCACAATCGAGAATAATGAGGGATATTTACATTGGTGAAAATAAACATCAAAACTTTTTGTGAGAAATATCCCCCTTTTTGGAAACATTTAAAAGTCTCACTATTTATGAAGAAGTCGTTCAAAATAGATTTTTCAAAAAAAGTGTCCCAAACCACATTGAAACTTTTAAAAGGAATATTAATTTTTAAACATTAATGTCCATATAAATAAATCATTAAAACCATTTTAAAAGAATGGACATTAATGAGAAAGATTTATAATAATAAATCATTAAAACATTTAAAATGATATTTTAGTTAGAGATCATAACCAAATGAGAGACACTTGAATAAAAACAATTGAGATAATAAAAAAAATTATAATATCAGGAGAATAAAAAATTTCATGATATACTATGTCATAGGAAAATATATACACCACATAAAAGTGAATTGGTGCATAACAAAAAATAAGTCTCAATGGAATGTAAATCGAGATAAAGTCCCTTATAAAAACTATATCCTTAGGTTAAGGATAAGTCAATGACATAATTATGTGTGAAAAATCTAAATACACCCAATATTATTGGATATTATGTGTAAATAAATCATAGGACATTCACACATATTATTGTAAAAACAACACCAATGACTTGGATGTTTAACTCAATGAATGGAAATTGAGTTAAGATTATTCTTTTCAAGTTCATATCAATGACTTCAGAAATTATCAATAGATTGATTATTTATATCATAGGTATATCCAAAAAAGGGGATTTTAAATTACTACATAAATAATAAATAGTGATTCCCCACATAATCATGGGGTAAAATAATCAATGAAGTATGCGTAAATCTGAATGAGTAGAAATTGAAATTTGAAATTACCTTACCGATTTGTTAACTTATGAAACATACAACCCATGAAAGAAGGATCATAAAATGATGATGTAAATACCCATTTATTAAATTATATTACAAAATTAATACAATAATGGACAGAACATACTCCACACAAACGGAAATAGAGGCTAGTATAGCATGAATCTCACATGAATGAAAAGTGAGATGAAAAACCCTTACTTCGTTGCAATCAATTGAGTCATATGAGAAAAAGTTAATAACCACAAAATGAATCACATAATACCATGAATATAAAAAGAATCATGATAATATATATCAAATGGTAGTACAAAATACCCACATCCAATAAATAATTGGTGAATAATGGAAATCTTACAGAATTAAAAGTTAGATAAGAAACCCCTAATCTCAAGTCGGACTTGCCTTGTATGTTCCTTGTTTATCCTGTATAATAACCATAAGTTAATTTCTACTCCATTAAAAAAGTCTTAAATTTTATTATTCCATTTATATCACTTATCACCTTACTATAACAATTAGTTAATTATTTGAGTTTATATTGGATATTTTATTGAAGTTCGAAACTTGAGTCAAAAATGAACTTGTTATAATTACAATATTTTGATGTGGTCAAAAGTCCATTATCTCCAGAATGATAAACATGATTTATATATCATATATATATTATATATCCAGTATATATATGTATTTATAACAGTACATAACATTTTGAGATTAGAAATGAAATGCACCGTTCAGGGAGACCGTAAGCCGTACGTACACATGAACGCTACTTTCATCTTTTTTGTATTTTAATGGAATTAAAACATAATGATACAAATTTATATTATAATTAAAGTATAATATAATATATAATATCATTAACTCCATACTTTATACATCCCACACAAGTCATTAATGAGTCATATCACTTTAAGGGGGCGGTAGTCCGCATTTCCTCAAATGAAATTATCACGTTTTACCCATAATGGAAACCATAAAGGTATGATATAAATGGAAAATACAGAAGAATAAAGAAAACATAAACATAATATATATCATATATAAATACAGTTCCATTATAATGGCCACCAGGAGAGGTGGTAGGAGATAATCGAACAATCATCATTTTATGAGGCGTTAGTTTTCAAACCAGAGAAATAATAGGTTTTTCACTCATTAGATGGTGGTGTGTGTAAGTGTAGTTCGAATATTTACCATAAAAACATCCTAGTATATTTAGGATGCTGGTGTTGTTATAAAATAAAGGAATAAAAAGTGTTTATGGGGGTTGGAGAAGTAAAATAAAACAAAATAGAACAAAATTATTTAAGAGAACTGTTACCTTTAATTTGGGTATCTTCCTTTGGTTTGACCCAAAAGGACTTCTTGAAGTGACTTCTGCCTAAGGTAAGGATTATAGGTGTAATATAGGGGTATTTATAGCTTATTTGGTAAGGGTTTTGATGAGAAAATGGGCTTTAGAGGTGTGTGAAATGAGTTATAAGTGGTGTCCTATTATAATGGGGCGGAGGGGCTCTTTAGAAAGGTGTGAAAATAATATTTTATTATATAGTGATATTCAGTTTCCAATGGTCCAAAAATAATTAAAGTAAAAGATAATATGACTAATGGTCTAAATAATATCATCTAGGAAGGATTGGAATGGTTTTGGATATTATTTTTAATATTAATAATTTTCTTTATTTAAATCATTTATTAATGAGGTAAATACTACATCATTATTGTATCTTACATAATGTCATTTATTTGAAGTCTAAAAATTATAAAAAAAAATCCATAATGTAGTAAATCCTTTTATATTTGAAGCGAATATTTATATTAGAAAATATGACTTATATAACCCCATGTAAAAATTGATTTACTAATAGACATTTGTTTTTGTCATTTTTTCCTTTACATTAAGTTAATTAAAATAAAGTGTCATTATCATTCATATGTGGCTCCATGGGGTCCCCAAATAGACCCAAGGATGAAAATATTCGGAAATGACTCATAAAATAAGGTTAGGATAAGTGTTAAGGTAATTTTGTATTATTATATTATTCTTTTTACCTTGAATTACCCTATTTACCTTTAACTGCGGTAAATAAAAGAAAAAAGTTAATATTAACAAAAAATTATTTTTATCTTATTGAACCAAATATTACTTACTAATAACAAACATGTATCTCAGATTTTTAAAATTCAATTCAAGGAAGAAGTAAAATTTCATTTAAATGAAAAAGTCAGATTTTTAACTACTACTCAATGGTTTTACAATTCATTAAAAATTGATGTTTTTCAGAAAAATACTATAAATTCATCCTAAGATATAATTGATATTCCGAATTCAAAAATTATTTCTATTATACCAAATTAAAAACATAGAATTAGTATTAAATAATTTATAATTAATTCCCGCTGTAAAAACAAATAGTGTGTTTTTAAAAAATAATAACTATCAAAAGATTGACACTTATTTATGTATTATTTCAAAGTGAAATTAATTACAATGACCAGAATTGGATTAAATGGTAAAAATATAATTTAATTACACTTCATTTCTAATTTAAAATATAATTTAACTTTATAAATAAATTAGATTAAATGATAGTTTTGAATTAAAATACAGTATTTCTCATTATTCATAGAAAAATAAATATTGTTATAAAAATACCAAAATTTCATCCAAAGTAAATTTTGATGTCCCAATTCTAAAAAAGAATTTTATTTTGTCAAATTGAATATGTTATCGAGGAACAAATTGGATTTAAAAAAGGATTTACCTTTAAAATGTGGTAAAATTGATTTTTTTTGAAAAAGCAATTTTTTATCTGAAAAATTGAATTTGTTCTTATAATATATCTAAGAAACACATAATACATATGTTAAAATTATATGGGGTATATAAAATTTTTAAATCCAGTTAATACTATTCATAACCGCTTTTGAACGGCTAGTTTGGTAAGTCATGGTGCGCTTGAACTCGGTGTTGCGTGTAAAACAAGATATTGAATTTAAAGAAAACATATTACTATGAAATATTGGGGTCTTACATTCATCCCTCCTTCAATAAATTTAATCCTCGCAATTTGAAATTGTTCTACGAAAATAAAAGGTTAAAAATAGAAAAATACATTTGTGGAAAACCCACATCAGAAATTGGGTTATTAAAATTTACTCTTAATAAGAGGTAAAGGGAGACGGAAAAGTCACCAACAAATTATGATTATGATTAGGAGAACATTGGTGGAAATTAGAGAAACACAATTGGAGGAAAAACGTATATATTTATAAGGAGTTATTGAGGTCATCAATCACAATCAAATGTAAAATTGAGGGCCGCAAAGCCATCAATCTATGACGATTTAAAATATCATTGGTTCAAAAAACATAAAGCATTAGGATAACAAATTTTTGGTTTTAAGATCCATTCCCTAAAGTATAATAATTAATTTATTGATAGAATAAGAAAAAAAATTACCTGACAAGTAGAGTTTCATCCTTCATTTAATTCTTACCACAAACTCATCCTTTACTCCAATTGATAATTATTAAAGATGACTTGGTCACACCTGAAGAACTAGAATCAACTTATAGAGAATCAAATAATCCAAAATGGATGAAAAATATATTTCCCTTTCATTTGGAGATTAACTAAAACCAAAATTGTTAGTAAAAGATAAGATGATCACAAAAGGATAATACTTTAGAGAAAGAAATACTAATATTGATTACTAAAATTAAACCAAAAATACCCAAATTTCAATAAATACCATTCAATAAACAATTGTCCATAAATATTTCAATATAATCCAAACTAATATTAAAACCCAAAACTTAGAAGAATTTTCTTACATAGTCTTCCACGTTAAATTGTATTTCCAAAAAATATCGACTACTCTTAAAGTCACATACTTAAAAGTACTAAATCTAATCACATATTTTCTATGATAGGTTAATCATTTCCATAAATAACCCAAATAGGTATAAATACAAAATAGAAACATAGGTAAAAAACAACATTACTCTTCAAATGAAATCCCATAGTATTCTATTTTACTTAGGCATATAGTGTTCCCAATAGAGCGAACGTGTTCCAAAATAACATTTATCGCTTAATCATCAAATGATTTTCCTATACCGAGGATATCCATTTGATAAGACATAAGATCACAAATAAACTTTCTATTCATCAATAAAACCATTTAACTAAAATGAATTAGTCACAGTAATAAGGGACTTCACATAGTCCACTGGTAAAAGATAAATCCCAATCACACTATGGTTGTGGGATTGATTCCCGTAGCTTTGTCTGATGCGACGGTTTTCCACACGATAAACATGTTGTCTTTTTTCAAAAAGTATATCATTTTATAATATTTCAAAAAATGAGATAGATTCTTCAAAGTAACTATAACATAATATAATCACAAATGTAATCTCATACCTTGCATTTTCATCCCAAAATTTAATAACTTGTAATTGCCTCAAACTCAATGATCATATAAAACAAAATGGTTATTTATAACTATATCCATAAGAGAAAGGTTAATTCTTCCCCAAATATCATTTTCACATGAAAAACTGTAGGGTTACAAATACAGAAGAAAATTCTTTCCAACATAATCCCATCAACAAAGAGCACTAATAATTTTTAAACTTTACTCCATCCATTTATTTCCACATAGCTTCTTCCTTGACCAAGAGGATATC
The DNA here is from genome assembly GCA_963277665.1 of Viscum album. Classification (NCBI taxonomy): domain Eukaryota; kingdom Viridiplantae; phylum Streptophyta; class Magnoliopsida; order Santalales; family Viscaceae; genus Viscum; species Viscum album. The sequence continues at coordinate 498,870,994 of OY728133.1, forward strand.
CTATAGAATAGGGTATTAACTCGGGCAATGACCAGGTCACCTATATTTATGAAAAATGACTATAAATGTATTCTTGGGACCATTTTTATTTTCTTCCATAGTACTCTTAATTTTTCCTCAGCAATTCTTTACATTATGTGCTTCTTTCCCAAACATAAATCCTTTCTTTCTACCATTAAGACACCTTCCAAGGTGTATCCTTCTACATTTCCTTCATGACAGAATATGAGCTTTCTCTTCTCAATGGTCTTCACTATTAGAGCTCTTATCATTCACAACTTTTCTCTTCATTGTTGAGTCCAGGAGTTGGTTAATATATATGTTGTTGATCTTATTTTTGTAAAACTGATTCAACCAGAACATGATATATTTTACACCTATCGACATTTCATTTCATTGCTCATTTCCACCACTTTTCCCACCTTTCTCATCATCTTCATTGTTACTATGACTTCCTTGGAATCCAGCTATTGACTAAAAAAAGAAAGAATAGTGCGAGTCATAAAATCATTTAAAGAATATTATAACATTGTATGATTAATCTAAAACACCTTAGGATTAACCAAGGTTATTTATTATCATCTTATATTAAAATAATTCAAATTGGTTTGTAAAGAAAATGTGAATTAACCTAAGAATATCCCCCGGGAGTGTCGTAACCAATAGCGTAGCAATTCCCATTGTCGTGTACTAGGATACCCCAGGTCAAGATCAAAACTCCTTGTCGGAGTTTTCACTTCTAAGTACATTTGTGCCAGAGCCACCTCTACCTACTCGTATCCAGATAGGGATGTGTTGCTTGGAAAATACATAAAATTGCTACATTATAGAAATTATAGAAAATTATTCTATACTAATCCTCAAAGTCAATCTTAGGGTAATGTACTATAATCAGAGTATATCTAAATCTAGTTTCCAAGGTTTGTACTAAACTTCCTTTGATACCAACTTTCATGCCCCAACACTAGAATCTAAGAGCCAGTGCATTATTTTAATACATTGGCATGATTAAAAGGAATCAAGTCCTGATAGACTGATTAGTTTAGTAGTCTTGGAAACAATATACATACTTAAGTTCAACATTACAACTTGAAAAGAAAAACAACACTAATTTATTCAATTAGAAACATCCAAGCTTCCAAGATGATTCTTGCAAGTCACTCAAAACTAACTTCTTCATATAATGGAAAAATGAAACATGAGAAAGGGTTGAGCTCAGATTCTCAGTAAGAGAAATAAATACAGAGGAAGATAACATAACCATTAGGCATGGTGAATAAGTGAAAACACATGCCTTAATGAATAAAAACATGAGAACTTTATGGCAGGAATATGAGATGAGTAAATAATGCCATAATAAAAATTAGTCATGGGTTTTATACTAGTCGAATAACCACATGAAATATTAATATATAATCTCATAATTATGAAATGCATAATTCCAGACATTTGGAACCATTTTTTCAAGGCCTCAACCAAGACGTCTAAAAATTATTAAGCCCTAGACCAAAACCATTTATCAAAAATTAGTAAAGGCCTCTTACAATTCCACATCTAATTGTCTAATGAGAACTACCGATGCATCAATGAGCTATAGAGGGCTCCACCCGTCACATTCTAAGTCCAATTCATTCCTCATATGAAAAATTTGAAACATAATCCATACATTTGTACTAAAACTAGCATACAATATGTCAATAATTTAACCACAAACCATGAATGGTATTAAAATAGCACATCCATAGTCACACATAACTCATTAAATACAATATGGAAGATTTTATTATAATAAATTAACCTAAATCAAGAATAATGAATCATATTGAAATAGACTAAAATAATCATCAAAACAATTTGAGAGAAATATCCACCTTTTCTTGAAAACATTTAACATTCTCACTATTTATCATGAAGCAGTTTAAAAAATATTTTTGAATAAATGTGTACCATACCAATATGAAACTTTGAAAATGAATTTTAATTTTAAAATAATAATGTCCATATAAATAAATACATAAAACCATTTTAAAAACATTGACATTAAAGAGAAACATTTAAAAAAATAAATAATTAAAACATTTAAATTGATATTTTAGTTAGAGTTCATAAAAATTTGAGAGATGCTTGAATACAAATAATTGAGATAATAAAAACTTTATAATATCATGAGAGTAAATTATTTCATGATATAATCTGTCAAAGGATAGTATATAATCCATATAAAAGTGAATTGGTGCATAACAACAATGAATTCTCAATGGAATGTAAATCGTGATAAAGTCCCTTATAAAAAATGTATCCTTAGGTTAAGGATAAATCAATGACATGATTATGTGTGAAAAATATAAATACAATCAATATGATCAGATATTAATTGTAAATAAATCATAGGAAATTCACTTATATTCTTGTAAAAACAACACCAATGACTTGGATATTTAACTCAATGAATGGAAATTGAGTTAAGATTAAACTTATCAAGTTCATAACAATGACTTGAGAAATTATCAATGGAGTTATTATGTGTATCAAAATAATATCCACACAAAGGGGAGTGGAAATTACTATAAAAATAATAAATAGTGATTCCCCATATAATATTGGAGTAAAATAATCAATAAAGTATGCACAAATCCGAATGAGTGGAAATTAAAATTTGAAATTCCCTTACCGATTCGGTAACTTACAAAACATACAACCCACGAAAGAATGATCATAAAATTATGATGTAAATACCCATAAATTAATGTATATTACACAATTAAAATAATCATGTAAAGTACATAAGCCACACAAAAGGAAATAGTATCCAATATAGCATGAATCTAACATGAATAAATGGTGAGATGAAAAACCCTTACTTCGTTGTAATCAATCGATTCGTATGACCAAAAGTTAATAACCACCAAATTAATTACAAAATACCATGAATATAAAGATAATAATGATAATATATATCAAATTTCAGCACACAATACACCAAATCTATAAATAAGTGGCGAACAATGGAAATCTTACAGAATTAAAAGTGAGATAAGAAACCCTTTACCTCATGTCTGACTTGTCTTGTATGTTCCTTATTCTTCCTAAATAATAAACATAAGTTAGTTTCTACTTGATTAAGAACATTTATAAAGTTTATTGTTCCTTTTATATCAGTTATCACCTTTCTATAAAAATTAGTTAATTATTTGAGTTTATAGGGGATATTTTATCGATGTTCGTAACTTGAGTAAATAACGAATTATAATTACAAATTTTCCATGTGGTCAAAAGTCCATTATCTCCAGAATGATATAAATGATATATATATCATATATATATATATATTATATCTAGAATATATATGTATTTATAACATTACATAACATTTGGAGATAAGAAATGAAATGCACCATTCATGGAGACGGTAAGTCGTACGTACGCATGGACACAAATTTCATTTCTATTTTTTATTTTAATGGAATTAAAATATAATGATACATTATTATAATATAATTCTAGTATAATATCATATATAGTATCATTAACTCCATACATTATATGTCCCACACAACTCATTAATGAGTCATATCATTTTAAGGGGGAGGTAGTACGCACTTGTTCAAATGAAATTATCGTGTTTTACCCATAAAGGAAACCATAATGTTATGATATAAATGGAAAATAAAGAAGAAAAAAGAAACCATAAATATAATATATATCATATATAAATATAGTTCTATCTTAATGTCCTTCATTAGATGCGTTATGAGATAATCGAACAATCATCTTTTCATGTGGTGTTAATTTTCCAACCACAGAAACAATATGTTCTTCACCCATTAGATGAAGGTGTTTTTAAGTGTAGATCGAATTCTTCTCATAAAAAAAACATATTATATTGAGGATACTATTGTTTTTATAAAATAAAGTAATAAAAAGAGTTTAGGGGGGTTCTAGGAGTAAAATTAAACAAAATAAAACAAAATAATTTAAGAGAAACCATTAGCTTTAATTTGGGTAACTTCCTTTGGATTGAACCAAAAAGACTTCTGGAAGTAGCTTCTGCCTAAGGTAAGGCTTCTAGGTGTAAGAGATGGATATTGAGAGATTATTTGGGTAGGGTTTTTACATTTCAAAGGGATTTAGAGGTGTGTGTAATGGGTTATAAGTGGTGTCCTTTTATAAGGGGGAGGAGGGGCTCTTTTGGAAAGTGTGTAAATATTATTTTATTATATAGTGATATTTGGTTTATAAAGGTACAAAACTAATTACAGTCAAATATAATATGAATAAGGGTCTAAATAAAATCATCCAATAAGAATTGGATTGGTTTTTGATATTTTTATAATATTAATAATTATATTTATTTAAATCCTTTATTAATGAGGTAAAAAGTACTTCATTATTGTGTCATAAATACTGTACTTTATTTTTGTCTAAAAATTTTAAAAAAAATCCATAATGTAAGAAATAGTATTATCTATCCAATGAATATTTATAGTCGAAACTATGACTTATATAACCCCATGAAAAAATTAATTTACTAAAAGATATTTGTTTATGTTATTTTTGCCATTACTTTAACTAAATTAAAATAAAGTGTCATTATCATTCACAAGTGGCACCATGGGGTCCCCAAATCGACCCATGGATTCCCACGGTCTTTCGTGACCCATAATATAATGTTAGGATAAGTGTTAAGGTAATTTTTTATTATTATAATATTATTTTTACCTTGAATTACCCTATTATCTTTAACCGTGATAAATAAAAGTCAAATGTTACTGTTCACAAAAATTATTTTCATATTATTGAAAAAAAATTTACTTAAGGATAACAACCATGTATCTCGGATTTTCAAAATTCAATTCCCAGAAGCAGTAAAATTTCATTTAAATGAAAAAGTCAGATTCTTAACTACTACTTAGTAGTTTTACTATTCATCAAAAATTGAAGTTTTTCAAAAAAAGACCAAAAATTCAGCCTAATAAATATTTGATATTATGAATTCAAAAATGATTTCTATTTTACCAAATTCAGAACATAGAAGTTTTATTAATTAATTTATAATTAAATCCCTTTCTCAAAACAAATATTGTTTTTTTAAGAAATAATAACTCTCAAAGATTGACTCTTGTTTATGTGTAATTTCAAAGTGAAATTAATTCTAATGACAAAAAATGGATCAAAGAATAAAAATATAATATAATTACCCTTAAAAACCAATTTAAAATATAATCTAACCTTATAAATAAATTGTATTAAAAGGTTGTTTTGAATTAAAATATAGTATTTTTCACTATTCAAAAAAAATGAATATTATTAGAAAAATACCAAAATTTCATCCAAAGTAAATTTTGATGTCCTGATTCTAAAGAAAAATTTTATTTTTTTCAAATTGAATATGTAAAGGGGTCAAATATTGGATTTAAAAAGGCTTTCCATTAAAATGTGGTAAAATTGATTTTTTTGAAAAATACATTTATTCCAAAAAAATTGAATTTGTTCTTATAATATGTCTAAGAAACAAATAATTCATAATTTATAATTATATGGAGTATATAATATTTAAAATCTAGTTAATACTATTCATAACCGCTTTTGAATGACTAGTTTGGTAAGTCATGGTGTGCTCGAACTCAGTGTTGTGTGTAGCGCATGCTATTGAATTTAAAGAAACTAACTTACTATGAAATCTTAGGGTGTTACACACTTGATTTCAGATGAAGAGTGGATGGTTAGGAGGTATCCACATGGGTCACAAAAGGGACAATGGGTAATGAAAGAATGGTAAACCCCTATATGGACTATAGGGTAAAAGTTAAAATTTCTCCCATTTAAGATGTTTCATGGTTTGACAATATGTTTTTCCTAATTGTATGACAACCATGTGGTTGGATCTATCATGGAGCCTCTACCAAATTTGGTTATAGTGATTGGTTTAATAAACCATGCACCGATCATGTACATATATAGTCTGAGGCACACTCCACCTTACATGAGTTTAGATCATGATTAGTGACACTATACACAAACTGTGCATCATGTTTGTAGAAAACTATATACCCCATAAATGGTTTCCTATAGGCTACGACACACGTTCCCAAACCATTATCCAATAAAAAATGACCCACATGGTTTTGTGTAATGTTTATCACTATGCATGCACCAACTATGCACCATAAGATGTACCTTTCCTAAACTTTAGTTTTGGTCCATGAAACCCATGGGATTCACCCAAGACCTATAAGATAAAAAATCCTTATTCTATGTCAAAAATGATTTTTAGTGGCATTACAATGTTTTAATTTTCATTTCAAATCTCAGATCATCATTTTACATGTCCTGTAGTTGAAAATTCAGAATCCTTCAAAGATTTCCAACTCAAGAAAAATACAGGATGTTACAAATACCATCAATTTTATATGACTTAGATTTTTTTGAAAAAATATCCTCTAAAATTATATATAATAAATTATAATAAATCATTTTAAAATAAATTAAATCACTGATTAAAATTTTGAAAATCTATGTAGTGTTTTAATAATTTTTTCCAACTATTTTGTTTAATTACTTAAAACACAATGAAAAGAAATTTTTTTATTAGTTATATGGGTGAATAAATATTCTATTTAATGGTTATAATTATTCTAAATTCATTTTAATAAATTTCATTGACAAATCTATCAAAATAATAAATCATTTTTTTTAAAAATATACCTATTCAAAAATGGGTTTTACAGGTTATATGTTCTAACATTACGAATAATTCATATAATTATAAAAAGATAATTTGATAAAATAAATATTATAGTTTAGATTATAATTTTTATATTTTTAATACATCAAAATTAGTTTTAATTATAAAATTTATATTATTAGAATCAATGCTAATTAATCTGATAATGGTAAAATAATTATTTCAAAATTATAGTTTTATTAATATCAAGGATGTATATCAAAAAAATTTAAATAAAATATTTTTAATAATGAATTTAATATGATTAATAAACACATAAATAAATATATTAAAACTCATGTAATTTTTGACCAATACTAAATTAGATGAAGAATATGTAATGATCTAGATTCCATTTTTCTACTAATGAATGTCTTCCACATATTATCTATTTTAATTTAGATGGTAATTTTTAATTTTTAGAAATTAAATTGGATTAAATGGAGGTAAAATTTAGTTCCAAAATTCAAAAAATTGGTTATATGGCTTATGTTATTTTATTAAAAATATTAATCAAATTTGTTAAAACTAGTAACCATGATTAAAAATATGAGTAAAATGTAAAAACCTAATTGTGAAAACCCTATAACATGTTTAAAACATGTTTTCAACGACCATGTGGAGTCCTTATTGAATTAAGTAACCCATTAATCCATTATTTTTAAAATTTTGTGTCATTTACCTAGAAATTGTGTCAAGAAATTCTTAAAATATAAAGGATGTTTCCAAAAGATCCCTTTTCAAATCTGAAAAAGGGGGTCAGTTACACCCTTTCCAACACACACCACACCTTTTAATTAATACTTTAAATTAACAATTTTTCTATGAATATATCATAATACGCAAAAAATAATCCCATGGTCACTCATAGTTAGCATTAACCCTTCAATTTCAAGGGATATTCTAAGGAAAAATCAAGTCATTAACGTATGTAGTCTCTCCTTCATATGTTTTTATTGTTAATATTACTCTTATAAATGTATTATGACCATAATAACATGACAGATTTAGTATAATTATTATTATGATATTTATTTTATACTAATTGTAAAACCATTAGTTATCCATTTCAATCAACTTATAAAAATAAAAAAAATCAATAGTGTTTGTGCACAGACTACCACCTAGATGAAGAATCAATTTTTTATCCTAATTTTTTATTATATATCAAAAAATATTCATAATTAATTCAAAAAAATTTAAATATAAAAATAATGTCATTATTATTCTTTTAAAATGACATTATTTCAAAAAAACACCTCCTTATCCATGCTCAAAAAACTAGTTAATGCATGTCCATGATTGGGTAAGATTAACCAACTACATGAAAGAAGATTTAAAATATGATTATGGATAACTATAAAACATAAATAATAATAATATTAAATAATAATAAAATAATTATATTTATGGATATATAAATATTATATTAATTATTTAACTTATTATTAAAGTATCATCTTTGTTTACTATAATTACAAAAATAATCTATTATCAATTCCATTTTCATATTACATAACAAAAAAATATAGATAGGATGACATAAATAGACATTAAATAAATATAATTTATATATTTCATAACATTAAAATATATATCAATAATGACCTTGGTTTAAAATTATGGTAAATTATATCAAAATTATTATAAATTTGCTAAACAATTAATGTTAGTAATAAGTGATGGTCATAATATGTAATAACTAATAATTTTAATCATGATAAAAAAATTTATAATGAATATTATAAAAGGTTAATATTTATGATCAGGGTTCTAAAATATTATAATAAGTTATTTATGTTTGTTATACAGTATCTTAGAGTATGATCAATCCTCTAAGGAAATAAGATATGTGTTTCGTCTCAAAACTCCATTATTTCATACACATGTTATTTTATGAACCTTATTAATTTAAATGGTGTATATAATACCAATTGGATATATTATATCTTTTATTATCCTTACTCATTGTATTTTGGATTCAGATTCAATATCTCTTTCCTTCAAGGGGTTTTAATTAGAATGTTCCTTAAGTTGTAAGGGTTTTTTATCTAAACTTTTCATCACACTGACATGTTTTAATGTTATAAACCAATTTATTATTTCTATGGAGTATATTATAATGAAGATTGTATTTTTACATACTCCATGATTTAATTCATGTGATTTATATAATTATGTGATTTTTAGGATTCAAATAAAAATTGATTAAAAATTTACTTATGTGGTAAGTGGTTTTCATGACTAAAATATCTTCCTTGTGATATAATCACTCATATATTCCTATTATATTCCAAGATACATATACTATAACCTATGACAATGTTATTTGGTATTTTGACCTTATTTTTTGTGTGATAATCCTATTTTACAACATGTATTTCTTACTTTATGATTCTATTGTTTCATTAAAATTTAGTTTAATTAAGAAAACATCCCATTTATTTTGATGGATTTTTGTTCCATATCCACTTTTTAGATACCTCCAAAAATATTCTTTCATTAGTGGAATTTTGTTAATCTCCAATTATTATGTTTTTTCCACTTTATTCATTTCAAAAAATGGTTCCATTATCCTCTTAATGACGTGGGTTTTTAAACAAAGTCTTTATTGAAAGGTTTAAAATATGTTCCGATCATTTAAATTTAAAGAGGTTTTATTATCAAATCAAAATATTGTTTTTATAAACATTATTTATCTTTCTTGGTTTAAGTACGACATATTTTTTTTTAAAATTAAATATTTTAAATGTATTTCCACATCCACCTTTTTGAAAAATTTATGTCTTTCTTATTTTACTATTATTAAATATTCTTTAAGGGGAAAAAGTTTTAAAATTAGTTTACCAACTCCTTTATGATAAATATTATTTATCATTAAGGATAATTTATTTGGAACTATTTAAAATAAGTTTTTTTGAAAGAAGTGTTTTATTTTGGGTTTTGAAAATTCTGTTTAATAGTAATTCACACACCATCATTTATGACAATGTTTAAATGGTTGTGTAAAAGCAATTGTATTTAAATTTTATTTTCCCTCCAAGGATTATATTTCATTAAATTATGTTTTATCACCCTTTATATGTTATTGTGATAAGAGATGATTCATAAAATTAGAGATTTTATATTCTATGATTTTTTATGTCAATGTCAGGTGATGTATTTGAATTATTTAAGAAAACAATTATTTTATCTATGTGTTCTTTAGGAGATGATGATTGTTTTATTTTCAAGGGAGTGAAAATGGCTGAATTTTAAGATGGGTGAGACCAATATATATCTTCAAAAAATTGGGTAAAGGCTTCTATCCCATGATATATTAATGTTCTATGAATAGGGTATCCATAAAATATACTTAGAAAATGAGATTTTGATTGTGTTAAGCACTACTCACAATTTTACATGTGAATTTGTTAACGAGTATCTAGGTTCACAAAGGATTAGTGTGATGTTGGTAATCTCCAATCACAATTTTATTTCTGGATACGTTAGTATGTAGCTTAGTTTATAAAGGGTGAGTGTGGTGGTGTTAACAACTAATCATAATTTTACATGTGAATAGGTTAGTGATTATCATGGTTCATAAAGGGTGAGCATTATAATGTTTATCTCTTCTCATAATTTTATGATTGAATGAGTTGGTGGGTATCCAGGTTCATAAAGATAAGAAATTATTTGTTTATGATTGTTCGACATTCTTCCCTATATTTATGGATCAGGTTATGTTCTTCACATTATATTTTCTAATTCCATGTCAAAAGTGTAATCATTTGAGATTTTATTCCCATTTTCAATGCTCATGGTTAAAAATTATTGAATTATAATTATTTAAATAAGATATTTTTCCTTATTCATTATTTTAAATATTTTTTTGATATAACAATTATAAACACTATTATGTTACCCCACACTAAGATTTTGAGCTCACCCATTTCTTATATTTCCATTTCCCTAGTTATGAATATGATTATATCATGTGAGACATATAGAAAAGGGTCTAGATGGGAATTATTATGGATAAATGTTCAAAAGTTTAACAAAATAATATATCCAATTAGATAATATGAAAGTGAAAAAAATGTATCATTGGGTTATCTCTCTGTTTGAGAGATGTATAAATTAAATCAAGTGTTTAATTTACTATTTTAGTCTTGTCTAGATTGGGTTACAGTAGTTGATTTCATAGTAGGGTTTAATGATTTTATATATTATCTTAGTTATTTTTGAGATTATTTTTTTCAAATTTAGTAATCAATCTAAGGACAATTTTTAAGGGATGATTCAAATTATAGGATAAGATCATAATGTTTTGGTAAAGATTGGATTTTGTGTTTTCCTTAGTAATAAATCCTTATTAGGATATGAAAATGGATGTAGTTTTGACACATATAAATCCAAGGGTAAAAAAATAAAAATATTTGGCTAAGAATATCTCAACAGTCATTATTTTTTACGGTGAATGGTCCCTTAACACGCACCTAGTTTGGAACTCCATGTGGATATTATTTAGTTGGTAAAATTTATATTTTTGGCCGTCATGAAGGATTTATCATGTTATGTAATTAATATTTGCATGAGAGGAACCAACCTAAAGAAAACTAGAATGAAGAAAGAGTGATTTATATTCAACTAAAATATACTTTTAAGGTTTCAAACAGTAACACATTTTGGGGTTGAGTATTTCATTATTCCATTGTGATGTAAATACGGATCACCCATGATTATCTTTTGTGTTTTAGAAATGTATGGAGAATTGGTGGACCTATGTAATAAGGGATTTGATGGAAAATATTGTAAGGATCTATAGAGTGGGATAGAATATGGAATTGAAAAAATTATGGCCATTCTCACCCAACTAGTTGAAGTTATGATTAATATCTTGAATCTTTCCAAAAATAAAAACTATCCAAAAAATAGAAGGGTGAATTTTTAGAGAAGTGAAAGTGAAGAAGATAGGTAAAGAAATAAGACTCAACTTCCTACATATCCAAAATGTGGGAAGAATCACCCAAGGGAATATATAATAGGAAAAAGGTATTTCAACTATGGAAGTATTGACCATGTAGATCTTTATTTTCAAGATGAGATGAATAATATTATTCATGAAACATAGGTAAAAAATGTCAAATGCCTTAAATTTCAACAGTTTTTGAATTATTTAATATTTTTCTCTAACAAAACAATATTAGGGATAAAAAACATCGGCAGCCCCCTAAAGCATGTAAATAAGGGAAATCCTATGAAACCCCTATTTCTAAAAGTAGGCCATGAAAAAATAAGGGAGAAGTTATACTCATACGTCACTCTAGAAGTGTGGATACTTGATCAGAAGAAATTTATAGCCAACTTAATAGGCATATAATGTTTTCTAAGATAACTAAATAAACACCCAATTGATTTGATATTATCTTATCTTATAACTGTAACCCAATTTATGGTTTATGGGTCATTATTTATAAAATATTTATTAACCATCATTTGGATAAATTCATTATGATTCTCAAAATTTTTTGTCCATCACCTCATAGAATTCATAGTATTCAATAAAATAAGAAAACCATTTTTAATATTTAAATAAAACATATGATCATCTATCAATACAAGGATCCATGTGAAATCTATAGGAAAATAATTCTATTATAGGATTCATGATACTTAATTATGCGAGTTGTTTGACTTAAATGATTATAAATAAACTGAATATTTATAAATTAATTTTAGAATGGATTAAAAGTATTTCATTTTCTTGTTTGAATTAGTAATGTTGATACCAAATTTTAAATTCAAACTTGATTCACATCAATCTTATGGATTCCCATAAGTATCTTTATTAGTTTGTGATAAATAAAATTATGAGGAAATAATTTATTTAATTTTGTATAATTGAACATCCTTGTATTTTATATTCTCTAAATATATACTATGATCTATTACTTGTGTCACAAGTTATACCATAAAAAATCATAACAAATTAATAAGGAATTGTTAATAAAACTACAATAAACACTAATATGGAAAACCTTTAATATTTATAAATTTTAAAAGGTAAGTAATTTATATGAGTTAATATTGAAAATTAAATTTCAATGAAAATTATTTTTCATAATATTATAGATTTTTATTTTATAAAAATAATTTTACTAATTCTTTAATTTATACTCGATAAATGAAAATTTATTTTTGAATTAATAAAAAAAATTATTTAAGTTGTATTTTTTATTTTTTTTATAATAAATTATATTCAGGTTAATAGTGAAAAATATATATTTTCTAACACCTTCATTTTTAATTGATTAGACTCTTTTGAAAACTTTTCATCTAAAATTATATTTTATAATGTATAAAAATTAAATTTAAAATTCTATTAATGATGTTCAATATTTTTCTTTGTGTTCATCCTCAGTTTTCAAGATCATCAGATCATGTGTTTTGATATGGGGTTAATATTGATCCAAGTGTTCTAGTAGAGCTCGTTCATAGTGAAAAATATGGTTCCAAAGCTGTATCCATCTAATGGCATGATTAACGGGTGTGACAGTGCAAGTATTTGGTTGGATTCATTGACAACAAGGGAGTAAAGTTATTGGCTATCATCATGAGGGAAGATATAATATATGGTTATAAGTCCCCAGTTCACCTCTTTCTCAATGAGCATAGGTCCTTTGGGATTCTAGAAAATCCCCTGGGTTTCAATGGGTTCTTGTTTCATACTTTTTTTGTGAAACTCTAATTTCAGATGATAGTCAGTGCTGATTTATTGGGTACTTTTGTAAGGGTGGAGACTATATCTCACTTTTCATTGGAAATGAATGCTGGTCCTTTTTGTCAGAGTGATGATGCAATATATGACTATTGGTTCTTCTGGACATTGGCTGTGTGATCAATCTTCATAGGCTAAATAAGATCATGATAAAACCATTCAACAACTCATTATATTTGGAAGACAAAAAAAGAATATTTTTACATAACAAGGTAAGGGGAAGAGGGGCTTAAAATATGGATGGGTATGCAGACAACCATTAGCTATCCATATCTCCTCTACTATGGGATGCATGGGTTCTCTTACATTTGATTATTGTATTGTGGGACTATTTTGATGGTGTGTAACAACAGATTGGCAGTGTTGCATGGTTCTTCGCAAGCACCGTATGCTGGGAGGCTCGAAATAGAGATACATGTGTGAAACCTATCATATAAAATTCCTCCCATGAATCTTCGTGTGATGTGGGAGTTCTATTTATTGGAGAATCTATCCAGTATAATGCAATGAATTTTATGGAGGGAGGGGGTGGGCTACCATCAATCATGCTCAATTTCCTGAGTGTAATGACTCTTGTGGGTATGATTTGTGTAAAATCATGATGATGGATTATGGCGGATTATGATTATGAATAGATGGTGTGGGTTTATTGGATCATAAGCTTTGCAGGATAATGATGGTGCTAATATGGGTGTGGTATGGGAGACAAAAGATGACGACTACATTTGAAAGTGGACCTTCAATCTATTTAAATTATAAACCTATGATATATGGTTCTTTTTGAACTATCTAAAGGCCTAAAGGAAATATTTTTCATATATTTATGTTCTTTTTGTCCTATGTTCCTTAAAATGCCTTTCCTCTCAACCAGGTTAAGAAAAGAGGCCTTCATTGTTTAATAAAAGGGGGCTAGACTCCTAAAATTTTGTGAAACTATTATAACATGATGAAATAAAGTTTTTTATTTATTATACAGGTAAATAAATAATCATTTAATTATAATAATTATTTTAAATTATCTAGAATAAATTACACTGATAATTATATCCCAATCAAAATTATTTTTTCTTAAAAACAAACATTTTCGAGAAATAGATTTTTAGGTGTTAAATTTTATAATGTTAATATTTAATTTTCTATAAAAAAGAAGATAATTTGATAAAATAATTATTATATATTATAAAATAATTTTTTTATTATTTAATATCTAAAATTTAACTTTTATGCCAAAAAAATTAGATTATTAAGATTTTTGGTAATTACCACGATAATAGTGAAACCATTATATTAAAATAATTTCTTCATTAATTTTAATAAATTTATATCAAATAATTTAAATATGAATAATTAAATAATTAATCCAATATGATGTTTGTGTATTGTAAATATACATATTATCCCTCATTTAATTGGTAAATAATACTAAATATAATTAGGAATCCCTAAAGGTTAAACTATAATCTTTCTACTAAAGTAGTTATTGTACTCCTTATCTATTATCATTGAAAAGTTAATTTTATAATTTTTTAAAATTTAATTTGATTTATTAGAGGTAATATATAGTTATGTAACACAAAAATTTTGATATATTGGTTTTTTTATATTTTTTTTACTGAATCATAAAATCACTAAATTAAAAACAAGTTATATTGTTTAAAAGAAAAAGCGTATACTGTAACAACATTTATATTAAAAACCCTATATCATATTTAAAACATGTGTGGTAAGACACAGCTAATACATTACACAAATAAATAAACCCCACTCTAATTTATTTTAAAATTTCTGTTGCATTAATCATGGAATAGTGTCTTTTCATTATCAAAATATAAAATATGTTTCCAACAATTCCCCTTTCCTCTCTTATAGAAGGGGGTCACTAAAACCCTTTTAAACACACACCATTCCATATAATTCATACTCTAAAATATAAAATTTTACTCTCCCTATAGGTGTATCCCAAAAAATAAACCCCTTTTCACTCCTAGTTACACTAATAATATTAATTTCATGGTAACTTCCAAGGAAAAATCAAGTCTCCAATGTAGCTAACATATCCTTCTTATGTTTCTATTCTTAATCTTAATCTTACAAATATCATATAATAATAATAATATGGTGTATTTGTTATCATTATTGTAATGATATTTTGTTATATTAATGGCACATACATTAGTCATTCATTTCCATCCAAATAGAAAACAATGTAAGTTCAATCAGAAGTGTGCGTGGACTACCACCTCTCTGAAGTTTCATTTTTCATTTTTCTTATCGTTTTTCAATATTAAAACCATGATGTAAATTTTTTCTTACCATAATATAATCATAAAAATAATTTCATTTTTCTTTTTCAAAGCAATATTAAATTAAAAAATACGTCTCCTAATCCTTACTCCCTAAATGAGTGAAAACTTGTTCTTGTTTGGGTAGTTTGACAAACCATATAAACGATGCTTTATAAGACAATCATGCATAAAAATGAAAACATGAAAATAAACATTATTATATTAAAATAAGAATATAAATTTTCATATATTTTAGAAAATATTATATTCATTATTTAACATCTTATGAACTATTCATTTTCATTTAGTAGAATTACCAAAATAAGGTGTTATCAATTCTATTTCCACATTACATGACCAAAACACATGTAGAATGAAAAAATAAAATTTTAAAACCAAATAAGATATATATTATAGGAAATTAAATAATATATCAATAATTATCTTGGTATCCAATTATGGGTAATGATATATAAATTATTTATCATGTGTAAAATAGTTATAGCTATAAACACATAATGGTAATATTATGCTATAACTAATTAATGTACCCATGATAAAAAATAAATAAGTAATTAAAAATGTTAATATTTTGTTAAATCATATATTTGGTTATTTATGTTTTTTATATAGGGCCTAAGTGTGATAAAAAAGGGAAGGAAACAAGGTAATGGTTTCGTCTCAAAACATCATTCTTTGAGACAGATGTTATTTTATGCACATAATATTTTTAAATGGTGTATATACGTCCAATAGGATAAATAATATCATGAATTTAATTATTCAATTAATTTTAACTTCGATGTAAAGGTATTTTCATTTCAAGGGGTTTTTATTAGAATATTCCTTAGAATATAATGGATTTTCATATGATTTTCTCTTAATTGAGACATTTTAATGTTATGATCCAGTTTATTGTTTATATAGTTTATATAATTTAGAAGAATTTATTTTGCAAAGATCCTGGATTATATTCATGTTTCGTATAGAAAAATATTATTTTAAAATTTCCAATGAATTTTGATAAATATTTACTAAAGTTGAAAAGGGTTTCGTGTCTCAAATATCTTCCTTAGGTTATAATCACTCATATTTTCCTATTATCTATCGGAGTTTATATATTCTAACATATGACTAATTTATGATATATTTAAATTTATTTAATGAGAAAAATAATGTTTAACACAAAATATTTCTACCTTTATGATTATATTGATCTATTAATATTTATTTTTATCACGAATAATACCCTTTTATGACAGATTTTTGTCTATATAAATGTTTTTGCTTCCCCACAATGTTATTTTCTCCCTATACAGAACTCAAATTGTTTTTATCTCTAATAATAAATTTTCTCCCCTATATTAATTTCAAAATAACGTATTCATCTCCATTTTAATGAAATGTATTTCAGAAAAAATTATATTCTAAAATCTTCCAAACCGTTTTCCATCCTTTGAAAATAAATAGGCTTTATGATCCCCTACACATTTTATTTTCGTAACCTTATGTATTTTTTATGGTTCAATTATTTATTGTATATATTTTTTAATTGTAAATGTTTTCAAATTATTTCCACATCCCATTTTTTGAAAAATTTACATCTCTCTAAAATCACTATTGTTAAAGATTATTTAAAGTTTAATGGTTTTCAAATTATTTTCAAATATGATTTGTGACATGATTATTTTTCTTTTCAGTGATTGTTTATTTGGAACTATTTATAAAATAGACTAAAAAATTTAGTATATTTTCCATCTCAATGATTTTTTTATAGATTATTTTATACATCATCATATAATACAATTTTTCAAATGTTATGTGAATTTTTTTGTGTTTCACTTATATTTAGCTTCCACATTTTCTCTTGTATGAAGTCATAATTTTATCACCCTTTATATGTTATTATGATTTTTGATCATTTTTAAATTTAGAGTTTTTATTTTCTATGATTTTTTTGTTCATGTTATGTGATGTTTTTGAATTTTCAAAGAAAAAAATTATTTTTCCATGGGTAATTTATTAGATGAATAATGTTTTATTTTCAAGTTTCAGAAACATTTATCGATTTTCATAAGGATGTGGCCGATATCTCCCAAAAAATCATTGGATAAAGGATTATATCTAATGAGATATAAATTCCTGCTGAACATGTTAGTGATTTTACGGTTTTACAAAGGGTGAGTGAGATGGTGTTAATATTTACCGATAATTTTATGTGTGAATGGGTTAGTTAGTAGTTAAGATCTCAATGGGTGAGTGTGATGGTATTAAGATCCACTCACAATTTTACATGTGAATATATTACTAGGTCACTTGGTTCTATAACAGTGAGTGTGAGGGAATTAATCAATAATTAGAATTTTATGTGTGAGCAAGTTTTCAAATATCGAGGTTCACAACGGGTTAGTGTGTTGATGTTTATTTCTACTCAAAATTTTATGAGGGAACATTCCAGTGGGTAGTTGTGTTAAAAAATACAAGAAATCATATGTTTATGATTATGTAACTTTATTCATGATTTTTATTGTTCCTTTTTTATTTTATTGTTTCATGAAAAAAAATTATCATTTGAGATTTTATTCCCATTTTTGATGCTGATGGATAAAAATAATTTTTTCACATTCTTTTAAATCAGATATTTTTCCTTAACCATAATTTTAAACATATTTATGATATCACAATTGTGACCTTTGTTAGGTTATCCCTTACTAAGAGTTTTATCTCACCCCTTTCAAATGTTTCCACTCTAGAGGTTATGAAGATGATTATATCATATGATATATGTTGAATAGTGTCTATTATTGCATGATTGTGGAGAAATGTTCATAAGTGTAGTATAATATAATGTTTATATGTTTAATATATAATTCAATATAAATTTTAGTCTTTTGGGTGTGTGAATGTTTTTGAGTTATATAGTAGTTAAATAATGATATTAATACACTATTTAAGTCATGTTTTGCTTAGGATTCATTAGTTGGTATCGTATTAGGGTTTAGTTATTTGGGAGATTTTTTTGGTTATTTTGGAGATTATTTGAGATAACACTAGTAAAAATATTAAGAAAAGTCTAAGGGGTGTGTATAACTATATGATAAAAAATCAACATGTTGGTAAAATATGGATTAATATTTTACCTGGTAATAAATCTCTATCTAGATATTGTATGTATATGTTGTTTTCTAATGATTCATATAGGGGTAAAAACCTCGAAATTAAATACCTGATTATATATCGACTTTTATTCTGGTTGATGGTGATTTCCCCTTACCACAGACCGTGTTTTTCACTACCGAGCAGTATGTTTTGGTTAATAACATTCTCATTAAAATCCATTATAAAGTATTTATTACATGAATGAATTAACATAAATATGAGATAATCCAACCTAAAGATACCTATATTGAACCCAAGGTGATTCATAATTCCCTTATAGTGTAAAAATTGGCCAATCATGAACAAATTTTTGGTTTTTAAAATGGATGGATTAAATAGAAACCAAGAAAATATTGGATGTGATGGAAAAAATTGTAATAAGAAACCAAGTGGGATATAAGTTGTCCTTAAAACCTTGTGTAGATTCCCAAAAAACTATCTTGAGTTATGATTACTAACTTTAATCTTTACAAAGATCCAAACTCAAAAAAGGGAAGGATGAAGTTTCATAGAATATCAGTTGATGAAGATGATAGAGGAAAATAAGTTCAAATTCCCACCAATCCAAAATGTGGGAAGAAGAACAAAAGGTAATGTATAAATGGTAGAATAAAAGGTTTTAAGTGTTTAATTATTGGCCATTGAGCCGAGACGAAGAAGCTGATCCATGAAACAATGGTGAATAATATCCAATGCCACAAATTTTGGGAGTTTTGGAATTATAAAAAATGAAACCCTAACAAAAAAAGAAAATGGAGATAACAATCATTATAAACCTCCTAAATCAAGAAATAAGGAAATGAATATGCTACCCATAATACAAAAATTAAGACATGCAAAATAAATACAAAAAGTCCACTCACTCAAGTTCTTTTGATAGAATTTATTTCACACAACACTGAGTATAGATTTTAGTCATAGAATAAATTAACTATGTTTGGGGTATGTTAAACGCAGAACCAAATGAATCTTACACTACACACAACCCTAACTTTTCTTACGTTACACGGAAGATCGACTTTTCTCGATAACTTGTGTTGTACACGATACCATGTTTCCCTAAACAAAGATATATTATTAAAATATTATGGTTTAATGAGATATGAACTAGACGTTTTGAATATTATTAACCACATATTAAATTTTATATCATTGGAATTTATCCTACACATTTTATAGAACACAATATGAGAAAAAAAATAAATTTTTTCGGATAAAAGAAGTATTTTTTAAAAAAATGCTGTTTTACTGCCTTTTGGTGGGGTAACCATTTTAAATATATTTTTGACATGTTTATATATTTAATTTTAAAAAATAAACTTCTTCTTTTGAATCTGAATTTAAAATTTTACTTTGGATGATTTTTTCATATCTTTCAAACAACTTTCATATTTTGATAAATAGTGAAAATAAGCTAAATTTTAATTGAAAACAACTTTTTCATCAAATTAATTTATATGGATAAAATATATAATTTAATGGTTTTAAATTATAAGTATAATATATTTTTCTAGTTTAATACAATTTAAGTCATTTTCATTTATTTTACATTTAATTCATATGTAAAAACATTTCAATCATTTGCAATGTTTTAACTTTTAAACAAAAACATATTTTTTTCCGAAAACAAGATTAATTTTAAATCAATTACTAAAATTTATGTGTTTTTAATTTTTAAAAATTGTTCAATATTTGGGATAAGTAGGTCCAAATTATGTAAACAAGATTCTTTTATATTTGGGCATTATTAATAATAAATTTTTTAATTATTTTATTACTATAGTTAAAGCTAAATCAGGTAATTAAGGGTAAAAATAATATTAAAAAATTACCATAACACCTTACAAAATTATACTGGAAAAATAAAGGAAGATCCATATTACCTAAGGGTGTGAATAGATTTATTTTATGGGGGTTTTCCATGAAAATGATGTAATTATTATTAAAACCAAATAAAGTGACAACATGTCACTCTCTTATATCTTATAACTGTGATAATTTTAATATAGGGATAAACTTCATAAAACATTGAAAGTAAATATTAAAAAGATATATAATTATATTATCTATGTCAGATGAATTTATTTATAATTTTTATAGATTGTTTAATTATCATTAATGATGACACAATAGTGGTGTAATTTTTTTATTAATTGGGATTTCAAATAAATTGTTTTAAAAATAATAAAAGATATATCATATGAACTAATTAAAGTTCTACAAAAATATTATAGGTTACTATGACATTTTAGGAGTGTATTAAATTTTTATTTTCTAATTTATCTTTTTTGGGAATTTTATTTAAAGTCAAATAAATGAATATTGTCAAAATTGACACTAGTGATATTTTATAAAAATAACAATTTATTAAATTATTTAAACAACATTAAAATATTTAAAAATTAAAAAGTGATAATTATAAAATCTAAAATGACATTAAATAAATATTTATATTCAATTAACACCTTATAAGTAAATATTTATAAACATTAAAAATTTAAAATGTTATTACTATAATTAAAATTAAATAGAATAACAATTTGTTAATTAAACTTATAATGCTTAAATTGACATAAAAATTGTCTAAAATTAATTTTTTGATGATATTACAACCCTATATAATATCATAATTGAATTTGAGGCCTTTTTGAGTTTTTTACGTTGGGTTTGATATTATTATAATTTATTATTTTTGAGATTTTCCTAAAGTGCCCCTCTCCTCTCTTATAAAATGGAAACTACTCCATCCCCAATTAACTCCATTTTGAGCCTTCAATATTGTCTAAAATCTGCCAATTTCTATTATAAACGTTACTATTTACACTCTAGATGTTATGGTATTTTAAAAATACCTCCTCTAGTGCCATAATAAAAAATTTAAAGGAGGCACGTCAAGGAAGAGGTAATCTCTTCTACCAACTCTTTAAAATTTATTTCTTATTCTACACACACTTATTTATTTGTTTCATTATAAATTAATAACATCAGTATCAATCATATATTGATATTTTATTATAAATATGAAACAATCCAACTTCACATTCTATCCATTCTATAAAAAATGAAATCACCACGCGTGCATACGTACGACTTACCGTCTCAACTCCGTGGTGTAATATGTTTTTAACCACCACCTTACTTGGATGGATATAATGGTAGAAATAATAATTTTATACGAATATTATAACATGATTCTAATTTTGAGATATTATATACTATCCAGTTCAATACCATTCATCATTTATGGGAACGATATCATCTCTAGTGTGTGCGTATGACTTACCATATCCAAGACGCCATGAGATTTATTCTCCACATTAACCATTCAAGAGAGATTATAATTTATATATAATAAATAGTATTGAAATATATGACATAATAATACTACTGAATTTATTTGTGTATATATATGTCATTTTATTACTTCTATTCAATTCAATAAGGAAACTAAAACAGCGTTCATGCGTACGTACGACCTACCCTCTCAATGACCGGTGTATTCTATTTAATTTATCTATATTATATTTATATACTGAATATATGTGATATATAAATCATGTTTTACATTATGGAAGTAAGTAAATCATGAAATAAGTAATAATATAAATAAATATAATTCAAAAAACGTATGATAAATAAAACGATTATTACCCAAAACGTTCCATTAACATGAAATTGTCAAATAAATGGGTAATATAAAGTCATAAGTGAATAATATATGATATCATGAATATTATTATGGTTATGTTACAAGTTAAAAAAAATTTTAGACCGAATATAATAGAGTTTCACACACATACGGAAAAAATATGACCTAAGGTAAGGGATAATTTTTCAATTTTATATTTATCTGTGATTGTTTATACATAAGTATTTAATGGAGGTATATTTATCATCCATGTTTATGTTTTCTAAAAATGTTTTCATAAAACATTTACTAATAATCTACACATTTTTAGAGTCATTTTTACCCATTTTTTGAATTTAACTACATGGTATAGAATGAATCCTTTTTTTGTTTTCCATACGAGGTTCTATTTGACCTTTCCGAAAAAAGTTTGAGGAGAATGTTTTTTTAACTTATATAAAATGAAAGTATTTTTAAACTTTTATATTTAATGATTTACATAAAAATTACTTTATAAAATATCAATTTTAATTTCAATTAAATTATTTATTTTAAAATAGCATGACATTTTGAGAAAAGAAAACATTTTTGTTGAAGAAATCATATTTTCCTCAGGAATTAAGTTCATGTGTTTTATTAAAATTATTTTCCATCTAATATAACATAGGGTATGTATCTATCCTTATTATTACATTTATTTTATTATGTTAATGATGGAATTGTTTTTATGATGTACATTTATCTTATATGAATTATGTTATGATGAAATTATGTTTAAGAATCACATTTTATTTCACGGGTTATTCTATGATGAATGATTTATGTTTTGTGGAACTTGTAAGAATGATTTAGTTATGAGTTTTGTGGGATCTATATCTCCTTCCAATGCATTAGGTAAAGATTTATATCTTCTAAGACATTAATGACTGAATGGTGAGTAAATTCAGTTCCGTAATACAGGGATGGAAGAACAAGTAAATCTGGTTCATTAATACATGGTTTGAACGATAAGTAAACCCGATTCAGTATACACTATATCCACTATGATGTTCTTGGAAGCAATTCCTTTATACTATGGAAATTATATTATGTGCTTATTATTTTTCAACAATTACATGGTTTATGCCAATGCTATTCTATCAGGGTTAATTTTCATTTATGATCCATTCCTTACGTACTTCCATTATTTAATTGATGACTCTCTATTTTGATGTTTAAACATTATGTTATTGTTTTATGTTTAAATGTTTTTGGTTTGTATTATGTCCTCCATTTTTTCCCTTACTAATCATTTTAGATCACCCTTTTTATATTTTTGTTTCCCCAGGATATAAAGAAAGGTTTTAGGTAAGAAAAATTGGTAAGATCATTGTAAGAGATGTTAAAGATCTTTCACTAAGCTAGAATTATGTGTTCTGAGTTTCCAAAGACACTAAAATAATATGGTCTTTGGGTTTCTATTTGTGTTATGTATTAAGTATTCCGCAAAATTAATGTAATGTCCATGTACATCAATATTTTTCACTACATATATGCTTCATGAAATAAATATTTTCCCTCCTTTGGAGAATCTCGATATGATTTTGGAAATTTATTGGTTATCTCATTGTAAGATTCATAGTAACCTATAAAATATAGAAATAAAATTTCATATTTCAAAATAACATATGAAAATATAATAGTAAAAGGATGATTATGTACCCTCTAGGAAAAACAACTCCATTTTAGGAGTCATGATAAATAATTATGAGGGTTGATTAACCCAAATAGTTATAAGTAAAATTGTTTGTTTGATATGCCTATTAGGAAAGAAAATAAGAGATTTATAGAATCGTTGAAATAAATAATGTTTATAACAGATTTAAATTTTACACTCAAGTCATATTAATATTATGGATACCCACTTAATATTATCATTATAAGGTGATAATTAAAACATTTATCATGTCAGTTATTGAAGGGAAAAAATATAAGGACCCATGATTTTGGATCCTTTAAAACACATAATTTGTTCTATAACTTGTGTAATGGGGTAAGAAAACCACAACACATTAATAGGTATTTTTTCACAAAACTATAAAAACTCTAATATTGTAAACCATTATTAATTATTACCTTCATAAGTTAAATAATTGATATGAGTTAATATTGAAATGTTTATTCTATGTAAATGTCATTTTATTGATATTAGATATTTTTTTAAAGTTGTATGAATTTAAAAATTATATAATTTAAATTTGATAAATTATATTTTATTTTTAAATTCCTTATAAAAAGAAGATTAGGATTTATTTTTAAAATGTTTTTAAAATAATTGTGTTTTAGGTGGATAGTAAAAAATATTAATTTTCGGAACACCATTATTTTATATAGCTTAGATTTTATTTAATCAATTTCTTTAAAAAATATATATTAAAAATTATAATAAATCATTTTAAAATACTATAATCCCATTATCAAAAATTTGAATATTAATAGTGTTTTAATGAAAACCATTTTTGTATTGTTTTGTTTAATTAAATATATTATGATGAAATAAAGTTTATTATTTCTTATATTTTTTTGTAAATAATCCTCGAATGAGAATAATGAATTTAAATTCAAAGGATTCAATGACTATGATAATTCTATTCAATTAATAAATATTTTCCTATAAATATAATCCATTTCAAAAAATTGGTTCTTTCATATTATGTGCTCTAAATTTAGGTTTTATTCCCAAACATAGAAAGTTAATTTGATAAAATGATTCTTATGTTTGAGATAATAATATTAATACTGTATAAATATAAGATTTAATTTTTATGTATAAAATTTATATTATTAGTATTAATGCTAATGATCTCGATATTGTGGAAACCGTTATTTTTAAATTACTGTTTTATTAAAACCAATGAATTGATAATGAATTAATTAAATTTAAATACTCTAAATAATTAATGTGATATGATGTATAAAAAAATAAATAATATATATAAATACTCATTCAATTGGAAATAAAAACTAAATAATATTTAGAATCCATAATGGTCAAAATGATATTTTTCTACTAAAGTATTTTTTCTTTTCATTATCTATTTTAATTGAAAATATAATTTTATATTTATTAAAAATTGAATTTGATTAAATGGGGGTTAGTTTTTTTACATAAAATAGAAAATTGGTTATATGTGTTATTTTATAATTTTTATACAACATAGAATCATTTAGTTGTAAACTGGTTACCCATTTTAAATGTGAAAGAGTAAAATGTAGAAATATAGTGGTAAAAAACTGATAACATGGTTAAAAGATCTGTGTAAATAACATTTTGATTATTTATCAACAAAAATTCTCCCAAAACTCCATTATTTATAATATTTGTTGTCACTAATATAGTAATAGAGTTATGGAATAATTAAAATATAAAGGCAGTTTAAAAAAGTGACTTTTTCTTTTCTAATAAAATGAGGATACATAAAAGATTTAAAAAACAGTTATGTTATTTTAATTAATAGTATAAAATATTTCAGTTTACTCTACCAATAATCATATAAAAAAGGTTTCCCTAGTTAACTCATAGCTAGCCTTGATGCTTCAATTTAAAGGAAACATCTAAGGAAAAATTAAGTCTCCAACATAAGCACTATGTCCTTATTCTGTTTTTATTTTTAATATTACTCATTAAAATATATTATTACCATAAAAATATTTCAGATTTAATAAAAGTAATATAATTATATTTTTTTATATTAATGGTACAACACTTAGTTATTCCATTCCATTATTATAGAAAAAATTAACATCAATCATTCATCATGTGAACTGCCTCTTCCATGAAGAATCATTTTTTATTTTTTTTGTTTTTCCTTATTCATAAAAACATATCCAAAAATGGTTCAAAATTATAAAGAAATAAAAATAATATCACTTTAATTATTTCAAAATGTTATTATTCCAAATGAAACACCTCTTTATCTATACTAACAAAAAATGTTAATTTTTGTTCATGTTTATGTTGGTTGAAACACCTATATGAACGATGCTTTAAAATATGCTTATGGATGGAAATGGGAACATGTAAACTAATATTATTAAAATATAATAATAAATTAATTATTTTTTATGTTTTTTAATATATTATATTAATTTTTTCACTTATTATTAAAGTATCATTTTCAATCACAAAAATTACGAAAATAAGTTATTATCAATTAAGTTTTCATATTATGTAAAAATATTACAAATACAATAAAATTGTTTAATTTTAAACAACTATTAGTTACATATTATATAAAAATAAATAATATGTCAATAATTAACTTGGTATCATATTATGAGAAATGATATAAAAATATTAAACATGTGTAAGGCATTTATAGTTATTAACACCTAATGATCATAAAATTATATAACTAATTAATGTAAAAATGATAAAAAAATTAATTATGATTATTAAAAAATAACATTTATGAGTAATTTTATGGAATAGAATATTATGTTGTTTATATTTTTCATACATGAACTTTTATTGTGATAAATTAAGTACGAAAACAATGTAAGGGTTTCATATCAAAACATCAATCACTATAAAATATGATCTCTTATACACAAAGTTTATTTTAAATGATGTATAGTCTACCAATTGGAAATATAAAAAAAACTAATTATCCTTATTCATGGTATTTTAATTTCAAATTCATGCCCCTTTTTTCAAGGGGTTTTTTTGTAGAATGATCTTTATGCAAAAATGTGTTTTCATCTAAAATTTTCATTCTTGAGATGTGTTTTAATATTATGCACTAATATATTATTTAGGTGGTTTATATAATTATGAATAATTTATTTTAACAAATACAATTATTCATTTTATGGTTTTTATAAAACCATATTATTTTCCAACTTCCAATGAATTTTGATTCCAAAAGTACAAAATTTGTATGTAGTTTTCATGACTGAAATGACTTCCTTGGGTCTTAATCCGTATTATTTTCCTATAATCATTAAAAAGTTATAAATTCAAACTTGTGATGAAATTATTTCCTATTTACACATTATTTTCTATGGGATATAATTTTTCACAATTAATTATTTAATCTTTATTATTTTTTGTTTCTTTAAAATGTATTTATGTTAAGAATAATAACCATTTATTTTGATTGTTTTTTAATCTATATACATGTTTTACTGATAGAAATTTTTTCCTTTATCTAGTGGAAAGTAATTTGTTTATCTCTAATTACTCTATTTATCCCATTTATTCACATTAAAAATTATTGTTTCATAATCCCTTTAATGATGTGGGTGTAAAAAAGGGTTTTCCAAAATTTTGGAAGGATTTTTCCAACCTTTAAAATTAAGAGGTTTTTTCATTCATTCATTTTGATAACATTTATTTGTTTTAAGGTTCTGTTATTAAATATTATTAAAAAATTAAACAATTTCAAATCATTTATATATCTACTTTTTTAAAAACTTGAGGCCTTTCCCAAGTCATAATTAATATAGGATCTTTTTATAAAAAAAATTTCAATTTATTTTCACTTATCCATTTTGATAACCTTTATTCATATTCAATGAAAATTCATTTAAAACTCTGTATAAAAATGTTTTTGAAAAAAATTATTCTCTTTCCCTTTTAAAATAAATGATTTTAATAGTAATTAAAACAACATATCTTAAGAAAATTATTAAAAGGTTTGGTAAAATTTATTGTATTTCCATTCTATTTACCATCCAAGGTTTATCTTATATAAAGTGATGTTTTTATCACCATATATATGTTATTATTTCATTTATTAATATGGGAAATTAGAGGTTTGATATTCTATGATTTGTTAAGTTTAATTTATGTGATGTTTTATAATGTTTTAAGAAACCGATTCTTTTTTACATGGGTTCTTTATGAGGTGTTAAATGTTTTCAATTTTAATTGGATGAAAAATGTATGGATTATGAGATGAATGAGATCTATATCACTTTATAAAAAATTGGTAAAATGATTATATCTTGTGAGATAGAAGTGTTATTTATACAGGTCTGCGAGTGTCTAGGTTGAAAAAGGGTCAGTATGACTGTGTTAATTAGTACTCACCATTTTATGTGTGAACATATTAGTGAGAAGATAGGTTCATAAAGGGTGAGTGTGATGGTATTGAGGTCTACTCATGATTTTACATTTTAATAGGTTATTAAGTAATGTGGTTTATAATTGGTGAGTTTTATGGAATTGATCTATACTCCCAATTTTATGTGTGAATATGATAGTGAGTGTCTAGGTTCACAAAGGTTGAGTGTGATGGAATTTATCTATAATAATAATTTTATGAGTGAATGAGTGGGTGGATAGCCAGGATCACAACGATTAGAAATCCTTTTTTTATGATTATGAAACATTCTTCCCTATGTCCATGGATCCTATTATATGCTACATGTTTTATTTTATTTTACCATGGTAAAAGTTTTATCATTTTACATTTTATGCATATTTTTCATTATCTTCTTTAACACTTATTATTTTATGTTCCTTGAAATATGATAATTTTCCTTATTCATGATTTTCTACATGTTTGTGTACTATCTATTTTAGCCTTGGTTATTTAATCCATTTCTGAGTGTTAAAGATTACCCCTTTATTAATATTTATGTAGATAATTTCGATAGAAATAAGATTTTTAGTCTTTGGATTTTGTGACAGATTGTGTTATGTGTTATTTAAATCATGGGATTAATATAATATTTAAGTAATGTTTATCTTGGGTCACTTCACAAAGGGTATAAAAAACACAAATTAGAGGCATTACCCGTAATATATGATAATGATCAAGTGATAAGAGATAAGATAAACAACTAAAAAGAATCTCCATCCCAAAATATAAAAGAACCTGACCATCCCACTATGTTTGTCGGGCTATAAAAATAATGTCTAGAATGTAAATACCCAAAAAAACTAATGTAGCAACTCAAAAAAATGTCTGATGTCTAAGCTATTAATGCCTAGTTTTTTCCCTACAACCCTATTGGAAACCAAAATATATATTTTATTTATTCATATAGTGACCATAATATGCATACTCAGTATGATCATACCTAATTTCACCCTTTAAAATGTGAAAAGTGTAAAATAATTAAATTGTAAATAAACATTCGTACCAAAAAGCACTAATCATGTCATATTTCAACCCTCCTTACCAGGAATTACTCACTCAATAATGCAACAAATTAGTAAGGTAATATTAAGAAAACAACTATAAGAGAAATCTACATCCACTACCCCCATAGAGTTTTTCCTCCCACACCATAATATCAAACATCATGTAATTATATCCCTCCAACCCCATCTCATCAAAATTTATCAAGATATATCTAATGTGGTTTGAGTCATGATCCATCCTACCCCAACCTCCTATAGGTCCTAATATCCTATGTTGTAATCATTGTTATTGTACTCATATATCATGAAATTTCCACATCATTAATCACATCATCACATATCTAACCAAAATCCCATATCAAGAGTAGTTGGATAACATGAATGTGAAGGACGTCAATATCATTCCCTCCTCCTACCATGGATAACCCACACTACATATCACATTATATTATCATCAGAACTCAGAAAAAAAAATTCTATATTGACTCATTTTTTTCTTTTATGGAATTGGAGTACATTAAGGAATATTTTCAAATCATTGTATAAAGACAACACCACATTTTGAGGTCCGGTTAGCCCAAAATTTATATTATAAAAGTATGAATATTATTAATATCACGCACATGTATTTTTTTAGGAAAAGTTAAATAACACCCAAATGAAGTATCAGATTGGAAATTTTAGACCAAAGTTGAGTATGAAACACTGGGTTTACCCAATGAATGAAATATGGTTGGTCATCCCCAAATGTACTGTTCAGGTAGTCGATGGAAGTGTGTTTAATTAAAATAAATAATTAAATTAATTTTTTGTTATTTTAAATACCCATTATCTAAATTCATATATAAATACCTAATTATAATAACTCTATAGGTTAATGTGTATAACCCCTAAGAGAATTGAGAGGAACTTTCACTTTTTTTCATTAGTGGATTGTATTGAAGGACGATTAATGATCTGATCAAGGTGGGCCGAGAGATGTGAAAGTAGCGGGACCTATACATAATTGGAGAATATATTCTTCATGAATGATCAATCCCAATCAATGAAGGTATATTCAATTTTCAGATCTTTCCCTTGTGATTAAATTATTGAGTATTTATATTTTATCCTCTTTTGATATATGTTTATCCGACCTTTTCATGAGCCTGTTTAATTTGTTTATATCCTTTATTATTGATTTTCTAAGCCTCCCACCCTGTATTTCCCATATTTATGATCTTTGGATGATATATATTGTCCACTAATGGACAGAGATTTGTTTTTTTCTGAATTTCTCCTCACCATTCTTGGAATTCATTACTATTTTCCATTGGGGTCATGGTTTGAAATTTCCAGGGTAGATTCAAACATGATCAGACACAAGAGTTCCTGTTTTTTGTTTTAGTAATGATTAGGCTAGATATTTGTATATGTAATGGGATGGATATTGGTTGGTACATTGCGGATTTATCATTTGGAGTGGTGGTGGAGAAGAAATGCATACGAGATTCACTATGGGCTTCGATAGGGTGTACAAACTCCCAATTTCTAACCATCAAAGGTTGGAGATTGAATGACATAGACCTAACATTCGATCCTAATAGATTTGGAGTGGTAATCATGAATGATTTTATGGGGAATTCATGAATCTTAAATACAGATTTAGAAATGAGTTTTCTATAGAAAAATATACTATATGCAATGTAGTCTGATGAACACATTCCATTTTTCCACTAGATGTCATGCTAGAATTTCAGGAAGAGTTAAGGATCACATGTTGTGTGGAAGGGGCCACACTGCATGTGAACATACCTAGGAAGAGAATCTCTATGCCATATGTATATACCCAGGATCCCATGACGGATGAAATTTTGTGTACTCAGGGAGTACATGGGAATAGGATAACACCTGGGCATGTCTAGTTATATAGCTAGGTACATGGTTATGACTTGATGTATATGGGAATGTCTTGGAGTACATAGGCAGGACCCAAGTGGTTGATACATGCCGTGTATAACCCTTACATTCAATTTACAATGACATGGATTCCAAATCCGTGCCTTGATGAGAATAATGTAACATGAAAAAGTGTTGACACATTCGATGTGGATCCCTTAAAGGCCATGTACTTCCTTGTATTACATATTCCCCTTTCCTTTCGTTTATATGGACACAAATTTGGGCATGTATGCAGCCTTTTCAAATTGTTTTTCACATAGAAAACAATGGTTCCCTTTATTGTGTAAAATGATATATTGTGTGAAATGATTCTTGTACGACACTTCTTTAGGTAATTCTCAATGATGATAATGATAAAGGAAGGATCCACAAAGAGATATCACGATCAATACTCCCCTATCGCACCAGGGAACATGTTCCTTATATTATTAGAGTGATTTCAAGTTCAGTACACACTTGTTTTAAAAGAAGGTTGGGTCCCCATACTCTTATTACAGATAGGTATACTACTCTGATACACAATGAATGAGTCCTCTATCCATGGAGTGGTACTCCCATGGCTTCAATCTCTAGAAGGGGTTGGGTCCCCCATAGGAGTGGAATCTCATTCAAATATATAGGGCCGTAACAAGGAGTGGTCCCCACCACCCATATTCGAGTGATTTTACATAGAATGCATGATTAGGAGTTGTGGATCCCTCGAGACAGGGATAGTAGTAGTGAGGTGTGGGTCCCATCACATAGACTCTTTTATGGTTATGCAAGATGATGTGCATCAGAGATGGACCACATAGTTTTAGGGTGGCTAATATTTCATAGATGTACATTGAAGATGGAGATACCTTTTACCTCTAATTTGGGATTCTCTTTGAGAATATATGGTTATTTATAGTTGTTTCCATAGTTTTTATTTTAAATTACTTCATTATGTTAAGATGAATACTTTTTTCATATCTTTCTATTGATCCATTTTTTGGTTTATAAGGAATCCATTTGCGTATGTATATACTCACCCCTCATGATCTTTTCCCATATGTTCCATGTCTTATACATACAACATACATCTTTTCAGTGAGATCTTTGTAGCATAGTGATACTCAGGATCATAGGTTGTGTATGGTGGTCAGGCTTCGAGATCAGGAGCTAGGCTCTCTCGACAATTTTCTATTCCAGTTTTTGTCAGGTTGGGAGTTAATTTCTTCTAAAGCATGTATTTGTCCACTAAACACATTGGTTGTATTAAATAACATTCTAATTTATTCTCTATATGTATTTCATGCATGGTTTTCTCTATATGTTACTATATTTTAGTATAATATTATCCATTAATGCATTGAGATAGCTGGGTCTGTGCATACAAGTACATTAGAAAAATGACTTCCATGGTATATTATTTTTTATTAGTACTTGTTGCTAGCCCCTATCCAATTAATGGTAGACATGGGGTTTCCATGACTTGGTCTTCGACTGGATATGTAGGCCTCAGTGGGTCAGTTCATGATATATTTGTATCAAATGTTGGTTTATTCCTTGGGTGGGTGTTTGGATTTATCCTCTTATGAGGATTTTATAGGACTTATCTAAATAATGTCAAATTGTCTCGAGTGTAGCTTTTATGAAATGTGACCTAGTGTGGGTGCAGTGGAATATGAATTTACTCACCTGAAATCTGACTACCTATTTGTTGACATAGTATACTGAGATCCCGGTTACATGGAACGAATGGTACATGCATTATATAGGATTGATTCCTTTTACTATCTTTCTTGGGACAACTCCCTAGTTATTCTCTTTGATCATGGTACATATTTATAATTATCAAGATGAATACATGAAGATAAATATCTAGGATTGTAATGAAATGTTGTGATGATGGCCTGTTGAGCTCTGAGACCATAGTTTAGGGAACCTTTTAGGATGTGTTCTCTCAATTGGTGCAACAATTAGTGCTACCACCTATTGAACATCACATGGACCCACCTCCATAGTTCCAATTGGATGACCATATTCATGTTGGGTATTCAAGGGATCTAGAAGGGTAGAATAATGATATACATTGTTTTTTACCTTTATGTGAGTTCCATAAATAGAAAAATCAATGGTTTTGTGATGAGATAGAACCCCAAGGAAGTGGTTCAAGTCTTCCAGTATTTGAACCTTATCATATCTGACAATTACATTGGAGACCAATATTCATTGTGAGCAGTATTGGATCAATAGGTACCAACGGATGTTCCACCAAATCTAGGGGTGGATCATGGGACTTAGATATAGATATATCATAGGCTTCTTGGGGATCCAGATCTCCCATCCTAGGTAGTATAAGACTAGTATGATCTTGTGGTGTTAAGGTACTTCTTAGATTAGACCCCTCTTAATTGTGGTCATAGTGGTGATACTTATACTAGAAGACACTTATCATTGGTAAATCCCTATATTCATGATGAATGATATGAATTCAAGAATACAAGGAATAGGGGCACTTACACCACTGAGAAGCATCCTTGTGATGTGATTAAAATCATACATGTGAGTCAGTGTTTCTCAAAATGGATAGTCTTGAGGTGTGGAGTATGAGTTTCTTAAACATGTATGTTTGATGTTATCTTGATGTGATAAGGTGTTGAATATGGTCCTAGTTAAGGAGTATAGGAAGGCATGTAGAATTCAGGATTTAGCCAATAGAGACTTGTGACCTAGAGGATCCAGGTGTGATCGATGTATGATTGGTGTATAATTTTCTACAATTGTTGTTTTGGTATATGTTCATAATTAAATTTCAAAGGATGTGCCACCTATTCGATGACTGGTTATTCTAGTGTATCCTTTTAGCCCAATCCTTATGTTTGAAGGCTCTATCAAAGAGCATTATAGGTCATGAAATATATTTAGCCATGTTGCCAGAATTTTAGAGGAGAGAGACCCTCACATTGAATCTTTCCATAGCCAGTGGTGAGGCCCAACGATGTTTTACTTGGTATGGACTAGTTTCCTACTTTCCATGACTATAAATCTATCACTAGTGAGACTTTTAGTGTAACAATATTGGAAGAACCTAATTTCCTTTATGGATGAAAAGTTATCCTAGGAACAACCAAATGTGCTCATCAGTAGGAGGATACAACCCATTCCTTATGAATTGGATATTATGACCCTTAGTGAAGCATATTCTATGTGCTTTCATTTTCTTAGGATATTGGAGGAATTTATGGATTTATTCCTTAAAGATGTTCCAGGATTACGTCTGAGGATATATATGAACCTCTATTTAGACTTTCGCTAGGGATGTATAAATATTTAAATTAACATATCAGATGACCTCATGTAGTTCTGAGAGAGAAGGGTGTAGTTGTGGAACATTAAAGAAAAGGGATTTATATAACCCATTGTGTCCCCCTGGGTAGCACCAATTTTTTTTGGGAAAAATGAATATGGTAACATGAGTTTCTATGTTTTTTATCCATTCATAAACCATGTAATGTTAACGAACAAGTACACCTTGATGAGGATTGATGACCTATTTGTTCTTTTTTATGGCATGAGGTGGTTCTAGAAGATCGATCTTAGGTTCGTCTACAACTGGTTGATGGTTTTTAATGCTAGTATTCTAAAAGAGGAATTGTGATATCTCTTTATACATTATAATTTCCTAGTTATATCATTTGATGTGATGAGTTTCCCCATTGTGTTTTTAGATTTGATGAACCAGATCTTCCAGAAATACATGGAATGATTTGAGGTTGGATTCATTGAAGATATACTAATTTACACTATATTAGAGGTGGATCATTATATTAACTTGATTATGGTCCTAGAGATAATCAAGGAACACAAACATTATAGTATTCTCTTGAAGTACCCGTTTTGGATTCATGAGGTTCAGTTTTTAGGGAATGTCATTTCTAAGAATGGTCTATCCCGAACCATGGAAAATATTGAGGTAGTGATTTCATGGTAGGCACCCAAGATTTTTACATAGGTACGAAGATTTCTTGGGTTAGTGGGGTACTACATGAGATTCATTCCTTAATTTACCTGATTAGAAACCAATTTTACTAGCCTGACATGGAATGAGAATCCATTTATATAGATCAAGAGGTGTCTGGGAACCTTTAAGTGGCTGACGTTGAGGTTGTCCAGTGCCCCTATGATGAGACTACCAGAGGGGGGCATGGAGTTGGTAGTGTTTTATGATGCCTCTAGAGATATAATAAATTGTGTGTTTATTTAGAGACATGAAGTGGTTACATATGGTTTAAGGTAAAAGATACACTATGAGAAGAAATATGTGACTCATGACTTGAATTTGGTCGTGGTAGTCATTTGTTTGAATATGAAGAGTCACTATCTTCTTGGAGAGATTTATTTATTTACATAGACCACATGAGTATTAGGTATATATTCAATATGATCTATCTTAAACTAATATAGATGTGGTGGTTGGTGTTTTTATAGGACTATGACTTTGAGATAGTAAATACTCCTGGAAAGAGAAATATGGATTCTGATACCCTTTGCAGGAATTTTTGTTCATGTATTTTGGAGTAGGCGTCAGATTAGATTGATTTTTTAAGCATTCACTAGTAGAGGAGAGGGGTGTATTTTTTAATCAGTTTATGGTGTTGGCTCCTCTACTCCATTATCATGTGAGAGAGATCTAGTTGAGAGACATCAATAATTAGGTTCTATGGGACCATATATAATTATAGGATGCACCTAATGGATTATTTGAAGGAGGGGAGCACTAAATTCTTTTCTAGGATGGAAATTGTTCTAGTCATGAATCAAGAGGAGGTTATGTGAGAGTTTCATAAATCTACATTTTTTTTACAAACTAGTGTGAGAAAGATGTAAAAGTACCATCAACAATAGTTTTGGTGGGATAAAGTGAGGTAGAGCTTGGCTGAGTTTGTCTCTCAGTGTCTCACTTATTAGTAAGTGTTGGATGACTACTGGGTTCTGGTAGGATTGATTTATCCTCTTGAGATCAAAGATTAGAAATGGGATGGAATATCTGTAGAAATTTTGATAGGGATTCCATGGATAAAGTGAGTCAATGATTCCATCTAGGTAATAGTTGATTGACTTATAATGTCATCACACTTCCTTGGAATTAAGGATAAGAGTTTTTTGGAATGTTTGGGGAAGTAGTACATGTGTTAGATTGTCCAAATCCATGTGGTACACTCTTTTATTTTATCCATCCATGATATGTGGTTTATGAAATGGTTGGAGAGAGGCCTATAGAAGGCATTTATGACCCAGTTGATGATGATTATAACATTTCACCCCCATAAATATTGGATGACTAAGAGAACTATCCATGTGTTTGAGGATACACTATGGTATTTTGTATTAGAATCTATCTCGAGTTATGAGGATCATATTCCATTGGTATATTTGTCTTATAATAAAAGCTATCACTCTAATATCAAAAATGAAGTTCACCCTTCTAAGAGACAATGATGTTCTCCCTTATGTTTGAATACGATTTTATAGACATCTCTTAATGGGATAGAGATGGTGTAGGTCATCAGGAAGAATGTTTAGGTAATCAACATGTGCATGAAGAAAACCAAGAGCTGACATAAATATTACCCAGATTTATGTTATAGGAATTTGATGTTTGATAAGGGAGACATTGTCTTCATCAGACTCTCCCCATGAGGAGGATTATAGATATATTTATAGGTAGAAAAGATATCTCTAAGGTTAATCAAGACATTCAAGATCTTATAGAGGGTTG
Source organism: Viscum album (assembly GCA_963277665.1). Classification (NCBI taxonomy): domain Eukaryota; kingdom Viridiplantae; phylum Streptophyta; class Magnoliopsida; order Santalales; family Viscaceae; genus Viscum; species Viscum album. Next base: position 498,908,369 of record OY728133.1, read on the forward strand.
GCGAGGTTGCTTCCTTCCGAGCCTAACCATCATAGTTGGAGCAGGTGCATGATGCCTTACATGTATATCATCTGATGGGATAAATACCGGATCACACACATGTTATTGACTAGGGAAATCTAGATTGAGGACAGAGTTACCTTCATGGACTACCCATTGGAGATAGAGGAATGGTTATAGAGGATACATTGAGGATGTACCATTTTCATAGTTCAGTACCTTGGTATCATGGGATCATGTAGTAGTGTTCCTGGGAGAATGAGATCGAGATGAAGGCTCAGTACCCCCAAAATATTGTATATCATGTTCATTTTTTGGTGAAAATTCATGACGGGGGGGTGGGGGGGTGGGGGGGGGGATTGGTGACATGGTTTTTACCTATTAATACTTTCAAGTAATTAATGAAATAATTTATAACAAACTAATTAAGATGGTGTATGATTCCAATGCCCGGTGAGCCTGTAATTGAAATTATAAAAAGAAAAAAATATATTAATATATCACAAAAAAATAAATTTTCTAAGAAATTTTAATGAATCATAGTAATTGTATGAAATCATAAATATGATACTATAGTTGATTTTGAAATGTGGGGTTTACCCTAGGTGCGACCTTTGGTTGATCGGTGTCAGATATCTAGTTTAGGCAGTCGTTGGTGATACATTTAATTGAAATGATTAATTGATTTTATTTATTTAATTTTTAATACTTTTGACCTCAATCCATCTATAAAAAATTATTATAAAAATTCTATAGGTTTATACACATTAACCCTGGAAGAATTTATAGGATATCTGACTTTTCCTCATTAGCAGATTCCATCGAAGGATGAAATGGGATTAGATCGAGGTGGATCAGGAGGCATCGAATGAAGTGGGAATTCTCATTCACTATATAATGATTTCTTCACAAATTATTGATCCCTATCATGGTATGAATTTTTATTGTGGATTTCACATATATATTAGAATATTGATCCTCTATATTTTATCTTATTTTGATATAACTTTACCTACCCTTCACATGAAACCATTTAATTTATCTATATCTATTATTCTTGATATTACATAATGTTCACCATATATTTCATTTTTTCATTATCCTTGGATGATTCTACTTTACCAATGATGGATAAACCTTTATTTTTTTTATTTCACCCTACTACTCTTCATGTTATTCATAGTTGGTGCATGGGGTCATGATTAGAAAATACTGGGGAGGGATTGAGTGAAATCAGACCCCCCATATTTATGGATGTTGTGTAAAGAATGACCATGATGGTGATTTAATGATATATCAAAATAGATATTGGGTGCTTTTTCATGGATCCAGAATACTATGTAGTGTTGGTGATGGAACATGCACGCGATGTGCTATGGGCTTCAAGAGGATGAAAAGACTTGTTTTTTTTGTCATTGAAGTATGTAGATTGATGAACAATGACTTAAACATCAATTTATGTTTAATTTTAGTGCTCAAAAGACATTATTTATGTAAGAAAGGATGGATTAGAAATAAGTATGATGAATACCTTTTTTTTGGAAAACTCAACAAAATGGCATGTAGCCTAGTTGAACGCACACCATGTAGGCTCCCTGGATGCAATGATATAGTTTCGATCGGAGTTAAGGATCACACAATATGTGGTTGGGACCACACCCCATGTGACCCAACATAGGTAGGAATGGCGTTTTCCAACTACACACACCTAGGATCTTGTGTGGGATAACACATTGTGTATATTGGGAGTACACAGGTGTATGGAGATACTTGGGAATAGACAAATACCCGTACAAGTACACAAGAAAACCACAAAGTATACAAGCATGGATAGAAGCACCTAGGAAAGCCCCAAGTGGATGAGACATTCTGTGTATGACCCTTACACATCATGTACAATGAAATTTATTCTAAATCTATGTGCAAAGGAGAATGTATCTAGATGAATAGGTGGGGCCACATGCCTTGTGGACCTATTACACACTATATACTTCCTTAGGGAACTTATTCAAATCAGATCTTCTTCATTTTTAATGGGATTTTTGGACTGTGGGTACCCTATATTTAGAGCATTTAGCATATAACATGATAATATTTTTAATTATAGAGTATGAGATATGATGAAAGATGTTTCAAACATTAAACTTTTTTGGGTGATGTTCAATGATGGCTATTTTCAACGTAGGATTATTAGAGATATTTTGGGGTCATTACTCCCATGTCACATTAGGGTGTGTGTTCTCCATACTATCAGAGATATGGCATAGTTTGGACTACCCTATCTCATTAGGTCATGGGTTCCAAATACTCTTTACATAGACAGTTATGGTACTCCCCTACATTGGGTGTCGGTCCACTATCTACAGAGTTGTTCTCCACCATTTTTGTGCTCTGGTGTGGTGTAGGTCCTCCTTTAGAGTTGCATCTCCCTCAACCTTGGAGCGCAGTAGAAAGGAGCATCCCCCTCCCCACATATTATAGTGAGGTTTCATGGAATTCATGGTTGAAAGTTGATGCTCCCTTAGGTTATGGAGTGCAGTAGCAAGGATAAGGCCCATCCACACTAATTATTGTATAGTTGTGCATAATATTGGGCATCAAAGATGGACCATTCTAGTTCTAGTCAGACTCATCATTATTAACAGTTTTTTAAATAGAGATCCCATTTCTCTCTTATTTGAGGTTCTTGTTGAGTATATTTGAGTATTTGTGGTTGTTTTCTGAGTTTTTTATTAACATACCTTCATTTGGATGACGTAACAAATTCCATCATATCATTCTATTTCTTTATTTCTGGTTTTTGAGGAGTCCTACTAGGTATGTATATACTCAACCCATTATAATATTTTACCACATGTGTTGAGTCATTTTTAAATAAATAACAATTCAGTGGTGAAATCCGTGGATAATAATTATACATGGGTGCGTTGACATTGTAATGTGGTTGGACATGGAGATCATGAGCTAGTATCTATTAGTTTTTTCCCATTCCAGTTGTTTTCCAGTCAAGACTTAATATCTAGTTGGGCATGTATTTTGACAGTTGTACACTTTTTTTATTCTATCATTATATGTTGTATTCCCTAGAGGTATTACATGCATGGTTTACTTGAGATGTTAATTTATTCATATGCACTTTTTCATGGGGACGGTTAGGTGTGTACATATATGTACATTAAGAAAAGTCCACCATTTTTTATTTATGTATTCCTATTGCTTTAAACCATCCACTTGCCTGTTGGTGGTGGGCTTGGTGTTTCCATGACTAAGCCTTCCACTAAAATGGTAGACCCTAGTGGGTTGGGTCATGATATGTTCCATCATTGTTCGGTACTCCCTACCAAATGGGTACCTCACCATGTACTTCTATAGAATGAATAGGGGGAAGAGTGGGTAATAAACCATCCATTCCTTATCATGCAGTTTTTTGTGAAACACCCACAACACATTTGGGTTTTTGTATATTATACGTTACATGGGTGGGGTTTGTATAAATGTAATATAAAAGTAAAAAATATATATATACACAAACAACATATAAGAGTAACCTAAAGGTTTCACAAAAATATTTCGTCATCTACGTTTATCAATAAAATCATAAAATTGCTACCACATGATAGCACCACTAAAATGAAACACGCCCACACTAAATATCTATACCCACAAAAAATTACATTCTTTGAATTACAGATTCTTCCACCATTTTAAATTATTAAGATAATAAATAATATTTATTATTTATTCCATTAACATCATATTTGATGAAAAATCACTATATCCAACATCTATTTTTAATTTCCATTTAAGTCCAACCAATTCATAATTATTTAATTCGTTAAACTAGTTACCATATGTAAGTAATAGTACACTATATTACCCCTTTTTCATTACCAACCCCATATTCCGTCTATAGAAAACTATTATAACAAGAAACCACATAACAAACCATCATGTCTTAAACAAATTATAATACTGAAACCAACCATCTCAGCATAGTGAACACATATCAACCACTACACATATACACTACCCACAATACATCCCACATCTTAACCCATCACCACCATGATGATATGAACCCCACGTAGCCAACACACCCACAAGGCCAATGAAAAACAATCAACTAGTATATTAAAGAATATTTCCAACCATCTTAAAATAAAAATTCTTTTAAAGGGATTTATTAATTATTTCATCCCCTTTAAAATTTCACATGGTTTCAATATTTACACTAACATTATGATTGTTCATATATATATATAAATATATATAAATATATATAAATATATATATATATATATCTGTACTTATCCTTTTATGGGTGGTGGTTTCAAAAAAATTCACAAAGAGTGTTCTCAATTTATATAAGTGGTTAACTATTTCGAAATTGTCACAACAAAAAAAATTACTGCATCCATGTTTAGATTAAATATCATCACATATTAAATACATTGAATTTGAAAAACATAAAAAACACAGAAAGCCATCAATTTAATTTAACATCAAATATAATTATTCATTATTTAATCTTTCTATAAAATTAATGGAAAATATTAATATTATTGTTACATAAATTCAAAAAAGAACATGGAAAAGGATATCTTACCGGGAAAATGAATTATAGAACACGCTTCACCAAAAATAGGGGGAAAATATGATTTCTCCACCTAGATATCATGATGGTATTCTCTTTATAAATAACACCAAACTTATAGACAATGGATTAATACAAAGGTGAAATAAAATTTATCCTCAAATGTTTCACACATCTATAGAAAATAGGGATGGAACCATTATGTCAAACAGAAATTAAAGCCAAATAAAGAATGAATCTGGTCATTTGTAGGTGACCCCAATGCTCAAGAGAATGGTTTCAAATCATCTAGTCTGAAATATAATAATAAAGGACCTAAATAGAGAAAATATGGTACTTTATGATGGAAGATAAAAATAACTAAATAACTCCAAGTATGAACACATTAAAACTTCCTTTTTTTTAATATGATTTCATTTAAAACATGTGGATTAATGAATTTAAAACAAAAGGACTAATGAATTTAAAATACTACATTAACTCCACAAAAAAATATTTTAAATTTTTTTATTTAATATTTAAATCCAAAACATTATTCCAAAAAAAAATTGACATCTTTTTTTGAAAAGTTTTTTATTTTGAAAACCTATAAAATTTTGAAAATTATTAAACCAAATGTAAGAAGGAATCAACCATATGAAGCAAACAAATGAATATAAGAAGGAACCAACCAACAACACGAAGGAAACAACCAACCACATGAATGAAAAAACTAACCACCTGAAGGAACCATCTAACAGAAGAAAAAAAACCAACAAACAACATAATGAAACCAAATAAATTTATGAAGAAACCATATGATCACCTGAAAGAACCAACTAATTGCAAGAAGAAAGAAACTAAGAACATGGGGAAACCCACTGACCTCATGAAGAAACCAACTAGAAGTAATAAGAAAGAAACCAACCACATGAAGTAACAAAATGAAAACAAGAATAAATGAACTTATTATATAAATAAATCAACTGAAAAAATGAAGGATCCATCTAATCACACAATGGAAGTAGTTATCTCACTGTCATTAAAATGACTGTGAGAGAAAAATTAGAAATTTATAAAAGGTAAAGGGCCCTGAACTCCCTACTATGACATCCTAGAATTGTTAATCTCAATGTAATGGTTTTTGGGACCCAATAAATTATAATAACAAATAATTTCTGAACAAAAATAATAATACATCAGGTCTCATTGGTAAACAATATTGGTAACCAAAATACATGAAAAGAATAAAATATTCAATATATGTGAACATTGGGATCACCATATCCTTATATCATGGACACATAATAATATTCACCATGTTCCACCACACACCAAGGACTATTGGGAATGTTATGTCAATAGAAACTGAGATTTTTGGGTACCAAACAACATCACCAAGAAACTACTTATCATAAAAAACTTTCACTCATTGATCACTAAGCCCATATCTAATCCATAAAACATATTTACAAATAAAACACAAGTGAGAGAAATAAATATTCATTCATGAGTATAAATATATAGATTAGGTAGCCCAAAAATATCAAAATAAAAACATCAAGTTATCTCAAAGACCCTGAAACATGAGAGTAACTGAATGGGTAGAAGATAAGGGATCACAAACATGATATACTTTATATAAATGAAATATAAGAATATAGGGAATAAAATTTTATCCTTATATCATATAAAAAAAATCCTTAAATAATCATATCATCTATGTATCTAGGTCTATATAGGTCTATATAAGACTTAGTGTATCAAAATTCTGGAGCATGATTGGAAGTCACACCTCAATAGTGAATAAGGGTAATAAAAAAATCGTTAAACCACTATAGATCAGATACTCCTAAATTGATCATTTAAGGAATATGAGTACATTATATGATCCCCACTCTCTAAAAAATTAATCCCAATAAGATCAATGCATCACCACTAAGGAAATGAGAAGTGGGTCTTTGACATGAGTGAATAATATATATCAAATTCCACAACCCAACTCTATAAATTAAGAAAACTAGAAATAAATCCTAATCATTATGAGTGTTGTAGGACTCAAACATCCAAAATATCTCAAATATGTCACTTATACATCATCCATCAATATCAATATTTAAGGGAACCCATACCCTATTAGAAGATACATTAGAAGAGAAAGAAACTGACATTTATAAAGAATGCATATCCTGAAATGTTTAGTGTGCATATTATAAGTGTATTATTGAAAAAAACTATGGAGTTAATATACCTTGTACATATGATATGGTTACTTAATCGACAATATATATAATTTACCCATAGCCTAAGATAGATATGCTCTAATAATTTCAACAACTCTGTGGTTTCTCATATTGTCTCCCTATATTGGTTATCATGTCCATGTAGCTAATAAACTCTAACTACAGTGAATATAATCCCTAGGTGATGATGATATATGAACTATAATGGTCTATATAGAGATAAACTAAAAATAAGAGACTCATAAGTCCAAAAGTATCATTTTAAGAGGAAACTTATGAAGAATACTTCAAACATGAAAACACGATGTGTGTTTAGGTATGGTACACAACATATTGGTAAACTACACTCATTTGTTCATGTATTTATATAGATCAATCCATGTGAAGATAAAGTACACAAAATTTAAAATGTGGTACAATTCTTGTATGGATCCTCAAGATGGTCGATGTATACCCTTGATACACACCGAGTAGCCTCGCCAGTTTTACATTAAATTTGTGAAAAGTACATGGCATGGAATTCATACAACTTATTCAATATAATATTTAATCTTAGTACATGGAAGTAACTTCATATAATACTGACTCATAATGGGATACATAAAATGTACTTGTGGTGTATATGAAAGGTGGGTCAATCCATGTAGATTAATCATGAACATGGGAATATGATAAGACACATGATCTAGTGATACATAATGAATGCACGAGAGTCACACTTTGTGGGATTATAAAAAGGAATTTATGACTAATCTGAGTCAAACAATTTGTCATTTAATGAGATTTTGGGTGTCATATGATGTTTTTTATTCATTTCTTGTGGAAAATAAATTTGGAAGCTTATAAAACATGTTAATTGGGTTTACAGACCATGTAGTTTGTAATATTCTAGAAACTATTTTTACATGTAATGAATGATGTTTCACCTTATCATCCATCTAGGATTCCACATCCATCCAAACATACCACCTCTAAACTAACCATAACACTTCACTAGGGTTATTTTTGGGATTCCTCCATTGTTTGTTTTTGATCATCAATGATTTTTTCTAGTCATCATGTGGTGATCACAATCATGGAATATAAATAATAATAATATAACAACTTTTATTATTTTTAGTTATAATAGATATCTCATGAGTAAAATGATGAAAAGGAATGAAAATATGTTAGTTCAAAGTGGTAAATATAATAACAAAAATGATATCACTATGATTTATTTAATATGTGACGTTAAAACATCCTCAAGGATGATGATAGAATAAATGATATTATGTATAATTCTATTATAAAAAAAAACTAAAATCCAAATTAATCACCATGATAAGAATTCTCTAGTTTAAATAGACAACCAAAACTTTAAATCATTATTATTATTTGGTCACATGAAGAGAAAAAAATAAAAAAAATGAAAATAACATTAACAACAAACGTCGTTATTAATTATCATGAAATTAAATTACACAAAAATTCATCCTAAAAATAATTAAGGAACATAATCAAATAAAATTGTTGTGCGAGATCCCACTTTTTATTATAATGACCAAATACTTTAAGATTTGTTGAAAATTTTTCATCACCTTTAAATCACATAATACTTATTCTAGGTAAATTTTTTATGAACAATTATAATCCTCCATAGAAATTAAATTAAATGAATAACTTTTCGCCAAAAAGTTTTCATCAATTTTAGCTCACACATGGAGATCAATTACATTTATAATTATTATCAAATATACATTATGTGGTATAGTTTTCTTGTATGAATTGATATTGATAATAAATAACCATGGTAAATTGTGTTATTAGTACATTAGGTGAAGATGATTATATCACATAAAATAAAAGGCATGTAAAAGAAAAAAAGGTCCCTACCTCATTGGTTATTTACCAATGCTTGACCCAATATCTCCATTTTTCAATGTTTTTCATTTTCATGTTTCGTGGTTTATACCACTAGGATTTTTCTTATATAATTTCCAACTCTATTATGAAAAATTCAAAGAACATGAAGAATTAATTATTTAATTATAAAAGAGAGATGTATGTATATTATTATTTTATTATATTTTTTTGCTAATGTATGAAGGGAATGAATTAGGAAAGACATTATCCATTCGAAAATATAATTATATAGATATTTTAATTTCATCATAGTGGTTTTACATAATTCTGTAGTTATTTTCCTTACAGAATTTTTGTTTAAATCCTTTGTTACTTTTCAATTTAATTTCTCTATTCATGGAAAATCAACAGTCACATAAATATATTTCACTAAAATCTTCTAATTTCATACCATAACCACTGGGATAAACATACACAATTCACTACCACATGTCTATTTCAATGCCAAAAAAGTATATAAAAAATAATAATGTATTTTTTAGACAATGTGACAGTTTAATTATTGACTTGAACTTTCTCAATCTATGGATTTTTACCTATGAACCTAATTTATACCTCTCATTGTAAAAATACCCAATTTTAACCCCAATATTAGTGTCAAAGTATTCATTGAGTATATTATTTAGGAGATATGAATATTTTCTCTAGTAAAGTATATAAATTTTTCTGAATAAAAATTAATTTTCCCATGAATTTAATGTTTCCAAAAATGTTTACAAAACTTTATAAAAGTGTAAATAAAATTATTTGAAACAAATGAAAAAATAATAGAATTTTTCTTAGGTCATTTAATTAAGATAATTTACAATATTACACTTCTGTATGGACTTTGGACCACAAGACTCAAAAATGAGTAATTCCTTGAAAAAGAAAAAATTATAGTTGATACATCCACCAAACCTAAAGATATTTTTAACCTAATAATGAAAATGACTTGATATAATAAATTGTAATCCTGAAAAACTAATCTGTGTAAAAAACCCATTATTTCACATACTTAATCCAACTCTGGTGGCTCTCCTTTAAGTGAACATTATTATAACTATATAAGGAAGGAACATACTTTTTCCCTATACATACAAAAAATAATTCTCCCCAAATATTCCACACGATCATATGAGTTACTGAAACAATATTATCCAAAAGAATCATTTAAGAAAAATCATAGCATTACTTATTGAAATTCCCAAAAAATATAAACCACCTTTCCATATACTCAACCAAAGGTCACCCTAATTCATGAGACAATGTGAAAACATGAACCTATAACATCTAGTAAAATGGTTCTTTGATAAGCGTAACACATGTAGAAGCATTACTCCCCCACCTATAAGAGTGTTCATGATGAATATTACATAGGAATAGTTTATGAATGTAAAATCCCCCTATTAAACACACAAAATGAAGATTGTTAATGAAATCTATAGGAATTGTAGAGTAGCATATTCTTTGGGGTATACGTTAGCTTTTTTCTATCTCCTATCACAAATTAATGCAGACCAGTTTCCCTACTTCAATGTGTAAGTATTATATAACCTTTCCTACTAAAAAAAGTAGAAAATCCACTACCACATTTCGAAAAATAAATATGAGCTTACCCATGGGTGAAACAACTTGTTTGTTCCATTGATGACTTTTTTGGAATATAATGTCATGAACATAAAGATAAAACACCAACCTACTCAAAATACCTTAAAAAATAATATTTACCATAAGATGTCCTTTTTTTCACAATATAAAGGGGATTGTCTTGATCAAATAGATAACCCTACTATGTCAGTTTTAGAACCAAATATGACTCTAAAATATTTGAAGTGACTAAACCCAAAACCATTGGTGGTACATCCTCTGTCACATTAATGGAATCACTATATGTAGGGACTAACCACATATGCTACTAAAATTACTTCATCAAGTACCCTACTCAACAAGGGAGGTTTCTCTCTCAAATTACCACCAATGTACCCAAAGTAGATACTAATTTATAACTACTATAATTTTAGGGGAGTGGATGAAATAATTACCATATTTAGGGAGAGGCATAATATAAAATAATTTTAAATTACATATGAATTTTAGTTAGCTAAATCTTATTTATTCTTACATCTACATTCCATAGGTTTGGATCCCACTCACCACTAGGGAGGACATCACCTTAATTTCTAAACTGGACATCATCTTATAATGATAGAAATATGAGTTGAATCCATTTTTAAAGGAGATACCACCTAGTATCACCACCACTAATATGGAATACCATGAAAGATATTGTACTCAATTATGATCAAAATCACATCATCAGAAGCTGTGAGTGATGTATGGTTACCATTGATGGATATCCAGTAATTGGAAAGGGTCTAGATAAGATACCCACCTAAATATTTATGTTCAAAATAAATAGTGTGGGATGAATATTTACTATTTATGTCAATAAAAAAAATGGTCCATAGAGAGAGTATTTGATTCATAATTCATACTATACTAGAAATCATTGGATTATAGACATCCCTTTCATGAATCAACATTAACGTCGGACTATCAACACAAAATTTTTGAATAGAAATATACGAGGGTTGTATTAGTGAGAGTGGATATTGTAATTGTATACCACTAGCTGCTCCTCCACCACCACCTCCGATAATGAAACCACTTCCATGGTATGAATATTCATACAACATGAGTGTCTATGGTCTCATCACTATCTCTTACAAGTAGGTTAGTCCTTGGTATTACTCTAGCTATATTTAATGGGAATTTCAGCCAATTGAAAAAACCATGGTGTATATATGCTAAGAAAATCTCATATTTAAAAAGATTATCAAGGAATCCAATGTTTATTGAGATGCATCAAAACCAAACCATTTCTCAATTAATCTCTCTGAATCCCGACTAAATCTACGAAGATTAAAAAACCTCTTTTATATCATGGATATAGAGTTCCACATGAGGTATAGATTCCTAAATGAGAACATAGTCTTGAAAATATTACCCAATGAAGGGTCCAACATCTCCTGATATCATATCATTAGAATAAGATTGGATAAAACAAGGTCATGATAATTTCCTAAACTCCTAATATGTTATAGAATTATAATTATCATTTTGTGAAAAAATAGTATCCTCAAACAGATTACTATGTCATGCAAGAAAATAAATAAATAATCACTATCTGGTTAACATCTTTCAAAACTACGCAAAATGAATAAGTCTAAAAATCCAACTAAATCAAGGTCAAAGGAGTATCAGGAGAAATTTTAGTCTAAGAAAACTCTACTCATGTGAGACTTATAACATATGACACTTTTGATTATTATCCTCTAAAATAATAGGGGCTTCTATCCACACTAAAAGAAGGTTCACACTAAGTAAAAAGGGAATGAGGATCCATCTCTACACATAGGATTGGTTACCACTAAACATTTTTGGATTAAATTGGATCTAAATTACATTTGAGGGGTGAATCATTATTTTCAATTTTTTCAATATTCCCAATCACCCCCTTTCTTATTCATCACAACCTAGTTAAACTCAAATAGTGCATGATAAAAAATTGGAAAAAAAAATTGTTAATGAGGCTTTCTACCACAATGGATGACTATATCTCGGATTCATGGTGGTTTTGTTGAGATAATAAATTTTTCTTATTTTATTATAATGAATAACATACAGAAAAGTAAATGACATTGAACCTACTACAATTTTTGGGACCAACTAGGGTTAAAAAATAAATAACATGTAACAACTAGAAAAATACATATTCAACAAACAATCGCCAATGTAAGTGTATGTTACAAGGGACGAGTATTTGTGATCGTCTTCCTTGTCAACTCTCTAACAATATTGGATAGCAACAAAAATATATGTATCCGATGAATAGGTAATTATTCTAGAATAATGTATTATATTTTTTTTATAAAATACTCTTATTTATTATTATATATTCTATTATATTTTTATATAAATAATAACTTTTTAATATTTCTATATTAAAATGTCTAAAAACAATTATTATCTCAACCGTATGATCATCTCATTTAATATAATCAATTATCTTAGAAGAAACCTCTAGAAAAAATTATCATTTAACCCTAGTTAAATATATTAATTTTATTTTCTAATATCCAAATGATCATTATTTTTCAAAACATCTAATAAATGAACATATAATTTTTATGCACTCAATGTAAGTCACAATACTAGGTTTCACTTCACTACATGAATTTTATCAAAATTTCATGGAAAATTATTTCATAGAACAACCCTATTCTTCATGTTGTGATGATCATATTATCATATTGAATCACAGTTGCTTAAAATAATTGTGACATTTAAATAAACACATCAAAATTGAATGAATAAAATTGCTAGCGACCCCACATTTTGATATTGAAATTTCATGTAGTACGATAAAAATATATAATTTCTTATGAATCATAATCCTAACAAAGTACTATTCAGAAATATTTTGATGACCCAAATTCATTAAACTAGGTTTTATGCCTTTTCCAAATATTTGGCTCCCTAACCAATTTAATTTATGTAAGAAGTAATTATTCATACATATCACAGTGATATTATTGAATTTGTAATGTGTACTCCAAATAATGGCTCATACATAAAATTCTCAAACTATTAAGAATTGTGAAATATTTTAGACTTGGAAACATTTTCCTTAAAAATATTATTTACTGTATATAAAATATTATGTAGATCGTATAAAATCCATAGACATTTCTGTATCAATGATTCTGAGAAAAACAAATATTTACATCTAATTAATTTCCATAATTCAATATAAAATGTAACAAACTATGTTATTTATTCTTTAAGTACCATACATATCAACATGTGATCCAAAAAGTTTCCTATTCATTGGTTCTAAGGAAAAAAATATATCATGTAAGAGGGTTCTTGGATTTTTTTATTTCAAATAAAATATTTATTTGACAGACCCTATTCCAATCAACTCAAACCCTCTTCCAACATTTTCTACAAATCTCCAGTCTTAATAAAGATATCAAACTAATTATAGTTACTTTAGATAATAACTTGATATTTTATAATCATTTCAAATTCACTTCCAAGGACTTATAACATATGATCATTCAATATTAAATGATTCAATGAAACTCCCTTTCCTAAATTCGACCATCTTCATATTCATCCTTATTCAAACATCATCATGTGGATATATTACATTAATTATAAAATCAAAAATCCTTAATGATTTGTGGATAAATTCTAATTATTTTAGCTAAACTTTAACTTCTTTTGTCACAACATCTCATGTTATTTAATAACCAGCATCTCCTCAGGCTATTTATTTTCTATAATATCAAACTCCAAGAATCAGCCAAATATATCACATGCTTCCACTTTCATCCAAACTTTTCATTCATATTTAGCTCATCTCAATAATCATCATATCTATTGATAGAAAATTCATCATCTTCCTCAACTGGTTTAAAAAATTTCCCCATTTATATTTTTTTTGAAGATCAATAACATAAATTTTATTTTCTCATCAAATAATAATTTTTATTCTCCTTAGTTTATAAAAAGAAACTAAAATGTGAAAATATATTTTCTCCCCCTAATTCACCATAATGAAAAAAGGAGTTTGTGAAGGATTTGGTATCAAAATATTCAAATTAATTATTCATGAATCCAAAAACTCTTATTCAACTTAAGCCATCATAGTATTGAAAAAAATTTGTGACAAATTAAAACATAAAGTTCATCAAAGAAAAATTCTGAAAATTATAACTTCTGAAAATATTATATCAGGAAATTAAAAATAAATCATGAAACATGTTTATGTAATTACTCAAAAAATAGATTACAGACATTTTAAAAACCATGAAACTTTATATTCACAAAAAAAAAATCATCCCCCCTTTTATAAATTTTAGAAAAATTATAATAGGGGAGAATGATTAAAAAACATCAATAATGTAATGTTGTATTCACTACCATTTATAACCATAATTCACGAAAGACTCTATCAGAAGTTGATTTATTAGAATTTCAATAATTTTCTCATTCTATGAAACAAATTCCACCATCAAAATTCCATAAATAATCGTCTCCTTTATAATATCATATTTAATATAAATATTATTTGACATGAAATGTAAAAAAAGATTCCTACATAGATTTATAGATCTTTGGTTATCAATGAAAATAAATACTAACTTTATTGAACTTATATTCAAGTTATCAAGTTGAGTGTTCATCCAAATAATATGTGCTACCATCTATGACATATCAACATAATTGAATTCAAAAAATATTATGTTGAATGATGAATACTTATTGGAATTCCATGACACATATATTTTAACAAATAATGAGCAATATGTTGTTGAATTTATATTTTAAACACCTCCAACCTAGTCAGAATTTGTAAATCCCTTTAAATATATTATAAATTTTTCATATAAAAAATTTGTAATTGAAATTATTTAAAACACATCTCAAAATACTCTTAGTTAATTGATACCAAACATAATTATTAATAACATAGAAAATGAGTGGCCTTGAGGCAGTCAAGTATAATAGACTCCCAATCAAATACCATAAATATTTCTCATTAAAACTCTTCCCCAAATCATTATTTCACATATTTTTTCCTACTTGAATTGTTATGGACACACCTATTTATTACTCCCTTCCAAATCTATTAAATAACTCATTGGAAATTTTTTATCATGAAAACAAAATATGACTAGAAACTTTGGAAAATTTTGAACCCAAGAAAGTTTAATTTCCCCAAGCAATAAATTATCAAATTTGTTCTTCATTTTCCAAGAAAATTAATCACAATATTTGTAATCATTATTACTAAAGATGATATCATCGACACACACCATTAAAATGAGTGATGTTCTGTTGGTATTATTCACATACATGTTTCTACCCACTTAATCTTTCCCAAGATCCATTATTCGTTGGCACTCATCCAGCTTGAAATACCAATTTATTGGGCTTATTTCAATCCATAAATATCATTCATTGAACTACTCACCATTCTTCAATAACTAACTGAAATTCAGTTTTTATTATTACCTTAAAAACCAGGGTTACACGTCACGGAGGACGAAAATAATGCCGGCCAAGTGAGTGCTTCCGAACCACATTAACACACTCAATAGGGATAGAATTGAGACTATCATAAACCACCAGTGTCTCCTCTGGGCTGCCCCAACGAGCTAACACATCAGCCGCAAAGTTGGACTCCCTCAGACTATGATGAACCATCCTTGCCTGATTAGTCTCCGCTTTGCACCTACGATAAACATACACCAAATCCCAAGAGATGTCGTGATTGCCCTGTAGAGATCTGAACAGAACCTCCGAATCAGATTCCACTTCCATCACCAGAAGGCCATTCCTCCTGCAAACAATTATACCTGATAGAAGAGCTCTAAACTCCACACCCATAGAGTTTCCAGGTTTATAATAAGCACTGAAAGCAATAATAACTGAACCCCAACAATCCCGAATCAAACCACCACCCCTCATGATTCATCCCAAGCATGAACCATCCACATTCAGCTTCATCCCAAAAGCTGGAGGCTGCCACCTTACCCACCGTCCTCTGTCCAAATTCTCGATGCATCTGTGACCGAGGTTCCCCAGCATAACTGAATTAACTCCGTTCTTGAAAAGATATGACAGTTCAACAATGAGAGATCTCATCCGGACATGTAGAGTTAAAAAAGACCTCCTGCAACCCAACCACACCTGATTGCGAGCCTCCCATATTGTCCAACAGATGGAGTCTAGAATGATAATACATGCTGTTCGCTCCTTTGTCCTGCTACCAAAACTAGAAAACCATAGCAGCCGATAATCCCGAACCGAATGACACTCCCCATGTAGAAACCTGTATTGAGATATTTGCGACCGAAAGAAACCAGCCCATTTTCCCAGAAATAATAAATGCAAGATTGACTCCGAACACAGACTCTCACAAAAGTAGCAGATCGATTCCATGCGAACCCCTCTTCGCTGAATATTTTTCATATATTCCACTTTGTTTAGCGCACCATTCCAAAAAATTAAATTCACATTCATTTAAAAAATATTAAATCTTATTTGGGGGAAAATTTCATGTAAATTACTAATCTTATCAGGTCTATAAATAGAGGTAAATATATCATCAATATCAATGCCCTCTATTTGAATGTACCCTTTCCAAACAAGCCTTATTTATTTCATGTAACTCCACCTTTGTCATTTATAATTTTCGTAAAAACCCATTTGGTTCCAATAATGTTCTTCTACTTGATTATAAGTAAAATATACCCTATTTCATAATTTTTATTTTGATCCATCGTTTCAGATATATATTAAATTCATCAATAGTTTGGGGTATAAAATTTGATAATAGACTAGTGTGAGTAATTGTTATGTTTTTTATTCTTGTATGAACCCCTTAAATGTAATAACATATGATATTTTTATTATAAAACTAAATTATAAGTCTTTTTGTCTGTCCAATAATTCATAAATTCATTCCCTCATCACTTTGAATATGCAAATCTTTAATTTCAATTGGAATTTTTGAAATTTATAAAACTTCTTCACCAAATGTATTAGGTTCAATGGTGAAAACATCCACCACGTTAATATTTAAAATAGATATATTCTAATCCTATTCATTCTTAAATATTTACATTATCATAGTCTACAATACATTTGGATTTATTGTTGTTACATCTATATGAACGTCCATTTTTTTATAACCAAGGAAAACCCTATTTTTATCATTTTTTATTAAACAACCCACTAATTATGCCTTTATAACTAACAAAAAAAGAACTCAAAACAATATAAATTATTTAAAAAAAATTATTATTATTGAAATTTATTTCATATAGATACATATTTTTATTTTTTCTCATTAAATAACTATTTTTTATAATTGTAGTAGTAGTATTATATTGTAAAAAATATGTATCTTGAAGTTTCAAGCACAATTAGCATGGTTCTATACATATCGTAAATACTATTCTTCTTCCATTCAATAAATACATTTTTATGAGTGTATTATAAAATTAGATTATATCCAATTACATGATTATCAAAATATTCTGAAAATTAGTTGAGGAATATTCATTTCAAATTTTTATCTCAATATATTCAAGGAAAAACTTGTTTTTATTTCTTCATACCTTTAAATACTTTTGAAAATGATTAAATATTGATATTTTTGAGACATAAAAATAATTCATGTCATTCTAGTGAAGTCATCAATGAATGTAATGAAATATCTATCTTACCCATTTACTTCCTTTTAATTGGTAAATAACCATCATAGTGCACCAATTCTAATATTCTTTAGGCTTGGATGTTGACTACCTTTTAAATTATATTCCTCAAATAACCCTTTTGAAATGTTATTTAAATATTAATTGTGTCTTATTTTGAAACAAGAATATTTCTCACAACTAATTATATTATTAATTTCTCTACTTTCCATTCTCCATGATAACCATGTGTTGTATATGATTATTTTTTCTCCGCTTCCATGCCTATATTGAGACTTATTTTTGCTTCTCCTAAAAAAAATTTCCCGGGGTTTTATAAACTACTAGTATCATAATATTATATTTTATTATTTTAAATAAACATCCATTTTTTATGATGGTCACATCTTTTCCATCATCATATTGTTTTGATACACTTATCTAATAACGTTTCTGCCCATTAACAAATTAGAAATTATTTGATATAATCTACTTTCTAATGATTTATCATTTCCAAAAGTAATAGGTCCACCTTAATGTCATTTACAAATCATAAATATATTCAAGTTACATATCATATTAAAATATTATCCACTATCCAAGATTCATGGCCACTCATACTCTCATGCCTTAAATTAATCTTTAACATCATTGGGATGTTTTTAAAATACATTAATTTTTGAACACAAATTGTATTAAAAACTATATTTAATCAATATAATAAGACTGTGAGTAACTTTTTTTTTGACGTTTTACTTGTTTTTTAAAACATCCACACACTTCCTTCATATTTCCAAAACAGTATTTTTACTATAATGTTTTTCTAAACCTTTTGAACTTGTAGAATTTATATACTATTTATGTCTCCCCCATTGTTCATAATCCCTTATTTATCCAAGTAAAGACTTGATTTATAAGAAAATTTAAACGTTTTACATAAATGAACCCTATTAAAAATAATAAACCTAAATACCTTTTCTTTGATTAAAATCCTCTTACCGATTGGGTTGTAGTGAAGTTGCATTCTTATGCCTTTAGTGAGTTTATTTTAATGAATATTTATATATATATATTATTTGGGTATTATATATTCATATAAAAATTTCTCCAAAATCGATTTCATTCTAAATTTATGTAGTATTTCCCTTTCATTTGGGATTTATAAAAAAACCTGACTGTATTTTTCATAAGTTTTTTTGAGAATATTATTTTATTTTGAAATTTTGAACATATAGACTTTAATTATTAATATATAACATATTTGGCATCAATATTACAAGATTTTTAGTATTTTTATTACTCCCCACCTTCTACAACAAACTTATTTTAGTCAAAAATTAATATATTTTAATATATATAGATTAAACAAACATTTTTTAGATGTTCTACCATGTTATCTCTGAAGATGATAGTTGAAATCATGTCAATAATGTTATTCATTTTCATAGTATTATAAAATTCTAACATCTTAATTTCTTTTAATAAATCATCCTACTTGACATAGATTTTTCTTTCATACTATAGTATATTCTTAGGAATATATTTCATCTCTTAAATTTATAATTTCCTTCATCCACAACAAGATTTCCATTGTATTGGTGTACTATATAAATGAGTCTCTTTATTCTGTGGAAAAATAAATGTCTATTAGTGAGTCATCCTATAATGACATAAAATATTAACCATCTTGTTCCCTGAAAATATTTTTGAGAGTCATTACTAGTATTTTTAAAAATATATTTTTCATAAATACCAAAAGTTTCTTCTTCAAATGTTATAAAATTTTCTCTAAATTAATTAGTATTTTTTTCTTCTTTCCTTTTATGATGTGTGATTTATTTTAAAAGATATTTTTTCATGTAGAATATATAAAGAACATTAAAATATTCATTTTCATTTTTAATCCTCATGGGGAACTTGGAATAGAATTGACCAATATTTCCAACGTCCAAAAACATAAAGGTTTCTTTTCTTTGATACTTTCCTTTGGACATGTTTAAGCTTCTTGAGGTCAAAGATAAAGTCTTAGAAAATTCCTCTATAGTTTCATCTTCATAAAATATAGTATGATTATTTTTAATATTCATGATTTTTTAGGATTTGAAAGAACTTCATATCAATTTTTTTAATTTTATTTTGAGGGATTATCCTCTTCTCATCTCATAATTAGAGATTGTACTATAAATATTATCAATATTGTAATCATAAATATATTTTTCATCAAGCCTTCAGATACTTGAATCACACTATTATTAAAAAATGATCATATGTTTCTTCACCAAAGTGTAATCTTATATAGTTTCTCAAATCCAAAGGTGGAATTGATAATCAAATTGAATCTAGTAAATAATGCATTTAAAGATTCATCTTCATGCATTAAAAATTATTAAAGCCATTTCTTATTATTTTGTCTCATAACACCCTTATACCATCTATTTTGTTTCGTAAGTACTATGAATTTTTACCAAAATTTATTAGTAGTTTTTAAACCCATGATGTTTTTATCATTATTATATTATAAAGATGATAAGAAATAATTTAGAGCCTTTCCATCAAATTAAATATTCTTATTATAAAAGAGAGACCATGTACAATTCTCTTGCGATATTGTAAATCCTTGTTGATTAAAATCAATAAAATATAAATTGTGATAGATTAGAAAAGGTTCCATTATCTTATTCCAAATATAAAAACCATTTCCATATAATATTGTAATACATTTATTATTGAATTAATTATGGTGATCAATAATAGTATTAAAAATATATCACCAGTATAACACTTATTCTATAATAATAATGGTTAAAATTAATTAAGATATGACTAACACAAAGAGGGGGGTAAAGAATTAGTGTTTTTATTTTACAAAATCCAAATTTCTCTATTGATTATTTAGAACAAACACATTTTAACTCATATAGTGAAATAAAAAAAGGGAACAAATTCATTTTTTCAATATGGTTTTTCAATAGAAATAATGACTATATCACCAATGTTTGTTGGGTTTGGTCCCACACACACACTTATTTTAATTTAAATTCTATAAGTGATTACAGGAAATGTAATGAGATTGAATCTACTATAATTTCTATCACCATTAAGGATTAAAAAAACTAACTGTTTACATGTAGAAGAATGCATCTTTTAGAGATTATTATCAATGTACGTGAATTTCACAAGGACTAGGTAGTTGCGATCTTCATCTTTCTCAACTCTCCATCAATCTTCAGCTCTCAGACACATTTTGTTTTTGGATAAATAATTTATATTCTTTTAATATGGAAACACTCACTCAATATCGATAATGTGATCTTCAAATTTAAGAAATTCAATGTTCATTGATAAATCCAATTTTCTCTTTATTCTCATTTAATCCTAGCAAGATATCTTATTTTTATTTTTCATGCAAAATTAGATAATTATTATTTAATGATTATAGAAAATATGTATATATTTTCAATGTATGAATAATACATCATCATGTAATGATTTAATTATTCGAGTGTGTGAATCCTCATTTTTATCACGATCAACATGTCACATCTGCCAATATATTGAATTTTGTAAATGTTCCTCATACCCGGTTGGTCACATTGACTCAAGCTCATTTCCCCAAACACTAGAGGTTACTGACTAGAAACGAGGCCCTTGGGCGTGAAAATGGGAAAACTATTACCTCATTGTCATAGTGACACAATAGAAACAAATATTAAACTGTAGAGGAAGTGATAACACCATGAAATAGAATTGAACCACAGAAGACTGATAGTAAATAAACAACTGGGAAGATATATAAATGATTCATGTCACATATTTCTAGGAAAACATCCAAACATGTCACAATGCTGTAAATATTGTACTAAGAAAAGGTATGAAATAAAACAAGTAAACCCCTACTGCATCGCAATCCTAATCTTGGTCTCATTCTGTCTAGCTCCAACAACAATCAAGTACCTAATAAAGATTGGTGCTTTCCATTTTCTATACCTACAACCATATAATCGGTTTGTGTCAAAAAGCATGACCCAAACAAGGTGTGAGATGAAACCCACCAGGCAACCACCAAAATATCTGTGCCTAAGTTTTAGTGAATATATTGTTTGGAATATGTGCAATGAAGCAATAAACAAGGAAATACTCAAAAGTAAAAAATATAACAGTTTCTATTTAAATTCATATACAATTATTAATTAACCCAAACCGTTAAATACTAAAATCTCAGTATCTAACTTAGATATATTTCCCCCATGTAATAGAAAAATATTTTTCTCAGAAGACCATCTAACAATCATTTATGACCGAGTCTAAGATTGTGATTTAGATTAGAAGACTCGTTAAAAAATTGAAAATCTAACACTGACCCTCTGGGTGGATCACATAGTCTAACCCCTATGATCAAGTGTTCGAACAAAACAAAGACTCTCTGAGGAATCACTCACCATCAATTTACCCTATAGACTTTTAACAGTAAACTAAAACATCAGTGGGGAAGCATTCAACATCCATTCCCCCAGTGGTATCATAACTATATACTATAGACACACTGAGGGAGAACTCATCATCAATCCCCCCTATACTCTCACAACGTAAATATAATAGACACTATGGGGAATCCCTCAATGCGAATTCCCCTTATAGTATATCTGCACGAGGTTCTCACAGACCTGTGTAACAAAAATTTCCACAATGATATCCAGCTGCCCAATGTAATCTCAATTACTTCAAGGCTAAGTAGCTAAAATTCATAACACAAGAATATAAAAAGAAGCAATAAGAAATTAATTCAAACTAAAGAAGAAAGGAAAGTAAACAAGGACTACCTTATAAGGAACATGGACCAAATTGTCAAAATCATTCAAACATGGAAACACACCAACCTGGTGTCCCATAAACATTAAATTTTGCATAAAATATCAACAAAAACCCTTTAAATATAAATCAATTGGAGAAATCAGGAAGAGAGGCTCCAATTAAAGAGAAAACTCATCGGTGGGAAACCAACACACCTGGCAATGCCTAAATTCGAGATCAATTGGAGAAATTGGAGGTGCTCAAAGATAATCATCGGTATGTCACTCTTTGGTATGAGACACATGAAGAATAATAGAGTTAAGGATATGATATGTGACCCCACTCATATTAATAAAATAAAATGAAAAGTACATGGCACGTTCATTTAATATACACGCCAAGTACATCCCTCTACTTACCCCAGATTTAGGAGGTCCACATGGCCATGTACTTGGCCATTACATGACCAGTACATGGATACACACGACAATCGGATACACGGCTTGTACTCAAGAGTAAACATCGTCTACTTAGAAAGTTTTCTAAAATCATAATTTTTCTAAAAAACACACAAAATCAAGATTCGTACCTGAAATGAATATCTAGGTTCATAAAAAATTCCCCCCTTAAAGAAATTTGCCCCCGAATTTCCCTTCCAAATCTGGCAATGAAGAAACATCAAACAACTCTGCACGCTGAGATTGTACTCCGGCCTCCCACTCCCAAGTATCATCCTATACTCGCCCGTGATGCTATAAAACCAATACTGGAGGAACATACCACCTAAGGGGAACCATTATATTTTGATCCAAAATTGGAATAGGGTTCTCCTTGACAGTGGAATCCACCTCCAACTGAACCTCCTAAGGTTGAAAAATGTGAGATAGGTCTGGAAAGTAACATCGTAACTGAGAAACATGGAAGATGTCATGCATAGCCCAATACCTTTGATGTAACTGCAACCTATAAAAAATCGTCCCAACGCTCTCCAAAACCTCTAACAGCCTGACGTATCTCGGTGAAAGGTTTCCCTACCTCTTAATCCTCATGTGTCCCAACCTTTGTGTGACACACAAGAAAACCTGATCTTTGACCTCAAACTCTGGAGGTCGTCTCCATTGATCTTCATAAGATTTTTGGAGACATCGTGCAGTATCCGTCCTCTACTGAATCAACTCCACCTACTTACTGGTCTCTTAGACAAGACGAGGTCCCATCATAGCTACATATCCTACCTCCAGCCAATATAGGGGTGAATGAGAAGACCTTCCATACAAATCCTTATATGGTTCCATCTAAATCGTTGCCTGAAAACAGTTATTGTAAGAAAACTAAAATAGGGGTATATGTCATTCCCAAAAACCACCGAAATCTAGGACGCATACATGTATCATTTCCTCTAACACATAAATCATGCACTCAGACTGGCCATCTGTATGGGGATGGTACATTATAATCAGATGTACCTATGTACCCATATCAATCTGTAGTCCCTACCAGACATGAGATGTTAAAATGGAATCCCTTTCTGAAATGATAGAGTGTGGAACCCCATGTAAACGTACAATCCCTCAGATGTACAACCATCCTAGCTCATCAACATTAAAGGTCTTCTTGATCGGTAAGAAGTGTGGAACCTTCATGATCCTATCAATAAAACCCACAATTGAATAATTCCTACAAGGAGACCTCAGTAAACGTATCACAAAATCCATCACGACATCCTTACACTTAATCTTGGGAATGTATAACTCTTATAAAATCCATGTCGGTCAGTGATGCTCCGCGTTCACCCATAGATTGTTGGAACATCTCATAAAAAATCCATCAACATCTCTCTTTATACCTGGCCACCAATACAGACGGTGTAAATCTTGATACATCTTGGTGACACTAGGATGAACCTCCCATTTTGAGGAATGATAATCATACATCAGCTCCTAATGTAGGCCTACTGACACCCATACACATCCATGAAATCGAATGATCTCTTCCTCACCTATGGTCCACCAAGGAGTAGGGTCCTCGACTGACACACTCTCCCATAGGAAAATGAATTTGGAATCTGATTGGTGACTCATTTTTACCTGATCTAGTAGAGTAGTGGTAACAACTACAGAAGAAAGAAATCTGTGCCCCTATTAGTCATGTTCCTCTAAATGAATCTCAGAGAACAGAGCTATAAGCTACCACTCACTACTAGAATCTTGAAATGCCTATATTTAAGTCATACTGCTCAACACATCAGCCACTATGCTACCATTTCTAGGCAATGTAGGCAATATCAACATCAAAATACTAAAGGTACTCAATCCAGCTTCACTGTCTCAAATTCAGATCACACTGGGTAAAGATATACTTGAGATTTTTGTGGTCAATGAACACCAAACAATGCCCTCCAAAATATAACGTCTCTAACATCATAAAGCATGCACAACTACACCAAACTGAAGATTATGCATTAGTTAATTCATCTCATGTGGCCTCAACTTCTGAGACCCATACGTAATGACTCCTTCCCTTTGCATAACCACTTCTCCCCTTCTGATACCTGATGCCTCACAGTAAATGGTATAACTCTTCCCTGGATCTGGAAAGACCAATATCAGTGTGAATCCATCCTCCCATTCAGATCCTAAAAGGCCAAATCACATGAATCTTTCCACGAGTACTTCGCACCATTCTTATTCAGGCCGGTTAGTGGTGTTGATAATCATTAATAGTCCTGTATAAATCATCCTTAGTAACCAGTAAACCCTAGAATACTCCATACCTCAAATACGTTTTTCAGATTCTCTTAGTAATATACTTCTCTCACTTTCTCTGGGTTTATGGATACTCCTGTCTTTGAAATGACATGACCCAAGAAGTGAATCTAGTCTATCCAAAAATAGCATTTTGAGAGCTTAGCATATAACATATGCTCTATAATTGTACTCAAAATGATCTCAAGATGGGTGATGTGGTCGTGTGTAGTGTGAGAGTACACCAAGATATAATCCACGGGGACTACCAGAAAAGAATCCATGTAATTATGGAACACTTTATTTATAGAGACCCGAAGCTTGACGTACATGGACAATACATTACTTTTTCAGAATACTTAACACATAACAAAAACAGACACACAAGGATCGTAATAGTTTTGTGTCTTTGGAAACATGGAATAAAATCTTCTAATCGTGGTGAAAGATCTTCAACATATTCAAATAAAGATCTTCACTTTTTTTTCTTTCCTAAAACCTTTCTTTATATCCTGGGGAAAAGAAAACATAAAAGGGGTGAGCTCAAATTCCTAGTAAGTGTAAACATAGAGAACATACAACAATCCATAAACTTTTAATGAAAAAACATGAACATAAAATCTAAACATCAAAACCTTGAGCAAATACATGAATCTAGGAAGTACGTAATGCATATATCATAAGGAAACATCAATCATGATAAAATATCATGGGAATAAAACATATAATTGTGGAAACCATTAAGCACATGATATGATTTCCATAGTAGCCAAGGCATTGCTGCCAAGACCATCTTAGTGGACAAAGTCCCTTTCTGAATCGAGTTCACTCCTCGTTCTAGTCCTGTATTACTAATCCTCTTTAACTTTCCATTCCAGCCATGTCTATCTCATGAGATATAAATCTTTACCCAATGCATTGGAGGGAGATATAGGTCCCACCCATCTTATAATGAAATCATTCTTACTTGTGGCACAAAATAAACATACATCATTCATAATAACCCAATAAATAAAATGGGTTTCATAGACATCATCCCATCATTACATAATCGATATAAAAGAAATGGATATCATTTCATAATAAGGAAAGTGAAACCATGTAAATTATATATACATTATACTTGAAACATAAACATATGAAATAATTTCATCTTAGATGAACAATGGTTTTGATAAAACACTTGAAATGAATTTTTGAGGAAAATATCCTTTCTTTTTCAAAATCATTTTCTTTTCACAAAATGTCATGACATTTTAAAAGAAAAGGATTTTTTTGAAAATAGTCATGAAATATTTTGGAGGAAGCTTCATGAAAACAAGGATTTATAAAACCATAAAAAAATCATTTCATGGCGTATACATTAAAAATAGCATTCTCCTCATACTTTTGTCGTAAAAGTCAAAAAAGTACCTTGTAACGTAAACAAAAGAAAGATTCCTTACATACCAAGAAGTAAAACTAAAAAATGGGTAAAAAGGAAATTAAACATACATGAAAACACTTTTATAAAACATGGACATGGATGATATAAATAACCCCAGTAAATACTTACGAATAAGCAATCTCGGATAAAAGTGAAATTTGAAAAATTATCCCTTACCTTAGGTCCGATATGCTTCGTACGTATCCAAACCTCCTGTATAATGATTTAAATAATGTCATTGACTTATTAAAGAATCATATTCATTGTTATTATATCATATATGGTTCACTTATGACTTTATATTACCCGTTCCTTTGCAAATTCATGTTAAAGTAGCATTTTGGGTAAAATCGTTTCATTTGTCGTTCGTGTTTTAACTTGTAATTATTCATATGATTAATTAGATCATGATTACTTACATGTAGAATGTAAAACATGATTTAAATATAATATATATTCAGAATAGACATATATATAATAGATCGATAAATGGAATGAAATACACCATTCATGGAGACGGTAGGCCGTACGTATGCATGAACGCTGTTTTCGTTTCCTTATTGAATTGAATGGAATTAAGTATATGACATACATATATATGTACATAATTTCAGTAGAATTATTATGACATATATTTCATTGTTACTTATTATTTACACTTTATAATCATTCTTGAATTTTTAACATGGAAAATGAATCTCATCGCGTCGTGGAGACGGTAATCCGTACGTACGCACGAGTGATGATATCGTTCCCATTGAATTGTATTGCAGTGTATGTATACTATTTCAGAATCAATATCACTTTACAATAATCATATATAGTCATTATTTACACCATTATACCCATACAAGTAAGGTGGTGGTGGAAAATAGATTACACCACGGCGTGGAGACGGTATTCCGTACGTACGCATGCGCAGTGATTTCGTTTTCTGTAAGATGGATAGATGGTGAAATAGGGTTGTTTCATACTTATAATAACATATCAGTATATGAGTGATACTGATGTTATTACTTCATAATGAAACAGGTAAATAAGAATAAGTAGTAGAATAAATAAAGTTTAAAGAATCGGTAACGGACATTACCTCTTCTTTGAAGCGCCTCTTTGAGACCTTCTCTTAGGGCACTAAAATTGTTCTTTGAAGAAAACCAGGACCTCTAGGATGTTTATATTGAATTGGAAAAGTAAAATGGTCAGGGGTTGTCCGAGCTTGAAGGCTCAAATTAGTGTGAGGAGGAGAGGGAGGAGGTTCCCTTTTATATGGGAGGAGAGGGGAACCTTTGGAAATATATGATATATTAGTTTATATTAAATCCCAACCCCACTTAAAAACTTCCAAAATGACTCATATATGAATATCAGATGAGATAGGATTGTAATCGTATCAACAAATAAAATTTATACATGTTAGGAATTTAGTTTAAACAATATCAACTTGATTTATCGTTATTTAATCAATTTACATTTATTTGTGGTAATAACATTATAAATATTAAATTATAACAAATAATTACGTATTTCTTATTAATTTTCCATAATTGGATACCTTATAACATTTTATACCATATAAATTTATATTTATAATTTTTAAATATTTTTGTGATTTTTAAACAATTTTATAATATGTTATTTTTATAAAATAATAAAACTGTCAATTTTGACACTATTCATTTATTTGAATTTAAATAAAATATATATAGAAGATATGTTCGAACTAAAATCATTAATAGATTCATAAAAGGTCATATGTGTCTCGAAAATTAGTTTAACACATTAAATAGTTCATATAATATTTATTTTATTATTTTTAAAACAATTTATCTTGTTTATATCTCAATAAAATAATTACTACAACATTTTTGTATAATTCTTTAATATAATTATTTTTGCATAAAAATTAAAAATAAAATCCTCTGATGAAGATAAAAATATTACCTTTCACAATAATACTTTTAATCGAATTTATCATCTTAAAATCACAATAGTTAAATTGATATATTTATTAAATTATGAAGGTGAAAACTTTGGCATCATTTAAAAAATTTAATATAAGTGTCATAATCGCTTTTATAAGGCTCCAAATTGTCAACTATTCTACCATTGGATGGTTATGGAATAACTTTACATGACCAATAAGTTTTTTTCAGGGTTTTGTGCCTTTTAGGATCACTATTAGTTTAATAAAAACTATATTCTCGTTTTTTCACTAGATAAACAATTTCTGCATCACTACTATGTCACAATTAATGATAATTATTTAATCCCTAAAAATTATAAATAAATTTATATGATGTAGATAATTTCATTATATTTCTGGAGACTATTCATGTGCAAAGATCCATGAATTTTATTACTAAATTAAAATCAATATACTTATAATATTTAAGAGAGTGACATGTTGTCACTTACTTTGGTTATAATAATAATTAAGTTATTTTCATGGAAAAAAGACCATTGAATGATTCTAATCCGACCCTTAGGTGATATGGGTCTAATTTTAGTCATCCAATAGAATTTTTTCAGGTGTTAGGGTAAATTTATAATCTTATATTTACCCTTAAATACCCGATTTACCTTTAACTATATTAAATAAAATTTACCGTAGTTACTATTCATAATGCCCAAAAATAAAAATTAGTCTATTAATATAATTTGGACCCACTGATTCCAAATATGGAATCCATTTTTACAAATTCGATACATATAAGTTTCATAAATTAAATTAAAATTAATCCTATTGTCGAAAGAAAATGGGTTTTTGTTGAAAACATTACAAAAGATTGACTTGATTTAACCTACGAATTCAAGGTAAAAACAATGATAATGACATACATTATATTAAATGGTAAAAATATATTCTATTTATACTTTATGACCATTAAATATTATAATTTAACCACATAAATTTTTATGATGAAAAAAGTTGTTTTTAATTAAAGTATAGCGTGTTTTTACTATTCATTAAAATAGGAATGTTATCAGAATAACATGAAAATTTTATCCAAGGTAAAATTTTATATCCTTATTCCAAATAATAATTTTATTTTTTAAAATTTAACTTATAAACATGTCAAAAACTAGATTTAAAGTGGGTGCATCATAAAAAGGCGACAAAATCCCATTTTTTGAAAAATACTTATTTTACCCGAGAAATTTATATTGTTATTATACCATGTTCTAGAAAATGTGTAAGATAAATAATAATGTTATAAAATTAAAATTTTAGTTAATACTATTCATAATGGCTAGTTCATAATAATATTATAATAATATATGCTTGTTTAGTAAAACCCGGTATTGCGTACAACACACGCTATCGAGGAAGGTCGTGATTTCGTGTAATGCAAGAGAAGTCAGGGTTGCGTGTTGTGCAAGAATACTTTATTATTTCGTAAAATAGAATCCAACCATATTTTATTTATACATTTAATATATATATATATATACAATCAATGTTGTGTAGAATGACTATTATAAAACAAACTTGAAATTGTATGTAACACAATCTAAGAATAGTACTGCGTATACTTTAAGCTAATACAGTGTGGCGTATAGCACAAGATAATATTGTTTTAGCATAAAACACATGACATCAAATAAATTAAAAAGAATACTTATCATAAAATATTGGGTTGTTACATTAGTCGGGGTTATACATGGTTTTCTACTTGAAAGTATCGTTAATTGCAACAGACATCGTAAAATGAAATACCAAAACCTAACTTTAAAAACTAAAGTATGAAACGTAATGGTTACCCAAATTAAATAATCACTAGGTTTCCACATAGGAGAACATAGGTGAAAATATGGATATGTAAGAAAAATCTAACCATCATGTTCTGATGGAGAGTGGTAGCGGACATGGCTATGAAAAATCCAACAATCAAAAAGCCATAAATTTGTGATGATCTAAGGTACCATCTGATTCATCGGATATAAGAGAAATAAGACAAAATTTTTGGTTTTCAATATCATTTCCCTAAAGTTGAAAATTTGAATTAGAAGAAATAATTTCTTGATTTTGGTACAATCTCACTGTTGTTCATGCTTTGAAAAATGTCCACTTCATCTCTTAAATAAATGAAGTTGAATTTGTTATTCGTGAGGTGTTAACAGATCATGTGATAGAATGATGGGTCATTCCATCTGTTTCAAAAAAAAGGTTAGAAAAAGTTATAAGTCCATCATATGGTGAGGTTAATCGTATATGGTTCCAAAAATGGACTTATAATTTATTTATCATACCGCTTAATAAAATAAAACTACTTTCCACTAACCAGGGACTTCTTGTAGGCCAGTGGTAGGCAATAAAGGCTTATCGCACTTCGGTTGTGGGTTCAATTTCCACATCCTTGTCCGACGCGATGGGCTATCGCCCGTTCTGCAGGTTTTCCTTTTTCTAAAACTAAATTACTATATCATCCCATCAATAATATCAAAAAAGGTTCTATCCTTAAACAATACTAACTTATTTCCAACATAATCCATTAAAATCTTTAGGCTTATCCATAATATTGCAGTCCATTGTCATATTATAGTGAAAACAATTACCAGAGATTTCATATAACAAGCATGTTAATACCGTCGTTGATCCCCATATATCATAAGATATGTCTTGTTGGTCACATTACAAACATTCGAAGGACTTAATCATGTATTATCTTGAAAAAAGAATACCCATTAAATCTTAGTGAAAACATGAATGCTGTAAAAAGTTAACTCTTTCCACATACCAAAATCCAAAAATTCGATATAATTAAACCATGATATAACCTTCTCCTTATATCAACCATGATCTCATGAATACTGTCAAACATTTCATTTTCTCTGTATCCCTTCATTATGCGCATATAATCTTTTTTTCCAAAAATATCGGAATAACCTTTCATTGTTACTGGTACCATTAATCATACACTTTCAAAACATAAGGAAAGACAACAGTGTAACAATCCTTAGATGTCTATTTATTCCATTGTTCCATGAGATTACTTATACAACATTACACTTGATAAACATGTAATCATTCCACTACCTTCTTAAAACATTGACCGAGTTTCAAAAATTCTTTCATCTCACATATCATTTGTAGTCTCTTCATCATCATCAACATAAATACTACCCATACAACCATACTGATTCTCTTCATGAGACTTTACCTTAGGGAATTGGTTTGCATAATTCCCTTACATTCCACATTAAAAACATTTAATCATTGTTGATGTCGTAGAAATACTATTATCCTCATCATTAGTGTTAACTGAACCTTTTCCTTTGCACTTACTGGATTTGGTTCCTTCTTTTCCACACCCAAATCATCTTCTAGTTCCTTTGAAACAATCTCCCCGATGCCTCTACCCGCATGATTTACATGAGGGAAATTGAACTTTGTTTCCTCTATGATCATGATGAAACTCCATCTTTCTCTTATTATCTGAGTCGGGAAAATTACCAAAGTTGAAAATATTTATCATATTATAAGATTTATGATTAGGCATAATAACGATGTTTGGACTTCCAAATCCTATTTCATTTGGTTTCTAATGAGGAATATCATTCCATTGTCCTTCATATCTTCCATTATCATGAATCTTCCTGTTTCAAGCCATTTTCTAAAACCCAAAAAGAATAGTGTGAGAGGAAAAAGTCATGCTAGGGAAAAAAACATAATAAAGGGGGATTACCCTCAATATTTATCATCTTAGGTTAAATTCTATGATCGTTACCGTAGTTTTAGGACTATATCCTATACGTATACTTATCTTTAGGGACATCCCTAGACATACCTTAGAAATATCTCTAGGGATCTCACTAACGTTTTCGCATCCAAGTTTCTAAAGGTTAACTAAACCTTTCCTTTGATACCAACTGTAGAGACCCGAAGCTTGACCTACATGGACAATACATTACTTTTGCGGAGTACTTAATACATAACAAAAACAGACACACAAGGATCGTAATAGTTTAGGGTCTTTGGAAACTCAGAATAAAATCTTATAATCTTGGTGAAAGATCTTCAACATCTCTAAATAAAGATCTTCCCTTTTTTTCTTACCCAAAACCTTTCTTTATATCCTAGGGAAAAGAAAACATAAAAGGGGTGAGCTAAAATTCCCAGTAAGGGTAAACATAGAGAACATAAAACAATCCATAAACATTTGAATGCAAAAACATGAACATAAAATCTAAACATCAAAATCTTGAGCAAAGACATGAATCTTGGAAGTACGAAAGGCATATATCATAAGGGAACGTCAATCATGATAAAATATCATGGGAATAAAACATATAATTTTGGAAACCATTAAGAACATGATATGATTTCCATAGTAGCCAAGGCATTGCTGCCAAGACCATCTTAGTGGACAAAGTCCCTTTCTGAATCGAGTTCACTCCTCGTTCTAGTCTTGTATTACTGAACTGGTTTAACTTTCCGTTCCAGCCATGTCTATCTCATGAGATATAAATTTTTACCCAATGCATTGGAGGGAGATATAGGTCCAACCCATCTTATAATGAAATCATTCTTACTTGTGCCACAAAATAAACATACATCATTCATAATAACCCAATAAATAAAATGGGTTTCATAAAGATCATCCCCTCATTAAATAATCCATATAAAAGAAATGGATATCATTTAATAATAAGGAAAGTTAAACCATGTAAATTATAGATAAATTATACTTGAAACATACACATATGGAATAATTTCATCTTAGATGAAAAATGGTTTTGATAAAACCCTTGCTATGAATTCTTGAGGAAAATATCCCTTCTTCTTCAAAATCATTTTCTTTTCACAAAATCCCATGCAATTTTAAAATAAAAGGACTTTGTTGAAAATAGTCATGAAATATTTTGGAGGAATCTTCATGAAAATAAGGCATTATAAAACCGTAAAAAAAATCCATTCATGCTATATACGTTAAAAATAGCATTCTCCTCGTCTTTTTGTCGGAAAAGTCAAAAAAGTACCTCGTAACGTAAAAAAAATTAAGATTACTTACATACCATGTAGTAAAAGTCAAAAATGGGTAAAAAGTACTTTAAAAATACATGAAATCACTTTTATAAAACATGGACATGGATGATATAAATAACCCCAGTAAATACTTAAAAATAAGCAATCTCGAATAAAAATTAGATTTGAAAAATTATCCCTTACCTTAGGTCTGATAGGTTTCGTACCTATCCAAAAATCATGTATAATGATTTAAATAATGTCACTGACTTATTAAAGAATCATATTCACTGTTATTATATCATATATGGTTCACTTATGACTTTATATTACCCGTTCCTTTGAAAATTCAAGTTAAAGTAGCATTTTGGGTAAAATCATTCCATTTGTCGTTCGTGTATTAACTTGTAATTATTCATATGATTACATAGATCATGATTACTTACATCCAGAATGTAAAACTTGATTTATATATAATATATATTCAGAATAGACATATATATAATAGGTCGATAAATAGAAATAAATACATCGTTCATTGAGACGGTAGGTCGTACGTACGCATGAATGCTATTTTCCTTTCCATATTGAATTGAATGGAATTAAGGATATGACATACATATATATGTACATAAATCCAGTAGAATTATTATGTCATATATTTCATTATTACTTATTATATATACTTTATAATCATTCTTGAATTTTTAACATGGAAAATGAATCTCATCGCGTCGTGGAGACGGTAATCCGTACGTACGCACGAGCGATGATATAGTTCCCATGGAATTGTATTGGAGTGTATGTATACTATTTAAGAATCAATATCACTTTAAAATAATCATATATAGTCATTATTACACCATTATACCCATACAAGTAAAGTGGTGGTGGAAAATAGATTACACCACCGCGTGGAGACGGTATTCCGTACGTACGCACGCGCGGTGATTTCGTTTTCCGTAGGATGGATAGATGGTGAAATAGGGTTGTATCAAACATATAATAACATATCATTATATGAGTGATACTGATGTTATTACTTCATAATGAAAAAACTAAAGAAGAATAAGTAGAAGAAGAAATAAAGTTGAAAGAATTGGTAATGGACATTACCTCTTCTTTGATGTGCCTCTTTGAGACCTCCTCTTAGGGCACTAAAATTGGTCTTTGAAGAAAACCAGGACCACTAGGATGTTTCTATTGAAGTGGGAAAGTGAAATGGGAAGGGTTTGGCTGAGCGTGAAGGCTCAAATAGGTGTGAGGAGGAGAGGGAGGAGGTTCCATTTTATAAGGGAGGAGAGGGGCACCTTTGGAAATATAAGTTATATTAGTTTATATTAAATCCCAAACCCACTTAAAAACTTCCAAAATGAATCATATCCAAGTATTAGATGAGATAGGGTTTTAATCGCATAAACAAATAAAATTTCGACATGTTAGGAATTTATTTTAAACATTATCAACTTGATTTATCCTTATTTAATCAATTTAATTTTATTTGTGGTAATAACATTCTAAATATTAAATTATAACAAATAATTACTTATTTGTTATGAATTGTACATAATTGAATACTTTATAACATTTTAGACCATATAAATATAAATTTATAATTTTTAAATATTTTTTTTGGTTTTTAAACAATTTTATAATATGTTATTTTTATAAAATAACAATAGTGTCAACTTTGACACTATTCATTTATTTGAATTTAAATAAACTATATACAGAAGATATGTTCGAACTAAAATGTTTAATAGATTCATAAAAAGTCATATGAGTATATAAAAATAGTTTATCAAATTAAATAGTTCATATAATATTTATTTTATTATTTTTATAACCATTTATTTTGTTTATCTCTTAATAAAATAATTACTACAACATTTTTGTATAATTATTTAATATACTTATTTTTTGCATTAAAATTAAAAATAAAATCCTATGATGAAGATAAATATATTATCTTTCACAATAATACTTTTACTCGAATTTATCATCTTAAAATCACAATATTTAAATTTTTATATTTATTAAATTATGAAGGTGACAACTTTGACATCATTTAAAAAAATTAATATAAGTGTCATAATATCTTTTATAAGGCACCAAATGGTCAAATAGTATAAAATTGGATGTTTATGGTTTAAATTTACGTGACCAATAAGTTTTGGTCAGGGTTTTGTGCCTTTTTGGATCACTATTAGTTTAATAAAAACTATATTCTTGATTTTTCACTAGATAAACAATTTTTGCATCACTCCTGTGTCACAATTAATGATAATTAATTAATCCCTAAAAATTATAAATAAATTTCTATGATGTAGATAATTTAATTAGCTTTCTGGATACTATTCATGTTCGATGTTCCATGAAGTTTATTACTAAATTACAATTAATATACTTATAATATTTAAGAGAGTGACATGTTGTCACTGTATTTGGTTTTAATAATAATTAAGTTATTTTCATAGACAAAAGTCCATTAAATGATTCTAATCTGACCCTTAGGTGACATGGGTAGACTTTTAGTCATCCAATAGGATTTTGGTAGGTGTTAGGGTAATTTTATAATCATATATTTACCCTTAATTACCTAATTTACCTTTAACTATGGTAAATAAAATTTACCGTAGTTACTATTCATAATGCCCAAAAATAAAAAGTAGTCTATTAATATAATTTGGACCCACTGATTCAAAATATGGAATCCATTTTTCCATATTCAATACACAGAAGGTTCAGAAATTAAATTAAAATTAATCCTGTTGTCGAAAGAAAACAGGTTTTTGTTTAAAACATTACAGAATATTGAATTGATTTAACCTACGAATTCAAGGTAAAATCAATAATAATGATATAAATTATATTAAATGGTAAAAATATATTCTATTTATACTTTAATACCATTCAATATTATAATTTAACCACATAAAGTTTTATGATGAAAGAAGTTGTTTTTAATTAATGTATAGGGTGTTTTTACTATTCATTAAAATATAAAAGTTATCAGAATAACATGAAAATTTTATCCAAGGTAAAATTTTATATCCTTATTTCAAACATTAATTTTATTTTGTAAAATTTAACTTATAAACAGGTTAAAAACTAGATTTAAAGTGGGTGCGTCATCAAAAGGCGACAAAACCGCATTTTTTGAAAAATACTTATTTTACCCAAAAAATTTATTTTGTTATTATACCATGTTCTAGAAAATGTGTAAGATGAATAATAATGTTATAGAATTAAAATTATAGTTAATAATATTCATAACGGCTAGTTCATAATAAAATTATAATAATATATGTTTGTTTAGTAAAACCCGGTATTGCATACAACACACGCTATCGAGGAAGGTCGTGATTGCTTGTAATGTAAGACAAGTCAGGGTTGCGTGTTGTGCAAGAATCCTTTATTATTTCGTATAACAGAATCCAACCATATTTTATTTATACATTGAATATATATATATATACACTCAATGTTGCGTAGAATGACTATTATAAAACGAACTTGAAATTATGTGTAACACAATCTAAGAATAGTGCTGCGTATACTTTAAGCTAATACAGTGTGGCGTATAGCACAAGATAATATTGTTGTAGCATAAAACACATGACATCAAATAAATTAAAAAGAATACTTATCATAAAATATCGGGTTGTTACATTATTCATCAGTTCCATGAAAACATCTAGTATGTTTGTGAGACTGAGTGACATAACCAAATACTTTTATAGACCATTCCTACTCCGAAATGTTGTAAGATGTATATTTGATGGTCTAACGTGAAAATGATGATAACTATACCTCAAGTCAATCTTCGAGAACACCTGGGCTCCAGAAAGTGGATCAAAGAGATCATCAATCTTCGACAAGGGCTATCGGTTCTTGACTGACAACAGGCTCAGATTATGATAATCCACAGAAAGTCTGAGGGTACCGTATTCCATCTTGGAAAACAGAAAAGGATAACCCCAAGGAGAAGTAATAGGTCAGATGAAACCCTTTTCCTGTAGCTCCTCTAACTTTTTCATGAGCTCATGTAACATTGGGGTGGCCATCCTATAAGGAGGAATGAACAATGGTGTTGCTCATAGAACAGGCTCAATAGGGAAATCTACCTATCTATTTAGAGGTAAACTAGAAAAGTCATCATGAAAGACATCCCTGAAATGATACACCACTAGAGGAATTTCCATCAGGGAATTTCCCCTGTCATCCAGATATAAACCAGAAATCTGGGTTGTAATTCCTCCCAACCCATGATTCTTAGGTCCATATCTACTTGTTTGAACATCCCATTAACCCTTGTGTAGAAAAAACCCGCCCTATGGTTATGTGAAAGTCACCCTATTGCGATAGCAGTCAACAAAGGCCTAAAAGGAAACTAACCAGTCCTTTCTGAGAATGATGTTGAAGCCTATAATCTTCGAGAAATAGAGGTCCCACAAGAAATGACACCGATCGACCATAAGAGAGAACTCCTTACACTGACGTACACTAGCTATCCTAACCCCCAATGGAGTGTCTAACATAATAACATCCTCAGATGTAAAGATACAATGCCCAAAGCTCTCCAAAATGAAAACATATATAAAACTATGAGAATCCACTGTTTCGAGATGAATAGAAGATATTACTGAGGAAACTAGAATCGTGCCTACAACTATAGAGGGTTCATGATCCTTCTCCTACTGGATCTGCTCCATTGCAAATGTCTGACATGTAGCACAACCCTGCAACCCTATCTGACTACCCTGAGTTGATGCACCCTATTGTGGCCAAAAACATACCTAAGGGCTACCACAACCATAGCCTCTGCCTCCGCCTGAATGACCAGAAAAACTCCAGTTTCGAAACTAAAGAGAAATGGGTGGTCCTTCTCATGAACATGGAGTCATAGAAGAAATACTATCACCATATTTTGGTGAGAAAAATATAAAAAAAGTTGGTAATGGCCCATCTTGACATAATAACGGCACTCGACTGGGTCTCTCAGGCTTTAAAGTCTTGTAATCCCAATCTTACCACAATGGTAACATACTACCTAGCTACCTGAAGGAGTATCCCACCTACTCAGATCTCCACATGTAGACTGCCTGTGGTGTTTCATACTATCAGTCAGAGGAGTACCATCTTTGGATGCCGAACCTCCCTAGTTCACAGCTCCAAACTCCCTCATTTTATGCTCAGTGATCAGTTACTGGTTGACTATAGAAGATATATAAGTCAACCTGAAGATGTTCACCTAGTATCAGATGTCATTCCTGAGACCAACCACAAACCTCATTGCCATAAATAACTCATCACCCCCCAGAATTTGTGTGATGTTCTGCAGCTCTGTGAAGTAAGAAAATACTACTTGACTGAAAGAGCACCCTTTTCCATACCCATGAAATCTT
This sequence comes from Viscum album, assembly GCA_963277665.1. NCBI lineage: Eukaryota > Viridiplantae > Streptophyta > Magnoliopsida > Santalales > Viscaceae > Viscum > Viscum album. The sequence goes on from OY728133.1 coordinate 498,947,680, forward strand.
GTGCTTGGTCATACATCGAGGTCTCTGAGTAGAAACATTCATAGAAGCTCTGATGGAACTCATCCCAAGCCATAACTCATTGGGGTCCTACCATTGTTTTCACATCCCACCATATCTTGGAATAATTTCAAAGCATGTAGGTTTTGAGATTTAACCTCTTATATTGAGGTGTCTCAAGATGTTTGAAGATAGACAACATGGATTTTGACCATGAATCTGTAGCCCGAGATCCTCTATCCCCTAAGAATGTCAGAGGATTTTCCTACATAATAACCTGTGTCAACTCTTCCATAGATGGAGAAGGATGCGGTATGACCTGGTAGGTCTGAATAAACTTCATGAAGCATTCTCTGAACTGTGCTTCAGCACCTATGTCCGGTATAATATCTGGTTCCAAGACAGGAATGACAGGAGGATCAGATACTAGTCCCTGATCTACCATTCTCAGTTTCAGGTCGTTTCCATGCATCTAGCGTACAACCGGAGGATGTCTCAATGGAATGAATCTACAAATTCAAGCACACACCTCATTTTTAGATTATCAAGGAATGAAACATTGAATTGCAAGAATGGAAATATAGAGGAAACCATATAGGTTTTTCTAAAATAGGGTTATGCGGTATGTATACCCTCCACAGAACATGTTCTCTTTGGTTTCAACATGGGCATGTACCTCTGTCAAAACTAGTCACGCAACACCCCTACACACGTTGTGTTCCTCCTATGACATGTCATGTACTTGATTTTTTTTCTCTTGTCTGAGTTCTTCTACACGGCCAATCCACACAGTTCTCTCTTGGGTAACACTACATGGTTTTTTTACCCTAAACATGTCATGTACCACTTATTTTTCAACCACCCATGTCCTTAGTCACACGTTCAAGGACAGAATTGACTCTAAACGGTGTTTAATAATGGGAAACAACATGTACAACCTATGTTTTATCAACCTGTGTAGTTAGTCACATTGAGGAATACATTCCCTCCTCGACATGGTCTATACTCCCTGCACACGATGTGTTCTTCCCATGTTTCCAAACCCCGTGTCTCTGCTCACATAGTCAGACATTCGGTTAAAGACTACATGGTGTTTACATACAGTACATGGAGTGTACTTAAGAAAAGTTGTTTCTTCCAGAACCGAATAACACATGGAATGTGTTCCTAACACCACACACTCCATTGTCTGGGTTTCTGGACAATATTCCTATGAAACTTCTCAATAAAAATTATTAACCTAAAAATTTATCCACGAAATGTAAATTTCGGACCTGTGGGAGAACATAATAACATGAATCAACGTTTGGAATCTTTACTCATGTCATAACTTGAAAAAAATCAACTAAAGTTCATACATGATCCAGAAAATTCCAATCCAAGAGAGACTGTAACACCTCAGAGACCAATTTTTGGAGTCCATCCAAATTAAACATTATATATTCTAATAGCCAATCAAAATAAAGGGTATTATATCACTGAATCTATCACAACAACATTCATATCTAGTACAACATCGATCAGAACAACAAGCAATCAATAATGAACCCTAAATGGAATGAAAATAATGTATGTCATGTGATCCCTATCAGGTTCCTATAAGATGTTTGATATGGAACACCATCATCTCATCTGGTTGAAAAAAATAGAACCAAAATTATTGGAATCATAACACCAAAAAACAAGTGCGTCAACCAACGGTGAAATAAAATCAACTGTAATAATTGAAAAACCAGAAACATTTCAATATTAAAGGTGACATGGATTTTCCCTATACACAAGTTAGGTACACCTAGGAATAGCTTATTAATATCTTCTTATTCCTTTTTATCCCTGTCTATAGGTTCCATACAGTAATACAATGTAGAAAAAACCTCATCTGATACCACATTGTAACGTCTTGGATCCGGGTTCCTCCCTAAAGGTTCCCCGTACCTGGTTGGTCACATGGCCTCAGGAACATTTCCCCAAATGTCAGTGGATTCCAACTATAATTTAGGGCCTTGGGTGTGAATGTGGGGAAGTTATTCCATCATTGGTAGAGTAACACATTTAAAACAAATTGTAAACTATAGAAGAAGTGATAACACCATGCAGCAGAAGTGAACAACCGAAGACTGATTTCCAATAAATAACTGAGTACATATATAAAATATGCATGTTGAATTTTTCTAGGATAGAATCCAAACAAGTCAGTATGATGTAAATGTTGTACTTAACCCATGTACGAAAGAAAACTAGTAAACCCTTGTAGCATCGCAAGCCTCAGCTTGGCCCCATGCTATCCAGTTCCAAGAACAATCAAGTATCTGATGAAGAAGGGTAATTTCACTTATTTATAATTTAAACCATATAATCATTTTGGGTCAAAAAGAATGAACCAAATAGGGTGTGAGATGAATCCCAATAGAAAACCACCAAAATACTTGCACCTAACTATAAATGAATATATATAACAGGCAGTATGTACAATGGAGTAATAAATAAGGAAGTGGTCATCATAATGGAATTTGATCCCATCTAAGCTGTGTCGTCTTATCCAGGAAGGTGTATAAATCTACTGTCCATATTATGTTCATACTATGTTGGCCAAAGAATCATCCATGGTCTTCCTTCAATATTTCACCATTTTTAAATTCTAAATATGATTAACATCACATAAGAAATCATATTTATGGTTTAATGATGAACGCAGTGATGAAAATCAACATGTATAAAAGATTGATAATCCGATGACATGGATCATTTGAAAAGATGGCAACTCATCATGATTTTAGAAGATTATATTATAAGATTCATTGCCTATAAATACATAGAACTATGCTCGATTCTATTGCTGGTGAGTTTGAGAGTTATTTATTTTTTAGTTAAAGAGAGTGCCTATGTGATCTTATCTAGATCGTGAAAGGTAGGGTTGTCATGATGAGTTTATTTTTTCGATGTTGAAGAATCCCATGAGCACTCGACATGTGCATAGAACACTCGAGGTACATCATGAAGAACAAAGTTCTATGAAGCATCCAAGATAATTAATTTGATTTTATCATACATCTACCGTTATTTGAGTGAATAGAAATTGTGAACTATTCTAGTTTGAAGGTGACACTTTACACTTGTATTCCAAAAAGAAGAAATTGCATGCATAAACAATATATACTATTTTGGGTTTGCGTGTAAGAGTAATGAGCATCGAGTTTTATATGCATGAAGTGTGATATTGTTTGGGTTTGTATTAAGGAATAGTGTGCATGAACCATAATTAATGCATAAATTACATTCACATACATGATATATATACATAGACCAAAAAAAGATCAAATATTGTGCAAGTGATATGTATGTGATGGTTTTGATATGGGAAACATACATTATGAAAACATTATGTAATATAAGTCCTTCATGAATTGAGTATGAAATATTAGACAATGTGTGCATAATGAAAAATATTTTAGATTGTGTGAAGTACTTGTGAAAGTAAACATATTTTGTTATAGTGTGCATGAATTAAATGTTGTATGGAGTTATAATTTCATTCACTGTGTTATATTCTAGCATGAAGTTGGAAAAAAGTGAACTTTCAATATATGTTTCTTGATTTGGGTGTAGTTATTTGAGACTAAAGAGGGGGCATTATTTCTATAAGTGTTCATAATATTTTCCATTTTACAGTTTTTATTGTTTAGTGATGTCATATCTTCTTCTGAAGAAAGAATATTTTCCCAAGAAACTTTGTACTGAGGAATCTTATTATATTAAATGATTAGAATAATTTGAGCAAGTCCAACATCTGTACAAAATAACTTGAATTATACATGAGCTTGTTTGATCCAACATGATCATGGAGGGGGTCCAACTGATCATCCTATCTATCGATCATATTTAAGAATAGGGATCTTGAATTTTTATGGGTATAAAAAATTGCTTAAGAGGCTTGTGAGAAACTGGGGGGTCTAACTAGTTAAATGGTTGGGGGGTCTTACCAACCATAGAAGAAGAGTTGGATTTTTGGGGGCGTATAACCAAAATAAATAGGAGGATCAATTACTTGGGTGTATAACTAGTTTCTGCCTAAACCATTGTAATTGATAAAAATATTATAGTGAAAAATACATGTTGGGGGGGGGTCAAACAAACATGGAAAGGATGTAGGACTTAGTACCAAACCTTTTTAAAATAACATGTGTTGTATTCCATTTAATTTATTCATTGCATTTATGATCCACTCAACTTATCAGGTGACAATGATTTGAATTAATAGATGAAAAAGAATTCGTAAAATTTTCTACAGCTGATTCATCCCCTCTCAGTGCGACTCCATCATCCATGGACACTTCAATTGGTATTATAGGATATGTTACCTCTAATTGGATCTACCATACATGTACAGTAGTTTATATAAAAAGTATATGAATTGAAGATTTGTGTTTCAATAAAATTCAGAAGAAATTCAGATGGAAAACCATATCTTTACTCTTTATGATATAAATTTTTTAGGTTTCATTCAAATTATAGAAAAATAGGATTAATAAGTGGCATAGAAGCTGAAGAAGAATTAAAATATAAATGGAAATAAACGGGTATCTTGAGGCACTTATGGTATAAATTATTTAGTGAAATTATTTTATAAATCAAGTTCAACTTCTAATGTTGATATATTCATTTATGAAATAAGAATGCATCTGAAGAAACATACCAAATAAGTGGTCATATGTATGACCACTGTTTTCAAGGTACATCGGGATGAAAATATATAGCTAGATGTAGAGGAAGATGCTATAGATAATGCATTGACTAAAAATGATTGCACTTCCAGATCTCTTATAAGAATTGTGAAGTTAAAGGAAGAAACAACATATCTTTTCAAAAAAAAATATTATGGATCTATTTAAAAATTTTATCATAATTATTGTGAGAAATAAATTTTTAAAATTGTTTTTACTAAAGTTATTCATGCACTTGAAAAGATACATAGTATATCCATGAATGTCAATGATGATTAACTAATTGATGAAGCACAATTAATGAAGGATCTTGATACTTTTTTACTAAAGTAAAATCATATGTGTGGTGAAGAGATTAAAAAGATAAAGATCCAGTGGTAAGAAGGCATGAAATCTGTTGAAGATGAGAAGATTGATCTCAACATAATGTTTCTAGAAGTAGAACTGAAACTAATAAATATGGAAATGACCCAATCTGAGACTTCCCTAGTTTCTAAGAAAATAATAATTTCCAATGACTCATATGATAATAGTCCTATTTCTGAAAAGAATAAATCTACATGAAAGAAGAGTTTGAGATTATCCAAGGATGAATATGCAACAAACACTTTAAAGAAGGTAACCATTTTTCTTAATAAATCTATGTTTACTAATGTTGATTTGATGTTTAGTGTAGAGTCGACATTAAAATCTAGACAAACATAAGTAAATAAAAATTATTTTTTCCTAATGAAAACACAAAAGAATAGATACGCTACCCAAAAGAAGAAAAATGTCAGAGACAATCAGAATGTGTTACAGAAGAATAAATCAAGATTTTTTTGAAACTATTGGTGATGTTGGAAGTTTTGGTATCATGAAATTACTTGTTGGCCCAATATTACATTGAATAAAAATTATAGAATGCTTGAATTTATGGGAAGAAAAGATGAAGAAAATTTGAAACCTACAAAACAAAAAAAAATTATAGAAAGAGAATAAATTTATCAATAATAGATATGATTACATTGAAAATTTCAATGATTATTGAAACATATGTGGTCACTATTAGATTGAGTGCTGGTATATACTATTCATGAAAAAAATCCTCTGTTTATGTGAATAAAATACCAAAATATAATATGAAGCAGCTAAGAGATGAATATGAAAGGTCATACTTGGGTTATGAACAAAAGAAGAAGGATGTTAAACAAAAACATATCAGATCATGGACCATTTTCAATTGGTCATGAACATTCAGGTTAAAGGAAGAAAACTAGAATCAATGAAAGAATCATTCCATAAGAGAAAGAACATGATAGATTTGGTGAATGAAATTAATATAGAATAATTTGAAATGTTCTTTAAATGTGGTGACATGTTGAATTCAAAGGCTATGTGTGATAGGTAGAACATGTTAGGACATTCAGGTAACATTTTTTCATAGTCATCATGTCAAAAGGTATTTTTGACTAAGAACAAAAAATCATCTGTGAATTCAAATGTTAGGAAGAAGATGTATTCACACTGAGTGAAGGATGAGCATTTCCCTAAAGAGTGTTTTATCATATGGCTAGAATAGATGGAAGAGGAAAGAAATATGGAGAAAAAAAGAGAAATTAAACAACAATACTTGAAAATATGAAGAAGGATTTTTCATCTAAGAATATTGATGGGTCAACAAACTACTCTCTTCCTTATTTTTATAACTAAGTATCAATAAAGATCCACCTTCTTTCCATATATATTGTGTTTTCTATTCATGTAGGGAATTGGAGGTGAAACATATATATAGGGGGAGATCTGAATTTTATAAATTTTTTGAATCTCTTACAGCTACAATATTTCCATCATGGAATGTTATTGGAACCATGTTGTCTCTTTTCAAAATTAGAAATAATCACTGAAGACACTTGGAATTTATTATATATGAAAGTGAGTCATTATGAAAAAATTATTGAGTGAATATCTTGAAGGGTAGAATATAAGATTATACATCATAATTTTTTATCTCAATTTATATTTTATGAGAATCACAAGTTCTGATGAGGTCTAAATCTAAATTTTCTAAAATATTACGGTTTTGGAAAATTAATCTTGTCTTCATTGAAGTATATTGATTATGATATACCATTTTAATGATAAAAAAATCATCATTTCCAAAAGGAAGTTATGATTTCTCAAAGAAAAAAAAATTACATCCTTGCGCTTGAATGATTCTAATCAGTTTGTTGAGATGTATGTAAGAGATTATCTTGGAAATATTTTCAGAAATTACTATAAATTTCAATGATTGGTATCACATACTGTAATTTTAATGAAAACATTGATGTTAAACTTGATCAGTCTTTATTTTTCTACACAGAGTATTTCTCAAGTGGTCTAAGAGTTGAATGATTTGAGATCTTTTCTAAGTGAATTGTGATTTTATCCTTCTAAAAAAAAGTCTAACAATATATTTCAAAATAGAAGAGTATGCTCATAAAAATTAAATTTTGGAAATGATAATTCTTTTCTATACTTTTAAATTTGGATTTATTTCTGGTAATGTGGAGAATATATCATTGAATTTTATGATAAATTGGGGATTGATAATAAATCCAAAGGGGGAGATTGAAGTGGCCAAGTGATTTAGTGAAGTTTTAATTGTTGTTAATTATTTAAGAAGATGAAAATTTAATTAGTTTAAATGTGATGATTGAGGAGTTATTCAAAAGTCTATGACATGTGAAACTGGATGTACAATTTTTACAACATTTAAAAGAGTTCCTTGTATAATAAATGTTTTCATATGGGTGTGTTGGAAGTTCGTTTTTTTACTATGTATAACTTGGATGAGATTTTTTAATGGTATTTAATTAAAAAATATGGACCAGCCTTGCCAGCTGAGGGGAAGAATCACACCAGAGTGGGTGGCCAAGAATAACCCCAAAGCCGGCCAATATCGGGCCATAGAGTACATGGGTGTGCCAATGTAAGGAATAGTAGTGGTGGAGTGACCCCATGGTGGGTGACAAGATAGAGGAGGTGGGAACATGAGCATGCCCGTAGTGAAGCTGTATGGGGTAGTTATAAATGAGGAAGATGAGAATTCTAGGAAATGGTTATCATGGATTGTATTATAATGAAGAGGGAAAGGGATATTCTGTTTTGATGTGGGATTTAGTTTTTTAGCACCAGATATGTTGTTGATGTTTGTTCGGTTTGATCATTTTATCATGGTCATCTGATAGTGTTTATGTGATTTTTAAATGTGAAATATTCGTAAATGATTATTTTAATCCAATTTATCTATCAGTGATTATCAAAATGGAATTAGATCCAATCTGATCAATGTTGTCTAATTTATAAATCTATAGAGAGATCGTGTTCATCTAAAGATCATTTTATGTCAAATGAAGCATCCTCCAAGGAATTCCTTAATTATTTTATCATTCTAAAATTCAAAATATGATTTAAATCACAAAAGAAATCATGTGGATAATTTAATGAAGAACAAACCAATGAAAAAAACATGTACAAAAGATTGAAAATATGGTGATTGTGATCATTTTATAAGTGGGATACTCGACGTTATTCTAGAAGATTCTATGACGTGATTCATTATGTATAAACACCGAGAGCTACACTCGATTTTTTTTTGTTGAGTTGGAGAGATATTTATTTTTCAATGATTGTGAGCACATCTATGATCTTCCCTAGATTAGAAAATGATGGGTTTCTACATAGATTTTTTTTCACAACGGTGAATAATTACATGAGAACATTACCAGTGTATAACACACTCAAGGTATTTCGCAAAGAATGATGTTCTGAAAATAAACCGAGATAACACATTTGTCTTTTGCATATATCTTCAATTATTTTCGTGAATAGAAACTATGAAATATCTTGGTTTGAAGGTGACACCATGAACATTTATTCTAGGATGAAAAACTAGTGTGAAAAAATAATATATACACATTTGGAATTTAGAGTAAGAAGAATGAGCATCCGGTTTTATGTGCATGAAGTGTGATATTTTTTGAGTTTGTGTGAAGAAATAACATGCATGATATAAAATTAATGAATAATTCACATTCACATGAATGATACATATATATAGAACAATTATAGGTCAATGGGTGTGCATGTGATATGTGTGGACATAGGTTTCTAGATGGGCATCATACATTAAGAAAACAATATACAGTACATGTCCTTCATGCATTGAGTATTAAATATTTGGTAGTGTGTGTATGAAGAAAAATATTTGAGATTGTGTGAAGTGCTTGTTCAAGTGAAAATTGTATACTATGGTGTGAATTAATTAAATGTTTCATAAAGTGAGAAGTTCATGAATTTTATTTTATACAAAAATGATGTTTGAAAAAAGTGAACTTGAAATATATATATATATATCCCGATTTTTGTGTAGTTATTTGAGACTCATGTTAGGACATTATTTCTATTAGTGTTTTAGAATATTTTCTATATCTGATTTTTCAGTGGTTATTGAGGCCGAGTATTCTATGGAAGAAAGATTATTTTCTCAAGCATCTTTTTCCTTAGGAATCTGATTATATTCATTGGTTAGTATAATTTGAGAAATTACGTCATTAATGAAAAAGAGCTTGAATTATACATGATCAGGTTTGACCCAATAGGATAATGGAGGCGGATAAATTTATCATCCTATCTATGGATTAGATTTAAGAAGAAGGATATTATGACTAGGGTGTATAACCAGTTATTGAAGAGGCTCAAGAGAGACATGGGGTTAAAACTGTTGAATAGTTTGGGGGGCTAACCATATAATGTAGAAGAGTTGGATTGTTGTGGGATATGACCAGAATAAACAAGAAGATCAATTACTGGGGTGTATAAACAATTTCTACCTGAACCATTATAGTTTTTAAAAATATTATAGTTGATAATCCATGTGGGGGGGGGGGGTCTAAAAACATGTCAAGGATGTAGGTATTAGTACCGAACCTTGTAAAAATATTATGTGTTTTGTTCCATTTACTTTCTTAATTACATTCTTGATCCACTAATCTAAATAAGTGACTGATGATTAAATTAAAAGGATAAAAAGAATATAGTAAAATTGGTTTTACCTAATTCTCCCCTCTAGGTGGGACTGCACGATCCATGTACACTTAAAAATGTTCAGTGTTTCAAGATTCTCAGGGAATATCTCACCATGGAGTTAGTTCACGTTGCAACAGGTATAGATTATTGAGAAGGTTTGGAATTTAATTACATTATAATATATATGTAGTGTAATTATTATAGGGAACATTCTATTTTTTTGTCCAAGAATTCTTAGTGTATGGATGTTTATAAATTAATCAGTTTTATACACCATGAAGCTAAGTATCACCCTATGAGAGGTTTATGGATGGAGTAGATTTTGGAGATCTTGTTGTGAAATTTATATAATGTAAATATGTATTTTGGTTGAGAAATGTGGATCTAGATGATAAATTTAATTCACATTAAAATGTAGAAATTCAATATATAATTAGAGATTTTCTAATAAAGATCACACTATAAGAATAGATGTCATATTTTGAAGACCATAAATCTAATAAAATTTATAAGTTTGAATTTATCTTGAAATTCATGGGAGTGAGTTGAAACAATGGTTGGGTATTGCTTAGTTTGAAAAACCATAAGCTGATTTATATGCGGGAATTATATGGAAAATGATATGAGGAAATAAAACTATATTTCAAAAGAAGATCTAAAAATAGAAATAAAGATAATAAAAATTTAATAATCTGAAAAATATAGTAAATTGGGAATCTATTTAGAAGAAATTTTAGGGATCAGGATTTAAAGGAATAACCATAGCTCAATGAAAAAAATACTCACTAGAATGGTTTTTTATAAATAATCATAATTAGAGACCATTATATACCAATTACTCCATATTATTTTTTACAAAGAAGTGAGAAAGGAGACAATATAAGTTAGATCCCCTAGGATTGGCAATGATTCTATCCTAATCTATTGTAACACATACAATGTGTGCTATTAACCCTTGGTACATCGATATAAGCTTGGAATATGTTTCTTAGAATAATCCTTTCTGGTGAATGAAGTACAAATCCTTGAATCCTAATTTTAATTTATACCTCAAAATATCATATATGTGTTCAAATATTTAATTGTTCAAGTTTTTCTTTCTATTAGTAGAATATGATCCATTGGAAAGAAATAATAATTGAATACCCTAATTCATCACCACTTATTCTGTAATTAACATGGGGTGGTAATATGTTTTAAAGGATCAATGAGGTTCTTCCTCAATGAATCTATCACTATAATGTTTCCTATATAGAGAACATAGTTAATTCACAAAGGAGTTCCCTTATGTTTTTGTTATAACTTATATATAGGGAATAATCACATGAAACGTCACTTATGACCTCTTAAAATTGATATCTTTATCACTAAAATTCATAGATTACAAGTCAATTATGTTTGAAGAAGGTTAATGACTAAGGTCTTCAAGGAACTTCTTGATACTAATGAAAAGGCACAAAATGACTTATTTGGAGCCTTATCAAACAAAAATAATATGAAAGTGAAATACATCACATCAAAGAAATATATGTTTTAAAATCTCTCTAGTATATATAACTATGATATAATGGTAAAAGAAGAAATTTTACAAGTACCGCATCATATGTTTGATGATTTCGGACAAATTCAAATTGAAACTATTTACGGTTTATTCAATTAAATCATTGATGTTTTGGGAGATATTCAAGGAATTTTTGATCAATTTAACGGCATTTAAATCATAGGGTGAATTCATTGAAGACTATCTAATTTATACAATTATAGGGTACCATCTTTTAAATAGGAATATATCATATAAATATCTCTAAATGATATTCATATCAAGTTTGTTTATTATAAAATATGTGTGAATCATAAAATCACTTCTATCAAAATTTTAAATTAATTTCCTTTATATCCATGAAGAATATAAAGATATATGAATCTAGAGATAATGATGAATATTATTAAAATGAATTTAAATCGTTCATAACAAGAAAATTCAAGTGAGGTAATGTCGGGTTTGAAGTAAAGTTATTATTGGTATATTCTAACTATAGAATGGTTGGGTACTTCAAAAAAAGATTCCCAAGAGAGGCTGATAATGTAGATGAATATGATAAAGTATCAGTGAAAAAAATTCCAATGAAAAGAAAATTTGGACTAGTAAATATAACCACAAAGAGGATCTAGTAGAAAACATGCTATGAAAATTGGGAGAAGGTGATGAATGAAAAATTGAAGATGATGTGGTAGAATTCTTTTAAGATAAAAAATACGAATGATACGTTCGAAAAAAAATCATATAATTAGTTGGATGATCAACCTAAAGGGTTATTTGATCTAAATGTTTAAATTGACTGAGAGTGTTAAGAGTTGGATATAAAAATATTAATCACCATGGTTTCATTAGCAGATATGATGATACTACAATAAATGAAATGTATGGAGAGGAAGCAATTATAAAATATTTACTAAGATGAATTTAAAATTTTATTTCTGTTTTGGATATACATTGACTTGGATCATATAGGTGGAGTGTTATTTGAGGCTTGAAGCTCTAAACAGTCAATAATAATGTATGATAACAGATATCACAACATGAAATAAAAAAAATATTTTAATATTTATTTTTATAGACAATTTAACGTTATCTATAAATCTATAAATTGTGTGTAATGGAGAAGTGAAACTTACTCCAATGAAATAAAAAAGAGATTGGGATAAAAACAATCATATGAATCCCCATTGGAAGATAGTTCTATCCTTTTTAATAATATTATTATAATATCATAATTTAAGTTATATGAAATTATGAGATACTATCATGTGTCTCAACTCAACAAGACACTTCATGGAATTAAAATAGTAATAATGAAAAAATTTATTTGTGAAAATTTTTCTTAAGGTAAATAAATATACTTTCACCTAGATCCTTGAAAATGGGTGGTCATTACACATGATTAGAAACATATATCTCTTAAACATATATGTTACTGGTATGATAATATTTTGGAAATAACACAACTTAAAATATCAAAATAAGTACAAAGGAATTGATTTTTAGAGATGAAATATATAATAATAATGTGATTTCCTATATGGTATTTAATGTATCCTGTTGATAATTAGTCAATAGTGTGTATTTATAATTGAGGTCATGTTCAACAAAAATGGATTTCTTATCAGAATCAAAACTAAAAACTCTCTAATGAAGGGATTGAGGATAAATAACAATATATAGAATGTAGATAACTAGGTGAAAACTTGTATCATTTTAATGTAAAATGAAATTAACAAATTTTTGTCAATAAAATTAAATATAAAACAATAAATCATATAAAATCTATCAAAATTGAAATCTATGGAAAATATTTCAAATCAGAGATGTGATTGATAAAAGACATGTGATTCCTACGTAGAAGGAAAATTGGTATTAAATACATACTAGCTGAAGAAGATGAGGGCCTTAGAAATTTTATATCTGATTCACAATATTTTTTGTGGTCCTATTAATTTTTTTGAAATATTTAGTGATAAAAAATTCATTATGTTTATTGATTATTACAGTAGAAAAGGGTTTGTCAAGTTTCTATAATCAAAGACTAAAGTGAGAGAGCATATCAAGTGGTTTTATAGAATATTTTAATATTAAAATGGAAGAATGATCAAGGTTCATTAGTCTAGAAATGGTATACATTACACCTCTAATGAGGTATTGAATTACATAGTGAAGTGCATGATTAAGAATGATGTCTCATAATTGATAACACCGAAACAAAATGGTGTTATTGAAAGAAAGAATCGAATAGTGAAGAAAATAGCCAAAACATTTCTCATAAAAAGTAGAATCTATTTTCAATATTGGAAAGAATTCATATAGGTAGAATTATACAAATAAAATTATGATTTATTATACATTGGGGATAGGAATACTCAATATTATTTTTTACATGGAAGAAATTTAACATTGAATCACTTTAGAGTGTTTGAAAGTATCTTTTTTTTATCAAGAATAAGGATTGAAAACAATGTGAATATAAATACATATATGAAAATTGAATATTTTTAGGATACATATTCAATATTAGGGCCTATAAGTGTCACAATAGGAGGATGAGCGTGATCATGGGGATAATTTATATTTTATTAAATATCCTAAAATAAATATTAAATTCTAGATCTATGTACAACATGTGAAGAATACGTTGAACCTGATATGAACACCAATAAGACACATAGTTCTAGATGTGAAGAAGATTCCCTGGATGAATTTGTGTAATAACAAGCTATATAATAGAGTTAACCATTGAATGCATAGTGAATAAGATGATTTATAGTCAATGAGGTAAATATCATAAGTGATAAAACCACACCAGCACAAACTCATATCATTATAACTATACTGAATACTACTATTCTCATTTGAATAAGAAATTGAAGATTACTCATGTTTCAGGTCTATGAATGAAGAGTTAAATAAAATAAATAAAAATTAGACTTGGGAGCTCATGGATAGGTATATAGATCACAACCTCATAAGAAAAATGTGGGTTTTTAAAAACTATCTTGAGGATCCTGGAAATGAGATTTGAAAAAACTAATGATTGTATTTCATAGGGAATATACAACTAAGTAGAATTTATGTTTATTAAACCATCACAGAAGAGGAAAATACTTGATTTAACAAAAAAATTTATACATTTAGTTGTTCAGAGGAAATTCAGATATAACCAATAAGATATCAAACCAAAAATATTAAAATGTATTTTCAAAGGGGAAGTCTACATTGAATTACCAGTGGGTTTTCTAATTTGTAATGGTGATTAAAATATTTTCATGTTATGTAAGGACATGTATAGTTTGAAACATGGGCCATGGGCCATGTATACCAAGATATACATGTTGTTAAAGAATTTGAAATTGTAAAGATGCATATTTAATAAAAAAACTGTGAAATAAATCAATGAAGAGAAGTTCGTGGTTCCCATATATGTTGATGGCATCATATTTGGAGGATTAAAAATTATTATTGTGGAGTTTCATTGGTTGATGAGATAAAATTTTGGATGTAGATGATAAGAGAAGTCTCTTTTTTTATTAGAATACATGGTAGTCAAGATTAGGAAAATACATTTGTTTCCAATGAAAAATGTATGATGGATATTCAAAATAAGTTTTAGCTGAATTATTGTGAGTCAGTTTTAGCACTTATTTTGGTTGGAACAATTCTTAGATGATATGATGAAGAAATAGAAGTTAATCTAATTATTTATTAGTGGATAATTAGAATACTAAGTATCTTAAAATAATAGGGCAATATATTTCATTCTATATGAATGGATACCCATTTTGGGTGTAGTTCTAATGAGGATCATATATTGGTTATGGGGAGGATCATGAGTTAAATTTTGGACACTCTTGATTACAGTTTGGAATATTGTTCATGTAATGAAAAAGAATTTTGTTCATACTCGGATGATGATGAAGCCTTAGATATTATGAATATAAAATACCCAAGTGGATATGAATTATTCATTGGAATTAAATGCATTGGATGAGTTATAAATAAGAAAAATATATTTTATCTTAATAAAATAAAGTGGAATAAATTTTATAATTCATATCTTGTATACAACTGCAATGGAGGAAATTAAAACTATGGGATCATGGAGAAGAAGTGAATCTACCCATGATACTCTATTATAAAATCCAATATGAGATTAATTTAAAACGAGTCCAAAAAATTATTCCAAAATGAATCATATTGAGAAAAAATATAACTTAATTTAACATAAATAGAATAATTCATTATGAAATAGGAACATGAGTTCACCAAAAAATAAGTTGAAAAAATATTTACAAAAATATTATACAAATTATAATTATAATAGAATCAATTTAAAATTGTTGTTCTACCATAAACTACCGAAAATATTATCAATACCAAAGGTTTTGGGAAAACTGTTGGTATAGTCCACTAACTTGGACCTATACCAACGGTTCGGCCAAAACTGTTGGTATAGTTCCCCCCTATACCAATAGTTTATCAAAAACCATTGGTATAGGTCCCAAAATAAAAGAATATATACCAATGGTTGTCAAAACCGTTGGTATAGGTACTTGTATTTTTAATGGAATCTTCTTACTGAGGACATTAAACAGATCAAAATTTAAAATACTTATGACTATATATATATCTATATATATAATTATTTTCACAAAAGTAAGTTAGGTTAGTGGTTAGGTCGTACAATCACAAACGAGAGGTGCTGGGATCAAAACATTACAAATGATTATTTTTTGAATTATATATACCAATAGTTTTATGTAACCATTTTTATAGGTTTTCATATTACTTATACCAACGATTTTAAAAACTGTTGGCATAGGTCTATACCAACGGTTTTCCCAGAATCGTTGGTATAGACCTATCCCCATGGCTTACTTGGAAACGGTTCTCTAAACTGTTGGTATAGGATATACCAACGGTTTGGAGGCCTATACGAACGGATCCAAACTGTTGGTATAGGGTATTTTTCCAGTAGTGATACCCCTTATATTTATGAGGTTCAAAACCCCCTCTCTCTATTGTATATAATTTTTTTATTTGGATTTCATTTATTCTTGTAGGAATTTATCTACAATTGAGTATAATAAGATAGGGGAGACACTATCTATGTGGAATTCATAGCAGAACAATGGTTTGATTAGTAACTATGGACATCATTATAATGATTAATTATTTATCTTACTTCCTATTATTATATTTGATTCATGTAATCATCGATTGTTTATTGAAATTTGTTTTAATAGTTGTTGATGAATTGGGATTTTTTGAAATTTTGGCATATGATCAAAATTCACACAGGAGAACCCTTTGAATTTTATTATCAATTGGGAGAAAAGATTATCAGGATACAGGGGGAGAAACAATTTAGACTTATAAGGATATCATGGTTGAAATAAATAGTCTTGATAGGTATATAAAGAATATTATGAGTCTGGATAACATGATCCAAATGGGAAGATTGTTTTATCCTTAGATTATAATGGTCATATCTTTTTTAAATATGGAATTATAATATGATAATTTGGATGAAACAAGAATAGGCCATGGGGAAAATATAGGGCACACACCATGAATTAAGTCAAAATCTAGAAAAATGTTAGTGTATACATTTATACAGGTTTTATTGGGATGAATAAGGTTCTTATTTGGGTTTGTAAGGTTTTATCCTTTTATATTTTTAAATAAAAGTTTCTGGTTATTTCATGGTGAGATTAAATCAACTATGACTATAAAATACACAAGAATCATCAGGTGAGACATAAGTTTTTTACATTTTCAATTTTTGAAAAAACTTTTTCATGTCATGAAGTATCAATCATACTAAGAAGATTCTTGAGTAAATTTTGGTGGTTTTTCATTTTTGTAAATTATCACATCATAAAGGTGGGTCATGGAATAATAGGTATAGAATTATGTGAATATGATGAATTTTACCATATTTCTATATAGAGGATGAACAATGATTAATGGAGACACGTTATAATAATGACCTAGGATTTTCAAACATGAACATTACAAAATTTTTGCGGAAAATTTATTACATTACATAAACTCCTACCCAAGAATCGTAATAGTATTTTTCCTTTAGAAACATGAAAACATAAATAATCGACCATATGTGATCCACATATTATCCCACTACATTATTTATAACTAGAACCCTTTTTATACACATCATACATAATACATATCATCATAACTTCGGGAAATGAAACATAAGAATGAGTGAGTTAAAAATCTCAATAAGGGTAAACAAGGGAGATATGTAAGTATAACATGAATATAAGGGTATGAGAACATGAGATTAATATTTTAAAAGTAAACTATGTAGATCAAAGATTATATTAATAATTCATGGAATAAATAACTGTAGTTCAGAAGACAAGAATAATTATTGAATCAATGAATATGACCCAAGAGAGAACAAGACATGAAATTTGTTGCATAAATATAAGCATAGTAAATAATTTCCATATTATTGTAGTGTCACTACCAATACCATCATAGTGGAAAAAGTCCTTTACTAATCTATGATCACTCTCTATTTCATCCAAATATTACTAAATCAGTTTCACTCTTTATTCCAGCCCTCTATTACTGAACAAGGGTCACTTAAAATTCTATACATGTATTAATAAACGAGGTTTACATGCCAATATGGTATTTTCAATCTCAGGATATATATATATATATAGCCAATTCCTCATATGGATATATAGGTCCCACCTATCAAATAATGAAATCATACATATTTTTGTCAAAATATCATATAAATTCGTTCTATCATAACCCATAAAATGAAATGGGTATCATAAAAATTTCATTATATCATAACCTATTTATAATATACATGTTTCATAATCATCTCATTATAGGAAAACCGATGAAAATAAGTGGGTTTCATAATCATTTTGTCATGATATGACCCATGGAAGTGGAAAGAGTTTCATAAATAACTTTTCACCACCGACATAAACGACTCAGAGAAAGAATAAAAATTGTATCCCTAGATCATAAACCTAGTAAAACGTAAATTAGATCATAGTATTTCATCTTACATGGAGAGGTATTTGGAAATATCACATATAAAATTTCTTAATGAAAATAACCTTTAATTGAAAATCACTTTCATAACTTATTTTCAAAATATTTTATTTAAAACTAACATTATAAAAATATAAAGAAATATTTGAAAATTCATTTAAAAAATTTCTTGAGTAAACAATATTTTCATTTTTGAAAATTTAATTTTGAAAAATGAAAAATATTTGAAAACTCTTTTCTTTGAAAATTACCTTGAAAATTTATAAAAAAATATTTTGAAATCATATAGAACACTTTTGAAACATAAAAAATTTATAAAATACTTTTATTTTAAAGGAAACCATTGAAAATTTATAATCGTTGCAATGAAATCACTTTTTAAACATATTACATTAAAAAATGCATTATTTTAAAATAAATTTAAAAATAAAATATTTAATAAAATATTTAATATAATATTTTCTGTTGATTTTTTTAAATACAAATAAAGTTAGAATCAACAAGAGGAGAGGTTATGATGAAAGAGAATACCATACAAGAAATATAAAAAACTATTATATTCACATTGTAAGAAGTAAAATGATCCTTGATTACAAATTAAAAAGAATATTCCTTTTAAAACCATTTTTTTAAAGTTAAAACATGTGAAAAAATTTCGTTCAAAAATAATAGGATAATAGAATATCATTTTTGAAAAAAATTTACTAACATATTATTAATTATCCTAAGTACGAAAGAGTGTAAAAAAGATACCATTACTTGAATATATCATTAATAACCATATAAGAAGAAACATCATGAGAAATATTGAGACATGGATCATAAAATTTCATTAATATAAGAATAATCATAATCAATCCAGATAAATTAGAAGATTGTAACATAATATAACTATCACTTTGGTAACCATGAATCATAATCCCAATAAAAAAACATTAAATTAACCTTAAGATATCCTGAAAAGAAAAATATTCATGATATAACATGTCAATGGGGTAGTATATATATATAACTTGTAAGATAATATAGGTTCATAACATAACATGTGTTTCAATGAAGGAAAATTGAGATAAAATTATAAGGCCCCAGCCTTAAACCTTACTTAATCTTGAGTTATTAGAAGATTACACATTGAGGATCTTTTCAGGTTTAGAGTTTTAGAGAATCAGATCACAAAACATTCATTACATTCTACATTTAAACAATGTGGTTACATAAATGATAGTATTCATTTTTTCCCATCAACGGAAACATATTTAAAATAAAACATGTATTTTTTCTTAACACTTCCTTGACACTAACATCATATCATGTACCTTTCCATTGACCTGTGAAAAACATTTCAAAAAAACATGGGATGAGCATAAAAACCTCAGAAAAGGTTATAAAAAAATATGGAAAGGAAACATGAGTTCATATATACATAAGAATGAAATCATAATTTACCCATAAAACATAGGCACATTAACATACCTTATCAAATCATGAATAAATCATAGAAATCACAAGACATAAAATGTAACTTGAGGCATTCATAACATTCTTACGTAGGGAGTAACCCTCTTGGTTACGTTTGGAATACCCACCACAGTATATTCCCTAAATCTTTTCCGAGATACCTTAACGTTTCACTCCTTCACATTACCCAATGCATTGGACATCTATATCGGGCTCACCAGCCCTTATTTTATCACGGAACCACCCATCTTCATAATAATGCCCAAGAACCACAACATAATCGTATCACATAAAACATGCATAAAGGAAACATAACATTTCCACCTTTCAATCACAAGATATCAATACAACACAATGATATAAAAACATTCTGAAAACCATTTTCAATACCAAAATAAAAGAAAAGTAAAACATGGTATTTATTTTTCTTTTTTAAAAAAGGTATGGCTTGTAGAGGAAGCCGAAACTGAAATAATGGTCACGACGGCGGAGAAGTCGTTGTCGCCGCATACGTACGACAAAAACATTCCCTTTTGTCGTTTAGTAAACGCTTGGTATAAAAAAAAGATTCCTTTTGAATAATCGTAAAAGTCAAAGGGGTTTATACACCGTATAAAAGGAGGTTGTGTACAAACCAAAATATGTCTCAATGAAAGGAGATTGAGACGAAGTCCCATACAAAGATGGTATCCTTGGTTTAAGGAAAAATCAATTACATAATTATTTGTGACAAACGAATACAAAAAATATAAGTGGATATTAAGTGTAAAACAATCAGAGGTAATTCAAAAATATTCATAGAATGACATATTCAAGGAGTACATGTTTATCCCAAATAATCAAATTTGGGTTAAGAAGTTCCCTTGCAAAAATTTGACAGGCTAACAGCGTCACTACAAAATTCAGAAAATGAGTTGATGAGAGATAAAAAGGGTATCTCATCACATGGACATAAAATTTAAATCAATAAGGATATAGAAGAACATATCCCAACATAATATTATGTGAAATAAAAGACATAATAAAATAAGTCTTTTAAAAATAGGAGGGTGAAAGGTTCCCTTACCGACACAGGTATCTTTCAAAACATACGCCCCGTGAAAGAAGGACAATACAACATTGATGTAAAGACTCATAAATGAATGTATACTACACACTGAGTAAAATAATGGGAAGTATATACAACACTAAAAGGAAATTGTGGAAAATGTAGCATAAAACTCACGGGAATAAAAGTTAGATGCAAAATCTCCTACGAAAACTTGGCAGCCTAACGGCTCCACTTAAAACTTCAAAAATGGTTTGATGAGAGGAAATAGGGTCTCTCATAATATCAAAATAAAGTTTACAAAAAGAGGAATATAAAAGAACATCCCCCAACATAACAAAGAGGAGCTTAAAAGAAGTGACACAAAGGAGAGTACATAAAAAGAAAGAGAGAGGTTGGATCTATTACGAAAATTCGGCAGCCTAACGGCGCCACTCAAAACATCAAAAATGGATTGATGAGAGAGAATAGGGTCTCTAATAATATGAACATAAAAAGTACAGTAAGAGTAATATAAAAGAATATCCCAATAACAAGAAAGATGAGCTTTAAAAGGAATGACATAAAAGAGTGTACTTTAAAAGAATGAGAGGAGTCAGATCCCTTACATAAGAATGAAATCATACTTTACCCATAAAACATAGGCACTTTAACATACCTCATCAAATCATGAATAAATCAAAGAAATCATAAGACATAAAAGGTAACTTGAGTAATTATAACTTTCTTACGTAGGGAGTAACCCTCTTGGTTACGTTTGGAATACCCACCACAGTATATTCCCTAAATATCTTCAGAGAAACCTTAACGTTTCACTCCTTCGCGTTACCCAATGCATTGGAGAGCTATATCGGTCTCACCCGCCCTTATTTTATCACGGAACCACCCGTCTTCATAATAATGCCCAAGAACCACAGCATAATCGTATCACATAAAACATGCATAAAGGAATATTAACATTTCCACCTTTCAGTCACAAGATATCAATACAACACATTGATATAAAAACATTATGAAAACCATTTTCAATACCAAAATAAAATAAAAGTAAAACATGGTATTTTTTTCTTTTAAAAAGAAGGTATGGCTTGTAGAGGAAGCCGAAACTCAACTAATGGTCACGACGGCGGAGAAGTCATTGTCTCCGCATACATACGACAAAAACATTCCCTTTTGTCGTTTAGTAAATGCTTCATATAAAAAAATATTCCTTTTGAATAAATGTAAAATTAAAAGGGGTTTATACACCGTATAAAAGATGTTTGTCTAAAAAACAAAATATGCCTCAACGAAAGGAGATTGAGATGAAGTCTCATACAATGACGGTATCCTTGGTTTAAGGACAAATCAATTACATAATTATGTGTGACAAACGAATACACCAAATATAAGTGGATATTAAGTGTAGAAAAATCATAGGTTATTCACACATATTCATAGAACTACATATTCAAGGAGTACATGTCTATCCCAAAGAATCAAATTTGGATTAAGAAGTTCCCTTGCAAAAATTCGACAGCCTAACGACGTCACTACAAAATTCAGAAAATGAGTTGATGAGAGATAAAAAGGGTATCTCATCACATGGACATAAAATTTAAATCAATAAGGATATATAAGAACATATCCCAACATAATAGTATGTTAATTAAAAGACATAACAAAAGAATTCTTTTAAAAAGAGGAGGGTGAATGGTTCCCTTACCTACATGGGTATCTTTCGAAACATACGCCCTGTGAAAGAAGGACAATACAACATTGATGTAAATAGTCATAAATGAATGTATATTACACAATGAGTAAAATAATGGGCAGTACATACACCACTAAAAGGAAATTGTGGAAAATGTAGCATAAATCTCACAGAAATAAAAATGAGATGCAAAATCCCTTACGAAAACTCGGCTGCCTAACGATGCCACTTAAAACTTCCAAAATAGATTGATTAGAGGAAATAGGGTCTCTCATCATATCAAAATAATATTTACAGAAGGAGTAAAATAAAAGAACATCCCCCAACATAACAAAGAAGAGCTTAAAAGAAGTGACATAAAGGAGAGTACTTAAAAAGAATGAGAGAGGTTGGATCTCTTACGAAAATTCGGAACCCTAACGGCGCCACTCAAAACATCAAAAATGGATTGATTAGAGAGAATAGGGTCTCTGATCATATGAACATAAAAATTACAGTAAGAGTAATATAAAAGAATATCCCAATAACAAGAATTATTAGCTTTAAAAGGAATGACATAAAAGAGTGTACTTTAAAAGAAAGAGAGGAGTTGGATCCCTTACCTCAAGTCCAACTTGTCTTGTTTGTTTCTTTATATTCCTAAATAATAAACTTTGGTCAATTTATAATTGATTAAATACCTCCTATAAAGATTATTATTCAGTTCATATCACATATTTTAATGCTATAATAATTGGTTAATAATATGAGTTCATATCAGACGTTTTTGTCGATGTTTGGTACATGAGTCAAAAATTGAACTTGTTGGAAAATAATTTTCCATGTAGTTATAGATACATCATATCCAGAATAGTATTTATGTTTTAAATATCATATATATCCATTATATATTAATTTTATACTATTCCATAGAATTTTTAGATAAAAATTAAAAGCACCGTTCATGGAGACGGTAGGCCGTACGTACGCATGAACGCTACTTTCATTTTTTCTCATATTAATGGAATTAAAAAAAAATGAGAGATATATATATATGTTATAATTCCGGAATGATATCAATAATTTATATTTAATATATTAAATATATATCCATTATATATGTGTACTTATAATAGTAGATAACATTTTGAGATAAGAAATGAAACGTACCGTTCATGGAGACGGTAATCCGTACGTACGCATGAACGCTACTTCCATTTCTATTTCATATTTAATGGAATTAAAACATAATGATAGATAATATTATTTTAATTCCAGTATGGTATCATATATAATATCATTAAATATATCCTTTATACGTACCACATATGGTATTAATGAATCAAATTACTTTGAGGGGGCGGTAGTCCGCACTTCCTTAAATAAAGATATCGCGTTTAGCCATAATGGAAATAATAAAGGTATTCCATAAATGAAAAATACAGAAGCTTAAGTAAAACATAAACATAATTTATTTTATATATAAATATAGTGTCATATTAATGTCCACCTTTGAAGGTGTTAGAAGAATGTTGAACAATCATCGTTTTGTGAGGCATAAATTCGCCATCCACAGAAACAGTATGTTGTTTAACCATTATATGTAGGTGTGTGTAAGTGTAGCTCTAATAATTCTTATAAAAAAATCCTGGAATATTTATAATACTTTATTTGTTACAGAATAAATGAATAAAAAGAGTTTAGGGGGTTGGAGAAGAAAAATAAAACAAAAGGACACAAGTCAAGACATTACCTTAAAATCGGGTAACTCCCATTGGTTTGAGCTCAATGGCTTCCTTGAGAACACTTATGACCAAAGTGAGTCTTCAAGGAGTTAGAGAGGGATGTGGAGAGACAAAATGGTAAGGGTTTGACCGAGAAAAAGGCTTTGGAAGTGTGGGTAAGGTGGTAGAGGTGGGGGCCATTTATAAGAGGAGAGGAGGGGCACTTTTGGAAAGTAAAACATGTTACTTTATTTTAGAATAATTTTTGGATTTTAATGGTACCACATTGATTTTTTTCGAGGATAATGTGATAAGGGTTCAAAATAAACCCATAAAATAGGTTTTGGACATGTTTAGGTCTTATATTTTACATTATCTTTCCATTTTATTTAAATCGTTAAATAATGAGGTCATCGCTGCATCATCATTATGTCATAAATAATTTAATTTATGTAATGTATAAAAATTATAAAAAAAATACTATGATATAGGAAATATGGTTTTCTTTCCATTTATTATTTATAGTCAAAATTCTGACTTGTATACCCCATGTAAAAATTGTTTTATTAAAACATCTCATGTTTGTGTCATTTTTACTTTAACATTAAATAAAAGGTATTTATGTCATTTTCCAACCAAAGTGGCTCCATGGGGTCCCCAAGTTGACCCATGGATTTTCATGGTCGGCCATGAAATATCCAATGAGGGTAAGACATGTGTCTATGTCATTTCATTTTATTAAAACATTATTCTTACCTTAAACTACACTAATTACCTCTAATCGCGATTAAAAACATAATAAGTTACCATTCACCAAAAAACTTATTTTAATCCCATTGAACCAAATTTTACTTCTTAATGACAACCATGTATGTCGGATTTTTGAAATTCAAAAAAACAAAGGTGGAAAAATTTCATTTAAATGGAAAAATCAGTTTTTATAAGTACCACTTAGTGGTTTCACTATTCATCAAAAATTTAAGTTTTCAGAAAATTACCAAAAATTCACCTTAAGCTATATTTGATATTCCAAATTCAAAAATGATTTCTATTTTACAAAATTCAAAACATATAAGTTGAATTAATTAATTTAATAATTAATTCCCGCTGTCAAAACAAATAGCGTGTTTTTATGAAACAAAATGTATCAAAAGATTGACACTAGTTTAAGTCCGATTTCAAAGTGAAATTAATTCCAATGAACACCATTGGATTAAATGGTAAAAATATATTCTAATTTCACTTTAAAACCAATTCAAAAGATAATCTAATCATATAAATAAATTAGATTAAAAAGAGGTTTTGAATTAAAATACAACATTTTTCACTATTCATTAAAAATTGAACATTTTCGGAAAAAATACCAAAAATTTACACAAAGTAAATTTTGATGTCCCGATTCTAAAGAAGAATTTTATTTTGTCAAATATAGCACATAAAATTTTCAAAAAGTGGATTTAAAAGAGGTTCACCGTCAAAAGGTGGTTAATCGATCTTTTAAAGAATATTGGAATGTTTATGCTTTAAAATTGGATTCATTCACATTTTTAAACCTATAAAATTTATTTTAAAGAGTAAAAATATTTGAAAAACATATATAATCATTTTTTAGTTATTTTTATTCATTCCCGCCATTACAATGGCTAGGCGTTAAGTACCATTTAAAATAATATTATTTTATTATTAGAATGCAACGCAAGATTCCCCAGAAACTCATGGTTGCGTATTGGGTACGCCATTGTGCATAGTGTCCCCTTTAAAGTAATATTAATATTATATTCACAAATATGGATAAATATGAAAATTTCATATTCTTTATTTACCTGGGTTGTTACAAAAATTCTCTTACCACATTGGTAACTTTGAAACCATAACCCCATGAAAGATAAATCCTAAAATCGATATGTAAATATCAAAAAATTTATATTAAATAATCATTTATTACATTCATGATTATTATATGCCCTAAATATAATAAATAAGAAGTGAATATAGCATGTGTCTCACAAAAGAAAAAAGTGAGACCAAAATCCTTTACCTTTTGTCTTGAATCCAATCATACTCATTAAAACACACTTAAAATAAATAAAAGTGTATTATATATTCCATAAAGAATTATACTCATATATATCTTATCATATATGCTTTTATTATGACCTTTTATTACCCTTAAACTAACAATACCATGTTAATGTTATGTTTTGCGTAACAACTGTTTTGTTTTTTGTATATTTTTTTACTTGTTATATTTTTTACTCTCTTTTATCATGACTTCACTATATCTAGAATTATAACCATTATAAAAATATCATATATATATTTATTGAAAATTTATTAATAGGAAACCATAAAATCTAGTTATAGGAACTGAAAAATATCATTCATAGAGACGGTAGGTCAAACATACACAAAAATGTTGTTTCCATTTTCATATCATATTTAAAGAAAGATTAGTAAATAATATATATATATATATATACATAAAAATTTTCATTATATTATCAGATTTATGTTATAAATTTCCCATATTTATATTAAACACATACTTAATACCTTCCATATAAAGTGTGAACAAATTACATCACTTCGTGAGGCTGTAGTCCGCTGTATACACAAAAAAGTTATTGTATTCTAACAAAATTGAAATAATGAATGTATGTGATATATAAAAATTACAGAAGAATAAATTCATCTTAAATTTCATATATATCATATATAAATAGTATTCCCATGATTATTCTCAACATTTAAATTTGGTAATGAAAAAACGAACAACATCGGTTCACGAGGCTATACGCCTCCATACGCACAAATGATGATTTTGTAACCCATTTGATGGATGTGTGTATGGTTTTATGTCATAAAACTATAATAAAAACATATTTTTATATTAAATATAGTAATTTTAATATATAATAGTGATTTAAAAATACTAAAATTGGTTTTAAGAAGAAATATAACAGAAACATTCATTGATAAATGTTACCTCCTCTTCAGATATCTCCTTCTGGTTTGGATCAAAGACATCACTTAGATGAATATATTCCCAAATTAAGGCCTATAGGATGAGATTATGGATTTTTAGAATCAATTTGGTCATTTATTTTCATCACCAACTGGTGTTTACGGTGTTAATAGAGGGGGCGGTTGGTGTCCTTTTTAAGTGATATTAGTGGAACTATTGTAATTATATAAAGAGAGAATTCCACACAAGATTTTTCGACCACTAGTTGATAAAATAGTGTTAAAATATATATATTATAAGTTATAATGCCTAAGTATGGATTTAAAAAGGTTTTTCGACAACTTTTTGGTCATTTTGATATGATATTTTCAAAGTTTAAACACATCATATTAATAATTTTACCTCAATCGCTCTATTTAATTTCAACTATTTGAACAAATAAAATTTGATAAAAATTTATTTTTTTATTTATTATAAATTATATTATATTTCAAATACGGAATCTATTTTTCAAAATTATATTCATATAATTGTAAGATATTAATTTATAATAATCTCGTTGATGTGTCGGGAAAGCATGTTTTTCAAGGAAAAATATTCAAAAGTTTATAATGTTTTTACACCTAATTTCAAAATGAAACTGATTCAAATGACTTAAATTTAATAAATATAATTATAATTTAACTTATTATACTTAAAAACCTATTTAAAATGAAATTTTAATATATAAATAAATTATATGAAAATGAAAATTTCAATTAAAATTCAGTATTTTTTTTATTCATCAAAAAATGAAATATATTTAAAAAATCCCAGAAATTCTCCCTAATATAATTTACAAAATATAAATTATCAAATCGAGTTTATTTAATAAAATTAATTTTATAAAAGTTATAAAATATAATTTTAAATTATGTTCACTAAGTATTATTAACCCACCTTTTATAAAAGATACAATTTTTCAAAAAACATTTATTTTTATTTTAAATGATTTTTATTTTATTTATAATAATTACATAACTAATTAACAGGTGAAAGTATATATATTAATATGTTAGTTAATAATATTCATTCCCTATATTTGAATGGCTAGGAAATAACCACCATATAAAATAATAACATTAATAGAATATTATAGTTTGGTAAATATCAGTCTTGCGTGTAACAAAAACTACCAAAGGAACTTGGTATTGTGTGTAACTCAATCCAAACATAGTGGTGCATGTAATAAAATATAATATTACTATTTAAATTATTGAAATTCAATCCTAGTGTATTGTGTAATGGAATCCATCAAATAATTTTAATTTATTCAAAAATAATAATTCATAAAAACATGCGGTGTTACATTCCACCCCCTTTAAATGAATCTCAACCTCTAAATTTCTTTTGGTTGTCAAAGGTTTAATAATATAAAGGTCCTTTAATAGAAATCCAAATCAAAAAATACCAAAATACCCTTTAAAAATCCATTGTTAGAAACATAATGGTTAACCAATGTAACACACAACTAGGTTTCCACATAGGTGAACATAGGTGGGAAGTAATGATTTGGAAATGGATTCGTTATAAATAATGGTATTAGGATAATGATTTATGGGCCAATTTGATTCATTAGATATAAAGTTAATAGTGTAATTTTTTTTTCAAATATATTTTTATTAATATAAAAGATTTTTATCCAGGAGATATACTTAAATTATTTCATTCCATTTCATAAGAATAATCTCATCAATTGATTGTTCCTTGATCATTTTTCACTTCATTTCTTACTCAATGAAATGAAGTTGAATTTGTTGTGTCCGAAGTACCAGCTGATCATTAAATTTATAAAGATAATGATAATTCATTATTTCTATCATGAATATACATAATATAATAAAATTGATGATAATTATTGATATATGGATCATAATATTTCATCAATGGAATCATAATAAAAAGCAATCCTGATAAATGAAGAGATTGCAACATAAACTGATTACCAATTTCACAACCTTGAATCATAATCCCGAAGAGAGAATAAAATAATATAATATTTAAATATCATTAAAAACTATATTCATGATATATAAAGTAAAATTGTAATTATATACACCTCTTAAATGGATATACATTCATAACAAAACACATGTCTCAAAGTATGAAAATTCAAACAAAATTCCCTTATCGATTTGGTAAGTTTGAAACTGTAACCCCATAAAATAGATATCATAATATATATATATATATGATTTACTTAGATAAATCTTAAATTATATTCATTTTCATAATATACACAATATAGAAGAAATAGGTGGTGAATATAGCTTGTGACTCACAAATGTAAAAATTGAGACGTAAAATTATTGATTCTCGTCATACTCATTCGAACCTCTAATATAATAAATATAAGTTTACTATAAATATATTTACAGACAATATTCATATATATCATATAAAATATGATTTTATTATGGACTTTTATAAACCTTTTAATAAGATTTTATTAATAATTCCACGTTAATGTTGTGTTTCTCATAAGAACCGCTTTGTTTTTCACATATGTCTTGAATGTTTATATTTTTTATTATATTAATTTAATAATTATTTTATAATATAAAAAATATAAACATGATATAAATATAATGTATATTTAATATATATTTAGTTATAGTAACCTATAAAATTTAGTGATATGAAATGAAATGCACCATTCATGGACAGGTAGGTTGTACGTATGGATGAACAATGTTTTCATTTTCTTATTGTATTGAATGAAAGAAAACTAACTGATTGATATATAGATTAAAATTATATTATAATAATTATGTAACAGAAATCACATATTTATATTAAACCAATACTTAATACATTCAATGTAACAAAATAATGAATCTCATAGCTTTACGAGGCAGCATTCCGCCATACACACGAACGATGTTATCGTACTTTGAAAAAATGGAAAGCATTAAATTTTTTGTTATAAAATAATTATAAAATCATAAATAAATCATAAATATCATAAATATAATATATATAAAAGTATGTTAATCCTTATGAATAACATTGATAGGTGGTATTGGAAAAATGAATGGCATTAGTTAGTGAGACGGTAGTCCACCATAGACACGAATGGTGATTTCGTAACCCATTTGATGGAAGTGTGTGTTGTTTTAGGTAATAAAAATATAATAAAAACATCTATGTATATTTAATATAAGGATGTTTTTTATATTCATGATATAAATATAATTATAGGACTTTGGGGAAAAAATAAAACAAAAAACATTCATTGATGAATGTTACTTCTTCTTCGGGTATCTCATTTTTATTTTCACAAAATGCCTTACTTGGCTAGATTTATTACCGAATTAAGGCCTATAGTATGATATTAGGTAATTTATATGTTATTTTTCCTATCTTATCTTAACCAATTAGATTTTAGGGTGTGAAGAGAGGAGGAGAGTGGGTGGCCTTTTATAAGGGGGGTGAGTGGAACTATTTTAATTTTTTGAAAGATAAAATTACACCCATGCCTTTTCCATTTAATGTGGCTCCAATAATTGAAATATATATTGAATATAAAGGAAAATGTAAAAATATATCTATATACTGAATTTTTTGAATGTTTTGGGCTATTTTTACACCTTATATTCTATGTTTATCTACTAAGTAATCTTCTTTTTACCATAATTGCTCCAATTAATTATAATTGTATTCAATAATTACGTAGGTAAAAAATTAAGATGGGTTTAATACAAGATATAAAATATTATAATAACAAATATAGAATTAATTTTTTTAAATTCAATTGAGTTAATTTTCAAAAAAATAATTTATTATTAATCCCATAGACATATCGAGAATGCGATTTTTTTAAAGAAAATACATTCAAAAGATTACCAAATTTATATTTCAAATTTAAAAATTAAGCTAATTAAAATGAATTTTTTTTAATATATGTATTATTGAACTAATTATACTTTATAAAAAATTTAAAATGTAAATTATCAATACAAATAAATTATATAATAATGTATTTTTCAACTAATAATCTTGTATTTTTTACTATTTATAAAAAATGTGAACATTTTAGAAAAATATAAAAACATCATTCAAAGATAATTTTGAAATTATTAATTAAAAAAATTAACATTTTTTTATAAAAATAGTTTTATAAAATCTATATGATTTAATTTTAAATTATGTGCGCTAAGCACGATTAACCTATCATTTAGAAAATATACAATTTTTCAGAAAAAACTTTTTATTATTGAAAGAATCTGATTTTATTTTTAATCGATATAAGAATACAAAAAATTTAAAAACTATAAATTTTTTATGTTATTTAATCCTATTAATTAATTCCATTCCAATAATTAGGAAATTAATATCATATTAAATAATAATATTAATAGTAAATTGTTGTTCTGTAAAATTTGGTCTTGCATGTAACGTAAGCTACTGAAGGAACTCTGTATTACGTGTAACAAATTCCAATCATAGTTTTATTTGTATGATAAGATAAACTCAGTTTTTTATGTAGTGCAATACTAATGTGGTGTTTCCTATAAATAAATCTCAACTTGGGGTAGCATGTAACTCAACACATCAAAGTATTTTAATTTAATCAAAAACATTAATTCATAAAAACTCAGGGAGTTACAACTATTGTTGGAGTTGGTGCCCTAGAAATGAATACAATATAATTTGTATTACATGAATATTAAAATAATTTAATATTAATATATGTATCTTATAACTTATGCATTATTCTTCATTATAACATTGATGTGATAATGTCCTAGAGTATCTGTCGCATTGATAGGGTCATAGTAGTTCTCCACTATTAAGAGAAAATTTAAGTTCAATTATGATATTATTAAATAAAGTTATATGGTTGGATAACATACTATTATAGGGCACATAGTCTGGATACATTCATGTGCGAGTACTCATAAGTGGATTAGACATCCTCTTATGAAGTTTGCACTTGGTAACCTCTAAGATAATAAATTTTGATAATCGACCCACTAGTAGCAATTATGCATGTTTTGGTGTCATTAGATATTTCTATCCAAAATCACGTGTAATGGTCCTCATACTTTAATAATATTATTAATTAATGTTATAACTCATGTAATCAGATTTTTTTCATAAATGATAACAATAACAATTCATGGTGAAGATGGACACGTTGGGCGCATCTCGAGTGATTTTTTATTAATAAATATGTTATGGAATAGTTTTTCATTCTCTATTTATGGATGTTGATATCTCAACTAATTGATTGAAGTAGAACTCTGTAAGTTAATTCCATGCCCATAGTGTGATGACTGTTTAGTTTATACAGTCATAGAAATAAATTTTCAGTATATAGGTTGGTGATACAGATGTACAACCTTCATGAAGAGATATTTAAAAAAATGGATTATATTACATAGTGAGTGTTTGTAATTGGTTTTCATCATAATAAAATTCTGTTCATTCCATTAGTTTCCTTGTCTCATTTCTAAACGGTAATATTGGAATTTAAGAAATTCCACATAATGCCAATGATAATTAATCCTAGAAGGTCCCACATTACCTATTTCCATTGATCTCTATTAAAATATTTTTCTAGTTTAATTAATGGAAAAAATAATATTCTAAAGACAAATGAATAATTTTATTCAAGATTCATGAATCAAATTATTATAAAAATATTTATTCTTAGATTCTGAATAAAATATATTTAATTATTATATTGAATATATAATAATTATTTGTTCAGCGGTATGCAGGAAAAATATTTATTTATGAATAAAATATTTATTTTGGTATTCAATAAATGTTGAGGAGCTCCAATAGATCCAAACAATGTCTCGTGATGAATATTTATTTAAATGTCCGTAAAATTTATTTGTTGAATGCATAGTTTGGCACACACAACAAATTATTATTATTATTATTATTATTATTATTATACGATTGTTTTTTTTAAATTTTATAATATTATTTAAGGGAAGGCATGAAAATAAATAATATTTTATCCAAAACACTATGTCTATAAATATATGTATATTTCTATTATGTAAGATTAATCGATATATATAGAATCATTGTGAAAAATGAAATTATCGCTTGATTCCTCATTCTATCTACCTCTCAAGAATGAGAAATGGAGGTGATATTTCATCAATATAAATGAAAAAAAAGATAATCACAAACAATGCAGGATAATCAATTTACTATGGTAGCACCTAAAAAACAATTTTTTTGTTCATAGATCAAAAGAGATAATATATATCACCACTAGAGGGATTCTACACTTGGATCCTCATATCACAACATAGAAAATCCAAAAATTATCTTTTGGAAGATCAACAACATCAACAAAGAAAGGATCCAAAGCTGTTTTATTTATTTTCTTTTGAGATAAATAAATTAACTATAAATTTTACGTGAAATATCCTAAATCGAGGTTTCAGGGGAGATAATATTAAAACAAATTCCATTATATCACCCACCAACAATGATTTTGCTCTTCTTGTAAGCTACAAGTTATATCAAAGTAGTTAAATGTTAAATTTAAAATTATTTATTTTACTACCGATCTATAAAAAATAATGGTTGAATGTTTTCATTGAATATTAATCATTCCTCAATATTATTTGAGTTAACATTTTATTGATATATTAATTTTTTCTATTCAGTGTTTTATTTTCATAAAGGAATGAGAACATATGAAGAACAACCAATGTTTCCATCAGGAAGTACCAAAAAAAATTCAATTAAACTGGGTTACCTAGCTTATAGTCAAAGTAAACATCATGTACAGTTTTTCACTACATATAGATGTTTTACTAAATACATGTCATGCCGAGAAGTTAAATACACATAGTGAGTTTATTTCACACCACCTGTAAAATAGTAAAACGTAGAACATTGAATTTCAGATGACATGGTGTGTAGCTGGCATACATTCCGTGTAGTCTTTATGGGTTAGATGTGTAAATTGAACAATAAGTGTGAGAATTATACATGGTAAAATAATTTGAGATTGATATCCAAGATGATTAATGATATATGTGACATTTATGCGTTGTACATGTTATGTAGATCCTCATTTCTAGCAACTGATATACACATAGATCGATTGAGCTTAAACAAATGACACTACAAATATGAGATATATTGCTTTTTTCTAGACTGGACTTGTTGTGTGATCCCTCCGAGATACATACTAAATACCTAGAAAAGTATCTCAGCCACACAACAAGCAGATACATGGTGTTTTTCTATAATGTACTTAATGTGTAATATAGTTGAGTCAACATGACAAAGACCAAGGTGTGTAACCCTGATACACGACAATATGGGTACACAACATGTAGTTGAACATTACATGTTGTGTAGTCTCCTAGTTAATGGAATATTTAAAAATTACATTAAATTAAAAATTCCAACATCATAAAAATTATTTATTTGATTGAAATGTTAATTGTTTGATGATTTAATAAAATCTCTAAATAATTATAAATTATCAATTAATTTTTTATATTTAATATACAACCATATTTTCTACCTTTTATTTTCCATTAATTTCATTATGATTGTGATGTCCAAGAGAATTCATATAGTCATTCAAAATAAAGTGAATAAATTATTTAATTAATTAATGCAAGAACATATATGTTAATAGTAAAAAATGAATAAGAAATGAATACTAACCAGTTAAATTTTGCAAAGCCATTGCATGTATGATTGTTCATGATCTAGACCAAGATGATTTTATGTGTTTAAATTTATTTAATTTAATTAAGTTCATGGGTTTAAAATATTAATTATAAAATTAATTTTATAACATGCCTGTCACCCCTCCATTATTACGTAAGACCTGCATGTCCAAGGTTATTTACACAAACCTCATTTAACTAATCCTCTGGTTCCCCTCACCTATGGGTGAGTTATAAATTCTTATAATAATTGGAGTGTCCCAAGGTGAATAGAGGTTGTTCAAGATGAAAAAACAATAATTCGAACCCATGTGTTACATAGGACAATAGGTGAAACGTGTTAACTCCTTCCAAGACCCGAAATAGGGGTTATTTACCCAATGTCATATGTTGATTTAATGTCTACTCATTAAATATACCATCAGATAAACTAATGATCATTTCATTTTATTATTTACATCTTTATTTATATGCATTATTTATTTTATAAATGCAAGGTTGTGATCAGATAAATAAATGAAAAAAATGTGAACATAATGAACATAAATAAACTTATTATGCATAAATTTTTTATCCAACATGGTTAATTGATATAATAACATCCACTTAATATTAAAAAATATTTAAAGGCTAAAATAAGATAAAATTTATATATAATAAAAATAAAAGTACTATGAAAAATAATAAGTAAAAATTTTCCATCCATTACATGATTTAGAATGAAACTTATAGAACTAAGTGTTTGACCAAACCTTATTGGGACACTTAATTTTATAAGGGGATCTATTATGATGGTTCTGTGTTGACATAACCATTTTAAATCAATAGGATCAACCCATGATATACATGGTGGAATTTGGAGTAATGTGTAATGAAATTCCAAGTAATGATTTTAGGATTAGGAAATCCACTCTTCGGATCAAGGAGGTGCAATCCTATAGATGGAAAATAAATTCCTACCAAAATTGCAACAAAAGTCCTGACCAACCAATGTTTTGTTTATGTGGAGGGTAATCTTCACCCATTCCACTAGAATGTAGAATAAACTATACATTTCATGTTCAATGGCGAGGGATATTGAGACATTATAAAATACTTTTATATTTAATAAAAAAACATTTAATTTATTATTTCTCATATAATAAATAATCATGTTAATTTCACATCATCTGTTTTAATTATTGATGAAAATGGAAAGAAAACCCACAAAAGTGGTGTGATGATGCCTTAAATCAGGGTATGTTCTTACCAATAAAATATCCAGATATAGTATAATCATCTATGCAATGATTTATTATTATAAAGTTTTTATTATGGGTTGGAATCCCCCAATCTAGTTCAACTACCCCAATAGGTGAGAAATGTTGAGAAGGATTCCAAATAGGTAATTTTTTAGATTCTTCTTATATATGTTGTATTAAATTATCAAATATGTCCAGAGAATTGATGACAATAAAAAAGTACATGGATTCTTACACCATAATATATCATCTTCATTCTATTCTGAAATATAAGTTAAGAATTAAAATAATGTAGATTGTTAATGAAGAATATTAGTATCAACTAGGAGAAGGAAATTTACCCCTGATCATTCTTTCAAAAGGCTTGGGTATACTGATTGGTAAGCGAAATTATACATTCACATGGATAAGAAATTATAACTTAATATTGTCTTATTATCATTACCACTAATATTATCCCTATTTTTCTAATCATAGTTAAAAAAATAGAGAAGTCGCATAGGAAAATTTTGTCTATAATTCACTTCGAAGGAAAGGACTGTTTGAAACTTGTTCCTTCACCCTTTTGTTAAAAAATGAGAGAAACCAAGATGAATATCCCATGGATAATATAAATCCAAATGATCCTTTGTGATGTCTTTAAAAGTGAAAAAAGATTTAAATGTAGAAGAATTAACAAGAGACCATTTTGTTCTTATATGGAAAGAATAAACATTGAAAAAGAAATTGTAATGAATTGAATATGCAGGATGCTGTTTCCACTTTAGGAATATTAATCAAGTTTCTTTTCGCCACTTCTATATTAAATACAATATTATTACAATATACATTAATTTAAATATATTAAATAAGAAAAAACTAAATAGTGGTAGAGTGAACTCAAAAGGAGTTGGGAAAGGGTTATTTCTATATCAGCCAAGGGGTGCTCACTATTTATCATTGTCAAATTGTATTGATTCATGTTTGTAAAATGTATTACCAAAAAATTTACTTATTTTTCCATATAGACAGTATGATACAATATTTACTTTTTAATAAATGTTGGTATGGTACTTTTATACAAAAATAACAGTTCAGTAACCATTGAATAAAAATTAAGTATTTTAATGAATTATGAATATAAAATACAATACTCCTACCCAATTATGGAAATATAATTATTTTATAAATAAAAATGAAAGTAGTTTACTTGTTTATTTCCATTAAAGAATGATTTTATAAATTGATCTATGATATTGGATATATAATGAAAACACTTATTTTTTTAGATAGATAAAACATTTTTATATAAAGGAACATCATAAAACATTCAGATCCATTTTAACAAATCCATGTAAACCATTATAAAGCTAAAGTAAACTTTACACACATCATAATAAGTTTTATAAGTGCTCAGTGAAGTAAATGAGTTCACTTGGTAAAAGTAATCTTCAATATATATTTTAAAATTATATCACATCCAAGTAATCATTGATCAAATATATGGAGTAATGGTTATCAATAACTAACATTTATTTACACACATTAATTCCATGATGGAAAAAAAGATCAATGATGATTTTAATATATTAAAAACCATCCGTTATCGCTTCCAAGACATATTTTACACATTTTAGTGAAAAAAATAACCATATTCCAACTATATATTCTATTGGATTTCATATAAAAAATTTGATATCATAAGAATAAATTAGAACACTAGCACCAGTTTTTGTTGAAGATCATTTTTTAAAAACGTTCCTTAGAATTAAAACATCAAAACACTAAGGTGAATCTATTTTAATGATCCTAAAGCCACTATAGATGTTAATTTCTAGTCAATAACAACTACAATTCCATAAAATAATACATTATATTTAAATATTGTGGGATCAAATGTAACTTCTATAGGATAAGGTTTTGCATGAAAACTAGTTGGCATAGGAATACCGGAGTCCAAGAATCTTAGTTGGAGGAGTATTGCAAGTGACACATATTTAATGATAATTTATAAAGAACAATTTTGTTTATGTTCACCATGGTTTGGAATAAATCATTATTATTTTATATTAAAAATTCAAAAAATAATTAGTAAATTTTAATATTGTAGGGGTGAGAAGTATATTCTAATTTGAGTAATGGATTAAGTGACTTTTTACATTGAATGTTTCTATGTCTTCATACTATTGGTGAGTATTCAAGAAAAAATAGACATGAATGGTACAATATGGTACTAGTAAAGCATGATATGTATTCGAATTTGATATTGTTCATGCATAAATCAAAATAGGTAAAAATAAAATAGATCTGACATAATTGTGTATACTTTCTATTTTATTTATCCTTCAGTACTTCAAAATGTTGAACTGGATGAGTTCATGGTTTTTTGAACATAGGGAATATAAGTAATGATGGTAATGATAAAATTTTATTCACATTGTTTAATTTTATCTATTATGAGAGTAAAATTCAATGTTAATATGAATGAACAATTTTTTAGAGCTAGTGCATTCCATATTTAAATTATCCGAGTTCATTGCAGCTTTTGATTAAACATAATATCTATTTTAGAAATCACATTTTCTAATTTTGGTTTATATCAGAAGAAATATTTTTATCATTATCATGATAAACATTTACTTCATATTGATTCAGGATATTAATACTTGACATGGGATAAAGAGGTGGAAACTAGGTTAAATCACCAATTGAATTATTTTCTCAAGATAATAATGTTGTATTAAATATATTTATCAAAAAGACTATAATATTTACCATACCTAGAAACAAAAATCATATTAGGCCTAATATATCTATCTATACTCAGCAGAAACATGTTTTTGATATGGGTAATAATTGGTCGGTACGTAGTTGGCTCTAGTGAAGGTGAGAGTTTTGTAGTGTTGGTTCGCTATAATCAGCTACATTTTTATTTATATTACATGAATATTCAAGGCATTGAATATTAAAATAAATATAGTATCTCATATTTATTGTTATTCTACATAATAATTATGTGATAATGTCTAAGAATATATTTCACATTGATAAGGTCATAGAAGTTAACTACAACGATGATAAGCTGGATGTTCTAGGATGATATTCTTAAATATAGTTCTATGATTGGACAACGTACTGTGACTGTGTTCATAATATGTATATAGTTATGTGTGAGTACTCATAAGTGGATGATACTTCATCTCATGAAGTTCTCACATGATAGTCACCTAGATATGAGATTATAAGAATAGACCCTCCAGTTGTAATTTTACATGTTTTAGTGTTAAAACTTATTCCAATTTATGAGTGTGTATAATGGTCTATCGAATCTAAGACTATGATTAATTCATGGTAAAACTCATTCACATAGATTTATTTCATAAACCATGATGATAATAGTTCGTATAGGGTTTAGATACGTTGGGTGTTTCATGAGTTATGTGTTATTAATAAATTGGTCTAGGAAGGATTTGTTACTTCTATCTTTATGGAAGATGATATCTCGTACCTTAGATGGGACGATAACCTTTGCATTATATTCCATGTCCATGGTGTAACGACATGTTTATTTCTTATTTTTAATAAGAATAAAAGGATTGTGTTATTCAATGAGTGTTCATAATTGGTTTTCATTGTTATGGCATTAATTTCATTCCCTCGGGTTCCTTGACCCATTTCTAGATAGTAATCATGGAATTTAGGCATGCTCCCTTAATTCCAAAGAGAAATAATCCTAGTGAGTCACACAATTTGTGTTTCCATTGATATTTATTTATATTCTATTTGAATTTAATTAAAGGAGTTAACATTATTTTGAAGACCAAGGAATAATTTTTTTTCTTGTTGTATTAATCACATAAATTAAATAAAAAATTATTCAACAGATTGTAAATAAAATATTTTTATTTTTTTATAGAATATTTAGTAAATAAATTTTCATAATTATTTAGAAAAAATATTTATTTATGAATAAAATATTTGTTTTGGTGTTCAATAAATGTCAAGGATGTTGAAGAGACCAAGATTTTATCTAGGGATGTACATTTATTTATAAGCTGGTAAATATTATTTTTCAAATGCACAAGATCACATGAACAAAAAATTAATATTAATATTAATATTTTGTGACATGGGTTTTTATTAAATATTATAATATTATGTAATAGAAATCATATTATTAACTAATATTTTAACATAAACTATAGTTCTGTAAACATATGGTCATGTCTATTCTATAGGGATAATTGAGATATAGAGAATTGTTGTGCACAAGAAAATTCTCTATCGACTCCTACTTCTCACTCCCACTCAAGAATGAAAAATTCAAGAGAGGTTCCATCATGACCGAAGTATGAATGATCGAAAAAAACAAAATAAAATTAATTCCCCATTAAAGAACACAAAAATCTATTGGTGTTTATCATAAATCAATGTAGTATGTGGGAATCATTAATAGAGGGATTCCACCCAGTGATAATCATATCGCAAAAAATAAAATCTGAAAAGGGACTTTCAAAAGATAAAATTTATCAATAGATAAAGTATCCTAAAATGAGTTATTTATTCTATTCAAATATATTTAATGTGAAGGATCCTCACTTTGGGTTTTAGAAGACTAAATATAAAAATAAATTTTTATACAGAACCCACAAATAATGGTTCTACTATTATTGGAGCCTATAGGTATGTCATCTTGCCATGAAGAAATTGTATGTTTCTTGAATGTTCTTCCAAGATCTTTTTAGTAATAAATCACGTGTATGTTATATGAAGTAGATATTCACTCCATGGTATTCTTATCGATAATAAAACATTGTTGATATCACACTGATAAATTACATTGGTTTAAATATATTTTCTACCTAAGAAATGTGGATCTAGAAAATTTAATGAAAGAATTCCATCGTGGTGGATATCACACTCTTATTAAGGATCTCATAATAAATTTCACACTATCACAATGGGGTTCATTCCATAAATACTGCATATAACTAAATATTTAGTAACTTAAATTTCTCTCAAATTTATTCAAATTCATTCAACTTAATTAGTGGTTAATGGGATGTTTAAAGATGTATAATGTGGGATACAAGTGGAAACTTTAGGGAACACAATTTTGGTAAATGAAACATTGATTTAAAAAAGAATTAAAAAATAAGTGTCAAGATTAAAATTTGATAGATCTTAGAAGTAGATAAAAAGGTGATTTCTATAGAAATAACTATTAATGTTCATGAATTAAAGAATTGAAGCTCAACAACAACACCCTCACTAGATAAGAATATTATTTTTTTAAAGTATAATTATAGAAAACCATCATATGTCTATTATTTTTTATTCCTTTTCAAAAAATTTTAAGCAAAGAGACAAGATAAGGGAGTTTACATAGGATTGAAAATGAAACATTTCTTAATTATTGTAACACATACAAAGAATAGTGTCAACCCTTGGTACATCAAAATTTTATCAGAGTATTCTCATTGGAATAACCGTTTCTTATGAACCAAGTCAAAGTCATTATGTACCTATTTTTAGTTTCTATATATGAATACTATTTACCCATTAAAATTTTGAAAATTTTGAATTGTTCTTTCAAATATGAGAAAAATTTCTTTAAGGAAAAAGAATGAATATCTTAATTCACCCCCTCTTTGAGTATATTGGGAATGTAGTCATAACCCACATTATCTAATAACCCAATGTCTATATAATGGCAGATGATATATTTTTTAAATTATACATTGAATAAGATGATTTTAAATTGACTAAATATATATTGGTGAGATTTCAATGTAACGATGTGATTCCTTCCATTTCCATAAGTTGTGAAAATCTGGAAAATTTTAATTTTTGTTTTCTTAAAATTGTACCATGGGTTTCGATCCATTTTGGAGATTTTTTTCAGGAAAACCTATGAACACAATGTGTCATTTAATGAAACAAGTCGTGCATTCTTCAAATTTAGGAAGGATTGATTTTTGAAAATACACACTCTGTATCAGGGAGGTACACACCTTGTAGTGGTGACTATAGGAATGCCACGGGAACATGGTTTTGTAGGGTAAATAGTATGATAACATCTGAGGTACACAAAACTAGCAATATACTATTCTCGGATATACCCTATGGGGGCATTCATGTCCAGGTACATAGCTGAGGACCCCATGAGGGGCACACACTATGAATGGGGTGGTACGAGCATTATAGCCAGGCATTATACACACCAATTGGGGATGAGTTACAAGGGAAGGTACCCACCTATGGTTTCATTCCATGTAAAGGGTACAAAATCCATGTAATTTTGGGAATTACATACTTTTATCCAATGAAACATGTCCATGGAGGACCTTTGGTGTTACACATTGTTTACCC
The DNA here is from genome assembly GCA_963277665.1 of Viscum album. Classification (NCBI taxonomy): domain Eukaryota; kingdom Viridiplantae; phylum Streptophyta; class Magnoliopsida; order Santalales; family Viscaceae; genus Viscum; species Viscum album. The sequence goes on from OY728133.1 coordinate 498,990,205, forward strand.
AATGCTCACGTTGTGTACTTTTCCTTTCATGGTATGTTTATCCTATTATTCACCCTAGAGTCAGAATTGGACTATTTTGTAGTCCATTCTGAGCCTCTTCTATTATATCCTTATAGTGTAATCCATTTTGTATATAGAGTCATTTTATAAAGTGTTTTGGATAAGATATATTTTTCATGGGGATTTCATTGATGTTTGGATTCAAAATCATGTTCCAGGTTCAATTGTGAGATGTGTGGCCTAGGTGAGTATTGTGTGCTCTGTGCTCATCTTATCTCATATGATCAATCTATATCTATTTTATTTTATTTTCTTTATTGATTAAGGAATATTATGTTGAGTTGTATCTATGTGGGGATCATAGTTTTTCATTACATGATGGGACCAGTTTCTCGAGGTTAGTGAAATTGTGGTCTAGATCCTATGGTTGAGCATTAAGAAAATTGGAGCCTTTGGGATGGGTTGATTCTATGGGATGGTTTTTATGTCTTTATTCAATTTCGGTACTGATATGAGTGTGAGGGATGATTGTGGATGCACTAGTTGTATGGTTACTGATTGGGTGATAAATGGTTATCATAGTTAGCAGCTGAGAATGCCCGTGTGGGATGGATTAGCTTCTATTGTAGAGACCTATTATGTCTTGTATCTTAGGTGTTCACAAGAAATTTTTTAACACCCTTTTATAGGTTCTCCTACTTTTAGATTCAATTTGGGAATTTTTTTTGATCAAGGATTAGTTACAGGACACCAATGACTATTTGGGATGTTTCCTTATTGGGTATAACCCATGCTTTTGGACTACCATGAGGAACCCTCACAGGATGCCCTACTCTTTCTATGGAATTTGGGATGGTATTGGATATATTGATGCGTTTTTCTCAAGATATTTGGTGTATAAATTTATTCCGTAGTTGCACGTTTTTTTGTGTTGTGACGTCGGGGATCATGGGAGAAGTTAGTTTTCGTTTGGCCATGAGGTGGATCATGGAGAGCTAGTGCTGGATATTTGTTGGATGATGAGATCTAAGGGTCTGAGAGAGGCCATGTGTTCTTTGGGTCAAGATTTAATAATATCTACTAGCTTATATATTTTTTATATTGGGTTCATGTGTTTGACTAAATCATGTCTTGTTATCATTTTCCCAAATCGTTCGAGGTAGTTTTTGATCATGACATTGGATTTAGGTGGTGTAATGTGGGATATCATGGATTTGGTGTTAATCCTTTGTTTTGATCTGGTTATCTCCTCATATAGATGTATATGGTCAAATGGACTTAGGGAGATAATGGGTGACATGGAAGAGTGAATCCCCCACTCAAGTTATGTATTCACCCTAGCTAGATTGGCATTAGGATCAAGAGGTGTTGAGGAACTTATGTAGTGGGGTTTTTTTCAATGTGTATGTTATAGTGCACATGATTACCTAGATAACATACATTGTCATGTTTATATATGGATCCCGCTTATTATTGGTTCCATATCTATATCTCTATTTGTTTGTGTAAGAATTTTGAGAATGAGGAGTTCCCTATTTTTGTTGACATATATGTTCTTACCACTAGTTAATATTGTGATATTGGAGTCCCAGAACCTGGCAGATGCACATTGTGATGTGGAAGACTATTGATATTCTATATTGTACAACATCTATTCCTTTTTTCTAAGAAAAAATTGCTGTCTTGGGTAGATTAGGTGGAAATGCTAGTTGTCCAGTTGTTGGGCGATCCATATGATGTAAATCCTCTAGAGATGGATAGAACATGGATAGATCTACCTCAGACATTAAACTAGAAATCATAATTTGCTATTTTATTCTTTTCCCCCCTTTTAAATAAGTTTTTCTTTTTATTCCATTTTTTGTTAGTTTTTTTCTATACTGGGCTTATCACCTGTGCATGTAAATGTTATGACATCAGATTTAGGGTTTACAGTTGGGGTTGACATACTGATATTTATTTCTCAACCCCAGTATGTAATCCTTGATGTTCATGTTGATTTTATTTCTACATTAAATGTATATTATATGTTTATTATTGGATGGGACTTAGGCCCAATTTTTCTTGATTGAGCGGAGCCACTCATGTGGAGTCTCAGGATCGGGCTCTTGAATCTAGAGCATCCTATAGATCGGGTATGTGGTTTTTCATGGAGTTCACAGTGGATCCTGATGTATTCATTTAGGTTTATTATTTTTTATATGTGGTCATATCAGTGGTGGAAAACTATTTTATGTTTTTTATTATTGTGTTTTTAAGAATTTATGTTGCATTCCATTTAATAATCACATTCCACTATTTTAGTTCAATTGTTATGTGTACTTTTATGTTTATCATTTTTATTGTTTTTGTTATTTCACATTACGAAATGATTACAGATGGTGTCGTCTCCCCACAATTATTTATTCTGCAGCCTCTAGCATTTTTGGAGGCGTACTTCAGGTCTTGTGGCAAGGCATATCATGTGATATGTCATTTCTACCAAGGATGGTTCGTTAAAAAATGGTATCATAGGTGTTTGTTTTTTTGGATTTTGGGATTTAGTATATATGTGGTGTTGGAATTGTTTTACTTTCGATGGATATCATACTGGTGTGTCATGGCCATATTTACTGATTACACGTCCAAGTTTCAAGGGCATTCGATTACTGTTGTTGGATTTTTCTTTAATGACTACATTATCTCACCTAGTGCGATGCACTTGGGGTTGTGGGATTATGGTTTATCAAATTTTCTATATCAATATCGGTCGGTCGGTGGACGATGTTTATTCTTCATTCTAGGAATATAGGATTCACCTGAAATATTCTTGTCTATGGTGTTTCGACATATGATAAAGGATAAATTGATTGATGTTTATTTAATGACTTATATGGTGTGTCATTTATAAACCCTTGGTGGAAATAAAATAAACTAAATTCATGTGTATATTTTATTATAATTCTAGGTCATGTGTATCAAGTGGATAGAGGTTTTCTAGTGATGGATATGTTATCCCCTCATTGAGGGACGCATAGAGACCCTTATGGGTCGATGTGGGCTTTGAGTGCCCTATTGGTTTCTCAATGACAAAAATGATCCTAAAGTGATATTTGGATCAGGATCAAGTTAACATGAGGTGGTGTTTTCCCTAAAGTCCTAGGTTTTTCATGGGAGGGAGTTTTTCTTTCAAGATGTTTTCAACCTTGTCTTATGGAGAGGCTTTATGCCTACTATTATTATATCGTGGGTGGGCGTGGATGATCTTCCTCGTTGGGCCCATTGAGGTATTCTTTCTCTAGGATGTGGTTAAGAAAGGATGACTTGTTTTTGAGAAGTGGAGTGTCGAGAGTTATCGTAATCATGTGGTAGGATTTTGAGGGATGGTTTTCTTTCACTCATAACCCTACTAATTTTTTGATGCACATTGGGTAGCATAGTGGGAGCACAGTTAGACACCTGTGGATTTGTATTGACCACCAATTAGGGGGTTTTTGGTTGATTGTGTTATGAGGGATATTCCTTATTTTTAAATAGGTTTTTCAATAGTTCTATAGTTTTTGGATATTTCCTTGGTGAGGTGTATAATTAGTGGTTTTAGGTTCATTATAAAATATATATTTTTCGACGTGGCCTATATGAGCATGAGTATTATTTCTCTTTTAGGACGATTTTAAGGATTGAATTGTGGTTGGGAGTATAGAAAGAATATTAGAGGATTCAATCCTTCTTTCATTGGCTTATTGAGAACACAATATGTTGTATATGGTGGGATATGAAAGAGTGTTGGTTATTTTGGGTTTTCATGCAGGTTCTTAGGTGTGAGTTTTTGGGCCATATCTATCCATTTCGTTCAATGATGGATGTAGTGTGAACTATGCAGTTTTTTATTTGGTTATTGGGGTAATGAAAAGGATACACATGTGGTGAAAATAATTCTATCATTCATGGTTGAACAAATATTATATTAAGATAGAGTTATGGATGTTATAAGAGTGTTTATTGGACTTTCAAGATAAAATCTGTTGTTCCAATACTTGGAGGTGAAGAATGGACACTAGTTGATCATCAAGGATTCTTTTAGGGTGATAATCATTTTTTGTGGGTATTTTTGACTCCTCACATCATCATAGGTTGTGAAAATTGATAGAAATTTAAATTTCTCTTCCTGAAAGTGTATTGGGTGTTTTGGGCCATTTTGAAGGTTTTATGTTTGGAAAAAACTGTGTACAAATCATTGAGTTCATGGAACACATGACAGGTTTTCATCTTATTCATGGGATATGGTGTTTTAGTACTATATTCCATGTAACTGGTGTATACTATATGTAGTGGAGGCTCGGTGTGTGTTGGGGGACATGGTCATGTAGGGAACACAATAAGATCATGGGATAGGTACACAACCAATGGTTGTGTACTATGCATGGATAGACCTCATGTTGGGGTACATGTCTTTTTATATGGAAGGGGGCCCCATCTGGGGTACACACAATGTATGGGGTGGTACACACAATTTTGTTGGGCATTATACATTTAGATTGGGGCTGAGTTAAATGGTGAGATACCCATGTAGGGTTACAAACTATATAAAGGGAAAAAACCATGTAAAAAGGTAATGTATAAGTTGGGTGGACTGTAGAAAAAAATCTAGGGAGGAACATTGGGGTTACATTAAATGTACTAAAATTAAACCCCTTATACTTTTCATTCCATGGTATATTTTTCCTATTTTCACCCACGAGATAGAATTGCAGTTGTGATGAGTAAATTTTGAGTGTTTTTTCATGTATATCATGAAGGTGGAATCCTTTTGAAATTTATAGGCCATATGAATGGTTTTTTGGATGGAAATTTTTTTTTTTGTGGATTTATTTTGAGGATTGGATTTAGAATCCACTAACAGGTTAAATTGGGAGCAGTGAGGAAAGGGGGAGGTTTGAGAGATCATGAATTTGCATGGATTTATTGATATATAGTGATCTATTTGAGGTTATTTTGGATGGATTCTAAAATATCGGATTGAGTAATGTCTCTGAAGAGATATTGATTTTTCCCTCCGTGATATGACATGTTTCTCGATGCTAACATTATTAATATTAGTGTTGTTGGAGCCTTCAAGATAGGTTGAAATCAGAGGTTGGAGGCTGTGATTGGGTGTTGTTGAGTTGATAGAATGAGTCTGAGGGACTATGGTTTTATATTGTGAATATATTTATGATCAATTTATCAGTGGTTGTTATAGTTTGTTGTTGATAATTCCCATTCCACAATGTTTGGATTCTGATTAGGAGAGTTGATGGGTCTTGTATTTAATGTTTTCAGGGGAAACATTGATATTCCCTTGTCAGAATACTTGTACTTTTTCCTGAATTTTTTGTATTTTATTGATTTAGTATCATTTTCATGCCACTGAGGGCCATTTTGGATGTTTCTTCATTGGCTGTAAACTTTGTTTTTGGTTGATCTATATGATCTTATCGTAGGGTGTCCTACACTTTCTATGGAATTTAGGCCACTTATCGATCAATGGATGGGTGTGGATGAATAGATTTTGTGTGTAAGTTAAGTAACTATTTATTCATCACTTTTTGTCATAACCTCAGTAACCATGGGATCCCCATGTTTTTGTTTGGCCCTAATATGGGTCATGTAGAGCCCGTGGTGGCTAATTTTTGGATTATAAGATTCAAGGGTCCAAGAGTGGCCTCTTTTATATTGGATGATAATTGATCACCACTTCTAGTTTATCTATTTTCATATTGGGTTCAAGAGTTGTACTTAACAATGTTTACTTTACTGTTGTTCATCTTGTTTGAGGTAGAATCTACTGCAGAATTTGGTTTGAGGAAGATACCCTACAATATCTTGGATGAGGCACCAACCCTTTTTTATGGTTCAATAATTTTTCAGTTGGATGTCATTAAATGAGATTACGGAGATAATTGGAAATATATATGACTAAAACCCACTTCTAATTGAGTATTTTCCATGGATGGAGTGTCTTAAGTATTGTGAGGTGTTGAGGGACTCACATAGTGGGTTCTTTTCCACCATGGATGTTGAAATGATCCTAGACCCATGGATGTTTGTGCTCATAGATTTATATATGGATTATACCTATTATTCATCTTATTGTTATTACATGATTCATTTTTCTGGAATTTAGAGAAAAATAAGGTCTATAGTTGTGTAGATATAGATCTTCTTGTCACCAGTTCAGATCACAGTATTGGTGTCTTAGAACATAGTAGATGTTTTTTTCATGTGAATGACTATATTAATTCTTTTGCGTCCAACATTATATAATTTTTTTAGATATCACGGGGATTCAATTAAGATCATGAAGATTCTCCTAATATCATGTAGCTTTGTGAGACACATATTGTAAATCCTCTGGTGGGGGCAAGGAATGGGTTAGATTTTATTCAGGTGTCAGACAAGAACCCATGGTTGGATGATTTATTTGATTTTCTTTTCTCCCTTTATTTTTATGTGTTTTCCTTTTTGTGCTAGATATTTTTAGTTTTTAACTTGACTGGGAATAACATGTGTGTTTGCACTTGTTATGACTATAGATACAGGGTTCAACATTTGGGGTGTCCTATTGATATTTATTTCTCTTCGCTTGTATATGAACCATAGTTTATGTGTAGACCTAATATCTTATTTCATACTAGAGTACCAGTTACATGGTGGATGGGATCGAGGAACATTGTCGTTTGATCGAGTGGAGCTATTCACGTGGAGTCTCAGGATCAGCCTACTGCGGTTAAACTTCCTTGGAGGAAGGCTATGAAGTTCAGCTCGGAGTTGGTAATAGATCCAAATTTATTTTTGAGGTTATTAGTTTTTTATATGTGGTCATCCCAGTAGTAAATTTAAATTTTTTTTCTTGTTAGATTTTGCATCACTTTATTCCCAAATCCATTTATTATCGCATGCCTATATTTCAGTTTATTTATTATGCCTACTGTGATTCTTATCCTTGTAGATGTTTTATTTTTTTCGGTTGATTAGTGCACTCAGACGTAAGGGTATAGTATCCCCATTGTATCTTTGAGGTCATTGATACTATTTAGTATCCTATGGTCTTTTAGGAGGTGCACTTGAGAGCTTTTTTAGAGATAGATCGGTCAATGTGTAAGGTCAACCTGGGTTGGTTCATTACAAGTGACACACAAATTCACAACAAAACACTATAAGATTTATGTACCTCCTTGAATATACCTTGAAAATGATACCTTAGGTTTTTGGGTGAATCAATATATTATCAGAGTCTTGCTGAATGGATATTTCATATTTCAAACCAAAAATAGGTTTTACGGTCTATTAATAAATCTAAAAACACTACACCACCATTTCTCAGTTTCCAAAATAATAATTACAATACAAATAACTCCAGAATTTATACAAAGGATTTCAATCTAATCCGATTACACTATAAAATGATGTGACCCATCGAAACACCTCCCAAATAAATTATGAGGTATTAGTACCATCCCAAACCTACCTCTAATAGTCTAGGGGTGACAAAAATCACTATGTAGACATAATTATATATGATATCCCAAGCCTATAGTAACATGCATCATATATTCAATAAAATATAGAAAATATAACATGTAATTTGAATCAATATAAATTAAAATTAGACTATATAATAATGAGAATAAAAACAATGACTATACAACACCACACATTAGGATTAATCTCAACAGAAAACCAAAACATTGGAAAACACTACATTGTGAAACATATAAGAATAGTGTGATAGCCATATTTTTGTAAAAATGATACATAGGCAGATACAATATGAAACATTTTACTCCATGGGCATATGAAAAGGGTGTGCTAAAATGAATTAAAACTATTGTGTACCACCATGTTTCACAATGAAACTTATCAACATAAACAACTATAACTCTATGATCGCCAAGACAATTTTTGAACTGCACATCATCTCCATAGAAAAAAAATGTTTCTGAACATGGAGTTTTTAGGGTACAAATTAAATATACATATTAAGATTCACATAAATAATAATCAAAAGATAGATTAATAGTTATCTCAAAACACCTTTTAGTTGAGAGTAACCAAAAGGATAATAGATAAAGGAGAAAACACCAAATATTATAAAAAGGACGGGGCCAGAGCCTCATTTTATTATTAAATAAAATACCACTTTTTTTATCTGGGTAAAGGGAGTCCCATTACATAGCCAAATGTCCCAAGGCCATGTGGATTCAATAAAATTCCTCAAAGCCCATTTTTGGCCCAAAGGGCCCTTCATCGAATAGTACTGCAACAGTACCTGAGATTCTACAGTACCTGCTCTAGCACGTTCGCTGCTACAGTTCCTCCTATATGGATTCCCCTACTACATGTTCACCACTGCTACAGCCACCACTACTACAATACTGCTATAGTACACATAATTTCTTCCCTGCCCAGATTCGATCCTGGGTCTTTTGGATTCCAAGCAGGAACCTTTACCACTTGGGTAAAAGCTCTTTAGCAGTCCCAAATATTGTTTACAAGTGTGAAAACTAGAAATTAAAGGAATATCCCTATCATAATAAATTTGATCATATATTTCAAGAATCATATCTTCCAATTATCTAGACTCACCTAGATTAATGTAGGATAAATTTTGTTTGAATTCTGCATCCAAGATTAAATCCACACCACAACTGTGATAAAAAGAAATATGGTGAACTCATAAACCAAAACAAAACATATCTTCATAGATTAATTGTTGAAGTAATATGAGAATATCATAGAAATATACTTTATCCAAAAAAATATAACATCAAAAGATGCTTGCATCCATATTCTGTAACTAGAATGTGGGGTTTCTCCACATCAGTGCAAAGTTTATTGAATGAAAGAACTCATATCTTCAAATTCCAAACATTGGAAATGAATCTAGACTACTAAGAGTACTTTATAACTAAAAAATCAAATCTATTTTTCATATTTTACCTCCCCATCATCCCAAAGGAAAAAATGTTTTGGTGACTGACACCCCATTGGAATACACCTTAACCCTAATTAGAAAATACCCCAATGAAGAACAATTACCCTAAAGCATATAGTGTGAATTATATGATAGGGTTACCAACCCATGAGTGGAGGATATATACCTTGTCCCTTTGAGAGGGTTTCCTACTTATCCATATAAATATGGGACCCATAACATAGTGAAAAATACACACTATTTGGAATATCAACCCCCTGGATACTAAATTCATCCACCCACACATATCAGTATCTATATGTGGCTAAAAAACATCAACTACATTTAATATAAAGCACATGTGATGATGATATATAAACCATCAAATTCTCTATGGAGAGAAACTTCTAATTTACTAATCATATTTCGGAAACTACAATCCGAATTGACATTTATAAGGGATAAAAAATACTTCCAATTATTTAGTCTATTCAGGTAAGGTACACGAAAAGTAGGTACAGTCATGAAATGTGTTCATGTACTGCCATAAATCAATATGTGTAAAGGAAAATTACAAAGTGTTTGTAACATGTTATATGACGTGTAAAGATCCTTTTTCTCTCAATGTGTACTATAGATACACATCATGTAGCATCTTCATATGTACATGATGTATCTAAAATGTATATAGTGTGTGGTTCACATGAGTAATATTATATATGATTTAATATTATATATGATTTAATATTATATATGTAAAAAAAATTCAAACTATTCCCAAAAAAATTGGATATACAACATGGATTGATGGTGTACAAGTAACTTGGTTCATTTTGTCTACAATTTTCATTTTTTAGGGCAGAAAATGAGACACATGATCTATCGATAAATGTTGTGTGACATGGAGTCACAAAGTGTGTAATTAAAAAAAAGGTACATCTAAAAAAATTAGTTGAAATAGTGAGTTACACAAATATATTTTTGTGGTTACATGTCCCAAGAAATTTATTTTATGTCAAAAATAATTTTTGAAACATACACATAATGTAGGATAGTACTACATACCATTTAATTGAGAATTTTCTAGAAACTCTATTTTTATTGTTGTGACTATGAGTATAACCTTTGCTTCTGACTATAACTCCACTATTGGCCAAAGCCATTTCCTCCAAACTCACCATCACATTACACTGGGATCCCTTCATCATGTTCTGATCACAATCCCTTGAAAATAATAAAAATAATTATAGTAATAGTAATAATAAGAATAATTTTAATATTATTAGTCTAATTATCTATTTCATATGTATTTTTTTTATTAGGAATGAAAATATATGTGTTCAATGTGATAATATTAATAATGAAAATGATATCATTACTATTAATTTAATAATATATTATCAAACTTCTACAATGATGATGATAAAAGAAATAATATTATTTATAATATTATTTCCTAAAAATGTAAATTCTTGATTAATCACCATAATTAGAAATAATTAGTTGAAATAGACACCAAAAAAACCAAACTTTATTTATTATTTTTTCTCAAGATTAGAATAAAATAATAATTTGAATAATTAAATAAACTTAAATAGTAACCCTCACTATCAAATATCAATAAATTAATTTTAACATTAAATTATCACCGAAAAACTAAAAATTATAATCAATGGATATCATTGTCATAGATCCCCTTTTTTTTAATAATAACCAAATAAATTTTGATTATTTTAATGATATTCATTACCTATAATATATTTAATATATATTAACAAAAAATCACTTTATAGACAATCTTTATCTTCCTAAAGCATTAAATTCAATGAATTAATTTCTTATTTATCTTAAATAAGGCCCGATCGAATATAGATTGCAAAAAAAATTCAATTTTCTATATAATCAATATAAAATATTAAATAAATTTTCCATTTAGTCAATATCCAATGATAATATTAATGAATCACTATAGAAAATTGTATGATATGGATATTAGGTGACTAAGATCAAATAAAATGAGTTGTGAATCATGAAAAATAACAATAAAAACACAAACTCAATAGATATTTATCAATGATTCAATAAATATCTCCTTGTTCCATGTTCATCACTGTCACAATTTATACTCACAACAATACAAATTATCCATTAATTCTTTCTAAATCTATTTCTATGAATTCCAAGAACCTGAATATGATTTTCATCAACGTTTTAAGATATATATATTTATATATATTGTTATTTGATTAAATTTTTATCCAATTAAATGAGGGAAATATTTTAGAGAGTAAAATATCAATTAAAATAAAAAATTACATTGACATTTCAATTTCTCCACAATGGAATTCCATAATTCTTCCATTAATTACTTGAGTAGTTTATAATTAAAACCAATGCTACTTATCTATTTAATTTCTCAAATCGTGTAATTTCAACTATCCCATAATACATTTTTTTATAATTTTCAAATGTCACTTCATCAACACTTAGCAATGAGTGTACCATATAACTTCCACGTGGCCACACCAACATCACCACACTTGTATATATCGTGTGATTTAATTTAAAACCTAAAATTTCTTTGTCCACAGATCATCATCTAAATAGATAGTTTATACCTTTCAGGAAAAAAATATTTTTTTATTAAAAAATATTAATTATTCATTGAATTTCATGTAGCTCATAAAATTTACAGAATTTAACCTAATGGTAAAAACCAAGTTCCAAGACCATTGTAATAAAAAATAATATATGGCCATTTATTATAGTGAATTTACAATTTCACCAATCATTAAGGACTTTGTATTCTAAAACTAAAAAATGAACTAAGTCTCGATCAAGAAAAAGTGTATATTGAAACATTGGAAGAATGAATGGTCATTATAAATATAATTTTATTTCCTTAAATATTATGAATGATCTTATAGGGTTTAGGGTGTAGATTAACCACAACTTTGATAGATAACTTAAAAACATTTCATGATATTTTAAGATGGTATATTGTTTTTCTATAAGATATAAGTGCATTATTAGAATCATCTTGATATTTTTTTGAGGATTTTAAAGTATCATTGGTTATATACCATGTTATAAAAATTATAAAATATTAATTAAAAATTCATTTTCTTAGTTATTATAGTTTCTATGAAATGAATATTTATTGAACCAAATAAGGTTGAAGTGGTTATTTCTTGGAAGAATACCAATTTTTTTTTTAAATATGCTATTTCCCAATATTGGTAGGTTATTATAGGTTATATATTCATGATTTGTAAAACTAAGGTTCAACCTTATGGATTTAATATGTACAAGAGTAAAATTTTAATAGATTAAAGAATGTCAGAAATATTTTGATGAATTTAACAACATATTTAATTCATTCTACATATTAATTATATTGAATATAGGTGAAGGTAACAAGATTTGTTATGTTTCCTTATGTATGGGATTTGGTTGTGTTTTATTATAGAATTATCAGATAGTGCCAAATTTGTTTCATTAAATATACCCACATAAAGATAATTATCCAACCCATTAACATGAATTATAAGTGATGATGCATTCTCTAAAATATTGGTGAAATGATCAATTTATAAAAAATGTATTTTGTATACATATCCAAAAATTATAAAGCCCATATTTTCTAATGATAATGTAATCTTTTAATAGATTAAACGATTAGAATAAATATAGTCTAAATGTTTTAATTTTTGTTACAACCTTATTAAATGAAATTTTCTTATTGATACCCTAATTTAGAAGTATCCAATTTTGGAAGTGCATGTTTCTGAGTATTATTATATATGAATGAGTCTCCTTTTTAAATGAAATTTGTATGTGAAAGAGGAGGGTAATTAGGTGTTTTTATCAGGTATTCTTGTAAAAAACTCCCTAATAGATCAAATTCGATTAGATAAGTAATCAAATCATGAATATAAATATATAAAGTTAAATTTAATTTTTTATGCCATTATTGAATGGCCTCATTATTTTTTGGGCTATATTTTCTTAAAAAACACACAGATTATCTTTATTTGATATAGAAAGAATTGAAATATTTTTCTCTTTATAGTAGACTTATTAATCCATGTGTTACCAATATGTGTTATGATATAAAATGTGAGTATTATAACCTCAGTATGAAATGAGGAATAAATTAATTTGCATTTTTTTTCCATAATTATCAGTAATTTATGTCTGAAAGGCAAGAAATAATTAGATGATTATAATTTTTTATTCTTATATATAAGTGTTATAAGTTTTCCATAGTCTTCGTAAAGGGATTACTCAATCTATTTAAGAAAGGAATTTTATATATGTAATTATTGATAAAATTACTATGTTGGTTCCTTTAATTACAATATATAATATTTTTATGTATGAATAAATTATAAAGTTGAATGAGTATAAGATTGAAAAATTACACAGGGTACCCTATATTATTGTCTCTGACCAATATTCTTGATTTACCATTATGTTTAGGATGATATCTTATGAAGATATATATAGTCAGTTGAAATTTATCACTTCATATCATATTCAAACTGATGATAGTATGTACTGAGTTATTAAAAATCTTATTGATATTATTTGCAATTAAATTGATGTTTTTAAAGGATCATAGTGAATCCATCTTCCACAAACTAAATTATCTAATAATAATAGTTTTCAAACATTGATTAAATTGGATCATTTTGAAAATATTTACAGTCACCCATGTTAGTCTCCCTTATATTGTATTTAAGTGGTTAAGTCCTAATTATTGGGATTGTTTACTATACATGATATGATCATTAAGATTTATGTGATCAAAAAATGGCTGATAGCTGATTGAAGTCATTGAAAATTCTATTTGGCTTGTCATCAATTAAAATTATATTCCATGGTGGTCAATAAGGTATTACATAAATTTTCAGCTTGATTGGGATATAGACAGTTGGGGAAGAAGTTTAATATTATACAATGATATGTTAGCCCACTAGAGATAATTGAATGAGTCAAATAAGTGGAATAACAGATATATTTACCACCTAACATGATTTAAATAAATAACAAGTTATATGTATACAAGTTAAAGAAGTGTCTACTTGATAATTTACATGTTATTAGTATGAAGGAATGTTATTTGTATTATGAAACAACTTTATTGGATTAATCTCTTCAAATTCTTGATGTCTGAATAAATTCCTATAGTTTAATTCAAATCCTCTAGTTTTATTAAAATGGAATCATTAAAAAGTGAGTCATGAATCATGGGATTGGGAATCTATGATGAATAAATAATTTCCTTATTTCTATTATAATTAATAATTAAAAAAATAGTTTTATAAATTGTAATCATTGGAAGATTTTTTACACTGATGATGTAACTATTATGTATTTATGTTCCATTAGCTCAATTATATTTATTTTCGTATTAATTTAAAAAACTATTTGAAGATTTTGGAGGATTTTACATGGGATAACATGTATGAAAATAGATCCATGGGACCATTCATGTGGATGCGTATATCTAATTAAGGGTTCAAACAATGATTATATGGTTGGATGCATGGTAGAGCTGATTGTACAATCATACCGTTAAACTGATTAAAATTTTCTCAGTTCTGAATATTGAAATATAATTAGGGTGATTATAAATCCTCTTTTAATATATGAGGTTATAAATTTATCCAAAATTATATTGGCTATTTTTAGTCTCAATTTAACTCAATTTATTTATTTTTTCTTGGAACATGATAGTTACATAGTGAAACTGCAAGTTTAAGGCCATTATATTTATCCACTCTCCTTTTTTATATTTTTATTACTTCTTCATTCCCTAATGAAGCAACATGGGTTGATTTTCATGGTTAGGATTTGTATAATCTTAGGTGTTTTGTTTTATATGGTCTTTGGATTTTTTATTTTCCCCAATTATCTTATATCTATTAGAACTGTTAGCATTACATTTGAATTTTGGCTTGGGATACTAATCATTCCAACTTCTTAATGAAATATTTTTTTTTTATTTTAAGATGATTTTCCATGCCAACTTTTCTTATATAGTTATTCCTAATTTATATTCAAATGTAAATTTTACCCATTATATGATAAATATATGTTTTTTGGATGGATTTTCCTGTATTTTATAATTAAATTACGCTATATGTGGATTTTTCATTGATATAGCTTTTAAAAAATGAATCTAAATTAGTTTATTCCTAATTTTAATTTAATAATTGTGTGTGTGTTTGTTCATTAATTTATAAATATTATTCAATGTTATTGAGTTTTATAAGTTTAAGTCATGGTTTTTTATGAAATAAAATTGAAATTGATTATATTATTCAGTATTGAAATACCCTTAATTAGATAGATAGATATATATATTCTTTTATTTTATGGAATAATATTATTTAATATATATGTAATGGGGAAATTTTTATGTAATGTTGTAGAAGATATTTGATAAGTCAATTTATAATTTTTTTTGTTACCTATTTGAAAATTTCTTGGATAATTCATTAGAATCCTTGTTAAAAAAGTGAAAAATCAATTAATGAGTGAAATGATAGTCTTTATCATGATATAGATAGTAAACTTAGTTATAATCATGATTTAGCAAGAGGGAGTCCATTGATCAAATTTATTGTTTGCAATTCATGTCTACCATATTATTGCATAAAATAATAGTATGATTTATCTATGAAGACATGTCCTAGAATATCTATTTCACTATAGTCCCAATGTGCACCCTAAAAGGGTGTGGGGTGAATTAGGGTAATAGAATATATCCTTCTATTTAGATAATATTTTGGTGTCTTATTATTAGAAAATATAAGAGTATTTTGATTTTTAATCACAAACAAATGTAGAAATATAAAGAGAATAAACACACTTATTTTTATTGGTTTATCTACTTAAGGATACATCAAGGAACATATTAAAAATATTTGTTAATTTTTTGATTAACCATTACATAATGAGTATGTGATAAAAAATTTTGGAAAATCATACCACTGCATTAAGTTTAAAACAACTTCATCTCTTATAGTCACTACATTAAAGAGGGATACAAGGGTAAAGTAGAAATAATGGTCTATCTCCCAATATTTAAATCATAGTTTCAACACATAAATTCAGTGGGTGTTATCCTTGAATTTTTATCCTTTAATTATAAATTTTCTCTAAAATGTAGGAAAATAATATATTTTACCCCCATTCCTTAATAATACTCTAAATTAATCATACATATTGATTAGTTTACGATATTTAGTAAATCCCTCTATTTTTCATTATAATCGGTATCTTCAATAACTTTCTATTGTATTTCGGTATGGGTATGATACTTTTTTTGCATCGGTTTTTTTATATATCAATAGATTGTTTCAATTTCAATTTTTAAATTTTAACACCTATTAACCGCCTAATAAATTCCATTCTATGTATTACTTCCTAGATAAATCAACACCACTAGATTAAAATTTGTTATTTTATGATGTTTATCTAACAACCAAACCTCCATGATATATGCACATCATCAATTCTGTTGAAATTTTAAAGGAAACATATATTATTACGTAACATCCCTCTCCGCAACATGATGATTTAGTTTTATGCATATCTGATTTAAACTTATTTGATGGTTATGGCATGTACCAAACCTTTATGATGAGAAGTCCTATAAACATCATCCAAAACCAGATTATCACACTTAAAAAACAAACATTCCATCTAAAAATATCTTTTTGCAGTGTGTAAGTATTCTATTCCATCTTATCAGAGTTTCCTACAACACCACAATGTAGAACTCTATAGAATCTAAATATCCATAAACATTACACTTACGATATCATAACCTTGACATCATAGGTGAATTTTTTTGGCTTGTACTTCATTACTTCATTTGATTATTTATCTAGATTACATGTAGTAGACAATTCATGTTTTTTAATCTTAAAAACTATATGGAAACTTAAAATTGGTTGATCACCTAAATAGTGTGGTCTCCTGCTCAATGATGTGTAACAAAATACTATCTTGTTTGAAATAAAACACCTATAGTGGTATGTTCACATATATGATGGAGTGAACTATTTCAGTTGAATCCCACATGAAAAATGGATTCATGAAAAATATCATTTATTAATCTATATACTAAATTTATTATCATTTCATCATCATTGGTGTTCCTCATATTATGAAAACCTTAACTTTGACACCATATTCTAGAATTATACATCATGGAGTTACTAAATTTTATTGTTCCACCAATCACCTAGTTTCTACCCATGATGGGCTCTGTTTCATATCTAAAAACTAGCATTGTCTATGGTTTAGTTGATCCTGTTGTCTCCTGGTAAATGGATGATCCTGAAGTCAGATAAAGGTGTTCTATATAATTTCTTTTGAAACATACAAAACATTTCAATATTGTGGTCAATATCACTATAGTCTGGAGTCATTGCGACAATTTTGGATCTCCAAAATCTATATAACAATTTCAAGACAAAATAATATTACCTTAATATTATCTTTAAATTCCTTCACAATACATGAAAAAATACAAGTTGATAACAAATCCAATCATTGAATACATTTAGCTCCAACATCCTCTCCCATTAAATTTAATTAGAAATATTCACTTTTAAAAACATAAACTACTTCAATCCCAAATATATTTCTTCATAAATAAGTTAATTGGAATTCTATGTATGCACATTCTTTCTTATACTTTAACGTGAATATTATTTTTTAATTCACTCACCCATTGTTACTCACTCATCCTCCACTATGATTTAAAAAAACAGCACTATTTCATTTTTATCTGATCAATATAGGTAGTTCCAATGTAAAAATATCATAATTTTTTTATTTTTATCCACAATGTCTACAAATCAATCAATATCAGAATAGGTCAAAAAATCTGTGTTCTTTCAATATTTAATTATAAAATCATAATGTAAAGTTACATGAAATCCCTATAATTCATCCCTAATCCATGAGATGCTACTTCTTAGGAAAACCATAATGCTTTATTCAATTCATGATTCATATAAAATATTCTTCCCGGCCATAGTTATACTGAGTAAACTACTAATGATTCTTCTATATAAGTTTTAGCCTAGCCCCTTAAAATCCTCAGGCTTACAAATTTTTATTCCAATCACCATCAGTGTTAAAACATGCTTTCATTACTCCATTATGAATTTCTTCAAGATTTCATTGGATGATTCACCTATGAAATGAATTTCGTCCATTTATCTTGATTAAATTACAAATAAAAGAGAACATATCAACTCTCCTTTCATCAACAACTAATTAATGTTGATTTTTTTTCAATATTCATTACTTACTGCCATTTAATATAATGTTATATAGATACACCAATACGAATAACTGCTCCCCTTCAGAAATATTCACATAGATATTGTGATGTACCCCTCCTCTATTGAACTCTATCTACCTCATAATAGCATAAAAACCTACATACCAAGAATGGGGTTCATTTTTTAGTCTATAGAAGGAATTATTTATCATGGAAACTTTTGAATAATTATTTCTAAAAAAAATACAAATGGTTGGTTGATATATAGATCTTTATTAAATAATCCATTCAAACATGTTTTCCTCACAACCTTTTGAAACAGTTTTTAATAATTATAGACAACTATTATTAATAAGAGTCTAATAGATTCTGTTTTTCCACTATGTGAAAATTTTCTTCATTATCGACATCTTTAACCTGAATATATCCATTTTATAAATGGATTTCTTTATTCCAATTTACCTTTCAATTTTCATCCATATTCTTTTTGAATACCCACTTTGTCCTAATAAAATTAATATTTTTTGGCCTACCTATAAGCATTCAAGTCTAATTTTTTAAAACATGTTAAAATTATTCATTAATGGATTTGACTAATCATTCATACTATGACAGTTATTCAAATGATGTGGTATATATATCATTTACTAGAGTAGTAGTCTCTATAATATTTATACATTTAGTTTTTGTAAAATTTTATTCATCTCTAATATTAATATTTGAATCAAATTGTACCCTTATCTTTATTGTTTCAGTGACCTTTTGAATCACTCATGTTGAAGTAGGTTTCCTAGAAACATGTTTTGTGTACTTTATTACAACTTGCACTAATTTTTTAATATTAATTAACAAATTATTACATCATTATTGTTATTCTATGATACATTGTATGTGATATTTTCCTTAGAGTATTTATCGCACAGAAAGGGCAAAGACTTTTATCACTCTAATGATAACTAATAAGTTCCAAAATTATCGTATTAATTGTATTTTCTATGTCTGGATAAAATCATTTGAGGGAGAAAATGATATAGACTATATAGGTTGGAGACTCATAACACATTGAGACACCTTTTCTTGGTGTATTTCCTTAGTAATTTCCACTGCAGGAAATTATGAGAACAAATCACACTAGATAGAAATCCACATTTATATGTTTTATTGGATGTTCTTATCTACAGATGTGTATTTTGGTACTTAGACATTAATATTTTTATTAATTATTCTTATGTTTCATGTAATTTGATATATTTTTGAAAACCACGATGACATAAGTTCATGGTGAAGTAGGATATGTTGGGTGCATCAAGATTAATATTTCATTAATGAATAAAGCGAGAAAGGATTTTTAACTTCTATTAATTCATAAAGGTTGATATCTTAGTAAAATTTATGAAATTGATATATCCTGAATAAATCTATAGCCATGGTATTTTGTAAGAATGTTATATTTCCAAAAAGGTTAAAGAAAGAGACATCAAACACATTAGTGGATGGAACCAGAATGCAACCTGTATTATTATTTATATCAAGATAAATGAATTATATTACATAGTAAGATTCAATATGTTGTTATATGTCATTGAATCATTAATTAATTTCTATATGGGTTATTCAGTATGTTTGAAGATGCTAAATTTAAACTTTGGTTGCTTCATCTAATGCCACTGAGAATGAAGCCTAGTGGGCCAAACTCTAATTGTTTACTGAATCTCAGTTAAATAATAATATTATTTATTATTTACAAAGATTAATAAATATTAATATTATACATGGTTTAATAATTATTCATGTTTTATTGATCACATATACTCTATCACCTGTTACTGAAGGGAATACATTGTGATGTGACTATTAAACAAATTTTTATTTTATATTTAGTGAATATAATATTTATTTATTTATTTGAGAATAATGTAGTGGTATTTTTTATTAAATATGTAGTCATTATTAAAGGTATATTAAATATTTTATAGGAATTTTAGATATAGTTTAATGGTCCGGTGATGAATAATAAATGTTGAATATTATTTGAATAAATAATATGTAATTTAATTTCTTATCTTTGAACATATAAAAAAATAATGATATATATTGTTATTGTAGACATGTGTTTTTGAATTAAATAATAAAAATAGTAAGGGGAAATGTGAAATTATTATTTCAAACCCTATAAGTATATAAACTCTACTATATTACTTCTTTAGGGTGACTGATATCATTTTTTTGTGCGTAAATTATTAGATAAATAATTCTATGGAATCACTGGAGAGATCCCTTTCCAGGAACGCTTTGGAGAAAGGAGAGTGATATTCATCCATCACCACTCTTGATTCTAGAGAGATAAAAAATAAACATTCTCCAAGAGATTTTCGATGTGATTGAAGGTGAATGAATCATGCATTAGGATCTAATTTGCTATCACATGGATATTCCTTTCGTGATGTTTAGAGGTTCATAGAATACATGTGGTTAACCTATAGAGGGAATATACTCTTGATTCCAATAACGTAATTATGTTATTACATCGATACATTTTTAGATCAATCAATAAAGAAATAATTAATTATAAGGTAATTATGTAATTATTTAAAATAATTTTAAATAATATGTGATAATCCTACAGCTTTGTTCTGGAATTCAATAATCAATTATTATTTGATTCATTTTTATTGATCATGAAATTTATCTTCATGAAAATATTCAATTAATCATAGAATATTATAAAAATCAATGTTGGGAATTCGCGTCCAACTCATCTACTATGTAAAAAAATCTATAAGTGTTATCAAAGCGTTGATATAATTTTGTATAATTATTTAAAGATCATGTATTGATTTACTATTTTATCAATAGTTTTCAATTATGATTGAATCATTATATAATATGAATCATGAGATCAGATCTTCTTCTTCTTCTACATTATCAAAAATATAATTAGATCAATTAATTTTATAAACAAAATACATTAGAATAACACATTAGGTGGTTCCACGGATTCTCCCCAGATAACACAAGAGTACAAGTCATGATGCTCATTGGTACATGATGTGTACCCATGTTCAATTCCGCAAGAATTAATTCAGATTTATTCAAACCATATGAATTTATTACATGTGTTTTGTATTTAGATACACCACGTGTTGACTAGACCATCCTAGTGAACATTCATCCAGACTACAAACTATTCCACCCATACATGACATTTAGATTATTAGTTAAACATGGGATATGAATTTCCATACACAAACTACATGACTTCTGACTTTGTTACACAAAGACCACACAACATGTAGCCCATGTACACAACCTTTGTTATAATATATTGTGTGTTACATTTCAACAGCATGTTTCTAGGCATGTTCTTTAAATATATTGTGATAAAAAATACCCACCATGTAGCTGGATTATACACATCATTTATAATACCAAATTACAGAAAATTAAAATTTATATTTTATAATTTGTAAAACTTATCAACATGTGTTTCATGTTTTCATTATGTTTGTAGTACAGACCATGTAGTAGGTTATATATATATATTTATATTTAATGTGTAATTAATTTATGTGTAATGTTCGAAACATCATATCATATTTAAGTAAAAATACTGTCATTACTCTACATGCGTTGAAACATAACATGCTATAAAAATATCATGTGTTCTATGTGGTCAATAAGATAGAAGTATATTCCATGAAACTATGTGTTAAGAAGTGTATACCACTTGTCACATGAGTAAAAAATATATAAATATAATACACATTGGGTAATTTGTATTTGTAATCATAGTGTTACCTCCGTCGTATATTTTTGTACACTATTAATTTTGAATAAATTTGTTTAATTTTTTTAAAACTATGAGAATATCATGAAAAATTCCAATGAAAATTAAGATGAAAAATTGATTAATTAAAGAAAATAATTAATTGATTCAAATGTGATCTATATTAAATAAGAATGATTATAATTGGATAATATTTTTATTAAAAGTGTAATTTGTTTCATGTGTGTGGATGATCATGAACATAGAATAGACTTTTGTATTGATTTTTTTCTTTTAAAATTATTATGAAAATAAATTATTGGCTTTTGTGTCATCATTTCTAATGTAATGTTAGGGTATTCAATCTCATTGTTTCTCTTATTTACACCCCTTATCCAATACTTTGGTTCCCCTCACCTATATGCGAGTAAAAGTGTACGTGATGGATGAAGCCCCCAAGATAGTGTAGGTGTTTTGTGTTTGCTTCCAAGAAAAAACAAATCAAATAGGTACATGGGTAAACATGTTGAAAGTAGAAATAATAAATATAAAATGGTTCATCGTTTTTTTCCTATGTCCAGGGTTAGTTGTTCACACACTAGATAAACAAAAAATTAGTAAATGATCATGACTATACCACCTTATTTGTTTTAATTTGTATGGTTATTTCATTTTGGATGATTTGTCATGATCACATGAATTATTGAATTAATGAGCATGTAAGATATAACCAAAATAAATTATCTTAAGCATTAATGACTCAGAATGAAATATTTATAATATAATTATATCTAATAAATATTAAAAATTGTGTAATAAAGATAATATTGGAAATAAAGAAACAAATATATAATCTGTTAGTTATATATATTAAGTCAGTATTGTCTTCCACGACATAAGTTAAAATCAAACTATAGTTAAAATTTCTTTTTTGAATAATGTTGTGGTGCATCCAATTATCATGGAATTCTATCTTAATGCTTTGGGCTGGCTTAACTTAGTTTGCATCAGGATTTTACTACCAAAGAAGGACATGGTGTAACTATGATGAGAAGGCTGAGGAAATAAAATTTTAGGATTTTTGGATTTTTGGATACCACTCAAAATATCAAAGAACTATGAGTTATTGATGTTGGTATTCTTAATTCCCATCAAACACCCTTAAAATTTCTTAAGAATCCAATTTTGGAGTGATTATAAGGGGAATGCAGACCCTTTTCACTAAAACGTCCATGAAAAAAAATTGGAATCTAAAGGTGAAGGATTTTGTGTTACAATAAAATATAGGGAGATTAAAAAATAATATAATTATTTATTTTTCTAATTTAATCAGATAAGGCGATAAAATAATGTTTTTATTATTTTTAGAAATGGAAATAAATATGACTTCAAACATATCACTATGATCGATAATTGGTAAGGATAAACATCTCATATGAAAAAGTTTCATCGAGTTGAAATGGTGATTACGCATCATCCTACATCATGAAAGAAAGTTGAATGTTATTGAGAAATAGTTCAAGAAGTTCTTGGTAAAGTGGTTAGTGAGGAAGAGTTATATCTATATAAGAAACATTTGAACAATTACATAGATTTTATTGTTTCAAGATGTCATCCAGGACAAATGATATTTTAAGGAGACTTGAGGATGTGGAGGAATATAGAACCATGTATCACTCAATATATCTATATAGAGAAGGAATGAAAATAGATATATGAGATCTACAATACTCTATTTACAACCAATATTAGAGGGTTGGTTCCATTTGAGCCGTATGTAGTTAAGAGTAATGGATATAATTAATTCTTATATATTTTAGGGATTAAATTCCTAGATGAGTTGTAAAGGGATAAAATACTTTATTCACCACCCAATACATTATCTAGTATTATTTTCAATTAAAATAAGAGAAACAATGAAAAGTGTTTTTTATAACTTCTTACTATGATAACCCATGTAGACAAGGACATGGGGTGTGACAAACCTTTATTCCTTACGGTCAATATAAATGGGAATAAAAAGGAAAGGGGGCCTAAAAATCATAAAAATTATAAAGATCTGAAGAAACATCCATTTAAGAAGTCTGTGATACAAAGGTAGGGATGGAAAAATGAAGTTGTATATTTTTCTTGGTATATGTAATGCTACTGGAATAAAAACTACACCTAAAATTAATTGGGTGATACAGGTAAGTTTTTTATTGATTGTAATATTTCAATATACACATTGGGAATTAAAAATAGCTTATGGTGCACACATCTGCATCAACATATAGGAACCAAGTAAATTCTGAATGATTACCAAAGGAGAGGTGAATTTGAACATTGCTAACGATGTTGGGCTAACTTCTCTATCTATTTGGGATTACTACCTTTCATTTACATCCAAAATGATGCAAATTTTATTATATTTTTATTATGTATCATGTAATACCAAGAACATAATTTATGTATAATTTGTAGATATAGATGATTTTATTTTAAAATTAACAAATATAAGTTATTTATTTTATAAATATGACATATGTTATAGTATAGCACATTTAAATATTGGTCATTATATATTAAATTTTGAAAACCATGTATTATAAATTGATAATGAATCATGTTTTCATGACTCATGTGACACCCAGTTTTAGAATCACCATACTATTCATGTAAATGAGATACATTTGATATATCTCTGTCAATATGGTAGAATATTTTGAGTTAAAACTTCATGAGATATTTCAAGATAGTTTATAATGAAAAATGTCTAAAAAAAATTATTGGACATGGTGAAAGTCTAAATAGCTTAAAGGATTAATAAACACGAATGTGGGTGTATCATTTCTAGTAGAAGCTAGTGGTGGGTAGTCATAATTATTACCTATTACTGATGACAAGAATAGATATGGATATGTCTACTTGATGATTTATAAGTTGAATTACTTTGAGAAATTTATGTAATTTATGAATGAAGTAGAGAATCAACTTGGAAAGAAGATAATGTCACTTCAATCAGATTGTAGTGGTGATTATCTTAACCAATAGTTTATCAAATTTATAAAGGAGTTTGGGATTATATCTATACTCACTCCACATTACACACAAATGTGAAATGTTATAAGTGAAACGATGACCCATACCTTGAAAGACATTGTAAGGTTGATGATAATTCATAAAGATCTTCCATTTTGATTTTGGGTATATGCATTACAGACTAAAGTATACACACTAAAATGAGTACCAACTAAAGTATAAATTAGAATTCCCTATGATTAATAGAGTGTAAAGAAACATGTTATATCACATATACTTGTACATGGTTGCAGAGAATTGATTAAGGAATTCTTAGGGAACAAACTAGCACCCAAAGCACAAATTGTATCTTTATAGGGTAACCTAATAAAAATGGGATACTAGCCATACAAACCATCATAAAATTATTTGGTTAATTAAATAAAAGATTTATTTTTAAGAGAAATAACATCCTAAATAAGGATATTGGTAGTAAGATTTATTTAGATAAATTTTATGCTAAAGAAACGCAATATATGGTACATGAACATATTTTGTATGTCTATGTGGAAGAAGTTGTGCCCAAAACAAAATTAATATGTAGAACCACTAGAAAGGTAAATGGACTATCTAGATATGGTTTTATAGTCATTGAAGTTGGTGGATCATTATTTTTTGATGATAATGAACATATCTCTTGAAAATAGGTTTTATAGAGCTTCAAAGCTACATGATGGAATGATAAAATGAATTCTAAAATGGACTCCATGTATGAGAACCATGTTTGGGTTCTATTCAGTAAACCAATTTATGAAATTCATATTGGTTGAAAATGGGTATTCAAGATAAATATGGAAATAAGAGGAATATCAAATACCTATAATGAAATTAAAGTGGATAAAAGGTTTAAAAAACAATTAGGAATGGACTATGAGTATGCCTTTTCACTACTTTCCATTGTTAAATCCATCAAAAAATTTACTTATATAAAATGTTACCATGACTAAGAAATATAGAAAATATATTTCAAATTGATTTCATTTCTAGGAACCATTATTAAGATGCCTACATGACACAACTAGAAGTATTTTTTACTCAAGGTGACACAAGAAGGATATGCAATTTTTAAAGATCCATTTATTCATTGAAGAATGTATCCAGGTCGCGGAAAATTTTATTCAACAAATCTATAAAATATTCTGGTTTCATTAAGAATGATTGTGATCCTTATGTTCAAAATAGTTTTAGTGAGAATAGATTCATAATCTTATTATTAGACGTTTATTAAATATTACCTGTTGGAAATGAAAAACTAGTATTATTGTCTGTTAAAGACTGGTTAAGTATGTATTTCTACATGAAGGACTTAGGTGAAGAATCCTACATTATAGGGGTCAAGATCATTCATTATATATCTAAGAGGTTACTTGGACTAATTGAAAAAATATAATTAAACTATATAATAAAGGGATTTAGTGTAGAATGAACAAATATGGGACTAATTCTAGTGTCACATAGTATACATATTTGTAATAAAATGTGTCATCATGCACAAATAAAGAATGAGAGGATCAGAAATACCTTATATGATTTAGTGATAAGATCAATCATGTGTTCCATGTTTATTATTAGAATTCATGTTTTCTATGAATTTTTCTTGGTAGGAATATATTCGGCTTATCTAAGAGTAAAAATTTGGAATTTTTTCAGGGCTATGAATATGTTTATATGAAAAAATAAGGAAATGATCCTAGTGAATATTAGAGATGAGGAGTTATTCATAAGGGGTTATACTAATCCTAGATTTTCAAAAACATCAGAATGATGAGAAGTAATATTTAGGACAAGTTTTATGTCTCAATGGTGGATTTGTGAGCTTGAAGAGTTTAAATTACCTAGTTTTCACTAATTATATAGTGAAGTTAGAATATATTAACACATCTAATACTTACAAATAATCAATTTGGAAAATAAATTTTTTTAGGAGATTGACATGGAACCTATAATTAAACATTATATAACATTGTGTTGTGATAATACAGTAGTGGTGGATCTTGAAAAATATACAAGGCCTTAATGAAGAATAAATAATATACTATATATGTATATCTTCTTGATAATTTTTTCACTTATCGGTGAGGTTTTAATGAGAATAATTTATTTGGAAGAAAATACTGTAGACCCCTTCACTATAGTCCTATATTTGCTGACGAATGAGTAACATATGAGAGCTAGCGGACTAAAGGTTTTTAACAGTTAGCTCTAGTTAAAGTGGGAGTTAGTTGGTTAACTGGAACCAATATCAGTGTAAATTATGGTAACATATATTTATTTTTTAATATTAATAAAATCCTTATCCAAACATTATTTTTATTATGTGTTACATAGTATGTGGTAATTACCTAAGATTATGAATCATATAGAAGGATCATTGTAGTTCCCCACAATGATGATGACTCGGAAGTTCCATGATCGTATTATTAGATATATGTTATATAGCCTAATAAAATATTTTTATGGACCAAAATGATATAGTCTATAAGGGTTGGAGAATCATAAGACTTTGAGGAACCTTCTCATGGTCTACTCCCTTGTTAATTCCCAGTGTAAGAAATTATGAGAACTAGACCCGTTCATAGGAAATCCAAATTTATATGTTTGGTTGCATGTTCCTATATTTGGATGTGTGTATTGATATTTATACATTAAAATTATTATTAACATATGTCATCAGTCACATAATTTGATGTATTAATGAAAACTGCAATAACGTATGTTCAGAGAAAATTAGGCTTGGTTAGGTGCATGAGGCGAAATATTTCATTAATTTATAATGATAGAAATATTTTTTACTTCTGTTCATTAATGGAAATTAATATCTTAGGCCATTCCATGGAAATAATATATCCTAATTAAATCAACTGACATTCTATTCCATATAATGGTTTAATTTCTTGAAATTCCAGGAATAAGACATCATGCACCAAGGTCGATGAAACAAACATGGAACCTTCTTGATTATAGATATTGATGTAAATGGATTATATTAAATAGTAAGCATCCATTGGTTTTTTTATTTCATTATGAAATTAAATTATTTTTATTTGTTTTCCTTGGGATGATGCTAGATTTTATTCTTGGTATTTGGTATGTTTCACCAAATTCCACTGAGAAGGAGGCCTAAAGGGTCACACACTAAGGGTATCCAAACCCTCCGTTAAGTAATAATATTATATATGATTTATAAATTAGAATAAATTTTTATCCTAAACATGGTTTAATAATTTTTTCAGTTTTTCAGGATCACATATATTCTATCTCCTGTTATTTGAGAGAACATTTTGTTATATGAATATTTATTAAGTTTTTATTTTCTATTTAGTTTATATAATATTGATTTATTAGTTGGAGATTAATGAAATGATATTTATTTATTAAATAAATATTAATTATTCAATGCTCGATAAATATTATAGAGGAATGGATGTCTGAGTTCAATGGTTTTGTGTGAAATATTATAATTTATATATTTTTAGTTAATAATACTTACTTTAATT
The DNA here is from genome assembly GCA_963277665.1 of Viscum album. Classification (NCBI taxonomy): domain Eukaryota; kingdom Viridiplantae; phylum Streptophyta; class Magnoliopsida; order Santalales; family Viscaceae; genus Viscum; species Viscum album. Next base: position 499,018,773 of record OY728133.1, read on the forward strand.
TTTTGGCATTCACTTGTCAAAAAATAATTATATTATTATAATTACTAATAATCATGTTCCAAAATAATTAATAATAATAATAATGTCACATGTACTATTAATATCTTCTAACACTAGTAGTATATAAAAACAATTATAGTATTTCATTAAGGTTTCCAATTTCCCTTTCTTATTCTCAATGACATTTAGAGATAATTCTCTCAAAGACCTAGAGAACTCCCCATCCAAGAACAATCTCAAGAATTCAGATTAATTCTCTTGAACCATCACTAACAATTCAGTGAGATCAAATAGAATACTTATTCAATTTATTCACAAGGTGAAAAATGGTGAAAAATTCAAGCATCAAGATCTATAATGATATCTCTTGAAGATTCATATAAAAACATTCATAGGATTATGGATCATGTGTGGATCACCAATGGAGGGAATTTACTATTTATTCCAATAATTCATGGAGGGTATGATATATAAGAGTTTTCCAATCCATTAATTAATACAAAAGTAATTTCATGTTAATGTAATAATTGTTTCAATTAATTAGAAATCATTTGTGATGATCTTGCATGTTGGTTTTACTGATTAATCTAAAATAATTTTTTTGGTTAGTTTTCAATAATCACAATGTCTATCTTCATGAATGTATAATATAAATAATCTATTGAAATAAAACTCTACATTGGGAATGCCCCATACAGTGCTTCAACTATGCTTGGAACCTTGAAGTCATTCACTTTTCCTGTATACTAATTCAGTTTTAGAATATTTAGCATGAATATTTTGGGATTCTCCCATATCTGTATTTATTTATTTAGTTTCTACAGAAAAATAATCTTCAAGATTTAAATTCTGTATTGTTCTTTTTCCTCATTATAGATAATATTTATTTCATATCTCTAAAAACTATTTTCAATCTTTTCATTGAAATATTTTTAGACCTTTATATTTGTTTATTAACCTAATAAAATACATTCATCTATTAATGACCATTATTTCATCGATTAATAATTTATTTTAGATGGAAAAATTTGTTCTAAATTATCTCAGATGATTCAAAGAAAATTTCCCTCAAAGTCAAATTTCTAAAGGTGTATTCACTACCCAAGGAAAAATTAATTCTATATTTTGAGTATAATAAACCACTTTAATAACATTATTCTAGTAGTGGCATGAGATTTATCTATATATAAACAATATATATTCCATATTATAGACTATAATATTTTTTATTTCAATAAACCCACTATATTTTGGAGTCCACAGAGATGACACTTCAAGTTTACTATCATGATTTTCAAGATAATATTGAACCTAATAAGATATGTACTCCATTCCATTTTCTAATATCAAAATTTTCATATTTAATTTAGTTTCATTTTGAAATATTCTTAAAAAACTTTTTATGAAATCCAACACTTATAGTTTTTAATTTCTGAACACAGAACAACCAATAGAGCCATTATAATTAACAAATATGATGATATACCTATAAGAATATTTTCCATATTAGATAATTGAGAAATATAATTTATATTTACTTGTATACATCAATCCATACACTCTATTCTTATTTGGAGGATGCGTATTTGAATCTATATTTCCTCAAATTCAATATTGGAAAATATTTTATGGATATTTCTTCATGATTGTAATGCCAAAATCAAATCTAAATTTTGATAACTTCGATACAATTTTTTAATTTAAATAGACATACCTTTGATAAAAAAATCTATTTTCTCCTCACATTGTTGATGTATATTTTCTTACCATTTAATTAAATATAAAATAAATTACGATTAGTTCCCCAAACTTTCATCATTGATTTACAATAATTAAATTTGATATTGAAACCCTTCCAAATGAATGTGACTTCCAAAATATAGTCACATAGATAAAAACAGTCAACAAATTTTGAATAATTCCTTCAATATAATGTACATCTGTTTCATTTAACTCATCACCTGTGATCCAAGACTTTACACTTCATTTTTCCTTTAAATATCCATCATTTCCAATGGGAACTTTTCTATATAATATACCCTTTACATTCTTCAAAATATGTATATTTTCTATTATATGAGATAAACACCCACTATCCTTAATATATGTGTTTCTATTCCTTTAATTTTCAAATAATAAATTTTTTGCATAGTTTGTTTTATCATCCTTCTACATTTCATTCTATTATTATTTAAAATGATTTGATTTTTTTCAGTCTATTCTATTTATTTTAAATATAAGAAATAAGATCAAATTAATCTTATTTAAGAGAGTAAAAAATGGGTTTTCAATGTAATAGATTTATATTTATTTGGATATACTTTCACCAATATTTTTTAAGAATATAATCCTCTTAATTTCATGTAATCAGCTCCTTTATGTCCAAAATTTTAATAATAAAAAGAGTAACGATAAAAATATTTATTTCTAGATATGTATAGTGAGCTCCAAATCACTTTTTATGGATTCAAATTGATTATGTTATTTTATATATTTCACTTTCAATACAAGGAGATATAATTTGACTTAGAAAACAAGAAAACTATCATTTATTAAACAAAATAACCTACTGTTGTCACCTCTCAATATATCCATAGATTTTTTTATAGTTTCATGAATGTTGATAAGTTCTCATGGGTTGATAAATTTTTCTCTTTACATAATTTATGAAACTCTTCAGGGTTATATATATTCATAAAAAATTCAATTTTAGATTCAATTTATCACCATACCTTAAATTTTCCTTCAAAAACCACCAATTGTCTTATTCTTATTTCTTTATTAATCAGGATCATGAAGTCATCCGTCCAATTAAGTTAAATTTATAAAATCCATATTGAGTATCATTTTCATTTATTCTAGTATTATAATTCCCCAAGGAATTCATCATTATATATTCCAAATCTAATAGAAATTCAAATTCAATACCCTTTAAGGGATCTTCCATAAAAATTTCTTATTATGTACTAACAAGAATGTTCCTTTGAAAATCACTACCACCCAAATTTATAAAATTAAAATTCATTATATGATATAATTTATTCCTCTATTTTGGATATAATTTATACTCACCACCCCATCATAAAATCTATTTTGACACCTTTATGTGATGTGTCCACCCTTTCCACAATAGAACATTTCTAGAGGAATCTTCCTCTAAAATATTCCTTTTCCTAATTTAAACATTCTTTCTACAAGTGATTAAATGTGAAAAACTCCACCGCCATTATTTTTATCATCTATAAATTGATTCTACTCATCTACCATGAATATAATCTCTCTATATTGTTTTTCAAATGCTATTTTAGTTTTCGCTAGTATTTCATATGAAACTAGCTTGTTGTGTATATATTTTGGAGATAAATCAACATGATACATAATTTAAATATAAAATACCTTTAGATTGAACAGTGATGATATTATTATGATAATATTTTTTACTATGGAAGAACCATTTATTTCATGACCAATTAGGAAAATGTAACAAATAAATCTAGTATGAAGGTAAAAGAAACCATCAATATCTTCATATGGACTAATCTTTAGATCATCATATCTATTATTTTAATAATTTTATCTTTTCCTACATTAATTTTGTGTCACATAAAAAAATATTATAATATTAATCATAAATAACTTTTTCCATTAAACAATCCATCACACTCAAATAAATTTGATTGGACAATTCTTTTAATAAATCAGTCTGATCCCTATCATCATCATTAAATATATTTTGACCAGAATCTGTAATTAACCTACTTATAGGATCATTTCAATTAATCCAATGAATTTTAGTTGAGTAAAAATCTCGGTTAAGAGATCTAATATTTGTTATTAGAAATGAAATGAGTTTTTAATATATGTTTTTTTCTAATTAAGTCAAATATTTTGGATAAATTTTATTACATGAAAAATCAAACTAAAATGAAACCATTATATATATATATACATATTATAAATATTAAATGTATATATCCGAAATAGTTTTGGAATTATTAGATATGAATAAGCGTAACTAAATTTTGAAATATAGTAATATATATTTATATAAAAATGTTATTTATAAAAATTTAAATGATTTATTATTAAGTTTATGAATCTATCTTTTTATACGACATACATTTTATAAAAAAATTATATTATTTTTAATTGATGATTTAAATATAATATAATGTTTTTTAATTAATTCTAGAATTATTATTGTATTGTAGAAGTTAAAAATAAGATAAACTAGTATTTTGAAATTTTATTTTCCTATAAACCATTTCACACTATAATTTTATATAAAAGATAAATTTATATATTTTAGAATGTTAATTTGTCAAAATAAAATTCATTTTTAGATTCAAAAAAATATTAGGATAATTTTTTGTTTTTTCTAAAAACATTGATTCTTTAGCTGAATAATGAAAAATTCCATTTTTTCAAATAATCTGACTTCTCTGACATTATTAAAAACAATTATAATGCAAACCATATCATTAATAAACCTTAATTCATGAGTTGTTACAAAAAAGTTCAATCACAAAATCCAAGAAGATTATGAAGCCTAGTTTTTTTATGAAATTAGGTACATAACATAACATCATACAATAGTTATATAATGACATTAATGAAAAATCCCATAACATGCCCCTAAAAATCCATCATTATTTTAAAAACACATGCGATATCCTAGAGATATACATAAGAAAGGGGTGATCTACAAAGACCTGTAATGGAATAGAAAAATAATATCATATGGTAAAGTAGTACATGTGATCGAAGGGGAATATCAATGAAATATAAGTGGGGTGGGAATTATAGACAAGAAATATTAGCCATGATATAACTTGACAACATAAATGAAACATATGAAGGTGTAAACAACATTAAACATGGAGTTATAAACATCTATAAAGGATAAAAAAAATTACATTGTAACATGGTGGATAAATTACTATAATGGATTTGGTTTACTCCCTAACCCCATACATGATTTCTAAATAGTCTAAAACATTACGCAATGTATTGGAGCGCTAACTGGGAACATCTAAAATTTTCATAGAATGTATATTCACAAGTGTTATACATGAATCACACAACATAAAGATGATTTTCATAAATTTTTATCCAACATTCAAGGATTTTAGGTTATATACATGAATTCAACACTTAATTAATTATATGTACATGTAGGTGAATACCCATGAGTTGAAAAATTTATGGGTTTTCACGAAAAAATGTGTTGCATGAAAAAATGGTTAAATAATTCTGATAGCATAACAAGGGTACATATATGTTCATAAAAGTGACTAATGAGAGTGAAAGGGTATATCAGAAATTTTAAATCATAATGGTAGTAATATTTATGTGTTAAATAACATCCCAACATGAATAATTTGAAAAAAAATCATAATATAAAGGAGGTACTTGAATAAAGTGGAGAAGGAGATGTTCCATTACCATGAGAGGGGCCTTCTAAAAGATTGGGAGAAGATTCTTATGTGCTTTGGGGAACCTTGGGAGGACTCTAAATAGAGAATGATAGAGTAATTCCATGATTAAAGGGGTTTTAGTGAAGATTAACGTGATTTTGTGTGCGTTTATATATGAAATGAGAGGAAAATTCATTATTAATTTCAAAAACATAGGTTTTGGATTCTGTATGATAATGAAATCAAAACCATAGACCATCGCATGGTTTTTCCAATGGTTTATTCTAATGTGGATATGTTTTCATTCTTTTATATGTTTTGTAACCAAAAACATTAAAATAATCAACTTGGTTATGTGTAATTGAGTCATGTTTATAGAGAATTTATTTTGCAACCACAAAATATAATATATATTTTTGAAGATTCATTAAGAGTTCATAAAATTTATAAAAGAAACTAAAAAACACATTATATTAAAGGATAAATATATATTTTATCATGTATACCTTAAATGGAATATATTACAACACTTTCATTTCATTATGATTTCATAATACACTGTGTATATTTATATTGTATTTAATTTTGAACCAAAAAATTGAATTTCCCTTAAAAATTATGAAAACTCACCATGGGATAATTTAAACATTCTGGGATCAAAAAAATTTATTTATTTGATACATGTAATTAGCTATATTTGATAATTTATTATTTTAATTCAAAAATCCACATTTATTAAAAAATATTGGGTTTTAACAATAATTGTTTTTTAACCCTTATAAAAAATATTTGTAACATCTACAAACTATATTATCATCTATATTTAATAAAAATTATTTAATAAAAATTTTCTTATTAAAATTTAATTTATTAAAAAAATGTTAATTTTTTTAAAATTGTGTGTCTTGATTGAATTTATACATTTCCCAAAAAATACAATTTATGTTTTATCATAAAAATTATTATTTTAATCAAATTAATTATATAATCATTTAAAAAGTAATAATAATAAGGTTAAATATGATCATTATTGTATTTAAAAATTTAAAAATTCATACACTCTGTCTCTAGATATATAGATGTTTGTTACACCTAGAAATTCTCTAAGGTTCACGTATAAATGGTGAGGTTCTCATGGGGTGATTCAGACATTATGGTTTGTTCATAATCTCTATGAGCATGATGTTCACCCGTAAATGGTTTATCTTTTAATTAACTTGTTAAATGACTTTTTTGGATTGTCCAAATGAAAATCCTAGTCATATCATCTCCCTCAGAAGCTGCAATAAATTAGCATCACAGTGTATGATCCTTATGGTCTAGGGCATAACTTATTTCATCTATATGAATTGGATTTTATCATAACATTTAAATTAATAATATAAATGGTCATTATTAAATGGATATATTATCAATGGTTATGACATATTACATTATTTTAAATTTCAAAAACCAATATATTTTGAAAATATCCAAAGTAGTGCATGTGTTTTCAACAAATATAGTACCTAGTAACGAATTAAAAAATTAAAAGAGAGGGAATTTTATTTGTAAAATTTTGGGTCATTAAATTATTCCCCCCTTCAGGAATTTCATCATAGATTTTTTTTTTCATACTCTAAAATTAGAACTGGTACTTCTGTTTCATCACATCTTATGATTCCCATGTCACTTCCTCATACTCATGGTTCCCTCCATATACTTTTACCAGGTTATTTTTCTTATTTCATAGAAATTGTTCACCATAATATATGATCTTAACTAGATTATCCACATAATATTGATCATTTTTCATTGGGACCACCTTCAGAATTAGTATATGTGATGGTTTTGGTATTAACTTCTTTAAGAGGGATACATAGAACACATCATGTACTTGAGATAGGTTAGGTTGAAGTTCTATTAGATCAGACACTACTTTGAAGTGACCAATATTCTCAAAGGGGATGATGTATCTTGGGTTAAGCTTTTAATTCATCCCAGGCCTCATGAATTTATTCCATGATGATGTATTAAGGAACACTCTACCGCTGAACTCAAACTCAAGGTCTCAAATATGATAGTATGAATATATTTTGTATTGAATTCGTATGGATTTCATATATTGTTAAATGTTTGAACCTTCTATTTAATCTCTTTGAAATGATCATTTACAATCATGTTCCACTCTTGAACATTATCTCATCATGCTACAGTTTGAAACCTCACCCATAAAGATCCTCATATGGTGCCATTTTCATTCTATAATGGAAAATGTTGTTATATGAGAACTATACTAGGGGTAGGTGTTGATACCAACATCCTAGTAAACCAATTAAACATGATCTCTATATATCATTCAGAATTTGAATAGTTCTTTTAGACTAATCATACATCTAAGGGTGATATGCAGTGCTAAAGCATAGTTCTGTATTTAATGATTTCAGAAGGACTCTCTAAAACCTTGAGGTAACCCGCAAATCATGGTCAGATACAATAAAGACTTGAACTCCATACATTCATACCACTTCTCCTTTGTATGTCATGGTGATTTGGTAAGGAGAGAAATATTCCTTGATTGAAATGAAAAACACTTATTTTATAACGATATCAACTACCTTCCAAAATGTATTATTACATTTAGATGTACTATAGAGCCCTATGATGAAATTCATTGTTATTTTTCCCATTTTTATATAGTTATAGGAAATGGGTTCATCATACCATTATACTTCTGTCACTCAACCATGACATGTTAGTATACTAATAATTGAGAAACAAACTCCACAATATACCTGTTTATGTTATACCACTATTAGTTTTACTTTAAATATCTATACATATTAGTGATTCTTGGATTAATAGAGAAGGATGAGATATGTAAATCATCCATAAGTTCCCTCATTAGTTTTTTTGGGAAACATATCTTAGTGCCAAACTGTATAACTCCATCTATAGTAAATTTGACCTCTAGAATATTCACTACTTTCTACTATAGCATCTCAATATCTTTTTATTCCCATTAGTTATTTTGAATAATTGAAGGTTGAGAAGTAATTTAAGAAAGGGAAGATAGAGATCATTTAATTGTTTCTACGCCATACTATTAATTTACTAGAAGATTGGATCCCTTGTGATACTTATCAAGGAAAGAGTTGTGAGACCCTTTCTACATAGACCATCTTCCACACTGTTTTCTTTTCCTGTATGGTAATGGATTGAATAATCAAAATCCTTGATCAGATCTAACCACCTTCATTGGATTATATTAAAATCATTTTTTGTAAATATGTACTTGATATTTTTATGAACATTTATATGTAAAAGTCTTCCTATAGAGATAATGTCCCCAAATATGAAATATGAATAATACTACAAAAAAAATTTGATCCAGATATAAGTAGTTATGTTCATTGAACATTGATTGGTGGGAGGCATGGGATATGAATTTTATCTATTTCATGAGTACATAACCCAATAAAATTGTGGATGCATCGCTGTAGATAATAAATCCTTCCCTACAAGGGGGTAATGTAAACATAGGTGCAGTGAAAAGAAATTTATTTTTGTTTTTAAATATTTTTTAATATTCATCATTCCTGAAAACATTAACCCCTTTTTGAGTTACCGTTGTTAGGTGGGATAGAAATCATTATAAGTTTCTCAAAAATATATGATTGTTCCTAGATAGTAAAAGGGAACTATGTATTTCTGTCATATATGTTTGTCTGATCAAACATTCAATTTATTTAGATTTTTAAATATCCATATATATCCATTTAATATTGATAATATGTCCCAAGAAAGTTAATTTATATCACCCAAACACACATTTACATTAATTTATTAATAAATTTTTATTTTGAAAAGTCTTTAGTCCATAATTCAAGTTCTCCTCTAGTTCTTTCTTGATTTTAGAGTACATAAAAATACCATCTATAAAGAGTACCAAATTTTTTATTTTTAATCCCTAATGACTTATTAACTAATTATATGAATATTCATATAGCATTAGAGATTCCAATTGGAATCATTATGAACTCATAGTTCCCATTCCTTATACGAAAAGCAGGAATGGGGATAACATCGTCCTTCACTGTTACGTGATAATATTCTAATTAAAGATATGCTTTAGAGAAATACAGGCTCTATGTTTTTGAACAAATAATTCATCAATAAGTGCAAGAGGATACATGTTCTTTATCGTGATCTTTTGTAGCTCATTCTAATCTATACAAAGGTTCAATGACCATTCTTCTTCTTGATGAATATGACCAGTTCTCCCCATGGTGAATCACATACCCATATAAACCTTTTATCTAGATTCTCTTGTGATTATATATTAAACTTCTCATGTTCAACAATGGACATTATATATGGAGACTTGGGTATGCTAAAATATCTTTTTTATGTGATCGATTGAAAACTCAACATCACAGCTTTGGGAAATATTAAAAAATTCATTGGGAAACACATATGAAAATTAGCATAAAATGGAAATGTATTTAAGAAGATCTTTTCATTAATCTCAATCATTTAGGATATATACACTTTCTCAAAATGAAATACTAACAATATAAAATTCACGAATTAAGGGTATATTATTAGTGGTTTTTAAAGAAACCGTCACTAAAATAATAGAGAAAATTGAGCGGATGCTTTTTAAAAATGGTCGCTATATCTTTTAAATTTGATTGGAAAAATAACACCACCATCCCCCCTCTCACCTGATCCCCCCATCTCACCTGATCCTTTAACATCACTCACCATTCTCTATAATTACTTCTACCTAAATAAACTCATCACCACTCCTTGATAAGTATTTATGCTTCTCCCGAATGAGCCCCCATCACCCATCTCCACTGCTTTCCAATCCCCCTTATCGTTTCTCTTGACTGAGCCAATCTTTCCCCGTAGCTGCTCCCCAATCCCCCTCACCACTACACTTTTCCCCTTACTACCCATCCCCTACCAAGATCTCCACTAAACCTGATCGAACATCATGGTCGTTACCCAAGATCTCATTGTAGCTTTTCCCAATCCCCCATGATCCCTCCCCACTCCTCCCAGAGAATCCATTCCCGAAGCCCTAAGCCCTCGTAGATCACTCCTCATCCCCTTTCCACCCCTCCTTTAACACTTACCACTACTCCCCTTTCCCTTTTCCCCATTCTTCCTAGCCACTACACCCTCATTGGTGAGGCCTTGACGTCGACCCCTCACTATCAATCCATCTTCATTACTTCTGAGCCCTAATCTTCAAAATCATGGTCTTCATTCTTCCTCTTTACCCTTCCCCAACCTTCATCTTATATTATCTCACCTCTGTATCATCCACCAGTGTTTGTTTTTTGATTTATTTGATATGGTTTTAATTCATACTATCATTTTCATTTTAAATTTTCCATTCATTAAACTTATAGGAAGGATTTAATTGTTTAATTGACGATTTAAATTCAAATTAAAATATAATAAAAATTATGCAGTTAAAAATGTAATAAAAATAAAAATCATAAATAATTTTATGTATTGTTTATTTTGAGAAAATTATTTATTATCTAAATGGTGCAATATTTATTATGTTTTTCAATTTATCTTAATTAAGTGCTGAAAATTTGTAATATATATATATATATATATATATAATATGGATCACATTATAGAGGAACACATCTCATAATTCAATGGGTTTTGAGATTTTTTTTATATTTTTCAATTTTCAATTGATCTGTTGATTAGAAAATAATATATCCATGCCCTGAATATTAATTTATCAGGTTTTATAGGAGACATAAAATTTTTGAACACTTGATATTGAAGAAATTACATGATCAATATTTGTGATGAATTTGGCATGAAGAATTGAAAAATTAACAATGTTTTAAAAATGATGTCGGTCAAAAGAATAATCTCAGATCATAATCAATAATGGAAAATGAAATTCCAAACCATGTAAATGTTTCTTTCTACATTTCAAGGAATCATATTTAATATCAAAACACAACCAAACAACCAGTTGAGGTAGAAATAATAGTACCTTGATAAATGATATTTGGGGGACTATATGACAATTAGATCAAGTTCATAACATGTCATTAGATCATCCTATTGATTTTATAGAGAAACCTTTTAGAGATAACATCACTGAGTAGAAAAATGTGTTTCATGATTTAATTAATGATAAGAATCAATAGATATATTATGGATGTATGAAATATTAAAAACATTATTGTCTCTGAATGTTGTGTCACATCAAATATTCCTTGATAATAAAATGGGTTTGTGACACATTTCTTAAATCCTACCACATTGAATATTTTTATGATATGAAAAAAATTATTTCTAATATTGGTTTTAATTATAATGATATACATGGTCTTCCCAATAATTATTTGATTTATTGGAGAGATGATCCAAGTAGATGTAATTTAAAAAAATGTTCATCTTCTAGATGGTAGTCAATGGGTGTTGTTTGATGTCTGAATCAATATACTACTATAAATAAGAAGAAAAATGAAACACTATAAAATTTGTTGAGTTACTTTCCATTAAAACCTTGATTGAAAAGATTATTCATATCATTTAAAACCGTCGATCACATGATGTGTAATTCCAAAGATAATAATAATGATGGGTTAATGTAATATACAATAGATTCAAAATTGTGGAATAATGATTATTCATTAGCTCTATATTTCTCATCTGATCCCAGGAATGTGCGATTGGAATTCACTACAGATGAATTCAATCCATTTGGTACTTAGAGTTATATTTACATCATTTGGTCAATTATTTTGATCCTTTACAATCTACCTCCATGGATATTGATAAAGAAATATCTTTTTCTATTTTAATGACTATTCTTGGAAAAAATGGCTAGAAATGATATTAATGTATATGTGCTACCTCTAATTGAACAATTTCTAATGTTATGGAGAAATATTGTTGATACAGATGATTCATCTTCTCAGACAATGTTACAAATGCACACTACATTAATGTGGACCATTAGTGACTTCCATTGACCTGGGATTATAACTTATTGGAACAATTATTGGGGTTTGGAATTTCAAGTTCATTAAATTTATTTTGAGCCCAAATGAATACAATAAATTAATATGTACTGATTCATCTGCCATAATATATATGTCGATGAATCTCATAGATTTTAGTGGAACAAGTTGAAATTCAACGGGTCCATTCATCATAGACCCCTCCAAAGTTGTTGAAAGGTTCTAAAATATTGGCACAACACGTAAATATAGAAATTGATTTTGGAAAGGATAATTATTTGAATTATATTGTGAAATGATCTCAATGTATGTCAATAATTGAAATAGAAATCCAATAATGGATGAAAAAAATTATATTCTTCAAAGTCCAATATTATAAATTTAATTTATTGCATCATAATCATTGTGACATCCCCAAATATGATACTCTATATTGTGAATGAAATGGGGAGGTTAAAAGACCTCAAGTATGCCTCCCCATATTACAGATGATGTCGAATAGTAGCAGGGGTGTGACAGGTATAGTGGAGAGACTATACCCCTAGTTATAGTGATACAACATAATAGAAATATAATTGTACTATAAATAATGGATACAATATAGTGTAAAAACAAAAAAACAAAATCCAACTAAATAATACAATAAATATTAGGGGAATAATGCGATAACATAGTGAAATGTAACTAAATTTAATGCTACAAGTAATGAAAATAGAAAACTAGTATACAAAAATAAGACACAAAAGTACCTAGTCTCATGCCCCATAATGATAAAATTTTCAAACACCATCCCATCTACAAAGAAATAATCGACATCAAAGTCACTTTCCCTTGTCCAATACTACACCCATGTGAACTACATGGGTACCAAAAGGTGGCCCAGATAAGGTGTGATTATAACTCAGTAGTTCGATGCCACTATGCTTGAACTAAAAACACTAATAATAAGTGCATGTGACAATGTAATAAACTAGTGTATTAATTAATTAATAAATTAAATTAATATAACATAAAACCACTTTGGCACCATACCATAATATATCTGAGCATGTCTCATTACCATTACAACATAAACAATATAACCATAGTTAAACACAACCTGCTTCGACACCATGGAAAAATGCCACTAAGCATGTCTCACAACCATGCCAACTGTGACCATATATCCATTGTATAAATAAAAAAACAATTTCAATATCACAATATAATAATCAATAAAATAAATTAATTATAAACCTACTATATAAGAATTACAACATGTATCAGGGACAGACCTAGTATATAAACATTATAGAATATATCAAGGCCAATCACAGTATTTAAGAATTATAGAATGTATATGGACCAAGCCTAATATATAATAATAATAAAATGTATCATTGTTTATATACAAATATATAATAATTACATCATAAATAAAACAACATATAATACAAGATAATCATTACAATATGAACCACTTGGAATTACAGTACGGATATCACAAAATCACATCATAAGGGTCAATAGTTATTTTTGAAAATTGCCATTTATACATCAAATACAAATTTCATTAATAATTTAGTTATAAACCAGTAACATGTCATCATCTCAATAGTCATGACAATCCATGGTGAATCTATATCAACCAATCACCCAAAACCCATGTCTTTTTACGCACACATTAAGCCTTTAAAATAATAATAATAAAGAGTTCACTCAGCCAAACAATATCCATAATCCATGTCATAAATAATTGGACCTAAATTAATTAAAATAAAAAATAAAATTCATCATTTAATTAATTTAGGTACAATTCATGTTAGCACACATGAAATATTGCACATACTTAATGATTAAAAATAAAAAATGGTAAGGGTTTAAACCCTATACCTGTAACCAGTGATTAACGTCGCACTTCTAAATGGGTAACAAAAATAAGGAAGAAGGCATAAAAAATAAATGATTAATCCAAGATAAGATCATATAAAGATTAGAATCAGACCCTAAATTATGTCCAAGGATTCCAATGCCAGAACAGTTAAAAGTGGAAGAGGAAGTGGAAACCAAGGACAATGAATTTTCAAGGATTGATCATACAAATAGGACATCGAAGAAGGAGGATGGTACTCTATAATAATGTTGATAAACATCCTATATCAACAAGAGGAAGTCGTACATGATGAAAAATGAGAAAAAAACCACACAATAGACATACAAAATGTTGCGCTAGATATTACGTGATGTGTAACTCATTTACATGTGATTTTATTTTTAGACAATTATATCAAAAAACCAATAACCCTGGATGAAATTTTTATTTTCCTGAACATTAAATTCCATGAAATATTTACCAAATAAATAATTGATTCATGTCATGATTCAGTTAACGACTTGTGGTTGGAAGTATTTACACATTATCTAATACATTTTCACAGTGTGCAATTGTTCTGTAAAAATTTCTCATCTATTTTCCTAAAATGAACCCAAACACTTTCAATTCCCTCTAAAGAATGTAGAAACCTCTTAAAACCATTTAAAACATTTATATCCCAAATCCATTAATTTAAATAAACATACATTTTATAATTCTATGTCATTTTTTCCAACAATGGATCTTAGTCTCTGAACAAGACTCAACCAGCATGGATTAATGATAAAGAAACACCCAATGAAAGTTATTTAATGAAAAATATAAGTTTGATATATACCTAAAAAACATAGAATCATACAATGTCTATGTTATGCATATTGGCATAAAAAATTGTGGTGATTATATCTTCACGTTACTTAATGTGCAAGGAAAATCGAAGGACTATCTCAATTCATGAAATGATTTACAAACAATGAATATAAATCATTATATATGGAATGATGATAATAGAAAGTATTCTTTGGATATTTTTCAATGAAAAATAGTGATAAATATTAATTACATTGAATTTTAAAAAATGTAAATGTATCTGATGGGTATTCAAGTAACATATCAAAGTGTGTCTAATTAATGCTTCATAGGTTACGTAGATTGAAAATTCATGATACATATTTTATGTTATAGTAGTTACTACCATTAGAGTTTTGTAAATTGTTTACTAAAAGCTTTATTATTGTTTTACTCTAATTTTTCGCATTCTTTAGAAAACTATGTTTATAAAATCTACAACAAGTTGATCTTGTAAACCATGATGGTAGATTTTTACCAATACTTGGTGCAATAGATATAATATTTTCTATGCCTTTTTTATTATCATGATACATTTAACTATGCATATGATATAAGAAACTAAATCTGGAGGTTCCATACATTTTGATGGATGTATCCTTTTGAGAGGTACAATAATTATATATTTACCATTTTATGTAAAAAATTATTGTCAATTCATTAAATATGTAATTATATTTTATTCATTTTATTTCATAGATATCATGATTATTTGAAATCATATATAAAAAATAAAACTCATCAAGAAGTATTTTTTTCTAAAGGTTATTTATAATTGGAGTCTCTTAAATTTTTTACGAGATACATGGATGATATTGAGACAATATTTAATCGAGATTAATGTGTCAATGATAGATCGACTTAATCTCCACTATATATGAATTAAAAATCTTTCATATTATTGGATGACTAGTTGGGAGGATATCAAATATTAAACTGAATGATATAAAATTATTATAAGAATACAGATATGTTCTAATGAATAGATAAATTTCTGACCCATTTATTGAAGTTCATAGGGTACAAACAATGATACGAATGAGAAGTCAAATACAAAATTAGAAAGACATAATGAAATTTGTAAATAAAGATCTGGTAGAATGTTTTTCACATCATGTAAGTTCATATATCTTTAAATCAATACAGATATTAGGTTGGAACATATTTTTTAATTCTAATAATCTATATTAATTTTTTTCGATCATGAATACTAATAATCATGTTTATTTTTTAGAATATTTGATGTTTTTGTCTTGAGGTCCTATAAAAAAATCTTGTTAGTTTGACACTTACAATGTGAATGGATTCAAATTTCGTATAGTCAATAAGGAAGAGTGTTTAAACACATTAAGTAGTTGTATATTTATAGCTTCTAAATTAGGATTCAATGGAATACAGAATGATATTATTGAATTAAACTACCATAATAAATTTTCATTTGTTCTACTCAAATGTAAGTGGTTTTATATTACAAGGATATTTAAAATAGATTCCTTGTCATCTAATTCTATGAATTTATATCAATTGATAGATGAAATTAACCCTAAATTACAAAATCTATATATATTTTCTTCATAAGAAAAAATGCTATATTATATGAAATATGTAATGGTTGAATGGTAGAGTGTAGTTTCGAACATAAAAAAGATACTTGTATGGTACAGATGATAAAGAGGAATATTTGACCTCTAACATTGAATCCCATCAACAACAGGAAACTAAATTATTTTTTAATCATGATATTGAAAATATTAGTCTTTCAAGGGTAGATAATGTATATAACGTAATGATATATTAGTATATTGATACGATCAATGGAAAAAATTATTGTACATGACGTCATCCATTAAATTGTCAAACACATATGTTCTTTATTATTTATTTAAAAAATTGTGGACTTATTATCATTTGAAATTTATTTTTATGAATGAGCTGTTTAATTTTCAAAAAGTAAATATTATAAGTTTTTGTATGTTTAGTAATTCATTATCATACCTATGTATATTAAATTTTTTAGTACTATGTATTTGTTATAATTTTTATGTTTTTTTGTATTATATTTTGAAAATATATAAATAATGTTACTAGTGAGACAAATATTAATAGTTTAGATGTTTGTAAACATAATTGAATAATGATAGTTGTCCCATTTTATTGTTATGGGGTCCCTAAAGATGGTTTTTTGGGATTATTTGGCCAGATTCTAGGCCAGTTGGCAGCGGATCTAGTAACCCTTCCAAATAAATATTATGATTGGAGGTATATGTCTCAATCTTGGAAGAATGATTTTTTATTCCCAAATAATGGTAATTTTAATACATTATTTATTAAGTAATTTCTATTATTTAATGAAATTATAAATTTATAAAAATAAATGTCATTGTATAGTAGTTATTAAACATTACTCTTGCTGATCTTATTCCATTAAAGTGGACTTTGAATTTTCTGGGAATAAAAAAAAGATTTTAAATAAATATTGTGGAATGTATTCAATGATAAATCAATGACCACACAACCGCAGTATAATAAGGTACTTGAAGGGGGTCCTAGAGAGAAGTGGAATGTGTTCGTTGATGTCTATAACCATGATAAGTATATGGTATTGGAAAATATATTATTATTTTAATCAGGTTATATATATAGATTCATATGAAAAGGATATGAAATTAAATACATTAATAATAAATTAAATGTTATTTATTTCTGGGTGTTATAAAAAAATGCATCAAGTCGATCTAAACATATCACCCTCAATGTCGGTTCAATATTCTTTTTCAAAAATAGGTCAAATATGGAAATATTTTCATTAGTTTAAATATTATAAGACAACATTATATTTTCATATATTAAATTATTTATTTATCTCTTTTAATATATTCAAATAATTAAGGGAACCAAGTCTCCTGAACAAAACATTGGTGATATATTAATACAAAATCTAATGGGATTTATGTGAATGATCCTGCCAAAGAAGTTGGGGTATGAATTTCTTTTACATGATAATAATTTATTGATATTTTTCACTTTACTAATATGAATATCTTTAAATATCCTTCATAATTTATTTATATGTAAATATAAATTAACTACGATATGCCAATCCATAATAGTCCTTGTATGTCTCCCATGATGATCCATTTGGTCATGTCTATGGGAAACTACATCCTGGTCGCGAGTGTGGGCTGATTATTTGACCATTAACATATGAGGTCTTTGGCATGTCATTTGAAATTTTAGAAAATCTATTTATCATTTAATTTACTCCCTATATCGATATACATATAGGCAGTTCAATTCAATACAAATAACAATTAAGTAATAGGGGAGCACAATCTAGAAATAAGGGGGCTCATATATTGGTTCAGTATATGATGGTCATTTATCTACATTAATAATTGGTTGAATTATATCAAAATATGACTGGATGTGCCCCCGATGATATTGTGATGATGGATGATTTGAGTGAGTCAGTAAGTAAAGCAACTTCATAATCATTTAGTACATATATCTTAATTAGTTTTAAGCTTAAATTTAATTGTATAGAACTTTTTATTTTTTATGAAAATTATTATACATGTTTTAGTAATAGGGATTGGACATGGAGACAGGGATGATATAAATCATAGTTCATTAGGTACTAATGTGAATTTACTTTGGATTTAGTGATGGTGAAGTGTAACTAAACTCATTATAGACTAACCATATGATATGATCATTGAGAAACCATGTTCTAGTTTGAGGTAGGGGATATATGTATTTCACATACATTGCCTCAAATATATATGCTTGGTTGATTTTTTATTTTTATTATAAAATTTCGCTTATACACATCATTATTAGGATCTTTTGGGTTATTCATTAATTGATTCCATTTAAGCTACTCCATTATAGTTTTATGAATTTCATAATTTAATTAAATGTTATATTTGATTTGGTATGCGTAGAATATGGTTATATAATGAAAGGATGATTTTTTAGGCTCATGTTAGTAGGGAGAGTTAGGTTTTCCCATATAGTGAGTTTATATGTAACTCATGGGTGTAAAATTTTTGGGTTAAATCTATTATTTCTTGTATTACCATTGTTATTCTTGTAGGATTGGGGGTGTTGTGTGGTTTCCATAATGAAATTGGCATCATGGTAGCATTTAGGGATTTATAGGGGAAAGGTATGGGGTATTATTACATTTTATTCATGGTATGTTGAAGCCTTATTATGGGAAAATATTTATAGTAATTGATTTCATGTTATTTTGATTTGAGGTGTGCTGGAAGCTGTTTGGTGATGTTGTGGTAACAATTTATGTGGATGTTTTGTGGAATAATAATAGAGGTGTGTAATGGATATTAAAATGTCGTGATACAATTAAATAAAGGATGATTTCAATATATATAGTGGGGGAAATATGATTATGTTGCAATATGAATTGATGTGGAAATAATATGGAATTTGGATATATGTAAGAATAGATGAAGTGGAAGAAAGATAAGGTTGTTTCTTGTTGATTTTATAGGAACATTTGTTTTATTAATTTTAGTAGTGGGTATTGGAGTTATGATAAGGTATTTCATTCATTTTTATTTAATATTTCATTGTGATATTTTTAGTCCATTGATTACATAATTTATTATTATGCTTGTTATAGTTAGATGTTACTTGTATTTTGATATATCTTTATCTGATTTTGGTTACTATATTTGAAAAATGATGTTTTTATTTACTGATATCACATACTTGTTTAATACTATAATAACACTCTTAATGTATTTATTGTACACTCTCACTTCATATTATAATTCTTCACATAAAAAAAGTAGTTATCAGTTATAAAAATATATATATTTGAATATGTAATTCTCTTTTCTCATGTTTGGATTGATATTTAATTTAATATATCTTTATAGTTGGTCTATTTCTATTTTTATAACTTCAATTATTTTTTATTTTTTCATCAATTATCCATTATCTTTAGGATTTTTTTCTGGATCTATAATTTATGCAACTTTTTTTAAGAGCTATCACTACTAGAAAAATGATCTCTAGACACATATCTATAGCCGTTGTTAAAATGATTCATGGATATAGATAAGATATAGCCTCACCCAATTAGCTGGGCAAGCCAATAGGTCATGTAAAATCTCATTTTGATCTGGCTTTCCTCCCCCATATGAAGCCCTCTCCCTCCAGCAACTTCTCCCCCCCCCCCCCGTATCACAATTCATTCTCCCTTGTCATCCTCTCTGTTCTCACAGTTCCTCCTCCCCTCATCCCATTAGGATTCCTCCTCCCCATCTCATACCTCTCCATTCTTCCTCCCCTAGTTATTCCTCCTACCCCGACGATTCCTCCTCCCCATTCAGCACTAACGGAGCCAGCAAACCTCCCTGCTAGCTCTGACGTGGCTCCGACGCCTCCCTGTCAATGTGGCTCTAACACTTCTTGCCCAACTCCCCACCGACATGACCAACCCACCTCCCTGTAGTCAACTAACCTCCCTTATGACACTACTCTGAGGCTTCCCCCCCACATCCTCCTCTAGCGCACCTCCTACGCTGGGATTTGAGGTATGAATCATAATAATTACCTTCATTATTACTCTTATTTTATCCTCCCTAATTTTAGTTGTTTTCATTAATGTTTTCAGTGCTGATTTCACTATAACCTGATGAAATTGACCAAGAATCTTGGTTCTTTACTATGGCTTAGAAATTATATGTCTCATGATGTAGAACACATTCCATCACTCATCATTTTGAAGATGGTATGTGGCATAATGGATTTGTTTTGAATTTTTAGGTAAATTGGTTTAAATTTCTTGGTAATCAAGTGTTTATTTGTTGGGAATTTTTCCGAGATTAATTTCATGGGTATATTTTGGGCCTTTTTAGGCAGTTGGTTGTGGTTTCAAAATGTGGAAGCACCTCAAATTTTTTTAGGAATTTATTCCTATTTGGTTGTTTTTAATTAATTAATTATATATTTTTATAATTAATATTTTCTATTCCATGGCATGAAAAAGGTTGATGGAATGTTTTTTGATCATAGGTCCAGGATTTCAGCTTTATTTTTTTTGATCATAAGGTAGGAAGGGTGTTCTATATTTATTATATTTCCCTAATAGATAATTTTTTTAATTTCTTTAGTTATGAAATGACTATTGGTTTTCTGAGAGTCCCTTGAGAACCATTGAAGGTTATCATTGAGAAGTGAGGGTATCAGGTGTCTCAAAGAGGGGTTTTGTTTATAAACTGTCTCTCTTGGTTTTTGATTCAATAGAAAACCTCAAATTCTCTTAGGTGACACATAAGGGTAGAAAAGGGGAGAAACATGGATATGGTTCTTTCCATGGGATTTGAGTTTGGACCTATGAGTGGTCTATCCATTGTGCTTTCTATGCGGGGTGTGGTGTTATAACCCTCATGTATTTAGAGTCCTTTTGTGATATAATTTGTTTTAGTCAATGTTATATGAGAGTTTCCCCTTACATTTTTGGTTCTAGAACCCTCAAAGTGAGTAGTGTATATAGAGGTTTTCCATGAATGTTTTGGTTTTAGAGTTCGTCAAATTATGGTGGGGTGTGAGACCCAAGTGGGATGAAATTTTTTTGGACGACCTTCCAAAGGTGATTCTAATGGGATTATTTTTATGTTCATAGGAAATTTCCTTTGGTAGTTTATGGGTATAGCTTTAGGTGTTTTACATCTCTCAGAATGTAGAAAAAAGTATTATTTTGGATGTTTCTTGTATGTTTGGAGCAATTTATTGGGGTTTGAGTTGATGAAGTTTTGGAACTTCTTACAGGAACATTAATCAAATTGTAACCATTAGGTTGGGCTGACACCATAGGGTGTTGGTTAAGGATGGGTCTCACTGAGATTAGGATTGAGATGGGTCTACGGAAACTTTGAGGACTTTCTTATGGGTGTGGTGTTTCTTGATGATTCCCTTTTGGGTGAGGTGATTATCAGGGATGGGATAGTTTTCAGAGTCTCTATATGAGGTTTCCCTATCTATATTGGATCGTGATTTGAAAGATGTGATCTATGGGACCATGGGCGCCCCATATTTTATTATCCCTAAGAGGGTCAGTGCTAAATTTGATTGAATAGTGTTTTATACATCATATGAAAGATGGTTGAGAAAGTTCCTTGCTCAGGTAATAGAAATAGGATGATAACTTTGGGATATTACTGGATCTAGATTTGGCCTTGAGATTGATATGATGTTTTCGTTTATTAGCCTGCGGGTTTTGTTAGATAGGTCCTAGGGGGATAATTGGTGATATGAATTAGTGTACCCCCTGGTTTTGAGTTACAAAATGGCTATAGGGTCAGTGGGAATGGATTTTTATAACTCAATCATAGTGGTCCTAGTTTCCAAGCACTCCCATCATGAAATATTCTTCTCTTAAATATATCTAAAGTGTCAAATTTATCCACTTGTGAGAGAATAGAATCACATGATATTCTATGGAAAAAAACTTGATATATTAAACTATAAGCTTATGAGTCAAAAACCTTTATAGAAACTGGAGTTTATAAAAAAAAATTCAATGTAGTACATAAATCATTTAGTATGTGATGTCAATATAAAAATTAATATTAGGCTGGTTCAATATAACCTCAATGACCAATTAGAATTAGGTTGATAAAATTTTGAGATTCCATACAGTTTTTCATTATAGAAAATGTTAATTTATGGTTTTCACCCCTTGAGGGATGGTATCACTTTCTTCATCATGGAAAATCTAACATTAATGATATTCGAGGAAGGATACTTCATTCTTGTTATACCCAAATAATACAACAATCATCCATCGCCTCAATTGTTTTCATTAATTCCCAATAGTAAATAATACATAAAATGAATTGGAATAAAGAGGCGATACATTTCTAGTAGTTTTTTAGGCTCTAAATTTTTCTTACTAAGAATATTCATAATTCTATTCTTCTTAGGTATACTCCACCTTTTTTCATCCCAGCTCTAGAGAAATGTCATGTTGTACCAGTACTCAAACTATTTATACCAAAAACTTCTACAAAAATATTAACATCCCTTTAATCTTGATATTCCATTAAATTGATGATTTTTTTATAAATTTATGCTTGTTTTCCAGGAATCCTCCAGCCTTTTATTCTACCATTTCCTTGGTGTTTTTCCATTCTCAGGTCATCCATAAGAGGAAACTTTTTCCACCATTATTAATCATAAAAATATTCCAAATACTTTTAATAATGTTTATAATGAAAGGTAAAATATTTAGTATCACATGAGAATTTATAAAAATGTTGTACCTTTTTCATGGGGCTTGTTTTCTCATCATCCTTGGATGGTTCAGCTTGAATATCCACCGCATTTTCATAGACATATATCATATTTTTTTAGGTGTTTCCAGATTTAAGATATCTATATTGTGCCCCATGAAGTTCCTTTTATTTCGCAACCAATTTTGTATTAAGATATTCTAGTATCTTGTCTTATTATACACATTTCATCATGGACATTTTTATCTCTTCTATGAGATCATTCTACTTCATATTTACACTTCTTTTCTTCTTTTCCAATAGTTTTACTTTATTCAAATATATGTAATTATTTTCAATGTGATATATAAAATAATCTCTGACAATATATTCTTTATAATAAATCCTTTTTTCTTCTTCTTCTTCACTACTTGTAATGTATATTCATCTCTTAACCTTATAGTTGTATATGTATATTAATGGAAAATTTTATTTTATTATTTTTTTTCATGGATGTGATTATGTTTTTTTGATTTTTCCTACAATTATTAGGGAGAGTTGGGGGGATCATGTCGGGGGGGGGGGGGGGCTGATACAGTTGGTGGGGTGTGGTGGGGAGACTGGTGGTTGGGGTTGTAGGGTGGAGGGGGGATTATGTGAGGCTACTGGGTGGGCTGGTGGGGTGGAAGTGGGGGGGGGGGGGGTTGGATGGTATGAGATTGGGGTGGGGTTGGAATTCATATACAATATTATTTTTTCCACTGGATGTTACTCATTTACTAGAGTGATATTGATTCAATGTTATGGGGTGTTTGTGGCGTTATATTGATTGGATGATTCATATAGAGTGAAATTCTATATCTTTTTTGTTTGTTTGATGTAATCACACTGATTGATTTTAGGGGGAAAATATCAATATTGTATTCTTTTATATGATTAGAATTGATTCTCTTAAGATTTCATGAGTTTTATAATAGGAGAATTATTTTCTATCATTGTGGTGATAGGTAGATTATACGAACATTATAATAGTTCATCCAACCACATAATCCTTATAGTACTGCATCGTGGTTCATGTCTGATGCAACCAATTTGTGCATGATATTTTTATTATAGATTTTTCATAGATATAACCATACTAATTAGTTTTAGGGTATCTTTTAATTCTTACTAAGTTCATGTCGTTATTGGAACATCATGTTATAATAGTGGTGTTGTAAAATTCATGAGTTCAGTTATCTAGACTAGATGAAACCCCTATGTTATGCACTTAGACTTCATAGTTAATTCATTTACATTAAATATTGCTCATCATTACCTGTTCTATTATTTCATTTTTCACTAATAATGTTCCTCTATCCTTAATTTTTAAGTTCAATTAATGATGATTCATCAGATCACTGGCATTTTTTTAAGTCTATCAGGACCTGTTCCTAGGTGTTGCGGCAACTGTCGCCGAAGGTGAAGCAGATCGAGTGGATTTGGTTCACCTCCAATGGTTTAAGTTGGGTTTCTCCTTCATTATTAGATAACACTTAGTTTATAATTGGTGGTTTCTTATTTTAGACCCATTGGTAATTTTATTATAGCATGTTGATCATCTTTGAGGCGGTTTTGATTCACCGGAGTCAAAGGCAACTCACCGTGTATGCATAGGTAAGCATGTATATAATATGTTCTATCATTATATGTATATCCTCCCATAACAGTGTGATTACATGTAAGAGGATAGGTGTGATTATGTATATATATGGAAAATGCCTATGTGTGTGGGTGGTAATGGGTTTATGCATGTGAGCATATTTTTTATTTTGGGTTATTTATATTTTTGCAGTGTGTTTTGGATTTTGTTGGGGTGGATTAGAGTTGCCATTGACGAAGGATTACATGTGTATGCATAGGTAGACACATACATATATCAGTTCTCCCTTTATATATATATATATATTCACTCATTTTAGTAAGAATATATATATTGGGGATTGGTGCACTTATATATAGATATGAAAAATGCATACATCTGTAAGTGTAAAGGGGTATATGCAAGTATAAACATATATCTGGGGACCCCCCTGTGCATATTTGGCCATGAAAATATGTACATAGGGGATAGGTGTCCTTATACATATATGTGAAGTTTTCTATGCATGAATGCAGAAAAATGACGATTCAAGTTGTCGTCGTTAAAGGAAAACATTCCATGAGGTTGAGGTATGGTCCCTCTCCTAGCCTAATTAATTCAATAATTTTTGAAATTTCATTTTGTTTCCTTTTGAATTTTTCATGTTTATATTAAATTTCAATTATTTAGTATGTTTTAGTTAAGATAATTTTCTTGTTTGATAAACAAGTAATGGTTTTCTAATAAAACCCCTCCAATAGAGGTGCATTGTCTACAAAAACTCACAGTGGTATACCTTTCTTAACAATATTGCATTGATGTTTTACTTATACATGATTCCATTGTTAGTCACAAATCACACATCGTACTGGACCCTTTTTATATCACTTTAGGGGGTTTCCCTATTTTTATTAAAATAGTCATTTGAACCAAAACACTCTTTAAGTGACATTGGACTTTTAAGTTAGAATTTCCCAAGTAGGAAAGTGTTGTAGTGACCAAGTATCCACTAACTGAATAACATTATTTGGATGGAATGACTTTTCATGGTGGAAATATTTTCGTTGAGTGTTTAAATTGAGATGACCTTGTCAGAATATAATGAATAGTTATGCTTGTATTAAGTGACATGTCTCTCAGTGTTTTGTTATGATTTTCCTATCCTTAAGTGGTTGAAGTGGAAAAAAATGTGGAGGGTTTCATGGGGGGGTGCATGGGGTTGGCGGGGGGCATGGGGGAAGGGGGTGTGATGGGGGCATGGGGATGGGGGTGTTTTGGCGAGGGGTGTGCAAGGAGGGGGGGTGTGCATGGTGTGTGTTTATAGGGGGTTTTCGTCTTTTTATTATAATGACTGTTTGAACCAAAACACCATTTATGTTCTGTTAACCTTTTAAGATGGAATTTACTAAGTAAGAAAGTGTTGTAATGACCAAGTTACCACTATGTGACCCCCTTTGACATTATAAATATAATTTTATTGTTTTATTGAATTGAATGAGTTAAATTGAACCGAACATGGTTATCTTGGTACATGATCGATAACGCCTCATGTAGTGAATTATGTAACAGTTATGCCTACTTTCTAAAATTTAATTGGAAGTCATGAAATAAATAAAGTACACTATTCATGGTGACTTTCACTCTACATTCATATGTTGTATGTATCATGGAAATTTAAATGATGTTTACATAGTTTCACATGATGTGTGACCATGCCTGGACACGTGGGAATGTCCTCATCTAGAACTGTCATGGTAATACTTGTGAAATTACAAAGCATTTACATGTGGAACACAGAGTATCTTATCTTCCTAGGGATATGCATATGTACTCCAATAAATTCTTGGGTATTCTCTCATATTCTTCTGCACTCTATGTATATAGATTGTCTATCCATGTACAAATACATGAAATATACCCTATGGTACAATTAATGTCTGTCCACATGGTGTAATAAGTATACACGAACCCTGTCTTAAATTGATTCTTACATTTGGTGATATTTATTTTCCATGAATGAAAATTTAAATTATTTGTAACTTATGCTACTTAATCATGCATAATCCACTTTTATTTCAATAGTATGTGCCACAAATTTAGGTTTTTAATATATTAAGTATAATCAATATTCATGCAGGGTTTTGATCCTGCATACAAGGTGACAGGGTGGACTAACACTCAATTTTTGGAAAATACACCATCATGACAGATTGGAGCAACGATATATTTTCTTAGAGTGGGCCATTCTTTTTAGTTACTATTTTATTTTACATGTAATAAATATGAGTTGTGCTTCATTTTTTAGACCGCAAGTACTCTTATTAAGAAGTTGATTATTTATTTAATGTGAGCAGTAGATAGTTTTTTAGACCATTAGAACATTTATGTTTTTGAGTATTGAATCATTTATTAGAGTATTTGATTATCACCATTTGAATGCGTATGCAAGAACCACTGTATGGGGGGTCTGTCTGGGAATGGTATCTATAGGGGCTGCCTAGGGGGGTTGTCTGTAGGGGGCTGTCTTTAGGGGGGATATGTCCAGGGGGGCTGTCGGGAGGGGGAAATCTGTCCGGGGGGAGATGCATGGGGGAAGGGGTGCTGAGATTCCCTATTCTCTCATAATGTTATGACATTAAAGGATTAGAGTTGAGATAATCCGGACTTATTTGTGTCCCTGATACTTTTAGTAATTCAGATTGTATGGATTATTCCTTATTTCCTCTCTGTCAAACACTCTTCAGTACTTAGATATTTTAGCTAACTTTTCGCATTACGTTACCTCAATGGTTTTAAGAAATCCTGTTGGGTATATTTAGACTCAACCATGCACAAGAATTATACCCACATGTGTTGTGATTGAGTAGAAAATTCATGGGTTTGGAGATGGCTTAGATAGACATAGAGTTGGGGTGGCTTGTTCAGAGAAAATGATCGGGGATACTAGGTGATTCATTATGGAGCATGGGGATTTGTGATGGTAGTGTTCAATAATACAGATAATGTGTGATCCAATAGTATGTGAAATGTGGAGGCCCTTCTCAGTACTTCCTATTCTATAGAATTTTAATATGCCTTGTTCACCATGTTTTCATATCATGAGATATATTTGTGTCTACTATATCTTGCATATATTATATACAATTCGGTTGATTATATATGTTCTAATGGTATTTTTGGATTTATCTTCTGTACTGGAGATGTGTATTTTGTACTGGAGATGTGTATTTTGTAGGTTTTTATTGGTTTTACTGGATATGTGTGTTTTGTACTCGAATGTGTATTTTTAAGGGTAGGGGGAGGGGGAGGGGGAGGTATGTAGGCCCGAGGGAAGGGGGAGGACTATAGGGGGGAGGGGGGAGGGGTAGTGGGGAGTGGGGAGGTCTTCATGGAATGGGGATGGTCTGCCGGGGGGTCTGTAGGGCAGGGGGAGGGGGGAGGGTGCAAGTGGGATGTAAGGGGGGAGACGGTGATGGTATAAAGGGAAGGGGGGTCAAGGGGGGATGGAGCATGGGGTGCAAGGGGGTAGTGGGTAGTAGGGGAGGGTGTAGGAGGGGGGTTTTCAGTGTAGTCTGGTGGGGGAAGGGGGTATACAGGGGTGCAAGTGGGGCCTATTCAGGGGTGCAAGGGGGGTCTGTCCATGGTGCAAGGGAGGTCTGTACTGAGGTTCATGGGGGGTCTACATGGGAGCAAGGGGGGGGGGGGGGTCTGTCCAGGGTGCATGGGGTGGTCTGTCTAGGGGTACATGGGGGTATGTCATGGGTTCATGGGTGGGGGGTTCTTTAAGGGTTTAAGGGGGTTTGGCAGGGGCAGGGGGACTGGTAGGGAGAGGAGGCTGAGGGGATGGGAGGGGTGAAAGGGGTTTGTCCAGGGTGCAAGGGGGGTCTGTCTAGGGTGAAGAGGGGGGGGGTTCTAAGGGTGCATGTGGTGTCTTTCATGAGTTTATGGTGTCTACAGGGGTGAAGGGGGTTTGGTAGGGGTAGGGGACTGGCATGGGGTGGGGAATGGAGGGAAGGAAGGGGTTTGGAATGGGAGGGGGGGATTGGTAGGGGCAGGGGGGAGGGGTGCAAGGGCGGTCTATTAAGGGTGCAAGGGGATGTGTCCAGAGTTCCAGAAGGTTAATCCAAGGTGCAAGGGTGTATGTCTAGGGGTGTAAGGGGGTCTGTTCAGGGGTGCAAGGGTGTGGGGGGTCTGTTTTTGAGTGTAGGGGGACTGTCCAGAGCGGGGGGGCAGGGAGGTCTGTCCTGGGAGGGGGGGGGGGTGGGGGAAGGGGGTCTGTCTAGGGTGCAAGGGGGGTCTTTCCAGGGGTGTGGATGTGGCTATTTTTTTATGGAATGGGAAGGGCTATAACCATTGTTTCAAACCGTGTACAATGCCTTATATCCACTGTTCAATGAATCATGGATATAATCTATAGCAACAATTTTTGGGCTTATATCCACGGTTCCAAACTGTGGTTATATCTGTAATTTCTAGTAGTGTATATATATTGGAAGTCTAAAACTCCACTTTATATAGTAAAAAATATAATAGTGGATGGTTAAATCACACGTATATATGGTAAAAAAAATTGTTGTATTAAACCACCATTATATATTATATAATATATAATTGTTTTAAAGAAACATTAAATCCACAGAAGTTTTTAGAGGAAAAATCACCTCTAGAAAAAAAAATAACAACAACTAGATGTTTGAAAATATCACGAGTTGGATGCACTATAACAAAATAGAGAAACAAGGATAGTTTTTTTTATTTATATTTAGCGGGGGTTTAAACAACCACTAAATGTTTCATTAATGGTTTTTAAAATCTGTTTCTAAAGTTGGTGTCGATTTCCAACAAGTATTGGTTTTTTTCATTTAGAAGTGGATTCTAGGAAGTGTTTTTGCAGTGTTTATTTAGTGGTGGTATAGTATTTTTAAGCTGTATTTTTCATTCTAAAAACTACTAAGGAGTTATTTGTGGTCTAAACCACAACTTAATGTTATAATAAGTAATGGTTTTTAAACCACTACTAATTTTTTTGAACTTATATAGAGGTGCTTTAATCTGTTGCTTATTTTTTGACCATATTTAGCCAAAATTTAAACCAAAATAAATAGTGTTGTTAAAAAACCCATAGAAATTGTAGTCCTATAAAATAATTAGATCATAATGAAAAAAAACATCCATCTTACTTACCAATATACCATAAATTCCAAGGTGTTTAATAAATAAAAACCACAATCTCATAATATAGAGATTCCAAATGAGCCAATATATACCTGGTATAATATAAGAGAGAAATCCCAAAAATATAAACTATAATCCTCCTTGTTATCAAAGCGCACTATAAAAAACAATCACCAAAAGTTGTCTTACCAAAAATAAAAATATAGTTGAACCAGACCCTAAAAATCATTAGGACAAGAATCACATTTTAGGAAAGAATAATGAATGAAAATAATGATGAATGATATAGTATTAATGAAGTCACATTATGTATTTTTAATCAAGTTAAACTTATATGATCCTAATTACATGGTCCAAGAAAAACATGGGTTGAACCATCTTCCAGGCCATTAATGATTTTCGTTGACAATAACCACATAGATTACTCAAATAATCCTCAATATATGGAATTTCATATACTCAAAAAAATATAACAAAGAACCAAATTCTAAGTCTCACCATCACTAACATATAAACCATCTCTCAATATTTTAATTAGATATCTAGGTTTCCCATGATATTAGATGCATATGGTGGGAAAACATGAATCATATATCAATCACACATAAATAACTTTCCATAGGAAAAATCATATAAATTACATAACTCATCCCTCCAACATATAACTTTCTTATATATTACCCATATATAGTTCAAAAAAAACAAAAAACTATATTCTCTCATAGGATCAATAAACATTTATAAAATAAGGTTTCATTAGGGAATATACCATGTGTGTTACAAATTTTTTGAAAAAAAACATTGTACAAAGGGTCAAATATTACAATGGTTTTAAGCTAGTAACACGGGATATAAAACCTTCCTCAAAAACCATTTTATAAAACCAACCATTATTTTGATATATTATTCAAGTGTCCTTTTGAAAACTCTATTTAAATAAATGGGGAACTTCTCTTTTATACAACTAAATATAATATATAATATATACAGAAAGACACAACCTCAATAAAAAAACATATAAAACCAAATAAAAAATCATCAGTAATAAATATTAGACTATATAAAAGGAATTGTTAGAACCCATATGTTTTTTGGAATACAAATGGTTTTTTTAATAAGGGAATTTTTTAAAATATTATTTTTGTGGAATTATATAATTACATAATTGGATGATGCTTATGGAAAATGCCTATGTGAGAAAATCAGGTAATTGGAGAAAACCTAAGAGCCTATGAATGATGAGTATAAGGTAAAATTCAGAATAAAACATAATAAATAAAACAAGAATATACATTTTGTAATGACCCATGCTTGATGTACATGAAAATTACATTTCTTTTGCGGAATACTTATGACATTACACGAATATACGCACAAAAACCGTATTATTTTAGTGTCTTTGGAAACGTAGAACATAATCTTCTGACTTGGTGAAAGATCTTCAATATCTCCCATAATGATCTTACACTTTTGTTTCCCTACCTAAAACCTTTCATTATATCTTGGGTAAAGGAAAACATAAAACGGGTGAGCTCAAATGCTTAGTAAGGGTAAACATAGAAAACCTCAAACAAACCATAAACATTAGAATTCAAAAACCTGAACATTAGGTTTAAATATGAAAATCATAAGTAATGAAATAATATTGGTAGTACGTATGACATAGATAATAAAAGAACATTAACCATGATAAAATGGTTTTGGAATAAAACATGGAATTGTGGAAAATAAATATGCACATATTATGATTTTCATAGTAGCCAAGGCATTGATTCCAAGACCATTATAGTGGAAAAAATCCATTACTGAACCAAGTTTAATATTTTTCTAGCCATGTAATACTAAACCGGATTTACATACCATTCCAACCCTGTATTACTGAATATGATTTATTTTCCATTACATCACTGTATTACAAAACTAGATTAACTTACCATTCCATTCATGTATATCCCATGAGATGTAAATCTTTACCCAATGCATTGGAGGAAGATATAGGTCCCTCCCATATTATAATGAAATCATTCTTACAGGTGCAACAAAAATATAAATCATTATTCCTAGAATTACCCATGAAATAAAATGGGTTTCTTCAAAATCATTTTATCATAACGCAATCCATATAAAATATAATTCTATCATTAAAACAATAAAATCATAGTAATAATTGAGATAGAAACATAATCATATTTAAATATATTTATCTTAGATGGAAAATAATTTTGATAAAAACACCCAAACATAGTTTTTGAGAAAATTGCTTTTCATGTTCAAAAACATTTTCGTTTCTCAAAATTCTGCACAATATTAACAGAAAATAGTTTAGTTGAAAAAAAACATGAAATTATGTGAAAGAAGCTTCATAGAAATAAGGCGTTATGAATATGTAAAAGTCTGTTCATTTCATGTAAGTTAAAGAAATATCCTCTTACTTTTACTGGAAAATTCAAAAAGTACCTCGTATAGAAAATAAAAGAAGTATTATGTGATTACCATGTAGTAAAAGTCAAAAAATACTCAAAAGAACTTTAAGAATACATAGAAGAATAGTAATCATTTTATGAAAACAGTTTTAGAAAACATTAATATGGATGATAAATATACCCCCAATAAATACTAATGTATAAACAATCTCAAATAAAAATGAT
Source organism: Viscum album (assembly GCA_963277665.1). Lineage (NCBI taxonomy): Eukaryota > Viridiplantae > Streptophyta > Magnoliopsida > Santalales > Viscaceae > Viscum > Viscum album. The sequence continues at coordinate 499,051,570 of OY728133.1, forward strand.
ATTGCAAAATTATCCATTAATTTAGGTTCGATTTCTTCCGTTTGTGTATGAAACTCATCTTTTTGGGGTATCCTCTTTCACTATTCACAAAAGGACTATTTAATATGGCTTTCTTCCCAATGTGTGGCCTCTAGGATGAAGTGAGGGAAGTTGGTAAGAGATTTGGGATAGGATTGGCCAAGCCAAAGAGTTTTGGAGGTGTGATTGAAAGATAAGGAGAGGTGCCCTTTTATAAGAGAGGGGAGGGGAACCTTTGGAAAGCCATCAAATATTAATTTATAATAAATTTATTTCCAATTCATATTACTCCAAAAATCATTCATTTCGATGATAATATGATTATGGGTCAAAATCATCTCAACCAATAAAATTTATACATGGTTTTATTTTATCTTAAACCTTAACAGTTTGATTTATCCTTATACAATCTATTTTATTTTATTTTTGGTAATAATATTCTAAATATTAAATAGTTATTAATATTTACTTATGTGTTTTCAATTATCCATAACTAGATACATTATTAAATTTTTGACCATATAATTTTCACTTTGTAATTATTTAACTTTTTTTTAATTATTAAATAATTTAATAATATGATATTCTCAAAAAATATCAATACTCTTAATTTTGAAACTATTCATATGTTTGACTTTAAATAAAATTCACACATAAGATATATTCAAACTAAAATATTTAATACACTGATAACAATTCATAGTCACCTAGAATATTTGTGGAGCACATTAATTAGTTAATATGATATTTATTTTAATATTTTTTTTAAAAAAATATTTTCTATTTCTATCAATAAAATAATTTTTACATCCCTATTGTGTCATCATTAATTGTAATTATTTAACCTCAAAAAATTCTAAATAAATCTACATGATGTAGATAATTTCTTTAGATATCTGGAGACAATTTATCTTAGAATTTTTATCATGTTTATCACTATATTAAAATTATTATATTTATAAGATATATTAGAGTGACATGTTTTCACCTTCTTTTGTTTTAATTATATTTACATCACATTTATTGTTAAAAATACGAGTAAATGAATCAATTCAAGCCGAATGGTGATATTTTTTTACATTAATTAATACAATAATATTTTGGAAAGTTTTACTGTAATTTTAGTATATTTATTGTATTGTTAGTTACCCTATTTTAGCCGATTTACCATTAATTGTGGTAAATAAAAAGTACCATAGTTACTATTCATAACATCCAAAAAAATAAAAGTAACCGATTTACGTAATTTGGACCCACTGATTTCAAATATGGGATCCATTTTTCATAATTAAAAACTAACAATTGGAAGGAATTACTTTTAAATTAATTCCTATTGTCAAAACCCAAATACGGGATTTTAAGTAGTAATAACTTATCAAAAGATTATTATGGGTTTATATCAAATTTAAATGAGAAACTACATACAATTAATAAAATTGGATTAAATGATAAAAATAATAACCCAATTACACTTTTATTATAATTAAAATTATAATATAACGATATAAATATATTATATAAAAGGCATTTTGTAATTAAAATACAGAATTTTTCACTATTCATCAAAATATGAATCAATCAGAAAAATACATAAATTTCAACCAAATTAAATGATAATGTTCCACTTCCAAATAAGTCATTTAATTTTTCAAATATAATATATTAAAGTATTCAAAACACTATTTAAAATTGGTCTTCCATTAAAAGGTAGAAAACAACAATTTTTGTAAAATACATCTTTTATAAAAAAATTGTATTTGTTCTTATATCATGTTCTACAAAATACATAATATTAATTAAAAAGTTATAAAAAATTCAAAATGTGGTAAATATTATTCAAAACGTCTAGTTTATATAATATTTCAATAATACATTGTGGTTTAGTGAAACTAGGTATTGTGTACCACCCAAGCTATCGAGGAAGGTCACTTTTTCATGTAATGCTAGCCAGGTCAGTGTTGAGTTTAGTGATAGAATAATTTTGTGTTGCGTATAAAATAATAAAAACTTATTTCTTTTATACATTTAACAAAATCTATTCTTAGTGTTGAGTGAAATGAATTCTATCAAACGAACATGAAATATTGTGTAACAAAAGCCACATATAGTGTTGCGTATACTGTAACAAAATTAAGTGTTACGTTTATCACATTATAATATTGGTGTAGTGTAAAATAGAAGAAATCAAATTAATTAAAAAGAATCTATCTCATAAAAAATCTAGGTGTTACATTATAACCCATTAAAATGAATTTCCCCCTCAAAATTCTTCAGGGTTATAAAATATTTACTACATGAAAGTTCCATTCATATAAACCCACATCATAAAAATGAAGACTAAAACATCATTTTAGAAAGGAAATTTATAAGAATAATGGTTACCCAAATTAACTCAGCATTGGGTTTCCACATTAGAGAACATAGGTCGGAAGTGGAAACATGGATATATAAGAAAAATTTAACAATCATGTTCTGATAGATAATGATAGAGAACAATGATTAGATAAATTTAACAACTAAAAACCCATAAATATATGATGATGTAAGGGACCATTTGATTCATCAAGTAAGAAGGTACTCATATAACCTTTTTGGGTTTCAAGATCCTTTCTCTATAGTTAAATATTTCTTCATGAGAAAAAATACTTACTTGATTTTGGTACAATCTCACTATTTTCATGCCATGATCAATTTCAACTTCATCTATTATTTAAAGAAATGAAGTTGAAGTTTTCCTTCTTGAAGTGTCAGTAGATCATGCGATAAAATGATAGTTTATTCCATATATCTCAACACAAAGGTTTTCACTGGTAATCAAATATGCATAAGTCTACCTATAGTGAGATAATAAATTAATATAAAAACATGAATCGTAATATAACTTATACTATCCATAAATGGCTAACATTACAATACTTTCAAAAAATAAAAATATAATACATTAGAATTTTGGGAACTATATCTTCTTAATATTCCCATATCTCATTAGGCAGTTATTAGTTGTCACATTACAAACATGTGAATACGTTAATAATGTATAACTTCAGTTACCATAAAACCGTAGTTAAAACATCTATGCTATCAAAATTAACTCTTTCCACACACCTAAAATACAAAAATAATATATATATTCAAACCATGATATCAATTTGTCCTTATATCTATCATGAAGTCATTGATACTATTAAACATCTCATTATCTCTTCATCCCTTCATTATGCACATATCATGTGCTTTCCAAAAATATTTCAATCACTTTTCATGGTTACCGGTACTATATACTTATGGAAAACTATAATGGACCAATACATCGATATTCCATTATTCTATAATACAATAAAATAGATTCTACAACACTATTTTGGAATCCCATTACATAAACACATAATCAATCCACTACTTCATTGTCATACTCAACATCCCTAATAGTGATCTCATGTGATTTTCCATTATCAATGGAAATAAGAGGTTACTAACATCGATCATTATCATTAACCCTTATATTTAAGCATTGGTTTGTATAAAGCCCCATTTCCTTGCACTAGTAGGATTGAAGTGTGGGTGGTGCATTCTCTCCAGTATTTTCATTATTCAAATCAGTAGAAACATTTTCCCATTACATCGGAACTAAACTATTCGATGACCTTATTTTCCACACTTAAAAAATTTTGTAGTCTATTTAAGAAAATCTCCACCATGCTTTATTCCATAATTGGAGAATAAGGAAACATTCATATTCTTTTCAACATTGTTTTGAGATTTTCCTTTGAACTCCATTATTCATTTCTTGTCAAAAACCTGTGATTGATATGTATCACCAACATCCATTTATACCTTGATATCACAACAAAAAATCTCTTTATATCCACTAATGTTTATTGTAGCCAATTCTCTTATAATACTTGGTTTTAATCTCCTTAAGAATCGATAAACTTTACTTTCATGTTGGATGATAGAACTAAAAGTATACCATTAAAGTCCTATAAAATTTTCATCGTATGTACCAATAGATTCAACATCCTTCTTTTAAGCTCAAGGAACTACTTTTTCATCTTTGTTTGAATAATACAAGGGAAATACTTATTAGAAAATAAGTTCTTGAACTCATCTCATTCCATTCATTCAATTTCATCTTGCTACCTTGTATTCTTGATTAGAGTCCACCACTTGTATGCTTCACCATCTGAATAATAAACTGCCAAAATGATCATTTATCTTCCAAACAGCGTATAATGGAAAATATCTATTCAATGGTACTAATACATTGTTTAGAAACAAGTGGATCAGTAGATCCATTGAAAGAAGGTGGATGTTGCCTAATTAAGAACTCAACATAATTCTGTTCACTTCTTTTCTCATTGTGAAGTCCAGAATGATTCATATATTTTTTAAGTATATAAATAATATTTTTCATTCCATTTCCCAAAACATTTGGATATTGAGGAGGATAATCATTGCATTTCATAGTGCATTGTTCATTTACACGGTTCCATTGGGTTCCATAAATTGTCTAAAATCCAAAAAGAATAGTTTGAGAGGCAAAAACCATACAAGGAAAAAAACATAATCTAGGGGGTGTAGTTTCAAAATCTAACATCATAATTTTGATATGATTTTATTCATGTTCATTACCATAATTCTAGGACTATAACCTATAGTTATAATTACACTTAGGGATATCCCTAGACATACCTTATAAATATATATAGGCATCTCAGTTACGTTTTTGCATCTTAGTCTCCAAAGGCTAACTAATCATTTCCTCTAATAAAAATTGTAGCAACCCAAGAATCACGTAAATGGAAATTTCATTTCAATTATGGAATAATTAATAAATTAATCAAATATACACCTAAGGAACATATTATTTTATTTTATTTGGAATCTTGGAACATAATATTCTAAATTGGTGAAAGATCATCAAAATCTCCCATAAAGATCTTCCCCTTTTGTTTCCCAACCTAAAACCTTTGTTTATATCATGGGAAAATGAAAACATAAAAAGGGTGAGCTCAAATGATCAGTAAGGGTAAACATGAAGAACATAAATAACCCTAAATATAAGAATGTAAAAACATGAACATAAGGTGTAAATATCTAAATAATGATCCATGAAATAAATCTTGGTGGTACATAAGGCATAGATCACAAAGGAACATTAACCATGATAAAATGGAATTGGAATAAAACATTGAATTATGGGAAGAATATTTGTACATATTATGATTTCAATTGTAGAGACCTGAAGCTTGACGTACATAGACATTACATTACTTTTTCGTAACACTTAGTACATAACAAAAACACACACACAAGTACCGTAGTAGTTTAGTGTCTTTGGAAACATGGAACGTAATCTTCTAATCGTGGTGAAAGATCTTCACCATCTCCCATAAAGATCTTCTTTTTTTTATACCTAAAACCTTTCTTTATATCTTGGGGAAAATAAAACATAAAAGGGTGAGCTCAAATGCTCAGTAAGGGTAAACAAAAGTAATATCAATCACACCATATTCACAAGAACATAACATTTTGGAAATCTTAACCTGCAAAAGAGATCATAATATCATAACATGGGATAAATCATAGTAGTGAAATGTAATCCCAATACTCATAACTTAAAACATGAAACTTTTCGGCATACACACATAATCATAGAGAATCATTTCTTATTAGTCAATACTCATTGCCAAGACTATCTTAGTGGACAAAGTCCCATTATGAACCGAGTTCACTCCTTATTTCAGTCCGGTTTCACTGAACCGGTATAACCTACCGTTCCAGCCATGTCTATCTCATGAGATATAAAATCTTTACCCAATGCATTGGAGGGAGATATAGGTACCACCCATCTCATAATGATACCATTCTTATGTGTGCCACAAAATCATAAACCATACATCATAGCATAACCCGTGTAATAAAAATGGGAATCTTAAACATCATGACATCATAAAAAAATTCCTATAAGATAAAGGAATTCAGAAAAATAATTCCATCACAACATAATCAAATCAATGTATTAATAGGTATAAAAACAGAACCCTTTATTATCTTAGATGGAAAATAATTTTGATAAAACACATGAACTCCATTCTTGAGGAAAATATCCTTTCTACTTCAAAAACACTTTTCATTTCTTAACATGTCATAAAATTATAACTAAAGGAAGTTGATTAAAAATAAACATGAAAAATTATAAGGTAATCTTCTTGGAAATAATGTTTTAAAAATACATTCATGTCGTATAAGTTAAAATAAAGCATTCTTCTCATACTTTTGTCGGAAAAGTCAAAAAGTACCTCGTACGAAAAACGACAAAAGATTCATTTCATATCATTTACTAAAAACTCACCGAAGGGTAAAATTGGATATAAACTATTTTAGAAGGACATAAATATTACATATTTGGGAAACATGTATGTGGATGATAAAATAAACCCCAGTAAATACCAATGTATAAACAATCTCGGATAAAAATAAGATCGTGATATTTCCCTTACCTTAGGTCCGATTTGTTTCGTAAGTGTCCGAACCTCCTGTATAATGATTTAAATAATGTCATTGACTTATTAAAGAATCATTGTAATTGTTATAATATCATATATGGTTCACTTATGACTTTATATTACCCGTTCTTTTGTAAATTCCATGTTAAAGAGCGTTTTGGGTAAAATTGTTTCATTTGTCATCCGTGTTTTGACTTGTAATTATTCATATGATTACTTAGATCATGATTACGTAATTCGAGAATATAAAACATGGTTTATATATAATATATATTCTGAATATACATATATATAATAAATTAGTAAATGGAATGAAATACACCGTTCATGGAGACGGTAGGCCGTACGTACGCATTAACGCTATTTTCATTTCCTTATTGAGTTGAATGGAATTAAGTAGATTACATACATATATATACACATAAATACAGTATCATTATTATTTCATATATTTCATGATTACTTATTATATATACTTTATAATCATTCATGAATGGTTAATGTGGAGAATGAATCTCATCGCGTCGTGGAGACGGTAGTCCGTACGTACGCACGAGCGATGATATCGTTCTCATGATCGTGGGACTGTATTGGAGTGTATGTATACTTTTTCAGAATCAATATCACTTTAAAATAATCATATATAGTTATTATTTACCCCATTATACCCATCCTAGTAAGGTGGTGGTGGAAAATAGATTTCACCACGGAGTGGAGATGGTATTCCATACGTACGCACACGCGGTGATTTCATTTTCCGTAGGATGGATAGATGGTGAAATAGGGTTGTTTCATACTTATAATAAAATATCAGTATATGAGTGATTCTGATGTTATTAATTCACAATTAAACAACTAAATAAGAAGAATCGGAAGAAGAAATAAAGATGAAAGAATCGGTAACGGAAATTATCTCTTCTTTGAAGCGCCTCTTTGAGAGCTCCTCTTAGGGCACTAAAATTGGTTTTTGTGGAAGACCATAACCTCTAGGATGTTTCTAGGGAAGTGGAGAAGAGAATTTGGTAGAGTTTGTCCGAGCTTGAAAGCTCCATGTGTTGTGAGGAAGAGAGGGAGGGGGTGCCCTTTTATAAGGGAGGAGAGGGGCACCTTTGGAATAACTAAAAATATTATTTTATTATAAATCCAAATTCGGTTTTAAATAGCTCCAAATTGATTTAGTTCGAATCTAAGGTGGGGATGGGTATCAATACTCGCATCCAATATAATTTAGAAAAATTTAGGTTCCTATGTTAACCTTATCATTTATATTTAACTTTAAGTTAGATAATTTTACTTTTACCATGTCTTCTTGTTTTCTTACACTATAAGGTTAATAAACTTACTATATCAAGCCAAAAGAACCCCAAGTTGTTTATTATTAATATATATATCCTTATCTAAGTCATTTGGAAGAACCTTAGATTTTTAGGAATAAAAAAACAATTTGTTTTAAAAACTATTTTATTTCAATTTTGACACTATTTAGTAATTGATTTTTGTGGAAATCATAACAGAATTATTAGTTAGAAAAAAGTTAATTAAATAAATACTAACATGTCATATTAACCTATAAAATTAGTTTAATTCATAAAAAGTCTTAAATTACATTTATTTTGGTATTTATAACATCAATTATGTCAATATTTCATTAATAAGAAAATTACTGCATCATCTTTGTGTCATAATAAATGATAATTATTTAATCCCTAAAAATTATAAATAAATTTCTATGATGTATATAATTGTATTATCCTTCTTGAGACTATTCATTTCCTATGTTTCATGAAGTGTATCACTAAATAAAAATTGTTATACTTATAAGATTTAAGAAAGTGACATGTTGTCACATTCATTTGTTTTAATAATAATTAAATTATTTTCATGAGAAAAAGTCCATTAAATGAATCTAATCCGACGCTTAGGTGATATGGGTTGACTTTTAGTCATCCAATAGGATTTTGACATGTGTTAGGGTAATTTTATAATATTATATTTACCCTTAATTACCCGATTTGCCTATAACTATGGTAAATAAAATTTACCGTAGTTACTATTCATAATTCCCAAAAATAAAAAGTAGCTTATTAACATAATTTGGATCCACTGATTCCAAATATGGAATCCATTTTTCAAAATTCAATACAAAAAAGCTGCATAAATTAAATTAAAATTAATCCCATTGTCGAAAGAAAATGTGTTTTTCTTTAAAACAATGCAAAAGATTGAATTGATTTATCCTACAAATTCAAGGTAGAATCAATGCTAATGACATACATTATATTAAATGGTAAAAATATATTCTATTTATACTTTTAAACCATCAATATTATAATTTAACCGTATAAATTATTGCGATGAAAAAAGTTGTTTTTAATTAAAATATAGCGTGTGTTTACTATTCATCAAAATATGAAAGTTACCAGAATGATATGAAAATTTATCCAAAGTAAATTTTTATTTCATGATTCCAAAGAAGAATTTTATTTTTTCAAATTGAACTTATAAACATGTCAAAAACTATATTTAAAGTGGGTGCGCCATCAAAAGGAGGCAAAACTGCATTTTTTAAAAAATACTTATTTTAACCGAAAAATTAATTTTGTTCTTATACCATGTTTTAAAAAATGTGCAAGACGAATAATAATTTTATAAGATTCAGAATTTAGTTAATACTTTTCATAATGGATAGTTCATAATAATATTATAATAATATATCGTTGTTTAGTAAAACCCGGTATTGCGTACAACACACGCTATCGAGGAAGGTCGTGATTGCGTGTAATGCAAGCCAAGTCAGGGTTGCGTGCTGTGCAAGAATTCTTAGTTGTCTCGTATTACATAATCCAACCATATTTCATTTATACATTGAATATATATATATATACTCAATGTTGCATAGAATAACTATTATCAAAATTGTTTGTAACATGATCCAAGAATAGTGTTGTGTATACTGCAAGCTAATACGGTGTTGCGTATAGCACAAGGTAATCTTGGTGTAGCATATAACACACGACATTAATGAAATTAAAGGAATATTTTTTATAAAATCTCGGGGTTTTACATTCTAGCCCCCTTAAAATGAATTTCTCCCTCGAAATTCGTCGGGGTTATAAATGGTTTACTGTTCGAAAGTTTCTTTAATAGAAACCCACATCGTAAAAAGGAATACCAAAACCAATCTTTAAAAAAAATTATGAAAAGTAACGGTTACCCAAATAAACTAATCACTGGGTTTCCACATAGGTGAAAATATGGATATGGAAGAGAAATCTAACCATCATGTTATGATGGAGAGTGGTAGAGAACATGGCTATGAAAAAGCCATCAATCACAAGGCTATTGATTTGTGATGATCTAAGGTAACATTTGATTAATCGGATATAAAGGAACTAGGACAACATTTTTTGTTTTCAATATCATTTTCCTAAAGTTGATGAATTAAAAGAAATACTTGCATGATTTTGGTACAATCTCACTGTTGTTCGTGTATTGAACAATTTCCACTTCATCCCTTAAAAAAATGAAGTTGAATTTTTTATTCGTGATGTGTTAGCAGATCATGTGATAGAATGATGGGACATTCCATCTCCTTCAAACAAAACGTTTGCAAAAGTTATAAGTCCATCTTATGGTTAGATTAATCGTATATGGTTCCAAAAATGAACTTATACTTCATATATAATACCTATTAATAAAATAAAACCAGTTTCTACTAACCAAGGACTTCCTGTAGGCCAGTGGTAGGCGTTAAAGGCCAGTCGCACTTCGGTTGTGGGTTTGATTCCCACAGCCTTGTCCAACGTGATGGGTTGTCTCCCGTCCTGCAGGTTGTCCTTTTTCTAAATCTATATTACTATAACATCCCATAAATAATATCAAAGAAAATGTTCTATCCTTAAACAATACTAACTTATGTCCAATATAATCCATTCCAATATTTAGGCTTATCTAAAATACTTCGGTCCAAGCTCATAGTATAAAGAAAACGATTACTTGAAATGTCATCAACCAAGCATGTGAATACCATAATTTATCCCCCATATATCTTTTTGGTCACATTCCAATCATGTGAATAACTTAATCACGTATTCTCTTGAAAAATGAATACTCATTAAACCTTAGTGAAAACATGAATGATGTCAAAAGTTATCTCTTTCCACATCCCAAAATCCAAAAAATCTATATATTCAAACCATGATATCACCTTCTCCTTATATCAGTCATGAGCTCATGAATACTATCAAACATTTAATTTTATCCTTATCCCTTCATTATGCACATATCATCTACATTCCAAAAATATCTGGATAACCTTTCATGGATACTGGTACCATTAATCATACACTTTCAAAACTCTAGGAAAGTCAACAGTGTAACAGTCCTTAGATGTCTCTTTATTCCATAGTACCATGGGATTACTTCTACAACATTACACATGATAAAAAGGAAATAATTCCACTACATTCTTAAACCATTGACCGAGATTCAACAATTATTTCATCTCACATATCATTTGTAGTCTCTTCATCATCATTAACATAAATACTACCCATACGACCACACTGATTCTCTTCGTAAGACTTTCCCTTAGGGCATTGGTTTTCATAATGCCCGTAAATTCCACATTTAAATCATTTATCCATTGTTGATGTCGTAGAAATACCATTATCCTCATCCATGGTGTTTACTGAACCTTTTCATTTGCACTTAATGGCTTTGTGTCCTTCTTTTCCACACCCAAAGCATCTTCCAGTTCCTTTGAAACATTCTCCTTGATGCCTCTTCCCACATGATTTACATAGGTGAAATTGAACTTTCTTTCCTCTATGATCATCATGAAACTCCATCTTTCTCTTATTAGTCGAGTCAGGAAACTTACAAAATTTTACTTTAATGATCATATTATGAGATTGCTGATTCGGCATAATAATGATGTTTGGACCTCCAAATCCCATTTCATTTGGTTTCTCATGAAGAATATCATTCCATTGTCCATCATATCCTCCATTATTGTGAATCATCTTGTTTGCAGCCATATTCTAAAACTAAAAAAGAATAGTGTGAGAGGCAAAAATCATAATAAAGGGGGAGTAACTTCAATAACTAACATCTTTGGTTTAATCTAATATCGTTACCACAGTTCTAGGACTATATCCTATACGTATACTTATCCTTAGGGACATCCCTAGACATACCTTAGAAATATCTCTAGGGATCTCACTAACGTTTTCGCATCCTAGTTTCCAAAGTTTGACTAAACTTTTCCTCTGATACCAACTATAGATACCCGAAGCTTGACGTACATAGAAATTACATTAATTTTTCGGAATACTTAGTACATAACAAAAACACACACAACAAGGAACATAGTATTTTAGTGTCTTTGGAAACTTGGAACGTAATCTTCTAATCGTGGTGATAGATCTTCACCATCTCCCATAAAGATCTTCTTTCTTTATACCTAAAACCTTTCTTTATATCCTGGGGAAAAGAAAACATAAAAGGGTGAGCTAAAATTCTCATTAAGGGTAAACAAAAGAAATATCAATCACATCATATTCATAAGATCATAACATTTTGGAAATCTTAACCTGCAAAAGAGATCATAATATCATAACATGGGATAATTCATAGTAGTGAAATGTAATCCCAATAATCATAACATAAAACATGAATCTTTGTGGCATACACACATAATCATAGAGAATCATTTCTTAATAGTCAAGACTCATTGCCAATACTATCTTAGGGGACAAAGTCCATTTCTGAACAGAGTTCACTCCTCGTTTCAATCCTGTTTCACTGAACCGGTATAACCTACCGTTCCAGCCATGTCTATCTCATGAGATATAAAATCTTTACCCAATTCATTGGAGGGAGATATAGGTCCCACCCATCTAATAATTATACCATTCTTATGTGTGCCACAAAATCATAAACCATACATCATAGCATAACCCATGTAATAAAAATGGGAATCTTAAACATCATGACATCATAAAACAATTCATATAAGATAAATAAATTCATAAAAATAATTCCATCACAACATAATCAAATAAATTTAATAATAGTTATAAAAACAAAACCCTTAATTATATTAGATGGAAAATAATTTTGATAAAACACTTGAACTCCATTCTTGAGGAAAATGTCCTTTCTACCTCAAAAACACTTTTCATTTATTAACATGTCATAAAATTATAACTAAAAGAACATTATTAAAAATAAACTTGAAAACTTATAAGGGATGCTTCTTGGAAATAATGTTTGAAAAATCCATTCATGTCGTATAAGTTTAAATAAAACATTATTCTCGTACTTTTGTCGGAAAAGCCAAAAAGTGCCTCGTATGAAAAATGACAAAATATTCCTTTCATTTATTTTACTAAAAACTCACCGAAGGGTAAAATTTGATATAAAATATTATAGAAGGATATAAATATTACATATTGGGGAAACATGGATGTGGATGATAAAATACACCTCAGTAAATACCAAAGTATAAACAATCTCGGATAAAAATGAGATTGTGATATTTCCCTTACCTTAGGTCCGATTTGCTTCGTAAGTGTCCGAACCTCCTGTATAATGATTTAAATAATGTCATTGACATATTACAGAATCATATTAATTGTCATAATATCATATATGGTTCACTTATGACTTTATATTACCCGTTCTTTTGTAAATTCCATGTTAAAGAGCGTTTTGGGTAAAATTGTTTCATTTGTCGTCCGTGTTTTGACTTGTAATTATTCATATGATTACTTAGATCATAATTACGTAATTACAGAATATAAAACATGTTTTATATATAATATATATTCAGAATATACATATATATAATAAATCAGTAAATGGAAAGAAATACACCGTTCATGGAGACGGTAGGTCGTACGTACGCATGAACGCTGTTTTCATTTCCTTATTGAGTTGAATGGAATTAAGTAGATGACATACATATAAATACACATAAATCCAGTATCATTATTATGTCATATATTTCATGATTACTTTTTATATATACTTTATAATCAATCATTAATGGTTAAAGTGGAGAATGAATCTCATCGCGTCGTGGAGACGGTAGTCCGTACGTACGCACAAGCGATGATATCGTTCTCATGATCGTGGGACTATATTGGAGTGTATGTATACTATTTCAGAATCAATATAACTTTAAAATAATAATATATAGTTATTATTTACACCATTATACCCATCCAAGTAAGGTGGTGGTGGAAAATAGATTTCACCACGGTGTGGAGATGGTATTCCGTACGTACGCACGGGCGGTGATTTCATTTTCCGTAGGATGGATAGATGGTGAAATAGGGTTTTTTAATACATATAATAACATATCAGTATATTAGTGAGGCTGATTTTATTACTTCATAATGAAAAAACTAAAGAAGAATAAGCGGAAGAAGAAATAAAGATGAAAGAATCGGTAACGGAAATTACCTCTTCTTTGAAGGGCCTCTTTGAGACCTCCTCTTAGGGCACTAAAATTGGTCTTTGAGGAATAAACGAACCTCTAGGATGTTACTAGGGAATTGGGGAAGAGAATTTGGAAGATTTTGGCCAATCTTGAAAGCTCAAAGTGTTGTGAGGAAGAGAGGGAGGGGGTACCCTTTTATACGGGAGGAGAGGGGCACCTTTGGAATAACTAAAAATATTATTTTATTATAAAGCCAAATTAGGTTTTAAATAGATACAAATTGATTTATTTAGAAGCTAAGGTGGGTATGGGTCGAAATACTCTCACAAAATAGAATTTATAAATGTTTAGGTTCCTATTTTAACCTTATCATTTATATTTAACTTTAAGTTAGATAATTTTACTTTTACCGTGTCTTCTTGTTTTTTTACAATATAAGGTTAATAAACGTAATATATCAAGAAAAAAGAACCCCAAGTTGTTTATTATTAATATATATAGCCTTATCTAAGTCATTTTTCAGATCCTTAAATTTTTAGGAATAAAATAACAATTAATAATATAATATTTGTTTTAAAAACTATTTTATGTCAATTTTGACACTATTTAGTAATTTATTTTTGGGAAAATCATAACAGAATGATTAGTTCTAAAAGATTTAATTAAATCAATACTAACATGTCATATTAACCTATTAAATTAGTTTAATTCATAAAAAGTCTTAAATTACATTTATTTTGGTATTTATAACATCAATTATGTCAATATTTCATTAATAAGACAATTACTGCATCATCTTTGTGTCATAATAAATGATAATTATTTAATCTCTAAAAATTCTAAATAAATTCCTATGATGTAGATAATTGTATTAGATTTCTGGAGACTATTCAGGTTCGAAGTTTCATGAAGTGTATCAATAAATTAAAATTATTATACTTATAAGATTTAAGAAAGTGACATGTTGTCACATGCTTTGGTTTTAATAATAATTAAATTATTTTCATGGACAAAAGACCATTACATGAATCTAATCCGACCCTTAGGTGATATGGGTCGACTTTTAGTCATCCAATAGGATTTTGACATGTGTTAGGGTAATTTTATAATATTATATTTACCCTTAATTACCCAATTTACCTTTAACTATGGTAAATAAAATTTACCGTAGTTACTATTCATAATTCCCAAAAATAAAAAGTAGCTTATTAACATAATTTGGATCCACTGATTCCAAATATGGATTCCATTTTTCCAAATTCAATACAAAAAATTTTCATAAATTAAATTAAAATTAATCCCGTTGTCGAAAGAAAACGAGTTTTTCTTTAAAACATTGCAAAAGATTGAATTGATTTATCATACGAATTCAAGGTATAATCAATGATAATGACATACATTATATTAAATGGTAAAAATATATTCTATTTATACTTTAAATCCATTCAATATTATAATTTAACCATATAAATTATTGCGATGAAAAAAGTTGTTTTTAATTAAAATATAGCGTGTTTTTACTATTCATCAAAATATGAAAGTTACCAGAATGATATGAAAATTTATCCAAAGTAAATTTTTATTTCATGATTCCAAAGAAGAATTTTATTTTGTCAAATTGAACTTATAAACATGTCAAAAACTAGATTTAAAGTGGGTGCGCCATCAAAAGGCGGCAAAACTGCATTTTTTGAAAAATACTTATTTTACCCAAAAAATTTATTTTGTTCTTATACCATGTTTTAGAAAATGTGAAAAATGAATAATAATGTTATAAGATTCAAAATTTAGTTAATACTATTCATAACTTCTAGTTCATAATAATATTATAATAGTATATCATTGTTTAGTAAAACCCAGTTTTGCGTACAACACATGCTATCGAGGAAGGTCGCGATTGCGTGTAATGCAAGGCAAGTCAGGGTTGCGTGCTGTGCAAGAATCTTTCGATGTTTCGTATAACATAAACCAACCATATTTCATTTATACATTGAATATATATATATATATATACTCAATGTTGCGTAGAATAACTATTATCAAAATTGTGTGTAACACGATCCAAGAATAGTGTTGCGTATTCTGCAAGCTAATACGGTGTTGCGTGTAGCGCAAGGTAATCTTGGTGTAGCATACAACACAAGACATTAATGAAATTAAAAGAATATTTTTTATAAAATCTCAGGGTGTTACATTCTACCCCTTTTAAAATGAATTTCGCCCTCGAAATTCGTCGGGGTTATCAATAGTTTACTATTCGAAAGTTTCTTTAATAAAAACCCACATCGTAAAAAGGAATACAAAAACCAATCTTTAAAAACAAAAGTATGAAACGTAACGGTTACCCAAAGAAATTAATCACTGGGTTTTCACATAGATGAAAATATAGATATGGAAGAGAAATCTAACCATCATGTTATGATGGAGAGTGGTAGAGAACATGGCTATGAAAAAGACAACAATCACAAAGCTATTGATTTGTGATGATCTAAGGTACCATTTGATTAATCGGATATAAGGAAAGTAGGACAACATTTTTGGTTTTCAAGATCATTTCCCTAAAGTTGATGAATTAAATGAAATACTTGCATGATTTTGGTACAATCTTGCTGTTTTTCGTGAATTGAAAAATTTCCACTTCATCCCTTAAAGAAATGAAGTTGAATTTGTTATTCGTGATGTGTCAGCAGATCATGTGATAGAATGATGGGTCATTCCATATCTTTCAAACAAAAGGTTTGAAAAAGGTATAAGTCCATATTATGGTTAGATTAATCGTATATGGTTCCAAAAATGAACTTATACTTCATATATCATACCGATTAATAAAATAAAACCAGTTTCTACTAACCAGGGACTTCCTGTAGGCCAGTGGTAGGCGATAAAGGCCAGTCGCACTTCGGTTGTGGGTTCGATTCCCACAGCCTTGTCCGACGCGATGGGCTGTCACCCATCCTATAGATGTCCTTTTTATAAAGCTATATTACTATAACATCCCATAAATAATATAAAAAAAGTTCTATCCTTAAACAATACTAACTTATGTCCAATATAATCCATTCCAATATTTAGGCTTATCTAAAATACTTCGGTCCAAGCTCATAGTATAAAGAAAACGATTACTTGAAATGTCATCACCCAAGCATTGAATACCATCATTTATCCCCCATATATCTTGTTGGTCACATTCCAATCATGTGAATACCTTAATCATGTATTCTCTTGAAAAATGAATACCCATTAAACCTTAGTGAGAACATGAATGCTGTCAAAAGTTAACTCTTTCCACATACCAAAATCCAAAAATTCTATATACTCAAAACATGATATAACCTTCTCTTTATATCAATCATGAGCTCATGAATACTATCAAACATTTAACTTTATCCTTATCCCTTCATTATGCGCATATCATCTACATTCCAAAACTATCTGAATAACCTTTCATGGATACTGGTACCATTAATCATACACTTTCAAAACTCAAGGAAAGACAACAGTGTAACAATCCTTATATTTCTCTTTATTTCATAGAACCATGAGATTACTTATACAACATTACACATGATAAACATGTAATTATTCCACTAAATTCTTAAACCATTGACCGAGGTTCAAAAATTCTTTCATCTCACGAATCATTTGTAGTCTCTTCATCATCATCAACATAAATACTACCCATACGACCATACTGATTTTCTTCATGAGACTTTCCCTTAGGGAATTGGTTTGCATAATGCCCGTACATTCCACATTTAAAACATTTAACCATTTTTGATGTCGTAGCAATACCATTATCCTCATCCCTGGTGTTAACTGAACCTTTTCCTTTGCACTTACCGGCTTTGTGTCCTTCTTTTCCACACCCAAAGCATCTTCCAGTTCCTTTGAAACATTCTCCTTGATGCCTCTTCCCACATGATTTACATATGGGAAATTGAAATTTCTTTCCTCTATGATCATCATGAAACTCCATCTTTCTCTTATTAGCCGAGTCAGGAAACATACCAAATTTTATTTTATTGATCATATTATGAGATTGCTGATTCGGCATAATAATGATGTTTGGACCTCCAAATCCCATTTCATTTGGTTTCTCATGAAGAATATCATTCCATTGTCCATAATATCCTCCATTATTGTGAGTCATATTGTTTCCATACATTTTCTAAAACCCAAAAAGAATAGTGTGAGGAAAAAATCATAATAAAGGGGGAGTAACTTCAATATCTAACATCTTTGGATTAATCTAACATCGTTACAACAGTTCTAGGACTATATCCTATATTTATACTTATCCTTAGGGACATCCCTAGACATACCTTAGAAATATCTCTAGGGATATCACTAACGTTTCCGCATCCTAGTTTCCAAAGGTTGACTAAACTTTTCCTCTGATACCAACCGTAGAGACCCGAAACTTGACGTACATAGACATTACATTACTTTTGTGGAATACTTAGTACATATCAAAAACACACACACAAGGACCGTAGTAGTTTAGTGTCTTTGGAAACTTGGTACGTAATCTTCTAATCGTGGTGAAAGATCTTCACCATCTCCCATAAAGATCATCTTTTTTTATACCTAAAACCTTTTTTTATATCCTGGGGAAAAGAAAACATAAAAGGGTTAGCTCAAATTCTCAGTAAGGGTAAACAAAAGAAATATCAATCACATCATATTCATAAGGACATAACATTTTGGAAATCTTAACCTGCAAAAGAGATCATAAAATCATAACATGGGATAAATCATAGTAGTGAAATGGAATCCCAATAATCATAAAATAAACCACGAAACTTTGTGGCATACACACATAATCATAGATAATCATTTCTTATTAGTCAAGACTCATTTCCAAGACTATCTTAGTGGACAAATTTCCTTTCTTAACCGTGTTCACTCCTCGTTTCAGTCCTGTTTCACTGAACCGGTATAACCTACCGTTCCAGCCATGTCTATCTCATGAGATATATAATATTTACCCAATTAATTGGTGGGAGATATAGGTCCCACCCATCTCATAATGATACCAATCTTATGTCTGCCACAAAATCATAAACCATACATCATAGCGTAACGCATGTAATAAAAATGGGAATCTTAAACATCATGACATCATAAAACAATTCATATAAGATAAAGGAATTCATAAAAATAATTCGATCACAACATAATCAAATCAATGTAATAATTGGTATAAAAACATAACCCTTTATTGTCTTAGATGGAAAATAATTTTGATAAAACACATGAACTCCATTCTTGAGGAAAATATCATTTCTACTTCAAAAACACTTTTCATTTCTTAACATATCATAAAATTATAACTAAGAGAAGTTGATTAAAAATAAACATGAAAACATATAATGGAATCTTCTTGGAAATAATTTTAAAAAAATCCTTTCATGTCGTATAAGTTAAAAGAAAACATTCTTCTCGTACTTTTGTCGGAAAAGTCAAAAAGTACCTCGTACGAAAAACGACAAAATATTCGTTTCATATCTTTTACTAAAAACTCACCGAAGGGTAAAATTGGATATAAACTATTGTAGAAGGATATAAATATTACATATTGGGGAAAAATGGATGTGGATGATAAAATACACCCCAATAAATACCAAATTATAAACAATCTCAGATAAAAATGAGATTGTGATATTTCCCTTACCTTAGGTCTGATTTGCTTCGTAAGTGTCTGAACCTCCTGTATAATGATTTAAATAATGCCATTGACTTATTACAGAATCATATTAATTGTTATAATATCATATATGGTTCACTTATGACTTTATATTACCCGTTCTTTTGTAAATTCCATGTTAAAGTGCGTTTTGGGTAAAATTGTTTCATTGGTCGTCCGTGTTTTGACTTGTAATTATTTATATGATTACATAGATCATGATTACTCAATTCTAGAATATAAAAAATGGTTTATATATAATATATATTCAGAATATACATATATATAATAAATCAGTAAAAGGAATGAAATACACCGTTCATGGAGACGGTAGGCCGTACGTATGCATGAACGCTGTTTTCGTTTCCTTAATGAATTGAATGGAATTAAGTAGATGACATAAATATATATACACATAAATCCAGTATCATTATTATGTCATATATTTCATGATTACTCATTATATATACTTTATAATCATTCATTAATGGTTAAAGTGGAGAATGAATCTTATCGCGTCTTGGAGACGGTAGTCTGTACGTACGCACGAGCGATGATATCGTTCTCATGAATGTGGGACTGTATTGGAGCATATGTATACTATTTCATAATAAATATCGCTTTAAAATAATCAAATATAGTTATTATTTACACCATTATACCCATCCAAGTAACGTGGTGGTGGAAAATAGATTTCACCACAGCGTGGAGACAGTATTCCGTACGTACGCACGCGGTGATTTCGTTTTCCGTAGGATGGATAGATGGTGAAATAGCGTTGTTTCATACTTATAATAACATATCAGTATATGAGTGATTCTGATGTTATTACTTCATAATTAAACAACTAACGAAGAAGAAGTGGAAGTAGAAATAAAGATGAAAGAATCGGTAACAGAAATTACCTCTTCTTTGAAGCGCCTCTTTGACACCTCCACTTAGGGCACTAAAATTGGTCTTTGAGGAAGACCAGAACCTCTAGGATGTTTCTAGGGAAGTGGAGAAGATAATTTTTCAGATTTTTGACGAGCTAGAAAGCTAAAAGTGTTGTGAGGAAGAGAGGGAGGGGGTTCCCTTTTATAAGGGGGGAGAGGGGCACCTTTGGAGTAACTAAATATTTTATTTTATTATAAAGCCAAATTCGGTTTTTAATAGCTCAAAATTGATTTATTTAGAAGATAAGGTGGGTATGGGTAGAAATCCTCTCATCCAATAGAATTTATACAAGTTTAGGTTCCTATTTTAAACTTATAATTTATATTTAACTTTAAGTTAGATAATTTTACTTTTACCGTGTCTTCTTGTTTTCTTACACTATAAGGTTAATAAACTTACTATATCATGCCAAAAGAACCCCAAGTTGTTTATTATTAATATATATAACCTTATATAAGTCATTTTTCCAAACCTTAGATTTTTAGGAATAATATAACAATTAATAATATAATATTTGTTTGAAAAACTATTTTATGTCAATTTTGACACTATTTAGAAATTTATTTTCGTGAAACTCATAAAAGAATTATTAGTTATAAAAAAGTTAATTAAATAAATAATAACATGTCCTATTAACATATAAAATTATTTTAATTCATAAAAAGTATTAAATTAAATTTATTTTGGTATTTATAACATCAATTATGTCAATATTTCATTAATAAGACAATTACTGCATCATTTTGTGTCATAATAAATGATAATTATTTAATCTTTAAAAATTATAAATAAATTCCTATGATGTATATAATTGTATTATCTTTCATTAGACTATTAATTTTCGAAATTTCATTAAGTGGATCACTAAATTAAAATTATTATACTTATAAGATTTAAGAAAGTGACATGTTGTCACATTCTTTGGTTTTAATAATAATTAAAATATTTTCATGGAAAAAAGTCCATTAAATGAATCTAATCCGACCCTTAGGTGATATGGGTCGACCTTTAGTCATCCAATAGGATTTTGACATGTGTTAGTGTAATTTTATAATATTATATTTACCCTTAATTACTCGATTTACCTTTAACTATGGTAAATAAAATTTATCGTACTTACTATTCATAATTCCCAAAAATAAAAAGTAGATTATTAACATAATTTGGACCCACTGATTCCAAATAAGGAATCCATTTTTCCAAATTCAATACAAAAAAGTTGCAGAAATTAAATTAAAGTTAATCCCGTTGTCGAAAGAAATCGGGTTTTTATTTAAAACATTGCAAAAGATTGAATTGATTTATCCTACGAATTCAAGGTATAATCAATGCTAATGACATAAATTATATTAAATGGTAAAAATATATTCTATTTAATCATTAAAACAATTCAATATTATAATTTAACCATATAAATTATTTCCATGAAAAATGTTTTTTTAATTAAAATATAGCGTGTTTTTACTATTCATCAAAATATGAAAGTTACCAGAATGATATGAAAATTTTTCCAAAGTAAATTATTATTTCATGATTCAAAATAAGAATTCTATTTTGTCAAATTCAGCTTATAAACATGTCAAAAACTATATTTAATGTGGGTGCGCCATCAAAAGGCGGCAAAACTGCATTTTTTGAAAAATACTTATTTTACCTGAAAAAATTATTTTGTTCTTATACCATGTTTTAGAAAATGTGCAAGACAAATAATAATGTTATAAGATTAAAAATTTAGTTAATACTATTCATAACGGCTAGTTCATAATAATATTATAATAATATATCGTTGTTTAGTAAAACCCGGTATTGCGTACAACGCACGCAATCGAGGAAGGTCACGATTGCGTGAAATGCAAGCCAAGTCCGGGTTGCGTGCTGTGCAAGAATCCTTCGTTGTTTCGTATAACATAATCCAACCATATTTCATTTATACATTGAATATATATATATATATATACTCAATGTTTCATAGAATAACTATTATCAAAATTGTGTGTAACACGATCCAAGAATAGTGTTACGTATACTGCAAGTTAATACGGTGTTGCGTATAGCGCAAGGTAATCTTGGTGTAGCATACAACACAAAACATTAATGAAATTAAAAGAATATGTTTTATAAAATCTCGGGGTGTTACATCAATAGTTTCCAAGTCATTTCTACCAATACCATCACAGTGGAAAATTTCCAT
Source organism: Viscum album (assembly GCA_963277665.1). NCBI lineage: Eukaryota > Viridiplantae > Streptophyta > Magnoliopsida > Santalales > Viscaceae > Viscum > Viscum album. Next base: position 499,074,357 of record OY728133.1, read on the forward strand.
TACTAATCCAAGTTTTCTTGTCATTCCCTCCATTTATTACTAAACCAGATTTACTTTTCGTTCCAGCCCTTTATTACTGATGTAACATCGTAGTTCTGGGTGCCAGCCAAAGGTTCCATGTACCAGGTTTGTCAGATGGCTTCATGTTCACTTCCTTGAATGCCCGAGGCTGCTGACTAGTAGCGAGGCCTTGGTTGTGATTTTGGGGAAACTATTCCCCCATTGGCAGGGTATACACAACAGAATAACAAATAACAAATAGTAGAGGATAAAATAATACCATACAACCAGTAAATAATGGGTACTGAAATTCATTAAACAACTAGAGCTCACATATATTTTTTGAATGTTACATATGTCTAAAAAAATAGCCAAACAAGTCAAAATTATGGAAATTACATTACTAAACCAAAGTATAAAAGAAAAAAAATCAACTCCAACAGTTTCACAAGCCTCATTTTGGTCACATTCTCTCCCGATCCACAGCAATCAACTACCTGATGATGAATGGTGCTAGCCCTTATCCATACCTACAACCATATAATCTATTTTGTTTCAAAATCATGACCCAAATAGGGTGTGAGATGAATCCCAGTAGGCAACCACCACTAGATCTGTGCCTAACTATTAGTGAGTATATATAGTAGGTAATAATAGAAATGAATAAAAGGAACTAGGAGTACACATATGTTACCAATCCTAACGTTTCCATAAACATTCATTATCATTTAATGGTCACCATTTAATCAAGTAAGTATCACAAACGGGTATCTTAGAGGACTACCTAATAGGACTAAATCCAAGAATGTGCTTTGGGTTCGTAGGGGCATCAAAAACATTCAATATTTACATTAACCGTCTAGGTAGCTAACACAGTCTAACCCCTCCAGCCAAAATGCAATAAAAAGGAAAAGATACCCTAAGGAGGCACTCATAGTCAATTCGCCCTATGGTATTTCCACAATAACTATAGACTCTATAGGGAAGCACTGAACTTCAATTCCCCATATGTTTTCTAACATAAACTATATGCACATTAAGGTTGAACTCATCGTCAATCCCCCCAAGTGGTCTTATAGCGTGAAATACAACAGACACTCTGAGGAAGCACTCAAAGTCAATTCCCCTAGTGTTCTAGCTAGAAAATGTTCTCAAGCCCTATGAAATTCAATCCTTCATAAATTTTATCAAGTAACCCAAAGTAATATTAACTACTACATGGATAAAAAATTTCAATTCATGTCACAAACATTTAATAAGAAGTAAAAGTCAAACAATTCCATCCTATCAAGCAGAGTAAGGAAACAAGCTCTACCTCATAGGAAATATAGACCAAATGGAAATAAATATTAAAAAAATTAATTACACCCATGGGGTGTTACATAAACATGAAATTTCACATAATTCCACGATAACAAACCCTTAGCCCAACAATCAATCTATGGAAGATAAAACAGGGTTCAATTTCCTTAACCTAAAATACTCGAAACATGGGTAATCTGCACTTTGGTAGATACAACTCAAAGGAAACCAAAAAAATGAAAAAAACCACCTACCTTGATAATGTAAGATTAACACTCTAAAATTTTGGTCCTTGAATCTTCCTATAATGACATAGATCTACAAAAAAGTCAAAAACATTAAACCACGAATAACCCTCGAATGAGGAAGAATCACGAAAAATGGATCAAGAAGAAGAAATAAATAACTAAGGAGATTCCAACACAATAAATGGTTATTGATTTCGAGAATGGATGATCCGTTATTTTCTTAAAGTAGAATTGGAGATTTGGTATGCTCTTTCACGAGGGACGACCAGAAGAAGATGAATATGAGGGTTAGACGCGACCCGATCTGATTAGTCAATTAAATGAAAAAGTACATGGGTGTAGTGTTGATGAACACACCATGTATTTGACTCATCCATCCCCTGACATTAGAAGTCTGACATGTTACCCCACACAGCCATGTATTGTCAGTTACACGCCGAAGACACGGTTGTACATGGTAATCGGGTACACCACATGTACTCCTAAGTACACGGCGTGTACCTAGAAAATTACCAAAATATTCATTTTCCCGTAAAACACCTGAAATAAAGATTCATACCTAAAACAAATATCTAGGTTCATATAAACTTCCCCAGTAAAGAAATATGTCTCAAAAATTCCCTAATTGGGTGGCGAAGAAGAATCCTTGAACAGCTTCGGCCACTGCGATTGTACATCAGTCTCCCACTCCCTAGTCTCATGTTGTCCTCGCCCATGATACCATAGAACCCATACTATAGGAACAACCCATCATAGGAGAAGTTTCATATTTCAATCCAAAATATGAATAATATGCTCTTCGAATGATTTTTCCACCTCCAACTCAACCTACTCAGGTTGAAAAACATTAGAAAAGTATAAAAAGTAACATCGTAGCTGAGAAACAAGGAAGACATTGTGCATAGTTTGGTACCTTTGATGTAACTAAAACCTATTGGAAAATGGTCTGAATCTCTCCACAACCTCAAACAAGCTGACATATCTCAATGCTAGCTTTCCATGTCTCATAATCCTCCTATGTCCCAACCTCGGTGTGACATGTAAGAAAACCTAATCTCCATCCTCGAACTCCAGAGGCTATCTCCATTGATCATCATACGATTTCTATCGAGACTGTGTAGTTCCCATCCTCTACCAAATCAAATACACCTCCTCAGTCATCTCTTGGACAAGACGAGGTTCCAACATAGCTGCCACTCTTCCCTCCAGCCAATATAGGGGTGATCAGAATTGTCTTTTGTAAAAAGCCTCATAAGGTTCCATCTGAATCATCTCATAAAAATTGTTATTTTTAGGAAAAATACACTAGGGGTATATGTATCTCCCTAGATCCCCCATAATCTAGAACTAATGATCAAATAATTTTGTTCCAACACCTGAATCATGCACTCAGACTATCCATTTTTCTGGAGATTGTAAGCTGCAGTAAGAAATACCTGTGTACCCAAATCCTTTTGTAATACTTTCCAGGAATGACAAGTAAAAGGAGAGAATATGTCTGAAATAATAGAGTACCTAACACCATGAAAACGTATAATCTCATAGATGTAAAACCTTCGAATCTCATCAACACTAAAGGTATCCTTGATCGGTAAGAAGTGTGCCACCTTCGTGAGCCCGTCGATAACAAACCGAACTGCATCATTCTCTACAGGAGATATCGGTAACCTTATCACGAAATCCAACATGACCTGATTCCACTTCCACTAAGGAATGGGTAAATTCTTTAAAATCCATGCTGGTCGTTGATGCTCCACCTTCACCTGCTGACAATTGAACTATCTCATAAAAAAACCAATAACATCCCTCTTCATACCTAGCCACCAATACTAACGGTGAAAATATTGATACATCATGGGGACACCATTATGAATGGCCCAAACTGAGGAATGAAGATCCCACATCATCATCTCACATATGTATACTAACACCAATACACGTCCATGAAAATGTAATACATAATGTTCACCTACAGTCCACCCAAGAGTAGGGTCCTCTCCTGACACACTCTCCCATAGGACTGAGCATTCATAATCAAATAGCTGCCTCATTCGCACTCAATCAAGAAGAGTAGAAGTAATAGTTATAAAAGAAATAAATGTATACCCATGTCTATTGTTCACCTCCAAATTCATCTCAGAGAACAGATCCATAAGCTACCACTCACTATTGGCTTCCTAAACTGCCTGTATCTGAGTCCTCTTACTCAACGTATCAGCAACTGCGTTGCCTTTCCTAGGAATATAGGCAAGATCAAAGTCAAAGGACTTAAGGTACTCATCCCGACTTCACTATCTAATATTCATATCACGCTGAGTAAAGATATACTTGATACTTTTGTGGTCAGTGTACACAACAAAATGCTCTCCCAAAAGGTAATGTATCCAATAGTGTAAAGCATTCCCAACTGTAGCTAACTCGAGATCAGGGGTCAATTAATTCCTCTCATGTGGCTTCAACTGCTGAGACCCATACACAATGACTCCTTCCCCTTTCATAAGCACTGCTTCTATTCCGATACTTGAAGAATCACATTTTATGGTGTAACTATTTTCTAGATCTGGAAAAATCAGTATCGGTGCTAAATTCAATGTCTATTTTAGCTCCTAAAAGGCTGAATCGTAGGAATTTTCCACAAGTACTTCACACCCATCTTTTTCAGGTCCAGTAGTGGAACTTCTAAGCATGAAAAGTCTTATAAAAGACGCATGTAGTGACCATCCAGCCCCAAGAAACTCCTTACCTAAAAGACATTATTTGACTGATCCCATGAAACTACTTCTCTCACATTCTATGGGTCTACTGATACTACTTTCTATGTAATAACATTATCATAGAAGTGAATCTGGTCCATCCAAAAGTGATATTTGAGATATTAGAATATAACTAATGATCTCTTAGTGTACTCAAAATGATCTCAAGGTCAGTGTCATGGTCATGTCGAGGATGAGAATACACCATGATATCATCCATGAAGACTACCATAAAAAAATCCAAGTAAGTATGGAACACTATGATCCTTACTTCCAAGAAAACTATCGACGTGTTTGTGAGACCGATCATCATAACCACATACTCTTATTGACCATACCTACTCCGAAAGGATGTAAGTGGTATATATGATGCTATCATGCGCAAATGATGATAACCATATGTCAATCCAATATTTTAAACACCCAGGATCCTCAAAGATGATCAAGGAGACCATCAATCCTTGGAAAAGGATACCAGTTCTTAATTGTTTAATTGTTCAGCTTTCGATAATCCACACAAAGTATCAGGGCACCATCTTCCTTCTTCAAAAATAGGTCAGGTGAACCCCAATGAGAAGTACTAGGTTTGATGAAACCCTTTTCCTACAACTCCTCAAACTACTTCTTGATCTCCTGCAACTCTGGTGTAGCCATACTATAAGGATGAATAGACACCGGTGCTTCCCCTAGAACATGATAATAGAAAATTCTACCTCTATCTTAGGTGGAAGACCTAAAAAATTTTCTGGAAAGACATCCCTGAAATGATTGACCTAGGGAGGAAAGCCTATCTGTGATGTCCCTTGATAATATAGGTAAAAACTAGCAATATGGGTTGTAACACCTATAAACCTGTGATGCTCAGGTCCATCTCTAGTCACATGGACATCCCATTTTCCCTTATATAGAAACAATCCAACCTCTGGTGACTTGAAACTCACCCTATGGCGATAGCAATCGATAACAGCCAGGAAGGGAAAAAACTAGTCCATTCCAGGAATGATGTCATAACCCGTCATCTCTAAGACATAAGAGTCCCCTAAGATGTGTCACCCACCAGCCTCAAGAGGTAACTCATTTCACTTATGTACAAGAGACATTATAATCCCCAATGGAGTGTCCAACTTCATGTTATTATCATAAGTAATGATATAGAACCCAAGGATCTCTATAATAGGCACAAATATAATGATATGGAATTACCCGATATCAACAAGATAAAAAGCTAAAACTGAAGAAAAAAAAATCACACCTATCACCGTAGAAGGACTAGGATCCTTCTCCTTCTAGATATTCTCAAGTGCAAAATCCTGACTTGTTTTACAGTCATGTGAAGCTATCTGAGATCCCTAAGTTGATCCACCCTGCGGCTATTGAAAACCCTGTGTCTGAACACTACGACCATGACCACCACCTCAGCCTTAACGGCGTAAAAAACTCCATCCCCAAGTCTGATGTGGAACTGAAGGTCCTACTCTGGTATGAGGAGCTGAAACAGATCCTTACTCACTAGCTGTTGGAAGGAGGGTGTTGCAAAAATGATGAAGATGTCCCATCATGGCGCAATATCTGCACTCAAATGGGTCCCTCTGGCACTGAGATTTCTTATGCCCCCCTTCCCGCACTATTAGCACATGACCTAGCTACCTAAAGGAAAATCCCACATACTCGGATCTCCACATGTAGACTCCAGGCAGTGCTTCTTACTGTCAATCAAAAAAGTATCAACTGTGGATGTAGAGATGCACTATCCCAATGCTCTAGAATCCCTCTGGTTACACTCGGTGATCAAAACCTAGTTGACTATAGAAGATATTTAAATCAACCTGAAGATGTTCACCAGGGAACAAATTTTATACCTGAGACCACCCTCAAACTTTCTCAGCAGAAATAACTCAACACCCCCCATAATGGGTGTGAAGTGTTACAGTTCTATTATGTGAGAATAATAGTCCATGTATGAGAGAATACCCTACCCCAAACAAATGAACACTAGGGCTCGATCATCCCCCTATTTATATGGTTATAAGTACTCATATAAGGTACATTGGAACTCATCACAATCAATAAATCACTAGCGTCCCACCTTTGATATCACATCCCACCATATCTTGGAGGAATCATGTACGATGTATATAGCAAGATTCACACTTCTCTCTGGAGGAGTCTCGATATGGTAAAAGATAGACAACATGGATTACATCAATGACTCTATAGCTTGAGGTCCTACATCCCCTGAAAAGGTGGTAGGATACTGATACTGAAAACCCCACGTCTACTCTACCATAGACAGGGAAGAATGCGGTTCTCCCTAGAAAGTCTGCATCTTCTTTATGAAGCATTCCTAAAACTGTGCATTCGCACCTGTATCCAGAATGACAGCTAGTTCCATGAATGGAATGACAAGAGGATTTTTTGGTTTTTCTTGTTCTATAGTTTCCAGTGTCTGATCATCACCACGAACCTAGAATACAACTGAAGGAAATCTTGGTGGCTGGACTCTGCAAGGTCAATAACAAAGTTAATGATTATCAAGGATTGAAACATAGAAGTGCAAGAAAGGAAAAGGAGAATAAAATAATCAAGCTTTAAAAATTAGCATTACACAGCATATATAACCCATAAACGGTGTGTTCCCTTAGGCTTTTAACATAGAGTGCACCTCTTCCAAAACTAGTAGTGTAACACCCATACCGACAAAATTTTCTCCTTGAGACACGACATGTACTTGAATGTCCCCTCCTTCCCAAGTACTCTTACATGGCTCGAACTACACTATTCTTTTAGAACAAAACTACATATCAGGAATATGCCAGACGCAGTGTGTACAAGAAGTATTTAATTGACCAGTGTCATTGGTCACATGGATGGATACGTGAATAAAAAAACACTACGTGTACGCCTAGTACATGTCATGTTCAAGAAAATATTTTTTCAACCCATGTCTATACCCACATGGTTGGTCATATGGTAAAAGGATGCACAGAATGTTCATTACATACATGGTGTGTCCTATAAAAGGGTATTTATTCTCATGCCTATGCCCACATGGTAACTCACACGGTCATCATCAACATTGCGTGTAGAAAAATTACACAATGTCTACTTAAGAAAAACATTCTCATCCCCAACAGAAGGATACATGGCATGTATTCATCATTACACACCATTTATTCTTGGTTTTTTCAGATTGTAAGCCTCATAAAACTACTTCAGAACCCCATAAAAACACTGAAACAAACATTAATGTTCCAAATTCCAACTTGTAGGATCCTATACTCCCTCAAATCTAATCTTGGCATAATATTCATGTCATATCATAATATAATTCAATTAATGTTCAATATAATCCACCAAATTCTAACCCAAGAGGTCCCATAAAATCTTAGGGACCATATTTTAGAGTCTATCCAAATGAAACATTGAATATTACAATACCCTGTCAAAATAGAAGATATTATTTCAAGACATCTATCACAACAACATGCATATCTTGCACAATATCTATCAAAACAACATGAAATCAGAAATTTACCGTAAATGGCATGAGAATAATTCCGGACATGTGATCCCTATCCAGTACGTATATAACGCATGATATAGAATACCCTCATATGATTGGGTTACAATAGAAATAGAACCTCATTGATATAAATCTTAATAGCACAGAACATGTGTATCACCCAAAGGTGAAATCAAGTCAATAGTAACAATTGAAAAACCAGAAAATTTTCAATATTCAAGGTAAAATGGATTTTCCTTGTACATAGGTTAGATACTCTGGAGAATAGCTTATTACAAACTTCCCAATACTTCTTATCCCTATATATATTCTCCAAATAGTAACATAAGGAAGAAAAGGAAAACCTCCTCTAATACCACTTTGTAATGTTCGTCATTCTAGGTGACGCCCAAAGGTTCCCCATACCCAATTGGTCTCATGGCCTCAAGCACAGTTCCTCGAACACAAGAGGCTACTAACTATAAGTAAGGGACTTGAGTGTGATAGTGGGGAAACATTTCCATAATTGGAAGTGTATTCACAACGGAATAACAAATAACAAACATTAGAGGAAGTAATAATACCATACAACAAGTAAACTGTGGATACTAAATGTAAATAAAAAACTGGAGCACATATATAAATCATGCATGTAATATATGTGTAGGAAAATATCCAAACAAGTCACAATGCTAGAAATACCATACTAAAAAAAAGTACAAAAGAAAACAAATAAACTCTAATAGCATCGTAAGCCTCAGCATGGTCCCATGCTCTTCTGCTCTACAAAATTCATGTACCTGATGACGAATGGCTCTTATCCTTATCTATACCTGCAACTATATAATCTATTTGGGTCTAATAGCATGACCCAAACAGGGTGTGAGACGAATCTCAATATGCAACCACCACATGATAGGGGCCTAAATGTTTGAAAGTATATACAGTAGCTAATACTTTATATGCAGGAAAGGAATTAATAGTACAAAAATGTATCCAATCCTATATATTCCATTTTCATTCATTAGCATTGAATGTTCATTATTTAATAACGTGTGTATCATAAGAAGGTATCACAAAAGACTACCTAACAAGACTGAATGCAGGCATGTGCTTTAAATTGGAAGACACATAAAAAACATTCAATATTTATATTAACTCTCTGGGTAGATCCCAAAATCCAACCCCTCTGGACAAAATGAAATAGAAAGAAAAAGACACTCTGAAGATGAACTCACCGTCAAATCCCCCTACGGACTTACCATAATAACAACCTACTCTCTGAGGAAGAACTCAACATCAATTCCCCATGTGGTCTCATAATGTAAATTATAGACACTCGAAGGGATCACTCATTTTTAAACCCCTTTGCGGTCTCGTAGCATGAAATATAAAAGACACTCTAAGGAAGCCTACATTGTCAATTCACCATGTGGTCTAACTACACTAGGTTCTCACAGACCTGTGAAATTCAATCATGAATAAACGATATCAGGCAGCCCAATGTAATCTCAACTACTACATGCCTAAACAATTTCAATGCATCTAAAAAGCATTTAACAAGAATCAAAAGTTAATGAGTTCCATCTTATCAATCATGGCAAGGACAAAAGGTAGGACTCATAGGCTACCTGGACCAAATTTCCATAGACATTCAAATAAAGAAACACACACATGGGTTGTTCGTTAAACATTAAATTTCACAACGTTCCAAAAAAAATTCCCTTAGTACAAGAATTAATCTACGACAGATAAAACAGGGTTCAATTTCGTTAGCCCAAAATACCCAAAACATGGGTAATCAGAACTTTGGCATATAAATCTCAACGAAAACCAAAAAAAGGAAAAAAACCACCTTCCTCAATGATTTAAAATGAACACTCTCGAACATCAGACCTTGAATCATCCTTGAATGATGTATATTTATAAAAATATCAAAAAAGTTAAACCTAAAAGAACTCTTTAATGAGGAATAATCAGGAAAAAGGGATCAAGAAGAAGAATGAAATCACTGAGGTGATTCCAATGAAACTGATTGTATTTGATTCAAAGAACAAATGTTAAATCTGGTACTCATAGATGAATTGGTGATTTAATACTCTCCTTTATGAGGCACAACTAGAAGAAGATGAATATAATGGTTAGATGCAACCAAGGTCTGATTAGTCAATTAAAATAAAAAGTGCATGGCGTGTAATTTTAATCAACACGTTGTGTATTTGCCTCAACTGGCCCCCAACATTAGCTATCTCCCACATCACCCCATATGGCCATGTCTCGGCCGTTACACGCCCTAGATGTGATTGTACGTGGTAACTAGGTACACGACGTGTACTACTAAAAACCGGGCGTGTACATAGAAAAATCCCAAAATCTATTTTCTACCTCAAAAACACCTGAAATCAAGATTCATACCTAAAAAGAAGATCCAGGTTCTTACAACTGAACCAGATTTACTTGTCGTTTTAGCCCTGTAATACTGAACCAGTATTACCTTCCATTCCAATCATGTCCATATCATGAGATATAAATATTCACATAATGCATTGGAGGGAGATATAGGTCCCACCCATCTAATTATGAAATTATTTTAACATGTTTCAAAAAAACATAAATCATTCATCATTGCATAACCCAGGAAATAAAATTGGTTCATTTAACATAATTCTATCATAACATAATCCATATAAAATATCATTTGATCATTAACACTATCAAATTATAGTAATAATGAGGATAGAAATATTATCTTATTTAACGAGCATCATCTTAGATGGAAATTAACTATCACAAGAATAATCAAACATAATTCTCGAGGAAAATATCCCTTCTTCTTCAAATACATTATATTTTCTCAAAATTCCATAGAATTTTAAAAGAAATTAATTTAGTTGAAAATAAAATTTAACTTGTGTAAAGGAAGCTTCATAGAAATAAAAAATTATTAAGACATAAAAATCTGTTCATGATGTGTAAGTTAAAAAAAATTCTACAAATACTTTTATTAGACAAGTCAAAAACTTCCTTGTATGGAAAGACAAAGAATGATTCCTTCCTTACGGTGTAGTAAAAACCAAAAAACGAGTAAAATTACTTTAAACACACATAGAAGATAAGTAAACATTTTATGAAAATTTTTTTAGAAAACATAGACATAGATGATAAATATACCCCTAGTAAATAATTATATATAAACAACCTTAGATAAAAATTAGATTGCAAAATTATACCTTACCTTATGTCCGATTTCATCTGTTTGAGTCTGAAACTACTCTTTTTTGGTATCTCTTTTTGGTATGCACAAAAATACCCAGTAAGGTTTCTTTACTTCCAAAGGGTGGCCTCTAGGATGAAGTGATGAAATTTGGGCGGAGCTTTTGGTAGGGGTTGGCCAAGACAATGGGTTGTGGGGGTCTGATTAAAAGAGAAATAGATGTGACCTTTTATAAGAGAAGGGAATGTCACCTTTGGAATGTATTGAAATATTAATTTATTATAAATTCATTCTGAGTTTATAATTCACCCAATCAAATTTATTTCTTAGATAAGATGAGTATGGGTAGAAATATTCTCATAAAATAAAATTTAGATATGTTTCCATTTTATTTTAAACCTTATCGTCTTTATTTATCCTTATTTAAACTATTAAATTTTATTTGTGGTAATAATATTATAAATATTAAGTGGTAATAAATATTTAATTATGTGTTGAAAATTATTCATAATTGTAAACCTTATCTCATTTTAGACTATATAATTTTAACTTTTTTTTTTAAATATTTTTGTGATTTTTAAATAATTAAATAATATTTTATTTCTATAAAATATAACTATTATTAATTTTGACACTAATCATTTATTTGAATTTAAATAAAATCCACACAAAATATAAATTATAAACAAAATATTTAATACACTAATACAATGTCATAGTCACCTAGAAATGTTTTTGAGCACATAAACTAGTTTATATGATATTTATTTTAATATTTTTATAACCATTTATTTTATATTTTTAATAATAAAACAATTTCTACATCACTATTGTGTCATCTTTAATGGAAATTATTTAATATTTAAAAAGATTAAATAAATTCACATGATGTAGATAATTTCCTTAGCATTCTGGAGACCTTTTATGTTAAACATTTTATCATTTCAACATCTATATTAAAATTATTATACTTATAAGATATATGAGAGTGATATGTTATCACCTTCTTTTGTTTTAATTATAATTAAATCTTTTCCATGGGAAAAAAATTCCATTAAATGAATCAATTCCAACCCATATGTGTATTTTTATACTTTATTTCATCCCATAGGATATTTTTAGGTTTTAGGGTAATTTTATTATCTTTATCATATTGTTAGTAACATTAATTTACCTGATTTACCTTTAACTATGGTAAATAAAAACTAATGTAGTTTCTATTCATAATATCGAAAAAAATAAAAGTAACCTATTAAAATAATTTATAAACACATATTCCAAATATGGGATCCATTTTTCATAATTTAAAAAACATAGTTGAAGAAATTAATTTAAAATTAATTCATGTTCTCAACACCAAAAAGCAGGATTTTAAGAAGTAAAAACTTATAAAAAGGTATTCATTTGTTTATGACCACTATAAAGGTGAAATTAATTACAATGTTTAACATTGGATAAAATGAAAAATACATAATACAATTAAACCTCAAAACTAATTAGAATGATATTCTATCTACGTACAAAATTAGACGAAAATGTAATTTTGAATTAAAATGCAGTATTTTTCACTATTAATCAAAATATGAATTTCATTAGAAAAATACCAAAATTTCAACCATGTTAAATTATGATTACCCATTTCAAAATTAGATTTTTATTTTGTTCAATATAATATAAAAAAGTTTAAAAAACTATATTCAAAATTGGGGCCCCATCAAAAGGCAGCAAAACTGCATTTTTTGAAAAATACTTTTTTTATTTGAAAAATTTAATTTTTTCTTATATCATGTCATAGAAAATAGATAATATAAATGTTAATATTATATAAAATTTTAAATTTGGTTATAAAAATTCATAACAGCCAGCTTATATAAAATTATAATAATATATAGTTGTTTATGGAAACTTGGTATTACGTATAACACAATCCATCGAGAAAAGTCTCTCTTCCGTGTAATGGAAGCCAAGTCAGTGTTGAGTTTATTAAAAGCTTACATTAATGTTGCATATAATATAATCCAAACATAGATATTCTTTACACTGAAAAAAATCTATACTCAGTGTTTCATGAAATTAATTCTGTCAAACGAACTTGAAATTGTGTGAAAGACAAGCCAAGTATAGTGTTGCGTATACTACAAGCTAATAAGGTTTTGTGTATAGAACCAGCTAATCATGGTGTAGCGTACAACACAAGATATATAAGAAATTAAAAATAATATATCTCATAAAATCTCAGGGTGATATAGATTTCATGAAATTTAAGGGAAATATAGAAATCCCCAACCTCATACCAAAACATGGTTTCTCAATCACCATATCGGTGTTACTCTATCACGTGTTTAATTACACATCACCGCCACCAAATCGAAAGTCAAAAATAACCACTAGCCAAAAAACTAACATATATATCTTCTCATTGTCTATCTCGACTACATTTTACTAGATCCTATATAACACTTTTCAACAAAGATAAACAATGATATGCATTTATATTTGAACATAGAAATAGGGAATTTTTGTTCACTACATGATCATTATGTTTTGTGATTGAGTTCTCAATCAAACCATCCATCCACACAATATCACCAAGGACACAACAATTCGGCTTATAATAAAATTCAAACGATGCTTTCTACAAATCAATATAAAATTGGAATAACATATATACAAAGAGATTCATTTTTAAAATATTATAATTTAACTACATAATGAAATTCAATTCAACCATAATGTATTATAATATTATTTTATTTTGGAACCAAATACTCATTCATAAAATGTTCTGAAATATATATATAATTTGAATATTCATTCATAAGGTTAACACAATTCACTATCAAATTAACTAGAATCTTTCTAAATAATCTTACTGTATCATCCATGGGGACCCCATAACAATCAAAGGGGATATCTATCATTAATTAATTTAGATTCCAAATATCTAAACTATTCATATTTGTCTCAGAAGTAGAATTTTTTCCCTATTTTATGAAAAAAACCTATTAGCATAATGAAGTTCCATAACATCATTCCTATTAAAATGCATACCTATAACCAGCACCCTCAAATAACCTAATGAAGAAACTGGCATGACAATTGGTTTCCTCGTTGTAGCATCACCACATGTTAAACCTAGGGAATGCGGATTAGTGAAACACTTTCTATTTTGAATTAATATCATTGGAAAAAGTAAAATTAACTTCAGAACATGTATTTGGTAAATTTCTTGTGGAAAAATAAATTTAGAAATGATAAAACATTCACAGTACACTTATACAAACCTCGCAATTAAAAACCCTTGTATTTATCAGCGCTAGAAAAAAATGCTGATAAATGAAATTTTATATTGGCTAAGGAAAGTGTTGATAATTTTAATATTTTATCATATCTTTATTTTTAGCATGGATAAAGGGTACCCTTTATCAGCACTGATAAATATTTCTTTCATCAGCTCTTTTTTTTGCACCGATGAAGGTATGAAAAATAAAATAAAATAAATAAATAAATAAAAATTAAAAATAGAGTTTATTAAAAAAATATTACAAATTCTACGAATTAAATAATTATTAATAAAAACTAATAACTTGATTATACATTATTAAATATTAAAAACATTATGAATTAGATAATTATGATAATTAATGTTATTAAATTTCATATATTACATATATTGATATATATTAATGTATATAAATATGATTTAAATATTTAAAAATATTAATACGCGATGACTTAAATAGTCATATATTTACTGAATAATGGTTTATAATTAAAAAATAATATGAATTAGAAATATTGACTAATTACATAGCACTTGACATATAATTTAATGTCATTAGACTTTTCAATTTAACATAGATCAAATCTAAGTTATATTGATTTCAAATATATGTAATTATTGTATTTTTATATATAATGCACTCACATAGAACTTGTCCAATTTTTCAATATTGTTAAAGTGTACAAATGCTTAATTTATTCAATTTCATCCATTTTTAATATATAGGCATGCACTTAAAATTAGATATTCAATAATAATGTTTAAAAAATTTGTAAAAAAAATTATAAATAACATTATTTATAAATATTCATTTAATATACTAATACAATTATATATTTATAGTCATAAATAAATAAAGATTGTTTTAAAAGTTGTATATAGTTATGAATAAATAATTATATATTTTTAAAAAATTATTAAATTTATAATAATTTTACTAAAATAATGAATATAGTTACTATATTTATATATATTTATTAAATATATATTTGAATAATTATATAAAAATATATAATTATATAATTATTATTTTTTAAAATAAATCTATAAATATAAATAAATAATTATAGAGTTATAATAAATATATTAAATAAAGAATATATTTACTATATTAATATTTGTATATATTTATTATTTATATATAAATATTTACATTTTTGTATTTTTAATTATAATTATAAATCATTTGTCAGTTCTTAAGTTATAAGAATGGATAAAAGATCCCTTTTAACACTTCTATCATGCTGATAAAGGAGAGGCTATATCAGGGCTACCAAATGTGCTGATGAAATTAACATTTATCAGCGCTATAATTTTAGCACTGATAAAGATTGATTTTTTCAGTGCTTCTTTAGCGCTGATAAAGACCTACCTTTAATAGTGTAAAAAAGTGATGATAATGAGTCCATTTTTTCAACTCTTAAGTAATCAGTGCTGATAAAAGTTTCCAAATATAATTAAAAAATATAAACAGTTTGGGTACCTATCATGGTATCGGTAGATATCCATGAAAGCCACCCGCTTTCGGTTCTCCTCCTCGGTGAATCGAACCTCAAATCACACAACTCAACTGCCTATCGAACATCAAAAATGACATCAAATGTTCAATTAAAGTTAGGTTTTCAAAGAGGGAATCTGATGTTCTCTATCTTAGTTAGGTACGCCTTCTAATTTTCGTTGTGTATTTTCTATTTTGATTTGGATTTCTTCTTCTATGATGTTGTAGTTTTTGGTATGGTTATTGTATACTAGCGAGGTAGGCCTTTGGATTTTCTCAGTTTCCAATTTTGATTCAACTCTTGATCGCTCATGGAGAGTTTATTATCTCTAGACTCAATGGTGACACATGAAGTCACATGGAGTTTAGTTGGTAGTTTTACATTGTTTACATTTCTCAAATTGATCACCCAAAGCTATCATAAATATTTTTGTTTCTGTATATTTTTAATAGTATTCCATACATGGGAAATTTTAGAAATTGAGACTAGGGATTTTGTGTTTGATGTAGTTGAAGGTAGTTTAAGGGATTTATTTTATATTATACTGATTCATATATTCTTTTTTCTACTTATCTGAGATGGTGTGGGAATTTAATGTATGGATGCATCATTCTATTTTTTCTTTTATTTATCTTTTTACTAGTTTTATTTATTTTTTCATCCAGATGTTTCCCACAATGTTGTTTTTCATTCCTTTGTGCTTGTTTCCAGCCTGAGGGGGATCGAGAATGCCCCTTGGACACTATCATGGAACAAATCATGTGTTTCATATATGGTTTTCTAATATTTTATTTAGAAACTATATCTATTGGTAAACAATTTGTACCTTTTCTCAACAATCCAACTTCCTATGTCTCTACAATTTTTGAAAAATCTATTTTAATTTTCTCCCTTTTAAGGTTAATCCAAAAAAATAAATCCTTTTAATAATAATTTATGAAATATTATACCAAGATGCTATATATAATTTTTCAACTACATTATTATTTTTCATCATATCCTGCTCCCCTCTTTCAATAATTTTCAAAAAAAAATATCCTTTTGAGGTTACCCCTTTCAAGTTATACCACTTTTTTGAGACCAATATACCACAATAAGAAATTATAATTTCTTGCTTGTAAATGTAGATTTTTATGAATTTTACCCCCATTTATAGTATTTAATTGACAAAAAACAACTGGATTTATATGGAGTCATTTTGATACCTAGCTATTTGAGATGTAGAATAATAGTATGTTAAAATATTTTACTATCAAAAAAGATCTCATATAACAGAACTAACAAACTCCATGATATAGATTTACATTCTATCCACAATATTTGAAAATTTTATTCAATTTTCAACAGGTGTCGACATGGGTCTTCAATATTTCTTTTGAAATCTATAAAACACTTCCCTCACATACATGGATTGGGAGATAAATATAACATGAATTCCATGAGTCGCCTATAATCTAAGGAAAATGTCAACTCACTAATCAAAAACATTTAGACATTGGACATTATTAATTTAGAAAATTATTATCATCGTTCATCTATTGGAACTCAAAATAATATGTCATCCACATTGATAAACACTTTCAATATATCAATAAAATTATATTTTATGTAATTATTTTAACCAATTCCTCATTTTTTTAATTAATGTTTCATTAATAATTCATCTAACCTTCAATACCAAGATCATAGTTCTTGTTTCAATTCATCCATCACATTTTTCACTATTCTTGTATTAAATAATGAGAAAACTATATGTTTGAAAGATGTAAAATTCCTATTCATGTAATCCATTAGTAAATACTAATTTTACATCCAGTTTGAGTACCTTGAATTTTCTTGGGATGGTTCGGTGTTGTGATATGACATGCCACGATTCTTGAGATGTTTTAAAATATTTAGATACCATTAATTTCAAATGTAATAATTCCTTAAGTTTCTACATCACTTGTTCCAATACATTTTTATAAATTCAAGTTTATTGAACGAGAGTGTATTATTCTTGTTTATCATATTTGAGTTTCTTGTTACTCCATAATTTCCAATATTATATTTTAATTTATTTAGTGGATTTAAGAATGATTTGATGTTGATTAATTATTTTCTTATATTCAATTACACATTTTATTCAACATACAAAGATTATTTGAAACATTCAAATATTGAATCTATATTATTATAATTTTCTATAACTTTCTCTTTGGATAATTAATATCTTACGTGTATTTATTTTTATATTGTATAAATTTTCTATTTTATGAACCCAATAGGATGTATATGAACTAAAAATGGATTTATGATAATCGGTTGTCAAATTAATATGAATATGTAGTTAAAGGGTCCATCAAGATTTCAGGAGAGAATTCAAATGACCCTTCTGAAATCCCTTATCTGTGTTTACGTTGTTGTTATTCAATACTAATTAGACTGTAAGGGTTTGGAGAAAAGTTTCTTTGTTAGGGAATAGATCAACTCTATAAAAGTTGAACTAAAAATCTAGAGAAACCGAATGTCAAAATCGATTGGGATGATACTATGTTTTTTGAATAACTTGATATGAATACCATTGTAAATGATAGTAGAGATCGCATGAATGAAATTCCAATGGCAATTGAAAATGACCTTCATGATTGTCTAAATTTTTTTGAGGAGTTAAATAGTTATTCCAAGAAACCGTTGTATATCATTTTTACTATATACACAACATTGTCTCCTATTTTGAAGTTATATAATTTGAAAGCTGGAAGTGGATGGAGTGACACAAGCTTTACAGAACTACTTGGTCTTATAAAAGATGTTCTTCTAGAAGAAATTGAACTACCATGGAAAACATATGATGTTAAATTAATGTTACATTCAATGGTAATGATCTCTAAAAATTACATACTTTTACAAATGATTGTATATTTTTTCTCAAGGATCATGAATCACTCATAAAATTCCCTAAGTGTTGTACAAATCAATAAAATAAAAATTAATCATGTCCTTTGAAATTGGTATGGTATATTCATGTCGTTTAATTATTTAGAAGATTATATAGATGTCAGGAATCTATAAGACAATTCACATGTAATGAAGATACAACAATTAAATATGTGAACCTGTATCATCAGGAAGAATCTCCTTAGTGGAAGAAAATTGATTATGAGTTTCCTAAATTTACAGATGAGCCAAGAAACATTTGTCTTGCATTTTCTACATATAGAATAGATCCTTTAGGTGTATAGTTTATTACTCAAAATACATGGATAATTATGTTTGTAAATTATAAATTTTCCACAAGGTTATGCATGAAGCACAAATAAATTATTTGGTATCCTCTTATATATGGACCAAAATAACCCAGTAATGATATTGATGACTATTTGGATCCATTTATTGAAGATCTGAAAATGATTTCGGATACAGGTATTACAATGTTTGATTTTCATAGAAGTGAAAAATTCAAATTGATTCCCATATTGTATTGAATGATAAATGACATCCCCGCTTATATAAATTTATCAGGATATAGAATGAATGAAATTTTGTGGTTTTCCATTTGAGAAAAATGAACAAACTTAGTTTGGTTGAAACATTCCCTGAATATCATGTTTTTCAGACATCAGAAATATTTACCTCAACAACATAAATACTGAGCCTAGAAATCTACATTTGATGGGAATATAAAATAAGGTATAACATAATCTCCCACAATGGTCGATCAACTATTCAAAAAAGTAAAAAGGATTGACACTATTTTCAAAAAATATTTTCAAAAACCTTATAATATCGGTTTGGAAGAAGGGATCAATTTTCATTGAATTAATTTATTTGAATTGTTTGTATGTCTGAAATTTTATTGATGTCATGTATGTAGAAAAAAATCATTTCATAGAGTTATTTCCATGTTACAAAATGTTCCCAGAAAAAAAGATGGCATCAAGGCTAGGATATATTTTTTTGAAATGGGGATAATGTAAGAGTTGTCACTGGTGAAGGGTAAAAGGATGAATTCCCTTCCTCTAGAATCTTACACTCTATCCAGATAAGAAAAATTGAAATTTTTTTATTTAATTACTAGTGTAAAAGTTCCACATGGTTATTCATCAAATATGAATAAAGTCATGCCAATGACTAATTTGATGTTAAATGGACCAAAATCACAAGAAATTCATGTTTTGATGAATGATTTAAGGCATATTTCTTTACATTACTTCATATCTCCAAATTTATGACAAAAATTAACCAGAGTTTTCTTCTTTTTCAAATCCATATGTAGAAAATTTGTAGACTCGAAAAAGATACTTATCATGAATTAGGACAATTCAGTAATATTATATTAATTATATGTGTTCTTCCGACAATCCTTCATTGATATAATGGTCTTCCTGATGGTTCACATGGTCAGAGAGGTTCAACTATGTGTTCCTATCAATACATATGGATGTACCCCATTGAACGGTATGTGAATATATTGAAAGGGTATGTCGATAATCTAATTAGTCTAGAAGGTTGTATTACAGAACAATATGTCATTGAAGAAGATATTGAATTCTATACCGATTACCTATCAGATGTTGAAAGCATCAGTCTCCCAATGTTTTTTCATAGAAAACACCATATGGATAAAGGGATTTACAATAGATATGTTATTTCAATTAGCATTATAGATTTAAAGAAATAACATATTTATATATTACATAATAGTGAAGATATTGATTCGTACATTTAATCCCATAAATAAATTCTTAGATATTTGAATCGTTCAAGGGCAGAAGGATGGATACAAAATATACATAATAAATAGTTTATAGGATGGTTTAGAGATCAAATTTATAAATATTTGTATTAAAATAAATATTCAATTGTTGAAAAACTTCAACGACTCGATAGAGGACCAAATTCAAATGATATATCTTAAACTTTCTCCATAAACAATTGTTATATTTTTTATTATAAAATACATGATGTATTTAGTACGACGAAAAAAATTGGTGTTACTCTTATGGATGAAGCGATGCATATATCATTATCCAAGGATAAAAATCCAATTTATTCAAATATGTGATATTTTGGGGTTATCAATTAGATATACAAGTTGTATTATACAAAATATAAAGTTCCTCATTTACATTGAAAATGGGTTGATAATATAAATGGAGTGAATGTTGTTGAACTGGGATTTTTGAAGGAGAATTTCAGTGTAGAAGGGGGAAAATATGAGATTTTTATATTGGAATCACAATCAGTGAAAGTATTTTATGTCTTTGATGCAAAAAACGGAATTGGATGATTTTCCTGCTGGTGACTAAAACAAATGTTGAGTCAATGAAAACTCAATCTAGGATGTCCCTTTCACTAGTAAATCACAATAAGTTCATGTTAGTCCTAATGTTGATAATTTCTTATATTCTATAGGAGACCACCAAGAGGGGATTTGGATTCTCAATAGAAGAATCAAACCCATGAAACCTTTAAAAAACAAAATAGGGTTCAATGATATGGTAAATTTTTTTAATATACTATATTTTTTCTAATAATATTATATGATTTGTACTACATTAACATAATCTAAATTAGATGTCTGACTAATCATGCATAAAAATTCTTCTACACATAATAAATGAACAAAATAAAAAAAGTAAACCCTTTGGAAAGACGTAAATATAATGTTACGATATACTTTCACTATTTTACTGAAATATCATATTATGAAATATTGATTTAATTTTCTTTATTCATTGTAGATTTCATTTATTTTTGATGATTTGTGTCCATGTGTCATGCCTTTGAGGGAAAGGAAATGAAACTATCTCTTCTCAATCATAGATGTAATCTTGATGTTTTCCAAGTAAAATCGTGGACTATGGAAATAATTTTTTGTTTCATATTTAGTTTTAATTTACTTATTTTTAGTATTACTCATATAATAATTGTTTTGTTATATAGGATGATTATTTTGTTTGATTTGGGGTTCTCTTTACAACTTTCATTCTTCTACTTCCTTCAAACCTTTTCACCCCTATCATGGTACATTTATCACTATATTTCATATTGCCTCCACTACCTTTGTTAGAAGAGAATTGATACAACATCCACTAAATTATATAAGTTATCTTGATGTTTTCATAGTAAAGTCATTTTCAATAGAATTAATGTACTTTTTTCCTATTAATGTTTTATTTATTTCTTTTTATTATTACTCACATAATAATTGTTTTCTTATATAGGAGGATGCTTTTGATCGAGTTTCTTGTGAACTATCAAACTTTCATGCTTCTTATCCCTTAAAACATTTTCACCTCTATAGTGGTGAATTTATCTATTTATTTAATGTTACATCCACTAACATTTCAGGAAGACCAAAGATGATTCCTCTACTCCATTACATAGGTAATCTTGATGTTTTCACAATAAAATCATTTTCCATAGAATTAATGTATTATTTCATATTTATGATTAAATTTTTTAATATTACTCTCATAATAATTGTTTTCTTATACTGTTGGATTCATTGGTTTTTTTGGGGTTCTCTGTCCAATATTCATGCTTCCTCTCCTTTAAAATCTTTTTACCCCTACAATGTTGCATTTATCACATTCTTTCAACTTCTCTCCACTTCTTTTGGAGGAAGAGAAATGATGATACTACTTATTAATTAGAAATGTAATCATGATGTTGGAGCAGGAAAATTATTATACATAGAATTAATGAATTGTTTCATATTTATGTTTAATTTATTTATTTTTAGTTTTACTGATATAATATTTATTTTCTTATACAGTTGGATAATTTTGTTCGAGTTGGGGTGATTTTTCCTTATTTCATCACTTTCTACACAAAAAATCCACTGAATTCTTCTCCATATAATCCTTGCACCCCTAAAGTGTATACATTTATCACATTACTTCAAGCTACATCCACTGCTAAATCATAGTGATAATCCTGATATTTTCACAATAAAATCATTTTATATAGAATTAATGTATTATTTTATATTTATGTTTAATTTATTTTTTAAGTATTAATCTTAATAATTAATTTTTATACAGGTGGATTGTTTTTTTCAATTTTATGTGGTTTATTCAAAACTACTGATGAAATTTTGACAGTTAGATAAATAAAGTCAATGGAAATCTTGGTAATATTGATAGCTAGGATTATTTTGAGACTTTATGATGTGTAGGAATCAGCTGCACCATAATCTGACACACGATGTGACCGGTGTGAATCTAATTACTTCTTTATATTTTGAATATAAGTTTAGTAAAAAATAAAATAGACTCAATGTATATGTTATGAGTTTAAATAAACATTTTACTACAAAAAATTTCACTCATTGAAAAATGAATAAATAATCTTGGATTTTAATGATAATTTATTTAATTGATTCATAAATAATTTGTGATGTGTTGGAATGGGTCTCGTGTCAAACCAATAAACAATGTGAGTCATATGAGTCAAAGTGCATGTTTCATGTTTAAGATGACATATTAGTAAAAAATACAAGTTACATACTCAAAACCAATAAAACACATTGAGATTGTTTTGATATTTTGGAAAAAAATCCACAAGTGAGTTGGAACATACAGGAATCACTTGTACCTCAATCCGATGTATGGTGTGACTAGTATAACCCTATGTCTGTCTTTATTTAAAATTGACATGGATTTTAGTAAAAAAAACAAACTTACCAAGTTAAAAAAACCACACATTCATACTGTTTCGATACATAATTATAATGATCCATAAGTGATTTGAGATGTTCATGAATCTGCCACACCTCAATCTGATGCACGGTGTGACCCTTATGACTCATAGTGAATGTTTTTATTTAAAATTCACATCAAATTTAGTAAAAGTGCCAACTGACCAAATCAAAACAGATAAAAAACATTAATTTGTAAAAATACATTAAAAAAACAATACATAATTCAATTTTGATGTGTAGGAATCAGACGCACCTCAATATGATGCACACTATTACTGGTATGACTCCAAGTGCATATTTTTATTTAAAAATGAGATCAATTTTATTAAAATTAACACTTTTTGTTAATTTATTTCATTATATTATAACTAACTTAATAATTGTTTTCATATGTATGTGTGTTTTATTTTCTCAAGTAGGGGTGGTTTTTTCAGCAATATCACAAGTTTGGTCAGGATTAAATGATAATGGAACATGGATGTTTTTGAACATACACACTTTAGTGGTGCTCAAGTGTGATATCATAGTAAACTATAGTATGAAACCATATCATTACTTTTAAAATCATTGATACAGGACACATTTATCATAACTTTTAAAAGAACTCGTAAAGGTCTACTCGATAAGTGCTTATAGAAGTGCTAATAAAAGTCTATTTTATCAATGTACATAAAATCACAGATAAAAGTTCATTTATCATGGCTTATATAAGTGCTAATAAAGGACCCTTTATCAGAACATTTAAAAGCACTGATAAACGGTTCCTTTTGGGGTGCTAAATTAAAGTGCTGAAAAACGTTGCAATTATTAGTGCTTTTTGAACACTGATAAAGGACCCCTTTATTAATGCCTTTTCAATTCTGATAAAATACAATTTTTTTTAACCTTGATCATGTATTCAGATATTTTCCTAGCATTGATAGTGGCTATTTCTAGCTTTGTTAAAGGAATGTTCTGTAGTAGTGGTAATAATAATAAAAATATACATAAGTATGATAATTTATGACTTCACATACATACAATTATAATGTTTACATTATCAAAATTAATCAAATAATGAAGAAAAATCAATTTAAATATAATAAAATATCTACAATATAGTAAATGAATAACATATAATATTGGTTATTGGGAAGCTAATGGATGATTGCATATACAATCATTATATCCTTCAATCATATCATTATCCTTCTCCATAATTACAACATAGACATCATCTACCATTTTATGAAAAATAATTTTCATACATTGATTGTAAAATAAGTCTATTTCTTTATGTTGGTGGGATTCAATGTCAGAGGTCAAATATTACACTTTATCACTCATATCATACATGTATCTCTTTTTTATGTGAATAACTACATTGAACCCTTAATCTACAACATCTTCCACATAATATACTACTTTATCTTGTGATGATAAGATATATATATCTTATAGTCCATGATCAATTAAAACCATCAATAGAGATAATTTCATAGATGTAAATTGCAAGGAATCACTTTTAATACCCCTGTTAATATCGACCAAACCGTATTTGAATACAATAACTAAAAAATAACCATGGTAGTTTAATTTGATGATATCATTATACTATATATAGTTTCCAATTTCAAAAACTATAAATATACCACTATTGTGTGTTATTAAAAATTCACCGCAATTATCTATACGAAATTTAAATCCATTTTCCAAGAAAATGTCAAACCTTAAAGCCGGTTTTAGAGAACCTCGGGCCATAATTTTCAAATCTTCTAACAAATCAACTCAAGTATTGATATTCATGATCTAAAAAAAGTCATACAAATTATTATATTTAACACATATATTTTTCAACCTAATAATGATATTAATTGTAATATTTGTAATCTTACACAATGTGAAAACTATTCTACATGCTCTATATTTATATATATTTTTATATCATTATCATTTCTTGTTCAACTTCTCATTTGTCTGTATTTTTGTATCTGTAGATGTTCAATAAATTTATTTTCAATTTTACTATATAGAACCATATATCTACATGATTAAAATAATTAAATTTCTAGTAGTGTAATACTTGAGATCTTCCCAACTGATCGGCCAATAATAGGAAATATTTTTCATTTCCTGTGTGGTTTAGATTGAGTATATATGTCATTAAAAAATCCGACTTAATTGAATCTTTTATCAATAGTATCCAAGAATCTAGAAAAAAAGGAAAACAATCCAATTATAAACAATATACCTCTCAATTGGATACATTAATCAATAATGTATGAGACCTCTTAATTTAGTTTCATTCACAAAATGAATAATAAAATGCATCATGACAACAAAAAAATTAAGGTGGAAGGATCTTCCCTATTGTAAAAATTTCAAGTAAACAATATGTCTAGAAGATTTTAATCTCTTCTAGTTGTATAGTTTTCTCAAAAAATTTTCTAATGAATGTAAAAATTTGAAATATAAATATAGTAACCCTTTCTAGTAACAATACACACACTGAAAATGGAAGTAACTTTTGTTACAAAATATGTAAATCATGATATTTCAATCATGGAAAATATGATGATTTAATTTGAAACACCTATAGATTTTACTAGAATACCCATCATATACCTTTACATGTTTTAAAATTTTAAGGAATGTATCTTTATCCCTATTTTCATTGAAAAAATTGTCATAGAATACCTTTCATTCACATCTGGAAATAAATAATTCTTTATATTCATTGTTTGTAATTCCTTAAAATAATTGTGATGGTCCTTCAATTTTCGATTATCATTATGCAATTGGAAGATAAAATTGTCACAATGATTCTTATCGATATGCATAACATCAATATTATGATGTAGAAAATTAAATTTCCAATATGTATGTTTGAAAAACAATATATTTTCATCCATCGTTGTGTTCCAACTTCAATTGATGATTCACTTAGAATTAATTTACCAACATCATTAAAATGATTCACCTTCCCAAACATTGTTTCAATATTTCCATATTGTTCTAATATTTTAGAACATGATAACAAATTTTGGAGGTGGTTTACGATCAAAAAACCATTGAATTTTGACTTGTTAAACTAAAATCTATGACATGAATGTTGAAATAAGAGATAGAACAAGAAGAACTAGTTTTTACATTAATGTAGTCATTCAGGGTCAAAATAAAATTTACAAATTGAATATTCCATAACCTTATAATTATTCCAATAAGAAAAGTTCCCATGTCTATGGAAGTCACTAATGGTTCACATTAGAGCAGCCAGTATTGTGACAATTGTTCTATAATAATCATCATAGGTCTCAATACTTTTTCCCTCTATAAATCCTATAATTCATCAATTAGTGAGTTAAAGTATTCATAAATAAACTTCCAAATCATTTTTTATCATAATATTCATTTTTTTAATGATAAAAGATGATTATTTCATACAAATCAATAAAGGTATAATATAGGGGATAGAAAACAACTAGCCAAATTATATAACTGCTACACAGTGTCCTAAATGGATTGAATATGTGAGAATCAAATCATAATTTCACAATCCTAGGATCATATGAGAAATATTTTTCTAATGATTCTAATGAATTCTATTTTTCTAAATATCTTGGATGTCACATTACACCATCATTTTTATTGTCTATAGAATGTCACTACATGAGCACTATAGTATTCGATGACTTGAAAAATCTTATTAGTCGAGGTTTTAAAGGGATGTAATGAAAAACGTTTTTAGGTGTTTTATTTTTATTCTTCTTATTTATAGAACTATATCTATTCAGACATACAACATCACTAATTGACTTCCATCTAGAATATGAACATTTCTCTCAATCTGATCTAGTTGATACCTCTCCCTAGTAGTGAAAACAATCACTTGGAAAAGCATGTATTTTTTTTATAATTCAGATCAATCTTGGTAACAAATTTTTTTCATATCATAAAATGTATCAAGGAGCTTATCTATGGGAAAGGATTCATGAAATGAATCCAAATTCATGAACATTTCCTTATTTTAAATTCTCTATAATTATATGATATCATATAAATTTATCATAAATGAATGTTTTTAATATTTCATACATCCACCATACAGGTATTGATTTCCATCATCAACTAAATCATGAAATACATTTTTCTTCTCGATGAAGTTCCATGTTACATTAGTCTTTGAATAATGTATAGTAAGATCTAGTGATATTATTCGATCATGAATTGTGTGTCCTATTTCCCCAAAAAATCATCTATCATGTTACTATTTTTATCATCCTCAACTAATTTTTTTGATACACTTTGATGTTGTTGTTATTGTCTTGAAATTCCAAAAGAATCCATTATAACATTTTCATTTCATTTTCCTCTGTCGATGTAGTTGAGAGATCATTCTATTGACAAACATCAGGGATAAAACAATATATAACATCTGATTCTCCATGCCAAATCCATCAGAAATATTTTGAAAGGAATTTTTCAATTTCAAGTGTTCATAATCATCATGTCTCTTCAACCATTGTATAAATTTACATTTACAACATGGATATATTATTGTCCCATCAAAAAATAAATTGAAAATTGAAAATTATAAAAAGTCCTTTAATCAATTAGAATATTTAGGGGTGTTCCATGGTAATGTATCCGACATTTATCCATATTTCATAACATTCCTACATATAACTAATGAATATTAAAACCCAAAAAATACTTTGTCATTTAAAAACAATTTATAATTTATTAAAAATAAAAAATATAAAAACTTATTTGTTCTTTTTAATTTTATTACATTATTAGACAACATCCTTTTTCAGATTTTAATAAGAATGTATATAATCCATCACACTATACGGTTATAGATGATCTCAAATTTCTCATTTAGATAAATAGATGTTAAACCATAAAGGAGAAACCCCCAATTTTAAACCATAAAATCTTATGGTAACATTAAATCAATGAGGCACAACCACAATTAATAATTACATAATCAGTATAAAGCATGCAAAAATATATAAACAAGATAGAAAAAACATGAAACACCCAAATAATTGCTATTAAAAATGAATTTCAAAGAACCCCACTCCTAACACAAAAACATCCCATAATGAATTTAACATTTAATGAATGTTAATTATAATTTTAACCAAACATATATTATACAAAATTAATTGAAATAGATTTTAAAAAAAATTAAATTATGGAATTCCAGTGTGGTCAAACATGTGTACCTCAGCATACCTTGATGTGAGGTGTTGTGAGGCACACCAGGTGCACCTCACCAGTGGTGATGCAGTGCGACCTCACTAAGGTGAACCAATGGCGTGTGGACTGTGTGCCAATATGAGATTCACAAAATCACAAGTAATGTAAATATTTTTAGAGAAGATAGAAGAATGATGTGGTCATTATTAAATACAACCCAAAATACTTCATAAGAATTAGCAATATGAAATGCGTTATTTCTATGTTAATAGAGTTCACTTCCAAATACCAAGTACAAATTTAACTAGAGTAAATATAGATAACTCATAATAATGAAACCATGAAATTTACACCTATATAAAACATGAAAAATAAATACATGTCAAAGTGTATATACATGGTTTGAACTAATTCCCTAGAGGATACCATCAATAATCCATATATTTTATTTTATATGAGAAACATAAAATTCATGTATTATAATAATTTATATTTAAATATGTATATACATTTTAATGTTGTTAAAATAAATAAATAATACCCAATCGAGTTTACTTTACAAAAAACATTACTTTAATGAAAAATAAATATTTCCATTATTCACCCTTTCAAATTATTTTTTGAAAATAATTAAAGTATATAAAAATGGAAAAAACCCATTTAAGATATTAAAGAAGAAATTATCTTATTTTAGTATATTATTGATTATGAATGTATATTTTTTATTCATAGTTTCAAAACCACTTATATTTTCAATCATAATATAAATACATAATGTATGAAGAAAGAAACACCATAAAACCATGAAAAAAATAACTAAAATATCAACAAATACAAGATAAAAATAGTGTAACAGAATATACATAATTATAAAATACCATATAAAAACATTGATACAATACTAGTCATACTTGGGTGGAACCATATATTAGACCATCAAGAAATACTATAAAAATAAGCCTTTTACCAGTGACAAAATATATGTTGGGTGGAACTCCTCATATCCTAAGCATAAACTATATTACCAATTCACAACTAGTGTATTGTCTCAAGTAGTATAGAAATCATAAATATATTTCCCATTTACCTACCCAAGGATTACCATGAAGTACCTAAAGTTAGGTGTGGAGATAATCATGACATCATATTATAATATAAATATAACCAAATATGAAACCTCCATATCACCTTTGAAACCCGTTGAAATAATTAGACCCTTACAATATTGATAACTTATAATAAATAATTCACATGTGAGATCCAAAACAATACAAGACAAAACCAAAGGAGAAACCACTATAGAGGTGTAATTTATATTAAAAAAACACTTTACACTTAAAAAAAGCCTTTGTTTTTTATAAAATAAATTGAAACCACAAACTAACCATAGAAGATCAAAAAATAATTTAAAATTCAATGAAATATCACTTGAATTAAAATTAAATCCAATAAATATATCAACAATATAATCTCATTACCATATTTGGTATGAAAAAATAACGAATATGATTTTATGAACAAAAATACCCATATAAAGGGATGACAGGTTCTATAATTTAATGACCTAAACAAAGGGAACCTTCCTAAAACCTACATCCCTTGAAAACTATGATGAAACTGCACATAGAAATTTCCCATGATACTCTATAAAATTAAGAGGAACCTAAAAATAGAAAAATAACTATTTTAATTTGATAAAATGGAGAATAAAACGGTGAAACCATAACTTAAATATGTAAAAAACCATAGACTTCAATGAACATCAATAGAACATGCCTCAAAAAACCCTTATGAACCCTAAGAAGAAAAAATAGATAAATGAAACCATCCTAATTCCTTAAAGTTCAACCATTGGTTGAGTTGAAAAAAAATGGGAGGGGAAAAGAGGGAGGAGGGGGTATGAGGGAGTGGTGGTGACGAGGAATGAGGAACATTAGGGGGGATAGGGAGATGTAGTAAATGGAAAGGGTGATGGCTCATTATCAAGCTTGGGAAGGGGGGAGGGTGACCAGGGTTAAGAACTATTTTTTAATAAAATAAAAAACATTAAGCACTAGTTATTAAAAAAACAACTAAATATTTGAAAATTTTATTAGCGTTACTTTTTGAAACCAATTCTAATTAAATGTCATTATTTAACTCTTTTATTGTTGTGATGCCGATGGAATATGTATTGATGGTTTTAAAAAACATTCATGGAACCATTTAGAAATATTTAAAGCTAATACTAGTCCCCTCTATTGTTTTAGTGAATTTTAATTCTTGAGATATTGCTACTAATGAAGAATCATCCACTTCCTTGAACTTGTATTAAATTGATAGATTATTCATGCTACATATGGTGATTTCTTTCTCTCATAAATTAACGTTGGATATATGGAAGTAAATACATTCCATACCTATAATAACATCAAATTATTATAAATTAATTATCAAATGGTTTCTTGGGAAGGTCATCCCATAGATGTTGATTAAGGAGGAGTTATATACTTGGGATTCAATAATTTCCCCATTTATTTTTTCTTTTAAACACTCTACTTACATATTTTTACGTGAGGTTTAAATTTGTATACTAATCATTATTGATATGAATCCACTAATAGAACTAGAATAAAAAAGTATGTTTTATATCCTTGAATGAATAATTAGTGTACTTGTAATCAGTTTGTTATTTTGATCCACCTCAATATTTGTGATAGATTACGCTGATAGTTATTATCTTGGGGGTTTTTGGGATTTATTGTCTCTGAGAATCCATGGTTTAGAGCTTTGTGTTATAGAATTCACATTCCCCTTAACATTGAAATACTGTATTGCGGGATAAGTGTGGACTAGGGATTTTTTTCTTCCATCATGTTGGTGGGTTTTTTCCATTAGAAACAGAAAGATACAATCCCTTCCATCCCACACCTAAATAAGTTACTCATCCCCCATAGGTTATTTCTCATAGGCATCCTCCCACACTTTTGAAAATTAGAATGTTCGTATTTTCTTCCACAGTAATATTTTCCTATCATACAACCAAAAAGAAACTCTATTTTCCACTCCTTATCCCCATGAAAAACTTGAGATTACATCATATCCATTAATACATTAAGTGAACATCAGAAAATTTCCTCATAGCTATCATAGTCTCCAATAGATAAGGATTTTTGGAGATTCAACTTCAACCCGCCCAATAAGTTGAAAACTATACGTTTCATGGTAATAAAGGGCCAAAGGTGCATCCTGAATGTATTGTGAGGTTATTATTATAAAACCAAATGGATTCTTCATTCTATTTCTTGAGATTAAGGAAGTACGACTCTATTTTCATTTCAATAGTATAGGGAAAATATTTTGGAAAAACATTTTTTGGAATTCCATCCTCTATATCACTTTGATCTCCTTCCTGGGTTTCATTTTTGTGACCAATCTCTACTATTGATCATATCTTCCTTCATAAGATAGACATTGAACATGGTATTCTCTTACATAGAGTTTCTAAGGATGGAGAAGATCTTTTCAATGGAGTTGATCGATTCTCTATGATTATGGTATTATAATATATATTGAAATTCATAGGCCTTTATCACATAAAGGTCTTAGTTACAACATGATAATTCATAGGGAGATTTAGGAATTCCTCTTCAATCATGTTTTAGTTCAAATATTTAGTCAATTAGGAAATTATTTTCATGAATTTTACATTTACTACTCCCATCAAGATGGGAATTTTATTTTGGTAGTCATTACATTGCTCTTGAAAGTGGTTGTGGAATTGTTTCCTCCTTTTCATAGTCATTGAATTAAAATAAAGGAAAAAATTAGGTATTTTTTTTAAACTATTAAATACATTAAATTGATAACTCATAAATGACATGTACTCTTAAACCTCTGAATTTATAGGTGTCAATATATATTTTTCACGAAAAATTGCATAACATAAAATCTTATTTGCATTTTGTTCCCATAATAATGGTTCATAAGGATCTTATGATTTTACCATAACATACCCCCTATGATTGTTAACCAATTGTGTTGCAAGGAATGTATTCATGCAATAGGTTATGATTAAGCCCATCTCAATGAACCTTTTTCATATATATTACCCCTGTGTACATATTTTTTGGAGCTATATCTACTTGTTGTATCCAGGCATGGATATTTTTTCTTTTAAACCACATAATCTATATTTGGTAAAATATAGAGTTGTTTTGTTATGTCTAGACTTATCCCGAAGTCTTTTTATATATTTATTTTATTAAAATCCTAGAATATAAATATAATTTTCTTTGCAATCAACTATGACGACCTATATCTTCAATACACCTAAATGTATGATTTATTATATAAAAGTAAACTTAATAAAACCCGGAAATATCACAACGCCTTGTGTATTTGGGAAATTAAGAAAATATAATTGAAAATTTTAAGAGGAATATAATGAAATTATTCAAAACTTCTTTAATATGTTCTTAAAATTACATCATTCTTCGTAAAATGGAATGAGGTAACGTTGGAACATACATAAGGAATGGATGAGCTATAAATTAAAATTAGAGAATAAACAAAGACTAGAACATTTTAAAGTAGTACATGTGAGACAAGGGGTATATCAAGGTAACATAATTGGGGTGAAAATCACAATATTGAGAAATGGGACATAATATATCATGATAACATAAAGGTAATATAGGAATGTGGAAACAATATTAAACATGAAATTAAAATCATTGTTCAAGGATAACCACCAAGACATCATAACATGGTATAAAAAGTCCCATATTTAATTTTTTACTCCCTAATACCATACATGACTTCTCATGAGAACAAACCATTACCAAATTAATAGGATCCCTATTTGGGAAATCCCATCATTTTCATATCATGTACATCCATAAGTGTGCAATATGAATCATTAAACATAAAGTTAAATTTCATAAATTTTAATCCCTTAATCAAGGTGTGGTTGTTATGTACAATTATTTACCCAATAAATGAAGTATATGCACATCTTCTTGAATACCCCTGAGAGGAAATAAGGACGGGTATTCACAACAAAAAAAATTTGGCATGGAACAATCGCAGGATAATCAGTATAATTGGGGTATATAAAAGTTCATGGGAGTACATAATGAGAGTGAAAGGTGTCTCTTATCCCAAGTAAATCATAAGGGATGTAAGTTGGATGTGTTAAAACATATCCCAAAATGAAAATTAAAAAAATGCAATATATGAAGGAGGTTATTAAATAAAGAGGAGAAAGAGAGGGTCCCTTACCTTGAGAGGGTGATTCTAATAGCCCATGAGGATCCTCTTAAGTGATTAGGGGAACCATGGTAGGGATCCATAGAGGTAATGGGAGATTTTTTTTGATTCTCCAAGGGTTTTGAGTTAATATGAATGATATTTTGGGTGGTTTTATATTTTAAAAGATAGAACAATTCTTTATTAATTTCCAAACATAGTTTTGTATTCTATATAATAATGTACAAAAAAACACAAACCATTCCATGGTTTTTGACCCTGGTTTCTACTAAAGTTTATTTTTATTCATTATTTTATATGATTTATAACCATATAGATAAATATAATTCCCTTGGTAATGTGTAAGTGAGTCATGTTTACAAATAATTGATTTTAAAACCATAAAATATAATAAATGTTTTTGGACGATTCGTTAAGGGTTTATAAAATTAATAAAATAATATTAGTGACACATTTTTTTAAATATTAAATATATATCTGGTATTTTATACCTTTAATGGAAACTATTACATCACTTTTGAAACAATACGATGTCATAATATACCCCGTATATTTATACCTTATTTAATTTTGACCAAGAAATTCTTTTGGCTAAAAAAATTACGAAAAAGTCACCATTGGTTAATTCTGAAATTCAGATTAAAAAATTAATATTTATTTTACCCAAATAAATCTATAATCATGTTAATTTTTTCTTTTAAATAAAAATTTCATATTCATTGAAATATTCTGGTAATGGCCCTAATAAAAAATATTTTTGACTTCGCAAAATTATGGAATCATTTATATTTAATGAAAAATATTTAATAATAATATTCTATTAAAATATATTTTAGTAAAAAATTATTGAATACATTAAAATATATTTTCATGATTAAAACTATAAATTTAAAAATAATAAAAGTTTTGTTTCATCTTATCAAAATCTAATTTTTATCAAAATAATTTTCAAATCATTTATAAATTAATGATAATAATAAATGATAAATATAATCATAAATTTAATTAAAAATAAAAATAAAAAATTAATTATGTTAGGTTATAGAGACATATCTCTTTATTACATTAATAAACCCCCTAAAGGCAAGGTGTGCGATGGTGAGGATCTCACAGGGTGGTTTGAAAGACATGATTTGGTTCATGATCTAAAAGAGCATGAACTTATCCCATAAATGAGTTTTCTCATTCTTTAGTTCTTTAATATCATCATGGGATTGACCAATTGGAAATATTAGTGATTTTATTTCCTTTGGAATCTCTGATAAATTGGGTTCATAGTGTACGATATTATAGGACATGGCTATCACTTGTTTCTTCTACATAATTTTAATGATATGATAACCCTTAATATATTAATCCTAATAGTCAATATAAGAGAACTATATTATCAATGTATATGAAGAATTATGGTATTTTAAATTTTATAGACCATATACATGATTATAATACCCATATTTTTTCATTGTTTTCTAAATCATCATTAATCAATCATGCATTTATATATTCACAAGATTTAATTTCATTTATATATGTTTCAGTCGTCACAAAGTGCAAACTATAAATTCCTGATTCTGTTTTCTATGACCAAAAATGTATTTTATAATTGAATTTATAATTTTAAAAAATTTTGTTTTTATTTATAAACACATATTTTACATTTTAGAACTCAAGTTATATATTTGAAAAAACCTTTTTTATACATTACACATTTTTTGTTTTAAAATTATTTTCATAAACATTTATATATTGAATAAAATATAATGGTTTTAAAATTTGGAATCAGTAGTACTAAATTAAATTATAAGTCCCATTTTATTTCTGGTAATAATGTATAATTTACTATAGGTAAAAACCAGTTACCGTAAAAAATATAATATGGTAAAATAATTAAAAAACATCATGATAATGTGTTGAGAAAATGTTTAAAAATGTACATGAAATCATGGTTGGGGATTATCTAGACCATATCTCCTCCACTATCAATTGTTTCTCAATTTTAGATCTGTTTTTCTTGTGACTGACTTCACATTATTTAAAATCATTATTAAATTACAAAAATCTATCCCTTTTCACTTAAAATATGTCCACTCCTCTCCTAAACAAGACTTACATAAAAATAATCATACTTTATAGAAAACTCTAAAAAACCTCTACTAAAAATTCCTATCCACCTTCAATAGGGTTTTTATTCTTTAAAGATCTTACCTAAAATTCTTATCTAACTTTTCAAATGTGGTAATTCAAGTAATGAGGTATAAGTGTCTAATTTGTCCTTTCTCATTTTTATTTCATTAAGTGCACATATTCTTCATAAAATTCAGTTAAATTATCAAAAAATCATAATATTAGTTTAAATAGTATACTTACATTGTACTATAATTTTGGTAAAATAATTAACCACACTCACCTTTTCCGATAATAAAAATCTAAAACGTGAATCGTCTGTGTGCGGACTACTGACTCCATGAAGTAACATGTTGATTTTACTCAACCCCGAAACATGGATATTTAAAAAGATAATTTAATGAATAATAATTATATTTATGAGATATTTATTATTATAAAAAGATATACCATGTTACTCATCTCATTCATTATATGAAAATGATATCATCATCCATGTGTACGTGCAGAATTTTGTCTCCATAGATCAATGTATCTGAATGTTTTATTACCATTATCCATTGATAGTTCTATGAATGGATTTAAATGGAAAATATTATTTTTATTTTTATAATATGATTATTGTAATACAAATTTAATAACATATTAATTATATGAATGATTCGTAATTATTGTAAAATTTTATGTCTTAAATAAGAGAACTACATTAAAAAACAAATTATAAATATTATGTAATATTTTCATATCCATAAATTATTTTTATATTTAATTATAATTATAATATATAATATTAATTTAAAAATAAAAAATATAACTATGATATTGGTATAATTATAATACAATCAAACAACAACATATTCATCCATTAAACACATCATGTTCATGTTTGGGTTGGTTTAACCACCTACATGAATAATGCTATGAATTTATATCATGGATGAATAAGAGAAAGTTATTAATAGTAGAATATGGTATAAATATGTAAATAATATTTTTTGCTTTTAGTTTAAATAATTATTAAAAAAAATAATAACAATCTTTTCATTCATTAAGAATCACTAAAAGATGCTTTATTAAGATTTCATTATAAAAGATAATGACTAAAACACTCAAGAAAGGAATTTAGAATTTCATAAATTATTATAAATTGTCTTTAATATTATATTTAAAAGGATTATATAATGATTATTTTTAATACATTGAATATAGACATTGTTATCATAAAACCAGTATAAAATATCAAACTATAAACACCCAATGTGGGACAATAGGTAAAAAAACTAATATGATTTCTTATAGAAAATTACTAAATGTGAAGAGTATAAATAAAAATTTATAGGGATAATATAATGAATTAAGTTACTAATATATCTATTCTTGTGATTTAGGATGGTTAAAGTATGGTTACATAAGTCAAGATTAGACTAATGGGATTCTTTGTCTCATTTTCAGATTCAATATAGATGTTTGATATTTCACAAAATCATTTCTTTTATGTGGTGAGATTACAGCCTAATTATTGTTTTTTACATATTCATTAAATTTATAGTGTTTTGAGATCTATTTTTTTATTAATTTATAATCACATTTATTCAAAAGATACCATAGATATAAGAGTTTTCTTGGGATTAATTTTGATTCTATGATACATATTTCATTTTGAGCAACATGTTTTCGTCATATGATGTATTAAATTATCATGGATGTATTTTTTATCTATTTTTTATTACAAGTTATATACTAATATGAATCATATTCCCTTCTTAAAATTCCCATTTATTAAATTGGGGCCATAGAATTAAGGTGTTTATTTGGGAACTCAACTTTTGTTCATTGAGTTATGATATTCTCTTGAACTTATTTCATATAAAAAGGGTAAATTAAATATTTGACTGTATTATATGGTATTATCTCATTTTTTATATGGATCTACATTCCTACCACAAAAATAATTATTGAATATTTTTTACCTTATTGAGTACGGTGCTCATAAGGGTTATTTATAACATAAATATTTTTTGTTTGAGTTATAAATTTTTATTGTAAACATTATTATTTCCTGATTGGGTAATCCAACACAAATATATTATTATATGGAATTTAATAATTCAATTTGGTAAAATAAACATTTAATATAAATAATTATTTTTTACTCTTTCTGCAATGTGGGTTTTCATAAAAGGTATATTCAAAAGTCTTAAAAGTTTCCTTTATTCCCATTATAAAAGTTTCTGTATTGGGATCATCATTTACTATAGATTCATTTAAATTCATTTGATGAGTCCATTATTTTATATTCATTTTATAATTAAAATTTTTCATTATCTTTCACACCACCATTTTATATGTTGCTTTTGAAAGTGTCGTGTAA
Organism: Viscum album; assembly: GCA_963277665.1. Taxonomy (NCBI): domain Eukaryota; kingdom Viridiplantae; phylum Streptophyta; class Magnoliopsida; order Santalales; family Viscaceae; genus Viscum; species Viscum album. The sequence continues at coordinate 499,112,777 of OY728133.1, forward strand.
GTTTTTATTTTATTCAAATGTTAAAACTATTTTCCAAAATATCACATATGTTTTCACCATAATTTTACTTTTCATATTCAAAAGGCATTAAAATCATGGTATTGTAGTTAAAATATTGGTTCTATAAAATATAAATATATTTTTTGTGGATTAAACTCACAAAATGAAACAATTTTAGTCTTAATCCCTTCTTGTGTGATACTATTGAAAGCCTTATTTTATAAGGATATTTTCCATATACACCAACATACTGCTGAGTTTCCATTGTTTCATTGGGTATATATTATTTTGAAACCATATAACTTATTTTTCTACATGAATTTTTTATATTTATTTTCTATCAAATATATGATGCATCATTGTCGTTTCCTTCCCTAACATTCCACTATGAATATACCTAACTATTCTTCTAATTAAATTTCTTTGTGAGTACCTTATTTTCCATTTCATTGATTGTAGTATGTTCAACAAGATTCAATTAGTCAATTAATAATGGAAATCATTCTCATAACCATATAACATTTATCAATATAGATTAAATACCATATGATTTATTATCTTTATTTAATGATATTTACATAGAAATTTACTAAATATCATTTAATACCTATTTATATTTTGTATGTTTATAATGTGAAGATTATTGATGTGACTTTAAATTATTTAATAATGATAATACATATTAAAAGGATAAAAAACGAATTATATTTCCGTTTATTATTTATGATGCCTAGAATGAAACCTATTATCTTTCCATGAGTTCTTTAAGTTATAAGAAGTTATTGATTTTCATTTTAATGATTTATGAAACATATTCTTATTCATTTGTTTTAATGATGTGATGATTATATGTTTTATTGTGGAATACATTTTTTTGGATAATTAAGTTTCACTATATAGACCTCGGATACATTTGGTAAATCGTTATATATCATGAGATAATGGTGAAATAAATAGAGATGCTCAATCCAAAATAGAAAACAAGTTTTTCTGTCTAAAATAATAAGGGAAATAGGCTAGTGAAACCTAATTTGAAAAATTAAAATAGGTGAGTGAAGACTCATCCCAAATGGGAAACATTTTGTGACACTTGAACTAGTATGTTAATATTTCTAATCTTATTAATGTTCCACAATTCTCAACTATTCCTTTTTTAAGGATACATGAATTTTTCCTGATGTATTTTTATGTTATTCCATATTTTATGTTCTATTCTCTATAGGTTATAAATTTCATATATATCCTAACAATAACCATATAATCAACTTATTTTCACTTAAGATCTTTAATTGTTATCACTTTTGTAAACCATTACTGGGTATTTAAAATCATCCATTTCAGATGTTTATATTTTCCCTAGTAATGACGAAAAGAAAAGTATAAAACATATATAAAAATAACTTATATGTAGAATTAGTGTAATATGATGAATACTTGTTATAAATTAAATAGTATATTGTATAGAAGGATATGATTCTATTAGTTAAAAATTGCACGAGTCTTATTATTTAATATATTTTCCTAATTCTCACAAATGGCTAAACCTAAAAGGTATTAAGAATAAATTTTTAATGAAATATTTTCTTTAATTTTTGTAATTAGATGGTCACATATTCTGGTTATTATGGTTGGTTTCATAGTAGTGTTTTGATAAATTTAGAGATTATGATGTAATCTACTGAGGATAATTTTGGTGTTATAAATGTCATAAAAGTTTTATAAGTTATGTTTATCCTAATTTCAATGTTACATATAAAAAATTAGGTTAGTTGAGGTAATATTAGATATTTAAGGGATTTAGATAATATAATTTTAGTAAAAATACCAAATATAAGTCTAAGTATAAGATCACATACCAAATTGTTTCTATGGTTGAGATTATATGGTAATCCTTGAAATTACATCCCGGTTTGGATACACAGAAAGATGATTTTTATGAGGAAAATATGAACCTAGATGAAATCCACTTGAAAAATTCTGATTTATCATTAACACAATCTTCACTCTAGTGCAAGATGAGTTGGCCTAAAACTACACACCTAGTCAGACACTCCCAACGGATATACGTCCGTCAATTAGATTATATTTATGAACCATTATAAATGATTTATTTCTTAATTAATTTAAGGGATTATATTGATAATTATGATATCAAAAACATTAAGGTACCTAGGTATATCTAATAGATTTATAGGATGAACTAAGTGTGATATAATTAAAATAAAAGTATCACAAGTTGAATAGAAAATTTTCATTAGGGAAGATATATTGGATTGAGATTTCATATTTATATTATCATTTAATATGATTTTATTGATAGAATTTTGGGGGTTTTATAATTTTTTGAAACAAGATCATTAATATAAATATGAAAAGGTTATGTATCTAAAAACCACATTGTGTTATAACCAAATAAAAAAGAATACTTAAATAGTTTAGAATTTTATTATATTCTTGTTATGATAGAAAAATTTCATCTTCCTTATCTTACCCAAGGTAGTGTGGTTGATATCTTTATAGAAATTAATTATGGCTACTCTTAGCTATTTTTATTAGTTATTGATATATATTGATGATATTCTGGAATATTATTAATGATGTGAGGATTTAATTGAAATATATGAGGATTATTATTTGGTATTTTTTCTATAATGTTATGGAAACATGTATTAAATTTTATTAATAACCTTGGAAATTGATTTTTTGAAAAGAATATATTTTTTGGGAAAACAATTGAAGAACGAATTATTAAGGTTTGTATAGTTATTTTGATTAATATATTCTTCATGTTGAGGTAATAAAAGGTCGATTGATACTAAGAAAAGTGTGTTTGATAGTGTTGTAAATGATTATTGATTTAAATATCATGTAATCCATGGTATTATTGGTTATGTTTATATATGTTTTGGGATTATGAAATATATTTCCTAGTTTATGAATTTATAAACTAGTGATTAATACATTAAAGGGTAAAATATAACTTTGACTTTTTTATGAATATATAATCTCATTATAGTTTAATGTATTAGAGAATAAAATGGATTTGGGGATGGTATGTTATAGAGAATATATGATTCGGGAATATATATTCTTGGGTACATGATTGTATTAAGGGTTAATGTTGTTTGAAGAAATATAATTGACTTGATATAACCAAAGAGAGTAAAGTAGATTTCAAACTAAAAGTTATACCCCGAATGATGAATATGTTATTGAGAATATATGATTAGGGAATATATATTCATGGGTACATGATTGTATTAAGGTTTAATGTTGTTTGAAGAAATATAATTGACTTGATATAACCAAAGAGAGTAAAGTAGATTTCAAACTAAAAGTTATACCCTGAATGATGAATATGTTGAAAATACCTTCAACTTCATTCATTGATTAAGAATAACTAAAATATCTTATACATTATTTATTTAGGGCGATAATATAATAAATCCGGATTTTAATATATTTTTTCCTACAATTAAGTAAAATTCATTTGATAAATGGATACACATAAAATTGAACTAAAACCATACCATAATAAATGTACAAATTTATATTTTAATTATAAAATATAGATGCTAAAACTAGGAATTAAATTAATATATATGAATTGGAGTATCTAAATTTGGAAATATAATAATATATATTTAGATATAATAGTTATTTAATACAAATTTACTCAATTCATTAATTTGTTCATGAATCTATACTTCTTTTGTGATGTTATGTTTACTAATAACATGATTTTTATGATATTACTAGTATATGATTATGAAATAAAAATTCATATAACCTTTTTATAAGACTAAATATTTATTTTACAATTAACATTATAATTTAAAAAAAATTATACATTTTAAACACATAATTTTCATTTTAGAGCATAGGTTATAATTTTATGAAAATTGTTTTTTACGCATTGTTAAACAAGAATTTAAGTAATAATTTTTTATAAATTTGTAAATTTTATATAATAAATTGGATTTAATATTTAGACATATTTGGTACAAGTTATGTAATAAAGGCCATTTTATTTTTGGTAATAAAGGTTATTTTGCTTTAGGAAAAACTATTTACCATTTAGAATGAGAAATGGTAAAAGTAAAAAAAACATTATTGTAATGTGTTGAAAAAATGTTTAAAATGTGGGTGGGAATGGAATATTTGAGTCATTTATTGAAGTTATCTCTTCAAATTTCCCTTATTTCTCAATTTTAGATCCATTATACGTGATATTGACTTCCCATTATTGAGATATTTGTGGTATTTACAAAAATTATATCCATTTTAACTTATAAAAGAAGAACTCCTCTCGTCACTTACCTTCACAAATAAAACCAACAAATTTATTCCAAAAATAAACTAAAACACTCCTCAACATTAATATCCATCATCCAGAGATTATTTCTATCACAAAATTCGATCTTTCTAATTTTTAAACCCCTTTACAATAGAGATAATCCAAGTAATGAGTTATAAATATACAACCACTATTCTCTAGTTTGTCATATTTTATGTTCACTTATTCTTCCCCACATTACATTAAATAATTTTAAAACTATAACATAAATATCACTAAAATAATGATATGTTATTATATTAATGGTACAATCATTAACCACCCTTCCCTTTTCCATTTAAAAAAATGAAAATGTGAATCGTTTGTGTGTGGACTATCGCCTCCACAAAGTAACATGTCTATTTTTCTTTATCACCGAACATGGATAGTTAAAAAGGTAATTTAATGTATAAATATTATATATATATATATTAATTATATAAGATTATAAAATGGATAACTATTTTACTCCTCTATCTCGTTGTAGGAAAATGAAATCATCAACCATGCTTACATGCGGACTACCACCTCCCTGGATCTATATATTATTATATTATTTTCCACCATTCATGTATTGTTATAAGAACATATTTAGTGGATAAATAAGTTTTTTAGGATATTTATAATGTTATGATAATAAATTTTTAATAACCTATTACTTATATGATTAAAAACAATCAATATAAAATTAATCATCTTAAACATGCGAACTAAGTAGACATACCAATTTATTCATATGATATAATATTTTCATATCAATTAATTATTATTATTATAAATTATTCAAATTATAATATATCACCTTGATATAAAATAAATATTATCATTATGATAATGTTATAATGGTATTACAACTAAACCACCCAATTATCCTCCATTAATCATGACGTGTTCATGTTTATGTTCGTTTAACCAGCTACCTGAGCAAAGATATGAATTGATATCGTGGATGAATATGAAAACATAATTACTGCTATAATATGATATAAATATATAAATAGTTATTTTTTAGTACATTAATGGTAAATTTTTTATTAAACTCATTAATTAAGAAAATACCTTTTGTTTTTCAAGAATCACCAAAACAACATATTTTTTATTTCACATTCCCGGATAAAGAACAACAAAATCATGAAAGTATTTTGAAGTATCATAAATTATCATAAATTAAAATTAATATAATTATTACATAAATTTAAAAAATTAATTTTTGAGGAATAAATAATATGTACACCGTTATTACAAAACTTGTAAAAACAATGAAACAAAAAATACAAGATGTGGGAAAAAATGTAAACAAAAGATATTAACTAAAATTCATATAGAGAATGAATAATTATGAAAATTAATAATTAAAATGGTTTTGAGTAGGGTTATAAATTAATTGATTAATATATTTATGTTTGTGATGTTGCATGGTTAAATAATATTCATGGAATTTAATATAAGAGGTATAGGTTTCTTTGTCTCACATTCAATTTTGTGAGACATGTTTGATATTGAACACCATAATTTCCTTTATCTGGCTTGATTACTTGATATTTAATTATATTTACATGTTCATGAAATTAATGGTGTTTAGTGGTTCACATAATGTTCTATCATTACATGACCTCTAATTTAAAAGATACAAAATTTATAAGGATTTTTTTGTCTAAATTTTGAATCGTTAATATATAATACATTTTATATGTTGAGTCAATAACGTTTTCCTTTTGACTTTTCCATTCCTTCTTGTTTTGAAAATCACAAACACCTTATCTTTAAGAAAATTACTTTCGTAAGGATAATTGCTTTTATAAGGAAAATTGCTTTCTTAAGGAAAATTGCTTTCTTAAGGAAAATCGCTTTTATAAGAAAAAATTATCCTTATCATATTTTCATCCATATTTTTCTTAAGTATGAGATTTGGATTCATTTTCTCGGAATCATTAATACTTTGATATAAAGCATTCTGTTTGAGGATTCGGATTCTGGATAAGAACTATAATAAAGTCTCATTCCGAATTCCGGATATGAACTATGACTAAGTTCTATTCTAGGTTCAGGATGTGAGTTCTAAAGAAGAATTCTCATTACGAATTCTAATGAAGAAATATCATTCCGAATTCCCATTACGAATTCTAATCAAGAATTCTCATTACGAATTCTAATGAAGAAATCTCATTTCGAATTCCCATTACGAATTCTAATAAAGAATTCTCATTACGAATTCTTATTACGAATTCTGGTGATGAATTCTCATTATGATTTCTGATGACGAATTCCTATTCCGAATTCACTTTCCGAATACATATATTAAACAGAATTTGAGTATCTTTGTTTTATACAATCTGAATTAATTAAGACTCTGAAAAATATCTTTGTTAGACTCCGAACTTTTATGTTGCTTACACTTCTAAAAATTTGTCTACTCTTACTATTGTTCTTTACACTCCGAACCTTCACTCCGAAGTTTCCATTCCGAACATTTATGTTAGAGTTTAAAACGATGTCGTACATTCTGTTACACTTGTTTTGTTATAAAACGATGTCGTCTGTTTTGTTATAAACTAACCGTTGTCTAAGTGACACGTGTACAGGTCCCTCCGATCTTTAAGGAAAATATGACCGTTGGAGAAGGAGCCGACCTTACCTATAAATAGGAGCTCATTTGAAAGAGCTCGGTGCTGATGGCTGATGAAAAGTACTGAAAGGGTGACAAATTTGCTTGAAGTGATTTCTAGAGAGAGAGGCTCTTATTAACTCTCAAAGCTTCGTGCGACTACGAATGTTGGTGATTACATTTGAGGGCTTCCGAGAATAGGAAGACAGAGGTTCCGACCACCTTAAAGTTCGAGGGCTTCCTTACTGAGGAAGACAGAGCATGCCAACTACCTTGAAGTTGAGGGCTTGTGGGGATAGCAAGACAGAGACTCAGATCTTCGTATCGAGGGCTTACCCTGGTGTGGGTAAGACAGACTTGCTTGAAAGTATAAATCAAGGGACCTTTATCCAAAGTTGTTGGATACCCCTCTCTTTGGGTTAAAAGACATATATCTTGTTACTAAGTAGTTCTACTACTTGTTCTTATTCCGCTACATTTTGTATTATAAGGAAAGTATAACTTTCTTATACTTCCTTACTTATACTCTGATTAATTTAGATTCTATACGCTTTAAGGTAGAATCTCATAATGTAAATTTTTGTTAAGTTTCATTTTCCGGAACCATCTTTCCGGAACCTACTTTCAGGATATCTTTCCAAGTTTAGTTTGGTGTTAGAGGTGTTGTGAATTCTCTTAGTTTAATCTTTGTTAAACTTATCCCTTTTCTTTTCTTAAGGAAACTTTAGTTATTCATAACTAACTTTAAAGGTTCCAAAAGAATTTTTAAAGTATACAATTCACCCCCCTCTTGTATATTGAGCATCTCATACTATATTTCGATCCTACAATTGGTATCATAGGTTGGAAACCTCTTACTCTATACCAATCCTACAATTGGTATCAGAGGTTGGAAACCTCTTACTCTATACCATTCTTACAATTGGTATCAGAGGGAGGTCTCTGAAAAAATTATACTCACGAATAAGTTTTTCTTGCTCACTTTTTCCATTCCGAACATTGTCATTCTGATTTATCCATTCCGAACTTTTCCCATTCCGAACATTGTTATTACAAATCTTTTGCTACTAACAAGTTTGTGTGCAAAGTTATTTTTAGTATGGAATGAATTAACGTTGGTTCAATTGACAATCTAAATCCTACAAGACCACCAATATTTGATGGTAATGACTATGAATACTAGAGAGATCGTATGAAGACTTTTGTTATTAATACTGGAGTAGACAACTTTGTTATGCTTACTGGTGATTATAAGATTCCTGACAAGGAAGTCAGATCTTTCACTAACCAGGAAAAGAAAGAATATCAACTCAACTATAAGGTACGCAATACATTACTATGTTCAATGACTAGAAAAATATATAGCCAAATTTCTTCTTGTGAAGCAGCTAATTGTATATGGAAGAAGTTAGAGGTTACACACTTCGGGATTTCTAAAGTGATTGAGACTAGAAGAGCCATGCTTATAGCTGAATATCATGGTTTTAATTTTCCTTATGGAGAACCTATCTGTAAAGTTCATCAAAGGTTTATGACTATTGTCAACAGTCAACAATCTATCGGAGAGAAAGGTTTAGATGATGAAGATCTTGTGGACAAGATAATTGATATTATGCCCAATGAGTGGGAATCCAAGAGAACAGCTATAGATGAGAACATGAAGGTCACTCAAATTATTCTTGATGAATTATTTGGAACTATTCTACAACATGAAACAAGAATGAAGAGAGATCCTGACAACATCAAGAAAAAGAATGGAAATGGTACTGTTGCTTTTACTACAACTTCAAATCAGATGAAAGCTAAGACTCCTGAAAGAGTAACCAGATCCAAGTCTAAGAAAGTCATTTTCCAATCCGAATCTAGTGAGAGTGAAGTCTCGGAAAGTGAGTTAGCCAATCTCGCTCGAAGGATGAACAAGATAGCTGGACAGAGAAATTTCCAATCCAAGTATAAGAAGAAGGATAGGAAAGATAAGAAAGATGGAGAAGTTACTTATTATGAATGTAAAAGAGTTGGACATATTAGACCAGATTTCCCTATGCTCAAAAAGAACGAAAGAAAAGAAAGGCATTCAGACAGGAACATGAAGAAGTTTTATAAAGCCAAAGCTAAGAAAGTTCTGAAAGCTAATGACACCTGGAGTGCCAGTGGTGGTGACTCTTCAGATGAATCTTCTGACTATGAATCTTCAAGACAAAAGAATCTTGGTCTTTTAGCCAGATTACCTATTGATAATCATTGTCTTATGGCTACGGTACGAAATTCTGAATCATTAACCAATGTTTCTTTAAATTCTAATGATAATAAATATTATAACTCTTCTGATGATGAAGTATCTTCTGATGAGGAAAATACTTTACCTACTTATGATGAAGTCTCTAGGTTTGTTGAACTTCTTGAGATTGAGAATTCCAAACTCAATAAGAAACATGATAAGGCAAACTCTAGGAATTCTATTCTTACTAAAGAGATATCAGATATTTATAAAGATCTTAATAAGAAATATGCTGATTTTGAAAGTATTTCAAAAAATCTTGAGGAATTAAGTTCTGAGAAGAATAAACTTTCTAAAGAATTAGAAAAAGTAATTTCTAAGAAAAATGTTTTCGAGCCTAACTCTAGTTCTAAAACTAATGATTTTGAGGATAAAAACTTGGTTGTAAAACTCAAGTCTGAAATTTTTTCCTTAAATAAATGCTTATCAAACTTTACCCATGGTAAGGAAAATTTTGATAAGATGTATTCTCAAATACGACCATTAAGGAATAAATCCGGATTTGGTTATACCCATGCAAAACCAGTTTTCAGTAACAATTATTTTGTTCCTAAAAGTGCCCCATTTTGTACCAAGTGTCAATGTGGTGGTCACTGGGCAAAAAATTGTTCCTTAAACAAAACACAATCCTTAGGTTTTCATAAAGCTTATTTTTCTAAGAAAATGTGGGTTCCAAAAATTTTATTGTCTAGAAATCTCGGATCCAAACAAGTTTGGATTCCGAAAGTCTAATTATCTTCTTGATTTCAGGATAATAAAGAAAGTACCAGCAACAATACATGGTACATGGATAGTGGATGTTCCCGGCACATGACTGGTAACAAAAGCTTTTTTGAGAAGATTATCAAAACGAAAGGAGGAAAGGTAACTTTCGGAGACAATGCTAAGGGAGAGATTGTTGGTATTGGTAATATTGTTCTTTTAGGTAAAACCTTGATTTCAAATGTTCTTTTTGTTAAGGGTCTTAAGCAGAACCTCATTAGCATAATTCAGTTATGTGATTAAGGTTACCTTGTGAATTTTAGGAATGATAAGTGCTTAGTTCACAATTCCAAGGAAGAATTTATTCTCTCAGCCAACAGGCAAGAGAATGTTTACACCTTAAACTTAGAAGACCTAAGAAGCCAAGATCTACCTTGCCTAAGTGCAATGGAAGATCACTCCTGGTTATGGCATAGAAGATTAGGACACTGTAACCATAGGAACCTATGTAAACTCTCTAAGAAGAAACTAGTTAAGGATCTACCGGAGCTTAGATTCGATTCTTCTAAAGTTTGTGATCCTTGTCAATATGACAAGCAACATAAATCTAGTTTTAAGTTAATCGGTGAAGTCTCAACAACTGATGCATTACAGTTAGTGCACATGGATATTTTTGGTCCAACACAAACTGGGAGTATTGGAGTCAAATACTATGTGTTTGTTCTAGTTGATGATTACACTAGATTTACTTGGGTCTATTTTCTAGCAAAGAAATCTGAAGCTTTTTCCTATTTCAAAAGTTTTAGAGCTCAAGTTAAAAATGAGAAAAACCTTCCATTGAAAACTATTCATAGTGATCATGGAGGAGAATTTCAAAATTCAGATTTTGAAACTTTTTGTAGTAAGAAAGGTATTACTCACAATTTTTCAGCACCTAGAACTCCTCAACAGAATGGTGTAGTTGAAAGAAGAAATATAATTCTTCAAGAGATAACTAGAACCATGTTGAGTGAATATTCTATTGCTAGACATTTCTGGGCTGAAGCTGTAAGTACTGCTTGCTATACTATAAATCGAGTTTTGATTAGACATTTTCTTAATAAAACTCCTTATGAGTTATGGAATGGTAGAAAACCAAGACTTTCCTACTTCAAGGTTTTTGGTTTCAAAGTATTCATTTTGAATACTAAAGATAACTTACATAAATTCTCACCAAATTCTGATGAAGGAATTTTCTTAGGATATTCCACAACCTTTAAGGCTTATAGAGTTTTTAATAAAAATACTTGTACTGTTGAAGAAACAGTACATGTAAAATTTGATGAATCAGATCCTTTTGTTTTTAAAACATCCCAACTTACATCTTCGGATGTGTTTTCAAAAACCGATTGTCAACCTTTGATAGAAGAACCTTCTGATAAGGAAATTGTTCTAGAAGATACTTCTGAAACATTTACCCCAGAAGACTTTCTACCCTATGTTGATGAACATGTTTTACAAAACCCAAATCAGGTGTTTCTTAAGAATCATCCCAGTGATAGTATCATTGGAGATGTAAATCAACCTATAAGGACTAGAAGTTCCATAAGAAATGAAGTAGAACATCTAGCATTTCTTTCCCAATTAGAACCTAAAAGCACTAACGAAGCTTTAGGTGATGATGATTGGATTAAAGCCATGCAAGATGAACTAAATGAATTCGAAAGGAATAAAGTCTGGACCTTGGTTAAAAGACCTAAAGAAACTTCTGTTATTGGAGTAAAATGGGTTTTCAGAAATAAATGTGATGAAAATGGAGTCATTGTTAGAAATAATGCTAGACTTGTTGCTAAAGGCTATAATCAACAAGAAGGAATAGACTATGAAGAAACCTATGCTCCAGTAGCTAGACTTGAATCTATCCGTATTCTACTTGCCTTTGCAGAATTATTTAATTTCAAACTTTTCCAAATGGATGTGAAATGTACTTTTCTTAACGATTATTTTCAAGAGGAAGTTTTTGTTGAACAACCTCCTGGCTTTGAAGATACAAAACATCCAGATCATGTTTTTAGACTTACCAAAGCTTTGTATGGTCTTAAACAAGCCCCACGAGCATGGTATGATAGACTCAATGGATTTTTGCTTCAAAATAACTATGTTAAAGGAAATGAGGATCCAACCCTTTTTATAAAGAAAGATAAGAAAAATGTTTTGATTGTTCAGATTTATGTTGATGACATTATATTTGGTTCAACTCAGCAATCTCTGACTGACTCTTTTTCTAGTCTAATGTAATCTGAGTTTGAAATGTGTATGATGGGTGAGTTAACATTTTTCCTTGGTTTTCAAATTTCTCAAAAACCAGAAGGAACCTACATATCTCAACATAAGTATATTAAATATCTTCTTAAAAAGTATGGTTATGACAACACTAAGAGTATAAGTACTCCCATTGGTACCTCAAACTCGTTAGATATTGACGAAGCTGGGAAACCAGTAGATCAAACATCTTTTAGAGGTATGATAGGAAGTCTACTTTACTTAACAGCTAGTCGACCAGACTTAATGTTTTCAATATGCTTATGTGCAAGATATCAATCCAATCCTAAGGAATCTCATTTAAAGGCAGTAAAAAGATTTTTTCGCTACCTTAAGGGAACCATGGATCTAGGATTATTTTATACTTCCGGAAATGATTATTTTGTTCTAAAAAGATTTTCTGATGCTGACTTTGGTGGATGTAGAATGGATAGAAAAAGTACATCCGGAACTTGTCATTTCTTAGAAGAGTCTTTAGTTTCTTGGTCCTGAAAGAAGCAACACTCTATAGCACTTTCCACTGTTGAAGCTGAATATGTAGTAGCTGGAAGTTATTGTGCACAAGTGTTGTGGATGCAACACACACTCACAGACTATGGCTTTAGTTTTACCAAAACTCAAATTTTGTGTGATAACACAAGTGACATTGCCCTCAGTAAGAATCCTGCACATCACTCCCGTGCAAAACACATAGATATTAGGCTTCACTTTCTTAGGGATCACACACTTAAAGGAGATATTATTCTTCAGTTTATCGGAACGCAAGATCAACTTGCTGATATATTCACAAAATATTTACCTTCTGATAGATTTGAATATATTAAACAGAAGTTAGGAATGATAACCGTAAGGTGATCTTTCTTAATTAACGTTTTGTTGAAAAATTCTCCTTACAGTAATAAACTCTTTTTTTAGGGGGAGTACATTTGATTGTTTGGTTAACAAAGTTTTTCAAAATTTGTTTTCAAACTTTTCGAAACGAAGATTTCTGCAATGGAACTTCCGGAACTACAATTTTCCAGAATGGATATTTTCGTACAGAATACTTCTGGAATGGAAGTATTCGTATTGAAAATTTCCGGAATGGAAAACTTTCGTACTGGTACTTTCATAACCAGATTTTCGTACCAAGTTTTTTTAGTATTAACTTTTTCGTATTGAGTTTTTCGTATTTAGTTTTCCGTATTGAGTTTTTTCGTAGTCATCTTTATATTACCCATTACGAATAACTTTCCTAAGCTAATCCGAAAGGTATGATTTCCTTCCTCAAGTTTTCGTAGTCATATTTTACTTGCTGAAATTTTCTTGTACTAAGTTTTTGGATTATGGTTTTCTTAATTCTTTGTTTTAATAAAAACCTCAAAAGATCAGATTCAAGTTTTCAACCGTCAGATCTGATCTCAGCTTATTCCAACCGTTAGATCAATTATGGAAGGTGAACCGTCATCTCGTTGCCTATATAAAGGGGACCCAATTTCTCGTCCCACATCGGTTTCAAGCTTTCACGTGCTGAAGTTCTGCCCCTCTGTTTTAAGGACATTCCGAACCATAGTTTACTCTGTTCAGAATTTCTCAGAGGACTTCAGATCCGAATGTCTGTAGAGTTAGCTTCTCAAGAAATGTCTTCAACCAAGCCTATTTCTCAGTGGATAGTATACAGAGAAAGGTTACTCCATCCGGATTTCTTCAACAATTATGATTCACTTATCTCAAAGAACATCAAGTTGAATGGATGGGAGGATGTTGCGGTATCTAAAACCGAGAATCAAGATGAAGTATATTCTGATTTACTTGTCGAATTTTATGAGTCAGTTTCTTTCTTTAAGGAAGATGATAGAGAGAAGTTTTCTTTCAAATCGTATGGCACGACATATAAGCTTTCTTACACCAAGGCTGCAAGCTTAGTAGGGTTAACTTATGAAGGTGAAGCTGAGTTTATTTCTCACGTATTGCCGGACTCTAAGGGTATCTTCAACAAAAAGAAAGCCTTAGAAACTCTCGGACTGGCTGATGATAAGGCTCCGAAAATTGCAAGTCTATCTAAAAATTTTCGGATTCTGGAATTATGGGTGCAAGGACTTATCGTACCGAGAAAAGGTGATAAGGACAGCTTGAAGAAAAGTGAGATCTATATCATAGATTTCCTGATAAATATAAGGAAGTTTAACTTCATGAATCATATTCTCATAACCATTGAGAATCTTAAGAAGGGAAATCTCAGAGCACAGATCGTGATGTACCCAGCAATTTTTTCAAAGTTGATAGTTCGGTGCCTTGAATCCTTCAAGGAAGCATGCAGATCTAAACCAAGGGTGTGTAAAATCTTGTTGGAAAGTGATGATACTCTTAAAAGAATGAATGTAGCCTTTGAAAAGAATTCTGGAATGTTTATTGATCTACCTGATCAAGAAGAAGTGGCTCTGAAAACTGCTGATCCGGAATCCTCTAAGCCGGTAAGGAAGAGAAAGCTGAAACAAGTGGAAGTAGAAGCAGAAGATCCTAAGTCTAAGAAAGTCCATTTCGCACCTCCAAAGCCTAAGAAGAAGAAAACCTATAATGATGAGGTTGTTGCAAAGTGGAGATCAGATAAAGAAACAAGGAAAGAAGGGGATCCGCAGTTCGGATTAAACCCTGCGGAGGCTAAGGCTTTGAAGGAGAAAACCGCTGATGAGCTTTAAAAGCAAGCAAAGGAGAAGAAGCTTAAGAAGAAGATGTCAGAAGCTGAGGTTTTTCAAGAATTGTTAAAGTTCAATGAAATGGTTTCAGCAATAATTCCAGTTCCGAGATCTTTCTCCCTGGATTCTCTACCTGAGACTCTAGGAAGAAATCTCGTTGCTCCGGAACAAGCTGTTGCTAGTAATAATGAGGGAGTAGAGAAAGTGGAACAAGTTGAAGAGGCTACTGAAGGATGTGGTGAGATAGGAGATGTGCTAAAACAAGTAGATGAGTACAAGGGAACTCTTTCGGGACACTTATCTCTTCGAACTTCTGAAGCTGAATCTTCGAAGCTTGTTACTCCGACAATGGAAGAAGAGAAAGGTGAAGAAGAAGTTTCTTATCTGAGAGAAGAAGAACATCTTTTACTTGATGCTGCTCAGAAGGAAAATATAGAAGTTGCTGATGAGGAAGATAATATTGTTCAAGTCTCTGATAGTGAGAAGAGATCTCCGGAACAGGTTTCAATTCCGGAAAAAGATAAGGGAAAGAAAATTTTTACCGAGACTCCAAGCTCAGAAGTAAGAAAGAGGAAGGAAGCTTGTAGTTCTTCTAAAAGAAAGTTGGAGCTTATCGAGGAAGAAAATTCTCCTAGCAAAGTTTCGGATTCGGAGTCATCCTCTCTCGGGCATGACTTTGTTGTTCAGTCTTTGAAGAAGTTGGTAGGAACCATTCCGACCTTCTCTAGTATCGACTCTAGATGCCAAATGCTCCAACATGCGTTGAATCAGAAAACAGACTCTGTATCCATGGTTATGGATAAGTGCGTTGAGATTGAGGCACAGTTCAAAAACTTCTTTATTGGTTACGAAGCTCATAAAAGATCTTGCAAGAGGATGACAAGCTGGTCTAAGAAGACTGTGGAAGAGATGAGGCTTTTCGATGAGTTTCAAGATAATGTTAAGGATGCCTTTGAGACCGAGGAAAAGAAGATTAATGAGCTGACTGCATCCTTTGAAGAGAAGTTGACAAAGGAAAAGGACTTTCGGATTCAGGAAGTCAGAGATCTGAATGGGAAGCTCAATTCCGTTTCTCAAAATTGGAAATTTGAAAGGGATCATCGGATTGATTTTGAAGAGAGGATGAAGGCTCAAGAAGAGAAAATCAAAGCTCCGGAAGAAAAGTTGAAGGCTCAGGATGAAATAATTGAAGCCCAATCCGAAAGAATAGTTGCCTTAGAGAAGCAAGCTGAAGAGGATCATAAGGACCTAAAGAAGATCAAGACTATTCTAAAGGGCCTCATGTCAAAGGAAAAAAGATACGAAATAATCAAATCCGATCTTTTTGTTGTAATTTTTTCTTTCTTGTCGACATTACAAATTTAATGAAAGTTGTGTTTCTTGTTTCTTTTGTTGTCATTACTAATATCTCAGGTACTTTGTTATGTTTTTCCATTCCCTTCAATTTTTTTTGAAAATCACAATGGGGGAGAAGGAAAAGATCCTTAAGAAAAAGAAGAACTCTAATAAGAGTTTATCAAAGGTGGAGAAGAAAAAGATCTTTAAGAAAGACTCTAATAAGAGTTTGTTTAAGGGGGAGACTTTTCATTAAAGAAGACATTATTTTTCACTCCGGAAATCTGAATACGATCCTTAGATTTGCAAAGCCTAAGGGGGAGTTAGTCGAATTCTTCAATATCCTTAAAACGAAGGGAGATAAGCCTGAATTTTTTTTCTCTTTCTTCTTAGAATAGCTTTTTCGTAAGGATGTTTGTGCTTTCCAAAAAGGGGGAGATTGTTGAGTCAATAAGGTTTTCCTTTTGACTTTTCCATTCCTTCTTGTTTTGAAAATCACAAACACCTTATCTTTAAGAAAATTGCTTTCTTAAGGATAATTGCTTTTATAAGGAAAACTGCTTTCTTAAGGAAAATTGTTTTCTTAAGGAAAATCGCTTTTATAAGAAAAAATTATCCTTATCATATTTTCATCCATATTTTTTTTAAGTATGAGATTCTGATTCATTTTCTCGAAATCATTAAAAATTTGATATAAAGCATTCTGTTTCAGGATTCGGATTCTGGATAAGAACTATAAGGAAGTCTCATTCCGAATTCCGGATATGAACTCTGACTAAGTTCTATTCCAGGTTCAGGATGTGAGTTCTGAAGAAGAATTCTCATTACGAATTCTAATGAAGAAATCTCATTCCGAATTCCCATTACGAATTCTAATAAAGAATTCTCATTACGAATTCTAATGAATAAATCTCATTCCCAATTCCCATTAAGAATTCTAATGAAGAATTATCATTACGAATTCTCATTACGAATTCTGGTGATGAATTCTCATTATGATATTTGATGACGAATTCTTATTCTGAATTCACATTCCGAATACATATATTAAACAGAATTTGAGTATATTTGTTTTATACACTCTGAATTAATTAAGACTCCGAAAAATATAATTGTTAGACTCCGAACTTTTATATTGCTTACTCTTCTAAAAATTTGTCTACTCTTACTATTGTTCCTTACACTCCAAACCTTCACTCCGAAGATTCCATTCCGAACTTTTATGTTAGAGTTTAAAACGATGTCGTACATTCTGTTACACTTTTTTTGTTATAAAACGATGTCGTCTATTTTGTTATAAACTAACCGTTGTCTAAGTGACACGTGTACAGGTCCCTCAGATCTTTAAGGAAAATATGACCGTTGGAGAAGGAGCCGACCATACCTATAAATAGGAGCTCATTTGAAAGAGCTCGGTGCTGATGGCTGATGAAAAGTACTGAAAGGCTGACAAATTTGCTTTAAGTGATTTCTAGAGAGAGAGGCTCTTATTAACTCTCAAAGATTCGTGCGACTCCGAATGTTGGTGATTACATTCGAGGGCTTCCGGGAATAGGAAGACAGAGGTGCCGACCACCTTAAAGTTCGAGGGCTTCCTTGCTGAGGAAGACAGAGGTTGCCAACTACCTTGAAGTTGAGGGCTTGCGAGGATAGCAAGACAGAGACTCTGATCTTCGTATCGAGGGCTTACCCTGGTGTGGGTAAGACAGACTTTCTTGAAAGTATAAATCAAGGGACCTTTATCCAAGGTTGTTGGATACCCTTCTCTTTGGGTTAAAAGACTTATATCTTGTTACTAAGTAGTTCTACTACTTGTTCTTATTCTGCTACATTTTGTATTATAAGGAAAGTATAACTTTCTTATACTTCATTACTTATACTCTGATTAATTTAGATTCTATACGCTTTAAGGTAGAATCTCATATTGTAAATTTTTGTTATGTTTCATTTTCCGGAACCATCTTTCCGGAACCTACTTTCAGGATATCTTTCCAAGTTTAGTTCAGTGTTAGAGGTGTTGTGAATTCGCTTAGTTTAATCTTTGTTAAACGTAGCCCTTTTTTTTCTTAAGGAAACTTTAGTTATTCATAACTAACTTTAAAGTTTCCAAAGGAATTTTTGAAGTATACAATTCACCCACCCTCTTGTATATTGAGCATCTCATAATATATTTCGATCCTACATTATACACTAGGTTTTTATTTTATGGTGTATTTACTTCCCATGGATTAATATTGTTCATATGTTTTTTTATTTCAATGGATATACTAATAAAATTCATAGTCCCTACTTCAAATAGCTATTGACTCAATTTTTACCCCATTAGTAAGTATTTTTTGTTAACAATTCTTTTATTCAAGGATTTAGGATGATTCTGTTAGACGTATTTAAAATATGTTATGTAAATTATAACATTAATTTTATTATGTGGTATTCAATCATTGTTTTTTGTGTATTTATATTCTTACCACATAAATACTTGTTTAATATTTCTTGCCTTATGGTGTATATTTCATGTAAGGGATATTGATAGCTCAAATATCCTTTATTTTAGTTATAATGATTTATCCTAAACATTTTTCTTCAATGGTTTGGTTCTACCACCCTATTAATCTATTATATGTCATTTTATAATCCTATTTGGTAAAATTAATTTTTTAAAAATAAAAGGTTTTACTTCTTTTTTTGTAATATGGTTTTCCAACACAGGTATTTTCAAAGTGTTAAAAAGTGTCCTTTAATTTCATTATCAATTTTTTTAGGATACAAATATTACATAAAATATTATATCATTTTCTGAAAACCACATTAGATATTATTTTTAAAAGTAAAAAATTTCAAAAAATTTCACTTTACGTTCACTATAGTTACATTTGATAATGTCATGTAAGATTTTAGTTTAAGTCAATTTTAATTTTTTTTATAAAAAGATATTTTAATCTTTCACCACTGTTATTTCTTATATATTCAAAAAAATTTACAATCATGATATTTATATATTATGATTTATTCTATAATAAATATGAATATTTATAATTTGTGGTATTATAATCGTGGTATCAAACATTTTGACTCTTGATTACCTCTTGGGTGATACCGTATAGATAATTATTTTTCAAGGATGTTTTTTATCTATGTAAACATATTTTTAATTTTCTATTTTCTCACAAGGGATATTCCCTTTTAAAAATATCCAATTTATTTCTTGAGATAGATTAATTAATGTAATTTTATTTTAATTATATTATCTTTCACTCCCTTTGTATAATATAACCATCCACTGTGAATAAGAATAAATTTCGTTTGAATTCCTCTCAATTATGAATACCTTATTTTATATTTAATTGATTTAATAGTGTTAACATATATTCCTTTCATTAATTTATTACAAAAATTATTATCTTAACATTATACCATTTATCTATATAATTTAAATATTATGTGATTTATTATCTTTATTTAATGGAATTGACCTATAATTTTACTGAATATCATTGGATACAAATTTATTTTCCATTGTTCATTTAGGTGACAATTATTGGTGTAATTTTATTTTATTTACTAATATGAATCTATTTTAAATTTATATTAAATAAATTTTATTTTCATAGGTTTTTTATGATTTTTTGAGTGAACCACATATTATTTTTATGGGTTCTTTTTTTATAAAATAGAGAATTATTTTCATTTGAATGTTTTCTTAAACCCATTATTAATATTGGGTTTTAATGTTGTGATGGTTATATATTTTCATTTAGCACATGTGTGAATGGATAATATTTATGTTGTAACGCCCCAACCCCAGTTACCTAGAGTCGGTGCATTATTACCTAACATTGGCATGATCACAAAAGATCAAGTCTCGAAAGAACGATTAGTTTAGTAGCCTTGGAAACACTAGATACATTCGTAAACATTACATTACATCATAAAAATGAAAACTACAATAACATGGTCTCCCTAGTCCACAATCATATCCTCACTGACTATTCTTGAAAGTAATTCATAATACACTTCTTCACATCCTGGGAAAAATAAAACATTGAAAGGTGTGAGCACAAATGCTCCGTAAGGATAACAATATAGCGGAAACATTCATAAGAAAACATAAGCATTTAAGGAAATGTATAACTAAAACAAAAGCCTTATTGAACTTGAACTTCAGTATAATATGGCAAAAGTAAAATAAAATAATTCCATTACATACTCACATGGATATTCTACTAGATGAATAATCACATGAAATATCAATAACCACTTTCAAAATGAGGGAATGTATAATGCCATACATTCTGAAACATTTTGTCAAGGCCTCGGCCAAGACGTCTAAAATGATTAAGGCCTCGGCCAAAACCATAAATCAAATTGGGAAAGGGCCTCGGACAATTCCATGTCTAGTTGTCTCATGAGACCTACCGATGCATCGAGGAGCTATAGAGGGCTCCACCCGTCACTTATTAAGTCCAATATATTCCTCATATGAATAGGCTTAAACATAACATAAATTTTCATATTAAAACTAGCATACGAAATGTCAACAATTTCTCCATAAACTATGGATGGTATAAAAATAACACATCCACAGTCAAATATTTCACAAAATGTTCAATGGAAGTTTTGTATCATAAATCAATTTCAATTAAAATTAAAACCCATCAAAGGATGTTGAAATGGATGAAATCAAAGCTATTTGATAGAAATATCTCTCTTTTTTTTGAAATCATTTAAAAGTACCATAATTATAAAACAATAAATTTACTTTGAAAATATTCTTATAAGCTTGTAAGGGAAGCTTCGATGAAGTTATAATGGCAGAAAATAGCCGCACCCGCCGTATAAGTTAAAAAACATTCTTACCTTAAATTTGTCAAAAAGGTCAAAAAGTACATTGTTTTGAAAAAGACGGTAAGATTCCATTAAAAAACGTATAAGGGTATAAATGACTTTAACCCATTTTCCATTTATTAGTAAAAATGTTTTGAAAGACATTTTTAAGAAACATGGATGTGGATGATAACGAGGTCCTAGTAGATAATTATGTATAAACAACCTTTGATAATGAAGAGGTTGCGAAGTAAACCCTTACCTTGTACTTTTCCTTGGTTGGGGTAGGTTAACCTCCTGTATAATGGTGGAATAATTGTTATTAAATTATAAAAGAATCATATACATTCATATGATATCATATATGATCTTTTAACATTGCTTTGTTAACAATATCGTAGATTTATCGTTGTTTCGGGTGTTAACTTACTCATTTTCTTTTATATGTTTTTTTACGTAAGTCGTGTTTTTATTGGATAGGTTGTCTCCTATTCATATCCAGAATGATATCATGTCCTTAAAAATTATTTTTAAATCATCAAATGATAATTATACTGGAATGGATACAACGGAGAATGAATCTCATCGCGTTCGTGGAGACGGTAGTCCGTACGTACGCACGAGCGACAATATCATTATTTTGATATTAAAATATTATATAATTGGAAAGTATATCATATATACAGAATAATTATCATGTTATATTTATTATTTACATGAATTACATATCATTATTATACCCATCTAAATAATAATATATTGAATAATAATTACACCACGACGTGGAGACGGTAAGTCGTATGTACGCACGTATGGTGACATGTCATTCAAATGATGGGTAGAATACTGAATATGGTTGTTCCATATTTATAATAACATAAAAGTATATAGAAGATACTGGAGTTATAATTTTTGAATTTAAATAATAAACAAAGAGGGAGTGGAAGAAGAAAGAAATTTGAAAGAGGGTGATGAAAACGTTACATCTTCTTCGGGTTCTTCCTTTTGATTTGATCAAAAGGAATCATTAAGATGTCTTTATGACTAAAGTAAAGCTTCTAGGATGAAGGGAGAGAAGTTGGGAGAGTATTTGGGCAGAGTTTGGCCGATCAAAAAGGCTTCAAAGTGTGAATAAGGTGGCAGAGGTGGGGTCCTTTTATAAGAGGAGAGGAGGGGCTCTTTTGGAAATATTGAAATGTTACATTATTATACAATGCTTTTCGGATTATAAAGGTCCCACACTTATATAATTCGTGGCTAAGGTGATAAGGGTTCGAAATATACCCATCCAATAGTCTTTGGACAAGTGTAAGACTTTTATTTTACATTATCTTTTCATTTTATTAAAATCGATAAATAATGAGGTCATCGTTGCATCATAATGATGTCATAAATAATTTAATTTATTTAATATCTAAAAATTATAAAAAAAATTACTATGATGTAGGAAATCTTTTTAGATTTCCAATGACTATTTATAGTCAAAAATATGAGTTGTATAACCCCATGTAAAAATTGTTTTAGTAAAACATTTCATGTTTGTGTCATTTTTTACTTTAACAGTAAATAAAAGGTATTTATGTCATTTTCCAAATAAAGTGGCTCCATGGGGTCCCCAAGTTGACCCATGGATTGTCTTGGTCGGCCATTAATCATCCAATAGGGGTAGGACAAGTGTAAGGGTATTTTCATATTTTTATAATATCATTTTTACCTTAAATTTCACTAATTACCTTTAATCGCGATTAATTAAACTTAAAATTTACTATTCACCAAAAAATTATTTTAATCCCATTGAACCACATTTTACATCCTAATGAAAACCATGTATGTCAGATTTTTTAAATTCAAAACACAGATGTGGTAATATTTTATTTAAACGAAAAATCAGTTATTTAACTACCACTTAGTGGTTTCACTATTCATCAAAAATTGAAGTTTTTCAGAACAATGCCAAAATTTCACCCTAAGCTATAATTGATATTCCGAATTCAAAAATGATGTCTATTTTACAAAATTCCAAAAATATACGTTACATTAATTAATTTTATAATTAATTCCTACTGTCACAACAAATAGCGTGTTTTTAAGAAACAATATATATCAAAAGATTGACAATTGTTTATGTCCAATTTCAAAGTGAAATTAATTCTAATGACCACCATTGGATAAAATGGTAAAAATATATAATAATTATACTCTAAAACCACTAAATACTATAATTTATCACTATAAATTATTTTGGTTAAAAAAGTTGTTTTTAAGTATTTTTCACTATTCATAAAAAATTAGAAGTTCTCAGAAAAAATACGCAAAATTCAACGTAGGCGAATTTCGATATTCAGAATCCAAAAATGAAGTCCATTTTGATAAATAAAATTTATAAAATTTCAAAAAGTAGGTATTACTATTCATAATGGCTAGTTTAATTAGTTGTGGTGTGTGTTAGAGCTCGAGGTTGCGTACAACACACGCTATTGCATTATTCGAAGGGAAACGTACCGTGGAAGCTTGGGGTGTTACATTCACCCCTACTTCAAATAATTGCGTCCTCGCAATTTCTAGGGTATTACTGCATAAAAAGTCTCAGGTGGTTCTTCATCATAAGTTCCTCAAGTTCCCACGTTGCCTCTTCCATTTTATGATTTCTCCACAAAACCTTTACCAAACGAGTCGTCCGGTTTCTCAGCACCTACTCCCTCACATCGAGAATTCTGATGGGCTCTTCGCAATAAGATAGATCGGGTTCCTGTTCTAATTCCTCATAGGTAAGTACATGTGTTGGGTCGGGCATGTATTTTCTCAATAGCGATATGTGGAAAACATCGTGAACTTTGGAGAGATTTGGCGGCATCACCAAACGATACGCTACAGCCCCAATACGATCTAGAATTTCGAAAGGTCCGATGTACCTGGGACACAACTTACCCTTCTTACCAAAATGTATAACTCCCTTCCATAGAGATACCTTTAGGAAAACATGATCTCCCACCTGAAATTACAAAACCTTTCTTCTATTATCGGCATAGCTCTTCTGCCTACTTTGAGCTGCTTTGATGTGGTTTTGGATTACCTTCACCTTTTCCATTGCTTCTTCCACCAGTTCTGGTCCCACAAGTTTTCTTTCACCAACGTCATCCCAACAGGTTGGTGTACGACATCTCTTTCCGTATAATGCTTAATAAGGTGCCATCTGAATGCTTGAATGGAAGCTATTGTTATAGGAAAATTCTACCAATGGTAAATATTGATCCCACATACCCTGAAAGTCAAGAGAGCATGATCTCAACATGTCTTCTAAGGTTTGAATAGTCCGTTCTGATTGTCCATCTGTTTGAGGGTGATAGGCAGTGCTCAAACGAAGTTCAGTATCCAAGGCCTTTTGAAGACTTTTCCAGAATCTTGAAGTAAAACGAGGATCACGATCAGAAACAATCGATAGGTGTACTCCATGAAGTCTTACAACTTCATTAATATATAGTCTTTCTAGACTTTCAAGTGGTAGATCCTCCCGTATAGCCAGAAAATGTGCTGACTTAGTTAGACGATCAACAATGACCCATATTTCATCATTCCTTCTAGGAGTCTTTGGTAGTCCCATGACAAAGTCCATCATAATATTATCCCATTTCCACTTAGGTATGGGAAGAGGTTGCAATACTCCACCTGGATGTGCCTTCCAGCTTTCACTTGTTGACAAACCATACACCTTGGCACAAAATCAGAAATATCCCTCTTCATATTGTCCCACCAAAAATGTTCCTTCAAATCTCTATACATTTTGGTGATCCCAGGGTGTATAGAGAAATTGGAACTATGAGCATCATCCAGTAATTCCCTTTTTAGATCAGGTATATCGGGAACACAAAGTCTCTTCCCGAATTTCAAAATTCCATCCTTATACACAATGTCCCTCAATCTTCCATCATTCACATCTTTAATCTTCTTCTGAAATTCTTCATCATCAGTCTGAGAACTCTTAATCCTTTCTAGTAATGATGGTTTGGCAACTATTTGAAAAAGCATTGATGTTTCACCTTCCCTAGTTATTCCCATGTCCATCTTCACTAGATCCATGAAAATTGGATCCCTTTCAATTCTCATCATATTCAAAACACCATGGTCTTTTATGCTCAAAGCATCTGCCACATTGTTTGCCTTCCTCGGGTGGTAATGTATCGTGCAATCATAATCCTTGAGTAGTTCAAGCCATCGCCTTTTCCTCATGTTGAGTTCTTTTTGTGAGAAAATATACTTCAAACTCTTGTGATCAGTATAAATCTCACATTTTTCACCATAGAGGTAATGTCTCCATATCTTTAAAGAAAAGATCACAGCTGCTAACTCAAGATCATGAGTAGGATAGTTTTTCTCATGAATTTTTAGCTGTCGTGATGCATAGGCAATAACCTTATCATTCTGCATAAGGACACAACCAAGTCCTTTCTTCGATGCATCACTATAAATAACAAACCCATCATTCCCCGATGGTAGAGTCAATACAGGGGCGTTGACTAATCTTCTCTTCAGTTCTTAAAAACATTCTTCACACTCTTTTGTCCAGACAAATTTAATCCCTTTACGTGTGAGCTTTGTCAAAGGGTTATCCAATCTGGCAATATTCTGGACGAAACGTCGATAATAACCTGCGAAACCAATAAAACCGTGTACCTCAGTTATACTTGTCGGTGCTGGCCATTCTTGGATTGCCTTGGTTTTAGAAGGATCAACGGAAATTCCATCCTTAGAGACAATATGGCCAAGAAAAGAAATCTCCTGAAGCCAGAATTCACACTTGCTAAATTTTCCATATAATTGATGTCTTCTAAGAGTCTTCAGGATAATTCGTAAGTGATTTTCATGATCTTAGTGTCTTTTGGAGTATACCAAGATATCATCAATAAATACCACTACAAAGTCATCCAGATATTCCTTGAAAACTCTATTCATTAGATCCGTGAAAATAGAGGGTGCATTAGCCAATCCAAAAGGCATTACTATAAACTCGTAATGCATGTACCTTGTTCGAAATGTTGTCTTTGGAACATCTTCCTTCTTCACACAAAACTGACGGTATCCAGAACGGAGGTCAATATTTGAAAAGTATTGAGCTCCATGCAGTTGGTCAAACAAATCATCAATGTGAGGTAGAGGATACTTGTTTTTATTGTTATAGAATTGATCTCCCTATAGTCGATGCACAACCTCATAGATCCATCTTTCTTCTTAACAAAAAGAACAGGGGCTCCCCAAGGAGAAACATTAGGGCGAATAAATCCCTTATTACTCAATTCCTCTAGTTGTTTCTTTAGTTCAACTAATTCCACAGTGGCCATTCTATAAGGGGTCTTCGATATGGGCCTTGATCCAGGAATTAAATCAATGGAAAACTCAACTTCTCGTTCTGGAGGATGTCCAGGTAAATCTTCCGGAAACACATCAACATATTCTCTCACAATAGGTACATCCTCTATTTGAATATTAATTTCCTCACCCTTAGTAATTTCCTTCTCTTCCTCCCCAATAATTGAATTTATTTGAGCTACTGGGGGTGGATCTAGATAAGAATTATGTGGCGATGATTCTGCTCTAAAGATAAGGTGTTCCTTATCATCATCATCAAGAATCGTAACCTCTTTCCTCTTACAATAAATTTTTGCATCATGGTCCGAAATCCAATCCATACCGAGGATTATATCAAATTCAATCATGGGTATGACGATGAGATCAGCTGGTAAAGAACATTTAGGTTCTCTAATGGGAACTAATCGACAAAACTTTGTTACAACAATACTTCCCTTAGGGGTTTTGACCGACAACTCCCTTGTTAAATCAAATTGGAAATATCTAATTTTCTTAGCAACCTAGGAAGATATGAAACAATGAGATGATCCAGAATCAAATAATGCATTTCCTAAACATGAGGAAACCATTAAATTACCTGCCACCACGTCTTTCGGAGCTTCCACCTCAGCAGTAGTGATAGCATAAGCCTGGCCCTGATCCCTTGGCCTCTTCTGAGGTAAGTTCCCCTGACGCTTAGGACATTCATTTTCATAATGACAGTTCTCTCTACAATTATAGCATTCCACGTTGACAGCCGCTTTCTTTCCCTTGCATTCATGAGCTTGGTGGCCTTTTTCACCACACTCGTAACATACTCCTTTTCCTTTTAGACAGGCACCAGGGTGCTTCCTACCACAATTATCACAGGGTGGAAATTCATTTCTACCCTTCTTCCCTGTTTCCTTATTTACTTTCCCAGAGTTTTCAGCGGATCTCTTCTTATCTTGCTTTGATTTAAAGTCATAAGACTTAGAGAATTCCTTTTCCGTCTTGATAGAGCACAAGACAATACCTTTGTATGAAGAGAAGGTTTGTGATACTAAAGCTCGACGGAGAAATGGTTTTAACCCATCAAAGAAACGATCAGTCTTACTTCATGGGTTACGTATGTAATCTGTAGCATACCTCACTAACCTTGTATAGTTAGCCTCATACTTTGCGACATTCTTATCCTCCTTCTGCCTTAGACTCAGAAATTTCCTTTCCATATCCGCTCGATGGTCTCGAGGAAAGTATTTTTCTAAGAACAACTCTTTGAACTCCTTCCATTCCATGTTTGTTAATTCATCATCTTCCTTTTTGTTTTGAATTAGTGACCACCATTGATCGGCATCTCCTGTGAGGCGGTAAACTACCATGAAAACATTCTCCCTTTCACTACTCCCCATGGCATGGAATATTTTCTCTAAGGAATTTATCCATTGGTCAGCTACTATAGTATTTGTACTCCCATTGAAGGTTGGTGGTTGTTGCCTCATGAAACAGTCTAGCATTGATCCTCCACGTTGCGGATCAGGGTGCTCCATACGAGTAAGGTTATTATTCATAACCTGCGTGAGTTGTCCCAGTATGGTGAGAAGATGATAAGCACCAGTTGTATCACTAGCTCCACCATAATTATCTTGAGCAGGAGGGCAATCCCTACACGGAGTGCCTGCATTGATACAGTTTCCATTACTTCCACTAGGTGCCAATTCTAAATAATAGAATAAACTAGATTAGTTTATGAATCAAAATACATAATTCCATACT
Source organism: Viscum album (assembly GCA_963277665.1). Classification (NCBI taxonomy): domain Eukaryota; kingdom Viridiplantae; phylum Streptophyta; class Magnoliopsida; order Santalales; family Viscaceae; genus Viscum; species Viscum album. The sequence continues at coordinate 499,140,931 of OY728133.1, forward strand.
TGTAAAACACTTAACATAAATTGAACTAATTATGGATATAATCCATAATTATAAAAAAAAAATTATTTGAGGAAGTATATACTCGTTACCCTTCATAGTGGTTTGTAAAGAAAATGGGAATTATCCTAAGAATATCCCCCAGGAGTGTCGTAACCAAGAGTGCAGCAAGGCCCGTTGTTGTGCACCAGTTCCCGTTCGAGTCTAGCTCAAAGTGCTGTTTTCGGGTTTTACCCCTAGGTACATCTGTGCCAGAGCCGCCTCTACCTTCTCGTATCCAGACAGGGATGTATTACTCGGAAAACTCACAAAATCGATACAATACCAAAATTTTAGGATGTTCTTCTATACTAATCCTCAAATTTCATCTTAGGTCTACGTGCTCTAATCAGAGTTTGTCTAAATCTAGCTTCCAAGGTTTGTACTAAACCTCCCTCTAATACCAACTGTAACGCTCCGACCCTAGTTACCTAGAGTCGGTGCATTATTACATAACATTGGCATGTTCACAAAAGATCATGTCTCGAAAGACCGATTAGTTTAGTAGCCTTGGAAACACTAGATACATTCGTAAACATTACATTACATCATAAAAATGAAAACTACAATAACATGGTCTCCCTAGTCCACACTCATATCCTCATTGACTATTCTTGCAAGTCAGTCATAATACACTTCTTCACATCCTGGGAAAAATAAAACATTGAAAGGTGTGAGCTCAAATGCTCCGTAAGGATAACAATATAGCGGAAACTTTCATAAGAAAACATAAGCATTTAAGGCAATGTATAACTAAAACAAAAGCCTTATTGAACTTGAACTTCAGCATAATATAGAAAAATTAAAATAAAATAATGCCATTACTTACTCACATGGATATTCTACTAGATGAATAATCACATGAAATATCAATAACAACTTTAATAATGAGGGAATGTATAATGCCAGACATTCTGAAACATTTTGTCAAGGCCTCGGCCAAGACGTCTAAAATGATTAAGGCCTCATCCAAAACCATAAATCAAATTGGGAAAGGGCCTCAGCCAATTCCACATCTAGTTGTCTCATGAGACCTACCGATGCATCGAGGATCTATAGCGGGCTCCACCCGTCACTTATTAAGTCCAATACATTCCTCATATGAATAGGCTTAAACATAAAAAAAAATATTCGTATTAAAACTAGCATACGAAATGTCAACAATTTCTCCATAAACTATAGATGGTATAAAAATAACACATCCACAGTCAAATATTTCACAAAATGTTCAATGGATGTTTTGTATCATAAATCAATTTCAATTAAACTTAAAACCCATCAAGGGATGTTGACATGGATGAAATCAAATCTATTTGAGAGAAATATCTCTCTCTTTTTTGAAATCATTTAAAAGTCCCATAATTATAAAATAATACATTTACTTTGAAAATATTCTTATAATCTTGTAAGGGAAGCTTCGATGAAGTTATAATGGCGGAAAATAGCCGCACCCGCCGTATAAGTTAAAAAAACATTCTTACCTTAAATTTGTCAAAAGGGTCAAAAAGTACATTGTTTGGAAAATGACGGTAATATTCCTTTCAAAAACGTATAAGGGTATAAATGACATTAACCCATTTTCCATTTAATATTAAAAATGTTTTGAATGACATTTTTAAGATACATGGATGTGGATAATAACGAGGTCCTAGTAGATAATTATGTATAAACAACCTTGGATAATGAAGAGGTTGCGAAGTAAACCCTTACCTTGTACTTTTCCTTGGTTGGGGTAGGTTAACCTCCTGTATAATGGTGAAATAATTGTTATTAAATTATACAAGAATCATATATATTCATATGATATCATATATGATCTTTTAACATTGCTTTGTTAACAATATCTTAGATTTATCGTTGTTTCGGGTGTTAACTTACTCATTTCCTTTTATATGTTTTGTTACGTAAGTCGTGTTTTTCATGGATAGGTTGTATCATATTCATATCCAGAATTATATCATGTCCTTAAACATTATTTTTAAATCATCAAATGATAATTATACTTGAATGGATACGACGGAGAATGAATCTCATCGCGTTCGTGGAGACGGTAGTCCGTACGTACGCACGAGCAACAATATCATTATTTTGATATTAAAATAATATATAATTGTATAGTATATCATATATACAGAATAATTATCATGTTATATTTATTATTTACATGAATTACATATCATTATTATACCCATCTAAATAATAATATATTGAATAATAATTACACCACGACGTGGAGACGGTAAGCCGTATGTACGCACGTATGGTGACATGTCATTCAAATGATGGGTAGAATACTGAATATGGTTGTTCCATATTTATAATAACATCACTGTATATAGAAGATACTGGAGTTATAATTTTAGAATTTAAATAATAAACAAAGAGGGAGTAGAAGAAGAAAGAAATTTGAAAGAGGGTGATGAAAACGTTACCTCTTCTTCAGGTTCTTTCTTTTGATTTGATCAAAAGGACTCCTTAGGATGGATTTCTGACTAAAGTAAAGAATCTAGGATGAAGGAAGAGAAGTTGGGAGAGTATTTGGGAAGATTTTGACCGAACCAAAAGGCTTGAAATTGTGAATAATGTGGTAGAGGTGGGGGCCTTTTATAAGAGGAGAGGAGGAGCTCTTTTGGAAAGATTGAAATGTTACATTATTATACAATTCTTTTAGGATTATAAATATCCCACACTTATATAATTCGTGTCTAAGGTGATAAGGTTTCGAAATATACCCATCAAATAGTCTTTGGAAAAGTTTAAGACTTGTATTTTACATTATCTTTTCATTTTATTAAAATCGTTAAATAATGAAGTCATCGCTGCATCATAATGATGTCATAAATAATTTAATTTATTTAATGTCTAAAAATTATAAAAAAAATACTATAATGTAGGAAATAGTTTTTGATTTTCAATGAATATTTATAGTCAAAAATATGACTTGTATAACCCCATGTAAAATTTTTTTTAGTAAAACATTTCATGTTTGTGTAATTTTTTACTTTAACATTAAATAAAAGGTATTTATGTCATTTTCTGACTAAAGTGGCTCCATGGGGTCCCCAAGTTGACCCATGGATTGTCTTTGTCGGCCATTACTCATACAATAGGGTTAGGACAAGTGTAAGGGTATTTTCATATTTTTATAATATCATTTTTACCTTAAATTTCACAAATTACCTTTAATCGCGATTAATTAAACTTAAAAGTTACTATTCACCAAAATGTTATTTTAATCCCATTGAACCACATTTTACATCCTAATGAAAACCATGTCTGTCAGATTTTTGAAATTCAAAACACAGAAGTGGTAATATTTCATTTAAACGAAAAATCAGTTATTTAACTACCACTTGGTGGTTTCACTATTCATCAAAAATTGAAGTTTTTCAGAACAATGGCAAAATTTCACTCTAAGCTATAATTGATATTCCGAATTCAAAAATGATGTCTATTTTAAAAAATTCCAAACATATAAGTTTCATTAATTAATTTTTTAATTAATTCCCGCTGTCACAACAAATAGCATGTTTTTAAGAAACAATATATATCAAAAGATTGACAATTGTTTATGTCCAATTTCAAAGTGAAATTAATTCTAATGACCACCATTGGATAAAATTGTAAAAATATATAATAATTATACTCTAAAACCACTAAATAGTATAATTTATCACTATAAATTATTTTTATTAAAAAAGTTGTTTTAAAGTATTTTTCACTATTCATTAAAAATTAGAAGTTCTCAGAAAAAATACCAAAAATTCAACATAGGCTAATTTCGATATTCTGAATCCAAAAATGAAGTCCATTTTGATAAATAAAATTTATAAAATTTCAAAGAGTAGGTATTACTATTCACAATAGCTAATTTAATTATTTGTGGTGTGTGTTAGAGCTCGAGGTTTCGTACAACACACGCTATTACATTATTCGAAGGGAAACGTACCGTGGAAGCTTGGGGTGTTAAATATGTGATGTGTGGTACCTATATATCCCTTCAATTAATTAGTAAAATATTTAATTCTCATGATACAATGGTGAAATTAGTAGTGATACATGATCCAAAATGGGAAACATGTAGTATTACCTGATCCAGAATATGAAACAACTGAGTGATTCTTAATCCAAAAAGGAAACAGATGAGTGAAGTTCAATAAAATATGAGAAACATGTTTTTATATTGGATCCACTATGTTATGATTTCTATGGTAATATATTTTCCTTAATTCTCAATTATTTCTTATTTTTAGGATTTTGGACATTTTCATAATGTTTTATTATGTTACTCCATGATTTATTATCAATTGTTTCTTGGGTATAACTTTCTTATGTATCATGATTATACCCATATTATCTTATTACTCTCACATAAGATATTTTATTATTATCAATTATGTTTACCCTTAATAGTCATCTGATGTCACCACTTTCATATGTTTCTATTTAATAGGGTTATGATTGTGAGAAAATTACGAATCCTCTAAAAGAGTAACTGAAAGGCACTATCATGGGCGGTTTCAAATAATATGTTATTTTTGGGTGCATAGGTGCAGCAGAGTTGCTGAACAAAGTCATCTCTCAAAGGAGGATGCAAATTTAACAACATATTAAAGGTTTGTTGAAAATAAAATAAAAATAAGAAAGAACAATAATTAAAAGGATGGGGTTTTTTTATCATTTATAAATCTAGAATAACACTTCTGTAAGAAGATTGTATTTTTTTGATTTTATTTTTAACATGAAGTTCGATTAAAATGAAACAATAAAAAGATGTTTTTTAGAAAATATTTTAAAAGGTATTATCGATCTAATTATACCTCTTCACTCAACTTTTTATCATTATCATTTAAATTAACATACACTTAATAATAATCCCTTAATTTGTTAACCCTAAAACCCTACGGGAATTTACTTAACCACAACGATGAAATTACTTAAACCCTAGGCATGCTTTGGAACATGCAATCACATCACTATGATTTTATTTATGTACATAGGTTAGATTGTGGATAGTTGTTAATTATAGCACATATCCACGCTGTAAATGAGGATGAATTGTGTTTAGGGATTGTATTTGAACTTTATAAAATTATCCCAGGTGGTCTTGTAGTACTGGTTAGAATTGTACTCTCACAATTTACACAACTTCCGACCTCACGTGGTTTTTGATTAATTATTTAATTGCTTACTTAGTTTCTTATATCTCAAAAAACCAATTAATTAATCATATTAATTTAATTACATTATCTCATTGATTCAAAATAAATTAATGAATAAGGTAAGAGGTAGATTGATTACTAAAAAGAACTACTATTCCATGGGTAGTGTGGTCATCATAGAAACATTTTGCATTCGCAAGGGGTTTAAAAGGGAATAACCCAATCTTATTCCTACTATAGAATTCCAGACCAAAGAATAATTTTAATAGAATAATTTTTTAAAAAGAATAGAACAAATGGAAGAGAAACTAAGATTCAATTGAAAGAACAACAATAGTAAAATAAAGAAGAGAAAAATAAGAGCATTTTGGAGGAGATCTTAGATTAGTATATTCCCTCCTTAAATTGTGAATATAAATGGTATATAACAACTTCTACACTTATACCAATCTTATAGGGATGTTCCCAACCCTTACAAATGTGAAGACTACATATTTATAGAGTGTAGGGGAGGCTAGGTTAAATGTGGATTCCAGTGTGAATGGAGAGATTCTGCCAAATATTTTAGTCCTACTTGAACAACCTTCTTGACCACCAAAACACGTGAACTATCTATCCTTACAGAATTATAATATGTGAGAACTTGGGTTTCATATATCCACTCAAATTTTGGGCACAATCCATTAACGTATGTATTAGATATGTCCTAAGCACTAAATTGATGTATAATCTGGTATGTCCATATCACCATTGACATAGTGGACCATTTACTCCATTCAATGCACAATTTATAACCAGTGTCTTGAATACAAGTTGTATCAAATTAAGTTTGGAACAATGTTAAAAAAATTACGTTCCAAATAAGTCATAATAAATAATTTGAGTTATAAATACTATAGTGAATTTTTATAGGGTAAAACTGAAATATTCATCAAATTTTAAAATAAATGATCCAATGCCAAATATTTTATAAATAAATATATTTAACAGAATGTGAGGAATTTTTTTCGTTTATTGTTAATAAAATATTTAAAAATTTGTTTTCTTATCAACTCCCCCACACTTACCATTTTTCACTCCTGGGAAAAACCTCATATCCTATATTTTGAAAATTTCTGATGAGTAAACATCAATATAAAATCAAAAAAAATTAAAACATTTATCCTTGATATCTAACAATTACACTATAGGAAACAAAAGATATCATGCTTAGTAAAAAAACATTATTTCAAGTTATCAATTTATATCATTCAACATATTTCCACTTCATTTATCCTCGCATTCTAAAAAACACTTACCTCACTTGAATTCTATCTTATCACACAAAATGTGAATTTTTTAGCAATGTGTTTCTCATCCAAACTCATACAAGGGACGCTATAGGCTTGAAAAAACCCCAAATTTCCACCCGATGTGATTCAAGGAAATATATTTATCATGAATAATTTTTAGGGTAGTTCTGTGGCTTTCGGTTCGTAGGATTTAGACATGAAAAATTACGAGCCTGAATGACGAGGGGTTGACTCTTTTTGAAGCAATATTGCATTAATCTAATTTTCAAATAAATATGGTCTCCTCTTCAATCCCCTTATCATCTTTGCATGTTCATCATCATTAAAAATAATGTCATGTGCACACCATTTAACATTTGAGTAGAATAAATTTTGATATTAGCAAACATTATTTTCTTGAAAGCTCCAGATAGGCACAACATTCTTCCACTATTAGATGCTCCAGAAATTTACAACTTCACTTAGCATTAAAGCACCGAAAAAGGCACAGCTTTCGAAATATTTATTTTCTTCATTAACACAAAATTATCATCAGAATTTAATTTTCCACCAAAATTATCACAAAATGTAGTATCACAACACAAGACAACCTTCCTCACACTCAATTTCAACTAGATCATGTATTTTCACTTCAAAAGATGGTTTGATAGAGAATATTGTCTGGTAATGTGGAAAAACTAACAGGATGATCATGGATTATATGGGATACAAGGATAAAATGTTCAAGGTAGGCCATTATAAAATGGATTATTATGAAATAGGGTATTTAATAAAAAATGAACTCCTCAGTCACTTAAAAAAAAGTACCTCAAACTCTCAAATTGCTACAGGAATAAATCAAATTTTTGTTAAGTCAAGCATGGTTTGGTTCTCTCAAGAATTGAGGTAAATGTTGAGAATATAAAGATAATGGTTCATAAGATTCACAATAAAGTGATTTGAAATATAAATATGTTGAGATGTATCATGGGATTCAAAATTCAGAGCACCTTTCATCAAATTACTAAATATTTGAACTTGAAAAAAAGTCATTTTCAGAATTCATTTAAGCTCAGTTTCATGGGATAAAGTATTTCACTAATTGATATGGATTTCGAAATGGTTATGAGGAATATTTCAGTTCAAAAGTTTCAAAAATTTAGAAAAAATATAAAAAATTAGACACAAAATTTGAAAAACACACAATTTTTTGTGAAAACATTGAAAAATAGGAAAAAATTGAAAAAAAGAAAAAAATTTAAATTACTAAACTAAAAGGTTCCCTACACCACACATAAAATATTGCAATGTCCTCAACATGAACCCATGAGAATATATGTGCACATGAAATGTATAATTTTATATAAGGAAAATAATATAAAAATAAAAGGGTAAGGAACATCCTGATATGCTTAACTGATGATGGTTTCATGTGCTGTAATGAAATCCACTGCATCAGTAGGAAGTCCCTCACTGTATTTCTTTAAATGTTTCCCATTGAATGTAAATATCATTCATGTTTCCTATTGTGTTATCTCTACTACACCATAAATAGAAAACATTATTCACAATATAAGAACATAACCACCTGTAATGCAACTTACTAAGAATTATCTTCCGTCATGAACTATGGAGAAAGACTTTATCTCCAACTTGAAATTATCTTTTCTAGATCATTTTTTCATTAGCTAATTTGGATCTTTCCTTGTAGATCCTTGAGTTCTCAAATTTAGACAATCAAATCTCCTCATGTTCTTGAATTTTCATCTTCCTTTGGATTCCATCATGGGGAAAATCTATGTTGCAATTCTTTATAGCCTAGCAATCCTGATGCTCAACTTCCATAGGGTGATGACATGATTTCCAAAAAAAATATGAAATGGGGACATACCTATGGGGGTTGTTTATGCTATCCTGTAATCCCATAATGCATCATCCAAGTTCTTTCTCCAATCCTTCTTATTTTTTTCCATGATTATCTCCAAAATTTGTTTCAACTCCCTATTATAAAACTCAACCTGGCCATTTGTTTGTGGGTGGTATGGTGATGTTTATTTTTTGTTTCACCCCATACTTCCAAAGGAGGGAAGCCAAATTTTGATTGAAAAAGTGCATCCCTTGGTCACTGATGATGGTCTTCAATACTACAAACCTGCAAAAAAACTATGTCTTGACCTGGTACACTAAAACATGAAAATTATCGGTCCTGGTGTCCTTAGACTCTTCCAATTTTCTCACATAATCCAAAGAAACCAAAATATACAAAAAAAAGCAAATGAACTAAGAAATGGACCCAAAAATCAATTCCCCATACATAAAAAATATCAACAAATAATAGGGGTTGTTGGGGTATCTCGTGTCTCCTTGAAATATTACCATTGTGATGGAAACATGAGCCAAACATACAAAACACATGAGCATCAAGGAATAAACTAGGCCATTACAGTATAGAGTCCAAAAAATTCTTAGCTATCCGTTGGGGTCCAAATTTTCCACCCCAAGCAAGTGTATGAAATAATTGAAGAACAGAATCAAAATCACGATCAAGAACACACCACCTAATAACATAATCTTTACACATGTGCCATAAGTAGGGATTCCCACACATAAAATCTAGAATCACTCATTATATTTTGGACATGATGTTTCACTAAATTGGAATGAATTTCATAGGAAACAAGGTAGTTAAGAAAATCATCATACCAAGGATGCATAGCTGAGTTGGAATAAAGATTATCATTGCGGCAATTTTCCCGAAGTGGCACCAAGTCCAAGGTTTCATCCTTTAGGGTGTGAGTAAAACTACTAATGTTGTCTGCCACCAGGTTTTCTGACCACTTCTTGTCCTTTATCTCAATGTAAAATTCATGAAGAAGGATAATCCATTGGATTACCATAGGATTTGCATCTAGCTTCTTCAGGAGGTTCCTCAGAGTTTCGTGGATAAATAAACAACTACTTTAGAGCCCAATAAATATGAACAGAATTTATCTAAAGAAAATATTATAATAAGAAACTCTTTTTCTATGTTTGTCTAGTTTTATTGGGATGAATCCAATTTCCTCGATGCATATAAAATCACATGTTAATGTCCCTCCACCATCTGAGATAAGACAACTCCAACCATGAAGTTGGAGGCATCACACATCAGCTCAGAAGGAAGCTCCCCCGTAAGGGATGTATGATCGGTGGAGTGGTCCAAAAATTATTTAGCTCATCAACTTTGTTCTTGTATGAATCATCAAATACAAAATCAGAATCTTTATGAAGTAATCGTGAAATAGAAATAGAAATCTTTCTATAGACTTTAATGAAGCCTTGATAAAATCTGGAATGACCTAGGAACGATCTAAAATCACGAACACATGAAGGATAGGGTTAGGATGAAATAATATCTACCTTGGATCTATAAACCCATTTCCCATGTTTTGACACTAAATTCCTTAAGGCAATACCATGATCTACCATAAAATAACACTTTTGAAAGTACAAGACAAAGTTATTCTCAATAAAATGATTCAAAACCATTCCCAAACTAGACATACAATCATCAAATGAAGACCCATGTACTATAAAATAATCCATAAATACCTCCATGAAGGTTTCAATATAATATTAAAAAAACTCACCATGTATATCTGGAAGGTACCTCAGGTATTACAAACTCCAAATGGCATCCACCGGTAGGAAAATGTGCTGAATGAACAAGTGAATATTGTCTTCTCAGAATATTCCAGAGCAATAAGAGCCTAAAAATATCTAGAAAATCTATCAATGAAACAATAGTGTGTTTTCCAAGCTAGTCTCTCAAGCATCTGATCAATAAATAGGAGGGGGAAATAGTCCTTTTGATTGGACTGATTTAGTTTGTTATAATCGATACACACAGGCCAACTGTTTTTCACCCTCATGGAAACTAACTCATATTTATCATTTTTAACAACAATAACACCACTTTTTTAGGCACAACCAATATAGGACTTACCCCCTAGGAATCTGAAGTGGGATAGATTATACCTACCTTGAAAAAAATTTCAACTTCTTTTTTTAACAACTTATCGAAGGGTTAGATTGAGTATCCTTTGTGACTACCTAACCAGTTTAGACCCATCCTCCAAAACAATACTATGCATGAAAATGGAGGGTCTAATACCTGATATATCAGCTATGGTCCACCTGATTTCCCTGATATTCTCCCTCAAAATATTTAAAAGTTTTTATCCATTTTCAAAAGGAATATTATTAGCAATTATAATTGGTAATATCTTTCTACTTAACAAGTATGATTATTTGTAATTTGGTGGAAATGTCTTGAGTTCCAGAGTGGAGGGTGTTGTATGGATGGAGACATTAAAGAAACTGAAATATGTACACAATGATCACCAAAATTAGAATATACATCTTTATAATCAAAGAATAAAACATCAAATCCATAAACATAATCAACATCCATGTCATAATTATATTCATCAGGAACAAAATTAGAATGTGGATCCATTTGAAAATCAAATGTAATAGAGTTTTGGGCATTAGAAAAAGGTGTGTAGGTGATCATAGATATCAAACTAGACCAAATACTCATAATCTCCCTAAGCACAGGACAATCAAATTCCATGGGGGTTTTATTTGGTGGATCAAAATGGGATATAACAAATGAAGAATGTTCCTCTAAGTGGTACTTCATGGAGTCCATAACATTAAATATAACAACTTCATCTCTATATTCCATGGAAATTGTACCCTCATTGACATTTATGATATTTTTTCAGTTTTGAGGAAGGTTCTACCTAAGATAATGGGAGCATTAGAACTTACCTGATTATCATCCATGTTAATCATGTAAGAATCTGTCTTAAAGATCATGTATCATACCATTACAAGTACATCATTAAGGACTACCTATAGATATTTTGAAACTCTAGTCACTAACTGCACCACTACTCTTGTCGGCTTCAACTCACGAACCTATAATGAATAAAATACAATGTGATGAATTACATTTATAGAAGCACCTGAATCACATAGAGAATCATAAAAGTGAAACTCTCCTATGGTTCATGGGATGGTGAATGTCCTCGGATCCATGAACTTTGTTGGCACTTCTAGAATTGTTTTAATGAGTACTGACAAATTCCTTCCAAATTGATCCTCTCATTTCCCTTCAGCCCTCTTCGATTGGTACAATGTTCTTTTATGAGTTTGGCATACCTTTTAGTTTTTTAATGGCTTCATGTAAAGAGATATTGATCTCCACATTCTTGAATGTATCCAAAACTTGTTTTTTCATCACTTCCTTGGCCATCCTATTGGTATGTACAACCTAGTTTAGAAATGGAAGGGTTTTAGGAGGAGCATTGTCGATCTTTTTCATACCTTTTTCATCCTCTGTGGGATTCTCATCAGTTGTTCTAGAATGGGGCTCCTTAAAAGTTGAGGTGAATCCTGGTGGAATTGTATATGTAGATCTATCCGTAGATTTCTTCCCTCTTCTCAATATGATGGAACTGACATTCTCCTTGGAATTTGGAGTAAGTTGGGAAGCTGAATTTCCAAAATTCTTACATACAATTTCTTAGAGGGCAGTGGAAATCTAGATCATTTGAGTCTTCAACTCCCTCATCTCCAAACCATGACTCTATAGCTCATTCAGTTTTTTAAGAAAAATTTGTTTCAAAATATTTTTAGTATTAGAATCTACCCTTTGTTGAGAATTCTCTTATTGTTGTCTTGTTGATGATTTACCTTCAAATATCCTATGGGTTTTTTAGAAACCATGTTGTTAAGGCAGAGGCTGTTGGAAGTTATTTCTGAAAAGGAGGCCTTTGATGTTGTCCAGATTCATACCTCAGGTCTGGTTGATATTTCATTCCTTGGTTGTATATTGTAGTAAAGTAATCCGGCTTCATTTGGGGATATGTTTGTTGCTGCTAATATGGTCTCCCAGGAAACATTGCTGCACAACATTCTATTTCATGTAGTTGGGGGAAACAGTCTGTTGGGTGGCTTGTCTCAATGAAAATTCCAAAAGGCCATGAAGGTGTGGGTGGGAATGTATTTTTGTCCAAAGAAATCTCCCACACCATAGTGTTCAATTCTTCTAACATGGTATCAATTAAATAACTCTCAAGAGAAGAATGACTTACCTGATGTACTCCCATGACATGTTGTGCACCTCGATCACCAAATTTTTGGGAGTTTTAGGCCATTTTTTCAATCAATGAATGTGATGCTACTGGTGTCTAGTCCACAAATGATCCTCTAGCCATGACATCCACTATGCTCCTCTCCATTGGTGTGATTCTATTATAGAAGGATTGGATGAGAAGTTTCTCATGGATTTTGTGAGGTGGGAATCTTGCACACAACTTCTTGAATCAATCAATGTACTCATACACTGACTCCCCTTGGGATTTCTTGATACCCAAGATCTCCTTATGAATGTAAGTGGTCCTTGATGTTGGAAAAAAATCTCTACAAGAATAGATGTTCCAAATCATTCCAACATGTTACGTCTTCAGGTTGTAAATAATAAATCCAGTCTTTTACAACTTCATAATGTGAAAATGGGAATGACCTTATTTTGTATTGATATTCAGACACATTACTTGGATTAAGGGTTAAAAAACAACATTAAATTATTTAAGGTGTTTTTTGGGTCCTCACCAGATAAGACATGAAAAAATAGAAGAAGGTGAATTAACCCATATTTCAGTTCCAAGATTGATTCGAGATTTTGGTATGCAATGCAATTTGGTTGATAATTAATATCTGGTGTAGCTAATTCTAGAATGGTTATATTATGTTCATTGTAATTTTTTCAGCCATTGGTTCTTATTTTATGTTTGAATTTGAATTACATCCAATTTCAAGGTTACTACAATGGTGGAATTCTCTAACTGGTTGAATGTTGAAACTTCTCATAGATTGAGAATGCCTGATTCGAGCCTGAAAGATACGTTCAATCTTAGCGTAAAGATATAAAAGATCCGTTGTATTAATTCTTGTCATAAATCATATAAAAATAAAAATAAAATTAAACTGGACCATAATAAAAAATGATAAGTTTATGTTCATCGTCCAAAAAAAGGAAGAAAATAAATGATGAAGAATAAATTTTGATTGGGTAAATAAGGAACAAAGAAGACAAGAAGAGAATAAAATGTAAAATAAAATAAATAACTCTAATTGGTTGAAATAATTACTTTCCTCTTGGGAAATGGATCAAATTTGAAAGGCACTGTCATGGGCTCCTTCAAATGATATGTGATTGTTGGGTACATAGGTGTAGTAGAGTGTCTGACCATGGTTGTCTCTTAAAGAATGATGTAAATTTAAAATCTTATTAATGGTATGTTGAAAATAAAATAAAAGGAAATAAGAACACTAATTAAAACCATGGGGTTTCTTTATTGATTATAAATATAGAATAATTTTGTTGGAAGAATATTGTATTGATTTTGTTTTTATTTTTGAAATTAAGTTCCCTTAAAATGACACAACAAGAAGATGTTTTTATAGAAAATATATTAAAATGTGTAATCGATATAACTCTACATTTTTACTCAATTATTTATTACTACCATTTAAATTAACATCCACTTAATTATAATCCCATAATTTATTAACCCTCAAACCCTATGGGAGTTAACATAACCACAAAGATGAAATTACATAAACCCGAGGCTTGTTTCGGAACATTCAATCAAAACACCATACTTTGATTTATGTACTTAGTATAGCTTATGTTTAGCGGTTAATTATATAACATATCCACTATGGAATGGAAGATTAACTGAGTTTATGTAATATATTTTAACTCTACAAATTTATCCCATGTGGGTTTTTATTACCGATTAAAATTACAATCTCACAATTTATACAACTTTTGACCTCGCATGTTTTTGTGTTACTAATTCATTTTCATACATATATTATTATTATTAAAAAACTAAATTAATTAATCATATTAATTTAATTACATTATCTCATTGATTTAAAATAAATGAATGAATAAGGTAAGATGTCGATCAATTACTAAAAAGAACTACTTTTCCATGGGCAGTGTAGTCATCGTAGTAACGTTTTGCATTCTCAAGGGGATTGAAAGAATATAACCCAATATTGTATCCACTTTCTAATTCCATCCAAAATAGGAATGTTAAGATAATAATAAAATTTAAAATTATATAATAAATGGACGAGAAATGAAGAATCTAATAAATGAACAACATCATTCCACACAAAGAAGAGGAAAAGAAGAGCATTTTGGAGGAGATCCTGTCTTGGAAGATTCCCTTCTCCAATTATGAATTGAAATGGTATAGAATAACTTATCCTCTACTTTCAATCTCTTAATTAAAGTCCCAAACTTTCAAAATGAAAAAAATACCTATTTATAGAGTGAAAGGGAGGCTAGGTTAAAAGTGATTTCATGTGTGAATGGGAACATTGTTCCAAATATTTTAATCCCACATTCAACACCTTATTGACAACAAAAACGTGTGAATTATCTATCCTTACAGAATTATAATATGTGAGAAATTGGGTTTTCGATCTCCTCTCCTCATTTGGGCTCAATCCAGGCCTTTTTGTAGAAGATATGGCCCAAACACTAAAGTGATGTCCAATCTGGTTTGTCTAGACCACCATTGATTTAATGGCCAATTTACTCCATCCAAATTCACTCTTTACCTCTAGTGTGCTGAAAGAAAGTTTTATAAAATTATGTGAGAAAAAATGTTAGAAATTTATAAGTATAAATATGTCATATTAAAATATTTATGTTTGAAACACTAAATATACTTTAAAAAGGGCGAAACTGGAATTTTCATCAAATTTTCAAATGGATGATCTAATCCCAAATATTTTATAAATAAACATATTTAACACATTGTGAGGAAATTTTCTCATTTTCTATTAATAAAATATTAAACAAAATATTGTTTTTATCTGTATCATATATAGATAGTTAATGGGATATTTTGAATACTTTTTATAGAAGATGTTTTTTTGCTATATTGTGGAAAAATGTTCATTAGGTAAAAAATAAATTCTTTTTGTTAGTTAATTTTTTCAATTTATTTTGTAAAACTGTAATCCCAAAAAGTCTTCGGAATTTATTTTAATTACATATTTTATTTAATTCCTAAAATTAGATGTTCGTGAATGTAGGCTATCATAATACCATCTTATTCTTCCAAATAAATTTATTTAATGAATCAAATATTGGTAAACCCTTTGAATTAACAACATTCACCAGTGTTATAGATATCAGAAAAATTATTAAAGAAATAAACAAGCTATGATTCCAATTATTATACCCTTGTCCCATTTTACATCTTAAGCGGGGGTAAATTAGGGTGACGAAATTTCTTATCCTCTTTAGATTATTCTAAATCATGTATTTATACTAGAAACTAAAAATTATTGAATATTTTTAATGAAAACTAAATTAAAAAGTATAAGGATCTTAAAAACAATGATTTTACTTGGTTAAATTATAAAATGATACTCCAACGGTAACATGCCAATGATATTTTTATATTCTGATTAGCCACTAATTAATTAGTATTTCATTAAATCTTTAGTTAATCACTACATATATACAAAGATCGGTGGTCTATTCCTCTATTTTGATCACTGATTTCAAGGGGAAAAGGATAAATTCGATTCATAGGTTAATCTCACAAGAAAAAAATGATCCAATACCTAATTTAAATGAGATTTCACCATAAGGATTCATCCTTTAATCAACAATTACCTCTAAAATGAAAAATAATATTATATTTTACTCATGGTCTACAATGAAACTCCAAACTTTTCATAATTTATAAATAATCCATTATCTTCATTAAAATCAGTATTGTACCTTTAATTCTAGATCTTTATAAAGTTATTATGTTTTTTTAATTTTTGAGACAAAAACAATTTCTATATCCATAGAATGTTTGAATTTCATATTTAAAATTTAAAAAATAATAAATTCTGATTTAAATACATCCCTTGGATTGTTTTCAAGATAAATGTCCAAAATTGAATTGATTTTTTATAGTTTAATTTTTTTAACTAACCACTAAACCACTAAGATACAAACACATGATGTAGGATCAAAATGATGAATGTAGATGCTCAATATACAAGTGGGGGTGAATTATATTCATCAAAAATTCCTTTGGATCCTTTAATGTATAGTTTAACAAAGTTAATCAATCATACACAACACCTCTAAAAGAAAATATTTATTAAACTTTACAACCTTAAGATAAAATCTTAAGAACGATTTTCTTAAATGAAATATTCAACCATAAAGAATATAGAATCTATAATATAATCTGAGTAATGTAATTAGAAAATATAAGAAAGCAATACTTTCAATCTTTAACAAAGTTAATATTACAATAGATATAAAACGACTTGAAATAGAAAACAAGTCACAACAAGATTCTATTAACCAAAAGAAAAGGGTATCCAACAACCTTGGATAGAGGTTCCTGGATTTATACTTTCAAGAATGTATGTATTACCCAAACCCAGGTAAGCCCTCAATCTGAAGATCGTTATCTATCTTGCTATCCCCGCAAGCCTTGGATTTAGAAGGAAATCAGAACATCTGTCTTCCAAACCCGGAAGCCCACGATCAGCAAGATCGGAGTCTACCGAAAGAAAGTCTGAACTAGTTGTTCACCTATGAAAAATATGTTCAAGACATGTAGAAAAATCATTGAGGGTTGAAATAGCCTCCCTCTCTAGAAATCACTTCACAATTTTTTCACATCCGTCAAGTTCATTCACTCTCTGCATAATAGTTGAAGTACATTTCTCATTCAAATGAACATGTAATTCTAGGAAAATCTTCTCAATGGTTGGCTCCACTCCAACAGTCATATTTTTCCTTAAATTTCGGAGGGACCTGGACACGTGTCAAACATACAACAGTTCATTTGAAATAGATTGTATGATATCGTTTCAAGTATAAGAAATGATATTGAGTTAAATATGAGTGTTATGTAAGAAAACATGGGATCTGATAACATTTGAATGATACATTAAACAAATCTAACATTATTAATAAAAACGGATTCTTAAGAAATAAATTATCAAGAAAATGGATTCATAAAGGAAAAGTAAATCAGATTGAGAAACTGGTATCTCATTTGTTCCAGAATCGGAATCATTAAACTGGAATCTATTATACACCAGATTCGGTATCACAAAGACGATATCAATTATACACCAGAATCGGTATCATAAATATGATATCACATATACACCAGAACCAGTATCACAAAGACAGTACCGCTTATACACCGGAATCAGTATCACAAAGATTTTATCACTTATACACCATAATTGGTATCATAAAGACGGTATCAATTATACAGTAGAATCGTTATCACAAAGATGGTATGAATAATCTGTAAATCCAATTGGAATGAAAATCTTAATAATGCATCTTGTATGTATAACAGAATGAAATTTTTTAATGATACATCTGTAAGTATAATGGAATGACAATTCCGAATCTTATGAAAAAAAACACAACATAAGAAAAAGATTTAAGTTAAGAAAAAGTGTTTGTGATTTTCAAAACCTAAAACCATAAGGAATAGAGAAGTAATATGATAACCTTATTGACTCATCAATCTACCCCTTTTTGGAAATCACAAATAACATTTCTATGGAAGAATATATTCTCTTAGATAAACTAGAATGAAAAACTTATCTACCCCTTTGAATGAAAATTAGAATGAATATGACTAACTCCTCCTTAGGAAATGTTTCCCAAGGATAGTATTCTATGTCATTAGCTTTTGGTTTTCTTTCTTAAATAAATATCTCCCCCTTAGATCAAAATCTCTTCTTAAACAAAAGCTCCCCCTTACATGGACTTTTTCCTTTCATACCATACTACCCTTAATAGATTCTCTTTCTCATAGATCTTCATTAAAATATTATTTCAAATAAATTATCCCCCTTTGTGATACTAAAAAAGAGGATAAAAATGATAGAGAAGCATAATATGTACCTATAAAGTTAAGCAAGAATAAATTTGAAAACAAAAGAAATATATGCAAGAAGATACTTAAGGAAATTTTGGAAATAATGATTATATTACAACAAAACAACGGAATTTCAATAAAAATAATCCATCCTTCTTCTTTGCAGGCAAATTTTTCCTTATCAAGGAATTATGTATCTTCACTTACATATGATCTTCTTAAAACTTCTTCAACAAGATCTCATAATCGTGATTCTTCTTTTCTAATGACAAGATCCTTTCTTCTTGAGAAGCAACCTTTTTCTATAATTATTCTATAACATCTTTTTCACAGTTTACATATTAGACAATGGAATTGATTTGACTAGCCTTCTCAGAGATTGATTCCTTGATCTTGTTTAACTCGGTTTCATAAGTATTGGAAGATCCATTTGTTGAATCCATGAAGTCACTGAACTGTCTTACCTCTTCATTGATAGTTTTGGTGTGGTTAAAGACTTTCTTACAAGTCACCTTCTGAGATTTGTAATTAATCAAAAGATTACTAAAGTCTGCATCTTTCTTGAACACCATGTCCATAAGAATATTGGTAGATTATGTCTTTTGATTCAGTGTTTCTTGCA
This sequence comes from Viscum album, assembly GCA_963277665.1. NCBI lineage: Eukaryota > Viridiplantae > Streptophyta > Magnoliopsida > Santalales > Viscaceae > Viscum > Viscum album. The sequence continues at coordinate 499,160,021 of OY728133.1, forward strand.
TCATTTGACTCTGGGCATCTATATTTGAAAAAATGGAATTGTGGTGACCAACTTTCTTAATGATAGCTTGACAATGTCATTTCTAACAGATAATGAGGATTCAGAACCAGAAATATATTTTCCTTTCTGGTCTCCTCTTGGAGTTAACGAAACTGAATTTTTTTATTTTATTATAGGAATTATGAGGATTTTCCTTCTCTGATGAGGCAACCAAAACACTTTTTCCTTTAATAGGATTTTGAACTAGAGATTTTTCATCCAAAACATGGATAACATTTAGATCCCCATGTTCATCTTATTCTTTTTAAAAATCTTCTTCATGACTTATTTCTAGACTTTCTTCTTCCAAAATCTGTTCTTCTTCTTCAATTTGTTGTTCAACCTCTTCTCTTTCTTCTTCTTGTTCTTTATCTCCAGCTTCAGCTTCTTCTTTATCTTCATCTTCAACTTCTTCTTCAATCTATTGATCTTTAGAACCAGATTGAGAAGTTGAAACCTAAGGAGTTCCAACGTAATAATACACTTCCTTTAAAACATTATCATCATCTTATTGGACTATTTGATCTTCCATTTCTTAAAAATGTTCTGAAAAAAATATGACTTTTTTATATTTATGGATTTCCATAGTGGAATATGATTTCTTATGAATGAAATGAGGTTTCTAATGTTGATGAGACTTATTTTCTATATCTTTTAGAAGAGACTAAAAAAAATTAGTTTCCAAGAACATTTCTTCAGGATCTCTTCGTTCTTTTTATTCTCAAGATTTTAGCTTGATTGAGTTTTAAGTCCTTAGCCTCTACATGATTTAATCCAAAGAAAGGATCTCTTTCTTTTATGGTATCTTCCCTTGAACTCCACTTTCCAACAGTTGCATCAAAATAGGATTTCAGTTTCATTGTAGGGGGTATTGATGTCAGGATATCAAAAACTTTTACATGCATTCCTGGTTATTCAAGTTTCATTTTTTTGTGTACCGATTTTAATGATTCCAGAACATCTACTTTGTTATGGACAACAATTTCATCAGAAGTTTTGAATTCCTGTAAAAACACAATCTTTATCCTCCTTAGACTGTCATCACTGAGAAACGAAATATTAAACGGCTATGAGACTGATCGGCATTGGATATTCAGTTCTTGAAGGCTCATTATAATTATCCTAGAGATATTTGTTGGATACATAAGAATCTGATATCTGAGGGATCCACCTTTTATTGCCTGGTTGGTGAGGAAGATGTACTTTACTAAGTTGATCTTTCTCAAGTTGACGAGAAAGTCCAACAGAAATATAACAGATATCTTAAGAGATTCATTATCACATTTTCATGGTATTAGAAATCCTTGCATCCAGAGATCTTCTATCTTGTGGTTAGTTAAAAGATTTGTAATCTTCGGATTCTTAAAATACTTGAGACTGAGATAATCCAAACCCTTGACCTTTTCAAAATAACCATCCTTCTCAGGATGTTTTTTAGAGAAGATAATTGCATCCCCATTATATGGAATGTTAAGAAAAATTGTTTACTTCTAAGAGGGGATTGTATATGACTTATAATAATATCTTAACATGAACAAGTCCTTACCATCCTTCTGAAATAAAGAAACAAATTCATAGAATTGAATATTCAGATCATGGAAAACAGGATCCTGACATTTTTTCTTTAGCCACACAAACACTTTCTCATCCATTGCTTCTTATCACCTTAGAGATAAGGGAATCATTTTTTGCAATGAAGTTAGTGAAAAAAACATTTACCTAAAGATTGAACAATCCTTTATTGTCTTTCTAACCAGCATCTGATCTACTGAGGATTCTGAAGACATTCGTGATAAAGGGGAAAAAATAATCGGAATGAGTACTTTGATGGAAACATAACTTCAAAAATGAGATCATTAAGTATGGTTCGACGCTTATAAATGAGGCACCATTTATATAGGCATAGCTATGACTTTTCATCTTGCATAAGACAATCAAATGACCGAACATAACCTGATCTGATCTGATGGTTGAGGATGTATATAGGAAATATGAATTCTGATCTTTTGTTGTAATGTAAACCGAAATTGAATGTTTTGAAATACCAACAATTGAAACATAAGATAATAAAATAAAGGGTAAGAAAATTTACCTTTTGGAATACTCTGAGAAGTTTTTCGATATTATAATAATTTTCTTGGATGTTTTGGATTTGGGATATCAATGCCAAAATTTCCAATACAAAAAATTTCAAGTACTGAAATTTCCAATACCATAATTTCAAAAAAAAATAATGTTAAAAAAAATTAGACGGAAAAAAAATCTTAAAGAAAGATATAATTTTAAGAGGAAGAAAAATCTTTAAGGAAATGGAAAAATATGTACTCCCCCTGAAATAAATAATAATTTAATGTTATGAGATGATTTAAAATGGAAGTATATATGATTTATTACCTTACAGAGATCATTCCTAGATTTTCTTTAATGTATTCAAATCTATCATAAGATAATGGTTTTTTAAAAATATTAGCAAGTTTTTCTTGCCTTCTAATGAATTGAAGAATAATATCTCTTTTAATTGTGTGATCTCTATGATAGTGTTGTCTAATATCTATGTGTTTTGCACGAGAGTGATGTGAAAGGTTTTTCACTTAGGGCAATGGAACTTGTGTTATCACACATTATTTGAGTCTTAGTAAAACTTATACCATAGTCTATGAGTTTGTGTTGTATCCACAACACTTTAGCACAACAACTTCCGGTTTCTATATATTTAGCTTCAGTAGTAGAAAGTGAAACAGAATGTTGTTTCTTGCATGACCAGGAAACTAAGGAATCTCATAAGAAATGACATGTTCTGGATGTACTTTTTATATCCATTTTTCGACCACTGAAGTAAGCATCTGAAAAACTTTTATGTTCAAAAATATTTCCAGAGGAATAAAAAAGTACAAAATCTATAGTTCGCTTTAAGTAGCAAAAATTTATTTTCATTGCTTCTAAATGAAATTTTTTATGATTTTCTTGGAATCTTATATATAAGTATACTGAGAATATTATGTCGGGTCGACTAGCTTTTAAGTAAAGTAAACTTCCTATCATCCCTCTATAAGATGTCTGATCCACAAGTTCCCTTAATTCAACAATATCAAGTGTATTAGAGATTCTGATAGGAGTACTTATACTCTTAGAATTATTATACAAGAACTTCTTAAGAAGATTTTTTGATATACTAATGTTGAGATATGTAAGTTCCCTCTAGTTTTTTGAGAAATTTTAAAACCATGAAAAAGTTTAACTCACCCATCATACTCATCACAAACATATATTTCATAAGATTCGTAAAAGAATTAAATAAGGATTGCTAAGTTGACCTGAATATGATTTCATCAACATAAATTTGGACAATAAAAACACCTTCATTATTTTTCTTAATAAAAAGGGTTGTATTAATATTTCCCTTAACATAGTTATTTTGACATAAATATCCATAAAGTCTATCACACCAAGATCTAGGGTCTTGTTTAAGTCCATACAGAGCTTTGGTATGTTTATAAACATGATTATGATGTTTTTTATTTTCAAAGACAGGGGATGATCTACATAGACTTCTTCCTCTACATAACCATTATGAAAAGCACACTTTACATCCATTTGATAAAGTTTAAAATTAAATAATGCTGCAAAGGATAGAAGAATATGAATATATTCATGTCTTGATATATGATCATAGGTTTCTTCATAGTCTATGACTTCTTGTTAGTTATAGCCTTTAGCAACTAATATTGCTTTATTTCTAACAGTAACTCCATTTTCATCACAATTATTTCTAAATGACCATTTTACTCCAATAACAGAAGATTCCTTAGGTTTTTCAACCAAGGTCCAAACATCATTCCTTACAAATTCGTTGTGTTTATCTTACATAGCCTTTACCAAATATTCATCACCCAAGGAATCTTCAGGAGACATTGGTTCAAATTGAGAAATAAAAGCAACATGTTCAACTTCATTCCTTAAATAACTTATAGTTCTTACTGGTTGATTAACATTTCCAATGATATTATCATTTGGATTATTCCTAAGTAACAACAGACTTAGATTTTGAAAAACTTGATCATCAACCTGTGGTAGAAAATACTCATGTGTAAATGTTTCCGAAACATTTTCTTGAACATTATACTTATCTGAATGGTCTTCTATCAAAGGTTGATGATCAGTTTTAGAAAATATATCAGGAAAAAGTTCAAGTTGTTTGAAAAAAGGATCATTTTCATCAAAATTAACATGTACTATTTCTTCCGTAGTGCATGTGTTTTTATTGAGAACTCTATATTCTATAGAGTTAGTGGAGTATCCTAAGAATATTCCTTCATCGAATTTGGTTGAAAATTTATGTAAGTTATCCTTGGTATTCAATATGAATACTTTTCAACCAAGAACATTAAAGTAAGATACTTTCGGTTTTTTGTCCATTCCATACCTCATAATGTGTTTTATTAAGAAAGGGTCAAATTAAATCTCGATTTATAGTATAACAGGCAGTAATTACAGCTTCATCCCAAAAAATGTGTATCTATAGAATATTCAGTCAACAAACTTCTAGTCATCTCTTGAAGAATAGAATTTTTTATTTCAACAATATCATTATTTTGAAGAGTTCTTAGTGTTGAAAAATTATGAGTAATACCTTTCTTACTAGAAAATGTTTCAAAATTTGAATTTTGAAATTATCTTCCATGATCGCTATGAATAGTTATCAATGGAAGGTTTTTCTCATTTTTCACTTGATCTTTGAAAACATAGAAATAAGAAAATGCTTCAGATTTCTTTGCGAGAAAAAAACCCAAGAAAATTATGTGTAGTCATCAACATAGGAACACACATAATATTTTCCTCTAATACATCTAGTTTGTGTTGGACCAAATAAGTCAATGTGCACTAATATTAATGCATTGGAATTTGTAACTTCAAATATAGATTTAAATCTAGATTTATGTTTCTTTCCATATTGACAAGGTTCACAGACTTTTGAGGAATTAAACCTAAGATATGGTAGATCCATAACAAGTTATTTCTTATAATTTTTACTAAGATTCCTTATGTTACAGTGTCCTAGTCTTCTATGAAAAATCTGGGATTGATCTTTAATTTCACTTAGGCAAGGAAGATCATGACTTTTATGGTGTTCTATGTTTTCTGTGTATACATTCTCTTGCCTATGGGCTGAGAAAATAAATTCATCCTTGGAATTGTGTACTAAGCGATTTTAATTCCTAAAATTCACACGGTATCATTCATTACATAATTGACTTATGTTAATGAGGTTTTTCTTAAGACCTTTAACAAATAAAATAATTGAAATTAAATATTTTCCAAGAAGAATAATGTTACCTATACCGACAATTTTTCTTTCAGAGTTATCTCCAAGGGTTAATTTTCCACCTTTAGTCTTTAAAATATTTTTGAAATTGTCTTTGTTACCAGTCATGTGCCGGGAACATCCACTATCCATGTACCATATGTTTTTGGTACTTCCTTCCATAACCTGAAAAGGGAAAAGTTAGGTTTTCGTAATCCATACTTGTTTGGATCCGGATTTGTTAGATAATAAAATTTTGGGCATTCACATTTGTTTAGAAAAGTATGCTTTATGAAACCAAAGATATTGAACATAATTTAAATAAAAGTTCTTCTTCCAATTCCCACAACATTGACATTTAGTATAAGAAGGAGCTCTTGGAGGAAAAATAAAATTGTTTCTAAAAGTTGGTTATTCATGAGAATAACCTAATACATGATTATTACCATGAGGTCAGCTCTAGGAATACATCTTGTCAATATTTTCCTTAGCAGATGTAAATTTTCCAAGAAGTATCTTCAAGGAAATAATTTCAGAATTTAGTCTAATAAAGAAATTCTTATCCTCTAGAATAATAGACTTAGAGTTACGTTTATCCTCGAAAAGTTTTTTTTTTAAATATTTTTATGATCTTTAGAAAGCTTATCTTTTTCAGAATTAGTTTCCTCATGTTTCTTAGAAAGATTTTCTAAAACATCATATCTATTATTAAGATCTTTGGTATGATCCAAAATTTCTTTCGCTAAATTAAATTCTCTGTAATTTATTTTTTCATGTGTCTTGGAAAATTTACAATTTTTTATCCCTAGAAAATTAGAAAACTGAGAATCTTCATCATAGGAAGGAAAATAATAATTATTTTCTGATGAAAAAGATTCTTCATTTGAAGAGAAATCTTTATCTGGTAAATTTTCACTCAAAGACATATTGGTTAATGATTAATCAGTTCGTACCTTATCCATAAGACATTGATTTTGAAATGGATCTCAGGCTATTAAACATATATTATTTTGTTCAAAATATTCATAATCCGAAGAATCATCAGAAGAATATCCACCAATGGCACTCCAAGTGTCATTGGATTTCAAGACATTCTTTTTATTTGATCTATAGAACTTCTTCTTGTTTCTCTCAGAATTTATATCCTTCTTCTCTCTTTTCTTATGCAAGGGACAATCTGTTTTGATATGACTAGTTCTTCTACATTCATAGAATTTCGCTTGCCCATATTTCTTATCTTTTCCATATTTCTTCTTGTATATATATATTGAAAGTTATTATTCCCAAAAATCTTGTTCATCCCTCGAGCAGGATTGAATAACTCATTTTTTTAAGTTTCACTTTCACTAGATTCAGATTGAACAAAAACCATCTTAGATTTAGATTTTGTAACTCTCTCAGGAGTCTTGGATTTCATATGATTTGAAGTACTTGTAAAAGAAACAACTCCATTTACATTATTCTTCTTAATATTATCAGCATATCTCTCCATTCTGGTATCATGTTGAATAAGGGTTCTGAATAGTTCCTCAAGAAAAATCTGTGTAACTTTTCTATTTTCATATATAGTTGTTCTCTTTGATTCCCATTCGTTAGACATGATGTCGATAATCTTATCTACAAGATCTTCATCATCTAAACCTTTCTCACCCATTGATTGTAAGATGTTGACAATATTCATGAATCTTTGTTGTACCTTACATACGGGTTCTCCATAAGGAAAGCAGAAACCATGATACTCATCTCTGAGCATAGATCATCTAGTTTCAATGATGTTGGAAGTTCCAAAGTGAGTTACTTCAAGATTCTTTTAGATACTATTTGCAGCCTAAAAAATAGAAATTTGGATATATATATATATTTCTTGTCATCAAACAGAGGAAAGTTTTACGCACCTTAAAGTTCAGCTGATATTCCACCTTTTCCGGATTAGGAAAGGTTCTAATTTCCTTATCAGGAATCTTATAATATCTAGTTAACATAATATAGTTGTTTGCACCTATGTTTATCATAAATGTCTTAATTCTATATATCCAGTAGTCATAGTCATTTCCATCTAATATTGGTGGTCTAGTAGGATTGAGATTATCTAGTGATCCAACATGAACACATTCCATACTAAAAATAATTTCCTTCTGCATAAATTATTAGAAGTAAAAGTTTATAATGAAATAATAAAAAGAAAACACGACCCAGAAAAATTATATGTGGATATAAGAATTTTAGAGACTTCCATTGATACCAATTTTAGGATAAAAATGATGAATGTAGATGCTAAATATACAATATGGGGTGAATTGTATTCTTTAAAAATTCGTTTGGAACCTTTAAGGTTTTTTTTTACAAAGATAAACAAACATACACAACACCTCTAAAAGAAACTTTTTCATAAACATTACAACCTTATGATAAAAGCTTAAGAAATATTTTCTTAAATGAATGATTCTACCTTAAATCATATAGACATTGTGATAAAATTAGAGTATCGGAATTAGAAATTATACGAATGTTATAATTTCTATATATAACGAAGTTAAGATTACAGAGGAAATAAAACAACTTGAAATAGAAAACAAGTAACAACAATATTCTTTAAACCCAAAGAGAAGGGTATCCAATAACATTGGATAAAGGTTCCTTAATTTGTACTTTGAAGAATGTCTATCTTACCCAAACATAGGTAAGCCCTTAATCAGACGATAGGTATCTATATTGCTATCATAGAAAGTCCTCGATTTAGAAGAAAATCAGAACCTCTATCTTCCAAACTTGGAATGCCATGATCAGCACAATCATAGTCTGCACAAAGCATGTTTGAACAAGTTGTTCACACTCAAACAAGTTGTTCACAACATCCGCACGAAGCACAATGATTTGAAAGAGCCTCTCTCTCTAGAATTCAGATCATATCTTTTTTACATGCATATTGTTCATCCACTCTCTACATTATAGCCGAAGTACTTTGCTTTTAAAAATGAACTTGTATTTATAGGAAAATATTTCCAACGGTCGGCTCTACTCCAATGTTCATACTTTTCCTTAAATTTCGGAGGGAACTAGACACATTTCAAACATACAATGGATAGTTTGTAATAGATTATACGAAATCGTTTCAAGTATAAGAAACGATGTTGAGCAAAAGATGAGAGTTATGTAAGACAACTTGGAATCCGATAACATTGGAATGATTCATTAAAAAAATATAACATTATTAAGAAAAATATCCTCAAGAAAACGGATTCATAAATGATATGTAAATCAGATTGTGAGATAGGTATCTCATTTGTTCCAGAATTGGAATCATCAAATCAGAATCACTTATACACCGGATTCGATATCACAAAGACGGTGTCACTTATACATCAGAATCAGTATCATAAAGACAGTATCACTTATAAACTGGAATCAGTATCACAAAGACGGCATCACTTATACATCAGAATTGGTATCACAACAATGACATAACTCATACACTGGAATCGGTATCATAAAGACGGTATCACTTATACACCGGAATTGGTATCACAAATATGGTATAAATAATCTGTAAATCTAACAGAATGAAAAATCATAATAATACAACTTTTGAGTATAACAACATGACAATTCACAACGATACATCTATAAGTATAAGGGAATGATAATTCTAGACCATAAGAAAAAAACATAACTTAAGAAAAAGACCGAACAGAAGAAAAATTGATAGTGATTTTCAATACATGAAACCACAAGGAATGGAGAAGTCATAAGACAACCTTATTTACTCAACACATGAGTATCCCAATTCAAATTATATCGAAACCATATATCATGGTGAAATATCTCTCCATATGTTGTGACTAGAGAGATTTTTTATTCTGAAATTTAAACAAGTATGAATGATGTGGAATGTAAAATCCCATCATGATAAAAAGTCCTACAGACGTGCTAAAAACATGGACTATCGCACTGCCAAAAATTGACCGACCATGATGTCATGACTTTTTGCAGGTGTGGAAGAATTTTACTCTATTCTGTATATATAATAGCCTATAAAACCCCCATTTTTAGTTATATAGTCTATGAATATCACAAAACCTATCACTACTAAAAATACACCCTTCACATCACATGAGAGATTCTACATTGTGGACTTCAGCACCTACCTTTTATCTTTAATCTAGTTTTGACGAAACATACTCTCCATGATGTGGGTACCCTAAGAAACTATTGATATCATAAATAGATAGATAAAAATTTTGGTGTGGTATATAACACTATTAAATATAGAATAACCCTTCTTTGTATGAAATTAAACCTCTGATCTATATGACGCAATAACTTGTATTTCAGTGTGGCCCAATTTAGCTAAATCCCACATAATATTTTTCTTTGTAAGAAAAATATTTTATTACCCTAGAAGAATATCTTCATATCATTTCCTAAAATTGGTACCACCCCATATTAAAACTTCCTAACACGTTTTACCCTATATTGAAACACAACTCCTTGATGATTCCCGATGCAATGGTTCTACCTACCACCTAGAGTTGATCCAGGTTTTTATTTATGATCCTCCTCCACCACATTGAACTAGATGTTGTTAAGACTATCTAGAAACCTCATAGTGGTTGGATTCTTCTATAGATGGATAAACCTGGTGAATGTTTATTCAAAATATTCAAAAAATAACAATAGTGTGGTCCGTATTACCTGTTTGTGGAATTTGTCTTCAAATTCTCGAACATAAAAATATATATAACACTTCTAGAACAAACTCCAAATACCTAAATATTTTATTAAATGAATCAAAATAATTTTTAATAAATCTTAAATGATAAAAAATCCAATCATTAATTTCCTATGGTTCTAATGATATCTTCTTTAGAAATTAATGTTTTATTCCAAGAAAATTTATTATATCATTAATTATTTTTTTATTCCAATGAAACTATATGTTTGACTATGTTTTTTTGTGATTTTTTTGGATTTGAGTTGTGATGAATTTATAAATCCTCTATATTTATAGGAATTTATAAAAATATTATTCTAACCTAGTTATCCTATTATATCATTGTAAGAGTTTTATTACATTTTTTCCAAACAAACTATTTTGGTTTATCCCTAGAAATAAAATATAATGAATATTTTTTTTTCATCCTATGGGTTTAATACTATATCACTATAAAAACACACATATGTTTACATATATTATTTATTCACTGTTTCAGAAAGGGGATGTAATCCCTTTATTTGGATGATATACCACATGAATACATATATATTATTAGTGGTGGTGATGTCTGAGGAATAATCTTGTGTCATAATGGGATGGTTTTTAATTGTCTTTCTTTCTTATTGATTTTTTAATATATGTATAAATATATGTCATATAATTTATCTCCTTTTTTAGACTACTTTATAATTGCAGAATTAATTTATACATGTCTATTTATCATTCTTGGTTTATGTGATAATATATGCTAGTGGATTTATAGATTTTATAATTTATTTTTATGGGTTTATGATCTAGGATATGTATTTCCAATATTATGTTTGGTTCATTAAAATTGTGATTTATTTCTTAAAACATGGGGAGACCAACCTATGTATACTTCATGTTGGACTTATGATAATAATATAAGAATTTATTTAATGTTATTAGGGATGGAATAATCATTTTAAATTTTTAAGATTTGATACCCTTGACACTTGTGTTATCCAATGGATATCGGGAATATTCTTTGGGACATGTGTCATATCATCTCAAACGTTGATATATAATACGCATGTTGATATGTTATAGAGCCTCCCCAAAGTAAACACCTTACATTTAGACATTTATGATTTTTAATATAAATGGAAATCAATTCCATTAGTTCAATTGACTAATAAAAAAAATATAAATTCATTCCTTATCCATTTTTATCATTTCATAAAATTTTCATTCTTGTAAATTAGGCTATATATCATTACCATTATGCATGTCGCCGAAGAAAAAATATATATAAAATAATGAAATTGAAACATACCATCATTTTTGGAATAATTATGAAATAAATATAAATATTTAACTTTTCAAAACCCAAATATATAACCACCCTAGTATGGTGAAAAATAATAATAATATTTTTTATTATCACCAACATGTTCTAAAATACCTTAAGGGTGAGGTGAATTATGGTGAGCATATTTTTTCTGAATGGATATTTATCTTATGTTAAGAATAAATTAAGAATATATTATATAAACTAATTATGAAAGCATAACATCGATGTAATCTAAAAAAAACAATGACAGAAGAATTTATCTTACTTCACCCAAATGGTACATGTATAATGAGAATGCTCACACTAGCATATTAATATTGTAATAATAACTGAAATCACCATTTATTTTTATAATTTTTTTAGAATGGTATACCATCAAGTCCTAGGATAACTATCTCTTCTTATATATTCATGATCTACATTTAATAAATATTATAAAATATATTAGATCATAAAACATTATAATAATAGATATAAAAGTGAAAAATACACAATGAAAAATTATTTATTTCCCTTTAACTCCTTGAACATCATTTCAATCTCCTTTTGTTATTTCAAATATTTATTTTATCAAAATATCTTTCGATGTGTGTCATAAAATTTCCCTTTATGATTCTCTCTAATATTAACTTCCCTTTCTACCAATCCAATATATAAAAAAATATATGCTTCACTCCCCTTAAATTATTTACATGATAATCCAATATATTATCCTATTTTTACTCTTGATTCATACCCAACTGGGGTTCATTAAAACCACCAGTATTTGTTAAATAAAATATATGATTTTCACCTCACTAATAAGGTGGTTTTACAAGGTTGTGGGTTCCATTACTTGGTTTTAGGGCTCTTTTTGGTTGGTTAGGCGGGCATTAGTGTTTCGTATAGCATTAGTGGTGGAATTTTTCAAGTAAAAGGGTCACTTGTCAATGTTTCGTTGGATTTAGGGTGATCCAAAGGACTTCGTTTTAGGTTGTTGGGTGATGAGGGCATGTGAAAGTTGGTAACAAAATGGTGCGGGGATTGATGAACTCCCTTGGATTGTTTTTGGGAGGGTTTGGTCTTATGTTGGGTTCCTTGGATGGCCCATTTTGTATTTGTATTTCATGGTGGTTCTTCTGGGTGCTCGATTCATTGACTTCTTGTTCAGTCATCACCTAACTATAATGTCACTTTATTTGAAAATGAAAAATAATATTATTTGGTGGTGGTAAATAATTTCACTCCAAATATCTTACTAGTTTCGACCTACAAAGATTATATATATCACCATATCCGTGGCATAGTTTTAGGTCTTCAATAAAATTGTTTGAAATGAATATTTTTCATTGATTGGCTATAGGTAAACATGAAATTGTTTTTAAATAAATTTACTTTATATAGGCCCTATCCAACGTACCATGAGTTATACTATGAAATGTGTTTTAAAATCATACTATTTTATAACAACATAAAATTAATTTTCCACATCAACTTTTAGTGAGGGATCTTGAAAAACACTTATCTATGTAATGTCTTCCACCATGACTAGAATATATAAGGAATGATATTTTAGATAGGTATTTTATAATCCTATATTTATCACCATGACTATATCAAGGTTTTAGTTCCATATTTAATTAATTTTAGACAATAGTTTATAATGAATATTCCTTAAAATGGAAATGACCATTCCTAGAATTCATTTACCTTGGAAAAATATTATTTACTTTCTTTTAGTTTTCATTCCTTAGGAAATGGATACAATTTTTTTCAAGTGTCACCAAAATTTAAACACAACAAAAAAAATGACACTTTCCAAAACTTGTTTTTAAATTCATCACCAAATCATCTATATTCATCTATAAAAACTCTATAAACTATTATAATTTTCTTTTATTTACCTTAAAACATATAGAAGCTCTATAATATATCATGAATTTATAATAACATCATATAATGATCGTCAATTTTTAATGTATATAATACCATTATTCTTCCCAGTAGTAGAATGAGATTTTAACGTTCCACCTATTTGGGTTTGCTAAAAATCCCCACAATTTTGATAATTTTATTTCAATTTTTTAATTTTATCTAATATGACTCTCATTCATCTCCTACCTAAAATATAAATGACTATGTAGATCATTTTCAACATATCTATGAATATTTTATTCATGATTTATTTTTTAAACATGAGTGAGATGAAATATTCACTAGTATCTTACTTATTATTTTTAAATATCAATTATATGATACCACTAGATGAAATTAACAATTTTTATTGAACATACACTCTAAAAGTCTGTTATAAAAGTTTACGAACACCCTCAAACTACCAATATTGTATCTCTCTATCCTGGATAACCATCCGCTAACCTATAATGGGTGTTCCACATGACCTTAGGCATGCCTCCCTATATGCGTGATAGTAATTATTAATTGTGAGACTCTATAAAAAATATGGAGACAATAATATTAGTACCATAACATAAAACAACAAATGAATAATTGATAAGTCATATAAAACATTAGATTAAACAAATTAAATTATGTATAAATTCAATCCAAAAATAACAAATAGAATCTTGTGATATTGAAATATGTAAACATGCTGATCGCATACCCATACAATGGGGATCACCCACTAGGCCAATAAATAAATAAATAAATAATGTAAGCAATCAAATTCGGTTATCCTACCGTAATGAGGACACTAGGCCACCATGACACTTTACCCCACATATACTATCCAATTTTGGAATTATGTCTATCATAATCATGTCACTTATAAATCATGTCAAGGAAAATTGAAACATATCTGGTGATGGGGAGATTCCAAAGAACCTATATATCATAACGTAAGATATGGGTGTCATGGTGTATGATAATAATGATTCCTAATATATATTACAAGGCATTGGGTATATCATTTAATGTGATATAGTAACATCATATAAAACTACATTGGATTTTTTTTCATGAATTGTAATATATGATTTATTTTTAATATTATTATGCTTTCAGTAGATGAAAGATAAGTGTGATCATTCAGAAATTTTCAATGTTGTTGATCATCAATTGAGATAGTTCACCAGATAAAATTCCTGGGAGGACCAATGTTTCATTCCTATAATGAATTCATGAATGATGGAAGTATTAACTCAAATATTATGTAATTTATGAGTTAATTCATGGAAACTCATGTATTCATGAGTGGATATATTAAGATGCTATCAACATGGGATAGTTTTTGTTTGAACATTCCTAGTCTTAGCATTCTGATTCTCAGGTACCCAAAGAAATTTCCCTTCACCTACCTTTACCATCTAAGAGATTGGCAAATCTTGGGACTGAGAAGGGACATACCAATTTGAAGTATGATTTAGTTTAAACCAATGAAAAACTATAGGATAGGTATTCTAATAGTTACCATTATGTGATCATCATAAACAATGATAATGATGTTAGGGGACGTTCAACACAATAGTGAATGATACACAATAGTTTCGTCATTTTTTATTACACATGGTTTCTGTTTCACTGCCTGGTTGGTCTTTGGGTGATGTTTCTAATTAATCTCTCTACCTGGAAAGAGTGTCATTCGATCCATTGGAATCCTTGAATTGAATCTGATCTACACCATGATTCATGATTCATGAATTCTAGTTTCCAAAATTTATAAATTGATATCATTTTTTATATTAAATGGTTTATTTTTTAAAATAATAGAACATTTTTCCCATGCCGTATGACATATGTTATCATTTTATATGACATGAATACACCAAATGAAATGGGATATCACTGCTTGTGATATATATTTATTCATATGGTTATCCAAATTTCATATCATATGATATATGATGTTCTAGTTGAATCGAGAACTGATTCATGCATGTAGAATAGAATATCATATCATCTTTGCGATACAGTTTATACAGTTAAATATTAATGGAAGCAGTAGAAGGTGATTTCACAGGTCAAATTATCTATCATCAAATATAATTGATAGTTCCATAAGAATTTTATTCGTGAAAACCATTCAAACATATCAATCAAAACCTATGATTGAAAATTAAGATGTGATTTGGGTTTGAATAGTATCATGAATTATGATAATGAGAGATTATTAAATACAATACACTGGAAAAATTTGATTTTTATAAATTTCAATTTTGAATCGACCTACATAATTTATAGAATTACTATAAATTATGAAAAATTGACTTTAGATATATTTATTGAATTTATAAAATGTTTATTAATTAATTAATTATAATGTATTGATAATTAACTAATAAATGTTCATGACTCATTTATTAAATAAATATTTAATAATATTAATTATTAGAATTTAAAGAATTAACTTATATGAAATGAATTATAATTTGGATATAATATTTTTAAATATAAATTAAAAGGGTATTTAATAAAATATCTATAAATTTAAATTTAATTAATAAATATAACATTATTATATTAAATTTGATGAATTATTCTTAAATATGAAGTTGAATTCTCAAAATTAAAATACTTATTAGATGGATTATTAAAACTATTTAAAAATTAATTTCAACTATTGTTATGATCACGATTTAAATAAAATTATATCTGTTATGTAATGAATGATTATTTTATATATGAATAGTTCATATGGATAATTTTAATACTTAAAATATATTAAATTTAAAGTAAATTACATTTAATGAGATTAAAAATGAGTTAATATTATAAGTGAGTATAAATTATTTATATTTATTTAATTATTAATTTCTTATAATTCATGGATAAATTATAAAATATTTATAATTGTTTTATTTGTGAGTTATTTGTAAAAAGTTTATCCAATGATTAAATATTTGAATTGTTAATTTATTTAGTTTATTCCCTGGTTTTATTATTCATAGTTATATTTTTTATATTATCAATAAGTTATTATTTTAGATTAAAGAGTTAAGAATTTTTTTAAAATTAACATATATGTTTATAAAGTGTTACATACTAGGTGTTATAACTGTTTTCATTGTCTTATATAGTGAGTCATGATTGTATTAGGTTGTGATAATTAATTATGATGTTAATTATCCCTTATGGATGTTATTAATTATAGTTAGGATGTATTTGAGGTCCCACTTGAGTAAATTATCATTGGGTAGATAGAATTGGGGTTACAATGATCACTTTACAAGAGGCTTATGCTTTGTCATGAAAGGTTGGGATTGACAATTTATCAGTCTAATATTAGTTTTTGGGTATTTGTTAATGTATATAATTATAAAACATGAAATATACGGGTTTCATATACCTTATGCATTGGATACATTTTTATGTCTATAAATATGGCATGATTTTAATTTTGTTTAGTAACACAAGCTATGTGTTGTGTATAAAATTACACAATAATGTGAGTTGAAAAAAATAATTTGGTGGAAGAATTAGAATGAAAAACTAATTATTTTAATGTATACATATATTAAAATTGAATACATGAGATAATATGGTGATATTGAATAGCCTATAAAATTTTTAAGTGTAAAATTCCTTTATAAGAAGACACTAGTTAAGAACTTGATTAGTAAACTACGTAGGTTTGTTAACAGAGAAAACTCTTAAGTTATATTTTATAAGTAAAATACAAAGAAGGTGACCCTAGGATTTATGTTCCATGTCAATAGAATTTGTATTATGTTACACTTATATAGAAAACCCATATTAAGGATACAAAATTAACGATTTTGACTTTATCCAAGTAATATATTTTGTAAATAGTTATATGTTATACTATCCAAGATTTATATATGATATGGTTCCCAAGATGACCTAATTAAATAAATAATTTTTAATGTACCAAATTTAACCAAGGTACGAACAATTTAATTCTTTTAGTCAAATTCCTTAAAGAGAACCATGACACACACCCGCACGGTTTCATGCAGGTCACATGAAGCTGATTTTTTATGGTTTCATTGAATTTATGAAAAACAATACACTATGCCCCGGTGTAATGTTTCATGTTAAAATAAATTAAAAGGTTTAAAATAAATAAATTTAAATTTTAATAATTATAAATATATTAAAAATGAATAAAAATAAACAATAAAATAAAAATACATTAGGAGAAAAAGGAAGGAAATTAAAATGGGTTTAAACCATTTTATTTATTTATTTCCCTTTTCTCCTTCATTTTTTTAATTTTTGTTAATTTTTTCTAATTTATTTATTTTCATTATATTTTTTCCTCCACTTTATTTCTTAACTATTCTTTCTTTTTTCCATTTACTATCCTCTTATGCACCCCCCCCCCTTTTGTGGTTCCCCTCCCTCCCCTTCCACTTCAAATGTATGCTGCACATCCAATTATCTTCTTATTTCAATGCCATTAGAAGAATAGTGAATCTCTCGATATTTATTTTCATTGGAATTAATTAGTTATTGGTTTAATCATTTACTCGTTGTGAAATCTTATGTGGATGACTTTTCCTGAAATAGGTGTTTTTATTGAATCCTTTGATTTCTTCTATTTTCGGTAAAATAAAAGGATTTCACATGATATGTTGTCTACTATTACTAAAGTGAATGATATCTATGTTATTTCCATTCATTCATTGCATCATTCACTTCTTAGCATTGGTCCATTCATCGGTGCCTACCAGTGAATCCAAAATAATTAATTTTAATTTAGTTTAATTGTATTGAATTAATCTATATGAACCTTGTTTAATGGAAATCCCTACATGGATTTTCTTGTGCCATTATAAAATCATTATTTTATCATTTATGTGGGCATGTACAATAATTTGGGTTGAAATTTTAAATGGAATAAATTATTTAGTATGAATCATAAATAATGACTTTGGGTTTTCCCTTGGATTTGATTTCACCTAAGTAATTGTTAGTTATAATTCATGTCATGCCTTTTTATTACTAAATTAAATTGCCTATTCTTACAATAATAAAGTGCTATTATTGTTCATTATTGTATTACTATTATTAGCTGTGACTGTTGGGATTGAATAATTAGTTTGCACGTAGCATTAAATTGATAATTAAATGTTTGAAATCATACATTCTTGTTCAGTGATATATATACCTTGCATGTTGTTTTAAATGTAATCAGGTTGGGGAGAGAACATGGGTCCCATATTAAGAACCCAAAATTAGACTCTCTCTACATGATAGGTTAAAACACAACACGTTGAGGAAGATATGTTTTAGGATCACCAAGAAAAGGCTCCCCCATGCATTCTGTTATACTATTGGGTGATACAGGTACACTAAGGGGTGAATAAGGACGAAATAGGTGGAAATATGGCTATGCCTAGCCTCAGTTGATACTCAGTCCCATATTTTTGATACCATGGATGAACATATATTTAATATACCTAGAGCGATACATGGAATTTTGAAAGGATCACCTTAGATGGGCTCAGTGGCATTGGATATTTTGCAAGGATGTACCATAGAGATACTTTAGGAATGGGATCAGACCCCACCTCAAAAATTTACATTTAAAATATAAATTCCTATGATTCTTTTATTGATACATCAAAAGTTTACTTATGCATTGTGACACCTGTTTTGTGCCTTCTAACGTGCCTATTTTTGACACATGAATTAGACCGAAGTCTAAAGGAAAATATTGACGATAAGATAATTTTGGGTATGTAATGTTATTTGGGCCTTGTATATATATATTCTTCCATGTACATGTTTTTCTTTCAGACTCCCGACATAGGTGTAAGTAGGTGGTATGGGATGGGTGTCCACTTTGGAACACAAAGCATGTTATATTTATTTTATTTTTTAAATAGATTTCATTTATTATATATGGAACACTGTTATTTGTTGACATCATGAAATGTAATAGTTTAGACACCATGGGTGTCAGCCTACTAAGATTATATCTCACACCCTACTTGGATGTCATTTAGTGCCCCGAGTAGACTTTATGCTCGTATATATGGATAATGGGAAGCTAGATGCTTTAGATGTTTGATTTCTTTTCTATCTTAGATAGAGCATTGGGGGAATATGAATGAGACTTTCTCAAGATGTCAAGTGGTAGTTTGTGGTTTTTATTTGTAGTTTTGATAGCATGTAGTCTATTCTTTTACCATGTACCACTTCAGTTCTTTTTATTTACTTTTGGGGTCAATCATTGACAACATCATAGTATATGTTATGACTATTTAACTTCCAGATTTATTATTTATTATGTTGGATCATTTATATACTTATGCTGCTCTTTTTTCTCTATTCGTACTCTACTTATTAAATATAATATTTACCGTTCTGTAATAATTTATCCTATGATGGAATTATCTCCCAACAAACTCACCCAAGTCCATTGCTGTTAGTTGGAAGCCTCTAGTGTTTGGGGAGATGCACTTGAGATCTTGTGGCCCACTGTCTCGGGGAATTTTTTAATGAAACTCAGGTTTGGACACTAAAAATTTGTATCAAATGTATTGTTAATTTGATGTTATAGTGAGAATGATGGGACCCACTTGGGGAGAATTATGTCAATCCCACATCGAAGGAGGAAGAGCACGAAGCACCCCTTTATAATGTGGTGTGGATTCCCCTCCCATCATAAAGTGTTTTGTTGGGGTATTCCTGATGGCTATAGATAAAGAAAAGAATAAATATGCAGGCTAGGACCAAGTAGAAAATATATCGATCAAGGGTTGCACTTGGTTGTTACAACAAAAGGAAAATAATAACCTCTTCACATACCACATTGTAGCATGAATCTACATGTTTTCATGTGAGTGTTGTCGTGTTTAGTTTTAATATCTTACAGTTCATGTTTTTTATAAATATAAAGTTGGAATGCATCTTATTGATTCATCTAGACTTATTCTCTATTTATATGGAAATGGATCTTGAAGTTGGCTATCATTTGTGTAAAACTCATAGGTAGGTCGTTTACCTACCCTCTTTGTTTTATTTTCATACATGTTATGCCATGTACAGGGTGGCCTTTTAGCCACCCGTTTCTTATTTCTCATTTACTTTTTTACCTCATATGCCAAAAAATATCATCTAAGGTTTACATTTTGAAATTATAGAGAAACATCTCCACAACGTCATCATGTCATATTCTAGGAGAGTTTCCATGAGAACACTCTATAGTTACTAGTTCTGGAACCACCTGTAGTGCCTCATGTGGAACCTCCTTCTGATCTTCCATTGGGCACCAAAACATATTATAGGGATTGTATTATTTGGTTCATACAGTCATTTTTGACTATTCCATGGATTTCCATGACAATTTAGAGCTTACATTGGACTTTCTGTGGCAACATCCTTCCACCTTCTTGAGGGATGGCGGTCCCAATGCTGTAGAATAATGGATTGAAGCTATGAAATCCATATATGACCATCATGATATGATTATAGATAAGTGGTTCCATCTTACTATCATTATTCTTCGTGACTCCACCAAACATAGGTGGGATTTCATTTCTCAGGTAGAGAAACCCCGAGACATGGTTTCGGCAGACTTCCAAACAACCTTCTATGATCACTTATTTTTGAATAATTTGAGAGAAGATTGTTCTTGGTAGTTCTTAAATATTTGGTAGGGATATATAAATGTGTTAGAGTATTACACTAGTTTCACTGAGCTCGATCATTTTTCTCCATCAATGACCAGTGAAACTCAAATGTCTGTGAGGTGCTCTGAGGATGGACTTGGATATTTAATTATCTCATAGGTGAAAGCCATTCATTTGAACAAAATTATAGAGACAGTGAATCAGGACCTAATTACCTAAAAACATCTTAGGGAAGTCAATCATGTGAGCCAGGGATGTTCAGTTTCGAGGAAGGGTAATGGCACTTCAGGATGTAGAAAGCACCATTTTGTGGTTTCACATGGGGAAAATTCTAGGTAAATGACACGTATTGACACCATTGTAACAAGTCATCAGTGTGGAAGGATCATCCATAAGAAGACCAAGTGCACTAAGAACACTATGGTGTATTGATATTGCGAAAATATGGACACCTTCAGAGTTTCATCAATTATTGTCCTTCAGAATCCAGTGCTAAGGGATCCGTTCCAGTGCCTCCATTGGGTATGGTACATCTAACACCAAGACTGGCTGGGAGTTGGTCTTCTACCAACCAATAAGGTGAAGGTAGTGGAGGTCATGGTTATGGAAGTCACGTTCCAATGCACCAGTGTCATTAGAGTGAACCTTCTCATGCTAGTCAGGCAGTATCTTAGGGAAAAGTATTAGTCTATATGTATGCAGGGAAACCAGTGCCAGTAGAGTAGAGTCCAGGTCCTTCAACTGTTACATGTAATATCCTTGTATCCTCTACTTTTTTCCAAATTTTTTACATAGGTTCATCCCACTCTTTTATATATGTTGCAAATTTTGTGAGTTTGGGACTTTCCATTGATTACTTCTGTAGAATTATGTCTCTCAACACTACTTTGGGGGTTAGAATAGAGGGAATATTATAGTGCTTCGAGTTACCCCTTGAAATAGGTGGTTACCATTTCTTATGGAATTTCCTTGTCCTCGAGATGACTAGCTTGAGGCCATTATCATTATGGACTGGATTTTTCTTTATCATGCCCAGGTGGAGTAATATAATCATCAAGTTTCCATCATAGCACCTGAGGGAAACATGTATATACAAAAAGATGAATGAGATAAAAATCCATATTGAGCTGGACCCAAGCATTCTGGGCTGGGCAGAGTGACAGATTAGCTAGAATTTCTCTTTATGATCGATTAGGGAACACAATTAATGTAATTCCCTACCAATGTGTATTGTTTTAGTGATTTATTCCTTGAAGATTTTTTTGAATTAAGTTTTGTGGGCGAAGATAATTTCACTATCGAGCTAGTTATAGATGCGACACTAGTATCCCTTCCTCTTAATAGGATGTATCCTATAGAAGAATCATCAATTAAGAAGTAGCTTTACAACCTCAAGGATAAGGGTTTTATTATACCTATCAAATCATCGCGGAGTTCACTATTTAATTTCACCAGGAACGCAGATTGTACACTCATATCGTGTGTGGATTACCATTCATTGAACCCGCCTATAGTAAAAATAGATATATGTTCCCTTGTATAGATGTCCTCTTTGAACAACTATGAGGAGAAACGATTTTCTCCAAGATCGTTCTAAGGTCAGGCTATCATTAGGTGCATGTGTGGACATCAAATATACCTCAAACACCTTTCCAGAGTAGTTACAGCTTGTATGAGTTTTTGGTAATTTTCTTCGGCCTGACGAATGCACCAATAGTTTTAATGGATCTATGGAATTGGGTGTTACACCTATACCTTGATTCATTTGTGAAAATATTTGTTGATGATATATTGGTGAATTCATTCTCCATACATGACCAAACAATTATCTTGAGATTGTGATGAGTACACTGAAAGAGAACTAGCTATACACAAAGCATTGTAAGTGCATCTTTTGAATCAATAAGGTTTAATTCTTGGGTCATGTAATATATGATGTTGGTTCATCTATTTACCCGGAAAATGTGAGTACATTAGTTTCCTAGAGAGAGCCCAAGAATGTGTTCAACATATATT
Source organism: Viscum album (assembly GCA_963277665.1). Taxonomy (NCBI): domain Eukaryota; kingdom Viridiplantae; phylum Streptophyta; class Magnoliopsida; order Santalales; family Viscaceae; genus Viscum; species Viscum album. The sequence goes on from OY728133.1 coordinate 499,182,949, forward strand.
GTTTCTTGGGTCTTACTGGCTATTACAAGTGTTTCATCTAGGATTTATCTTACATAGTAGCTCCTCTTATGACTCTCACTAAGAAGGGTGTGTAGTTCATCTAGTATGAAGCATGTGAAAATAATTTTCAGGAGTTAGGGGAAAGACTAACCTCAGCTCTAATCCTAAATCTTCTCGAGCCAGGGTGAATTTATATTGTTTATTTTGATGCATCAGTAGTGAGATTGGGTGCAATTCTGATGCATAGTTATCGAGTCGTGGTTTATTAATCCTGCCAGCTAAGTCATCATCAGCAAAAAAATCCCACGTATGACCTTAAATTATCTGGGATGGATTATTCTCTGTGATGTTGGAGACACTAATTGATTGTTTATAGGTTCATTTTTCTCAAAAATCATAAAATCATAAAATTCATCTCCATAACACAAGGCATAAATTTGAGGTAGCACAGGTGGGTCGAATACCTGCAGTCGTTCAACATTTTTCTTCCTCATACCCCTGATAAGGGAAATGTCATGGATAATTATTTGAGTTGTGAAATACAAAAACATGATCTCCAGGAATCTGGAATTGAGTGGAAGATGATGGCTTTGTTTTCTGAGATGCATTTGGAGGTTTAAGATAAGCACAGACAACCAGTTTTATCAGTTCTTATACTAATGTCTACTACTCTAGAGAGGGTCCACATGTGACAGTTATCTGATCCTGATGGGATTTTTTTGAGGGCGAGTGTCATAGGAGAGATCCTACCTCTTTGTTGGGTTATTGATGGTATTGAAACTCTGCTCTACCATGGCCAGGTATTGTTGCCTTATTATATTTTTTAAGAGATGATGAAATAATCTCATGCCTATGTTTAGAAATTTCATCATGGACTAACAAATATGTACATCTATATGAATCTTCAATATTTGTGTCCTGGTATGAAGATGCAAATAGGGGTTTCATTACCTGTTGATCCACCTATCAGCAGGTGAAGGCAGAGCACCAGCGACCTGCTGGACTCTTGCAGACTCTTTCCATTCTTGAGTTGAAATGGAATGATGTCACCATTGATCTCATTACAGTATTTACAAGATATCCTCATGGTAGAAATGCAGTTTGGGTTTTAATCGATAGGTTAAATAAAGTTGCACACTCCCTTCTTATCTGGGAGACCTACTATATTGATGAGTTAGGGAGGATATATATTTAGGAGATAGTTCGACTTCATGGTGTGCCCCATTCTATCTTGTTGGACTAATAAAACCATTTTACATCGTGATTTTGCAAAGGGTTTTAGATGGCACTGGGTTCACATGTGCCTTGATTACTTCATATTACCCCCAGACCAATGGGCAGTTCGAGCTAACCATATGGGTGTTATAAGATATGTAATGGTATTGTATCTTTGATTTTCGTGGTTCATTAATGAAACACATTCCTTTAGTTTAGTTTTCTTATAATAACAACTTTAAGGGAACAATTAAAATGGATCTGTATGAGGCCCTCTGTGGTAGACAGTGTTGTTCACCTCTATGATGGCTTAAAGAAGGTGAGGTAGCTCCTCTAGGTCCTCATCTCATTCATGATATTTATGACAAATTCCAGTTGATTCAAAATCATAAGGATAAATCTCACACTAGACATAAGCCTTATACCAATTGTCTTTAGAGACCTCTAGAGTTTGAGGTATTACATCGAGTCTTTCGTTGTGTTTCTCCAAGGTTGGCTCATAGAGGAATTAAAAGGCAAGGGAAGTAATAATTGAGATGTGTAGGTTTGTCTAATATAGTGGAGGGAGTTGGGTCAGTATCCTATAGATTGGTGTTTTTTATAGGTACCGTTCCATTCATAATTTCATCCATGTATCTCAGTTTTGATAGTATCATCCAGACTGTCTCATTTGTTTATCCCTAACAACATCAAGCTTAAGGTGGATGCATCATTTAAGGAGATTCTGATTCATATAATCAATCACAAGAGGATGGTTCTCTTATTTAGGTATTTTCATCTTGTCTAGGTTATATGGAATCACGATTGTGTTCAAGATGAGACCTGGGAGTTCGAGACTGATCTGAGTGCATAGTGGACATAACTTTTCTCTGATGACATTTTTCTTCCCTCAGAGGGGAAACTCAGGGATGAGTTTTCTTAATAAGGGGAGGTTTCAATGTCCCAGGTTTAACCAAGGTAGATACCATTTAATATTTTTATAATAATTTGTTAAACTAACCCAGGGCACCTGCCTATACAGTTTTATATAGGTCTCGAGTAGCATAATTTTAATGGTAGCATGAGATTTATGCAAAATAATACATTTTTCCCTAGTTTAATGCTTCATATAAAATGAAATTAAAATAATTAAAAGAAATAATAATAAATTTAACTAAATAAAAAGAAATGAAAAATGATTTAAAAAAATGTTCGGGGAAAATGGAAATAATTAAAATAAGATTAACCCGTTTTATTTATTTTTTCCATTTTCTACTTACCTTTTTTCTTTTTCTTTTTATACTCCACTTTATTTATTTTATCTAATTATTTTTCCCTCTCTTCTCTCCCTCTACTCACCTCCTACGCATCCCCCCTCTCTAAGTGGTGCACCTCCCTCATCATCTACTTTGGGCGTCCGTTTCACATCTGATTCTCCTCCTATTTCAATGTCATTAGAAGAATAATTAATTTCTCAGTAAGGGTTATCAAATATTTCAATTAATTTTGGGTTTCATCCTATCTCTGTTGTGTAATATTCCATGGAATGATTTTACAAAAAACTAGGGTTTTTGTTAAATCCCCTGATTTCTTCCATTTTAGGTCAAATAAAAGGTTGTCCCGGGTCAAGGGGTACACTATGACTATAAGGTGGGGTTTCTATTTTTATTCCCATAATTTATTTTCTTTTTTCACTTCTCACGGTTTTTCATCTCATTGACGCCTACTGACAAATCCTAAATAATGCATTTTATTTTAATTAAACTGTTTTTCATTGATCTTAATGACCCTTGTTTAAGTAAAACCCCTTACGAGGTTGTTTTCATGCCATTGAACACCTCTTTGTATGTGCCGACATAATTGGCCCATTAACCCTTTCCATTGAATCATTAATTTATCATTTACGTGTGCATGAGTGATAATTTTGGTTGAAGTTTTAAATAGAACAAATTATTCATGTTGAGTCATAAATCATGAATTTGGGATTTCCCTTAGATTTGATGTTTCTTAAATAATTATTTTTTATAATTATTTTCATTTATTTCTATTATTAAATGTGGTTTACTCTAGTTATATTGATAAAGTAACTGTTTTGTTCAATATAATGTTATTATTGTTAGTTATGACTATTGGACTTGAATAATTAGTAAGCATGTGACATTAAATGGATAATTAAATGGCTGCAATCATGAATGCTTGTGTTGTGATATGTATGCCTCTTTTTTATGTAAAATGAAATTGGTCTAGGAAAAGAATGTGGGTACCATATTAAAAATCAACTATTATAATTTTTGTACTCGATAGGTTACGACACGATGCGTCGGCGAAGCAATTTTTAGGCTCGCCAGGAAATGGATACACCATGCATTATATTATACTATTGGGTGATACTTGTTCCCTAATAGGTAACCAAGAATGGACCTGTTGGACATATGCATATGCCTAGACATTATTGATACCCATTCCCTTATGTGTGATTCCTGGGATGGACTCATAATTACCATACCACGAGTAATATTTAGAATTTTGAAAGGATCTCCTTGGATGGTCTTAGTGGAATTCGATATTTTTAGTTGATGTACCGTAGCAATATATCAAGGAGAGGCTCAAATGCCACCTCTAAAATTGACAGTTTACATATAAATACTATTATGCTTTTATTGATACAAAATAGAGTTTCTTTTTGCATTGTGGCACCTATTTTGTGCCTTCTAGTGTGCCTATTTTTGACACATGAATTAGACCCCATTCCAAAGAACAAGCTTGGGGTATTATATTTTTGGGTCTATAATGTTATTTTTTCCTCGTATGCATATTCATCCTTGTACAATTATTTCTTTTAGAATCACGGCATAGGCCGAGGCAAGTGGTAATGGATGGGTTTCTGTATATGAACACAGACCACGTTATATTTATTCTATCTATTTAAATATCATTCATTTATTATATATGGATCATTTTTATTAATCTATTGCATGAAATGGAATGGTTTAGATACTGTGGGTGTCATCCTACTAAGATTATATCTCACTCCCTACTCGGGCACCATTTTGTACTTGAGTAGACTTTCAGCTCGCAAGTATGGATAATAAGAATCATTCTGCTTAATTTTTTGATTTATTTATTATCTTGCATGGAGATTTGGGGGTAGAGGACCGAGCCTTTCTCGAGATTCCATGTTGTAGTTTTTGGACTTTTTGGCAGTTTTTGTTAGCATGAAATCTATGCTTGTACCCAGTACCCTTGCACTTTTATCTATTTTCTTTTCGAGTCATACATTGATATCATCATGGTATCTGTTATGACTATTTAGCTTCCACAGTTGGTATTTATTTTGTTGGTTTATTTTTCTAGTTATGCTATTGTCATATTTTTCTATATGCTTTCACTACTTGTTAAATATATTATTTACCACTCTGTAATTTCTTATCCAATAAGGGAATAGTCTCCCCATAAACTCACTCAATGCCCTCACTTCTAGTTTTCATCCTCTGGTGTTTGGGGAGATGTGTTTTATGTCTTGTGGCCCACCATATCAGGTCCCATTTAAGTGGCGCTCAAGGTGGGATACTACATAAGTTATTAAAGAAACTCCAAATAAAACTCATTTATTATTGAACTGTGCATCTTAATCCACTAATGGATATGATAAATTTAAAAGAGGCCATAATTATAGAAAGAGATCATTTAATAAATTAGTATATTAAATGAATTTAAAACATTAATCTCATGTAGTAAATGTTTGTATTGATGATAAATGGAATCACCTTAATTTTATTTTACATAGAGATTAATATTATAAAATGGATGAGATTAATATAATAAAAATCTTAGATAGGTATAGAAACTTATGAATTTATCTTAATCTAGTAAATTCTCTATGTTTTAGATAATGACCTTCTAGAGTAAACAATTAATGAGATTTTTCAAGATGTGAATTCATAAAATTTTGAGAATCATATAATTATTCTCTTATAGTTTAAAAGGAATTATGTGAAAAAATAATTATGTAAATTTTATCCCCAATCATATACTCAGTGTGATTGAGTGTTTTAATGACATGGTGATACAAATGGTTAATTATAAAGATTATTATTTTCAAGGAATTAATTTATAATAATCATTGGAAATGTTTCCACAATGTCAATAACTTCAAGAAATATTTAACATATTTATCAATGCTTTTGCGGTTGGTGAACATTGAATGTGATATAATAGATCACATTCTCTATTGAAAATACATGTGGGTAAAATGTTAAACTAGAAGAAGAAAAAATAATTGGATGGACCAACAATAATTCCTAGATTATCCAGTCTACTTTATCAAACCCTTAAGAATGTATTTGGAATGAAAAAAGAATATTACATAAGATGGAACTATCTAAGAAATGTGAAGGGGTTTGGGAAAATATTTGGATATTTAATTTCAAGAATTAGTTATATAAAAATCAATTCCCGATTTTGGAATTTTATATAATAGAAAAAAATTATCTTATATTTGTTATACATATAAGGGATTTCGAAATTATGGTTAGATTTGATGGTCCATGTAATCTTTATTCAAATTATGGTGTAAATGGTGTTAGAATCATAAATTTATATATAAGATATTATACATTAATATTAGATTTATATTATTTAATGATGTTTATTATTATATAATTTATTTTATATAGGATTATATGTTGTTTAATAACCAAGAGTTGTTATGGACAATATGAGATAATTGTTTTAATTTATTTGGTTAAAAAATAATTGGGTTCTATAACATACTTGATAATAATATATGTGACCACTTTTATCTAGGATAAAATATTTTATTAATATGTTTTTTAAAATGTAAGATATGTGATCCCATATATTATCAGTTGTATATTAATAAAAAATAAAATATCATTTTTATAACAATTCTCCAAACACATAGAACACCATATATGAAATGAATAAAATAATTTATTCATTACATAATCCACTAAAAGGATATAAGAGTTATTTAACAAATTAAAAATTAGTTTTTGTTTCTTATCATGATATTATGAAATGAATATAGTGTCTAAATAATTAGTGGGGGTTTTATTGGACTAAAATAATTTAAATGTGTAACATACAAAATATTATGATCAACAAAATTCAAAGTGGATTTAACTTAATACCATAAAATATTTAGGGTATATCTGTAAAATATTAATATAAATTAGTCACTAAAAATATTTGAGGGAAAATTTGAATTGAATGGTTTTCATGAATGTGGAGAATGGAAAACATAAAGTAATTCATTATATATATCATAATTTATTAACAACACAACATTTGATGTTGTGAATTAATCATGTTTGAATACATTATTCAAGGAGAATAAGATTAGGAATATGACACCTAATTTCCTTCCTTATTCAAAATATATTTATTCATGGTTGTTATCCACTTAAGGAGTTTAGTGGAAAGGATTAATTAGAGGGTAAAATAGAGTTTAGGAAATAATTATAAATAGATTTATTGAGTTTGACAAAACACTAATTGTCCAGTAACCATATGATTGACCTGGTATAGTATCATTTGTAATATAAAATGATATTATCTTATGTATGGTTTTATTAACATTATTAAAAGTGTTTAAGAATTGTATATTTATCATTTGATGTGAAAGGAACTCTCCAACTTCTAATTCTTTCATGTTTCTTTCATATTCTCATGATGTGAATTTATAATTCACCTATTAAAGTATTACTTTCAGTTATCCTTAACTAGTGTTCACCATGAAGTATATTAGTATTGATATTTATTAAACATTAGTGTGATTAAGGTTCTTATATTTGGATATATAAAATGCTCATGAGGGACAAACATGTTTTTTATGAAACATGTCCTATAAAGTAAACCACATGTAGTAACATACACAATTTCTTTAATATAATTGGGGTACATGTTTCCTTTTTGTATTTCCATATACCTATGGTTAGAGAGATACCTTTCATGAGAACCATCATACATTAAAACTATTCTTATGGAATTCTTGACGATTATATAACCAATGGGTATGCATGTATGTTTCAAACCATGTAATCAGTTGGAACATAACCAAGATGGGATTTACCCTCTTATATGTTGATTATGGAATATGCACTGTGGGTTGAGGTAATATGAGGAATTTTATAACCATATATAGGCACATGATCACTATCCTGGAGAGTGGGGACACTTTAAGTGCATCCACGAGCCCAAGATCAAATATGGGTGGAGGAATATTTCTTGGATATTATAGTACTATTGTAGGTATTGTAGAAGGTACTATAGCAGAAATTGTTTTTTACTGTAGCAAGTGAAACTATTCACATTCATGCCACCAGTTTCATCATCGAGTCCTTCAAGGCCTTTCTGCCACCCAGGCCTTTGAGTTAGTAATGATTTTAGGCCTCCTTAAGGCTATAGGACAACTGCAAGGCCTTTGGTCCACCTCAAAGGCTTTGAGCCACAAGATGTGTAGATTCCAAGAAGAAATATTATATAAGGAACAAGGTATAAAGAAAGATTCAGAGAAGGCACATTCACTAGAGTAGAAGCTACTAGATTTGAAAGAATGGGAGGGTATAGAAATTTTCATCGGTGCTAGCTATGTATATCTCTAAACATGACAACTAGCCAGAAAAAAAAATGTGAATGTGGAGAGCGGATCATGATGTAAACGCTGGGTAGTGGCAGTTCCAAGTAGTCATGTTTTGGGATAAATTCCTCTGAGACATTTGGGTCATGTAATTTCATGAAACCTATTGTCCATGTAAGGGTTCCCCTTCAACCCTTAAAAGGTTTATTATCATAAATGAATAAAAAATGAAGTCCTTTTTGACATTCAGGTATAAGCATTTTTTTCCAAGACCATTCATTTGATTATCTATTATATGAAGAGAATCTTATGTGGTAATCCATAATGGTGAAGGACATGTGATATATTTATCAACCTTGTCAATCGATACTGAAAGAGTAGAGACCATATAAAGAGTATCTAAAGGATTTAAAAACTCTATGTTCACTGGTCTCTCAAAATCTAGGAAAAATTTATCATTTCAAAATATATTCTTTCATAATTATCAACTGCTGTAAAAAACTATTGAGATTGAAAAATTAATATAGTTCATTTCTGAACAATTTATAGCTTTAGCAGTACTGATAATTTATTATAGTTATTTTTTACATAATTTCAAAAATTTTATAATTAACATTTTTTTAAAAGACAAAACGGTTAGTTGGGTCACACTTTGTTTGTTTTATAATAAGGATTAAGTTTAAAAACCCATATATATTCTCTTAACATGTTTTAGAGTTTATCTAAAATGTGTTTGGGATGAATATTCACTAGTTTTTAAATATGATGTGATTCTAATTGATATTAAAGATGTATTTTAAAATGTGTTTGGAAAGATATCCAAAATAATTTTTGGATATATTTTCATAAGATATTTTATATGATACAATATAAGGTGAAGTGCCACAAAGTATTTGATGTTTTAGAGAAAGCGAGGGATTTAAGGACATATTCCCTAAATCATCAATATCATATGGTATGATATGGGTGTTTTAAAGTATGATGGGAATGATGAAAATGGAATATTATAAGATATTGGGTATATAATTTCATATAATATAATGATATTTTATGGTGTTGAATTTTATATATCATTATTCTAGAATCTTAATCATTGATTTGTTATGCATGTTTTGATTCATTGGATAATTAAATGATTATAGTTAACATTAAGGAATTATCTACATTGGAAATCATCTATTTAGATGTTTTATAAGTTGAAACTCATGGGAATTTTATTATTATAGTTATATATTGAATTTATGAACACTAGAGAATTACTTGAGGTCTATATAAGGTTGCTACCACCATGGGATAGTTTTAAATTGAACAATACTATCATGAAAATATCTATTGTTCCATAAAAAATATTTCTTCTTCACCCTTAACTATCTATAATAGTATAATACCCCAATATTGAGTAGGTTACTTCCTATATGATTGGTTGGTTTGTTTCAACAAGTATACACACTCCAAAGGAGTGAATTTTATTATTTCCTCTTAGGGATATTTATCAAGCATGTGACTGATGAAAGCGGTTGTGGCGTATATAAGTTAAAGGTACAAAACTATTTCTTCTCCTTTTTTTATGGTTTTAGAATCATTTCACGATTGCTACTTGGAGGAGGATTTTAATCATTTACTCTACCTTTAGAGAGTATCATTTGAACATTATAAACCCACCATCTACACTTGAGAATACAGAGCATTTGGGGGTCCTATCATTATGATTCATTGGAAAGGAACATCTTGAGAACCGACCATGGTGCCCCATAAGTTATATCACATGGAGACCATCCCGTAATGGTCTTCTAGTTCATATAATTTAGAGACTCTCTCCCATTTTTTCCTAAGAACAAGTCATATTATGATCCTCTCTCTGTTGTCCCTGATCATATATCAACCAAATACCTATCCCTCAGGGCAATGTATGATCATTTTTTCACAATGTAGTCAATGTATAATCACAAGGAACACATAAAATACTTATTCTATATCCTATCCATTTCCTATTGACATAAATATCAACACCTATCTCTCTTATATAGGTAATTACATACATCTCAACATTTCCCACCCTAAATAGTCTCACCAAAAAAATCCATGAAACACAAAAAATAATTTCCCCACACACATGATGATCCTAGGCCCTTATGCCACTATCAAATCACAAATTTACTCTTAGGTCATACCTAAAAATGCCTAATTTCCCAACCCCTCAATGTATATGAATTTTCCTAGAGGGAATCATGAAATTCATCCACTATCATCTACTACCATCCCTAACACATCACTAGTTCTAAGCCAAACCCTATGGAATATCATTATATTCTCAATCACTTTCCTAAAATTTCTAATGCACTGAGTCGACACATGGAATAACTACCTCCCCATTAAGTGTACCCATTGTAATAAACCTTTAAATACTATACAAGCCTTATAAGGGTTCTATTTGGTTATCTACAGTCATCTAGAATTTCCGTTAGGCTTCAGAAGGAACCTCATTTTAAAGAGATCCCATGTCCTGAATTCACTTTTATGAAGAAGCACTTGGCACACCTATAGAGAGGTTACTCAATTCTTTCATCAAATCACAAAAAAATACCATATAATTTCAATGGATCGCTATATTCAATTCCAATATTGTACTCCTTTTAATCAAGAAACTTTTCATTATTATGAGGATTTCAAAATAGCCATTCCAACATAATTTGATTGTATGACACCATCCAAAACTATTACTAAAGATATAACCACTTTTAATCCTTTAACCCACTCACTAGGGGTCACATTAGGCTAATTATAATTCTTTCCCTATGCTTAAACAACATTAAGGCCTATTGAACACAACTAGTGGTCATTCCCCCATGGAGACATAGTTTCATTGAATCACTAAACTCATGAACCTAGTGAGTTATAGTCATATCACATATAAGAGGTCTTACATAGTCCTATTCCACCATTAATGAGTCACTAAACCCCTTTACTAAATCCCCCAACTCAACCCATGGTCCCATACATGCAATGCATGTGCATTCACCATATATGGTTATGTAATGAAAGGACCAAATATCTTCATATCAGTGTTACCATCCCAATAAATGATCTATCAACCTCAAACCAATTCCATATTGAGAATTTATAAACACCCTATTCCCAATATGATACCACAAGAATCAAAATTTTAATTATAATCATTTAAAATTATATCTCCCTAATTAATCAATTCAAGTAAACCTAAGAAATGTTACCGAGAGACCTCCCATCGATGGAACTTTGATAAATAGGATTATAAAAATAAGTGGAATGGCTCTAGATACCGTTCAAAAAACACCATCATATTATACCCAATAGACTGGTAATTCCCCAAGAATTTATTAAAATATATAGAAATATCAACCAGGTGACCTAAATTTTTTGAAATGGAAATAAATGTGGGTTATTTTTCTTATTACGACATCCTCAGTATACAACACCGTGAATCCCAATCACATTAATATGATAAAACTACCCCTTGGTGAAATATATTAGTAACCCTTTACTAGAAAATTAAAAATGTGTGGAAAATGCCAGTATCAATGGAGGATGAATGAGGAAGATTTACCTTTTGGGTGTCAATAAATATGGTCAGAGTACCATGGATCCATGGTAGAAAAAGTTATACATAGATAATGGATAGGGTAACCCCTTTTTTTGACTATGAAATGAAGGGAACACATGAAGGGGACTAAATAATGTGTGTGTGAATGACCACCTTACACATTTTTAAAAATAACAGATCCGATTTCATCGTGGGCCCAATTCACTCCCACGGTGTTCCCAATTTCCCTTTCAAAAGAACCATACTTCTTTTTCACTTTACCATAATCCAAATACAACTCCACCGGCTACCAAATTGAATATGTAGTTATATTCACACACACTACTAGGTATCGAGTACTTAGTACCCTTAAACTAGGTACTTGGTGGATACTAAAATGTTTTGTATTTATCCACCACCACATTAATTGGAAACTAAACCTTCATAAATATATTAGGCATTAAAAAACATTCATAAATGTGAGAAAAAAATTATTATATATGTCACAACACTAAAAATTTTAAAAAAAATCTCTAATATATTAGAATACCATTCTCTAGAGCCCATAATTACAATTTCTATGAAATTTACAAACCAAAAATTACATGATTCATTAAAAAGATAATCCTTTTAAATGAACATTTCTCATTGATCATATATCCCCAAATAAATATGAATTCCCCAATATATTTCCATTTTGGTGTGCAAAAAATATCATCTCTCATTCGCTGGGAGAGTTTATTCAACTTTTATTGAGATTTGGGAAGTATATATCTTCCTTATTGATAATATACTTGAATTAAAAATCATATTTAAAACTAAAAGAATATTTAAATATTAAATACATAAATATTTTGTTAATTTTTTAAAATTAAATAAATATGGGGTAAAGGGTTTTTGAACCAACTTATTTCGAAGGACATGGTTGAGCTATGAGATTTAACATATTCATAGAAAATAATGTTTTAAATAGTGGTTTTATAAAAATCTATGTCACTTTTTTCTATGTTGAAATGTGATTCAATTTTAAAATATCTTTATAAAAATTTTCATTTGTAAAATAGTATCAAATATCAATCAATAAACTCCCTGGATCATAATGTACAAGAAAGTTACCTAAGGTATTTTTGGTGTGGTAGAAATGCACTACTAGAATTGTGGTCCACTACTATTCATCTAAAATCATTGTTATGGATTAGCCCCAAATGTGCAATGATTTAATTTATTTCTTGTCTATTTTTAGTCTCTTGTTTATATTAATATTAATTTAGTTACACTTTATTAGATATATCTCTTCTGACATTGTCCCCTAATTCCTTCTTTATAACATTTTATATTCATTAATGTAGTGATTTGATACCTTTGGTGTCCCTCTAATAAAAAATTTTACTTGATGTAATTTCTAAAAGATTTACATCTTGTAGTTATTCTTAGAAAATTAGTGAATACCTCCAACATTCATTTTGGTCACCTATTTTGGATTTATCTTTGATTTAGTTTGTCACGATCCTTATAATCTTGTATTTATATACCTAGTGCACCAGAAACCCTTCCTATTAGGATATATAAATTCCAAGTCAATCTTTACCTTCTTTTACAGTTCATTTCTAGTTGTTCACCTAGCCCTTCAAAGTCATATATTCCCACTTTCAACCCAATGAAAGCCTAATTAATCGGGATGGAAAATTATCCCTTATTATTGGATTTGGAAACATTAGTACTATTATCATGAAAGTGGTGATTATATTCTTCTTGGATTCACTCCATTGTGTTCTTTTTATAATTTATTATATTATTTTAGTTATTCTTAAATATTAAAACCATTGTTTTTGGTGATTCCCCTGGTGATGTTTTTTTATCAAAGTACATTTTTGTTACGAACCGTCCCTAAGGGCCTGTTCCATGACTACCCCAGGCCCGCAATCCATAGGTTAGGGGCTGGTGACTAGAACCAAATATACTTCCCCCAAAAAGGTAGGTCATTTTCCTTTAAACATGTTCACATGCACAAAGCTCAAACTATGGAAATTACAAAGGAGAGTACAATACAACTGAAAGTACAAAGGTGTTAGAATACAAGGGAAAACCATAAAGGAAAGTACAACTACAATGGTCCATCCACTCGAGAACATACCTAACGGGTAGGGTTAGGTTAACTACATGTATCCATAGATGTATGCCCATCCATCCCATCTCACAGAGCACCACCTGGTCATAGACCACCAAGGTGTCCATCAGAACATTGATTGCTTATAAGAGACACGACATGTACATGTGATGCCCGTGCAGGGGTGAGTAACCCAATACTCATTAGAGACTTCAAATCACAAAAGAAAGACAGCAATGAAAGACCATAAATCAAGGAAATCACACACCATGTTTAACTCAATGTATAGAAAGTAAGACTCCTTATAGTAAAGTAGATTCATCTTGTACTACTAAGGGGATAATCCTCGATGAGTCACTGAGGCTCATTCAGCTATTGGAACACTGAGGTCAGCTCCACTACTAGATCATTGTGGTCCTCTTGGATGTTGGACCACTGAGGTCTATTCAGCAACGAGACCTGTGAGGTTCGCTCCACTACTGGACCACTGAGGTCTATTGAGCTACTGGACCACTGAGGTCCACTCGGCTGCTGGACCACTAAGGTATGCTCGTATGATTGAGCACTGAAGTATGATCCATTGTTGGACCACTTAGGTCATAGGAGCTACTATACCATTGATTTATGCTCGAATACTGGACCATTGAGATCTCATTTTTCATATAGTACATGTCACAACCAGCAGTAGGATTCACGATCTCTACTGCACTTTACTCCGAGAGATTCTACTCAACAATCCATTAGTCATATCTCAATGGACATGAATTCTCACATAGATTATACCTAAAGTACCTTCTCATTTCAAGGGACCCAATGGTGTAAAAGACGTATAAATCGGATGCCCGGTCTAAAAGATATTGGTGTTTTACTAAAGAGGGTTTGGTTGAATCTTGGCCTAGTCCCACTTGGTCGGACAGACCTGACCAACCTTGTTCGGGGGTCCCACATTATCGACCCATTTATGATGTACCAAATCTATTGGTTCTAGGATTATCTAGTCCAACCTATCATAGTGGAAAATCCCATTGGGCCTTGCTGGACCCGTCCTTGTTTGGCCATTGGTACAGCACGCCGGGTTGCCCAGTGACCTGGTTCTCATCTAGTCCAGTCCAACTTAGTTAGACTGGGTTGACCAGTGGGGCCACCTAGTGGCCAGGTTCTCCATCCGGCCTAGCCAGAATCGGTGGGTTATTTATCTTCCATCCCTGACATCATTCAACGTCTGGTTTTTTAAGCCATGTGATGCTATGGTGGTGAATCCTCCTTGTCCAGCCGATCTGCAAACACAGACCATATTATCTGTGTGACCTACGAAAAGCTGTAGGTCCAGATCACCTCCATGGTCCACAGATCATAGATTTATGCCTCATGGATCTTCTAATGTGGCGGAGTGGCCGCATCCAAATCTCACTAGCCACTGGCCTCCGTGCGAGTGGACCCTGCCACGGCCGTAGTGCGTTTCCAAAGAATCGCCTCCCACCAGACTTGGTGTTGGCAGCTCCGGCTGCCACTGCATCTTGGTTCTTCCATTGCTATTGGGTTCCATGACCTCTTACCTATTTTGTGGATTTAAATCGCAACCTCCCACCAATGTCGTGGTTCTCCAAGCTGCGACCCTTCTCGCATGGCGCCGTGAGCCGATGTGCCGTCATGGTCCCTCCTGGACCACAGATGCCGTCGACGCAGACCGTTGAGCCACAAATAATGGGAAGAACAAAATCAGAAATTAGGAACTGGTTAGCAACACAAAAACATCCAATGAACAATCCAAATCATTGTTCATGTTGACCTAGATGCATTCTAGTTATCGGGATCATGAAGAACCAAAAATAAGGCTGAATAATCACTAAGATAGATATCCCCTTTACCCCACATCATTAAGAATCCTGCATGAATGATCGAACATTAGGTCAACCTATTCGTGGGTTGGTCCAAATTCATCATTAACATTTAGAATGGGGAAATAAAAATAAATCAGAAAAACCACCTACCTGGGAAAGGATATTCCTAAAGGATGATCATTCATTGTCGTCTGTCAGTATCTGGTCCCAAATCCACTCTCTAAAGGATACTTCACCATCGTTTGATTCGCCGACATTCACCATTGGAGAGGTTTACTTGGTCATTCATCATAGGAATTTCAGGGTTATTATTTGACCCTAAAATCCTTGTTTAATTAGAGAAGGAAGATGTGGTCGCACTGTAGTGTCCCAATGCTGATTCATTGATGAGGTTAATTAATGGGATTCAACGTTGCTTCATCACTGCACCACAGTGATGAAGATTCACTAGGTAGTGAAGAACAAAATATAATAAAATAACTTTTTGTGATATTATATTTTTATTCTAAAAATTATGAAAACTATATTTTTTAGTCGAACCGTGATGATCGATGTTAGCCCTCTATAGGTGAATCCCAATGCTTTGAGTTCAATGGTTCCCTTATATTTTTGATCCGGGAATCGGTTTGAATGTTAGAAAAACCATCTCGCACATTTATTTAATGATCATTACAAATAGTTTGAAAATAAATTCCGCCCACTCCAGGCCTCGAAGGAATGTTCCTCCTCAATACCTGGTCTTTAAATAATCCCATTTTATATTAAAAAAATTTACATGGAATTTCGGGACATTACATCACTCCCACCTTTATGGCATTATGTCCTTATAAACCAAAATAATGGCGAATCAAACCAATGGGGGAACTGAGAATGAATCTGGCCCTCATTCTCCCACGTTCTCTCCTTGGGACTCTCATACTACTGATGAAGACACACTAGAGGAATTGACCATCCATGAAGTCTCCTCACCTGGCGATCCTCTATCTTCACCGGGTACTCCATGAATGTCGGCCCATCGTCAATTTCCATTTCTTCACGATCGATGACATGATAGGGGTTATGCGCATATCATCTCAACTAGGATACGTGGAAGACCTAGTTCACCCTCTATAACTATAGTTGTAGAGCCAAGTGGTATGAAACCTCACCCATTCTACCCAGTATCAGAAATGGTGCAATGAACCTCGAAGATATCTTACCACCCTTGCCAAACCATTCTATCCCTCTTCGAGGAGAGACACATATGAATATGTGGTCCCCCTCATCAAACTCAATGGGTCTCCATCGCCTATCATCATATGACATCTATCAGCTCTGTGTGGTCTTCATCCGCTCTTAGATGACATGCACCTTCTTATTGGCATCACATATCGTCTCAAGACCCATGAGTAGTGACTCCCCTAGGTTAGTCCAACATAATGGTGACCATTATGGTAATCTATATGGTTCCTCTAATGGTGTCATACTAATGGTGGAGTGGTAGGTGTTGTTTTATGATATTACAAAAGTGGAATGTGGTCCTCCCAACTACTACCAAAATCATGAAAGCAAACACGAAGCATTTCCTCCAAGGTGTGTATGGTCCACTCCATTTGACTATCCATCTCTGGGTGAAAGGTTGTTCAAATGTGCAGTTGAGTCCCAAATGCCTCCTGTAATTCCTTCCACAATCAGGATGTAAAGTGGGCATCACGATCTGATACTATCACATATGGAACTCCATGGAGTCAATCTATCTCATTCACATAGAGGAATTAGAAGCTCTCTACTAAACCATGTTCTCGAATGGGTAGGAAGTGGGCCGAGTTGGTGAGTCGGTCTACAATCACCCAAATGGTATCATTCTACCTAGACATACATGGTTAAGACCATCACAATGTCCATCTATATCCCATCCCATTTACACTTTAGTTCTTCAAGGGGTTGTGTCAAACCTCATGGAACTAGGTGATCTTCCTTCACTTGCTGACAAGCGAGGAATCTCGAGACAAACTCTTCCCATGCCTTCTTCATCCCCGGCCACCAGTACTAATGTCGGAGGTCCTGGTACATCTTCATCACCCCTAGATGTACTTCCAAAATAGATTTATAGAACTCCTTCAAAACCTCATCTCACAATGCCACTAGTATAATCGTACGTGCTATGAAAAAGATGACGTGCTCCCCACCATTATAATATCCCTCTAGGGCATGCCCTGTGGGCATCTGGGAAAGTGAAGACTCATATTTGGAATCTCTGAGTTATTCTACCCTAACACACTGTAAGAGTGTAGGGACAACATCCATTGACTAATTTTTTTTTCTCCTCTCTATGCACAAAGAATTTCTAAAGCAAGGCCAACTCTTCTAAGGCCTTGTTCAGTAGTGGTGAAATCGATCTCCTACTGAGAGCATATCCCCCAAATTCATCTTCCCATGAGTATAGACTACCTTGAAGACATAGTCCCAGAGGACCTATATCCAAAATCATTTTCTCATATTCATATCCTTCTAGGAAGATATATACATGACACTCTGGTGGTCAGAGTAGAGGATGAATCGTTCACCCACAAGGTAATGTATCTTTAGCTTTAGTGTTAAGACTACTATTGCAAACTCAAGGTCGTGAGTCGAATATTTCTAAACATGTGATATCAATTTTTGTGAGCCATTATACATCTTTTCTTTCCCCTACATGAAGACACAACCATTCCTGGTTCCTAATGCATCACTGAACACCACGTCATCGGTTCCCAACTCTGGAGCCTCAAGACAGGACCACTCACCAAGATTATCCTCAACTGCTAAAAGATCTACTAGATTCTTTCTATCAACACATAGGGTTTTCCCTAAATTTTCAATGTCATCATGGGTGCTACAACTCTGGATAATTCAGGTACAAACTTCCAATAGCACCTAGCCAACCCAGGAAAACTACACACCTCAGTAATGCTCTTGGTTGGTTCCCAAGAAATTATTAGCTCAATCGTCTATGGATCCACTGTAACTCTAGCCAATGATATGGAATGTAATAGGAAATGAAAAATTCATATTCATAACTCATACATCAAGAGATTTCCATAAATTAGGTGCTCTCAGAGTGTGTCCAAAACCATCCTTAGGTATATTGTTTGCTCCTCCTCAGATGTTGAATACAATAAGATTTCATCAACGAAGACAATGAAAAATTTGCCTATGTAGGGCTAGAAGATTGGTTCATCAGTCCCATGAACACTTCTATGGAATTATTCATTGAAAATATCATCACTAAGTACTCATAATGGTCATAACGACATCTGAATTTCGTCTTCAAGATGACCTTATCTCATACTCGAAGTTGGCAATAGCTTGAACTGAGGTCTATCTTTGAGTACCATATCACTCCCTTTAGCTGATCAAATAGGTCAACAATGCTCTGTAGAGGTTAATTGTTTTTCACAATCACCTAGTTCAAGCGACGAATGTAAATTCATATCCTCAAGCTTTCGTCTGTGTTCTTGGAGAAAAACATTGGGGCTGCCCATGGTGAATCACCGGGCCTTACGAACCCCTTAATTTTCTTGTCCTCCAACTGTACCCTCATCTCATGGAGATTTTCGGGAGACATCTGATATATAGGTGTAGATATTGGTTCCATGTTAGGGTAAAAATCAATTCAGAAGTCTACCTCACTATGAGGAGGTTGACCGGGAACATCCTCTTGAAAGATGTCCTTTTACTCATCCACCGCTGTAGGAAACTGTGGACACATCTCATCAACTGCACCAAGGGTCATGATATCCAACTGATGAGTGATAAGTTTCAACCTCCTACCTGAGATTCCATCACATGCTGTAATATATCCCTTCTCACTAGAGAATGAAAATTCAGTTCCATCTCTGTGAACACACCGTATTCTTTTCCTAAAATAGTCGATCTGAGCATGAATTACGGATATCCATTCTATACCCAAGATGATATCGTAAGGCCTAAATTCCATTACTAGGATATCCCAACAGAAGCTATCACCGCCATGGGTAATATCACACTGTCAGAACCATTGCGTAATCGCCTAATCCCCTCCCGTAGGAGTCTCTAATCGTATGGATCAAGCCAACTCCACGATCAGAATCTTCAAGCTCTGAACAATTTCCACTGTATGGAAGGAGTGACTAGAACCTGTGTCAATAAGAACTGAAACTAAAGTGGAGAATACACATATCATAACTCATATCATCTATGGGACACCAAGACCATAGTCCTCGATTAAATGGAGTTGATCCCACCCTTGTCTGCCTACTCATGGAGCCCATGGAGGACCACCTAGTGGTGGTGGTGGTAGTACCTCATACCTACACACACATCCTACCACTCTTCCCACTCCTCTAACACATTTTCCACATGGGGGACCACACTGTTCTTGTCTTTTTCACTGCATTGACCATCCCTCAGCTATCTTTCAGTCCTCTACATGACAAGTTTTGAAATCCCGAGCCATGTTCCCATGCCTGCCACATGCATAGCATAAAATACTCTTCTGATGACTCCCTCTACCCCGGGTGCCTCCTAATGCCAACCCTATGTCTTGGGGTCATCCTTGGAAATGTCTGGCATTTTTGGGCTTTTGCGTCATCTGTCGAATACACACCATAGATGAATCGGCCACCTGTCACCTAGTGGTAGCTCCCATCGTTGGTTCTTGCTCTGTGAGGAAGCTCTCCACTAGTATATCTTTATCCAACAACCCAGTCTAAGTAGGGATTCTGAGAGAAATCATATATACCCTGATCTCCTATCAGACTCCCTGGTCAAATGTTTAGGTGCTGAGGAAAGGGTCTCGTAACATATCTGTATAGTAATGGGAGAGGTCTGTGAACATCATAGAGTACCCAGCTACTATCAAAATTACCTGATGTAGGTGAACCAACAAATGTATTCACACTAAGTGAAAATTAATATGGAATAAATCCTCCCCAAAATGTCGTTCGAAGAAAGACTAGGTGACGGTCACCTCCTTATGTGTCTGGATCGTCAAACTCTACCACCTCCCAACTGAACACTACAGAAGGCTCACGATAAGAACTTCCTTCTTGTCAAGTGGTATCCTAACTAATTAGAAAACTCATGTCAGTACATCCATCCAATTATATGCGACCTAAGGATCTATCTCTCTACTAAACATAAGAGTTATTTCCCTCTGGAACTTCTGTAAGTCACTGAACCTACGTGCATCCTCTACCGATAGCGATGGTTGTAAATGCTGACAATGGATGGTGGTATCATTGGGACACTACCCAAAGGTATCATCTCAGGGAATAATCCCTATATTGAAGACTCAAATCTCAATGGACCATCCTCATGGTAAACCATAGGAATCCTGGATGGCTGGCTATGTGGAGGAATCCTGAAATAGATCATGATGAATCCTGATTAATAGTTTATACCGGGTGAGCTGACTCTAACCTATAAAGATCATGTGAAAACATTCATAGACACATGAAACCATTATTTTTATGTACCAAGTTAGTAAGAAAAATGTGGGGTCCTAGTGTATGGATACGATGGCTGCCGCATCAACATTGGACTCCTTAACTTGAAAAAATAACTCCAGATACCCAACACTATTTCCCCATAGAAATTTTCAGAATCTTAGTTATTCTGGTATAATCGACCACCTATGATACCACTTTTTCACGACCCCTCCCCCTGGGCCCATGTCATGACTACACCCAACAGGCCTTCAATAGGCTAGGGGCTGGTGACTAGCACCAAATAGGCATATCCCAAAAAAGGGAAGGAATTTTCCTTTAAACTTTTAAACACACACAAAGATCAAAATGTTAAAAGTAAACACAAAGTAAACCAAAAATATCATTGATAAAACTAATAAGAGTACAATGCAACAGAAATTACAATGGGGATAGAATAAAAACCCAAAACCACAATGGAAACTATAAATTCTATAGTCTGTCGGCTCGAGACCATACCTAAATGGTAGGTGAAGGGTAGCTTTCTGTAGCCATAGAAGTATTCCAGTCCGTCCCATCTCACTGAGAACCACCAAGTCCTAGACCACGAAGGTCTCCATCGAAGAATCAATCACATGCACGAGACATGAAATGTATGGGAAAATCCCGTATAGGGGTGTGTAAAAAAATACTCAGTAGGGACCCCAAACAAAAAAAACGACCACACAGAATGTATACAAAGAAAATACTTCTCACACCAGGTATAACTCAAAGTATAAGAAGTAAGATTCTAAGTCGTAAAGATAAATAATCTTGTATAGTTGAAATTATTATTCCTGATGAGTCACCGAGGATTGTTTGGCTACTAGACAATGGATATTCACTCTGCTACTATAGAACTATGGTCCACTCAGATACTACACCACTGAGGTCTGCTCGGATGCTAGACCATAGATGTCTGCTCCATTGCTGGACCATTGAGTTCTGTTGAGCTATTGAACCAATTAGATCCACTTAGTTGTTGAACCACTAAGCTCTGCTCGTCTACTGGACAACTAATGTTCACACCACTACTAGACCACTAAGGTCCACTGAGCTGTTGGACCACTGAGGTCTATTCAGCTATTGGACCACTAAGATATCGCTCGTCATATCCTTCAGGTCACAACCAGCCATAGGATTCTCGATCTCTAATGCGCTTGACTCTGGGGGATTCTATTCCTCAAGGCATCAGTCATATATGAACTTCCACAAAGTCCCACGTAGAGTACACCCAAAGTATTTTCTCTTTGAAATGGTCCCAATTCCATAGATGTTGTGTCAATTGGATGCCCGATCAGAATGTTACTGGAATTTTAGTAAATAGGGGATGGTTGAGTTCGGGTCCAGTCTGACTTGGTCATACCGACCCGACCATCCTGGCTTATGGGTCTCACTTTACCTGACCCGTTTTGGACGACCCAACCTAACATTTTTATTTCTTGGATGACTTGTTGTGGACTATCCTAGTTTCCAGGCCCATTGTTCCTTGTAGGACCCGGCATGGTTTGGCCATGGGTCCAGCCCATCGGTTTTCCCAACAAACTGGTTCTCTTCTAGTATGGTCCGACTTAGTCAGAATTGTTCTGACCAGCCGGGTCACCCAGTGCCCCAATTCCATGTCCATCCACGCTCACATCATCGGGACTATTCTCCTCCATCCATAATTGCCCAGTGGAACAATTTATTCGGCCGGCATAGCCCACATTGGCGGGGCAGTTGTCCTCCAGTCCGAATGTCATACGACATCCTATTCGTGCAGCCACGTGATGCCAGGGTGGCACTGTAATCTGAGGAATTGTGATACATGGCCCCTCTAATGAGACCGGGTGTCCACGTCCTCATACCCTTAGCCTCCATCCTCCATGTCGGTATCCACTATAACCACCTCCGGCCTGCTGCCGTCCTTTGTGATGGCGACCCCTGCTACCGACGTGGCCTAGGTGTTGCGGCCTGGAGGCACGTCAGTGGTTGGTTGTTGCGGCCCTGTGCTGCAACTACAACTGGGTGTCACATCCTAATGTCACTACCACGACCTCCTTCTACCACTACGAAACCACCTGGACCAAGGATGTCATCGCTAAATACCATTTCACCAAGAAGGACAAGAAGAACACAAGAAGAATTTGGGGAAGGAGTCACAACAAAATAACAACCAAATAATGATCTAGGTCTTTGTTCGTGTTTACCTGAATGCGTTCTTATTAGTTGGAAAATGAGGAACCAAAAATAATGTGGAATAATCACTAATCTAGTTATCCCCTTTATCTCGCATCATTAACCACCCCACATGAAATATCGAACCATAGATCATCCTGTTCGTGGGTTGTCCCGCGTTCGTCATTTAACATTGTGACCGGTGAAAGAAAAATAACTCATTATAACCCCTACTTGGGAATAGAGATTTATCAAGTATGATAGTTCTTCATTATCTATCGATCTTTGGTCCCAAATCGACTCTCCAAGGGTGTCATCACTGTCATCTTATTCACCGATTTTTGTTATTAGAGAGGTTTCCTTGTTCATTCGTCAGAGGAATTACAAGGTCGTTTGTCAACCATGAATTCCTTGTTTAATGAAAAATGGAAGATATGTGTACATTACAGCATTGCCACACTGATTCATTAATGAGGTTCATTAATGGGATTATGCATCACATCATTACTGCAGCACATCACTGATGAGTCTCTTCCTAAAGAAGAATAAAATATAATAACATAACTTTTTATGTAAATTTATTTTTCTACCGAAATGTACAAAGACTATCGTTTTCGGTCGACCCGTGACAGCTGAATTTAGGCCCATACTAAGTGAATATTGATGCTCTGAGTTCAATTGTACCATCATAATTTTGATCCAGATACTGGTTTAAATGTTTAAAAAACCCGCATGCACGTTTATTTAACGATCATTAAATATTTTATAAAAATACATTTCTTTCACTCCAGGACTCGAAATCATGTGTTTTGTAGATCCTAGTTTCAAAATAATTTCATTTAATTTTAAAAAAATATTATATGGAATTATGGGGAATTAAATTAATCCCACCTTTAGATATTTAGGTCCTTGTAAGCCAAAATAAGGGCTAATCAAAATAATGAGGGTACTAATCATGAATATGATCCTCATGCTCCCATGTGCTCTCCTAGAGACTCCTGTGCTAACAAAAAACATGCACTAGAGGAATCTAATATCCATGAAAGATCTTATCCTATCGATCCTCTATTTCCATTGTGTACTTTGTGAATATCATTCCATCGTAAATTTTCATTTCTACATGGTCGATGTTGTGAGAAGGGTCATGCACATATCTCATCATATGTGATACATTGAAGATTTTATACACCCTATATAACTGTGGAGGTAGGGAATAGTGGTACACCACCTCAACAACTCTTCTTAGTATCAAAAAAGGTCTAATAATACTCAGAGAAAGCTTGTCTCCCTAGCCAAATCTGTGTATCCCTCACCGAGAAGGGACCCATAGGAATACGTGGTCCCCATCCTTGAACTCTAAGGGTCAGTATCGCCTTGAAGCATAGGACTTATATTGGCTCTGTGCAGTCTTCTTCTACTCTTGTATGACTTTCACCTTCTCAGTGGTAGCCGACACCATCTCTGGACCCATAAGTGTTGACTCCCTTGGGTCTATCTAGTAAAATAGTGATCTGTATGGTCATCCATATAGTGCCTGAAATGGTTCCATGCTGAAGGTGGAGTGTTATCTTTTGTTGTACACAAACTCCACTAGTGGTACGTGGTCCTCCCAACTGTGACCAAAATAAAGAATTCAATCACAAAGAATATCCTCGAAGGTCAGTATGGTATGCTCTGTCTGACCAACTGTCTACAGGTGAAATGTTATTCTCAAGTACAGCTGAGTCCCAAACACCTCCTGTAATTACTTCCACAATCGGTATGTAAAGCGTGCATCATGATCTAATAATATCATAGATAGGACCCAATGGAGTCAAACTATCTTCGCATGTGGAGACATCCCAATATATCTACTGAACTCTCTTCTCAAATGGGTAGAAAGTGGGTCCACTTAGTGATTAGGTCCATGATCACACAGATGGTATCATTATCCTTGTACATACATGGTAATACCACCAGGAAGTCAATTTATATCCCATCCCAATTCCAATTGGGTACCTTGAGGGTTTGTGTCAAACCTGCTGGAACCTAGTGCTCATCCTTCACTTGCTGAAAAGTGAGGCATCTTGAGACAAACTATTCCACTTACTTCTTCATCCCCATCCAGCAGTACTGATGTCGGAGGTCATGTTACATATTCACAACACCTAGATGTACTTCTAAATGCGATGTATAGAACTACCTCAACACCTCCTCCCTCATTGACACTTGTATGATGGTGTATCCTATGAAATGTTTTACATGTTCCAATGCATTCGAATATCCCTGAGGGGAATTCCCTATGGAAATATGGGCACGTATAGACACACACCTGGAATCTCTAAGTTGTGCCTCTCTAACTCACAATAAGAGTGGAGGGGAAACAAACATCAACTAAGAAAATCTATCTCCAATCAATCCACAAAGGATATCTGAAGTGAACCCAACTACTCTGAGGCCTCATTCAGTAACCGTGAACTCGATCTCATGATGAGAGCATCATCTGCCACATTCCCCTTTACATGAGTACATAATTATAGAATTCATTGTCCTAGAGGAAATCTAGCCAGTATTGTTGTCTCATATTCAGATCCTTCTGAGAGAAGATATACTTGATACACTTTTGGTCAGAGTAGATGATGACTTGTTCTCCCTTAAGGTAGTGCCACCATATCATTAGTGGGAAGACTACCATTGCCAACTCAAGGTCATGATTCACATTGTTCTTTTCATTTGGTCTCAATTTTTGTAAACCATAATAAATCACTGCTTGCCCCAATATCAAGACACAACCCACCCTAGTTCCTGATGCATTACTGAACCCCACATAGTTGATTCCCTTTTTTGAAAGCCTCAAAATAGGAGCACTCCTCAAGCTCTACCTCAGCTAATGAGAGCTCTACAAGAATCATTCTATCAACATGAAGGGTTTTTAATTCATTTTCAATATAGTAATGGGTGCTGTTACCCTAGAGGAGTTGGGTACAATCTTCTGATTTTTCCCAGCCAAACCAAGGAATCTCCATAGCTCGATAATTCTCGTGGGTGGTTCCCATGAAATCAACGCCTCGATCATCAGTATATCCACCTCAAATCCATAATCTAAGATGACATGCACAAGAAATTAACATGTTTATCATGAAATTTAACTTATAGAGCCTTCTGTAAAGCAGGTAATCTTAGATTGTTTCCAAAACCATCATAAGGTGTATCGCGTGCTCCTCCTCAGACATTGAATACACTAAGATGTCCACAATGAAGACCACTACAAATCGGAAAGTAAATATGAAAGATCTTATTCATGAGTCCCACGAAGGGGGTTCGTCACACCAAACGGAATCATTAAGTACCCTTAGTGGTTGTAACGACATCTGAAATCCATATTTGAGATGTCCTCATCTCATACATGAAGTTGGTGATAGCCTGTTCTAAGGTCTATCTTTGAGAACCATCTCGCTCCCTTGATCTAATCAAAGAGCTCATCAATCCTCGGTATAGGATACTTGTTCATCATGGTCACATATTTTAGGCACTGATATTCCATGCATAACCTCAGGCTATCATCTTCACTCTTTGAAAACAACATGAGGGATACCCCTGGTGAAATGTTGGGCCTTATGAACCACTTCTTCTACAAGTCCTACAACTAAACCCTCAGCTCCCAAATCTCTAGTGGAGCCATCCAATATACAGTTGTAGATATCGGTGCTTTACTAAGGTATATATCAATGCATTAGTCTACCTCTCTACAAAGATCTAGTCCTAGAACATCCACTAGACAAAAATACAAGAACTAGTCTATCACTTTAAGAAACTATGGACTCATCTAATACAGTACACGGTGGGTCGTGCTAGCTGATTGAAAAGTGATTGGCTGCACCCTTCTATGTGTGAGTCCATCCCACACTGCAATAGATTCCATATTTCCAGTGAAGGAATATAATGTGCCATCTCCATGGACACACTACACTCTGCACCTAAAATAGATGATATGAGCATCAATTATTGATAAGAAGTTCATACCCTGGATGCCGTTGTAAGGCCTTAACGCTACTACTAGGATATCACAGTCGAAGGTATCACCTCCAAGAGTAATATCACACTATCATTACTAGTGTGTGATCGGTGATTGACCTCCTGTAAGAGTCTCTAATCGTAATGATCAATCCTAAAGCTCGATCGGAATCTTCGAGCTCCGAACAAGCTATGTGGCATAGAAGGAGGGATTGTCACATGTGTCTATTAGAACTGTAGCTAAAGTGGAGAAGACAAATACTATACCTCGTACCCTCTCTAGGACATCAAGACTATAGGGCTCAATTGGCTATAGCTGATACCTCCCATGTTCACCTACTCATGGACCCTATGGGGGACAACCTATGGGTGGCGGTGGTAGTACCTCATACCTACAACCACCTAATAATACTCGTCTCTCTCCTCTTCTACATCCACCGCCTAGAGGACCATCCTTTTCATGTCTTTGTTACTACCTCGATGGTCCCTAAACAGTCTTTAGGTCCTCTGAACGGCGAGTCGGGAAATCTTGAGCCATGTGCCCCTACCTACTACATGCATATCATACTATGCACTTCTGATGACTCCCTCTGCCCCTGGAGCCCCATACCACCAAACCTAAGTCATAGGGTCATCCTCCGAAAGGTTTGTCCCATTTGGGCCTCTACATAATCAGTCATATACCCTCCACAGAATACTCGACCACCTATCGCCCGGTGGTAGCTCCCACTATCGGTGCCTACTCTGTGAGGAAGCTCTCCACTAGTAGAGCTCGCTCGAATTCCCCATCCTATGTAGGGATGTTGTGGGGAATCATTGATGCTCAGATATCCTATATAAGTCCCTACTCAAAGGTTTAATCACTAATGAAAGGGTCTCTTAACATATCCATAGAGTAACGTGAGATGTCTTTTAACCTAGGAGAGTACTCATCCACTGTCAGGCTGCCCAACTATAGGTGATGTAGCTCATGTATGTGCATTGAGTGCAAAGTCGTGGGGAATAAATCTTCCCTAAAAATTTTCTCGATGTAATATGAGGTGACGGTCACCTCTTCGTGCATCTGGATTGTCAAAATCCACCATATCCCTGTCAATCCCTGTAGAAGGTTCACAGCTAGAACTACCATCTGGTCAAGTGGTGTCCTCAGTAAAGAGAAAAAGTCATGCCACTGCCTCTAGGAATTCCTCAGTGACCTGAGTATCTGTCTCTCTTGTGAACCCTTCTAGTCTTTGCCTCTGGAACTTGTATAAGGCTATGAGAAAATATTCTTTGTCTACCAGTAGTGCCGGTAGTGACTACTTACCAATGGCTAGTGGTATCCCTAGGACACCATGTAACGACCCAATCTTTTTTAGTAGTATATTAACTTACTCTTAATGATTTAATAGAAATGTTAACAGTTAATGCAGAAAGAGGAGTCGATGGCTTCATCTAGTAGACTCGAACCTTATGAAGCCCACTTATCAGAGCTTGGAAATGAGATGGCATCTTTGGGCTTTGCTTTGGACCAAACCCAAGTCGAACTCCAGTGTGTCAAGCTTGAACAGAAACGCCTACGGGAGAAGTTCAAGTTAGTAGAGATTACTACTAGGGTAATGTTATCTGATCCTCCCTCAGATTCTCTCACCATAGCACACCTTACACTTAGGTCATATGCCGGTGTTATAAGGGGCTATGTAACGAGACCCTATCTTCCTTGTGTAATCGTTTGGGATGAATGAATTGAGATTTCTTCCTTTAGTGATGTTTATGAAATTTCAAATGTCCGGATAATTTTAGGATGTATTTTATTGATGAATTTTGAAAAAAGGATATTTTAAAATATTTATGTAAACCCTAAATAATTAATGATGTGTAATGATTTTCAAAAAAATGGTCTTCTGTAAAAGTGTTCTGTAAGGAATTTGGAGTCTAATAAGATCAACTAAATTTTTGATGAATAGTAAATTATGAATAGTGATTTTATGCTTAAGATTAGTAATGTGACCAAATGGATTAGTGATTTCACTCAAAGAATGTTTTAATATAATTTAGACACCTTGATTGAGTAGTGAGATTCAATAAAATGGGTAAATAATGGTTTCATAAATTATTAATCAAGTATTATTTTTTTCAGGTGAATAGTGTTTTTTAATTAAAAATTTAATTAAAAATAATTAGAAAATTATTTTTATAAAATGGACTTTATTTTTGAACTTAGAGCATCGATATTATGTTATGGTAATTTTTGGGGATTTTTCTGAAAAAACTGAATTCTCGATGAATAGTGCTTTTATTTAAAAATTAAAATAAAATATTTAGAAAATTATTTTAATAAAATGGAGTTCATATTTGTAATAAGAGAATTGATATTTTGTTAAGGTGAAATTTTGGGATTTTTCTGAGAAAGATGAATTTTTCAGTGAATAGTAAAAATACAGTTTTAGGGTTTCGGTATGTTTAATGACATCATAAATGTGTCATGATGATGTCATGAGATATTTTTAGGGTTGGCCGGACAAAGGTGATGAATTATTGTATTGGGGGCCCCATGTGGCCTAACTCTATGGTAAATGCCATGGGAGAGCACATCGTTTTGAGAAAAGCACTTGTGAGGTGTCCCTTGGCCATTAATGCCTTGTCCCCTCACTTTACCTATAAATAACCACCCATTACTCCATTAGTTTTCACTCCCAACTCTCCCCCAACGAAGTTCTGGTCTCCTTACCTCCATAGGAGTCCTCTCAAGGTGCCCCCAAGCCCTCAAGGTCCAAACCTTTCAGTTTTAAGAGTTACGTTTAAGGTAAGGGATCCGACCTCTCTCTTTCTTTTCAACTGATCTCTTTTATGTCATTTCTTTTATGCTCCATGATCTAATGTTGGAGTATGTTATTTTATATTCATCCTACTGTCATTTTTTTTATATGATGAGATACCCCCTCTTTCTCTCATCAATTAATTTTAAGAGTGTTTATGTGGCGCCGTTAGGCTACCGAATTTTTAAGGGATTCTTTCACCCTTCTCATTTTTCAAGTTCTATTTTCATGTCAAGTCTTCCAAGTTACTTTTTATTATGTTGTGGTATGATCTCTATAAATATAATACTTATCTATTATGATAATATGATGATAGACCCTATTTTATCTTGTCAAAACATTTTTATTGAAGTTTAAGTGACGCCGTTAGGCTGCCAGATTATTATAAGAGAAATCACATCTTTGTCTTACTTCCATGTTTTTCATTTCCAATGGTATGTCCTTAAAATTTCATTACCATGATTCATATCCTTTATATTCTGTCCCTATACTATTTCTATAGATCATTTATGAGTGGGTGACCCATGTCCCCTCTCTTTTTAACGTTTTCTAAAACCCTATAATGTAGCCATTTTGCTGCAGAATTTTCGTCTCATAATGCCTCTCTCTTTTTCTCAAAATTATTTTATGTTATTAAGTGAGTACTCAAAGCTCTTATTTCTATACGGTTATTCGCATATATATCAAAATGTTCTATTTTACATTCTGGGATTTACATACATGAAACCCACTTTCCCTTTCCATGGGTTTAAAGTGACATAAAGATCATGTCTTTAAATCAGTTTTTAAAACGTTATGATTATGAATGGAAACCCATTTATTTTATGATATATGGGTTGTTTATGAAATGATTTATGATGATATATGTGGATCACATGGTAATAAATATATTTCAAAGGTGCGCCCAGATAGTGCTCCAATGCATTGGGTAAATACTTATACTCTAGAGATGACTTTATAGACTGATTCCTTGGTGAATAACCTTGGTAATTTTTAATGACACCTTGGGGATGAACCTTGGTGAGACGAAATGATTGTCAATATTAAATGTTGCAGCCACATATTCAAGTTATGAAAAATGTTATTTTTATTATGATATATCTTATGATTTCTTTCTCATGCCTTAAAGTTCTTTTCATGACCTTATTGAAGTATCTCAAGTTCACATGTAAAATGTTTCTCTTGTTTCCCTTACTGGGCCTTCTTCTCACCCTTTCATTTGATGTATGTCCCCAGTTTATGAGATGTAGTAATGAACCTAGGATGAACGTAAGGAGAATCCTTTCAAGTGTTTAATAAGAATGTTTTATGTTGTTTTCATGTATTATGTTCCTTGTTTCCAAGACACTAAACCTGAAATATCCTCAGTTCCGTGTAATGAAATAAAAGTTTATGTAATAAAAAGACGGGATGCTATAGTTGGTATCAAAGGATGGTTTAGTTATTTGTGGAAATTTGGATATAAAAATTTTAGGAAGAACCCAATAGAAAGGATTAAATATAGGAAAACTTCCTGGTATTTTGGTAAGTATTGAGTAAGTGGTTTGTCAAACAAATACATCCCTGTCTGGATACGAGCAGGTAGAGGCCGCTCTGGCACAGATGTACATAGGGGTAAAACCCTGAAAACATCGCTTTGAGCTACACTCAAACGGGAACTGGTGCACGATAATGGGCCTTACTGCACTCTTGGTTACGACACACCCGGGGGATATGTTTGTTTAATCACAAGCATTTTATAAATCATTATGAAGGAATTATAGAGAAATGTAATTGTCTAAGAATGAAGTATTAGTTAAAAGATTCATAAATGAAATAGGTTTCTCACTAAAGTTTTATTCTTTTAGAAAATGGCGGGCAATAAGAGGAACCGTGCAGATGGTGACCGCAATGCACCATGTGCTGACGACCCTCCGATGGAAGCCGGAATGGAAACATTCATGCGAATGATGAACCAACTGACTCAAGGTATGAGTAATAACTTGAATCATGCTAAGAGGCCGATCTCACCATGAAGGGAACAACATTCTGTTGAGTCCTTCATGCATTAACGACCACCATCATTCAATGGATCTACTGACCCATTGGTTGCGGAACAATGGATAAGCTCCATTGAAAAGATCTTTTATGTACTCCTTTGTTAAGAACAAGAAAAAGTCACCCTTGCTGTTTATCACCTAAAGGGAGAAGCTGATAAGTGGTGGTCACTGGTCAAAAACACGAAGCCTAGAGGTGATATGGAAGCTATGGAGTGGGAAGAATTCCAGGGAATATTCTTTAACAAGTATTTCCCTCGTTCCATGAGAACGAGAATGGAGAAAGAGTTTCTCGAGCTGAAGCAGAAGGAGAACGAATCTGTCAGAAGCTTTGAGATGAACTTCACCCGACTTTCACGATATACCTCTATCTTTTTCATGGATCTAAGTGGGAAGGTTGATAGATTTTTCGGTGGACTAAGACCTCATCTGCGGAAGAATTTAGCCAACCGGGACTATGATAGCTACGAGGAGATCGTGAAGAGTGCAATGAAAGTCGAGCTGGAGTTTGGTGAGACACATTGGTCCCATAAATCAAATGACAAGAAGAGATTGTTGAAGCCCAGTTTAGGGAATAATTTCGATCAGGGAAGAGGTGGAAAGTAAATGCAACTTACCACATGCAATAAATGTGGGAAGAAGCATCCGGGGAACTGCTTGGTCGGAAGTGGCAAGTGCTATAAGTGTGGAAAAGAAGGCCTATATTGCTCGGAATTGTTGTAGTGAGGTGAAGCCTCAACTCCCCAACACTAAAGACAGAGGAAAGATGGTTCTGGCATTACCCAAAGTCCATTGCTTCAAGTGTGGACAGCTTGGGAACTATGCTAATCTATGTCCAAATCCAAGGGCAGTGGAGGGGGAACACCATCAACCTCAGCAAAGGCCAGGGGAGCAAGGTTGTGCTTTTTCTATCAGAAAAACTGATGTTGAAGCTCCGAATGACATGGTAGCAGGTACTCTTGTTGTCCTCTCAAAACTAGCAACTACTTTTTTTGATTCTGGTTCTACGCATTCCTTTATTTCTTCCAAGTTTGCAGAGAATATAGAATCAATCCCTGAATTGCTTGCGGTAGAGTTGTCAGTCAAGACTCCAAGTGGGATTATCCATGCATCAACAGTGTTTAGAGACTCTATTGTTTACATTAGTGAGAACAATCTTATCACAAATCTAGTAGATATTTCCATGTTGGAATTCGTCGTTATACTAGGGTTGGACTGGCTCTCAATGTATAATGCTAAGTTCAAATGCAGAAGTAAAGAAATATCAGTAGTCGTGAATAAACGACCTACAGTTATCTTCCAAGGAGAGATATCCCAAACTGATCCCCATCTAGAAGAACCTCCTATAGCTTTCTTTATGGAGTTAATCAGTGACGATGATGAAGGAAAAGGGAGCATAACAATAGAAGATGTTCCAATTGTTCAGGAATACATGGATGTATTTCCTGAGGAGTTACCTGGCCCTCCCATAGAAAGAGAGGTAGAGTTCTCCATTGAACACGTACCTGGATCACAACCGATATCAAAGACCCCGTATAGAATGGAAAATGTGGAGCTATAAGAGTTAAAGAAACAACTCCAAGACTTGTTTGAGAAGGGCTTTATCTGACCGAGTGTGTCTCCTTGGGGGGCACTAGTTCTCTTTGTGAAGAATAAGGATCGATCAATACGGCTGTGCATTGATTATAGAGAACTGAATGAGATCACAGTGAAGAATAGATATCCTCTTCCAAGAATTGATGATTTATTGGACCAACTTCGTGGGGATCAATTATTCTCTAAGATTGACCTTCGATCTGGTTATCATTAACTGAGGGTGAAGAACGAAGATATTCTAAAGACTTCCTTACAATCACAATATGGGCATTATGAGTTTACTGTTATGCCCTTCGGCTTGACTAATGCTCCTGCTATTTTCATGGATTTTATGAATAGAGTCTTTAAGGACTACCTTGATAACTTTGTGGTAGTCTTTATTGATGATATTTTTATTTATTCAAAAATTTGTGAGGAGCATAAAGATCATCTGAGGGTTATTTTGAAAACTCTACAGAAGAAGGGGCTCTTTGGAAATTTCAGCATGTGTGAGTTTTGGTTACAACAAGTGGCTTTCTTGGGGAACATCGTAACCAATGAAGGAATCTCGGTTGACCCTGCCAAGACAATGGTTGAGGAGAAGTGGCCTCAACCCACAACAGTAACTGAGATTCGTAGTTTCCTTGATTTAGAAGGATATTATAGGAGGTTTGTGAAAAACTTTTCAAGGCATTCTAATCCACTAACAAAGTTGAATAAAAAAGAGGATAAGTTCATCTGGACAAAGGAATGCGAGGAAAGTTTCGAAGAGCAGAAGAAGATATTGGTTACTGCACTGGTGTTAACACTACCCTCTATCGGATAAGGATTCATTATTTTTAGCGATGCATCTCTAAAAGGGCTTGGGTGCGTCTTCATGAAAAATGACACGGTAATTTCTTATTCATCTCGACAGTTGAAGATTCGTGAGAAAAATTATCCTACACATGATCTAGAGCTGGCGACAGTTGTTTTCCTCTAAAGATATGGAGGCACTATCTTTATGGGAAGAAATGTGATATATACACTGACCACCAAAGTCTAAAGTATATTTTCACATGGAACGAATTGGACATGAGACAAAGGAGATGGTTGGAGCTTATTAAAGACTATGATTGTTCAATTCATTATCACCCTGGAAGAGAAAATAAAGTCGCAGATGCTTTAAGCCAGAAGGACCCTGTTGTTCTGGAAACAATGAGTATCCTAGGAGATCCCTTTATTAAAGATCTAGTAAAACTGGACATGGGAATTATAAGGACAGGGACATCATCAACCCTATCCCAAATGATTTCTCAACCTTCATTACTAGAGAAGATCAAGAAGGCTCAAAATGATGATCCTTTGCTGTAGGAGAAGTTGGAGGCTATAAAAGATGGGAAGTTCCCTGATTTCAATATTGATCACGAAGGTGTATTGAAATTTCGTACAAGACTATGTGTTCCATCTAATCCGAAGATAAAGAAAGAACTGATGGATGAAGCTCACAACTCTACTTCCTCTATACATCCAGGAAGCACTAAAATGTATAGAGACTTTCGTGATCATTATTGGTGGGATATCATGAAGAGGGAGATTGCTGATTACACTACAAGGTGCCTGGTGTGTCAACAAGTAAAAGCAGAACGACAAATTCTAAGGGGGTATTACAACCGCTACCCATACTAGTATGAAAGTGGTATAATATCACTATAGACTTTGTAACTGGTCGATTGAAAACATCCAAAGGCAACAATGCGATATGGGTTACTGTGGACTGTCTCACCAAGACCACCCATTTTATCTCTATTCGGGAATATTTCTCTCTAGATCAACTTGACAAGATATACGTGAAGGAAGTGGTAAGGCTGCATGGGGTACCACTATCTGTCGTGTCTGATCGTGATCCAGGATTCACATCAAAATTCTGGAGAAGTCTTCAACATGCTTTGAATACTGAATTGAATTTTAGTACGGCCTATCATCCTCAAACTGATGGCCAATCTGAAAGGACTATTCAGACACTCGAAGACATACTGAGATTATGCTCAATGGAATTTAAAGGTGGGTGGGATCAATACCTCCCATTAGTTGAGTTCTCCTATAACAACAGCTTCCATTCGAGTCTTCAGATGGCACCCTATGAAGCTCTGTATGGAAAGAGATGTATAAATCCTACTTATTGGGATGAAACTAGTGAGAGAAAGCTTCTTGGGACTGATCTCGTGCAAGAGATGACAGAATAGGTTCATGCCATCCAACAACACATAAAGGCTGCTCAGAGTCGACAGAAGAGCTATGTTGACAATCGTCGAAGGGACTTAGAGTTTGGTGTTGGCGACAAAGTCATCCTTCGAATTTATCCATGGAAGAGAGTCATGCAGTTTGGGAAGAAAGGGAAGCTTAGCCCTAGGTAAATTGGCCTCTATGAAATCCTTGATCGCATAAGAGCAGTGGCCTATTGTCTATCACTTCCATCGAACCTAGCTCAAGTTCACAATGTCTTCCATGTATCTCTCTTGAGGAATTACATACCCGACCCTTCGCATGTACTGAACCCATAGGTGGTACAACTGGAACATGACCTCTCTTATGAGGAGTGGCCAGTGGAGATCTTAGACCATAGAGACAAGGTTTTACGAAACAAGACTACCCACCTTGTGAAAGTGTTGTGGAGGAATCATAAATATGAAAAAGTGACTAGGGAGCCTGAGGAAATGATGAAGCAAAAGTACCCTCACCTTTTCGACTAGGCCTCATGTATAAATTTCGGGGACAAAATTTCTTAAGGGGGAATAATGTAACGACCCAATATTTTTGAGTAGTATATTAACTTACTCTTAATGATTTAATAGAAATTTTAATGGTTAATGCAGAAAGTGGAGTCGATGGCTTCATCCAGTAGAATCGAACCTTTTGAAGCCCACTTATCATATCTTGGGAAGGAGGTGGCAT
This sequence comes from Viscum album, assembly GCA_963277665.1. Lineage (NCBI taxonomy): Eukaryota > Viridiplantae > Streptophyta > Magnoliopsida > Santalales > Viscaceae > Viscum > Viscum album. The sequence goes on from OY728133.1 coordinate 499,219,209, forward strand.
CTTTGGGCTTCGCATTGGACCAAGCCCAAGCCGAACTCCAGCGTGTCAAGCTTGAACGAAAACATCTATGGGAGAAGTTCAAGTTAGTAGAGATTACAACTAGGGAAATGTTATCTGATCCTCCCTCAGATTCTCTCACCATAGCACACCTTACACATAGGTCATATGTCGGTGTTATAAGGGGCTATGCAACCAGACCCTAGCTTCCTTGTGTAATCCTTTGGGATGAATGAATTGAGATTTCTTCCTTTAGTGATGTTTGTGAAATTTCAAATATCTAGATAATTTTAGGATGTATTTTATTGATGAATTTTCAAAAAAGGATATTTTAAAATATTTATGTAAACCCTAAATAATTAATGATGTGTAATGATTTTCAAAAAATGGTCTTCTGCAAAAGTGTTCAGTAAGGAATTATGAGTCTAATAAGATCGACAAATTTTTTGATGAATAGTAAATTATGAATAGTGATTTTACGCTTAAGATTAGTAATGTGACCAAATGGATTAGTAATTTCACTCAAAGAAAGTTTTAATATAATTTAGACACCTTGTTTAAGTAGTGAGATTCAATAAAATAGGTAAATAACGGTTTGATAAATTATTAATCAAGTATTAGTTTTTTCAGGTGAATAGTGTTTTTTAATTAAAAAGTTAATTAAAAATAATTAGAAAATTATTTTTATAAAATGGCCTTTATTTTTGAACTCAGATCATCGATATTATGTTATGGTAATTTTTGGGGATTTTTCTGAAAAAAATGAATTCTTGATGAATAGTGATTTTATTTAAAAATTAAATTAAAAATACTTAGAAAATTATTTTTATAAAATGGAGTTCATATTTGTAATAAGAGCATCGATATTTGGTTAAGGTGAAATTTTGGGATTTGTCTAAGAAAGATGAATTTTTCAGTGAATAGTAAAAATGCAGTTTTAGGGTTTCGGTATGTTTAATGACATCATAACTATGTCATGATGATTTCATGAGATATTTTTAGGGTTGGCCTGCCAAAGGTGATGAATTATTGTATTGGGGGCCCCATGTGTCCTAACTCCATGGTAAATGTCATGGGAGAGCACGTGGTTTTGAGAAAAGAACTGGTGAGGTGTCCCTTGGCCATTAATGCCTTGTCCCATCACTTTCCCTATAAATACCCACCCTTTCCTCCTTTATTTTTCACTACCAACTCTCCCCCAACGAAGGTCTGGTCTCCTTACCTCCCAAGGAGTCCTCCCAAGGTTCCCCCAAGCCCTCAAGGTCCAAACCTTTCAGTTTTAAGAGTTACGTTCAAGGTAAGGGATCCGACCTCTCTCTTTCATTTCAGGTGATCTCTTTTATGTCATTTATTTTATGCTCCATGTTATTATGTTGGAGGATGTTATTTTATATTCATCCTACTGTCCTTTTTATGTTTATATGATGAGATACCCCCTATTTCTCTCATCAATTCGTTTTAAGAATGTTTATGTGGCGCCGTTAGGCTGCTGAATTTTTAAGGGATTTTTTCACCCTTCTCATTTTTCAAGTTCTATTTTCATGTCAAGTCTTTCAAGTTTCTTTTGATTATGTTGGGGTATGATCTCTATATCTATCATACTGATCTCTTATGATCATATGATGGGATACCCTATTTGATCTTTTCAAATCATTTTTATTGAAGTTTAAGTGACGCCGTTAGGCTGCCGAATTTTTATAATAAAAATCTCATTTTTGTCTTACTTCCATGTGCTTTCATTTCCAATGGTATGCCCTCAAAATTTCATTCTCATGATTCATATCCTTTAAATTCTGTCCCTATACAATTTTTATAGATCATTTATGAGTGGGTGACCCACGTCCCCTCTCTTTTCAACGTTTTCTAAAACCCTGTAACGTAGCCGTTATGCTGCCGAATTTTCATCTCAAAATGCCTCTCTCTTTTTCTAAAAATTATTTTATGTTATTAAGTGAACACTCAAAGTTCTTATATCGATAGGGGTATTCACATATATATCAAAATTTTCTATTTTAAATTCTGGGATTTACATACATGAAACCCGCTTTCCCTTTCCGTGGGGTTAATGTGACATAAAGATAGTGTCTTTAAAGCAGTTTTTAAAACCTTATGATTATGAAATGAAACCCATTTCTTTTATGATATATGGGTTGTTTATGAAATGATTTATGATGATATATGTGGATCACATGATAATAAAGACATTTCAAAGGTGTGCCCAGATATCGCTCCAATGCATTGGGTAATGACTTAATCTCTAGAGATGACTTTTTAGACTGATACCTTGGTGAATAACCTTGGTAATTTTTTATGACACCTTTGGGATGGACCTTGGTGAAACAAAATGATTGTAAATATTAAATGTTGCAGCCACATCTTCATGTTATGAAAAATGTTATTTTTATTATGATATATCTCATTATTTCTTTCTAATGCCATAATGTTCTTTTCATGACCTTATTGAAGTATCTCATGTTCACTTGAAAAATGTTTCTCTTGTTTCACTTACTGGGCCTTCTTCTCACCCTTTCTTTTGATGTATGTCCCCAGGTTTTGAGATGTAGTAATGAACCTAGGATGAACGTAATTAGAAGTCTTTAAAGTGTTTAAGAAGAATGTTTTATGTTTTTTTCATGTATTATGTTCCTTGATTCCAAGACACTAAACATTAAAGATCCTCAGTTCCGTGTAATGAAATGAATGTTTATGTTATAAAAACACAGGATGATATACACCACCTGAAGGTAGCATCTCATGAAATGGTCCTTGTACTGATGATTCACTACTCATTAGACCATCCTTGTGGTCTCGTAATAAAATCCTGGATGGCTGGCTATGTGGAGGCAGCCTGGAAGAGATGAAGACGAATCAAGAGTAATATGTTATACCTTTTGAGGTGACACTAACTCAAAAATATCATGAGAAAACATTCATAGATGAATAAAAAAAGTGATTTAATGTATCGAGTCAGAAAGTAGAAATCATGTTCTTGGTGTGTGGATTTGTAGTCTGAAGCACCAATACTGGACTCTATGGTTTGAAAGCTGAACTCGATACACCTAACATTGTTTCCCCCTAAAAATTTTTAGACTCTTAGTTCTTCTGGTAGAACTGACCCCCTCTGATACCACTTTGTCACTACCTGTCCCCCAAGATCCATGTCATGACTACCCCAAGACCGTGTTATAGAGGCCAAAGCTATAAAATACCACTGATGAGGAATATCCAAAAATGGAAGGAATTTTCCTTTAAACCTGTACACATGCACAAAGCTCAAAAAATGGAATGTAAACAAAATTTAAACCACAAGTGTCCCTGAGACAACTACTGAGAGTACAATATAATTGAAAGTACACAGGGTCTAGAATACATGCCCAAAACCACAAAGGAATGTTTAAATTATATGGTTCGTCTACTTGAGACACTAACTTAAATTTAGGGGAAGTGTAGCTACCTATAACCATAGAAGTACACCTGTCTCTCCTATCTCATTGAGCACCAACTGGTCCCAGACCACCAAGGTCTCCGTCAAAGCATCGATAACCTATACAAGACACAACACATGTGGGTGAAGCCTGTATAGGGGTGAGTAACACAAAGCTCAGTAGGGACCCAAAACCACAATGGGAATACAAAAATGTAAGACCATAAAGGGAAGGCAGATCACACTAGGTGTAACTCAAAGTATAGAAAGTATGATTCTCAGTCACAAAGCTGATTCATATTGAACTACTGAGGGGCTCATCCCTGAAGATTCACCGAGGTTCGTTTAGCTATTGGACCACTATGGTCTTCTCCACTACTGGACCACAGAGGTACGCTTAGATGCTAGACCACTAAAGTCCACTCAACTATTGGACCACTGATATTCGGTTCGCGTCTGGACCACTGAGGCCCACTTGGCTGCTGGACCACTAAGGTCAGATCATCTTTCAGACCACTAAGGTCTACTCTACTACTGAACCACTGAGTTCAATTGAGCTACTATACCACTTAGGTCTTGTCGGATACTGGAACACTGAGTTCCCACTCTTCATATTCTTAATTTCAGATCCATCCATAGGATTCCCTCTATCTTGTGTGCTTTACTCCATGTGATTATAATCCTCAAGCCATCGTTCATATATCAACTACCATGAAGTCTCACTTAGTGTATACCCAAAGGACCATCACATCAAAATGGTCCCAAACCCATAGAAATCCCACCAATCAGATGACCGGTCTGAAAGATATTGGTGTTTTAGTAATAGGGACAGATTACATTAAGGTCCATCCCAACTTGGTCTGACCGACCCGGCCAACCTTGCCTAGGGGTCCCACATAACCCAACCTATTTTCAGATGACCTGATCTGACAATGTTGGGTTTGGGATGACCTGGTCCTGTCCGTCCTAGTGACCATTCCTATTGGGCATTGGTGGACCCGGACTGGTTCGGCTATGGGTCCAGCCCACCATGTCTCCTAGAAACCCAATTCTCATCTAGTCTGATCCATCTTATTTAGACCTGTTCTGACCAGCCATGATGACCAGTGGCCTAGTTTATTTTTTCTGGCCCATCCCACATTAGCGGACCGATTCTACTCCATCTCGGACATCGTGCGACGTCTTGTTCGCATAGCCACATGGCGCTAGGGTGGAACCACCCCCTCGGATAGCCAGTCCGCTAACACATATGGGGACTTCCGCTTGACCCGTGGGTCCAACTAACCACTGTAGACCATGGACCGTGGCTTTTTGTGGTGTGGAGGCTCTGATGCTATTAGTCTCAGTGCCGGGGGCCCCTGTCACCACCGCGGCCTAGGTTCTGAGAACTTATGCCTCTCCCATGTCCTCCTCCCACCGCTGCAACTTTGTGTCATGAGCCAATGTATCACCGTGATCCCTCATGGACAACAGATGTCTTCTCCTCCAATCATTGAACCACGATGAATGGTAAGAATGCGAGAAGAAATTGGGGAAGGAGTAACAACACAAGAACACCCAAATAATGATCTAGGTATTTGTTCGTGTTGACCCAAATGCGTTCTTATTACAAGAATCATGACGAAAAAAAGGAAGTATAATCACTAAGGTAGAAATCCACTTTATCCTACATCATTAAATATCCCACATGAATGATCTAAATGTGAATCAAATTGTTTGGGGGTTGGTCTGCATTCTTTAAAAAACATTAAGAATAGGGAATGGAAAATCACTCAGAATACCCCCCTACATGGGAAAGGATATTTCTTGAGGTTGAATTTTCATCATTGTTTGGCGATATATGGCCCCAAATCAACTCTCCAAGGGTGTTTTATCTATCGTATGGCTCACTGGCTTTCATCGTTGGAGAGGTTTCCTTCTTCATTCATAAGAGGAATTTTAGGGTTTTTTGTCAACCCTAAATTTACTGTTTAATTAAGGAAAAATGACGTGTGAAAATTACAGAATTTCCACACTCATTCATTAATGACGTTCATTAATGGGATTTTGTGGAGCCTTGTCACTACACCAGACTGCTGACGAATCACTGTGTAATGAAGAATAAAATATAATAAATTTTTTTTTAGTTCTTATATTTTTATTTAGAATAGTCTAAAAAATAACTTTTTCATTTGAGCTACACCTGTCGATGTTATGCCCTTATTAGGTGAATCTTGATGCTTTGAGTTCAACGGTTCCCTCTTATTTTTGATCGGGGCACCAGTTTGAGTGTAAAAAAATACACTTGCATGTTTATTTATTGAAATTTTAAAATAGTTCAAAAATAAATTTCGACCACTCCAGGTCTTGGAATCATGTTCATTTTTAGAGCTTGGTCTCGAAATAATCCGATTTAATTTTCAAAAAAATTACATGGAATTCTGAACATTACAATTTTTATGACCCATGTTAACACATATGTATTGTATCAATGACGATCATTTTGGAGACCACCTACAGTTTTTTTGTTGTGCATATGGATTGGACACCCTGTAATTCTACATTTGGTCAAGGATTAAAAACATGGATGTCCCTAATTTGGGGAATGAATGATGTTTATTCTACTAATATAGTCATATTTGGAACTGATGGGTTATCAGTCTCGACAAGGGTTGTGGTCGAGTGTGAATGGAATGGGTTCACTCAGGATGAACCATATGAGGTGTGGGAGGTCATGAAAATAGTGTGTGTTGATTTGGTGGTCTGTGACTCTGATAAGGGATGAAGTATCTCCAAAGTGGATACTTCAAGGATAGAAAAAGGCTATTGATGTTCGCTAAATGGTATCTTCATCAATGGATATCATACCCTTACAAGGTGGGTTATTGTTCTCAACAAATTCTTGAATGGCGGGCGGTTTAATTCTTAGTCAATGGAGAGAGAGTGACATGGCTAAGAAGCCTTAATCCGGGAGAAAAGAATCCATAGAACATGAGACACATGGGGGGGAATAAGGCTAAGCAATTTTAAACTTCGAGTCTTGGGCTTGGGTTGTATGCCATGTTGTTATGAGATTTAATTTACACCGAGACTATGGGTCATGTAATGGGATTCCTCTACCTAATAATAAAGAAGAGTTTCTTAGTTTTGTTATGTAAGGAGGGGTTTCCTTCATAAATGATAAAAAATAAATTTTAGATTACTGCAGTTCTCCTATTTTTTCAGACACACATCAATGTATTGTTGTTTTGCAGTCTTTCTACACCATTTTAATAATGGTGATTGTCCCCTATAATGAACTAGTACTACTTGTTTTCATTTGTAACCTATCATTTAGTGTCTTGAAATGTCCATCAGGGTGAAGTTGAAATTTGTGGTATTTATATATTTATGGTATTTTTTTTCTTATTGGTGGTATTCCCCTTAGTGATGGTGTAGTGGTGGTTCATGGTTATGAATTTTCCCTAGATATTTTCAGTCATCAATCTATTTGTTGTTGGGATTCCGTTTAAAAAAACAGGTTTCATTATGTTTTGGTTTTTTGGATTGTCATAATTACAATTGTGCATGGAATGGCATATTTTTATAGTTGGAGGGCCACTAACAATCGGGGAACAATTTTTTTAAAATCAATAAATAGTTTTTGGGTTGGAATACTAATATATTCAATTCAAAACTGATGTATCTAGTTCATTTCTAGTTCAATAACACTATTTTTAATATAAATATTAACAAAAGACATCTTCAAATCTTCAATGATATTTTTTGGCCATTTTATTATATAAACTAGACATATTTAAGTCTCCATTATAAAAATATTATTCACTTTAACCATACAAGTGGATTTAATTTCTCACTTCATGATAAGTCATCTAATTAATTTAATACTAATATAAAATGATCCCCACTTACATATTTTCTATCCATAGTATCTCTAGCATAATCCCTACAAAAATAATCATCATATTCTTATTGTATTCCCCTTTTACACATTTTTTGATTACCAATAACACAATTTATATCATCATGAACCTTGTCACTTCCATAATATGCTCGTTATTCCTATTGTATTGAAATTTATCTCCAAGAGTTTATATAAACTATATCTATTTTTGTTTTCTTCTAATACAGAACAATTATATCATTCTCAACAGTAGTTTTGGATCAAAATAATTTAATTTATCATACCTTCAATGTTCGGATCCAATAAAAAATATTTTTGAAGATGGATTATAATCGTTTTTATCAAACTTGTTTTTAATCTCATAACATTTGAATTCATAGATGAATGTGTACACTCATTTTTATTCTCATTTACCGTATTAAAATAAGTATGTTCCCTAATAAAATATATATTAATATTTGATATATCCTTATTTAATTCACCAAATATGATATCTTAAAGATATATATGTACTACAAAAGTTTATTCCTTTGTGCTCTATATGTAATGATTATTTAAATAAACACATCACTTGAATTAAATCTTTTTAATGTATTTCTCTAATTAAAAATGTAGTTTTATAGTGCTTGTTTTAGTGCGTATAAATCCATCTAAACATCGAAAACCTTTCTATCATTATCATGAATTATATATATATAAATGTATTATTTTTTAATTTATAATTCCACAATTGCAGTATATTCATGTTGTAGCATTGATTATAGTAACCAAGATCCAATGTTTACTTTTATACATTAGTACAAGATACTAAGGATTTCATCACAAAGGATTGGTCTGTTTAGTATTATATTAAAACTAGATTTATACATGATGAAACATCCCATTTTTAACAATAATTAAATAACTTTTTTGGTTTTATTCTGAAATCCTTTTTGTAGAGAAAATGAGTAAATTATAAGTTTATTTAAGCATGTTATAGGGTTTTTATAAGGTTAAAGTGCCTATTACCCTTATGTAAGGTTGTTTTTAAGAGGTATGTACGGATAAATCCTTATTTACTTGTGTTGAAAATGTGTAAGGGTGTTTTTAACTTAGTTATGTAATGGTAAGCCCCTTTGATTATATTGGAACAAAGGGTGTTCATTGCTAATAATGGATTTTATTTTGTGTCTATTGAAAATTTGCGCATGGATGACTTGGGAGTTTTCAAGGAATGGGGTAATACATTTGAAGTTGAATACAATATTGAAGGTGGTGAAGTTTTCTATTACTTTACATATTTTTGGGCCTCAAAATTGGGATTTTGGTGATAGAAAACAATAGTGTTTCATATAGGAGTGAATGGTATGCAAAACGACAATGAAAATTGGAAAACTAAGGGAACCAAATACGTAGAAATATGGACCATGTATCATGCTCTAGGAATGGTTCGCGACCGCATTACATGCAACAGAGATGGTATGCTAAGTGGTATGTGGAGCGGTATGCAGAGTGGTATGCATAGAGGTGTACAGAGCAGTACGTGGAGCGGTGCACAAAACTAGAAATAGTTTGCAACAACTGTACGCGATGAAGGATTGCAGTACACAGAATGCTGAAAGTTGAAAAGAAAAATAGTTCACAGTGATGGTATGTGGTGAATACATGTGGTACGTGGGATGTTAAAGTTTGGAAGGTTTGTTGCGGTGGGAAAAATAGGAGCGGTATGTGGTAGAGCCTAATAGTACATTTTTAGAGTTCAATTTACAGTGATGATTTCCCCACATTGAACATTTGGGTAAATCATATTACTAAAATTTGAGGAGTTATGTGCCTATTTAAGGAATAGTAATACCCTTTATTAAGTGATGATATTGGAGATAAAAAATCCGGGAAAAAAATTGGTGAGGTCCAAAGTGGTACGCAGTGGGGACGAGGGTACACGGAGATAATCATCTGCATAAGTAAACAGTACGTAGAAGAGAGTGTGGTTCATGCATGTATATCTTGAAGTGTGCGGTGGAGTAAGGTTTTACATGGAGAAGGTCGGAATAGAGATGATTAGGGAAGTACATAGAGTAGGGAATTATGTTGAGAAGGATTGTTTACAGAGGAGAAGGATGGTACGCGGCGGAGCTGGAAGGTACACAAAAATAGCAAAGCTATGTAGAAACATTAGCAGTACATATAAATCCAAATGAAGCCTAAAAATTGACCCAATCAATTTTTGAAATTAATTTTTTATTACATATCAATGTATGGGAAAATAAATTACATATTTGGATTACGAGAAATTAAGAGAGAATCCATTTATATTTGAGGATGCAGGAATTAAGGCTCGACCATTAAATAGAACTTCAAGTCATTATACTGAGTGTAGATTTTTCCAACATAGTGATAAAGGGGGAGTCAGTGGAAGTGATCTAAGAGATGTAGTGTGATATACCTAAAACCGTGTAAAGGCAGTGCGCCTGGCATAGAGTGACTGCACAAAAGACTCGTAATCCGCAACTTGTGAAGATTAGTGGTTTTGGTTCGACCGACACACTTTCAGCATATGCTCCTTGGACGTAGACCTTATTGGTTAACCAAGTAAAATTGTTGTGTCATTGGTTTCCATTTGACTATTTATTATCTTCACTTCATCTTCAGACAGGTTTAGCAGGTTCCTACAAAAGTGGGAACAAGATCCATCAGTTTAAAAGAAAAAAAATTCACGCTGATTCACCCCTTTCCTCTTAGGATGTTCCAGGTTCCTTGAGATTATACACTGTGTAAAGGAAATATGGTGTCTTCCTAACTTTTTTATGGGTAATAAGCTTCGTTTATGTGATTCATATGGGTAATGATTCATGGTGTAAGGGTAATGTAATTCTATGTATTGGTAATCCTATTTTGTGTAGGGGTAATTCAGGCCACTAAATATGGGTAAATAATATTTTCTAAGGGTTGAATAAGGGTAGGGGTCACCAATGTAGGGGTAAAGACCTTTTTTACATTTTATATGTAAGGTTAAGGTGTGGTTTTCTTAAGGGTGTCTTGGGGTTTTCAAAATATGTGTAAGGGGACCTCTGTACTACGTGTGGATAATTTGAGATGCGTAAGAGTATTTTGTCCCATGTGTAAATATAACCTTCCTTTATTTAATGGTATGTAAGATTATTTAAAGGATTACTATGGTTAAATAGATATATGGAAATGTAAGTTAGGATTCATGACCCGCATAAGGCAAATACCTCTTACCATTATGTGACAACCTTGATATAACACCCAAACTTTTTAAAATACGACCATCATATTTGATAGCGCGTATGACATGAAACACCATGATTGAACAACAATACCAAAACCATGAGAATTTATGATATATTTACTATTTTAAATAAATTATATCCATTATATAGCTTTAAGATAACTCAATACTAAATTACCTTTCCTTATGCACAACAATGAGTTTCTTTGAAAGCATTCCTTACACATAAGAGCTAGTTTCACCGAACAACGATATACTATAAATAATATATTTTAATATGATAGTTATCACATAGCCATTGAAATAGATGATATGAATAGGAATAATAATATTATAAAAATATATATTTTACACACATTTATTTTTTCCTATTCATTAGTTTACAAATAAGAATCATTTGAATGAAAAAAAGACATGTTTTTAGAAAAACTCTATTTTCTTAAATGTCAGTTTAGTCATGCTTGGAGAACATAAATAAAAATTAATTTGACATAGTTATAGAAACTGTTTATGAAAAAATAAAATATTTTTTAATTTATTTATATCTAAATTATCCTAGGGTGATTTTTTATTTTTCTAAGACGTTTTATTTATTTATGAATAGTAAAAAAACACTGTATTTTAATTGATGACTACATTATCATCTAAATAATTTAAAATGTTAAATTATATTTTTAATTGGTTTTAATGTCATTATATTTTTATTATACATATATTAATTTTATTTAGGTAATTTCAATAACTTTCATATTGAATTTAGATATAAAAACATAGTAATATTTTGAACATTTTCATTTTAAAAAACGCATTTCCCATCACGTCTGTATGACTAATTATAAGATAAAATTTCCACATATGTGAATGGAATTTGGAAAATGGATTCCATATTTGGAATCATTATAATTTATAATTTCTAATAACTCAACTTAAATATTTTCCAATGTTTTTACTGAAAATAGTTAAAAGTAATTATAGTGATTAAGGTGAAAACAAGTTTAAATACTGGTTAAAAATAGAATATAAGGTGTAAAAATAACACAAACTTATAAAAACCCCCTTAAATTTCATTATTTTGACCATATCCCATATCATATTTATGGTGGAACATTATCGAGGTCTATTGACACAAATAAGTCCTAGGTGGAATTGAAGTACATAATTAATTATAAGTGTTTCACTCACCCCACTTAAAAAAAGCCACACACTCTCCTCCTCTATTCACAACTTCAAACTACATAGGTTCAGCCATGAAATTCCCAAATCACAAAACAAGTTACATCCTCTGATCGTTTTACCATTAATTGTTTTATGAAATCAAAATTTATATGGTTTTAGTGGAAATGTGAGGATTCCCAAATAAGAGTAATGTTATTCAAAAAGAATTTTTATTTTGTTTCCTTCTCCACCTCTTTTAATTTATATTGTAACCTGATTATTTAATATAATAAAAATAATACATATAATTAAATGCTTTTATGTTTAGGTTATAACATAAAAAATCACACACATCCATCAATTAGGTTACAAAATCATCATTCATGTGTACAATAGACTACCACCTCGTGAACCGATGTCATTCATTTTTTCATTTGAAACCTTTTATGGTTTGTAATCAAAATGTATTTATAGTTTATATATGATATTAATGTTTTAATTATTATAATATAATTATTATTTCACACATCCCTTCATCATTTCCATTTTGTGGGAATACGACAATGTCATTCATGTTTATGGTGGATTATCGCCTCATTAAGCATTGTGATTCATTCACACTTTACATGGAATTTAATAAATATGGTTTTAATAAATATATGTGATATATATTACATAAAAATTAATATTTAATTATAATATATATACATACAAATATATATATATAATTTAATTTTCTTTCAATGTTAAAATAAAATGCAAACGACGTTCATGTGTATGTAAGACATACCGTCTCCATGAATGGTGCATTTCATTTCATATAAAAATATTTTATGGATTAATATATATATATATATATAGTATAATGTATTTAATTTTTTTACATTATTAAAATTATTGAATCATGATCAATGTAAGAGGAACAAAAAATAAGACGTCAAATGTTCTCAGAAAACAATTCAATTGACACCCAAAACTATTAAAATAATGAATGATTATTAAGAAACATGTGTTAAGATGTTATAAAATAATCAAATATGATATCAAAAATATTAATATGGTTTTCTATAATTTAATTACTTATTTAAAAGAACCACCACACTAGAGTTTCAATCATGTAAGACCAAATGGAAAGTGTAAATGATTTTGTCTCAATTCCTTTTCATTGAGGCAAATTGTAATTATATGTACATAATTAATTTAATATGGTTTATATAATTCCCCTTTAACATATTATATCATGAGTACATAATTCATCATGGTATTTCATGTTTCAATTTGAATCATTTAATCTAAGGGGATTTGATATTAATGTTACCAAGTAGTAAAGAAATTTCATATCTCAATTTCTTTTCATTTGGGTTGTATTACTTCTATGTTATCTTAGATATTCTATTATTATGTCTATAATAAATTTGAACTATATATTGTTGAATCTATACTTTTTTATGTGTATTTATAGTTGATACACATAATCAAATCATTGATTAATTCAAACTTCAATGTTATGGTCATTTTATGGGTTTTATCCCAATATTTATGTAATTGAGATTTTTTAATCTTTAATTTCCCTTAAGAAATTTATATGAACATTATTTTGTAAATTATTTACTATTTTTATCCTCTAGTTTTTTTATCTTTTTAAGTCATATAAAAAATTTCCACTCTTTCATATTTAAAATTTTAGAGAAATTGTTTTAATATAATCTAACTTCATTTATCTCATTGATAAGAAATATGTTTTCTTACAAAACCACGTTTTCAAAAATAATTCTTTATAATTTTCAAAAATATTTATTAAAATAATTTTTTATTCATTTTTTATTTCTAAAAAACCCAAAGGAATCTTCTTATTTTTTTCTAAACTAGACAATTTTATATCATTTTTTATCGTGGAAAAATGATGGTTTTTTGTATATATGGAATTATCCACCGATGTGACTGCCATTTCATTGAAGATTCCTATGAAATTTCAGGATGATATTTTTAAAGAATTTTTTATATGTCATATTCAAGGAAATTTATTTTAAAAATTTTTCATAGAAGAAAAATGATATTTTACTCAAGAACATTTTTAAAAAACTTTTTAATGGAATTTCTATTCATTAATGAAAACAACCCTTTATTATCGCTATAATGGGTATATGTTATATTCATACCATCCTTATTCTATCTATGGATGTTTTATGATAATTATTACTATGTAACATATCAAAATTAACTTAATTTAATTTATATTAATAACATTCCTTCGAAAGGTTCACTTTAATATGATCATTAGACATTAAATATACCCTAAATATTAAATTTATTTATCATGGATATGATTATTTCAAAAAACTTGTACCATTTTAACATATGGGTTCCACTTTGAATGTCATCTGATTATCATGGGAAGTATTTTTAAAAACTATAATCTATAGTCAATATTGAAATTTAATAAGGAATTTTTTTTAAATTAAATTGATTATTAATTATGCAAGGAATTATTTAGACAGGTATGACATGGGTTGGAAACTATTTAAAGTAATATCCTCAATGTTTCGGTAGTCTCCTGGGGAAAATAAATTAACTAGCCTATATTAAATAGTTTATTCTACAATATGGAAAAAAATATCTTATGAAATCTCTAGATGGTAATATTACCATCCACTTGGGAAACATGGAATCCAATACATAAGAATTACTTTCATTTCGAATTTAATTGTTAATAACCTTGATTTTTTCAAAATTATATAATATCCAGAGATATTTTATTTTTGTTTCATTAATTAAATGGAATGTTTTTATGTTATTTACCATTGCATATTGATTTTTCTTGATCCGATTATTTAAATGAAAATTGTTCTCTATTATTTATCTTTTCATGTTGATTATTCTCATTAATTCATTATTTATTCTATTGTACTTAACCCTTAATGGGATTATGAGATAACCTTTATTTTTTAAATTTCCATATAATTACATGAAATTCACTATAACTTAAATATTGTGATATCCTAGATGGAATAATGTTTTTAGAAACCCCATTAAAATAAAACATGATTTCCATAAAAATATCATTTGATGAGAGTTTCATATAATTAGAAAAAAATCTTACTAATTAAACCAATACATTACAAGTGGATAATTATGCTCTATACCCATTTTTTCCCATAAAAAGAAACCCCATTAAAATAAAACATGATTTCTTCTCATGAAAAATATTCAATACATTCATCTTCAAATCTTATTTTTTAGTAGATATATGATGACCTATGAAAAATATTTTAAAACATTAGATGAAAAAATAATCTTAATAATATCCATAAGAAAATAAAACAATTAGTCTAGTGAAAATCCCTAAAATATTTCCATAAAAAAACATTTCTTTTTACCATAAAAAAGAGCTCATCATTATAAAACATCATTATATTACCATTTGAAATTTGACAATATTCATGAAAACTAATAAGAAAACATATAATATATGATTAGGTAACTCGCTACATAACTATTCTAAAATGGAATAACCATACGACCGACTTCTATACATGCCACTCTTACAAATGGAAGAGCTATACGAAAATTTTTATACATATCACTCTTAAAAATAGAATAGTTGTACAATGGAATGCCATACCTAATGGATTTTAGGTTATAACCTAATCTAATTTCCTTGGATTATCACATTAATACCCATAAAATGTCCAAGTAATATTATATAATCATAACCCATAAAATATTTTACTTTTCAACATTTTACTTATAATATTTCATTTGACACAAATTAAAATAATTTCAATATATTGATATAATAATTACATTTTATAAACCATTTTCAGTGCCATAATACACAGAAAATAGAATAAGTGATTTATTTTTCTTTTTAAATTTCTAAGGCCTATAGAGGAATCCAAATATTGAATAAAGGTTATGGCTGTAGAGAAGTCGTTGTTCCTGTATACAATAAAAAGGACATTCCTTTTGTTGTTTTTAAAGAGAGTAAAATGAAACATATAGAAATTTTAATTTTTAAAACCATTAAATTAAATTTAAACATAAAAGGGGGTTTTTATACACCTCATAAAATAAGATGGTGTCTAACATAAAAATATGCCCCCAATGAAATGATATTGAGACAAAGTCACTTACCTTGAGTCTAATTCGTCATGTATGTTCATTAAATTATTAAATAATAAAATTATGTTTTTTATTGAATTTCATGAGAATATTTTTTAATTTTATTATTCCTTTTATATCACTTATTATCATATTATAATAATTACATAATTATTTAAGTTCACATCAGATGTTTTGATGATATTAAATACATGTGTCCAAAATGACTTAGTATGATGTCTATAGACAAAAACAGTCATAAGTATATCATATCTAGTAAAATATTCATGAAATAATAATCACTTTTAAAAATTAATTTTACTTTTAAATCAAACCATGTATGTATGTTTATGGAAAATGAACAAACATTATAATCATGGAGATGGTAGGTCATACATACACATAAGTAACATTATAATTCTTCAATGATCATTATGGAAAGTATGTAAGTTTTATTTTACCTTTAAATAATGAACATAATAACATTAATATAATATTAATCATTTAAATATAGTTATTTATATCATTAATGTGACATGGTGATGAAAAACGAATCACATTTCATTGTGGAGGTTATAGTTCACACGTACACAGGAATGAAGTTATCATTTTTATGTGCATGGAGAGGTAAGAATGTAAATTATATATCATTTTTTAAACTGATAAATGTGTCATTAATATCACATATAAGTATAAATTCAATCATTATAACCATTATTGAGATACAGTAATGGAAAATAAATTATATCGGTTTGCGGATGTGATAGTTCACACGTACGCAAGAACAGTTAATTATTTTTCCATTTGTTGAAAGTGTACTTGGATATGGTTCATGATAAAGAAATAATAAAATATCAGTATATTAAGGATAAAATATTTATTATTTTATCATGGTTTTAGGATATTCTATTTAAGTGGATGAATAAATAAAATAGAAACACTTAATTAAAAATGACTCATCTTCTTCAGATGGTATTCCTTGATTAACACCTTAACACCACTAAAGAGGGTGTTATGAATTAAATAAGGCATATATAATTTGGTTATGGATTATGGTAAGGTATTTGGTCATATAATGGCTAATAAAAATAGGTTTTAAGGAGTAATGTAAAAATAAGAATAAGTGGAAATTTACATGGGAGGGGAGGAGCACTCTTAGAATTCATCATTTTATTAAATTAATATAAATTAATTTTTTGATATTCATTTTCCAAAAAAGATTTAGTTAGACAACTGGATTATTATTGGTTAAAATAAAATCATACCATCAAAATTATTAATGTTTTGAATATTTTTTAAATCTTATGTTTTTGTTTTCACCATTTTATATCTTACTGTTTTGTCAAGTAATGACAATTTGAGGATCAATATAATTACCATAACATGCCAAAACGAAAATAAAATATCTATTTATAAAATTGTTGGACATATCCCAAATAATTTGACAAATAGTGTATTTTGATACATTTTATATCATTGAATAATATATATATATTTTGAGATTCCATTACTGTCAATTTTGAAACTATTAATTTCTTGCATTTTTTAAAATATCATAACTTCAAGATATAGTGAAACCAACTATTTTAGAACAACCATAAAATATTAAAGGAATACATAAAATTATTTTATATCATTAATTATTTCATTTAATATTTATAACAATATTTATCTAATTCTTTCATTAGTGAAGAAATTACTGTGTCAACATTCTGTCACCATTTTATTTATATATTTATGTACTAAAAATTATAAATAAATTAAAATGATGTATTTAATCATTTTATATTTATGAATAATATTCACTATCAATGTTAACACTTATATAATCCTATATTAATTTTTTTTATAATTATGAGAGACCTGATTATAAAATCATTGTCTTTATATTAAATAAAATATTATAAAAGTCATAAACACAACCAAGTGGCTTCAAAAGGCCTTAATTTTAGCCCAAGTATTTTATTAGTAAAGAATAACTCATCAAAAAAATATATTATAAATTTTAGGGTAGTCTTTTAGTATTTATAATTTTATTTTTACCTTTAATTACTTTATTTACCCTTAACCAAGCTAGTACAAGTTATTACTAAAGTTACTACTCAAAATGTTCAAAAATAAAAGGGACCAATTTATATAATTTAGAGCTCCTAATTCCAAATATGGAGTCAATTTTTCCAAATTTAAAAATATAACTGAAATAAATTAATTAAAAATTAATCCCGTTGATGGAACGAGAAAATTATATTTTTGAGTAAAAACTTTGAAAAGTTCACTATGTTTTTATATCCAATTTAAATGTAAAATTGATTCCAAAGATCTAAGAATAATTAACTAATAAAAATTTATCTATTTATAATTTTAATAAAATCAAAAAATATTATTTACCACTAGAAATAAATTTGATGAAAATGTTTTTTTCAATTAAAATGCATTATTTTTTACTATTTATCAAAAAATGAATCTTATCAGAAAAATACCAAAAAATCAACAAAACATTATTTTGAAATATCAATTCAGAATAAGAATTTTATTTTTTCAAATATAACTTTTAAAGGTGACAAAAACAGGATTTAAAATTGGTTCTCATTCAAAAGTGGAAAAATTTCCTTTTTTGAAAAATACTTCTTTTATTTGGAAAATTGGATTTGTTCTTATATCATTTCTAGAAAACACATAAGATGAATGTTAAAAATTATATTGAATATATTACATATATATTTAATTAATATTTTCCTGAAAGTGCTACTTTAATATTTATAAAACACACTTGTTCACATTTAAATAGTTCTTTCAGAAAAAATGTTTCATTTTATTTTAAAAATTGTTTTACATTCATTTATAATTATTTGATAAAATTAAAATTATATATATATATATGTAATCCATAATTTTATAATTAAGTTAATACTATTAATTATATTCATTCTAATGTATAGGTTTTAACAGTAACATTAAAATATTATTTTGTTGTTCGGTTAAGCATGATGTGGTGTATAATGTACGTTATTGAGCATATTGTTTCATTTTAAAAACTCTGGAAGTTACATTAAAGCTACTAAATATATCTTGTGAATGAGTAATAATGTTTCCTAAAATATGATAAACAATATATACCTAATAAACTCCCTAACTCGAAAAATAAGATAATGATAGAGTTTTATAAGAACTCGAGTGGTAAATACCATTGATAATAGAAGGATTGATTTCCATCATCAATGAAATGTGTAATCATACACCTATGAATTTGACTCAATGGAATTTGGAAATGATTTATGTGTGGAAAATAAATGAATAAATAAAATAATTACTGAGGAATAATGATTTCTATGAAAAATGGAAATAAATATAATCCTAAGGGTCCATTTATAGTTCATTTTCTAGATTGTGGGGAACCAGGGAATTACGTGAGTCAAATCCCTAGTCTAAAGGGTAAATAATAGAGAATGAAAAGACCTAAGTATAAATAAAATGAATGACGTATTTATGTACTGTGATTCATGAAATATATTATATAATAGTTTTACAAAAAGTATTTTGGAAAGAAAAATTATGAAATATCTAAGGATAATGTTAAATAATAGAAGAATATGCATATTCATTAACCTAAGATTTGTGGATAACATCATGAGTTTATATGTTTGATATTGAAAATAATTTCAAAGAATTAAATACCTCTTTTTAGGATTTATATAATGGTATTCTCCTAATATTAAGGATGTTATGGGGGAATTTATGGAAAGTATATGATTTTGTGGAAACTTTATTTGAGGAATGATGCCTTTAAATTTTATAGAAAAAATTATATAGGTATTGATAAAATTTAGGGTTTATATGACCATTTATGACATTATATTAATAGTCAAATATGATTATTAGTCTAAAAATTATGTTTCATTGAAATCCATATTAAAAAAATGTTTTTATAATGATTAATTTTATTAAAATGATGTCCATCATAATTTTGGGAACATTATTGGAATTATATTAATATATATTTTGAAAAGTAGAACCCATAAACTGGGTAAAAACCCATCACATCTGTAATGGTTATGTGGCCTGAACCCATGACAGAAGTACAATAAGGGTTTCACACCTACTATTGTCCCACATTAAATCCATGTTAATGTGTTATTTGTTTTAGCTAAACGAATTGAGAGATAAAATTTAATGCTGAAACATTAGAGTTATTGTTTATGTTTTAGATAATAATTTATTATATTGGCCAACTTCTTCTAAAAATAATGGTTATTTAAAATAGTTAGAGACTAATATAAATACATGTTGTACGGTCTGTTAAAAGTGAATTTTAGTGCTTCAGATATAAAAATTTCATTCTTGGATATTCATTACTTAATGCAAGGGATGAAGTATAAATATGTTGAATTATATATAAAGGATGAAATTATTTTTAGGAAATAAAAAAAAATTATGTAATAATATTTCCTTATATTATTAGTAATTAAAAGAATTCATCAGAATTAGGAAAAATGATCTTGAAATATTATTTTATAATATTACCATTATTTCAGATGATATCAATGAACATTAAATGCCTAATATATTTAAGGTTTCAAGGCCATTAACATTACATTGATCATTCACATTATTGTGATAAATTAACACAATCACTGTCTATAAATATTTTAGCTTTTCATTCAGGTCATTACTTTCCATCAATGTTATCCAACTTAGAAGCCTAGTTATATGTTATTCCATGTTACCTTTGTACTACTTATTATCTCTTTTTATTAGGATATTTTATTAACCATTTTACAATTAGTTTTCTTCAATAATATTATTTCCAAATTTAAAACCATTTACTACTAATATCAGGTTTAAATTTTTGAGGATTCAATTTATTTAATATGGGGAGAATGGAACATCCTAAAATTTTAAAATATGATCATCATACTCGATAACATGTATAGAATGAAACAGCATACATAGAATGTAATATAAAATCATGATAATTTATGATATTATAAATATTTTTAAGAAATTTTAATCAATTCTATTGGTTTCAATTAATTCAATACTGAATTATATGGACTTAAACTCATCAATTATCTTTTAAATCACTCTTTACATGCAATAATGAGTTTTAATGAACAACCACGTACTACTAATAATATTATTTAATATGATAGTCATCACTATTATTTTGAGATGTTAAATTGTAATAATATTAAAAAAATTATTAAAATACATAGTTTACACACAATTATTGGTTATGTGCGGATTATAAATAATAATAAGAATCATTTAAAGAAAAATAAATTTTTTCTGAAATCCAGTATTTTCCTAAAAGATGACATAGTCCCGGATGGTGCACATACTTTAAAATAAATTTTTGCCACTTATATAAAGTTTATATGAAAAAAAATTTCTAAATCCTAATATAAATATTTTCTTACGGTAAATTTCTTGTATTTTTCTATGAAGTTTCATTTTTTTGATGAATAGTCAAAAACCCTGAATTTTACTTAAAAACATCATTTTCATCAAAATAATTTGTAATGGTAAAATGAATTTCAATTGGTTTTAATTTATAAATAGTAAAACTATACATATATAAATAAATTTTAGTTCGTTGGAGTCATTTTCAAATTGAATAAAATATAAAAACATTGTAATTTTTTAAGGATTTCACTTTAAAAACTCACTTTCACATAACATCTATGCGATTAATTTTTTTTAAAAAAAATTCCAATTTTTAAAATTGAATATATAAAATTATTTCCATATTTTGAATCATAATAATTTATAATTTTTAAAAACTCAAAAAAATTGTACCAAATTGACTAGTGAAAACTGTTAAAACAATTTATAGCATTTAAGGAGAAAACTAGTTTACTGAGTGGTTAATCTAAGAATATATGGTGTAACAATGACTCAAAACATGTCAAACCCCTATTGGATGGACGTATTTATAACTTATACCTTTTATTATATATTATTTACCATTATTTTGGCCTTTTGGTGTTAAAACATTTGTGTAATTCAGCCATTCAAAAAATTACATTTGTGCCACTCACCTCACTTATAAAAGGACACCCCTATACCCATATCTTTACATCTTAAAATCACATTGTTTCATCCAATACTAGAAAAATTCAATTCCCAAATTATATAACCAAAAACATGAATCCTTATTTTAGTCGACAATAAATCCTTTTAAAGTTTTATTACAAACCTGAAGAGGTAACCCAAAGAATAGGAAATGTTCTTCTAAATGCATTTTTATTTGATTTACTTATCCACCACATTAAATAAAACTTATATCGTGAAAATAGAAAAAAACTAAAATCATCCATATATTTTTGAGATGGTATGTGAGTATTATATACTCTATAATACCAAATGTAGGATCAAAATAACAGAGATACAGTATAGAGTATCTATTGATGCTCAAAATACAATAGGGGGTGAACTGTACACTTTTAAAAATTTCATTGGAAATTTTAAAGTTTTTTATGTTTAATAAGGTTAAACAAGTTAATTCACAAAACGTCTAGTTCTACACACTTTCTTGATTCTAGAAATATGATTTTGAGAATGTAAATCTGGAAATATGGTTCCATAAAATGCCACTTAATGAATGTTTACAAAGATAAAGATTCTATCTTAAAGCGTATAGAATCTAACCAAATCAGAGTACAATTATAAGGTAGTATAAGACAGTCATACTTTCCTAAACAATAAAAATTCAGTGGAAACTTGTAACAAAACAACTAACATTAGTATGTCTTTTAACCCAAAGAGAAGGGTATCCATCAACATTGGATAAAAGGTCCCTTGATTTATACTTTTAAGAACGCATGTCTTACCCACACTAGGGTATGCCCTCAATACAAATATTGGGGTCTGTCTTACTATCCTTGCAAGCCCTCAACTTTCATGTAGTCGGCACCACTGTCTTCCTCAGCAAGGAATCCCTCAACTTCAAGGTAGTCTGCACCTTTGTCTTCCTATCCTTTGAAGCCCTCGATTGTACACAACAACAATCGGAGCCGCACAAAGAAAATCTGAACAAGTAGTTCAGTACACACATAGCAATGAATGTCTCTATCTAGAAATAACTTCAATAGTATGTAATCTCTAGAGTCATTGAATAGTGTTGGGCTCTTTTCAAATGAGCTCAAATTTATAGGCACGGCTTCAACGGTCAGCTCCATCTTCCAACGATCATATTTTTCCTTGAATTTAGAAGGGACCTGTACATGTTTCACTCAAACAACGGTTAGTTAGTAACTAAATACATGGCATCATTATATGGAAAAAATGTGTAAGAAAAAATTTTGTTACATAACCTAAATAAATATTCAGAGTGTAAGGAAATATAAGTTTGGAGTCTAACCATAATTGAATTCGGAGTCTATAATACAGGGATATTCGGATTCTGTTTTCAAGGGATTTGGAACCTGAACTCTATAGAATTCTAGAGTATGAATTTCTTGGAAATTCAAAATCTGGATTCACAAGAATTAAGAACCTGAACATAAAAAGTTTGAAGTCAGAGTTCATGAGAATTCGGAGTCAGAACTCATAAGATTTCAGAGTCTGAATTCAGAGAACTCGAAGTCAGGTCTTAGAAAAGTTCTTAATCAGAATTCATATTCCGAATTCGGAGTCAGAATGTAGAAGAGTTCTTATGCATGATTCTTAATTATAATTTGGAGTAAGAACATAGAAGAATTCATATCCAGAATTCTTAATCATAATTCAGAGTCAGAACATAGAAGAGTTCGTAACCAGAATTTTGAGAATTCGGATCCTAAAAAAGAATGTTTCATATATAGGTAATTATAGGATTCCTAGGTTTTGGTTTCAAACTGAATTTTATACTTACAAAAATTATGATATGAACAATGAAGACAATGTAAGAATAAATTTCATTGGGGAAGGAAATTTTTACTTATAAAAGTAAAACAAAGGGTAAAAAGAGATTTTCCTTGAGATAAAGTGTTTGTGATTTTTAAAACAAGAAGGAATGGTAAGGTCATAAGAAAACCATATTGACTTAATAATCTCTCCCCAAGTATGATGGAATGGAAACGTCACAAGGAAAACCTTATTGACTCCACAATCTCCCCCTTTTGGATAGCACAAACATCCTAATGAAAAAGAATATATGGACTTAGAAATAATTTTCTAGACACTCCAAATAAAAATTATCTCTCATTATTCATGGCCAATGGTGAATACGACTAACCCCCCCTTAGGATTTGGAACACTAAGGATCATATTCTAGATTTCTGGAATGAGGATTTTTATTATCTTGAGTATGGAAATATTCGTAATGGAAAACTCTCCCTTTGATAAACTCCACCTTACTTAGGGATATTTTTTCTTTACATAGAATTATTTTTCCCTATCCCCCTTTGTGATTTTTAAAAAGAGTTTGAGGGAATGGAAAAAAATATAGTACCTGAAATATTAGTACAAACATCCAAACAAAAAACGAGCTACCATAATATCATTAAGATTGGAAGAAATTGTACATGGGAAAAAAATAAAACAAAAGATCGGATTGAGCTATTTTCCTTCCTTCTCATTGGGTATCAACTTCTTTACTATGTTCTTCACCTTCATTAGCTCCTTGTGATATTTCTATACTTGTTTCTATAAGGCTTTGATCCTATCATCCTGATCCTTCAGAGACTCTTCATGAACTTTGAATTGGTCATCTTGTTTCACTAACTTTTCTTAAATCTCAATCCGGAGATCCCTTTTTGATTTCTGACTTTGGAAAACATAATTCAACTTTCCATTATGAACTTTGACATCCTGAATATGAATATTATATTCAAGAGTTTTATTTTTATCAAAGATATTTGTGAGATCCTTGATTTTTCTGTCTTGAGTATCAAAATTTTCCTTAACATCATTTTGAAAGCCATCAAGCTCTCTCAAATCTTCAATAATATTCTTTGACCCGCTGACCATTTTTTTACAAGATTTTTTGTGGGAATCATAGTTGATAAAGAAGTTCTTGTAATAAGACTCAATCTTTATGAACCAATCCATCACCATGGATACAGAATATGATTTCTAATTCATGCTATGTTGGAGCATTTTACATCTGGAGTCAATGGTTAGAAAGATCGGAATGGTGTCAACAAGCTTCTTTAGAGATTGTATGATAAAATCATGACCTAGAGTTGATGATTCCAAATCTAACACTTTTCTCGGTGTAGGTTCTTCCTCTAGCTAAACCAGATTCCTGTTAGAAGATGCAACATCTTCTTTCTTCCTTCTAACAACTTTTGTTGGTGTGTCCATAACCACCTGTTTCCCCTTGTTAGTTTTCAGAACAGCTTCCTCATTCAGAGACTCATGCTCACTTTCAAATAACTGAACAATTCTATCTTCATAATTTTTATTCTTCTCGACTCCCACCTCAACATCTTATGGATGAATAAAATGATGAATATAGATTTCTTCCTTAGACAATTTTTTCACTTCCACTTCGACCTTCTCATCAATTCCAGGAGTAGCAAGTTTCAAAGATCTGTCTTGAGAAGTCCAGAGTGAAAAAATTTTGGATACACTTTTCTTCTCATGATAGTCTTCAACTTGAATTATCAAATCATATGTATTATCACTGCTTTAAGATTATTTTACTTCTGCCACATCTTCCTTTTCTTCAAGCACATTTCATGTAATTAAACCAGAGTCTGGAACTTCTTCCCCGAAGTCTTAGGTAATGGTTATACTAAGAAAAAATTCGGAACAGGAATGTTCTCGGATGCAACTTTTGCAGCCTTCAAAAGAGATTTCACAATATTGTCCTCAATAATTTTATTCATAGGATTATTCTTATTGGATTGCTTCTTCAAGAACATCAATAGTTTTTTCTTTTAATGCCTTGGCCTCAGTAGTATCTAGAACAAACTGTGGTTCTCCTTCCTTCTGATTCTTTTTGTCCTCCAGCCATTTGGCTACACCCTCATCCGAATGGGCTTTCTATTTCATGGATTTTTGAGGTAAATATTGAGCTTCTTTAGCTTTAGGGGTTTCACCTTCAACTTCTACATCTTTCAATTTTCTTTTCTTTCCATCCTACTTCGATGGTTTAACCTCTTCATCATTTTTCAGGAAGGCTTCTACATCTTCCACTAGTATATCATAAAACTCTCTGAAATCATTAGAAAATCCAATAATCATTGTTTTAAAAGTGCCATCGCTTACTAACATTACTTTTCAATTACTCATCTTGGAACTGCAAGGAATCTTAAAGGACTCAAGAAACCAAACAATCAACATGGGAAGTAGGGCATGATAGATGATTATTTGTGCTCTCAAATTCACATTCTTGACATTCTATATGGTAATGAGAATATGTTTCATTAGATTGATATTCCTTAGATTTACCAAAAAATATATGATATACATATCACTTTTCTTCAGTGTGTCCTTGTCACCCATTCTTGGCACGATAAAACCCAGAACCCATAAATCGAGGATCCGATTGTTGGTAGACAAGTGAGCAATCTTTTCGGTCTTGACTTCTGAAATTCCAAGACATTCTAAGGCCTTTACCTTTATAAAAAATCTCTGAACTTCTCTTAACTTATGAGAATAAAATTCTACTTCTCATTCATAGGATAACCCTACCATTCTAGAATCCTTGGTGTATGAAATTTTCTTTGTTTGTCTATAACTCTTGAAGGAAAATTTTTCTCTGCCATCTTCCTTGAAAAAACAAACAAATTCATACAATTCTATGAGCAGATCTAGATACACAACATCATGATCTGATGAATTAGATATGGATACAATATCCTATCCAATAAGCTTGAAATTATTTGAAATAATAGAGTCATATTTATTGAAGAAGTTCGGATGAACCAACCTCTCCCTGTATATCCGCCACTCCGCAATAGGCTTGAAAGTAGACATATCAGGAGAAGGAACTTCACTAGACATTCAGACTTGAGCACTTCTAAAAATTTTTGAATGGGCTTTTGAAGTGGGGAAGATATTTGACATGAAAAGATTTAAAACCGATGCGGGAAAACCATCGGGGGTCCCCTTTTATAGGTGTTGAAGAGACAGTTGAACTTAAAATCCGTATCCAATTACTAAGAATTCTTCTAATCAGATCTGATGGTTGAAAAGATAGCAGCAAGGAAAATTTGGTAGAATATAATCTTTTGAGGTTTTTAGAGGAAAACATTTGGATTTAATAAAACTAGAATCCAATAAATTTTAAATGACAAAAGAAACTACCAGCATGTAAAAGATGATTACGAAAAATCAAGAAAGAATCATACCTTTCAGATTTTCAGAAGAATTATTCATATTGAGAAAAATTCTTCTTGAAGAACTTTTGATTCCAAACAATAACATGACTATAGGAAAAAAACTCTATTAAAAAAATAAATTATGTATAAAATTTTTCATTAGGAAAATCTTCATTACGAAAATGTTCCTTACAAAAATCTTCAGTACGAAAAATATGAAAAAATTCTTTATGAAAAACATGAAAAACTTCATTACGAAAAAACATGAAAAGCATCATTACAAAAAACATGAAAAACAACATTACACAAAACATGAAAAACTTCATTATGAAAAAAATGAAAAACTTCATTACGAAAAACATGAAAAACTACATTACGAAAACATGAAAAACATCATTACAAAAAACATGAAAAACATCATTACAAAAATATGAAAAACTTCATTATTAAAAACATGAAAAACCTCATTACAAAAAACATTAAAAACTTCATTACAAAAGACATGAAAAACATCATTACGAAAAACAACAAAAACTTCATTACATAAAACATGAAAAAATTCATTAGGAAAAACATGAAAATTTTCATTATGAAAAACATGAAAAACATCATTAAGAAATACATGAAAAACATCATTATGAAAAACATAAAAAACATCATTATGAAAAACATGAAAAACAACATTACGAAAAAATTGAAAAAAAAAGATCAAAAAAAATGTACCCCCCCTATGAAAAAAGAGTTTATTACTGTAAGGTGAATGATCCAACAGGAAGTTATCAAGGAGGATTACCTTACAATTATCATTTCTAACTTCTGTTTAATGTATTAAAATCTATGACAGGGTAAAGATTTTGTGAAAATATCAGTGAGTTGATCTTGCGTTCCGATAATTTGAAGAATGATATCTATTTATTGTGTGTGATCCCTAAGAAAGTGATTCCTAATGTCTATGTTCATTTCATGAGAGTGATGTGCAGGGTTTTTACTAAGGGAAACAACACTTGTATTATCATAAAAAATTTTGTTTTGTTAAAACTCATACAATAGTCTGTGAGTGTGTGTTTCATCGATAACACTTTAGCACAATAACTTCCAGCTGCTACATATTCAGCTTCAGCAGTGGAAAGTCCTTCTGAGTGTTGCTTCTTGCATGACCATGAAACTAATTAATCTCATAATAAATGACAAGTTCCAGATGTATTCTATCTGTGCATTCAAAATCCACCAAAGTCAGCATCTAAAAAAAATTTAAAACAAAATCACTTGCAGAAGTATAAAAGAGTCATAAATCTATGGTTCCCTTTCAGTTACGAAAAATTATTTTCACTGCCTTTAAATTATATTGCTTACGATTTAATTGATATCTTGCACATAAGCATACTTAAAACATTATGTCTGGGGGACTAGCTATCAAGTAAACTAAACTTCCAATCATACCTCCAAAATATGTTTGATCAACTAGTTTCCCAGTTTCATCAAGATCATGTGTATTTGAGGTTCCAATGGGAGTACTTATACTCTTACTATTTTCATCTCCATATATTTTAATAAGATCTTTAATATTCTTATGTTGGGATATATATATTACTTCTAGTTTTTGAGAAATTTAAAAACCATGGAAAAATGTTATCTCCCCCATTATACTCATTTCAAACTCAGGATTCATTAGATCCACAAAGGAATCGTTTAAATATAGCTGAGTTGAACCAAATATAATTTCATCAACATAAATTTTTACAATCAAAACATTTTTCTTATCTTTCTTTATAATAAGGGTTGGATATTCATTTCCATTAACATGATTATTTTGAAGAAAAAATCTTATAAGTCTATCATACCAAGATGAGGTGCTTGTGTAAGGCTATATAAAGCATTGGTAGGTCTAAAAACATGATCAGGATGTTTTCTATCTTCAAAAGCATGAGGTTGTTCAACAAAAACTTCCTCCTAAACATAATCATTAAGGAAAGAACATTTTACATCCATTTGAAAAAGTGTGAAATTGAAGAATGCTGAAAAGGAAAGTAAGATATGAATAGATTCAATTTGGCTACATGAGCATAGGTTTCATCATAGTCTATTCCTTCTTGTTGATTATAGACTTTAGCAACTAATCTCGATTTATTTCTAACAATGATTCCATTTTTATCACACTTATTTCTGAAGACCCATTTTACTCCAATAACATAAGTTTCCGTAGGTCTTTCAACCAAGGACCAGACATTATTCCTTTAGAATTCATTTACTTCATCTTGCATAGATTTTATCCAGTCATCATCACCTAAAGCTTCATCAGTGCTTTTGAGTCTAATTGGTAAAGTAATGAAAGATGTTCTACTTAATTTATTAAGGAACTTACAGTCCCTATAGTTTTTTTCACATCACCAATGATGATATCACTAGGATGATTCTTTAGAAACAACTGATTTGAGTTTTGTAAAACCTGATCATCAACATAGGGTAGGAAATCTTCTGGAGTAAATGTTTCAGAAGTATCTTCTTGAAAATTTTCCTTATCAGAAGCATCTTCTATAAAAGGTTGCTAATCAGTTTTGGAGAACACATCCGAAGATATAGGTTGGGGTTGTTTAAAAACAAAAGGATCGGTTTCATCAAATTTGACATTTACAGTACCTTCAATAGTAGAAGTATTTTTATTGAAAACTCTATAAGCCTTAGAAATTGTGGAGTAGCCTAAGAAAATTCGATCATCCAATTGTAGTGCAAATTTTTTTCAATTATCATTAGTATTCCGAATGAATACTTTGTAACCAAAAACCATACACTAGGAATGTATATGTTTTCTACCATTCCATAACTCATAAGAAGTTTTATTAAGAAAAATTCAAATCAAAACTCTATTTGTAGTATAAAATGTAGTACTTACAGCTTCATCCCAAATATGTTTGGCCATAGAATACACACTCAGCATGGTTCCAGTTATCTCTTGAAGAATTATATTTCTTCATTCAACAACACCATATTGTTGTGGTGTTATGGGTGCTGACAAGTAATGATTAATGCTTTTTCTACTACAAAAAGTTTCAAAATCAAAATTTTGAAATTCTCCACCATGATCACTATGAATAGTTTTCAATGGACGGTTTTTTCATTTTTATCATGGGCTCTAAAAATATTGAAATAGGAAAAAGCTTCAGAATTTTTTTCTAGAAAATAGACCCACATTAATCTAGTGTAATCATCAACTAAGACAAATAAATAATACTTTCTTCCAATGCTTCTAGTTTGTGTAGGGCCAAAAAGATCCATATGCACTAACTGTAATGCATCAATAGTTATAACTTCACCAAATTATTTAAAACTCAATTTATGTTTCCTTCCATATTGACAAGGGTCAAAAACTTTTGAAGAATCAAATATAAGCTCCGGTAGATCCTTAACTAATCTTTTCATAGAAAGTTTTCATAAGTTCCAATGATATAGTGTCCTAACCGTCTATTCCATAACCAAGAATGATCCTCCATTTCATTGAGGTAAGGTATATATTGGCTTCTAAGGTCTTCTATGTTTATTGTGTAGACATTCTCTCGCCTATGGGAAGAATGAGTAAACTCTTCCTTGTAATTGCGTACTAAGCACTTTCCATTCCTATGATTCACAAGTTAACCGTCATCAAATAATTGGATTATGCTAATGAGGTTTTACTAAAGACCATTAACAAATAAAACATTGGAAATCTATGTTTTACCAAGAAGAACAATGTTACCTATACCAATAATTTCTTTCTGAGCATTATATCTGAAATTTACTTTCCCTCCTTTCGTCTTGATAATCTTTTCAAAATAGTTTTTGTTACCAGTCATATAATGGGAATATCCACTATCCATGTACCATGTATTGATGTTGGTACATTGTCTATTTTCATGAAAATAAGAAAAAGATTGGTTTTTGGAATCCAAACTTGCTTGGATATGGAAATCTCAGAAAGCAAAATTTTAGGCACCCACATATTTTTAGAAAAATAGGCTTTATGAAATATTAAAGACTGAGATTTGTTTAGGGAACAATTTTTTGCCCAATTCCCACCACACAGACACTTAGTAAAGAATGGAGAACTTTGAGGAACACAATAATTGTTACTAAAAATCGGTTTAGAACCAGTATAACGAAAACCAAAACTATTCCTTAGAGGTTGGATTTGAGAATTCATTTTATCAAAATTTTCCTTACCTATGGTAAAGTTTGATAAAAATTTCCTCAAGGAAAAGATCTCAGATATATGTTTGATAACCAGTTTCTTATCTTCTATAAGATTTTATTTGAATCTAGACCTAGGCTCGAAAACATTATACTTAGAAATTAAATTTTCTAGATCTTTAGAATGTTTATTCTTCTCAGAATTTACTTCCTCAAGATTTTTTGAAATACATTAAAAATCAACATTTTTCTTATCAAGATCATTAGAATTATCTGATATTTCCTTAGTAAGAATAGTATTCATATATTTTTGCGTATCAAGTTTTTTCACAAGTTTCGAGTTCTCAATCACAATGAGTTTGGAAAACCCAGAAACTTCTTCATAGGAAGGTGAAGTATTATCTTCATCAGAAGAAGATTATTCATCAGAAAAGTTATAATATTTATGATTAATAAGATTTTTATTTAAAGAAACATTGGTCATTGATTCTTAATTATGTACGTTATCCATTATGCAATGATTTTCAATAGGTTTTCTGGCTATTAGACCATGATTCTTATGTCCAGAAGATTCATAATCTGAATATTCACCACCACTGGCACTCCAGGTGTCATTAGCATTGAAGAATTTCTTAGCTTAAGCCTTGTATTAATTCGTTCTATTTCTCTCAGAATGCCTCTCCTTTATTATTTTTCTCTTAAGAATAGGACTATCAGGTCTTATATGTATAGCTCTCTTGAATTCATAACATGTGACTTCTAAATCATTCTTATCTTTCCTTTCATTCTTCTTAAATCTAGATTGAAAGTTCCTCTATCCAGATATCTTGTTCATCCTTCGAGCAAGATTTTCTAGTTCATTTTCTGAGGATTCAATTTCACTAGATTCATATTGGATAACAACATTCTTAGATTTGGATATGGTAACTATCTTAGGAGTCTTAGCTTTTATATGATTTGAAGTTGTAGTAAAAGAAAAACTTCCATTTCCATTCGTATACTTTATGTTGTCAACATCTATCTTCATTCTAGACTCATGTTGAAGTAGAGTTCCAAGCAGCTCATCTAAGGAAATCTGAGTAACCTTTCTATTCTCATCTATAGCTGTCCTCTTGGATTCCCACTCATTCGGCATGATGTCTATGATCTTATCAACAAGACCTTCATCGTCCAATCTTTTCACATCCATGGATTGTAAACTATTCACAATAGTCATGATTCATTGCTGCGCCTCACATATGGTTTCCACATAAGGAAAGCAAAAAACCATGATATTCAGCTCTAAGCCTGACTCTTCTTGTTTCAATGACATTGGAAGTTCCAAAGTGAGAAAAATCAAGTGTATTCCAAATACAATTTTCTGCTTCACAAGATGAAATTTGGCTATATATATTTATAGTCATGGAGTAATGAAAAGTATGGTGTACCTTATAATTCAGTTGATATTCATGATTTTCTTGATTGATATAGGTACAAACTTCCTTGTTGGGGATTTTATATCCTTCAGTAAGAATAAAGAAATTATCAAAACCAGTATTGATAATGAATGTATTCATATGATCTCTCCAATATTCATAGTCATTTCCATCAAATATAGGTGGTCTAGTTTGATTGGAATCTCTATGGAACCAACATTGCTTCCTGCCATCATATAGAAAAATAGTTTCTTTCCACAAAAACCTATCAGTAATAAATGTTTTGTAAACAAAGAAAATATTCTTAAGCAGGTATAATATAGAACAAGAGTTATCACTAAGAAAAAATGAATCTAAACATTATGAATCCGAAAAACAGATTCTAGAAAAGAATGAGATAAATTCTCTTCAGAATCTAATGATTAGATTAATTATGATTGAACCAATGATATGATACCAATTGGTGAGATGGTATGTGAGTATGATATACTCTATAATAACAAATGTTGGAGATACTGTATGGAGTATCTAATAATGCTCAAAATACAGGGGGGTATAATTGTACGCTTTTAAAAATTCAATTGGAACGTTTAAATATGGTTATGTTTAACAAGGTTAAACAAGGTAATTCACAAAGCCTCTAGTTCTACACACTTTCTTTATTCCAGAAATATGATTCCGATAATGTAAATCTGGAAAACTGGTTCTGGAAAATAAACATAATGAATATTTACAATGATAAAGATTCTATGTTAAAGAATATAGAATCTAACTAAATCAGAGTACAAGTATAAGTATGTATAAGATAGTTATACATTCCTCAACAATACAAATGCAGCGAAAAACATGAAACAAAACAAGTAAATGTAGTATGTCTTTTAACCCTAAGAGAAGGGTATCCAACAACCTTGGATAAAAGGTCCCTTGATTTATACTTTCAAGAATGTATATCTTACCCACACCAGGGTAAGCCCTCAATATAAAGATTGTATTCTGTCTTGTAATCCCCACAAGCCTTCAACATTCAGGTAGTCGTCCCTCATGTCTTCCTCAGCAAGGATGCACTCAACTTCAAGGAAGTCGACACCTCTGTCTTCCTATCCCTGGAAGCCCTCGATTGCACACAGCAGTAATCGGAGTCGCACAAAGAAAATCGGAAAAAGTAGTTCAGTACTCACAATGAAATGAAAGTCTCTCTCTAGATATCACTTCAACAGCATGTAATCTCTAGAGTCATCGAATAGTGTTGAGCTCTTTTCAAATGATCTTCTATTTATAGGCACGGCTTCAAAGGTCGTCTCCCTCCTCCAATGGTCATATTTTTCCTTGAATTTCGGAAGGACCCGTAAATGTTTCACTCAAACAACGGTTAGTTAGTAACTAAATACACGACATCGTTTCATGGAAAAACATGTGTAAGAAAAAATATGGTCACATGACCAAAATCAATATTTGGAGTGTAAGGAAATATAAGTTTAGAGTCTAACCAAAATTGAATTTGGAGTCTATAATACAAGGATATTCGGATTTTGTTTTCAAGGAATTTGAAACCTAAACTCTATAGAATTCCAGAGTCTGAATTTAAAGGAAATTAGGAATCTGGATTCACAATAATTCAGAACCTGAACTTAAAAAGTTCGGAGTCAGAGTTCATGAGAATTCAGAGTCAGAACTCATAAGAGTACGGATTATGAATTCAAAGAACTCCGAGTCTGGACTCAGAAAAGTTCGTAATCAGAATTCGTATTTAGAATTTGGAGTTAGAACATAGAAGAGATCGTGTCCAGTATTGGTAATCAGAATTCGGAGTTAGAACTTAGAAGAGTTCGTATCCAGAATTCATAATCAGAATTCGGAGTCAGATTTTTGAAGATTCATAACCAGAATTCTGAGAATTCGGATCCTAAAACAGAATGCTTCATATCTAGGTAATTATAGGAGTTCGAGGTTTTTGTTTCATACTGAATTTTATACATAGAAAAATTATGATATGAACAATGAAAACAAGTTAAGGATAAACTTCCTTAGGGACGGAAATTTTTCCTTATTGAAGTAAAACATGTGGTAAAAATGGATTTTCCATGAGATAAGGTGTTTGTGATTTTCAAAACAAGAAGGAATGGTGAATTCATAAGGAAACCTTATTGACTTAACAATCTCCCCAAAGTATGAAGGAATGGGAAAATCATAAGTAAAACTTTATTAACTCAACATATATATGTTTTTCATTTTAAGGATATAAATTAAAACTTCACACACTTCCCTGAAATGGGTTATGAAATAATCTTTCCAGTATAGGGAGGACTAGCGCCTCGTGAATCGATGTCATTCATTTTTCAATAACCATCGTTCATTGGTGGGAATAATGATATATTTTTAATTTTTATAGGATATATATAACATAATTTATATAATTATGAATCTTTAATTATTATATTAAAAATAACTTAATTTTTTTCATTTTTAGGAATATGATAACATTGTTCGTGTGTCTGGTGGACTACGACCTCACGAAGTGATGTTATTCATTAGGTATTTACATGATATGTATTAAGGATGAGGTTAATAAAAATATGAGAAATATATTAAATAAAAATAATAATATATTTAATATATATATATATATGATTTACTTTTCATTCAATTTGATATGAAAATGGAAATAATGTTCATTACTATGTACCACCTATTATCTCATTGAACGGTGTTTTTCATTTCGTATCACCACATTTTATGGATTATTATAAATATATATTAAATGAATATATATGATATTTAAGTCATTTTTTATGTTATATATATTATTAAATCACAATCCAGTTAATAGGAAAAAAATAACATGCCAAAACATAGTCAACAAAGAAGGTAATTAACACCCAAAATAATGAAAATAATGAATGATTATTAATAAAAGGGTGATAATATGTAATAAATGAATAATATATGATATCATAAATATTAATATTTTTACTTTATTTGTTAATTACCTGTTTAAAGCCACTATATAGGATATTAAATAAAATATGACCAAAAGGACACTGCGAGTAAAGGGATTTCAACTCAATTTCATTTCATTGAGGAACATTGTAGTATTATGAACCTAATTAATTTTATGTGGTGTATATAATATCCCTTTAAAATGTAATATAATAACTAATTAAATAACCATGGTATTATAAGTATCAATTAGAATTATTTCATCTAAGATTTTTTGATCTTAGAGTTACAAAGTAGTAAAGAAATTTCATAACTCATTTTCTTTTCATTGGGTTTTGATAATTCTACCTTATCATAAATATTATAAGATTATATTTATAATTACTTTTTAATATATATATTTTTTTACTATTATTTTATGTGTATTCACTTTTGATAAAAATAATTGATTTATTGATTAATTATCACATCATCATTATGGTCATTTTAAGGGTTTATTTCAAAATCTCATAATAATCAAGATTATTTATTATTGAATTTAAATTAAATGAAATTACATGATCATTGATTAATAATACATCTAAAATTTTTATAATAGGGTTATTTCTGAGCTTTTTCATGCGAAAATACCATTTTTCACTATTAGGTGCATAAAATTTTTTAGAAAATGTTTTAATAAAATCCTACTCCATATCTCTCTTCGGTCGGAAATATATTATATTACCAAACCTTATTTTCTAAAATTGTATTGAAAATTATTTCTTTATCCTTATAAAAATTATTAATTAAAATATATCTTACAAATTTGTTATTTTTACAACTTTTTTTCAAAGGAATCTTCTTGTCTCTTTTGGTACAAGGAACTTTTCTAACCTTTTTCCATGAAAAATTAATGTTCTTTATGGAATGAATGGAATTTCCCACCGACATGATCAACATTTCTTTGAATCGTCCCGTTCATGTTTATGGTGAAATTTTTATAAAACATTTACTTAAATATTATTTTCAATGAATATTATTTAAAAAATTTACAAATAAAAAGGGTAATTTCCTCCAATATATATATATATATATATTACTGTATTAATCTTATTAAATGACAAAGAAACATTATTATTAATCCAGTGGGTAGATGTTATATTGATAGCACCCTTTTTCTTTTTTGGATAGTTTTTGTTAATTCAGACTAAGGGGAGTATTAACATTCACTTCGTTAATTAATTTTTTAATCATTGACATTCCATTGAAATGACATCTTTTGTGTCATTATTAGACATTTAATTTACCTGAAATATTTTCTTTATTTATCACGGATAAGAATATTTACTTATTAATATACCATTTTTACAGATAGTGTTCACATTGAATGTTATTTTATTTTCTATTAAAATATTAAGGAATATGTATTCATCACATACTATGGAAATTTAATAAGGAACATTGTTTGTGAATTAAATGGATTATTTGATATTTGAGGAATATTTTAGATTTGGGTGGTATGGGTTGTGGACTGTTTAAATTTATAACCTCAACGACTCAATATTCTCATAGGAAAAATCAATTTTATAGCCTCTACAAAATGTTTTTCACCTAGTATGTTTATAATCGTCATGTGAAAGGACTTGAGGGTAGAGGTACTATTTCCCTTGGAAACATAGCATCCAATATTTTATAATTTCCTTCATTAAAATTTTGTTTATTTCAATCTTGGATATTTTAACTAGTATATAATCTCCGAATTCATTTATTTTTTATTTATTTACCTTTCCATAATGGGTTTTCCTTATCAAGTTATTTAAATAATATGTGTTCTTAGTTATTTACCTTTCCATGTTGATTATTTTCATTGATTTATTATATATTTTGATGTACTAAACCCTTGTTGGGAATT
This sequence comes from Viscum album, assembly GCA_963277665.1. NCBI lineage: Eukaryota > Viridiplantae > Streptophyta > Magnoliopsida > Santalales > Viscaceae > Viscum > Viscum album. Next base: position 499,256,654 of record OY728133.1, read on the forward strand.
TTATTTCAACCTAATTGTATTTCATTTCACATATATTATGTTAAGTTTAATATGAATTATATGAATGGATATTCTAGATGGATTAACATTATTATAAAAAACAATTGTTGTATTTTTTCTTTTCCAAATGTAATATAAGATTCGTGTATGTATCTAGATTTTCATTACTATTAAATTGATAGGTAATTTGGGAATAAATTTATTATATCTTAGAATAATTTAATGGTAACAGGAAACGGATACATGATTCTAGGTTTGGGGTAGCTACACATGATCTAATTAAGGGTAAACCATGTTACTATTACACAGTTCAATTTTTGTGTAAAATGTTATTAAAACCCTTTTTTCATTTTTATTATTCCACTATATCAACTAGTAAAAATTTTTAGGGATATTAAATACTGAAAATTCATGAAAAAGATTCTTTAAATCATTTTAAAGGCTCTATCTCTTAACAAAAATAATTTTAAACCCGTTGCATTAAAAATATGTGTGAAACAACTAACTAAAAGGTCATTCTAATTATGTGGTTTTTATTCTATAACTTCCATGTGTTTTCATTTTAAATAAAATACATAAAACATTAATTAGCTGTATTTATTGGTTTCCCCTAAAGAATATTTATGAGTTTTTTAATTTAGTAGAAGAAGATCATGTTCCTTATCTTTTTTCCATTCTTTTTTTTGATATTGAAACAAATTCCAAGGATAGTGTTTCTATGTAGTTCTATCATTTTCTAATTTTTTATTTCTAGAGAATTCATGGATATGTGTTTATTGTTTTAAAACACAAGTTATATGAATGTTTACCTTGAAATACCTCTTATTTGATACTATTTCTAATAAACTAAACATGGCATGATTTCTTTTAATATTATGGATTCCCTTGGTTATTATATAAAATTCATATTGATGTTAAAATTTTATATATATTTTATTTTTTCTCTATTTCCTTTTCAAATATATTTTAAAGGACACTTTTGTAAAACTGATGGATTAGATTTTATATTGATTTCTAAAGAGAAATTACTTAATTTAAATGAAATTTTTAAATTTATGAACTATTTTCCACATGGTTTTAATTTCTGTAATTTTTGAAATGACCAATATTTCTTTTTTAATGATTAATCTCATTGTTTAAAAAATATTCATTCATGGGTGATTATAAATAAATGAATTTTTACGTGGAAAAATGTGACGAACCATGCTATTAAATGAATTAAGACATTTAAAATTCAAAACATCCATTGAATAATTTATTTGTGTTTTTGAAATAAAGGATTGGTTTAAAGGTATATTTAAAATCCTGGTAATGAATTGTAAAATGAAATGAGTATGATTAGAATTCATTAATATTGATTTGGAAAAAATGGATTGAGTGAAATTAAGGATACTTGTTGCCCCAATAGGAAATTTGTGATGATAGTTTCTTTTGATAATCCCTTAATATGGATTTCATGATTCTCGTTATTCCCATTGTTGGGTATTTAAAAATGGATTAATAACTTTGAGGGATTTTGGGGTTATCTAGATATATTATCTAATAATGATTTAAATGTTTAGTTATTAGGCCCATGTTAATATTGATAACGATACCCATTGTGATCTTTATAAGGTAATTATCTCAGTCGCATTCATTTACTGGTCATGTGATCCTATGTATTTTGATAATAAGACCTATATATATTATTTTATAGTGGAATCACACCCCATTTAATGAATCTATTGAGAACATGATATGTTTAGGATATGGAGGTTCCTATAGAAAATCGGGTGTCTATGGACTTGGTTTAATTGAGACCCAGATGAATTGGTGTAAGGATGATGATTGGTCCTAAATTTGTTATTAGACTAACTATGGTAGACTCACTATAATATCTAGGTTACACCAATGAAATCTTTATATATCATAATTGATACATGTAAATGTTTTTTACATTATATGGAACTAGATTTTCCTAGCCTGGTTGATTAGAATTCTTGATTTATTCTCTTATTGGGATATTACCCATTGAATCAATTTTATTGAATCATGTATTCTTATTCATATATGGTGTGAGTTCTTACCCTTTCTTTATTTATCATACTTTATCTTGTGAAAAGGGTTTTAAATATTTTTAATGAAAAGTTTGTTTTTAAAATTATGAAAGGGGATGTTTCAGTGTTTTGGTTTTGAAACCGAATTTAAAATTATTAAGATTGGTTTTTTTTATAGAATATTGTTTTAATACGATCTTTTAAAGTTTATTTATCTTTTATGAAACATAATATCCTTATTATCTCTTATTTTTATCTATTTTATCACTTCGTAATTAAAATATATTTTAACAACATAAAATATTTAGTGAAATACTTTTGGGATGTGTAACTCTAACACTTCATGAAACATTTAGTTATTTTCATGATTTATGATCTTATAGAATGTGTTCATGTTCTAATCAAATTTTTTTGTGGGTTCATTCTTGGTTAGATAAGTTCAGGTGTATTAGGTCATGATCTGTTGCCGTGCATAACCCGAATATAGGTTTTGGTTGATTTTTTATTCATTCATTTTTTTATCATCTCCTTATAGCCTAATATGGTTTTACTGATTTATTTATATGATAATGTCTTTTCATTTTACTTTGAATTTTTATTCTTATGTTTTTTTCTGAAATCATTCCCAATGTAAATTTCTGGATGCCTAGGACTTTTTTAGGACATAGGGACAAGTAACACTCCTCAGATAATTGGGGAAATGGTTTGGGTGCTGGTTTGGATTGTATTTTAGGCCAGTTCATCTCAAATGGTATTACAGGAGGATCATTCCAGAAATAAAGAACTTTTCCATGAAATGCATTATATTATTTAGTGTGTCATATGTTAATAATGAGATTATGAATGTATTAGGAATCTATAGGTGATTTGTGATTGGTAGATTTATCACCACCTCTTCATGATGATAGTTTAGTTACCATTTAATATGGGGCTTGATTTTTTATATTTAGTTTTTATTTCCCTAAAAATAAATTAAATTCAGATTCCTGATGATATTATCTTTGACTTTGAGAATCTATTGTGTGTTTTGGGTAAGAATGGAAATATCACCAAACTCACAGATTGACTTCATGATCTATTAAACTATAAGGAATTGATGTGAATAATATGTAATTCAATACAACAATAGTTGTGAGGTATGTGTGTTGTTTACCAACCCATACATCCAATATAGGCATAGTTCTAAGAAAACCTAAACTAATTCTAATGTAAATTTGATTCCAAAATGACTTCCTCTATCTGATGTTAGTTTGGATGTTTTATTACAGGAATGAACATTTTAGTTTTCATCTATTTCATGCGCTTATTTTTCATTTTCAACATAAAATCCCATTGTTTATTTTTAATGTCCATTAAAATCCCAAATTGGTGGCATAAAACTATGTTATTTTAGTACTTTGAAAAATGTTATCAATTACAAAAATGTGGGTTTTTTATAGAAAACTAGGTCCAAAAACTGATTTTAAAAAACTCATGTGTCATGCATTAAGGGAATTTTTTACAAAGAAATTTTTTATTGTAATGGATTTGTAGTGGAAATGGTTTTAGAAATAGAATAGGTGATTAATTCTTTTGAAACCAAAAAAAACATTTCCATAAAATCATAAATTAATTTCTAAAACAATAACATATTTATAGTAAGAATTCACATTTAATAAGAAAGTGTGATTTTTATAAATAGGGAAAACTTATTAAATTTTAAATTGACGATTCATTGATAAATGTGGTGTGTGGCCTCTTTGAATGATTTATACATGATTATATTTTTGTTTCATATTATTTTAGACTTGAGTTGATGGGTCGGTATTTTGTGATGTCCAAAAATTTCCCCATGAATTTTTTCCAAAAAATATATATAGTTTATTCACTTGTACAATGTTCCAACTAATAATTCACCTTTTTTCAGAAGCGGAATCTCATATATAAAATGTTACCCAAACTCTGAATTGGGTGGTCGAGTTGTATCCTTAATAGTATTTGGACCCCATATAGGTTTTCATGGATCATTTAAAACCTTTTTAAGTGGTTCAATGGGTTTCCTCTAATATACTAAAGTGTATTGAATAAGTTTAGGTGATATTGGATTATATCAAGGCCGCTGATTCTCTAAGGGTAAGTAATATCAACCCTTTTTTTGTGGGACCTGGATGTGAGTGGTGAGATGTCAATATTCCTTCCTATTAGTATAAATGAATGTATTGGGAATTTATCATGTCAATCTTCATTCTATAGAATTTCTCTATGGATGTAATGAATATGAATGTTTTTAAGATCACGATTTTCGATCAGGGTGAGATACTAGTTGTGGAGTATTCCATAAAATTCTCATGTTATTTATTCTTCTGACATAATCATATTTGTAATGACTACCTTAAGGCTATATATTTCATAAAAGGTATTCAACCAGAACAGAAAACTATTATCTTAGTATTAGCCTATTCAACCACTTAAAATATGATACTTGAAAAGTAATTTTTAGTAGAAGAAGATATATAAAGAAACAATAGGGGAAGAATGAATTGTTTATAGTTGGATTTGGTGGAGATTTCCTATTGGATAAATTATAGAATTTATTTGAGGAGTGATAGTATTATCAGAAAAATAATATTTTTTGTGTTTCTAGCATGGAATAAATTTTTATTCTATAAATTGATGTTTGACATCTTTTATATACTGTAAAAAGTTTGGAAGCATTTGTTACATTAAAAGGTTATGTAATATAGATCACTAAAAAGGATTTTACAATCAAAAACCATCAGCTTCTGACTACATGGTAGAAGATTATTCATGATAACAAGGATCCATCATGGGGTCTTCAAGCAAATATTCTCACATATTAGAGGATCTATAGGTGGTGATTTAATTTACCCATAATGATGTTTATAATATCACAATAGAGTTTGTTTTGAGTTTTCCTTCTTATATCTCATCAGTCCTACTGATTCTCTTATTCTAGGGATATGTTGTGAATTTTTTGGGTCCTTTGTGGATGTTCTATTATGGTCTTCACTTGTAATCAATATAGTGGGTTTTTATCTTGTTATGTATTTTTTTGTGACTTGTGTGTGCACACTTTTGATTGGTTACCCTCCATATTGATCGTTTTTAGTCCATCATGTTTGTAGTTTTCCTGGATATAAAAGGTAATCTTGTGTTGAGAACCTCTAGAAGTATGATTATTCATCTTCAAACTCCCTCCTACTTATGCCTTCCATGATTTCCTCTATATTTTCAATTTGGACACCATTGGTTTATCATTGTTTCTTTGGAATCATCTAGTTTTTTCCTTGATGGTTGGAGATCATTCTTAATATGATAGACAATATCCCTCATGATAGTCTATTTCCCTATAGTAAATTGGACATATTGTTACAATATTATTCTAGTTGGAATTGGATTGGCCTCAGAAATGTACACAGGTTATTAGGATGATTTTGATTACTGATAGAACAAGAACTCCCGTGGTGATGGTGTATATTTAATGGGCACATAAAGGGGTCATGGGTAGTGGTGTAAGTCCTTGATTTCCATTGAGTACATGAGTAGATTATAAATCCTTATAATTTGTGTGATTTAATTTTAAATGGGTTTATCATAGATGGATCTTGAAATCAATGTCCTTTTTGGAATAATTGAGTTGTTTTAGATGGTCTATTCTTTAAGATATCAGTTTTAGCTCTTCGATTTTTCATGTTGATGTGTGATCAAATTCCATTCTTTGAGTTGAAGATATGTTTTTTAGGATGTTTTTTACTCATGTTCCACATTTTAGTGAATCATTAAATTATTGGGAGACCTTTTCTTGGACTCCAGTTATTTCATGGTATTATATGGTTCCCCTTAGTGTTGTTGAGTTTTTTGGAGACATGTGTTGTTTATGAAGCTTTTCATGATAATAATATTTTTGGGTGACACTTTTTTTATTATCATAGACTATCCATCTCATGATTTGATTGTGGAAGTAAATTCTGTCATAGAATTTTTTATCATCCACATTTGAAGATTTTTGTGAAAAAATCAATATATTTGGGTGAATTTTAACAACCATGTTTTATAATAACTAAAGGCCAATTTATTTTATTTTGGAAGAATTGTTGGAGAGAAAATTAATTAATTTTAAGATTATTTTTACCCTTATTCATGTTATAGGGGTTTTGTAGGGGTAAAGTGCTTCCTGGCCTTATGTAAGTTGGTTTTTACAATTTACATAAGGGTAAATCCTTATATATTTGTGGTTTATAAGTGAAGGGTGTTTTTAAATTAGTAACATATGGTTAAGCCAGTTGGATTATGTGTTTCATAAAGGTAATACATTGTATCCCTTAGTTGTGTAAGGTTAATCAAATTTGTTAATGCATTATGTAATAGTAATGTGATGACGCATAAGGGTACTCTTATGTAGTGTAAGGGTAATCATGGGCCGTGTAAGGGTAATCCAAGACACTATCTAAGGGTATACAAGCATTCCAAGGGACACAAAAAGGTTTGGATGACCTAAAAATGATTAAAGATAATTTTATATATGCTGCATTAGGGTAAGGTAGGAGTTTTTTAATGGTATATATGGGTTTTAAAAATACATGTAAGGGTAACTAAGAACTATATAAAGGCATCCTAAGATGAAAAAGGGTATTCCAAAAAGGTGTACAGGTAACCAACTACTACGTAAATCTAATCTAGTGATTCTAAAGGCTGTTTAGGGGTAAACAGATACTCATTAAGGTATGTCAGCATTCACGAACGATGTAAATGTAAAACCCCTAACCCCTAAATGAGGTATAAGAGCTATATAAGGGTAAAGAATGTAACCCTTATGCAGTGCCTTTTTTGTGTAAACTATTTTAATAAATATTATTTTTCATATCTTATTCCCCTAAATCAACCAGTATTTATTTATAGTGATTTTAAATTTTGTAAACTATAGAATATTATCCATTAGCTGATTATAAAGGTTGTATCCCCTATCCAAAATGAATTTAAACCTTCACATTAAAAATTATAGTGAAATTCAAAATTAAATTGTTACTTTAGTAGTAAGATTTTAACAATGAATATGCTAGGAGTTTTTATTTAGAAAATAATAAAAAAAAATTCACTACCATTGATTTTTGGATTTCCTCTAAAGAATGTTTTGGGTGTGTATATTTATTATAAAAACATCCATTTTCATTACCTATCTAATAACCGTGTTTTGAGTCTCTTTAAAATTAATATGTAGGTGTTTTTTTTGTATTTCTTGATTATATAAATATTTATTTCTAGAAAAATCATGGATATGTGTTCCTTATTTTCTAAAATATGTTTTAGGAATTTTTACCTTGAAAAAACATTATTTGGTCCTATTATCTATGAATTCAACACTTCATGGATAGGTTTTTAATGAGGTGTATTCCCTGGGATACGATCAATATCTCCTCTTACTATTTTATAATTTTATGAATTCTATGTTTGTTTTTATTCCTTTTAAAATATCTATTTACATTTATTTTGGTAAAAGTGAGGGATTTGTTAGGATATTTATTTCTATAGTGAAATTACCCAACTTAAATGAAATTGGAGATTTATTAAATTTTTTCCACATAGTTTTGAATGTCATAATTTTTCAAATTACTGTGATCCCTTTTTAAATGATTATTATTCTTGCTCATAAAATAGTAATTTTATGATGATTATAAATAAAGGATTTTTCATGTGAAAATGTTTGTTGAAACATGTCTTGAAAAAGATTAAATCCATTAAAATTATAAAACATATTTTGCAAGCCTTAATTTTGATTCTGGAATAAAGGATTGGATTAAATTTTTTTTGGCCTTTTGATGATTACTTATGAAGGAAAATTATTATGATTAACCATATATAATGAATATTGTTAATTAAATTCTTGATTTAAATAAATTATGGCCGATAGACCATTTGGAACTTTATTATGATACTATATTTTGATAATCCTTATATATGACTTACTTGATTACTGATATTTCAATTTATAGATGTTTAAAAAGAGAATATTCATTTCGAGGGAGTTTAATGTGAGTGAGATATATAACCCAATAATTATTGAAAAGTTTAGGGCTTAGTTCCATATTGATTTTGATAAGAATACCCTTTGTGAATCTTGTCACTTAATTATAACAAACCTGATATTTTATTACTCAATTAAACAGAGTTTATAACATATAATTAAGTTGATACAACATAGAAGATCAATAGGTCTAGTGTATTTTGGACTTAGGATCATTACATAACAACATAAAACATTAAATACTACATCTTTATTGAATAAATCCATTTACATGACCACTAAATTGCCTCGTACTTTTCATTGCATGGGATAAATGAGGACATGCATTAGAAAAGGGTGAGCTATAAAGCCCAGTAAGGGAATAATAATAGAACAACATGAGGAGTAAAAAACATGTTATACAATGGTAATATAAATATAAAACAAGATAAGTATATACATATAGGTGTGATAAAGCATAATAATCATTACATGGAAATGTGGCAACAACACTTAACATGGAATTAGCATGAGACAAGTCTCATTTCACATGGAGCATAAGTAAACCCTTATCGCACATGAAGCATGAGTAAAACCTCATTTCAAATGAATTTTCATGAGTAAAACCCCATTTCACATGACATATCATGATAATATACTTTACCCAATGCATTAGGGCTCTATAAGGGTGAACCCTTCTTAAACATTTCATTTCATGCATAAGTGTGCCACATGGATCATAAAACATTGAATATTTCAACATAATCAATTATTTAATGATAAAATAATGTGGAATACATACATGAAACTCTTTAAAAAGTAAGTAAATGTGCATAAAGGTGACTACCGTTAATAGATAAATGGGCATGGTATTCACTACACAATGACTTTGGCTTGGAAAAGATGAGTGCAATATTGGCATCATAACGACGTGACATAAGAACTCATAAAAATGGTTGATGATATAGAAAAGGGTGTCTCATCATATTTACAGGACATGAAAAGTAAGGGGGTCATATATATACATGTCCCAAAAAATTTAATGGAATTTAGATTTCCTGATATAAAATAATTGTTTGAATGTAAATGATGAGAGATAAGTTTCATTCAATATTTCGGCATAGTAACGGGTGTACATGGGAGGCATTTAATGAGAGAGAAAGGGGTATCCCATAATTCAAACCTAAATAGGGCAGTATGAGGAAGGTGAGAAACCATACCCCAACATTTATAATTGAAATTATAAGGGCATAACAACTTAAATAATATTGGACAAAAACGAGAAAGGAAAAAAACCCATAACTGGAAGTGTGCTTCCAAAGTCTTGAGAGAGGATTGAGAGAGGCTTCTTGGGAGATTTGGGATCCTTTGGAGGATTCTAGAGAGAGGAGGGAAGAGGTTCGATGAACTCCAAAGGCTTTGAGTGAGGAGGAATTGGGAGATTGGGTGTGTTTATATAAGAAAGGAGAGGTAATTCTTTATTATTTATGTTTGGGACACCTCGCATTAAACTAATCCAAACCATAAACCCACTCATGATTTTTTCCCATGTGTTTTGACAAAGGGAACTGGAAAACTATATTTTATAAGTCCAAAGTCCTAAATTATTAAAATAATGGGGTTTATTATGTGGAGGTGAGTCACAATCCCAAGGAAAAAAATTTAAAAAGACAAGATATTTAATAAGTGTTGACGGGTCTACTAAATCTTTTTAAAATAAATCAAACAAAACAAAAATCACATTATTTTAATGGTAAAACATATATTGGCCGAAAATAATATTTTTAGAATTTTATTACATCACTATTAGGACATTATGTTGTCATAAAATTATACGATCATTTATATTTAATAAAAATTAATTCAATACTAATAATAATATTTTATGAAAATATTATTTGATTCAAAAATCCATTAATTCCTCAAAATAAATTTCTTAGTTGAATATTATCTAAAAATAATATTTGTTCTTTAAATACTATTTAAAAAGTAACAATAATAAAATGAAACTATATTCATTATTATATAAAAAAATAATGTACATAATCATAGTACTAGGGTCTTGTTACATAACCCCTTAAAAGACCCACATAAGACCGAAGGGTTAGGTGTGTGATGGTGACAAACTCTTAGGGTGGATCAGATAACATCGCTTGGGTGGTAATCTCAATCAACATCCAATTCTCCCATAGGAGGTTCCACTCAATCATAACATGATCAAGCTCAGATTGATCTTGGTCAAGAGAAACCCCAACGATGGATCCTCCTTTTCGAGCTCTGAAAAATGGGATTCATATGGGGAAATTCTATTGGTTGTGGTCATCGCTTCCTTCGTCTTAGTAAATTGGATTTCTTAAAGCCCATATTTATAAGAATCATGTGATCATTGTTAAACGAATATAATAGCAATGATAAAAAATCATAATGGTATTTTAAAATCCAAAAACATAAAACAAAATTAGTTTATATGTTGTATAACCATTTCACATATTAAGACATTTAATTAGATCAAGAGGTATTTTCTTTAACAAAATTTTGGGTCGTTACACTAATTATCTCACCCTACATATCTTTTTTGTCCTGGGAATCTATGTATTTATATGATATTCCCTAAATTTATACATTTCTAGTTGACTCACTCTCAACCTAGTGGATCAATGGAGAAAATTATAGGTTGATTCTATGGATGTGGATCTGAAAAAGATAGTGTATGCGGAATTGTTTTGCTTGAGACACATGATAATTGATGTAATCTCTGCGATCAGACATGATTTATTTATCATCATTACAATGGTAGAATCACTATAATATCTAAGAAATACCAACAAAACACTTATACATTATAATTGATACCTAGAAATATTTTTTTTCACTACTTGGAACTGAAGTATCCTTACATGATTGATTACGATTCAAAAAAATTCTTCTTATTTAGATGATTTAACATAAATAAATTGTATTTACTATTGTAAAACATGTTGAGATCTATCTAAATTTGATTTGTTTTATTGATTTATCTAATATTATCTTGTGAAATGATTTTCAAATATTTTCAAGAAAAGGTTTGGTTTTTAAATAAAGAAATTTCAAGATTCCTACTTTGGGTTTTACAAATGATTTTGAATCATTTAATGTTATGTAGTTAAAACTTCATCTTGTTGTATTATCATATTTATTTATTTATGTTCCTATTATTTAATTTAAAGGCTTCTTCCATCTTTTTTTAATTTAATTTATCACATCTAAATTACCATATGATGTAACTATGTAGAATATTTAGTGAAATACTTATAGGATATAAAGATCAATACTTTATTGTACCATTTTGTGTTTTAATCCATTATGATATTATAATAGGTACTTCTGTTCTTGTTATATTCCTTTGTGGATTCATGTTTGGTTGGTCGAGGTACTGTTTCTTGGGTTATGGTGAGTGGTAATGTACCACTAAGAAACTGGTTTTGGTAGTATTGTTCTTCTTTTATTTTTTATCATCTAATTATAATGTGATAGTTTATTATTTATTTATATCATGGTATTTATATAGTGTTATTTGTATTTATTTCATACATTGTGGGAGAAATAATTCCCAAAGGATGATTCTAGATGCCCATGTGATTATTTCTAGCCCATGGCTATCAAGAACACTCTTTAGGTTTGTTGGAAAATAGTCATGATGCCAACATAGATGGTATTATGTGTTGGTTCTTCATAAATTACTTCTATATTACATTGCTGGATAAAAAATAGCCTGAAAAACTTTATTACACCCCTCATAATAATTTATGAATTCATTTTTCAAATTCTAGTGAAAATAAACAATAAAAAATGGTGGTCTTAGATGTTAATGGTAACTTCTTGATCTTTACTTTAAGGTATGTTCTTTGGTTTGTGATACATTCATTCAGTTCCAGATATATTAGAGACCATCTAATCTCTTTATAATGTATTTTTGTTTTATTTAATTATGTCATGAATACATGGATCATTTGTATATGTACAAAAAATAATCTATTTGAATTTGGTTACATGGTGTAATCAGCTATGTGACCATTCACCTATGTAGATTGCATATATGGTTGAATCATGAATGAGAGACTTCATCTAAAATAAGTTGGTTACATTGATGAATTGAGTATGTGATAATTCAGAAATGTGAATTTAGTTACATGGCTAAATCCACTACAAGAATCATTTATGGGACTATTTGGTTAGGTGAATCAATTATATGTAAAAATTAGCTATTTTAATCATCTACATCACATTTCAGATAATTGGATAACTTATATGGATGAATCAGCTTCATAAATCATCTACATGACTATTCATCGATGTCAATTCACCAATCATCTCGGAACAATTAAGGTTTTCTATGAAAAAATAATGTTTTTAAATTAATTTTTTTTGTTTTTGGTCTTCTAAAACAACTTGTAGTGCATTCTTCTTGATTTAAAAATATATAAGTCATGGGTAATGAATTATTTTAATCCATTAAAATTTTTAACTCTTGTATTGAATGTTCTAAATCTTACACATCCAACATTTCATTAAAATGGAAAATTAATTGTTTTTTTTCTGGGGATTTAAATCAGTGCCCCAAAACATCTCTTTTTTTCAATTTTTCCTAAAGCTCTAATACCTTTGATTTTAGATCACTTTTATGGAATTTCATGAAATCCATAAGCTATTTTATAAATTAGATTGTGTTATAGGTGGTTTTTTTCTTCTTTACGATGCATGGAACTCCACCAATTGTTGTCCAAAATCCCTTGTTAGGTGTTCTAAAATTCTTTAATCAAGGTAAGTGTTTTCTGTAACTTATTGATCCTATATTTCATTATTTATTGAAAATTTATAGAATCATGTCTGTCACATTTTAATACATGTTCTGTTACTGTTGACCTTGAAATACTACATGACATCTTATTTGATCTTATTCTCTATGAATTGAATAAGGCACAAACATAATTCTCATTATTTTGAATCCTCTTAATATTTATAATTTATTTAATTACATGTTTTTTTCTTTCAATTAAATTTTATTTTAATGTCTGTTTTTATTAAGTAAATGGATTTATCCATGTTTTGATTTTGAATGTGAAATTACATGTTTTAAATGAAAAGCTTGTGCACCCACGTTTTGAAATGTCTCCAAACCATTAAATTTAAAAATAAATCCTCTGAATACATTATGGATTTTCAACGAAATTCTCTGTTTAAAGGCCCATTTGGATTTTTTATTGTGATTCATGAAATGATGTGGTTACAGAAAACATTTTATTTTTGATTTTGGGAAATGGTTTCAAATGAAATGGAATAATTTTGATGGATTGGTTGGAACTTTTTGATGGTCAGCCCTTAATATAATTCCTAGTTATAAGTTACATGATTCTTGTAATTCCCAGTGAAGGGTGTTAAAATAGGGTTTATACACATTCAAGGTGTTTTATATCTTTTGACTAGTCATGGGAACCTATATAGTTGGATGAGATGACATGGATTTATAATTTTCTAGTAGACTCATACCTTATCTAGTAAATATATAGATAACATGATATGTTCAAGATATGACATGTATCTAATAAAGCAGGAGTCCATGGAATTACTTTCCATGAGGCCTTTTTAGATTTTATGTAAGATTGATGATTAGTCATAATTTATTTTTTAGTTTATTATGTTCTCTATGGTGAACTCACTATCAAATATAAGTTTTAACCATTACATCCTTACACTTGATAATCGATAAATGACAAACATCATTTTTAATACTTGGGAATGATGTTTATTTTCATGATTGATTACCATTATTGATATATCTATTTATTGATATGATGAACCTTTGATATATTATATTCAATCTTATACATTTTATTGATATATGGTTCAGGATATTAAATTTTATTTAATTATATGACATTAGATTATGTAATGGTTTTAAAATAATATTTGGTAAGGGTTTTTTTTAATTATGGAATAGAATATTGTCAACATTTCCCTTAAAAATAATATTAAAATGCTTAATTTTTTATTTTTTATGAAACTAATCCTGTTGAAATGTACTCTTGATTGACTTAGTTACCTATTATATAACATAAATAAATTTTCAATCATGATTTAGACTCTATTAACACATATGAATTACCTTATAAATAACTACATAGAATCATCCGTGAAATCCAACTGGGATATGTAGCTCACACCCTTCTTGTATCGTTATATTTCAATAGCCTCTATATTCCATTAGTATGAACATATGTTCCAATAATCCTATTTTTTAAAATTTAACTTTGTTGTACAAGGGAGGGAATCATGGTTTATGGTTGGTGGTTGGGGACCAAAAATAATTGAGTCTTACTTCATTTTTTTTACGTTGAAATTTTGTATCATCTCATTATGGCATGATTTTTTTAGGCTGATTTAATTATTATTTCACCCATGCTATTTTGGTAATTTTTATCATTTATTTTGGGTTAAATCATTCCTAATCTTTGTTTTTTGGATTCTAGGGAACTATTTGCAAAACTGTGGTGATCGAGAATTCTATTGGAGTTAGTGGAGAATCAGATCGAAGATTGGATTAGATGTTATCCTAGGAATGTTCATTATACATAGTAGCAGAGAGGGTCATTCCATAAAAGAAATTAATTTTCCTTGTAAATACATTATTTTATTTATTTTGAGTTATGGTAGAAAAAATATTAAGAATTTGTGGGTACTCAAGAGTTAGTTTGTGAGTTGGTGCATGAACATGAACTCTCCAAGATGATACTTGATTTACTAGGTATAGTGGGGGATTAATTCTTACCATTGACTTATTAGATCATAATTATAAATTAGATATAGATTCATGATGAGATTATATATGATTTTTCAAAACTTTTATGAGATTTAGGTCGAAGCAGAAATATGATAATATTTTCAATTTACCTTCACAATCTATTAATCTTTGAGGAATCAGTGTGATTGATCTCGAATTCAATGTACTAACTAATGTGAGGTTCATGAGTAGTTAACTATCCCATGTGACCAATAAATACATAGTTCCACTATAAGATAAACACGGTGCCATGTCTATTTGTTTACAAAATGGCTTCACTCATGAGAGGTTAGTTTCATGTCTTTTAGTTTTTAGTGGAAATATTAGGTGTGGTCTATTTAAAACTCATGTTCTTTTAAAAAAAATTATCCCTTCGGTTATGATTTTAAATCCATTGTGCGATCCAAATTGTCGAATGAAACAAATATTATATTAGTTCTTTTAATAGTTTATTCAATTAAAGAAACATGTGATTTAAAATATATCGTGGTTGATAAAATTGATTTTCAAATACTCTTATGGGATAAAAAAATGATTTTAGAAGAAATGTTTAATTGTAATTTGATGTTTTTTATTAAAAATGATCACATATTTTGAAACCATGTAATAATTTCCATGGGCTGTTAAAGGAATTTTCGAATTTATGATTCATTTATATGACGATTTAGAATTTTAGGAATATTTTAATGTTTTAAAAGAAATTAAATATTTGGAACTTTTAAATCACGGTTTTTTTGATAAAAGTGGTTTGTGGATTTTTTATAATATTTCAATTTTATTTGTATTTTATTTTGGTTTATTTATGTTCGAGTCGATGAGCTTATGTTTTGTGATTACTAGAAATGTCTCCCAGAAATTTTTAAAAGAAAGACATAATATTTATTCAATGATCTATTTTTCATTGTAGTACATAAATATTTTTAGAGGATTCCACTTTTGTTGGAGACTCTATATAGAATCTAAATTGAGTGTTGGAGTCAAAAACTTCATTATATTTGGACCCCGCCCAAGTCTTATTAGTTCATCACCCCCCTTATTATGGAGGTGATAGCAGTTATCTTGAAGCAATGAAATTGATTTAATAAGTTGAGGAGATCATTGATTATCTCAAGACTCCTAAATTTATAAGGGCAATATCTATCAACTCCTTGTTTGAGGGGCCTCAACAAAAGTGGTGAGAATTCAAGATTCCTTCTAGAATATATGAAGTATTTTCATGGGAATTAATTAATTAAATCTTTATTTAGTAGCACATTCCTGAGGAAGTGAACAAGGATAATGTTTTTGAGCTCTTGGTTTTCAGTTAATGGGAGCTAACCGTTTTATAGTATGCCGAGAAATTCTCATGTTCATTATGTTTCTTGACTTAAATTGATGAGGATTACACCATTAAGGATATCTATTTCATGAAATGTCTTCACCGAAACCTTGATAATATTATCTATGGGGTATGCCTGACCTCTTGTTTATTATTTCTTCATAGGTTATTCTCAGTCGAAGAACAGAAAGAAAAGAGACATGAATTTTTCAATTACTTACATATAGTTAACTTAAGTTAAGATGTTCCATCTGATGGATCACCATTTTTGGTTGAGAAATTAAAATCTTATTGTAAAAATAATATTCCTAAATTATTCATCTAGTTTGGTATATCTTTTCATTTTGAGTAGTCATTTTTGAAATCTCTGACTGTTTGAAAATAATGTGGCTACATGGGTAACCTTAAGTTTCTCTCTATGTTGGGATACCTAAATTGGATGTTTTAGTGGATAATTATCAAAACATGGCTATGATGTAGTAAATTTTCCAAGTCAGTAGGGATATATATATAGTATATAGATTAATTAGTTTAACATAGTGGAGGAGAAGCTGATTAAAATTATTCATGGCTAAGTTTTTTGTTTTGATGTTGGAATTAAAATCATTGTGCTTTTTTCATATTGTATTTTTTTAATTCCCAATGACCATTTTTAGATATCTTTGTTGCATTATTTAGGATAATTCAAGTATATTATCTTTTGGATCTTGGTTTTCATCCCAATGATGGTTTAATTTTTGTTTGAGATCTCTATTGACATTCCTTATAGATGTTCACTCTTGAGTGGTTTGCCTTCATATTTAATGGTGTTTGTACCATATGGTTTGTTGTGCTCTTGGGGATGAAGTGAAATATTATGTTGAGGAACTTTAGATTCTTTGGGGTTTTAATATTCAAATATATTTTATGGATTCCTTATATGGGATTATTTCTATGTTTAGTGTTGCATACCATTTTGGTTGGTTTCTTTCTCAGTATCCTATCTATTTTCCTTGATTGTTAGCGTTAAATATTGATATAATGGATGATCTCCCTCATGAGAGTGAATTGCACTATTTGTGTGATGGAATATTTGTTTCGAGATCAATCTGGTTAGACTTGGATAGACCTTGGCAATTTACTCAGGTAGCTAGTAAAATACAGATTCTTAATGTACTATGCACCTAGAGGTGCTGGAGGATGATTTGATGATCCCATTAATGGGAGAGGCTTAATGTGGGAAATTTGAGGTTACCGATATGAAAATTCCCAATGTATAAATCCATGATATTAATTTTCCATGCTTATGGATGGTTGGATCATTGATAGATCTTTATAGAATTTTCACTTCTAGGAATCATTGAAGAATTTTGAGGTATCATTAGATAAGGTTTCAAAAACTGGCTTTAGGATGGTTTTCTATAGAGTTTTTTCGATGTCCCATATTTGAGTGGAAGAGATGTGTTTAGGTGTATTTATTCCTCATATTTCTCAATATTAGTGAATATTTAGTTGGTGAGTAAACAAATCACAAGACTTTTATTGTTTTTGGTTCTTTCTAGTTTTTTTTATCTTCAATCAGTATTGTTTGGTTTTCATTTGGAGAGGTTTTTTGAGCTTGGAGTTCTAATAGGTGATTGCTTTTGTGTAATTATTATTTTGTTTCATGGAGTTTTCACCTAATGTGATTAGGGTGAGATTTATTTTAGTCTTTTATTTTATATCATTCATACTATAATATTTACAGGGGTATAAATCATTTATGGTGGGCAGAATTGGAACATCCTAATCATTGATTTTATGTGCGTTCTTTGGTTTGAAATTTTTTATATTAGTTTTGGTTGTGTTGAGAACCTTATATGATCTTCATAAACCATATTGTATTTATTTAATAAATTAATGGCTATGTGTATGATTTGTATACAGAGTAGAATTAAGATACATGAACTCAATTATAAAGATAAATTGGCAACATGAATCGGTTATGTGGGAGAATCATCTATATGAGTCCTCAACTATGTGAATTCAGCTATATGTTTGAATTTACTATAATGTCTGGTCATATGGATGAATAAACTATGTGAATTTAATATGTGAGAATTAACCTATTTTAATTTAGTAATGTGGTGGAATTAGCTACATTCATTGGCCACATGACCATTGGATTATGTGTATCAGTTATGTGGTTAAATCAGTTACATGAATCTTCTAGAAGATAATTTTGCTACATGATTTATTTTTTGGATGAATTATTTATTTGATTAATTTATGTGACCATTCTTCTATGCTAATTCACCCTAATTCTCAATACAAAAACAAGTTTTTAAGAAAAATAAGGATTTTAAAATCCAATTTTTTTCTTCCTCTTTTTGAACAACATGTAAATCCATTATGATGATTAAAAGAATCTAGAAATCATGGTCACTGAAATATTTTTACATATTAAAAGTTTTAACTCATATTTTAAGTGTTTTTAAACCCTCTTCACTTATTATTTCATTATAATGAATAATTATATGGTTTATTTAATTTGGGATTTTAAAGCTGCAACCGAAAACATATCATGTCTTTCTAAATTTACCAAATGCTTTAGAACCTTAGATATTTTATTACCTTTTTTGTGTTTTGGATTTCCCATTGATGGGTTATCAATGAAAGTGTGTTATAGGTGCATTTTTGATAGTGTGTGTACCTCTATCCAAAGTTAATATGGATCCCTCATCAGTGTTTTTTGTAATTATTTAATCATGGTGTGTGTTTCTATGTAGTTCATTAATCCTATAATTCATTATTTCATTTAAATTCTTTGAAATGTGTTTCTTATTTTCTAATACATTGTATAATAATTATACATATTAAATACCTCCTGAAACCTACTTTGATCCTCCTCTATGTGAATTGACAGAGCATGGAAAAAAAATTTGGATCTTGATTCCTTTCACTGTCTACAATTTTTTCAATTCAATGTTGGTTTTGATTTCTCTTCCATAATCTCTCAAACAATGTTTTGATGAATGTAAGGGCCTATTACAAGTTCTTTTTTCAGCCATGAAATCCCACATTTTAAATAAAATGGGTGTTGACCCATGATTTGAAATGTTGTTAAACCTATTAAATGGTAAATACATCCATTTAATTTCTAAGGTATGTTTCTAAAATAAATTATTAGATTAAAGGACTGCTTATAATTTTGATGATGATTCATGAAAATAAGTGGTATGGTCACTTTTTAATTTTTATTTTAAGAAAATGTTTTGAATTGGAATTTATAATTCTTTATGAACCAATTATCACTGGATGATGGTCCTCTATTCTGATAATACATAGTTGTAACTTACTTGACTCTTATATATATTATTGATTGTTTTAAAAAATGGTATATTTAATTCAAGATAGTTTGAACTCTTTTAACTAGTCATGGGAACCTAGATGGTTGGATTATATGACGTAGATTCTTTTTCTTTTCTAGTGAACTCATACCCTATCTAGTGGATATGTGGACATCATGTTAGGTATGGGATGCTAACGAGCATCCAAGAAAGCAGGTGTGTGTGGAATTGGTTTTATTAATACTTTTTTAGACTTGATGTAATCCTTGTTATTAGTCTTTTTTTTTGTTTATTTTCATGGTGAAATAACTTTCATATATGGGTAGTACCCATTATATAATTATACTTTATACTCGATACATGACAATGTTCATTTAAAATACTGAGAATTATAGTTTCTTTTCTTGATTAATTACCAATATTTAATGATATTTTTATTGAGATTATGAACCATTACTCTATTATTAGGTACTTTTATAACATTTTGATATATGATTCATGTTATTACATTTTATTTATTTATCAAAATTTATCTTTTGGAATGATTTTCAATGCTTTTCAGGAAAATGATTTGTTTTTACATGATGATGTGGCATGTTTCTATCTTTGGATTCATAAATTATTTTTGAAATGTGGGATGTTATTTTTTATGAACCCAATATTATTATAATCTAATCCTAATGGATCTAGTTTCCTATTCTAAAAAATAAAGACTTATTCTATCTTATTCTACTCTATTTTAGAACTTATGAATTACCGTATGAAGTATCCATATAGTCACATTGGTGAAATCTTGTTAGTAACTATAGCTCACTCCATGTTTGTACCATTTGGTGTTATGGCCTTTATGATCCTATAATTGGTTCTCATGTTATGTCTATATTATTCTGTAGACCTATACTTAGTTGTATATGAATGGTCAACTAGGGTCATGTTGGGTGGTCCTGGACCACCAGGATATGGGTTTCATTATTTTTGTTCTTATATTGTTTTTTCTATCATCTACATATTCCCAAATATTTTTGTGTTGATTGATTTTTTTATGTGGGACATTGATAATATTTATCTATAATTTTGGGTGAATGTATTCCCAATATTTTTCTCTAGATTATAGATTATTAGTTCTTATCCTATGGGGATCAAGAATTCCCTTTGGGTTAGTGGATAATTTGAGTATACACTAGTTTAAATGGTATCCTTGGTCGGTTCATTACATTTATTAATGGTATCATAAAACATAATATATTATAAAGAATATAAGGAATAAAAATATGGAATATTTGTTATTAAATACATATTCTACTTTATCAATAACTTGGAAATTAAAATATATCCATGGAAAATATCAACATAACTTTTTTTTCTCAGTAATCGTTGCCAACTGAGATGGCAGAGCATCCCAAAGGGTGAAAACCCTTGCGGTGATGGTTCGTTAAGAAATACCTCAACATAGGTGGGTTGCACCTCATTTTTCCCACCCAGTCAAAAATTGGGTGACTTGGCAAGACGATTAGATCCCAGGGGAGAGGTTTGCCCAAAATGTGGACTCCTAAGATTCGAACCCTAAACCTCCCAAAGAACGGAATTGTTGTACCCCTATCTTTCACCACTATGCCACCGCCGAAGTGAAAAACGTGTTTTTGGGTAACGAGGTATTGGGGTGGCCTCCCCACCTGTGCATTGCACGTCCCCAGTGAGGCCCAAGGTGGCCAAACCTTGGGCTTAGGCCAGTTCCCAACAGAGTAGAGGGACCCACGAGAGGTTTGTTAGCATATAGTGCGCATTTCCTTGCGAGGACTCGAACCCAGAATAAATACCAATGTCATTATATTTCATTAAGGAATCATTCCAAGAAAATATTAACCTTACAATCATGTACGTATTTAAATACATTTCCATGAATATGTATGTATACACAAAATAACCATCCAATTTGGCCAATTTTTTATTCTAATGATCGTTGTTGATGCATCAAGAGGATAAAAATAAACAGGCCCCATGAATCACTTATATATATCCAATTAATTCAAGATATATTGAATCAATAGTATAATAAATAATCCATATGTCGTGTTAATAAGTAAATATACATATTGTATCAAGAATAAGGAACATTTATATTTTTTCTAGTAAATGAATTATCTTTGTTAATAATATTCCTTCAACTAACACCGTAAATTGAAATAGTGTTTGGTTAAGACTATAAAAAAGTTGTCGGGATGATAATATATATATATCATTGATACATAAAATAATTCTATGAAGGAGAAAATTAATTTATAATGAATAATGGGGATATATGTATAAAATGATAATAAGAATGTGAGCAATCAAAAAATAATGTATAATCCATAAATCCAAAAGGGTCATAGAGTTCCATAAATTTATCATAAATAAGGGTTTTTTATTGAAGGAAATTGTTTTCATAATTATATAGGAAAATGGAAGAAATACATTAAAATCAATTCTTATAGAATTTTAAAAAAATTTATAAAAAGTAATTTATAAATCATTTGCAAAATTATTTCCAAAATTTTATAAGATCATTCATTTTATTTTTATATAAAAATAAACAAATCATAGAATTATAGAAAAAAATATATTCTCTTAAAATTGATGGAAACATTTAGAGGAATAAAAAGTGTAAATATTGGTCATATAGGAGGGAATATACATTCACATTATATACATTAAAACATTCCTTTAAAACTTTCTTTAGAATTATGAAACTACATAGTCAGAAAACATAATAAATATTCATTTTAAACATTTTTACAGAATTTAAAGTATAGAAGAAAAAGACATTTTACAATCATTTAAAAGTAAATAAAAAATTTCATAAAACAATTTGAATAATATAGACATGGAAGATAATGATTCGAAACGAAAAGAATAGAAAAAATATCATCTTTTATTAAAAACGTTATTTTAGTCTCTTTAAGTACCTAAGAGATGAAAAGAAGGAATAAAGATATGAAACAAAAATAAATAAACTTTGGAGAATAAACTAGATGGGGTGTAAGGAATAAATATAATATAGATATTCTAATTTATAATAAAATTTGAACAATCTCGAATAAGAGTGTGATTGTAAAATAATAACTTACATCTTTAATAACATTTTAATCAAAACCCATTATAAGTGTAAACATGAATTAAAACATTAAATACCATTAATAAATAGGGATTAATTATATTATCATTCAAATGGTATGTATATGTACCATATAAATGAAATTAGGTGCTTGATATAAAATATGTCTCAATGGAGTGAAAATGAGATAATAAAATCATACCTGGGTTTCTTAGTTGGTTGAAAAAATTATAAACTAATGAAGAATCAATTTAATTTTATTAAATAATTTATTAATAAAAAAATTCATCAATATAATATTTTTTCTGACCATTAAATAATCATTTTATCTTCAACTACTATATATTTATTTCTTATGTTTACTACTTAGGGTTCTTAAGTTAATTTGTCCAAAATAATATTGGATTTTTTACCGTGGTCAAAGGTGTTATGAAATGTTTCCATCATCTACATAATATAAATAATATCATAAATGTAGATTTTATACATAATATAAAACATTATAAATATTAATTCAATATGGTAACCAAAAAATGAAATATGTCATTCTGAGAGCCGATTGTCCACATGTACATATGATGGAAATTCTTTTTCCTAATAGTTGGAAACGAAATAAAGTAGATAATAATTAGTATTAAAAAATAATATTTATATAATAAATATTATATATATTAATCATATATATCCTTACATTCATACGTGTAAATCAAAAAATTAAAACGAATCACTTCAATTTGTGGAGGTGTGGTTGACACGTACACATGAGCCACATTATCATTTTCCAAAAAGATTGAAGGCTAAGATCATAGAGGAAATATTATATTTATAGAATGATAATTATGTTATAAAAATTATATATACAAATTAAATTCATCATAATAACTATCCATGAACAAAAATGATAGAAAATGAAATACATCACTTCATCGGAAAATAGTCTGTACGTAAGCATGAGTGATGATTTCATTTTCCATGGGATGGAAATAAGGTATATAATAATTGTTACACCAATATAATAAAATTTAACTATATTAAGGATAATTTATTCATTATTTTAGTAATAATATAACATATTTTAATTAGTTACAATAAAAAGTAAAATTAAATGAAATTGGTTAAGACTAACACCCCTCTTTTAATATCCTCCGTTCGATTGAGCTTAAGGCCTTTGATAGAGAGGCTTATGGTTACAAATGGGGATTGGGTAAATAGTAAGATAAATTTAGAGAGGCTGTTTTTAGATATTTTATAGAAAATATAACTCATATATACCTTTCTAAATCATATGTTGGGTCATTATTTATAGTGAAAATCAATTCTATTTTCATAAGTTTTGAACGGTTAAGGGTGATTAATATAATTTTAAAAATTCCAAGTGGAAAATACATGAAACATGAATTATAGGATAAATCCACAATAATTTTTATTAAATAAATTTTTTTATGATGTTATCATGATTTTAAAAAATGAATCATAAAATCCCATTTAAGGACATTTTCTGGACTATTCACAAAATTGGACATTAAACATATCAAAACAACAATGAATTTAGAATTAAAACGCATAAATAATAACTTATCCATAATATTGATCTAAAATATTCTTATAATACCCTATAACAACCATATATCATCAAATTTAATGTACTTAATATCATTTTCTATATTTTTATCCTATTTTTATAAATGTTGTGTTAACGCAGAGTAACCATTTTAAAAAAGTATACTTTTTTTAAAATGATAAAATATATTATAAAAATTCATAATATTTATTAAACATCATTAATTTCCTATAGTTTCATTTGTATTGTATATTTACACTTATCCTTACTAAAAATTTTGTTTTCAGATATTAAATGAGAGATATTGGGATTTTTGTATGTATAATTTTATTAATATAAAAAGGGAAATAACAATTGTGTCATGTGGATCTAAAATGTATGAAAATTGGAATGGGGTAAAAAGTTGGTCGATCAAGAATCATCCACCCATATAAAGATAATAATTTCTTTGTTATCAGATAATTTCATCCTTAAATAAAATGTTTAACTTTTACCATGGTAGTAACTCTTTACCATGGTAACTATTCATTTTGGCCAAAAATTATGTTGAACATATTAACATATGTTAATTATATTGACTCCAAATATTAAACCCATTATAAAATATTTAGTATTCATATATATTAAAAACTAATCATAATATAATTGTGCCAAATGTAATGAAAAATAGATTTTAAAAAATACATTTTTTAAGCATAAAAATGATCTTGTGACAAAATCAAGTATAACGTAGATTCTCTTAAAATTAGTTAAATTATATAAGATAAAATTATAATTATTTTAATTTAAAACAATATACAGAAATGAATAATAATTTTTAGTTTTTTGATTTAATGAAAAGAAATTACATTTGAGAAAAAATCGGAATTTTTCATTATACAACGCAAAATCAACTTTTTATGGAAAATTTAAAAAAATCATTTTATGTTAATTTTGATACTACAATATAATGAAATTAATATATATTATAAAATTTAAATCTTAATTTTTTAATATTTATGTTTTAAATTAAAATACAAAAATATACATATAAACCACTTTTATAGAAAAGTGGATCTATTAAAATGTAAATGTTCTTAACATTATATGATTTAGTTATTTTCATCTAAAGATTTATTACATATTTTATTCAAAGTAATAAATATATTTTTATTAGTAAAAAATTTATAAATATATTTATAATGAGTGTACTGTCATTCATAGCTGCTAATCCCACAATTTAGTAATGATGGTCATATTTAAATAATATTTATACAAGGATTAATTTAATATTAGTGTAATTTTTATCACATGATATCATATAGATTATTATTAAACTAAAATCATGTGGTGTAATATTATCCCCTCCTTATATAAATTGTTTCCTCTCATTTTTAATTCAATTTCACTATATCATAACCTCTTAACAAATTTAATCATGAATTTTAATTTCTATTCTAGGACTAAAGAACATATTATTTCCATAAATAAATATTTATTATTCAAAATATGTTCTTTTATATGAATCCCACTTGTGAATTTCTTTCTATAAGTATACCATTATAAAAAAATTATTCTTTCCATTCAAAAAATGATTAATTTATTCTCCATTTCATAATTATGTTGAATTATAAATAAATATTATTTATTACATTCTTATGTTGTGTCTTGGTCAATTTTATACCTCAAATTCATCTCATATTCAAAATGATGAATATGTAAGATCAATTTTCTAGGCCTAATAAATTAAAAGGAAATTTTAATGGATCATGAGATTCATTAAAGGATGTTGTTCTTCATTGCGTGAATTATTTTTTAATCAGATATTTTTAACATTTATATTAATTCTACAAAACCAAAAAATGGTTAGAAAAATTAAAAACTTATACGCAATAAATTAAACATCTAAATAATAGATTAATGCCTCTAAAACCACATTAATAACACCCAAGACTCTATAGAAATTGTTAAACCCTAAAAATCTTTAGAATTTGATAGAAAAAATTTATTACATTATAATCATATATTCACATAAATTTACTAAAATGTATATACTTTAAAACACATATTAACCTTAAAGGACATATACTACAGTTAAGGTCATAATTATCTACGAAACAGAAAAAATTATTCCATCCATAGAGACAATATTTCCAGGAAAATAAAAAATTTGAATCCAAAATTCATATATTCTAAATTTATCAAATAACTCATTTCCAATGTGATAATAATATATGATTAAAAATTAATTATCAACCACCTTTTCCCTTTTATTGTATTAAAATATAACATAAAAATATATCGTAATGAAATTATTCATGTAATCCATGATGCTTAGATTTTTTATTTGAATAGTTCCCCACCTCCACAAAGTTAATGAATAGGATATATCTTGATTCTTATACACATTTACATTAATTAGTCTTATGTACTTATAATTTTTAATTATAATAAGATTCCCTTTGTTTCAAAAATATATATAGATTTTTCATTCCACAATTATCATAGTTGGAAGTACCAATCTTCCCATATTCCTCTTCATTACATTCTTATTTTCCTGGTGGTCGGTCTTCCTCTTCTTCTATTGATTTTATTTGAAAAAATAAGGCATAAATAATTTTATTACATATTAATGGAACTTTATACGATATCATTATAAAATACAAATTCTTGTGAAACTATATCACTTCAAAGGCATGTCATAATATTATAAAATAAAAAGTCAATGTTTTATTCTAAATTGTTTTTGTAGTCAAAAATATGTTTTTCTAATATGGTAATTTTATCCTCACACTCAGAAAATACTTTTTGTTCCTTCTACATTTATGTAAAAAAAATTCTTTTCTATATTATCCTTTTTTTCATGAGTAAAATATTTCATAAATAATATCACCTTAAAATTTATTCCTTCATTAAATTATATCTCCTCTCACTCATTGGTGTTATGAATCAATGACCACTATTGATCCAAATATCCTTTTAATAAATATATTGATAGATTAATATTTTTAATTTCATTACTTCCAGAATACATGAATAGTTTTTCATGTAACATGATCCATTTATTGATTACCAATTAATTATTAAATCTATTAATTTTGATATGATTCTGTTGCATAAAGTGTTCTAAAATCATATTCTTATTACAATATGTAATTGGTTGATCTATATGGGAAATTTTTTTAGTTATAACCTAAAACAAGTTCCTTAATATAGTCATAATTAGTTCATCTAAAACACTAGAAACATTGAAATTATATAATGTGAAATCTATATATTGATAGTGATTATTGATATTATTTTACTTTCTTATTCAATCATCTTTCTCTAAATAATTAAACACACATAATCTGTTCATAATCATCATGAATATCAAAAATTAGAAAAAAATCCCTTTAAATGAAAAATTTGAATATATTATAAGGGATTGCTGTAATTATCTTTCTAGTTATGTTATTCTAAAATCTAGTTTCCAAGGGTCCTAATAAACGTTCTTTGATATAAAATATATCAATTCATAATATAGTAACATATAGTTGGTGTTTACCTTATTATATGATTACAAGATATAAGGGATCACACTGTGAAGGATCACCCAATTTAGTAGTCTTGGAAAACTAAATACAAAAATGGCATCTGTACTGCAGTGGAAAATAAACACCTTTCATGTAAACATTATTTTAACATTGGAAATAATTCAAAAATTATTTCCTCAAAAATTGTGGAAAGGAATGTATAATAAAGGGTATTCTCATATTCTATGTGTGTTTAGTATATAATAGAAGCTATCATGAGTTTATAATAAATAAAAAATATAGAAAAAAGGATAATGAAAACATATTCAACCAATAATAAACTTGAAATTCAAAAACCTTCCATGGAAAATATCATAATAACAATTACTTGGATAATAATAACTAAAACATTAATGAAGGAAATGAATAATGTTGGATAATATGATATTTTCCTCAAGGCCTCATTCTAAGGCATCATGAACTACACAGTCAGGGAATAATTCCAAGAAATTTCAATGAATGGGTTTGTATAAACTAAGTACCCAAATAAATTTCCCAAATATTTATCTCATGAGATAGATCTATGCATCAAGGGTATGTTGTAATAAACCCATATCCAATTACCCAGAATTAGTGTCTAATTTATCACATTATTATAGATACAATGGTTCAAATCATAAAGGACCAGTTTGGTTAGTAATCCTAGATAGCCATATACATACATGCTACTTATTTGAAATTGAGGGTAAAAAATTAAAAACATTAATTGATAACATTTATAATACTAGATTTACTTCAATGAGTTCTTCTTCATATTTTGGGAAAGGAAAAAAATAAGCCCATGTTCTAATTCTTATTAAGGGTTAGGAATGTTGGAAGATATACTAAGTAAATGTGAATTCATCAATATAGAAAGGTAAATAACTAAAAAACATGACATTCAATAAAGACCATGTGAAAAGATAGTTCAAAACTATGGGTAAAAACCAATTTAATTTAGACAACTGATTTGTCTCGTTAGATATTTGACGACATTGAGGGGTTGAAAATTTCTAAGCCTCTACCCACAATTGCATATCGAATGCATTTTTTATATATGAAACGATCAGTTTAATTCACGAATAATATACCTTATAAATAAATTTACATATTGAATAAATAATATTTATTGTCAATATTTCTTATTAATTAAAATAATTTTCAATTTAAAACATTATATATAAAAAAGATATATGGTTTAAGGAAATAGCATATTCATGCTAAAGAATATGTATTTTAAATAAAATTTAATATCAAACCAACTAACCATAAATTTAAAACATCATATATATAAATCACTTATGGCTTATGAAATAATTATATACATGAAATATAATGTGTATATTGATGTAAAATTTAATGTCCAAAGATCATAATAAAGTAAATTTTTTGAGAGATGACAATAAAAAAAATAATAATATATTTGATATGACCACCGGTCCACTAGGAACATAGTTTTTGTAACAAAAACAAGTAATTTGTAAGAATAAAGTGAATATAAATGAAATATTAATATAATATTTTATAAAACATTTCACTTTTTAAACCATTTGAAACATGCAGATGATGCTAAATTTCATAAAATGGTTATGTTTATGGGGATGTTCTTTATCACCATATACTTTTAAAAGTATTCCTTTTGGATTTTTATAAACAAATTCAAAATAACCATTTTAGATGTAATTAGAAATATTCCGTTCAAATATTTTTAAAAGTTTAGTGATGAAAAATATGGACATAAAAAATAATTTTATTAAACAAATCAATTTTTGTTAAACAATTGTGAAAAACATGGACATGGAATAAAATTATATCTGAATAAAATGGAAACTAAATTGATATTTTTTTATACAATTTAATACTTGATAAAATAAAAAATATATAGTAATAATTTCAAGAAAATATTTAAAATTCATTAATATCTAATGGATAAAAAAATTACAGGTTCTTATAAAGATAAGATTCTTTCAATCAAAATAAGAGCAATACCAAAATGAAATATGTTTGTAAGATAGATTCTTTCCTATTTGGTAACCTTTAAATTCAAACACCGTGAATGAATAAAAATTATACAAAACATTATTCATTATGAATAAATACGTATTCTTGTTAAATACTTCAAATGCGAAGAATATGCACCGCATTAATGTGAATATGGGTATAATAACAAATATGTATCAATATAGTGTAAATTGAGATGAAATCCATTACCTAACGATTCCCTTTTATTTAATGTGATGTAAACTCCTTTATAATGGATTTAAAAATGATATTATTTTATACCAAAACCATATTAATATTTAAAATATCATACATGATCATCATATATCATTTTACCACAGGATAGTTAATAATATTTCTTTGTTAACATTGTCTTGGGTTTTAACAACTCCATTTTATCATGAACATTCTGTCTTGGATGTTATATATTTTATGAAAATGGTATATATAAATAATCTAAATATAGATATTAATTTTATAAATATTAAATTGTTTCATTATATACCGTTTTAGAATCATTCATTAATATTGGAAGAAAAAAATGAATCATATCTCCTTTTAGAGACAATAGATCATACATAAGCCAAGTTGATGATATCATTAAATTAATGGGTGAAATGGTAATAAAGTAAATGATATATTAATTTTCCATAATTAATATCATATAATATTTATCATATATATTCTTTATTTTTATCATTTTGACTATCCCTGAGAGTCGGTGATGGAAAACAAATTACATTTGTTCGTGAGGCGGTAGTCCACCGTCCACACGAGCGATGAAATTGTTTACCACTTTATGTAGAAAATAAGGATAAATATTAATACATCTATATAATAATTTTTCCTTAAATGGTATATAATTTTTTAATTTTATTTTAATTTGTAAGACATAATTTATGGTGATAAATTAATACATAAAAAAAAGATCTCAGTGTGGATGATTAACTTTTCATAGAGAAACTATAGTTAGATATCTTATTAAGAACCATATGACATGTATTTTTAGATGAATAGAAGCTATAAATGTGAATAATTATTTTTTTGAGATATATTTTCAGGTTTGGGTTGAGACAAATGGCCTAGGAGGAGTGAATAAGTGAGCGGAGGTGGTTCCCTTTTATATGTGGGGGAGAGGACCGTCTTGGAAACCACTTTGATATTTCGGAAATAAATCAAAAATCATGAAGTCATTCACAAGAAAAATTCCTCCAAAATAACTTATATTCAAAGGTGGTATAATATAAGTTTCAAATATGTATATCCAAATATATTTTTTCAAGTTTACTAATCAAGAATACCCTTGAATTTTTGTATAACCCTCAATAATTGTTTTTAACCTTAACCAAGGTGATTAATTTTTTTTAGATTTATAATTCATTTTGAGAAAAAACTATTTTAATATTATTTGATAATAATGTTTATTTTTATTTTAAATATGGAATCCATTTTATCAAAAAAAATCATATATGTGGTATAATTTAATTTGAAAACAAATCCACAAATTGTTTCAAAAAACCATTTTTCCAGAAATGCATTTTTCAAGAATAAGATAATATTATATTATCTATATTACTAGTAATCAAAATTATATTCATGCACATATATATATATTTCATTTAAATAATCCATCATTAATTATTATTTTTATTAATTAAAATGGATATACATTATGATTTAAAAAAATTATTTTATCAAAAGTATAGTATTTTACCTCTAACTTTTTTTATTTTTATTTCTATAAAATTTATATTAAATAATTTTTTTTATATATTATAACTAATTATTGAAAATAAAATTTGGAATAGAAAATAATACATTTTAAATTATTCCAAAAGTCTCATTTCTATGTGAAAATTTCACAAATTCATTCAACGATAGTTGTTACCATGTAAGTTCCAAATTGATATTCATCCTATCAAATTAGAATTTTTGTTTTATAAAATATTAAAAAAATTATACTATTGGTTAATTAACACTGGATATTGGATTACTATAATTTTGGCTCTGGTGTTACATTATTTACTCCTATAAAAAGTTCATCCTAAATTTTTTTATGGATGATACTTTATAAAAAAAAGAAGGTCGTTATTTCTCATAACATCCTCTGGTTACCATATTTCTTCCATAGTTTGATGATTTCTCCAAAGTGCCTGCATTGTTTATGTTTTCTGATTCCTCAATATTTTCAATCTAGTATCAATAATTGAGGTGGGATCTTCATAGTATGTTAGATCTTGTTCCAATTATATATCTTCAAAGGTGAGAACATATATTTGGTTGGAATATACTTCCTTAAAAATGATATATGGAACACATTTGGTACTTTAGACAGGCATAGTGGAATTTCAAAATAGTAATACATAAATATAATTAATTATAAAATTCTAAAGTATCTGATGTACTTGGGGCTCCATTTTCCCTCTTCATTGTACCTAATGACGCCTTTCCATGGATATACATTCTAGAAAATTTGATTTCCATATTGAAATTTAAAATCATTCTTCTGGTTATCAGCATAAACATTTTACCTAATTTGAGCTACTTTTTATGAGTTTAAATAGTTTTGTCACTATTATTATCTCCTCAATAAGTTATGTGCCCCCATGTTTCCTTCACTAA
This sequence comes from Viscum album, assembly GCA_963277665.1. Classification (NCBI taxonomy): domain Eukaryota; kingdom Viridiplantae; phylum Streptophyta; class Magnoliopsida; order Santalales; family Viscaceae; genus Viscum; species Viscum album. Next base: position 499,288,945 of record OY728133.1, read on the forward strand.
CTTCATCACAACATGTTGGAGTAGTACATATATTTCCATATAATGATTCATATGGTGCCATTTGAATACTCGAATGGAAGCTATTATTTTAGGAAAATTCAACCAAGGATAAATAGTGATCCCAAATGCCCTGAATGTCATGTTATTATGACCAAATCGTGTATTATAATGTTCGAATAGTCATTTTAGACTATCCATCCCTTGTGGATGATTAGCATTGCTCAAATTAATCTCAATATCAATAACTTTTTGAATAAAACCCTTTAATTTTTATGTAAAATGGGGATCACAGTCAAACACAATTGAAATAGGTGTTCCATGATGCCAGAAAACATCATTAATATAGATTCTTATAATTTGATCAATATTTATTTCTATTATTACAATAACTAAATTATCTTATTTGGTAAGGAGGTAAAGAACAACCCATATTGAATCATTCCATCTAGGAGTATTTTTAAATAAAGTTATAAATTCAATAGTAATGTCATTCAATTTCTTCATAGGAATAAAAATTGGTTGTTTGAATACATTAGTATATAATATCTTAGCCTTCACCTTTTGGAAATCTAATAATCATGAAACATAATGACAAATTCCCTTCATAATATTATCCCACTAAAAATGTTCACTCAAATCCTCATACATCTTGGTAATACCATTGTGTATAGAGAAATTGATGCTATAATCGTCATCCAAAAATTCTGTTTTTAGATCAATCGTTGATGTAACACATAGTCTCTTAAAAAATTGTGGTCTATATCTTAACAAATTATGTCTACGAATTTCCCATTATTCATGGATATAATTTTCATCTAAAATTTCTCATCATCATAATTTGAAATTTTTTCAATTTATAATTAATATGTTTTCACAATCATTTGAGAAATGATTGATATATCTCATCATTTAATAATTCCTATATCCATATTTACTATATCCATGAGAATATGACCTATGTAAATCCTTATTTATATTGGAACTCCATGTTATTTCTTTCGTAATGAATCGGATGCCTTATTTTCCATCCCTATATGGTAGTGTACTGAGAAATCATAATCCTTGAGTATCTTGAGCCATTTACATTACATCATATTGAGATTTTTTTTTGAAAATATGTATTTTATGATCTTATGGTTTGCGTATATCTAACATCTTTCAATATAGAGATAATTTATACATATCTTCCAAGAAATGATTATAACTTCCAACACATGATCATGGGATGGATAGTTCTTTTCATGAGTTTTTTACTTCATTAATGCGTATGCAATAACATTATAATTTTTATAAGGACATAATCAAGTCTCATTTCTATGAATCAATATATATATAAAATATTCCATTTCCAGATAGTGTAGTTAAAATTTGAATATTTTTCAATATCCTTTTAAATAATTCAAAAAATTATTCAAAATCATTACCCATATGAACTTAAACCCTTTAGGATTATGCTTGTTTAAAAGGTTAGAAAATTACAAAACATTATGAATGAATCATGGATAGTAACCTTCCAAAATAATGAAACTATGTACCTATGTTATAATCATTGGTATAATACATTCTTTGACAATGAATTTTGTTATAGGATATAATGATATTTCATCCTTGGATTTAATGTGAACATGATAAGAAACATTCTATAGCCAATATTCACACTCTCTCAATTTCCTATATAACTATTTTCATCTAAGAGTCTCAAGAATGATTTTAATGGTATTATCATGGTCCCGATAACTCTTAAAATAAACCAATATATAATTAATAAAAACCATAGTGGAATTATAAAGATAATCCTTGAATAATTTTTAATTTGATCTATAAAGAAATATGGTTCATTAGTCTATCCAAATGACATTACTATGAACTCGTAATGTCAATCCTTCATTTGAAATTTTTCATTTTGTATCTATTCCCTCATTACTCGTAGTTTATGATACTAAGAATAAAGGTCATTATTTGGAAAATAATGATCTCAATGAAGTTGATCAAATACATATTCAATCTTAGGAATATGTTACTTATTCGTTATTGAAATGTAAATGATTTCCTTATAATAAATTCACAACCTCGTAGATCCATCTTTGTTATTAATGATAAAATAGGGGCTCACCATGGTGAAACACTAGGGTGTATAAATAACTTATTACTCAACTTATCTAGTTATTTATTTAACTCTTCTAAAAAATCGTGTCTATTTTATAGAGTGTAATTGATATAGGTCTTTCATTAGGAACTAAATGAATAGAGAACTCAACTTCATACTCTGGTGGATTCCCATGTAATTCCTAAAGAAATACAAAATTATTTTTCTGATATATTTGGTATAAAATCAATTTGATTATTAAATTTTCCATCAATAAATTTTCTTTCTCTTCTCCACCAAGAATCTCATTCTTAAGGGCTACTGGGGGTGGATCTAGACAAAAATTAGATGTTGAATTCCCAACTCTAATTTCAAGGAATTCCACATCATTATCATTAATTGTAATTTTATTCCCCTTGAATATTTTTTCATCGTATTTCAGAATTCAATCCATAATAAGTATTATATCAATTTCAACTATAATTATTATAAAAAGTCATTTAACAGAGCACATTTAAGTGTCATAATGGGAACATATTGAAATAACCTTGTCATGGTGAGGTTTCCACCATTAGTGTTTACTAAAAAATAATTTCTTTAGGTTCTAGGGAAATATCTATTTTTTCAGAAAACATGGAAGGAATACAAGAGTGTGAGGATATCGAATCATGTAAATCATTGAATAAATTTGAGGTGATGATTAATGTACCTAAAACCACATAATTGAAATATATTTAAATAAAAAATAGATACTTCATAATGGTTTGTAATTTTTTTTTGAATTATATAAAGAATATCCCCCAACATTGTCAGACTATGTGCATGGTATGGACCATTATCATGCATTGGGTGATGATCAACTAAATTCCCAATACACCCTTTTTAGTGTTATTACACCTAGGTACAAGTATTATATAACTAAATAGACTTTTATAATTCATATATGTATATATTTCTAAGACAATCCATATAATCAATAACTTTTCAAAAATTAAGGATATTATTCCGTAGCATAAAATATCCTCAAACTCTATCATGTGTTTATGTTCTATAATATATGTTTTAAAAAATCTTGTTTCTAAAGATTCTAATAAACTTACTCTGATACCAACTATAATACCCTTACTCATGTAACTGATAGCCAGAATCTACTTTATTAAATTGGAATAGATACAAGGGGTCAAATCCTAAAGGAGTAATCAGTTTAGTAGTCTTGAAGGGCTACATACATAGATGATACACATTTTACATTGGGGATAAACTATAAAACATATTAATGGAAATAATTATGCATCCTCGAACTCATTCAGAGTTTTATTCTTCATATTATGTATAATGTAATAAAATAACTGTGAGATAAAATGCATAGTAAGTGCTTTGTACAATGAATGTAGTCATGATTATATATGTTCTAATCAATATGATAAGGTAAGTTATTTAAAACCAAATATATTTAATTAATAACTTGAGAACCAAATTCATCAATGGATAATATCAGTTAAAAATATCTTGGATAATAATAACTAAATTATTAATGACCCAAATCCTGAATAATGGATATCATGATATCCAAAAGCATCATATGTATACCTTCAATACCCTATTCCAAGATAGTTTAAAACTATGTGTTAAAGACCATTTAATTTGTTAATAGATTTGCCTCATGATCCCAATTGATGCATCAATGAGATATATTATTCTATTCCCCACCCATCAATACAAGTTCAATGAATTCCTCATATATCAAATTATAGATACAATCCATAAAAAATATTCCTTATAAATAAATTTTCATATTGGATAAAGAATATGAAATATCAGTATTTATCTAGTCAATTAAATAACTTTCAATGTAAAACACCATATATATAAATTATATACATATTAAGAAATATAAAAATCCATGATAATTAATATTGATATTTAATGGAAAGTTAATGTCTAATGATCATAAAATGGCGAATTTTTCAAAACAATATAGTAACTAAAATGTAAAAAATAGACAAGAGATGACCATCAGTTGAACAGGAATATGGTTTCTGTAATAGAATCATGTCCATTGGAAATATAAAGATAATGGAAGGAAAATATTAAAATAATCTTTTATAAGAGCTTTTTATTTTTATTAAAATTGAAAACTTGTATAAAAGAGAAATATCTTCAAATAGTCACAGTGATGGCGAAGTCTATTATCACCATATACATTACATACATTCTATTTGACTTTTTATAAATAAAATCAAAAACATCCATTTTAGAAAATATTATAATGTTTCTATTCAACCCATTTTTAAATTAAAAGGGTAAAAAAAATTCCTCAATAAATCCTTTGAGTAAATAAAAGGTATTTTGTAAAAAAAATTTAAAAAATATGGACATAGAATAAAAATCATCATATTAAAAGAGAAAAAAAATATATTTTCTTTTAAAAATATTTTTTTTTTCTGATTCATGTAAAAAATAGAGGAAATATTGGAGGAAAATATGTAAAATCCATAAATATCCTCTTTAGAATAAAATTAGTAGATCTTATGATGTATAAATTATAATATTCTTTTAATAAAAATAAATACTATCCCAAAATAAAGTGAGATTGTAATATAGAATATTACATCTTCAGTAGCATTAAAATTGTATCCCCATGGAATTTTAGAATTAAATTGAAACATTAATAATCATTAATAAATAGGTATTCATTTTATGTATATCAAAATTTTAGTATATACAAAACATAGAATTTAATAGGTTCAAAATAACAAATATGCCTCAATGGTATGTAAATTGAGGTCGAAATCTCTTACCTCACGCTACCCTTTAGTGAATCATCTGTTAATATATAGTATAATGGTATTATTAATAATATTGATTTACTATAAAACCATACTCATATTTAAAATACCACATATGATCCTCTAATAATATTTTAAAACATGTTTGTTAATAATAATTCACTGTTGCCATTATTTTGTGTGGTAACTACTTCATTTTCCCATACATGTTTTATCATTGAAGTTTTGGTTATTGTTAATAGGATATAGATCCATATTATTCACATTTATATTTATTTTTTAATATAAAATTTATTCATTAGATACTTTTTTATAGTCATTCTAGAAATTTATACATGAAAAATGAATCAGAACGCTTCGTGGAGATATTATGTCTTACGTATTCATGACCGATGATATCATTCCATTAATTGTTGAAAGAGTAAGGTATTGGATAATATATTAATTTCAAAAAATATATAAAATTTCATTTTTATCATATATATTCATTATTATAATAATTATGACAATCCATGTGATTTGGTTATGGTAAACAAAATACATCAGTTCGTGAGGTGGTAGTTTGTCATACACAAGAGAGATATATTTTTTACAATTGATAGAGAAATAGATGGAAAAATAGTGTTCCATAAACATAATAAAACCTCATTATATGGGAGACATTGGGGGTAATATATTTTAATTTCTAAGGCATAATTTACTACGGTAAAATAATAAATAAAAAAGAATGACCTCTGTGAAGAAAATTTCCTTCGCTTTGAAAGATCTCATTTGGATCACTTATTGAGGACCATATTATTGGTCTATTAAGAATCATAACACCTATATAATATATAAAATAAATTTGAAATATATTATGATAATTTTTGGTTTATATAATTGGATTAATGAGTGTGAATTTGTTAGGGTAGGATTTTCCCTTTAATAAGTGGGGGTGGGGACTTTCTTGGAAAACAAATGGAAATATACCAAAAGAATAAAACATTATATAGTCATTACCATGTAAAATGATTCAAAATTTCCTTTTACATAAATTTAGGATAGTATAAGATTTAAATGGGTCCATAAAATATGTTTTTTATGAGTTCACATAGAAAACATACCCTTACATTTTGGGTTAACCCTTGGGTAAACCCGTTTCAGTCTTAAATGAGATGAATAATTTTAAATTCCATTACTATTCATTATGAAAAAAATAAGGTGAACATATAACCTAATATAAATTATTATGATTATAAATATGGGATCCATTTTATAAAATTAAATTAATATAAATAGAATAATTTAATTAAAAAATAATCACATAAATCATGAGGAATGATACTTTTTCAAGAAATGCGTTTTTTAAGAATAAGTAGATCTTATATAAACAATATTATTGTTAATAATAATAATATTTATTTAAATTAATATATTTAGATATATGATATATAAATTTCATTCAAATAGTTCATCATTAATGGTTTTTTTATTAATTAAAATTGATGGACATTATGTTTCTGTTTAAAAAAATTATTTTCTTAAATATATCGCTTTATACCTCCAAATTTTCTTATATTTATTTATATAAAATTGATAATTAATAATTTATTAACTGAAAATAAATTAAAACATTATTATAAATAAAATTATTAATATTTAAATATTACAATTCTAATTATTTAAAAAAGCTAATTTGTAAGGGAAATAATCAAAAAATCATTTTAGGCTTATTTTGAAGAAGAATGTTCAAAATCAGTTTTTATCCAATAAAATTAGAATTTTTATTTCATGAAATATTCAAATGATCATTTTATTTTATGTTAATTAAAATAATATGTTTACATACTATATTTATGCATCAGGTGTTACAACTATCTATAATCGGGCCCCACCCATCACTTATATATTCCCACTGAATTTATCATGTATAGAATCATTAATAAAATAAATAATCAATATACCACATAAGTCAATAAATATATTTATTGAATCATAAATATGGAACATCGGTATTTCATAGTAAATGAAATAACTTCCTTTAAAATCATCCTTCGACTAACATTATTTATTGAAATATTATAATTCTTAGACAATATCAAAGTTATAGAAATGATACTAAATATATATTTGGGATGCTCAAAATATAGATCTAAAGAGAACAAATAATTTCCAATTAATAATGGATAGTTACATATAAATTTTCACAAGAAATTTAATGATCATGAAATAATTTATAATCCTTAAATCATAAAATTATGATAGAAGACCATCAATACATAAGAAATGATGTTTTTAAATAAAGTAAATTATGTTAAAAATAAGAGATCAAAATGGAGATGGTATTTAAAAATGAAATCCATTGGGTTATTTTTTTTACTTTGTTATAAAAATCAATTTATAAATCAATTTCAAAATTCTTTTTAACATTTTAGAATTAATTTTTTTTATTTTGATTTAAAAACTAAAATTTCGCTAAATAAGGAATATAATATTTTTCATTGAAAACACATAAAAACATGTGGATGAATTAAAATAGAAAATAATGGGAGGAAATATATTAATGAAATATATGTTAAAAATCATTCCATTCACACTTATAAAAAGTCAAAAATGAATTTTTAAGAAAACAATAAAAAATTTCCATTTAAACTATTGTAAATAAAGTAAAACATAGAAGAGAAATATTTTTTTCAATCATTTTAAAGTGTATAAAAAAATAAAAAAATAATATTAATAATATGTATATGGAAGTGAAAAACAATATAATCAAAATGTTGAGAAATAGGGTAATATTTCTTGAAAAAGATTATTTCATAGTTTTTGAGTACCAATGAGAGGAAAAGATGGACGTAAACAAGGAAACCCAATAAATAAGTTGGGGAGAGGAATATATATTGTTTTTATGTAATATATTCATTTAATTCATTCTTATGATATTTAAATATTAACAGTCCGGAATAAAAGTGAGATTATAAAATAAACCTATATAGTTTTAGTAAATTATGAATGAGAACCCCATAAAATAATAAATTATTATTGAAACATTAAATACAACAAATAAATATGGACTTGTTATATAATATTTCAAAGGGATATTATATGAACCATGTCATATAAATTACGTTCATAATATAAAATATGTTTCAATGGAATGAAATTGAGATGATAAACTCTTACCCTGGATTCCTGTTTAGTCGAAAAAATTATATCCTCATGAATAATCAATTTAAATTTATCAAATTTTTTCTTAATAAAATTATATTCCCATATTTAACTTTTTAATTCCATTTTATAATAATTTGAAATTTATTTATTTTATAATTCTTTCTTATATTGACTAGTTAATATTGTTCGGTCAAATTCTCTTAAACTTCTTAGGGCAGTTGACTATAGTCAATGATGTTATGAAATGGATATATCATCTTAAAATTTTTAATATTTTCATATATATATATATATTTTCTATTAATTATATATAATATTAGAGCCAATTTATGTAATGTTTAAATATAAGAATGAAATATTCCCTTCATGGAGGTAGTAGTGCACACGTACAAATGATGATGTTTTCATTTTCATAATGGTTTGAATAGAAATAAAATATATAATATTTAATCTTTCTAGAATAATATTTATATCATTAATATAAGCTGTTTTCATTAAACATATCCTTATTATTTTCTGTGGAATTAAATAATGAAAAACAAATCAAAATGACTTTCTTATTATGATCATACTTTCTTCCTCTACTCATTATGATATATCTTTCTTCCTTTGATATAGTCAGAATGACTTTCAATATCATAGTTAGTCTGATGGAATCTTGATAATGATGGAATATTCATTAATATGTATTTCTAATTTCTATGTAATTATTATTCTAATGGAAACTCCACTCTACATATTTTAAATATTTCAGTCTTGGTTATCTATAACTCATTTAGACATATGAAAAATTCTTTGCCAAACAATTTTTGATCTGATGAAAACTTATTGTTTATCTATAAAGCCTATAAAATCTTTACGATTCATTTATTTCATATAATATTTTATCATGAGATTTTTATTGATTTATGAGAACCACAATATCATAAAAATTCATCTGATTCAAGGTTATAAATTTTAAAATCTTTATAAATCCTAACATCATTGTCTTCATTCAAAAAATTAATAAAAATTATTACTTTCTATCTGAATAAATTATTTCATTCTTTGATTAAAAAAATTAAAACCTATAGTAATCAAAATTTTCAACCTCTAATTATTTCAAATTCAATGGTTTGTATATTTTATTTATCGGTTTAACTTACACACACCACAACTTCATAGTTTTTAACATACTATGAGTCTGGTGAAACATTACCATCATGCTGAGGGATATTAATCCCATGATGTGTTTGATCAATAAAAATTATCTTTTTGATGACTTCTGGAACCGGTGCTTCTAAGTATGATACATTGATTCTGGTTGTACTCAATCTAATTGACTAGGTCTGAAAAAAATCATTCTAAAAAACAAAACCTTTTTTCTACCATTATGTATGGGTTTAAACATTTAGCAACTGTCAGATATTTTTAAAAATCATTCTTTTACAATAGATTGTTTGTTAAAAAAAACAAAAAACATTGTAAAAAAACATCCCAAAGCTTATTTAGAGGAATTACATCATTTTCACTATCATCATATTCATCACCGTCAATGTAATCAGCATCAGCCATGTAATGGCTACCACAATATCATATAATCTATTATAAGAAATAGACACACATAGTAGTTCAAATGAATAAAATGTCACAAAGAACTCAAATGCGAAAACATAGGGGGGACCCATTATTTTCCTCAAAACCTATGGTACCTATTCCAGCACAAAACTATTTGGAAAACATCAATTCCACTAGAAATTTTTGGTGAAACAAATATATGATTCCATTTTATGTAGACTTATTCCATGAGACAAGTCATTCCTTATAATATTTACCTACATCCATTTTTCTAAAAATATAATTTCTTAATAAAAGTTTTACTATATTTCTACCCTCCATATCATTTGACTTTAAATATATTGATTTTACCTATCAATAATATAATTAATATCATAATAACATTCTAATCATTCCTCCCATGCTTGTCAGAGAAATCCCAACACATGAAATATTAAAACTATTACATACAAAATATATAACGAATTTACATTACTATAACAAAAATTGAATGACACCTCATATCTATTATTCTCAAATACAAGGAATATAACCATGCATACTATTTCTAAAGGAACCAACAAGACCATGTTAAAACCTCTATTAGGTTACCCTTATACATAAAAACTCAACTCATGAAGTAAAAGGAAAAATACTTCAATTTAGTCATAATACCCAACTAACCAATATCCATATTCATATCTTAAGGTCATTGGGTTCTACCATCTAGTCCATAATCATATATCACATAGGCCAAAACTCATGGGTCATTTCCCACTCTCTAATCTCAAATATCATAAGGCATCTCACATGCCAAAATAAATACTCCAGGGATCTCATATACATATAAATCAAGAATAGTATGCTCAAGGAGGTACCCATCATAGGGAACTAATCATTACTATGAATTTTTATGCTATACTACCCCCTCAATGATCCATATCTCATATATGTGCATATATACAATTAAATCACCCTATAATGATACATGTCGAGTAAACTATAGGATTGATAAAATTTAATTAAATTCCATTTGGATATTATAGATGGGAAAACATTATAAGTTTATATTATCCTCTCGTTTAATTCAAACAATATATTAGATGATCACTAATAGTAATAATAAATTTCTTGGTCTATTTAAGTATAATTTCACCAATATGCTATATGGATATATACCATATTGGTTATTAGTGATACTTAAAATTAAATATAACATTTTTAAAAATTAATTAATTTATTTATTCATAATAATTATCCTATGATGATAACAAAGATGAATGAACATGAAATGTAAACCTACATGCATGATATAATGCATAAGCACAAACTCTCTTTCCACTATGGACCAAAAGTGGAAAAAATAAATAATAGCTAACAAGAAACCCAAACAATAATAACCCAAAATACAATAGGGAAAAGAACGAAAATTAGTCCCAAATCTTTAGTTACTTAGATTTTTGTTCATGATGGTGTTGGCTAGGCACATTAAATGACATCCATCCCATGTTCTGAACAATATTATATATGGTTACATAAGCAAAATAGTAAGAAAATAAAACATTGATATGAAATGACATTGTAATACCTTCACCAGAGACAACACATTAGGGTCCTAAAATGAGTGTTTCATGACCTCACATGTGACTCCCTATATACAAGAGTATATTGAGTAGATGTGATGGTCTAAGGTGTTTCTATTGAGAGAATATACCCTTTCTTCATAGTAAAGAATTTTGCAAAAATAACTTGACAAAATCTATTACAATAATCATACTTCAAAATAAATAGAAAAGAATTATTCTATAATAAATTTAATGAAATCATATAATCATATGTCCCATTTGATCTCCCACCATCCATTCATCTATAGAAATAAAAAATAAAAGGAAGTGTTACTACTATCCATGAGCCACATCTCTTCCATCTCCCAACTCCTTCCAAGCTATCCAACTAAGAAACTCCAATCATAAGATTATACCGAACCTAAACCCACCAATAATGAGGTCTAATGAGGTACCGAAGTGTCATATCCTTCAACATGGTGCAAATAATACTCAGTAAAGAACCAAAAATTAAATCCATAACACAAAAAAAACTGGAATGTATTAGTCATTTATATGTTATTAAAATAAATAAATAAAACCTAACAAAGAAAATTTCTTCTATCATGGATTACAAAGGTTACTCCTACGGTCGAACATATCTACTGTGTCCAATGTAAAATGTCTATAATGATGTAAAAATAACATCAGGGGGATACATGCCATACCCTATAATAGAATATCATATATTTTAGTGGGAATAGGGGCCTCATTAATATTTTATATTATACAATTAAGGATTGATAAATCCCTCCACAAATATCTTATTTCATATCTAGGGTAATTACTATCATATAGGGGAAATTTCATCCCGTTTATAATACCTCATATATCATAATTGGTGGAATGAGACTCCTCCCATAATATCTCATATTAATTTTCAGGGTAAATAGTTCCCTACCCATAATATCTCATATATCACATTAGGGGGATGATGACCAATCCATAATATCTCATATATCATATATAAAGTAATGATCCCCCTCCTGTAATATCGCACATACAATATCGGGGGAATAACACATGACTCTTAATATCTCATTAAGGGGAATAATTCCCACATCATAATCTCTCAAATATCCTACTGATAAGAATAATACCCTCCCCATAATACCTTATAACATAATTTATGGGAGTAACATCTAGACTTCTATCTTATTTCACCATCCTTATAAGGATGGGAAATATGCCTAAAACATTCACACATCTCTTTTTTAGGATCTCAAGAACATGACTTATATTCATTTTGATATTAAAATAGATCTATCACTCTTCCAGTATCATTACATCAACCCTCTTGGGTTCTTCATAAGGATAGTGAATGAACCAAAGTCCTCTAGACCTTATCATAGTAATGATACCCTATATGGGATCCTCTATCTAATTTAATTCTCTTAGGAAAAAGACCATCACTTGGACGTCTCTTTACACTAACCTTCATTGGGTTCTACAAAAGGATTAGGAAAACACCGATGTCCCCTATTCCCTATCATAATTTAGATATCATACATGGTCTCCCATATCTGAATATAAACTCTATGGCCAAATATCATCACTCAGAGTATATATAATCACTCAGTATTACCATTATATGATTACAACCTTAAAATAATCCTTATAAATTCATACCAACATCATACTATAGAGATAGAATAAAGCATGTAGCACCTTTAAAGAAATCCTTGGTATTTAATCTAATTCTTAAATAATGCATAATCTTTCTAGTTTATACCCAAATAGGTTCCCACATACAATTGGGGAATGAACACTCACGATAATCTTTAATTGACTAGCCTAAAGGATATAAGGTATCTCATAGTTTTTTGTTGGCCTACTCTGGTCAATAATTCATAGTCCAACACTCTCTTATACAAGGAGGTGTTTAAGGGAACCCATAAAAGATCATCTATGTTATAATTATTTAATTTATTCCACTCTAGAGTATTTTTTTCTTATCTCAAGAATTTATGATCGAGACCTCAACAATTGGTGGATGAGGAACTAACTAGTGTTCATGGGTTGTTTTTTCCCCTTTCAATTTTTTTATTTCATGAAAGTTAAGGGAAACATTTCATTTTTAAATAAAAGTTCAATCACAAAACAAAGTGGTAGGACTTCCTATCACAAGATACATAACAATATGAATAAACATATGGATATGATCAATGGACCACCTGGCTTATTTTAGGAAGTTATTCCCCTTAAAGAATGCTTAGCCACCATCACTAAAACCTGTCTAATCCCAACAATTAATCATATAGTAATACGAGTCCCTAACTCTTTCAATACATCATCAAAATTATTTGTAAAATGAATATAATAAATCTATAAATTTTTTAAAAATAAATTCAAAATATTTATATTTAAGTAATAGTCAATAATCAATTACCAGTAATAATCCATGACTTTAATCTTTAAGAAAATGTGTTCTCACCAACCCCAATATCCATCAGTACCATTAACTCGCAAAACCACTAATTTGTCATTTTACCCCTCAATTTTCACCAAAATGATGGAACCTTAAATAAATTCAAGAAAAAAACATGCCTTTTTAATATATAAAAAACAATGCATGATCAGCCTGATGGTATAGGCTTTTTCTATGAAATGAAAAAACCTCTTGATATTGAGATGATTCCACCAAAATATAGTGGATTAATCAACTAAACCCTAGAAATGTCACAATAAATATATAATAAGTTTGAACATGAATAAATCTAGTAAATATTGATACAAAGTGTTATATTTTCCTATAAATATCAATATGATCAAATGACACATGAATCTATTAATAAACGATGAAGATATCCCTCTTGGAAATATAGGAAAATATTAACTCTATTCTCATGAGCCTACTATTTGAAGGTCATTAGAACTCCCAAAATAATTTTAAAAATGTATTTTTAATTATTAATGTAATATTATTGAATCTCAATAAACACTATTCACTTTTTGAGAAATTGACAAACTCTATACCCTACTAAAATATATGTTACGTACCACCCTAAGGGACCCCGTACATAATGATTTTCCTTGGAAGAACTTTGTATATAATATTTTTAACACATACATAATGATTTTTCCTCTATGTAATGTTTTTAAATAATCTAAAATTTCAGACATGACATTTTCTCACGTGTGTAAGGTTTTCCTAGAGGAAAAAGAATCCTTTTGTAACATATTTACAATATTTTTTGGGTTTTCCTTTTACTAAAAAACAATTACATTCGTTTTTAAAATCATGTGTCGCATTTTCATATAATATTTATGGTTTTTCAATTTGCCAAATCTCATTTGGAACAAATTTTCAATATGAAAGGTTCTTTTGGTTTTTGTAAAACCCAATATATAACATATGTTATACATGTGTAATATATTAGTCCTCATGTAATACATCTTACAAAAGAAAAAATTCAACATGTAACATATTTTACATAATCAAATATTTATATGTAATATATTTTTCTTATATGTGATATTTTTCATTCAGAAAACATCAATATGAAATATATTTTAACCCACGCATAACATTTTTTCCAATACATATAGTTTTTATCTTTAGGAAAAATCTACACACAATATATTTTGTCCCCCACATAATATATTCCCCATATATATTAATTTTTTCATATAAGAAATTTAATATATAAAATTTTTTACCTATATAAATTTTCATATGTAATATATTTCAACATGTCAGAAAATTATATTAAAAAAGATCCATACATAATATAATTTTCTCCTAAATGTAACATTTTGTTCAGACGAATGGTTTTTCCATTTGATATAAATATTACACAATATATATTTCCTAAATTTAAGATATTTTATTACATGAATAGAAAATTTCTAGATATTTAAGATAATTTTTCTTCTCCTAATGATGCATTAGGATTTATTCATAGATATAAATTCAAAAAATATCATAAAATAATAAATTCAGAAATCTTCTAACATTTTCCCGACAACCGAGTCATCTCTCCTGTCCCTGGCCACATAAATATTATCTCCCAATGATATGAGACCTTTTATATTGATGATCTAACTCATAAATCATAAAACACTCCCTCTTATTGACCAAATATTAAAATTTCCACAGATTTAACAATCCTGTATGGATTTATGTTTTTAAAAATTGAAAAAAAACCACACTATCATACTATTTTTTAACACCCCCACCCAGGGACCCAAATCATGATTTCCATGTTGGGGTTCTACTTGTCCCCAAGAATGTCCCCTGATCACAAGTGGTTGTTAATAAATACTAATCTATTAAGACAAACCATTTGTAATGATTTTCTCTCAAGTACAAACCATTAACATTGAATTCTCATACAATAACACAATTTAAATAAAAATTTTACAACAAAAATTAATATTTGAAATCAATTATTTTAACAAAAAAAATAATTTAAAATAATATGTAAAGTTTTCTTGACACATTGATACCAAATACCAATTCTTAGACCACGAGCAACCAACTCCTCCTCTATAAATCAAATGTAAAAATATTTCTCACCAATGATGAAGTATGACGTATTCCACTTACCTGAATCATGGATAATCATGTATAAATATCCACAAGCGACAACATGTAGGGGTACAAAAAAATTATCAGTATTAAACCAAGACTCCAATATATTCCAATAAAATGGAGATTCCAAATATAATTAAAATAATTAATGACAAATCCAAAAGACTTGTAAAATAAAAAAATTATTTATCTCAATTTCCAAACTATAACATTCATTCAAAAACCTTAGTAAACTTACATGTTTTCACCAATAATATTTTTAAAAATATTAACAATTTTAAATTTTCTCACAAAAAATAATATATTCCAGGAATTGTTTCACAATTTTAAGGAAAACTATAATTTTCCCAATGTAATAAAAAATACCGATTTCCCGAAAATTTCAAGAAAACTCCCATTTTTTTTAATTCATTATAACAATTATCATTTTCCAATAGAAACAACTCATTTTACCATAAAAATTTGAAACTCCCTTATTACATAAAATATGATGGAAACTCCCTTGTCTGCCAAAACCTGATGGGAACCCCCACCTATTTTCCTTTAATCCCAATATAAATCCACATTTCCAAATATCATACGGAAAATACATGTAATACTAATTCCATTTTATAAATACCACTCTATTAAAACCATTCTAGTGTATTAAGGATTCCAACATTTCTATAAGTCAAAATGTTAGGTTCAAGACTACAATCCCAAGATAGACTCAATGATGAAAGTGATTCATCATCATATACACCTCCATACTCACTTTGCTGCGAGTGATTCTATTTTCCCCATAAATAAAATCTCTCTAAGACACATTTTTCTATGAATAAAAATTAAATATTTCTTTCCCAATCAAGGAACAAAAAAATTAAACAGAAACACATATACTATAATAAATTCCACAATCCCTATAAAAACCACGTTTCACAATTCACATAAAATAATTACATAAATTAAATATAATTAATTTTTTTATAAACTTTTATAAAACAATACACTAAGGAATATAACAATTTTATTTTAAATACTCTATTTCTTTTTAAAAAATAAACAATCTCCTTTTAAATTTAACACTATTTTCAAATATAAGGGAATCAAATTTAGATATTCTAATTTAATAAATTCAAAAAAATATGTGAAAATTAAATGAATGAAATCCATAAAGTGTATAAAGTAAAATTTTATATCAAATCCATATTTTCCCCATTGAAATGTTTATTTAAATTTCAAAACATTACCACATAATTTCTAATTAAACCCATAGATTTAATTTTCCATGAATTTAATAAATTTCACCCTTTGAAATTTTTTGTTTTTAAAATCCAAAGTTATAACCAATATCATATTTGAAATATCTATTTTAAAATTTGTAATTTTCTTCATGAATCATTGTTTTTAAAACTGCCACATTTTAGATGAAAATCAATTTAATCCAAAATCAAATTTTTCATAAAATAGAAATTTTATAGAAATAATTAAATTTAATCCTTAGTGGTTCATAATGAATCAATAATTTATATGAAAATATATAATTAATAGATGATATTGGATCCACCTACCTAGTTCTCTCATTTTCTAGAATTCCAAAATTGAAAACCCTATAAATCACACCAACAATGTTGAATCCCACAATACCTAAATACGATGGACAATAATTACCAATTGTAAATCCAAATACATCGCCGATCCATCCCTGAAAACCCCAAATAAAATAAAAATGGAAATATATAGAGAGATATATTCAAGAACCAATAGAAACATAAACCCCAACCTTTGATTCCACATTGATCAAATTATTCATCAAATAAATATATTGCATGATGGTGGAGATACCTAAAAAAGTCCCAAAACATACTTATATCTATTCAGGAAAAAATGGAGGGTGTTTATAGGGATTTAGGGAGTCAATGACATCATTAATAGTGTTGTTTGAGAACATTATATTATGTGAAAAATTGAAAATCACAATTTATAAAACCGTGTGCCACACCCGGCTTCATTAATACCCAAAAATCACTAAGAATGGTTAGGATGCATGACTAGGATAACCATTATAACTAAAAATTATTTTCTACAATAAATTATATATTTTTATATTTAATTCAACACACTTATCATATAACCATTCTCTTAAATACAATTCCTCCGAAAATTTTTAAATGACACATATTTCCATTAAAGGCTTCGAATGGCTTTTAATTCAACTCAATGGATTAAAAAGAAAAATTTGACCATGTGACAAAAAAACTAATATTAAAGGGGACTTATAAATCTAATTTTTGTTATGATATCATGGTATTTCTTATAAAAATGATATATCATGTCTTGTGCATTCAAGCAGCTCTAGGAGAGTTAAATTGTAATGCCTCGGGTTTTGGGAGCCATTATTTTTTTTCTTTCCATATTATTAATACTCTAATTCTGATTAGGTCATACAAGATATAAAAAAATCACATGACCCATAATTTAATTATAATGGATCATTACAAAAAAATTACATAAAATCAGGTATAACATATAATGGATTATTACATGTGACTAAAAAAATTTAAAAAAAAACTTTTATTGAAAATGTGATAAACCACGAGTTCAAAGTTAAAAGAAAATAGCAGAGTCATTAAGGAGAAATTAAATACTACCATAATTAGACTCCATAAATAGTTTTTAAGATATGTTGCTAACCTAAGTGTCTGGTTCACCCATAAGAAGATCATCGAATCGGTAGGCCAACTTTTCCCAGTACTGAATATACTCCCCCAGGATGATGTTCCCATTATTAAATCCCCTAACCAAGATCAATTCATGCTTGTATATCTATGAATATTTCTCCTTATTTAGAGTCATCCTTAATTATATCCCCATAATTTTTGTGGCTTCTTCTTCAATATAATTGAGAAAAAAAACATGTTTAGACGCTTCTTCTTCAGATCTCATGAGAAATTTCAATGATTGCTCAAGCACAACTCCTAATTTAACCTAGTTTTCCATCTTCATGGCTTTAAACTTCTTCACCGACCAGGTCTCCATATGAGGAGGCTAGGAGGAGTAATCATTCCTCTCCTTAAAAATTCCATTTTTCCCTTATGTGGAAGGCCTGAGAGAATAACCTTCCAACTCTTGAATGGTACCCTCAATATCTTTATGATCATTTTCATGTTGAATATCTGAGATGATTGTGGAAATTATATGGTTCTACCATAATAGTGGAATTACCATCAACATGATCATCATCATCCTCATTCACCTTAACTTCCAAGATTCCATCAGGGTGGTCTGGAAAAGTTTTTCATGTTATAAATACCTCCTTAGTAGCAGGTTTTTAAGACATTCCCCCATTAAAATCTTGTCTCAAGTCATCAACCTCAAGACACTAAAACCAATTGAAAACTCTAAGATTTGTATTCGATCATTCCAGTACCACCCTACTAGTTTCCTTCCCCCATCCCACAATATAATCAATGTTTTCATATTCCCTTTAATTTTTGTCACCTAAATCTTGCATATTCTCAATAAATTCCTCTATATTAACCACTTCTATTGCAACCAAATTGGGAGCCATTAATGTTTCACACCATGAACATTGAGATTCAGTAATTGAAAGGACAGTTTTTTATTTAATAGTCAACCTAGGTCCTTCTAATCCCTTACAATTGTCTCCCAATCCCACATATAGATTTTAAAAAGGACTCAATCTAGACCGTGGTTCACCCTAAACTACCTCATCATTCTGCACACCCATTTGTCCCTGGCCAGAGGTTTCAACCACCAACTTCTCCAGACCCATTCTATATTGACCTATGTCTACAACAAACTAACTAATGACCTAGCTTCTAAAAAATAGAACAAATTTCCACCATAGATTCATGCACCACATGTTTCCTAAAGCAGTATAACTCTAAAATTGTAATCCAAATTAAATAAAAAGGTTTTAATTAAATATCATTATCAACAAATACTCTTGGATTAATAGGATGAAACAATTTATTCGTATGACTATAAGATCATAAAAAACTACCTAAAAGATTCCCAACCATCCTAATATTCAAAGGGTTCTTAAATGGAAGGGGAACATTAGGGAAACTCACCCAAATCACCACTAAAGGGGAGTCTCGCTACATGCGATAGTCGTATGTCCCACTATAGAGGTACAATATGGATGTGTTAAAGCTACAAGGGGTGCACGATGAATCCTTTATCCGGTATTCCTCTATCATGGAGTGGATAATGAAGTTCTAGTAGTACAGAAAACCAAAAGTAGATCTATCATATAGATCCCACGAACCAAAGGCCAATCTATCAAAGGTTTCCAGTGATGTACTTCATGGAGAGAATGAAGAAATAAGAGTATTATTGGGTAATGAAAAATATTCAAAAAACTCCATGAGTGACAATATAATATTACAACATCTTTCATATAAACTATGGTCCTTAATATGTAGGGAGCACTTATGGAATGATGGAAGCATCTCAGGTTTGTAAAATATGGACAAGGAAGACTCCACTGCCTTTATGGACGACAAATGTCCCTCCCTCGTCGGTGGGGGAGGGTCTGATATGGTTGTTGCCACTATCACGAAGTTAGAGAAGATGAGTAAGAAACCCATATAAAGAGAAAGAAAATTGAGAGATCAAAAATGAAAACTATGGAAATTGTAAGTTTGAATGGAGTATGTTTAGTAAGGTTGTGTGTGTGTGCGCGCGTTTATATGTGATAAAAATATGGTTGTTGAAATTATGATCATTTAAAAATTGGTCATTGAAAATATGGTCATCGTAGATATAGTCAATGGACAGATATAAAATAGCTATGTTGAAGTTCTGTATAGTTAGATACTAAAATAAAAATAATATAACACAAAATGAAATAAAAATATGATATTAAAATATCATAAATATATATGTGTTATGTAAAAATATTAATAAAAATAATAATAAAATATTATATAATTTTTTAAAAAATAATATACATATTTTAATATCAATGGAGTAGTAAAATTGATTTTTATAATATAAAAATTCATTTTAATTTTATTTTTTAAATAATATTTAGTATAAAAGTAATATTTTTTTCAAAGAACCATTTTGAAATGTATTGTATATTTTGTACTAATATATTAAATTGGACACATTTAAAATATTATTATATATCGACTAATATATTAACATATCTTAAAGTATAAATTGATATTAAATAATATTGATAACACTAAATGCTTAAAATTTTCATTTATCAATAAAATAAATTTATATTTATATTTTCTATTCTATTTTGAAAAATAAATGAAATAATTTTAGAATATAAATTAGATAAACCTCTATGACTTTTTATATTTTTGATGAAAATATATTTCTTTGTAATAATTTTTGAGTTTTTTAAGCTTTATTTTTAAGTAGAAAAATATTATTTTTGAAAACAATTTATTTTTTATGGTTTTCTTATTATGTAAGAATATTATAGAAGATTAATAAAATATTTTATGTAATAGAATTTGTGTTTATGGAATAAAATAATTCATTTTAAAATATTATTTTAACATATAAATTCAATTCCAAACATTTTCAGAATATAATTAAAATGTTACATTAATAAAAACTATTTTCTTTATTTTCATCTAATTAATTGTTTTGGTAGTGAAATTCAGTTTTGGATATATTTTAAAGCAGCCTAAAGTTAAATTTCATTATAATCTATTTTATTATATAAAAATATATATCTTTGTTAAAATTATCTTGTATATAAATTTTTAAGCATAATAACACTCTTTTACTAAAAACTATTTTTAGGAAATGTGTTCGTTTATTTTAAAATTAAAATTTAAAGCCCTTAAATATTTTAATTGTTAAAATGATTTAAAAATATGAAATTATAATTTTCAAATTATAAAAAGGTTTGTTCTAATTTTTTTCTTTAATTTTAATTACAAAAGTTTAAAATTAATTACCAAGGTAAAACATATTTTTTAAAAAAGTTAGAAAGTTAAAAAAATAGGAAAAAAACTCTAGGTTGTCTATAAAATGTTTTTATAAGGAGAATATGACCCAAAATAAACTTCACCACCTCTTAATCAATTTTGGGTCTATTAAATATTGAATAGTAACATTACATTTTCGAAAATTTAATGTTAACATAAAAAACTACCCTTCAAATCACTTACAAATGGGTAACACTTTAACCACATTGATTCTCACATATCCTTTTAATTTATTCTTGAACATAGGTTAAATTACTCATATGGTAACCCTATCACACATTAAATAACTTTTTTTCACCATTAAAAAGCACAAGGCCTTCATTTCCAAGGATAATTCCAAGGAAAATCCATGTCCTTGATCTGAGTATTATCAAATACATAGGTTTTATTAATAATTATATTCATTCAAAATAATTTTAGACAAACTAATATAATGATATTTATATAATATATATTCATTAATATTATTATATTAAGTTTATTATCATTATCTATTAATCTAATCCATCCATTAAGAAAAATTAAATTGTTGTTTGTGTGTAGGTGAAAACTACCACCTCCATGAGCAATGAAATTCATTTTCCATCACCACCCAAAATTCATTATTCCTAAATTTGATTTAACGAGGATATGTGATGTTTATGAATGTCTTTTTAATAATTATGTTTCATATTTTCATTTTCCAAATACATCACCTTACTCAAAAAATTATTATAACATGTTACCGTTTGGTTCAATTATATTGCTTTGTTAAATGATTATATAATGAATATGTCATAAATTATTATAGTATGTCATATAATTTTAATAAAACATAATAATTATATATTTAATAATTTATAATTATTCTAGATTTTTATTTATTTATAATATTCATTAATATAACAACTTTCAATCTTTAAAAATATTGACAACTTGTTCTTCACAATATCCTTTGGCACAACTTGTATTCTTTTATTTCACTTAATGATAATGACACATACATAACCATAGAAAAAAATTATTATTATATATTTAATTATATATGAATAATGTTCTTGAAACCCCTTATATATAATTGATCTCATCTTCATGAAGTTTGTAGGAACCAAATTTAAAGATATAATACATAATGGTAATAATATGTGAGAACTAACTAATATATTCATAATAAATGATAATAAATTTAGATTTTGAATGGTTAATATATCTGAATAAGGTTATAAAATAGTATATTAAGATTTCTATGTTTTTATAGGTGGTTTGAGTTCATTTGACTAAGAGGTAATAATGGTAATGGTTTTTCATGACTCAACTCCTTTTCCATGTGTCATATTCACTCCTCTTTGTCTAAAACATTGGTTGTTTTATCTTATCTATCCCATTATGATGTTATGTTTTTTATAACTTTTTTTCATGTGAAATTATGTTTCACACCAAATTATTTTTCTATGAGGAATCAATTGTTTTTTTAAAATTAGTCTTTGTTAAGAGTGATCCACATGTCTTTTAATGGATTTATTCCTTCATCTCTATGTTTATACGTCCTTCCAATTTTCTCATTTCCATTGAAGACAATAAAATTTAATTATATATAATGATCCTTATATTACTATCCATTCATTCTGAAACATAGGTTTCAATATCCTTTTAATAAATCAAGGTTTAAATAAAGAGTTTTTAAACTAATTCAAAGGTCTTTCTTTACTATGATATTATACTATTCCATTCAAAATCATATTGTTTAATAAATATATATATATATATTTGTTTTTTAAGGTCATTTTATTGTGTATTTATGAATTAATGTATTATGAATTTTTATATTAATCCTTATTTTTTTGAATGTGACTTGAAAACCACAAGTTTTTAAGGTAATATTGATAAACACTGTTTGAGAAAATCCTTTTTGTTATGTTAATATCATTTTATAGGATTTTTATTCAATGAATTAATGGTTTATAACTCTCTCTATATTTTATTATTTAAATACTTTTTTCTTTGATATTTTTTTGTACCAAATTATTATGGTATTCTATGTGGTAACATTTGTAAATGTAATGATGTCCATTTTCTTCACATGGGTTATTTAGGATAAGATGGATGATTTGATTTGAAGTGGAAATAATATATGTAAATAATGATACATAGGGTCTTATATCAAACTCTATTGTATTGATTAAGGTTTTATATCTCATGAAATATCTATGGGAATCATTTAATGAATCCACTCTCTACTATGGGAATCAGATAGTAAAGCCTACTCCCCTATGGGAATCAAAAAGTCAAGCCTAATCCACTATTGGAATTAGGTAGTAGGTACAGATCCACTATAAGAATTTTTTAGTGATGCATATTCCAATATGTAAAGAAGGTAGTGATGCATTCTCCCCTATGTTATGGGAATCAGGTGGTAAATCATACATCACTATGTTATGTTTATCTATTATCATGTTTGTTCCAATCAATATTACTAATATATGAATTATTTCCAAGATATGCTAAATTTGTTTGATTTTAAATTTTATAATGATGCATAAATTACTCATATTATGATTTTATATTTATTTCATTAATGTTATGTATTTCTAAGACATGTTTTGGATACCTTTCTTTTGTCTCATGTTTCTATTCCATGATCTTTAATTCTCAATCATGTTTTATTATTATCACTTATGATCCCATTACCTTTTAGATAATATTACTCTATTATCATGTTTTTTCACACGTTTATGATCAAATTCATATAGATAGTTGATAATTTTCTCTTACTGATCATTCGAGATCACCCCATTTTTATGTTTCTATTCACCAAGTTATAAACATGATATTGTCATATGAGATTTATAGAAGAGTGTTTAGAGGTGTGAAATAATGGATAAATGTTCACAAGTGTTGTGAAATAATAGTTTTATATAGCTTGTATCCAATAGAATAAACCTTTATGCACTTAGGTTGAATATTAATTTGGGAGATATATTATTCAAACAATAGTGCCGATGTATTAGTTATGCATGTTTATCTTGGGTAACCATAATTGGTATAAAATATTTGTTTAGTTGTTTTGGAGATTATATTATTTACATTTTGTACTAAGGTTTGATAACCATAATGAAAACCTTAGATAAGATTCTAAATATAGGACGCTATCATAAAATATTGGTAAAGTCTTAAGTATGTGTTTACCTTAACAACACATCCCATATCGATATTGGAAAGTGAAATAAGATGCGGAATAGATATAACTATGGGTATTCAATCTGAAAATGGTTTGTTGGGAATTACCGCAATCATCAATCTGGTGTATGATGAGTAAGATTGATACAACACACCTTTCTAGACATTCTTGGGGTATTTTATCTTATCACATGCTCTTAATGATCCACTATAAAGGATATATATCCCAGTTACTTTGAGGGATTAGGTTTAGAGGTGTAAGAAACCCAATTATAAAGTAACTTAAATCAATCTAATACTGATAAAGTTTGAACTAAATGATTTACAGGCTAATGTAATGATGTAAATAGGTAATGAGGTTTAAGGATGAATCCTTTTTAGGTTATTGAATATGATAATACCATATGATGTTAAGTGTTCTTCACTCATTACAATTTTTTTGGTTTTATAAATAGATGTAGCAATGAGGAACCAAATTAGTAAGTTAGGTTATTAAAAATGCATTAATTTTACAATTGGAAAACTAAATAGGAATGAAGTTATTGTTGAAAATGTTGTGGTTATGCTCACATAATTGTCTCAAGGTATTATTAACTAATTCAATCTTTTTGAACATCAAAACCCAATAAATTAAATAAGGATAGTTTATTATATAATAGCAGGTGATGGAGATGATGCATGAAAGAATATTCAATTTTTAGCAAGTTAATATGTGGGTACAAAAACATAGAGGAATGTGTCAATGTAACATGAAGATGATTTTTCTATAGTAAATGACGTCATCTACAAATAATTTAGGGACTGTAACTCCAGTATCACGGATCGAGTGTATTATATATTACATTTTCATAATATACAAGTGATTGCATCCCAAAGAAACTAATAGTTTAGTAGTCTTCATAAATTAGATACACAAGGTATCCCTAAATTAAATTTTAATAAAAAATTAAAACATTTTTTATAGAATATCATAATCACCACTAGAATATCATTTCATATGATTTATAATACTCAACCTAGATTCCTTGGAAATGTAACAAGATAAGGGTGAGCTCAAATTCTTAGTAAGAGTTATGGAATGCAGAATCTATCATGAGAAAATGACGATTAATCAATAATTAATAATAAATATCTAATGGTAAATCTATTTAAACTCATTTAATTCAATCAATAACATTAATATCATGATTAGATAATTCAAAATCTATATGGGAAGGAAAATAACCTAAAACACATGTCATTAAATCAAAAAATAGAATGAAAGGCATCAACAGATGATGTAATCCGGAAAATATCATGGATAATAATAACTGGATTCATGAGGAAGTAAATGTTTAATTATTGGATGTAATAATATCATGAATCAGTATACATCTACTGTCAATACCTATTTCAAAATAGACTAGTTTTTATACACCAAAAGATTATTTAATTTAGTGTCACCAACTCATTTATCTCATGAGACTACCGATGTATTGAGAGGTTATCTATAACCAAGATCCACTAAGATATTCATGTACAATTAATTCCACATTTATCAAAAAATAAATTTAATTTATGAACCATATGCCCTGTCAAAAAAAATTTATCGAGTTAGGAATACATATTAACAATAATTTCTCATTCAATCATATTATAATAAAATACAATACATTATGTATAAATTATATGTGGGTTTATTAATAAATATATCCACGATAAATAATATATAGAGGTAGGGTAAATGTAATTTCCAATGATAATAAGAAATTTAATATTTCAAGGTAATGTTCATGGTTACAAAAAAATCAAGGAGGAAAATTTCAAAACTTACCTTGCTCAAAATGGCCATAAACCATCCAAGGAAATAATAAGGATAATATCAACATAAAATATCCCTATTTGATCATGATAATAATAAATTGGGTTTTCATTGATATTTAGATATACAATAAAAATCTCAATAAAATCATTCTTGAGGAAAATATCATTTTCATTCTCAATTTCTTTTAAACAAAAGGTTCACAAAATATTTTGAAAAAAAATCATTGAAAATAAACATCAGAACTTATAAAAGAATATTTAATAAATTTATTATACATGTAATTATGAAAGACTATATATTCCATACACATTAAAACAAAAATTCATTTCACATTTATGATAAAATCCAAACTTGAATTATTTATTAAATGACATGAATATTCAATTCAAAAAATGAACGTAAAAAATATGTGAAAATTTCGTTAATAAATCATTTGTATAATGTTAAAAATATTTTTGAACTTTTTTTGAAAAAGGGATTTGTATGAAATGGTATTTTTGACCATGGGAGAAATAAAGTATGACTTTCTTAAAAACATTTTCTCAACCATTTCTTGTATTAAAGAGTGAAAAATGGTATTATTTCTGGATAATATCATGAATAACTACAAAATAATAAAACAGATTGATTTTATGATAGGGATATCAAATAATTCTCCCAAGGGAAACAAAAACCTAAACAATCACTAATAATGAGGATATTGTGAAATAAACCCTTACCACATTGGTAAATTTTGATTAATAAGACCTATAGAAGAAATAAAACCAAATAAAACTTTAAATTCCATGATGGTAAATAGATTAATGATATTAAATTTTAAAATGTACTGTATATACACTATATATAGTAATAAGTGGTGAATATGGCATATGTATTGTGGAAGTAAAAGTTAGATGAGAAAAACATACAAAGATAATAATGTTGAAGTGAGAAGTAATCAACAAATTAATTAGGTGCTTAGAATTTGAATATAAATAAGAAAATTAAAAATAAAACATAATATATCCCAAATTATTTTCCCACATAGTATTATACTTTTATATTTAATGAAGAAGTAATATAACCTAATGAAATGAATTTGAGTTGTGAAATTAATTACCATGCGATAATTTATAATTCAAATCCCCTTAGATGAGATAATTAAAATTTAAAAATAATATATCATGAATTTTAAATTATGAATTATATTATATTAAATGTATGTATATATATACCATTTAATTGAAATTAGTTTCATAACATTACAATATTCATCAATGAAGGTAAATTGAGACGAAATATCTTAGTCCATGCGTACTTTTGGTTAAAAATGATCTAAACTAAAGTATAATAGTTTTAATATTATTGTTAGCTTCTTAAATAACCATATACATATTTATAATACCATATATGATTCTGTTGTTACATTTAACCACCCATTTGTTAATAATATTTTATTATTTTCATTGCTTGAGGAGTTAATTGAATTGTTTTCTCATGAGTGTTTTGTCATGAATGCTCTGGTTTGTGTGTATAAGATATAGATAAATCACCTATTTAAGTATATCAATGTCATAAATATCATATCTATTTATTATATACATTTTTTGATTCATAATTTCTGATTAGACATATAAAATGAACCACATCTCTTTATAGTGATGGTAGGTCGTTCAAATTCATGATTAGCAATATAATTACAGTTACAAGTGAATTGGAAAGTAATTGGGTGATATATAATTTTAATTAATAAATATCATGTAAAATATATCCCATATATTCATCATAATTATCTTTATTAATTTATATATAATGAGTAAGTGAAAAGCAAATCTCATCGCTTCACGTGCCAGTAGTCTGCCGTATACACGAGCGACGTTATCAGAATTTAAATGACTTGAAAAGTAAGAATATATATGTGACATTATGATTCAAAAAGTATAATAATATATTAAATATTAAATATATATATATATTAAATATATTATTACATAGGGTCGTGATATGTTTTGATGGAAAACAGTTTACATCGGTTTGCGAGGCGGTAGTCTGCCTTACACATGATCGAAGATTTAGTTTTCAATTTTATAGAGGAGGATATGGGTAATGGTTAAGAAATTA
Organism: Viscum album; assembly: GCA_963277665.1. Taxonomy (NCBI): domain Eukaryota; kingdom Viridiplantae; phylum Streptophyta; class Magnoliopsida; order Santalales; family Viscaceae; genus Viscum; species Viscum album. The sequence continues at coordinate 499,317,664 of OY728133.1, forward strand.
AAATATTAAAATTTTGTTTTGTTTTATATGATGGAGTTATTTTAATATAATTATTTAATAATTTTTTAGGGATTTTTAATAAGAAATAAAATAAAAACAATCAATTAAGAATGTTACCTCTTCATCGGAAGACCTATTTAAATTTATACCAAAATCCATATGAGGATGGTTTTACGATAAAATATTATTCTAATATGTTTTTAGGGGAGTAACTATTTGATTTTGGATGGTATTTGATAAACCAAAAATCTTTTTTTAAGTGTGAAAGGGGTAGGAGAGGGGGTGTCCTTTTTTAAATGGGGGAAGGTCATATATTGAATTTTTTAAAAGATTCAATCACAACGGCGTTTTTGTCAAGAAAAAATACTAAAAATCTTTTATTATCAACCAATATAGAAATAAAGGTTTCCTTATATCCATAAATTAGAGTTTTCACAATATATAGGTCATTTAAACCCTTATCTTATTTTTTTGACACCCCGATAAACACGTGATAATTGATTTTTTTTCTATTTCAATATACATTATTGTAAAAAAGTAATTTAAAATTATTATATAGTATTAATTATTCTTATTGTAAAAATTAAATTCATTTCGATGAAATTTACTTCAAAATATTGGTATAATAGAATTTGAGTTTATAACCACAAACGCGATGATGAAACAAGTTTCCAAAGAGAAAAATATCACATGTATAGAAAGTTTTGATATCAAAATTAAAATTGAAATTTATTCAAATAACCTAAATCTATTAAATTTAAATATAATCAAAATTAATTTACATGAAACCATTTTAAAAAATAATTTAACCTTTTAAATTATTTGAATGAAAATTTAGTTTTCATTAAGAATCATGAATTTTCTCTATTTAGAACAAATGAATCTTTTCAAAAAAAATACCAAAAAACATTTGATAATTATGATATTAGAATTTCATAAAATAATTTCATTTTTCAAAATAAATCTTTTAAAATTGTTAAAAATTATTTTTAAATTATGTGTGCAGTGTGACTAAATAATTTTTTATAAAAATAAAGTTTTTAAAAAAAAATTCCTTTAAATGATACTAATTTTATATATAATTAATTATTAAACATAATTTTTATAATTTTGTTAGTAATTTTCATACCCTAAAATTTAATATATAGGATGAAATTTTATAATGTATTATAGCTCATTTAGACTTGGGGTTATGTGTTTTGAAAACTATTTAAGAGATCAAATTTATTTGAAAATAAATATATCAAATGTACTAGGGTGTCACATGCTCTCATAAGAATAGTGTTTCATTTCATATACAATTTCAATCCCACCCTTTTTATTTTAAAATCATGAGGTGTAATAGTCTCCCAACCTTTAATAAATTTAACCCTCGCACTTTAAACATGATCTTGTTAATCAAGGATTTGACGTTTGGAAATTACATTATTGAAAAAACCACATCATATAAAGGTTAATAAAGAATACACTTGATAATATAGAAAGTAAAATATAAATTTCATCTATAACAACACATAAAGAGGTTTCCATGTAAGAGAAAATAAGTTTGAAGTGAAGATATATACATGGTATAAAAACATAAAAATTTATAGAGGGTAATAGAGATCATTTATCACAAGAAATTGATTGATCAAGGGAAAGTTAAGGACCTCAAAAACAAAAATATAAGATTATTTAGAATATAATTTTATTCATTTGATAATAATGAAATTTTATTAATTTAATGTTTCAAGATACTTTACTTAATGTTTAGGGACAATTTTACTATTTAAGAATTTAAAGAAATATTATTACTTAATGTGTAAACATTTTTCATAATTTGGATAATCTTATTCATACACATAATTCCAATGGTTATGTGATATTATTCTATTTTTTGGTTATATTTTGTTTAAACTTTTTGTTGAATGTGAATGAAGATATCAAAGAAATTAGATTTATTTAAAGATAAATATAACATTAAATATCATGTTGTTAGAGTAAAATCCCTAGAAAAATGTCCCTAAATAAGTAAATAATTAATATAAGTTTATTATTAATGAAATAAGGAACATATAGAGTAAGTTGGGACTCAATTCAAGGGATTTCTTAAATCAATTTCCATTCAATGGGTTATACTTATACTTCATTGACTATGTTATGGAATGATTAGGTATGAAATGACTTCTGATGTTATAATGATTTATTTTAAAATTGATTTTTTTTGGCTTTACAATTTTTATACCTAATCACTTCATTGAATAATTCTAACTTCAATGATATGATCTTTTTAAGGATTATTCATCTCAAAAATTGTTCTTTGAGACAAGTCATGTATTATAAACCTACTTAATTTTAAAGGGGGTATATGCTAACTACTAAGATATTATATCATTAATGAATCATTTATAATTATATATAAAGTTCCTCTAATTCTCTCCCTTTCAATATATATTTATTCAAATTTAATAAAAGTTTTAAGTGTTTTTATAGTCTCCATTTCAATTATTTGAAGCATTATTCACATTATGCACCATGTTTTATTTTATATACTGTATATAATACACCACTAATGTTTTTAAAGTATTATTTCATAGAAACAAGGTTTTATAGAATCATGTTATGTTCCTTGATTGAATTAATTGTTTTTCAAGGATTACCAATGTTGCAAGGGTTTCACATCTCAAGATTCCTTCTTTGATACGCATTTTGATTGATGCACCTATATACATTTATATAGTGTATATATATAATCATAACATATAAAATCATGGTAATTTTTCAACTCATTCTATTATATGTTCCTTCTTATGTCCATTCATTGAAATTAGTTTTATTAGAATAAAAAATGGGTTTTATTTTAAAATGTAACTCTAAATTATTTATTTATTATTTTAATACACTTTTACAAAAAAGTGAGAAAATTTATAAGTTGAAAAACCAAAACAACGAGTACCAAAATCAATAGATGAATAATTTAAATCCATTTTGAGCCTGTTATAATCATTTTCCCAAAATAATTTCCAATCAATACCAGTTACCTTTTATCAGGGTCTCCATTGATTCGATATTTAAACTAGTAATCCATCTTCTCTCAAAATTGGATTTTCTCAACCATATTAATATTCATTTAATTGAATCCTCTTTCTAGAATAATATATTTCTTATTGATCTTGTCACACATCTTTTTGTTTGTGTCTACTCGAATAAATATCTTATACATCTGGTCATCATCCCCAGAGGGGTCCTATATCAAAAATGCCTTCTTTATCATTTCTTCCTCAGAATGGTTATTGATTTTCCAGTATGTCCCATTGGATATTCCCTCTGTTCCAACCTCCCATTGTGAATTAACCATCCTAGATGAAGACTCAATGTTGGAAAGATCCACCTCCACTATGTCTCCCTATATTACACCACTTGTTTTTAAATTTTCCTTTGGATCTATAACTCCATGTTATTTTTTTCATTATAGAACATATTCTTGGGCCTTGATTTCATGATAGAACATGTTTCCATGGGTTTGGGAAGGAAGTAATAATTATTTGGCCCTTTTTATTTCTTCCACTTTACAATACTACAGCTCCCAAATTCCCAATTTTCCTTCTATCCCTTCTTTATCCTCTAGCAATGATGCCCTTTTCTATGGAATCCCACAAAAATTTCATTAGAAAATAAGTTATAAGTCTAATCACTAGAATCTTCCCCAACCAATCATGTCTTTTCCTTGGATATATCGGTATGTTCATTAACACTCTGATCCATAAGCAGCGCTTCTTCTTCCAGACCTTCAAACCAGTTACTAATAGACAAAAGAGAGAAGTTCCTTCGTAGGATAATCTCGTTAGTAACTTTCATCCAACCTTTATTACCCTTTATTGAGTCCTTGAATTCATTATAGCCTACTGAGCCTCCCTTTAATGTATCATTTAGTACCCCATCATGTGTGTTTTATTTTTCATATATCACCGCCCCGGAATAAGAGACGAATTTAGAGATACTGGAGATCAGTTCCAAGGTAGTAGCCCCCACCCCCTCAGTTACCATAGAAATTGGAGGCCCTTTCACTTTAGAAATTGGCTTGGACAAGTCATTCCTCCATGGGTTGAACACATCGACAATCCTCAGAGTGTGCAGGTTGTTAGGGAGAGTCCCAATTACAGGACAAAAAATTCTGGCCACAAATATCATGAGAAACTAATCAAAATATGGAGGTGATATATGTAGAATAAATAAATCAACATGCAAGATTTTTTTAATGTAGAAAAACCCACCTTGATGATTATTAAAAACCCAGAGGTCAATTCTCAAAAATATCCACTATGAATCATAGAATACATCGTATCCAAGTAATTTCAAAACATGAATCACAAATGAGTTAGCATTGAAAACCTATTTCAAAACCACAACCAAATATGTCTATTCCTTCTCTCTAACTATCATCCCACCAACGCCATGTATCGGAAGATGAATATATGTAAAACGTCACCCTTTTTTGACTAAAGGTCACTACATTGGAGATCTTCACCCATACATTTTTCATCATCGGACCATCTTGAAACAACCAAAGGACTTCTCTCTCACATGATCTCACCATCATGATGTACCACCGATTATAAACTGGGACACGCCACCTGATCACCGCTATCAAGAAAAATCGATACGTGGCCCCGATTATCTATTGTGTCCCTGCTGCTCTACACCTCTTCAACACCGATTCACTACACATGATACCACTGATGTGGTATCCCCTTCTTGTTCATGGTGGAAGACATCTTAAACATCTTTCAAAGAACCTATCCACACATTCAAGATAATTGCTTCATTGTATTCATGTCACATGGGCCACTGAAAAAGTGGAAACATCTTCCTGTGTCTCCCTTTCCAGTTACATCTTGCTAGCACACCCCTGAAAATTTGATATTTCATCCTCTTATATAGAAACCATGTCCATAATCTTCAATTAATTTATTCAAATTCTATTATTTTGTCCATTAACATTGACAATTAAATATCCATTAATGTTGGGATAAAATCCTCAATTAATGTTGATATAAATATCCTCATTTGTAATTTTCCTCTCTCATAAATAAATGTGATGAATCCCAAGAATCCTCCACTTCAAAATATTAATTAATGGAAACACCCAAAAAACCCAATTGGAAATAAAATAGTTCGGTATCATACCAATCATCATTATCTGTATAATATATGACGATGCCGATTGGAACTTCTCACAAAAAAAAAAATTCTCCCCCTCTTAAAGCAATACAAATGCCTATGTTTTCGTCACATCTGCATCTGCATCATCATTATAAACGATATCATAACCATAAAAATATGCCTCCCCCATAATAGTGATTACCATTTAAATTGGAGCACCTTTCGAAATAAGCTACTCCCCTTTCTCAGCATCGCATGAGCAGGCGTGTGTATCACCTCTCTCAACCTTATTTAATTTGAAAATATTATTTTGATCTGTGCACACATTAGTGAACCTCTTAGAATCTTTCATAATTCTCACATTAAATTTCAGGCATGATCCTTATCCTCTGATATATCTTGTTGGGGTGAATCTTGATTCCAGGTCTAAAATTGCTTGCGAAAAATATCATGAGAAGCCTATAGATATTTGGAAGTGATATAAGCATAATAAAAAAATCAACATGCATGGTTTTTTAACATGGAATAATCTAGATTTTAGAGGATTAAAAAACCACAGTGAAATTCAAAAAAATATCTACTGTGAATTAGAGAATACAACGTATCCAACTAATAACTGAACTTAAATAACAAATGAGAGAGCATAGAAAACCTATGTGAAAACAACACCCCTATATGCCTCTACCTATACTCTGATTGTTCTTACCACTAACTACATGTATCATAAGAACAATATATTAAAAACCTTCACCCTTCTATTGAAGAAACGTCACTACCTTGGTGATCTTCACCTAAACATATGTCAACCTCACACCATCTTTTGACACATATTTGATTTCTCTCCCACAAGATCTTGCCATTATGATGTGCCACCTATCATAAACTGGGACATGCCACCTGATCACCACTATCATGAATAAATTTTATACGTGGCCCCGATCATCAACTGTGTCTTCCTTACTCCACACATGTTAAACGCTGATGCACCGCACATTCTACCGTCGACGCTGTATCTCCTTATTGATCACGGTGGATGAAATCTTTAACATCATTCGATGAACCTCTCCACTCATACAAGATAATTGTGTCATAATATTCATGTCACATTGGCCACCACAACCATGGAAATCCCTTCCCAAATAGCCCTTTTTGGCTACATCTTGCTGGCACACCCCTCAAAATATGATGTTGCATCCTCTTATATAGTCACCAAGTCCATAATACCCAATTAATGCAGTCATAATCCATTATTACTTCCACTAATATTGAGAATTAAATATCGATTAATGTTGGGAGAAAATCCCCAATTGATGTTGATATAAATTTCTTCATTAAAAAATTTCCTCCCTCATCAATAAATGTGATGAATCCCAACACCGATTGTAGGAAGAATAGAAATTAACCCAGGATTCGAAGTATACTAGTTGCTTCCATAAAAGTTTGACATCAATCACAATACAAATGAAGTCGACCAGGATTGGGAGACCTTAATTTAGAAACAAATCCATAGAGAATCAGAATGAATGAATTCATGGGTGTGATGATAAAAAAACAAGAAACATCCCCCTTGTTAGCAATGGACCTTAGAATCCCCGTATTTGGAAAAGGAAGAGGTTATTCGAGAAGAGTAATATAAATCTGTCATGATGTTAAAAGTGAAAATACTAATGAAATGGGGAAAATGAAATCATAATAGATCACTTGTAACACTGCAAGATTTCATAGTATGTTATTTCTTCAAAGTAATTTAATAACTTGCACTACATGCAACTCTATGTTCAAGCGCACCACAACTTACCAAACTAGTCGTTCCAAAGAGGTTATGAATTGTATTAATTGAATTTTAATTTTTATATACTTAATATGATTTTAACATCCATATTATGTGTTTCTTAGTCATAATATAAGAATAAACTCAATTTTTTTAGATAAAGGAATTATTTTTCTAAAAATGCAATTTTACAGCCTTTTGATGGCGAGCCCATTTTATAAACAATATTTGACACTTTTACATTTTCAATTTGACAAAATAAACTTCTACATTAGAATAGGGATATCAAAATTTAGTTTTGATAAATATTTGACATTTTTCTGATAACTTTTATATTTTGGTGAATAGTTAAAAATACTAAATTTTAATTAAAAACAACTTTTTTTAATAAAAATAATTTATAGAGTTAAATTATTCATATGATTGGTTTTGAAGTATAATTAGATTATATTTTTATCATTTAATAAAATTTAGGTCATTATAATTAATTTCACTTTGAAATTGGACATAAACAAGTGTCAATCTTTTGATGGATATTGTTGCTCAAAAACACGCGATATGTTTTGACAACGAGATTTAAATTTAAATTAATTAATGCAACTTATATGTCTTTAATTTGGTAAAATAAAAATCATTTTTTTAATTTGGAATATCAAATATTAATTAGACTGGATTTTTGGTATTTTTCTGAGAAACTTCAATTTTTGATGAATAGTGAAAACACATAGTTATTTGTTAAAACTGACTTTTTATTTAAATTTATTTTAGGATGAAATTGATACATAGTACCTATATAAGTTCAAAATAATTTATTGGAGTCATTTTATAATATTTTTAGATATATAAAAATTTTATTGATCTTTTTACCGTCTCTTACCCATCTCCTAGGAGAATTTGCAAATTCACATAAATCTTAATTTTACCGCTTCTGTGAGTTGAATTTCGAAATTATGAGAGACACGGTTAATATCAAGGAGTAAAATGAGGTTCAATAAGATAAAAATAATTTTTGGTGAAAAGTAACTTTTTACTTTTATTTACCACGGTTAAAGTTAAATAGGGAAATTAAGGGTAAAAATGATATTATTATTACACTAACACATGCCCTAATTATATTGGAAAAGAATAATTTGACCAAAAACAACCTTAGGAATAAAATACGATTCTTAAGGTCCACTTGTATTATATTAGGACATTCATTAATATTTTATTTGAAGAATAGTTAAAAGGGTTAAAATCAAAGTTTAATAACTAAAACATTTTTATTATAGGGTTATACATAATATAAAATCGACTATAAATACTACTTAGAAAAAAAAATTCTTGCCAACATAATGGTATTTTATTTATTCTTTTTATACATTAAATAATTAAATTTATTTATGACCCAATGATGATGCAGTAATTACTGTATTAATGAATGATTAAACTAATTGATATTATAAATATCCAAATAAGTGTAATTTGAGACTTTTAATGAATTCAACTAATTTTATAGGTTAATATGACATGTTATAATTGTTTAGATGAATTTTTTAGGAAGTAATAATGCTGAAATAAATTTAGAAAAAACAAAATACCAAATAGTTTCAAAATTGACATAAAAGAGTTTTTAAAACAAATATTATATTATTAATTGGTATTCTATTCATAAAAATCTAATGATCAAACAGAAGACTTAAATAATAATATATACGACATTAATGAACAAATAGGGGTTCTACTGGCATTTTATAGTATGTTTATTAACCATATAATATAAAAATACAAAGAGACATGGTAAATGTCAAACTATTTAACTAAGAGTTAAATCTAAAAGTTATGGTTAATATGGTGACCTAAACCTATCTAAAAACTATTGGTTGAGTGGTTTTTGACCCATCCCCACCTTGAACATTAAATAATCCATTTTGGAGCCATTCGAAACCGAAAATGAATTTATTATAAAATAATATTTTATGTTTTTCCTGAGGTGCCCCTCACCCCTCTTATAAAAGGGAACTTCCCCTTCCATCAAATTTACACCTCCAAATCCATTTGGCTTGTTCAAAACCTGCCCAAATATCCTCCCAAATATCCTACCTTCAACCTAGAGTCCTTCCTTTGATCAAAAATCCATCCTAAGGATCCCTTTTGATCAAATCAAAAGGAATAACCCGAAGAAGAGGAGGTTAAATGTGCCCTCGGCCAAAGGAAAGGGCAAAGTAAAGAGTTTCTTATGACACATTTAATTCCATTAGATTTCCATTGTTCAACACTTATTTATTTCATGTGGTGAATTTTGTACTGCCATTTGATATATACAATCACGATTCCCTTTATATTCATGATATTCTGTGATTCATTTGGTGGTTATTGACTATTGTTCATAAGACTCGATTGATTACAATGAGGTAAGGGTTATTTCCTCAATCTCATTATTATGTGAGATTGTTCGTCTGAAAGTATTTTCAGAGACATACATATCATAGATACCCATATTATATAAAACTATTTCAAATTGAATCATTTGTGTTTTTATGCGAGGGTATATTTAACTAGATCCCCATTTTAAAGGTTTTAAAGATTTATCTTTCTAAACCCTTTTAATTAATGTTCTTGTATTCAAAATGATTTTAAAGATTTATTTATATGAACATGAATTTTTTTAAATGATAATTATTTTAAATAAATATAGTGTTGTATGGGTCACTTTGATTCAAAAATACCTTTCAATTGACTACCTTTATAAATTTTGAGAATTTTATACGATTTCATGAAAAGGGGGAATTTCTCTCAAAGAATTTTACTGATCATTTTAGTCTAGGTCAATATCCTTTAATGGATTTTAAACTTGTTTGAAGTTGATTTATAATGATAAAAAACTTTCATATATTATTGAATGTTTTATGATATGTTTGACTGTGGATGTGTTATTTTTATACCATTCATGGTTTATGGATAATGTATTGAAATTTCGTATGCTAGTTTTAATATGAATGTTTATGTTATATTTCAACCTTTTTGTATGATGAATGTATTGTACTATTATATTTCAGGTTGGGGACCTATAAATGTAAGCCCTCCGGGTTGGGGTCCGGTTACAGAAAACCCTCCAAGATGGAGTCCAGTTAGAGAGGCTCTCCGGGTTGGTGTCTGGTTATAGGGGCTCTCCGGGTTGGAGATTGATTACAGAGGCTCTCCGGGATGGAGTCCGGTTACAGAGGGTCTCTGGGTTTGGGTCCAATTACAATTATCCCATAGGTCCTGGTACAAGTCCTTGACATAGAAATTAAATTCAGGTACTATACATTCCCTCATTATGAAAATAGTTATTACATGTGATTATTCAACTAGTAGAATATCCATGCGCTTGATTATATGGTGATGTGTGATTTATTTTTGCCATATTTTGTTCAAGATGATTTTAAAAAAGGATTTTGTTTTTATTACACATTTTTCCTTAAAAGTTTATAGCTTCCGCTAAATTATTTAACCACACTGAACATCTGAGCCCACACCTTATGTTTTATTTTCCCAGGATCCCAAGAAGTGTTTTATGTTTGAGATGCAGGGTTAAGCTAAGGGAAAAAAGTCATTCTGAAAGGATTTTGTTTCTATTTTATGTTAGAAAGAGTAATGTAACATTCATGTATGCAATATATTTTCCAATACCTCTAAAATGATCGGTCTTTCGGGACTTGCACTACTAGAAAATAGGTCTATACCCACGATTTTGCAAAAAACCATGGGTATAGGGATAATATGTGAACCTATACCCACAGTTGTCCAAAACCGTGGGTATAGGCCACCTATACCCATGGTTGTGCCACAAACCATGGGTATAGATTTCATTTAAGAACTATACCCACAGTTTTGGAGAAAACCATGGGTATATGGTATTTCCTAAATACCTATACCGAAGGTTCTTGAAAACCATAGGTATTGAGGTTTTTTTTTCTTGAAGACCTATACCCACGGTTCTCCAGAACTGTGGGTATAGCTTTCGCCGTGTTATGGAGGGAAAAGAACATTAGGCCGAAAATAGAAAAAATTTGGTGGGGATGACATTTGTTCATGATTTAGATTAATATATTTATATACATATAAATATAAACTTCCAAAACTTCATTTTCCCAGTTAGTCCCCTAGTGCGGTGCGACCGAGAGGTTCAACGCGCGGTGCGGGTACGAAACCTCTTGGGTGCGTTTTTTTGAATTTAAATACCCCATATTAATATATATACAATGATATATGTATATGTAACAATAAAATAATAGTTTGGTAGGTCCGTTGGTGGGGCGCGGTCGTGATACCGAGCGCGCGACGCGGGTTCGAAACCACCTGGGCTCGTTTTTTTGAATTTCAATACCCAATATTAATATATATACGTAGATATATGTATATGTTACAAATAAAAATAACAGCTGGTTTGGTCTGTTGGCGGGGTGCGGCCGCGAGGCTCATTGCGCGGCGCGGGTTTGAAACCCCCTGGGTGTGTTTTTTTGATGTTAAATACCCCACTGTTTAAAAACCATGGGGTCTGTTGTGTGCCACGCTGGAACAGCGTTGTGCCGCATTTGACTCCCATATACCCATAGTTCTCCAAACCATGGGTATAGGCTGAGACGCCTATACTGAATCCATTCCATCCCACGGTTCCAAAAAATGTGGCTATAGGCTATACCCACGGTTTTGGGGGCTATACCCACTATTTTGAACCGTGGGTATATGTCATTTTTCAAGTAGTGTAGATTCCTTGTAATCTTGCCAATGTATTAAAATAATGAACCGAATCTGGTAATCTAAGGTCGGGGAGTTACAGTTGGTATCATAGGAATTTTAGAAATAACCTTGGAAACAAGATTTAGATAAACTCTAATTAGAGAACATTACCCTATGATAGACTTTGAGCGTTAGTATAGAAGGACTTCCTAGATTTTTGGTAATATTCTGATTTTGTGAGTTTTCCATGAAAATACATCCATGTCTAGATACGAGTAGGTAGAGGTGGCTCTGGCATAGATGTACAAAGGGGTAAAACCCAAAAATATCACATTGAGCGAGACTCGAACGGGAACTAGTGTACGACAACAGGCTTTACTGCACTTTTGGTTATGACACTCCCGGGAGATATGCTTAGGATAATTCTCATTTTATTTAAAAATTATTTTAAAGGATTTACGAGTATATACCTACTTAATGAAAATATTTTTATGATGATGGATTATATCCATAAACTTTTCAGTTTACGTTAGTTATCTTACAAGTTTGGAATTATTCATTTCAATTCATAAACTGTCCTAGTGAATGCCATTGTTTAGAAATGGCACTGAGTAGAAGGAATGAGAACTCCAGCAATATGTATGATCCAATGAGTAATAAGGGTCATATAATTCATGGTATTAATCCATCATTTAGAAGGGAAATAGTCTCCCATGTATTTTCTACATATAAAGAAATAATATCATGTGTTAGTAAGATAAGTAATGAATTATCCAAGTCCTATGGCTTTGAAGGGAAGAAAGAGAAGAAAATTATGTTAGAGAGAAAGATGGATAAAGGGAATATGGTAATGAAGGATTTTCTCATATGTGATAAATGTGGAAATAATCACCTTGGTAAATGATTGAAGGAAATCAGAGTTTGTTATAAGTGTGATGAAAAAGGACACCAAGTATGTGATTGCAAGGGTAAGAAAAAAGTTTCAAATGTACAATGCTTCATTAGCAAGGAGTGGGGACACAATGCGAATCAATGTCCAAATCATCAGAGTATACCCCAAATGATGCTATTGGATAGTAATAAACTTATGATACTACCTCAGATGAAGAGGAATGACTAGTTCCCTTATATTGTTAATATAGAATTATTTCATTTGAGTGTTGTATCAATAGTATACTAGTTATATGAATTATGGAGATAAATAAGGATTGTACTGCAGTACTATTTTTTGAGTATTTGAGATCATATAGTTCTATGAAAAATGACTTAATAGTAAGCTACACTTTTTGGAAAATACATGTTTTAAGGAAAGGTAATCCTCAATATGGTCCGGATAATGAGGTAGTGATTTTGGAATAAGAGATAGTTGATTTGGATAAATTATATTGGATATTTAACACTTCCTTGGAATAGATTAATAGTTTGTTTATTTCATCATTGTCGAAATATTCAATATTTTTTGATAAAAGGAATATATACAATATTATATAAAGGATAAGGGATCATGAATGTAATAAATAATGTTTTATGGTAATTCATGATGTTACCATGTTTTAAAATAATACATGATTAAGGTGTTCACATTTTATTCAGTGGAAAAAAGTATCTTCACTGTGTTTAAATTCCTTATAAATTATGGATTGTATGTTTGGATACAATGATTTTGGATAAGTCTAAAGGTTAGAATGGATTATGTTTGAAATTTGATACTATTGTTAAGGTTATTTTGGTTTTTTATAAAAAGGACAACACAAAGACCGTGTGACAACCCGTCACATCGGACAAAGCTGTGGGAATTGAACCCACAACCGTAGTGCGATATGGATTTGTCACCTAGCACTGGACTACGTAGAGTCCCTGGATTGTATAATGTAGTTTTTTTTAAATGGAATGATATGTGAATTATAAATTCAATCTTTTTGGAACCATATACCAATGGGATAAATAGAATATTTTTTTAGTTCTATTATCATTTAGAGTGAAAGATGAGTTTGTGGTAGAGAATAGTTAATGGATGGAACTCTACATGTCAAGTATATATTTTTTTCTACTCATATTATATGAGGAGTTTAATTCATAATCTTTAGGTAAGGGATCTTAAAACTAAAAATATATTATCCTAATACCTTGTGTTTTGTAGAACCAATGATATTTTAAATCATCATAGATTAATGGCTTTGATGGCCTCAATTCTACAATTTTTTGTGACTAAATACCTCAATCACTCCCTATAAATATTTATGTTTTTCCTCTAATTATGTGTCTCTAATTTCCGCCAATGTTCTCTTAATCGAGATCATAATTTGGTGGTATCTTTTTCATTTCTCTTTCCCTCTTATTAAGACTAAATTTTATTAACCTAATTTCCGATGTGGGTTTTCCACAAAGTATTTTTCTATTTGTAACCTTATATTTTTGAAGAACAATTTCAAATTGTGAAGATGAAATTTATTGAATGAGGGAAGAATATAACACCCGAATATTTCATAATACATTATTTCTTCAATGTAATTCAATAACTTACACTACACGCAACACCGAGTTCAAGCGCACCACGAATTACCAAACTAGCCGTTCAAAAGAGGGTATGAATAGTATTAACTGCATTTTGATTTTTATATACTCCATATAATTTTAACATCCGTATTATGTGTTTCTTAGACATAATATAATAACAAATTCAGTTTTTTAGATAAAGGAAGTATTTTTCAGAAAATGCAATTTTACCACCTTTTCATGGAGAACCCTTTTTAAATACAATATTTTTCACTTTTACATATTTAATTTGAAAAAATAAACTTCTTATTTAAAATCGGGACATAAAAATTTAGTTTTGATAAACTTTTGGTATTTTTCTGATAACTTTCATATTTTGTTGAATAGTGAAAAATACGAAATTTTAATTAAAAACAACTTTTTTAATTGAAATAATTTATAGAGTTAAATTATGCATATAATTTGTTTTAAAGTATAATTAGATTATATTTTTATCATTTAATACCATTTAGGTCATCATAATTAATTTCACTTTGAAATTGGACATAAACAAGTGTCAATCTTTTGATAGATATTGTTGCTTAAAAACATGCTTTTTGTTTTGACAACGAGAATTAAATTTAAATTAATTAATGAAACATATATGTTTTTAATTTGGTAAAATAGACATCATTTTTGAATTCGTAACATCATATATATATTAGACTGAATTTTTGGTATTTTTCTGAGAAACTTCAATTTTTGATGAATAGTGAAAAACACTAAGTTATTGGTTAAAACCAACTTTTTATTTAAATAAATATATATTTTTATTAAAATTTATTTTAGGTCAAAATATATACATAATACCTATATATGTTCAAAATAATTTATTGTATTCATTTTATTATAAGTTTAGATATATAAAAATTTTATTGAACTTTTTACGGTCTTTTACCCTCCTCATCGGAGAATTTTCAAATTCACATAAAACTTAATTTTACCGCTTTTGTGAGTTGAATTTCGAAACCCCGAGAGACACAGTTAATATCAAGGAGTAAAATTTGGTTCAATAAAATAAAAATATTTTTGGTGAATAGTAACTTTTTACTTTTATTTACCACGGTTTAAGATAAATAGGGTAATTAAGGGTAAAAATGATATTATTATTACACTAACACATGCCCTAATTCTATTGGCTAAGTATAATTCGACCAATAACAACATTACGAACAAAATATGATCCTTTAGGTCCACTTGGATTAGATTAGGACATTTATTATTATTTTATTCAAAGAAGAGTTAAAAGAGTTAAAATCAAAGTTCAATAACTAAAACATTTTTATTATAGGGTTATACAGAAGATAAATTCGACTATAAATATTCATTAGAAAGAAAAAGTGATTTCCTACACAATGGTATTTTATTTATAATTTTTAGACATTAAATAATTAAATTTATTTATGACACAATGATGATGAAGTAATGACCATATTAATGAATGACTAAACTAATTGATATTATAAATATCCAAATAAATTAAATTTGAGACTTTTTATTAATTACACTGATTTTATAGGTTAATATGACATTTTAGGGTTGGTTAGATGAATTTTTTTCGAAGTAATAGTGCTATTGTAAATTTAGAAAAAACAAAATACCAAATAGTTCCAAAAGTGACATAAAAGATTTTTTAAACATAATATTATATTATTAATTGGTATTCTATTCCTAAAACTCTAGGGTTCGGAAAAAAGACTTATATAATAATATATATGAAATTAATGAACCAATTGGGGTTTGATTGGAATTTTGATGTAAACTTATTAACCATATATTATAAAAATACAAAGAGGCATGGTAAATGTCAAACTATTTAACTAAGAGTTAAGTCTAAAAGTTAAGGTTAATATGGTGACATAAACCTATCTAAAACCTATTGGATGAGTGGTTTTCGACCCATCCCCACCTTGGCCTTTAAATAATTTATTTTTGAGCCCTTATTAACCGAAAATTAATTTATTATAAAATAATATTTTATGTTTTTTCTAAGATTCCCCTCACCCCTCTTATAAAAGGGAACATCCCCTTCTCTAAAATCCACACCTCCAAAGCCATTTTTCTCAGCCAAACCCTACCAAAATATCCTCCCAATTATCCTCCCTTCATCTTAGGGGCCTTCATTAGATCAAAAATACAACCTAATGATCCCTTTTGATCAAATAAAAAGGAAGAACCCAAAGAAGAGGAGGTTAAAAGTACCCTCGACCAAAGGAAAGTGCAAGGTAAAGGGTTTCATATATCACCTTTAATTCTGTGATATTTCTATTGTTCACCACTTATTTATTGCATGTGGTGTACTATGTACTTCCATTTGATATATACTATCACAATTATCTTTATATTCATGATATTCTGTGATTCGTTTGGTGGTTATTGACTATTGTTCGTAAGACTCGATTGATTACAACAAGGTAAGGGTTATTTCCTCAATCTCATTATTGTCCGAGATTGTTCATGTGTAAGTATTTTATGGGACATACTTATCATAGATACCAATATTATATAAAAATTATTTAAAAGGTAATCTTTTATGTTTTTATGGGAGGGTATATTTATCTACATAATCATATTAAAGGGTTTAAAGATTTATCTCTCTAAACCCCTTTAATTAATGTCCTTGTTTTCAAAATAATTTTGAGGATTTATTTATATGGACATGAATTTTTTTAAATGATAATTCTTTTAAAAAGTTTCAATGTGGTATGGGACACTTTGATTTAAAAATACCTTTTAAATGACTACCTTTATAAATTGTGAAAATTTTAATGTTTTCATGAAAAAGGGGTATTTCTCTCAAAGAATTTTACTAATCATTTTAATCTACGTCAATATCCTTTAATAGATTTTTAACATGTTTGTAGTTGATTTATTATGATACAAATGTTCCATATATTATTGAATGTTTTGTGATATGTTTGACTGTGGATGTGTTATTTTTATACCACTCATGGTTTATGGATAATGTACTGACATTTTGTAAGCTAATTTTAATACAAATGTTTATGTTATCTTTCAACCTTTTCATATGATGAATATATTGGAATATTATGTTCCAGGTTGGGGACCGGTAAAAGTTAGCCCTCCGAGTTGGGGTCTGGTTACAGCAGACCCTACGGGGTGGAGTCTGTTTACAGAGGCTCTTCGGGTTGGAGTCCGGTTACAGAGGCTCTCCGGGTTGGAGTCCGGTTACAGAGGCTCTTTGGGATGGAGTATAGTTACAGAGGCTCTCCAGGTTTGGGTTCGGTTACAGTTAGCCCATAGGTCCTGGCACAAGTCCTTAACACAGAAATTAAAGTCTGCTACTATACATTCCCTCATTATGAAATTTGTTTTTACATGTGATTATTCTACTAGTAGAATATCCATGTGCTTTTTTATATGGTGATGTCTGATTTATTTTTTCCATATTATGTTCAAGACTATTTTTAAAACGGTTGTTGTTTTTATTAAACATATTTCCTTAAATGTTTATAGCTTCCGCTAAATTATTTACCCTTACTGAGAATCTGAGCTCACCCCTTTCTTATGTTTTATTTTCCCAGGATACCAAGAAGTGTTTTATGTTTGAGATGAAGGGTTAAGATAATCGAACAATGGAATTCTCAAAGGATTGTTTTTGTGTTGTATGTTAGAAATTGTAATGTAAGGTTAATGTATGTAATCTATTTTCCAAGACTTCTAAATTGATCAGTCGTTCGGGTATTGATTCCTTGTAATCATGCCAATGTATTCAAATAATGCACTGACTCTAGGAATCTAGGGTCGGGGCATTATAGCACAAGTTACGATAACCTAGGTTGAAATCAGATCTTCCTTATTCATAAAACGGATCAAAAAATGATTCTAATGCATGAGACCTAGAACCGCCCACTTGCATAAACCCCAACAATCAAAGACGTACGTATCAAATACATCCACTCAGGGTATCCCCTTTCCAAATCAATGAAGAAAAGAAATATTAAGTTATGATGATGTATTAGTAAACCCCAGTGATGAAATCACATGTTAGGGAACACAATCTTCATGTAGTAAGACATTAGGGAAAGCGTCACTATCAATAAATCATGGGATATGGTATGTGTCATTATAAGAGATGAATGGTAGGAGCTTGGAAGTTTAAGTGTAAGGGAAGCAACCCCCCCCCCCACCTCTAATGAGGGAGGGATAGTGTACGCACATCTATACTGCTTACACCATCATCTAAGGAGACACAGATACCCTTTGAGGCAGTCTTCAAGTACACTAAAAATGTTGTTTTATGGGTTTTAATGAATTTTAACCAAATAGTTCATCCAAATTCTATATATTATTTCAATAATGTTATTTTCAAAGAAATTATTATCTAAAGTAATTTTCAATATATTTTGACCTTATTTTAAATGGTTTTAAAAATAAATTTCTTATCATTTTCTACATGGTTCACTTTTGGAAATATTTAAAAAGTTTGAAATCAAGTTTTTAATGCTTAAAAAATTAATGAATTTTCCTGTCATATTAATCATTATTTTATTTGAGATTCATTTAAATGTTTCCATGTTAATCATTAAAGAAAATAATTTTCCAAATATTTTATAAATTTTCATAATATATTACAAAAATAAAATGGTGTTTTCTGTAATTTTAAAAGAAAAGTTTAAAATATTCTTTAAATTTATTTTCATCTTTTTTTAACATCCTTTTATTATACATATTCATCACTAAGAATGTGATATTAAGAAGGCATATTTCTTCTTTCTATGTATATCTTTGGATTATTCTTTTAAAGAGATCGTCATGAGAGATGATTCTTTTCATGAGTAAATCAAGTTGAAAAGGAATAAAATTTGTTGTTAAAGGATTGATGATAAAAATTCTTACATACATGTGTTATATTTTTGTATGGTACATATTGTCTCACCCCCCTAAAACCAAATAAACCACAATAAATAGAGAGATATGATGACCCTCAGACCAACCTCCAGAAAACCGTGGGTTGGCGACTACCATCAAGGGTATAAAAACCTCATAGTATGGGTGGAATTACCCTCTATAGATGAATTAGGATTGATAGTATAATAAACCCAAAATAGACTCTAAAATACTATTTAAAGGTAAAAAAACCATCCCATTGTATATCAGTGAAGAAACAATTATACAAATAAAAGTTTCTAAAGTAAATATGAATATATAGGTCTATGATAGTTACTAATAGAAAATACATCCCCGATAATAATGTCTAGATCAAACCCCAAAGTTCTACAAAAAAACCATAAAATCATTTTATATATGTACGATGAGAATAACAGGTATACTCAGTAGGGACATAAGGAAGTCCAAAAGTGAACATGTAAAAAAGAGAATGTTAATGTGTTAGGGAACAAATAGATGAACCAAAAATCACCTATACAGGTCAACTATCCAAACCCATCCTCACTATAGATCACTCACCAATTCAAAAATATAATATAATAATATAGCAGAAAGTTCATAACAACACATTGAACCCCACTTCCACTTCCCCAATAATTTTCCACTTCCACTCTCTAATATCAAATGTACTATGATTCCATCACTTCTACACCTATCATGTTACATACCACCAATAGAAAATAGGGCCACATAGTAAATTACATTATATACTACCCTTAGATACTTGGTCTACACATCACATCACATCACATATGACCCATATACACTTGGTCCACACATCACATACCATTACATATCACCTACTGACACTAAGGCCTACACATCGTATAAAAAATAGAACTAGAGTATCATGTTATCATTAATGTGAAGGACATAAACCTCATTCTGTTATCGTACCGTTAAATTACCCAAAAATATATCATATCACACCACATCCTGTATTTCCAATAAACACCTGGGCCAACACATCACATCCCACCCGAAGAAACCTAGGCCATCACATCACTACTAGGTAATCTCTAACATCAACATGTGTCACTAATCCTGAAGGAAGAGTAGGGAAGATGGGGTATCCAACCATCCAGATCACTATATTATGAGATATTGGAAAAAACACTAAGGACCCATCACTACTAATCATTGGTAAGGTTATCCAACTCTGATGGGGCTTATATAAAAATAACACAAATATACTTGTCATGTAGATAACATAAAATAACAAAACTATTATTTTACATCAACAATACCTGCATAACCCACATGAACAACATGTACAACACATCACCCATCTCATCTACATAAACCACTTTATACAACACCAAAAAAACAACCATACAAGCCACACAACATTTACCACTTTTAATTATAGGTTTCACAAAATTTGTTATTTGTCTATTTTATTTCACAATAAAAAATTTAATATATCATTCAATTTAGTTATCCAATTACAACACATATATTAACAATACATATTGTTTATCTACAAGACAATTTTCCTTTTTTACTAACACAGTTTCTACCATAGATAACTGCGTTACATTCTCAACCATGACACATTATAACTGGCCCAAATCACACAACCACTACCACAACACCACACATCCACCATCATCATTACTTCACATCACCATTTCCATCATGAAATACGTAACCAATCATCAGAAATATTATGAAATGTTATCACCAAACACTAAAACAAATCCATTGTGCCACAACCACTGCACCACCCCCACTACACCCCAACCTCTACACCACAACCACACCACACGACATCACACAACTGCCCACATTGAATCCATTCTTAGAAACCATAGTTTCACTGAACCTCATACTACACAACCCATCATGTTATTAACATTACTACATAACATCACAACCCACTTAGGATAAACACAACAATCACAAACAAAAACTAGAAGCACAAACTGGATTCCACAATTATTAAGAGGAATTATCACATATCTTATTTATTTAGCACAGGTATTATCACAAAAGCCAGATGTCTATGGGAAACATATTATTATCTAAATGTAATATTTTTCTCTTTTATTTAGTGTGTGATCACACAACAATAAAATAAGGGGTCATTACATATAACTACAGTGCAAACAAGGCTCCTGAAAGACATTTTTTTTAGAATCGGCAGTAGGCATGCACTATAACATTAACATATATCAATGAATTAAACCTTGCAATAAATCCCCATTCCCATAAATTTTAGACATGAATATTAATTAACTTATTACCTTGACACATAATATTCCCCCAAAAAGGTATGAATAATTAGGAATATCTCTCCCATATCTCATAAACATTTGAGAATGAGGATCCCTTAACTCACGGGAGTTTTCTGATCTCACTATGAACTGTAGGGAGAATAAGAATATTCCCAAAAACAACCACCAAATTAGGAACTCATAGATCATCCTACACCAAACCAAAGATTACTCAAAAACGAAACTCATACACACCCCAACCAAAAATTGTATGACCATAGTGGTTCAGCGAACAAGAAATGGGAAGGAGAAAATCATTGTGAAGAGGGGAGAACTCACTTTGAATTTTCAAAAAGAATCCATTGGAACCCACAAATAAAATAGAGGGAGAAGATGGATATAATATCTTTTAATGGGGCCTAGGGATTTTCTATAGAGAGAGAGAGAGAGGTATAGAAAAATGAAAATAAATAAATCAATAGGGTTCTAAAATAACACGGAATTGGACACTTTCTGGTCATGTAATTATTTAATGATTTGAATTCCTATTTTCAAACATATGTTGAAATTCCAATCACCTCATCTATAATTAATTACACACTTTGAATTCACCTTTTCTGACATTAATTTTTTTTCACATTTTATAAATTTCCTGAACTCAATACATGATTTATACATCTTTACAATTAGAAAATAAAAAATTCACAACATGTAAACCATTCGTGGTGTGAATATCCAGAAGCATCTCTACTACACCACTGACCCCTGTGAAACCTCATCTATCCTTCTCTAAAACACCTCCAACATCCAAAATTGGAAAAGTAACATATTTAGATGGCAAGAACCCTTACATTAGATAAATCTAAAATGATTCTCACCCAAGATAATAAAAACTCAATCCCAAAAGTAAATGGATCTGAAAAACCACTCAAAGAGATTCATCACAAAGATATGATTACTCATTAACACTAACACGAGAAAAACAAGGAAACCAAAACACCCACACACAAAAAATGGAATAGCTACATCACCACCTCTAACCAGCATATGGTACCATCCATATCCACCACATTTCATCATAACCACACCAAAATATAGACTGCCCAAACTATCATCGACCACAACCAACACACATAACCATACTCAGAACAAAAATCAATGAATTCATTTTACAACCTGTCCCCCAAGGCCCGTGCCATAACTACCCCAAGCCCACCATCCCTAGGCCAGGGGCTTGTGACTAACACTGGAAAGGCATATCAAAATAAGGGACATAATTTTCATTAAACATGTACACACACACACACATAGGGCATACAACACAAAGAAAACCACAAAGGAATGAAATTACTGAAACAACCACAAATTACCACTAATGAGAGTAAAAGTTATAAACTAAAAGTAAATGTGCATGAATACAAGCCCAATAGGAAGAAATGTACTGAAAAAGAAGTGAAATCTCCATAGGTCGTTTGCTAAGGATAATACCTGAAGGGTATGTACAACTCACTATTGAATGTCACTATAACACACAAAGCCTATCGATCCACCTCTGAGCAATGTCTAGCCCTGGCTCCCCAATCTCCCAATCAAAGCTATCTGATGTTTTCACAACACACAACAAGTTCGGGAGAATCCTGTGCAGGGGTGAGTATAACAATACTTTGTATGGACCTTGAGACCAAATCGGGTCTCACAGAATCCCATAAAGGAAATGTACCAAAAATAAAGATGTTAAAGTAAAGCATAAAGAAAAAGACACAACTCACACTAGGTATAACATATATAAATAAGTAAAGAACATTATTCATAATGATAGATCATATTATTCTATTGAGAGGCTTTGTTTCTGACACATGAAGGTTCACTCTTCTTCTCATCCAAAAAGGGTCTCTCTGATACTGATTCAAGATGGGTTTCTCTACTACTGATCCACAATGGGTTGTGCAACTGTTGATCAAAAAAAGGGTTACGCTACTACGGATCCAAAAAGGTTCTCCCTTATATTGATCCACAAAGGGTTACACTTATGATGATCCATGAAGGGTCCTTTTATGTTGATCCACGAAGGGTCACTTTTATGTAGATCCATTAAGGGTCTCTTTTATGTTGATCCATGAAGGGTCTCTTTACATTCTTCACTTCACATCCAACCACTGGATTCCTTCACTTAGAACACACGATTATGGTAAAATATTCTCCTAAACCCATTGGTTGTACCTCAACCGCTTAGAAGTCCCACACTGAGTAACCCAAAAAACTATCTTGTCGTAAGGATACCAAATAAATAGACGGTGCATCGAATGGATGACCATTCTGTAAGATATGGATATTTTTGTAAAAGTGGCCTAGATGGATTTGAGTCCGATCCAACCTGGCCATTTGCCAACCTCCACCAAAACTCACGTAGAGTATCTCAGAAGAAGTACCTCGTCGAGAGGGTCCTAATGAAACAAAAAACTCGTCAAACACACAACTATTTTCATGATATAAGTGTTTTAGTAAAATGGGGGTCGTTTGGGTCCAGGTCCAGTCCGACCCAATTCGACCGACCTGGACCGACCCAGATATGGTCTGGCGCAGCCTGTTGGGCAACGAGTCTGACCCACAAGTATAGATCTGGCACACTGGTGTGAGTCCGGCCCTTCGTAGTAGGATTTATCCTCTACCCAGACATGGAACATCTGCGTCCTACTTCAACACACATGGCTAGTTAATCTAGCCACTCCCTCGACATCCCCCACGGACCAAGTCCACATGTTAACCTTTCAACATTGCACCAACATGGCGTCATGGGTCTCTATCACCATGGCCTCAGTGTCCGTAGCCTCTACCACTCACCGAGCCACCGGGGCACGTCGTTCCATCAGCCGCCGACACAGCTGGCTGCCCTGTTGACTTGCCATCCAACACGTGGTTGGTGCCTCGACGTGATGCCACCAGTGCACCGACAAGAATGCTAGTGGACCACCAGACACTCTCCGGTGGTCTGTTCCTCGTGCCCCATGCGCCTATAGTCTCCAAAAAATACATCATTCACTGCAGTGGCCTCAAATCGTCCTTGCCACCGACTTTGATATCCAGTAACAAAGAATTCACATACGTTGGGCTTGGGACTTGTTTGTGTCTCCCCTCACCCATCATGTTTGAAGTGTATTATCAACTAAAGGTTTTGGGATTTCAACATAGGAATCTAACACGCAATTCATGTCCCGTAATTTAACAAACATCTAACAAAAACACATTATATATAGATCAACTTGTTAATGGGTTGTTCTGCATTCATTTATTTAGAATTAAGAACTGGGAAATTAAGCACAAATCAATCCCAACCTCGTTTGACATTTCTTTCCATTGTTTTCTATCCTCAAGGGATTAATAGGTCTACATCGTTCATCACTTCCATCTTAATTCTACGATGTAGATCTAAGTCGATGATATTCCACTGGCATTCATCCATCTTCATTGGAGAAGAATCTTGTCAGAGGTTCGTTAGAAAAGTGCACACGGTTTAATCCCCCAGCTCTCAAATGTGTTGGCTAATTAAAAAGGGGACATGTTACAGTGTTTCTATTATGATGTGATGTTGTTTCACTACACAGTTTCATTTATGAAACAACGTAGCTATTACGATGCATCTTAATGATCCATTAGTGGGATTCCTTTAATGTAACTTATAGTCGCTTAATTTTGAAACAACAGTGTTTTCTTCTACCTCTCAAAAGTTGATAAAAGACATAAAATAACTTATCTATGATATTTTATTATTTTCTAAAAATTCTGAAAAATATCTTTTTCATACGACCCTTTCCGATCAAACTTTAGCCTTTTCTAGGATAAAACTGGCATTCAGAGTTCAATGGTTCCCTCATATTTTTTATCTGAGAACCAGTTCAAAAGATAGAAAAACCTGCTCCCATGTTTACAAAATGTACTTTAAAATTATATCAATATTCTGTTCGGGTTTCACTAGGCCTCGAAATCACATGCCATAAAATCACCTGGTCTCGAAATAATTCCATATAATTTAAATAAAATTACATGGAAATTATAGGACATTACATTATCCCCACATTAGGGATTTATGTCCCCAAAAGACAAAGCAAAGGCTAATCAAATAGTTGGGGGTACTAAGAATGGATCTAAACCTCCCACTACCTTGTGCCCTCTTGGAGGTTCCTGTGCTGCCACCGAACACACACTAGAGTAATAAACCATCCATGAAAGACCCACTCTTATTGATCTTCTATCTCCACCAGGAACTCTGTAAACATCTTTCCATCATCAATGTCCATCTCTCCCTAGTCGAAGACATGTGATGTATCATCCACGTACCTCCTCAGTTGTGACACGTGAAAAACAACATGCACTTGATGCATCTATGGAGAAAATATAGGTAGTACGCCACCTCGCCAACCATTCTAAGAATTCGGAAGAATCTGATGCATCTCAGAGAAGACATGACAGCATATCCATATCTCTGCAATCCTCATCGGGATGAGACCTAAAGGAAAATATGGTCTCCCTCCTCGAGCTCCAAGGTTCACCTTCTCCTGTCGGTATAAGACTTCTATCTACTATGTGTAGTCCTCATCCACCATTAGATGATATTCACCTTCTCTGTAGTATCCCGTACCAACTCTAGACCCAAGAGTGCTGACTCCCCTAGGTCTGTTAAGCATAGAGTTGATCTACATGGCCTCCCATAAAAGTCCTCAAACGGTGCCATGATAGTGGTACAGTGAAAGATATTATTATACAAAAACATCACCAGTGGTAGGTGGTCCTCCCAAATGAGATCAAAATCTTGGACACAAGCACCAATCAAGTCCTCCAATGTCCATATGGTTCGCTCCATCTGACCATATGTCTGTGGGTGAAAAGTTGTTCTCAAGAGCAACTATGTCCCGAACACCTCCTACAACCCCTTCCACAACTAGGGTGTAAAGCACGGGTCAAGATCTGAGACAACTGTTGACGGAACCCCATGAATCCGCACTATCTCTAGGTTTTAGATGTGTCCCAAACCCTCTACTGATCCCTACTCCCAGATGGGTTGGAAGTAATCTGACTTGGTGAGTCGGTCAACAATCACCCAGATAGAATGATTTCCCCTAGATGTGTGTGGTTATCCCATCATGAAGTCCATGGTGGTACCATCCCATTTCCATTATGGTACCTCCAGTGTTTTTTCCAATCCTATGGGGACCTGATGCTCGGTCTTCACTTTCTGTCATGTGAGGCACCATGAAACAAACTCTACCGGTGCTTTCTTCATCCTTGGCCACCAGTACTGATGTTGGAGGTCCTGGTACATCTTCACCACACTAGAATGTACCACCAAAGGGGATGTATGGAACTCACTCAACACCTCCTCCCATAATGTCATTGGTATTACGGTGCGTCCAATGAAATGGTTGAAGTGGTCCCCACCTATCAAAAATCCATTAGGATCCTATCCTAAGGATATCTGAGCACGTCAGACCTCGCAGTCATCATCCACAAGTTTTGCCTCCCTAACTCACTGAAGGAGTGAAGGAGTGACAGTCATAGACTTGAGGTAGGCTGCACCAGCATCATCCGAGAAGGATATTTGCATCAAGACAAGATGTTATGTCTCCTCACTCATAAGCTGAAAACCACACCTCCTACTGAGCACATCTTCCACCATGTTCCCCTTCCCAATAGTATATAATATCTCAAATTCATAATCCTATAGGAACTCCATCCATCGCTATTGTCTCAATTTCACGTCCTTTTATGAGAAGATATACATGAGACTCTTGACATCAGAGTATATGGTAAACTGTTCACCAATCAAGTAGTGCTGCCACATCTTCAAGAAAAATACCACTAATGCTAACTCTAGTTCATCGGTCATGTAGTTCTTCTCATACTGACTCAACTACCATAAGATATAGGTAATCACTTATTTCTCTTACATCCATACACAACCCATTTTGGTCCCTGATACGTCATATAATACTACATACCAAACTATCTCTTATGGTAATTTTAGGATAGGGGCTCTCATCAGTCTCCGTCATAGATCCTATAAACTCTGGTAGAACCTCTCTATCCAAATGAATGGCTTTCCATTCCATGTCAAGGATGTTAAAGGTGTTTCTACTCTGTAAATGTTGGACACCAACTTCTAGCAGTACCCAGCCAACCCCAGAAAACTATGTACCTTAGTCACGCTCATAGGTGGCTCCCAAGAAAGAACTTCCTATATCTTCATAAGATCCACCAAAACTCCAACCTTTGATATGACGTGTCATAGAATGTGGACCTCCCAAATCTGGAACTGGCACATTGAGAGATTACATTAAAGATGGTTCTCTCATAGTGTATCCAGGACTATTCGTAGGTATGTAGCATGCTCCTCCTCCAACACCAAGTACACCAAGATGTAATCAATGAATACTACCACAAAAAGATCAAGGTTGGGATATATGATCATGCTTACGATTCCCCTGAACACTGCGGGGGAATTAGTCACACATAAGGGAATCACCACGAAATTAGAGTGGCCATAACGAAACCAGAAGGTTGTCTTCGCCACATCCTCATCACATACTTGAATCCGATGATAACATGATTTGAGTTATATCTTAGAGAATCAAAATTCTCCCTTCAGTTGATCGAAGAGTTCATAAATCCTCAGTAGTGGATACTTGTTTTTCAAGGTCACCTGTTTTAGGCACTTGAAGTCTATGCATAGTCTCAATCCCCTATCAGTTGTCTTGGAAAACAACACTGGGCTTTCCCATAGGGAAACTCTAGGTCTTGCAAACCTCTTCCTTTGTACTCATAGCACTCAGAGCTCTATGGGAGTCATGTGATATGTAGGAGTAGATATTGGCGTCTTCATTCAATACAAGTCAATGTATAAGTCTACCTCTATATGAGGAGGTAGTCCCAGGACATCTTCTGGAAAGATGTATACATACTCATCCACCACTATAGGAAAGCTCGGACACCTCTCATCCACCACAGCGAGGTTGATTAATGCCAACTGGTGAGTGATCAGTTGCACATTCCTCCAAGAAATTCTATCTTGTGCTAAAGGTTCCCTTCTATCCGGTTAAAGAAAACCTGGTCACGTCTTCACTGACACATCGCACCTTGTTCCTAAAACAATCGATCTGGGCATGATTGTAGATAACCTTTCTATACCCAAGATGACATTGTAAGGCCTTGGAGCTGCTACTAAGAGATCTTAGCTGAAGATCTTGCTTCCTAGAG
This sequence comes from Viscum album, assembly GCA_963277665.1. Lineage (NCBI taxonomy): Eukaryota > Viridiplantae > Streptophyta > Magnoliopsida > Santalales > Viscaceae > Viscum > Viscum album. The sequence continues at coordinate 499,346,191 of OY728133.1, forward strand.
TAAGATCTCACTTCTAATACTAGGGTGTAATCATCAAATCTCATCATGTACGAGTCTCTAATCATAAGGATATAGCCAACGACTCCACTGGAATCTCGGAGCCTCAAACGAGGTCCATGGAAAAGAAAGACTGACAAGAACCTGTATCTATAAGAACTACAACTATGTTGGAGAAGACACATATTGTACCACTAATCATCTCTGGAGAACCTGGTCATTAGCTTCAATAACCTGGAGCTGGCCTCGCCTATTTCCGTCGAATCCCTAAGCCTTTGGTGGGCGACATGGGGGTGGTGGTGGTGGTACCTCGATCCATGATCCACCACATGTCGTTCATCCTCCACCTCTTCCACATCCTCTACCCTAAGGACCTCCTGGATTGAGCCTCTCTAACTGTCTCTGTGGTGCCTCAACCATCTATTTATCATCTGTGTAGGTATTTGGACTGTCATGAGCTACATGCCCCTGTCCACCGTAGGTGTAACAAACTCTGGCCCTCAACTGAACCCCTCTGTCTCGTGAGCTCCGCACCTCTAACAGTGCCTCTTGGAGTTGTCCTCTAGAAGGTCTATACCATTTGGGTATCTATGTCATCTACCTACTATCTGCTCCAGATGACTCGGCCACATGTCATCTTGTGGTGGATCTCTCCGTCGTTACCTACTCAGCTAGGAAGATCTCCACCAGTAGAGCTCTCTATAGCACTCCAGCCTACAATGGGATGCCGACCCAAATCATAGATTCTCTAATCTCTCATTAGAGTCCATTCTCAAAGGTCCACGACCTGAATAAAAGGTCTCGTACCATGTCGGTGTAGTAGTGGGTGAGGTCTGTAAACCTAGTTAGGTACTGACCACAGTCAGGATGCCCTTCTATAGGTGCGGTTGCTCCTGAATATGCATTGATCATAGTGTAGCTGGTATGAACTCAAAACTCAAGAGGATCTCGAATTCCAACAAGGAAAGGCTCTCCTCCTCATTTTTCTTGGGAATCATGCTCCACCATCGCCCTTCCGGGCCCTGAAAAGGCTAGTGTCTAGGACCAGCATCTGGTTTGTACGTGTCTCTACCAGGTGAAAAACCAGCATAACTACCTCCAACCAATCCTCAACTTCCTGAGGATCCATATATCCTCAAACCCTAAGAGGAATATATATCTAGAAATTTGGTAAATCATCTAGTGAGTCTGCATTTTCCACTAGTGAGGATGGTAGAAACTACTATTCTATAGGTGGTGGTGGTGCTAGTACACCACCCGAAGGTCCTATCATTGTAAGTATTCCCTACACCAACACCTCATCACCCTGTGGGTCATAATTTCGATCCCTCACTATAATCTTGTCTGGTTTTCTTTGTGGATGCATCCAATAAGAAAAAGGGGTGCGCCAAGGTCAATAAGTTACACCTGGTGAGCTGACGCGAAAGAGATCAAGAGAAAAAATATTTTCAAAACACATACAAATAGAGTTCTCCTGTAATAAGTTAGAAAATGGAATTCAGGGTCTTGGTGTATGTATACATCTGCCACTGCACCAACACTGGGCTTACCAAACTGAAAACCAAACTAAAGACACTAAACACTATTTCCCCATCGAAAATACAGACTCTTAGTACTTTTGGTAGAACTAACCTCCCTTTAATACCACTTTTTCATGACCTGTCCCCCAGGACCCGTGCCTTAAATATCCATAACCCACCTTCCATAGGCTAGTGGATGGTTAATAGCATCAAAAAGGAATATCCCAAAAGGGGAAGGTATTTACTTTATACTTGTACACTCATAGACATGAAATACTGCACAAAGAAAACATGAAAATAAATAAATTAGTACAACCACCAGAAAGTACCACCACTGAGATTAAAATGTGTAAACTGGAATTAAATGGGCTAGAATACAAGACCCACCAAATAGAAAAGCACAATAAAATTATTACAACCATTGGAGGACATCTTTTAAGGATTCTACCTGATGGGTAGGTACAGATCACTATCGAATATCACTGCAGCACACCCCATATATCGATCCACCTCCGAACATCATCTATCTTGTGATCCTCAAATTCCCAGATAAAGAAGTCTGTCATCTGCACAAGACACAACAGGTGTAGGCGAATCCCCTATAGGGGCGATTATAAAAATACTCTATAGGAACCTTGAGACTAAATCAACTCTCACAGAAATCCACAAAAGAAAAGTACCAAAAAATATGTTTAGGTAAATAACAATGCTAAATACACCGCTCATATCAGGTATAACTTAAGTAAAAAATTAAATATGATTAGTCTTAAGGCTAGATAATATTATTATATTGAGAGGCTCTATTCCTAACCCATGAAGGTTTGCTTTGCTGGTGATCCATGATGGGAATCCCTTTGGCAGATCTACGATGGGTCACACAAATACTGATCCACGAAAGGTCACTCTACTGCTAATCCATGAAGGGTCACTCTCATGATGATCCAAAAATGGTCATTGTTATGTTGATCCAGGAAGAGTCACATTTATGCTGATCCACTAATGGTCTCTTTTATGATGATCTGTGAAGGGTTTATTTTATGTCGATCCATGAAGGGTCACTCTTCATTTTTCACGTCACAGCCAACTACTGGATTCCCACTCATTGCATGCTTGATCTGGGAGAATATTATCCATAAGTCATCAGCCTTACCTTAGCCTCCACTAATTCCCACATATTTTAATGTACAAGACCATCTTGTTGTAAGGGTCCTTTCAAAATAAACGTAGCATCGAATGGACACCTTGTCTGTAAGATATGGGCATTTTCGTAAAAAGGGTCTTGTTAGATTCAAGTTCTATACAAACTGTCTATATTCAAACCTCTACCAAAACTCATGTATAGTATCACATAAGGTCCTCCTTGTCTAGAGGGTCCCAATACAATGAACGGCTCATCAAACAGATGCTTGGTTTTCAAGATACGGGTGTTTTAGTGAATTTGGGGGCAGTGGTGTGTGGGTCTTGTCCGACCTAGTCGGATAGACCTAACCTGACCCAGATTTAGTGTAGCCATTTTGGACTTAGGTCTGGCCCAATAGGGTAGGTCCAGCCCCCCATAGTAGATATACCCACTGGGGCGGGACTGACCCACCAGTTTTTCTCAGACCCTCGTAGTGGGCCACCTCCTCTATCTGGACGTGGAACACTCGTGATCGGCTTCAGCACATGCGGCTACTGAAACCAGCCAAACCCTCCTCTTCACCTGTGTTCCAAGTCTGTGGGTTGACCATTCAATGGGGCTCCATCATTATGTCACCAGTCTCAAGAGATGCAGTTGTGGTGGCTGCGGACACCGCCGCCCGGCATGTAGCCAGGGTATATTGTTCCATCAGCCGCCAGAGCGTGTTCTTCCATTAGCTTCTAGCATGGCCGGTGGACATTTTTCCCTACCGTCCCACACTCAGCTGGCACCTCCATGGGTTTCCATCGCATCATCAATAAAATTGGAAGACCACCAGATGCACTCCTATGGTCCGTTCTTCGCCCCTCTTGCACCTATATTCTTTGGGGAATTTCTTCATCCTTGTGGTGGCCTCGAAACCACCTTGCCACCAACTTGGAAATCTGGTCACAAAGAACAAACATACGAAGGGGACTTGTGCCTATTTTGTGACATCTCACACCCTCTTTGTTAGATGTGTATAATCAAATGGATTTTTGGGACTTCAACACATGAATCTAGTCTACCATTCATGACACTAATTTTAATAACCCACCCATAAGAACACACTATCAGTGGATCAACTAGTTCGTGGGTTGATCTACATTCATTTATTTAAATTTAAGAATGGGGAAATTAAGCGAAAGAAATCCCTAACTCATATGTCATTCATTCTTGTAGTGTTCTATCCTTGAGGGTTTATGATTTCGACGTCATTCGTCGATTCCTGACTTCTTTCTTCGAGGTACGTCGAAGTCTATATCATTCTTCCGGCATTTGTCATTCTTCTTTGGAGTGGAAACTCAGTAGTGGATTATCAATGAATTTCCCACAGTTTAATCCCCCAACATCCCAACACATTGGATAATTAAAAAGGGAATACATTATAGCATTTTTGTTACACTGTGATGTTGCATCATTACTCTATTTCATAAATGAAATAGTGTAGCTATCACGCTACATATTAACAATCCATTAAGGGGATTCCTTTAATGAAGATCCTCGTCGCCTCACCGACACAATGCAACGCTGCTGTCTGTAGCTCAACAGTTGAGAAAAGAAATAAACTAACTTTTTAATGTTATTTCATTCTTTTCATAAATGTTCAAAAAATAACTTTTCTGTCTGACCCTTGCTGGTCAAAGTGTAGTACATTCTAGGAAAATCCTATCATTCCGAGTTCAATTGTGCCTTTGTATTTTTCGATTGGAGCACCAGTTCAAAAGTTATAAAATCCCACACGCACATTTACTGAAAGTACTTTAAAATAAGTTCAGAATTATGTTCTGGGCTCACCAGGCCTCAGAATCATGTTTCGTCAATGCACCTAGTATCAAAATAATTCCATATAAATAAATAACAATAGATCTAAATTCTCAGACATTACAATTCCATCCTCCATCTCAAGATACTATCTTCTCTGGGTGGCACAGACTCACCCACATGAGTTTAATCACATAGTAATATAATGAATGTAGATTATGATTTAGGCCTCCCCTTTTCACATTTTGGGGGTTCTATTACACATCACACATCAAAGGGAAAGACCACATCTCATAACATAGAAAGATCCATACGTCACATCAGAATTAATATTGAGAAACAAAAATTCAAAACAACTTAGGGAATTGGTAATGATTCTATATATCTCACTCCCAAGTACATTTCTATAGGACACCATGCATCTATAACACAAGAACAAATAGAATAGTTTTCCCATGTAGCACATTCTCTCATTGATCTGGGATCTATACCTATCATTCCACAAATATAACGCCCTGAAATTCAAAAGTAAGAACTTTATATTTGATAGCGTTTATGACATGAAACACCAAGCGTGTAAGGTAATGTAATATCACAAGACATTAAAATATATTTATGATTATAGAAAAATTAAATAAAGGATATACTTTTTAATTCACATGATATTGAGTTAGCATATATCACACACAACAATTAGTTTCTTCAATGGATTGTATTACATGTAAGGCCATGTTTTTCCAAATGAAAAAATATTATTAAAATATTTGTATAAAATATTATAAGATATAACCTAGCCATTGAATTAGAGGTTGTTAATAGGATTTAATAAATTATGAAAACATGGTTTATAAAAATATAATATTAATTCATTGGTTACCAATTAATTAGGAAAAAAATTGTAAACAATGTAAATATAAATGATATATATACTTATGCTCACAAATGTGTTTTAGCTTAATAAATTATATTAATTACAATTAATGAATGATACTAATGGAATTAATATTTTATATATTCAATATAATATTTTTTATATTCATAAAATATATTATATAGGCATAAGATAAGAACAAACCCAATTTTATACAGAAAAACTGAAATTTTTCTAAAGGTAATTTTACCGCCTTGTAGTGGTGAACCTATTATAAATCCTATTTTTTTGTTAAATATTAATTTTTTATGTAAAAAATATCTAAATTTTTAAAACAAATACATAAAAACAAAGTTAAGTTGATGTTTTGGTATCATTCTGTGATGTTTCATTTTTTGGTGAATAGTGAAAATACTGAATTTTAATAAAAAAATGTATTTCATTTCTTTTATTTAAAATGTTCAATTATGTTATTTATATTTTTTTAACTTAAATTAGATAAAATTTAAATAATTTATCCCAAATCAGGTCATTATAGTTAATTTCACTCTTGAAATTGGATATAAAGGCAAAGAAAACTATTGATCGTTTTTACTTTTAAAACTCAATTTTTTGTCCTGTCTACAAGCTTTAAATTAAATTAAATTAAACCAATTATTTGTTTTAAATTCGGAAAATTTTATTCCATATTTTAAATCAGAATAAATTATAATTTATAATATTTTTAAAATATTTTTTTTTTAAATATTATTAAAAGTGATTAAATTTAATTACGGTGATTATGAGAAAAATTAGCTTAATAAGGGACTGAACATCAATTTTAAAGTAACGAATGACCTAAAAACATGTATAAATGAAATTGGATGGAAATATATCGACCTTATATTCCATTTTATTGAACTTGGTTAACTACTGGATCCACTTGTCATAGGAAAGATGTGGGTGGAATTCCCTTTCTAAAAATTTACAATAATGTCACTCATCCTCCACTATAAAAACGCACTTACCCCTCTCACTTAATCACACCACCGAAGAAACATTTACTTGAATATTATTTTAAAAAATAGGTCCTCAACATTCATACACTAAAACTACAATCATAACTATGGGTAGAAATATATCAATGGAGTCCCTTTGGTGCAAACAAAAAGGACTTACCCGAATAAGAGGTAAAATCCTTCATCAAGCTATTTTGTTTTATATTTATTATCCACACCCTAAACTCCTCTTATTCCATGATTATGTAATAATAATAGTATTATTAATATAAAATAATTTTTTAATTCTATGGTTTTGACCAACACATACACACACTTCTATCTAATGGGTAACAGACTTACAGTTTATGTGTACAGTGAACTACTGCCTCGCAAAAAGATGTCATTCGTTTTTCCTTTACCACCTCTCGTGAATGTGAATTATGAGGTAGAAAATTTTAATATATAATATGATTTATATATATATTATTTATAATTTCTTAATTATTATTTAATTCTTATAAAATACATATCTTTATGCTTTCTATACTTTGGTAATATGATAACATGATTTGTGGAAGTGTGGACTACGCCTCCTCAGTGCGGTACGATTCATTCATGCTATTCAAAGAATGTATAAAGGTTAGTTTTAATAAACCTTTGTAATATATGTGAAATATATATGATATTGGATTGATGATATACATATAAATATATATCATTTACTTTTCATTCTTTTAATGCCAAAAGTAAATGAAAGTATTGAACATGTGTATATATAGACTACCATCACCATGAATGATGCATTTATTTCTTATATACCAACATTATAGATTGTTATAAATATGTATATACTCGATATAAATGATAAATGCATCATGGATTGCATTATGTAGATGATAACTCCATGATCTATGTAAGATGAAAAAAATAAAAAGTCAAAACAAACATCAAAAAATAGGAAATTAAAACATGAAATAGTGACGAAATTAGATATTGTTAGAAAATGAGTAATAATATATTATAATAAGATAGTATTAATAATATAAATATAATTATGGTTCTGGTTCTGGTATAATTTAGTTACATGTCTTAAACCATTATACATGTGGTTAAAGGACATTCACCTGAAAGGAAATGTAAGGTAAGAGATTCTTGTCTTTCTTTTATTTCTACGAGGTATACACCATTAAAACCACTTACATATTTTTTAGTGAACCTAATACATATTTTGATAAAATTTATCATGAATTATTTTATCTTCATGGTGTTTAAATTTTTTATTTTATTAATATTAGTTTTTGGTCTTCCAATTCGAATAATACAAAGTAATAAGGAACTTTATCTCAATTTCAATTCATTGAGGCATATTTTATTACCAAGCTCCTAACATCCAATATATATTGTACATACTTCCAAATTTACATATAATATCCATATTAATTCATTATTTATTATTTTTTTGTTTCAATTTTAATTATTTAATGTTAGTGGATTTTAATTAAAAGTTTTTATGTGGTAAATAATTTCAAAACATGATTCCTTTTCATTGTGTTATCTTATTTCCTCGTTGTCATTATAATTCTAAAATTATATGTGTAATCAATTTTGACTATATATTGTTTTATTTCCACATATTTTATGAAAATTTACATTTTACACACATAATATATTAATTTTATTATTCTCATATCAATGTTCTTGTCATTTCAAGGGGTTTCTTCACAATCTCATTTCATTCGAGATTGTTTACACTTGAATTTCCATATAAGGAAATTATTTGATCATTATTTTATAAACCCTTTCATTATATTCTTCTATGGTTTTTAATGAAATTTTCTAAGTAACATTACTATTTTTGTTACTCTTAGGTACTTAGAATTTTATAGAAAATATTTTTACGAAATCCCAGCATTATTTAACTATTTATTCGGAGGACATTTTTGCTTCTAGAAACCATGTTTTATAAAAAAGTTCTATTTTTTTTACCTTTACAAAATTTATAATTAAATAAATTTTTACACCTTTTTATTTTACAAATGTTAAAAAAGAAATATTCTTGTATCTTTCTGAACATGTAATTTTTCTAACCTTTTTATTGTAAAAAAGAAATGTTCCTTTTACATTGTATGACATATAAAAATTTTCCCACCCCCATTTTTCTAAAGATTCTTTTGTAAGATTAAAAGGTTTTTTAAAACAAAATGTTTTTGAACAGTTATTTTCAATGAAAACTATTTTGTAAATGGTTTTTAAAATAAAAAGGAAATTTTCCTTAAAAATATTTTTACAATAACTTTTTATAATATTTCTATTCATCAATGACAAAAACAATTTATTTTTTCACCACTTGGGAGATATTGTATTGATATCATATTTATTCCTACTCTATATTTGGCTAATGATACTATTGAATTTCACTTCCTAGATTACATTTTTAGTCACCTTGAAATATTTAATTTCATATGAGCATTAGACATTAAATTTCCCCTAATTACCCATATAATATATCATTGATATTTTTATTGTCTAAACCATTTATCATTTTTTTGAAATTTTGTTTACTTTAATAGTTAATTTATTATCTTTGTAAATGTTGATAAATCTGAATTCTTTATTCAATACAGAAATTTGATAGGTTATATTGTTTATTAATAAAATCGATTACTCGGTCTGAAAAATTCATTGGACATGAAATGACTGGTGGGACTCAGACCATATATATCCCTTCGATGCATCGATAGGTTCTCATGAAAAATTTTAATTGAATAAATTACATAGGTTTCTACCTATAGTTTTAAAATTTCTTGGGAATGGTCTTGATAGTATAGGTTTTCATCTGAATCAGACATGATTTCCAATAATAAACCATTACTTCAATTTTGATTCATTATTTATTATCAATGATATTTTCACTATGAAAAATTCAATATATTCATTTTATTCTTGGTTTATCGATTAAATGTAATGTGTTTTCAGTTTCTTACCTTTCTATATTGATTTTTGTTTTTCCAGTTATTTAATTGGAATGTGTTTACAGTTATTAATCTTATTATGTTGTTTTCACACTTCTTTTTTAGCTTTTCAGTTATATTTAATGTGTGTTCTATTATTACCCTTCTATATTTATTATTCTATTTAGTTTCATTATTTATTCTTCTATAATTACCATTACTAATAATTTTATCTATCCCTTATTATGTTTCCTCTTCCCATGATTCCCGAAAGTGTACTATGTAATATAAGAATGGATACGCTGAATGGAGTGAATTTATTATCCTCCAAAGAACCAAAATTATATTGTAATTTATGTATACATTAGTAATAAAATAATTGTGTATATATCTTTTCTAATAAGGATACTAAATTGGTCTATAATTATGGACACGATTTACTTGTATTTTATGCCAAGGTAATGGTAGCATGAAACAAGCTCCATGATTTATAGGGTCGGGTCACTACAGTTGGTATCAGATCATGTTTTTGAAAACCTTGGGAACTATATTTAGGAAAACATATATTAGGGAACATACCCCTAAGGTATAAATTGAAAATATGTGCAGTAAAACACTGTAAATATTTTTTAAGGTACAAATTATATTGGTATTACTATATATACATCTATTTCATGATACTATAAGTGGATATGGTTATTGTAAAAATGTACTTATGGGTAATAAATATGAAAAGGTGCATCAGTACTAACCTGAGAAAAAATTGGTACACAAAAATGAGTCTTACTATAGACTAAGTTTGACACTATTATGGGATATGAATAGGGTAATTCATATTCTCTTTTCAAATAGTTATGAAGTATTTGAATAGATAATGACAACGAATGACCTCGGTTAAACCTATGGTGTATTAAATTTAAAAAAATTGTCATGATTTAGATATCATCTAAATGATCATATTCTTTCCACAATATGAATATTTTTACTCACACTATGCTTTCTAGTTTTTGTCAATGGATGGAACCTGAATGAGTCAAGTTGATATTGAACACAAAGGAAATGGTGGTCATTATGACCTACCAAATGGGGTGTTGATAGTAGTGAAAGATATCGTGTTTATACCTAATATTTTTCCCCAAAATATTATTAACAACATAGGCCTTATCCAACTCCAACACTCACTGAAGAAGTGGAGGATAGAGGTTTCTAAGAGCTCGATTGTTCAAGACCATAATGAAAAGAAAGCTATATTTCTATTATGTAAGAAATGAGGAATGAGATGCCCAAGAAAGTGTCTCAATGGAAGAAATAAATTATTTATGTTTGTGAAATAAAGACATAAAGAAATTAATTTCGTCGGGAATATATAGAGTATGATGAAAGGAAATAAATCTCATACTAAGGATCCATTTTTGATTCATTTACATAAATGTGGGGAACCGGGGCATTACCTAAAACAATTTCCTCTTCTAAAAGTTAAACCTTAAACCAAAGAAGGACCTATTTTAAAATTAATCAGATGATGTAACTATGTATTGAGGTTGTGTTGAACACATTATTTAAAATGATATTTAGTGATTAACCATACTTCAAGGATTTCCACAATATTAATTTTGGAATATATATTTTTTTGGTTTTGGAAAAGGAAAACCGATATAACAGGTGACAACCAATCATTTTCATAAAGGCCTCGGTACATGAACCCATAACCAAAGGATAATAAGTGTTTCACTCATACCACTTATCGTTTGGATTTCATGGTTAAATTTTCATTATATTTTGATTAAAAAACATGACAAATAAATATTTATGATGTACCAGTCATGTATATTTTTAGGTTTAGAGATTAATTTCATAACCATTTTGGTTTTTGAAAATAGTTAGAGGAAACATTTATACTTTTTTATCTTTTATGGTTCTTAAGATCCATTAAATGTGTATTTTAGTGCTTAAGTCATCAAAGTTAATTTTTGGATATCCATTTATTGATGTAATGGATTAATTGTAAATTTATCAAAGGACAACCAAATGATAAAATTAAGTTTATATAAATATATCAAGTATGTGTCCTTACTTATATTCTTAGGTAGTAAAATAAGTACTTAAAAAATAAAAAAAATCTCAAAAAAAATGTAGTCCTAATACATAATTTTTGTTTAACTGATGGTCTTCTAAATCATCACAGATTTATTTCTTTGAGGGCCTCAACTTTCATTTGACCGTTTACATGTTTTTAGTTTATTTCCTCAACAAATTCCTCTAAATATTTAAATTGTTTATACATGTGTGTATATCCACTTGACACTAATGTCCCCCTATTCATAAACCTAGCTATATGTTATTCCATGTGACATTTATACTTCTCATTATCCTTTATAAATAGGATATTTTATTAAATCTTCTCAGGTGAGATATTTTGACAATGTAATTTTCAAATATAAATCCCTATATTATCAAAATGTAATTTAAATTATAAGGATGAAAATTAATAAATTTGGGGATAATCTGACACCCTAAAATTATAATTTAAGAACATTATATTTGATATCATGTTTTCCATGAAACACCAAATGTGTAAGGGAATGTAATATACCAAGACTTTAAAATATATTTACCATTTAAAACAAACTAAATATATGATATACATTAAAATGAACATGATACCAAGTTAGTGTACATCACACACAACAATGAGTTTCTTCATTGTCTTGTGTTACACACAAGGCTAAGTTTTACCGAACAACAATATATAATTAAAATATTATTATTTAATATAATAAGATATAATATTTCTATTAAATTAGAGGATATGATTAGGATTAACTAACTTTTGAATATATGGTTTATAAAAACATATGATTAATTCTTTGGTTACCGATTAATTGGGAATTTTATTATAAACCAATTGAATTTAAGGGATCTATTTTTATCTATATTTTTATGCTCAATAAAGTTTTTTATACTAATAAATTAAATTATTTAAAATTAAAAAATTATATTAATCAAATATATATGTTATATATTCAATAAAATATTTTTTATATTCGTCCAATTGATTTGATATGCATAAGATAAGAACAACCCCAATTATATGCAGACAAACCAATATTTTTCTAAAGTCAGTTTTACCACCTTTTAATGGAGAACCTATTTTAAATATAATTTTGGGATACATCTAGAAATTTTCTACATAAAAATTAACTTAATTATATAAACTAAAACATCAAAATTATATTAGGTTTATTTTTTTCTATTTTCATATGAAGTTTCTTTTTTTGATGAATAGTGAGAAATATTGAGTTATAATTCCAAAAATATTTTTAAAATAATATATTTATATTTTAAAATTATGTTTTTTATTTTTTCCATGTTATATTCAATCAATTTTAAATATATTAATCCAATATAGTTCATTTTAATCAAATTCACATTGAAATTGTACATAAAGACTTAGCATTGTTTTGAACATTTTAACTCTAAAAACTCATATTGTCATCCCATCTGCGGGATTATATTTAAATTAATTTTTTCCAATTATATAATTTGAATTTAGAAAAAAGGAGTCCAAATTACTAATTATAATAATTTATAATTTATAATTAGGTTAACTTAATTAATTTAAAAATTATTTGTGAAGGTAGTTAAAAATAATTATAGTGATTAAGAGATAAAATTAGCTTAATAAGGGAAAAAACTCATTCTTAAGGAACAAAATGATCAAGAAAGTTTTCCAAAATCCATTTTATATAAATATTCCTACCCTATCCTTAATTTTAACTAATTTGGTCTATTATCAGATCCACTTTTCATAAGAAAAACGTGGGTGGATTTTCCTTTTCATGAATTTACAAGAATGTTACTCCTCTACTTTAAAAAAGGCACTCAACCCTCTTAATAGCACACAAATTTCAAGACACTTTTGATTAACAAAGATATACCCAAAAAGATCCTAATAATACCCCAACTAAATCTAGAATCCTCACTTCGGTAATAATGCTATCCAATGAATCCCTTTGGAACTGAATTCACTCACCTGAATATGAGGTAAGATTCCTCCTCAATCTATTTTGTTTTATTTTCATTCTTCACCCCTAAAATCATCTTATACTAGGTTTTAATATTATCAACAGAATCCTAAATATACTTATATTTTCATTATTCTAAGGTTTAGACATGAACTTAGACACACATCCATCAAATTGGTAACAAACATACTGTTTATGTATACAGCGAACTACCATCTCGCAAATCAATGTCATTCATTTTTTCCTTTACCGCCTTTCATGGTTGTAAATTATGATAGAAACCATGTTAATATATGATATATATATATATATATATATATTATTTATAATGTTTTTATGCTTATTAAATTATTTTATAAAACAAACCTTTATGCTTTCCATTTTTTGGAATGTGATAACATAGTTTATAAAACTATTGATTACTGCCTCCTCAAAGCGATGTGATTCACTCACGCTATTCATGGAATGTGTATAGGATGGATTTAAAAATACTATGTAACATATGTTACTATTGGAGAAGAAATATGTTCCCTTGCAATAATTTAGGATGATAGCAGCTGGTTGATATGAAATCCATGATGAAAAGACCCAAATATCATCAAAGTGGTTGGTCTTATGAAGCACATTCGTACAACCCTCCATCCCCATGAAATCTGTTAAGGAAGTTCATGGGAGACTCTGCATGTCTGAAGACCCAATGATAGCCATGAAAGAAGTTTATTGGAGGCTCTGTAAGTCTGACAAGCCTTACAACTGCCTATGAGCCAGTTGACAGTGTCCTTTGTGAGGCCGATAAGCCATGCACCTCTTCGCAGAGAGAGTTTTTTTGGTTTGTGGAATACCTTTGTGCCTCACCAAATCCATTTCCTTATAAATATCAAGACCACCAAATACACACCATTATTACCCTGATCTATCACCTTCCAATCTCCCATTTCATGAATCTCGTGAGCACCTTGAACCTGAGAGAGAAATGAATCCCCCAGGTATTATATCATCATGAAACCCCTTTTCCCATGTTTCTATTTACCAATTCCTGTTGAAGGAATTTCCTTCACTAAATATTATTCCCTTAACAAATTAGGAAATACCCTTAGGGAACGTGAGGCTTTATGGAGCATTGAGCCTTCATGAGGAACCCCTTTTACAACTCATGCCTCAATTCCAAAACAGTTTCAATCTATATCAGGGAGCTCCTATTTTCTCAAAGCCCCAAAACTCTATGAAGCACCTCTCAGCGATCCCCTAGCTTCATGATCCCCTATCCAATGCATCCCTCCAGGCTTTTACGTAGTGATTTCTTGGTCTCCTACAAGTTATTCCTTATTGTGTTTCTCCACCTAATACTTCTTCACATAGGTACACTAATAGCTATTGGTTCTTTGTATAGCTACATTAATGGGGACCCCACAACTGACCAATCCTTCACCCCAATTTTTCTATCATTTCTTGTGAATTCCCTTAACCAAGGGTCAAAGAGAACCGGTTATATAAGTCCAAGAGAAGAGGATAAAGTCCTCATCATCTGAGCTACAGAACTTTAATATACTAAGCACCATCGTCCCCAGCACATGAAGTTAAACAGTGGAATCACCCAATGAAATGGACATTGGGTTCCCCACCATTAACACCTTCCAGGAACACCCATATCCATAGTAGGGAGATCTCCTTCACATGGGTGGAAATCCTCTTTACATGGAGTGAAATTTTCCCACAAGGAAGGCAACCCATCCTGAAGTAAGTCTCTAGTCTTTCTTGTAGGAGTTACAATCCTTGATCCTTATTTCCCCATTATATATCTCCATGGTCTAATGCTATGAAACATTATTTCCCCATGCCCCCCCTGGATGCATATTTTGTGATGAAAAAATATGGTATGTTTCATCCCCTTATTTCTCACACTAAGCATGACTCGTGTGGGCATAGAAGTTAGTAGTGACCGTGACATATTTCTTTCATGTATCCATCATTCAGTTAGCCCCATCTTACATCCACCTATGTCGTTATTCATGCTTATATCCTGAACTACAAAACTACATGGGTTTTGATCCATCCCTTCTACATAGGGTGTGTTGGAATCTTTTTCAAGGTTTAATCCAAACCATCGGTAAACCTTAGTTCCCTCCTTCTAGGGGTGCACCACCTGTATCTCAGTATCCACCATCATCCATGCCCATCCTAGTCTGTCATGCGAGCCACTATACCATGGGAGGATAATTCCCCACCTGAAATTAATATCTCCCTTGGGTACACCTTGGTATCTAGCCATGAATAGGATCTATTCATCCCATTGATTCACTTTGTAGCTAATTGTCATAAAACCATGAATAAGCCCCATTCATCCAATTTCAGCTCTTTTCTACACATGGGCAGCTGACCATGCATAATCCCCATTCATCCCATTGATTATCTTTGTGGAAAATGGTCATATAACCATCCAAAATCCCCATTCATCCCATTAATACTCTTTTTATAACTTTGGTAGCTAACCTTGCATTAGCCTCGCACAATCCATACTCATTTAACAAAGAGTGAACCTCTTGCGATGGACCAATAACCATGTGTAATCCCCAAACAATTCCCTCTCAAACAATATAGATATTGACCCCTATCTTCTATATAGGGTAGGTAAGAAGTATCCTTGAGGTTCAATCCCATCCAATGGTAAACCATGGTGCACCCTTTGTTAGGGAACCTTCCTTGATCCACCCTCAAAGGTGTCTGGATCATCCTTTACGATGTGAAATATTCCCTTTGAGGTAAACACCAAAATCGGTTCTGTTCTTATTTGTTGTTATGACCAACCCATATGGAAAACATTCCAAGTGATCCCTCATAGTGATTTTTATATCTGATACACCTTCTACTATCTTATGATCTATCCAATCTATTTCTTCTAGATGTACAACTCGTGGAATACCCTGTGTTAAACATGGGATGTCAAGGAAAACATCGAAGAAATTCCTAAAGTATAAGATACCCCATGATTGATATGATATTCTCAAGTTTCTGCACCCTTGATAATCCCTCTAGGGATGAATAATGCATCTTTTCCAATGTTTTAGCATCCAGACCTACCATTGATGCCCAACATGAAAACTCTCCTGACAGAAGCACGATTCGCTAGCTTGACCCATTGGAATTTCCAAAGCAAAAAAACATTATTAAATAGTTTCCATTAATAGATGGAATTGGTAATGAGTCTTATAAACAACGACTCAAATCTATAAGGTAGACCCATATTTGGAAATGAATTTTGAGGAGGAATCCACTAATTAAGGGACTAACATACCATCATCCCATTTCAGTCAATGAGAAGACATCTCTAATGAAGTGATTAATGATGGACACCTTTCAAAAGAATGACTGCAGGTTACAATTTACTATCAGCAAACATAAACACATCCTCTAACAATTGATATTTTTCCCCAAGACATCGATAAATGATCATGTAACAAGATCCATTTATCTAGTTCCATGTCCTTCCAAGAAAATAGTGGGCCTGGAATTAAACTCACCATAATCTAGTGAAGTTAATCATTGGGCATTCTGGATTGTTGCATTGTCAGCGTGGATCTTTCTATCCAACCATGGAATATTGAATGTCACTATGGAATTGGTAATTTGTGTCTTAATTTCAATACTGGTGGATGAATCTTATTGCTTAATAGGTACCATGATATATGAAACCAATCAACCCCCTCATAAAGACATAGGGGTAGGATGAATGGTAATTAAAAATCCCACATGGCTCCGCCTCAGCAACGATGTGATCTATAACCATGGATACTAAATCTGGGTGTCCCGTATAACCATCAAATATTTTTCAGAAGAGGATGATAGATGTTCTTTTCAGATGATATGAATAGGAGGGGATCATTTTTTTTGAGGGATATGGACCACCATGATCTGAAGGTTTTTTTACATGCAGTAACTGCCTCCCCCAAGGGTCGCACAGGGATCCACTGCTCTCCACCCAATCATTCAACCATTTTGGGAGCCTCTCCCTAAAACATTACTATGAATCACTCCCTTATGCCAATGAGGTATGGGGAATCTGTGTCATCCCATCTAAGACTACCACCCAAGAGATGTCAAGGAGGGATCCCACCAGGACACATCAATGATACCAATTACCGATCTCTCCGGTTGAAGAATAAGAGGTTTACACACTCTCTCTAATAGCCCCGGTCTGGATGACATGACTCCAATGTCGGGAACAAGCAAATGAAGATGCCCATCAAGGGGATTCATATTCTACAGCTTCAATGGACCACACCACCACCATTTCATAATAAAAAATATTTGATATTGCAGAGCAGGGGAGCTTCAATGCCCGATCAGTGTTGAGACCTCAACCACCACATGGGAATATTATGTTGACACATTCTGTTGCCAATATGAAATGCAGCTGCCACGGGCCAACTGGTGATGATGAGATCCAGTACGGTGGTCCTCTCTACACCATCTCTATCTAGAGTGGAGGTCCTCCTTAATATTGTGTTCAACATGGAGGTCTTCTCCATGTTACCAACCTCGGTCAAAGCGGAGGCCCTCCCCATCTTGTTGACACTCATCATAGAGTTCCTCAATGTGATTTTTATTCTATATATACAATTTCTCTTTGTGTCATAGATATTAAATGTTAAGGTCCTACTCATGTCATTCCAAGCTCAAGTAGAGGACCACCCCACAACAGTGTTGACCAGAGTGAAGGTCTTCCTTGCTCCCTCACCCGTCATCATGGAGGTCCCAACCATGTTCTAACAAGCTCCATTATAGATCCTATTCTATATAGAAATTCAAAAAATGGAAGCCCTCTCTACACATCCATCAGAAAAAATTTAGTTCAACCTCTTTTATTGTTTGAAATATGCATGGCTACTCCCCACACATCAGTACAAAAGGTGGAGGCCCTCCCTAAACTAATGAAAAATAATATGAAGGTCCTCCTCATGTTATAAATTGCTCTAAAGGATGATCTCCCTATCCCAACACCCACCAGCATGGAGGTCATACCTATTTTTATGATCTACCATTTCCTGAAGAACTTCCCAATTGTAGATGGGTAAATCATCACCACCAAAGGAAGAATTCTGAGAAGCAACAAATCATGGTCAATCAAGTCGGTTTTTCCGATTCTGATGTGGAATGAAACTCAATGATGGATCCTTCACCATGATCCTACACATCAGATTCTAATACAACAGTCTGGGGTGTGAGTTTTTTCTTATCATAAATTTAGATGTACTGGATCCCAAAAATCGATTGCAGGTATATCCAGGAGGAGGAATATTTGTCTCATTTCCATGTCCTTTTCATGTAGTCTTCTCCACCATCTTTGGAATCATTATCTACCTCAACACAATCTCAAGGAGACGTATTTTGGGGTTTGGTTGATGATGTGAACTAGCATGATCCACCATTAATGAATTACACCCTCATTCATGAAGTGGTGGTCAACACCACATCTTATAGGGTTATGATGATGTGGTCAGTACCGTCCCTGAGTGACATCCCAGTCAGCATTGTCCTGTGATCTCATGTATCCTTATATCTACCATAATTTCTGCTACTTCAATAGTCTACAACACTGCCATTTCTAGTTCCTCATCCTATAACAATCAATTAGTGGGGAAAAAAAGAACCTGATCCTACTTAGAAATGAAGAATTTTGCTGGACACTCTTGTATAGGGCCACTTTACTGAGATCTTTTGCCCAATTTCAATTTATAATTTTGACCTTATAGAGTCCCTCATCCAGAAACAAGTCATGTAATTCTGCCAAACCCTCTAGATGATGTGTATCCGCCTCTAGAACCTCCCGTTTGTTTATTTGAAGAGCCAAGAACACATCAAAGATATCATCTAGTAGTTTCACATGTTTAACAGGGTAGCGCTTCCCATGGTTCAGCACCCTGTATCACCCCACTGTCACTAAGCTCTTTAGTAGATAAGCATTCAGATTTCTCTTATTCTCCATAGACTTATCAAATAGGTGTCTCCAAATGTGTATATTAGGGGTTTTGGAAATATGATTCTCTACACTTCATCCCAATCTTGTGACAGTCAGACCTACCCAGCAATATCAAGGATTGGCCTCCAGACACTGATTCAGTGAACATGGTTGTCCTTGATACCTACACAGATGGAGGGGTTGGTGCAGGTTCCAAAGAGGATGAGACACCCCCTAGGGAAGCACAACATCCGATGGACCCCCAGTAATTGTCACTCCCCAAAAGAGGCATATGCTTGACCTTGGAGAACACTCCTATTCATTTCCCTTAGGTTGATACCCCAAAAAGTGTAAAGGAAAAAATAAAGACCATAATACCTCTGG
Source organism: Viscum album (assembly GCA_963277665.1). Taxonomy (NCBI): domain Eukaryota; kingdom Viridiplantae; phylum Streptophyta; class Magnoliopsida; order Santalales; family Viscaceae; genus Viscum; species Viscum album. Next base: position 499,365,798 of record OY728133.1, read on the forward strand.
ACCCATATGGTTTAATGTAGAAGAGATAGGTTGATCCTGATAGGGCCTTTTTTCTCATTCATCTTGTAGAACATGATAATCTTATTGGCAATATTCTCTTTGAGCACCTTGTAGAATGGTGTACGTACTACAAAGATCCTATGTATGATATCGTCCATCCTTTAATAGGGAATCAATGGCTCCCACATTCCCTTCTTAGATATATTCCTCCCATTAATCTCAATAATCATGATCACCCCAATATGGTAGAGATCATAGCTTACGACATGGCACGAGAGAATATATCAACCAATCCAATCGAGTTGTGTGAGAACCATCCTCGACAACTGGATTATGCCATTATTACATAAGATTTTTAGGTTGTTTCTATAGTAGTTCCACTATTCACTCCACAATATGTTGAGAAATCCTACCACGTTGAAGGACCTGTTAACTCACTCATTGTCAGGGACCCTCGCCAAAACAAGAATCCCCATCAGGAGTATTCAACAGACGGTCTCATTTATAGCCTCAAGTCCCTAATGACAGGAAAGGTGGATAACTCACTTTATTGAAATACATATCTAGCATGGGTGGATGATATGTCAGCACACTGAGATTCAGGGAATCCTACCTTCTCCCCTTTCAATAGGATGGGTGGCCCGCTGCAACATCTAGAGCACTTTATTTCAAGGTGTTTTCCCATGCTAATAAAACCAATGCATCACGAACAAACTAAGATTGAATGTTTCATATTGAAATTGGAAGGGCCTGTGTTTATTTGGTATATCCAATAACCCATTGGGTCCATAACTAGTTGGGAAGATCTTCATAGGAGATTTCATTATCAATTCAGCTCGACCACCTACAAGACTAGTATTTCTGGCCTCTTCAAATAAAAACAATGATTATATGAGTGAGCTGTAGACTTTTCCACCAAGTGGATGGGCCTCACTTATTCACTAGATATGTCACTGACTCAATCATATCTACTAATTATGTGTGTGGGGAATGTAAATATAGGATTTCTTCCCTCCCTAATCACTCAGAATTCCCATGTGGATTTTGAGATTTCACTAAAAAGGATCATGGCCTTGATGAAGACTTTCAACTAGCTAAACAGGAACGCCTGATGCCTCCCACATCCCATACAAAAAGAGACGCCAAGGCCATGACTCCTGCATTTTTACTGGTAGAATCCCCTAGACCACTAGAACTGTTACTCTCAGAGCCTCCTCCATATCCTTGTTGAGGAAAATAGTTTAAGACCTAGCCTCATGCACGACATTACCCACCCCATAATCATACATCACCAGACCTTCAGGAATATCCACCTAGGAGGGACAATAACGCTCTATCACCCATCATGATCTAGCCCCTATTCAGGGATAGGATAAATAGTCCCTTTACCAGATAAGAGAAACCAGATCCACTCATTTGATGACTCTCAAGTCCCCAGTTATTTCCCATGTTCCTTGGATCAAGGAATCCCGAAGATTCAAGAATGCATGAGGTCCCAAGAGGCCGATATCACTAATCTCTCAGACTACTTCGCTTATCACAGATTCCTTGGACATACCATGATGTGATTCTGTGAGTTTAAGGTCTAGAATCAAGATTATATTGATAATAATGTGGTAAGATTGGGTCATTCACTAACATAGGTGGCATGCAATTTTTCAAATCCTGATAGTCGCAGCGAAGGTGAATAATAGCAGATCTCCATCCCCAGGTCATAGAAGTATAATAATTGGTTTTTAGGAAGAGTGGTCTCTTGCACCCATGGTGTAATTTTTTCTTATTTATAATATTCCCATGCCCCCAAAGTATTCATGCATTCTTCCACTACCACTTCTGCATCCACATATTTTCCATCAACTTCTCAGATGAGAACGTGATGACGGTGTAAGGGAAAGTAGATCCCCCACTAGTACAAAATCCATCTTTCACTCTCAGTTACTTTATGCCCCTAGATATGGGATTCACTCAAATAATTCACCCAGTATTGTAGGATTCCATGGAAGATGATCAAACATATTCCTCTATGAATATAATCAAATAGCTGGAATCATACATGGTTTCGGGTGATGAGGAATGGTTGGAAGGTCCTACTAATTTTCCCTATCAGCGACATCATTAGTGAGGCCACGAAAATGGAAATCATCAGAATGATCAGGATATCACTTCTAGATGAGTTGTTAATGATAACAAGACCAGAAGTCAAGCTTAATGCAGATCTAGGCATCTGAAGTTCTCTTATCCCACATATTTAGGGCCACCTTCTCCGTTGTTCATGAAACTCTATCATCCAGAGTCGCTGCGACCACCTCATGATCAGCCATGTCCAGTTGTGTATAGACCACAATCATTTAACTATCATTAATTCTAAATTTTTCATACTTCAACTAGTGAGTAATGGGATATCCTCAGGAAAATCCATAATCCACTAGTTTGACCAATATCACCAATCATACCCCCTATCAATTAGAAAACTCCTACCATTAGAAATATGGGTCTATAACGAATGTCTGATGTTATTAAGCATCTGAACAACATCCCTTCAAAGTTCTAGACCCCCAAGTACCTCTACCTATTATAATAGATGCATCAAGACCTCATGGTGGCATTGAAAATCCCCCTCCAGACCGAAATAGAGGTATCCGTTTTATATTCCTTTCAAGTTACAGAATTCAAGTGAGAAGAATGCCAAACCATCATATCATTCTCAAAAGAGGATGAAGGATCCCATGTATAAGAGCACATATTCCTGATGTACATCATAGACAAGTTTACTATTGTGGAAGTCTGTTACTGTCTCATTGACATTTGTTCTGGGATTATTCTCATCGTGAGCTAGATGCTCTGTATGCATGGACTACCTGAAGAAAATCAGAGTCCCACTAAAATGAAGATTCAGGGTTATGACAGGACCAATAAGATGCTATCTGGAAGGATTTTCTTGATAACCTAGTTTATTAGCCTAATTTCCCGCAATAAATGTCGGTAATCTCATAGGAAACCACCTAAAACACGTTTATGGGTAGATTATGGCCTCCTCTACAAACAGTAGTTCCCTCCTCAAATCACCAATTCCTCACATAATCGTCAATGTTGGATTGGGTGTGATCTAAGGTTATACATATACCTTTGCCTCTTTTTAATCCCGTTATCTAGTTTATGACTATTACAAGAGAAAGGAAAAATATTTTTAGACCAATGAGATTGAGCACACTACTTTTGTGGTCGAACCATAGACATATTTGGATGATTCCTTCATTCTCCTAATTCACCAGTTCGAGGCCACAACCCCAGACATGGGACATTGATTTGTCATTTTCGGGACAAGGGAAGACACATTCCAAAGTACAAGGAACACTAGAAGATTACCACTTACTCTTATATGGACTAGTATCGAGTGATACAATGACCCCTTACCCCTGTTAGGTATCGATATTTTCTCCCCATGGCTATAGTGGTACGCCACACATGCTTGTTTCACCGAGACAAGCTAAGTCGAAATAGACCAACCCACCACCACTTCATTGATATCAGTATATGTGGGACCTTTGGTTGAAGACCTGATGAAAATGGGTCAAAAGCCTTTGTGTCCATGGTTTTAATATGGAATCATTCTTTTAATACATATTCCACATCCATCAATGTGGGCACCATTGTTCTCCAAGATCTGATAGCTTAGATGAACCATATCCTCCCATCAATCCCATTAGCTTTGATGATGAGGAAGTCCAATAGTATTATCCTCCCACATTTGAAAGTGGTGTTTCCACCACCATTTATGAAATAGTACATATGATTATCGTTATCGAGGAAGACCTAAGGACAACATTGATCAGGGAAAATATGCCTATAGAAGAACAATATCAGTATGTGTATTTCCTAAACTAGAATCGCGATGTATTCAGTTGGATTTAGGAGGAGATACTAGGACTAGATACTATGGTCATCTTCCACCATCTTAGTCTCTTGGTAAGTCATCATGAGTTCGAACATCCTCCCTTTAAAATGCACCCCTCTCACCGTGTCGTGGTCAAGGAAAAATATTTTAAGATCATTAAAGAATACATCTTCTAGGATGTTGAGTACCCTAGGTAGTTAGACAACATCATTCTCGTCAGGAATAATAATAGATAGATCAGAGTCTGTATCGACTTTCGAATCTCAACCAACAATTTTCGAAGGATGAATTTTCACACCCAATGATAGAGTTATTGTTCGATTCCACCACCGTATTCTAAGGCCTCTCCATCATGGATGAATATTCTGAGTATAATTATAACCAGATGTCCCCAATAAATGAAGATTCCACCCCCTTCTAGGAACTGCAAGGGGCCTTATTCTATCAGGTAATTCTTTTCGGTTTGAAAAATATAGGAGCCACTTCTGAGAAGTGTAATTATGTTTGGATGATTTTGTTGTCAAATATCAGCAGCATCAAGACCATATCAGAGATCTTGAGAAAGTATTCGGCTTCCTCCTATCCATACATTTGCAGATGAACCCCTTGAAGTGTGCCTTCAGGGTTACGTCTAGGAAGTTCCTTAGTATCATTGTTAGATATATAGGCATTTAGATTAACCCAATGAAGATCAAGGCCATCAGTCGTATGCCTCCTCCTAGTAACCAATGGGAGCTCTAGGGATTTAAATTCTACGTAGCCTATATACACTGATTCATCTTAAATTTGGCTGGAAAGTGTAAGCCATTTTCTAGAATCCTGATGAAAGGAGTTTTCTACCAATGGGATAAAGAGTTCTAGACCGCATTTTAGGAAATCATATAGTGTCTGCTGCAGCCTCCGGTTTTGATGCCAACTATCATCAAAAAGTCTTGGGCCCTCTATGTGACCACCCTTGAATGATCCACCAATTCCATTCTCACACAAAATAATCACGAAAGGATAGATGAATTTTTTTACAATCTCATACTCATGTCCCTTGACATAGAGACCATAAATTCTTCTATCGGGAAGAGCTACCTCATGATGCTCTTCACGGTAGAATAGTTTCTGTATTGTCTGCAACATCATGAGATGTAGATGGTGTCCCACGTGGATATGATAAATTATATTCAATGCCACCCTATGTTAATTGGTTTTCTATCTCGTTGGATAGTTATCCATAAGTAGTTTTACATTAGGTTCATCCATTAGATTGTAGTCAAGGGTCAGGTGCTCGAAAATTATATGGTTGTCTATTCGACCTCTGAAGAGAATTCCCTGGATCATGATTTTCTATATGAGGCCATCTTCTTGGTGAGGATCCACAAACAATGAGGCAGAGTATCAGGCCCTCATCACTAGTCACAGGTTGTCTCTCAATACCGATGTTCCCCACCTACATTTGAAGGGTGACTCCAAATTATCCATCAAGAAGATCAACAGTGACCATATCGTCAGGAACACATAACTAATACCCATGTTAGATTGAACCCGATAGCTTATGACATAGTTCTCTTTTCATAAAAAGGTCACTCATTTTTTTCGTTCACATGTTCTTTGAGATGATGCCCTAGCCGATTTAGTTTATTCTATCACAGAGCCTAACCATGAAAGTCAATTTTTCCATGTGGAAAATCTAAGGTTCATCGCTCCCGTCTCCATAGGAAATGCTGAAAACCAGTAGGTAGGAAACATTACCACTAATAACTCCACGTCAGGACCTCCATATCCTCCTACTTTAGCATGAGAATCCTTACATTAGACAACCCCTTTAATTTAGTATCTTCATCAAGGAAATATACGGATAGATAGAGCCAAGCATGAGAAATTCCATCAGCATGCATTGTAGTTCACCCTCTAGAGTGGTCAAATCCATGAGGAGATCCTATACAAACATGGGTTCGATTGAATTATCCTTTTTTGAATTCAATGTGATGAGATTCCCCAGGTTATGCAAGATATTCATAGAGGATCATTCAGAGCTCATCCAGTATGGTCGAAACTCTCTCACCGTATTCGATGGAGGGGATACTTTTCGCCCACCATGGTCCATGATGGCATCAATTTAACCCATGGGTACCACACATAATATATTCATTCTAAATTTTTGCATCGAAAACCAAAGCCCCTCCACACTACAAAGTATTATTGTCCATTAATGGTATGGGAAATCGATGTTCTAAGAATATATGCACCATCAACAGATCACCATTTAAGGTTCATTCGGATCACAACAGATTCCTTTTCCATGTAGGAAGAATCTATTTATATCAAGGAATTCAAGGACTGGTCTGTTGTGGAACTCATGATCTCCAACATCATTCATCAATTTGGAGTTCCTCACACTGTTATCATCGATAATGGAACTAAATTCTGATCATCTGAAATCAAGAAATTTTATGAAAAGTAAACCAGTTGGTCCAACCACACTTCTCACTGCCATGCACATGTGCATAGATAGTTTGAGAAATTTAACAATACCCACTATAAAATTTACGAAATATGGTGTGACAAAACAAGAACAGTCTGCTAGAAATTATTTCCAATGATCTCATGGAATATCCAAAAACAACTCCAAATTCCACCTAGGTTACCACATATTCTCTAGTGTACAAAATAGAGTCATTCATTCCCATATAAATTCACATTCTATCACTCCGTACAGATATCTAAGATCATTAGACATCAGAAAGATTAGTAGAAGTCTATCAAGATGAACTGGAATCCCTTGACGAGAACTGGCTTTGGGCCTTGCATAAACTATAGAGGCACCATGGCAAGATAACTAGATCCTTCTACAATAAGGTTCATCTCTGATCCTTCCTTCAAGGTGAAATGTTATTGGCTCTGAGGACGTTGATGATACCTATAAGGAAGCTACCAAAGTCAAAGCCTAAGTGGGAAGGAAGTTTCATAATTCATAAGTTTTACCCTAACGATGCATAAACATTGTTCACCATGGATGATGAGAGAATTAATCCTCCATCCAATTCAAAACTCCTCAACCGATAATTTTCATATTAACCCATTTTCTCATCCCACATGATATTTATCTACATGGTACTCTCTTACATGACTATAAACTACACAGTCAACCTTATGATCCAAGATCTACAACCATAAACTAATAACCCTTTCATCTGAGTTTTAGGACTAAAACTATTGAGAATGATCTTCTAAATTACATGATGATAAATTATACGATGCATTTTCCTAGTTTCATGACATTATACTTCATAACAACATTTTTCATTACAACATGACATTAAACTGTATAGAATTCAAGAACTATATATGTCTTGATTCTCATCATTATTGGATGTATAGGAACCCTGAGACATTTCATCTATGGTGCAAAAATAAATTCAACTCTTTGTCCTGGCCCAAATGATGTTTCAGGAGTGTTTGGTGAGGTGTTGAGTCCTCATTGGTCCTTATTCATGTCGATGTTATTTATTGAACTGTGATACACACCCCTATGTTGGTAGCTTCACCTTATGATATGAGGTCTACAAACATAAAGTAAGATATCTTTTTTCCATGAAACATGATATTAAACTATATTTCCCCATCCCACAAGACGTTAAATTGTTATGTCCTACCTACATGATGTTAAACTACATAGCTCATATGGTCTTTTTTCATGACCTTAAAAGGTACGTGAACCATCATCTTTCCTTCCAAAAAACAACCTTTTCCACCATGACGTTAAACTATTGGTTCTTCCCAGTTTCATGATGATAAACTACAAATCACACCAATGTCCTTACCTGATAGGGTGTCACCTTTAGCATTGGCCCATTACCATTCCATTTCCAGAACTATGTATGGATTGATTCATGCTATCACATGACACACAAGAATGATTATATATTTTTTCTATGGTCTAACCACAAGTTCCTTCAAATTTGCATCCCAGGTTCCACCTGGGAGAATTTAGTCTGGTATGGACCTCCTTGGTCCTCATTTATGTCAGTTTCTAATAGCCACACCGTGTTCCTCCCTCAAGAATATACCTTTGAATGACAACATACTTACCACAAGGCATTAAACTATAAGGAATTAAAGACCTATGTATGGATTGATTCCCAACCTTATGGGATATGTAAAAATGTCTAAATATTTTGTCTATGGGCCCAACTATGATTTTATTATTTCAGCCTCATGGTATAAAATCTCTCATGGGATCTCATGGTGTGAGGTGGATTTCTACGTTCCTCATTCACGTTGGGTTTATTTTTCCATGTCATGTGTATTATGTTTGGGGTACCTTTTCCATCCCCATCTAAGCCTGAATGATAATAAACTTTGTCTCAACCTTCATCATTACCACATGACATTAAAATACATATAATTGAAGACATATGTATGGCTTGATTTTCATCCTTATGGGATATGTAGGAACGCCATTATGTTTTGTCTTCGGGTCCAGCCACTGGTTCAACACCCATTTCATATGGATATGTGGTTTGAGATAGGCCATCTTGGTCCGCATTCATGTAAGATTATTTACCACTCTATACTGTTTATTTATATTAGAAAGGCCTAATCTTACGGTTCGAGCTCTATGACCTTAAACAAAGATCCCTTTTTTCTGAGCTGTAGGATGTGAATATAACTAGAAACATCATCCTAGTCACATGATGATAAACTGTATGATGAATTTTCCTTATTGAATAGCATTAAACTACATGGAATTCAACAACAACATGTTTCTTTATTCCCATCCTGATAGGATATGTAGCGATGCCCGAACATTTTATCTTCGGGTCTAGTCCCTCGTATAATAACCATGTTCTATCCCTCTAATCTTCATTAAACATTGTTCTATTACCATTACTTATTCAAGAAAAATATTGAGAATTATTCTTTTATGAAGGGATTGGGACCCTTTATCTATTTTTCATCATTAACGCGCTTATATTCACTATGGTGTGGGACTATGATTGTCGGATTCTGAATGGACATTCTCTCACTCCATCTCCATGCTTCATGTGTCCCTTTGTTTGGATCTCCATCATCATCACATATGATGTGATCCCATAATGGTAGGATTTATGCCCATTTATATCACCTAACATCTGGGTCCAACCCCCCCAAAATATTTCAAACAACATGTTGAGATGTGTTTCTGCATTTTGAATATTGTCAGCGGTTGATCTTTATTTGTATGTTGCCATCCTAGGTTACCCAATATAGATGTTTTATTTTGAATAAGTTCAGCGGTTATCCTCCATCATTACTCCACCCCCATTCTGTACTAAATATTGAACATTGTGGTTCTAACCCTTTCCGCATCCTTAAGTTTAGGTGGAGCTTCAATACCATCTGTGTTACCCCTCTGTGTACCTTCGTGAATTTAGCAGGAGGATCAATATAGTTGGGACATCTTTAACATGTCCTCCTCATCCCCCTACTGTGTGTCCCCACGTTTCATATGAATCCACACATCCGATTATTACCATATAGATCATGGATCACACAGTCTTAGGGATATTGGTAGATTTTTTACCCACATTGATTCGTCACACTATTCTGTGGTCCAAACTCTATGACCTTAAACTAGGAGTTTATTCCCTAAGAAAATGATGTTAAACTGAGAATCCAAGCCTAATCCTTATGAATTCAAACTATCTGTGGGTTTTATTTGTCGGATTGTGTGGTGTGGTGTGGATCTCTTTGGTCCTCATTCACATTGGGCTACTTATTGGAGCTTCGCTACACACTTCTTATTTTGAATTCGAACCTTATTGTCTGAGCTCAATGACCGTAGAATAATATCCCCATCATCCTTGTTGAAAATAGATAAAATACATAATGGACCTCATCATTATCATATGACTTTAAACTGCACAAAATCCAATAGCTACACATGGCTTGATTCTCATCCTTAAGCGATATGTAGTGATTCTTGGACACCATGAAACTATGTCCATCCATAGAGCCATGTACCTTTTTCACCCCCTCTTGGTTTGGGAGCGTTCCTCAGGAATCTGTGGTGTGGTGTGGATCTCTTGGTCCTAATTAACATCATGATAAAGTGGATTCACTAAGCATCTTAATTCCGAATAACCCATCCCACATCCTTGTTGCATTATGTTAAACTACATGTAATCTAATAACTACATATGGGTTGATTCAAATCCTTATGTGATACATAAAAATTCTATGACATCATACCCCTAGGACCAGCTATAGAATCATAATATTACACCTTTTGTTACTAGGCCTAAATATCATTTAGAAGTGTTTCATATGGTTTGGTGTGGACCTCCATGGTCCTCATTCACATTAGGTTTCCTCTTAGTTTCATGCAGCATATCTCCATCCTTTGCGGTCTGAACTCTATGTCCTTAAACTATGATTTTTGGTGTCCTAGTTCACATGATATTATAATACGAAATAATAATAATTTTTTGGATTCAGATGATATCTCCCCACCTAAAACTATCTGTATTCAATTTCATCTCAAGAACTATGTATGGATTAATTCCCATCCTTATAGGATATGTAGTGACTCCCAGACACTTTGTATTTGGTCCCAACCACAAACTCTCTATCCAGAACTCTATGAAAATAAAATAGGAACATCATAAGGATATTTTGTTTCTCTAGTGGGTATCCTTAGCCTTTATTCACCTCTGGTTTTGTCCCTCACTACATCCCATCTCCCACATTTCTGTCTTTCCCTTCTTATTTATATGGTGTACAAGCCACCTTTGGCTCATTAACCTTTGGTTTATCTTCTCTATGCCATGAAAAAAATATTGTAACTAAAATCAAAGTCCTTATTATATGACATTAAACTATTGATAAAGGTCTAAATAGTATGACCTCGAACAATGTCTAAACAACCTAATCACATGATGTTAAACCATGGGATGTCCGGATCACATGACAATAAAATGTACCATGCATCATCCACACATGCATGACGAAAAAATTAAAAACATCTCAAGCCATCATCTAAGAGATACTCTCCCACTGTGTTGGTCGATTACCATATTTTTCATATATTTATCTCTCACTCAACATCTAAGATGATTCTCCCCATGTAGATAGATTTGATCTTTTTTAGACCGATGCACCTACACTAATGTGCTCCAAGACACATTAGTGTAATTTCGATAGTGTTGAAATACTTTAAAGCATTCAACCCCTCTACTTCTATTATTTTCACCCTTATTTGGATGCTCATCCTCTATCATGTATGAAGAGACCCTTGATGGTTTGGTTATTCCACTTTGGATCTCCTAACACTCTGGTCTAATGCCCTAGAAGGTATCATACTACATTTCAAGTTAGGTCATGTGTTTTGAATACGATCATCGGTTGTCCCTAGTTTGTTTTTCCCCATTTCAAGATGACTCAATGAATATTGTGCCTTTAATATGATCATGATTTATCTAATATCATCATTTCATCCTTTCTATGATTTTCAATTTTGGGCATCGTAATTCAAACTTCTTATTTCCCCTTTGTTTGGAACTATTCTGACGCCCCTTGCATTGTCCTGTTTTTGAACTATAGAACATTGGGAAGGAGATTATGCTTCATTAATATCCCTATTATCTAGTCAGAACCAATTTTAGCCGAAATAATGTTGTTGTTCAGTAAAAAATAGCAAACCCCGAGAACTCAATGATTGTCCATAACTCTCATAAAAAATTAATGATTATATGATCATCCCTTATTTCTCACATCGAGAATCACCCACATGAGAATGGGGATTTATTGTTAGTTTCTTTGCTGATATGATCAAGGTGTAGTAATTTAAAAAATAAAGATATATGTCCATACACATAGTTTAAAACAAGTATGAATGAATGTTTCAGTACCATTTAAAAACATCGATCCTATGGATTATCCCTATCAATGGAGTACCTAAACTCCACCACCCTATAACATGTTGCTTCAAGGATTTACAGTCATCACCTGAACTGTCTTTCTACTTCATTTATAGAGAGTGCAGCTCGTCATCTTTAATCAATATCCAGTCATGTTCATCACTATGTGATGAAAGAAGATCACTCACATATGTTCTCATCTAGGCGTTGGATCTCATTTCCAACCTCTTGAAGTTTCCATATGTTTCAATATTTTTCCCGACACAATGAAGCATCCAGATGATGAATGATTTCTTGGATATTCTCTTCTAGGTAGTCCCAGATGTGCATGTCCAAATATTGACTATCTACCCCTCCAGTTCATAGGTCACGTAGCCAGTGGTGAAGTGATCTCATCCATCTTATCCACTTAGGTTATGATGTTTTGACAATGAAATTACATATCAGCTTCCATGATTGGCATTGGGAAGCCGAGTAGTCCTCGAACGCATCAGAATCACAATTGTCCAGGTCTTCTGGGTCTGTAGGTTTATACAATGGGAATGTGGCTAGGAATTCAGGGGTAGGGTGTTCTTCTGTGATCATTTCTGCTGGATTGGGCTCCATATTATAAGGTTGATCTATATAACCTGATCTTAACTTAATATGTTTGTCCCTATCATCCCCTCTAGTAGCAGCACCCACAACTATGATTGATCGATCACTAGAGGTCATGGCTTGGTCAGCATGGACACATGGCTCCAAATGAACTAGCACCTATCTTAGAAAGGGGCCCTATATCCTCCATTAATTGGCACTAGTAGAGAACCTTCCACTATGAGGACTCTTCAGACAAGGTAGTATCAGTCAATTTGATTAAAAAAATAACAATCATGACATTGTGAGTTTGGAAACTTACACTAGTCAAGAGATGGTTTCTCGTGCTCTCGCCTTCAACTTGACTTCCCTAGGATTCTAGGATGTGGCCCCCCGTATATGATTGTGGGTTATGATGGTTTATGAGTGGCCACCATAGCCTCCCCAACACTATTGGGCCCTACAACCACAATTCCTTCAGATGCATTACTTGGTTCTTTGTTTTCTGTGCCTGATGCCACGCCTCCATCCCTATGAGAAGGGTATCTTGTGAATGGTCATCCTTTAAAAAACATACATCAGTCGAGGAACCAAAATAGAAATGAGGAAGATAACATCACAAGGGGATGAGTTATAGATTACCAAATGAGAGTAATCAAATCCCACCAAAAAAGTTTCTTTTGGGGTCACAACCTCACCTTTGAATTCGGGAATCCCTCTGTTTGAATCTTCCCCCCACGTCCCATCCAATTCCTCAGGCAAGGGTATGCACACAACTAGTTCAACGGTTGACAATTGAGATGGAGTTTCCAAATCTAGTAATACATTAACCATAGTTTTCATTTGATGTTGAGTGCCTCATGAGTTCACTACGTACTCCATCATTTCCACATAATGCTACCCTCTACCCGTGATGAAAGGAATCCATCTTTGACCTGAAAATTTCCCGGAAGATCCATTCTAAACTGGTTGACGTGATCCCACAATTTATAATGAATTACAAATATCTTATTAACATCCCATGATTCCTAATCCTGATGGTAGACAACATCATTAGATATTTCTACACAATGAAACCACTTCCTAGGATCATGGATAGGTATTTTGTATAATCCTCTTGATGGCCCCCATTCATCCCAAGTTTACCCAACAGGGGGCTTTAAGGCTCGCTGTAGCTTCTCTTCCTTCAATTTTGGACTCTGAAATTCAAGGAACTATTAGCCCTACTATTTCAGCTTCACCACTGTGATGTGTATCATCCCTATCACCATAAAACACTCTGGCTATTGTTTGGACCCTACCACGAGGTAGAAATCCCACTCCACCGTTATCCCAAATGGTTCATTGCTTCATAATGTCTTATCGGTAGACTTTCTTCTAGCTCTTTTTATATGCCTCAACTAACCCATAGGAGGTTGTGGGTGGAGGCATCTCAAACCACATATTCCCTTCTCCCCATGTGAACATGATTCAAAGCTACCTCATCATGCAATGAGTGTCTTAATGAAGAACCCCTAGGTGCACCATCAGAGTTAGTCTCTATAAACTTCTGAATATCCTTCTGAACCATTATGGAGTGTATGGTTCACATATTTCCTTAAAATCCACCCATGCTACCAGTACTCCACCTCAAATGTCCAAGAGACATAACTGCTACTCTTCAGTTACCCATACATCATCATTGAACTCACTTATCGACAGAGGAAATGGATGGAAGTTGAATTTCTGTTCCCCTCACATATTGTTCAACATCGTGGTAAAGATAATATTGAATGGGAAACATCCTATAGTATTAATAGTTAATGTTTAAAATTTCTAATCAAAAATGAGAAAAGGGATTTAGGTAATTTTATCCCCCTATTTGTACTTCCCCCCAACAATACAAGAAATGGAGCAGTCCACACACATGCAGTGGAATCTTCCCCTTGATGATATACGATAGTAACTTGTAAAAATTTTAAAGATCTGTAACTATGAGGGTGATGTGCTTCCCCATTATTAGTGACACCTCCATGATAAAAATTCTTCCAACCTCACCCATATGTGCATCTCTTGATTGAAGTATCCACCCTTAAATGATCAGAGATATAAACCAAGCCAATCTGAAAACAGGTTGATGCTCGGTTCTGATGTTTTAAAACCATATCCTCCATCAGTTGTACTTCCAAATTCTTCATTAAGAACCCTCTATGCCTCTTCGAGCCCCTCTTAGACAGGTACGAGACCGTATGGGATGTTACATGGCCAAATCCTCTCCCTCAACTGGCCTATCCAAAAGAAAATTACGGAAACAACTGAACCGCTAATTGAAGTGGATGTCCCTTATTGTATTCTTATCTTTATCTTCACCTAGACCTAGATCTAGTATTATCTTCTCTAGCAATTTATTATTCTCTGGATACTACCATGCATTATCTGCAAGAAGGAATTCTTCATACATCACCCTTATAATGGGAATCCCAAAAATGTTGTGGATGTCCTAGTGGCTGATGATGACTTCCCCATGATACAAATTAAATTTATTGGGTCTCTATGACCATTTAATTATCATATTGGGAATGATTTCATTAGGTTTATACAATTTTAATTTGGGAATCCCATGTTGCTTCGTAATGGCCTAATCGCCTCATCAATGCCCAAAATTTTTTGGAGGATGCACGTACTCAGTCGGCTCATGCCCATTCATCTATAATATTGCTACATTGGAGCAGGTCCCAATCACCAATCCATACTTTTTCTTGGTTCCATATCACTACCTTTATGATGGTATGATCATCTAGTTGAGATTTATCTGGCTACAGTTGTTTCCTAATGCGATTGTTAAGATAGTTTTAGATGTAGTCTTCTGTGATAGGTGAATGGTCCCCCATGTGTGGCCTTTGGCAACCTTGAACCATTGGTACTAACCTAGTGTTTCTCTTAACCAAAAATTTAATTCGTCCCTACTTTCCTCTAGGATGAATACATCCTCCCTTCGAAACATTCTTACAAAGGTAGTCTCTTGGAAAGTGGATAGTCCTTCTGCACTTCTGTCAGTAGCTCCATTAGAAACTCATGATCAGAGTGGATCTGAACATACTCCCCAATCTGAAAATGTTAATTAGATCTTCTCTCTGGGATGAATATATAATGACCTCATGATCATCTTCTTGTGAATCAATAAGATTTATAACTTTTTTGATTATATTGATTTTTTTTGCTAGGATCATTCCCGAATATCAAATCACAGAGCGTTGGATTGTGGATCCACTACAGAATCTTAGTGTATCACAGAGAAACATAGATCATGATGTCCGATTTGCTAAAAAAAGATTACAGATAAATTTTTGGATGAACTTGGTTCATGAGGATTCGTTCACGAGGTGGATCACTTTGTGAAAAGGGAGTGCAGGCACAATCCATTTGTGGAGATCTTTTATGGAGGATGGTTCCCTCACACCTTATTTATAGGGAATGAGCAACTAAGCATCATGGTGGTCTTCATGGCCCAAAGCTTCACAACAGACTTTTCCTAGTGTGCATCACATCCCTTCATCATGATCCAGCTATGAAAACACACCGTTTTTGGTGACATACCCTTATAATCTAACCCACCTTTCCTTGTCAGCTCCCACTCAGAAGGGGGTGATTCTTTACTGCCAAAATACATTATCCTGAATTAATTGAGTAAGATCACTATTGGTTGAGATTAAATCCAAGATCAAACGGCCACAATATCAATAAAGGAGTTCGTCTCTCCATGCACTTTCACAAAGCCACATGTCCCCGCGACCACCAAAAAAGATTTTTACGTGATGCTCTATGACTTCAATGATCCCAGAGACTACTATCAAAGAAGTTAATGGGAGGATATGCACGTCTGATGAGCCCCATGACCACTTCCAATCTAATTAATGGTGTCCTTAATGAGTTTGAAAAGACGTTTTCCTCTTCATGAAGTGGTTTTTTTCTCCACAGCATACTTCCAAGCCTCACGAGACCCCTTTTCCTATAAATATATGGATCAACCCCCCTCCAAACCATTTTTACTCATACTTTTTACCTTACAATATCCCTTTTCATGAAGCTATTAAGCACTGTGAACCTGAGAGAGAAATGAACCCCCGCCCAAGTACTAGACGATCACAAAACCCCCTTTACCATGTTGGGATTTACCTCTTCCAATTGAAGGGATTCCTTTCATGAAGTCCATTTCCCTCCTTGAATAAGGGTGTCCCTTTGGGGTAAATGAGGATTGACAGAGCATTATTAATTCACAAATCACTCATTATACAACTCATGACTCTAGGATAAAGTAGGGTCACCCTGATTCATGGACCTGCTGCCTTCGCGATGCCCCAGGCCTCTTTGAAGCACCTGAGATTCACGAAGTACCTCTCAGTGAGAACCTTGGCTTCATGAGACCCTCTTTCTTACATCCCTAGAGGATTGTACAAAGTTATTTACTAGTCCCCCATCTGGAATTCCTTGTTCGGTTGCTCAACCTAATGCTTCCTCACATAGGTACGCTAAAATCTATTGGTTCTTCGCATAGCTACTCAAACATGGACACCATTTTTGACCAATAATCCACCCTGCTATTTTATGGAATTATTGGTGCCTTCCCTTCATAAAGGGTCAAGGTGGGAAACTTATTTAAGGCCAAGGGGTGAGGAGAGAGTCTTCATCATTCTGGCAGTAGGACATTAAACTACCAAGCCCCGTCATCCTTAGAACATGATGTTAAACTGTGGCCTCACCCCAAGCAATGTGCATGGGGTTCCCCACCTTGAAAATTTTCCTCACCAAATCTTCTCCACAAGAGTGAGATCTCCCTCATATAAGATAAAACAATCCTCACATGGAACAAAATTTTCCTGAGGGGATGGGAAACCATCCCTGTGTAAGCCCCTAGTATTTAATGTATAAGGTATCACCCATGCTTTCCCTTTTCTCAATATCCATCTCTATGGGTCGGTTTTATGTTTATGCCTTGCCCAATCCTTCGCTGATGAATATTTTATGACACGATAGTCTGGTCTACTGAATCTTCTTGTTTCTCACACTGAGCAAGAATCATGTGGGCATAGAGGTTAATAGTGACATTGAAATCCTTCTTCCGGTCATCCATCTAGTAAAAATCCCCAGCTTCCTTCCACTTGGGCCTCAAGCCATGTGTATGTCCCGAATGACCAAACTATGTGGGTTGTGATCCATGTATTCTTCACAGGTTATATTGGAAGCTTCCCCAAGGATCAATCCCAACCACCGGTAAACCCTAGTTCCCTCCTCATAGGGGTGAACCTTCTGGATCTCAGTAGCCTCCATCATCTAGTCCCATCCTAGTCTTTCCCTCGAGCCATTTTACCTCGGGACGATCACCCCCCTAGAGGTCATATCTCCCTCAGGTCTGCATGGTCAACTAACCATTCTTAATCCTCATTCATCCCATTTCTAATCATTACAGAACATGGGTACCTAACTATTTTTAAGCCTCATTCATCCCATTGTTTCTATTTTCGGAACATTGGTAGATAACCTTTCATAAGCACCATTCATATCATTAATTCTATTTGAGGCACACAGGCCGCTAACCATACTAAGTCCCATTCGTCCCAATGTTTCTCTTTTTGGAACCTAGGTAGTTGACCTTGAATAATACCCGCACAGTCTACAATCCTTAAACTAGGAGTGATCCTCATGTAATTGGACACTAACCATGTGTAAGCCCAAAACCATGCTCTCTCGAACTACACAGGTTTTGATCCCTATCTTATAAACATGGTATATTGGAAGTCTCCCTGAGATTCAATCCCAACCAATGGTAAACCATGGTGCCCCATTAATAAGGTACCAACATCCTTGATCCACCCACAATGGTGTCCAGATCACCCATCATGGTGTGAAACTTTCCCTTTGAGGGACACACCACTCTTGATTTTGTCCTCATTCAGCGTTCTTATCCACACATCTATCAAACCTTCCAAGTACTCCCTACTCGGGATGTTCCTATATGATCCAAAATCGCAAGTGTTCTGATCAGTACGATTTCTATCCTCTTGAAATTAAAATCACATCATACCACATGTTAAACATGGGATGTCAAGGAAAGCCTCGTAAACATGCCTATAGTATAAGATACCCCACAATCGATGTGGAAAGCATCGGGTTTCTACTCCCTTGAGAATCCCTCTAATGAGGAAGAATTCAGGTGTTCTAATGTTTTAGAATCTAGACATTCCATCAATTCCCATCATGACAACAACCCTGACTTAAGAACGATACCCTAGCTTGAACCTTCAAAATATCCAAATAGAAGTACCATAATTAACTGGCATCCATGAAGATATTGCATTAGGAATGAGATTCAAAAACAATGAATCAAATCTATAATGTAGACCTGGAATATGAGACTGATTTTGAGGATTAATCCATGGGAGTAGGGACCAAAAACCCATCATCTTGTTTTGATCAAATATTAGAAATCTCTGGAGAAGTGATGAATGTCACCCACCCTTGGAAATTAAGAATGCAGGGTGCAATGAACCGTTAGTGAACATCACCACACGCTCCCAAGCGGCACACCCTGGTAGAAAGTGTCCGAAACAATGATATATATACACTAATAGATAATATATATATATCTTTTACATTTAATTATTTTATTTTTAAAAATTAAACGACAGTAGTGGTCATGCATACGTATGGCCTACTGTCTTCATGAACTGTGCATTTTAATTCTTATCTCCAAAATTTATTGATTATTATCAACACATATATGATAGATATATATGATAATTACATCATATTTTACATTCTGAAGATGATAAAACTCTATCAATATAATAAGAACAAAAATAAAAATTCAAAACAAACTTGAAAAACTAGGCAATAAACACCCTAAATACGAAAAATCGTGAGAGATTGTTAGCAAATAGGTAATAAAATATTATAAAAAAATAATATATGATATTATAATGATTAATATGGTTTTGGTATAAGTTAGTTACATGATTAAAACTATTTTACAAGAGGTTAAAGGACATTCACCTAGAAGGAATTGCAAAGTAATGGAGTTTTATCTCACATTTCTTTCCGTGAGGCAAACACCGTTAAAACCGCTTACGTTTTTTATGGTGTACCTACTTCATATTATGATATAACATATCATGCATTATTTTATATTATTGGAACTTAAATTTTCATTTTATGATTATTACTTTTGGGCATTTTAATTCAAAAGATAGCATATAATAATGGACTTCATCTCAATTTCCATTCGTTGAGACATATTTTATTATCATGCACATAATTTTCTATTTATGGTGTACAAATTTCTACATTCACATATAATATCTTGATTCATTCATTATTCATGATATTTTGAGTTATAAATTGAATTTTTTCATCTATGTGGATTTGAATTAAAATTTACCATGTGGTAAGCAATTTCATAACCCAATTCCCTTTCATTGGTTTATATTACTTCTTCATTCACCTTAATATTATAATATTTTGTGTGTAATCACTTTTTAATATCTAATTTTTTTATTTAAACGTGTTTTATAGGAATTTAAATTTCATACTCATAATCTATTCAATGATTTATTCTAAAATCAATGGTCTGGTCATTTTAATGGTTTACTTCACAATCCTGTTTTGCTTGGGATTGTTTATACTTGAATTTTAATGAGAAAAAATTATTTTAAAATTATTTAATAAACCAATTATTTTTACTCCCCTTTAGTTATTAATGACCTTGTGAAATTAATAGTACCATATTTTCACTCTTTGGTACTCAAAAAGTTTTAGAAAATGTTTTTATGAAAACCCGACTTAATTTATCTCTTTAATAGGAGAAATTGTTTTAATTTAATACAAAAACTTTTTAAAAAGGTTTAAAAAAAGATTTATCCTTTCATATATTATTTATTAATGAAATTTTAACCCTTTTTTCTTTTAATTGTTTTGAAAGGATTATTCTTGTCTCTTTATGAACATGGAATTTTTCAAAACTTTTTACTATAGAAAAGGAATGTTCTTTTTACAATTTACATCATGTATATATTTACCCACCACAATTTCATTGAATATTACTTTACAAGATTATAAGGTTAATTTTTTAAAATATTTTTTTTTGAAAATATATTTTCAGAAAAAAGTTATTTTGGAAAAAATAAAATTAAAAAAAATATTTCCCTCATAAATATTTTTAAAACATATTTTTATAATATTTCTATTCATCAGTGGAAAAAATACTTATTTTTAATCTAAAAAGAATATTGTGTATTGATACCATCATTATTTTTCATCTAGATGGATTTTGATTTATTTTTCCATGGGTTGTATTTAATTTCACTACATTGATTCCTTTATTAGTACCCGTGAAATTTTCAATTTCATATGACCATTATACATTTAGTTTTTCCAAATAATCCAAATAATTTATCATGGATATGTTTATTTCCTAAACTATATAACATTTTTAGATATGGTGTTTACTTTGATAGTTATTTGATTATCTAGGAAAATATTGATAAATACATATTCTTATCTCAAAAAATTCAGTTAATACGGAATATTGCTTTTTAATTATATTGATTACTCGATTTGAGTAATGATTTTGAATTGTAGTGATGGGTGAGTCCCAAACTTTATATATACCCTAAATGCATCGATATGTTCTCATGAGAAAAATTAGTTGCAAAATTAAAGAGGTTGATACCTGTAGTTCCAATCCACCTTCTCACAGGTCTTGATGGCATATGTTTTCATGTGCCTCATACATGTCAGACAATAATTAATAATTACCTTCATTTTGATTCAGTATTTATTATCTATGATATTTTCACTGTGAAAAAGACTACGGATGCATTTCTTTCTTGATTTATTGATTAAATGGAATGTTTTTTAAATTTCTTACCTTTCCATTTTGATTTTGTTCTTACCCTGTTATTTAAGTGGAATGAGTTTTTAGTTAATTACCATTCAATTTTTTTACACACTTACTTGTTAGTTTATTTATTTTATGGCATTCATGTTCAATTATTACATTTCCATATTGATTACTCTAAATGATTCATCACTGATTCTGATGTACATACCCTTAATGAGAATTAGATATCACCCTTATTATGTTTCATTCCACTTCTATTCCATGAAGTGATCTTAGAAATATATGCAAGGAAACAATAGATAGACTAATTTTATTATTACTGAGAAAAAATATTTTGTAATTTTTATATTCATTTGTAATAGAAGAATAATGTATGTATCTAGTTTACAAGGTATACTAAACTGTTCAGTCCTCTAGGAAAAGATTTACTTATGTCTTGTGCCAATGTAATGGTTGCATGACACCGACTCTTGGATTTATGGGGTAAGGTCAATACAACGAATGTTGTGTCACCCTTAATATCAAAATACACCTAGTCTATAATGTGGGAGTCATCAAGAAGATACTAATAAAGTCACAACATGTGGAAGACGACGTGGATCCTCTCTAACCATGGTATAAATTCGAATCAATATTCCACCTTTCCAACCCACCCAAACTCTTTTTAGGGCCCAACAATCCCGGGGAAAGCATACATTCCCTACTAGCCCTTTATTTCCCACCATGAGAAGAGACTCTGAAGAACACATAGTTTCTAACATCAAACTCAGGGGGGTTCTCCTATAATAAGTATATGACTTTTAATTGTTCTTGACTGCCCTTGTCTACTCATAAACCAATTGAGCCTTCTAAGTCATAATTTATACCACATCAGGTCTAAGAAATTCCAAATCTTCAACCTTCAACTAGATTAATAGAGAATAAAAGGGTTACTCATACAATTACTCAAAAGAAGATATATAAATGCATGAGTGATGGATATTACTGTATGAAAACTCAAAAAATCATGTTTCATACTCATGATCCATAAAATTCCAAGATACATGCTTTCTACATATCCTCTATCATCTGGATAGTCTTCTCTATTTGAACATATTTTTAGGGGTGCAAAGTAGTTCTAATGCTCAACTTGGATCCAAAAGAAAGATTCAATACCCTATATACTCATGAGATAAAATTAGTATCCTAATCCTAGATGATGGTCCTCACTACCCCTTGATTCCTAAATATATCATCCACATACCACCTCATAAAAATATCCTTGGAACTCAAGTCACGGCTCACCTAGAAGTGATCTGATTTCATCATTAGATACACTATCACCGAAACTTATTCACCTACTACCTAATCTTAGGTAAAACCTATAATAAATTTCATCAATATTTTTTCACATTTCCTCTTACGTATATACAATGACTGAAAAAACACTCATAAAACATGGTTTTGTGCTTTCACCTACTGAAGATTTTTTACCACAATCTCTTCAACTATTCATTTCATCGCAGACCACTAAAGATATTTTTTGATGCCATGATACATCTTTTTCACACCAAGATGTAACACTTAATATGATCTATGAAACTCTTGGAGAACTCTCTCACACATCGGCTACAGGACAAAAATAACCTATCCCGTAAACCACCTGATTCCGATCATCCTCTAACCATCCCTCAGGATCATCACCATGGCTTATAGGATCATGCATCACCTATATCTATGAGTATCCCTATGAATAATCCTCCACTAGTTTCATCAATGGTGAATCCATTCCCATATGAGGAAGACAATCTCATATACTTCTCTCCCCAATGTTAAGATGCATCACTACATGATTCTCTATTCTTCAACGCATTGAAAACTACATTACCCATAATTAGGGTGTAATATATCTCAAAATAATAATCTTGAGGAAAATCCATCAACCTCTTCATGTGTATATTCAAATCCCATTGAGATAAAACATATCACATTCTTTTTTGGTATGTGAAAAACAAAAAATTCTCGTTGATGGTGTAATTCTGCTAAAAATTTACCTCAAACTTAACTAATCCAAACTACGAATCATGGGTGGAATAGTTATTCTCATGGGAACATAAGATATCACTAATTAATTTTTCATCAACATGCATCCCAGACCAGACATGATGTATCAAACAAAACATCATATAAGACACCATCCATAGGATACTAAAGAATTGGAGCACAAAGAAACTTCTATTTTAGGTAATTAGACACATCCTAACACCGATCTATCCACAAACAAATCCAGGTCCTTCCATTTGCATGTTGTTAGTGAGGCTAAAACTCAAGATAAATTGGATAAAACCACCAATTATATCCCACAGGACTAAGAAAACTAAAAACTTATGGCACATCCTTTGGTGTCTTTCAAGAAAAGGCTATCTATCCCTTCAACATGTCCATAACGAAACCCTACTAAGAAACCAAATGTCAATGGAAACACACTTCTCACATCCAAAACACATAATTTCATAATATCCCATAAAGCATGTGGTGTCGAAGGACATGTAATATATCTCTGAGATGCTCAAGAATCTTCACCTCTGACTTCAGGTAGACCATGATGTCAATGATTAATTTGATGATTCACTTGTCTTGGAAGTCATAGAACACATGGTTCATAATCCCCATGAACACAGATGGTTCTTTCATAACACTAAATAGAATGACTATAAAATTAAACTGCCCATACCTATTTTTTAAGGAAGTCTTCTAAACATCCTCATGTTTCACCCTAAACATGTGATATCTAAAATGAATATCAATCATATAAAACCAGCTAGCTCTTCTAAACTAGTCAAATAGATCATCAATTCTCGATAGAGGGTAATTATTCATCACCATCACATGATTCAACCTCTAGTATTCTATACGCGACCTCATAATAGTTTACACCATTATGGAAAAAAACAATTGAGCACCACATGATGACATGGTAGTTTGGATAAATCCTTTATTCATCATCAAATCCAAATACAACCTCAAATCATACAACTCTATGGGAACTATCTAATAGGGAGTCATAAAAATAAGAGACACGCATGGCTGAAACTCTATCCTAAAATCAATAGCGCTTAAAGGTGGTAGTGTCATAAACACCTCAAGGAAAAAATCGAAAAAATCCTTCACAACAATGGGAACATCCCCAACCTTAGATTCCATTGAAATATTTACCAACTTTGAAAAAATGAATCTCCACTTTCCTACCACCCAACTAATAACCATTCTTGCGAATGAATGCCAATCACTAGCCATCTACATTGGAAAACAAATCTTATCTGCAGTGTTTCGATGACTTCTTGGATAGAATATATTTGATCCATATCAATTATAATATTTTATGGATGAATGTGAAATAAGAAGAAGTCCCCCACTCACTGGTGCTACCCCATAACCAGTTTTCATCCTCGACACACATCAAAAAAAGAATCCTAAGAACCAAATGGTGTAGATAATACTAGGGGTACTAGAAGCCTCTCCACATCTAGTCCAAACATATTTCCAAAATGAATATAAACAAAGTAGTTCAAGACTCTTAAATTAAACAAAGCACACACAAGGGTAGATGATAAACTAACCACACTTCAAAAAACTCTTAGTTCTATTGGGGCTTCTACCACTAACATGTGTGTATGACCATGTAAATCCTCTCAACCTCTCTATTTATGGCCTCCACATCCATACAATAGACTAGGTCTATTTGGATGGGTATCATAATGAGGATTCCATATTACAAATCTACATACACTCATCTTCTTAACAAAAACATGCAGTCACTACCGCTAAAATAGCCTCAATGGAAACTGTGAATACTTCAAAGTGGCCTAACTGCCCATCTGAAACTGAAATCCCTAAGTGGTTGGACAATGATTTTGGAAGATCCCATATCTCCCATAAATATGGAATGATAATTTAAAACTCCCATAATTCACCCAAAAACTACATTTCTTTAACATTCGAGAATGAAAATTTTGTGGCTGGTTCCCAACTAAATTAAACCCTAACTTCCAAAAATCCCATGTCCCATTGGCTGAATCTTATATCCTATAGATTACATAATAGCAACATTTCTAAGGATCAACCCCCAATAAGATAATACACTCTATAACCTTGAATTTTTTTGTGTCAGTAGATATGTCAAGAGTGAAAATAGTGTGACCACATACCAGATCACTGGGAACAAAGCCTCCTCTTGAAGTTGTGCTCTAGACTCATCATTTGGGAAGATATCTATGTATAAGAGGTCCGTGAAGATGATACAATGATTCTTCCAACTAAAACTAACCTACTAAAGGTAGATCATATCCTACCTATTGGTAGCTATCATCATCAAAGATATAAACTGAATCCAAAACTCCCTTTGATTGTCGAGCAATAACATATCTTCTTCCTCGTGGTCACTAAGATATAGCATCCACCACTGACGTACAGATCCCTATATTTGAGTAACTTCCAATGGTACCCAAACCTCCGATAATTCTTTAATTAAACAAAAATAAATATTGATCACCTTTATCCAGTTCTTCATATCCAAATCTATGACACACCCTCAAACTTACTCAAACTCTTCCACTGAAAGGAACAAAAATATCATTTCCATGCCTCATACACCTCTATCGGGACTACCCTCTAACGATCATACTAGATCATTCTTATGAACCTCAACTACCTAAGAAACACATGGATGATGAAAATGGTCTATTTTTTAAAATAAGGAGAAAATAATAAGCCTAATAACAGGAAATTTATGAAATATTATTCTTTTAATTAAATTTTATTTTCCAAAAAAACCATTTTAGAAATGAACACAAAAAATTATGGTGAATATACCTATCTCAAGTCTCTAACCCGCAATTAGTTTTGCCTCACTAGGTCATTAGTTAAGATGATAACCCGATCACTGGAACCTGAGGGGCCCTAAAAACACATATCATAGTCGATATCCCTGGCCTATGTCATGCACCAAGGTCAATCAAAAAATTTTCTGTAATAACCCATGCAATCCTCATTATTCCAAACTTGAAACACAATCATATATCTCAACCATCACCTCTGATACCACTCTATCATGAACCCCTCCAACAAAAAATACCACAATTAGGATATAGAGATGTTTACCCCTCAGTCTCTCCTTTATTAGGCCTTGGGTTGGAAACTAGAACCTAGGGTATAATTTATCATAGTATAAGAGGAATTACTAACTATAAATGAAATAGAATCAAAGATAGGATAAGAAAGAAAAAAATAATTCCGGAAGAAAATATAAACTTAGAACAAAAAAAATCTCAAAATTCATTAATAAAGTAAAACTAAGACATAAAAAAGTCTACAATGTAAATACAAAAAATATAGTTCTATGAAGTTGACTCAACAAAAACTCTAACCGAGTGAGAAATGTCTATATTGGTCCCCAAAGACATCATGAAAACCTGAAAATTAGTTTATATACATAGGGTGAGTATGAAATGTATACTCAATAGGGACATAACCAGGGCCACAAGTGCAAATGTGAAAAGATAATTCTAATGCACACGTGAAAAAACTGCAAAACCAATAAGAACCTATATAGATCATATAATGAAACCCAAACTTACCATGGCTCTCTCACCAAATAACAAATCCAATAAAATAATCTTGCATCATGGTCATCACAAATAAATGTACCCCACTACCCCTTCCCCACTAATTTTATACTCTTACGCCCCAATATCAAACATCCTATGCTCTCATCACTTCCATACATATCTCATCACATCACATCGCATATCACACATAGTAACCAAGGCCACACATCACATCACATCACATCCCTCCGATAAGCACATGGTCCACATGTCACATTACATCTCAGACGCAGACACCTAGGATACACATCACATTACATCATGTCCTGACAATAGACACCTTGGACAACACATCACATCATAACCAAAAATAGAGGAGTTGAGAATCATGAAAATCAAGGACATAAAACTCATTCCCTCCTACTACCACATATGGACTCCACCATATATCATATCACACAACATCATGTCATTCACATAGACACCTGGTCCAATACAACACATCCAACCCAAAGACAGTTGGTCCATCACATCACAACTAGATAATATCCAACAACTACCAGTATCAATACTGCTGATGGAATAGAGGGGGGAGGGTTTTTCTATCCTTCTGTATCACTACAATCCTGTATGTTAGGGGAAACACCTAGAAATCATCACATCCGAGCATTGGTAAGGTCATCCAACTTGGGTGGGTCCTGTATACAGATAGCATAACCATACATTCTATATAAATTAAACACAATACCCAACCAATGGGTTCACATCAACAACACTAGTTCACACCACATCACCACCATGTATTGTACATCAACCATGTCAACCACTTCTACCGCTATTTGAAACACCACACAACCACCACACAAGTCACACCACATTTACCACATTCAGATATTGGTTTTTCCATATTTGATATTTATCTATTTCATTTCACATTATAAAATTAATTATGTCATTCAATTCAGTTATCCAATTACCACACATCCATTTAAAATCCATATCATTTATGTACTAGTATATTTAAATTCTTTTATCATCATAGTTAATCCCATATCAGATTTTCTAACAATATCAACCACACCATGATACGACTACCCCAAATATCATAACCACAACCATAAAAACATACATATCCCGTCTTCATCATGTCACATCACCCAATCTACCTTACTATATAAAACCAGTCATCACATCCATCATGAAATGTTATCACCACACACTACAACAATGCCACTATTCCATAACTACGACTCGACAACCATTACACCAAACACACTTCCCCACAACCTTGCCTCACCACATCACATCCATGATAACCAACCACCACATCACCTTCTCGCATACTACACAACCTAGTCCATCACTAATATCACCACACAATATCCCAAACCACATAACAGAAACATGTCAAGAATAAATAAACATCGAAAACAAAAATCGGAATCCATAATAATGCAAGGGAATTATCACATGAAAAATTTATTTATCATGGGTATTATAAAACAAACCTGATGTCCAAGGGGAAAAAATTATAACCCAAATATAAATTCATTATCCGTTTACTTTGGATGAGATCACACCACATTACATCAATGATTATTAATGAATAATAACTATAGTGAAAACAAGGATCCTAAAAGAAGTTATTTTTTGAATTTTCAATATGAATGAATAATAAAATCAACATAAATAAAATTATTAAATCATTTGATAAATCCTCATTCCCATAAATTTGAGACATGTGAATTAATTATATTATTATTCCAACACTTAATTTTAAAAAAAAGTTAAGAAAAATCATGAAAATATTACACATAGAATATAAACAGCTAAGAACGAGTATCCCATACCATAAGAAATACTTTCGATCTTTCTCCCCACTAAATAGAATAGAATAAAGTTCCCTGAAACCAAAATCACACAAGAAACTCACTGATCAATGTACACTACACAAAAGGGTTTTCAAAAATGAAACCCAACCCTACCCCCAAAACAGAATAGCACCACAACATCAGATATCATACAATGTACAGAAGTAAAACCCCATGTGGACTAGAAAACTCACTATGGATCACCATTTGGAATCCATCTAAACCAAAGGATAAACGCAAGTTAGAAGAGGTATTGAAGATCTCATTGGGGAACCTGGGGTTCTTAGAGAATGAGAGAGTGAGTTATAACTGAATGAAAATAAATTGGTCAAAATGGTTATAATATAACTAGGAATATCACACATTCACATTTGGTAACACATTCATAATGGTAATTACCATATTTATAACATCTTCCAAAATTCACATCACCTCTGCTCAAATAAAATAAATGTCATAAATTCAAATTTCATGATGTGATTATATTTAATGTTTCACAACATTGCTAAACCAAATCCATGAATTCGTAAACTTATTAAGTCGTGAATAATCAATTTGTTTCCTATAAACCATTTATGATGTGAATATCCTGCAACAACTCTAGAACACCTCCAACCATTAAAAATTCATCTAACATTCTCTAAAACACCTCTAACTCTCAAAAGTAGAAATTTAATAGACCTAGAATGCACATACCCTTACATATATACATTATTGATGATGACTTGTGAGACTGATATATCATATATTTAGGGTGATCCCGATATAACTCTATAATGCATTTGGTAATGTTCCTTATCTTTAAAGGCATGGACAAGGGGTCTAACCGGGGATGTTTATACTATGGATTTAACTAGGATTCAGTTATTTCTGAAACCCGTTATCATGGTTGATGACGAAATGTTTCAAGATTGAAATTGTTTTCTCAATGAATGCTATGTGATTTTAATGGTTCATTTAATCCATATTAACATCACATGTCTTATAGTTTTTAACTTATGTGAGTATGAAAATATGTTAAATATTTATAAAATGTATCATGATCTATGTTTTGATTGTTATAGACTATATTATGTTATTATCATGAAATTTGATTATGTATTCATACCCTAATTCTTATCTTATTCTCATTCAAACATTAAATTTTTAATGCTTGTGTTTTCCCTTATATTACATTTGAGCTCACCCTTCTTTTTTTCCCATTTCCCTAGGTTATTAAGAATAATTTTATTTTAAGTATTCATACAAAGGATTTTTGTGTGATGAATTTCTGTTATATGTTAAAGAATTAATCTTCAATAATAATATATGGTTATATTGTGAAAAATGCTCACTTGAAGACATTGGTATTTTTTATTAGTGTTTTACTGGTTCACTAAAACTATAAACAGAAAAGATAATTTGAATGTATGTCATCTAATATGTTCCATTTTGATTTTATAAGTTTTTAGGGCATAAATTGTGTTACACTAATTGGTATCAAATCTGTAAATGCAATGAATATGATTTTAGCATCAAATCTGGGAGTGCGAGTTTGAAGCTATTACAATTTGTATCAGATCAAGGTTTAGAAAAAAATAGATTATGATTTCTTAAAGTGAGGATAAATTAATATTAATAGCCACCATAATGGATTTATTATTTTAAATTTGAAAATAATTTCAATGGAATAGACACCCTATTTGAGGTTTCAAATGATAAGATTCTAAGGTTATTGATAATATTTTGGGAGATGTATGATTAGGCTGAGTTATATGTAACCATTAAGATTAACAAGAAGGATTATATAGAAACAATGCAACTATATTTTGGGGGATGTAATCTGAAGAGAATGAGAAATCGTTTGGATTATAACATTCTTAAATTCCATAGATTTTTATGCTCATTGTGATGAATGGTTATTTATTAACAGATTGATCTATGTTAAACATTAATGATATTTTGGAAATTTTGGAGTTAAATTAATTATTTCTTAATATGAAGGATTATAAATTATTTATATTATCTCACCTTATTCAACCCATTTCAATTTTGGTTAATTTTTTATATTAGGAGGATATACATGTTATCCTTTTATTGATTAAGTGATTCATTAGAAGTGGATTCCAGTTATTTGGGCATGAAAAATTCATCTTGACTATTCATTTCATAGAATTAGAGATTCAATAGAAGTGTAAATTGATTGAAGATAAACCAAAGGATGAATGATTTTTTATGAAATGGAATGAAATCATGTATTAATATTTTTTGGTGTTCTACATCATGATAGTATAATATTCCCTTAACTCTGTGAATAGAATCTTGATGTGAAAATTTTATCCCATTACCTTAATTTATTTTGAATTTATTAACTTATATATCCCTTTTGGATTTATTGTATTTTGTTCATTAAATGTATCATTTCCATATTCTCTATCACTCACCAATATTCCTTGGGTATTATTTTTCTCCTCTATGTCCATATTTACACTTATCACCAATGTTCACCACTTATGGGGACCATATTATGTGATATTCAATGTAATCTACATTATTTTGTTTAATATTTTAAAAATTATGTTTCATTATTTAATATGTAGAGGTTTTAAAAAACATTATTCTTTATAACGCATACAATACCCATCACCGAGCTTAAAAAAACCACGAAATATTATTCTTTAAATGTGACTGTTATAAACTGGACACTAAATTTGTGGGTTTCAATTGGAATAAATTTTTTATAAAATATATATTAATTTTATACTTAATAAAAATCTATTTAATAATTATTAGGAAACAAACCCTCACTTTTTAGTAGTCATTTCATTCATCAATATATAGTTTCTACAAAAAAGTTTTTTCCCTTTTAAGATAAAATAATATAGTTATATTTTTAAACATTTTGAAAATGTATTTTATAAAATGAAAATAACATTTAAAGTCACCATACAAAATTTAACTTAGGTTTCTTTTCCTATATTTTTCTATAAATTATGATTTTTTAATTTTGTAATGAAAAATATGACTTTTATTGAAAACTGTATTTTATTTCAAGAATTTAAAAAGTTAAATTTTTTTTACAATAGTTTGAAAGTAAAATCATTTAAATATTATTATTTATAATGAAAATATTGTCTTTATAATGTCTTTTAATCTTTATTTTTGTTTAAAATGTTTTTTATACTTAAAAAGACATTTTTCTGAGAAACCACTTTCACCATGTTTTTAGAGTTTAAATCTAAATTAAATTCATCCAATACTATGAATTTAATTTTATAAAATATATTCCATACATGGAATATTAATAATTAATATTATTTATTAATTTAATATTAATATTTTATAATAAAGAATATTAAAAACGAAAAATATTAATTACCACATTTCCTGATAAAACCGATTTTTCAGTGGTCAAACTAATAAGATAAGGTTTAAAATGATCTAAAACTTATATATTTTATATTTTATGGATAAATATTAACCTTATCCCATATATTATTTTTAAATGGTTTATTAGGGTCTATTTTTATTTCTTATCAGATAAATGGAATTTTTTATTTTTAAAAATTTCAAGAGTGTCTTCTCCCCACTTATAAAAGGACACCCCATATCCTCTCCTCTAAACAATTCCAAAGAATTTTAATTCATAAAATATATACATAAACACCTTCCTTAAATCCCTCCCCATAACTTATATTCCCTTTTTTTATAAAAAACTATCCTATGAAGTTGTTAGGTATAACCCTAAATTGGATATCTGAAAAAGAGGTGTAGTTCCAAACCACGAATTTTAAATTTATTTCTTCTTCCACATAATTAAAATTTTCATAGAACATGAAGAAATAATGACAAAAATACATATAATAATAATTTTTATGTTAATATAATTCATTTTATTCATCTATTATTCCATTAAATGTGGAGAAAATCATTAATCGTGTGTACTGTAGATTATCACCTCACAAACTGGTTTAATTGTCTCCCACCACCACCTCTCACAAATAGTTATAATGATATATTTAATCTATATATATTATATTATATAAATATTTATCCTTTTTTATATTTAATAAATAACATATTTTATTACCATTCTAGTCATTGAAAAGCGATAATTTCAATCGTGTATACATGTGGACTACCACCTCCATGAAGAGATGTGATTTGTTTTTAACTACCGCATCACATTGATGGTATATATAAGTATATTTAGACAAATTATATGATATTTATTATATAATTATAATTATATAAATATAAACACAGACTTATTATCTTTCCACCATGATCATTAAAAAATGGAAACATCACTCATGTGTACGAACAACTTACCAACTCTATGATTGTAATGTAGCTCATTTTTCATAACATTATTTCATTGTTTTTTAGAGAATAATTGATGTAAAAAAATGATAATTATGTAATTATTATATTTATAGATATGATTTAAGATTGACCACTTTTACCATAGTCAACCTACTGAGGTCATTTTGGAAAAATGAACATAATATCATCAAAACATCCAATATGAAATAATTTTTTTAAATAATTATTTATAACATGATAAACATTAAACTAAAAGAAATAATAAACCTGACAATTATATTAATATTTTAAATAATTAATATTATTTATTTTTCCATGAAGATATAGAACAACCATGATGAGTCAGACAAGTGTTAAGTGATTTCTTCTCAAGTTCCACTCCATTGAGACGTATTTGGTATTTTGAAATTATTTTTTATATGGTGAATATAATTCCTCATTTAAGTATTTAACATGAATATATATTTTTTCATTATGGTTAATTATTCAATTCATTTTACTCTTTTAAGTTTAGTGTTTAAAATAAAAACTGACAAAATTTATCTTTTTGATCAGGTATATATTTTTCTGTGTCCATATTTTAAAAAACATATTTTACAAAAGTTATTTTTAATTACTCAAGTAATTAATTTAAAAAATTTACTTTATCTTATAACTTTAAAATTTGGAAATGGATCTTAATAATTTTTGTAAAATGGTCATTTTTTAAATTCTTTTATAAAAATTCAAATGAAATGTTCTCTTTTTAATGTATACAGCGTTAATGGACATTCCATCCACAATTATTTTATTCTGTTTAAATTATTCGATAATATTTCAATGACATTTGAAAAAAACTATTTATGAAAGATTATTTTTTATTTTTCTTCTCCATTATCAAATTTTCATTAAAATAATTGAATTTACTACAAAATATACTTCTTATGATGGTTATCTCTTATCTCTTGGTTAATTTTTAAACATTAACTTTCACTTGAAACATTAAATTTCTTGTGATCATTGGAAATTACATTCATCTAAAATATCCATCTTATTTTTATCATGTATATGATTATTTCAAAAAAATCATATCACTATTCATTGTTTTACTATGAATGTCATCTTATTGACTAGGGAAAACACTGATACGTTTCCATTATTTAAAGAAAATTGATATTAGTTGATAAATAAAATTATTTATGAATTGAGTTAATTATTAATTATATGATTAATGCATTGGACATGTAGTAATGGATGGTCCCATCTATAGATATCCCCTCGATGAATCAAAAATATTAATGAGAGTGGACAATAATCTACCATTAAATGGATTTCTTATATATACCTACCAATCAATTAAATTGTCTTGAATAGGGATTTGATGATATAGATATCATGATGTCAAAAATCATGATATCCTATATAAATAATTTCCTTCATCGAGAATTAAATTATTATTATCCATGAGATTACTACATTCATATTATCCATGGATGAATTTTGTGCACACGTTATTGATTAAATGGAATCTGTTTTAAATTATTTACATTTCCATATTGATTTTTTCATGTTGATTCATGTTATATTATATTATACATAAATCATTAAGAGAACCTTATCTCATTATTTGTTTTTTATTTTCCTTAATATATGAACAATGATATTATGAATAATATCAAAGATTAATGAATTCATTTATGTTGTATATTTTGTATTTCTAATATAATGTGGGAATCATGTATGTATTAGGTTTATAAAGTCTACAAAAGTAACCAGTCCTTTTGGATCAGATCAGTTGTATATTATACCAATGTAATAAATTATACATGGGCAATGGGTTACTAGATTTGGGGTTGTTATAGTCAGTATCAAATGATGTTTTTTAGATTCTTGGGAACTAGATTTTAAATGAACGTTGCTAATATGATAATTATAATAATATATTATTGTAATTGAGAACTTATACCATCATAGGGATTTTTATTTTATGCCTCATTATCACTGAAAATTATGATATGATTTAGTTTCTGAAATTATTCCATGATGGTTACTAATGGAAGAAAGGGAATCAATGCCTATTGAAAATATATAGATTTCCCTACTAATAAATCCAATACTAAATGTATTTTAACTGAGACTATTATGTCCATAATATGGAATCTTACTCTGGTTATGACAAATAACTTTCTCGAATGGTACACCTTGTTATTCCATAGTGGGATTCTCCTTTATGGGATCACATGATATTATATAATCCTCTGTATTATAATGAAACTACTTATATATTAGTTGTTGAGAAATGGGTTAAGTCTCTTGAAAATGTGTTACTCAATTTAGGATGTAATGAAAGTGAGGAAGGTATTCTAGCAGTATGTTGTTTGATATGAGAAGAAGATCAATTATGGTCATTTATCCAAATCACTAAAAAGGATGAATAATTAGAAATCATAGAACAAAAATGTTTTCAAGTAATTTTCATGGTTAAATACTTCCCTAGAGAACATTAATCTAAAATAGAGGGGAAGTTCCCCACTCAAAATTTGAAGTAATAATAATGTGAGGAAGAATATGGTGCTAACATTACACAATTATCCCAGATTTCTATAGACTACATACATGATCTGTAAAGCAATAACGACTATTTCTTTTATGGGCCTAAGCTGAGTCTCCAAAGGGCATTAGTTTATAAAATTTTTTCATCATATGATATAGTATCAATTGTAATTAAGATTTAGAAGAAATTTTAACAATCTTATATATTCAATGGAAATCAAGAAAAAAAAATTTATCTAAACACTAAAAAAAGGGAACGATTTTAAGAAAAAGAATAGAAAATATTAATTCCCATGATTGGAAAATTTTGAAATAAATATCTGGGAAAATTATTTAAGTGCATGGGAGTTTTATACAACTATAAAGATAATGGTAATGTGGCTAGTGTTTGTAAGGTAAAAAAGAGTATAATACATCTAGGGATACAACTATTAATAAATGGGGAATTATTCAAACCAATTTCTCGAGCATCAAGGGAATATATCATAGAAGAGGACAAGGATACAATTCAACGAATATGTGATCACTATATTAGAGGTATAAGCTCTTAAAAATTTAGTGTATGGAACATTAATCATAACTTCAAATTTAGTTAATGCCTTATTTGATTCTGGATATTCAATCTATTTTATATGAACCTTTAATTTCAGGAAAATTATATTTTTACCTAACACCTTAAGAAGAGAGTATTTAGTCAATAATCACAGTGGATATATCACATCAACAAGGATGTGTTAGTCAGTTCTTGATATGACTCATAAAAAAGCCCTATTTACAGAATTTATTATTGTAAATATGATTGATTTTGATACAGTTCTAGGTAAAACTTTTATTTCAAAATATAATGAAATAAATTATTATAATTAGAATGAAATTGTGATTCATGATGAAGATTATAAATTACATATATTTAGAGGAGAAAATTCATCATATGATTCATGTCTAGATCCAATCCCAGTTTCTCTTTCGAACTAGATTCTTTTGGAAGACAATAGATACATAAATCGTCAAATTTACAATTTAAACATTTTTAGAAATATATTAATGAATTTCTTAAGGAATTACCTAGAAATCTATTAGATAATGTTGTTGAGTTTTCAACTAATTAATCTCTAATTCAAGACCAATATCAAAGACTCTTTATTTAATGGAGCCTGTAGAAGTAGAGGTGTTAAGGAAAAAAGTAGGGGAGTTGTGTGGTATGTGATTTATATTTCCTAGTGTTTAACCATATATAGCCCATATAATTTTCATTAAAAATAAATATAGATCTATGATGTTTTTCAATGATTATAAGGAAATCAGTGATATTATGAAAAAGTACATGTATCCTCTTCCTCACATTGATGACTTATTTTATCAACATCACATTGCTCAAAATATTTCTAAGATTGATTATAATTTTTGATATCATTAATTGTGATTAAATAAGTGAGATATTATGAAGACATCAATTTGAATTAGGTTTGTACTTTCTGGGTATACATTAATTCCTTTCGGATATAATAATGTAGCGTATTTTTTTATGAATCTAAGGGAAAGATTATTCAAGGAATATCTTGATAATTTTTTGTATTATTTATTTATGGTATTTTGGTTTATTATAAAATATATAAGGACCATCAAAATCACATTCATATCATTCTTGATATTAATAGAATAAATGAGATATATGATATATTTAGCAAGTGCGAATTCCAACTTTATATGGTTTCTTTTCTTGGAAATATTTTCTCCAAGGATAAAATATCTTTTGGTCCATAAAATATAAATGAATTCAAAAAATGTTTTACACCAATGAATATTTTTGAGGTATGTAGTTTCTTTAGTTTTTTATTTTACTATCTGTGATTTTTTTCAAAATTTAGCCCAATTGGATAACCCATTAACCAATATTACATATGGGTTAAATTTATATAGATAATGGAAATTGAAGAATGTTTTAAATAATTGAATATGAATTTGGTCAATGATCTCATTTTGAAAATAAAATCAGGAAATTAATCATTTGTGATATATAGTGAGGCATCAAAAAGGATAATTGGTTGGGACCTTATGTAAAATGATAATGTTATTCACTATGGATCAATGTAGTTAAAGACACATTAATAGAACTATCCAAATCATGATCTTGAGTTGGAATCCGTAATATTTTTGTAACATCCCAGGTAAATAAAGAATATTACTTTTTCATATTTATCAATATTTGTCAATAAAATGTTAATATTACTTTAAAGGGAATTCTATGCTCGATTGTGTACCCAATACGCAACAATGAGTATCATTGAAATCTTACGTTGCACACTAATACTATAATAATATTATTTTAAATAGTTAATTAATAGCCATTGTAATGGAATTAATGAATATAAATATCAAAAAAATGATTACATATGTTTGTAAAATATTTTTACATTTATCCAATATTTTTAAAGGCTTAAAATGATAATGAATCCAATTTTAAGAATAAATACTATAATATTTTTAAAAGATTGTTTTATCGACTTTTGATGGAGAAACTTTTTTAAATACAACTTTTGACAATTTTATAATCTCTATTTGTAAAAATAAACTTATTCTTTAGAATTGGGATATAGAAATTTACTTTGGATAAATTTTTGGTATTATTCTGACACTGTTCATTTTTTAATGAATAGTGAAAATACTGCATTTTACTTCAAAACTACTATTTCATCTAATTTAATTATATGGATTGACTATATTTTTAAATGTTTTTAATGTGTAAATAGAATATATTTTTACCATTTAATCCAATTCTGGTCATTGGGATTAATTTCACTTTGAAATTGGACATAAACAATTGTCAACCTTTTGATAGAAATTGTTTCTAAAAGCCCCGCTATTTGTTTTGACAACGGGAATGATTTTTAAATTAATTATTACAAATTCTGTGTTTGGAATTTGGTAAAATTGATTCTATATTTGGAATTATAATGTCCAAATTATGTAATTAAGACTCTTGTTTTTGGACATTCTGAATAGTAACGACAGTAATTATCTTTAATTATTGTGATTAATTAGTAATCACGTAGTTAAGGGTAATAATGTAATATCCTAATAATATCAAATGACCCCAAAATGTGTCCTAATTCTACTGGTTGTGTCATGGATGACCGTGGTATGCCTTGTGCAGAACTTTGGGACCCCATGGAATCACTTTTGGGTGATAGTGACACTTTATCATTTTACTTTTTAAAGAAAAGAGAATATCACAAAAGTTTGTAACAACTCAGTAAAATAATGTTAATTTTGCCTAAATAAATGATCTATTGGAATATAAATAGTTCTTGTAATGTTAAAAATATTTCCTTCATCATAGTATTTTTTTATAATTTTTAGACATTAATTAAATTAAATTCTTTATGACACCATGATGAGACAATGATTACCTCATTAATGAACGATTTAAATAAAATGAAAACATAATGTAAAATCTAATACGTACACTTGTAAAAGACCTATTGGATGATTATATTTCAAAACCTTATCAACTTATCCTAGAAATATATCAATGTGGGACCTTTAAAATCTAAAACTCATTTTAATATAAAGTAACATTTCTTGACTTTCCTAGAGTGCCCCTCCTCCCTCTTATAAAAGGCCCCCACCACTACCTCCTTACCCACACCTCTCAAGCCATTGGTTCGGTCAAACTCTTCTCATTTCATCTCTTCATATCCCTCTCGTTACCATATAAGCCTTACCTTAGGCAGAAAGCTCTTCAAGAAACCCTTTTTGTTCAAACCAAGAGGAGTTACCCGATTTAAAGGTAATGTCTTCTCTTATGTTCATTTGTTTTATTTTGCCTCTCCAGCCCCCTAAACTATTTTTATTCCTTTATTTTGTAAAAAAAAGTATCATAAATATACTTGGATTTAGATATGAGAAATATTAGATCTACACTTACAAACACCTCCATCTAAGGGGTAAAGAACATACTGTTTCTGTGGATGGAGAATTACTGCCTCACGAAACGATGATTGTTCAATCTTCTACTAACATCTATCATGGTGGACATTATGATTTCACATTATATGAGATATATGGTATTTATGTTTTATATATGCTTCTGTATTTTATATTTAAAACATACCTTTTTCCTTTGCATGTTGTGCAAATGCGATAATTTCATACGAGGAAGTGTGGACTACCGCCAACTCAAGTGATGTGACTCGTTCATGCAATACATGGAATGTATAAAGATTAAAATTAATGATAATATGTGACCTATATAACATATATATTATAATTTAATTATAATATATATATATCTCATTTATTTTTATTTCCATTAATATGACAATGAAATGAAAGTTGCGTTCATGAGTACGTACGGTCTACCGTCTCCATGAACGGTGCATTTCACTTCTTTTTATCTCCAGATGTTATGGAAAAGTTTAAAATTAATATTTAATATATTTATATGACATTTAAATCATTAATACTATTCTGGATATTATTTACTTATAACTCCATGGAAAATCATTTTCAAACAAGTTCATTTTCGACTCATGTACCAAACATCGACAAAAAATATGATATGAACTCGCAAAATTAACTAATTATTATAACATTATAATATATGATATTAATTGAATAATAAACTTTAAATTAGGTCCTTATGTAATTATAAATTTACCGAAGGTTATTCTTCATGAATATAAAGAAACGAACAAGACAAGTCGGACTTGAGGTAAGGGATACAACCTATCTCTTTCTTTTTAAGTACTCTAATTTATGTCACTTCTTTTAAGATCCGATTACTTATGTTGGGTGATGTTATTATGTACTCCTATTACTTTAATTTTTATGTTCACATTGTTAGAGACCCTAATTTATATCTTTAATCCATTTTTGAAAGTTTTAAGTGGTGTCGTTATGCTGCCGAATTTTCATAAGTTGATATCTTATCTCAATTTTAATTCTGTGAAATTTCCATTGTTCGCCACTTATTTATTGCATGTGGTGTATTGTGTTATTAAATTTGATATATATTATCATGATTTTATTTATATTCATGGTATTATTTGATTTATATTGTGTTTATTATCTTTTGCTCATACGACTTGATTGATTACAGTGAGGTATGGGGTTTTTATCTCACTTTTTATTCTCATGAGATTCATGCTATATTTGTCACTATCTCTTTTGAATGGTGTATGTACTAACCATGATTCTAATTTTTGTGTAATATACTACAATTTATGGGTATTTACATCTTCATTGTATGTCCCTTATTTCATGGGGTGTACGATTCGAATGTTACCCAAATCGGTAAGAGAATAGTTCACCCTCATCTTTTTAAAAGACTTCTTTTTTGTTAGGTCTTTTAATTTACATATTATTATGTTGGTATATGGTCTTATATATCCTTATTTCTGTAAATTTCATGTCCAAGTGATGATATACCCTTTTTATCTCTCATTAACTCATTTTCCAAATTTTAAAGTGACGTCGTTAGGATGTTGAATTTCTGTAAGGGAACTTCTTAACCCATTTTAAATTCTTTGGGTTAAACATCTACTTCTTGATTATTTCATGATATTAATATGTGTGGATGACATATGATTGTTTTAAACATAATATCCACTTATATTGAGTGTATTTATATTTCTCACTCCTAATTATGTAATTGATTTATCCTTAATCTAAGGATACCGTCTTTTTACGGGACTTCGTCTGAATCTCCTTTCACTGAGGAATCTTTTGAATTCTATATGACTTTATTTTATACAGTGTATAAAACCCTTTTGACTTTTAATTTCATTCTAAAAGAATCTTTTTACACAAATCGTTTTATTAAATGAAAAAAAGAATGTTTTTTTCTTACGTATGCGGCGACAATGACTTCTCCGCCGCCGTGACCATTATTTGAGTTTCAGCTTCCTCTACAAGCCATAACTTTTTTTAAATTAAAAATAAATACCATGTTTTAAGTTTCTTTTATTTTGGTATTGAAAATGGTTTTGATATTGTTTTTATTATATCAATGTGTTGTATTGATATGTTGTGATTGAAATGTGGAAATGTTATGTTTCCTTTATGAATGTTTTATATGATACGATTATGTTATGGTTCTTGGAAATTGTTTATGAAGACGGGTGGTTCTATGATAAACTAAGGGAGGGTGAGCACGTGATAGCTCCCCAATGCATTAGGTAATGTGAAGGAGTTAGATGCTAATGTTTCTCCTAAGAGATATAGGGAATATACTATGATGGGTATTCCAAACTTAACCATGAGGGTTACTCCCTACATAAGAATGTTATGTATGCCTCAAGTTTCCTTTTCGTCTTATGATTTCTATGAGTTGTTCATAAATATTATGATTTCATGAGGTATGTTAAAGTGCTTATGTTTTAAGAGTATAGTATGATTTCATTGATTATTATTTATACATGGACTAATGTTTTCATTCCATATTTTCTATATACCTTACTGACCTTTTTATGCTCATCCCAAGTTTTTTTTGAAATGTTTTCCATAGGAATTAATGATGAATAGGGTCAAGGATGGGATCAAGGAAAGATAAGCTATCTAAAACATGGAACTAGACATGTTTCTTTTAATAGTTTTTGTTTTATGATGGAAACTGAGTAGAACTGTCTACTTTGTTATCTTGTGAGATGTAATAATTATGTCCTAATTTTGTAAAACTCTAAACCTGAAAAGATCCTCATTGTGAATTATTCTTTTAATTCATGATTAAGTAATGTTTTAAGGCTAGGTCCTTATAGTTGGTATCAAAGGGAGTTTTAGACATCTTTAGGGATTAGGAGTATTTAGTAAACACATGATTAGTCTCTATGTTTATTATCTTAGTCAAATCCTTGTTTTATAAATTTTTCAGATCAAGGAAATGGAAGGAGGAGGATCTTAAACGACATTATTATCTCTTCCTGATGACTTTCTTTCAATAATTATTGCAAAGTCATGTTCAGATGATTGTGAAACTTTTTCTAGCATACAACTCACTTGCAAACAGCTGTTTGAGATATCAAACACCTCCACTATAACTCGTTATCATCGTGGATCAGAGGTTGTATTTAGACAAATCCTATTTTCACAATATTCTCATATTTTCAAGAAAGGTAGATATTATCAAGGCATTTTCAAATATTTTACCTTATCACAAGATTTTGATGCATATTATGATTTTAAAAAAGGTGCTGAAGAAGTAGACCCTTGTGAAACCTATTTATATTTTCTTTTAAAATATATTCTCTCAGCACATACCTATGGTATTTTAAAAGGACCATTAATTGAATGTTTCAACTTAAATTTGGTCAGACTATTTTATAGAAATCATGTCTTATCAGATGTTTTCAAATTATATGTCATACATGATTATTTTCCACAATTGTTTTTCTGTGAACACCCATATGACCCATGTTGTTCAAGGTGTATTTGGATGGAGGAAGCAAATGATTTTGAAGGATCTCTAAGTCATTGTTGTGATGCATGGACCTTCTAAATATGTGAAAAAGATGATGATGAAACTAAATGGACACTATAATCAAGGTATGATGTTATTCTTTTTTGGGGATCATTTTATTTTATCTTATGACGGTGAAATAAGACTTCAAGAAATAAGATGTTGAGATAATAATGAATTTGGATGAAAATGAGAGGTATAAAGAATCCATTGAGGTTAAAACATGTTAGGGTTATTTTTTAGATTTATAAAAAGGACAACCCGTGAGATGGGTGGCAAACGATCGCGTCCGGAAAGGCCACATGAATCGAACCCACAACCGAAGGGCGACAAGGGCGCATGACCTACCACTACCTACGTGAAATCCCTGGTTAGTTTGACTTATACTTTTTAGTTAAATGATTTTATGGATCAAGAATAAGTTGATTTTTGGACCTTATGTTTTATTAAATGGATATCCTTAATGTAGGAAAATGATTTGGTGACTGAGTAATGAAGGTTATTTTGGAAGATGTTCTCTCTTTCGTGGAAACAATATATGCATATAGAAAACAGAATACTTTGGGATTTTAATTGAGGATAAATGGTGGAATTTTATTTTGGAAGAATCTATGTTTTTATTGTGGACATATGACGTTTTGGTTTATTTATGAAAATTATTAACCTATCATGGAGAATATGGGATTAGGTTAATTACTTTTCAATACGAGACTTTAAGAGAAACTGATGTTATTTGGAGATAAATGCTAAGATTTAACTTATAAGACTATGTGATCAAATCCATTAGAGATTTGGGTTTCAATAATAGT
The DNA here is from genome assembly GCA_963277665.1 of Viscum album. Classification (NCBI taxonomy): domain Eukaryota; kingdom Viridiplantae; phylum Streptophyta; class Magnoliopsida; order Santalales; family Viscaceae; genus Viscum; species Viscum album. Next base: position 499,409,591 of record OY728133.1, read on the forward strand.
TTTTATTACTTTGAAGAGTTTTATGGATAAATGTTTATTGAATGCCCTTTGTTGAACTTTGGATAATGTTTGACAAATTTTGGAGATTAAGAGTAGTATTTATTTTTATAAAGTATTAACCTTTTGGGGATTATCTGATCATGTTCTAACCTTTTTGGTTTTGGTCTAAAGACATGGGAAGTATATAGTTCTCTTTTTTGGATTAGGTGATTCTATAGAAGTTGAATATAGTGCTCTTAATATGAAAAAGTTATCTAAAATACACGTCTTTTGGAGAAAATATGAGTTTGTGTAAGAAATCTAACAACATTTGAAAGTCAACATAATAAGTAAGTATCTTTCCTTATGTTTTAGTTAAGCACATAAATAAATTCCTCAATGAAAAGTAATTTAAAAAAATTTTGTCTATTAATTTTTCCGACTGTGGAATCAAATACCGTTGAACCCATCACAAGTTTCTGATTTTCTAGTGGTTAACTTTCTCCTAAACATGTTTTCTATCACACTCCCTTAGAACATGACTGTTTTTTTTCTTCCATATCCATGTTTTCCTATATGAAATCCTTGTATGGGTTAACTTGGGTGACCCTTGTACATCTCTTTCTTTCTTTTAAAGTGATAGTTAAATTTACTCTTTTTCCGATGTGGGGCTTTCAATGATGTTTCCAAGCCCAATTTTGAAATTGCGAGGAAACAATTCCCAAAAGGGGGGAAGGATGTAAAATCCTAGGTAAATAAAGAATATTATTTTTTCATATTTATCAATATTTTTGAATAAAATGGTAATATTATTTTAAAGGGAATTCTATGCTTGATGGAGTACCCAATACGCATCAACGAGGTTCTTTGAAATCTTACGTTGAACACTAATAATATAATATATTATTTTAAATAGTTATTTCTTAGTCATTGTAATGGTAGGAATGAACAAAACTAACAAAAAAATGATTACATATGTTTGTTAAATATTTTTACATTTATCTAATAAATGTTAAAGGCTTAAAATCCAAATGAATCCAATTTTAAGAATAAATACTCTACTATTTTTAAAAGATTGTTTTACCGCCTTTTGATGGAGAAGCTTTTTTTAATCCAACTTTTGACAATTTTATAATCTCAATTTGTCAGAATAAACTTATTCTTTATAATTTGGATATTGAAATTTACTTTGGATAAATTTTTGGTATTTTTCTGACAATGTTCATTTTTTAATGAATAGTTAAAAATACTGCATTTTACTTCAAAATTACTTTTAATATAATTTAATTATATGGATGGATTATCTTTTTAAATGGTTTTAAAGTGTAAATAGAATATATTTTTACCTTTTAATCCAATTGTGGTCCTTGGGATTAATTTAACATTGAAATTCGACATAAACAACTGTCAAACTTTTGATATAAATTGTTTCTAAAAAACTCTCTCTTGGTTTTGACAACGAGAATTATTTTTAAATGAATTATTGAAATTTCTGTGTTTTGATTTTGGTAAAATGCTTTCCATATTTGTAATGAAAAGGTTCAAATTATGTAATTAATATTTTTTGTTTTTGGACACTATGAATAGTAACGACAGTAATTATCATTAATTATCGTGATTAATTTGTAATCGGGTAGTTAAGGGTAATAAAATAATATCATAATAATAACAAATAACCCTAACATGTGTCCTAATGCTACTGGTTGTGTCATGGAAAACCATGGGATGCCTTTTTCCAATCTTTGGGACCCCATGGAATCACTTTTGGGTGATAGTGACACTTTATCGTTTTATTTTTTAAAGAAAGGAGAATATCACAAAATTATGTAACACCTAAGTAAAATAATTTTGATTTTGTCTAAATAAATGATATATTTGACTGTAAATAGTGTATGGAAATATAAAAAGATTTCCTAAATCATAGTATTTTTTTATAATTTTAAGACATTAAATATATTAAATTCTTTATGACACCATAATGATGCAGCGATTACCTCATTAATGAACGATTTAAATAAAATGAAAAGATAATGTAAAATATAAGCCTTACACTAGTCAAAGACCTATTGTATGTGTATATTTAGAACCCTTATCACCTTATCCTCGAAATATATCAATGTGGGATCTTTGAAATCTGAAACACATTTTAATATAAAGTAACATTTCTTGACTTTCCAAGAGTTCCCCTCCTCCCTCTTATAAAAGGCCCCCACCACTACCTCCTTACCCACACATCTCAAGCCATTGGATCGGCCAAACTCTGCCCATTTCATCTCTCCAAATCCCTCTATCAATCATATAAGTCTTACCTTAGGCAGAAAGCTCTTAAAGAAACCCTTTTGGTTCAAACCAAGAGGAGTTACCCAATTTAAAGGTAATGTCTTCTATTATGTTCATTTGTTTTTTTGCCTCTCCATCCCCCTAAACTATTTTAATTATTTTCTTTTGTGACAACAATAGTATCATAAATATAATAGGATGTTGTTATGAGAAATATTATATCTACACTTACACACACCTTCGTCTAATGGTTAAAGAACATACTGTTTCTGTGGATGAAGAATTACTGCCTCACGAAATGATGATTGTTCAATATTTTCTTAACACCTTTCATGGTGGCCATTATAATGTCACTATATATGATATTTATGGTATTTATGTTTTCTATATTCTTCTGTATTTTATATTTAAAAAATACCTTTATGCTTTGCATGTTGTGAAAAGGAAATAATTTCATATGTTGAAGTGTGGACTATCACCCCCTCATTTGATGTGACTCGTTCATGCAATACATGGAATGTATAAAGAATAAAATTAATGAATATACGTGACTTATATAACATATATTTTATTCTGGAATTATAATATATATATCTCTCATTTACATTTAGTTCCATTAATTTGACAAAGAAATGAAAGTAGCGTTGATGTGTACGTACGGCCTACCGTCTCCATGAACAATGCATTTCATTTCTTTTTATCTCCAAATGTTATGGAATATTATAAAATTTATATGAACTTGATATATATGCTATTTAAATCATTAATACTATTCTGGAGATGATTTACTTATAACTACGTGGAAAATCATTTTCAAACAAGTTCATTTTTGACTCATGTACCAAACATCGACAAAAACATCTCATATGAACTCACATACTTATCTAATTATTATAACATTATAATATGTGATATGAATTGAATAATAAACATTAAATTAGGTCTTTAAGAAATTATAAATTGACCAAAGGTTATTATTCAGGAATATAATGAAGCTAAAAAGACAAGTTGGACATGAGGTAAGGGATCCAACCTATCTCTTTCTTTTTAAGTACTCTATTTTATGTCACTTATTTTAAGATCATCTTTCTTATGTTGGGGGATGTTCTTATATATTCCTATCACTTTAATTTTAATGTTCACATGATGATATACCCTAATTGATATCTTCAATCCATTTTTGGAAGTTTTAAGTGGCGTCGTTAGGCTGCCGAATTTTCGTAAGGGGATATCTTATCTCACTTTTAATTCCATGAAATTTCCATTTTTCTCCACTTATTTATTACATGTGGTGTATTGTGTTCTTCCATTTGATATATATTATCATTATTATATTTAAATTGATGGTATTCTGTGATTCATATTGTGTTTATTATCTTTTGGTCATTCGACTCGATTGATTACAGAGAGGTATGGGGTTTTTGTCTCAATTTTTATTCTCATGAGATTCATGCTATATTTGTCATTATCTCTGTTGGGTGGTGTATGTACTGACCATGATTCTAATTTTTTTTTGTTATATACTCCAATTTATGGTTATTTACATCTTCATTTTATGTACCTTATTTCATGGGGTGTACGTATTGAAAGTTACCCAAATCGGTAAGGGAACCATTCACCCTCCTCTTTTTAAAAGACTTATTTTTGTTTTGTCTTTTAATTTACATCTTATTATGTTAAGATATATTCTTATATATCTTTATTGCTATAAATATTATGTCCAAGTGATGAGATATCTTTTTTATCTCTCATAAACTAATTATCTTAATTTTAAAGTGACGTCGTTAGGCTGTTGAATTTCTGTAAGGGAACTTCTTAACCCATTTTCAATTCTTTGGGTTAATCCTCTACTTCTGGATTATGTCATGCTATGAATATGTGTGGATGTCCTATGATTGTATTAAACTTAATATCCACTTATATTGAGTGTATTTATATTTTTCACTCCTAATTATGTAATTGATTTATCCTTAATCTTAAGGATATCGTCATTGTACAAGAATTCGTCTCAATCTCCTTTCATTGAGGCATCTTTTGAATTCTACATGAATTTATTTTATACGGTGTATAAAGGCCTTTCGACTTTTAATTTCAATCAAAAGGAATATTTTTACATGAATCATTTTACTAAATGAAGAAAATAATGTTTTTGTCTTACGTATGCGGTGAAAATGACTTCTCTGCCACCGTGACCATTATTTGAGTTTCGGCTTTCTCTACAAGCCATAAATTTTTTTAAATGAAAAATAAATACCATGTTTTACATTTCTTTTATTTTGGTATTGAAAATGGTTTTGATAATGTTTTTATTATATCAATGTGTTGTTTTGATATCTTGTGATTGAAGTGTGGAAATGTTATGTTTCATTTATGCATGTTTTATGTGATACGATTATGTTATGGTTCTAGGAAATTGTTTACGAAGACGAGTGGTTCCGTGATAAACTAGGTGTGGGTGATCCCCTAATAGCTCTCCAATGCATTGGGTAATGTGAAGGAGTTAGACACTAAGGTTTCTCTGAAGCGATTTAGGTAATACACTATGATGGGTATTCCAAATGTAACCATGAGGGTTACTCCCTATGTAAGAATGTTAGGTATGCCTCAAGTTACCTTTACGTCTTATGCTTTCTATGAGTTATTCACAAATCATATGATTTCCTGAGGTATATTAAAGTGATTATGTTTTAAGAGTAATGTATGATTTCATTTATTCTTATGTATACATGGACTAATGTTTTCTTTCCATATTTTTTATATCTCTTACTGAGCTTTTTATGCTCATCCCACGTTTTTTTGAAATGTTTTTCATGGGACTTAAAGATGAATAGGACCAAGGATGGGATCGAGGAAAGACAAGATATCTAAACACGGAACTAAACATGTTTCATTTAAGAGTTTTTGTTTTATGATGGAAACTAAGTAGAAGTGTCTACTTTGTTATCCTGTGAGATGTAATAATTATGTCCTAATTATCTAAAACTCTAAACCTGAAAAGATCCTCAATGTGAATTATTCATTTAATTCAAGATTAAGTAATGTTTTAAGGCTGGGTCCTTATAGTTGGTATCAAAGGTCAGTTTAGAAAACTTTAGGGATTAAGAGTTTTCATTAAACACATGATTAGTCCCTATGTTTATTATCTTAGTTAAATTCTTGTTTTATAACTTCTTCAGATCAAGGAAATGGAAGGAGGAGGATCTCAAACGACATTCTTATCTCTTCATGATGACTTGATTGCAATAATGTTTGAAAAGTCATGTTCAGATGATTGTGAAACTTTTTCTAGCATACAACTCACTTGTAAGCAGCTGTTTGAGTTATCAAACACCTCCACTATACCTCGTTATCATCTTGGATCATGGGTTCTATTTAGACAAATCCTATTTTCACAATATTCTCATATTTTCAAGAAATGTAGATATTATCAAGGAATTTTCAAATATTTTACTTTATCACAAAATTTTGATGCATATTTTCATTTTAAAGAAGGTGCTGAAGAAGGAGACCCTTATACAACCTACTTATATTTTCTTTTAAAATATTTTCTGTCAGCACATACCTATGGTATTTTAAAAGGACCATTAATTGAATGTTTCAACTCAAATTTGGTCAGACTATTTTATAGAAATCATGTATTATCTGATGTTTTGAAATTATATGGAATACATGATTATTTCCCAAAATTGTTTTTCTGTGAACACCCATATGACCCATGTTGTACAAGGTGTATTTGGATGGAGGATGAAAATGATTTTGAAGGATCTCTAAGTCATTTTTGTGATGCATGGACCTTCTACCTAAGTGAAAAATATGACGATGAAACCGAATGGACACCATGATCAAGGTATGATGTTCTTCTTTTTTGGGAATTGTTTTATTTTATCTGATGATGGTGAAATAAGAATTCAAGAATTAGGATGTTGAAATCATAATGAATTTGGATGAAAATGAGAGGTATAAAGAAACTATTGAGGTTAAAACATGTTAGGTTTATTTTTGAGATTTATAAAAAGGACAACCCATAAGATGGGTGACAACCTGTCACGTCCGGCAATGCCAAATCAATCGAATCCACAACCAAAGGGCGACAAGGGAGCATGGCCTACCACTAGCCTATGTGAAGTCCCTGGTTAGTATGAAATATAATTTTTAGTTAAATGATTTTATAGATCAAGAATAAGTTGATTTTTGGAACTTATGTTTTATTAAGTGGATATCCTTAACGTAGGAAAATGATTTGGTGACTGAGTAATAAAGGTTATTTTGGAAGATTTTCTCTCTTTTGTGGAAACAATAAATTCCTATAGAAATAGAATACTTTGGGATTTCAATTGAGGAGAAACAGTGGAATTTTATTATGGAAGAATATATGTTTTTATTGTGGACTTATGACGTTTTGGTTTATTTATGAAAATGATTAACCTATCATAGATAATTTGGGATTAGGTTAATTACTTTTCAATATGAGACTTTAAGATGAACTGATGTTATATGGAGAGAAATGCTAATTTTTAACTTGGAAGACTATGTGATCAAATACTTCAGAGATTTTTGTTTCAATCTTAGTTTTGATTACATTGAAAATCTTATGGATAGATGTTTATTGAATGGTATTTGTTGAACTTTGGATAATGTTTGACAAATTTTGGAGATTAAGAGTAGTATTTGTTTTTATAAAGGATTATCTTTTTTTGGGATTATCTGATCATGTACTAACCTTTTTGGTTTTTTTCTAAAGATATGGGAAGTATATAGTTCTCTTTTGTGGATTACTTGATTCTCTAGAAGTTGATTATAGTTCTCTTAATGTGAACAAGTTATCTTAAATACTCGACTTTTGGAGAAAATATGAGTTTGTGTAAGAAATCTAGAAAAATTTTAAAGTCAACATGATAAGTAAGTATGTTTCCTTATGTTTTAGTTATGCACATAAATAAATTTCTCAATAAAAAGTAATTTAAAACAAAAATGTTGTCTGTTAATTTTTCCTACTGGGGAATCAAATAGCGTTTAACCCATCACAAGTTTGTAATTTTCTGGTGGTTAACTTTCTTTTAAACATTTTTTCTATCACTCTCCCTCATAACATGACCGTTTGTTTGTTATTTCTTCCATATCCATGTATTCCTACATGAAATCCTAGTATGTTTTAACTTGGGTGACCCTTGTACTTCTCTTTCTTTCTTTTAATGTGATAGTTAAATTTACTCTTTTTCCGTTGTGGGGCTTTCAATGAAGTTTCCAAGCCCAATTTTAAAATTGCGAGGACGCAATTCCCAAAAGGGTGGAAGGATGTAACATCCTAGGTAAATAAAGGATATTACTTTTTCATATTTATCAATATTTTTGAATAAAATATTAATATTACTTTAAGGGGAATTCTATGATCGATGGCGTACCCAATACACAACAACTAGTTTCTTTGTAATCTTAGGTTGCACACTAATAATATAATAATATTGTTTTAAATAGTTAATTCCTAGTGGTTTTAATGGCAGGAATGAACATAACTAGAAAAATGATTTCATATGATTATTAAATATTTTTACATTTATCCAATAAATGTTAAAGGCTTAAAATGTAAATGAATCCAATTTTAAGAATAAATACTCTAATATTTTTAAAAGATTGTTTTACCACCTTTTGATGGAGAAACTTTTATAATTCCAACTTTTGAAAATTTTATAAGATCTATTTGTAAAAATAAACTTATTCTTCTGAATTGGGATATTTATATTTACTTTGAATATATTTTTGGTATTTTTCTGACAATGTTCATTTTATAATGAATAGTGAAAAATATTGCATTTTACTTCAAAACTGATTTTTCATATAATTTAATTATATGGATATATAATCTTTTTCATTGGTTTTGAAGTGTAAATAGAATATATTTTAACCATTTAATCCAATGGTGTTCATTAATATTAATTTCACTTTGAAATTGGACATAAACAATTGTCAAACTTTTGATAGAAATTGATTCTAAAAAACCTGCTATTTGTTTTGACAACAGGAATTATTTTTAAATTAATTATTGCAATTTCTGTGTTTGTAATTTGGTAAAATAGATTCCATATTTGGAATAATAAGGTCCAAATTATTCAATTAAGAGTATTTTGATTTTGGACACTATGAATAGTAATGACGATAATTATTTTTAATTATCATGATTAATTTGTAATCGGGTAGTTAAGGGTAATAAATCAATATCATAATATTTAAAAATGACCCCAACATGTGTCCTAATGCTACTGGTTGTGTCATGGCAGACCATGGGATGCCTTTGGGCAAACTTTGGGACCCCATGGAATCACTTTTGGTTTATAGTGACACATTATAATTTTATTTTTTAAAGAAAAGAGAATATCACAAAAGTATGCAACACCTAAGTAATTTTTTTTAATTTTGTCTAAATAAAATATATCTTGTACTATAAAAATTCATTTGAAAGATAAAATTATTTCCTACATCATAGTAGTTATTATTATTATTTTTAGACATTAAATAAATTAAATTCTTTATGACACCATGATGATGCAGCGATTACCTCATTAATGAACGATTTAAATAAAATGAAAAGATAATGTACCATCTAAGACTTACACTTGTCAAAGACCTATTGGATGAGTATATTTCAAACCCCTATCTCCTTATCATCTAAATATTTCAATGTGGGACCTTTAAAATCTAAAATTCATTTTAATATAAAGTATCATTTCTTGACATTCCAAGAGTGCCCCTCCTCCCTCTTATAAAAGGCCCCCACCACTACATCCATACCCACACCTCTCAAGCCATTTGATCAGCCAAACTCTGCTCATTTCATCTCTCCATATCCCTCTCGTCATCATATAAGTCTTACCTTAGGCAGAAATCTCTTCAAGAATCCCTTTTGGTTCAAACCAAGAGGAGTTACCCAATTTAAAGGTAATGTCTTCTCTTATGTTCATTTGTTTTATTTTGCCTCTCCAACCCCCTAAACTATTTTTATTTTTTATTTTTTTAAAAACACCAGTAAAATCAATATAATATGATTTTTTATAAGAAATATTAGAGCTACACTTACACATACCTCCATCTAATGGTTAAAGAACATACTGTTTCTGTGGATGGAGAATTTATGCCTCATGAAACGATGATTGTTCAATCTTCTCTTAACACCTTTCATGGTGACCATTATGATGTCACTGTATATGATATATATGGTATTTATGTTTTTTATATTCTTTTGTATTTTATATTTAAAACATACCTTTATGCTTTGCATGTTGTGTAAATGCGATAATTTCATAAGAGGAAGTGTGGACTATCGCCCCCTCAAGTGATGTGACTCATTCATGAAATACATGGAATGTATAAAGAATAATATTAATAAAACTATGTGACCTATATAAAAAATATATTATACTGGAATTATAATATATATATCTCTCATTTATTTTTAATTCCATTAATATGAAAAAGAAATGAAAGGAGCGTTCATTCGTACGTACGGCCTACCGTCTCCATAAACGGTGCATTTCATTTATTTTTTACTCCAAATGTTATGGAATAGTATAAAATGAATTTTTACTGGATATATATATGATATTTAGATCATTAATACTATTCTATAAATTATTTACTTATAACTATATGAAAAATCATTTTCAAACAAGTTCATTTTTGACTCATGTACCAAACATTGACAAAAACATCTGATATGAACTCGCATAATTAACTAATTATTATAACATTATAATATGTGATATTAATTAAATAATAAACATAAAATGATTTCCATAAGAAATTATAAATTGAACAAATGATATTATTCAGGAATATAAAGAACCGAACAAGACAAGTCAGACTTGAGGTAAGGGATCCAACCTCTCTCTTTCTTTTTATGTACTCTATTTTATGTCACTTCTTTTAAGCTCAAATTTATTATGTTTGGGGATGTTATTATATATTTCTCTTACTATAATTTTTTTGTTCCCATGATGAGAGACCCTAATTGATATCTTCAATCCATTTTTTGATGTTTTAAGTGGCGTCGTTAGACTGCCGAATTTTCGTAAGGGGATATCTTATCTCACTTTTAATTCCGTGAAATTTACATTGTGTGCCACTTATTTATCACATGTGGTGTATTGTTTTCTTCCATTTGATATATATTATCATTATTCTATTTATATTCATGGTATTCTGTGATTCATATTGTGTTTATTATCTTTTGGTCATACGACTCGATTGATTGTAGTGAGGTATGGGATTTTTATCTCACTTTTTATTCTCATGAGATTCATGAAATATTTGTCACTATCTCTGTTGAGTGGTGTATGTACTGACCATGATTCTACTTTTTGTGCAATATACTCCAATTTATGGGTATTTACATCTTCATTGTATGTCCCCTCTTTCATGGGGTGTACATTTCGAAAGTTACCCAAATCAGTAAGGGAACCGTTTACCCCCTCTTTTTAAAAGGCTTCTTTTTGTTAGGTCTTTTAATTTACATCTTCTTATGTTGGGATATGTTCTTATATATCATTATTGCTGTAAATTTTATTTAAAAGTTTGAGATACCCTTTTTATCTCACATCAACTCATTTTCTGAAATTTAAAGTGACGCCCTTAGGCTGTTGAATTTTTGTAAGGGAACTTCTTAACCCATTTTCAATTCTTTGGGTTAAACCTCTACTTCATGATTATGTCATCCTATGAATATGTGTGTATGGCCTCTGATTTTTTTACACATAATATCCACTTATATTGAGTGTATTTATATTTTTCACTCCTAATTATGTAATTGATTTATCCTTAATATAAGGATATCATCTTTGTACGGGACTTCGTCTTAATCTCCTTTCATTGATGCATCTTCTGAATTCTACACGACTTTATTTTATACGGTGTATAAAACCCTTTTGACTTTTAATTTCATTCAAAAGGAATATTTTTACACAAAGTGTTTTACAAAATGAAAAAAGAGTGTTTTTTTTACGTATGCGGCGACAATAACTTCTCTGCCGCTGTGACCATTATTTGAGTTTCGGCTTCCTCTATAAGCCATAAATTTTTTTAAATGAAAAATAAATACCATGTTTTACATTTCATTTATTTGGGTATTCAAAATGGTTTTGATAAATTTTTTTATTATAACAATGTGTTGTATTGATATCTTGAGATTGAAATGTGGAAATGTTATGTTTCCTTTATGTATGTTTTATGTGATACGATTATGTTATGGTTCTTGGTCATTTTTTATGAAGACGGGCAGTTTCGTGATAAACTAAGGGCGGGTGAGCCCGTGATAGCTCTCCAATTCATTGTGTAACATGAAGGAGTTATACGCTAAGGGTTCTTGGAAGAGATTTAGGGAATATACTGTGATGGGTATTCCAAACGTAACCATGAGGGTTACTCCCTACGTAAGAATGTTGTGTATGCCACAAGTTTCCTTTACTTATTATGATTTCTATGAGTTATTCATATATCTTATGACTTCATGAGGAATGTTAAAGTTCTTATGTTTTAAGATTAAAGTATAATTTCATTGATTCTTATGTATACATGGACTAATATATCTTTACATATTTTTTATATCCCTTACTGAGCTTTTTATGCTCATCCCATGTTTTTTTGAAATGTTTTCCACATGACATATATATGAATAGGGTCAAGGAAGGGATCAAGGAAAGACAAGCTATCTAAAACATGGAACTATACATGTTTCGTTTAAGATTTTTTGTTTTATGGTGGAAACTGAGTAGAAGTGTCTACTTTGTTATCTTGTGGGATGTAATAGTTATGTCCTATTTCTCTAAAACTCTAAACTTGAAAATATATTCAATGTGAATTATTCATTTAATTCAAGATTAAGAAATGTTTTAAGGAAGGGTCCTTATAATTTTCTTTGAAGATATGGAGACATTATCTCTATAGTGAAAGCTATGAGATATAAAGGAATAATCAGATTCAGAAATTGATATTTTCATATAAATATATAAACTTGAGCAAAAGGTGATGGCTCAATCTACTCAAGGATTTTGATTTCTCAATAAACTACCATATAGATAAGGAAAATAAGGTAGTGTATACATTTGGCAGTAAATATCATGGATTCTTGAGCAAAATGAGGATTAAGAAGGACCATTTGTTCATGGATTTAGTAAATATGGACAGTGAAATTATTAGGGGTGGGGAAACCTCAAACATTTTTCAAACAAATTCTAACCATATTTATAAGAAAAGATAAAACATCTCATCTTGGCGATGATAATTTTTTTAAAAAATATAAATGTTATGAATGATGTGAAATTGGAAGTATTTTTATATGAATACAGAATTATGAAATTTGGAAATAGTTTACACATTCCATCTACAGCTGATATAAAAAGGGAATTATTAGACGATTCTCATAGATCAAATTTCTCTATACACCCTATTGGAAAAATGATGTATATATATTTTAAGGAACATTTGTAGTGAAAAATATGGGGAAGGAAATTTTTGATTTTTTATCTATATGTTAGATTTGTCAATAGGTGAATTCTAAGAGATAACATCCTAGAGAATTCATGATGCATATACTGATTAATTTATGGAAATGGGATTACATTATAATGTAATTTTTCAATTTATGACCAAATACTCCATAAAATAATTATTATATATTAGTTATTTTTATCTCTTTACCAAATATATATATTTCCTTACTATAACAGAATATTTACCACTTTATAACCTCACAATACTCTGTAATAATGAATTTGTAAGACTTAATGGTTCTCCTCTTTCAATTGTGTCTAATCATGATCTATGATTTAATTCCAAATTGAAAAAGAAATACCCATAAGGCTCTTTATGGTGAGCTTCATTTAAGTACCTCCTATCATCCATGAACTGATGGAACGTCTGAAATAAGTATTCAAACATTGGAAGACATGTTGAGGTACTTCAAACATAAATTTCAATGTATTATGGATCAGTTTTTTATGTTGGTATAACATTAATATAATAATAACTTCCATTCAAACATTTAAATGGAATTATATGAAGAATTATATTGAAATAGATTTTGTACTCCAACTTGTTCGGGTGAAGTTGGTGAAAGGAAGATTGTTTGACCAAAACATATTAAGTAGGATTGGTAAAGGTAATGGATATTCAAACTCATTATATAGCATGTCAATGTAGTCCAAAAATTTATATCGTTAACTGAACGAAATATTTAGAATTTCAAGTGGGAGATCATGTTTTTTGGAAATTATCTCCATAGAAGGGTGTTAAGACGTTTTTCATGAAGGGAAAAGTGATCCAGAAATACATCATATATATTTAAATTCTTGAAAAAATTATAGTTGTGAAATAATTATTCTCAATTCTACAAAGCCTCTATAAATTGGATGATGTGCGGTGATGCATGGTCTCGGGTACGGTGATGCTACAACAGATTGGAAGGGAAAAATATTTTAGGCCTCACTACATAGGTATAGATAAGATAGGGATTAGAGAATCTATAGCCAACTTCTCAGGTCTACTAGACTGGGATAAATGAGTGGCTGTGACTTTGTCATTGGTACCATGCACTATGCATCTTTGCACGAGGAAATGAATTTTGTGAATCAATTCAAATTTTGGTGTTTGGTTAAATTCATAAAATATGAAGGGTGGGTATATTATTATGGTTTCCAGGATATGGGACTATCATGGTCATTTATTTTGAATTTTTTTTACTAGGCCTATGGTCTATGTATGTTCCCCCCTCAACCGATTTATGAATGGTACTGTCAAAAGAATTAATTAAAATGTATGACCTTATGGATTAAAAGAAAAGAATATATATACCAAAACCAATGAATCTATCCATATCTAAATAAATATAATTTTAACCTGATATATCATTCTATGAATATCCTATACAGATTCTTGACACTATAAAGAAAGTGTTGTGCAATTTGGTGAGTCAACTTGTAAATGAACATTGGAGAAATCCTAAAATGGATGAAGCGATTAGGGTACATGAGGATTATATATAGGAGAACCACCATAATTTATTTATAATGTGATATCAATAAGTCTTTTGAGTAAAAAAATATAGTATGTATGAATTTAATATCTTGAGATTTTAAAAGCGCACTATGTTAGATAGTGTATACAACATGCAACAACGAGCTTAAACAAACCAAAAAAATATTATTACTTAAATGTGATGGTTATAACCAAGACATTTAATTAAATGGTATCAATAGGAATAACCACATTATGAAATATATATGAATTTCAAACATGATACAAATTTATTTATAAGTCTTAGGAAAAAACACACAATTTTTACTAAAATAATTTTATTTTTGAAAACATGTTTTCTTTAATAAAATATTTTTATTGTTGTCTGTGAGGAGATAATTTCATTAATTTTTCCACATTTAGACAATTTATTTGATAAAAAAATTAATTTTTGAAATTAGTATTTGAAAATAACATTAGGGTTAATTTTTTTTATTTTTCGGAAAAGTTTGATTTCCCAATGAATGCTGAAAAATATTACTTTTTATTGGAAACAAATTTTTTTTAATGAATTTAAAAAGTTGTATTAAAAAAAAATAAAGAAAAATTATATAAATTTTATGATTTGAAATCCAATTATTTCCTTTTTAATTAATTTCTTACTTGAATTTTGTATAAAAAGATTATACTTTAATGAACATTTTTATGAAAAACCATTTTTCGATGCATTTTGTTAGTTTAGTTTTAAATTGAACTCTGCCACTTCTATGAATTTAATTTTATAAAATTAATTTTATATTTTTAATAAATATAATTAATATTATATAATAATTTTAGCATTTTTTTTCATAAATAACAGTAAAAAAAAAAATAACCTTTGAAAATGTTAAAACAGGTTTACCAGGGGTTAAAATTAAAAGGTAGGGGTTAATAGGACATAAAAAAATTATTATTTTTATTTTATGGGAATACTTATACCATATATCATATAAATTTCTATATTTTTCTATTTTTTGGACATATGTTTTGAGTAATACATTAATATATTTTGTTCTTTTCAAAAATTACAAGTGTGTACTCTTCAACGCTTATAAAATAACACCACCAATTCTTTCCCATAAACAAATTAAAATGAATTTATTTCATTTAATACCAAAACAAATACAATCGTTAAATCAATACACATGACCTAGAGTCTTTAATTGTTTTATAAAATCATCATAGGATGGGTTTAGGTATAAATGTCAATAAGTTAGAAAAGAAGATGTATAGATCCTGACTGTGAATTTTTATTTAATTTCTACTTTAACCTCTTTTAAATATTCTTAAATGATGATAAAATAAAACTAATTATACATTTAAAGTACTTTTAGTTTCTATTTTTATGGAATACCCTATATTTATCTCTTCTTTCATTAAATGTGAAATGAAACTCTCATTTGTGTGTATGGTGGACTACCGCCTCGCAAACGGATGCAATTTTATTCTCATAACCACCTCTCATAGATGGTTACTATGATGTATTTAATTTATATATATTACATTAATTACATAATTATCATTTTATAATAACAATAAATAGCATATTTTATTACCTTTCCATTCATTGAAAATTGATAACCTCATTCGGTGCATGTGTAGACTTCCACCTCCATGAAGAAATGTGATTTGTTTTTACCACTACATCACATGGATGGTACCTATAGGATTATTTAAAAAATAATATGTTATTTATTATATAATTATAATTCTATAAATATAAACAAATAGTTAACTTATCCATCGTGATCATTGAAAATGGAAATGATACTCTTACATACGTACGGTTTACCACCTCTATGATTGTAACATAGTTCATTTTTCATAACTAGAATTCATGGTTAGTTTCTAGATTATTATTGAAATATAAAAATGATAATTATTTCATTATTATTATTCTATATATTATGGAAAAATGCCCAATTTTACCATAGTCATCCTACCAAATTCATTTTGGATATATGAACAAAATATCATCAAAATGTATGATGTGAAACTAATTGATTAATTAATTAAATATTACATGTAACAATTAAATTAAAGGAATAATAAACTTAAAATTTTAATTAATAAATTAAATGATTAAAATATTTTTATTATTCATGAAGGTAGAGAATATACATGATGAGACAGACATGAGGTAATGGAATTAATCTCAATTTCCACTCCATTGAGACATATTTGGTATTATACTTCTATTTTTTTGTGAATATACTTCCCCTTGTAAATAATTAACATGAATATATATTTTTACATAATTACAATGATTTAATTAAAGTTACACATTTAAGAGGTATGATTAAAATAAAATTCTATATTTTTTATCTTTTTTGATCAGGTATATTTTTCGTCCACACTCATATATTTAAAAAATTATTTTAAAAAGTCATTTATAATTAGTCACTGAAATTTTCATGGAAATTTTATGTTATCCTTGACTAATTAATTATTTTTAAAAGAATAATTTTTAGGATTTCTGAAATTTTTAATTTTTAATTTTTTTATCAAAAACCAAATGGAATGTGTTCTTTATAACATATACAGTGTTAACAGACTTTCCCACATTCATAACATTTTTTTGTCCTTTAGATTCTTCAATAATCATTAAATTATTTTTAATATCAAACTAATTATGAGAAATTATTTTAATTGTTTCATTTAAATTTTCATATTTTTATTAAAATAATTTACATTACTATAAAATCTACTTTTTGATGGTCATCTCTTAACTATTGAGTATTTTTTTGGAAATTATATTTATATTAAGACATTCACCTTATTTTTATCATTGGACATTGAATTTTTATTAAATATAAATATTATTTTTATCATATTTATTCTTATTTCCTACACCATATATCATTCCTAAATATGAGTTCTTACTATAAAAGTTATCTAATTTACAGGAGAAAATATTTATAAATGTGTATTATTTACTCAATACGAATATTTATGGATAATGAATATTTTTTATATATTGAATTGATCATCCAATATATAAGGAATTAATTGGATGTTCAGTGATGTGTGGGGATCAATTATAAATATCCCCTCGATGCATTGATAGATATCATGGGACAAGAGACTGAGATATAATTAAATGGGTTTCTATTGTATATATATTTATTGATTAAACTATCATAGCACAAGGATTTGATGGTAATGATTTCACATTATATGTAATAATAAAATAATATATTAATCATTTCAGTCATTTATTATTTAGTTTTTATTATGCATGACATTATAGTTTTAATATAATCTTTGGATACATTATGTGCAAGAGTTATTGATTAAATGGTATGCTGTTTTAGTTATTTACATTGACATATTTATTATTCATTATTGATTCTTCAAGGATTCTGTTGTTCATAACCCTTACATTGAATTTAATTTTTACCATTATTTTTTTTCTTTTCCACCATATATCCATAATGATAGTCTAAAAAATAATAAGGATTCAATAATTATTTTATTCTGTGTATTTTTTATTTATAATATAAATTGGGAATCATGTTTGTATATTGTTCTTCTAGACTACTAAATCAATAGGTCCTTAGGGATGATTTAATTTTTATCGTATAATAGTGTAATAAATTATACACTATAACTTGATTACTGTATTTTGGGTTGACACATATTATCCATTTTTTTGATATGAGTTTTCAATAAAGTTATTTTTAAATATTAAAATTGTTTTCCCTTTCATGATCGTATGTTTTTTCTTCTACTCCCACGTAATATTTAAAAATAATAATCACATTTTATCAGGAATGACTTGAAATTTTTATGAAATAATTTATTTAATATACAATAGAGTAACACCTCAAAATGTTATTTAAAAAGTATACTATGTTTGACAGATTTCTTAACACACATCATCGAGCTTTAAGAAAATTTCAATATACCTTGTAAATATTATTATTTATATGTGAATATTATAAACTAGTCATTCCCCTGGTGGGTATAAATACTAGTAACCTCATTTTAAAATAAAAATATATTTTTTTTACTAAACACAATTTTATTTATTATTTTTTAAAAAATAAGTACTCATTTTTTAGTGATGTCATTTTATGCTTCCAAAATATTTTTTCATCAAAAATGGGTATTATAATATTTTTTGCATGGATAATATAATTTAGTTCAATTATTTTTTACAAATTTTATATAATTAAATTAATATAACTTTTTAAATATGAGATTTATTATTAAATTAGGGTTGCCTTTTTGTATTTTTTCTGAAAATATTTATTTTTTAGTGTACAGTGAAAAATATAAATATTTGAAAAAATATCATTTATTTTCATCAAATAAAATTATTAAAAAGACCCATTGTGTTTTTAATATTTTCTTAAATTAATATAAATATCCATAGATTATAAATAATATAAATATTTATATATGAATATAAATTATACCATATTTTCTATAAGTTTATTTTCTAGGGAAAAACAAATTGTTTCTAAAAACTATTTTTATTCAAAAAATGTTTTTTTATCTTATAATATATTTTATTTATAAATATTTTTACTTTTCTAATGAAATTTATATATTATATATTCAAAAAATTTATGTTAAAATTCATTTTATTTTTATTTTTCGAGGCAAGGAATGAAAGTAAATTTAATTTGTTTCTTAAAAATGAATTTCATTGCCTTTTTCAAGATTATCTAAAATAAATTTCTACCAATTATATAAATAAAATTTTATAAAATTGATTACCTATTTTTATTAATCATATCCAAATTTTTTAATGAGTAAAATTTCAATTTTTGTCATTACGAATAGCAATTACGACAAAAAATGGTTCACCACAGTAAAAGTGTAAATCAAGTTAACCTTGGTTAAAATTTAGTGATAAGGCCACCAAATTTCATATTAATTCTTATTTTATGAATTTATTTAAATTATTATCACCTTATAATATAAATATATTTTTTCATGGGACACTTTTCAATGAAAATGACTTGGTAATATTTTAATATTTTGAATAATTCCTTGTTTCTCCTATCCAAAACATATAAAATGACACCATATCTCTTATTTTATCTACACTTCAAGAGCCACTTATCATATAAAAAACCTATCCAAATACATTTGAAACATCCATATACACATCCTAGAGTCCATTTGTTGATCACAATACCCACCGTATAAGGTAAATGGTGTAAACCATGTAGTTTTTTCGAAGAAGAAGTAAAACACTTAACTAAGTGTTTATAATTTATTTATTATTTTATCTCCTTAAAGAATATATTAACCATTAAATACAATAAAATACTTACCTCCCATATAATTATATTTTATAATTTTTATTTTATAATATTTATTCATATACTATTCCATCAAATGGGAAATGAAACCACCATTCGTGTGTATGGAAGACTACCACCCCACAAACATATATAATTAGATTTCCATCACTAATTTTGATGGATAGTTATAATGATGGATTTAATTTATGTGTGTATATACATATAACATTTTTAGAATTCAGAAAATATTATATATTGCCTATTTTATTTTATTTCTATCCATTTAAAATCGATAACAACATTTGTACGTACGTGTGGATTACCACCTCAATTAGGTGATGTGGTTCGTTTTCCCTCACCTCCTCCCATGGATGGAATATATAAATGAATTTAACAATAGAATATTATATTTTTTATATAAATCAAATAATTAATGGTAAAATTAATCTTACCTTCTTTCCCTCACATTTTTTGAATAATTTGAACATTACTCATACGTACATACGACTTACAATCTATATGACTGTAACGTAATTGATTTTTCAAAGCCAACCTAAATAATTCGTTCTAAATTTATAAATAATTTATATAAATGACAATTATTTCATTTTTATTATTCTATTTATCATATAATAGTGTCCACTTTGTTTATGGACAATATATAGTACACATTTAACAGTTATGAACAGAACACCATCAAAACAAAAGATGTGGTCTTAACTGCTTAAGTAATTAAATATTCCTTTGAAATAAATTAAATAAATAGTTTAGCGATAAATTAATAATAATTTATAAAAAATTTAAACATTAAAATTATTAATTAGAATTTATTTTATATGAGTTAAATGAAATAAATAGTGATTTCATACTAGAGGAAATGGGCTTCTTAACTTAATTATCATTCATTGGGTTATACT
Source organism: Viscum album (assembly GCA_963277665.1). Lineage (NCBI taxonomy): Eukaryota > Viridiplantae > Streptophyta > Magnoliopsida > Santalales > Viscaceae > Viscum > Viscum album. Next base: position 499,430,064 of record OY728133.1, read on the forward strand.
TCGATATAATTTACTATGCCATGCCAAGATTATGTGTGAAATAATATAAAATTATTTTATTTTATTTTTATATATTATCTTTTTCGTTTTATAATTGTTACACACAATCACTTCAATAATTAATTCTATGTTCAAGGATATGATCCTTGTAAGGAGTATATGTCTCAAAATTATTTCATTGGGAAATTTCTTATAATTTTTACCTAATTAATTTTTTATGGTATACACACTTCATATTGGGATATTATAACATGAATTAATATTTCATCATGGTATTTATATTTCCATTTATGTAATCTGTTTTTTGATATATTGATTTAATTTTTAATAAAGTTGCAAGGGATTTTGTAGTCTCAATTACAATTTTTTTAAATAATTCATTTTATGCACCATGTTTTATTGTATATGGTGTAATTATTATCACAAAAATCTATTTTCACAAACTATTTCTTTTAAATTATTATTTTTAGATAATAAATTTATTTTACTTCACTCAATGTCTTTTTGATTTTGGCATTACCCTAATTGAAAGGGTTTCTCATCTCAAACTTCATCCATTGAGACATGTTTTCATTGATTCACCTATATTCATTTATATGGTGTATACCCTAAATATGGAGATATAATTTTATGGATATTTTTATAATCATTATATTTTATTTTCCTTATTATATTTTAAATTATTTTTTGTTTTAAAAGGTTAAAAAATGGATTTTGATTAAAAACATTATTTTAATGTTTATATATACTTTTAGCCAAACTTTTCTTCCACATTATTAATATAATTTATAGAATGTGATTTTATATACATAAATTATTTCCTAATGTTTTCCCTAATATTTAAACTTCTTTTAAAGTGTTTTAAAAGGAAATTTCAAAACATTTTACGCATGGGTCACTTTTGAATCTCTATACAAAATTTGAAAATAATGTCTATTTTTTGACATTTACAACATGAATGGATTTTCACATTTTCATGAAAAATATTTTATTCCCATAAAACATTATATATTTTACTATGGTAATTTTTGACTAATATATTTTTCCAAATATTTTAGAACTACTTAAAAAAATTTAACAAAACAAAAGGGTATTTTCACTTATTTTGAAACAAAATTTTTAAATGTTATGTTAAAATTAATTTTATCTATGTCAATATCGTTTAATAATTCCTATAATTATTTGGTAATATGATCTTATGATACATTCTATCTTCTATAAATGGATATCATATGGTTATTTTTTAAGGAGATTATCATAAAACCCATTTCTTTTTCGTAGGTAAATAAAGTTATAAAAGAATTAATATTGGTAAAATACGGATGATAAAAATTAATGATTTTATGTGTTATATTCATGTGAAGTTATTAGATATAATTTATTCTGATATGATAGCCAAATATAGTGTATATTTAGGTGATACTGATATAGATCTCTAGTAAATTAAGTAATGTTCCTTTTATTTAAAGGAAATAAGGATTTATTAAACTAGATAGGTTACTCCAATGGATTTAATTGGGATCTACATATTTTCTACATGTGTGAGAATGAATGATAAAGATAATTTCCCAAGATACCAAACTATTTCCTCTATAATTTCTATGGTTTTTAATGGTTCCTTTGATCAGTATTAACATCACATCGCACATTTTCATGGGAATGAATTTTACTATGTTCTTATCATGAACTTTTATTATGTCATAATTCCCTTACGCTCATCATATTTTCACATATGAAATTCAATTGTTAATGAATATGTTTACCCTTACTAAGTTTTTGAGCACACAGTTCAAGTGTTTTAAATTTACACATGTTATAAAGAATGATGTTAAATTAATTATGTATATAAATGTATCATGTGTGAAGATTTTATGGGAGGTGTTGAAGACATAATGTGGAATAACAAAAAATTTCTTAATAAGAAAAATAATCACTTCAGGATAGAGTTACTGTTATGTAATAGTTTTTCCAAATACACTAAAACTAGAAATAAATAAGACCTTACAAATATAAGTGATATAATATTTTAATTTTTATATTATATTTTTTATAAGTCTTAAATAGGTTTATTTTTATCAGTATTAATGCCTTAAATTTAAATATTTTGTCTTTAGCACGATACTGGGAGTATGGATTTGGGGTTGTTACACTCCCCTTTCATTTATTCCTTGATATAAAATATCTTCCCATGATCACATGGACCGAGGTATCCCCTCCACTTTCTATCTCTCACTAATAGAAACCTCCAGTGCAAAGAGAATAAGATAATATAATTTAGAATCATATTCAGTAATTGAAATTTTTCTTTGTTCTAGTAGATATAATTCTATTTTGTTTTCTATTTTGAATTTTTTTAGAAATATTCTTTTTGAAAAGTTCCAAAAATCCTTTACAAGTAAGATATTGATCTAATCTAGCATGAAATCCCATGTTTCTCTAAGCTATCGGCAGGTCCTTAGACATAAAGTTTCCATCTTGACCTTCATAGCCTCTGGAATACCCAATAATTCAAAAAGTATGGTCATACTTATCAACCATACCTTTTTTATCATAGGTTAAGAATCACCGCAAAACAATAATGGGTTATTCATTAGAAATTAAGCTAAGTGACTCACCTAAAGAGGTTCATCGATCCTAAGTACCTTGTCAGCGTCTTCAAAGGATTTAATGATACTGAAAACCAAATTCATGTGAAATTATAGTTCATATTAAACCACATTCTTCGGTACTCCATCTTATTGGATCCTTATTCTCCTTACTAGTGGTGTTTTTATTCTATATACCATTTTAGATGTCCATAATTTAGTGATTTTATTGTTCATGTTTTCATGGTTATATTCTATATATCAACAAAAAATGTAACAATATAAATATATATTAAACATTTGAAAATGTTCTGTTAGTGGTATATATCTTTAATAATGAATGATACCTAGAACTCGCCAGCCAATCCCAGGAAAATGACTTTAAAATACACTAACAAGTGGGTCTGGACACTTTTTTTAACATGACTACTAGGGTAAAGTGAGGTTTTACATAAAAGGTTAGCTATGTATTTTAATCTTATATTTTTATATTTTTGACACATCATATCTATTTGAAAATTTCCCAACTCAAGTACCAAATAACTGATATCATTTGTAACATCCCCTCCCAAAACATTGTCTTGGACCGAATTAGAGGTGCTAATTTTGACATCGAGACCTAAAACACCGAGTCTAGCTAGAAATCCATCTAGGGTCTATGTTTGATATTGGGGATACGATACCCTTTGTATCATTACACTGAGAATAATAAAAAATAAAAAATAATAATAAATAATCCCAGTAAAAAATGTTGAAACTAAATAAATGGAATATATAATAATATATCCTAAGGTGGTAAGACTTTATAGATTATATTCATAAGATAAAAAGGAAAAGTAAATAAAAAGACAATTTCCATCCCCTTGAGTATATTCTAGTTTTATCCAACTCCATGATCCACTAGTCAACCATCCACCATAGTGCCCTTTCCTTTTTCGAGATCTATGGTCATAAAAATCATCACGCACACCAAAATTCCCAAGTACGATGTGAGTATAACACACAATTGCGCACAAAAAATGAATCCTTACTATAATTTCACAATATATATATATATATATCATGATAAGTATATTCTCAATAAACACACAACATTTGTCAAGTCCCTAAGCACTGACCATGCCACCATGAACCCCAGCTCCAACTTCTTTGGATCATATCTATAATGGATGTAAACTAATTCATTTACCTCCATCAAGGTGATGAAGATCACCCTACATTGTCAATGGTTTTTATATGAACATATCATTCTCTGTTATGTCATTACTTTACAACACCCAGTTGATATTTGCCATCATTATTTCACATGTTCCCACAGGTTTGTCCCTAAATAGCTTATCTTTTTAATCAACCAAGACCCTAGACTATAGGAAGACATGAAACATATCTATCAACTGTCCAATATTCATTTCCCTCTATATTTATAGCCACTACTGACTTTAATGATGTAGGGAGTATGTCAGGTTGGGTAAGTGGCCACTAATGCTTTTCTCTCTATTGGGATAGTCATTCCCACCTTTAAGGATGTTATAACCGCATTAATATGAACCTCAAGGCACCACTTGAATATCTTAATCCCTATTGAAAAATAATATAGTCTATGCCACACAAAAAAAATGCATTTCATAGAAAGGAATGATAATTCACACCGAGATCAAAGTCAGCAGCCACGCATAATCACAAGGCCATAATCATGCAATCCCCTTTCAACACATGAACCCACATGCAACACATATCATGTATAGTTTATTTCAAAATAAACATCACATCATGATAAAAAATCATATATACATGGCCCATAATGGTAAAGATCCTCAAACCCCAAATTCTACTAGGTCAATGGCAAGTCAATTAAAGGTGTTCTCACCCAAACCATGGTTTCACTCAAGAAAAAAATACGATCACATACCAAGAACTAATAAAACCAAAAAAAGCTATTTTATTTCTAGATGAATAAAATATCACATGTGATGATACTTTATCTCTCCAGGATAATTGTTTTGTTATCAATTTAGGAAAAGTCATGCATTCGAAATATTCCCCAAAAGATAATAAACTTTTAATAAATTTTTATAAACTATCCTTTTATAATTATATTTTTATTATCTCTTATACATTATTTTTTTAATTATATATTATTAAATAAATTAACCATTTAATGTGTGAAAAATCATATTGAAATTACCATAGAACCTTCATAAAATTAAGAGTCAGATTCTTCTCATCAATAAAAACCCAAAGTCATCGATGATGCTTCAATATGATCAGTATTGGAGAAGTTATCAAAACGATAATTATGGAAAAAATAAAAAATTAAAAATAAGAGAGAGGGTTAGAGAGAGATGTGGGGGAGTGTCATTTGAAAATGAGGATTTCCTCTCATAAGATTACATAGGAACCTCCCTATTCACCCTTTTTGTGTATTTTTTCATTTTCATTCATGAATTTATTTCACTCATTTATTACCAAATTTATCTTTTCCTTCTCATTCATCTTAATTCATGTGATGCATTATATTAATTCTTACACATGTTTTCTAATTTCCACATTCAAACACTTTAAACTATTCTATAAAAATATATTCAAATTTCACCCAAATATATATAGATAAAAATGAATTATATATAAACAAAGAAAAAAATTTCATATACCCCAATAAAAACATATATATACTCATGTATATACACATTATTTATATATATACACATATTATATATATACACATTATATATTCACACACTTCCATATACATATACACACTCGCACACATATATATAGACACCCACATAATGTTATATATACATATATATTTCACCCTTATATATACACACACACATTTTAATATCTCATATTCAAACACTATTTCAAAACTAAAAATATTATTATTATTATTTTAATATTATTTTTAAATATTTTTCATCATTACAATTATTAATATGTAAATACAACATCCTTTAAAATGGATAATAGTTAATACGTTTTTATATTAACCACAAACAAATGTGTTTATTCAGCATAAGCAATAACATCACAATTATTACATAGACTTCAAATAAATATACACCTGTAGTGAAACATCATTCATTAATTATGAAAATTTAATTAAACATGTAATTTTGGTTTATTGTTTTCAATGCAAATAATAATAATATAATTATTATTACCCTTACGTACGATGTAAACAAACACCCAATTAGAACAAATCATATGTTATGCCGAAGATAAAATACATATTTAGGATATAATGGAGGTCTCCGATTTCTCATAAGATACACCATTTAAGAGAGATTTTAATTTTTTTGTTCAGATTATAATAAAAACATTTAATGAATTACCCTCTCATGTGATGCCACCAAACACTCAAAAATAAAATATATTATATCGCACATAGAGTAGGACTCACCTAATAGGCATAACGGTGCTCTTGGATTTATCATATGAGATATCATTTGATATATATTCCATTATTTTTGGAAAATAACATTTTCATGATAAAATATATTTAATATTTTTATTCTATCAACACCGAGGATCTATGGGCCACGGAATCCCACTGTAACATAGCTCTTAACACCAAAAATATTTTATAAAATATTACAAAGTGTTAATGGTGGTTGTACCCTTACATAAATCCATTAATTCCTTTATTATTTTATTTAATATTGAAAAATTACAGATCCACATAAAAATACAAATAAATTATTACAAATGTGTATTTTTTATGACAAATTAAAATTAATTGATAGTGTGTGTAAAACCCCTGAAATTGTTATAATTTTAAATCTAAATATTATTACCCATGTCGAAAGGGTGACCATTCCTTTCGAGATCCTACTTGATTATAACTCCATAGTTAATACTACTCATCTTGATGTAGTGATATTGATGGGAGACCTCCTTGGAATTTTATCATGTTGTGTTTGAGTGAGTAAAAAACACAGTCAAAGAACAAGGGTTGGGTTGTGGGGGAAATCATTTGGTAGAAAAGTGACCCCGATGGGTAATAGCCTATGGTGTATTGAGAAGGAATCCTAGGTATTATAGGAAAACCATTATATCAGATTAATAGGTTCATTTCTCATGGATTTTAAATTCTTAAAAAATGTTACCAAATCCAATACTCATCTAGAAGTTCAACGGCCTTATCTTTGTTTGAGGCTTGGGGTCTAAAACGAGGGTATTGTTCCTTAATGGGGTGGAGAGTGTAAAACCATGGAAAAGGGAGACATAAAAAGGCTAAATGTTATTACCCAGTTCAACAAGGTGAACCTTTATTTTGGAGAGCCTACCTGATTAGAACTCCACAATTAAGTGTTATTATCATGGAGTAGTGGTCATGATAGGTGACCTCATGGGAAGTTTCTTATTGAGTGTGTGAGTGAGGAAAAAATCACTAAAATTACATTTGTTTGCCTATGGGGATAGTCATTAGTCAGATACGAGACCCCAACAGGTAAAAATATATATTGTGTTGGGAAGGAAACCGAGGTACTATAGGAGGCCCCTGGGATCATTTGAGCAGGTTCATAGACCTTGGAATTTTGGTTGTGACACTACAAACATTAAGTGGAATTCTAAATACACTAAAGGATATAAAAAAATTACAAGGGTTTAAAAACAGCGTTCCAAGGTCAAATATTTACCCTATATGTGCATGTTCACAATACAAAAAACATAATACGAATAAATAAAAAAATACATATTTACAAAAGATTCATGTCACTAAATCCAACAGTAATAAAAATATCAAACCTAACAATAACCAATGAATCCAAGAACAACATCAGAGTAGTAGTATAAAATATAAAATGGTAACCAAAATAAAATGTAATAAAATAATCTGGTACCAAAGTGGAACCACTCTTGACCAATACACAAATAGCTATAAGATATAACTCATACAACTAATTCGTTTTTATAAAGTTTATCCACTATTGAAATACATAACATGTCCCATTCCTGTATCCTGGAAAATAATGTCTACATATGCACGGGTGTACAAATTTAAGGGTGTGTATAAAAACACATTATGTGACATCCAGATACTTTTACCACATACCATGAATACAAAAAAAGGTTATCTCATTAGAATATAAAATACGAAGAAATATTATCAAAGGAGTAAACATATTTTTCAATTTATATTATAATAGATAAATATATTTTCAAAATTAAACCTATCCTAAGATGTTTCTTCTATTTTAATTAGAAAATTAAGATCCTTTGATTCAAATTCTCATAACATGTATGTTTTTACAAAATTGCACAGATGCATGATGAGTGACATCCCTATTCTCACGAGTGGTGATATATCCTCTATCAAGTTGTCACTTGGTGGAACTCCTTTGCGATCTATTTTAGTCAGAACTGAGCACCGAGGATTATTAAAAAAACTCATAGAATAAAATCATACCCACACACACTTACCATGTTACTTTGTAGTCATCACCCACAATACCATTATTCCAAGAACATGTGTAAACCCCATCTTTTCTTAAGAAAACTATTTCCATCAATTCATAAAACATGTTTTGGGTGAAAAAAATTCTCTAGTTTCAAATAAAACATGTAATAAAATCAAGAATATAATTTCACTAGGAAAAATCCATTGAAAATTAGAAGTGAATTTTTTAAAAGTGTCATTATAGACATCGCGTTTTTATAAAAGTGTAAAGAGGGAAAACTACTTACCCATGGGGTTTTTTAGCATTATGGATCTTGATTAGTGAAATAGATATGACTTATTCTATCCAATTTTCTACCAAATACTAATAAAAATGATCAACCCTCATCCATTCCCATAGATCCGTGTATAAAAAGACTAATATATGGTTCATTTAGAGTGAAATTGTGGATATACAAGACGATATGGAAGAATAAGGTCTTAACCAATGATTTTCACATCTAATTTCTCAATGATTCATTGGAATTAAGGATTTTTCATTGATTATTTCTAAAAAAACACCTAAGGGAACCCTATAAATTGAGATCCTAGGTCTGTGAGAATATATTGGGACATTTCTTGCGCATTTCAGGATAACAAAATGAAATTTACAAAAAATTAAAAACATGTTTCATGGTTAATTCATGAAATCTAACAAACCGTGTATGAACCATGCACATACCTAGTAACTCCCCAAACAACCCATACAGTTTCGAAGAAAACTGGTCATGGTTTATAATAACTTTGGTCAAATATTTTTCCTCTAAAAAAGGAGTCTGAAACCATATCAAAACATCTATAAACCTCCCAAAACGTATCCTGAACCTTACCTACATAAAATAGTCCATAAAAATAAGGAAATACCATAATACATGAGTGTTACCAGAAGTCAACAAAACTAATCATCCAACTATTGGTTCCCTCAAAACCTAACCTTGATTTTAAAGAACAAAAAGTTCTTTAAATTAAAAGAATCCAAGTTATCCCATATTATTTTACTTAACGTTCACAAGGGTATCTACATACCTAATTCATAAGTAATCTCCATGCCTATAATACAAATTTTATATAAAATCTGGTGAATAAACCTCAAACTCAAAGAATCTATCCATGATTCCTATTTTAAGACACTCACATGTCAAGGCTTACACTGATCTTGAGTTACCATCATATATAATTACTCATCCCAAAAAATAGAAAGAAAACTTCAAACAATCTCATCATAACACACAACTCACCATTATCTTAATCTACATATCAACAACACTATCAATACAACCTAGTCTATAAATTATGTCCCACATTGATCAAATCTCATGGGAAACATCTCTACTCTTTTCTAAATACTATAAGGAAACTCGCGTGACAATACAACCAATCTATCTTTCTCATATATATATATATTAAACATCACATGTTGAGTCACCACCCCTATGGAGCACCAATCCCCACCATGAATCCAAAGACGAGACTACTCCCTCATGGATAAAGATATCATAATATCATATATATGGAAATATTCCTAGTATGATTCATATAAAATTAACCATAACCACGTTTTTCAATTAAATATAGTTCCACCAAGATTCTATGTGGTAAAATTTTATATAGAACTTTTTAACACTTTAAATAAAACAAATATATTTTTACTTTTCTAGAACTAATATTAGGGAATCAAGTACCTATACCAACCCACTAAGGATAAAAAAATTCCATATATGGAAGGATTTTATAGTCATCGTCAAGGAGAATCTATCTATTTGATCTACATGACCTTATATCAAATAGAAAATACTACGGTTTGGCTGAGTGTAATTCCACCAACTTGTTACATGGGATAACACCATATAAGGTGTTGTTAATGCTTCAAAAAGTAGAACCCCATGTCATCAATGATATAAATCATATACAAGAATAGGAATATCATGTTAATCCAACATACTAAATATTAATCATGTACACCTGCCAAATTCAAATGGTCAAAGATTTAAAAAAACATAAAAATATTCTCAATTAAAACATCATATTTAAATAATTTCATCAATCAGAAGAGTGAAAACCAAGAACAAAAATTTCATATCCCCAATAATTTGGACATTCCATTGAATTTTTTTTCATGGAACAGTAGTTTGATGTCCATAAAAAGATTCAACACATTCAAATTCCTTACGTAATATACATAATGCATCCCAATTATAGTTATATAAATATGACATAATTTTAGATGAATATTCAATACATACCATAATAATAAATTCCTAAAAACTATAAAGTCTTAATTTATTTGGATATTGGTTAGATAATAAACTTATTTCATGAAGTATCCTTAATATATCACAAAAATTTCTTCTCACATGGAACAATTCAATGATAGTTCCTACATCCAAAATTTGTTTATAACATGGAGAATGGAAATTTAATAAAGGATGGTATATGATGCTCATTAAGGGTAAACATTGGAAATATAAATTCATGAATATAAGTGAGTATAAAATTATATTAAGGGTATTAGAAAATATCCAAAAATTAGGAGATAAAACCCAACAAGTCATAAAACATAAAACATGATTCCTGGAATAATGATATTTAATATTAAAGGACATTAGAAAAATTTGTGTGGAATCCTAAATAATCGATCATGATCTATGAGATCATATCATAATCATAATACATAAGTTTCTAGAACAAAATTAGGGAATAAACATAAGCATAGAAAATTATTTTATTCATCAAGGATCACTACCCTAAATACCATACTAGAAAACGTCCCATAGTGTACTAGGTTCACTCCCTATTCTTATAAACATTAAAATATTTTTTCAAGGATATTCACCATGAAATTCATTACATTGTATGACTGGGATAACTATTTATGTATATTTTTTGGCTTAGAAAAACAACATGCATGACTTCTTTGGTTTGTAATAATCACTCAGGCTCACACACTAGTGGAAACATTTTCCAATTTTCTTAGTCATTAACCATGAAAATAGTCCCTGAGAATATGGCCATAGCCAATAGACACTATTTATCTGTTTATGGAGGATATTGGCATTGGTTTTGAGTATAAATTATATCCATAGTCTCAAACCATGGTTATCCATCTTTTATGACAATTTTTTTAGTCCAGACATTCAACAAAACCTATGGCTATGGTCTACATGACCATAGTCATAGCCTTCATGAAAGAAACAATACAAGTTATCATACTAGGAGCTCCACCTCATTCACTCTAAGTCTTCACCCATAACCCAAAAAAATTATATGTCTATATATATTATCATATACATATATATAAATATATATATAAATATATATTATTATTACTACACATTTAAAATATTAATAATAAAATATTGTGGGTCCTTTAACCAAAAACCACGATATACAGTAAAATTGGTCATAGGACACCAAAAACTATAGCCATATGTTTCTTATGAACTTAAGTATCATAAAAAAACTATGACCATGATTCATTAAAGACCAAGGTTGTAGGTGGCCTATGGTCATGGTCAACCTCGGACCATGGTGGTAGACCAATATTGTGCCCTTCATATGAAAAAAACTACAAGAGTGCGTTTGAAAGGCCTAAAACGACTTTCCCAATTACACCATGGACATATGAAACATTTTAAAATGATTTAAATAATGATCAGGGCTATAAGTGGTCCATATCCATGATTAGTCCTGAGCATGTCTATAAATCATGGTTATAAACTATATTTCCACTAGTGCCTGTTGGGCATGGGGAAACCTCATATATACCCTTTTTCTTTGGAAAAAATTCTATATACCCTTTTTATCTCATGATATATAAATCAATTCCTAATTAATTATAGGGATATAACATACCAACCCATCACATAATATACCATTCATATAAATTACATAAGAACATAATATCAACTATCATTCCTTTATAACTTAATTAACTAATGAGAAAAAAAGGATTTTCATGAAACATTATAATAATCCATGAATAGAAATGAAATTGATAGTATCTTAAGAATGTATCCCTTGTAAGCATAAAAATCCTTAATATATATTAACAAGGATGAAAAATTCTTTTATAAAAGCATTATAAATATGCTTTATAAACGAGAAAAAACCTCTGTTTCTTTTAGTAAAATTTAAAAACTAAAAATTAATAGAAAAATTGGAACAATATTTTCTTTTAAAAGACATATAATGAATTTAAATGAAGATAAAATTACAAAATGGTGATAAATGTATTCATTTGATATATGTTTAAGGAAAACATTCTCTTGGAAATTTTTTAAAATGGCAAAAGTGAGTCTTTAGATTGACATTTGAAAAGATTTATTTTTAAACAATTGAAAATATTTTTAAATATAGTTGAAAATTAATATATAAAATAATTGGCCAATAGAAAATAAAACTCCTGAAATAGTAAAAATAACATGGATAAGGGAGGAAATTATTCCTAACCAAAAATGATAAATAGGGTCAGCTTTTCATAAAATGTTCTTTTGGTATTTCTGAGTAACAAGGAGAGTAAAATGGATAGAATACATAAAAAAATACAAATAAATATAGGATAATAAAATATATGGGGTTTTAAAGTAAATATTATAAAATTTCCCCCAATATAAATTGAAACCTAAACTATCTAGATAAAAAGTGATATTGTAGCATAAACCATTTCCTAAAGTACTGACATCTTAAAATGAATTCTTACCTAATATATCATAAATTTAGACTTATTATAAATCTACACTGGAAATATATAAATAATTATTTTAGTATGTTTAATTCCTTTATAATTTTTAATTGTGTACTTATTAATAATTAGTCATTTAAATAAATATTCTGGTGTTAATTGTTCAATTTTTGATGTATATTTTGGTTCATCGATTATATTTTATACACCGTAGTCATGAACATGGTAGTCTATACATACGTGTGACTGTTTTTTAAATTTTTCAATGGATTGAAATAAAGAAATGTAAAAAAATAATTTATCCTTCCAAAATCATAAATATATAATATATATTCATTAAATCCATCTATATAACCATATATGAGTGATGGTGGTGAGAATTTAAAAATATCACTTCAGGGAAGCAGTAGTCTGCATATACACATGAACAAAGTTTACATTTTCCATTAGATGGAGAATAGAGAGAAAATGCTTCTACCATTAACATGAAAAAATTAGTCTATTATAGATAATGATGTCAATATGTTCACATGGTTAAATAATATTTGGATGTGGTTTAATAATAAATATACATGAAATTTTTCGTAAGAATATATATCTCTTACTAGCATAATCGCCATTGGAAAACACCTAAAGTCTTCTCAAATGCATATTTGGGAAAGACCGAAACCTCTAGGAAATAGCGAGGCATATTGTAAAGGTATTTGGGTATATATTGTTCATGGTCTGATGTAGAAACCCAAAATCTAGACACCCAAAGTTAGTTTTCATAATACATTCCTACAAGAAACAATTAATCTCACCACATGGTATCGATAATTTTAGTAGTTTTGAAGAACATATAAAAACATGATTCAAATATTACATTTTAAATATATAATAAATTGAAAAAAAATATTATGTAACCTTTTAATATTGTTCAAAGTATAATTATTCGTATTAAGGGGAAAATAAAACACAAACTATATGAGCTCAGATACTCAATAAGGGTAAAAATAATGGAAGCTATAATAAATCCACAATGAAAGGTAAAGAATTAAAAACACATTCAATTCAATCAAATTGATTTCAAAATTTATACATAGATAATATCAATGTATAAATAGCATGGATAATAATAAGTGAATTATCAATTAAGTAAATTCTTAGTATTGGACTTCATGTAATCAGATATCACACTATTTATAACTTAAAAGTATTATTCCAAGATAGTTTAAGGATGGAAATATATACAGGAAAAGCACTTTTAATTTGGAAAAATGATTTGTCTCATTAGACATATTGATCCAACGAGGGGATGTCTATAACCAAGCCCCATTCACCACTATGTGTCTATTTCATTCCGTATATTTCAAAAGATCTATTTAATTCCAAAACAATTTATGTTATTAATAAATGTATGAATTCATTAAATAATATGAAATATTTATATTTCCCGAGTCAATTAAATAACTTTCATATGAAAAATCGTATGTGAAAATGGTATACGGTTTAGAAAATTTTCATATCCATAATACAAATAATATAGAAAGTTAATAGAAATTTAATATATAATGAAAAATTATCACAATATAGAGATTTATTCTATTGAAATTTTTTGACCATAAAATTAATAAGAGATAAAATATGACCATTAATTCATTGGGAATATTGGTCTTGTAATAAAATCGTGTCAATTGGAGAATAAATGAAAACGAAAAAATAATTTACATAAATCATAATTAAATATTCTTTCTTATAAAACCATTTAAATATTTTAGAATAATCTAAAAGTGAATAAAACAATATTTTTGGTAAGAAAATATGTTGATGTTGTATATATTAAAAAGAATTACTTTTGACTTTTTATAAATAAATTCAAAAATAAATCTTTAAAAAAATTTAAAATAATACATTGAAACTTTTTAGAAATTAAATTATAATAAACCATCCATAATAAATCATTTTAATAACTAAAAATGAATTTTTTAAAACAATTTAGAAAAATGTGGACATGATAGAAAAACATATCTGGTCAAAAAGAGAAGTAAGATCATCGTTTCTTTTAAATGTTTCTCTATTTTATTTGGGTAAAAAATATTTGGAAATAAGTAATAAGACATAATAAATAATTAAATATTCATATTATAATAAAATATATCAAGTTTATGGATGATATATTATAATATTCATTCAATAAAAATAAGTTCAATCCAAACAAATGAGATTGTAAAATAAATCCTTACCTCTTTCTTAATATTAAAATTAAAAAAACTTGAGAGTGTAAAAATGAAATAAAATATTAATAATAATGAATAAATATATATTTATATTAAATAAATCAAATGTAAAGTATATACAACACACAAAAATAAGTAGTTTCATAATATCAAATATGTATCAATGGAGTGTAAATCGAGACGAAATACATTACCTCCAGTTCGACTTGCTTTATAGGTGTTATGGCCTCCTATATGACAAATTTAAATTTTTATACTTACATAATAGAACTATTTTAATACCTATAATATCATATATCATCAATTTATAAAATTTCGTCACCCATTTTTAACAACCAATTATTTTTATAATTATATCAAGTGTTAGATACTTTGTTTTTTCATGAATGTTTTGATTTGATAGTGTTAGTCCTTGAATATTTATCTTGGTTTAATTATGTTAATAATGATATTATTTAAATAATAACAATATATATTAAATATATCGATATTTATAGTCATATATAAAATATAGAGATAGAAAAATAAATTAAATCATTTATGGAGACGGTAGGTCGTACGTACGCATTAACATTATATTCACTTTTTCAAAAGACAAAAATAAAGAAAGTAAATTAATAAATCATATTTTTAGTATCATTTTTAGATAATATATATCCTATGTATTTAATAAATCCATCATTATTTCCATTTATGTGTTGTTGATATGAAAAAAACAAAGACATAGCTTTGTGGAGATGGTAATCCACACGTACACATGAGCGGCGTTATTGTCATCCAATTCATTAGAAATTAAAAAGTTATATATATTATATTATTGTTAAATAAGAATAATAATACTATATATATTATTTTTTACCATAAATATTACTATCCTTCTTATGTGTTTATGAAAAAAAACTACATCGGTTCACGAGGAGGTAGTTCATCACACACATCAAAGATGGTCTTATTCCCCATTTAATGAAGAAGTAGATAGAAAAATATTTTCTTTTATACAAATATTTACATCATAGTATATGTAAGATAATATTTATATTATAATATATTTTTTAGGTAATAATTTATGGTGGTGAAATAATAATTAAAAAAACAAAGAGCTTGGTTAAGATGATTACCTTCTCTTAGAGAAAACCTCCTTTAGATCTCTTTCTATGTACACAAGGGTTGATCTATTGAAAAAACTAAAACTTATAGATTGTGTATAAGTATATTTTGAATAGAATTTTACATGGTTTTTTTAATCTATGTTGCTAAATGATTTTTAATGAAAGGAGATAAGGGGTTTGCTTTTATAATTGAAGGGAGTGGAATTCTTGGAATTTATTAAAGTATTAAATTAATTTTTTTTTAAAAATGGATCCAATTCAACATAATTACAATATAATATGAGTATGTGTAGAAATACACTAACAAAATAAAAAATTTACATGTTTATGTGATTTTTTTATATTCATCCCTTTATTTTAAACCCGTTTTAACCATTTGGAAAATTATCGTGATAACAATTGTTTTTACACTATATGAGACAAAAAAAGTTACCATAAAAAGAAAATAATCCCATAAATAGAAAAGGGATGAAATTTTAAAACCAATATTATCCCTCTTTTCCAATTTAATGGTCTATTTGATTTTTAAATAATTAATATTATTATTATTTTGTTAAAATAACATTATTGTACTTTTTGACGCTACTCTCTTAATATGACTTTAAAATCATCAAGAGAAATTTTTAATTAATTTATAGTCCTTTAAAACATCACTAATATGTTATATTTTTCTATAAAATTTGTGGAATAAATTAAATTCATAAAAATTGTATTACTTTTAATATTGTTTAGAAACATTTTATTTATTTTTCAATTAATAGAACAAATCCATTGGTTGGAACTGCATAAGTATTTACAGTAATTATTCAGCAATTAAAACAAAAAAATAAGGATAAATAAAAATAATTAAATTTAAATGTACCAATTTAAAACAAAATTTTTTTATCACTTTAACAAAATATTATATATTTTAAAATCAAGAGAGTGGAATTTTTGACTTTATCATTTACTTAAATATTGTAATGGTCCAAATAGATGATAAATATAAAAAAATTATATATTAATTTTTTACAATTATATAGGAAATTAACTCCTAAAATAATATCAATTCATGTTATGGGTATATTTTAAATTAATTCTCACTTTAGTTTTAACCTTATTTATGAGATATACCATTAATTGGGGTGGTAAATTTTACCACGGTTACAATTCATAATTCCCAACTATAAATGAGACCAATTTTCCACATTTAATCCTCCTGATTCAAAATATGGGACCCATTTTATCAGATACAATTATTATTTTCATAAAATAATTTTATAATAAACCCACAAATTCAATGAAAAATGGGTTTCCAGAAAAAAAATTTATTTTAAACCAAATTATAGACTTATATAAAAATTAAATACATTTATGATCCAAAATAAATAAAATCAATATTATATCACCGTAATAAAAATTGGAAAATATAATTTTACTTTTGAAATTTCTGGATATAAGAAAAAGAAAAGATAGTGTTTCAAAAATAAGGGTTTTCCCTACTCAATAAAGGATGAATATTTTGATAGAAATCCTAAAAAATTAAACATAAGATAATTTTTACTTAATGATTTCTGAAATAATATAATTTTCACATAATTATATTTTAATAGGTTTTACTAGTTTGCTAAAAATTTATTTTTAGTGTAAAGTAAGATATCAGATAAATTTATTTAAAGTGAAATATAACATAAAATCACAGGTTATTTTATTTTACCCCCTTTAAAACAATTTTCCCCAAAAAATTCCATCACAATAACATGAATAGTTGAGGATCACGTTTCCTCATCACAACCTCAAGCACTCACATAGCTTCATAAAACTTATTGTTTCACCATAAAAACATGACCATTTGAGTGGAATCATTTCATAAAACATTCTCTCTATGATCAATAATTTAAACAGTTTATTCCTCATAAGAAAAATATTTCTCAAATGGTATGAACTCTTAGTCAAATTAATGTGAATGATCAAGAATGTAATTCATCATGATAGATACGTGGAACACATCATGAACTTGATAGATATTTGGTGGAAACTCCAATTGTTAAGCTACCATCCTGATATGATCAAGAATTTTAAAGATAACAATATATATTGGGCTCAGTTTTACCTTCCTTCCAAATATCATAACCATATTTAAAGGAGTTATCCATAGGAATACTTTTTTACAAACATCAAAATCTATGCATCACCGATGATTATCAACATAGATTTCTTATCAACATTGTTATGCCCTAATGTATAGTTGAATGAATCTATCCTTCAATAAAATATCCCTGAACTAGATCATGTGATAGTAACATTATTTCTCATCTTCATCCTAACATATTTGGATTTCATCAATTCATTTCATAGAGGTATTCAGAAGGATACATTTGAATTCATGAGTGAAAGATATATTTCTAAAAAAAATTATTCCAAACAAAGGTGTTGATCCCAACCACCTTTTAATTCCATAGAGAAATATCACAGCATGTATTATAAAGTTAGAATAGTCTTATTATACTAACTATTTTTTTATTTTGATGTGGTGTAATAAAAATAAACTATGTATTGAGATTCTACAAAAAGTCTCTCCAAAATATCATGATAACCCTCAGATCTGGATATGATGCATTTTAGAGTAGTATAACATTTAATATCACAACTTCCTTTATTTATAATTAGGTAAGATGATCAACAGGTAAATATTTTCTAATGGTGATAAAATTCAATTATTTCTTAAGTCGATCGGCTAGAATCCAAACAGAATTGTGTCCTTTAGATGTTTTGGGGAGTCTGATAATGAAATCCTTTGTGATTTTTTTTAATTTTAATTAAAGTATGATTAATGGTTATAACATACCCATATTTTTTTGTCTCTAATCCAAAATGTGTTCAATAACAAGGAATTAGGATATATATTTAAAAATATCATTTTTTCAGGTCACCCCACAATAAAAAATCATTTACATATCTATACAATTTTGTATATCCATGATGAATAAAAAATGGTGAGATATGAGCATCATCCAACATCTCCTTAAACATTGGTATTGATGGGAAACATACTCTATCCCTAAACCATTGTATAGTCCTAGGTCGGATTAACCACTTATAGGGGAGGGTGAATAAATGGGTAATTTTGTAGAATTGATTTTCTTTTCAATTCAACCTCTTGAACCTTATAAGGTTCAGGATCCACTCAATATTATCTCTCCAAATCAACATCTATGTAGTAATAATATTGGAAACATGAGAACATAATATTTATAAGGTTTTTCATAAATACACAATCATTTTCATTATAGTTATTCCCAAACATGGGTTTTACACTATTATTTAATATCACCACAATTGATTACTATAGATCTGGATCCAATAGAGAGACTCTATTTTCTTTTGGATCCAACCAAAAGTCTTCTTGATCTGGCTCTAAATAAGAGACTCCTTCTACTCATGTGTCAAAAAAGAGAATACATTAACTACTATCACCTCCAATAGGAAGGCCTTACCATTCTTTATCCACTATAGGATGAATCTACGATCTTCCTTCATGAGATTGAAAGATATACCTTTATCATGTACCTTTCTAAGAAATTTTTCAATCTACTAGTATTGCTTGATAATAAAAATCACCTGTAATGACTAGTTTCCCATGTAAAAAAATTATCAGGATGATTCATCCGTTTACCTGAAGTGTCAGCCTCACTTTGATTTTTGGAAGTTATTAACACAAATTATTTATTTCACAACATCGAATCACTTATTCTGGAATTCTCAATTTAAACTCATAAAATACACTTCATGCATGGAAGTTTAATGCATGGTGTTTGAAATTCAATATTCATGTATGTCAAGTAGAAAATATATTTAATGTTATTCGTTATTTTTATGTGATTTGTTAAATGACTCTTTTGATTAATCTCAAATTATTCCATATGCGCTTGGGAGTATTCATGCACCACATTCAATTTATCCTTTAAAGCTTTACACAACTCACTTCTCATGCATTAATTCTATCATATGCATGTGTATTCATGTTTTCATGTAAGTATTATGTAGGAGTAGTGTGCACATTCCAATTTATGTTTCTTTGGGCATGCACACACACACTACTTCACGTATATATTATGGATTCTCAAATGAGTAGCCTTTGTGAAAGGGGTTTACACATTCATGAAAAGGAGAATCTTAAGAGTGTGTGCTTTTCATTCATCCTCATTTTCCTTTTTATTCTAGAAACACAGTGTGTTGTACACTGTCTCATGATTCCCAATCAATTCATGCGAACCTTGAGGGTTTAACAGATCTTAGAACTTCAAAAAATCTTGAGAGAAGTTTTATAGAACTATATCCTATGATTTTTGGAAATAGGTTACTTCAAAATTCATCTCAATATTTTTTTGCACAAATTAAATTCTTGTTTCCTTTTTATCCCTCTAAACAAAGTATCTTCGTAGAAACTCTTCCCATTATGAATCAGAAGGATCACCGATGCTCTATTTCATACAAAAATGAGAGAACACATAATATTTTTAGCAACTCCTCTCTATATTGATAGATCTCTATATATAAGAATATTCCATTACCTCATATCCATGTTTTAATTCATTTCGATGACCCATTAAAATCTATGAGTTTTAATATGTGTTTGTCCCTTCATAAAATTTGAGAGTTGTTTGGAGTATCTCAAATGTACACCGCATATATTAGCGCATTAACTTTATGAGTTTGTGATGTTACTTTGTAGTTTCATCCACATTCACATGCCATTATTACATGCTTCACATATTTTTAATCTCAAACAAGATCATTTCTAAATGGCATACTACAACTCTTGGTTGCATTTGGCCATCACGAGTTCTTCAGTTTATCCACAAGAATGAAAGATGTAGATTCATGCATGATTCGAGATGATCGATGGATCCTCATATCATTAACAATGTCATATAAGATGGTCAAAACAAATTATCTATGGATCAACTATGCTCTAGTGTGAATTATCTCCTTGGATAAAGGATGAGATTAAAGACGATGGAATGATTAATCATAAAATTCAAATGAAATTATCAATTGGCTGTAGTTATTTACATATTTTAAATGATGGAGGAATATTTTCAGGGCTCCTAGTGTCCCACATTAAAACATCCATTGAAATGTGTTATGGTATATCATACTACCACTCCCAGTAGCTTATCAATAATCTATTCTCTATCTCTCGACATTGTCCCGTAGTGGCTCTTCCACTGCCGTACCGCCATGCACGGTGGCACAAACTCTATGCAGGTGAACTCATTTTCCCACTCATTTACCCCTCATGCTATGTAGGGTGCTCTCGTTGGGCACGATTGACCCCTTGGGTCCCTCATGTGTCCTTAGTTGAAGATACATTATCTTATAGGGGTTTGGTCCCCTTTTTTATTATAAGGCCCAAATAATGACTTATCCAAAATGTAAATTGTAGAGAATAAAATAAGTCAATATCAAATAAAATCCAAAGAAACCTTCATCTTGTCTTATTTTCTCATTCATATTTCAAAATATATTCATTTTTTTCAAAGCCATATCTTCACATCTGCATGCCTTAAAATCACAATGCATGACCATAATTCTTCATGCAGTTACTTCTTGGATGGTAGTAAATTTTGGTAAATAATGTGCACACACCTTTGCAAATTTTTTCTTCACTTTTAAGATCACTTCAATAATATTAAAATTTGTACACATGGAAAATTTCTCAAGTATAACGTCCAATGTTATGAGTCCATAAAAATTCTCTAGGCATCACCAATTCTGATCATCGGCTTACTAGATTCATATTAATATGTTATTTGACAACAAATTAAACATTGGGCCCAAAAATCTACCCCTTTTTATTTTTTTCAATATCTCTTTATAACTATTTTAAAGACTTAATATGTGTTCTCAAACTTCTCCCCATATTAAAAATTAAATATAAATGAAATGTGGGAAGTTTCCTAAAAAACATTTAATTCTCCCTTTGAAAATTATTTTTAGAATTCCTTTGAGAGAGGAATGATGTCCTGGATTTTTCCTAGAAATTAACCTTCATTAAATAAAATCTATGTCTACATGGGATAAACCGGGGAATAAAATAAGAGATATATGACAATGGTTTTCAATTCATTCCATAAACAATCATTCATGTGAAATCATGCTTAGAATATCACAATTATGATCAAAGGAGTTATAAATATTCCGATTTATCAATAAATTTCTAAATCCTACACATTTCACATCAAAATGATCATGTGAAAAGGTAAATCTAAAAATTTATCCCATCTTGTTAACTAAAAATAACTCCACCATAATTGATATAGTTAATACAATTAAGAACATGGGATAAAATTGTGATTAGAATTATTAATCTGTTCAGATATACTATATTCACAAGGTCATGAAGATTTAACAAATTCATCTAATCAATTCTCCCCTTCAAGTGATGCATCTATCTCCTTCAATTCCTTATAAGTCAATACAAAAGTATTCATATAAAAAAGAATAATGAGGAACCTTACTTGAACTTAAATGTGAATAGAAAGGTTGAGATGTTTTTGTTATCCAAGTTTCTCCACTATCTCAAGTGTTCATGCTTTCACATATTGTTTTCAAATCCAATTTATCCTCTAGTAACATGGACCTCATCATTACAACTATTTCATGGTTTGAGATAGTTCTTTCCTTATCCATCATTATTTATGTGTCTTTTGATGAAAGCGACAATATCTTCATGGATTCTTCTTTTTTGGAAATTTAGTTGAACATCCTTTTGAATTGTGCCTATCTATATTGAATCCCTCATACAGATCATCTTTAATACATGAGTTTTATTTTCTAACAAAAACTCTTAAAATTAATCTTCTTTATGAGGAATATTCATTTTTTTCATTACCATTATATTTTTCTATTTTTTTTTCTAAAATTCTATATTTAGTTAAATCATCTTGAAAAATCACAAGAATTTCCTTAGGAAACATTACATATTGTTTGGAGTTATAAATGGATATATATTTCTTTCTCCCTTTGATATAGGAGAGGATATTTCACTGTTTTTATTGCTGGTAGATGATGTAACAATATTCTTATTTTTTTTCCATCTAAAGGCTTAATTTTCCCCATTCATGTTCTATGATTTTTTACTCTTTGGTGAAGGTATTATCTTTTCATTACTAGTGTATCCTCTAAATAAATTTCTTCTATTATCCTCAGAGATTAACATGTTATTCCAGCTTTTCAAATCCTTATTTACAAATTTCTAGAAACACCATCTATAAACTAAGAGCCTTCTTCATTTATTTTGAGTCATAGTCTATTTAGGTTTCCCATAGTATAAAACTTGATTCATTTGAGTTTTATTTCCACTATCTGGGACACCTTTTAAGGAATAGTTCCTTATGATGCTTTTTAGATCCTCTCTTGATGTGTGGGATTTAAAAACATATTTAATAATCCTTACTTTCCTAGAGTTTAATTTTAAAATTTTACGATCACATGAAATATTATTATTACATACAAAAGTATATAGGTTATGGGATACCAAATTATTGAAGGATTTTTTTTTGAGAGACTGATTACATTCTCTTCCAGGAGTCATGATCCTCTAAGAATACTTCTGTAGAAAAAAACTCTTTTTAAAGTAATATGGGAGGTTCCTTCTTTTGTTGATTCCTGATTCTTTAATATCACATCCAAATATAAGAACATCATGTTGAGAGAGTTCTCATTATTCATAACTAATCTCATCTTGGATTCCCATTCCCCATTCATCTTGACCATTTGTTATTTATGCATAATTTTTTATTCTTTAAAGGAAATATCGAGATACAATACCCTGTTAAATTTTTCGCCCAGCTGAGAAACATTGATAAACATAGAGAAATTGTTTAATTTTTCAAATGGATATAAATTACATACAAATACAATCTCAAATATTACATTCTCCGAAACACTCATGCAATTCTTCAAAAGCATCACCATATCTATCATTACAATGATAAATGGTTTTTCTATTTTTTCAGATGTTTTGTGGGAGTGTTGGACATACCAACCCTTTTATGTAATGCCTCTTCCATGGAATCAACTTCTTCTAGCTATTATACTTCATTTTGAAGACCCTTGATTCTTGAAATAACATGTTTTACCAATTTTATAGGGATATTATTAATATTTTTTTCATTAAAGATTGAATATCACTAATTGTTTCATCATCATCAAATCATGAACAACATTAATTTGAAGAATAATAATTGAATGAAATATTATTTGTTTTAACTTTAAAATTACCTTCTGTCGAAGGTGTCTCCCTATTTACAGTATGATTCTTCATCAAATTATTTTCCTCCTTCATCTTTTTATTATTTTGATTATTAGAATAAATCTCCATATGTGGTTGCTCACTCATCAACTATAATATGATCATCATAAAGACTTTCTTGGATATTTAGAGGTAACATACATAGCCCCTTTCTAGATTGACCACTGATATAGGAGGCATGAATTGGTGGGTTTTATTTAAGAGTTCATTTTCTTTTCAATTAAACAACCCTAAAATTTTAAATTTCTCAATTCAATAAATATTATATCTCAAACTCACCTCATGTGTAATAATAATAATAGAAATAGGGTGACACAGTATTTATAAGGTTTGGTATCAGGACTCACTTCATTCAATTTTGGTTATTCCCCAAAATGGATTCTACATTATAATTGACTATCTCTACATATGATTACAATGTCTTCAACTCCAACCTAGATACTCCATTTTATTTTGGATCTAAATAAATTTATTCTTACTATGGATCTAATTGATGGACTCTTTCTTTTGACTCTAACCGGAAGACTTCAACAACACTCAGAAAAAAACAAAGGGCTTGATCCACTATAAGATGATTCTTTGATCTTCCTTTAGGAGACTACATGACCTAACTTGATCTCATACAAGTTCAATTACATTTTCAATCTACATGTCTATCCATATAATTATAAGAACCTCTAATGACCATTTGCCTCAGTGAAATATTTCATAGAATAATTCATCATTTTTCTTGAAGTCATGGAAACACTTTGAACTATGAAAGTTATGCACCCAAATACTTTTATGGAAGATTAATAGTTTCACATCCTCAAATCACTTCTTCTTGAATCCTCAATTCAAACTCGTCCAATACACATCATTTTAGGGATCCAAAATTATTTGTTCGGGTATCTCAAGTATCACATATATTGAATGTTGTTCATTATAATTTATGTGTTTGGTTGTATTACTATTTCAGTTTATCTCAAATGATTTCATGTTTCATGTTTCCATTCATACACCACATTTTATTTATCCTGTCAATATTAACACACATAAATTCTCATCAATGAATGTTTTCATATGTGTATGTATCATTGTTTTCATGAATGTATCCTCCACAAGGTGTTTACACTTTCCAACTTGGGTTTAGATTTCCACACACACACACTCTGTCATGTAGATACCCTACATTCTGAAATGAAAATCCTTCATTTCCTTATATTTTGAAAAACATTGTGTGTTATACGTTGTCTCATGATTCTCAATCAATTCATATGAACCTTAACATATTGTCAAGACTTAGACCTTAAAAAAGGATTGGAATACTATTATATTTATGTTCTGAGTGCTTTGTGGAAATGGGTTCATTAATAAAGAATATCACTAGTAAATTTTAAAAATTTAATTCTCATGACCTTCTTCTCCTTTAAGAAAAAATTAGATGCATAGAACCTCTACCATTCGTGAGCTCGAAGGATCATCGTTTCTATATTTATTACAAAAATGAGGAAACTCCGAATATTTATAGAAACTCTTCTTGGTCTTGGGAGATATCTATTTATAGATGGATTCCATAACACCAGATTTTAGTTTTAATCCATGTCAAACACACATTCAAATATTATATTTTAAATTTGTGTCTTGGACCTTCGTTAAACATGAAATTTTTTAAGGGTATCTTCAATGTACACAGCAGGTAATGGCTTATTAACATAGTGATTTCATGATGTTTCTTTTGGATGTAATCCCCTTTCACATAACATAATTTAATTCTTATCATATATCTATGGTCAAACTAGATAACGAACAAATGGCCTCCTATAACTAATGTCTTCATTCATACATCATTAGTTCTTCAGTTTATCCACATGGATGCAAGACATAGTTTCATGCATGATTCAAGGTGAAATCATGACCCTCATACCATTAAAAAAATTATAGAAGAAGGCCAAAATCAATTGATCAGTGGCTTGACTATTCTCCCTGGTGAGATGGATCTCCTTGGATGAAGTTCTTGGTTGCATATGATCAATTGGTTGATTGAAAAACATAGATGAAATGATCGACGAGTTGTTATTATATCTATCTTTTAAATGATAGAGAAATAGTGTTGTCACTCCCAGCATCCCACATAGAAACTTCTAAAGAAATAGGGTGTGGTATATTATCCAACCGCTCCCAGTAGTCGATCTATAATCTCTTCTCCCTCTCATGGTACCGCCCCATACTAGTTCTCATGTCTCCCCACATGGTAGAGTCGCCTCTATGTGTGTTGGATTCTCCACCCACCGATGCCACCCTTGAGATCGGTAGGGTGCTCTCCCTTGGTTGTGGTTTACACCTTGGATCCTGCCTGTGCCCTCGATTATGGGTGCCTTGGATTCTATGTGTTTCCCCACATCTTTCATGTATGATCTAAATAATTACTTATACAAAATTTTAAGTGTAGATAATATAACAATTTCATATCAAATAAAATTCAATTCCACCTTCTTCTCATATTCTTCTCTCATTCAATATACAATATATATTCATATTTATTCTTGGAAATTTCTTCACATCATCATGAATTATAAAAAAATTGCATGAGCATTCTTCTTCATGAAATTACTTCTTTCATGATAATAATTCATGGTGAACAATGTGAACACTCCTTTGAACATGTTTTCTTCACATTTAAGGTAACATTAATAATCGTTAGATTTTCCAACATGGAAAAATTCTCATGTGTTACATCCAAAGCTATGATTTCATAAAAATTCTATTGGAATCACTATTTCTCATCATCATCTTACCAAACACATATTGACATGTTATTTTAAAAAAATGAAACATTGGGCCCAATAATCATACAATTCCAGCATGATCATGGTTGAACTCAAGAACATTCCTCACCTTCTTCTATAATTATACATCTTCCTTATACACCTTCTTAATCCTCTCATTGATGTATAGTTGAACATTAATATGAAAGAGATAATATTTTCCAATTTAATTAAGATTTCAAGATACAACTTCTACAAATCCATAAATATTTAATGTCTTTAAATTCTCAATATGGAAAAACATTCATGATATTTCTGAATCAAGACATTAACTGTCACATACATGACTTATTTTGAAGTTAAATTTCATTTATTTTCCTTTAATTCTTTTTTTGGATGGTATCCAAACGTTTTATGGAGAAATAGATGAGTTTTCATGAATTGGGCCGAACCGTGAGCCCAATTCCAGATTTAAAAATAAAATTTGTTTCCTTTATAACTTTTTCATTTTTTAATATTTTTTTCCTTCATTCCAAATCCTAAATGGTTTCCTCTCACCAATTAACACCAAAATATAAATTTGGAGCCTTTATAAATCCATAATCATGGTGTATATGAGTTTTTATTTATGATATTGGGTCTGCCCGAAGGCCCATTTCCTGCATTAAAAATAATTTTTAAATTTTTTATATCTCCTTCACTATTTTTGTTTTTTCGGTGATTACACCTCCCACTCAACCCTATTAAACCCAGGCGCGCTCCCATTGCCTTCCCCCCCTCCTTGGAGCTAATTGATATCGCGAATTAGGGCTGATCTTCATAGGGTGTCTCAATTCGGCCAGAATTGAAGAGGTAACTTCATCCCTTCTTAACTCTCTCAATACTTACTCTTTTCCCTCCATTCCAGTTCCCAAATTTCCTCCTATATCTTGTTAGAAGAATCCCTGAATTTTGGCTGTTTTAAATTTCAGAAACTATTTTTTTTGGAGTTATTAATTCAGGATACTTCAAGTAGGTGAGTCTATTTCATTCCTCTTTCAAATTGCTTAGGGTTTCTTCCCTAATTCTTGAATTATAAAAAATTCCAGAAGTTAGTGTTCATGAATAGGTTCTAAATTACTGTATTTTGGGTGAAATATTGATGTTTTAGGTTTCTTGTAACTTTCTTGAGCTGCGGCGGTCATGCGGTTGATGTTTCGCCCCAATATTTGAGGGTTTCGACACATTCCGTAGGTGATTCCGTGGATAACCATTTAATGATGAGTTAGTTTGCTTGATTAAATAATTTTACATGTTACTTATGTGCTGTGCATTATGATAAAGCCATTTTTGGTAGCAATAGTAAAACATTTGTTTTTAATGTTACATTTTTTCTTGAAGTGTGTATTTTTCAAATGTATTTCATGTGTTATCTTTTGTGGTAGTTTTGTTAAATGTAGAAGTGGTTTATTAATTGTTGAAAGGGGCTGCAAATTATGGTTGGGCAATGATATAGTTCCATGTGGCCCTAAAAAGGGGTTTTATTTGAATGGTTTTATTTGTATAACCTTGTTATACTCCTTAAAAGTGTTTTATGGATTTGTGTGTTCTCATGGGTATCTTTTGTGATATTATTCAAGGTGATTATATAACATTTGAAAGTGGATTATTACATGTTTATTGGGCTGAAAATTCTGTTTTGTTAGGGTCTTGGTGTGCTTTTGGCTTAAAAAGAGGTTTTTGTAATGGATTTTATGTGCAAAGTTTGGGTATACTCTTTATAATTGTTTTATGAATGTTTTGAATGGTTTATTGGGTTGTGTAATAGGTGACACTATATCAGAAAACTGTTTTGGTAGGAGTATATTTTTAAAAGTTCCATTTCATTTGTGAAAATGTTGTTATGTGATATTTATCATCCTGGAAATATGTTATTAAATTTTTAGAAGGAGATATTGAGGAGTGAAACTGATGTGAAAGTGATATGGAGTGTTTTGTGTGAGTGTGATGTGAAAAATTGAATTTTTGATTATGAAAGAAGTGTTATATTCCATGTGTGTGGGATGTTATATGATTTTAAATATCTTATAATTTTTTTATAAAATTGCTTAATGGTTTTGTGGAAGTGTTGAAGAAATTTGAAACGTGTTGTGGGCTATTTTGGTGTGATTCGGATTTCAAAATCATTTTGAATGAAAAATGGATTTTTGGGACTTGTGTGGTATACATATGGGATGTTTGGTGAATTTGTGATGTGGAAATTATATTTTCATGTTCAATGTATATTTCTTGACTTGTTGAACTTGTTTGAGCACAAGGGGAAACCCTGGGTATCTAGGTGGGTGGACGTGTACTAGTATGCTAGTGAATCCGTGGGGTTTGGCCTCAATTTCACTTAGCAGGATTGACGCTTACAACTCTAACTAAACTATGATGATGATGATTGGGGAACACTAGGTTATGGGTATGTTCCCTACTAGTGGCTTGTGCATGAGAATGGATATTTGTGATGGTTACTCTCACCGAGATACGAGCTACCTAGGACCCACAGCTAGCTAGTGCCTAGGGGTTACTTCCTATTTCTTGTTCTCATTATTTACATTGTACTTACCATCGGCATACGGTATAGTTCGCTGGAAAATTCAGTAGTGTTGACATTATTTTTAAAAGTGTTTATTCTTAATGATAGCCCACATGAAAACTGTTTTTATTCAAAGTTTCATCTTTTTGAAATTGTAACTAGCTTTTCATGTTTTTGAAAACTTGCATGCTTTTCGTCTTTAAATGTTTATCACATGGAATCTCTTAGTGGTGGTATCCTACTAGGAATTGTCTCACACCCTACTTACACACTTTGGTGTAAGTAGACATGGTTGTTTTTGTTGTCGCAGGTTGGGTACAGTTTTTTTGTTCCAGTGGTTCGGGTTTCTAGAAGGTCCTTAGTGGTGAAGTCTTGTGGAGGTGGCCTGAGGGTGGTGCCCCTTGCCATGAGGGTTCTTGGGCTGCCCTTATTTTGATTTGTACCTTTGGTATAGACCTTAGGAGTTGTTTTAAGCCATGTAATTCAGTTCTAAATTTTTGTAAAAGATTGTTTGGTTTGAAAAATCAAGATTTTCTTCATTGGATTCTTTTGTTGTTTTATGTTTATAAACTTGGGTAAATCATTCCCAATTTTCATTTTATGGTACCCAGGCACTTGTGCCAGCCCTGTGGGGATTGGGAACGCCCTTCGGGCCTTGTCACGGGATGGGTTTGGTGCCATTTTTGGTGGCGATCGATTCGGTTCGTGACAAAATGGTATCAGAGGAGGTTCAGGTTAACTCTTTGGGTCATGTTATTTGGGGAAGAGTCAGGATAGTCTGGAGTTAGGATTGTTGGGACATGGAATTCTAGTTATGGGTAGTGTTCCTGATCACTACACCTCATAATGGGATTCAAGTTTCCAAGAGAAGTCGGGATTTATCTAAGTCCTTCAGTTTTCTTGGTTCGATGATGATTAAGGGAAATGAAAAGAGAGTTGGGTTAATGGTCTTAGTGAGCTCGTAATGCCTAGAAAGCTATGTGGAGACAAGGATATTCCCAAGAACACTCTCTGTGACAGTGAAGTGATTGGAATATGGCTGCCAACCATATTTCCAAGTCACCCACTGAAACTGGTTTCCTCTTGCACTGTTTTGTGCTTAGGTTTTGAAACCTTAGCACTTTGGTTTTAAGAAGTGTAATGTTTTTGTGAAATGATGTTCAAATAAAGAGGGAATGGTTTGGTTTATGAAATGGTGGAACTTAATTTTCAGAATTGTTTTGAAATGTAAAACTGTGTGCTTACACCTCTTCGAAAGAAAGAACTATATTGAAGTTGGTTTTGAGATGTGTTTCCAATAGAGTTTTCTAAACAATCAGAGTGTGTTTTAATGGGATGAGATGTTTTGAAATTGATGTGAATATCTTGAAAGTGAGTTATTTTCTAAATGTTTGTGACTTTCTGAAATTTTTTGTAAGATGTGAGTTGGGATTTTGATCTCATGGTTAGTAGTTATGAGAAAAAAGGATGTGTTGGTTGACCGTTTTGGTTTTTAAAAGTGGGAAGAATTTTTGGTTTAACCATTGGTATTTCCATTAGAGACCACATGCATGGGGTTATATGGGATGATGGATGGTTGATGGCATGACTGGATGAGTGCCGGGATGGATATGAGGAGGGTGTCTGGTGTGGCACAAAAACATACGTGTGTGAGGCCCATGGGGTACCATTGGTGGATATGCTTACTGCAAAACTGTTTGTTCTCAAAGAATTAATTTTAAAGAAAAACATGATGTCTTGATGAATATTTTTGTATGGTTTGTATTATGGTTTTTTGAAAATGTTTATGTTGTGCGATGTTTTGATTCCAAGAACCCCTTCTGTTTGAACTGTGTTTTGGGTTTGTGTTTGGTCGGTAAGCTGTTTTGTTGGGATTGTTAGTGGTCTCTTTTGAAAAATGTTTTGGGATGCCTTTACGAAAGTTCACTTCATGTGTTTGGAGCTGGTTTATGGCTTGTTTTGACCAATGGACCAGATTGGTTGGGTCCTTGGGTTCTCTCATTGGATAAGGTACGCCCCCATTAAAGGTTAATGCATAACTGATGCGCAACCCAGATTGTTTCTCCATTGGAAAATCCTCTAGTTGATCAATATAAGGAATCTATTTCTTGAGCTTTTTATATTGAGTACACACCCTTTCCTTTATTGGTTTTGTGTATCCTCTTGTAGTGGGAGATTGATTATGGATGGTTGAAAGTGACCTTAGCCTCTTAAGTTTCCTAATTTTTTGAAGGTGGAAGTGTTCTGGGGTTGTTAGCATGGATGAGTATTTGGATAGTGTCTAAGAGAAACTCTCGGTCCTTCATAGTCTCTTCGAAGGAGTTCATGTTAAACTACTAGTGTGGGAAATCTGGTCATGAGAGGATATTATGCCCACTTTCTATAATTGTGTGTTGTTTCAGGACGTTGTACAAGTTCCCTCTCTATTCATTGTTTATATCAGTCGCAACGGTCATGTTCGGTGATTCCTCATGATTTCATGTGCTCGATTGACTGTAAATGTTAATGTTGGGAAATCATCTGAGAGTCTCTATTATGTTGGGAGAATGTCTCCCTTGAAAAAAAAAATAAAAAAAATATTCCATTTTAGAGGAAGGTAAGTATAACTGTTCTTTACTTCTATTGTTTCTCACCCGATCAAACAAGGTGTGATGTGTGTACATCTTCTAATCCCTTGTTTCAGTGAAATATTGATTTTGGGTAAAGTGAGTTTGGAATGTGTTATGTCTTAGAAAAAACTTGTCGGGGGGATTGTGGTGTAGTTTTTGTTTGAAACGAAAGAAGAATTCTCATTCAGGTGGTTTCCAAAGCCTAACTGTGAGCCCGAAGATGCTTCAATATTTTGAGCTCTAGCCATAGGTCCTGGAGAGAAGCTGGCGCGTAGTCAGGGGAAACCCCAGTGTCATTTAAACCCTTGTGAAAAGTCCTATCCTCAATATGAAAGATAAGAAGAGTTTAAACCTATGGTGTCATCATATTTCTTCTGTTGTTCTCGTTCGGTGGAAATAGGTGGAGGGTCTTGTACCCATGTCATCACACAATGTTATTCCCTCCCTCTTTGGATTCCATTGAGTCTTTAGAGAAAGGTATGAAGTTTGGCTAGACTGGTTGACCACACGGTTTGCACTTGGTTAGTTGACCATGCCCCCAAAAAAACCATGTAGATAGAAGAATCTCTACTATTAGTTCATGGTTTCCTAAACCATGCAGACTAACCATGTGGTCGTCCCAACACTTTATATTTTGGGGTCTTTCTGTACCGGCCCATGCTGGTCGATTAAGATTGTTGGTTCTTATGGTGGGGAGCCTATTTTTTCCCCTTACCAATAACTTAGATTTATCCATGATCAAGGATTGGTGGTAGGTAGTCTCATTCGGATCTATCAAGCTACCTAAATCTTCCTTGAGTAGCCATTGAGATTGGAGAGTGCCCAATGGTTTAGTTATAGCAAGGTATGTGTAACCTAGTTCGATGTTGTTGTTCATTTGAGTGAATTGCTTGAGTCTTGTTCTGATAGTGTTTGAGGTGTTTTCCTTTGGGATAAAGCCTGAATGTGATTGATTGTTTCAGGAAAGTGGTGTATGATTTTGTTGTGAATTATTCCTTCCTTAATTGATCAATGGAGGTGTTTTGGCCTTTGGGGGTGAAACCTATAAAGGGAGTACATCTTGGTTTATCAGTTCGGTTTGGCTTTCGTATCTGGCCTTTCTGTAGTTTTCTGGGGATGGAAAGTTTTCATGGTGGGGAGAATTGTCACATAAATGACTTATTTTGAAGTTAAATTTCATTTATTTTCCTTTCATTCTTTTTTTTGGATGGTTTCCAAAGGTTTTATGGAGAAATAGATGAGTTTTCATGAATTGGGCCAAACCGTGAGCCCAATTCCAGATTTAAAAATAAAATTTGTTTCCTTTATAACATTTTCATTTTTTAATATTTTTTTCCTTTATTCTAATTTTTAAATGGTTTCCTCTCACCAATTAAAACCAAAATATAAATTTGGAGCCTTTATAAATCAATAATCATGGTGGATATGGGTTTTTATTTAAGATATTGGGCCTGCCCGAAGGCCCATTTCCTGCATTAAAAATAATTATTAAATTTTTTATATCTCCTTCACTATTTTCGTTTTTTTCGGTGATTCAAACTCCCACTCGACCCTAAGAAACCCAGGCGTGCTCCCATTTCCTTCCCCCCTCCTTGGAGCTAATTGATATCGCGAATTAGGGATGATCTTCATAGGGTGTCTCAAATCGGCCAGAATTGAAGAGGTAACTTCATCCCTTCTTAACTCTCTCAATTCTTACACTTTTCCCTCCATTCCAGTTCCCAAATTACCTCCTATATCTTGTTCGAAGAATCCCTGAATTTTGGCTGTTTTCAATTTCAGAAACTATTGTTTTTGGAGTGATTAATTCAGGATACTTCAAGTAGGTGAGTCTATTTCATTCCTCGTTCAAATTACTTAGGGTTTCTTCCCTAATTTTTGAATTATAAAAAATTCCAGAAGTTAGGGTTCGTGCATAGGTTCTAAATTACTGTATGTTGGGTGAAATATTGAGGTTTTAGGTTTCTTTTAACTTCCTTGAGGTGCGGCGGTCATGCAGTTGATGTTTCGCCCCAATATTTGAGGGTTTCGACACATTTGGTAGGTGATTCCGTGGATAACCATTTAATGATGAGTAAGTTTGCTTGATTAAATAATTTTACATGTTCCTTATGTGCTGTGCATTATTATAAAACCATTTTTGGTAGCAATAGTAAAGCATTTGTTTTTAAAGTTACATTTTTGCTTGAAGTGTGTATTTTCCAAATGTATTTCATGTGTTATCTTTTCTGGTAGTTTTGTAAAATGTAGAATTGGTTTATTAGTTGTTGAAAGGGGCTTCAAATTATGGTTGAGCAATGATATAGTTCCATTTGGGCCTAAAAAGGGGGTGTATTTGAATGGTTTTATTTGTATAACCTTGTTATACTCCTTGAAAGTGTTTTATGGATTTGTGTGTTCTCATGGGTATCTTTTGTGATATTATTCAAGGTGATTATATAACATTTTAAAGTGGATTATTACATGTTGATTGGGCGGAAAATTCTGTTTTGGTAGGGTCTTGGTGTGCTTTTGGCTTAAAAAGAGGTTTTTGAAATGGATTTTTTGTGCAAAGTTTGGGTATACTCTTTATAATTATTTTATGATTGTTTTGAATGGTTTATTGGGTTGTATAATAGGTGAAACTATATCAGCAAACTGTTTTGGTAGGAGTGTATTTTTAAAAGGTCCATTTCATTTTTGAAAATTTTGTTATGTGATATTTATCATCCGGGAAATATTTTATTAAATTTTTTGAATGAGATATTGAGGAGTGAAAGTGATGTGAAAGTGATGTGGAGTGTTTTGTGTGAGTGTGATGTGAAAAATTGAATTTTGGATTATGAAATAAGTGTTATATTCCATGTGTGTGGGATGTTATATGAGTTTAAATTTCTTATAATTTTTTTATACAAGTGTTTAATTGTTTTTTGGAAGTGTTGAAGAAATGTGAAACGTGTTGTGAGCTATTTTGGTGTGATTCGGATTTCAAAATCATTTTGAATGAAAAATGGATTTTTGTGACTTGTGTGGTATACATATGGGCTTTTTGGTGAATTTGTGATGTGGAAATTATATTTTCTGGTTCAATGTGTATTTCTTGACTTCTTGTACTTGTTTGAGCACAAGGGGATACCCTGGGTATCTAGGTGGGTGGACGTGTACTAGTATGCTAGTGAATCCGTGGGGTTTGGCCTTAGTTTCACTTAGCAAGATTGACGCTTACAACTCTAACTAAACTATGATGATCATGATTGGGGACCACTAGGTTATGGGTATGTTCCCTACTAGTGGCTTGTGCACGATAATGGATATTTGTGATGGTTACTCTCACCGAGATACGAGGTACCTGGGACCCACAGCTAGCTAGTGCCTAGGGGTTACTTCCTATTTCTTGTGCTCATTATTTACATTGTACTAACCGTCGACATACGGTATTGTAGGCTGGAAAATTCTGTAGTGTTGACATTATTTTTAAAATTTTTGATTCTTAATGATAGCCCACTTGAAAACTATTTTTATTCAATGTTGCATCTTTTAGAAATTGTAACTAGCTTTTCATGTTTTTGAAAACTTGCATTCTTTTCATCTTCAAATGTTTATCACATGGAATCTCTTAGTGGTGGTATCCTACTGGAAATTGGCTCACACCCTACTTACACCCTTGGGTGTAAGTAGACATGGTTTTTTTTGTCGCAGGTTGGGTACATTTTTTTTGTTCCAGTGGTTCGGGTTTCTAGCAGGTCCTTGGTGGTGAAGTCTTGTGGAGGTGGCTTGAGGGTGGTGCCCCTTGCCATGAGGGTTCTTGGGCTGTCCTTATTTGGATTTGTACCTTTGGTATAGACCTTAGGAGTTGTTTTATGCAATGTAATTCAGTTCTGAATTTTTGTAAAATATTTTTTGGTTTGAAAAATCCAGATTTGTTTCATTGGATTCTTTTGTTGTTTTATGTTTATAAACTCGGGTAAATCGTTCCCAATTTTTATTTTATGATACCCAGGAACTTGTGCCAGCCCATGGGGATCGGGAACGCCCTTCGGGCCTTGTCACAGGCTGTGTTTGGTGCCATTTTTTGTGGCGATCGATTCGGTTCGTGACATTATCCACCTTATAATCCTTTATGAGGTAGCAATGTATGTACTAGTCATAATATTTGATCAACTCAAACCATCTTCTCTAGTGTATATTCAACACATTCGTTTTAAATATATAATTTAAAATTTTATGATCAATATATATATCACACATTTCTCCATAGAGATAATTCCTCCATATCTTCAAGGAAAAAATTACTGTTTTCACACCCAATCATGAGTCGAGTAATTCGTCTTTTGAATTTTCAATTTGTGAGAGGCATAACCAATAGCCATATATTTCTGCAAGATGATTCATCAATGACCCTAATTTTATGCATCACTATATATCATAAACCCTTATCCATTTTAGGGTATTATAATCGTAGGCATGTGGACCAATATTTTCTTTAGTTCTTTGATGGTATTCTCACATTAATATATCCACAAGAAGTTGAACCCCTATTAAGTAATGTTTTTCATTAGATTATATA
Organism: Viscum album; assembly: GCA_963277665.1. NCBI lineage: Eukaryota > Viridiplantae > Streptophyta > Magnoliopsida > Santalales > Viscaceae > Viscum > Viscum album. The sequence goes on from OY728133.1 coordinate 499,466,862, forward strand.
GTCATGAAAAATATCTCACATATTATTAGAATAATCCAATCAACCCAACAAAACTAAGAAACTTGATTACCATGGTTGGTCTAAGACATTTATTTATAACATTTATCTTTGAAGGACCCACTAATATACCATCACATGGGATTATATGACCCCATAAAAAAACATTCTAAATCACAAATTCATACTTGGGAAATTTAGTATAATACTTATCCTTCCTCAAGGTCTTCATCAAAATTATCAAATGTTCTTCATGCTCTTCCTTTCAATTTGAATATATAATAATTTCATTTACAAGGAATACCTCTAAATAATCAACATAATTTCTAAAGACTCTATTCATTTAAACCACGAATATATCAGGAATATTGGTAATTAAAAAGTGAATTACTATAAATTCATAATGAACATACCACGTATAGATTGAATTCTTGGGAATATACTCTTTTTTTATCCTTTGTTGGTGATATCCAGATCAAAGATCAATCTTGGAAGAATATTAAGCTTCTCATAATTGATTGAATGGATCATAGATATGGGGTCGATGATACTTCTCTTATATAGTGATCTTATTATATTTCTGATAATCAATTTGAAGATTCATTGAACCTTATTTATTCATAACAAAAAGAATAGGTTTTATTAAAGGTGAATCACTAGGATGAATTAATCCACCATCTATATTCTCCTTGAGTTTATTCTTCAATTCCTATAACTCAATCAGGTTTATTCTAAATGGATCCTTTTAAAATAGAATATTACCAGGTACGAGTTCTATTGAATATTTAAATTAATTGTTTATGGTAAGGCTAGGAAACTCTTCAAGAAAGACATCAAAAATATCTTATAAAATAATAATATCATAAATATTGAGCTTCTACCCAACCATCTAAGATAATTAACCCTCATGAATGGGTAGTAATAACCATATGACTTAATAAATTTCCATTAGGAGATCAATTTCATCCTCACACAAAAAGACTATTGTGGGTAAACTCAGAATATCAAATGTAACTTCCCTTCAATGAAAATTAATATGGGATCTATAATGAGAGAAATAATCCATGCCCAAAATTAAAACAAATTCAACTACAGGAAATATAATAAAATAGGAAGATCATTACCATAAAAATATATTAGATATAATATATATACTTGAGATGTTATCATTATAGCATTTTTATTTTGTATTTCTAGATAAATATCTAATAGTAGATGTTTTTATATTTTAACTTTAAAAAATTATTCAGATATAAAAGATGATTTAGAACTTGAATCAATTAAAACATTTACACTTATATAGTGGATGATAAGTGTACCTTTCACTACGTCAATTGGAACTTCCTCTTCGGGTATAGTAATTCCATATGTTTGTACTTCTACACTTGGTTTCTTCCTTAGTATGATCCCATGTTCGTTGGGGAACTAGTTTAAATAATTTCAGATATATTTATTATGGATTTATTGGATGGTAGTGGATTATTTATTTTCATTACATTAATTAACTAGATGAACCTTTTCTCTACACTTAAAACAAACTCTCATTACTTTTAGGCATTTTCTAGGATGTCTCTTTCCTCAATTTTTACTTGATAGAATTTATTTTGTTTCCTTTTTATTTTTTTATGTCTTCCCTTTTTCTTGGTGCTCATCTAACCTGTTATTTTATTTATTTTCATTGAAGATATAGGATCTATAAAATATTTCTCTATCATAATTTTATTTGATACCATATTATGAAAATATTTTAGAAACTAGTTCCCTTTGGAGATTCAACTTAATACCATCAAATAGACATTCCATCATGTTTTCTATATTATGTATGTAGTATGTAGAATTCCTGGATAAACATGTAAAGTTACCATCATACTCTTCTATACTTTTATTATCCTTATTTATTAAAGTGAGGAACTTCATCTCCATTTTAGATCATTGTTCTCGAGAGAAGAATTTCATAAAGAATATCACCTAAAAATTTATACATTCCATGTTTTTTACTTCTTCAACCACATTAGTGTTTTAGATCAATGAACACCATTGATCCAAATCTATTATCAAACAATAAATTTTCAAAATAACCATTTCACTTTCAATATATCCAAAATTCATGAACATATCTCTGGGTGATGTAATCTATTTCTAAATTATAGATGGATTAATAGTTCCATTAAAATATATATCATTATCTCATTTTAAGTGATATAACATAATTGAATCACACTATGTAAAAATAGGTTTCACTATAAAATAAAGATCATTTATCATAACCTTAGTTGGTTGTCCTAATATGGCAATGTTTTATGTATTTCAATACTAGTTTTTCTGGTCTCTTTAGTAGGTCAATTTCTACATTTTATGTAGGTTTTGATTCCATTTCTTCCAATATGTTCTCTCACTATGTAATCACACACACCGAGTTAGACCATAATCATCATAAATATAGAATCATAAACATATAATCCCTCAAATTATAAAGTTTCTAAAATTCTATAAGGGATTATCATAAGTATCATGTTAGCTATGTTTTTATAAAATACATTTCACAACGTTTCTGATATATTTTATATAACAACAACTATTGAAACCCAAAATCCATCAATCTAGAGTCGTTGTTAACTTTATTATATTGGTAAAAGATACAATGGATCTCTCCATGTGAGATTGATCATTTTATTAGTCATAAAGAACTATATACATAATTGATTCATATATCACATTGGAAATATAAAATACATAGCAATAAAACATTATCATATCCTAAATATTATAAATAATATACTTATTCATATCTTAGATAAAAGAAACTAAATAAAGGGGGACCTCATATTCTTAGTAAGGCTGATTTACTATAGATGTTATCATGAATATATAATGAATAATCAATATTGAAAGGTAAATAAATAAAATAACATTTCATTTAATCAATAATTTGGTCAATAAATACATCCATGGATAATATAAATGTATTAATCTCATGGAAAATAAAAATGCATTTTTCAATGATGGAAATTTTTAATATTGGATATCGTGATCTCAAAACTCAATATAAATATATAATAAAATCCATGTGTTAAGACTTCCTAATAGATAATTAGGTTTAAACTAAAGAACCATTTAATTTTCCAAACTAATTTGTCTCATTAGACCTATCAGTGCATTGATGGGATATCTATAAACATGTCCCACATTAAAATTCTTTTATAATGAATTAATCATATATTAAATGATCAATTTAATTCAAAAAAATATTCCTCATCAAAAAAATATCTGTATTGAGTAAAGAATATGAAAAAAATATTTCCTCAGTCAATAACATAACATTCATAGTAAATTTTCATATAAAAATGGTATAAATTTTAGGAAATAATAATATTAATGATAACTAAAATATATATATTTAAGATACATTTATTTTTTAGTAAAAAATTATCATAATAAAGTCGATGTTTCAAAATAAAGTTAACAAAAACAAAATTAATAAGAGATAAAAGATGAACATAAATTCATTTGAAATAAAGGTTTTATAATAAAATCATGTCTTTTATAGGATGGATGAAAAAGAAATCAAAAAATTATATTTACTTTTCATTAAATAATTTTATTTTTAAACACATTTAAATCTTGTATAATTTGTTAAAATGTAAAAAAATGGATTTAGTGGTCGAAAAATCCATTAAATTCATATATATTAAAAAAAATTCTGTTTTACTTCTCATAAAGAAAGTCAAAACAAACCTTTCAAACAACAATATAATTGTTTATTCCCAACATTTTAAAAATTAAATGATAATAATAAATTCTTATTAATCAATCATTTAAGTAAATAAAAAGGCCTTCTGAAAAACAATTGAAAAATCTTGATATGGAATAAAGATATACCTGATCCAAAAAGAGAAATAAGATCAAATTTTCTATTAAATGTTTCTTTTAATAATTATAATTAAAAATAGGAAAAAGTTTTAATTAAACATGATAACTCCTAATATATTCATATATATTAAAATATATGGAGTTTATGAATGAAATATTATAATATTCCTTCAATAAAATAAGATCAATCCCAAAAAATTATATTGTAAAATAAATCCATACATATTTGGTATCATTAAAATTGTAATCCATTGAAAGAGTAAACATAAAATTAAACATTAACCGTAATTAATAAATATATATCCATGATAAATACTTAAAATGGGATTTATATAAAAAACATAAAAACAAATATGTTCAGAGTACCACATATTTATGAATAGAGTGTAAACTGTGACGAAATCCCTTACCTTAAGTTCAACATGCTCACAGGTGCTCCAACCACCTATATTGTATATTTAAATTTATTATAATTAAATAATACGACCATATAAAAACCCATAATATAATATATGATCCATTTATTAAATTTTATTACCCATTTTCTAAGAATATTTTATTTTTATAATTCTTTCTAGTGTTAATTGTTTTGTTTTCCATGAATATTTTGATTTGGTAGTCTCGATACTTACATCATGACCATGGTACCATAATCTAAAAAATGTTTTTAAAGATATAAATATCATATATATTCAATATATATATATATATATATTATGTTTCATCCATACATTATGGATATACAAAAATGATTTACAACATACATGGAGACGGTAGGTTACACATTTTAATGAACACAATTTTCACTTTTTGAAAGATGGAATGAAAAAAAAGGTAAATTATAATAAACCATACTAGGATCATTTTTAAATCATATATATCTTAGATATTAAATAAATCTTTCTTAATTACCATTCAACTAAAGTGGAGATTAAAAACGGATAACAACGCTTTGGGGAGGTGGTAGTCCACACTTACGCATGAGCGACGTTATCATCTTCCAACAGATTGGAAGGTAAGAATGAATATATGATATAATAATTAAAGAATAATAATTATGTCTCATGTCTCATATATATTAATTATTTTTTCATTATTACTATCCATGTGATGGGTGATGGAAGGCAAATTAGTGTGGTTCGCGAGGAGGTAGTCCATCGTACCCATGAGTGATGGTTTTCTTTCCCATTTTATAGATTAAAAATAGAAAAAAATATAAATTAAAATAATAACAACTAAATATATTTAATATAACATTTATTACATGTTGTCATTATTTTGATATTATTTAAGGTGGTAAAATAATAATTAAAAAAATAAATATCTTTGTTAAGATGATTACCTTCTCATAGAGAAAACTCCTTCCAATCTTCTCTTAGTGACATTAGGGTTATAATTTTGTGAATAAAAGTACCTCTATAATGTGTATAAAGACACTATGAATAGAATTGGGTATGGTATGGTTGATCGAGGATTCTCAAGGTGGTGTAAATAAATGAGAGAAGGGGTTCCCTATTATAAGTGAGGGAAGGGGCATTCAGGGAATTTCTTAAAGTATTAAATTAATAAAAATTATTTTGCGTCTAAAAATGGCTCAAAATTTATATGGTAAGAATATAAACTTATAATGAGTCTAAATACTGTTATAAAATAAATATCCCATATGTTTAGGTGATTTTTTTCACACTTATCGCTTTTTTTATACCCTCATTAAACCATTTGACAAGTATCAGGATAACAAAGTTTTTTACAATATAGAGGCCAATAAAAGTACCATAAATAGAAAATTAGAAAATAATTGGAAAATTTATGAAATTTTAGAACATATATTATCCCAATTTTCCTAGTTAATTTTTTTATTATTTTTAAATAATTTAAAAAAATCATAAAATATCATTAATGTCTATTTCAGAAAATTCGTTTAAATTGAATTTGAATTCATCAAGAAAAGCAGTAATTTAATTTAATCCTTTAAAATATAAATAATATGTTATATTTATATATAAAACCACTTTATTTAAATAATTAATCCAAATTGTGTGTCTTTTATTTTCTTTAAAATCATTTATTTTATTTTTCTAATATTTAAATGAATATTAGGTTTGGTGTTGCATAAGAATTTAAAGTAATTATTCAATTAAAAAATTGGAAAAAATTACCATGATAAAAGAATAATTACTATTTAATATAAAATTTATAACTGAAAATAAATTTTTTTATCCCTATCAAAAAATATTATATATACTAAAAGCAAGAGATGGACATTTTAGCCTTTATCATTTACTTAAATATTATAAAGTTCAAAACCAATGATAAATCAAAATAATGTCATATTTTCAAATTTTTGATTATTATATATAAAAAAGGGTCGTATAGAAAAATAAATTTAAGTTTTGGATATATTTTTTATGTCTTATCACATTGTTTCTAATATCAATTACCAGATTTACCATTAAGTGGGGTGATAAATTTTACCATGGTAACTATTCATACTGAAAAAATAGCCCTATTTATAATTTTGAAACTAGTGATTCAAAATATAGAATTAATTTTATCAAATTCAATTCCATTAATATTCAAAAATTAATATAAAATTAATCCTATAAAATGTGATAAAAATAGATTTCTAGATAACTGTGTTTTTAATCGTAAAAATAGCCTTATATCAAAATAATATAAAATTATTATACTGAAGTAAATCAAATGGATATTTTTCCAATTCAATTCAAAATAAAAAATAGAATTTAAATTTTTAAATTTAATTATTAATTGAAAATAAATGACAGTTTTACAAAAATCGTTATTTTTACCATTCACGAAAAATATATATTTTTATAAAAATCCCAATAATAAAACCTAAGCTAATTTTAACATTATTATTTAAAAAATTATATAATTTTCACATAAGCATATTTCAATAGTTTATTTTGGTTATTTTAAACATGGTGTTGAGTTTAAATCAAGCTATCAAAGATACTTATTAAAAGATAAAAATATCATAAAATCTCGGGTTGTTATGTATAGTGATCAAGTGGGGTCGAAAAGTTAGAATAGGAGGTTTCCTTTTATAAGTGAGGGGAGTGGAACCCCTATAAACATTAATAACATTTAAATATAATAAATTTCTTTTTCATTTATAGAGGAATAAATTTAGTTATATTTCTAAGATAAGAAATGTTAAGGTCGAAACACACTCAAAAAATAAGATTATTTCATGTTTTAGTTATATTTGAATCATTATTTCTTAGTTTAAACCCCTAATTAACCCATCTAAACATTACAATGGTGATAAGATCCTTTCTTTGGTAACTATTCATTATGACTAAAGAAATAAGTTCCCCATATTACAAAATATTTATTATGATGATTCTAAATATGTAATTCATTATATAATACTCAAATCACATATGTGGTATAAATTAATTATAATTTCCATTCACAAAATGGGGAAAACATTTTTTTAATAAAAAGTCTCTTTAAGAATAAAAATGATTTCATTCGCATTCCTTGACTAGTAATAACTACTAGATGAATGTAAATTTATCTAGTTAAATATTTTATCTATAAATCCCATTAAAACTAGTTATTAACAATGATTAAATTAATTCATTAACATAAAAAATACATTGCATAGGTAAAAAATATAGTTTTCAGAAAAATCAATTTTTATCTTCAAATTAATTTATCATCATTTATAACCATTTGATATTCAATTTATGAATTATTATTAATGTATAAAATATAATTTTCTATATTTTTTACACTCTAAATAAGATAAATTAATTTTTAAATAAAATAGATATAATAAATTAATTTTCTAAATAATACATTATTTTTAACAAAAAATAATTTAAGTGGCGATTATAGGAATTGCTTAACGGATTTTTCTTCATTTAGTTATCTTGTAATTTATTTCATTTTTTATTTTAATAAATCACTGTTCAAATAGGTTTAGTGTTGTGTCTATCTCAAGCTAAGAAATGCATCAAATTTATTAAAGAGAAATATATTCTAAAATATCAGGGTGTTACAATACCGTAAATAGAAAGTGTAGAAAAAGTCACTTAGATACCAATTCATAAGTTATAATCCAAGTTCACTCTATAGTAGCAAGATACGTTAATCATGTATCATGTGACATGAAACACCGTAATCCATAAGTTTCTGGTTAGAATTTGGGGTATGAAGTGTTGCAGTGGGGAGACTATACCCTCATATCAAATAAAACCCAATTGAAAATAACCAAGGAACATCATTAACATAAATCTAAGAATGCATTATTAATAAAAAACATGCTATAACAAATGAAAATGTGGCATCTTGGATTCATACATCATAATTGATCACCCACAAGGACAATACAATAAATTGATAAATATGAGAAATATAATATATGAAAGTTCTAATACTATCCATGAGTCTCATACTCAAACTCCATCTAGGCTATCCAAATCATTCATGAAATACTAGGCATCATCTGTACATTAAACTATGACAAATGAGGTTTTTTTAGTTACTAAATTTTTATAGATTACCATGTTGAGTGTTAGTAAAACCTTGTAGTCCACTACCAATGTTGAATCTAGCATAACCAATAAATAATGTGTATGAACTTTTGAGATTATAAAAATAATAAATAAATAATGAAAAAAATTAAATAAACCATGTTAATCCTTTGGTTCTAAGGTAACACCCCAGATAGACTATATCTATTTATACCAGTTCTAGAGTTTCCCTGAACACGTTGTAAAACTATCATGCATCCTAGAGAATACCTAATCCACACCATATAAACATATATCATATCATCAAAAAACTCAAGGGTGTATTTTCACCGAAACTAGAAACATATTTTATATAAACATCTAAATCAAGGGCCTACCTGAACCTGACCTAGAAATATATATCACATTAATGAAAAAATCAAATGCATAACCACTCTCAACTAGGAGACATATATCCCATCATCCTAAATATGAAGGGTACACCTACCCTATGTCAGTAAACATATATCTTAACATCCAGAAACATAGTATTGTACCCACTCTTTCTCTAGAAACAAATTTGACATAATTAGAAAACTCAGGGGGAGTTTCTTCTCCCTTCCTAGAAGTATATTGCATATCCTCATGTGACTTGGGGGAATATCACCATAGAAAATTAAATCATATCAGATTTTAGGGACCCATTCTTGAACCATGAATCACATTATCCTCAGATGGGTTACTCAATTACCCAAACCAATAACACGTGTACTAGGTTAGACCCTCAATCATGTATAGTAGGCACATCACTTGATTCCTTGTTTACCCCTAGAAACATGCTTCATTGCCTAACCAGCCTCACAGACTAATTCACCCTCAAGATTATCCCGACACGTATAAGTACATCACATTAATCCCCATGACATTATCATCTCAATCCCATGGGTTCCCTCTAATATCCATCCTATCTTATACAAGACTCTACTCATTAGAACCAATCCATATAAAACACCCACAGTGTTATATAAAAACATATTCCCTTACCCAATCGTAGCCCCCCCCCCCACAAAAAAAGCACTATCATTCATTGGTTTAGCATAAGACTAGAGAACCCACCAAGGTCCCCTTATCCATACTATTGCATGTATTACTTACATGGGTTCTGTTATCTCATTATTATATTTCAAAACCATGTATATGACTTAGGGAAATATAATCCCTCAATATTACTATGATCGTACTACATCCTCACTAGACTCTTATAAAAACCCCCTTAGTCCTCACTCTTGATAGATATCATAATTCCCATCTCACTTATTAAGTCGTCGTAGGTCATTCCACTCACATCCAATCTAAAAAATATCCTACCTAGGGTATACCCACTTGGTTTCCCACATAGTAGTGGGATAAGAATACTCAATCGACTCTCTAATCAACTTTACCATATGTTATATGGTCTCTCTTAGTCCCAACATGGCTTACTCGGTCCAATCACTCCTAATAAAACACTTTCCGGACTAAGGAGGTATTGAAGGCCATATATAATAAGGGTCAGTATATTTATTCTATTAGTATATACAATTATAGGTTCAACATATTATATGAAATATATTTAGGTTTGATCCCTCATCCATCAGTGGTCAAGGCACTAAAAAGGTTTTGATGTTTTATAATGGGACAAGACACTTTCGATCACCTTAGACATATTAATGAGAAATAATTAATTTTTTTAATTAAAGGCCAATCACACAAGATTGGTGAGACCATATATCATGTGTGAAATAAATAATTCTTAATCATAGGTAGATATTTAAAGGACCACCTACCACATACATAGAGTTAATTCATTAGCTCGGCTAACACCTAAGATCGCACAAGCCTTGTATCATCTATACAACACTTATCTCAATCTCAAATATTTGAATAATTTATTTTTAAAAAATTTCAATTAATTTTATAATTAACTTTAAATACGGGAAATCACCTAGAAACTCACCAAGACATCTCGCCTCCCACAAACTATTGTTAACCACACCTATAAAGTCCATGTAGTACCCCCAACACCATCCCAAAAAAAATCTTAATTAATGGTACCTGATTAATTTCCAATTTCATCTAATTTAATTGAAATTGCTAGATAAATTCATCATTTAATGTACCTCCAACAAAATTGAGATAAATTGAAATGGATATTCCTTATAGCACATCCTCTGTCCATGTTGAGAAAAATACTCATCATGTTAGATGATTTTCACCATGATACATTTTAAATTATCATCAAATACCAAACCATGATCACCCAAAATCTATAATCCTTAAAGGGAAGGAATAAAATATAGATACAGATAGTAACTCAAATTGGATCACCCTAAAAAACTACACTAAACCACCCCTCTTCAGGAGGTATTTGATGAGAGTAAGAAGGTGGGATGATCCAATAGAATATCCCTCCACCATATGGGTTTTAATCCAAAAAATATGGGGATGAATATTAAATTAACAATATTATTGAACTAAAAAAATAGTCTTATAGACTAGTAATGAAGAGACCATATGGTTTATGGCTTGACCAACCCCCATATAGGGGGCTCGACACCCATGCATGTTTCTATTAAGGAACGAACATTGTGGGCCATGGATCGACTAACAAAGATAGATTTATTAACCCCCGCAAAGAACATTTGTGCAAAAACACTCCTAGATCATGGAATAACCTCACTCATGGAGAGGGTCATCCCCATAAAAAATATTATCACGGTGTGACACCTCCATTTTTTCCGATGAGACCAAGAATTCATGGTCTGCACTCCATTCTCCCATGGTATGATGTTTCATTCTCTCTCTCTCTCAAATTGAATCACCCCAATTATGGCACCCCTCATGAAAGGCCATCAAAATATGATCTGGTTATCATGGAACAACCTATTGTATCTATTTAAATTCTGTAGTAAGGTCACCATGACTCAACTTCAATGTCTACTCGAGTAGCCTAAATTCCTCTCAATCATCTATTCAAATCCAATAACATCTCCTTGGGATGTATCAACCCTTTGAATCATGATTCAAGTCCCAATTCACAAAAAATTCCCTTCACCATGAAAAAAATCCATCTGAATTTCAAAACCCATAAATAAGATATTTTTACAAATGTAAAAAAGATTAATACAACTCTAAAAAATATTAGAAATTTTATTGAAAATAATATTAACAAAAAATTGTTATAAGATGGAATAAATCTAAATATTGTCATATAAAATTGAATAAAAATGTCAAATGTTATAGAGAAAACTAAACTAAAGATTATTTTTATCATATTAGTTAAAATAGTAAACATAAATGATAATATAAATTTGAAAAATATTTGTGACACTTAAAAATAAACTAATAGAATAAAACAAAACATTACTGTTATAAAAAAAGATATAAATACCACAATAGAATAAATATCTATATAGATTGGATGTTTGGGGTATTAAACATACAATTTATCATATTTGTTCAACTAATTGAATCAAATAGAAATAAAAATATATAACACTTTTTTAAAAATTTGAAACGTCAAACAAGAAATAAATTTATAGAACTCATACTATTAACATATTATTAAAAGATTGTTTTCCCAAATCCTTTTTCATGATAATTCCATATATGATGTACCATGTATACATCTTAGAAATCAGTGTCCTCTAATGATCTTTCCTTCTTTTCCTTATATGGAATTTCTCCTTTCTTATTTTCTTCATCATTTTCGTTTGCTGGTGTGCTACAGAATCCCTCGGATTCCCTATCCTACTTTGGACTCACAATTATCTACTCCTCTCTTAGTTGGCGATGGAGCGGAGGTCTCATAAAGGCCTTGGGTTTTTTTGTTCGGCGGACGTAGGGTTTTCAGGTGCTACTGGAGCTAGACTGGTTCTAGTCCTCTGCCTCTTCATCGATGCTGGTGTTCAGATCCCTCTAACGCTAAAGCCATGCTCTAACCTCGGTTCCACTGCACCTCTCCCAGTCAGATCTGGCATGGGGGAGACTATGAAGTTTTGGGATGTGCGGCTCGACGGCCTTTGGTTCTCCTTAATTGGGTTGTGTCGATTTTCTCTAGTGAAGTAGGTTTTTGGTTTCTTAAACCTCTTAGTGATTCTTCCTCAAGGTTTTCGGTGAATGTTTTCTGTGTTGTTCTATGATTCCGTATTTTGTTTCATATCTGTTCGGTGGAAAATCTGTTTTGGTTTTTGGTTTAGGTTCTTTTCATATCTCTTGCAAAGTTGGATGTCACGACGGCGACGAGGTTGGATCTCTTCAGCATCGACTGTTCTCAAAGGTTCTTCTTGTGTTTCAACTTTCAAAAGTCTTCTTTTTCTCTACTCGGGATCGAGGAGGCCACCATTATCTCCGAGGTGGAGATGCGTGGAGGTCTTCAAGGTCCTTTGGGATGTGATTCTGAGTGGGTGGCTTCAAGAGGTTGATGTTGATGAAATTTCAATTGTGGACGACAAGGTTGTGTTTTGGTTCCAGGGATGAGGAAGATGATGATTTGGTGCTGGGGGACGACACAATGTTACTGTAAACGGTTTCATCATTTTGGCGGTGGAGGTCGGTGATGCATTCGGCGATGCTAAGGTGATGAGGACAATTTCTATTTATGACTTGAAGACATGATGGCGGTGAAGGTGGTACGATGTTAGGCCGGTGTTTTGATGATGGCAGTGGGTTAGATTAGAGGTCTCCTCGTGATGAGGATTGAGGTGGGTAGGTCGTGGTTTGATGTTGAATTGGGTGGTTTGTCTGAATTTTTGTTTTGAAATTTGAATCTTCTATTTTGAATTTTGGATGATGGATATGGGGTTTTTAGCTTGAACTAGTTGCTCTTTCTTTTATGGTTCCCACATACCCAAAAGTGGCTTTTTTAAAATACAAAAAAATGGATTGTGGTATATAACTATAAAATACTATTTTTCAATGTAAATCAATAGACCATCTATAATTTGATCGATCACAAACATAGGAAAAAAATTATGCTTTTCATTATTAAATTTTCAATTCTGTATCCAATTTTGTTCAAATATACTAGTTTCATTTTGAATTCATCAGTTTTAACATTAGTTTTACCAAAAAACCCTTTTCACTTGGACACAGTAACTCAAAATATTATATGGTAAAACACCCACATATCTTTAATAAATCTATAATAAAGAATTAATCCAGATAAAGGGGTTTCCACTTTAAAATATAATTTCTTCAGTGAATACCTTTACACCACTTTTTAGAACAAAACATCTTTTTTCAAGGTCTTTGGTATAAAATGTACCCCACTAATTTCATACCCAGACCATATTATCAAATTTAAACACAGGTGATGAATAAACATTTATGTTATTCTTATGTGTTTTAATCACTAGTCATGATCTCATTAAACAATGAAACAATTTTTCTTTATACTCATTCAGTGCCCACTTATCATTATTCTATAAATAACAATGTTTTTAAATCATTAATATAATGTTTTATATATTTCAATGCCTGATTTATCTTATAAAAGATGTATAAATGTGCATGTAATATATTTTACCATGTCAGTGACTTTGTCATTAATCAACATATCCCTTTCCCCCAATACTGACTCACTCATAGTGAAATATAGGAAAAGAAATATTCTTTACATTAGAGAATTAATCTATATATAACATCATCACCTCCTTAAAAATATACTTTTCAATTATAGAGGCTTATGGTCATTATGAATTCTTAAAATAACACATCAATGTCTTTATATAACATTTAAAAGGATATATCCAATGTATGTATACATATCCATGTTGCTTCATTTCTCACACCAAATATCATATTTATTGTAACATGGTATAAAAAAATATGGTGGAAAGTACATTACCAGTTCATGAAGTATATCAATTTCATGATTATCTAACTGTCTTAATTAATTTGGACTCATCACATTAACAATAATGGAATCCGAAAAACACCATATCTTGATGATTTTCAGTATGATATGAATGGGTCATATTATATGTAATGAAACCGATACAAATTGATGCATCATAACATGAAAAACATGGAATTTAATTCCTATAAAAATTAAAACATATAATAATAAAAGAATTATTATATGAATAACACTGAGCCACCTTGATACCAAATAGTAACTAAAAAAGGTAATTTTATTCCTCCTAAATTATGTATGAAAATCTGGAGTAAAATATATTAATTTTCCTTTATGTGTGGGAGATAACTCCAAATGTATTCTAATTGATTGTAAGTCTAATATTTCATTAAAACCATCCTAAGACATAAAATTAATATCATAATAGGTTCTAATTAAACAATCATAGATATTCATCCTGACATGCATCAAATCAATGTTGTGTATGACCACATGATATATCCAATATATATGCTCAAAAAATATTGACCATTTCATTCATATAATTCTCTCATTATCATATCTTTTTATCTCTCATAATATAAAATCAATTTTTTTCTCCTTCTTAAAATACTGATTGGATTAAAAGGATTTAGATAAATATCAATTTTTTAGATCTAATGAATGTCTTGGTAATCATTGAAGAGAATGATCTATACAAAAAACCCTTTGATATCCCATGTACTTTATTTTTCTCCTGTGTTATAGTTAATAACATGAATTCTTTTCTTCATAAACTGGATTGGACTTATACACCTTAACAGTATATTGAAACAAATTTCTTTATGATGGGAGTTCATTTACAGTGAACATAATCATTTCATGCAATTTAAAATCTTTATTTTAATAATAATAGAACAATTTTATACCATCCTTCAAAAAGAGTTTCAAATATCTTTTAATGGGGAAAACTAAACATAAATACAATTTCCATGTTGTTTTTCTCAAGAAATCATTAATCCAAACATTATATATTTCCACTTATTACAAATTTCTTGGGACAAGTTTTTAATTACCAAAAAATAGGTGATAGACTATGTTGTCTATAAAGATTATAATGTAGATTTATATTATACGTGAATACTCTAACTATGATATTTCAAGATTTATTTCTGAATATAGGAAATTATCCATGAATTTTAATTAATTATGGGGAATTAACATGGTGATGTTATTTTCCATCAGATACTCATTTATATACATTTCATCCAAAACAAATTTTCTTCATTTTAATTTGAAAGAAAAATTACATATGGAATTATTAGATAATACCAAATTTCCTACGTATGAGTTTTGGTGCTAGGAATAATAGATAAATGAAGCAATGATTTTTCTTTTTACTTAAATTATGATGTCTTGCATTTAAGACACTCTACCTAACCTTCATATTCCATTCTATACAACACATGTTCATTGGAGCATGAATGTACCTTTTTATACACCAATCCCATCAAACATAATATTTTTACATCATAATATGAATATGGTAGATTGTTTTCTTCTTTAATTAGGTCTTCCAACATCTCATAAAACTACATAAAACTCTTGTCACACCATTAATTTTTATATTTCAAGTTAACCAAGCTCAAAACTGCTGATAAAACCATAAATTTACTACAAGCTAGAAACATGGGTTTTTTTAGCATCACCTTATAGGAACTCAATGATCCGTGTTTTTCAACTGCTTCAACTTCAATATCACGAATCATTTCTTTAATTTGACTACAATTATCTTTTTGAAAATCTATATCATAATTGAATCATAAATTATACACTATTTCAAAATGAAATATCCAAGGACTATAACATTGATTAAAACCATTGAAAATAAAATGATATTTAATTTCATTATTTCTCCATATTGTCAGATTTAAACACATCTTGCATGCATAGAAAAATAGGCCAAAATTTGGAACACTTGGTGTTAAAAATTCCAAGTAATTACTAACCACTTCTATATATTTATCAGTTATCCACTGTATAGTAATCCAACAAAAATTCATTATCCCATGTAGAAAATAATAGTTAAAAAATATAAGTTACTCTATTTTGAAATTGTAAATTCCAATTTACTTCAATAAAAAATTGATAAAATTTTTTTTAAAAAAAGAATAAGAGTAGTAATGAAAACAATTAGAAAAATAATAATTAAAATAGGAACAACAATTACTAATATACAGGAATAAAAGGTTATAAATTTAATAATATATATATATAATTATGTTTTCAAATTATTCCATTAATTAAAAATTTGTTAAATGTTCATATATATATATATCTATGTTTGTGTTTTATGATAAGGAAAAATTAATTATTTTATGATAAAAATGAATACACATATATTTTATTATATATATAGAAATAATATGTAAGTAGTTAGAAAAAAATATATTGTAATTTTTAAAATATTAAACAATATTTACACTAAAATTAATAATATATATTAATACTATTATTAATAATTTTAATAACGAATTTATATTATTAATAATATTAACACTCATATTAATAATCACTACACTAATAATACATTTTATAGTAATAATAATTATAATAACCAAGATTTATGTGTATATGGTGGTTCCCTAGGGGTAAAACTCATAATCCTATATACAAAACACCAGGGCTAGAATACTGTCAAGCCCCTTGGTGGATTTATGGTTTATGTAGTAATTTAGGCATGATGTGGGAAGGTGGTGATGCCGGAAGGATGATGCATACATGATCCTAGAAACGAAAATTGAGCCAAGTTTAAGGCCCACATGGCCTTGGGTCGATGGGTAATGTAATGGGTTTCCCTGTACCCAGATAAGAAGTGGTCTTTGATTTTATAATAAAAAAACGCTTCAGGCCCATCTTTAAAAAAAATAGTAACACTGATTTAGTATTTATATATATTTATTAAAATTTAAATAAACCAATTAAATGGAAATATATTTATATAAATATACACAATACCATTATGAAAACATATATTTTTTATATTGAAATATAATTTATAAAATAATAAATATATATTTTAATATATAAGATATATATCAATATATATATATATATGATAGGAAGAATAATATACTTTTCATAAATATCAATATCAATAATACATTATTCATATGTGTGTGTGTGTGATATATATAGGGGTTTACAAAACCTTAATTAATCTCTCTTTCTCTCTCTCTTTCTTTTCATGTTTGAAAATCAAATTGCAGTTACATAAAATTTTTTTCTGTAAAGTTGTCTCTCCATTGAAGATGACAGTTGGATAGAGTCATTTCACTACCATAGATCAGCATATGGGTAGTACTGGATTTTATTTGTGATAAGAAATGAGTGCTAATAATGGCCTCACCTTTATCAATGCTGATAAAGCTATACATCGATGTTTTGTAGATCTTATAAATGATAGGATTATTAACGCTATTTTTAGAAATAATTTTTTTTAATAAAAAATATTATTAGTTGGTATAAAATTATTAAATTTATATTCAAAAATAATTTTCATTTATATAAATTAAATAAAAAATGCATATTTATAATTAATATATACTTTTTAATATTTCAAATTTATATATTGTTTTTAAAAATGTTTTAATAAGATTATAATTAAATAAATATATATTTGAATAATTATAAAATTATAATAAATTTTATTAAATAATAAATAAATTTATTTTATTTGTAATTAGATATTTATAATTATATATTTGTATTTACATTTAAATATTTCTTTAAATATATATTTATAATTATAAATATATATTTATATGTATTCAAATAATTACATATTTAAATAAACTTTTGTCTCTAATGAATTTTGTTAATTAATATATTGATGTGTCAATATTTTTGACGAATGCATATGTTCTGTATTCATCATTAATATTCATGTATACAAAACACCATTATTATAATTCATGTTATCTATATATGTGATGACTATGATATATATTTTAATACGTATATGATTTTTTCATGTTATACCCATGAATCTATCATGTTCTCATAAATACTTATAAAATTATAATAAATATATTAAATATTAAATATATTAAATATAATTATAATTATAAACTTTTAATTATATATAAATACTTTTTAAATATATTTTTTTATAATTATAATTATGACTATATATATATTTTTTAATAATTACCAAATTAGATACATCTATTTTAATTATATATATATATATATATAATTATATACAAAGATTTCTAAATATATATATGTATACTTAAAATTATAATATATATATATATATATATATATATTTAAATAATTAAAAATTATAATAAATATATTAATTATACTTAAAATTTTATAATTATATATAATTATATAACTATATTTATACATATATATAAATATAAACTAATATTTTCAATTATAATTATAAATAAATATAGATATATTCAAATAATTATAAAATTATAATTAATTAATTAATTTTATATATTTATAAAATTATAATTACAAAAAAAATTATTTATTGTAATTATATAATTACTTAAATATATATATATTTATAAATATAAATATATTTATTTATTTATTATAATATATTAATTATAAATAAATATTTATTTATTTATAGTTATAATGATAAATAAATATAGATATTTCTAAATAAATATATAATTATAATAAATATATTTATTATATTTATAATTTTATAAATATATATAATAAATATATTAATTATATATATTATAAAATTAAAACATAAGAAATACATTTATTATAATTTTATAATTATTTAATGAAATATATTTAAATTTATAGATATACATATAAATAAAAATATATTTTTTTAAATAATTATAAAATTACAGTAAATATTTATATTATATATTTATAATTCTATATATTAATTCTATTAATTCTATATATAATATATATAATGATAAATATATATATATATAATATTTATAATTATATATATATATATTAGGTGATTGGGGGTACAATTACATTAAACACACACACAACAAACACATAGGCCAGAAAGGCAGGTCATACCCCCCCCCCAAGGGATAGCCCACACATGAGTCCTTACACATTTAATACATGGCCAGAAGGCCTAGTGAGTAGAAATCCAATTACATGGACCAAAGTCACACAATCTACCCAGAAGGCCTAGTGCCGCATCACACCTCCACCATGTTTACGTCACCATCTTCCTGCTTAATGCCTGCAATACCTCCTACTTGTGTCATGTCTTTGTCACCGTCTGCCCGCGTCATGTATGTGTCACGGTCTGCCAACCAATTTTTTTAATATATATATTAGGTGCATGGGGTACAGTTACATCAAACACACACAATTTATAATTATGTAAATATATATAATTATGTAAATATATTTATTCAAAATATAAATATATAAATATAAATATATAAATATAAATATAAATATATAATATTTATTTATTTATAGTTATAATAATAAATAAATACATATTTATTTGTCATATATATAATTTTATAAAAATATATAATCATATAAAAAATTTATCAACATTATATCCTTATTATAACTTTTTTAGCGCTGATTATGATACACATTTATCAGTTCCAAAAAAGAAAGATAGATATTGACTTTATCATCGTTGTATTTTCAGCGCTAATAAAGACACCGTTTTGATCACTTTTTTAGCATTGATAAATGTAGTTTTTATCACTACTTTTTATTTTATCATTGATAAAACATATCTTTATAAACACTTTTTCAGTAGCACTGATAAAATAGTTACTCGATTTTATAAATGAACCCAAAAAGTCAGCTTCTCTCTTACGCACATTGAAGCTTTCACAGAACTGTTTATCTCTCGTGCCACTGCTCTGGATGTCGCCGCTCTCGATATCACCACTCTTGGTTCTCTACTTGTTAATGATACTCTAGAAGTCCTAGTCTCCACCACCACTCTACCCTCATCTTCTCACCAACAACTCTCTACCCATCTCTCTCTACTCACCTCTCTCATTTATTCCCCTCTTGTCGCCGCCTATCTCTCGGGTGCTCTCACTGCCATCACTCTTTCCACCATCGTTCCCTACTATACCCTCACTACCTAGAAATATTTTTTCCTTTGTTAATGAAACAAAAGGTAAGGGTTGACCATTTTTCTTCTGATTTCATTATATCTAGGTAATTTGAATAGTTTTTTGAGATCCATTCATACTATATTTTAATTTATGGACCATTGTCTATTGGTTTGTGATAGGTTACCCCATGTGTTTTCCATTGATATTGAGAACTATTATTTTTTTCAAGTTTAACTCCATGTCATGTATATCAATTAATAACATTAACTGTTTTTTGTGTTATTGTAAAGGTAAATCATGTTTTATGTGATTTTGATTTCAATTCCAAGGACTTATCAATTGTTAATTCTCAATAAGAATAATATTTTTACTTTTTATTTCAATAAATAATTGAAATTTGAAGAACTGAAAAAAATCATGATTTTCTTAAAATAAAATGTGAGGTTTAAATAATTATTTTTCATTTGAAATCTGTTGTAATCACCAACTTTATGTTCTAAAAATTAATCCTGAGTTAATTGGATTTCAAAAAAGTGTTGGGGTAATTTGAATTTGTTTAAAATGTAAAAAATGTAGTTTTATTTTTTAATTGGTGAGTTAACCCTGGTGATCTATATATAAAACCAAGTTTTTATCATTGGTTAGTTTTTAAATCAATGGTTTGGGGTGTTTAAATATTTTATGATTTCTAAATGAGTGGGATTATTTTAAAAGGGTGTGTTTTCCCTTTTTTATGTGATTTTGAATCTTACTGTGTCTCTAAATGTTTTTCAATGGCGATTTGAAGGGTAGTGCAGATTACCATTTGAGTTTAAAATGTGTTTTTTTAAAAATTGGTCACAAAAGTATAATGAGATGGATTTTATAAATGATACAATGGATTAGAATTCCAATCATGTTTTGAAAAGAAGGCCCATTTGAAACTTTTCGAAAAATGAGTTTTCAAATATTTTGTGATACCCACTTTAGACCCTTTGATTCTTGTATGATCATTGTAGCTTGTGATCCCATGTTGGGATTTTTATTATTGATTAATTTTATATGTTGTTTATGTTTGATGTATATGGGAATACATCTTATAAAAGAAAAAGGTGAGGCCAAAGACATTTTAAATTCTTTTCATGTAATGCATGTAGTTTTTTGACTATGGTCACCTCTATTTGACTCATAATGGGAGTCTTAGGTAGATATTATGTGAGTCTTGTGTGGGAAAACCCTAGTGTGATAGTGGGATGAATGGGGAAGCATTTTCTTCCAACTCTAATATGGTAATACTCAAATTAATATGAGTACCTGATGCTAGTAGGCTATTTTTATATGATCTCATGGGTGATGGTATCCCAAAGAAATTATCTTTATTTATCCCAAGGATAAAAGAATTCTAGGGATAACACTATCCTTGATTCCATGGAATAATTCATTCTAGGTACACTATCTTGGTGTATTTTGATGAAAGAACTAGGGGCGTGGAAATGTTTAGTTTTGAAAACCTCGTTTCTTTATCTCCAGTTCAAGTCCATTTATTAATATATTCTATAAACGATTCTCATGACTCTAGAATCCCTTTTTGTATCATTTGAAGGATTTATCTCCCTGTTTACAATAATCCCCTACTAATTATGTTATTTTTTGGCATATATTTTCCTATAATTTTCCCTATGTTTTACAACATTACATAGTGGTGCTTTAAAGTATTTTTTAGTCCTTCTTTGTATGGTTTACTTTTCATATTTTCGGAAAAAGTATTGTGAATGGTTTTTAATGAAGGAATAAAGGAAAATGTTATTTCAAAGTATTTTCAAAAAAAATTAATGAGTTTGAAAAAACTTTTCAAATGATAAAAGATTGAATGGATTGTATTGAATGATGAAATAAAAATATGAGTGATTGTTTTCATTCAATGAAAATCAATGAAAAATCTTTTTGACACACTTCTTTGTGTTACTTCTTATTTGGTTAAACATTATAGAAAATTTTTATTCTTTTTATGTATTTAAAACTTGATTTTTTATGATATTATAAAAATGTGATCTCATAGATTAAGTAAGTTGTGGTGACCTAGTGTACTTTTAGATCATTCCTATATTTTATAGGTTCCTGTTTATTATGGATTGTTTCACATCCTTTGTATCTTATAAGAGGGATATATTATTGAATAATGACCATAGTTAAAAATATTTTTTAATTTATTTTGTTAAATCTTAATATAACTGAATCAAATAAAATGGCAATGAAAAAATAATGTATGCATGCCGATTGTATGATGAAAGAGTAAGAAGATTGAGTGAAAGATTTCATCATGTTAGAAAAAGATCATGCATGTGGGCCTTCTCAAATCCTTTTTCCATGTTTACGTTGTTTTTATTCAAGACTAATTATTCCACAAGAGTTGGAAAAAATGTTACCTATCATAGAATTGATCAAATTTATAAATGTTGGAATTAACATGTGAAAAATAGAATGTTACTAGGGGATGAGATAGAACTGCATGTTATAGATCGTCGAATATGATTACAAGTGGGCAAAATGAATAAGATCATATTAAGGATGTGATTACAGATGTGAATGATAATGAAGTTTGTATTAAGGAAATGGCATGGAAAGTTGAAGAATAACTTTTTGATTGTCCAAAATTGATTGATAAGTTAAAGATATTTGGAGAGACTCCATTGTATTTTGGTGGCACTAAATATACAGCATTGTCCATTGTACAAGGGATAAATAATTTGAAATTAGGAAATAGATTTATTGACTCCAGTATTATAGAACTAATTTATCTCTTGAATGACATGCTCCCATAATATAATGTGCTATCTACCTGAATATATGAAAAAAATGAATGCTATTCTCAATGGGTATGATCTCTGAAAGAATATAATCCTCCCAGAATGACTGTATACTATTTCAAAAAGACCACAAATCACTTACAGAATTTATAAAGTGTGGTTCTTCTCGAAACAAGAAGGATAAAGCTGGTCCTATGAAATTTGTATGGTACTTTCCAACCATTACAAGTTTTAGGTTCCTATATGTAAGTGAAACTACAATATGATAATTGACATAAAACACAGATTCAGTAAATAAATATGGGAAACTAAATCTCCCAGAAGACTCTCCTTAGTGGAAACGAATTAATAATGAGTTTCCTAAATTTAAAAATGAGGGGAGAAACATTTTTCTTGTGTAATCTATAGATGGACTGAATCATTTGGGTTTTCAAATAAGCACTCAGAGTACATGGTCGGTTATGTTTTTAAATTATAACATTCCACCATGGTTATGCATGAAACAAAAATACATCATGATATACATGTTTATATTAGGACCAATACAACTGTGTAATGATATTGATGTTTCTTTGGATCCCCTTCTAGGAGATTTGAAATTATTATGGGATCCAAGTGTTAGGTTGTATGATGCCTAAAAAGATAATGATTTCACATTGAGAGCAATGTTATAGGATATGATAAATAAATTTCTTTCTAATAGAAAGTTTTTAGGATATATCATTAAAGTAAATCAAGGGTGTCCCATTTTTGAACAAGGTACATAGTCAATTGGGTTGAAACATTCATCAAATACTATTTTTCTCGGAAATCATATATCTCTACCCTAATAGAATAAGTATCGATCTTGGATGGAATAATTCTATGGATGTTTAAAAGAATGTAGAAAACCATCTTCACTAAGAAGTGATAAAATATTTGAGAAATTAAAAGATGTGGAAACTACATTGGGTGAACAATTTTTGAAAAACCTTATAAAAACCGACTGGAAAATGAAATCAGTTTTTTTAATTACCATACTCTAATTTTTTATATGTCAAAAATTTTCTTGATGTTATTCATGTAGAAACAATGTATTTGATAGTTTCATTGACACCTCGCTAAATGCACCTGAAAAAAATGAAGGTTGAAATTAAGGCTTGGTTGGACATGGTTGATGAGGGAAAATGAGAAGAATTTGTGCTGATGAAGAATGAAAAAAGAACATTTCTTTCTCCAACTACTTACACTCATTCCAGGAAGGAGAGATATAAGTTTAGAAACATCTTGAATGACATAGAGGTTATGTAGGGGTATTCATCGAAAATCAAGAATATTGTGTCAATTTCCGATTTATAGTTAAAGTGTCTAAAATCACATGACTGACATGTTTTGATGTAAGATCATATTCCTGTGGCTTTATATTTAATTTTTTCCCAAGAATTTATATCATACATTGACCATGATCAATTTATTTTTAAAAATCTATATACATAAATGTTACAGAACCGATGAAATTCTCGACTCTCTTTAGATAAACGTCCTTCGTATTAGTTAAATTTGAATTTTTCTCCCCAGTAGCATTCTATGATACGATGGTTCACTTGGTGAGAGAATCATGACTACATGTTCCTGTACAATATAGATGGATGTACCCAATTGAATGACATATGAATATTTTAAAAAGGTATGTCAAAAATCGAAGTCGTCAAGAGGGTTGTATTATGGAGTGATATATTATTGTGGAATCTATTTAATTCTTTACTAATTACCTATCTGGTTTGGAATAAATTGGTCTACTAAAATATAGTCACAGTGGGGACTTTAGGGTGAAGGAATTTCTAGAAGAGAAGTTTTTACAATCAAAATTACAGATTGGGAGTAGGACTGGCTTTATTTTTTGCATAACAGTTTGGAGGTTTTCCCATATGTTGAATCTCACAAAGCATTTCATAGGAATTTTAATTCATTAAGGGTTGAAATATGGATATCAAATACACATACTCAAGATTTTATAGGATGGTTTCTCGACCATATTTTTAAGGATTCATATGAAAATCATGATTCAATTTTAGAATGACTTCGATATCTAGAAAGAGGACCAAGTGTGTATGTATTGTCTTCAAATGATTATCGTATTAATGGTTATATATTCTATATAAATGAACATGATGAAGACAGTACCAAGAGAAATAGTGGAGTTACACTTGTGGCTAAAACAATCCATGTTTCTTGTACTAATGAAAGAAGTACAATTTATGTGAATATTTGATACATTGGAATCATCAAAAAATATGGGAGTTGGATTATAAAATATTTAAAGTGACGATTTTTCAATTCAAGTGGTTTGATAATAAGAATGCCATGAAAATTTATGAATTGTGATTTTTGAACAAGGATTTTGGTAAGGAAGGGTACAATGAAAACCCATTTATAATGGAATTACTGTAAGTAAAACTATTTATGTTCCAAAAAACACTAACCGAAAATGGTCAACTATTCAATTATCAACCAAAACCGTTGAATGGTCAAATAAAAATTCAACTATGTGTGACCCATTAATTGGGTCATCACAATCATTTTTCAGCATTCCCAATGTATATGGGGTCTTGTATGTCATATGAGTCCTTAATAAAGGTATTTGGATACTCAATAGAGGAGTAAAATCACTTCTGCCTTTGAAAAACGAGATTCCAATAATATGGTTATATTTCTTTGTAATATATAATCTGTTACCTCTTGTTATTATATATATGAGGATATATTTATGTAATAAAAGTTAAATGTTAAACCACCTATATATATAATTACTTCTACAAGTTCTGGTTCTCCCAATCCTGAGGGAAAACAGATCCCCTAAGATGATGTTGCTTCTAGTGTGGAGGAACAATGAAATTCGACACATGATGGTGATACAAATAAAAAGAAATAGTAGGTTTCTCAACCTATTATTTCACTTAGTGAGGAGTTAAAATTACTTTTTGTACATGTAGATGCAACTATTGCAGTGGAACAACATATTTATGATGTTGAATCTGAGCAAATGGTAGGTGATGAAGGACTGGTGATTTAGAAAAGATTGTAGTTCCATTGTTTGATGATGTTATTAAAAATCATTAAAGAGAACATCAAATACCTAAAATTTGAGGCCAGATTTAATGCATGAGACCAACATGTTAACCCCAACAATTCCATATTCACTATTTAAATAGAGATCATCACTCGAAAACCTATGATAATTAAAACAATTATTTACTCTTAGTCATCCCTAATACAATTAATTTATTGGAGAATAATTCCACAAGAAATATGTATTAATTTTTTATGGAAGGATTCATAAATTCTATTTCAAAATTATAATGATTCATCATCTAAAATATGTTGAATACAAAATAAATATTCACACACCACTTATGTATGCACACTTTATAACCTAAAAAGTGTGGGGTGAGTTTACTTTTCCTTGTGCTAAGCTATTTTTCATGTACTTTTCAGGATGGTAATACATTTCAAGATAGTATATATATTCATAAGTTTGATCGATAATTTTCATTGGAAATGGAGACCAAGTGATAAAAATATGGAATGAGTAAAAGAACCAATGTTCCCCTACTATAAAGAAAATATGGCGTATGCTTCTCTTGAAAAAAATGGTACATATTTTTAATCATCCGTAATAATTTTATGTGACATTAACCAACACCATAATTTTGTTCCTCTATCTATATAAAGATTTATGATTCCAAATCAAAACCACATCCATACCACACAATGTGCTATAGAAGTAGGCATGTGAAAATAAATATGGGATACTAATAGATGGAAACACACACAAAATGTGGGAAACATGTGTAAGTATGACATAATAAAAAAAAATTATTTAAATAAATATTATATAACAAATATTACTTATTTTATTATATTTTATATATGAAATGGTCCATTGAATAATCAAAATCTGTGCTGGATGAAGACCTAATATCGGTGGCCTTGATGGGTCTAGAACAATATTGTTGCATGATAGGTGTGGGATTTGGGGTGACAACCCAAACTTATTTTGAGAAAAAAAATATAAGCGGATAAAGATACAAAAGAGGAAAATGAAATCAAGATTATCTTTCCTTGAAAAAAAATACATTGGAAGTCTGAGTTGCTAGAAAATGTTATCGGGGGATGAAAATATAAGAAAAAAATCAGGAACTACCATTAGGTGAAGATCCCCCACCACCTAATTCTTTGAGGTGATCCATTCCCCTCAAACATATATCTAAGTAGAGGTAATCAATATTTTAATAATTTTTTCTATGGAATGTGAATCAAGAAGACACTAATTCTTTCCTATGCTAAAAATATATAGCATGAAAATGAATGTGATTTATATTTTTCAACACCCACCCATCACCTTGTAGTAAGGTTTATGGTCTTCAATATTCAATACGGCATGCTACACAACAAACCACTTCAAATAGGTCATCTGAGAGTGTCGATTATCATAGCTTGGGATCCGAGTGATGATCTAACTGTTCCAATTGATGATGAAGATATTCAAAAGGTTAACCATGTTGTTGTAACTTTAATCACATGACTATCAAATCTTGTAAAAAACATTATGACAATGAGGATTTATTTCCAATTTATTTTCCATGAAAAACCTTAAATTGTTAATAAAAAAATGTCTAAACTGGTAAATGTTATTATATATGGACAAAGGGAAGGGGGTGAAACGAAAGTTAGGATAAAAAACATCTAAATTATCAACCAACCGACCAAAAATATCTTCTATGTGATCCTTCCCTCCCCATTGAATATCCACATTTACAAACATTGAGGTTTCATGCAGATACAAAGTTACAAAGTGGTAGTAGTCATGAAGTTGATTTTTATTAAAAAATGTATGAAGAGGAAGGTTCTGACTAATATTTATTTTGAGAATATAAATGAAATCATCAACAATGAATGGCTAGGAGCCTCAGTTGAAAATTTATACATGAGGTATGATTTCATGATTTAATTTTCTAAAAGATGATATAATATTTTAATTATGGCTAAATAAATTTAATAATATTTTCAGGCGTATATATTAGAACCAAATTAATGGATTTCTATAAGAAAAAATTGGAAACAATAGTCCTCACACTACCATTTTCGAACAAAAAAATAGAATCCGAAAAATGGATTAAATAGTGGAAAAATCAACCAATTTTTTTGAAAGAAAACTTGGGGATGACATACTCTTATTAATATCAATTAAGCAGGGGTAAAACACTACTATTTAATTATATTAAATATATTTTCATTTCATTCATTACATATTCCTTTTTGTGTTTTTAGGAAACATTGTATGTCCATTATAGTCAATTTTAATACTCTAATATTTTATTTCCTAGATTCACTGCTAGGATTCCCAATAAACCAACCACACATGATGGCATTTTTTTATTTTTAATACACTAAATAAATGTTTTAGAACTAAAATTCATGTTATATTATTTATATTAAAATTTAATTAATATTATATTATTACAGGGTTCCATGTAAATATCGTCAAAATCATGGCATGGGGACAAGGATAGTGCATAAGGTCTCTAACATGTTATAAAACTAGATAAGTATTAGGGTATATATAATAATATTTTACTACCCAAATACCTATCAAAACAAATTATTTATTTTCTTTAAAGATTCTACAGTGTCTGGAACAAACAAATGGTAAATATTATGGTTATTATGTTTGTAAATTTATGAGACAAACCATATTCCATCAAAAAACACACAATCCTAAAGGGGATTTTTAAAAGTTAATTACTATTTCATTTAAAATATTTATTAACACATTGGGTATATATATTTTTCCAATAATATTAATACTGTGGAAAATCATATTTAGAAGATGATATACATTTTCAATGAATTTAATAGGAATCATAGCTGGTCATAGAATGCACACAAATTGAATGAAGATGTGACATTCATAGAAGTAATAGATATTTTCATATTTATGTTTAATTTTTTTCTTTTTAGTATTACACACATAAGAATTTTTTTTCTTATATAGCTAAATTCCTTTCATATTTATGGGTCAATAATGTATAAAACCATCATGAAAATGTAAATTCCTACTACATATTTAATTGATTTATTCATCATTTTAACTATTTTTTATGAGTTATTTTCCATATCATATTTATCTAATAATTATTTAGTTGTTTTATCATATAGTTTTGGAATTCATATTTTTCTTCCAACTATATAAAACAATCCATAAATGATATAACATCGTACTTTTTGCCAATTTTACCACGCTTTCGATAGTTTTTCTTTATAGATCTTCCAAAACAGCAAATTGGTTCAATATTTTTACCTGAAAAACCGTTCTTCAATCAATATGAAGTGTTGTATGTTCAATAAGTAAATAAGATGGTAATAATGGTAAAATTTTTAATTATGATTTTTTTAGTCTTTAGGACGTGTAGGAGTCAGAAACAGCTTAATCTGACACACAGTGTGAATGGTATGACTCAAGTTGTGTCTTTTTATTTAAAATTGAAATTAATTATCGTAAAATAGACAAATTACATACTCAAAACTAAAAAAATGCATTCATATTATTTTTAAGATTTATAAAAAATATCCATAAGACATTTTAGACCTCTTGAAATCAACTACACCTCAATCTGATGCAAGGTGTGACCAGTATGACTCAATTTGTCAGTTATCAGTTTAAAATAAACATTTTAGTTCACAATATGTCACTCAATGAAAACCGAGAAAAAATTTTAATATTACCTTGATAACGTAGGAAAGTGATTCATATATCATTTTTTATGTTTAATAATGGGTCTCATGTCAAGCTGATACAAGATGAAACCAGTGAGAGTCAAAGTGTGTGTTTTCATTTTAAAATGAAATTATAGTAAAAATTACAAGTGGGATACTGAAAACCAATAAAACATATTGATTTTGATTTTATACTTTATTAAAATTATCTAGGATTCATTTGAGACATTTATTAATCAGTCGCACCTCAATCTGATGCACGGTGTGATAGATATGACTCTATGTACGACCTTTTATTTAAAATTGAAATCAATTTTAGTAAAAAGGAACAATCAAAGTACTAAAAACTAAGGAAACAAATTATTATTGTTTTAATACATTTAATAAATGACCCATGAGTCATCTAGGATGTGTAGGAATCAACCACACCCTAATTTGGGGAACATGGTGAACTGTATAAATCCAAGTACATCTTTTTTATTGAAAATTAACACCAAATTTTGTAAAAATGACTACTAACCTACTAAAAACTAAGAAAACACATTAATATTTTTCTAATACTTCAGTAAAATGATCCATGGGTAATATTAGATGTTTCGGGATCAACCACACCTCATTCTGATGCACAGTGTGTCCAATATGACTCCAAGTACGTCTTTTGATTTTAAATTGACATCAATTTTAGTAAAAAGGAACAAGTGACATACTAAAAACCCAAAAAACACATTAATATTATTATGAATCCTAATGGAAACAATTCATTAGTAGTTTTGGATGTTTATGAATCATCCTAAACTTAATCTGTGGAACGGTGTGACTAGTATGACTCCTTGTGCGTCTTTTTTTATTTCAATTTTTTATCAAATTTTAGTAAAAAGGATAATTGAACTTCTCAAAACCAACAAAATGAATTAATTTTTTCTTGATAATTTAATAAAATGATCCATGATTCATTTGGTAAATGTAGAAATCAGGTACACCCCAATCTGATGCACATGGTGAATGGTATGACTTCTATAATTCCATTCTTATTTAAAATTAACATCAATTTTAGAAAAAAGGAAAATGTGACATAATGAAAACCAAAAAATAGATTCTTATTTATTTAATAAATTAGATAACTGATCCATGATTCATTTTAGTTGTTTAGGAATTATCCACACCTCAATATGAGGCAAGATGTGACCGGTAAGACTCTAAGGGCATCTTTTTTATTTATAATTTACATCAGTTTGTGTAAAAATAGAAAATAAACAACTCAAGACTGAAAAAACACATTCTGATTGTTTTTATGCATTAGTAAAACAATACATGAGTCATTTTAGATTGTTAAGAATATGGTGATCCTCAATCTGTCCCACGGTCTGACCGTTATGACTCCAAGTGCATCTTATTCTTTAAATTCACCTCAATTATAGGAAAAGGAAGAAGTGGCCCATTGAAAACTAAGGAATCACATTCTAATTATTTTGATACATTATTTTAATGATACATGAGTCATTTGGGATTCATAGTAATCATCCTTACCTTAATTCAAGGCATGGTGTGATCAGTATGACTCAAATTCTGTCTTTTTTATTTAAATTGACATCAATTTTATTAAAAATGATAACTAACCTACTCAATACCAAGAAAATGAATTCATATTGTTTAATTACATTAAGAAAATGATCCATAATTCATTTTTGATGTGTAGGAATAAACTTCACCTCAGTCTAACGCATGGTTTGACCGGTATGACTCTGGGTTTGTTTTTCATTTAAAATTGACTTTAATATTACCAAAAAGAGTATGTTACACACTAGAAACCAAGTAAATGAATTTGGATTGTATTAATACTTTATAAAAATGTTCCATTAGTGATTTGAGACATAAATAAATTAGTTGAACCTCAATCTAATGCACGATGTGATCTGTATGACTCCAAGTGAGTCTTTTTATTTAAAATTGACATCAATTTTAGTAAATAAGAAAAATAACCCACTCAATACCGAGAATATGCATTTGGATTATTTTGATAATTTTGAATAATGATCCATCGGTCAGTTGATATGTTTAGGTATTAGTAGCACTTCAATCCGACACACGGTGTGACTAGTATAACTCAAAGTGCATATTTTAATTTAAAATTGACATCAATTTTCAATGAAAGGACAACAGACCTATTCAAAACCAAGAAAATTCAATCTTATTGTTTTCATGATTTATAAATATTATCCACACATCATTTTTTATGTGTAGGAATCAACCATACATCAATAATAAGCACAATGTGATTGTTATGACTCCAATTGCATCTTTTTATTTTAAACTAAGAATAATTTTAGAAAAAGGAACAAGTGACATACTAAAAACCAAGAAAACACATTCTAGTTCGTTTTATAATTTATCAAAAAATACCAGCAGTCATTTTTGATGAGTAGGAATCACCGTTACATCAATCTGATACTTGATGTGGCCAGTATGACAAAAAGTGTCCATTATTAGATTGAAATTTAAATATTTGTTTAAAAATGATTCAATAATTCAAAACCTAAAAATGCACTTTTATTGTCCTGATAATTTAGTAAATCAACTCATAATTCATTTTTGACATGTTGGAAGCAGTTTCATATCAAACTGAAACACAATGTTACCACTATGAATAAATGTGTGTGTTTCTAGTTTTAATTGACATTTTAGAAGAAAACAAAAGTGTTATTTTGAAATTCAAGAAAATTCATTCATATTGTTTTGATACATTTTTACAATGATCCATAAGTAATTTTTGACATATTGGAATTAGTCTCACCTCAATCCCATGCACTTTGTGACTAGAACAACATCCAATGTGTTATTTTTTTTTAAAATTGACATTAATTTCTTCAAAAGAATAAGTAACATGCTCAAAACATATAAAACACATTCGAATTGTTATGATAATTGAGGACAACAATTCATAACTAATTTGTGACGTGTTGTAACCAATTGAACCTCAACAAAAAGAACGGTTTGACCAATATAAATATAGGTGTATATTTTTATTTGAAGTTAACATTTATTAATGTATTCATTCGTATTAATGATTAAATTATTTCATTATAATACTAATAACAAAATATATTTTTTCTTATATAGGTGAATTAATCTTCTCAAGTTGAGGTGATTTTATTAGCAAGAAATACCATGGGAAGACCTTTTGATAGGGGATCACAGGTGACAAAGATGAACATTAATTTTTTAAATTGTTTTTGGATTGTAATTGTAAATGTATTTATAAAAAAACAATGATTGAAATATATATGGTAGTGTTTTTTTATTTTTGATGTAAGATTT
This sequence comes from Viscum album, assembly GCA_963277665.1. NCBI lineage: Eukaryota > Viridiplantae > Streptophyta > Magnoliopsida > Santalales > Viscaceae > Viscum > Viscum album. The sequence goes on from OY728133.1 coordinate 499,500,049, forward strand.
ATTTCCCTTAGAAATATATTTTATGTATAGGTTACATGAGGTTTCTATAGTGTGTTGTTATAAAAACAACACAATGCCACAGATGGAGACTTTAACAGTGTTATATATAGTACTAATAAAGGGACCCTCCTCCCTTTAACGGTGCTGAGAGTAACAATTATTTTTAGTACTATTAAAAGACTTTTTGTACTCTGTTAAAGGTAATATATATATTAGTGTTTTTTCCTTCCTTTGTGTCACCTCTCTTAGCCATGTGATCACTCTTTCATTGAAAGTCGTCGGGTGCCTTACCCCAAATTGATTATTTTTGGTAGCTTGGTAGAATGCCTTCCCCCTGAAACCAATGTATTTCACCTAAAACATTTACCTATGGAAACCTAAAGAGGGGTAGGTTTGGGTTTTGAAATCCTAAAATAATGATACATAACACACTACCAAACCACCCACTTGCAGAACAATTCACAACGTGATTCATAAATATTAATTGATATATAAATAATCAATTTATGTCATCTGGGTTTATACAAATTATCCAAAATCCTGAATGATTACTAATTTTAAAACCATTCATGAATCAATGAATTAAATGTAAGAAATATATATTTTGTAGAAATAATTAAACAACATTTTGAATAAAAATACATGTTTACAATTGGAGGATTTGTACAGAACTTTAGTATTATTATAGCACAATAGCTATGTGGGTGATTTATACGCACTGTATTAGCAATACTAAAAAATCATCTTTAACGACATGCAAAAAGGGTTTTAAAATCTTTAAAACTAATAGCTTCCTTAAATTCCCTTAAAAAGGGATAACATTTATGAGTGCCAAAAAAGAACTGATAAATGGCCTTTTATTTGTGCTAAACACACTGAAAAAAGGATCTTTTATGAGTTGTTTTTTAGAAATGTTAAAATATCCATTTATCTGTGTGAAAAAAGTGATGATAAAATTGAAAAATATCATTTTTTTAAAACATTGCAACAAATTTGGAGGGTGTACCACCCAATTTTATCAGATCTTTAATAACAATTTTAATTTCATTCATTTATCCCCCTACCAATTTTTTAATTAGTGAAATACCACCTTAGTACATGCTCGCGCACTACTTCCTGGTTCTGAACCTGAGACCCCCTTCATTCATCCGTCCCTTTACCATTAGTTTATATTATCATGTTATGATTTTCTAATATATCTATTTATTCATATATATTTCATCTCAATTTTTATCCCTATATATAAATATATATTTATATATATTTATTAATATAATTATTTTTAAATACATTTATAAATTTTGTTTTGTGTGTGTGTTTATGTGTTTACAAATACATACATTCACACATAATATATTATGTGTGTGTCTATAAACTTAATTATACATATTTATATTTATTGACATATATTTTATATTAATATTTATATAAATATATTGGGATATATAGAAAAATATATATCACTTAGTTTATACACACGCACAACTATATTTATATATATATACATTATATATACATTAAGTTTATATATATATATAAATATTCATATATTTTTATTTTAAATAAAGTAGATATTATTTTTTATTTATATATTTTTACAAATTATTAAAATATTTTATACGTACATATGTATACATATTTATTTTTAAAATTTAATTTTAATGTTTGGATATATAAAAATATGTATATATGTATATATATTTAATTATAAATAATATTAAATTATGAAAAATGAAAAAATTTGAACATCATAATATACTTCTAAGTGTAATACTTGAAAATGAATTGATTCTATACAAAAAGGTAATAAAAATATCCCCTTAAATGAAGATGAAATTCTATCAAATGTTAAAAAAATTGGGGTATCCCGACAGAAAATTCAATTTTAGAGGCCTTACGGGACCTTTTTACCCAAAAAATGATGATTAGGGTTCCCCTTGATCTTCATAGTGTATACAATTTTTAGAAAATCAATTTTAAATTGGGTCGAGCTCAAATGGAAATCTTAATCAAAAGTTATGATCATTTGAAGTTTAAGTCAAGATTTCATATTATTCTAGACTGTTTATTAATTTTTTGATTTTTCTGTCTTCAAATAATTAATAAATAACTATTACTCGATAATAATTAGAAAATTATTAATTAATATTATCTTTAGTTATTTTATATATCAATTTCCACCAAATATCTTATATATTAAGTGTGATTACATATTTATTATTATTTTAATAGATATTATAAAATATGTTATATTTATATCAATATAAATATATTTTTATATTAATATAAAATTTTTAATTATATAATACTTTTTTAGGAAATATACATTTTATCATCGCTAAAAAAGTGGTTTCAATGTAGATAAATGATATACTTTCATCAAGGCTATGAAAAGAATCGTTACAAGAACCCTTTATTAGCGCTAAAAAATTCTAAAATAATGGGTAACTATTATCAGATATTTTTTTAACACTGATAAAATATGCTTTCATCAGCTCCTTTTTTAGCACTGGTAAAGGGTGGCACTTCATAAGGTCGAATCTATGTTAGTGATGGGTATTGTAGCTGTGATAATATTCATCTTTCTAAGGATTTTAGACCGCGTATCTAGGCCATCATTCCACCGACTGTAATACCACTAAAATTTAGTTTAAAATAATAATAATATTGATAGATTTCTTAACACATAGAACTTGGATTTATGTAGATAACGATATTGTAAAATAATATTATTAACTAAATATAACCATTATCGTGATGTCCCGGCCTGGGTGCCACACACCGATGCCCTGATCTGGTTAGTCACATGACCTGAGAAGCACATCCCTTATGCCAAAGGCGATCAAATAGAATTGAGATTCAAATATATCACTATGGGGAGAGTATACCCTATTTATCAATGTAACACAACAATGGAAATAACAAAGAAATAACTAATAGACAATAACCAACAACCAAAATAATAAAACAACCAGAACAACATGTATCACATGATGATCAAAAATAAAAAACAATATCCATAACTAAACAGTATATATGTCCTTCCAAATAAGTGTCAAGTGTCAAAATTAATACAAAAAATAAATACCTTGATAACTCCCCTAAGAGGGTCCCGACAACAAGCCCAATTCCCTCATCCACACTCCATCCCGACTCATCCATTTAACATAGGGACCTTTCCATTATCTGGTACTATAAACATTAAGTCTATTATAGTATTGAATAGGATGTCTGAAGAGGGTATGAGTACAGCTCAGTAGACAACCACCAATGCCTTCAAAACAATATCCAATCAATAATAGTGTATGCAATTATATGAAGAATACAGTACAATGTATAATGTAAACAATTATCATATTTTTTTATTCTTTAATTCACCACATCAATTTATTTGTTCACTAAGACACTGATACTATCAATACCTACTTCGGTCCATGCCAGAGTCAAAACTATGCCCACAAAATATCACATATCATAGTGCCATGGTTATAATTTATCATTTAATTCCAAAACAAATCAAGGCCAATTGAAACCATAATCCAATGCCAATATCATGGGTGTATAACATCATGTCTACTGCCCCATGGGTATTTGGATAATATGTCATTGTCCCACACCCTAATGTCACATGGGTATTTAGAGACTCGGTCCATGACCCACACATGCTATTACATATGGGTATTTGGAGCCTCAGTCTGCATCCCACACTCATCATCATATATGAGTATCTGGAGCCTCATTCTGTGTCCCACACTCCTTATCACATATATCACAATATCACCCAAGTTAAAATTTCATATACATCAAGGTTATGCATCACTAACCATCTTGTCAAACATACTAGTTCAAGTGTACATTTTCAATTTGTCACAATAACCATATTTCTTCATTTCAATAAGAAGGAATAATATGAACAATTCATCATCAAACACATTGTCAATGCTTAATCAAATAACCCACTAACCCTTTAAGGTTAGGACAAAAATCACTCTATTTCAATTATCAATTAAATCCCTATCTCCAAAATTAAAAAATTACAAAATCCCATTTAATGGACTAATTTCTCAATCCCAATATCCCATCAATTCCTTAATCACATTATTCCATTAATTAGTTTACCAATTAATTATTCCAAAATCAACCAATTTCAATTTTCTCTAATTCAACCCAATTTATTATCACTTGGAAATTCAATTAATCAATTCCATGATTCGATAAATAAATTGATCAATTGATTAATTCAATTCAAGAATCAATTTACAAATATACTAATTGAGTTCCCATCATATATATACACAATTCAAATTCAAGACTATGGGAATTGAATTTGGACCATCTACCTTGTGATAATTAATTGATGCTTGGAAACAGAAATCCCAAAATTGAAGTTGAAAAACCAAGATCATTTAGATTAATGAGATATAGATACCAATCCTTTATCCGAAATGAAGTCGATTAGATCCATAGAAACCTATATCTGAATCTATTACCAATGGAGTGAAACCTCCATTCAAATTACGATAGAAAGACAAGATAGTGGAAGGAAATCAATTGGGATGAGATCTCTTACTAGTATAGGTAATGATATGTCAAGCAGGTCTTCCATTCATCAAGAAAGGAGTTTGGAATTCCTTTGAAACCATTTGGGAGCCTCTAAAATTTGTAGGAATTGGTTTAGTTCTCAGTGGGGGTGATTATGGATTAATAACTGGGGGATTGGGATTTTATTTTAAATTTTCAAGGGTTCAAATATCTGTTGAGTCAAAAGTTCTCTTTTGACTTCTATATTTTGTTTTGTAAATCACAAATGTTTTTTCAATCGTATCGTACTGACTCTGACAATAATATCATACTGACTCTGTCAATCGCATCGTACTGACTCTGTCAATTGTATCGTATTGACTCTTTCAATCGTATCATACTGACTCTGTCAATTGTATCGTACTGACTCTGTCAATCGTATCGTACTCACTCTGTCAATCGTATCGAACTGACCCTGTCAATCGTATCGTACTGACTCTGTCAATCATATCGTACTGAATCTCTCAATTGTAATCGTACTGACTCTGATATTCATATTTTCTTTACTTGTTTTGGTACTTAGTAAAAAACACTTGTTTCATATTAATCATACTATTGTTTATCATCTTGGTATATCTTGTTTTAACCAATACAATGTCGTGAGTTAGTTACAAACTGATCAAAACGATGTCGTGCATTCTGTTTCAATATGACTGTTATGATGCCAGGTGTCCAATTCCCTCCGATTTTTTCAAAGAAATATGATCGTTGGAGGAGATGTGACCGTTGGAACCCGAGGCCTATAAATAGGAGGTTATTTGAAGCTGAGAACAGAGAACAGAGAATGTATAGATTTTAAAAAAAGTGTGATACTTTTCTTCAATCAAGATTCTAGAGATAGATGTTGTGACTTCTCTCATGTTGTGTGCCTTGTGCGACCGATCATCGTATCGAGGGATTTCATGTAATTAAAAGATAGAGGTGCCTATTAGAACGAAGAGATTGTAAAAAAAGTGTGATACTTTGCTTCAATCAACATTCTAGAGAGAGATGTTGTGACTTCCCTCATGTTGTGTGCCTTGTGTGACCGATCATTGTATCGAGGGCTTTCAAGTAATTGAATGACAGAGGTGCCGATTACCATCAAAATCGAGGTCTACCAGGGATAGGCAGACGGACGGTCCGATCATCATATCGAGGGCTTCCACGGATATGCATACAGATAGTCCGATCATCGAATCGAGGGCTCACCAAGGTGTTGGTGAGACAGACCTTTTATCCTAGGTGAAAGGATAACCCTTCTCTTTGGGTTCAAATAATTGTAATTCTATTACATTTCCACTGCTAATTGTATTAGAAAGGAAATTGTTTTTGTTTCCTTTTCTATCTCTTATACATTTGTAACTGTTTCAATTACATCCATTCTATTACATATTGTATTTATTGATTCTATACGCTTTAAGGTAGAATCATTCATCTTTATATTACTCTGTTATTGTGTTCATCTTGAATACAATTGTTTTACATTTCATTAGTATTACATTACATCATACCTTTTACATTCAATACAGTTGTGGGTTTTTGTATTTGTATTAGTTTAAGATCATTTAAACTAATATCTTAAGTGATAAAACCCAAAAGGTTTTTAAACCTATAATTCACCCCTCTTGTATTGTTCTATCTTATAGGCATTCATATCTACATATTCGATCCTAAATTTCGTATCAGAGGAGTTTTTCCACTGATTTGTAATTCTTGTTCTATTTTTATTGACTACACTAACGTGTGGAGTGGAAAAGTTTTTTTTATGGCAGGAATGAATATTGGGTCAATAGACAATTTGAATCCTTCTAGACCACCAATCTTTGATGGAAATTATTATGAGTACTGGAGAGATCGTATGAAGACTTTTGTGATCAATACTAGCATACACAATTTTATTATGCTTACTGGATGATATAAAATTCATGACAAATAAGTCAGTACATTTACTAACCAAGAGAAGCAAGAATATCAACGGAATTACAAGGTACGCAATACTTTATTATGCTCTATGACCAGGAACATATACAGTCAGATATTTTCATGTGAAGCAGCCAACTGTATTTGGAATAAATTAGAAGTCACTCATTTTGGTACATCCACGGTTATAGAAACAAGAAGATCAATGCTTCGAGCATAGTATCATGGATTTGTTTTTCCTTATGGAGAGCCAGTATGTAATGTGAATCAAAGGTTTATGACAATCGTCAACAGATTACAATCTATGGGTGAAAAATGTCTTAATGATGAAGCTCTAGTTTATAAGATTATAGATATAACTCCAAATGAATGGGAGTCAAAAAGGACAGCTATTGATGAATACAGAAAAGTTTCCCAGATTTCTCTAGATGAACTCTTTGGAACTCTTTTACAGCAAGAGACAAGAATGAAGAGAGAAGCTGATTTCAACAAGAAAAAGAATGGTAATGGATGTTTCGCCTTTGCATCTAAATCTAAAACACCTGAAAGGCTTACAAGATCCAAAGCCAAGAAAGTTGTTATATCTGATTCAAGTGATTGTAATCTTTTGGATAATGAGTTATCCAATCTTGCTCGAAGGATGAACAAGATTGTGGGAAAGAAAGACTTCCAATATAGATTCAAAAAGAAAGATAGAAAAGATAAGAAAGATACAGAGGTAACTTGTTATGAATGTAAGAAAGCAGGACATATATGGCCTGATTGTCCTTTATTGAAGAGGAAAGACAGAAAGGAGAAACACTCTCAAAGAAAAAAGAAAAGGTTTTATAAGATAAAGAAAGTTTTGAAGGCAAATGATACCTGGAGTGCAAGAGGTAGTGATTCTTCAGATGATTCTTTAGAATATGAGTCCTCAGGACAAAGGAATATTGGACATATAGCCAGATTACCAATTGAAGATCATTGTCTCATGGCTAAGGTACACAATGCTGAAGCTATTAAAAATGTCTCTTTGAATGCAAATTATACTGATAATAAATATTATGAATCTTCAAATGATGAATCTTCATCATCAGAAGATGATACATTACCTTCTTTTTAAGAAGTATCTAGATTATCTAAATTAATTGAAAATGAAAATTATAAACTCAAGAAGAATCTTGAGAAAGAAAATTCTAGAATTTCAATCTTGACTAAAGAAGTATCAGATATTTCTAAAGATCTTGACGTGAATACATCGGATTTTTAAAGTATTTTAAAAAACCTTCAAAAAGTCAAATATGATAAGGATAAACTTTCTAAGGATCTTGAAAATTTAATTTCAAAGAAAAATATTTTAGAGCCTAACACAATTTCAAATTCAAATGTTTTGAAAAATAAGAATTTGTTTTTAAAACTAAAGTTAGAAATTTTTTCTTTGAAAAAATGTTTTTCAAACTTTACTCATGGAAAGGAAAATTTTGACAAGATGTATTCTCAAATTAGACCTTTGAGAAATTATTCTCGTCTTGTTTATACTTATTCGAAACCTGTTTTTAGTAATAACTATTTTGTTCCACAAAAAACATCTTTTTGTACTAAGTGAAAATGTGGTGGACACTGGAGACAAGATTGTTCTCTTAACACAATTCAATATTTAGGATTTCATAAAGATCATTTTTCAAAACAAATGTGGATTCCTAAAATTCTTTTATCTAATCCTTCTAGATCCAAACATGTTTGGATTCCGAAAAACTAATTGTTTCTTTTTCAGGAAAATGATAAGTGTACCAATAATAATATTTGGTACATGGATAGTGGTTGTTCTCGACACATGACTGAAAACAAATATCTCTTTGAAAATGTTATCAAAACAAAAGGTGGAAAAGTCCTCTTCAGAGGTAATGCTCAAGGAAAGATTTTTGGTTTAGGTAATATAGTTTTTCTTGGAAAAGTTCTTATTTCAAATTTTATTTTGTTAAAGGTCTTAGGGACAACCTCATCATCATAAGTCAATTATGTGATGAAGGTTACCTTGAGAATTTTAGAAATGATAAGTGCCTAGTTAACAATTCCAAGTATGAGTTCATTCTGTCTGCTCATAGGCAAAAGAATGTTTACACTATTAACTTAGAAGACCTTAGGAGCCAAAAATTACCCTTCTTAAGTGCAATAAAAGACAAATCATGGCTATGTCAAAGAAGACTAGGACACTGTAATCTGAGAAACCTTAGTAAACTCTCAAATAAAAGACTTGTGAAAGGGCTACCAGACCTTAGATATGATTCTTCAAAAGTATGTGATCCTTGTCAATTTGGAAATCAACATAAAACTATCTTTAAATCAATTAATGAAGTTTCAAATTCTAATGCCTTACAGCTAGTGCATATGGATCTTTTTGGTCCCACACAAACTGGAAGCATTGGAGGAAAATACGATGTATTTGTTTTAGTTGATGACTTTACAAGATTTACATGGGTCTACTTTCTCACAACAAAATCTGAAGCCTTTTCCTATTTCAAAACATTTAGAGCCCAAGTTAAAAATGAGAAGAACCTACCATTGATAACTATTCATAGTGATCATGGTGGTGAATTTAAAAATTCATATTTTGAAACTTTTTGTAGTAAGAAAGGTATTACTCACAATTTCTCATCTCCATGAACTCCTTAGAAAAATGGTGTTGTTGAAAGAAGAAATCGTATTCTTCAAAAAATGACTAGAACCATGTTGAGTGAATAGTCAATTGCTAAAAACTTCTGGGCTGAAGCTGTTAGTATTGCCTGTTATACTATAAATCGTGTTTTAACGAGACCATTTCTAAATAATACCCCTTATGAGTCATGGACTGGCCGATAACCTAAAGTTTCATACTTCAATGTTTTTGGATGGAATGTATTCATTCTAAATACAAAAGATAATCTACAAAAATTTGCTCCAAAATGTGATGAAGGAATATTTCTAGACTATTCTACAACCTATAAGGCTTATAGAGTTTTCAATAAAAACATTTGTACTATTGAGGAAACAGTACATGTAAAATTTGATGAATCTGGTCCTTTTGTTTCCAACCAACCCAATCCAACATCCTTGGATGTGTTTTCTAGAAACGTTTATCAACCGTTATTAGAAGATCACTCTAATGAGAAAAATGTTCAAGAATGTATTCCTGAAACATTTACCAAGGAAGATTTTCTACCATATTTGATGAACAGGTTTTACAAAAACCAAATCAATTGTTTCATAAAAATCATCCCAGTGATATCATCATTGGTGATGTAAATCAACATGTGAGGACCAGAAATTCCTTAAGAAATGAAGTAGAACAACTTGGTTTTCTTTCAAAATTTTAACCTAAAAGTACAAGTGAGGCCTTAGGTGATGATGATTGGATCAAAGCAATGCAAGATGAACTAAATGAATTTGAGAGGAATCAAGTCTGGAAATTAGTTGATAGACCTAAAGAAACAACTGTAATTGGTGTAAATTGGGTTTTCAAAAACAAATGTGATGAAAATGGAATCATTGTAAGAAATAAAACAAGACTTGTTGATAAAGTCTATAATCAACAAGAGGGAATAGACTATGAAGAAACATATTCCCCTGTATCTAGACTTGGATCTATTCGTATTCTATTAGCCTTTGCAGCATACTTTAATTTCAAACTATTTCAAATGGATGTAAAATGTGCTTTTCTAAATGGTTTTGTTCAAGAAGAAGTATTTTTCAAACAACCTCCTGGTTTTCAAGACCCAAAACATCCTGATCATGTTTCCAAACTTACCAAGGCTCTATATGGTCTTAAACAAGCCCTTAAAGAATGGTATGATAGACTTACAGGATTTCTTTTACAAAACAACTATAGAAAAGGTACAGCAGATCCAACCATTTTTATAAAAATGGAAAACAAAAATGTTTTGATTGTTCAAATCTATGTTGATGACATCATATTTGGATCAACTTAGAAATCTTTAACTGATTCTTTTGCAAATTTAATGAAATATGAGTTTGAAATGAGTATGATGGGTGAGTTAACATTCTTTTTAGGTTTTCAAATTTCTCAAAAGCCATAAGGAACATATATATCTGAACATAAGTATACAAAAGATTTACTCAAAAAGTATGGATATGACAAAACTAAAAGTATTATCACTCCAATTGGTACCTCGAATTCACTTGATCTTGATAAAATTGGGAAACCAGTAGATCAAACAATCTTTAGAGGTATGATAGGAAGTTTTCTATACTTGATAGCTAGTCGACCCGACTTTATGTTTTCTGTATGCTTATGTGCGAGATACCAATCTAATCCAAAAAAAGTCTCACTTAAAAGTCGTAAAGAGAATCTTCTGGTATTTAAAAGGCACTATGGATTTAGGTCTTTTTTACTCTTCTGGGAATGATTTTGTTTTAAAAAGTTTTTTAGATGCTGACTTTGGTGGTTATAGAATGGATAGAAAAAGTACATTTGGAACATGTCATTTCTTAGGAGATTCTCTGGTTTCTTGGTCCTGCATGAAACAACACTGAGTAGCACTATCCACTGCTGAATCTGAATATGTAGCAGCAGGAGGTTGCTATGCTCAATTATTGTGGATGAAACACACACTCACTGACTATGGATTGAGTTTCTACAAAACTCAAATTCTTTGTGATAATACAATTGCCATAGCTCTTTGTAAGAACCCAGCACATCACTCTCGTGCAAAACACATAGATGTTAGGCATCACTTTCTTAGGGATCACACACAAAAAGGAGATATTATTCTACAATTTATCGGAACTCAAGAACAACTTGCTGACATTTTTACAAAACCTTTATCTTCCGATAGGTTTGAGTTTATAAAACAGAAGCTAGGAATGATTACATTAAAATAATCATTCATATCTACTTCATGTTTTACAATTCTTCTTACATTAAATAACTCCCTTTGAAAGTGGGAGGACATTTCATTCTATGTTTTTTATGTTTCTTTTTATCTTATGTTCTTTAACTATTTACTTTCATGTATGTGTTTTCTTTTCTGTTTATCATATTGACAGTTTTATTGATTTATTTTTACCATCATATCGGCCGATGATGGTAATGAATTTCTTTTCCATCGTATCGACCGATGATGGTAATGAATTTCTTTTCCATCATATCGAACGATGATGGTAATGAATTTCTTTTCCATCGTATCGACCAATGATGGTAATGAATTTATTTTCCATCGTATCAACCAATGATGGTAATGATTTTCTTTTCCATTTTACCGACCGATGATGGTAATGAATTTCTTTTCCATCATATCGAACGATGATGGTAATGATTTTCTTTTCCATCGTATCGACCGATGATGGTAATTATTTTCTTTTCAATCGTATTGACCGTTCATGGTAACAAGATTCTTTTCCATCGTATTGTCATTTCATGGTAACGAGATTGTTTTCCATCGTATTTTCAGTTCATGGTAACGAGATTGGTTTCCATCAGCTTGTCAGTTCATGGTAACAAGATTATTTTTCCATCGTATTGTCAGTTCATGGTAACAAGATTGTTTTCCATCAACTTATAAGTTCATGGTAACGAGATTTTTTTCCATCGGATTGTTAGTTAATGGTAACGATTTTGTTTTCCATCGGTATGAAGATTGATAGTTTTCTTTTATTTCGCATGGTTGTGTATTTATTTTAGCTCTCCAAAAACCAACAACTACCTTACGTTCTTTGGCAGGTACTTTCCATTTTTTTATTCTTTCGTTTTTAATCCTAACCATTGATATGTTTTCCTCTAATCTTGACCGTAGAAGATCAATGGTCACCCCTTTATCGCCTATAAATAGCCCCCCTCCCCAAACCCACATTGGGTTTTCAGGTTTTGAGGTGAATCTCTACTCCACTTGTTTTAAATCATCATACGATCTTTCATCAGCAGCACCTTTATGTCTCAGTCCTCTGCTAACACTCCCGCCGAAATGTCGTAAAATACTTTTATAGGGAAAGACTTTTTCAGATAAAGGTTAGTTTCTCGAGACTTTTTTGATTCGTATGATTCCACAATCAGAAGAATCATTCTATTTCAAGGATGGGAGAAATTATTTGTTGAATGACCAGTTTCTCAAGATCCAGTTCTCTTTGATGAAGTCAGTTAGTTCTATAAAACATTATCTTTTGACAAAGACATGACTATCAATTTTGTTGTGTATGATAGAAAGCTGTCTATATCTGTGAAACAAGCGGCTCATTTTCTGAATGTTCCAATAGAAGGAGATTCTTTCTGTAAATCTCATAAACTACCAGAGGAACTTGGTATGTTTAATAGATAAAGTGCTGAAAAATCTTTGTTTGTTATAAATGAAGATAAGAGAAATGTGGCTCATCTTTCTCCGGACAATCGGTTTGTGACTTTATAGATGCAAGCCTTTCTTATCCCAAGGAAAGGGGATAGAGAAACTCTGAAAGATTCTGATATTTTTATGCTTTACTATCTTGTAAATATGAGAACAGTAAATCTCATGGGGTATGTTTTTGAAACCATTAAGAATGTCAAGATAGGAGGGATTAATTCCCAAATGTTTATGTATCCAGCCATCCTTACAAAATTTATTCTTAAGAGAATGAAGTTTTGCAACATTCCATTGAAAGGAAACCTGATAGACCTAAAGTCATCTTGTATTAGTAAGAGTACGATGAAAAAGATGAATGTTTGTTTTGATCCAAATTCAAAACTTTTTATAAGAGATGTAGAAGCTGAATCGGCTCAAAATCAATCGGCACCTATGCCAGCCAAAGACATTCCTTCTCTTGTTGTTCCTCAGAATTCTGATCCTCAAACTAGCCCAAAGCCAAAGAAGAAGCCTATGTACAGTAAGGAAGTTTTTGCCAAGTGGATAAAGGATAAGGAGCAGAGAAAAGAAGGTGATCCAAAGTTCGGTCTTGACCCGGCTGAGGCTTTTGCAGAAAGAATAAGGGTAGACGAAACCCTTAAGGATGAAAAGAAAAAGAAAACTATTTTGAAAAGAAAGTATCAAGATTTTGATGTCTCTAATGTCTTGAATGCAGTTGAGGAAGCTAGTGCTCAAATTACCATAGAAGTGCATCAAGAGACTATCGTACATAGCCTTCCCAAGAAAGAAAAAGGAAAACAAATGATGGAAGAGATAGAAGAAGTGGAAGAGGAGGAATGAGATTTTCTTTCATAATTCCTTCAGAGTTCGAAGAAGAGTACGGAGGAATCAGTTCAAAAGCTGAGTGAAGGTGTTCAACAAACCCCTCATGCCAATCAACCACCTTTTGAAACTTCTGAAACTCCGGATAAAACACCCCCTCAAGTAATGAAAGGTTCTCAATCTTCTCATACTGAAAAAGTTGTTGTCATCAGTGACAAAGTAGAAGGAGAGATAAAATAGAAAGAAAAAGTAAAAGGAAAACATCCAGTTGTTGACTCAAGCCGATCAAATGAACTGGCTTCGTACTATGAAGATACTGATTCAGAACATACAATTTCTATCAAGAAGAGTGATTACATTGTCCATGTTTTGAGAAGGGTTGAGAAGACCATTCCATATTTCCCAAGGATAGAAGGGAAGATTGATTTTATTACTGACAATCAAAATAAGAAGTTTGGTTTTGTAAAAGAATTAAGAAAGAAAGTTTTGTCAGTTGAAGATGATTTGAATGTTGTTTCAGAAAGTTCAGTTGTTCATAAAAGGCCTGCAACAAGTTGACCAAGTGGTCGTACAAAACAGAGAGCTCAATCAATTATAATGAGATATAAATTGAAGATATAAGAAGGTTGTCAAATGAGCTTGAAATTTATTTCAATAATCTTGACAGAGAAACGGTTGAAAGGTTGAATCTTTTGTCATCCCAATGAGCCGATGTTCCCTCAGTAAAAGACTTGCAGGAGAGAATGAATGCCTTTTAGGATGAGTTTTCGAAACTTTCATCTTTCAAAGATGAAATAGTTCTCTTGAAGAAATAGAACTCTGGGTTATCCGAAGATAACACGAATTTTCAAGATAGAATTGATTCTCCTGAAGAAGTAATCAGAGTTCAGGAAGAGGCAATCAGAAATCAGGATCAACTCTTTGCCGATCAACAAGACCTTATCAGGTCTCAGTGTGATGCTATTTCTAAAGACAAGAAGGAGATCAAAAAGATGAAAGTTGTTCTTCATGAGTTAATCAAAAAGGAGAAAGAAAGAGAAAACAAAAGACTTTTGTATTTTTTTTCCTTTGGAACCTGTCTTTGTTTTGTAATAACTTTTATGATTCTTTTCCTTTGTCCTGAAATTTCTTTTCTCTAACCCTTTCAGGAAACTCAAAGTAACCCCATTATTTTTGTAAAACACAAAGGGGGAGAATTTTTTACAAATGGGGAGAATTTTTATAAAGGGTGATAATGTTTTATCAAAGGGAAGAATGAATTACAACACTTAAGGGAAATATATGAATAAAATCCTTAGTAAAGTATACACCTAAGGGGGAGTTAGTTGTATTCAAATTCTTATTTAGAAGAGTTTCCAATAACTCAAGGGAGATAAGTATTTCTTGTTATATTTACTTTGTGTGTTGTGATTTCCATAACAGGGGAGATTTTTGAGTCAAAATTTCTCTTTTGACTTCTATATTTTGTTTTGGAAATCACAAATGTTTTTTCAATCGTATCTTACTGACACTGTCAATCGTATCGTACTGACTCTGTCAATCGTATCGTACTGACTCTGTCAATTGAATCGTACTGACTCTGTCAGTTGTATCATACTGACTCTATCAATCATTTCGTACTGACTCTGTCAATCGTATCATACTGACCCTGTCACTCGTATCATACTGACCCTGTCAATCGTATCATACTGACTTTGTCAATCGTATCGTACTGACTCTATCAATTGTAATCGTACTGACTCTGCTATTCATATTTTCTTTAATTGTTTTGGTACTTAGTAAAAAAACTCTTGTTTCATATTAATCGTATTATTGTTTATCATCTTCATATATCTTTTTTTAACCAATATGATGTCATTGAGTTAGTTACAAACTGATCAAAACGATGTCGTGATTTCTGTTTCAATATGACCATTATGATGCCAAGTGTCCAAGTCCCTCCGAGTTTTTTCAGAGAAATATGACCGTTGGAGGAGATGTGACCGTTGGAACCCAAGGCCTATAAATAGGAGGTCATTTAAAGCTAAGAACAGAGAACAAAGAACAAAGATATTTTAAAACAAGTGTGATACTTTTCTTCAATCAAGATTCTAGAGAGATATGATGTGACTTCTCTCATGTTGTGTGCCTTGTGCGACTGATCATCGTATCGAGGGATTTCATGTAATTGAAAGACAGAGGTTCCGATTACCTTCAAAATCGAGGGCTTCCAGGGATAGGCAGACAGACAGTCCGATCATCGTATCGAGGGTTGCCGGGGATATGCAGAGAGATAGTCGGATCATCGTATCGAGGGCTCACCAAGGTGTTGGTGAGACAGACCATTTATCCTAGGTGAAAGGATAACCCTTCTCTGTGGGTTAAAAGAATTGTAATTATTTTACATTTCCACTGCTAATTGTATTAGAAAGGAAATTGTTTTTGTTTCCTTTTCTATCTCTTATACATTTGTAATTGTTTCAATTACATCCATTCTATTACATATTGTATTGATTGATTCTATACGCTTTAAGGTAGAATCATTCATCTTTATATTACTCTGTTTATTGTGTTCATCTTCAATACAATTGTTTTACATTTCATTAGTATTACATTACATCATACCTTTTATATTCAATACAATTGTGGGTGTTTTTATTTGTATTATTTCAAAATCATTTAAACTAATCTCTTAAGTGCTAAATCTCAAAAGGTTTTTAAACCTACAATTCACCCCCCTCTTGTATTGTTCCATCTAATAGACATTCATACCTACATATTCGATCCTACAATATCCACTTGCACATTCCCAATATGTGGCACATGATTTTCCCTAACCACCTTCCTCATCTAATGGGGATTGAATAGTTTGAAAACCCAAGAACAAATTGTAAAAATCCTCCCAATTTGGGTTCACATGGTTCGCTGACCTAGGCACATAGTTAGGGAAAACTGTGCACCAACTATTCGCTTCCCCTCTTCCTTCCAAAATCAACAAATTCAATCTCAACCCCCTGGTAAAAAAACCATGATATACTGAATCAAGGGTAAAAGAGTTCCTGATAATGTGCTTAATCCATCTCCAAAAAAGGTCGGGATCTTACTACATTCATGCCTTATAATAGCTCATCCTCGATCTGTATTCCCAAGCTCTTATAATACCCATGTCAAAAAGATCGGGCCACTGAGCTCGTATATCTACTTGTCTGTCCAACATTTCCTCCCGAACATGCACATGTTTCCACAATACATGAATTATTGGCATAGTCTTTCCCCACAACACTTTCTCATAGTGATGCAACACACATTTTAGATGTTCTTTAAAGGACGCATGGGTATCAACATTAACACCATCCATATCGATCAAATGAGAAGGGTTGGGGTGATACTGTCAATGTTTTGACACATGAAAAACACCATGCATAGTATTATACCTCTATGGATGATATAATAAGTATGCCACATGTGATATTCACTCTAAAACCTCAAAATGCCCAACAAACCTGGGATCCAACTATTCTTTTCTCATAATCGTATGGTACCCAATCTAGGTGACAACTGAAGGAACACACCATTACCAACTAAAAATGCACAGTGTCATCGATGTCTATTAGAATATAGATTCTGTTTACTCTAAGCTATTTCCAAATATTTCCAAATTAATTGAACCTAATATGAAATCTCCTACACAAGACATAGTCCCAACAACTCTCACTCACCTGCCGCCATACAACATCGAGTTGATCAGTATGGACTGTCATAATGAGCCTCCTATGGATCCATTTGTATAGTTGTCTGATAAATATTTTTATAGGAGAACTCCACATGGTCTGTGTTCTTCTCCCAATACCTACTAAAGTCCATAACACATGCTCATAACATATCCTCAAACACACGTATAGTATGATATAACATCCCATCTGTCTGTGGGTGTAATGTCACACTCAATAAAACTTATATACCCATATCCTTCTAAAATACCTTCCATAAGCTTGAAGTAAAATGTGATTTCCGGTCCAAAACAATTATATGTGACACACCATGTAGATAAAATATCTCCAAAATGAACCAATTTCCTAATTGGACCACTGAGAAAGTCACCTGTATAGGTAATAAATGTGTTACATTTGTTAGCAGGCCCACAACCACCCAAATATCATCATTCTTCAATGGTGTCCTTGAGAGACCTACGAAAATTTCCATAGTAACACCATCCCATTCCCATTCTAGAATGGTAAAACAATATAGAATACCACCAATTCATTCTTACTCGGCTTTCACCTGTTTGGAGGAGTATTATCATTTCATGAACCCTATGATATCCTTCTTCATGTCTAACCACCAATACTATCAATGTAGGTCACAATATATTTCGGTCAAACCCAGATGCACCACCCACATTGATGTATGAAATTCAAGAATTATCTCCACTTGTAAACACATAGGTATAAATACACGACTTCGAACATAGATGATTTCAACCTCATCAATATTCCAATCAGGTTGTGACTCCCCACCTTCAAGGATTTATCTCATAGAAAAACATTATAGAACCTCAAACTGCCTCTCCCAAATATGGCTCAAAAGTGTAGGCTCGACTAAAACCAATATGACATCCATCTTTTCCTAAACCTCATAGGCCACAACATGCACCTCTGCCAAAAAAATCATTATATTCCACTCAGAGCAAGACTCTTAAACTTTCTGAGTCTACATTTTCCGTCTTAAAACATCAGAAACACTATTTTCCATCTTGGGATTATACAATAGATAATAGTGGAATGACTTCATATAATTAAACCATCTTCAAAACTATAGATTCAAATATCATTGGGAAAATATATACTTTATGATTTTGTGATCAATATACATAGTAAAATTTTCACCCAAAGGATAATTATTCCAAAACTTCATGGTATAAACAAATATAGCTTACATGAGGTCATGCATAGGGAAGTTTTGATCATGTGGCCTCAAATGTTATGACCCATAATTGACAAATCAGTCTTCCTATATCAAAAATTATCCAAGCCTAATCCCAGTAGCATCACAGAACACTGTGTACTCCTCCCTTAGCTTGGATAGGATCAAGATTAGAGACATTTTCAATCTCTTCTTTTACTCCTGGAAGGAATTCTCACATTCTCCAAACCATTAAATTGTAACACTCATATATGTAAAGCCTGAAATTGGTGCTTCCAAGAGAAAAATTCATGTATTAACCTTTGATAATTCCGTTATAATACCATATAACTATAGATATTGAAAAAAAATAGACTTCTCTCAAGAAGGAAATAAATGTAGCTTCTCAAGATCCACTAACACACCTTCCTCTGAGATTATGTGACCTATAAAGTGTAACCGATCAATCTAGAATTGAAACATAAATATGTTTGAGTATAGATGATGACCTCTTAGTGTACTCATGAAAAATTCATGTTATTTGGCATGATCGTCATGAGTATTGGACTATACCCAGATGTCATCCACAAATACTACCACAAAATGATCCATGTATGGTTGGAAGATTATATTAATCAAGGAAATAAGCACTATAAGAGTATGTTCATCCCTAATAAAATCACATAAAAATTAATAAAATCCATACCTACTTTTGAAATAATTATGAGCTATATCAGAAAATTAATTTCTCAACTAATGATACCTTGATCTTAAGAAAGACTTAAATAAAACACAAGATCATCTCAACTGTTCAAATAGATCATTGATACGTGGAAGAGGATAACAGTTCTTCGTATTCATTTGGTTAAAATAGTTCTAATCAAAACATAAGAACAATGTTATGTCACCATTATTAGAAAAAAAACTAGATAACCCGAAGGAGAAGTACTAGGACAGATAAACCCCTTTTTCATGAACTCTTCTAGTTGAGTATTGATCTCTAGAAGATGTGTTTGGGACATTATTCATGGTGCAGTAGAAATTAGATCATCTCTAGGAATGAGATTATTGGTAAATTAAACATCATTAATAGGTAGAATCCGAAATAAGTCCTCAGGAAACACGTCCTGGAACCAGACAACTATGGGTAGAAATCCATCATTCTTTTCACCACCGTCTTCCAAAAATAGACTATTAACATGGTTGGGGATATCCTCTACTTTCTAATGTACTGTCCCTACCATATTCCCTATAATAAAGTATATTTCCCCTGAGATGTACCACTCTACTAATACATGCTCCCTTTCCTAAAATCACCTCATTCATTACCTCGACCTCCATGACTTATGGATCTAAAACTACCAAACTTGAATAGTGTAGAATATCCCCTTACTGCACTCTAGTTCTTCATATTTTCTCCATAATTTCCCATTTTTTCATTGGTTCCTACAGAACATATAAAGATGTCCCATCCTATCATAGACTCGACACTCTATAGGTGGCTGGGGGAACTTTCTATGAAAATGATCTAGCCTACCATACTGGTGATAGATCACTTTAGTAAGATCCTATGTAACTGAACCATCCCCCTAGCCACTCTTCATTCAAATGATCTTGTCAACATTTTTATAATGACAAATCCTCATCTTAGAATTCATATATATTGATCATCTTGTAGAATCCACATGTCATTTCCAATAATCCTCCTTCTGGTTCACCCCGAAAATGAGATCTTAATTCCCCACTTCAGTAAAAAAATTCATCCAAAAGATACTCACATGGGACTAAATCTCAAATTTATGTCCATTGTAAAATCTTTTCTCCATGGTCACCTCATCTCCTTCCAATGCTCGTTTGAAGCACTAGAAATCCATGAAGTGTCCAGAATAGTATATCATAGACATTCTCCACTTATCCAACCCCATAAACACAGTTTTCTTCTCCTTCCTGATCATATTAGGAAAACATTTCTCTATGAACTACTTCGGAAATTCATTCCACTCCATACAATTTGTTTGTCCATCCTATGTCTGAATGTCCTACCAAAGATTCACTAATAATCATAACATATAACTATCCAACGTGATCCTTTTCTTAGTAGGAGTCTATAAATGGTCAATGATCATCTATTTGGAATCAATCCAAAACTTAGGTTCCTTATGTCAAACCTATTCGGTGAAAGTCAGAGGGTGTTGTAACTAAAAATCCCATATCAATTCATACAAACTCATTACAACCCAATATGTGTATCTATCCATAAACAACATGAATCATGAAAATTTCTCATGAAAACATTCTTTGGATCCTTTATTCGGCATAATATCTGGCTTCGGTTCCACACCTAGAGGATCATTTCCAGCCATATACTCCTTTCATCATATCAACAAACATCATCATAAAGGAATATATTTATAATTACAAATTAAAACCTTAGGAAACATATCAAAAAAGTAACACATTTAACAATATAGATTCACATAAATCCATAATAAGTCATCCATTCTTTCCCACCACACTGTCAATACTCGGGCACTATCACTAACCTTAAACATCCTATAGCTAGTTCATCGTTATTAAGGGTAAACACATTCAAATATTATAATCTTCCATTATATAACCAATTATTCACATTAATCATCACCATACAACTTTTAGTTCCATATAAAGAACCATTTTCCATTCAATTACACAAGCATGGAAAAACATTTCAATTTCGACAACTTACCCAAAACCTGTTTATATGTGCTTTCCTAAAAAGGATGCATGTTACAATAATTCTTAGGTTCCTATAATGATGAATGTATAATAAAACATCATTCCACACATTTCCATGATTCAAATCTCAAAAAATATCAGATTCAATAATCACATCCCAAAAAAAGTGTATCACCCAGTGTGAAATAACATCCAATTGTAACAACAACAAAATAACAACAATCGCACCCTAGGTACTTTGGATTTCACCCCGTACATGATCTCACAAAATCTTCCTAGTATTATATCTAAATTTATTAAATATTAATACAAATGATATAAAAAAGAAAAGTCCTCTAATACCACTTTGAAATGTCCCGACCTAGGTGCTACACACCAGTGCCCCGAATTATTCTGTCACATGACCATCGGCATGACAACCCATATTCTAGAGGCTATCAACTAGTATATAGGGTCTAATATATCGACCTAGTGTGACTATACCCTCATTATCAGAGATTTAAAATAGAAAAAATGACAAAGAAATAATCAATAGGCAATAACAGTCAACCAAAATAATACAATAACTAGAACAACAAGAATCACATGATGATTCAAAAATGAAAACAATATCCATAACTTAATGGTATATACTCCCTTCCAAAAAAGTGTTAAGATTCAAAAATTAAAACCTAAAATAAATTCACTAACAACTCCCCGAAGTGGGTCCCAACACCAATGTCACATGGGTATTTGAATCCTTAGTCCATATCCCACACCTCAATGTCACATCGTTATTTGGAGCCTCAATCTATACCCCACACTCTCTATCACACCAGGGTATTTGGATCCTCATTCTATGTCCTTCACTCATTATCCTATATGGGTATTTCAATCCTCAACCTCTGTCCCACACTCCTTATCACATATATCACAATTATCACAATATCACAAAAATCATAATTTCATATACATCAATTTTAAGATTCAATATCCTTCCTATAAAAAATACCCATTAATTTGTACCTTTTAAATTTATAAAAACAATCATAATTCTTTATTTAAATCATAAGGAATAAAATTAACATATCATCACAATACCCAATGTCAATGCTTAATTGAATAACTCTCTAACCCTGTAAGGTTAGGCCAAAAATCCCTTTATTCCCATTATCAATTAAATCCATATCTAAACAGTAAATAAATTACGCAATACCATTTAACTGACCAATTCCACAATCCTCATATCTCATCAATTCCCTAATCACATTGTTCTATTAATTAATTAACCAATTAATTAGGCAAATCAACAAATTTTAATTTTCCCCAATTCAACCCATTTCATTATCACATGTAAATCCAATTAATCAATTCCATAATTACATAGATTAATTAATCAATTAAATTCAAGATTTAATTTCAAAATTTTCCAATTGAATTTCCATAATACATGCACAAAATTGGAATTAATGATTATGAGAATTGAATTTTTACCACCTACCTCAAGATTGTTGATAGTCACTCACCAACAGAATTCCACAAATTGAAGTGGAACAACTAGGATCATGATGGAGAATGAGATTTCGATCCATAATATAGATCCAAAACCAAGAGGATATATCTATGACAACCTATATCTAGATCTATTACCAATGTAGGAAAACATTCCTTCAAAGGATGAGGGAAATATGGGAGAGAGGGAGGAAATAAATATGGACTATATATCTAACTGGGAGAGATGTAGTTCCATCAATCAGATATTTTATTCTTCATTAATGGAGGTTGGAATGCCTTAGAACCCATGTTAGAGACTCTAAAATTACTGAGAATCAGTTTAGGTCTAAGTTAGACTGATTAGAGATTTATATCAGGGGGTTCGGGATATTTTTTTAATTTTTTGGGTGTGTAAATTTCCACTCACATAGATTCATGTATGACGTGTGTGGTTTTACCAAACCATTCACCCTCTCTTGGGGGGATTTCATGGTAACTATTAGTAGTCACACAATACGATAAACCATGAGCGAACCATGTGAATCCCCATTATCTTGGTTCACAAAGTTTTTTTGCATGGGCGCACGGTTAGGGAAAACCTTATGCCAACCACGCACTATCCATACTCCATCCAAAACTCACTGATTTTTCTCCAATAATCCCAACGGTAAAACCCACCCAAGATACACAAAAAACAAGGGTAAGATTGTAGATGAAAATGACCTCAGGACATCTAAAGAAAAGGTTGTGATCTTATTGTTATAAACTAGCCATTAAATAGGTGGTTATGAATAGGAGTAACCACATTATGATCTATATGATTAATGGTCATAATCAATTCAAATTTATTAATTAATTCATAGGAAAAAAGAACTCAATTGTTTGTAAAGTCATTTTGTGCCTCAAAAATGTGTTGTATTCAAAAATGATTTTATCGTTTTTATGAGTGAATATTGTAATTAATTTTAAAAAAAATTGAAATAGTATTTTTTTTAAAAGGATATAATTTTTGAAATCATCATATGAAAAATATATTATGGTGAAATTTTGGGGTATTTCTAAAAATATCTATTTTTCAGTGAATAATGAAAAATACTAAAAACTATATTTTCATTTCATGTATTTATTGACTAATAATTTATTTTAAATTGGTTTTAAAATTTTATTGGTTCATTTTGATTACAAATAATCTAATTAATTCCATTCTAATTGAAATTATGCTTAATTTTGTAATCAATTTTTAAACATAAAAATTCAATTTTATGGAAAATTGTTTTTAATGTATTTTTTGGGTTTATATTAAAAGTAATTTCTTCCAATTATAGGGATATAATTTTATAAAATGGATTAAATATTTTTAATCATAATTTATAAAGAAAATTTATACTTCAAATTTATTTTTGTTCATAATGAATAGTAACCACAGTAAATATTTTTCACCTCGATAAGGGTAAATTAGGTAATTAATGTTAAAACTAATAGGACTTGGCTTTAAAAATATTTCTAACACATGTATTATTTCTATTATATGAGTTTATTTTGACCATAATCAACATTTATTCTATGATATGGTAAATTGGTTCCATTTTTCATTAACAATGACTTTTATATTATTTTAACTAACGAAGAAATACAAAATATCACTCCCTTTATTTTAATAACTAAAATATTTTATTCTTACGAGAAAAAAGAGTTTATTTTTGTCTATTAAAGGAAATTTGAAATATAAATTATTTTGTTATTATTTAAATTTATTTTTATTTTTTATTAATGTAATAATTTCATTAAATTATTAAGCAACACAAACGTAGTTCTTCTGAAAGAAAAAGAAAAATCACGTAAATGATTTAAAAAATACAAAATAATTTTTTTGGTTGATTTATGGTCATCAAAAAAATTTGGATAAAAAAATTATTAATGATTTTTTAAAAGTTTAAATTTGATTTAAATTTTAGACTCAATTATTATTTAAATATCAACTACATGTATAGTCATAAAAATTATTTTAATGTTATCTTGTGTTAAATAATATATTATTAAATTAATTAAAAATCATAAAAATATTTTATTCAAAGAATTTAATGTTTTATGGTCTATAATATCATACATAGTATATATATGGGTAAATTATTACTTTATAGTAACATTTTTAACCCCTAGTGAGTAAAAAATATCGATATCCCAAGAATAGCTAAAAGGGTTAATGAGTGGTAAAAATATATATTTAAGAGTTATAACATCACTTAAACTACTATAAATATTATTATATGAGATTATTTCAACTTAATTTCATTATATATTCTAAATATGTCAATTTTGAGCCACTAAAAAATATATATATTGAAATAATAAATTAAGTAATTCCAAGGATTCACCTCTCCTCTCCCTTATGAGGACCCCAATTATCCTATCTTAATCCCACTTCCTAATACATATATATATACCAAAACCTACCAAAAAACTCATATTAATTCTTTATATGAATTATATATGTTCTTTTATTCTAAAAATATCATCTCAAGGATCCTTAATTAGAGATCCAAAGGTTGTTCTTCAAATAGGAGGTAATCATATTAGCTGAGCATTTCAATTTTACTTATTCTTCTACCACCATCAATTCTATCATAAAAATTAAAATATACTAATATTTTTTCACCCATAGACTAATATTTTCTTATTCAAATATCATAACCTCATTATTCTCCTTTATCCATTAAATTTAAAATGAAATTATCACTTTTGTGTACCTGCCGACTGACTACCACCTCCACGAAGTGATACAATTCATTTTCCATCAAAGCTTCAGATGGAATTTTTTAATGATAGAATTAATAAATATATATTATATATATATGATATTATTAAATTTATGTGAATTTGAATTATTATTTACCTTTATTTATTTCCACCCATAAAATGGAAACATTACTCATGTGTACGTGCATACTACCGTCTTAATGTAGTTATCTAATTTTTTTTCATCACTTCTTATTATGAATAGTTATAAAAGCTTATATAATGATTAAATAAAATAATCATGAAATTGTTAACATTATTTATGTTATAGAACCATTATAATATTGCAAGTAATGGAACTGTCAAAATGATACTTACATGAAAAATGAAACAATTAACACCCATAAATGATGAAATTAATTGAATTATTAAAAAATATGTGTTAAGATGTTATAATTGGATAAAATATAATATTATAAATATATATATGGTTATATTATATAATTATAATTAATTTTAATTTATTATACAGGATGCTAGAGGTCTAATAAATCATGTTGGGTGTGAGATAAGGGTTTCTCGTCTCAATTTTATTTCTAAAATACATATGTCATATTCACAACTTGTTTTATATGTGTGGTGTATATACATCCAATTATTGTATTCGATGATTACTTTCATAAAAATTATAGGTATTTTAAAATCTATATAAGTTTCTTCTTTTTATGAGGTTTTTATTTAGATATTTTATATGTTGTAAGGGTTCGTTACCTTAATATTGTTTCGTTGAGACATGATTGATTTTATGGACATATTTATATTTATGAGGTGTATACACTGCCCCTTTAAAATTTTATATCATGAATATTATTATTTTAATGATATTAGAAGTTTCATTTTATGTTATTCTTTTATTGGGGTTTACAATTCAAAATTTACCAAAGTGGTAAGCATTAATTCTTTAATCTCAATTTTAATTACAGTCATTTATGATTAAATTTACATTAGGAGAGTTTTATTTTTTCACAATTATAATGGTATATGTATTTTATTATACTATGTTTAATTATAATTTTTTTTCTTCTCTTTTTCCTCCCTTTCATACTTCCATATATCTGAAATAATATTTTTAATGAAAACTGAACAAAATTTTCCTGTGCTTGGGAATCTTTTTTTCCCATGTATTTAATTTCAAAAAAAACTAAAGAAAATTATATTATATTCTTTAATGATAATTTCAAGTATATTTTAACTACTTTTTTACTTTTTAAAATAGTTTTTAAAAGTAATATTCTTTTCATTTTCTAAAATATTTACTTTTTGGACTTTTTTCTAATGTTTGAAAATAATTTATTTTATGCACAAGGGAAGAGAAGGTTTTCCCTACATCGTGAACTCTATTTTCATTAATAGTTACTTTATAATATTATATGGTTCTTTTCAAATAAAATCATTTTATTATATTTTAATATTTTTTAGGTTTAAATATATCTAAATAATGGTAAATTTTTGATGTTTTCAAATAAATGCTTGAAATGTTATGTTCATATAAATTTTCATTTAAATTATCATTATTTAATGTTTTTATGATCTAATGGGAATATGTTATTATTATACCATCTATACTCTTCTTCATAATTGTCTACGGATATGTGGGAATTGACATGAAACATTTTTTCTTTCTATGGGTCAATTAATCTATGGTGAAGGATTTTATGATTATGATTATGTGATATTTATGAAATAAATTTATTTTTCATGGCATCATCTATGATTATATTATTAATTTTTAATTATTTTATTTAATAAAAATGAATATATTATGATTATGTAACATGAAGTGTTGGAATTATATAGCCATCCAATGCATTAAGTTATTATAAAGAGGTTACCTATATTGAAGTTACTCATAAGATAATTGTGGAATTAACCAAGTAGTATTTTCCAAAATGAGTTTATATATTCAATATAATTATGTTCGTTACATTGATTCTTGACATATGATTTGTATGATTATGATTATTCAACAATTTGTTTCATAGTATTTTTGAATGATCATATTATTATGATATGTTCTCATGGCTCCTAAATTTTTATTTTCTTATAATTTATTTGTTATGAACTCCTAAGATTGACATTATCACTCATTATTATGATCTATGAATTGTTTCTTATGATTTTTTTATTATTATGCTCGTGTTCTCTTACACTTATGCTCATTTTATTCATACAAATGATCACTGATAAATATCTACCATATTTATCCTTACTAATCATCTGATATCACTCTTATATTTTATATTACCCATTTTATTAAGAATGGTTTTAAGTATTTGGAGACTTAGAAGGGTACTATATGTAAAACAATTATTGTGGGATGATGTATATTTTAATGATCCAATTGTTTTTGTATATATGTTTCCAAAGTGATTAAATCTATATAATTCAAGATTAGATCATAATGATGTGTAATGGATCCTCATATAATAAGATATAATAATTAGTTTTGAATCCTTTGGGTTTATATACCTGGTATCAGTGCAATGTTAAGTTATTTTCAAAGATTAGGATTATAAAACTTTGGTGAAACCCCTGGTAATAATTATCAGTGTTGAATAACGTCCTAAATTTTAGGTAAAGTAAATATTGTGTGTTTTACTAGAAAATAAATCCATATCTAGATACCATCATGTCAATGTAGATGTTTCAAAAATATACATACATGTAATAACTCTAAAAGGTATGGTTGGGTATTGACTTAATCATCACTACTGCACGATGAATAGACCTTAAAATCCACACCTTAATAGACACTCATAGTGGGTATTATTAGGTTAATTAATTAATTATTTATGAGCCATTATTAATTATTTGAATAGATATTGACCAATGATGACCAAGGTTAAACTGAAGGTTCCATAGAGTGGAAATAAGGCTTCATATATTAGACATATTCTGAATGATTTTTGAATATTATATAATTTTTCACCATGATTATTATTTATCACAATATTCTTTTTAGTTTTAATTTATGGATGGAACCATGATGATTTATGTTAATACTAAATGTTTTGTATGATGGAATTAGTTTTCACAAGATAAACCAAATGAAACTAGATCTAGAATGTGAAACCATTTGATTATTTGTAATCTGCTATCTCTATATATGATTAGAAATATCAAAATTTGTGGGTGTCCTAACACACCTTACAAGAAATAAATTGTGTTTCATGGGAGTTAAATTGACAAAGAATATAGTGTAAAGTAGATTAATATTTCTATATATCAATAATGTGGGAAGAATCACTCAAGGGAGTGTCTTTAAAGAACAAGAAGATGTTTTATGAATGGAAAATATGTGAATAAAGTAACTGATTTCTGGAAAAAAAATTAATAGTTCAATACATTAAATAAAGTACATCCTAAGGTTTCATTTATAGTTTAATGTACTATATTTGTGGAACTTGGGTATTATATGATTCAATTCTCTAATCAAAGGGTCAAATCCTAGACCAAGGAACTGAAAATGATAAGCTAATAATTGAAGTGGAATTATTGAATTATTTATGTATTGGGAATCTATAATTATGTTGTATAATTATTTTATCAATGACATTCTGGTTTTAAGAATCACAAAAGATGTAATCATTATTCTGTAATAGTTATTCTTAGGTATTTTTAAGAATTTGATGAATGGTACTAATTACTAGAAATGTTAATTAGTGGTAAGGGTCAATTGTTTTATAAACACTTGATTAAGGGATATATAACCCTTATTGTTGGCTTAATTTGGAGATAGTAATATTTATTTGTGATAAATGTATGATTTATATTGATAAAGTAATTTGGATATTATTGGTGTCCTCAAAAATGATTAGTGGTTTGATGGAAAAGTAATTTATGTTATCTTTGATAAAGTTTATTTTATTTGTTAATTTATGGATTATATTTGATCGCCAATGAATTTTTTGAGTAATAATGATAGAGTATATTTTTAGAAGCATATATTTTTTCATTGACGGTTTATTAAAATTTAGGTTATCATCATTTTTAGGAGAATATATGATCAAGGTATTCAAGTGTTTGAATATGATCCTAAGAGCTACTGTATTGTTTTTATAGGTTAATGTTTAGTTTATATTGTAAATTTTATAAATTGTTGGTTTTTTAATATTGGTTATGAATGCTAACATGTGTTTTTGAATTAGCCTATTTTTTGAAATAATTTTATAGATCTTTGAATATTAATACTGAAATATTTTATAATAATCTTCCAAATGATTGTTTATTGATATAAATATCTTATAATGTATTGGATATTTCTGAATTAAGTAACTAAATAGTGATAGGATGAATATAATTTCATCTTTTTATAGCCCATATAATCTACTAAAATTTTATTTTAGTGCTATAGGCCTGAAAAATTCATATTTTTACTTCATTATTGGAATATGAGATGAAAAGCATTGGAAAATTATTGAAACATACATCCAAAGAAGATATTACATTTATATATTTTATGAAATCAATTATTTATATTATCTCATATTCCATGTTAAAATACATCCATAACTCTAGAAAAAGTATCTTGAAAATGAAAATGTTTTCTATTTCATTGTTATTTTGAATATTTGATGGTAGTTTTCATGCAATACTGATGTATGGTTTTGTGGTTAACAAATATATCATAAAAATATTCTATATGACACTTAATATGTTTTTGGGTGTTATTTTTATCCCCCATATCCATATTTTAACTTCTCTTTTTATTTTCTTCTTATGAGGGAACCTGATTACTTGTTATTTCTCATAACCATTAGGTTTCCAAATTCACTTTTTCAAAAGAAGTATTATTATAACATTATAAGATGTGGGTTCTCAATAAATATATATTCAAATATTGATCCATTTATGACAGAGATAAAATTAAAATTAAAAAAATTATTTAAGTGGGTATAATGAAACACCCTATAAATTATGTTTAAAATAATAATGTGCATGATTTTATTCTTAACACGTATCACCAATATTTAAGAGAATTGTTTTATACTATAAAAATATTATTATTTAAAT
Source organism: Viscum album (assembly GCA_963277665.1). Taxonomy (NCBI): domain Eukaryota; kingdom Viridiplantae; phylum Streptophyta; class Magnoliopsida; order Santalales; family Viscaceae; genus Viscum; species Viscum album. Next base: position 499,530,540 of record OY728133.1, read on the forward strand.
ATGACTATTATTACATTGATGATGAATTAGTGGGTATGAATAATAGTAACTTCATTATTAAATATATGTATAATTTTTACAATTAATAAAATTTTACTGACAAATACACAGCAAATAATCATTCGTTTTTAATAGTAATTTTACAACTCAAGAATACACTTTCTTCTAAAAAGATATTTATTTTTGTTAGTGAATATTAAAATTAATATATTACAATATAAGAAAATATATTTTATAAAAATATTCCATTTTTTAATTAGAATATGAAAATTATCTTATGGTGAAAGTTTGTAAATTTTATGAAAACGTTGATTTTTCAGCGAATAATGGGAAACACTAAAATCAACATATTTTTTTCATATATATATAAAGTCTCATTGTGTTTTAAATTAGTTTTAAAATATACCTAGTTCATTTTTATTGAAAATAATCCAATTAATATAATTTCAATTAAAATTAATCTTATTTTTCATATAAAAACGTTTTAATACTAGAAAATTGAATTTTCTAAAAAATAATTATCGCATTTTACTGGTTTATTTTAAATGAAATTTCTTCCACTTATAGAGATTGATCTTGATAAAATATATTATATATTTGGAAAAATTATTTAAAAATTTGTTAAATATTTCAATTTTTTTGTTCGTAATGAATAGTAACTGTGATACATATTTATCACATCAATAAGGGAAAATCGGATAAGTAAGTTTAAAAATAATGTGATTAGGATTTGAAAATATGTCCAAAAACTACCCAATTTCAATTTTATGAGTTATTATCAACCATAATTATCCTATATTGTATGATATACCAACTTTCTTCCATTTTTCATCGATAATGACCGTAATATTATTTTCAGTAAATAATTAATATAAAATGCCACTCTCCCTATTTTAATATCTCTAATAGTTTCGATACAGATAAAAAAATATAATCATTTATAAATGCTTATTTCTATTAAAAATTAATTTTTTATAATTTTAATTTATTTTAATTTTTATTAATGGAATAATTACCTTAAATACCTATATAACACTGACACAGTGCTTGTGCAAGTAATAGGAAAATAACGATTTTTTTTTAAAACAAAAATATTAATATATTTTGGATGAGTTATGTTGTAATAAGAATTTTTTGATTAAATATAATTTATTAGGTATTTGTTAAAATTTTATATTCAAATTACATTACCAACTTTATTTTTTAAAGAGTCGTCTATGTAAATAATCTCTAAAATGACTTTAATGGTGTCTAATGTTAAATAATATTTTATTAAATGAATTAAAAATCATAAACATATTATATTTAGTAAATTCAATGTAATATGATCTATACTATCAACCATTATCTACTTATGGGATACATCCCCTGTATAGTAACATTCATGACCCCTAATGAGTAATAAACAATAATATTGTGGTAATTGTAAAAAAGGGTAAAGAAAGGGTCAAAACTAAGAGATAAGGGTTAAAACATCACCTACACATTTATAAAAATTATTTTATGAGATTAATTAAACTTATATAATTAATATATTCTAAATATATTAATTTGGATCCACTTGAACATTTAAATTAGTATATACTAATATAATACATTAAATAATTTCAAGGGTACCCCACTCGTCTCTTATATAAGGACACAAATATCATCTCTTCCTCACATTTATCTAGCCCATTAAATCAATGAACCCATTCATAAAAATATTATTAATATAATTAGATAAATTATATAGTTTTTTATATTCTTAAAATACCATCCCTAGGGTTCTTAAAGAGAGTTCCAAAAGAGGCTCTTTAAAGAGGAGGTAATCGTCATAATCAAGTGTTTCCAATTTAGTTATTCATTTATATCATTATATTCCATCCTAACCATTCAAATATATCAAAAAAAATTCTAATATACTTAAATATTATTATTTTAATTATATATCCTTATTATTCTAATTTTTCCATCAAATGGGAAATGAAATTATCACTCAAGCATACATCTGGACAACCAAATCTATGAAGTGATGCGAACCGTTTTCCACCATCACATCACATGGTTATTTTCAATTATGGATTTAATAAATATATTATATATATATGAAATTATTATAGTTATTTAAAGTTTTATTATAGTTTACCTATCTTTATTTCTATCCATCTAAAAATGGAAACATCACTTGTGCATGCGTATAGACTATCATCTCTACAAAGTGAAGATTTTAATTTTTCATCACCAATTTTTTATGAATAGTTATATATATTTTTTAATTATAACTTATGATACTCATTAAATGATTAAAATTATTTATATTTTTGAACTATGAATAAATTAAAAGTATTATGACTACCTAACTGAAACATACATGAAAAAAGAAACCGTTAACACCTAGAAAAAATGATTTTATTAAATAGTTATTAATAGAAGGTTATTGAATGATATAATTGGATCGTATATGATATTATAACTATGTATTTGTTAATTTTAAATATTTTTAGTAAATTTTAAATTATTGCACATTATGTTAGAGTGCATAAAAATAAACTCATCTATGAGGTAATGTATTATCATCTAATTTTTTTTCTTTGATTTATATTCCATAATCACCACTTGATTCCTTTCTGTTGTGTAGATACTTACAATGAATGAAGTTTATGACTATTTAGTTAAAAATTATTTGGATTTACAAATCCTCTTAAGGATCTCTATTTTATTATGTTTTGATTCCGATATTTCTAAAGTTGTTAGGGTTCTTAATCTCAATACTATTTCATTGAGGCATGTTTATTGTTATAAACCTATTTATGTTTATGTTGTTTATATACTACCCCTTTTAAATTTTATAGCATGAATTTCCTAATATTTATTATATTTTATGTTTTCTTTGAAATAATTCATTCATGGGTATTATGGGTAAGATTATGACCTTTTAGGTAGTGTCTTGTATTTATTTCCAGGTACCTTAGTACCACTGTTTTAGTCTTACATTTGATAGATCATGTCTTCGGTGTGATCATGAAGTTTTGGAAGCTTTAGAATGTTTTTTGGGTAGTTCTTGGTCAACACATGATTTTCCCAAACTGTGCACCCACCCCTAGAAAATTGTGTTCCATAAAAACCTTGGATATATGAGTTTAACATGGTTAGTGCATGATTTTTCAAACAATGTGCCCACACAGTTCCCCCTATGAAACCCATCACCCTTGGATAGAGGGGTGATTCATAGTTGGCTCACAGATAGAAAAATTGTGCTCCCACCGAGGGGAAACCATACCAACCAAACTGTTTGGGAATATGATTAGGTCACACGGTTTGTCAAATCAGGTGAACCTTCCATGAAAGAGTGTGAACTATTATTTAATGCCTCTTAATTTTATTTAAATATTCATCAACCCCACGTTTATGTTCCTAATCACCTGATTATGGCCTAACAAAGTTCCAACATTTTTTTAGCCTCTTGAGAGGATTCCTAGGCTCATCAAACCCCTTTCTTGGGGGCTCAAAGATCTGGTAGAAGGATAAACTCCTATTTTGAAATTTATGTCTTATTTCATTAGGATTACTTCTATGCTATCATTATTACCCTTTAGAAATGGATTAATTTCCACCATTTTTGACAGTATAGATCCTGGTTTTTATGGTTCTCTTTCATTGGATGTTTGTCCTATTTTTTTATTCTAGATCTCATATGTCGTTGTTAATTTGATAGCTCTCTATCGAATTAAGGGATGTGTTTTGATAGTGTTCAACAACAATCTTGAGGTCGATGGTCTTATTGTAATTTCTGAAAATATTAAGTATGAAATTATGTATGTAATTGCATCATTGCATTTCCATGTTGGGAAATTTCATTCTAAATTGGATATAATGAATTGAATCCCCTGTGATTTTGATTCCCTTTAGGGTTATCATTAGTCCAATTGGAGTTTCGAGACATGGAATGATGGAAACCCAAGGGGTGTCCTAATACATTTAAATGGTGACTCATGAATTTTAAAAAGGGAAATAATGGGATAATGGAACATAATTAAATCCTTATTTCATAGTTTACAATGTTAATTAAAGGATTGATTGGATTTACCTTGAGGGGTTAAAAACATGAATAATTGATGATAAATGGGTAAATAAAAATAATTCATACAATTCCTTATGATAAAAGTAAAGAACCATGGTTTTGATTGATAGAAGAAATAGTGAACCGTGAAGTGAATAATTTATAATAAGGTTAACTAAGTTGAACCATGATATTTATAAGATATATGTGGAATTTGTGAAAGTGAACAATGAGGTGTGTGTTAGGGAATAATGCTCCAAATACCCATGGGGTTCCATATTGATGCTCCAGACCCCTAATTCATGCATGTGAACAATGAGGTTTGGGTTAGATACTAATTCTCCAAATACCCATGGTGTTCTAGACTAATGATCTAGGGTCCCGATATATTGTCATTAGACTAATGATCAAAGTGCTTAAGATATTAGTTCCTGGAATGATCCTCCAAGTAACTAAAAATGAAATTAAAATTAAATTAATAATGAAATACTATAAAATAATTAATTTGGATATTCTTATATAGTATGGTTTAGACTCCATCATTGTCCAAAGCCGGAATGATTTGGTTGACCAATGAATAATAAATTTGAAACCAATTTAATTTTTCATTTTTACTTTATTATTTGTAAAAAAAGAATAAACATTTATAGAATTTATATTTCTTTATATGTCATTGGTGGTGGCATACTATGTTATACTCACACCCTAATAATGACACTTGATTGGTACTCAAATTGAATTCATGTTTACAGGAAAAGATAAGGACAATAGCCCTATGTTAGATGGTTGGGTTGGGTTATGGGATGAAGAATTAATGAAATAGCCAGACATGATTTCAGGACCTGATTGGAAGATTTCACTATGTCTTTATTTTTGGGTTTCATTAGATATTTTACACATGTATGGAATTATATATTTACTAATTCAGATTATGGTAATTATCCTTTTTTATATTTATTTATGATATTTTGGTCTTTATCAGTTATTATTTATTATCATCTTGCTATTTTTATTCTTTATATCTAATATTTTGATTCTTTTATAATGAGGATATAGTCAACCGGTGTTACACATTAGACCCTCGCCACTAGTTAGTATCCTCTAGAATAAGGGTATTTGTTCCAGATGTCACATAACAAACTAGCTCGGGGTACCGGTATGTGGCAACGAGATCCATATGTTAGAAAGTGGTATTAGGGATATTTTATTTTATTTTCATTTGTCTTATTATCTGGGAATAACATAAATGATACTAGGATGTTTCGAGGCTTGGTCATGAAATCATTCATGGGAGTAGCTAACCAATGTGTGGGAGAAACCCCCAGTACTTAGGGTGGGATTTTTTTCGTTATCTTTTCTTTTATAGTTTTATGTTAGTTCGCCATGGGTGATGTACTTTTTGTATGATGTTGTTGCTTTTCTAATATATTTTTAATGTCTACAATGTAACAGAATTTTTGTATGAATACATCATTCTATGTAAGCATGATTTTATTTGACATGTATTATATTCAGCACGCAGAGAAAATCATGTTATGATTGGGTTTTGGTGAATAGAAATATTTTTCCTTCTTTGCATAATATTAAAATGAAATGGATCCTAATAAGATATTATTGATTTTAAAATATGCTAAAGGTGGTAATTTAAAATGGATAAAATGGGTGTCAAATGATAAACTTTTAGATATGAAATTTTTTTACCAGTTTTATTCATGAAATATGAGAGGGATAGTTAAGGGTAGTTATAGTTCCTCAATTTTGATCATGTGGTGACATATGACGGATTAATTATTTTGGATTTATGTTAATACCTATTATGTAATTTTCTTAATGATGTGTTATGTGTCTTAAGATGTGTGTTTCTAATTATAGAGATATTCCACCATGATGATGTTTTTTGGTAGGATGATAGGAGGATGTAGATGAATATGTGACTCTATTAGTAGGAAATGAGGCCTTGATAGTTCTAAGTGATGTTCAAGGAGAGAAGTTACATGAGAACATTTCTTAATTTATAAAATTCAGGTAAAGAGGCCTAGGGTGAGCTATGATTAATATTTTTGTTCTGAACTAGGATTTTCAACTACAGCACCCACATTTGTTTACCAGAGAGGGTGGTCCGGAGAGAGATGGGTTTTTGAATGAGTCTATCTAGACCATCATGGATCATTTAGAGACACTTATGGAGAGAAGAGTCATGTTGTATGCTTATATGTTCTGTGGATTGGTGAAGCACTAGTTGGATATTCAGGATCCGGATGATAAGTTGGAAAACATGGAATGGAAGTACATCTAACAAAAGTTCAAATAGAACTTCTACCCAGGGACAATGAGATTGAATAGGGCAGCATGGTTTATGATGATAACCCAGGGGATTAATTTCGTAATGGACTATGTTGGTTTCTTGACTGGCTTTCATTGATTTTTTCTAGTGATGATAGGGAATGAAGAAACTCTAGAGAGTTGGTTTTAATATGGACATAAATGTGAGATTAACTTCCATGTTTACAAATACTGATTGAAAATGTTTGATGAGGAGGTGAATCAATCAATCATTACTGAGGGGAACCTAAAAGAGGATTTGAGTGGAGGAAATGTGGTTTTTTTAAGGCTATGAGGTATGAATTTCGAGGGTTGGAAGAATTTCTATGAGAATGTTAACCATGGTAGTGACAAATAGAGCAGAAATAAGGGAGGATAAATTACTCAGGGAAATACCTGAATGCTTTTCCATTAGTGTGGTAGGTCAGGTCACTATTGTAACTAGTTTCCCTAACAACTAGTAGAGTGTTGATATTGTAGAATAAATGGGGAATATATAGTGATTCTATAAGAACCCATAAAATATGTGTAGTGATGGAGGAGCTAGACTGAACCAATGTATGAGAAGGCGGTATTCTAAACCATACTAGTCTTGAAGTTGGAGTATTATTGATATTGAAGGAAAAGCTAAAATATTTGGTACTTCGGGAAAAGAGTTTCTATATCATTAGAGTTGTGTAGATCATGGGACTCAGACTACAGCACAGGGTGGTGGGACATAGCTGTTACGTGCAGTTCATCCTACACTTGTTGACAGTGAGGTTGGTACATCAATAGAAAGATGAATTACTCATGAATATTCTATGATTTATAGTAAATTATTTCATAAAAGAGACTCTTATTCTGTTATATCGTTAAAAATTATGAATGGTTTTAGTCTTAAGGTCACTACGGGAAAAATGGATTTTTGCGGCGGGAATAATTCCCGTCGCAAATATAGTCCATCGAAGAGGTTATTTGCGACGGGGTTAAAAACCCGTCACAAATAACCGTTTATTTGCGATGGGATTTCGTAACCCGTCGCAAAAGGTTTGGTGGGGGTAGCGCGCCAAACCGCACAAATAGTGATGTATTTGCATCGGGGCCCGTCGCAAATACTTTGTAGTGGTTAATCGCTTTTTGCGACGGGATGTCCTCCCGTCGCAAAAGGTGTGTCGGCAGGGACTATTTGCGATGGGTCCCATCGCAAATAACTTTTTAACCGCCGATAGTAATTAATGCGGGCGTAGGTATTTGTGATGGGACCGGTCGCAAAATATACTATTTATGACGGGACCCATCACAAAAGATATTTTTGCGAAGGGTAACCCATCACAAAATAGTCCCTTCGCAAATAATCTAACCTATATATAACCCCATCCGTTATTCTTCTCATTCCACTCAATTTCCAAATCTTGTTTCTCTCTGAACTCTGATTTCAGAAAAGAAAATTTTTCTAAGTTAATTTTTTGGGTCATGAAGATGTTCTGAAGCCATCAACATCAATAGAAAATCAAGTTTAAAGATATTTATGTTTTATTTAATTTATTATTTATTTCAATTTTTTATGTTAATTTTTATTATTGTTGATTAGTTTAATTAAATTTAATTTAATTTTTTTTGGAATGATTATTTATTTGTACTAATAAATTGAAATTTTTAGTATTAATTTTTAATAATTTGTAGTAATTAGTAATTAATAACGATAATTAGTAATGTATATAATTAATTTGTAGTAATTAATATTAATTGGTAATAAATAATAATAAATAATAATAATTAGTAATAAATATTAATAATTTTTAATAAATAGTAATAATGAGTAATCAATTGTAATAAATTATAATAATGAGTAATAATTAGTAATAATTAGTAATAAATTGTAATAATTTGTAATAAATTGTAATAATCAGTAATAAATTGTAATAATTAGTAATAAATTGTAATAATTAGTAATAAATTGTAAAAAATTGTAATAAATTGTAATAAATTTTATTAATTAGTAATAAATTGTATTAATTAGTAATAAATTGTAATAAATTGTAATAAATTGTAATAATTAGTCTTAAATTGTAATAATTTGTAATAAATTGTAGTAATTAGTAATAATTAGTAATAATTTTTAATAATTAGTAATAATTACTAATACATTAAGTTATAATTAGTAATAAATTGTAATAATTAGTAATAATTAGTAATAAATTGTTATAATTAATAATAAATTGTAATAATTAGTAATAGATTGGAATAATTAGTAATAAATTTTAATAATTGGTAATAAATTGTAATAATTAGTAATGAAATATAATAATTATTAATAAATTGTAATAATTAGTAATAAATTGTAATAATTAGAAATAAAGTGTAATAATTAGTAATAAACATTAATAATAAGTAATAAAGTGTAATAATTAGTAATAAAGTGTAATAATTAGTAATAAACACTGATAATTACTAATAAAGTGTACTAATTAGTAATAAACACTAATAATTACTAATAAACACTAATAATTACTCATAAACACTAATAATTAGTAATAAACAATAATAATTAGTCATAAACACTAATAATTAGTAATAAACACTAATAATTAGTAATAATTAGTAATAATTAGTAATAAACACTAATAATTAGTAATAAACACTAATAATTAGTAATGAACACTAATAATTAGTAATAAATAGTAATGATTATTAATAATTAGTAATAATTATTAATAATTAGTAATAATTAGTAATAATTAGTAATAATTAGTAATAATTAGTAATAATTAGTAATAATTAATAATAATTAGTAATAATTAGAAATAATTATTAATAATTAGTAATAATTAGTAATAATTATTAATAATTATAAATAAAGTGTAATAATTATTAATAAACAATAATAATTACTAATTAATTGTAACAATTAGTAATAAATTTTAATAATTAGTAATAATTGTAATAATTAGAAATAATTAGTTATATTTATTAATAAATACTAATAATTAGTAATATTTAAAAATAAATACTAATAATTAGTAATATTTATTCATAAATGCTAATAATTAGTAATAATTAGTAATAATTAGTAATAATTAGTAATAATTACTCATAAAGTGTAATGATTACTAATAAATTGTAATAAAGTGTAATAATTAGTAATATTTATTAATAAATACTAATAATTAGCAAAATTTATATAATAAATACCAGTAATTAGTTATAATTAGTAATAATTAGTAATAATTAGTAATAATTAGTAATAATTATTAATAATTAGTAATAATTATTAATAATTTTAGTAGTTAGTAATAATTAGTAATGATTAGTAATAATTTGTAATAATTAGGAATAATTAGGAATAAATATGAATAAATATGACTAAATATCAATATATAGAAATAAATAACAATAAATATGAAAAATTAGAAATAAATTGGAATAATTAGCAATAAATTAGAATAATTAGAAATAAACAGGAATAATTAAGAAATAATATAAATAATTAAGAATAATTAGGAATAATTAGCAATAATTAGGAATAATTAGCAATAATTAGGAATAAATAGAATAATTATGAATAGTTATGAATAAATAGGAATAGTCAGTAATAAATAGGAATAGTTAGTAATAAATATGAATAGTTAGTAACAATTATGAATAGTTAGTAACAAATATGAATAGTTAGTAATAAATAGGAATAGTTCGTCATAAATAGGAATAGTTAGTCATAAATAGGAATAGTTAGTCATAAATAGGAATAGTTAGTAATGAATAGTAATAGTTAGTAATAAATAGTAATAGTTAGTGATAAATAAGAATAGTTAGTAATATATATGAATTGTTAGTAATAAATAGGAATAGTTAGTAATAAATAGGAATAGTTAGTAATAAATAGGATTAGATTGTAATAAATAGGAATAATTAGTTATGAACAGTTAGGAACAGTTGGGAATTGTTAAAAAGAAATTTTAATAAATTTTAATAAATTTTAAGAACTTGGGAAAATTTCTATTGGAATGACGGCACTCCTTTTGCTCGATTACTTTTCTCCTTTTAACTCTCACCGACTCAAAACATTATGAAAAATGTGTTGCTACAAAGGTATATTCAATCTCGTATGCACGAGATTGGATATTCATTCGTAGGATCACGTTTTTTATAATGTTTTCAGGCGGTGACAGTTGGAAGAAGACGATATATCGACGCAAAGGGGGATCTTTTGTCTGACGGCTCATTTACTTGCATCTTTCTCACACTGAAATCACAATGAAGAATCTGGTCGCAGCTAAGCATATTCATTCTTTTATGCACGAGAATGAATATGCGTACCTCGGACCAGATTCTTCATTGTGATTTCAGTGTGAGAAAGATGAAATTAAATGAGATGTCGGAAAAAATAGTAGTCGTCAATCCACTGGAAATTGTGTCGCCCTTAATTAATGGTAATTATTAAGAAGTAGTAGTAATTAGTTATAATTTTTTCTGATAGTGTTTTTATAATTTTATATTATTCAAAACAGTGATGATTTTATATTTTCTAGAAAAATATGGAACAAGGATTTCGACATCAGTCATTATTAGATGATCGCACTTAAATAAATCAGCGCAAAAATACAAATGGATCTAGTTTAAATCCTATATATATTGAGGGTGTTGAAGCTTTCATATCATTTGCATCATCAAAACCAGAATTTGTTTCAGATGGAACAATTATGTATCCTAGTAAAAAATGTGGTCTGAGAACGTTTGACACATCTGACAAGGTTGGGGGACATCTCTTGCGGTTTGGTTTTTAACCAGATTATGTTTTTTGGTATCAAAATGGTGAATGCAGTTCAAGAGAAGATACTAATAACTTGATTCAGGATCCATCGTGGTTCCAAACTTTAGTACATGATGTTGCAGGTCCATCACTTCAACAAACTAAAACTCACAATGATATCTATTTAACTCTTGATTTGGCACCATTTGAATTTTATGAGTTATTGAGGTCTGCCGAGGATGCATTATATCCTGGTTGCAAGATAAGAAAATTAGAAGCGGTCAAAAAATATATGGATATTAAATTAGATAATGCAATGTCAACCAACTATTTTCATAAGATATTTAACTTGGTTAAAACAATGTTACCTGAAGGAAATGTGTGTCTGGAAAATTAATATCAGAGTAAGTGGCTGGTTTATAATCTGGACCTTAGTTATCAGAAGATTCATGCATGTGAAAATGATTTCATCTTATATTCAGGTGAAAATGAGTTGTTGGATATTTTTCCCACATGTGGAAAATCTAGGTATAAAGACGCTCAACCAGGGAAGTTTGGATCAATTCCTATAGAATAGTTGAGATATTTCCCCCTTACACCCAGGGTGCAACATTTATTTATGTCTCATAACACAACATCAATGATGTTATTGCACAAAACCAATATTTCAACCGGTAAATGCTTAAATCATCCATCTGATGGTGATTCCTGGAAACATTTTGAATGTCTACATCTGAATTTTTCTTTAGAAGCCTGAAACGTGTGATTGGGTCTTTCAACGGACTCTTCTGTCTGTTTGGTTATTATGGTAGTCGGTATTCATGTTGTACTTTATTTACAACTTCATACAATCTACTTCCATGGATGTTGATAAAGGATCCCTATATATTTTTGACCTTATTAATCCCAGGACATCCGAAAAAGAATATTGATATTTATTTGAAACCATTGACTGATGAGATAAATGCATTGTGAAGTAATGGTGTCAGTACATATGATGTTGCTGCGAAATAAAATTTCACATTACAAGCTACATTGATGTGGATTATTAGTGACATTCCGGCATATGGCATGTTATCTTGATAGAGTACACATTGTCCAAAATCATGTTTTTACTGCATAAAAGAAAAAAAAGCTTTTATGCTCGTTAATGGAAAAAAACCCAGCTATTTTGACTGTTATCGCAGATTTCTTCCAACTGATCATCATTTTCGAAGGAAGAAATCACATTTCAGAAAAGGAAAAATTGAAAGGGATGAACCTCAAAAAATGATCTCAGTTACAGAGTTAAAATCTGTTGTATTTTCATTACCATACTTCACATTTGAGGCAATAGTAAACCAACAGAAAATTCATGGCTTTGGGAAAAGAACATAATTGGATAAAATGAAGCATTTTTGGGGATCTCCAATAATGGTCTGATTTTATGGTCCATCACATGTTGGATGTCATGCATATTGAGAAGTACTTTTTTGATAATTTATTTCACTCATTTTTGGATACACCAGGTAAGACCAAAGATACTATAAAAGCACGATTAGATCTTGCCCAAATTTTTAGGTGACCTGAACTTGAACTATTTGAAAATGTCAGATCATAGAGGTTAATGAAGCCAAATGAAGCTTATACACTGTCCAAAGAGAGACTCTTATTATTTTTTCAGTGGATTTCATATTTGAGACTTCCATATGGATATGCTTCCAATACGGGAAAATGTGTTAAAAATGGTCATATTAACAGATTAAAAAGTCATGATTATCATGTTATAATGGAAAGACTTATGTCGATTGGATTTAGAGGTTTGTTGAATTCTATGATTTTTGATTCGATAACAGACATATCATATTTTTTCGAGACATTTGTGCAGTGACAACAGACTATGATGCACTAAGAAAACTGGAAGAAGAGTTGTTGTAATTATATGTAAACTGGAATAAATATTTCTACATGCTTTCACTGACTCAATGGAACATCTGATATTAAATTTTCCACATTAAGCAAAATTTGGAGGTCTAGTACAGTTTCGATGGATGTACCCATTCAAGAGATGCATGAATAAATTGAAGAAAAAAGTATGTAATAAAGAATCAGTTGAAGGCTCAATTGCAGAAGCTTATTTTCAAGAGGAAATTACTTTTTTCTGCTCTCACTATTTTGAATCTGAATATCCCTCAAAACAAAACCTCATGGGATGGAATGAGGGAAATGTTAATGATGAAATGAAAAATCAATTAACAGTTTTTAATGCAGCATGGGAGGTGGCTATGTGTTGGCGTTTGCGTCAGTTGTTTCAAAATTTGAAAAAGAATTCCATTAAAAAAGACGGAGCGACAATATTTTATGAGTCATGTAGAGCCCACTTACTAGAGTAACATTCATCTTAGGTTTGGGATGGATTATGTGCAAACTGGTTGGGTGGTGGATTTTAGAGGAGGTCTTTATTGGGTCATCAGAACCGGGGGAGATTGGAGGTGACACATCAAGCCAGTAGCCATACATTTAGTACACATAGAGAGAATCTGGTAAGTAAATTATTTATAAAATTTATATAACTTTAAATATAAACATTTTATTTTATTTTTTTCTAGGCAGTTGAGTATCCTGATATTATGGAGTTTGACGTTTATTGTTGGATGTATAGTTATCTAGCCACTGGAGAGATTAGAGGTGATCGTCAGCGTCAGATTGTGGTTATTATTATTTTATCAGTTTGAAAATTAAATTCAATTAATATTTTCACAATAATAATTTCAAATTTGAATTGAAGGAGTCATATGAGGGTGCATCCTCTCAGACACATGCTGAAGGTCAGGACGAGGCGACTGATCAGACCAGTGTACACCATTTCAACCAGCCGGCATGGATGTAGGCGACTCTGTTTGGCTTTGAAAAGGGTCAAGTAATTGTTATCGGCTCTCATGTGACTCCTGGAACTTATTATGGTAATGATGTGTTGTTGGAATCTAGCTCGAGGGGAGCTTGTGGAGAGGAATAATCTTCTACCTCACAGTATCAGGAGCAGTTCCAAGCTCAAAATGACTTTATAGAGTTTTTGTAGAAGCAGCAATAAGAGATGCATCAGCAGTAGCAGCAGCAGAACCAGTAGCACAAGGAGGAGATGCGTCAATGGGATCCCATCGCAAATATCCCATCACAAATACCTATAATTCTAGTAGTGGGTGATGTTTTTGAGTGGGGTTATGATGATCGACACATTGTTGGGTGTATCGTCAAAGAAAATCTATCTATGCCAGGTACATGCCCTCGATGTTAGTGAGTATCATTTCCTTTGGGATATTTACATACTTGAGTTGTAATAATTTTAATTGATTCTTGGTTTGGAATAGTTTATATATTATCGATCTTATTTTGATTGTCACCATAGGATATTGACCATTGCGTCTCTTGAATTTAACAGTCATATTAATCATAAAGATTTGGATATCATGGTAGGCCTTATAGGAACAATTCATCAGAAACTTGGGGATATCACAACCCGAGTTTCAAGTATTTTGTTGGATGAAGGGGTGTATAGTGTTGTCCCTTTCCACCAACAATGGACCGGTTTCAGGACATGTTTCCTGAGGGCTTCTCAAAAATACCACATGAGAGATATATTAATTTTACGATTATGCTAATTTTTTGAGATGAACCAGATTCCATTAAATCGTATATAATGAAACCAATATAGATTCATGTTCTTAAGACCTAGGTGGAAGAGTTTATGGATAAGTAATTTATCTATATGGGCACATCACCTTGGGGTTCTCAAGTTTTTTTCTAAGAAGGCTAATGGGACATTGTGGGTATGTTAATTACTAGAAGTTGAACCGAATGATAGTTAAGAATGAATATCATCTATCATACATCAATGATATATTTTATTAGTTGATAAGAGATTTTGTATTATATGTGATTTAATTGAGTTTGGGGTATCATCAGTTGCGAGTTAGACCTTATAACTTACCACAGACTTATTTTTGAAGTAGGTACGACCTATAAGATTTTATTAGGATGCCATTCAAGTTGATGAACTCTCTAGATCTTTTTAAACCCTTGATATACCAAATATATCATCCATTCGCATATTAGTTTTTTTATTGTTAATGGAATCTTGGTGTACTCTATGACTCATGATGACCACACCCAATGTCAAGACATTGTGCTAAGTACACTGAGTGAGAATCGTCTGTATTCCAAGCTATCTATGTTAAAATTATTAATCAACATGGTATATTTCATTTTCACATAATCTCTAAGGAATTTGTGTCATTCAACCTAGAGAAATTTTAGACAGTGGTTTCTTAGGAGCATCTGAAGAATATTTTTTATATCTAATGTTTTATGGGTTTGGAGTGTTATTACTGGAGATTCATCGAAGACTGTTCCCATTTAGTAGAAAATTTTTTGATCTTGACCAAGAATACGATCAAGATTTAATGATATAGAGTAAGTGATAATGTTTTCCTAGAGTTGAATAAGTGACTGACTGACAACCTAATTTTGATCCTCCCTAAGCTTGGTGAGGGTTATACCTTCTATTGTGATGTTTCTGAGATCGGACATGCAGTAGTGTTGATGTAGGAAGATCAATTTTTGTTGTATAGGTCATGATAGCTGAGGCCACATTAATAGATTTAACCTATGAATAATCTTGACTTAAACATTGTTGTTATCCATTAAATTATTGGTGAAATTACCTATTTGGTGAAAATTTTACTATATATACCGATCAATTTTTTTAAAAAAAAATCTTTTTGGAATGATATTTGAATATTTGATAGTGAAGATTGGTTGAGTATATAATGTTTTTTGATTTTCAGATGGAATATATTATCAGGAAGGGAAATAGTGTTGTTGACAATATGATCCTAATGAAACGAACTTAGGTAGTCCATGAGTCAAGCTATGAGTTGAGCATGATATCTTTATTTACTGAGAAGCATTTAAAGGATCATGAAGGCTATTAGTAGATGGCCCTTGTATCCTTATCAGTTTATTCCTCACATCTAAACTAGATCAAAGTGGGTATTGCATCCTAGTTTGAACAAAATCTACTATCAACTACATCGATGGTATTGGTCTCCAGGGATGATGACAGAGATTTAAAGGGTCATAACATGGTTAAAACGCCTTTTAGTAGGTGAATGATATGAATCAAAGACCTAGTGTTTGTAATAGTTATTTCTTATTTTAGAATGGAAGTGGGATGATGTTACCATGGAACTCATCATGGGTCTCCCCCGGATGGCTCAAAAGAGTGATTCTATATAGGTTATTATTGACTGGTTGGTGAAATTAACCAATTTCATACAAATAAAAGAGTCTTTTATAGTTTATTAGTTGGTTGAATTGTATGTTTGGTAGATACACTATTTTCACAAGGTTCCTTAGAGAATAGTTTTAGATTATGATTTTAACTTTACATAATGATTCTGGAAAGGCTTAAAGAAGGTGTTAAGTACTATGGTCTTTCTTAGTATGGATTTTCACCCATAGATAGATTATAAAATCGAGTGTATTATTTATATTGTTGGGGATATATTTGGGGTCACATCTTAGATTTTGGTGGGTCTTGGGAGAAACACCTTTCAGCTATTGATTTGTCCTATAAAAATAGTAACCACAAAACTATTCATATGGAAATATATGAGGAAATTTATGGTAGACAATGTAGATCACCACAATGTTTGAAGGAATAATTCAAGTTAGAGTTTTTAGAACCATGTCTCATGCAAGAGATGTCATAAAAGGTACAATTGATTCAAAAAAGTTTTTGCGATGCGATCCCGTCACAAATAGCTCGTCGCAAATACCTATAATTCTAGTAGTGGGTGAATTTTGTGATTGGGGTTATGATTATTGACACTTTGTTGGGTGTATGGTCAAAAAAATCTATCTATGATAGGTATGTGACCTCGATGTTAGTGAGTATCAGTTCCTTCAGTATATTTACATACTTGAGTTGTAATATTTTTAATTGATTATGGGTTTAGATTAGTTTATATATTATCGATCCAATATTGATTGTCACCATAGGATATTGACCATTGCATCTCTTGAATTTATCATTCAAATTAATCATGGAGATTGGGATATCATGGTAGGCCTTATATGGACAATTCATTAGAAACTAGGGGATATCACAACCCGAGTTTCAAGTCTTTTGTTGGATGAAGGGGTGTATAGTGTTATGCTTTTCCACCCACAATGGTCCAGTTTTAGGACATGTTTCCTGAGGGCTTCTCAAAAATACCACATTAGAGAGATGTTGATTTTACGATTAGGCTAATTTTTTGAGATGAACCAGCTTCCATTAAAGCTTATATAATGAAACCAAAATTTATTCATGTTCTTAAGAACCTGGTGGAAGAGTTTATGGATAAGTAATTTATCCACATGGGTACATCACCTTGGGGATCTCCAGTTTTTTTCTAAGAAGGCTACTGGGACATTGTTCTTATGTTTAAATTACTAGAAGTTGAACCGAATGATAGTTAAGAATGAATATCATCTATCATGAATCAATTATATATTCTATTAGTTGATTGGATATTTTGTATTATCCATGATTGAATTGAGTTTGGGGTATCATCATTTGGGAGTTAGACCTTCTAACTTACCACATAATTCTTTTTGAGGTAAGTAAGTCCTATAAGAGTTCATTAGGATTCCATTAAAGTTGAATAACTCTCTAGATTTTTTTAAACCCTTGATATACCAAATCTATCTTCCATTCCTATATTATTTTTTGTTTTTATTGTTTATGTAATCTTGGTGTACTCCAAGACCCATGATGACCACACCCAACATCAAGAAATTGTCCTAGGTACATTGAGTGAGAATCATCTGTATGCCAAGCTATATTTGTTAAAATTATAAATCAACATGGTACATTTCATTTGTCACATAATCTCTAAGGAATTTGTGTCATTCAAACTAAAGAATTTTTAGACAGTGGTTTCTTAAAAGCATCTAATGAATATTTTTGATATCCAATGTTTTATGGGATTGGAGTGTTATTATTGGAGATTCATCGAAGATTGTTCCAATTTAGTAGAAACAATTTTGAACTTGACCAAGAATATGATCAAGCTTCAATGATATACAGTAAGTGATAATTTTTTCCTGGATATGAATAAGTGACTGACTGCCAACCTAATTTTGATCCTCCCTAATCTTGGTGAGGGTTATCCCTTCTATTCTGATGTTTCTAAGATCATACATGCAGTAGTGTTCATGTAGGAAGATCAAGTTCTATTGTATAGCTCGTGATAGTTGAGGCCACATAAATATATTTAACCTATGAATAATTTTGACTGAAACATGGTTGTTATGCATTATATTTTTAGTGAAATTACCTATTTTTTGAAAATTTTACTATATATACCGATCAATTTTTTTTTGAAATACATCTTTTTGCAATGATATTTGAATATTTGACAGTGAAGATGGGTTGATTATATAAAGTCATTTGATTTTCAGCAGGCATATATTATCAGGAAGGGAAATAGTGTTTTTGACACTATGATCGTGATGAAATGAACTTAGGCAGTCCATGAGTCAAGCTATGAGTGGAGGATGATATATTTATTTACTGAGAAGAATTTAAAGGATCAGGAAGGCTAGTAGTAGATGGCCCTTGTAAACTTATCAGTTTATTCCTCACTTTTAAACTAGATTAAAGTGGGTAGTGCATCCTAGTTTGAACAAAATGTACTATAACCTACATCAATGGTATTGGTCTCTAGGGAAGATGATCGAGATTTAAAGGTTCATAACATGATTAAAACGCCTTTTAGTATGTGAATGATAATAATCAAAGACCTAGTATTTGTAATAGTGATTTATTATTTTAGAATGGAAGTGGGATAATGTTACCATGTAATTCATCATGGGTCTCCCCAGGATGCCTCAAAAGAGTGGTTATATATAGGTTATTGTTGATTTGTTGATGAAATTAACCAATTTCATACCAATAAAAGAGTATTTTATAGTTTATTAGTTGGTTTAATTGTATGTTTGGTAGATACACTATTTTCACAAGGTTCCTTAAAGAATAGTTTTAGATTATGATTTTACCTTTACTTAATGCTTATGGAAAGGCTTAAAGAATGTGTTAAGTAGCATGGTGTTTCTGAGTATAGATTTTCACCCATAGATAGATTATAAACTTGAGTTTATTATTTAGATTATTGAGGATATATTGGGGGGGTCACATCATAGATTTTGGTGGGTCTTGTGAGAAACACCTATCACCTGTTGAATTTTCCTATAAAAATAATAACCAAGAAACTATTTATATGGAAATATATGAGGAAATTTATGGTATACCATGTAGATCACCACAATGTTTGAAGGAAGCATGCATGTTAGAGTTTTTAGAACCGTGTCTCGTGCAAGAGACATCCAAAAAGCTTCATTTGACTCAAAATGTATCGATATGGCATAGAGGCGGCATAATTTCTATGTTGATAGATGTCATCAACCTCTTGAGTATACAATGGAAGAATGTGTATTCCTTCGGGTATCGCTAATATTGGGTCACCATAAGATTCAGATCTAGGGAAACTTATTTCCCAAGTTTCTTGGATCGTTTGATATTGTGGAGAAGATTAGACTAGTGGCATATCAATTGGATCTTCTCTAGAGTTATAGTGACATGATTGATGTTTTAAATGAATCAAAACTATGGAAGTTTCACCTAGACCTTTCCCATGTTTTTTATTATGATGATTTAGACCACGAGGTTGATCCTTTCTTTGAGTAACATCTGATTCGTATTGTGGATCGTAGATAGAAATTGTTATAGTGAAAGACAGTGTCATTTTTCAGAGTGTTGTGGTAGCATGGATGTGTTCAATAGAAATTAACAGAGAGATAATTTGATATTTGAGCATATTTTTTCAACCTTTTCACCTTATATTATTAGTTATTTTAGGGAGTACAGTTCAAGGATGATCAGTTATATGGTATAGAGATTTTATGATCCAGACTATTTTTGTGGTTCCACATAATTTTTTTCAGTTAGCTTTTTAGACTTTTTTTAAAATTAATTAGGTCGGATATTGTATTGGGTGAATTTGTGGGAAATATGGAAGATTTATAAGGTTTTTTAGGTAGTACAAAGTTAGATCATGCTTTTTACAAACTGTATGCCCACCCAGATAAAACTATGTTCTTCTACACCCTCGGCCAAAGGAGGTTTTTATGGTTGGTTCATGGTTTATAAAACTGATATATAAAACATAAAAATTATAGTATATTAATCCCTCTCTAAAGGGGAAGAAACTATGAACCACATGAAAACATACCTTTTTAAGTTTTCCTTTTTGAGGTAACTGAAACCGTCTATAAGGCCTATATATAAAATAATGTTCCCCTACGCCCTCATCCATAGTTAGTGTGTTTATTTTTTGATTTCATTAGGTGGAATTTTTTAATATTAATCTTCTAAAAGTAAATTTATTTTATTCTCTTCTATTTAATTCTAGATTTATATATTTTCTTCTCATTTTTATCTATTTGGTACTCAAAGGGAACTGAAATAATGTTTTTAAGGAATATTGGCATTATTTCTCTTTATGGTGGGGAATATATTTTTTCTATATATATTTTTGTAATAAAAAAAAATTTATTTTCTATGATGCAATTCTTATATAAAATAATTTTTAACTATGTTTTACAATTTATAAAAAACATTAAATGGAATCTTCTTAACATTTTCTAAATTAGGATCTTTTGGAATTTTTTTACCAATTGTATAAATACAGTTTTTTAATAGACACAACATGAGAATATTTACCATTGTAGTCAAATTTATTTTCATTAATGATTACATTAAATGTTTCCAAGATTATTTTCAAATAAAATAATTTTCTTATATTTTTTGAATTGTTTTTTAAATAAATAAAAATAAAATAAAATTTACAGGTTTTAATGAAATTTTTTAAATGTTATTTTAAACGAAATATTCATTTATATCAATATTATTTGTTTCTTATTATGATACAATGGATATATGTTTTTTTGATACCATATTTATTCATATTATGGATGTTTTATGATGATATGGGAATTGGAATAAACTAGTTTTCTTTTTATAGGTTAATAAAGACATGATAAATGATTTTATGATTTTCATGATGAGATATTTATAAAACTCATTTATTTTCCATATGTTATGATATGTCGATGTGATGATTTTTTTATGATATTGTGGAATATATATTATGGGATTATTTTTATATGACCGTTGGGCATGGAATATATCCTAATAATGCATTGGATAATAATGACTGAGGTAACTTATTAGAAGTTAAAAATGAGAAAATCATGGAATATATTTGGTTGGATTATCTATAATGAGTTTATTTTCACTAGGGTATTATGGTCTTAAATTGGACCTTGACATAAGATTTATTTGATTATTATTATGACACACCTTATTCCACTCTTTTATTACAACATCATATGCTTGTGATATGTTTTCATAGCTTATGAATTTTGATTCTTTTTTTATTTATGTCAGATAAACTACCATGTTTTACACCATGAATCAAGATTATGATCTATTAAATATTGGGTAATATTTTATATTATCATCTTCATAAAATTATATCTTTATTATCATTTCATTCATACAAATTTTCATTAATTGAAATATCCTTTGTTTATCCTTACTGAATATATAACATAAATTTTTCCTCTATTTTTTTATTACCCAAGTTATGAAGAAATGTTTTGAGTACCATAAGCCTAATAAGTTTTCTATATGTGATGAAATTAGTGGGAGATGATTTATATTTTTAAAAAGGAGTTTTTTATGATTATGTGATTCCAATGACACTAAATTTCTATACGTATGACATTGGTAATAATGATTTTTAATGAATATTTATCTAATAATATGTATTAATTATGTATGAAATGTTTGTATTTAAATAATGGAAATACAATACATTTTAGTGGTCCTCCAAGCTATGTAAGGGATTATATTATGATCAAGTGGTGTACTAGATGGTGTAAGGGTTGTAAATTGGTGCTAGTTAGGTGCAGAAGGACCATCTTTAGAGTGTCTAAGACTACTCCAACTCAAATTTTGTTGTAAGGGGTGGTGATGGTTATCCATAGACGTTAATAATGAGAGATATTTTAGATGTATATGGTTGGAAATATAATAAGAGTTTTCTCATGTATATGGTATGGGGTCCACTATTTAATCCTTATAATCCCATTTT
Organism: Viscum album; assembly: GCA_963277665.1. Classification (NCBI taxonomy): domain Eukaryota; kingdom Viridiplantae; phylum Streptophyta; class Magnoliopsida; order Santalales; family Viscaceae; genus Viscum; species Viscum album. The sequence continues at coordinate 499,552,873 of OY728133.1, forward strand.
TCTTCAGGCTATATAATTCGAGGTCCTTTAAGCATTTATAATTTTAGATCACATACTTTGTTATTTATAACCATGTAATGGTTACCTATCAATATAGTCAATAAATAAATTACCAATAAACAATAAAAATTCAAGGCCTTCAGGCCAAAGGTAGTAACAAGGTTAACGAGTTACTCCTAAATAAAAAATGTTGTTCTAAAATTTTACAAATTTAGATTCAATTAGGATAAAATCGTCAATAGCTAATCAATCATTAATAAAAACATCATTTTTATTATTAGTATTACAATAACAACTTTATCATATATTTTTATAAATAAAATATATAAAATTAGATAATCAAATCTCTAATTCAATTAAATATAACATGAAATATGTATAATAAAATTTCTATGGTGGATGCCGAAGGAGTGGATCAAAAATGACAGATAACACTTGTGGTGGGAAATTGATGGTGGAAGAGGTTAATCAATTATGGTGAAGGAAGAAATTATAAGAACAATCAAATATAGTGATGGTCACTCGAACAAGATAGATTAGGTTATAGGTAATAAAAATGGGAGAGATCATTTGATGGATTGATAGAATAAACATATATATTTTTAGAGCATTTAATTTTTAATTTTTATGTGTTTTTATGATGGTTATTACTGTAAACACTGTCAACAATATATTTTTAACATCAGTTATAAACTATCTAATGATAAAAATGTGTTACTTTAATCTTTTTTTTCTATTGAAAATTTTCATATGAAATATTAAGTCAGTATTATTTTGAAATATCACTACAACTACTTTTTCCAGAATAAAAATAAACACCAATTATTTTTTACAACTAATTTTCATAATATGCAATGTGAAATGAGTAATTATTATTATTTAATTATTTTCATATAATGGTATTAGAATATAATTTTTGATATTGTGTTCTAAAAAATATGTTTTATAAGACCTCAGACATTATTGTATTAAATAAAAATCCTACTATAAAGTCAATAACATAACACGTTCTATTTTATTAAATCATAATTATAAAATACAAAAAAACTAGAAAATAGACCTCATAATAATAACTACAACTAGTGATACCAAACACATAAAAATTTAAAAAATACCGTAATCTTGAAGTCATAAGGATCATAATTTAAAAAGAATGACAAATATATAAGATGCATTGTAATTATAAAGAAAGTATAGGTAATGGAATATACCTATTATTGGAACTAAGATAATGATATTATCTGTTTTAAATGATAAAATGAAGTGGTGATATAACTGTTTATGGGTAAGGTGATCACTGGAATAGAACTTCCTGATATGATAATTATAAGAGTAACACAACAATTTTATTTACAAGAGTCCAAAAAAATACATAAAACTACATGGTAATAATATAATTACTAATTACTAATAATTTATCTTTATAAATGTATGAAAATATAATCAAACACATAAGTCTTGGAAAAAACATTTTTCATTAAAAAGGTGTTTTTGAATTTTTGGCACAAAACAAATGATTTTAAAATTCAGTAATAATTTTTCTCAATAAATAAATTTATAATATGTGGTAATTATTTTCATAAAAAGGAAATAAAATTTTCAATCTGTATGACAAATTTAATCAATGCTTATCTTTTCATAATTTTATAAGAAGATCAATTTTTTGGTAAATAGTAAAATATGGAATTATTATATGGTAAGTATTATGACTTCATTATGATGTGAAAATTATTTATTAATTAATATAATTTAATTGCTACCCAAAAATAAATTATTTTAATAATATACTATTTTTAATGAATAAAAATAAAATTAGAAAACCTTTAATATACATTTAAAAGGATATAATGCAAATTTAGGTTCAAAATAAATATTTTTTTGGCAATATGACATTTCTATGGACAAATAAATATTAAAAATCTGTAGTTCAGTTTTTAAACATTAAAATTTCAAAAAAAATCCTTCAATATAAAATTAAATGAATTAGATTCATGGTAAAGTAAATGGTATTTCATTTTCGACTACCAATATTTCTAAAGACTATGATTAGAAATTAATTAATAGTTTTCCATAATTTACTATAAATATCCACACATACCCTTATTCCTCGCACTATATAAAATAGTGGGAATGGTTATCCTCTAAAATTAAATATCAAGAGTTCCAAAATGTATTTCTTAAAGGTTAAAGGGTTTTCTTTCTCAATATTTAAGAATCTACTTTGCTAGGTAAGGGATTTTAACTTACATTCATAATTTCTCCTTTGTAATCCTATAAAATAATTTACACTTCCATGGAAATTATTAGATTCACCCTTATTATAAATTAATTATTGCATTATTAAGGGTATATTTCACTTCCCCCTCATTATAACATCTTCATAAGCCTTTATTATGGTGTTCCCATACGTGACCAGTGCCAGTGTGTTTTGAGTCATTACAATACTTCTTTTTTAAAATGTTGGTGGTCATTGGGATATACCAAAAAAAACTTTGGATTTCATGTTGTATGAGAGTATGATAGGATGGATCATCCCTTAATGGGTCATATTTCCTAGTTTCAGACTCTCTTATGAATTAATGATATATTCATTTAATATTTCCTAGTAACAAAACTAATTACCTCTCTGTGAGTGACTGATCAATAACATGTATCAATGTGAACATATATATATATATCATAGGTTCTATAACTATCTTTGGTTACTATGATTTAAATCCATATAGTTTGTAAATATATTATTGATAACCATCTACGTTGTCATTATGTGTAGTAATGTTAGGATAAAACCCAAAATAGGGGCTTTATATGTATCCATGTGATGGGAATTGGAACACTTGTACTTCAATTCCACATAATGGGGAACATTATACATTTTTTAAGGTCAAGTGAAAAGGATGATTATGGTGACTTTTAAGGTCTTATATTAAAGAATATGTATGTGAAGTTAAATAAATGTTCATACATTCAAGAGACATTATATGTAGTTTAACATCATTCATAATGGATTATATGATATGTAGTTTAATTTTGGGTTTCTAGGTCCAATAAAAGAATGCTTCCTATAAATATTTTGTGTGGGACTTACACATGAGTGTCCCTTTCCAGATCATCCTTTTTATTAGTAAATATTTATTAGAGGTTATGGTTAGGCCTCACACCTTCTGTGAAGCCCATAAATGACTGGTCAACTCTTAATGGTGGGTAACTACTTAAGGATGGAATGTCACACTCCTAGGGGATATAGACCTATGAATAAGGGTTTGGATGTATACAAGATTAGCATCTCATTTTGAGGTATATGGATCATTGAGTACACTAGGGACAAAGTTATCAATTAGGGTATGGTTGGGTATTACACCTAGTATAAGGATCATAATATGTGTTACCTCATCTCATAAGTATGTCAATGAGATGTATGATATATGGAAATCTAGATGAGAATCATGATCTAGGGGAGGATATATCAATTATCTTACAATTGGGACCCTTTTCATAAAGGGAATACGTTATTTTTTACACCCTCGGATTCATATTAGTTAGGGAGGGAATCTTCAGAGGGATTTATTTGGATATTCCCATTTACCATTATAAAATAAATACATGACTGAAGGGTAATACTCTAGAATGCATTTCTCCTTTATCATGTAAATCCATCAACTTTGGAGGGGGAATTGGTAAAATGTTCTTTTAGGTGATTTGAACATATAAAAAGTAATTCAATGATGATTTTTGAATTAATTCGATATAGGTAAGTGTCTTGGTGAAAGCTGGAATGTAGAGGATACTCAATAGGCCATAATAGTGGTTCTTAATGAATTTAAAAACCATAGTTCAGATAACTTGTGGTGATAGACCAATTTGGTTGAAGAACCATGTACCTTTATTATCCCACATTGTGTATAAAATTAATGTTTTATATATATGGTTATGGTATACAAAATACATGATGTTTAAAGGAAACTTTTCACAAATGACTTACATTAGTGGAAATTCATGAAGTAAATCCACAAGAATTATTTATATAAGAATTAATGAAAGTGGATACTTGATTATCTTAAATGGGAAGGGAATTGATATGAAGGTATTTTGTGGTTCACATCCCTCTCTCTCCAATATAAGTTACAAAGACACCTAAGAGACTTTACATAAATGAAATTATTTTTAAAAAATGTGATTTCTAACGTGAAATGTAAACAGTAGAATAAAAGATAATATTTTACTCAAAGGGTGTGTCGGGTTATTTTTAGGTAGTTCTTAATAACCACCTCCAATGAATTGGAATATCAAGGTAAATGTGTGGATGTGAAGGATGATCACATTAAATCTATAAAGGGAAATATGTTGTGATAACATTGTGTGACTTTGAAGAATTACCACTACTACATTGGAAATCAATTCCTAGGTGAAAATGATGTTACAATGGCAAAAAGGATTACAAATTTAGAGCTTCCAATGACTCTATTTAGAAACATTGTTATAAAATGATAAATAATTATATCACCTAAATGCAAAAGGATTTAACAGTAATGAATTAATGGATTCTCTTCATGAATAGATGGATTTCATCAAAAAAACTTCCCTTTATAATTTTTCTTCCACTTCTTTTAGGTGGATATCAATTATTTTATTGGAATTAAAAAATACCACCATCAGAATTAGATATGATATGAATAAAAAGGAATTAATTATGAGTAAAACTTGTTGTCCCACTTAATTTTTACATGGTTCATATAAAATCCCCATTCAACACTATAAATAGTTTTTAAGGGGGGTCATTAAACGCTTTACAATCCCTTAAATTATTCTCTCAATTAAAGAAAATACCTATATTTTGTGATCTGAAAATGAATTTTTTTCTTGAATGAACTTATTCTACTAAATAACATATTAATAAAACTACTTAGGTGGACAAATATGTTTTACAAAAACATTCACTATGATGATGTTTTTATATGATCTATGCTCTCTTGAAAAGATTTTTTGCATCATGCACTATGAATAATTTCTATGAATAAAAACTAATTTCCTAATTTTTATATAAATTCATTTAAATTATCACTCTATATGAAATTTTCCTTCATGTCTCTTATTTTGTTACTTTGTAAAAATGAAACTAGATAAAAATTATTGGATCACCACTATGAAGTTAACATAAATTATCAACAACATTTTAGCCATCATTTGTCAATATATCTAACTAATACAGTTACTCATCTCAGATATAATGGTATTAGGATAATGGGGTTATCCAAAATTAGAGAGACTTAACCTTTTTCAGTTTCTGTTATTAAGATACATGCCTATTCCTACACCCCAACTAAGGAATAAATCAATAAGTAGGATCATTCATCATTATGAAATAGCTCACACTAACATTTTAGTGATGGGACACTTCATTAGAGTGACTGATCATAAAGAGTGGTATATTCTAAAGTATAAAAATTCATCACCAAAAGAATACTATGTATTCCCTACCCTAATATCGACATTTATCTATCCATTATTAAGAGTTCCCCTACCAACAAAAGATATCATAAAGCCTCAAGATAGGATATTAACCCTAGTGGCATCTTCACAATGGGCTGGTCTTTCCCCTTCTGGGTGAGAGAAAGTTGCATAGAGTTTGGGGGAATATTATAGAAGATGGATTGTACGATGTATTCAGGATATAGTAGTGTTTATCTAAATATAACAATAAAATCATCCTCGACAATAGAATTATGTGGAACTTATACATGAACTTGTTCTAATTGCGGGACATATAGGTTTAGTCAAGCCTCTAGAACATTCCCATGACCAATGGGGAGATGATTATGGGGGATCTACATAAATAAATCATTTATATGACCATAATAGAGGATTATGGAGAGAGTAACCCCCAACATTCAAGGGAGATACTCTGTTTTAAGAGACGTTTAACGGGACAAGATATTCATACTCTAATTTATATTCCCTTCATCATCTAGTTCAATCACTTCATCATTCCAAACAGCCGAGATTCATAGACAAGAAGACCTCATATAATCCAAAATTTCAAGTCTTGAAGGATTTCCAATGCTTACTAAATAACATTAGAGGAAGTTTGTTAAAATGAAAATTGTTGGGAGGTCACCTATTGGGTCATTTGTTTGGTCCACCCAGTCTCCTCCTTATCTATGTTCATCTATCGATATCTCCTCCCAGTGTGTAGGTCTAACACTGAGGAAAGGTTCTGTACTTTTATGATGGAAAATAAATTGGATAGTCGTAGAAAAATTAATCTATTGGTGCTAATATTCTTCCAGATCTATCAATATATTGGAAAAATCTATAGGGTGTGGCATCATTCAAATTTATTGGTCCTTTTAAGTGTTATGGAGTTGTATAATCATATCTGACATGGGGAACTAAAATTTCATCAATTATCATGTGATATTGTGGGCTCAGTTGAGTTCATATATCTTGTGTGTATGCCAATCCAAGCCAACGCCACCTGATAATTGAGATATGTAAAACATGTTAAACTTATACAACTGTCTTTTATTCATGTTTTACCCATCCCCCACTGGACTGATATCTTAAAAATAAACCAGAACTAACAGGAAGTATTCATAATTGACGTCCTTAATAATGATCATATTGATAGACATGATTCATAATGAGACTATATGTGGGGGTATATACCCTAAAAATTCAGGTTATAATTCTATTATGTATAGAAGAAGTGTCTTGTCTAACCTCAATGTGCATAAGTCAAATGAAACCCCTAGGTGGTATTCTATTTTTGGATAATTCTCACACGAGAGTAGATGATAATACAATACACATTTGTGTAGATCAATTCATTTTTGGTTTATCGAATAAATATAACGAGACCGATATTAATTTACAGTCTAGTGTATAGTTAGCTAACTAGGTGCCTCAATTTAGAGGCATGCCGAAAACGAAAAGAAGAGATAAGAAGGTGTGCCCAACAGATGCAGGAATACCTCATTATTGACATTTAATAAGAAGGCCTCCAGAATATCACACATCTAGGAAAATGTTGAGGAACCTCCACTCTTCTTCCATGGTGAGTGGAGTATCTCCTCTATCACCTTTCCCTATTGAAACTCAATTTCTAGCAACCGAGAGGGAGTGGGATACTTTTAGTATCACTTCAACTATAATGGAAATATGTGATTCTCAAAGGAATATTTTCTAAGGGATTTTAGATAGATGATTGCACCTTATGAAATATCCTACAAGAATCATCCTAGTGAAGTGTAATCCCACTTTTGAGAACTCAAATTTGTGATATACTACCTCAAAGGTAAAACTTTTTACCCAAATTGCGTAATAAAAAGGATTCATTATGGGTCAATAAGTGAGGATAATGGTGATGAGGAAGGAGGTGATAAAGAGGGTCCTCTGGAGGTATGGGACAGTACTAAAAAAATAAGTAATTGTTTATAGATCAATTTTGGATGAGTTAACATGCATTTTCATTTACACTTATCATTTCATCATTGATGTCATGTTTTATCTACTCTTTGTATTGTATTGAAATATAAAGGGGATTAGTTTCCTATTTTTAATATATAGTATTTTAATGGAGTTACATTACACCATCTAATTGATAATTCAATTAGAGGGTTAATTAATATATTTATATTGTCCATATGAAACAACTCCATGTAATAGCCACTGGCACTCTAGGATTATTGTATATGATTCTACATGTAGTTCCTCCCACGAAGCTGCCTTTAGAACAAATATTAATGGGGGAGTAGGTGAGGTACATGGAGCTTCATCTCCAACATGAATTAATAGTTAAATTTTATACCATAAAATTTCTTATATAACTTCATAATGATTTGTAGGATTATTCAAGTATTGGATAAAGCCTTGTATGTTCCAAGATACATGATACTCATGATCATATTACCTTCACACTATAATAAGAATCCCAAACTTAAATAGAAACTAGAAAATCTAGGGATAGTATGGAGTCATATCTTAACATTAATATGTTAACCAATGTTTTGACCAATGTGTTTTCTCATTCATACATAGTGGATAACCTCTTAGATGATGAAGTTCCACATCCCGAACTTGAAATACTAGTTATTTTTATTTTATTATTATTTTAAACCTTGATTTGTAGTCTCAAAAGTAAGAAAATAGGGTTTTAATGTTTTGTATGATTTTTAGCTATTGCACAGTTATCTCATATGGTTATTAGTAAACATGTGGGTGCCTAAGCGAGTCATTGATGTGGAACACGACTTGCACATGACCTTTTAAACTGCATGATAAGTGTGCGGATCCGACTTTTGAGTTAGAAGTGACGAGTGTCACAATTGGATCTTGGTTTTCTCAATTGGTCCTCTTCATTAGGTTAATATTGTGAGGGATCCTAACCTAGATAGTTCCTAGATCATTATTGGTGAACTCTTTAGAAAGCCATCCAAAAACTATGTGGGCTGTCCAATATTTTAAATTCTTGATTTATGTTTTTATTTTTATTTTTTTTTTATTTTTTAATTCCCTATATATTTATTCCTCTCTATTCATTGAGTGATCCCCTACCTTCCTCCTCCATGTTTTCACATTATCCCCCCCCCCTATTGACTCCCTATTTCAATAGCATTTACTCTGAATCTCTTGAGTATTCTTCATCGATGTCTCAGGGTAATCCCTCCTCTCCAATTATTCTCCATAATTGTCTAATTCCTCTATTCATTGTCACCCTAATTGTTTTGAAAAACCCTAGGGTTATTGTTCATATGAATTTTTCTTGTTTCATCCTCGGTTAGGATGTGTAATGGGTTCCTCAGATCATGTTTGGGTGTGTTTCGACATTCTCTACCAAAATCGAAACATATTGGATTATTTAATAATACCACAAATTCATGAGGTAGGATTTCTTCTACTGATTTGTTTAGAACACTTATTATTTGGGTCCTTTTCGGTATCTTGGGCTCTTAGTATTTTTTTAATATGTCTTGGACATTCTGGGATAGATTCAATCTGTCATTGTAAAAGGCTTATATGCTTCTGTATAGGTTGGTGTATATAAATTTAAGGTCCCCCTTTATATGAATTCACCCATGGTTGGATGAATATATATAATGGGTCTAGGTGTTCTTATATACAAGAAGTGCATACGGATGTAAGTGTAAAGAGTTGTATATGAACATATAAGCATATATTTATGCATCCCATTGTACATATATTGAAATGGAAATATGTACATAGGGGCTAAGTGTCCTTACATACAAGAAAAGGTCAATATCAATAAAAGTGGTAATGTTAAGGTTCGTGTTTCCATCGTTTAAAGCAGCATACCTTGAGTTTGAGGTAGGTACCCTATTCTTAATCATTTAAATTTTAAATCTATGGTTTCTTGATTCATTTTTTAAATTTTATTTCCATTATAATATATTAAATTCACCTGACATATATATATATATATATATATAATTTTTTGTGGTTCTTGGAATGTTTCTCTTCACTTGGATGTTAGGCATTCTCTAAAACTTTTAAAATTGGTTGTTTGAGTTAAGCATGGTTTCAAACTTGTTTTTAAATGTGTGGTGCCTTTGTTGATCAATTACCCTTTTTAATTGTTTTTGAATTAAAAGTGTTGGGAAATGTGATTTCTAAAGTGAAATTATTCCTTCCAAGATAGTGAGGCCCATTTTCTACTTTGAGAGTGTTTTACTGAAGTGGAAACCCCCTGTTGAAGAATACCCCCAATGTTTTAGAATATGTATATGTTAAATGGTTTATTTTTTTGATATGTGTCTAGTTAAGAAGATTGTACATTTTTGTGTGACATGAAAGGGGGATTCACATAAAGAGGGAGATTGGAGGTGAGATGATGGATGGGTTTTTTCCTAAAAAATGGTATTTACATATGTGTTTACATGAAAAAAAAGTCACCACTATTTAGAATAAGAACAAGGGACCTCAGGTAACTAGGTGGGACAACCATAACTAGTATGCTTGGTAGATCGGTAGGGCTGATCAAGGTTTCCTGCTAGCTAGATTGACACTGCAACTGTAACTAAACATGCGATGATGATTTGGACCACTATAACTTTGTCTGAATGTCTCTCTAGTAGATTATTCATGATGAAAATTTTGGTTTTAGTTTCTATACCAAGTCACTAAGGTAAGAGGATCCTAGGTCCTCTTTTACCTAGCTTCATCGGGTTTTCCCATGGTTGTTGCTATTGTATATCCTTTTTTTCTATGGTATTTGTTTATTAAAAATATTTTTTCTCATTTTCCCTTCCATTTTGAAAATAATGAAAAACATGTTCTACTTAACAAGATTTAGTGTCAGCCAATGTTGTATTTTATCACTGAAATGTTTTCATCATCGCATTCTCCTTCGTAAAAAGAGTTTATTGGATGTGTGTTGTTATTTATCTATGATTTTACAAATTTAGAAGTGGGAAATGAATTTTAATGAATTTTATATTGAGACTTATTTCAAAAAGAAATTGAGATCCTATTTTTATATATTTTTATTTTAAAACAATCTTGAAATGGTTTTCATTTTAATGTTAGGGCATAGGGAATAGTTTATTTGGTCATGAATAGTAATTTTTAATAATCATTCGTACAACATTATTTACTTGTTTTCAGTTTTTATTTTTTCTTCCATCTCTGATTCGGTCGTCGTGTTGTGAAATCGTTTTTGAGGTTTTTTTATCCATAGGGTAACTTAGAGGTATGTTATATATTTAGTTTTATTTATGTTTTTCTTCCAATTTGTTTTATCTTAATCTTGTTTATTTATTAGTTGGTTTTTTAAAAAATAAATCATTCCAAATTTCATTTTCTTTGATGCTTGGAACTAATTTCCATCCTAGGAGGATCAGGAACGTCTCTCAGGCACTGTTGTGGGCCGACTTGGATGACCAATTCAGGGTTGACCCGGGTTGGTTCATGAAAAATGGCATTAGAATAGGTTTTTAATTGGGAAATTATTTATAACATAGATAGTATTGTTGTGGATCATTAGGTAGGTCATGGGTTTGTAAATGATTAACACAAATGGTGATGAGACTAGGGGTAGTTGGATTTTAAAATTTTATTTTTCGTTTTATTTATGTTGTTGGAATTTTATCAATTTGATAAGCTTTTGTATATTGGAGAATGATAGTGGAAATGAGGTGGTGTTATAGAGTGAGATTATATTCTATTGTGAACCATGTGGATATCATATACGTGGTTCAATATTCTTCTAGTGGTTGGTGCATGCTCATTGCATGGTCTTTTAAACCATGTGGCTGGGGTATTCATGACCATTAATTCCCTTTTCTGGTTGTATTATTGTCGGTGATGTTTTAGTCTGTTTTTGGTTGGTGTGAGTGGATTTTGAATGGAAATTGATTTTTTAAAAGGATTTTCAGATTTAAAAACATGAATTTTAAAAGATAAATTGATTTTAATTTTTTAAAATATTTTGGAAAATTTGAAGTAATGGTAAATTTTGAATTTGGTAAATTCTTGGTTTTGATGATAAAATGGTATGTGTGACCCTTGTAATTCTTTAAGGAAGTTCACATGTGTGTGTGTAAATTTCATGTTGGTATATATGTGTGGATGATATATGTGGATGTGGGTATGAATACATATATGATGGTTCAAATGATATCATGGATGATTACTATAAATCATAGGTTTGACATAGTTTTCAAAAGTGTTTTTTTTAAAAAGGAATGGTTTACATTAAATAGGGGATTCTGTTCCAATGAGATTTGTGGTTTTAAAGGGAGAAGTGAGATAGTGTTTTAAATTTTAAAGTTAATGTGTTCAATTGATTTTCTAAATGGAAAATGATTTTTATTTCCAAATTGAGAAATTGAATTTGTAAATGGCGGATTTTAAAAAATAGTTTTTGTATTTTTTTATATTTTTGGTTTTATTTAAATTGAGTTCTGATTTGGATTTGATTTGGTTTTGTTATATTTTGGTTTAATATATTGGTATTTGGCGTAAACTATTAATTGGTTGAGTTATGTTAGGGTATGTGTAGTTTTGCTGAGGACGTTGAGGGTGTGTTTGGGTTTTGGGAACTCCAGGTGTCAGAAAGGTGTGAGATTTCATAGATATGTTTGAATGACCAGAACTGGACCAGTTGAAAGTAGTTGTTCAATTATCATTGTAAGTTGATATGTCTTGTAAGATCCTTAATACCACATTCATCTAGTGTTTTATTCTTGAAGAGGTTAAGGAGAAGAAATTTCCCTAGCCCATGGATGTTTGACATGGTTAACTGAAGGGGAAGGTAAATGTTGACCACTTCAATGAACTGGTATCATTTTCTTTAGAGATAGTGTTGAGTGATCAGTTAAAAGATCCCCCTTTCATGTGGGATCTCCATCCAGGGTTCGAGGACCAATTTCGGTTGGTGATTTTAGAGGTTCCCCATCTAGTGAAAAGTTTAAACTAGAGGAACCTATCCCGAACAAGTATCCTTGTTAGTTCTAACTTTTTTTTCAGTCTGTTAACCTTTTTTTCGAGTAAGAATAGTTTGAAATTCTAAGACATGTTGATGTAACTCCGCTGGGTTTTATTGACTCTGTGGACACTCATGACACAAGAAGGAGTTCCAATTGGGGATGGTAGGATCCTGATTGTGGGGTAGTAAATGATTCAAAAAATCATTTATCCATCCTTTGGTCATAGATTAATGATATTTAAATGGTCAGGAATCTTTAGGGGTGTAGGGAACATTAATTTATCAATTTCCAACACTATTGGGGTGTAATTCATTTAGCTGTTGTTTTTTATATTTCCTTATAAATGTATGTTTCTCCTTTTTTAATAAAATCATAGAGGTCTTAACCTCATTCAATTCTAGTGGTTGTTCCTTGGTGTATGCGAGTATTTGATCAATAGATATTTTTTATCATCTTGGACTTTTTTATTAGTATTGGTTTTTTCTTGTGATATCAATGGAAATGATTGTATCTTGCTGAAATTATTAATTATAGTTTTTTCGGATTCTTGGTTCGAGTTCCTTTCTTTAGGTTTCCCTCGAGTTATGGTTTTCTGGATTGGGTTGTGAGTTCCTAGTTATGGATCTGGTTAATGTTAGGTAGTCTATTATGGTGGGGAGATCCACCATGTATCTCCTTCATTATGGTTTTCCTTAGATATTTTCATGTGTGACCTGGGAAGGTAAAAGAGTCACCTTGAGGTTGGTGGTTTCATCTACCTTAATTTTTTTCAAGTTCCAATTTGGTTATTCATGCGGTTAGGTGACTTTTTTGGGGCAGAAAGTGTTTGTGGTGGAGAGAATTTCCACACCCAATCCCTATATTATTATTTATTTTTATTGTTTTATTTTTCAACCTCTCTTTTAAGTATTGGTTGTTAGAGGGTCAGATTTTATTATTTTGGAGGATTTTTAGTAGTTGCATGTTTATCCTTCAAGGTTATTAGTAATCGTGTGGTACCAATGTGGGTTCCCAAGTGAGTCAGTATCGTGGAACATTACTTGTGCATGGTTAGTTAAACCATTCAGAAGGCATGCAGGTCTGCATTGTGTGTTGGTAGTGCCCAATAGCACAGTTTGAGAAGAGTTTTCTCAATCATGTGTCTGCCTAGGAGTAACCGTGCAAGGGTGTATAGCCTAGATAGTTTCTAGTGCACTATTATTGAATTGTATGGTAAACCATGTGTACACTATGTAGGTTTCCTAATATTTTAAATTTTTCCTTTTTCCTTTTTTTTCTTTTCTTATTTTTTCTTTTCTTTTTTCCTTGTTTTTTCCCCTCTATGTGTCGTGCGAGCCCCTTACCTTCCTCTTATGTGACTATTCATGTGCCCCCCTCTAATATCCCTCTTTATGAATATGTTTATTCTTATTTCATGAGGATTATCAATCTACATCATGAGTTGAGTCCTCATCTCCCATTATAATCCTTCTTGGGATGATTTCTCTACTCCTTGTTTCCCCCTCTTGTTCAGCTGAACCCTAGCATTAAGGTTGATCCAAATTTTGGTTGTTTTTCCCTTGGTTAGGACATGCGGTGGATTTATCTATTTTTCATTGGACATATTTTGGCATTATCCCCTGAAGTAAAAGAGTAATTAAATATTTTTATTCTCCACTGCCACTTTTGGTAGGATTTATTATACTTCTTTGTTTAGCCCAATTTTTATTCGGTTCCTATTGGTGATTTTAAGATCTTATTATTTTTGCAATGTATCTTAGATCCTTTGGTGTGGATTCATGTAATCCTTTTTAAATGATTATATGTGCATTCATGGGTCAGAAAATATATATGTAGGTTCCCACTTTATATATATTCATCCATGGAAGAATAAATATATATATTTTGTCTATTCATGCTTGTATATATATATATATTCATAGACATATAAGTTAAAAGGGATGTATATACATCTATAATAATATGTGTAAGGATCCCTTTGTACATATTTGGAAATGGGAATATGTACATAGGGTATTGGGGTGATTAAATATAAGTGAATGTGTATACGTATGAAACCAGTAAATGGAAGGTCTGAGTTTCCATCATCTAAAGCAGCATGCCTTGAGTTTAAAGTAGTTACCCTATGCATAATCCTATAAATTTGAAATCTATGATTGATTTACTCATTTTTAAAACTTTTCTTCCAATTTTTAGATGAGACACATATTCTATATATATATATATATAAGATTGATTTTTGTTTTTGGAAATGTGATATTCACTTGGATGTTAATAATTATCGTAAACTTTTAAAATGGGTTGCTTGAGCTAAGCATGGTTGGAAACTTGTTTTTAAATGTGTGGTTGCTTGGTCGTTCAATTTTCATTTTTCGTGGTTTAGGAATTAAAAGTGTTGGTAAATAGTTCTTTCTAAATTGAAATTATTCCTTTTAAAATAGTGAGGCCCATTTGGAAATTTTAGAATGTTTTATAGAAGTGGAAAACCACTCACGAGTCATACCCCCTTATTTTAGAAATTTTTTCGGTATATTAAATTGGCGGTTTGTGATATATTCATATTGAAGGGGCTTGTTCATTGTTATGTGACTTGCAAAGGGGGATGCACTTTAGGAGAGAGATCGGTGGTGTGCTTTTGGATCGATTTTTGGTAAAGTAAATGATATGTGCATATATGTTTTCTTGTAAAAAAACTCACCACCATTTGGAATAAATACATGGGACCTTGGGTGTCTATTTGGGGAGACTAGGACTAGTACGATTAGTAGATTAGAAGGGGTGAGGCCTAGTTTCCCCATAGATAGATTAATTCTACAACACTAATGAAACATGTAATAATGACTAGATAACACAAAACCTCTAGATGGATTCCTCTATAGTGTATTGTGCATGAGGACTCTATAGGTTATGGTTTCTATACCATGCCACCGAGGTACATAGATCCCTGTTCCCCTATATGATATATTTTTAAGATTTTTACATGGGTATTTCAATATTTTATACTTATTTTCTGTGGTATTTTTTATTAAAATTCATTGTGATTAGTTTCTCTTTCATTTTGGAAGTAATGAGAAACATGTTTTACTTACCCATGTTTGGTAACACATGATGTTATGATTTATTATTGAAATGTTTCCATCATTGCATTATCCTTTATACAAAGAGGTTATTGGAATTTTAATATTATTTATAAATGGTTTTCTAAATTAGAAATAGGGAAATAAATTTTAGTAAATTTCAGTTTGTTACTTGTTTTAAAAAGAAATAGAAGATCCTATTTTTCTATAGTTGTATTTTAAAACGATCATGAAATGATTTTCATTTTACTGAAAAGGAATATAGGAATAATTTATTTCGCAAAACCTATTGAGTTTTAACACTCACACCTATAGATTTATGTTATTTTTTTTAGTTTTTAGTGATGCTTCTAGCACAGATTAGTTATGTGATGTTGGTTTTGAGGTTGGTAGTGATTTACAGGGTTATATGGAGGTCTGTTACGCACTAAGTACAATTTATTTTCTTCTAACATTTAGTTTTATTTTATTCATGTTTATATATTTATTAGTTTTTTTATGGATATATATTTCTCAATTTCATTATCATTGATTCTCAGCACTAGTTGTTAGCCTAGAAGTATCAGGAACGCCACATGGCCCTTGTTTCGGGCAAACTCAGGTGACGGTTCTAGGTTTACCCATGTTGGTTTGTGACTTAATGGGCTTGTTTTTATACTTTATTCATGTGTATTTTCATTCAATTCATCTTAAAAGGATGGTTCTTTATCTTAATATTTTTACATTATCTATTATTAAGGATAAAAAAAATTGATTTGTATGCACATATCTTCATAGAATTTT
Source organism: Viscum album (assembly GCA_963277665.1). Lineage (NCBI taxonomy): Eukaryota > Viridiplantae > Streptophyta > Magnoliopsida > Santalales > Viscaceae > Viscum > Viscum album. Next base: position 499,569,176 of record OY728133.1, read on the forward strand.
CCAATTTGTATTCTAAACCAGGATGTGTTCTATTTATATATATCCCATAGAAATAATAGTGATTTTTTATATAGATCTAATGTTCCTAATTTCTTATGTGGGGACTATCACAATAAGAACTTTCCATTACACTAAAAAAAGGGGTGACAATAATTATGAATGTTAATCCTCCAATATGGGAAGGTGTGTATCCATGCTCCTTAATAATTTCCTAATTTATTTTATATGTGTACCAACTGACATATCTAAGATATCAACCTCAATTTCCATTATATGGACCATTGAAACTAGTTTGTTCACTACTTCGGTGTCTCAGCATGTGTAAATCTCAAGTGTTTCTTCTAGTTTGGATCCAACAATCTTGAAGTAAGTAAAATTATGGACTTCTCTATGTAATGACTCCGGATTTTTCATGTAATAATTTAAAATAAGTCTAGGAATATTTCCATATCCATACACTAAGTTGTAGCAGGATATTAGGGCTCATAGAGGAGGTGTCGTTGATCTTTGATCGTGATTATGATCATTTCTATATCATGGTGTAGTGGCATCAGAGCATGGATTTAGACCTATATCATTGGAATTTCACCACAAGGTAGGCTGGTTTATGATTTTTATGTTATAATACACGTTGTTGAATTTTTATAAGGTTTTAAAGCCCTATTAAAAACTTCTAGTGATCCCCTAGAGGTAGATATGTGGGATCTGGTGGAAATCATGGAGTTTCTGGTGGTTCATAGGGAATTCCCATTTGGAATTCCCGATCACATGGTGTGTAGTGTAAGAGTACATTCCATGTTTTTTTCCTATTCAGGGAAGATGAAATATGGGAACTAGAAGTTGTGTACTAGGGGTACACACTATATAGTGATCCCAGGTCATGTGGATGAGGTACATGGCCAGGGTAGCTTTATGGAGAGACAATGTCATGAGCCAGTACATAGGTATAGGATAACAACCACAATCATTTCTTTAGGACAAGGCCATGTAAGTTATTAGCCAATATACACCATGTACCAATGTTATACGTCAAGTTGTGTGACATGGATAACCAACCATATTTGGGTGAGAACATGGCCATGATACCAAATGAGGTCACACGCCATGTGGATTGATGTACATGCCATGTATATTCTCAAATTTAAACCAAGTACCGTGATGGAACATTAATAGGGTATGGATTTCCAAGACTTTTTGTGTACTTAGGGTACACATTGGTTACTACACTAGGTTATTTATCACTCATGAATCATTTTATTAAAGAATCGGATGGAGTCCCATAATAAGCCTATATTGAGCAGTTTTCCAGGTTGAACATGATGGTGGACATAGTTTTGGCATTAAATATATTATGTGAGGTGATTTTTATGGGTTTTTTGTGTTTATGAAATATATACCATTATCATGTGAGTGGTTTCCCTTAGAATATACATATGAGGGTAAACTGTGCCATTAGATCCCAAGCATATGATTTTGATCCCCTCCATAGGATGATCTCAGATAGAGTTCCTATAACCCTCCGGGAGGCTGAGTTTCGATCCTCTATCATATCATTCTACACTATTATTGGTCCATGGAATGTTCATAACCTTTATACATAATTTGGTGATCCATTATCAAGAATTATAACCTGTTAGTTTTTTCATCATTGGGTATTCGATCGATTAATTGGTGGCAGTTTATTATGGTATTTGGAATCGTCGAATATAATATCCCCAACTCGATGGTTAGATAATGATTTATGTTTGAGGTATCTATTAGTGATCTTGGGCTTGATACCCTATCTATGTATCAGGGTCTTGAGACTTTGTAGGGATTTTGGTATCCTATAATAGTCTTGTATGTGATAACCTATCTGGGAAATATGATCCCTGAAGTTCCATATTGTGTTTGTGGTATCCACTAGTGGTCCTAGGATCTATCACATGTATGATGAGATGAGATATTTAGTTTCTTCAGTAGATTTAAAGGAGTCCCCCATCTGGGATGGGTGTGATCACCTATCTTAGTGGTGGGACCATCTTGGATTATAAAGTGACATTATTTGTAGAAATACCCAACGATCATGTTCCCTATGGTGTATGCGATGAGTGATGGTAGTGACATGCCATCAGATTTATGATACCTGGTGAGGCATAGTCTATAGGATGTTCCATTAGGGAAGGTAGATCTATTTATGATGAAGAATTATCTTTTATAAGAGTTCCAAATAGGATTGAAGGGCTCATGGAGTGAGATCTCATGGATGAGCGCTACCATTGAGCCTAAAGTAGAATCTTGTGGCTGATAGTGAGGTCGGGACCTTATAAGTATTGGTGTATAAGACAAGTATATCTGGGTGATTATAGGATTCCTTGTGGTTATTTCATTTTTCATAATTTACACACCATGTGGATATGAGGTAACTATTCATTTATAGCTCAGGATTGTTCGATATCAGGTTTCTTCTCCCTCTATCTCTCTCATTTGGTTTCCCTCTATCATTGGACGAGCAAACGTTTCCCTTTCAATTGCTCCATTTTAGTTTTGACTCTTTTGGGTGACTACTGGTTACTATTATACTCATCCCTGGATGGTATTTTCCTTTAAATTTCATTTCTTATTAGGTTGATATCCCTTTTATGAAGTACCAATAGGACCCAGAGTGGGAGGGGTAAAGTGAGAAAGATAGACTGAGGTGTTTACTGGTGCATGAATGATGTTTTTTTATTGGTTTCATTTGATATCCACCCCATACTACCAATCGGGTTGGGATATTTTTTATTTTATGGTGGTATTGTATTTTTCTCTTTTTTGATTTCAGAACTTAGACTATACTATGATTGTGGGATAGATGTATGCATGCATTTTTATTTCCATATTTATAATCTCTAAATGGTTTCATAGAGAAGTATATGTTGCATGCATATACGTACATCATAGACTAAGTCCTCCCATGTGAGTGAATTTCCTTCCCAGTGCTAATTTTCATCCATTGACCTATTAAAGGAAGGCATAGGGTAGTATTAGATCATGGCCTAACAGATCAGGTTGTGAATGAGTGGTATCCGAGAATATTGTTTTACCATATGTATGGAGTCTATGATATTGTTTTGGGATTTGTTAATATAGTGTTAAGGTTTCTCAGGCTCATCATTCAGGATACAGACTCTTGTGTTGGTGTAGCACATATCCATTCACTAGGGCCCTGAAAACTTTTTTGTAAACTCGAAACATATAGGCACTGGGTGGGGAATCTTTGGTGCATGTATCATATTGGATTGGGTTGTTGGTTCCATGTCCTTCCTAAGTTAGCTACTCTGATATACAATTTGATAGTGGCACATCTTGGTTTTATTTTAGGATTCCATCGTGATGACATCTGTGTATGGTTTCATGGTGGGATTGTGATTATGATATGATAAGTGATGTGACTTCAATGTGGGGCACAACACATGATGTGGTACCTCCGAGTGGTCTACCAATCACTCCACCACCCTTTTTGTAGACATTTGTTCAAAAAGTTCAGGTAAAGGATTCATGTAGGCTGTGTTTGATGTATTAGTTCTAGAGGCAGAAAACTATAAGGTATTTGGGTGATCTAGGACCCCATGTAGCTTATGAAAAGATTGAGGTAGTCTCACATTTTTTCCAACCTATGAGGATACCTCCTAATCATATGGTGCTCCTTGTGGTTATTTTTCTATAGGTATTTTTCGGGTGGTGGTGAAGTCTGTTTATATAGTCCCATGATGAGACAATTCTTAGTTGCATGATGTTTTAATGGATCTTTAGGGAAGATTTGTATCCATCCATGTTGAGATCGGTGTGTATCCAAGAGCTTCTTCATCTTTGGTTAGATATCATAGTCTTGGTAGAGTATTCAAAGAGGTTTACAGACCTTTCATGTTACTCATTGAAGAAGTGTCAAGGTATTTTTTTCAATCACAAACCATTTATTAGGGATTACTTCATGGTATCATGGCTTCAGGGATATTTTTTTTATTCCCACATATGCTTGAGTTATCAATCTGGTGTTGGTGGTGGAGAGTTTTTTGACTGAGAAAACACGACTATTAGTGTTTTTAATATAGGATCTAAGACCTCAGAAACTAGTATCAGATGGAAGTCTCGAGGATTATGGTGCATGTGACACATAAAAATAAAATCCCAGTATAGAGGTATTATAGAACAGGTCTCCCAAGTCGGATCATGTCATCTATAAGAGAGGTAGTGTTTCTCTTGTGACAGATAAGTATATATCACATGATATTGTCTTACAAGTTGTGTTGATTAGAGGGAGGCATTTGATTGAATTCCCTAAAAGATAAAATGGTAGCATCATGGAGTTAGATATGATGGCCATCATGGAAGAAGAGTGTGGAGAGGAGTATAAGGTGGAGGACAGTTTTATACGTTACCACAACTACCCCAAAGTGGTTAGTGCTTGAATCGGGGATCTCGAGGATAAAATTAAGGACAACTGTAGGTCACATGGTCCATTGACCTTATGGATCCTAGGATGATAAGATGTACGCTTTGTATTATTTGTAATTTTTCAATAGTATTGTTAGACACAATGGTGATGTAATCGATTCTTTCCACTTCTTACTTGATGATTATCCATGGTAACATGGTGCATTTTTAAAGCCATGTGATGTTGTTAGTTGAAATAGATTCATACTAATAATAAAGATGGATTCTTCCCCTACTGAGAATATTTCTTGTGGCATGATAAAAATATATTTGGGTATGTTAGTTCCACCCAAATAGGATACTGATGAGGTGTGGAAGACATCAACCTTTTATATGTGTGTTTGTGGAATGGTTGTGTGTTGGAGGGTCAGATTAGGCTCTGGTGATACTAGTGGATCCTTTACCCTCAAACCATATATTGGAGGTTCCTATGGAGAGTTTCAGTGACTACACACTTATATCGACTGATTGACCAGACTCTGATATGAGATTATGTGACATAGAATCATTCTGTAGTGGAAAAGAATACCTATGATGAACTTATTCAGTTTGTTTTGGTTTCCCACCGTCCATGCTCAGGTGGTTTCCCTTGGTGAGTGTGGTCGTGCTTCTATCTAGTGGTATGGAGTTTTGCTCCATTCATGAGTGATCCTAAGATGATAAGGATGATATCATGTGTGGACCAGTAGTGCTATGAGATTTTGGTTTCGTGATATATTGGTAAATTTAAGGACATATACCTGAGGACGTGTTGTGTTTACCTCCCAAGAGAGTTTTTTTTCAATGCATTTCTCCCAGGGATTATCCCAATATTTGTGTAATCATATCATTTGACACTCATGGGGATTCAAGATCTATGGGTTTGTTATAGGATTTTAGATATAGGTCCTAGTAAAACCTTGTATGTGTGCTTGGAAATCCCTATATTTTTCATTGGCACCCTCAAGTTTTTTTCTTTAGAGTTACATGTGATATATTTTTTGATGATGCTATGTTTATTAATTTAATATTCATTACCCCTCTGGTTTAACATTGCGGATTGGAGGCACAAATAGGTGTGTCTCTTCATGAGGCCTCACGTGACCAGATATCCACATAAAATATTCATAATTGGTTTTTTGAAGGTGGGGAGTGCATCAACCTTCTGAGGTTTTATAATGAAACCATTCCCACATCGATAGAAGGTGATGAGGAAAATTTGTTTCCTCGTTATTGTATGCAAGGGAGGGGGTTTGTGCCAAGTAGAGTGTACCATTCAATTTATGGAGGAAATTATATGGTTTCCATGTCATTGGGGTGTGGTTGTAACTCAACCATAAGGATAACACAATTTGAGTCCACGTTCACAAGGCCCTATATGTCACCATTTTATTTGACATGTCTAGTAGGATACACCATATTTGGGGATTGAAATGGTGATAGTGATGTATTTTGTTGGTGAATTTCATGTAGGGGTGGATGAGGACTACCAGGAAAGGTCACCATATGTGTCAGGTTTGTGAGGTGGTGTAACTATAGACCCTATGATCATAGTTATAAAAGGTGGATGGGGTTTTACAAAAGTCAAAATTATGTAGATAGTTGCACACTCCATTACACTAGTTTGACCTAGTTTGACCTAGACATTTGGTGTGGATTTTATTTTGGTGATCTCCTAAGTGAGTGTTGGTAAACAGCATGTGAAACCTTTGGTGAGGTCATTGGTGTGGTGTGGATAACCCAGTTGCGAGATCAGTTTCTTTTTAGATTGTGTGTTGGTGTTCCCTTTTAAATATGAAATGGATGATGGGGGGGGAGAGTGTAACAACGTTGGTTTTTTCAAGTAATAATTTAGAGTATTTTTATGAATATTTTAAAATATGGGGGCTAATTTTTGCTGGGACTTCTCGGCTCTAAGAGCCTTGATGAAGTGATGTTAAAAAATTAATATATTTTGTCACACTCATTAATTTTTTTGGTAAAATTGAAATAACTCCGGATATGTATTTTATATTAGAAATTTGAGACCATGGCTAATTTAGAAAAATGGTTTTTACACTAGGCATGACATAAAAGTTTAATGTATCAGGTGATTGGTTGATGGATTTTTGTTTGGGTGTTAAATGGGTAATTAATTAAATAAAAATTAATAAACCTAAACCCCCACAACTTTTTTGAGTCCACACATAGTAGAGGGGAGATGTGATCTCCTCCTTGAATGATGGATGAATAGAAGTGGAGAGTAGGAACCACCATTTTTTGAACTTGATGGAAATTTTTTTCATATCATGGTGAAGAGACTTCAGAGTGTGGATCTCGACCCAATGATTCTATATTTCTCTTTATGATATGATTATTTATGATTTTTACATCCCTACACTCGTTGATGTGTTTTTAATGTTTTTGAGGCCTATTACAACTTCATGTGATCCTCTAGTGATAGATTTATGGGATTCAATAAAAACTGGTGAGTTTCGGGAGGCTCATAGAGAATTCCCATTTCTAATTACTGATCGCATGGCATGTATTGCAAGAGCATACAATGTGTGTTCTTCCCATTCTGGGAAGAATAAATTTGGGAACTACATGCCATGCACTAGGAGAAATTATTTGGTGAATAAAGGTTTTATTATAACTATTTCCATCTTTGATAATTAAAAAATATAAAATAAAATATAAAAATAATAAACTTGTTTCTTTCAAAAATATAGGATCCGGCTTATACTAATTTATACGAACCCAACAGAACCAACAACGCATCAATATGATCAGTATTTCAAGATATACGAAAAAGATTATTTTGAAGAAAGAAATAAAAAAATAAAAGAGAGAGGGATATAGAGGAAGAGGAAAGGTCTAAGGGAGAGGAGGGTTCCTCCTACTTTATTTTCACTTAGGTGCCTCCCCAAAAAATCACCCCTTTTATTTCTTTTTTTATTCATTAATTATTTTTAAATCATTATTATTCAAATTTTCATCCTCCATACATTATGCATGGACCCAAAAAACAAATGCCAATATTAATCCCTTTTCAGTTTCCCATTCCAATTAAATTATCATTTATTTCATTCTTCCATTTAAATAAATTTATTATTATCTTATATCCATCATTTATTTTTCTATTTATTCATTTGTCATCTTAAAATCATGTGCCACCCCATAATATTTATGGGTTTCATTATTTTTAAAACCTCTCTAATATACATTTAATCACTCATGAAATATATTGTAGAAGTGAAATATACATATACAAACGCATTAAATATATATACACCTATATATATGAATATACACATGCATACACACACATATATATGACTATATATTTAAAGCAATTTCATATAATATATATATAAAAATTTTATAAATATATATATACACCCACACATGTATATATATACATACATATTTATCTATCAATATATATATACACAAAAATATTATTTTTACAAAAAAATAATAGTAAAAATTATTATCGTTATTGTTATAAAATATCTCTCATCATTTCCACCAAAAAAATTCCACAAATAAATTTAATTAAATGTCGATAATAGTAAATAAATTGTATTGACCACAATAAATTGTATTTATTCAGAACAGAAAATTATACAACCATTGTTACATTATTCATCACTAAATTATTCATCCAACCGATATTTCTGCCATAACACAGTTATTAATTTCATATGTATGTTTCCATTTTTCATTAAAAACAAATACTAAGTGGGGTTATTTTTTCTATTACGGAAGAAAATGGGAAGAATTGTTTGATTTTAATCCATGAGAGAAGTAATGATTAATGGAACATGTATTTTTCTTCCACGATTTTGAGGTTTGATCAAAGCCATCAATCGAAAATTACTTCAGAATAGAAAGAGTGGGAATGTTTGGGTGACGAATACTTTTAGATGGTGAATTGAAATGTATGAAAGGTATCAGTCACCTTAAATTTCAACCTCCTTCTCAATGATAAGGTGAACAAGATGATATCCATGTATTTTGTGATAGCTGTTTCATATTAGGTATGCGAGGGAGGTGACACATTTTTCGAATCCTTTATGAAAATTAAAAACAACAAAATAAGAACTAAAAATGTTGAAATCTTGAATGGCAGATAAGAAATCACAAATTGTGGGATTTGAAAGTGTTGATTCATATGAGAGAGAGTGAGGGGTAGTGCATCAAGGCGAGGGAGAGTGGTGATGAGGAAGACCATATGACGGAGAAGGTGTACAATGATGAGGGTGAGAGAAGGCAAGGGAGGGCAATGGAGAGGGAGAGAGAGTAGGGCGAGGGAGGGAGAGTGGCGTCGAAGGAGAGTGGTGGTGAGGTTCTAGTTCTTTCAGAGCTTGAATGGGGTGAGAGAATCAGTTCAGTCAGGGTTAGATTTATAACACATTAAAGGGACTTATCAGTGCTTCTAAAAAATTGCTCATAAAGAGGGGTTTTATCCTCACTAAAATACTAAGCGCTGATAATATACCTCTTTATCAGTGATTTTATAGCACCAATAAACACCTATAAGAAAATCACTACAAAATACTTAATAAAATATTTAATATAATTAAAAAATGAATAAACATATAATTAAAATATTTATATAATTATAAATATATTTAAATATATTTAAATATTTATTTATAAATATTATTATAAATAACTAATTATTTATACAATGATAAAAATATTAAAAACAATAAATAGGTATTTATAAATATAATGTAGATATATATTTATAATTATAAATATAAATAAATATTTTTATATAATTATAAATATATTTATATAATTAAACATATTCATTGATATATAAAAATATATAACTATAAATATATGAAATATATGTATTATAATTTTACAATTATTTTAATATAAAAATATTTATTGATAATTATATAAAGAAGTTTTTTAAAATTTATTTATGTTTATTTATAATTATAATTTTATAATTTTATAAAAATAATAAATAAACATCTGTAAAAATATTTAAATATTTAAATATAAATATATTTTTTTATAAATAATTATTTACAAAAATATTTTTTTAAATATTTTTTTAATATTATTAATGAATATATAATAATAAATGAATTAATAATCAAAATTAATAAAGGGATTTAAATAAATTACAAAAATATTCTAAAAAGTGAATTCATAACATTGACATGAATTACAAACACATAAAAAATGACGAAAACTGAATAAATAGATGATATTAATTATATAAAAACAATATTATTAAAAATGAATTATATTTACTATAACAAGAAAGAATAATAAATAAATTTAATTAAATTTAATTAAATTAAACACACAAGCATATATTAATAATGAATAGATTAAAATAAATACATATTAAAAATGAATAAATATTAAAAATGAATAAATATAGAAAATAATAAAAATAGAGATATATTATAACGGAATAAATAATATTAAATCAATAAATAGAATTGTGTACACACATACATGTACACCTGACACACACATGCATGCACAAACATATACATACCCATGTATACACACATACACATGCATACATACATTTATACATATACATATATTTTAATTTTTTTTAATATCAATATAGATATATAATTAATTAAATATATTGATTTATATATTATATAACTGTTTAATGAAATATCATTATATTCTATTTATCTTATTATAATTTTTTTAATTAATGTATATAAAGATACTATTTGAATAATAGAAATTTGATATTTTTTATATATAAAATTGTGTAAATAAGATTCATTTTTTATTAAAACTTATATACATAAGCTTTATATATCACACGTAAATATATATACTTATTATAATATAAATATGATTTAAAAAAATATAAAAAAAAATATATAAATTATATAACAAACCAATGCCTTTATAAGTTCTAAATAAAAAGTTTTGATAAAGGTGTCATGTTTATAAGTGATAAAATATGCTAATAAAGAGTACACTTTTATCATCACTAGAAAAAGAACTAACAAAGTGTACCATTTTATCAATGCTTTTTTAGTGCTGATAAATGTTAACATTACCATCACCTTTTGTGAGCACAAATAAAAGTCCCCCATTTATCTATGATTTTTGTCTAGAACTAAGAATGGATAGCACCAAATATCATGCAATATATTGTAATGGTAAAACACCACCAAAGACCCTTAACGTTAGTGCATAAAATATACAACTATATATCATAGATATAAATAGTGTAAAGATATTTAAAATATAAATATCACACATTTACCAAACACATGACGGGTCTTCCAAGACATGATCTACATGCTTCGGCACAATACTATTAGAAAATTCATTCTCTGACACAATGATAGATGGAACGTACAATCCATGTCTGAAACATCCACAGCCTTGATAGTATTTCTCAAAAAGAAAATGTGACGCATACCTTGTAAGTTATATTCCACGTATGTGTCGATAAATACCAAACACAACCCTATCAAATGGGGATAGTCTATATGGAACCATCTGCATTAACTACTGAGACAATACATTACCTGCAAACATTTATATAATATGAAAAATAAATATCATTAGAAATAAGTAGAATAATCATCTAAAAACTATATGAAAGAAACAAAATCATAATTCATGGTTACTCATAAACCTCATTTGATCAAGAATAAAACATAGATCTCACGGGCTGCATGTGCACGCCAATTTCAATCATGCCAATAAACTGTATAAAATATAAACTATGTTATGGACTTCTTATGGATTTGCATGCATGCTAAAAATCATATCAGTTACCTGTATAATACATGAAATAATTTTAAGGACTTCCTTAGTGAAATGATTTTTTGATGAAAATAGTCACTAACTAAGTCTAATCGCACACCTAATAGATTTTGTCTATATAATGAATGTTTTTATAATTATCTTTATATTTGATAATTTAAAATAAGATTAAATTAAATCAAAAAATAATATCGTGTTTCCTTTAAAAATAGTTTTTAGATTCTTCTTGTTGTGAAAACCCCAATGACACTGACAGCGCAACAATCCAATAAGAATTGCAATAGATATTGAAGAAAAAAGTTTGAAGGAGAAAAGAAAAATATAAAAGAAGAATATAGAGGGGTAGAGAGGGAGATGAATGGTGTGATGGGTAGAAGGGTTCCTCCGATGCTCAGCTCACTTATGCGCCTCCCCATAAAAATCCATTATTTTATTTTGCTTATTTCATTATTTATTTTAAAATAATTATTGGTTTTCCCATCCTCCATTAACTATGCATGGACCACAAAAATTCATCTATTCTTACCTGTTCAGTTCCCCAATCCCCCATCAAGTATCATTTTTTTCATTTTCCTTTTAAATCCATTTACTATTACCTCATATCCCTCATTTAATTAAATTTTTTTATTCATCCAATTTTTTAACACCATGTGCCACCTCACAACATTTTATGGGATTATTCATTTTTAAAACCTCTCTAAAATAAATTTATTCAAACATTAAATATATTTTATATATTATATATATATATATATACTGATTTATACGCATTATAGATATGTATATACACCGGTATATATGTATATACACCCACACACACATATATATACATATATATTTTACCCGTATATATACATGTAATATATATATATAAACATTTCTATATACATATATACACCCACACATGTATTTATATATACATTTATCTATCTCATATATATATACACAAACTAATATTATTATCCTAGAATAATAATAATAACAATAATAATTACTATTATTATAAAATATCTCTTATCATTTCCACCATTAAAAATCAAAAAATAACTTTCTTTCATATTTAATAGTGGTCTTAGATTTCCCATCTGAGGCACCGTTCGAGATATATTCTATTATTTTTGAAAAAAAACATCATACACATGATATAATATATTCATTATTTTACTATATAAAAACAAGGCCATAATGGCCCAAAAATCATTTTCTAACTCAGCGCTTAACTCCAAAAATGTTTCATATAATATTCCATGGAGTTAACTGGTATTTTACCATAACATAAATCAATAATAAACATATATATTTAAAAATTTATTTTTCACACAAAAGATATAATTTTAATTTATTAATGATAGCTAGTATTACAATCATTTAAAATTAAGGAATTTAAAATTATCTACACTATAATTATTCTATGTTATAGAAGCATTTTAGATCAGGGAGTTTCTACACCCCACCATAGGACTTTCCATAATAAAAATAATAATAATTATATTAATTTATTTTTTTTCAATAGATTTAAAATCATAACTCAATAGATTTAACCAAAACAATGAAGCAAAAAATTGAGAATAATAAAATTGGATTTTACCCAAGACTATCAAATGACCCCATCTGTCATTTTCTAGATTTGGATAAATTTCATAAGATATTCTATCCACCAATCTATTTCACCCCATAGTCTCATGAGCCACTCAATTTACCAACCCTTTCTGGGTCTTCACCTGTTACTAAGGTCTCATACCTATAACATGGCTTGATTGAGCATTCTGAAACTACAAATCCATGGAAAATAACAACCTCAGATGTCCAATCTTACCACACTAGTGAATGTTATTGAGCATCACATGACTATCCTTGAGAGGGTGCAGCTTCCTCCCATAGTTATAACACATGAGAAAATATCATACCGTTAGTGGGGTAAAAAAACAAGGATCTTGTACAATTTTAGATCATTTCCTAGATGTTAATCATCTGAGTATATCTTTATATTCTTAGAATAAATATCTCAAACAACACTAGATAAATCACATGTCATTTCCCCTATATTAGGAAAAAGTCTGGTGGATAAGTCTTCCTCGATGCCCTTCTCTATCATTGGTGATTTACGATGAACTACAACATAGATCATTAGATAAAAATTATAGAACTGTCACATCATCTTACGGAATAATTGTTTCTTAAACTTTCTTTCTTTTTAAGAATTTTCCCCTCTAGTATAAGAGAAAATTGGATATTCTTGGTGAGTTATGCTAGATTGGTGGAAATATTCATCTTCCCCAATTGTAGATCACTAAAATCCTGAGCATGATTCAAAATAAATGTATTAAGGAATAAATCCTCAAAAAAGACATCCTTGAAATCCACCCATGTTGTCAATTCATATCTATAGGTTTGAAGCATGACATCTCACCATCTTTCACCTATGAAATGAAGTATGGGTGATGCAATCATAACCTATAGATACTATGGGATCTCTATTAGGTTGAAAATCAAATCAACGATTCATACACAGACCTCTGTGCCATGATGGAATTGAGAACCATTGAAGGACAGGGGATTTCAGAGTTGAAAATCATGATCATAATCAACTATAGTCAACACAACTATGGGGTCCTCTACTATAAACAAGCGCCAGTTGAATGATTTGCAGTTGGACCGGCTATATAGCTTGACCTATTTGAGAAACTATGGGAGCATCCTCAACTTCATCCTCTCATATGATAATGGGTACAACCAACTAAGTGATATTTCTATGAAGTCGTATTTTATGAAATCCCTAACAAACCTCAAGGGAAACCAAAAATGAGAAAAGCTGATAGCTTAAACAATGAATCTAAAAACCCCACATGCACACTCAATGGATAATAACAAAGTTCAACCTAATAAGCTACCCACATGGAAAGGAATAACCCTTTAAGAACCACGAAAACCTTAACTTAGGCCTATACTACTTTCACGTTATGCACAACCACATATATACACTCAAGAATAGGATACCACAATCTAAAATAGCAAATGAAATAAATAGTGTACTAAATCTCATATCACAATTTCAAAAAGAATAATTTTTTTTAGTTTTATCTAATGAAAGAAATAGGTAAAATAGAATGTGAACCTAAGTGCCTAAATTGATTCATTAACACACACCAAAACCCATAAATCATATATCAACATGATGTGCATCACCCATATTGACTTCAATATATGGTCACATTAAACATCAAAAAAATACAATCATACATTATAGAAACTCATAGGTCCACTAACCAGTGCTGATCAAACACTAACATAGTGAAGGAACTGAGTGTAGTAAAAGTGGGGTTAGGTCGGCGCCCAATTTTAAATATTACCATGAACAATGATTATTCCAGGATCAATACGATGATAAATTCCAATCTCCAAGGAATAGAATCAAATATTTAGATAAATAAGTAAGAATCCTGAAACCATTAGAGAGGTTCTTGCACATCATGTTTATAATTAATTTAATTAATTTAATAAATAAAATAACACCTGGATCTTTGGTATTTTCTTCATTGATGATGTTGATCATCCGGAATGACCCTTCTAGATTATCATGTTGAACATTCAAGGATCCAATCAATAATCCCTCTAGTGGTGCTCTAATTACTTCCGATCGACACCACTCGTTCTCTGGGTGCTAGCGTGGCGAAGCGAGTTCCCTGTGTCAGTCATTATTGATTGCTTGTTCTTCGGTCTTGAAAAACATATCTCATTCCTGAGAGTCATAGGAATAAGAATCTAGAGAGAAATTGTGTAGCTCAAAAACTCTCAATTCACCGGGTGTGCGGTTTGGTATAAGGCACAATAGACGTATGTGTCTATTTATTGACATGGGTCTTCTGTTACAATATTTAATTTCATTACAGCAATTAAATACATCCATAACCATATAAAAAACCCATGCTATTAATAATAATACCCCATCATTATTTATGGTGAACCAACTTACTCAAAAAAAATTTATAATTAAAATCTTGTGTCCAAAAATAATAACACAATTATTGTAATTTGTGACAACTAGTTAAATAATTATTTATCATCTTGCAAATAATGTTTTTTACTACCGGACCATCCTTGGTCATCTTGAACTCCGTTTCAATTTATTGATGTAAAGATTTGACCCCATAATCCCTGATTTGGTGCATTATTACGTATCATTGGAATGATCATAAACGATCAAGTCTTGAAAGACTAATTAGTTTAGTAGCCTTGGTAGTACTAGATACATTCATAAGGTTTACATTAAATCATAAAATGAAAAACTACAAAAACATTGTTTCCATTGAAAACACTGAGATCCCATAGAATATACCTGCAAGTCAGTCATAATATACTTCTTCACATCCTGATAAAAATAAAACACATAAAGGGGTGATCTCAGATGGTCGGTAAGGATAACAAATAAAAGGATACTTTCATAAATAAGCACAAACAGTTAAGGCAATTTATATGACTATAAAAATCCTTTTAAATTTGAAATTCAACATAATATGGAAAAGATAAAATCAAATAATTCCATTTACATATTCACATGGATATTCTACTAGTCGAATAATAAAATGAAATATCAATAGATACTTTCATAATGATGAAATGCATAATGCCAGACATCATAACCACATAGTCAAGGCATTGTTCCAAGACTACAAATAATATTTTGTCAAGGCCTTGTGTCAAGACACTATTTTGTCTCATGAGACCTACCGATGCATCGATGAGATATAGAGGGCTCCACCCATCACTTACTAAGTCCAATGCATTCCTCGTATAAAATTTTTGAAACATAACAAAAAAATTCGTATTAAAACTAGCATACAAAATGTCAATAATTTATCCACAAACCATGAATGGTATAAAAATAGAATATCCAAAGTCAAACATAACTCATTAAATAAAATATGGAAGATTGTATTTTAATAGATTAACCTCCATCTATAATAATTAAGGATGTTGACATATATGAAAATAATCATCAAAGCTGTTTGAGAGAAATATCCCCCTTTTTATGGAAAACATTTAAAAGTCTCACTATTTATCAAGAATCCATTTAAAATAGATTTTTGAATCAAAGTGTCACATACCAAATTAAAACTTTTAAATGGAATTTTAATTTTTAAACATTATTGTCCATATAAATAAAACATTAAAACAATTTTTAAAATATGTACATTAATGAGAAAGATTTAGAAGAATAAAATTTTAAAACATTAAAAATGGTATTTTAGTTAGAGTACCTAACCAAAAGAGAGATGTTTGAATACAAATAATTAAGGTAATCAAAACATTATAAAATCATGAGAAAAAATGGATTCATGATATACTATGTCAATGTACAGTATATACACCAAACAAAAGTGATTTGGCGCACAACAACAAAGAAGACTCAATGGAATGTAAGTTGAGATGAAATCCCTTATAAAGACCATATCTTTAGGTAAAGGATAAATCAATGACATAATTATGTGTGAAAAATATAAATACACTCAATATTATTGTATATTTAGTGTAAATAAATCATAGGACATTCACACATATTCTTGTAAAAATAACACCAATGACTTGGATGTTTAACTCAAGGAATGGAAATTGCGTTATGATCAAGTTTATATCAATGACTTGAGAAAATATCAATGGAGTGATTATGTGTACCAAAAGTATATCCACACAAAGGGGGTTGTTAATTACAAAATAAATAATAAATAGTGATTCCACACATAATCTTGGAGTAAAATAATCAATGAAGTATGCATAAAGCCAACTGAGTGGAAATTGAAATTTGAAATTCCCTTATCAATTTGGTAACTTATGAAACATGAAACCCATGAAAGAAGGATCATACATTGAAGATTTATATAGTAAAAAATTAAAGTATATTACAACAAGAATACAATCATAGAAAGTATATACGCCAAACAAAAGGAAATAGTGGCCAATATATCATAAATCTCACGGGAATAAAAAGTGAGATGAAAAACCCTTACTTCGTTGCAATCAAAAGAGTCGTATGACCAAAATTTAATAACCAACAAATGGATCCGAAAATACCATGAATATAAAGAGAATAATGATAATATATATCAAATGGTAGTACACAATACACCGCATCCAATAAATATGTAGTGAATAATGGAAATATCAATGAATTAATAGTGAGATAAGAAACCCATTACCTTGTACTTTTCCTTGTTCGAGGGTATTTTAATCTCTTTTATAATGGGGAAATAATTGTTATTAAATTATACAATAACCATATACATTGATATGATATCACATATGATCTTCTAATATTGATATTTTAGTATTATCGTCATTTCAGGTGTTAACTGATTTGTTCTCCTTTATATACATGGTTACATAATCCATGTTTGTTATGGATGGGATGTATCTTAATAATATTAAGAATTATATTAAGTCTTTAAACATTATTTTTAATCATTAAATGATAATTATTCTTGAATGGATATGATGGGGAATGAATCTAATCGTGTTCGTGGAGATGGATATCCGTACGTATGCACAAGCGACAATATCAATATTTTGATATTAAAATCATATATAATCGGATGTTATATCATATATACAGAATTATTATCATGTTGTATTTATTATTTACACCAATTTTACATCATTATTATACCCATACAAATAATAAGGTATTGAATAACAACTACACCACGACGTGGATATGGTAAGTCGTACGTACGCACGTATGGTGACATGTCATTAAAAAGATGGATAGAATAATGAATATGGTTGTTCCATATTTATAATAACATCAAATTATATATAAGTTACTGGATTTGTTATTTTATAATGGAAATAATAAATAAATAGGAAGTGGAAGAAGAAAGTAACATGAAAGAGGTGATGAAATATTTACATCTTCTTCGGGTTCTTCCTTTTGATTTGATCAAAAGGGCTCCTTAGGATGGATTTATGACTAATGTAAGGCCTCTAGAATGAAGGTAGGAGAGTTGGGAGGATATTTCGGTAGGTTTATAACGATCCTAATGGATTTGATGGTTTTAATTAGAGATAAGGGGGAGTGCCCTTTTATAAGAGGGGTGAGGAGCACCTTAGGAAAAGATAAAAATATTATTATAGAATAAAATCATTTTAGGTTTCTAATGGCTCTGAAATGAATTATTTAAAGTATAAGGATGGTATGGATCGAATAAAACTCATCCAATAGGTTTTAGACAGGTTTGGGTCACTATATTAACCTAATCTTTTAGATTTAAATCTTAGTTAAATAGCTTGACATTTACCATGTATCTTTGTATTTTTATGTTAAATTGTTAATAAAAATACTATATACTTCCATGAGAACCCAAAATGTTTCATTTATGATACTCCTATAACTATATAAGTCTTTTGGCCGAATCATACATTTTTAGGAATAGAATATCAATTAATAATATAATATTTGTTTTAAAAACAATTTGTTGTCAATTTTGACACTATTTTGTATTTTGTTTTTTATAAATTCATAATTGCATTATTACCTTAAAAAAAATTCATCTAACCAACCCTAACATGTCATATTAACCTGTAAAATTAGTTTAATTATTAGAAGTCTCAAATTACTTTTATTTGGATATTTTTAATATCAATTATTTTAATATTTCAATAATTAGCTAATTACTCCATCATTATTATGTCATAAATAAATTAACTTATTTAATGTATAAAAAATATAAATAAAATATCATTATGTAGGAAATACTTTTATCTTTATAATTAATATTTATACTCGAATTTATCGTATGTGTAACCCTATATTAAAAATGGTTTATTTATTAATCATTGAATTTAACACTTTTAAATCATATTTGAATAAAAAAATAATAAATGTACTAATCTAATCCAAGTGAACATAAAGGATAATATTTTATTCCTAATTTTTCTTTTGGGTCGAATTACTCTTATCCAATAGAATTAGGACACATTTTAGTGTAATAATAATATCATTTTTACCCTTAATTACCCTATATACTTTTAACCGTGGTAAATAAAAGTAAACAGTTATTGTTCATCAAATGTTATTTTCATCTTATTAAACCAAATTTTACTTACTAATATCAACCAGGTCTCTCTGATTTTTTTAAATTCAACTTACAGAAGCTATAAGATTAAGGTTTATGTAATTTTGAAAATGCTCATAGGAGGTGGGTAAAAGACGGTAAAAAGTTCAATAAACTTTTATACATCTAATTTTATTATAAAACGACTCAAATGAATTATAATGAACTTATATAGGTATTATATATCTATTTTTACTTAAAATAAATTTAAATAAAAAATAATTATTTAAATAAAAGTCAGTTTTAAACTATTGCGCAGTGTTTTTCACTATTCATCAAAAATTGAATGTTTTCAGAAAAATACCAAAAATTTACCCTAATACAATTTTGATATTAATAATTAAAAAATTAATTCTATTTTACCAAATATGAATCATATAATTTTCATTAACTAATTTAAAATTAATTATTGTTGTCAAAATCCGAAAAGCGGGTTTTTAAAAAGTAAAAACTATCAAAAGATTGACATGTGTTTATGTAAAATTTTAATGTGAAATTACTTATAATAACCTATATTGAGTTAAATGATAAAAATATAATCTAATTATAATTCCAATCCATTAAAATACATAATTTAATACTATAAATTATTTTGATTAAAAAATTTGTTTTCAATTAAAATTTAGTATTTTTCAGTATTCATCAAAATATAAAAGTTATTAGAAAAGTACCAAAAAATTATCCAAAAAAAATTTATGTCCCAATTCTAAAGAAGAATTTAATTTCATTAAATTTAATATATTAATGTGTCCAATAATGGTTTTAAAAAGGGTTTTCCATTAAAAGGTGGTAAAATTGAATTTTTTGAAAAATACTTCTTTTATCTGAAAAAAATAATTTGTTCTTATATTATGTATATGAAACACATAATATGGATTCTAAAATTATATGGAGTATATAAAATTCAAAATTAAGTTAATAATATTAATAACTACTTTTTAATGGCTAGTTTGGTAAGTCGTGGTGCGCTTGAACTCGGTGTTGCGTGTAGCGCAAGCTATTGAATTAAAGAAAATAACTTACCATGAAATATTGTGGTGTTACAATTGAACACCCTGAATAAATAAATAAATAATTTATTCTATTAAATAAATATTTTATTTACATAACAGTAAATAAATATTTATTAAATTTTCAATAAATTAAAAAAATATATATTACTCACAATCTCGTGAATAAATACTTATTTAATTTATACAATCATTATAAATTGAATGATATTATTCCACTATAATGAGAATAATATTTATTCCATTGAGTAATGATAATAAAATTTAACCAAGACCACCAAAAACACTTAGTTTGTGACCCTCTAAGATTCTTTCTCATTGTAAATAGGCAGTCTTGCCAAAAGTCTAAGAGTTCTATCAAACAACGGGTCAAGGAACCCAAGAGAAATAACATAAATTCACAACAACGAAATCCATATACAAACGATCACTATGTAATATAATCCCTGGGTCTCAATATCTCATCAAGCAGGTTTCATGATAGTGCCATCAACCTTTGTGCTTGTTACGTTTTTATTTGACTACCAAAAATACACTCATTGTTACACCGTGGACAAGGAATTTCTCACAACGTTATTATTTCAATCAAAGGGCCGAGATATCAACTTACATAAATAGAAGGGACAAATCCTTCCTGGACTTATCCCTTGATAAGGGTCCACTAATGATGCACCCAACTTAACCTACTTCCCGGAAACTATATGTGTGACAATTTTCATTGGTAAATCTAAGTGTCCGAGTTGTGACACATATTAATGATAATCTTAAATTCTAAGGATAATTACATACACATGCAGATATAAACATCTGATGACACCAAAACATTCAAAATTCAAACTGGTGAGTATGTTCTCATAATCTCATGTCTTAGAGATTACCAAGTGCGAACTTCATGAGAGGAAGTCTCATATGTTTATGAGTACTCGTACTTGAAGGTCTTCATTCTATGTGTCCCATAAGAGTATGTCATCCAACCATAGAACTATATTTAAGAATATTTTTATAGAATTTCAAGGTTCCCATTATAGTGGGGAACAACCAGGACCTTATCAAAGAAACAAATACTCTAGGAAATTATTACTTCATAGTCATACAGAACAATGAAAAATTTGTAATAAGATTTTTAATATTTAAATAACTTAAATATCCATGTAATCAGTGTACAACCAATTGGTTCTAGGACACCAACTCTTACAAAATCCCACTTGGAATAGATCCAACTACTTAAGACTTTCAGTCCACTAGACCTCACATGGTGATCATGTTTTTGTTGACTCAAGGATTCTGTCAAGGGGTCTGCCATGTTGTCTTATGCAGATATACTGCTCACTAAAACTTCACTTATCTAAGAAAAATCCCTCAATAGATGATACTACCAAAGTATGTGCTTCATTTGGTGATGTAACCTTGGATATTTTGCGAGATCCACCGCCGTAGTATTATTAAATTATAGTGTGATGGGATCATTACTTCTAGGTATCACATCCATCTTATAGACAAATCTTCGCATCCACACTGCTTCTTTAGCTACCTTAGAATCAGCGATATACATAGACTCTGCTATAGAGTCTGTGAGAACACTCTTCTTTGATCTCTTCCAGCTCACTGCTCCTCCATTAAAAGTGAAGATGTATCTTGTTTGTGACTTCATGTCATCTTGATTAGTATGGAAACTATAATATACACAACGTCTAATTACTAGTCCCTCATATCCTCCAAAAACTAGAAACATATCCTTATTATGCCTCAGATACTTTAGGACATAATTTACTGCCATCCAGTGACAGTCACCTGGGCCATCTTGATATTTTATTACAACACTCAATGTGTACGCGACGTCTACCATGTTACATAGAATGGAATACATGACTCACATAATAGCCATTGTGTATGGATTCCTTTCCATTATCTTTCGTTCCTCATGTGTCTGATGAAACATTTTCTTAGAAAGATGAATTCCATGTGATGATGGAAACAATCCCTTCTTGGATTGTTCTATATTGAAACTTTTCAGTATCTTATCAATGTATGTACTTTGACTAAGGCCCATCCATCTCTTTTATCTATTAGGATAGATCTAGATCCCAAGAATATATACCGCATCAACCAATTTCTTCAGGGAGAAGCATTGATTCAACCATGCCTTAACACACTGTAAGACTGGTATCTCATTTCTATTAAGTAATATGTCATCAACATATACTATTAATAAAACGACTGCAATCCCACTAAACCATTTGTAGACATAAATATCACATTCATTCTTTATAAAACAAAATTTTATTTTGGATTCATCAAAATGAATGTGAGATGACATGGATAATTTCTTTAATACATAAATGGATTTTTGGTACTCAGATACCTTATTGGCATCCTTTGGAGTCATAAACCCTTCAGGTTGTGTCATGTAGACATCTTCCTGAATGTCCCAGTTAAGATAGGTTTTTTCGAAATCCATTTTCCAAATTTCTTATGGGAAACCCATTTCCAAACAATAGAATTTACATCAACTAGAGGATCAACCAAAATCCAGACTTGTTTTTGGTACATGGAATCCATTTCATAATTCATGGCTTCTTGCCACTTGGAAACATCAATGACACTTACTACTTTTTTATAGGATAGAGGATCATTATTATCAATTAAAATCTAGTCACCATCCTCAGTAACTATAAAACTGTACTGTTCTAGTTCTCTAACCTCTCTTTTACTCCTACACAGTTCTTGGGCCTCTGGAATAGTTTTTTCTTCCATGGAGATTTTTGGAATCTGATCCTCTACCAACTCATGTGTACCTTGAGCCTCCACTTCATCAAAGTATATATCATTCCCACTATCTCTTTTGGAGATTTTCTCCCTCTAAAAGAATATAGAGTGTCTTTACACTATAACATTTTTATCTAATGGGTTGTATTGGTAGTATCTTCTTGGGGTGTATGTTTATTACCTGAAGAGGCCTTAACAAATGCATCATTTCCCAACACATGTAGATTCAATAACATAGCTTTCTATCCACTCCAAAAAATTTATGGAATGCCATTTGTTTATTTATTTAGAATTTTATTTAGTATGTGCTCCATTTTTTGTAATTTATATCCCTAAAAGGATAATGAAAGACTCACATGACTCATCATAGATCTCACCATGTCCAACAAGGTGATGTTCCTCTTTTCACTCCCACTATTCCACTGGGGTGTATAAGGAGGAATGAGTTGGGATGGGATCCCAAACACTTGTAAGTAATCAATGAATTCTTGATTAATATATTCTCCACCTCAATCTGAGTTGAGTTTCTTAATCTTCTTACCAACCTGTTTCTCAGCATCATTCTTTTATTCATAAGACATATCAAAATAATTTGACTTATAACTCATTAATAGATATATCCATATCTACTAAAATCTACTGAAAAAGTTATCAAGTACGAGTACCCTCCCCTTACTTCAACTGTAAATGGTCCACACACATCAGTATGAACCAATTCATGATGTTTTTAAGCCCTCTCACTTTTCTCACTAAATGGGGCTTTGGAAATTTTTCCTTTTAAACATTCAGGACATACTCCAAGGGGTTTTAGTTTGAAAGAATCTAATTATACATCTTTATGTAACTTTTTCAAGAATTTCTCATTTACATGTTCTAGTTGGTGATGTCAAAGTTGGGTGTGGTATGAGTCAGGTAAAATATATTTTTTTTCAATTTTTATTACTTGGTTTGTGTAATCTAACACGTAAATACCATTTTATAAATTTTCCTTACCAAAACAAATGATATCTTGGTAAAAGAAGCAGCATTAACTACCAAACGTGAAAACAAATACATTTGTATGTAATATGTATACATAAATAATCATTTTAGTAACAGACAACACATAATAAAAACTCCTTGACACAAAGATAATATAAAATGGAAATTTGATCTAGTAGTCCCTAACAGCTACAACAACATGTCTGGATCTGTTGGTTGCTCATAGATATACAACCCCTCGGCCAATCATCTAAAATCTATGTGGTTCCTATATTTGGATACATATGTGAGCACCACAAGATGTATCTAATACCCAATTTGATGAAATAGATAGATTTTATTCGATAACAAATGCACATGAAGCTCCCCCTTTCTTCATAGGCTCGGTGTAGTTCTTCTTTTATTGGTCTTTCTGGACACATGTGAAACAAACATCATCGTATTACCATGCCTCCCCATCGAACTTCCTTTTCATTTAAGGTTGTGAAGAAACATTGTGCTTAAAGCTCTTGACCTTCCCTTTCCACTTATTCACCATAAGGAAAAAACGATTTTCGCACTTCATATCTTTTTCTAATAGGATAATGAGGATAAGAAGATTAGATAGAGACTTTTCAATATTGTTCATGTTGAAATTGACAACAAACTTGGAGAAGCTCTAGGGGATTGATGCGTGAATGAGATCAGTGCCTAGTTATTTGGGGTGTTTAAACCCTAGAACCTCTAGCCACTCAATGTAGAAAATGAGATTTACTACATGAGGCCTAGCTGGGGAACCCTCGACAAGATTACTATAAACGATTACCTTGGATATCTGAAACCTATCATGTACTGCTATCTCTGGGTAAAGACCATAGAGGTACTCGAGCATGCTATAAGAATCCATGTTTTCGTGAGACTTTATGAGATTACAAGACATTGATGATAGCATCAAACATTGAATATCGAATGTGTCATTCATATGTTTCTCATAAACCAAGAAATTATCATAACTCACCTCTTTGGTAGGAGGATCATGTAATGCTGACTCCGACACGTAATACTTTCATTCATGGTGTAGGATAACCCAAAGGTGCCTAAACCATTCCTAGAAGTTACTCTTTGTGATGATTTTGTCTTTATCCAGAATTTATCATAGGGATAGTGTGGTTGACGAGCTTTTCATTTTTAGTCTATAATTAAAAGATCAAATAATTTATACTTTCTTGATTACATTTCTATGAGAAATAATATATCAATTTTATGAAGTCTCCCACTATTTTATAAAGTTACAATGGCCCTCACCATTGAACTCTAACTATCCATTTTTCATGACATAATAGTGGCGAGGATTAATATTTCCCTTCATATAACCCCAATAAGGATTGGTCAATCTATTTGATGGTATTTAGGTAGGCAGGTCTTTGCTGACTATAGGCTTGCAACTCCTTGATCTGTTGAGTGGACTCCCCAATCCTGAAATCCTAACATTAGATTTCCTCAACTCATTCCTCCAATATTAATCAAATTATAGTAGGGGATACTTCTATTGATTTAGTATGGTTATATCAACCTGAAACCTTTCATAAGGGATTCATGTATAAAAGTATGTGTCCCAACAAGGTTTGGGAAAACACATAGTTTTATTGAGTTTTTCACTTAATCAAGTAACATAAGTCTTGGTATGAGTTGACATTTTATTTGAGGGATTTTTATCTCTTATTCATGAATTTATCATTATCATTATCATATATTTTTAATATTAAGTTGAACTTACTTAAGTTATTAACCATGTCTTGATAATATTTACGCATAATCCTATTTAATTTTAGTTCCATCTTGCATGCTTCTTCAATTCATTCATTCTGTGATCGTGACAATAAATACATAATGATAAACCATGCAACTGATTGAAATAATATAATGAAAATGGCATGATCATTATCTTTTATAATGGTTATTTTATCTAGAAGTTAATAAACTAACCCTAATCAAGGGGAGAAACACCTTGAACCTTTTGGGTTTATGTTTACAGCTTTCCACATGTCCACCTCAATATCTCCTAGGATTGGTTTCATCTTAGATCCTTCTTTAACCACCTCCACTATCTTGGGAGTTCCATTCATTACATATTCCATTTTAAATTCACATGTACATGAGGAATAAAAAGGGTTTTTACATACAAAAAACTTTGGGCACACAGGACCTACATATTAATGAGGATAAGGCTCGTTAGCCAGAAAATTTAATTACAATAAATATATTTAAAGAAACCATCCATATAAAAAAGACTTGGTATAGATCATGATCATCCATTCATGCAATGTTATTTATGCATAAATAAAACTACTATTCAATTCTGTAATCATTATTGTTTAGGCTAAATCATTCTCGAATCAATTAATTATCATATTTAATTAATAAATCCTTTTATCTTATACCCTTTTCTGAATTTCCTTGAGATTATCAACCATCATAATTAAAAAAAAATTAAATTCATTTAAAATTATCTTTGTACGTAATTTATACCTTCGAGGAAACTCGGTGAATTCCTATTCATAACTACCCAATTAGTAGAAATTAACATTATGCAGATGCTAAAGTTAACAAATATATATATATATAACACATATCATGTGTTGTGGATCATCTTTACTCCCACATGATGGTACCCATATAAAGGGTTTATATAATATAATAATAAATTTTAATAAATCTGTGTAATTTGGAAGAGTACACGGTGTGTAGTTCCAACTACACGGTGTGTACTATTGTTCTCCATCAATCCAAAGTACACACATAGGGAAACAATGTGTCAGTGTACATAATAAATCCTGAGAGTACATGGCCTGTCAAGTTGGCCACATGCCATGTAGTTCCTTGATACATGGTCTCCAGCTGGGCAAGCCGTGTATGGGGTACACGGTCAAACCCTAACCCGATGGAACTACATGTTGTGTCTAGTGGACCACACATCATGTAATTCAAAAACTGTGTTCCACCTATTCCTAGTAAACACATATATTAATTAAGACATAGAAAAACTCTAATGACATGGCTTGGTCTAGCATAAAAGACCTGGTGCATTGATCGCTGACTATTAGGCGTGTACTGCCGAATACACACTGTTTGTTCTGGTGTTTTACGGCCAAAAACCATTGGCACCTATGGATATTATCCTCTGTTTTATTCTAATCAAAATTAAAAGAAATGATAATTTCTGTAAGATGAAAGAGAAATAAAAGAGGAGGATCAGATCATGGGATTCAGATTTGTAGAATGACTAACTTGAATTGAAATAACTAAATTATTAATTGTGTAAATCATCAAAATAATATTTAAATATTTATAGACTATGATGCATCCACTCCGATACCACTTGAAGGTACCGAGTGCAGCAGAAGCGTGGTTAGGTCGGCGCCCAACATTAAATTTTACCATGATCAATAATTATTCTAGGATCAATTCAACGATGAACGCTAGTCTCTGTGGAATAGAATCAAAGATTTAGATTAAGAAGGAAGTGGCTCAAAACTATTAGAGAGTATCTTTCACATCATATTTATAATTAATTTAATTAATTTCATAAAGAAAATAATACACGGATATTCGTTATTTTTTTCATTGATGATGTTGACAATCCAGAATGAAAATTTTAAATTATCTTGTTTTTTTTATAGGATCCAAACTAGAATCCCTCTAGCGATGATCCACACGTACTATGATGGCTCCAATAGAGACCACTCATTATCTAGGTGTATGAATGGTGAAGCGAGTTCCTTGTGTCATCCATTATTGATTTCATTTTCTTCATACTAAAAGAACATCTCTAATTCTTGAGAGGGTAGGGAAGATTATTTTAGAGAGAAATTGTTTAGCTCAACAATTCTCAATTCACCAGGTCTGTGGTTTGGTACAAGGCACAGTAGATATATGTGTCTATTTATTGACATGGGACTTCAGATACAATATTTAATTGCATAACAACAATTAAATACATTCATGACCTTAGATAAATCCCTTGTTATGAATAATAATACCGCATCATTATTTAGGATGCAGAAACTTGGACAAAATGGAATTATAAATAAAATTCTGCATCACAAAATAATAGTACTGTTATTTTATTTTTTTCAACAAGTTAAATAATTATTTACCATCTTGAAAATAATTAATTTACTACGAGACCAGCCTTGGACCACTTGAACTCTATATAAATTTATTGAACACCTGAATAAATAAATAAATAATTTATTATCTTAAATAAATATTTTATTTAAAAACTAGTAAATAAATATTCATTAAATGTTCAATAAAATAAATAAATATATTTTACCTACAATATGATGAATAAATATTTATTTAATTCATGAAATAATTTTAACTTGAATAAAATTATTCTACTATCATCAGAATAATATTTCTTCCATTAATTAAATTCAAATAGAATTTAAATGAGACCACCAGAAACACTTAGTGTGTGACCCTCTAGGATTCTTTATCGTTTGAATTAGAAAGGCTTGCCTATAGTCCAAGAGTGTTGTCTAGAAATGGGTCAAGGCACCGAAAATAACGAACTAAAAGTTTCAAAAATAACATCATCATACGAATTCTCATCGTGTAATATAATATCTATGTCTCAATATCTCATCAAAAAAGGTTTCATGATAGTGTCATCAACCTTTGTGCTTGATGAGTCATTCTTTGATAGCCTGAAATAAACTCATCATTTCACCATGGAAATGGAATTTTGTGAAATGGTCCTATTTCAATCAAATGGTCAAGATATTGACTTCCATAAATGGATGGGACAAATCATTCCTCGACTTATCCATTAATAACATGACAATCATGATGCACCCAACATATCCTACTTCCCTCCAAATGTCTGTGTGATAGTTTTCTTGAGTAAATCATAGTGCATGAGTCATGCCACATATTAATGATAATATTAAAGTCTAAGTGTCATTACACATTGTAGAAGATAGAAAAATTTTATGACACCAAAACATGCAGAATTACTACCGGTGAGTATGTTCTCATAATCCCTTGTCTTATATATTACCAAGTACGATCTTCATGAGAGGAAGTCTCATCTGCTTATGAGTACTCGCACCTGAAGGTCTCCATGCTATGTGTCACATCATAGTATGTCATCCAACTGTAGAACTATATTTAATAATATTGTTATATAATTTCATGTTTCTCATCATTACGGGGAACTCTCATGACCTTATCAATGAAAAAAAATACTCTAGGAAATTATTACATCATAGTCATGAAGAACATTGAACACTATATAATAAGATGTTTAATATTTAAATTAATTAAATATCAATGTAATAAAAGTACAACAAATTGTTTTTAGGACACCAAATCTTACATATAGTTCCCCTACCAGATTCATATCCATCCTAACTCCTTTCTATCAAGTCCCATAACAAGGTAAATAGAAAAGACAATTTAGTGAATCATGACACTCTTATAACATATTTCATATCTTGACACAACCATTAGGTCTAATTTGATGTACCACATAACCTCATATGTGCTTCCCTATAGTAAAAACAATGTTAACTAGTAGTGGGGGGTCTCTAGTGAAACTGTTGGGAGACTATACCCTCTATCATTGTGAAAAAAATATATATATAACCAATACAGTAATTAATCAAATTATATACAGAAATAAAAATATGGTATACATTATATAATAACCGAAAAAAAATTATCATCGGTATAAGTAAAGCTTTTAAATAAAGGTAAAAAAGGTATCTCTTCTGAAATCCATCAAATAATGACCATATCAACCTGTTCAACCTACTCAACCATCATCCATAGGTCCTTTAACCGTCACAAATTTTCGGTCATTAAATCTACAAGAAGAACAAAATTTATGATTGGGGTTTGAGAAAAATACTTAGTTAAACACCACCAATGAACCTTAAAATTATTGAAAAAAATATACAAGTTATTTCTATAATGATCCTTGTTTTGAAGGGAAGGAAAACTAAAAGGAATTTGATCTTTTTGGTTTATTGGATGGTTTTTTTGCTGAGCATTGAAATGATGTAATGAGAGATAAAACCTTATAAAGTGATGTTTTTGGACTTGGATGAAGGTATCTTAGCTTCCAGAGTGTTTTTAGGAGTTTCAAGAGATCTAGACCCAGAAAATTTGGGATTTATAGCACATGAATAGGGAACATGATTTTTCTGAAATAGTGCATCCCATAATAGGAAACAATGTGCATTATTTTTGGTGGACAGAGGTAGTAGTACGAGATATATATAGTTTTCCAAATGATAAACCTAGCCATCACACTTAGTGGCATTGGAAAGTACCTAATCACTATTCACTAAATGGTTTTCACACAGTTAGCCCAACCGTGTGGGAAAAACAATGTTGGGAGCTCCAGGTGTCTTGTAACGGATGCATGATTGGCGTATGGTTTTCCAAACCATGTATCCTAAAATTTTCCCATCACACTATTTTAGAAAATTGAATAATATTAATTAAATTAAAATTATATTAAATATGTAAAACCTACACTACTCTATCCTCCCTTAAAACTGTGATGCACCCCCTCGGGTTTCTTGTTTGGCCACACACTCGAACCCACTCTCGCTCCCTCCCTCGATCGATGTTTCTTCCATTGATTCTTTTAATTCTTCACATGATCATTAAATTTTAGTCTCATCCACCCTTCTACTTCTTTTTTCCATTATTTTTTAGTCTCTCCCTTTCCCAGTAAGGTGTGATGGTGGTCTAAAAAGGATTTAGGTTTTCATCCATATTTAGTGATTTATGTGCCTCTCCCAAGACACCTTTGTGCGAGTTTTGGAATCCTTCGCCAAAGGTGAAGCAGATTCTATTTGATTCGGGTCACTACCCATATTTGAGGTGAGGTTTTACTCTTTCTTCTTTGTCTCACTAAGTTATATTTGGGATATATTGGTGTTCTTAAGTTCTTGAATTTTATAATTAGTGTTTTAGATTCTACTGTGTTGTTTGGGGTCATTGTAGTCTAAGGTGACTTGCCTACGTATGCATAGGTAGGTATGTATATATATTTAGGTTCCCCATTGATGTGTTTATTCACCCATGGTAGTGAATATATATTCATGTCACTAGTTGTTCTGATGTATATAAATAAAAATTCATATGTAGGTAAGCAGATATGGGTGTATGAATATAAGAATATATGTAAGGATCCACTTAAATATATTCTTGGTCCATGCGATTATGTGAAAAGGGGATAGGTGTCATCATGTATATATATATGAAGGTTCATATGCTCAAAGTGGGTATTATTAGATACTAGCTATAAATCATCAAGATCCAAAGTTTTTGGATTGGTTCCTGTTTGAGATAGGATCCCGCTTCTTTTCCCTCTAAATTTAAGAAATCTTTAATTAAATAATTGCATGTATATTGCATCTTCTTTACTTTGGTTTCACTTGAGAGGTAGTTTATTCTAAAATTATTCTTGATAAATTAAATGATGATTTTTAAATATTAAGTGTGTTTACCTTAATGAATTGTTTGTTCAAAAATGTCCTTATTTGATTATAAAACCCCTCTAATCGAGGTTTCTTTCCTTCAAGCTAAAAAATATAGGTTATAATTTTATACTTGGTTGGTTTATCTCATTTGTATTTTCTTACGATTTTTTGATTGTTATATAATGGTAAATTTTGGTGAATGACCCCCTTTTTATTTTAAAATTACCATGTGGTCATATGACTTGTTACCATGAAACCTCTCTTTTAAATTTGACCCCTTAAAGTGTATATTCCATGTCTTGTTGAGTTAAATGGTTTGGTTAAAGTAAATGGAAAGGGTAGAATGACTCAAGAAAAATTGTACCACTCTTTAAGGGAAAATAACATGATCCTTTCCATTAGCACATGAACCTTAAATCAATATTCCATATTTTGGGTATTGAGGTGAACTTGAGTGGGATGGCTCACACCAATGGCATGTCTTCATTAAATGGTTTAAATGAAATGGATTTCATGAAATGGCATTGAATGTGGATAATTAAATTAATAAAGGGGTATGCCTTTCGTATATTATTGTAAATTAAAATGGATAGTATATACATGTATGGGTGGGAGGTAGTTTTACCCCATACCATCTCTATTTAAATGTATATGGTTTTGAGGAAGCTTTTCCACAAGCTAGTTCTATATAAACATCTACAGGTGCGAGGATGTTTTACCACACACTAGATCTATATAATCATCTTTGGATGGGAGGCGGTTTTACCCCATGCCAACTATATATAAATGTCTATGGGGGGATGAGGAAATTTTACCCCATTACAACTCTATATATAAATATATGGGACAGAGGCAGTTTTACCCCATGCTATTTCTATGTAAACATCTAGGTGTGGAAGGCAGTTTTACCCCATGCTAGTTCTATATATACATGTATATATGGAAGGAGGTTTTACCCCATGACAGTTCTATTTAAACATCTTTGGGTGGGAGTCAATTTTACTCCATATGAGCTCTATATAGTCATCTATAGGTGGGAGGTAGTTCTATCCCATGCCATCTCTATATAAACATATATGGGGGGAAGATAGTTTTACCCCATTCCAATTATGAATATACGTGTATGGGAGGGAGGTATTTTTACCCATGCCAACTATGGAATATATATATATATGAATATTCTATATATATACATATTGACTTATTAAAACTTATTCTGACTATGAGCCAATGCAGGTATTGCTGTCAGGTTTCCCTTAGGAAACAAAATGAGGGTTTATTTATTGGTGTCGTTCTGTCATTACTTCTCTATACATCCAAACTGCTTAATTAATATTAAATTTTCTATATTGGGCTAGACACCAGTGTTTTCATCCTACTGAAATTTACATATCACACCCTACTTAGGGCACCATTTCATTGGGGTACATGAATACACATTATATTTTGCAAGGCCTTGGACCAAGCTTATGTTGTTTGCTTGTACCTCGGAGTTAGGAGAAAAGGACCGAGATGGATCTCGGGGTACTCATAGAGATCACAAATGGGTATTTTCTATCATTTATTTATCTTTTTACCATATTTTAGATCATGTTCTTTGTTTAATTATTTATCTTATGTATCATCCATCATCCATGCGTTTTATAAACTAGTGTTGGACACTTTTGTTACAGTTGTTGTAATATTTTTTTTCTACAGAATTGTCTTCCTTCATTCACTATGTTCACTACTATATTTGGTTTTCATATGGTAATAGTGTTGTGAATATCTTAGAAGAGGGTATAGTATCCTCACTATAACTTCATGATACCCTCTCTACTAGTTTTCAAACTCTGGTGTACGGGGAGATGCATTTGAGGCGATATGATGCACCGGTTCGGCAACCAGTTTGATGGTCAGCTGGTTCAGAACGTTGCAAAGTTGTATCAGAGCATAAATTTTCCTTTCTATTACTATTTTTTGTTGGTATATAGGAGACTAGGAATGTTTTCGTTCTTGGATAATAGATGTACTTATGACTGATCACCCCATGTTTGGGGAAATGAACAAGTGTCCAGGGTTGAGATTGATATTCTTGTTGTTTTCTATTATAGTTGATATGATTTCACCTTTATTGAATGGTGTTCTTTCCTCTTCTTATTACATTATGGTATTCCTAGTATTTTCACCCTTGGCTTGGTATGGATAAGATGAAGCATTTCATGCATCATAATAGGCACCTAGTAAATTAACATGTCATTCATAGTATCATCCCATGTATTTTCATTAGTTGTTTTCATGTTGATATATTTGTGTGCCTTGATTGATATGTCATGCTAGGGTTCACGCATGTTTAGTTAATTAATTAGCATGTCTTTTATGTTTACTTCTTGTTATAGTACGCTTCTCTGATTAATATACCATGCTTCTATGATTAGAGCATGATTCTCTCTGTTAGATACTTATAGTGACATGCTAGTTTTGTTAATATGTAAATGGTTTCATGGGATAAAGTTTAATAGTTATGATTATCATGGGAGATAGTTTTCAGTTGTATGTTGTAGGGTCGCGTTATAAATTGGAAAATCTAACTCAGGTATTTGAACACCTGTAATAGGTTGTTAACATTTTAATGTTCAGTTGATTTATTTTTATTAAATGTGTTCCAAATCCAAAATAATAAAGTGTATGGGTGCTTTATAAATTGGTAGACAGTCACCCATATCACTGGATTTTTGTTTATGAGCATGTTAAAATTATAGAGTGAAATTGGTTTCAATAAATGGGAGCCAAGATTCAATTTATGAAGTGAATGGGTGTTTGATGTTATGGGAAATGGAAAATCATATAATATTTTAGGAAAATGTTATGTTTGAAATGGTTTTGTGTGATTTTTAATTTGAAATGAATTTCTCAACTATGAAATTTTCAACTAAACCCATGTAGGTCGGTTGAGCCATGCTTCTTGTGAGATGATCTGTTTGGCTGTTTATAAACTGTTATAATTGAAAACATTCTATTGGATTTTTTTATAAGGAACTAAGGTTAGATTAATGGGACCCTCATAGGATTCATTGACTATTAAAAAGGTTTTTATTTTGAAAAAATTCCCTAATTCTGACTAAATTTCCAGAAGTTTAAAATGTTTTCGAAAGGTTG
Organism: Viscum album; assembly: GCA_963277665.1. Classification (NCBI taxonomy): domain Eukaryota; kingdom Viridiplantae; phylum Streptophyta; class Magnoliopsida; order Santalales; family Viscaceae; genus Viscum; species Viscum album. The sequence goes on from OY728133.1 coordinate 499,603,856, forward strand.
TTTTGTGAAACTTTACAATTTTTTCCCCATGGTCATTGGTTAAAATCATGTACAATATGTTTTGTTTTAAAAAAATTGTACTTGATGTTTGGATTAAATATTTAGATGAGTAAATATTGAATTTGATTAAATATAAAGTCACTGAATGGAAACATGTAGTGGTATCCTCTATTTAAAACCATCATGTAATGGTTGTTAAACATTCTCCTTTGATTTTCCTTGGAATGGAAGCACGAGAATCCTTGGTATGAATTGTTTGTTTAGTAACAGATTTATTAGTGGATTTTTGAGCCTTGTTTCTTCTGTTGGATTGAAATATTAATAGGGTAAATGTTTTCTTTCTTAAGGGGATGTCTTGTGTTAGGTATAACCCTTAAAAATTAAAATCCTTGCTAGTGTTTTTAGTTTTCTGGCATTTGGTTTCATTTGAGTTCTATTGTTCCTTGTAGTACTCTTGGCATTGAAATGAGACACTTGTTCAGATGGGTGTTCATGGTATCATTAAACTTTTATTGGAGTGAGAATTGAGAAATGATTGGTTTCAGTGGGTTAGACATGCCTCGGTCATGGTCGGTTTCTTTATTGGTCGTATGGCCCTTTATCTTCCTCAGTGGTGGACAAATTTCTATGCCTTCGTCTAGGATAATTATCATAGACGACAACATAACTCTGAAATAAATATCTTGTATAGACCATCCAATTCTTAAATGAAAAGGGGCGGTAAGACTATGGGTAGTATTTTTGATGTGTCATTTTCTCAGGTAACCTTGGGGTAGTATGAATTGATATACATGGGGCAATCAAGTGCTAAATGGTAAAACTAATCAAATAGGTTCGAATGAATCTTTGAGACTTCTACAATTTTGTACGGTCTCTAGTAATATCTAGAGTAGAGTGACCTAAGATCTAAATAAACAAGTTCTTACAATGCTTGAGAGGACTTTGGTGGTTGAGCATGAGTGATCACAAAATTCCTTCGGGTGGTAAAGGCATGTGTTTGGTAAGTGATGGTTCATCTGTAGGTGAATCTAAGTACCTTCCTAGTAGTCGACTAGTTGTGAATTGAATCTTCAGTTTCCCAGGAATTTGGTATGATTGACTAGAAACCATGAAAATTGTCTTAGTTTATTCTTCTATGAAAAAAATCATTTCCCCTATCTTGACCTCTTCCGAAATATGCTAAGAGAGTTTTGGTCTTACGTTGAACTGAAGTTTCAAAGGTATCAGGTTGTATGGATGATCATTTTAGGTGTTTCTTGATAATGTGTGGTTCTTAATGAGGAACGATGGTTATGATTAATCTGTGGGTTCCCATGTATAAATGCATTAGATGGACTTTTGGAAGCTAGTCTTATTCATTGAATCGATCGCTGGGTGGATGCTGTTCTAGGCTCATTCGATGATCTAATGTGGATATTGTGGATTTTTTACCATGTCTCACTTGTAAGCGTGGAGTGTGGAATACTCTAGAATAGTCTCTTTTCATCTAGTTCTATTGATATGAGTTTACCCTTAATTTTTGTTGGGCTCAGAGGTGATGATTAAAACGGGTGTCAAATCCAGAGGGATGGATCGAGGTCACTCCCTTGTTTGTGCTGAAACACCACACCTTAAAGAGTCATGTGGTGGTTTCATATTATGATGTCATTGAAAGTTGGGTAGGGTCTTTAGTGTACATGTTCATTGTAAATGTGATGTTCCCTGAAAGAAGGAATAACAATTTTTCTTGTAATGTTCCATTTGCCTATGTCAAGAATCGTCTTGAATCGTAGGCCAGAGTGGCTCAACATGATCTCCCCTTCCATTGTGTACAATCAATGGAGGACCATTTCTAGAATGTCTCCATGTAGAATAATGTGATGTATGTTTTAGTCGAGGCATTTCACAATAAGATGGATCAATATTTCTTTGAGTTAAATGGAGGATCAACTGTTTAGTAAGTTCAAAATCATTCTTGGAACATCGTTATAACATTTAGAGGCATTCTGGTAAGGAAATTATGATGGATTTGAGTCATAGTTGGAATTGGACTCTTAAAATTATATCCTAAGGATGGAAGTAACAGTGGACAATTATTCAATGAGGTGATGACGTGTTCGTGTCTCCAGCTAAATGGGATTGGGTAAGAGTTGTCTCAATGTTTTGGTTGGAATTTGATCTTTGGCTCTGGTTTAAAGGTCTTAAATTTCATATTCATAATGAATTCTCGGAGGCACGTTGGGTGTTTGGAAACACAATGAAACTGGTTGAATGAATCTTAATGTACCTTTTAGTTTGAGTGATGTGTATGTTTTTTTTCAATTATTCTCAAGGATAAGAATTTCTATGGTGAGAAGGTTGTAAATATCCACATTTCAAACCAGATGAAAATGCAAAGGAATTTGAAATTTTTGGTTTGCTGGATAAGTTGTTTTTAAAATCGTTCTTATAAAATAAGTTATGAGATTTGGACCCTTTAAAAGTGATTTTTTGGACTTCTGTGAAGGCCCTTTAGATTTCTTGGGTGTCTCAAGGAGTCATGGGAGAGTCAGACCAAGAAAAGTTAGGTTTTAAAGGATCTACATAGGGCTTATGGTTTGTCTAAAATATTACGGCTTATTTCTAGTGGACAGAGGGTATCACGTAGGTTGTGCACAGTTTTAAAACCTGTATGCCTAGTCTACATGCCTATTGGTGTTGGATAATACCTAATAACTATTCCCCACAAGGTTAGACAAATTTTTCAGGGTGATCCAGGTGTCTAGTGGAGGGCGCATGATCGGTGCATGGTATTACCAACCGTGTAGCCTAAACATTGTGCAATACCCTATTTCTGAAAATTGAATTATTTTAATTTAATTAAAAACATATAACCTACACTACTCTATATCACCTATAAAATTATATTCACCCCCATGGGGGGATACCTTTTGGTCGTGCGCTCAAACCCACTCCAAATCCCTCCTTTAATTGAGGTTTCTTCCACCAATTATTCAGATTCTCTACACGATCATTCAAAGTGAGTCTCTTCCTCCATTATCATTCCTATATCTAGCTATTTTTTAGTCTCACCATCACCCAGTAAGGTGTGGCCAAACCCCAAGGCTGAGTTATAACCTGTATTTTGGTTTACTTCTTAATTTAGGGTGTGTTTTTCCTCTCCTGAGACCCCCTTGTGAGTCTTCTGGTAGTTGCCTTCAAAGGCATAGTGGATTCGCTTCGATTCTGGGAAACACCACCATCTAAGGTGAGGTTTTTCTATTGTTGCATTGTATTTATATGTTTTATTTGTCTTCTGTTAATGTTTTTGAGTTCCTAAATTTTCTCTTTAGTGTATTGGACTCATCCATGTGGTTTGGAGAAACCAGAGTCTAAGGTGACATTCCTATGTATACATTCTTAGGTATGTATATATATGTAGGTTCCCCCGTTATGTGTATATTAACCAATTGCAGTGAATATATATATGTATGGGGATAGGAGTTCCAGTGTAGATATATGAAAATTCATACATAGGTAAGTGGAGACGGGTGTATCCATATAAGCTAATATGTAAGGATCCCCTTACCCATATTCATGGGCAATGTGAATATGTGCATAGGGGATAGGTGTACTTATATATATGTGAAGGTTTATATGCTCGAAGGGAGTAGTGGTAGCTTCCTGTAAGAAAACTTCAAGAGACTAAGTGTTCGTCTTGGTTTCTCTTTGAGGTGGTATCCCATTCCTTTTCCTTTTAAATATAAGAATGCTTTAATTAATTAATTTATTTCATATTGAATCTTATCTTCTTTGGATTCAACTAAGGGGTGGTTTATTCTAAAATTATTCATGATAAATTAAATAGTGGTTTTTGAATATGAAGCATGTTCAACCCAATACATTTTTTTTCAGAAATTCCCTGATTTGATAATAAACCCCCTCCAATGGAGGTGAGTTGTCTTCATGCTAAAAAATATAAGTTAGAAATTTATGCTTGCTTGGTTTATATCATTAATATTTTATAATGTTTTTTCCTTGGCTAGTAAATGGAATGTTGAGGTGCTTATCCACCATTATAGTTGAAAATCCCCATGTGGTTATATTCCTTGTTTCCATGACACCTCTCTTTTACACTTGATCCCTTGAAGTGTAGATTGCATGCCTTAATGAGTCGAATGGTTTGGTTAGAGTAAATGGGATGGGTAGAATTGATCATAAAAGATAATAGAATTATTTAAGGAAAAATGACATGATCCAATCATTTAGCACATAACCTTAAATCAATTTGAAAAGTTTTGTAAAACATATTTAGATGACCTTGAGTAGGATGGATCACACCAAATGGAATGCCTAGATTAAATGGTTTAAATGAAATGGATTCCTTGAAATAGAATTGAACTTGGATATTGAAATGCAGAAGTGGGTATGCCTTATGTATATTATGAAAATTTAAAATGGACTATATATATATATACATGTATGGGGGGATGCAATTTCACCCCATGCAAGTTCTATATAAACATCTATAGGTGGGAAGCAATTTCACCCCATGAATGTTCTATATAAACATTTAGGTGTGAGAGGTAGTTTTACGCCAGCCAGCTCTATATAATTGTTTGTGGTTGGGAGGAAGTTTTACCCCATGCCATCTTTATATAAATGTATATGTGTAGGAGTTAGTTTTACACCATTCCAGCTCTATATAAACATATAAGGGTGGGAGGTAGTTTTACCCCATGCCAGTTATATATAAACACATATGGGTGGGAGGCAATTTTACCAAATGGTATTTCTTTAAACACATATATGTTTGGGAGGAAGTTTTACCCCGTGTGAGTTATATATACATGAATATGGGTGGGAGGTAGTTGTATCCCAATAAATCTCTATATAAATGACTATGGGTGGGAGGAAGTATTACCCCATTCCATCCCCAAATAAACTCATATGATCAAGCGGCATTTTTACCCCAAGGTAGATATGTGTATATGTGTATGGATGGGATACATTATTACCCCATGCTGGATATGATCTATATATGTATATACTATATATTTGTACAAACATATTCAAAATTAATCTAGTCATGATCCAATGTAGGTATCATTGTCAGGTGTCCCTTAGGAACCTAGATGAGTGTTCATTTCTTATATCAATTATTTCATTAAATTTATATACCGGCACACTGCTTAATTAATATTGCACTATCTTGATTGAGCTAGACACTAGTGGTTTTGGCCTACTAAGATTAATTTCTAACACCCTACTCAGGCTGCCATTACACTAGGGTACCTGAGTAGAGCTTCTTGTTCCTAGGGCCTTGGACCTTGGTTATGTTGTGTAATTATACCTTAGATTTTAGATAAAAGGACAGATCTGGAGCTCAGGTTTCTCATGGACATCTCCCTTGGGGATTTACGGTAATTGTTTTTATCGTTGCACTATATTATAAAGAATTATTTATTGTTTACTGATTTAGCTTATTTTTCATCCATCATCCATGAATTGAATAAATGGGTGTTGGACACTTTTATTACAATTGAAATAATATTTATCATACAATGATTTGACTTCCTTCATTCACTGATTTTTCTAGTTTAATTTGTTTTTATTTGATAATACCACTGTGCATCTCATATAAGATGGTATATTCTCCCCACTATCACCTCCTGAGACCCTCACTACAAGTCAGCATACTTTGATGTATGGGGAGATGTTCTTGAGGCCATATGACACATGAATCAGATAATTGATTTGATGGAAATCCAGGTCAAGACGTTACATATTCCATGGAAATAAATAGGGTATATATATATATATATATATATCACATAAGTACCAAACTCATGTATGATCCTTATGGACCACCTCTACATACTTTGACACCATACGAGGAGAAACATACCTACTTCAGCACAATAATGGATGGAACGTCACCATTCATGTCTAAAAAATCTCCCCTCCTTGATGGGATAGTTCAAATGAAACATTTAACCCATAACTTGGATTGTAAATCCCATGTACATATCGATCAATATCTCACACATCCCTCTTAGAAGGGGGGTAGTTCATATGGAACCACCTACATAAACTGTCGAGAAAAAATTGTACAAGAAAAAATATATAAAATATGATAGATCAATATCACGCCAAATAAGTATTATAATAATTTGAACAAACCATATGCAAGAAAAAAATCATATGTCAAGGTTAAACACACAGAGACAAGTCATGTGACAAAGAATCAAATATAGGTCTCACAGACTACACACACACAGAAATTTCAATAATTCCAACAGCCTGTATAAAATATAAAACTAAGATAAAGAAATCCTACTGATACACATACACTCTAATAATAATTTCAATAACCCATATATGAAATTAATGAATGTTAAGGGCTTCCTAACTTATGTGAAATGATTTATCGGTGACAAGGGTTTCTAACCGAGTCCAATCTCACCAATACGAGATGTTTCCTTACAAATGATTGTTTTATTAGAATTATCTACATCTTTTATAATTCAAAAAAAATTAAATTTAATCTGAATATAATACATTTTTTATATGATAAAATAAAAATCGGATATCACTTCCTCTCATTGAGATGAACCGAACGACATCGAATGTGTGTCAATTTGATCAATATCAAAAAAAGATATTAAAGAGAGAAGTCTGAAGGAGGAAAGAAAAAAATAAAATAAAATAGAGGAGAGAGGGGTAAAGAGGGAGAGGGAAGGCATGTGGGGGAGAGGGGATTCCATCTATGCACTTCTCACATAGGAGAGTCCCCACAAAACTACTCCCTTTTATTTCTTTTCTCTATTTAATTCATTATTTATTTTTATGCCATTATTTTTTCCCATCCTCTATATTTTATGAATAGTCCTAGAAAACACCTCTAATCTTCCATGTGCAGTTTCTCATGCCCTCCTTCAATTATCATTTATTTTACTTTTAAATTCATTTATTATTATCTTATATTGATCATTTAATTTATTTTATTTCACTACTATAGAACATGCTTTAACAGTGCTGGTATTTATCTGCACTACAAGAAAATACAGATAAATAGAATATTTATTACCGCTAAACATAGCATTGATAAATTTAATCTTTTATCAATTAATATTTTAGTGCTGATAATGGTTTCCATTATCATCACTTTATTTTTAGTGTAGATAAATTTATTCGTTATCAGTGCATTATTTTTATCACTGATAAATGGTATCATTTATTTGTGCATTAATTTTAGAACTGATAGAGGGTATCCTTTATCAGAGCTTTAGTTTTTGCACTGATAAAGGGTACCCTTTATCAACGCTTTATTTTTTGTGTTAATTAATATTTTTATAAATAAAATTAAATAATTATGTAAATTAAAAATAATGAAAATATTACAACTTTTATTACAACTTTTATTAATTAAATAATTATTGAAAAAATGAATAGATTGATTATACATTATTATTTATTAAACACTTTATTAATTAGATAATTAGGACTAATAATGTTATTAAATTGTATATATTAAATATATAGATATATATTAATCAAGATAAGTACGATTTTTATATTAAAAATATTAATGTTCTTTACATTAAATAGTCATATGATAATTGAATAATGGTTTATAATCAGAAATTAATACGAATTAAAAATATTTACTATAACATCATAGTACTCAACATATAAGTGAATCTAATTTGATTTTTCAATTTAATATAGATCAAATGTGTGTTATATTGATATTATATATTCATAATTAATTCATTTTTATATATAATGCACGGAAACCAAACTTTTCCATTTTTTCAATATTATTAAAGAGTACTCACTCTTAATTTATTCAATTTCACTGAGTTTTAACATAGATGATTGCACTTAATAGAAGATATTCATTAATAATATTAAAACTTATTTGTAAAAAATTATTTATAAATAAACTTATTTATAAATGTACATTTACTATTTTTATGCAATAAAATATTTATAATTATAAATAAATAATATTTTTTAAAATCAATTATATATTTATAAATATTTATATATTAAAATAATTATTAAATTTATAATAAAATTACTTAAATAATGAATATAATTTCTATATTTTTATTTATATATATTTAGTATATATATATATATGTATAATTATATAAATAAATATAATGATATAAATATTAATTTAAAAAAATTCTATTATTATAAATAAATAATTATAATATTAAATTAAATATATTTAAAAAGGAATATGTTTAATATATATGTATATATACATTAAGTATATAGAAATATTTACAATTTTTTATTTATAATTATAATTCCAAATCCTTTATCAGTAATTTATTCATGGTGATAAAGATGAGGATTTATCAGCACTAACCAACATGGTGATAAAATTAACATTTATTAGTGCTCGAGTTTTAGCAGTGATAAAGATTGATTTTATCAGGGCCATTTTAGTGCTGATAAATACCTACCTTTATCAGCACAAATAAAGCACTGATAAAGAGTCATTTTATCAGCACTTAAGTAATAAGTTATGATAAAAGGGATATTTATCAGCGCTTATTTGTAAGTGGTGATAAAATTGTCCTGATATTTTTTTAAAAAAACTCTATCCATTCGCTAACTCATAACGATATCAGGATATTTTTATGGAATCCACCCACTTTTGGTGATCCTCCTCAGTGAATCAAAGCTCTAATCACACCACTCGACTATTTTCGATGCTCCAATCACATGCACATCTCATCTGACATCCAATTATTGATTTTGGTTGTGACGCGGATGGGGTTTCACATCACGTTCAAGTAATTTCTCAACCTGAGGTAGGGGTTTCATACACTAACAACTTTATATAATTTTATTTTCTGATGTGGTTAATTTTCACATGAACTATAGTTTATTTTAGTGGTGTCAACAACTTTTGAAAATACATTTACAAGAATTTTTGTTGAAAATAATTTTTCAAAAGAGAAATTGTTATGTTACGATATACAACTTGTTGAAAAAAATTGGTGGAAATGTTTTAATAATTGTTTGATTATTGAAAAATGTTTCATGTGGCTGCTTAAGGCGTGTGTGGGTTGAAAATGGATTTTTGATGGGAAATGGATCATTTTGGGAATGTAAGCCTTGTTGTGTGTTTTTTAGTATGAGTTGTAAAAATGGGAATTTTAATGGAATTGGTTGTGAATTGTTGTAAAATATAGTTTTGTTAATTAAAAGTGTTCTATAAAATATTTTATTGATTTATCTAATTATATAAGTGTTTCAAAAAATATTCGATGCGGTTATGAGGTGTGTTTTATTTTAAAAGTAGCATTTTCAAGTGATCTTGTGTGTATTTGTTTATGTAATGCAATATGGTGCCTTAGGGGGTTATTTTATAAAACTTTTTAAATAAATTATTAACATACATAATAGGTGTGAGGAATGTTTGTTGAATGATTTGTTGTGAATATGTTTTCAAATGGGGTCTGGGTGTGCAATTATTGGAACACTATGTGTATATTGTTTGGAATTACTTGTCTATGTTAATGTTCTATGTTAGTGAAATGTGAATGTGAAACTTGATTGAGAAAAATAAAAGGGAATCCAGGGTAACTAGGAAACTTGATTGTATGTTTTTGGGAATCTTGATGTTTGCACAGTAAAGTCATTTTCCATAGAATTAATGTATTGTTTCATATTTATGTTTAACTCATTTATTTTTAATATTAATCACACATTAATTGCTATATTATAGAAGAGGATTTTCTTATTTGAGTCGGGGTGCTCTATCTAACTATCATGCTTCTTCTCCCGTAAAATATTTTCACACATACAGTGATGCATTTATAACTTTCTTTCAAGGTACCTCCGCTTCCTTTTCAAGAAGAGGAATGAAGCTTCCTCTGCTCAATCACATAGGTAATCTAGATATTTATACAGTAAAATCATTATCCATAGAATTGATATATTGTTTCATATTTTTGTTTAATTCATTTATATTTAGTATTACTCACAGAAAAAATATTATACATGTTGATTATTTTATTCGATTTGGGGTGCTCTATCCAACTTTCATTCTTCTTCTCCCTTAAATTCTTTTCACCCATAGAGTGATGCATTTATCAATTCCTTTCATGTTACCTCCACTTCCTTTTCAATAAGAGAAATGATGCTGCTTCAACTAAATCACAAAGGTAATATTAATGTTTACATAGTAAAATCATTTTCCATAGAATTAATGTAGTGTTTCATATTTATGTTTAATTTACTAATTTAGTATTACTTAATTAATAATTGTTTTCTTATATAGGTGGATTATTTTATTTGAGTTGGGGTTCTCTATCTAACTTTCATGCTTCTTCTCCCTTAGAGCCTTTTCACCCTTGTAGTGGCACAATTAAAAGTTTCTTTCAAGTTACCTCTACTACCTTTGCAGGTAGAGAAATGATGATTTCTCTACTCAATCACAAAGGCAATCTTGATGTTTACACAACAAAATTGTTTTCCCAATAAATAATTTATTATTTAATATTTATATTTATATTTAATTTATTTCTTCTTAGTATTAATCACATAATAATTTTTCCTTATACAGGTGGATTCTTTTGTTCGAGTTAATGTGGTTTGTTTGAAGCTGCTCAAGCAGTGTTGGATGTTCGACAAAGAAAGTCAATGGACATTATAGGAACATTTATAGTTTTGATTGTTTTTGAATTTATATAATAATTTTTATTTATGAAATTATAAAAAAGAAATGTTTTAAATGTCTATAATATAATTTTTTTTTTTCAAGTATTTGTGTAGTAAATTTCATTTCATTTAAATTCTGTGGTTGGACTTGTTTTGTTGTTATATCTAGTGTCTATTTGGTTCTTTTAGTGCTTTTGGGGCTGCGTTGTGTGGTAACAGCACACTACAATGGTGTTTTAGTGTGCTGTTACATCAAACTATATTATATACATTTATCAATGCTTTTGAAAGTGTTGATAATGAACATATTTTTCAATGATTTTAAAATCGTTGATAAAAACATATTTATCCACACATCTAAAAGTGGTGATAAAGTTCTACACTATCATGTATTTTTCAGCACTGATAAATGTTCTGGGCTTTTAACATCTCTCATTTTGTTAGCAGTTTTCTATCACTGATAAACTCTATTTCTAGTGCTAGTAAAGGCTATTTTTGTAGTAGTATTTATTCATATATCTTCTTAAGCCCATGCGCCATCCAATAATATTTTATGTGTTTCTTTTATTTTTAAAACTGCTCAAAAATATATTTAGTAACTCATTAAATATATTTTAGCAGTCATATATGTGTACATATATATATTTATATATCTTATATATATATTTACACTAAAATATACATACATATACCAAGACATGAATATATATTAACCTATATATATACCAGTTATATATATACACACATTAAAATATACATATATACACCCACACATGTATATATACACATATATATTTATCTATCTGATGTATATATATACACACCAATATTATTTTCCCAACATTATAATTATAAAACCAACATAAATTATTATTATTATTATTATCATTATAAAATATCCCTCGTTATTTTCACCATTAACATTTAAAAAAAATAACATTCATTAAATGATGATAAAAGCAATTAAATTTTATTTAGAATAATCTATTGAATTTATTTTCCACAATTAATATCTCCATTATTACATTGAACATCAGTAAAATATTCATAAAACAAATAATTCCATCCTAAAAAAATTATTATTTATATATTTCTATTTTTATTTTTATTTCTACACAAATAATAATAATAATATAGTTATTATTATTATTTTCGTCATTAACTTCCCAACAAATATTGAAATACCAATTAATATTACCCTTATGAGTGTTCTAAACAAACACGTAACGTGAAAAAATGTTCTCTTGCACCTAAGGTAAAATATTCATTCCATATTTAATGGTGGTATTAGATTTCTCATCTTAGAAAATATTCATGAGATATTCCATTATTTCATAAAAAACATGTTCATGTGACATAATATATTTAATATTTTATTATATCAATATAAAGAATCCATGGGCATGTAAATTCTATGCTAACACAACTCTTAAATCCAAAAATATTCCATAGAGTATTCCAAGGTGTTAATAGGTCTCTTACCCTAATGTAAATCCTTTAATAAACACAAGTATTGGATAATTAAATTTTCACACCAAAAAAATAATAGTATTTTATTAATGAAAGAAGGTTTTATTATAATTTAAATTTGAGGATATTACACTAATGAGGAAATTTTTTGAATATTTTCACTTATCAAAATAATTTTATCATCATCTAAATGTAGAGACCTTGAATATTAAATATGAAAAACATAAGAGATTTACATTGATGTTTTGAATAATGAGGATTAAAATTTAAAAATATTAACCAGGTTACTTGTTTAAAAAGATATATATTTGAGAGAAGATAATGAATCTCAGTTAGAGTAATTGGAAGTGTTGTATTCCAATTTGAAACAATCCAAATATGATACAAAGGAAATAAGTTATGAGATCTAAAGAACTTCCAAACATAAAGGATAAGGAGGATGAATTTAATGCACCAACGAAAGAAATGGTTGAATATAAATAAAGTCTACAACAATAAAATACAAATCCTAAAGATAGTATTTATCAAATGAGTAATAATATTAATGAAAGTAGTGATATATTGGAAGAAAATTCTCAGAAATTGGATGATGATATTTCTAGTGGGAAGTATAACGACCCATACTTTACATACATTGTTATTACTTCAGAATTTAAGCACACTTATTACAACATATAACAAAACCAGGAAAGGACCATATAGGTATAGAGTCATTAGAAACTGGGAAACATAAACAACTGGTTCATAAATCATCTACATTGTCTCCCTTTTATTTTATCATATCTAGAGTCCTTTTGGCATATCTTACTTAATATCCTTATTCTTGACCTGGGGAAAAGAAAACATAGAAAAGTGTGATCTCAAATGCTCGGTAAGGGTAAACAAAAAAGATATCAATCACATCATATTCATAAGAATATATCATTTTGGAAATCTTAACCTGGAAAAGAGATCATAATTTCATAACATGGGATAAATCATAGTATTGAAATTTAATCCCAATAATCATAAATTATAACATGAAACTTTTTGTTATACACACATAATCATATAGAATCATTTCTTATTAGTCAAGACTAATTGCCAAGACTATCTTAGCAGACAAAGTCCATTCTGAACCGAGTTCACTCCTCGTTTCAATCCTGTTTCACTGAACCGGTTTAACCTGCCGTTCCGGCCATGTATATCTCATGAGATATAAATCTTTACCCAATTAATTGGAGGGAGATATAGGTCCCAGCCATCTCATAATGATACCATTCTTATGTGTGCCACAAAATCATAAACTATACATCATAGCATAACCCATGTAATAAAAATGGGATTCTTAAACATCACGTCATCATAACATAATCCAAAAAAGATAAAAGGCCATCATAAAAACAATTCCATCATAACATAATCAAATCAATGTAAAAATAGGGATAAAAACAGAACCCTATATTATCTTAGATGGAAAATTATTTCGATAAAACACTTGAACTCCATTCTTGAGGAAAATATACTTTTTACTTCAAAAACATTTTCCTTTCTTAACATGTAATATAATTTTGAACTAAAAGAATTTAATTAAAATTAAAATATAAAACTTGTAAAGGAATATTCATGGAAATATTTTTCTGAAAAATCCATTCATTCCGTATAAGTTAAAAAAACATTATTCCCGTACTTTGGCTGAAAAAGTCAAAAAGTACCTCGTACGAAGAACGACAAAATATTCCTTTCATATCTTTTACTAAAAACTCACCGAAGGGTAAAATTGGATTTAAACAATTTTAGGTGGATGTAAATAATATTACATATTGAGGAAACATGGATGTGGATGATAAATATTCCCCAGAAAATTCTGAAGTATAAACAATCTCGGATAAAAATGAGATTGTGAGATTTTCCCTTACCTTAGGTCTGATTTACTTCGTAAGTGTCCGAACCTCCTGTATATTGATTTAAATAATCTCATTGTCTTATTAAAGAATCATATTCATTGTTATGATATCATATATGGTCATATTCTTAGCTTCTTATTAGTAATATTTCATTGCTACTTGTTATTCGGGTGTTTATTACTTTTCGTTCTTATGCGTGTTTTGTCAAGTAAATTCTTATTCTTCGCTTTAAGTTATAGATACCTCATTTCCAGAATGGTATTACTGTAATATATATCATATTGATTCATTTAATTAATTTATATAATCATTATGCATTGAAGATCATGTAGAACGAGTCGCATCACATCGTGGAGACGGTATTCCGTACGTACGTACGAGCGATGATATCGTTCCCATGATCGTGGAATTGTATTGGAGTGTATGTATACTATTTCCGAATCAGTAACACTTTAAAATAATCATATATAGTTATTTATTTGAACCATTATACCCATCCAAGTAAGGTGGTGGTGGATAATAGATTACACCACGGCGTGGAGACGGTATTCCGTACCTACGCACACGCAGTGATTTTGTTTTCCGTAGGATTGATAGATGGTGAAATGGTGTTGTTTCATAATTATAATAACATATCAGTATATTAGTGATACTGATGTTATTACTTAATAATGAAACAACAAGAGAAGAATAAGTGGAAGAAGAAAAATGGTTGAATGAATCGGTAACAGACATTACCTCTTCTTTGAAGCGCCTCTTTGAGACCTCCTCTTAGGGCACTAAAATTGGACTTTAAAGAATACCAGGACCTATAGGATGTTTGTAGGGAAGTGGATAAGTTAATTGGTCAGGGGTTGGACGATCTTGAAGGCTCAATTTGGTGTGAGGAAGAGAGGGAGGAGGTGCCCATTTATAAGGGAGGAGAGGGGCACCTTTGGAAAAACTAAAAATATTATTTCATTATAAATTCATTTTTGGTTTTTAATAGCTCCAAATTGATTTATTTCGAAGCTAAGGTGGGTATGGGTCGAAATACTCTCATCCAATTGAATTTAGAAAAGTTTAGGTTTCTATTTTAACCTTATCATTTATATTTAACTTTAAGTTAGATAATTTTACACTTACCATGTCTTTTTTGTTTCTTACACTATAAGATTAATAAACTTACTATAACAAGGAAAACGAACCCCAAGTTTTTTATTATTAATATTTATAACCTTATCTATGTCATTTGTCCTAACCTTATATTTTTAGGAATAAATAAACAATTAATAATATAATATTTGTTTAATAAACTATTTTATGTCAATTTTGACAGTATTTGGTAATTGATTTTTGTGAAAATCATAACGAAAATATTAGTTAGAAAAAATTTAATTAAATCATTAGTATTATGTAATATTAACCTAGAAAATTATTTTAATACATAAAAAGTCTCAAATTACATTTATTTGGGTATTTATAACATCAATTATGTCAATATTTCATTCATAAGATAATTACTGCATCATGATTGTGTCATAAATAAATTAAATTATTTAATGTCTAAAAATTAAAAATAAAATACAATTATGTAGGAAATGTTTTTATATTTCTAATGAATATTTATAGTCGAATTTATCTTATGTATAACGATATATTAAAAATTATTTATTTATTAAACATTGATTTGAACTATTTTAACCCTTCTTTAAATAAATTAATAATAAATGTCCTAATCTAATCCATGTGGGCCTAAATTGCCATATTTTATTTATAAGGATGTTTCCGGTCGAATTAAACTTATCCAATAGAATTAGGAGATGTATTAGGGTAATAATAATATCAATTTTACACTTAATTACCATATTTACTTTTAACCGTGGTAAAAAAAGTAAAAAGTTACTATTCACCAAAAATTATTTTCATCTCATTGAACCACATTTTAGTCCATGATATTAACTGTGTCTCTCGGATTTTCTAAATTTCATTCATAGAAGTAGTAAAATAATGTTTTATGTGAATTTGGAAATTCTCCTAGGAGGTAGGTAAAAGATGGTGAAAAGTTCAATAAAATTTGTATATATCTAAAATTATTATAAAATGACTCCAATGAATTGCATTGAAATTATATAGGTATTATGTATCAATTTTTTCCTAAAATAAATTTAAATAAAATAAATAATTATTTAAATAAAAAAGTCGGTTTTTAAATAGTAACCCAGTGTTTTCACAATTCATCAAAAATTGAATGTTTTCAGAAAAATACGAAAATTTCACCCTAGGCTAATTTCAATATTCCGAATCCAAAAATGAAGTCCGTTTTGAAAAATAAAAATTAAAAAATTTCAAAAAGTGGGTATTACTATTCATAACGGCTAGTTTTAATAATATTTTAATAGCATATCGTTGTTTAGTGAAACTCTGTATTGCGTATAACGCAAGCTATCGAGGAAGGCCGCAGTTGCGTGTAAAGAAAGGCAAGATAGTGTTGTGTGTAGTGAAAGATTCCTTTGATTATTTATATAACATAAAAACAAAATATTTCTCATAAAAGTCTCGGGTGTTACATTCTACCCCACTTAAAATGAATTTCGCCCTCGAAATTCATTACTTTGTAACAAACAGATGAGGATACCTCTCCCTCATCATATCCTCAATCTCCCATGTAGAATCTTATAATTGGTGGTTCTTCCATATAACTTTCACCAAGAAAGTGGTCTTGTTCCTTAGGAATTTTTCGCTACGATCCAGAATCTCTATCGGTTGTTCTTCATAAGAATGATCTTGCTCCAGCGGTACAACTTTTGAGATGAGTACATGTGAAAGAGCAGGTATGTACTTTCTCAGGAGAGATACATGGAACACATCATGAACATGAGAGAGATTCGGTGGAAGAGCCAATTGGTAAACTACCTTCCCAAAATGATCCATTATTTTGAAAGGACCGATATACCTAGGGCTCAGCTTTCCCTTCTTTCCAAATCTCATTACTCTCTTCCAAGGAGATATTCATAAGAACACTTTATCACCCACTTCAAACTCTAAGTATTTTATTCGGTTGTTGGAAAAACATTTCTGTCGACTCTGAGCTTATCTTATGTGTTTTTGAATAGATCTGACCTTTTCTTCCATCTCATCAACAAGATCACGTCCTAATAGCTCTCGTTCCCCAACTTCATCCCAGAATGTTGGAGTTCTGCATTCCTTTCCATAGGGATCTTCATAAGGAGCCATCTAAATACTGGAGTGAATACTGTTATAATAAGAAAATTCCACCAAAGGTAGGTGTTCATCCCAACCACCTTTGAAATACATAGAGCAAGATCTCAACATATCTTCTAGAGTTTGAATCGTCCTCTCAGACTGACCGTCTGTCTGAGGATGATAAGCAGTGTTGAAACTCAACTCTGTATCCAGAGTTTGCTGAAGACTTCACCAGAACATTGAGGTAAACCACAGATCCCAATTAGATATAATGGAAAGTGGTACTCCATGCAATCTTAATACTTCCTTTACATATATCCTGGAAAGCTGATCTAGAGAGAAATCCTCTCTAATAGCAATGAAGTGTGCCGACTTTGTAAGACGATCAACTATGACCAAGATAACATTATTGCCTTTGGATGTTTTAGGAAGTCCGGTGACAAACCATAGTGATGTTTTCCCATTTCCATTCAGGTATGGGTAATTGTTATAACATCCCCTTAGATATCTATATCTTAGCTTTAACTTGCTGACAAACCAAGCATCAAGAGACATATTCAGAAACAACTCTTTTAATTCCATCCCACCAGAAGTACTCTTTCAGGACCCTATACATCTTTGTGCTTCCAGGATGGATAGAAAATGAAGAACTATGAGCCTCATCCAGCGTCTCCTTCTTTAATTTGGGGAAGGGAGGAACACAAACCCGATTCTTGAACATTATTATTCCATCACAATCAAGGTTGAATTCAGGAACATTTATCACCTTATTTTGTAAATCTACATCTTCTTTCTGTGCCTCTTTAATATTCACATGTATAGATGGATGAACATTCATTTGAGAAAGATACGATTTTCTCCTTCCATTATAATTCCAAGAGCCATCCTTTCTAAATCCATAAATATTGTATCTTTTGTGATCCTCATCATTGATAATATAGCATGGTCTTGTCGACTTAATGCATCTGCCACCTTGTTTTCTTTCTAATGGTGGTAATGAATTGAGCAGTTGTAATCCTTAATCAGCTCCAACCATCTTCTTTGGTGCATATTCAGCTCCTTTTGTGTCAAAATATACTTTAAACTTTTATGATCAGTAGAAATGTCACACCTTTCTCCATAAAGATAATGCCACCAAATATTTAATGCAAAGATTACCGCAGCTAACTCTAAATCATGAGTTGGGTAATTTTTCTCATGAATTTTCAACTGTCGTGAGGCATAAGCTATCACCATGGCGTTTTTCATGAGAACACACCCCAATCCCTTCTTGGATGCATCACTCTAGATCAAAAACCTTTGTCCACTACAAGGAAGTGTGACCACAGGTGCACTGGATAACCTTCTTTTCAACTTCTTGAAATTCTCTTCACATTCCTCCGTCCAAATGAACATAACTTCTTTTCGAGTCAACCTAGTGAGTGTTTTAGATAATCCTGAAAACTCATTGACAAAACGTCGATAATATCCATCCAAACCAAGAAAACATCGGATCTCGGTTACTGTTGTTGGTCTCTACCATCTTTTGATAACCTCTGTTTTTGCTGGATCCACAGATATCCCCTCTTTTGAGATTATGTTACCCAAAAATGCAACTTTTTGAAGTCAAAATTCACACTTTGTAAATTTTTCATAAAGATATTCCTTTCTTAGGGTCTTTAATATAATTCTCAAGTGATCTTCTTGTTCTTAGTTTCTCTTTTAATATACAAGAATATAGTCTATAAAGACTACCACAAACTGATCAAGATATTCTCTAAAGACTCTATTCATCATATCCATGAAGATAACAGGGGCATTAGTAAGACCAAATGGCATCACTATAAATTCATAGTGTCCATACCTTGTACGTAAAGCCATCTTTGGTATATCCTCCCTTTTGACCCTTAATTGATGATACCCTGAACAAAGATCAATCTTGGAAAATTATTGAGCTACGCATAGTAGGTAAAATAAGTCATCAATGCACGGGAGAGGGGATTTGTTCTTGATAGTGATCTTGTTAACTTCTCGATAATCAATTTAGAGTCTCATTGATCCATCTTTATTCTTAACACACAGAACAGGTGCTCCCCAAGGTGACACAATACGGCATATGAATCCTTTATCAAGATTCTCTTGGATTTGCTTCTTCAATTCCTGCAACTCAATTGGGGCCATTCTATAAGGTGTATTTGAAATAGGCAAAGCTCCCGGTACGAGTTCTATTGAAAACTCAACTTCACGATTTGGTGGAAGACATGGAAATTCCTCTATAAAGACATCATCAGACTCTCGTACAATGGGCATATTCGTAATCATGAGTTTCTCACCAAACATTTGAGATAAATAACCTTCATTTAGTGGAATCAAGACCCATAAGATGGAATAAATTTCCACTGGAAGGTTATGTTCTTCCTAGCATCGATAGACGATCATAGATTGATATGGAATATGAAATGTGACTTCCATTCTTTGGAAATTTATATGATATCCATAACGAGAAAGCCAATCCATTCCAAGAATGACATAAAATTTCACTATAGGAAGGATCACAAGATTTGCAGGAAGCACTTTCCCACAAACTTCAATCGGAGAAGAATTATAAACTTTTGAAGCGACTGTTGTCCCATTAGGGGTGTCACAGCAAACTCAACATCCAATTGTTGAGGTAATACGGTGATACCCTTAAAAAATTATTCAGAAATAAAATAGTGGGTGGATCCATAATCAAATAAAATATTTGCTACTATAGAGTGGATGGTAAGTGTACCTTTCACCACATCGTTATCGTACTCCACATCGCTGATAGAAATTGCATGTTAATTTCCTTTGTCTTTACCCTTAAGAGTTTGTTTACATTGATCATCATAAAAAACCCTTGGATTAGGGAATTGATTTGAATAATTCCCCATTTCCTTGCACCTGTAACATTAATGTGTAGGAGGTGCACTCTGTGTAGCCTTTTCTTTGTTTGCATCAGTAGACATCTTCTTTCCCATCATTACAGCATTCAAATTCCCGATGACCTTCTTTTCCACCTTTGAAACATTTACTTGTCCCTTTAAGACAACTCACTCCATGTTTCTTTCCACACTTTGAGCATAAAGGAAAACTCATCTTCTTTTCAGTGTGCTCTTTAGATTTTCCTTTGAATTCCATTTTCCTATTTATATCAAACCCATATGACTGATGGGTTACTATAATCTCCATCTCAACTTTGAGAGCACATCGAACAATTTCCTCATATCTATTGAAGTCCCTCATGGCTAATGCCCTTCGAATACTTGGTCTTAATCCACCAAAGAATCGATCGATCTTACTCTCAGGTTGAATAATAATACCATAAGCGTACCTTGCATGTCTTGTAAAATTTGATTTGTATGTACCAACAAATTCATCATCCTTTTTCATTAGTTCGAGAAACTCATTCTCCATTTTGTTTGGAGAATACGAGGGAATTACTTATTAAAAAATAAGTTATTGAACTCGTCCCATTCCATGGACTCAATTTCATCTATTTGCCTCGTATTCTTGATAACATTCTACCATTGATCAGCATCACCTTCAAAACGATACACTGCTAAGATGACTATATCATGTTTAGAACATTGAAGAACTGAAAATATAAATTCCGTAGTACTGATCCATTTTTCAGTAACTAATGGATCAGTAGACCCGCTGAATGAATGTGGATGCTACCGCATGAAGGATTAAACATAATGTTTCTCCTTCCTTGGCTCGTTTGGAAGTCCCGGATGATTCATATCTTGAGAAAGTTGTGTGAGCATGGCTACAAGATTTTTCATTCCAGCTCCCATAACGTTTGGTTGGTCTGGGGGACAATCATTGCATTGCCCGTCGCATTCCGCATTAACACGGTTCCTTCGAGTTCCATCCATTGACTAAAACCAAGAAGAATAGTGTGAGAAACACTAATTATGATAGGAAAACCGCATAATCAAGAATAAAATTATACACTTAAGGTCTTATCATAGGTTATTCATGGACATTTCTAAAACACTAAGATTGTGTTCTATGCTTAGAAATATCCATAGGGTTCTTACTAAGGCTTTCACTTCCTAGTTTCCAAAGGTTGACTATACCTTTCCTCTGATACCAACTATAACGACCCATAATTTACATACGTTGTTGTTACTTCTAGAATTGAAGCACACTTATTACAACATATAACAAAACCAGTAAAGGATCGTATAGGAATAGAGTCTTTAGAAACTGGGAAACATAAACAACTGGTTCAAAAATCATCTACACTGTCTCCCTTTTATTTTATCATATCTAGAGTACCTTTTGGAATATCTTACATAATATCCTTCTTCCTGGCCTGGGTAAAAGAAAACATAAAAAAGTTTGAGCTCAAATGCTAAGTTAGGGTAAATAAAAGAAATATCAATCACATCATATTCATAAGAATATATCATTTTGGAAATCATAACATGAAAAAGAGATAATAATTTCATAACATGGGATAAATCATAGTAGTGAAATGTAATCCCAATAATCATAACATAAAACATGAAACTTTGTGGAATACACACATACTCATAGAGAATCATTTCTTATTAGTCAAGACTCATTTCCAAGACAATCTCAGCGGACAAAGTCCATTTCTGAACTGAGTTCACTCCTCGTTTTAGTCATTCTTCACTGAACCGGTTTAACCTGCCATTACAGCCATGTCTATCTCATGAGATATTAATCGTTACCCAATGCATTTGAGGGAGATATAGGTCCCAGACATCTCATAATGATACCATTCTTATATGTTCCAAAAAATCATAATCCATACATCATAGCATAACCCATGTAATAAAAATGGGATTCTTTAAAATCACGTCATCATAACATAATCCATAAAAGATAAAAGGACATCATAAAAATAATTACATCATAACATAATAAAATCAATTTAAAAATATGGATAGAAACATAACCCTATATTATCTTAGATGGAAAATAATTTTGATAAAACACTTGAACTCCATTCTTGAGGAAAATATCCTTTTTACTTAAAAAACATTTTCCTTTCTTAACATGTCATATAATATTAAACTAAAAGAAGTTGATTAAAAATAAACGTGAAAACTTGTAAAGGAAGCTCCATGGAAATAATTTTCTAAAAAATACATTCATGTCGTATAAGTTAAAAAACATTCTTCTCGTACTTTGGCCGGAAAAGTCAAAAAGTACCTCGTAAGAAAAATGACAAAAGATTCATTTCATATATTTTACTAAAAACTCAGCAAAGGGTAAAATTAGATTTAAACAATTGTAGGTGGATGTAAATAATATTACATATTGAGGAAACATGGATGTGGATGATAAATATTCCCCAGTACATTCTGAAATATAAACAATCTCGTATAAAAATGAGATTGTGAGATTTTCCCTTACCTTAGATCTGATTTGATTCGTAAGTGTCCAAACCTCCTGTATAATGATCTAAATAATGTCATTGAATTATTCCAGAATCATACTCATTATTATGATATCATATATGGTCATATTTTTAGCTTCTTATTAGTAATATTTCATTGCTACTTGTTATTCGGGTGTTCATTACTTTTTGTTCTTATGCGTGTTTTGTCGAGTAAATTATTATTATTCTCTTTAGGTTATAGATACCTCATTTACAGAATAATATTAGTGTACTATATCATATTTATTCATTCAATTCATTTATATAATCATTATTCAATGAAGATCATGTAGAACGAGTCGCATCACATCGTGGAGACGGTATTCCGTACGTACGCACGAGCGATGATATCGTTTCCATAATTGTGGAATTGTATTACAGTGTATGTATAATATTTAAGAATCAATACCAATTTAAAATAATCATATATAGTTATTTATTTTCACCATTATACCCATCCAAGTAAGGTGGTAGTGAAAAATAGATTACACCACGACGTGTAGACTATATTTCGTACGTACGCACGCGCGGTGATTTTGTTTTCCGTAGGATGGATAGATGGTGAAATAGGGTTGTTTCATAATTATAATAACATATAAGTATATTAGTGATACTTATTCTATTACTTCTTAATGAAATAACTAAAGAAGAAGAAGTGGAAAAAGAAATAAAGTTGAAAGAATCGGTAACGGACATTACCTCTTCTTTGAAGCGCCTCTTTGAGACCTCCTATTAGGGCACTAAAATTGGTCGTTAAAGAAGTCCAAGACCTCTAGGATGTTTCTAGGGAAGTGGAGAAGAGAATTTTTCAGGGGTTGACCAAGCTTTAAGTCTCAAAGTGGTGTGAGGAAGAGAGGGAGGAGGTGGCCTTTTATAAGAGAGGAGAGGGGTACCTTTGGAAAACTAAAAATATTATTTTATTACAAAGTCATTTTCTGTTTTGAATAGCTCCATATTGATTTATTTCTAAGATAAAGTGGGTATGGGTCGAAATCCTCTCATCAAATAGAATTTATACAAGTTTAGATTTCTATTTTAACCATATCATTTAGATTTAACTTTAAGTTAGATAATTTTACTTTTACCGTGTCTTTTTGTTTTCATACACTATAAGGTTAATAAACTTACTATAAATGATAAGGTTAAATGATAATTTTACTTTTACCGTGTCGAATTTATCTTATGTGTAACCCTATATTAAAAATGATTTATTTATTAAACTTTAATTTTAACTATTTTAACCCTTCTTTGAATAAATTAAAAAATAAATGCCCTAATCTAATCCATGTGGGCCTAAATGGTAATATTTTATTCCTAAGCTTGTTTTTGGTCGAATTTCACTTATCCAATAAAATTAGGACATGTTTTAGGGTAATAATAATATCATTTTTACCCTTAATTACCCTATTTACTTTCAACCATGGAAAAATAGTAAAAAGTTACTATTCACCAAAAATCAGTTTCATCTCATTAGACCACATTTTAGTCCATGATATTAACTGTGTCTCTCAGATTTTAGAAATTCCATTCACAGAAGCAATAAAATTATGTTTTATGTGAATTTGGAAATTCTCCTAGGAGGTGGGTAAAAGACGGTGAAAAGTTCAATAAAATTTTTATATATCTAAAATTATTATAAAATTACTCCAATGAATTTCATTGAACTTATATAGGTATTATGTATCAATTTTGACCTAAAATAAATTTAAATAAAATAAATAATTATTTAAATAAAAAGTCGGTTTTTAAATAGTAACCTAGTGTTTTCACTATTCATCAAAAATTGAATGTTTTCAGAAAAATACCAAAATTTTTCCCTAGGCTAATTTTGATATTCCGAATCCATAAATAAATTCCGTTTTGAAAAATAAAAATTACAAAATTTAAAAAAGTGGGTATTACTATTCATAACGGCTAGTTTTAATAATATTTTAATAGCATATCGTTGTTTAGTGAAACTCGGTATTGCGTACAACGCAAGCTATCGAGGAAGGCCGTGGTTGCGTGTAAAACAAGCCAAGATAGTGTTGTGTGTAGTGACACATTCCTTTGATGATGTATATAACATAAAAACAAAATATTTCTCATAAAAGTCTTAGGTGTTACAGGAAGACTCTTAGAAAAGATATATAAGTTCATCATTAAAATAAAAAAAAGAGGATCCAACAATTATAATAGGACTTGATCTCTACCAAGAAGAAAATTTTATAATTAAATTTTGAGGGAAAGTGTATGCTAAAGGATCCTTTACACTTACTCTTCTATTATCCTTTTGTAGGTGATAATGAATTAAAAGAGAAATATTCTACATTGAATGAAAATCATGAGAATATTTTGATGATATAAATTAAAGAATATATGTGAAAATAGTAAATTGGATATGATAAAACATCATACAGGTATTAGAATAAGGGAACCATATAAAGTCCCAAAAAATTTAAAATTGTATAGTTACTGGAAATAGAATTAGGAAGTCGTCGAAAAAGGAATTAAAAATCATATAATATATTCAAGAAGTTAGAGATACATGTTACCCTTTATTGAAACTTGTGGACACATTTCTAGATTTTGATTCGAGGAATTAGAATAAATTAACTATTGTGACTCTAATAGATTCCATGAACAATGTAGAAGTTGTCGATATTATTTTGAATAATTTTCACCATGATAGCCTTGTATTAAGAATATATCTGAAGAGGGTGTTAGTTTGAATAAATGTAGGTAACACGCCTACATGAAATGAAAAATATATTCCATTGACAAAAATATTTTAGGGAATAAATATAGAATATTTTAATGTTAAAAGGAAAATGAAGGAGATTTCTAAACATTCTAGTAAATCAGAAGTTTCTTATAAAGAAAAAACAATATTTTGAGGTGAGAGATAAATTCAAATGTGGTTAAAACGAAAAATGAACATGTTGATATAATTTATCAACACAAGGTATGTGTTGTAAAATCTAATAATTCATACAGATATATAAAATCAAAAATAATGTTTAGAGAAGGAAATACCTAGCAATAATGAGAAGAAAAAACATTGGAGGAAATTTTTTCAAAATAAAAATAGGTAGTAATCTTGGTTGTCAATAAAGTATGAATCATAGAAAATTAAATAAATTATATCCCATTAAATCTAATTCATATATGAAAATGGACTCTTATGTGAAAGGAAAAAAAAATAGTTTTCAATAGTGATTCAACAATATCTTCCTCAACTTGATGAAAGTGTAATCTACATCTCTCTCCATGTTCATTAAATGATTCCTAACTTTTGTTTAAAGAGGTGAATAATTTTAGGGAATTACAATCCATGGGGTAATTTTTTTCACAAGGAAAATGTTATAGAGTTGAAAAATGATCTAGTTTAAGGATGAAAAATAAATGTAACAAGTTAATTCAAAAAAACCTAGAAGATAAAATATGAAATCTAAATCTACTAGATAAAGTGTCATATGAAAACTGATGAAAAAGAGCCTTATCATGATAAAATATAGTGTCATTGAATAGATCTAATGTAATTTCCAAAATCATGTTGAATCGGGTTTTCTATAGGTAATTTCAGACCATGTGGTAGCGTAATCAACCCAACAAAATGAGGAAAATAGATTTCAGGATCCAAATATATCTTCATATTCTATATTGAAAAAATATTGTTATGAGGGCCTAAATTTTCATAAATAAAAAGGTATTAAATTAATACCAAGAACAACTAGTGGTATCATAGTAAATCAAAGTTCTTGCAATTGATATCAAGACATGATATAAGATAAGAAATCTGTTGTATAGAGGAGGAAAAATTTAGATAAATCTAATAAAAAATAAGTGTGGAAACATATTTAAAGTGGAATTAGAAAAATAGATGAATAATATATTTATCTATTTATTTTATAAAAAAATATTATCATTTATTCATGGGTGAAATATATTAAAATATATTAAATTAGAGGAAGTATTCTCAATAAGTGGTATCCATAAAATAAAAAACATTTCATTGAACATAATTCTGTAGTTTAGGGGGATTTATAGATCAATTGTAAAGCTTGTTTAACCACTTCTAAAATTAATAAAACCTATGAAGTTGAAAGTATATAAAAAATAATGTGGTATTGGTAGTTCATTAGTAAAAGTGTCATCAATTGATTCAATATGTTTCATTTTTATTAAAATTGTTGTTTTATTTATTATTAACCAATGGTTTGGTGTAAAAGTGTAATAATATCACTGGTTAGTAAAGTGGGTGGTTTTTGGTTGCATGTGTTTTAGTGGAAAACTAATGTGTGACAATAAAAATTTATATATTATTAATAAAATAACTTTTTTCTTAATCTGAGACTATGATTTTCAAGGCTCACAGTATTTGTTGATTAATAAATTTGAAAGTTACAAGGCATGAATATTTTGTATTTCGACCACTTATATTTCATTTACAATAACTGGGATAGGATAATCCACTATAAATCCCAATTGGATTTAATTTACTGTTGTTAAAATAATCATAAAATGGATATTGTTGACAAATAAAGGTTATATAGTAGGATATGTTTATGATACATGTGATTCTTGGAGGATGTAATATCCTAACATTCTTTTGAATATGTTTCATTCTCTTTTCAAGGTACTCTTTTACCATTTTTTTGTTTTATCTTGAGTGTGTTTGGGAGATAATTGTATGTTTTCGGAGGGTGTTTGGGCAGTGTACGGTTGGCACCCTATTTTCCCAAATTGTGTACCCTACACCAGCAAACCGTGAAACCCCAGATAGAGATATATTTCATTTTTGGAACATATTTTCTCAAACTATGTTCCCTATTAAGAGTAACTATGAACCCCCATTGGTGAAAAACATGGTTAGCAAAGACAGCTTGCAAAACATGTATCCCTGCCTAAGATATAGTGCACATGGGATTTAATTCTCGAAAAATTGGATTTAAAATTCCCAAACCCCCATGCTTCACTATAATTTGTCGTAACATACCCCTAATTTATTTCTCTTATTTTTAGAGTCTCGAGAACATATTCCAAGGAATTTTGAACTACTTTCTTCATTATTCAAAGACCAGATTAAAGAATATGCACCTTTCCTGGTAATATATTCTTATCTCGATTGATTTCATCCCTCTATCCTATATTTCTATCATCATTTGAAGGTAATTTTTACACTGTAGGTAATTCCTATAGATATAGGTTTCAATGTATCTAATATGTTGGATTTTTGATTTATTTTTTAGATCTAGATCACATTCTACATTGTGTAATTGAGTGTTATACTTCAATATGGGCGTTTCAATTGGAAAGAGTCTATAATGATACTGATAAAGGTGGTATAAATTTCATTTCCAATAGTATGTAATTCTAAATTCATGTATATGTTGTGGAAATTCAATTCTGTTGGACTCCTCATGTGTTACTCATGTTTTAATGCTCACAAATCTTATTAGTGTTAATTAATCTCGATCTTCATTGCACATCTTGCTAATGCTCTTCACTCTCTATAATAACTACTAATCTTGTTTTAATGATAACAAATCTTATGGATGTTAACTACTCTCTTTATAATTTACAAGTCTCATGCATGATCACAAATCTCACATATATTATCAAGCCTTTATGTTTATGATTCAAGTTCTCTTACTCTCTAATGGTTTAACTTAATCCATATTCTGTATGTTACTATTTAAGTCTAAATACAGATATTTTGCTAAATATGGACACACCGTGAAGGACTCACCATGACCCAGACACCATGAAGGACTCATCGTGACCCAGACACCGTGAAGGACTCACCGTGAACCCGACACCGTGAAGTTCATATCGTGAAGCTCATACTGTGAAGCTCATACCGTGAAGCTCATACCGTGAAGCTATTACTGTGAAGCTCATACTGTGAACCTCATATCGTGAACCTAATACTGTGAAGAAGAAACCGTTTACATAATCATTGTGACACCATTTCTTAAATTTTTGTCAATATTATTTAAATTATACTAACGGTCGTATTTGATGTTTTTAATGCAATTAATGTTATTTAATGATAGTTGTTGGAATGTCAGGAAACTTTATCTTGTATCTATGAAAATGGAATCATTCCTACCGCTACAACTCGTAAAATATACTGAAGATTAAGATGCAGTACATGAATATAGAACAGAAGTTAGGTGTCCAAGTGTGCATATACAACGAGAAGAACTTACAGACACCTGAGAGCACTGTAATGGACAAGAAGAACAATCCTGACCAAGAAAAAGATTTTCATACTTTCAAATAATTCTGATGAATGCAATCTAGCACCACTGAAGAACACACGACGAATCAGGAGATCTTTTTCATTCCTAAAGAAGACAAGCTGACTACGACACTCTGGTTTTCAACAGAAAAACTAGAGAAGGACTCAGAAGCATTCCTTATGAATCCATCGAGTCCAGAGCTGCATTGATAATCACTAGAGCTTTCTAAACTCTTATCTTCTCTCTCTAAATGATTTATTCATTAACTTTAGAGCAGTGTGGTGTACTCTGTATTTCATATACACACATTGTCTCTTGCACTGAACTGGAGGATATCAAAATCCTCACTCCAAATATATTATATCTTGTTTACCCACGTCAACTATGGAAGAGGACCTTGTGTGGCCTGGTCTGTTTTTTTCCCATGAATAACAGTGGTAGAGGTCCCTACGTGGCCTGGACACTTTTGTAAACTGCTGTTAACCACAATCCGGGGTGTGGATCAAATTTTATATAAATTTGAGAGGACTAAGTCTCGGCTTGAGACTGAACCTATTGTTATATCTGTTGTGCACCTTTAGTTTAAGTTCAATGTTTACTACATATATCTTATTTATTCCGCTGCTGTTACTTTGAAATAAAAAACTATTTTAAAGCTACTTTGATAGTTAAATTATCAAGTGTTTACACTTATTGTAAATCAGTAGGTTAGTTTAAAAAGATATTTTAATCTTGTTGTTAAATTAACTGAGACCTAGTCAATCTTTGAGAAGCTAAGTGAACATTTACAATCTGTATAAATTCACTATGGTTTAACTTGTTTTATAAATTGGGGGATTTTAAATAAACAATATTTTAACCAAAATTTTAATTGGAAATCAATTCACCCCCCTCTTGAGTAACCTCAATGACGAACATTTGGTATCAAAGGATTTTTTTTGTTTATTGATTTTTTAAATACTCTGTTTTCAACTGGGATTTTAGTTGCATCTTTAAAGATCATAAATTTCTGTTAGTTCTAAATTTTATCTCTTTAAATTATCTTTCTAAAATCTAGTTATGGATAATATACTAGAGGGTTCTGCTACTAGCAGGACACCTTTCTTCAATGGTACAAACTATGCTCAGTGGAAACTCAAAATGAAAATTCATTTATAAAGCATTGGTTTTGATATCTGGACTGCTATAGAATCTCAATAAAAAATTCTAGAAACTGAAAGAATAACTTGGGATGAACCTACAAATACTACCTATAATAATAATTGCAAAGCTATGAATGCCCTGTACTGTGCTCTAAGAGAAGAAGAGTTTAATAGAATTTCTTCTTGCAAAACTGCTTTTGAAATTTGGGATACTTTTGGTGTTTCTCATGAATGAACAACCAATGTTAAAGAAATGTGATTGAATACTTATACTATTAAATATGATAATTTTAAAATGAAGACTGATGAACCTATTTCTGATATGTATCTCACGTTTAATGAGATAGTCAATACAATGAATTCACTCAGAAAGGTTGTTCCAGCAAAGGAACAAATTATGAGAATATTGAGATGTTTTCCAGACCGATGGAGAGGCACATATGTTTCAATCAGAGAGTCATGTGACATTGCTGCTATGCCTATCAAAGAACTAATTAATAAGCTCATGATTTATGAGGAAGAACTCAAGGTGAATAAAGAGGAAGATGATGAACCAAAGAGAAATTTTGTGGCTTTCAAGACTACTGCTTCAAATAATAAGGACAATGATAAAGCTCAAATACAAAATGACAGGTCAACCAGTGAAAATTCATACTCTGATAGTGATGTTGAAATTGCTCAAATAGCCAGAAGGTTTAAGAAATTTTATAGGAATAAGTAATTTTTCAGAGAATCTAACTACAAAGGAAAGTATGACAACAAGGGACACTGGAAAAAGGACTGGAATAAATTTGATAAAATTAATGAAGTTGTCGGCTATGAATGCAAAACAAAAGGACATATAAAAGCAGACTCTCCAAAGCTGAAATACAAGAAGAAGTATGTGTACAACAAAAGTATGTACAAAAAGGCTATGAAGGCTACCTCGAGTGCTTTTAAAGATAGAAAAAGTTAATTGGAAATGTCTGATTCTGAAAGAAAACATGCCAACATGTGTTTCATGACAAACACATCTGAGTTCACCATAGATACTCCTGTTTTAAATCCTTAATATTCTAGAAATGATGAAGAATATAATTCTGATTCTGAAAACATTACTGGTGAGGAATTATTTGAATATTATAATATGCTGGAAGAGACATGCAATGAACAAAAGGATAAATACAAATCATTAATGAAACAACATGTTCTCACTACTACTGTTAAAACGTAACTTAATGTTGAAAAACGGAAAAATTCTCAACTATTAAAGGAGAACACTGAACTGAAAATGTCTAATGAGAAACTTAGAAAGGACTTAGAGAAATTCACAAATGGAAAAGATACACTAACTCAAATGATAGGAAAGAAAGTTGCAACAGAATACACTACTGTAATAGGATACAAACCTGGACAAACACAGATTACCAAGAATAGATTTATTCCTAAATCTGGACAGAATACTGGTAGTTCTAGTTCTGGACATTTATATGCTTCAACTAGTTATTCACTTAGTTATAAATATAATAGAGTTTATCTTTCAAAATATTTTGATTCTGTAAATTATATGAGACCCATAAGACAAATGTGGGTACCTGAAGCTTTGATTACTAACCTGTCTGGACCCAAGAAGATTTGGGTACCAAAATCATTTCCTATTTAAATCTGTTTTGTAGGAAACCTGCATGAAGAGTTCCCACAAGAAGACATGGTATCTAGAAAGTGGATGTTCAAGACATATGTCTGGGGATTACTCGTGTTTCAAAAGATTAATAAATGTTCATGGACGTCATGTCCCCTTTGGTGATAATTATAAAGGAAAGATCATCGGCCTGGGTCAAATTGGTAACCCTGATTTAGTTTTAATTTCTAATGTTTTATTTATTGATGGACATAAATATAATCTGTTAAGCATTTCTCAATTATGTGATGATGGTTTTAATGTCAAATTTGAAAATGATTCTTGTAATGTGTTTAATTCTAAAAGCGTTTTAGTCTTTTCTACTCTAAGAAATGAAAATGTTTTTGTTGTTGATTTAATTCCTTAGCTAATCAAAATGTAACCTGTTTAAATGCTTTTCATAAAGAGTCCTAGTTATGGCATATATGATTAGGACACTGCAATTTACACTCACATAGAAAACTAACTAGGAATAACATAGATAGAGACATACCTAAACTTGAGTTACCAAATGACAAAGTCTGTAATCCCTGTCAAAAGGTAAAGAAACATAAGGTTTATTGAAAATCAAAGAAAGAAGTTTCAACTTCTCAACCTCTCAATTTGGTTCACATGGATTTTTTTGGACCATCTAGAGTTTCTAGCTTAAATGGGAAGCACTATGTGTATGTCCTAGTAGATGAATTTTCTAGATATACTTGGGTATACTTCTTAGATCACAAAAGTGAATCTTGTTCTTACTTTGTTAAATACTCCAAATATGTAGAAAATTTTAGTGAACTTAAGATTAAAACCGTGAGAAGTGATCATGGCCGTGAGTTTGAGAATCATGAATTTAAATCCTACTGCTCACACAATGGCTATAGTCACAATTTGTCTTCCCCTAGGACACCTCAACAAAATGGTGTAGTAGAAAGGAGGAATATAACCCTGCAAGAAATTGCTAGAACTATGCTTAATAAATATGACATGCCTATTTACATTGGGGCTGAAGCTATCAATACAGCTTGTTATATCATTAATAGATTCTTAATTAGAACTGTTCTTAAGAAAACCCCATATGAGTTGTGGAACAATAGAAAACCTAAAGTTAGTTACTTTAGAGTCTTTGGCTGCAATGTCTTTGTTCTCAATACAAAAGACAATCTTGAAAAGATTGCATGTAAGAGTGATGAAGGAAACTTTTTAGGATATTATTTAACCAGAAAAGCCTATAGAGTCTTTAATAAGCGAACCAAGTGTGTGGAAGAATCTGTTCACATCAATTTTGATGAAACTGATCCACATGAGCCTAAAATCTCTCTTGAAAATCTTGAAGAATATTTATCTATTCTGAACCTTAATGACAAATCTAATAAACCTGCTATAAAGACAACCAGTTCTTGGATTATTCCAGAATATGTTCCTAATGAACCTGAACCTAGAAAAGAACCTAAAATTTCTAGTCCTACCTTTACTAGATCAACTAGAATTCTAAATAATCATCCTTTAGATGCTGTTGTAGGAAATCTTGATAGAGGGACACAGACTAGAGCTTCTCTTAGAAATCAGGTTGAACATCAAGTCTTCTTATCACAGCATGAACCTAAAAACATTGATGATGTATTAATGATGAATATTGGGTAATTCCTATGCAAGAAGAACTCAATCTATTTGAATGAAATAAAGTTTGAAATCCTGTTGAAAGACCTAAGGACACATTCACAATAGGCACTAAATGGGTGTTTATAAATAAAGTAGATGAATCTATAAACATAGTTAGAAATGGTTCTAGTCTTGTTGCACAAGGCTATTATCAAGAAGAAGGTATTGACTATGAGGAGACTTTTGCTCCAGTAGCCAGATTAGAAGCTATTAGGATTTTACATTCTTATTCTGCTCATATAAATTTCAAAGTATATCAAATGGATGTCAAGAGTGCATTCTTGAATAGATATATTGCTGAGGATGTTTTTGTTTAACAACCAACTGTATTTTAAAACCCTCATTTTCCAAATCATATTTTCAAATTATCAAATGCTTTATATGGTTTCAAGAAAGCTCCAAGAGCTTGGTATGATAGATTAAGTACTTTATAATTTCTAAAAGTTTTACAAAAGGAATAGCTAATCCTACTCTGTTTATAAAACAAGTTTCTAAAAATGTTTTAGTTGTACAAATTTATGTAGATGATATTATTTTTGGATCTTCAAAAACTACATTATGTACTTATTTTTCCAAAATGTTGAAAAAATAAATTTGAAATGAGTTTAATGGGTGAACTTAAATTCTTTCTTGGATTTCAAATCTTTCAAAATGATGATGGAATTATTTTAACTCAAAGTAAATATACTAGAGATCTTTTAAAACGTTTTGGATTGGATTACACAAAAAGTAGTGACACTCCCATGAGTACCACCTGTAAGATAGATCATGATGAAAATGGTAAATCTGTTGATCAAACCACTTATAGAGGAATGATTGGAAGTTTACTCTACCTGACTGCTAGTTGTCCTGGCATTTTTTTAGTGTGTGCATGTGTGCTCATTTTCAAGCAAACCCTAAAGAGTCACATTTAAATGTTTTAAAGAGAATTTTCAAATACCTCAAGCATACTCCCAATATAGGACTGTTCTATCTCAAATGAAAATCATTTAAATTAGTTAGTTATTCTGATGCTAATTTTTCTGGATGTAAGTTAGATAGAAAAATCACCTCTGGAACGTGTCATCTTTTAGGCAAGTAACTAGTATAATGGTGTAGTAAGAAACAAATTTATGTTGCATTATCTACTGCAGAAGCTGAATACATAGCTGTTGGCATTTGTTGTGCACAAATTTTGTGGATGAAACACACATTACTAGACTATGGATATCAATTCAGAAATGTACCAATAAATTGTGACAACACAAGTGCAATTAACATTTCTAGGAATCCTTTTTCTCATTCTATGACAAAACATATTGATGTAAGACATCACTTTTTGAGGGATCATTATCAAAAAGGTGATGTACCTTTGGAATTCATTGGTACTGAATATCAACTTGATGATATATTCACTAAACCATTAAATTCTGAAATATTAGACTACAACATACATGATCATGGTATGATTAATCATAAGCAAAAATCCTACGGATCTTAATGTTTAATACTTTACTATATTTTACTTTATGGTTTCATGGTCAAT
Organism: Viscum album; assembly: GCA_963277665.1. Classification (NCBI taxonomy): domain Eukaryota; kingdom Viridiplantae; phylum Streptophyta; class Magnoliopsida; order Santalales; family Viscaceae; genus Viscum; species Viscum album. The sequence continues at coordinate 499,638,662 of OY728133.1, forward strand.
GTTTCTAAGTTACTATTTTTTGTTCCCGGTCTCACCGTCAAGACTTTATGGTCTCAGTCTGTCAACTTACTATCTCACTGTGACTACACAGAATGCTCACTGTCTCACCATGATGACTACCAACTATCTCACCATAATGACCAGTTTTTATCCCACCGTAACGCCTACTCACAGTCTCACTGTGAAGATTATTTATATTCTTATTTTAACCCGTATCGCGTAATTTTTATTTTACCTCTATTTAATTTCCTGAGTTTTTGTTTTTGTGAAGTTTGACATTCCCAAATTATAATACTTAAGGGTTTCTGTCGATTCCTTACCCAAACTCTCTCTTGAACCTTCTCTTCCCTCTTGCCCGAACCTTTTGTGGATGCCAAGGATGAAGCGTCCTTCTTCACCTTCATCTAAGAAAGCCTCTCTAAGAAACAGAAGAGGATACCGAGGATAGCTCCCGAAGGTCCTCTAAACCCAAACCTATTAAGCCGTATAGTTGTACCTAAAAAAGAGTTTTGTGCAGAGTGGTTGCTGTCTAGAAGATCTTTAGTTTTGAAAGATTTAAGAGAACAATAATGGCTTGGATGGTTCACTGGACAGAATAGACATATTTACCCTAGATTGGTATCTCAATTCTATCGGTATGTGATGTTTTCTTTTGAGTTTGGAGAAAGATTTATGGTGACAAGTTGGATAAATGGTCAAAAGTGCTCTTTCTCTTCGAGGTTGTGGGCTGTATGCCTAGGGTTTCCCCCGTGAAGGAGTTTATGAGGATTATCAGAGAGACCCTCCTCTAACAACCGGAATCTTTGACCTAGAGACTGCTTTGGATATCCTGAAAAGAAATGGCACCAAGCGAAGGGCCATAGCTGCTGAATTAGATGGGGAGACTAGACTTCTGTTCAAGTTTGTTCAAAATTTGATTAGCCCGAGAAAATGATATTTTGCTGTGATGAAGTATCAGGAAGTGTTCCTGGTTCATCTGTTGAAGAATGGCCATATGATCAACCTATGAAAGTATTTTATCAACCATATTTGTGATCTGATCAAAGGTACTTCCAAATCTACCTCCTTGTTTTACTCAAGGATGATTTCAGCTATGTTAGTTGCCAAAGGGATGGTTGGACCGAATGAAGAAAAGTTAAGGGACCTTGATTTCTGAATATCCATTCCTATCATCAGAAGGATGAATATTGGCTGGAACCCATGGAAGAAGAAGTGGGTTGAGGATAATGATCAAGTGTATAAAAGGTTTAATCCTGTTGACTATCCAAGAAGGCCTAAGAATCTATCTGATCCTGGTTTGGAACCAGATGAAGGGGCTGAGTTTTCAGAAGAAGAAGAAGAAGAGGAAGTAACTGTTGAAGTATCTCCAAGAGAAGAAGATGGAAGACCTAAAATGGAAACAACTCCTATTGAAAAAGAAAGGATTGTTGTCCCTACTATTGTCCCTAATGAAATACCTCAAGGAGAGGAAGTTGGTGTTAATTTGAGAAAAGTGGAAGCTCTTGTTTCTAGTGCAGATGTAAATCTCGAAGCTCATACTAATGTTGTAAGGAAGTTTGTTATTCCTGATTTAGAACAACATGTAACCTTAGAGGCATATCCTATTGAAGAGGATCTTTTAGTGGAAAAAGAAGCAAGTTTTAAAGATAAACCAGTGGAACAATCGGTTCCTGAGATTATTCCCTCTGCTGAAGAGATGATGGAAATTTCATTTCAGCTGGAAAGGCAAGAGTTTGCTGAAGAGACCAGGGATGATCCTGTGGATCTTTTTCATGTTGTTGAGCCTCAATAATTTGAAAGGGAAGCACAATTTGAGGGGGAGGGACCTCAAAACCTAGATATTACAGAAGCTGGATCTGCTGAAGCTTCTCAACATTCTGTCTCATACTCTGTGCACAACCGATTTGTTTTCCCAAGCGTTTATGATGTGGATGAGTCAGAGCAAGTATGTACATCTAGAATGGATCTTTCTTCTATGTTTCAACTGAAGTCTGTAGCTCATCCAGAACCAAAACTAGAGCCCCAACCTTAATCCGAATAAGAATCTGAGTCTGAAGATGACTCTGAACCTCAACCAGAATAAGAACCACTACCTTTACCTACACCCTCACCTGAGCATCACTCCTTTGTAACTAAAGATGATCTGAAAGTTTTTGGAGCAACATTGTTAGTTGGAGTTGAGAAAATTGTATCCACTAAACCTCATCCAGTAACTCAGTTAAGTCAAGATGATGCATCAATTCTATTGGAAACTATTATCATTCATATTCAACCAAGTTTGATCTGAGAAATTCAAGAAGTCAGAGATGATAATAAGCTTCGGATTGCTGATGTTGCAAATCTGAAAAATATGATAGCATATTTTCAGAATGATTTATCTTTGATATCAGAGCCTGCTCCGGTTTCTGCTCCTGCAGCTGTTGCTGCTTCTCCTGAGGCATCAAATTCCCTCCGTTCTAGGGAGATCATGTCTCAAGTTAATCCAGACATACTTTCTTTTGATGAAAATATTGGAAAAAGACACACCAAGATGCTGGAACGCATGAGAGAGCTTGTGGAAAATCTGAATGAGCTTACAGATGAATACACTGGATGCCTGCAAAAAGTGTTGAAACATCTCAAAGTTCTAACTGAAGCTGTCAAGGCTTCACCTGCTTCTAGTCAGACCTCCACATCTTCTTTGGATGATTCTATGCTGAGATCCATAATCATGGAAGAACTTCAGAGTGCCTTCAGTGTCTTGGATCTATCTTCTTTGTCATAAGTTGTTAAGAACAGTGATAGAGCATTGGACTTGGTTAGGATTCATTTTAAGATAGCCAATGATGGTCAACAAGAGATCACCAATAAAATATATCTTTGTCTCTCCAGGATTTTCTCTAAAAGTGATATGACAGATCACTTTAGATATCTTGTAGAAAATTTGAGAATTCCTCCGGTGACTCAAGCTTTTAAAGCCCAAGTTCACAATCTTATAGAGTTTACCATATTGTTGGACAAGTTTATGGAGAATAAGGATGATTTTGAAAAGTCTATGCAATATGGTGGTGAAATAATTACTGATCTCATCAATATTTTGAAGTTGTATCTTCATGCGCAGAGTACTGCTATAGTTTCTCCAGTGGCTGCACCCCTTATACCTAGTCTAACTGCCTTAGCCTCAACTTCCACAACAGTTAGCCAAGCACTTTCTCAGATCTGGACAGTCATTCTTGACCAAACATAGCCTAGATCTTCTACTACTACCACTTTGGCTCCATCTGTTTTTGAAGGTCTACCCTTACCCTCTTTGTCTACTGCATCTATGCGTTCTTCTACTTTAGCACCAGCTCCTGCTGCAGATAAAGGCAAGGAAAAGAGGGCTCCCTGAAGATTCTAGCGACTGTTTTCTTTTTTATGGGATTTCATTTCTTGTTTACTATTTTTACTTCTCCTGTATGTTCTATTCTGAACCCTTTTTTTAATGAAGAATGTCGAGTTTCATTTCATATTCTCTACTTTTTGATAATACCAAAAGGGGGAGAAAAATCTAAAAGTATAAATGGGGGATAAAAACTATAAGTGTCAGTTCTATAATGTCTTTTTCTATGCTAGTATCTTTAATGTTACATTTCATTTATATTCTAACTATATCTGATTTTTGGTCATCAAAAAGGGGGATATTGTTGGAATCCACATGTGTTACTCATGTTTTAATTCTCACAAATCATATTACTATTAATTAATCTCGATCTTCATTGCACATATTGCTAATGCTCTTCACTCTCTATAATAACTACTCATCATGTTTTATTGATAAAAAATCTTATGCATGTTAATTACTCTCTTTATTATTTAAAAGTCTCATGCATGATCACAAATCTCACATATATTATCAAGCCTTTATGTTTATGATTCATGTTCTCTTACTCTCTAATGGTTAATCTTAATCCATATTCTACATATTACTGTTTAAGTCCAAATACATATATTTGTCTAAGTATGGACACACCGTGAAGAAATCACCGTGACCCAGACACCATGAAGGACTCACCGTGACCCAGACACCGTGAAGGACTCACCGTGAACCAGACACCGTGAAGCTCATACCGTGAAGCTCATACTATGAAGCTCATACCATGAAGCTCATACTGTGAAGCTCATACCGTGAAGATCATATCATGAAGCTCATACCGTGAAGCTCGTATCGTGAAGCTCATACCGTGACGCTCATACCATGAACCTCATACCTTGAAGAAGACAGAATTTACTTCATCACTATGACACCGTTTCTTAACTTTTGTCAATATTATTTAAATAATACTAACGGTCATACTTGATTTTTTTAATGAAATTAATGTTATTTAATGATAGTTGTTGGCATGTCAGGAAACTGTATCTCATACCTATGAAAAGGGAATCATTGCTACTACCAGAACTCGTGGAATATAAAGAAGATTAAGATGCAGTAAACAAATATAGAACAAAAGTGAGGTTTCCAAGTGTGAATATACAACGAGAAGAACTTACATACACCCGAGAGCACTGTGCTGAACAAGAAGAAAAATCATGAGCAAGAAAGAGATTGCCATACTTTCAAATAATTCTCAGGAATGCAATCCAACACCACTGAAGAACACACGATGAATCAAGACATATTTTTCATTCCTGAAGAAGACAAGCTGACTACGACACTATGTTTTTCAACAGAAAAACAAGAGAAGGACTCCGAAGCATTCCTGGTGAATCCAACGAGTCCAGAGCTACATTGATAATCACTAGAGCTTTCTAAACTCTTATCTGCTCTCTCTAAGTGATTTGTTCATTAACTTTCGAGTAGTGTGGTGTACTCTATATTTCTTATACACACACTGTCTCCTGCACTGAACTGGAGGATATCAAAATCCTCACTCCAAATCTCTTATCTCTTGTTTACCCACATCAATTGTGGAATAGGTCCTTGTGTGGCCTAGTCTTTGTTTTTTTTTTACACGAAGAATAGTGGTAGAGGTCCCTACGTGGCCTGGACAGTTTTGTAAACTGTTGTTAACCCCAATCCAGGGTGTGGATCTAATTTTATATAAATTTTAGAGGACTAAGTCTCATCTTGAGACTGAACCTCTTGTTATATCTGTTATGCACCTTTAGTTTAAGTTCAAAGTTTACTACATATATCTTATTTATTCTGTTGCTGTTACTTTGAAATACAAAACTATTTTAAAGCTACTTTGATAGTTAAATTAGCAAGTGTTTACACTTATTGTAAATCAATAGGATAGTTTCAAAAGTTATTTTAATCTTGTGGTTAAATTAACTGAGACCTAATCAATCTTTGAGAGGCTAAGTAAAAATTTACAATCTGTATAAATTCATTACAGTTTAACTTGTTTTATAAGTTGGGGGATTTTATATAGACAATACTGTAACAGAAATTTTAATTGGAACTCAATTCACCCCCCCTCTTGAGTATCCACTCCGACCAACAAATTCAAATGGTAAAAATAGAACAATTAAATGGATTAATTTGTTTATTAATTAATTAAAGGAATCATGTAATTGAATAATTATCTTTCATTGTGATTATATAATGAGTTGAACATGGCAGAATTGAACTTGGTAATTGTGTTTATGAAATTTTTGGATAAGAGGATGTTAAATTGATTGATTAATGAAGTTATTAATGTGGTAACTTAATTGGATTGTGTAATTTGTCAATTTATGGGATCTTGTAATTTATTTATTAATTGAATGATGAGTGGATTGATTAATATGAAGTAAGGGGTGTTTGGTTAAACCTTTTATAGTGGATTAATTATATTATTAAATGTTAATAAACAGTTTAATATTGATTTTATCATATTATTCCATGTGAATTAAAGTGATGGACCTTGATTATTATCATAATTGAAATGGTATACCATGATGTGAAATGTTGATGTGAGGTTTAATGATGATTATCATTGTTAAATGTGATATATGTGATTATGATTCTATGAGATAGGGACCGAGGCTCAAAATACCAATATGTCATTATTAATGTATAGAATAGGGAATGAGGCTCCAAACTCCCATGGGAAATTTTCGTGTGGAAAAGGAACTAAGGATCCAAATTTCCATATGTGATTGAGAGTGTGGGGTAGGGACTGAGGCTCCAAATACCCTTGTGACCTTGAGATGTGGGACAGAAATAGAGACACCAAATAACTACGGGGATCTAGACATGATGTTCTACACCTATGATATTGGAATTGAACTATGGTTCCAATTGGCCGTGATATGAATTTAAATTAAATGATTAATTATTACCATGGTACTGTGATATGTGATATCCCTTAGGGATTGTTTAGAATCATGAATGCACCAAAGAAGATATAGATATTAAGGGATTCATAAAAAATTTGAGGATTTTTATGGTTAAATAAAGAATAATGAAATGTGATAGCTATTTAATTTATGAATTGTACTTTATTCTTTATACAACTGCATACACTACTATTGAATGGATATTGTTTTATATGTTATTGGTGGTGTCATACTTTTTAATGGACCGGGTTGTTAGAGGACCATTACATAGTAAAAATCTGATGCTTGAGGTGTTCTGGGTGGTCTGGGAGGCCATCCCAACTTCTCGGTGAACTTTGACCCACGGTAGGACTATCGGTAGCCTTAGCCTACCAGTTTCAGGCCTACTGGTAGCTCGGTCTACCGGTATCTTCACCCTACCTGTATCTCAACTACCGGTAGCTGTTAGCCACCGGTAGCTCTCGACTACCGGTGCATGCACCTTACTGGTAGCTCTTGTCTACCCCCATGGGTTTTTTCCAGTAGCGCCTCCTTTCTGCGCGAATTGGGTTTTAAACCCTATTTTGACTCCTTTAATACCAATTAATGGTATTTGATTAAGAGAAATCCCTGGGTGAGTCAGTTTAAACCTCCCCAAAAGGCGAGGACGCCTTTAATGACGTGTGGGGCTGCGTGGTCATCCCACGACCCCCACTCCTTACGCGGTTTCACATTCTTATCTCAACCGTCCCCAGCCCTAATAAAGTAAAGGGTTCGTTGTGAGTTTCTTTCTTTATCTTGATCATTCTCCCATAGTTTTGTCTGCTAGTTCTTGAGTTCCCGATGCCCGACCCCTGCGAATCGATCAACTTCTGTTCCTGGCGTGTGAACATAAACATTGATCCTCGATCAATCATGTATGTAATTTCTCCTTCGTCTCTCTTTTTGTGTATCATGTGGGGTGGGTATTCTATTGCTTCTATAGAATTGGATTAACCAAACCTTAATTAAGATAATGAACGGAATTTAAGGAATGAAGGGGGGGTTGTGATCGAGGATGCTTCTTTGTTTTATGATCTTCTTTCTGAATTGTGCAGGCTTAAGCCTACTGAAAATCATGGTCGTTGGTGGTATTTCTCTGCGCACTAATGAACTCTTACCTCTGTGATGTTTAAATGAATCCCATTTTGTTTTTGAACCCTTGTCGTGTAAAGGAATTTGGTTAATTACATAAATCCAGCTAAATAAATTTAAAAGCACTAGGATCAACCCTTTTCTGTGATAACCACGGTTAAAGTACAAAAGAATTGGAATCAAGGAGTGTGTTAAATCGTTTAAATCTGAAAGTACCAGAATGGACCTACTTTTCTATGGTGGTAGTGGTTTGTTTTTTTTCATTCACGGACGATTTCTGGGTGATGTGGGTGGGGATGGGATCCCCTGTGGTGTTTCTTTCAGTTGTGAATTTAAGGTCAGGTGATTACCATGATTATATCACAAATTGGGGTGGGATCCTCTATTGTTGAGAATTCGTTGGCTCCGAAATTTTGGGAACATGGGGCTATACCTTGGGGTTTTTCTTTTGGTTCCAGTACTTCGAGGGATCTCACTTTTTCCATTGATGTTGTGACTTTACAAGAGAACCTGCTGTGAATGTTTAAGTTGATGTTGACTGTACTCTTTCCTTTTCTTGTGCTTAAGTTTTATAGTTTCCCAGGTAGGTGCGCAAACCTTTTTTTAACACTATTACCAAACATGAAAACAGGAATAGGACAAATGGGTTTGGTAGGTGTGATTTGTGACTTGGACATGGTACTGTTTGTGTTCTTTAAGCTGGCAGAAGAAAAAACTAAACTGGGTGAGTGCTTGATAAATATACATATACTTGTAATTTTGTGTGTCTTATTCGCGCCCCACACAAGTTGAGCGCTTAGTGTCGGACACCCCAATTTCATGGGGGAGGGTGTTTTTCCCAACACTTCTATTAGTGTATGGTTATTAGCTCCTTTCTGCTCCCTTTCCCGGATAGCCCAAGTATCTTCGGGCAGGCTGTGATGGCCTGAAGTCCATTATTAGCCCAAGAACCTTCGGGTGGGGTAGTGTGGTGGTTAAGGCCCAGGTGTGTGTGGGCAGTTGGTTTCCCAAGTTTCTTCGGGATGAGGAACAATTTTCTTTGGGCGTGGCAGTGTATCTTCTAGCCCAGGTGTCTTCGGGAGTGACAGTGGTTGTTCTGGCCTAGGTGTTTGCAGGCATGGTTACGTGAGATAGTTGTGGCCCAGGTGTTTATAGGCACGTTTTGGCAGTGGGACTGCGTGAGGTTATGTCCTAGGTGTGTGCGGGTGAGGTATGGCAGTGGGACTGTATTGAGAATGGAAGGATTGGTTCGATGAGTAGGATGTCTTCAATAACTAGTTTGAATGTGGCACAGGGTACCCAAACAACGATGTGCTTTATTACACATTACTTTGCTTGCGTTATTTGGTGAGTGTGGCTGGTGAGCGGGATGGGTGAACTCATCGATAGTGTTGGTTGTCTATTTCTCACGGGACTTTAGTATGTCTCCCCACTTGTGAACAAGATTCTTTGGTTTTTCCCTACTGAGTATACTTTTATGCTCACCCTACGTATATAAAACTGCTTTCAGGTTTCCAGGAGGACGTTGAGGATTGCGTGGGACCATACTAGATCGGACCTTTGGGGTAGTTGTTGTTGCTGTTTTTCTTTCTTTGGTACTTTACCTTTGTAGTCACTTTGTACTTTGTGGTATTTACTTTTGGAACATTCATTTGGGAATGGTTTTTTTGGTTTTTCGTTCACTTCTATTTTTGGTGTTGTGAGATTTACTATCTTATCTCCCAATCCTATTAAAAGAAAAAGGGTAATGCCTTCCATTTAGTGAGTGATTCTATACCCTTGGTGCTAGTCACCACTCTGGGACCTATTGAAGGCGGGGTTCGGGGGTCATTATCTCTCCTTCAACTTGAAGAACGAAGGGCCTAGAAATCTGCTGACCCTTCCCTCCTTTTGTTGAAGGCGGGTCGTGACATACTTAGTTTTACTGACACCTGACTTGGGTTGTCTGATAGGTACCCAAATAAACCTCATGTTTTCAAGACAGAATAGGGGGAAAATATGTGTATTAGATGGAGGAGTTGGGATGGATCATCGATGAGGGAACCAGACATGGTTTCAGGACCCTCTTGGGAGTTTTACATTATTTTATTATTTTGGTTTTTTCATATTGAATCTTGACACGTATTTGGCATCACATGTGTAGTATTTTAGTTGAGGATATTTTTTTAGTTTTGTTTCATCACGTGATAATAATTAGTTTTGGTTATTATATTACTCTAATATGGTTATCATATTTTGGTTATTTCTTAGTTATTTATGTTATTCTGTTGCTTTGATAAAGAGTTCATAGTCTCCCCATATTATATATATTATACCCTCACCTCTATTCGATAGCCTCTGTGTTTGGGTTATTGTTCCTAAGATCACAAAGATGACCGGCTCAGGACATCAGTATGTGGCACTCAGGTGGGTACATTACAAAGAGTTATTATATCATTTTTATATTCATTTATTTTGTCTTACTATTTGGTAAGGGTATAATGGAGACTAGAAAGAGTCAATCCTTATATAATGGATCATGTATGTTAGTAACTAACCCACATGTGGTGGAAAACCCAAGTACCCATGGTGGGATTTTTGTGGTTGATGCATGTTGCTATAGTTGAATGTTATTTCACCTTGAGGGATGCACATTTTGTGTGATCTGATTCTTATATCTAAGATTTTTTAATATTTTACTCATGTCCAATTATGAAACGAGATTTCAGTATGAATTCATCATTCTAGTCAGTCAAGAACTATTGTGACATGAATAATCATTAGGCACACATAGAAATACATGGTTTGGATAAGTTGTTGAAATTGAAAATTTTTCCTTTCTTGTGTAATTGAATTGAAAATTGTGCCTGATATGGAATTAAAAGTAGTAAAATAATGAAAAATGTCAATAATAAGGTGTCTAAAGGAAATATGGAAAATTATAATGTGTTAACTCTTGTTAACAATGATTGAGATATAGAATGTTTAATGGTATTGATGGTGCCTCATTTTTGACCATGTTGTGGGTTAAGGGGATGATTTTTTATGGATTTATGTGAATCCCCCTTATGTAATTGTGATAATTTTTTCTTATGTGTCCTAGGACATGTGCTTTTAATTATAGATAAATGAATCCATGAAGACACTTGTCGATAGGATGGCAGGAGGATATGGATATAAATTATCCTCTATCATTTGAACCTGATGCACCGATAGTGTTAGGTGAAAGAGATGGAGAGATGTTTTGTGAAACATTTTATCACTTCAAGTAGTTAATGTGGAGAGACCCGATGCTATTTTTGGGGAGTATGTCTGACTAAAAATGGGTGTTTTAGTTACTGCACCCTCCGTCTTTCACCAGAGAGGGTGGACAAGAGGTAGTAGAGTTTTGAATTGATTCTATACAGAGTATACATGACCACATAGAGACTCTTATTGGAAAGTGGGTCCAGTTGGATATATATATATATATCATATGAGGATCAGTGAAGAACTAGTGGGATGTTTGGGCTTGGAATGGGCTAGCAGTTTGTATGGTATGGATGGAATATTTAGAGAAGTTCCTGAATCACTTTTATCCAGAGACACTGGGATGGGAGAGGGAGTATGAGTTCATGGAATTGACCTAGGGGAGTATGTATATGAAGGACTATGTTATTCAGTTTTCTGACTTACAAGCCTTTTCCCTAGCACTAAAAGAGGATGATATATCTACAACAAGGAATTCCAAGTATCTACAAAAATTATGATATTAAGTTCCAAGTTAACATTTTTAGTTAAATAAGTTTTTTATGTGGTCGTTTAAGCTCTCATTTCTAAGGGGCCTGAAGGATACTTCCTGTGGAGGATAATTGGTGTCTTCAGGATGATGAGGATGTGCATATTTTGAGAGTTTGAAACATTATTAAAATAATGTTGACCAAAATAGTGGAAATAAGATTCCCTAAGGGGAAGTATTAGTTTCTTAGGATCTAACCTGAATTTTTTCCACCTGTGTGGTAGGTCGGGTCTAATTCAAAGACATTGTCCCCAACCACCAATAGAGTTTCAATCCTGAGGTAGGAGTGGACATATATGGAGGTTCTGTAATCACCCATGTTATATAGGTAATTATGGGGTAGTTTGGCAGAATGAGAGTGATGAACGAGGTTCTTATACACCATATTAGTCATAAAGTTCGTGTTTTTTCATCCATGGTTATAGAGGAAGTGGAAGTGGTGCTTCTAGAGAATAACACCCATATCAGTATGGTGGTGAATCTCAGGGGGCTCAGAATGCATCACATGCAAGAGGAGCATGACAATTACAAGTACTTATGCCTACAATTGTGGAAAAAAATGTTAGACCCTCGAATGTTAATGTTATTATTCTTGTATATTTCATTATTTCTAGTGAATTACTTGATACTGGGGACTATCATTTTCTTATATCTCCAAAACATGTGAGTGGGTTGAGTCTGGTAGTGGAGTTTGTGAGTGGGGTTATGACAATCATTAAATTGCTGGGAGTACGGTCGAGGGACATATGTTTATCCAAAGGGTATCCTCTCTAGGTTGGGGGTATTATTTTCTATGGTATTTTACATCATTGAAATTTTATTATTTAATCAATTTTTTTAAATTTAATGGTTAGTGGCATACCATAACCACATAGATTTTGACCATGGGATAGCAACTTTTACGTCTCTTGAGGGTGAGAAATATATTCACCATAGAGAATGGTATATCAAGGACGTATGTGGAGGTCCAATTCATCTATAACTAGGGGAGATTACCTCCATATTTTTTATTATATTTCAAGATTATGGGGGTATAAAAAAGGATGTATTTCCAAACATACTATTCCAATTCTAGGATGTCTTTCCTGAGTAATTCTTAATGCTTCCACCTAAGAGAGATGTGGAATTTATGATTGAGTTATTAATGGGGGATGAGAATGTCATGACCCGACCCGAAGGGGTTCAAGACGTGACTCCCCAAGCCCGCCTCTAATAGGCCAGGGGATGGCGTCCAGTGCCGAGTAGGCTATCACGAACATGGGAGGCATTAGCCTAAGGTACATGTACACACACACCCAAATACACCTCTATACAACAGTGTAAAGATATATATAAAAACTGGAAAGAAAATGCATGCATACATTTATCCCAAACCAGAGTACAGCAAAAGTACAAAATTGAAAAATAGGGCCCACCAAAAAAATTACGAATGTGTCCAACCTGCTCAGAAGTTGGGAAAACACTTCCAAAACACCTGTCGGTAAGCTCCTCGACACAACTCCAGTAAACTCCCTGGTCAAACCCGCTCACTAAGCTCTGCCTACTCCAGGTTCTCCTGGGACTCTGTCGAAAGGCATGTGGTTTTCATAGGACACAAACATGTGCGGGAAATGCTCGTGAATGGTTGATTATAAAAATACTCAGTAGGCACCCTAAAAACACAAAAAGAAAGAGAGAAATTGAAAGGAAGTAGTCTTCTCATCACAGCCAGAGGGAACCCAAATGAGAAATAAACTCCATCTCGTGACCATCCTTGGCCAAACACAACATATCTGCTCAATCCAAGTGTATTACCATACATACACCATGGATAACCAGATATAATCAGCTCACGCACTAAGCCACATGAGGTACCGACCACATCACCAGAAACGTTTCACAACTAGGAGAACACACTTCATGATCACTATCATCTTAGATGACACCCGTTCGAGAGATACACTCCATCGGGTCCCACACAAAAATATTAGACACTCACCCAAGAGATCAAGCTCGTCAGATATCATCACCATGGAATGCTCGCTGAAACAACATAAACAACAAAATCCTCAGATAGGGATCGCTCCTAGGGTCTGCTAGGGTATACCTGAACCCACACCAGTATACGGAGATCTCACAGATAGGGGATCACTCCCAGGGTCCGCTGGGGGATACCACAACCCGATCTCAAATTTGTAGATCTCAAAGATATGGGATCACTAACGGGAATCGCTGGGGGATACCACAACCCGATCTGAAATTCAACAGAAACACGTCTCTCAGATAGAGGATCTTCACCCGTTTCACGATGGTCATGATGATACTGTAACCCTATCTAGTACATCTCACGTTGTAAGGGATCGAACTGACGATATCGCAACCCTACTGACACCACACGCTGAGTAGGGGATCGTATAACCAATGCTACCACAACCCTACTATAATTTCCATGCTGAGTAAGGGACTGTATACCCGAAGATTCCACAACCCTACATAGCACGTCCCACTGTGTAGGGGATCATAATCCAAATGATGCCACAAACCCTACGGGGTTAACCAGCTAGATAGGGGATCTCCTCACGTGGATAAGCGATCACAACGATACCAAGAACCTGATCTAGGGAAACGATGCTAGAAGATCCTTCTTCGGGCCCACCGTAGGGATACTACAACTCTTACAGATTAACCATCCCATCGAGAGGATCATAAACCTATAGAAAGGTTGTGATTCCACACAAACCCTCGTAGGAACCAACCAAGGGTGTACCCTCAACCACTGCAGGTTCAAACATCGCTAACCCGAGAGACCTGCTACAATGCCACACCACACACATCCAAGGCCAATACCGAGGCCACCATCGCAATCCATGTGAAAAAACACGCAGTATAGGCTGTTTACTCGTCCAAAATGGACAACCCGTGAAAAAGGCACTAATCACCATAACTAGCCTCTGTGGGGCCCACACAACGATCTCGATAATCATCAAGTGGATAACACCACTGTGATCCCCTCATAAAAACACATGGGATTAACTACTCGATCATCCCAAACGGTCACCCAGTAAAAAAGGCACTATTCACCAAAGCCAACTCGGGTGGGGCCCATGCCTCGATCTCGAAACTCATCGAACGGATCACACCATTATGATCCTCTCGGAAAAACACACAGGTTCGACTATTCATCCGCCAAAATCGGACTCTTGGTGAGAAAGTTGTGTTTCTCCGTAAAGGCCCAAAACCAGCCTCATGGGGCCCACACCACCAACTTAGTCCCAACACTCGGAAACCATAAAAAAATTCCTATGTACCATTAGGGTCTTAACTCCACTGACCGCACGTCAATCGGATGCTCCGGGTAGAAGATACCATTGCCTGAAGTCGAATAATTGTAAAATATTATTCTTTTATTCGACGTTTCAAGCTCCCAGGCCACCATCCTGAAACATAAAACTCATGAACCCACACCGATGAGTTCGCCTCGTCGCCAGGGTCATGTCGCCATAGACAGCACGCGAAACAAACTCCTAGATTGCAAGAAACGGGGGTTTTAAAACCCCTCGTGTAGTAAAAAGGGGCCGGACCGGCCCGCGGTGGCCGACTTGGCCGGCGGCCCTCTGCCATGCGGCGCCCCATGCCGCTGCGCTCCACTGCGGGCTGCCAGGGGCCGCCGCAGGCCGTGCGGGTTTGTCGGCACCAGCGGACCTTCCGCGAACTGCCGGGGGCACCCCGGAGGTCCGTTTTGCGATCAGCAACCTCCTGCGCGACCCTTGGGACACGATCATCCATGCTGCATCAACAAAATAGTGCAATTTGAAGTAAAAAAGGAACAGGGAATTAAAACTCAAACTTCCTACCTCACGGGCGAAACGTCGATGCTTCGGGTGTAGAATGATGCCTGCGATGCATTGGAGCTCGATCTGCTGATGATCGGCGCTGAAAATGGAGGATTGCAGCTCGAATCGGCGAAGAAAAGAGGGAGAGGGGGTTATTCATTGCCTCCTGCACATGGAAGGGGTTGGGGGGGAATGAAGGGTTTTTAATTTTTTATTTTATAAACACTTCATTTCATTCAACACCCCCGACCAAACCTCCCAACGTGGAGGAACTAAGTCATCCTAGGGTAAACACAACATTCTAAACACAATGGCGGACTCAGATTTTCGATCTGAGACTCCGTTCAGAAGTTATTCGACCCGACGCTCATAAATAAACTTTTCCATTTATTTACAAAAACGCCCATGGTGTATTTTCTCACAGTAGGCCCACGCTCGCAAATTTTACACCACACCTAGGGTAAACGGCACATTCTGGAAGAAACTTTTCCCTCATATTCACGTTATGAGCTACCATTTAGAAGATAGCACACCCCCTCCACGTGCATAGTATAAAAATACTTAATATTTATATAATATTAATTCTGGGCACACTGGGCCTCGAAATTGCACGCCGTCTTCACGCCTAAATTTGGAGTTATTCGTAGAAATATTACAAAGTATGATAGGGCCAAAACCCGAGTCGCTAAATCCTCCCCCCTGAGAACATTTCGTCCCGGAAAATCCATAAGCACAAGAATAGCAACTGAAATCAACTGGCTCTACCATGCCAGTGAGTTTTCCATCAAACACCCCTGCCTGAACACATAAGCCAGAGGGACTCATCCACCACACCTCAACACTATTTTCTTTGGGTGGAACTGACTCGCCCACACGGTTTTGGTCACGTCAAAAAAACTCGTCTCAGTGGGGGAAGGATCCCTTTACCTCATGCAATCAAAGAACACCAAAAAACACCCACAAAGGGTCTTCCAATTCCCTTAACAAAGAACGAGCAAGCAACAGAAAAAAAGAGTACCGCTAAACAGTGTCTATCAAACTACTGCAGAAACTAGAAAAGACAAAAGGCGTACCTCTATCCATCCACATAGCCTCTGGGTCAATAGCCTCTAAGGATTGTAGCTGTCCGCGCCGTTGGCCACCACCTCCCTGACATTGGCATGGACCACCCGGGGGTAGGGGTGGTGGAAACTGATACCGCCTTCCACCTCCTGCTGCTGCACCAGCTCCATCATCACATCTTCCGCCCTGCGGACCTCCTTGCTCGAGATGATGCCTCTTCCAAGGCGGTATGTCGACCGGCTCCCTCTCAGTAGCACGACGGGTCGGGCAATCTCTAGCATGATGTCCCCGACCATCGCAAACGTAACACCGCCTCTCCTGCGGCTGACCAAAACTGGTATGCGAGCCCTGTGATCCCTAATCCTCAGATCCTAAATCATGGGGTCTCCTCCTGAAACTCCACCCACATCCTGACCCCTGAGTCTGTCGCCGACTACTAGATGTCGATCCAACTAACAATGTTTCAGCTCTCATGTGCCCAGCACTACCTGCCGGGATCTGCTCGGCCAGAAAGATATCCACCATTAAAGCTCACTCCAGCACTCCAGCATAGGTGGGCAGAAAAAAAGAAACCACACCTGCCCAGATGTCCCTGCATAACCCCCTGCTCAAAGTTTTGAGCCCTAATGAATGGGTCTCGAACCATATCTAGGTAGTAGCACAATAGGTCTATAAACATCATTGAGTACTGTGACACGGTCCTTCCCTCCTGCCAAAGCAGCAGAAGCTCTTGAATCCTCACTGACCTCAGCGTCACTAGATATAAATCCTCCCTGAAGAGCCACTAAAACTCTTCCCACGTGAGCATATCCTCATCGTGGGACCGCGTCACCAAAATCCACCATCGCCCGGCCGAACCATGCAGAAGGCTCGCCGCAAGGACCACCATCTGATCTGGAGGTGTCCTCACTAGGCGGAAAACACGGGTGACTACTTTGATACCGTCATCAACTGCCTGAGGGTCTGGATCACCCCGGAACCTCAGAGGTTTCTACCTCTGGAACACGTGCAGCACACTCAGCCTGCGCGCAACCTCATCCTGCACTGCCAACATAACCAGCTAGTCTATAGGTGGTGGCTCAACTGGCGGACCACCTAGAGGTCCATCCTCAGAACCTGCGCCCTAGTCCACAACCTCTAGACGGGGTGGATCATCACCACAATCGCACTGCGGAACCCTCGTTGGCTATCTTTGTAGAGGAATCCTAAAATACATCCAAGACGCACCACAGTCAAAGAGTATATCTAGTGAGCTGACTTAAGAAGGACAAGGAAAAACCCAAAACCCAGTCTTATATGATGCATGTCCCCTTATTTTCCCCAACGACCAGTGTTTGAACATCTCGAGTTGAAAAGCAGGTTGTCAGAGCCCTGGTAAATGGATACGCCTTCCGTCGCACCAACACTGGAGTCTCTGGCCTGAAACCTGAGCTCGAATCATCCTAAAACTGCTGCTATACAACCCAAACCAAACTCATAGCTAGACTAACTACTCTCTGAGATCCCAAAGGTGGAACCTCCTTTATACCACTCTTTCAAGTCCCGACACAACGGGGTTTGATATGTGACTCCCCAAGCCCGACTTCAATATGCCAGGGGATGGCATCCAGTGCGTAGTAGGCTATCACACACATGGGCGGCATTAGCCTAAGGTACCTGGACACACACACCCACATACACCTCCATGAAACAGTATAGATATATATATAAAAACTGGAAAAAATGCATGCATACATCTATCCCAAACTAGAATACAACAAAAGAACAAAAGGGAAAAACAGGGCCCACCAAAAGAAAACTACGAAAGTGTCCAACCTAGTCAGAAGGAGGGAAAATAGTTCAAAAACACCTGTCGGTAAGATCCTCAGCACAGCTCTGGTAAACACCCTAGTAAAACCCGCTCACTAAGCTCCACCTGCTCTAGGTCCTCCTGGGACTCCGTCGAAAGGCATGTGGTCTCCAAAAGACACAACCATGTGCAGGAAAATCCCGTGCAGGGGTGAGTATAAAAATAATTAGTAGGCACGACAGAAACCCAAAACAGAAGGGAGCAACTGAAAGGAAACAGTTTGATCATCATAGCCAGAGGGAACCCAGATGAGAGAGAAACTCCATCTCATGACCCTCCTCGGCTAAACATGAAAAATCAGCTCAATCCAAGTGTATTCCCATACATACACCATTAACAACCAGATAAACTATTCCCACACACTAAGCCACATGAGGTACCGACCGCATCACCAGCAATGGCTCACAACTAGGAGAACACACTCCACGATCACTGTCATCAAAGATGACACCCATCTGAGAGATACACTCCATTGTGTTCCACACAAACATCTCAGACACTCACTGAGAGATCACACTCGTCAGATATCGTCACTGGGGAAAGCCCACAGAAACAACATAAACACCAAACTCCTCGAAAAGGGGATCACTCCTAGGGTCCAATAGGGGATACCTAAACCCACACTAGTATACGATGATCTCACAGATTAGTGATCACTCCCAAGGTCCGCTGGGGGATACCACAAATCGATCTAGCATTCATAGATCTCACAGATATGAGATCACTCTCAAAATCCGTTGGGGGATACCAAAACCCGATCTTGCATTCGACAGAATCACGTCACTCAGATAAGGGATCATCACCCATGTCACAACAGTCATGACAATACCGTAACCTTATCTGGTACATCTCACACTGTAGGGGAACGAACAGAAGATGCCACAACCCTACCGACACCATGCGTTGAGTAGGGGATCATATAACCAATGATACTACAACCCTACTATAATCTTCATGCTGAGTAGGGGATCGTATACCCGACGATGCCACAACCCTACTGAGCACGGCCCACTACGTAGGGTATCATAATCTCGATGATGCCACAAACCCTATGGGGTTAACCAACTAGATAGGGATCACCGCCCATGGATAAGCGGTCACAGCGATACCAAGAACCAGATCTAGGGAAATGATGCTAGAGGATCCCTCTCCCATCCCAACTGAGGGATGCTACAACTCTAATTGATTAAACATTCCATCAAGAGGATCAAAAAACATTACGAATGTTGTGATACCGCGTGAACCCTCGTAGGAACGAACCAAGGGAGTACCCTCAACCAATGTTGGTCTAAATGTCACTAACCCGAGCAACCTTCTACAACGCCACACCGTGCACCTCCAAGGCCAATACCGAGTCCACCATCGTAATCCACATGAAAAAAAGTAGAATATGCTATTTACTCATCCAAAACTCACAACCAGTGAAAAAGAAACTATTCATCATAGCTAGCCCGTGCGGGGCCCACACAACGATCCCGAAACTCATCAAGCAGATCACACCACTACGATCCCCTCAGAAAAACACACGGGATCGACTACTCGATCGTCAGAAACGGTCACCGGGTAAAAAAGGCACTATTCACTGAAGCCAACTTTGGTGGGGCCCATGCCTCGATCCCAAAACTCTTTGAACGGATTGCACCACTGCTATCATCTTGGAAAAACAAACAGGATCGACTGTTCATCTGCCAAAATCGGACTCCTTGTGAGAATGTTGCGTTTCTCCGAAAACACCCGAACCCGGCCTCATGGGTCCTGCACCAAAAACTCGGTCCTAACACCCGAAAACCGTTAAGAAAAGTCTGTCGTACCATAAGTGTCTCAATTCCACTGACAACACATCAATTGGATGCTCCGGGTAGAAGATACCACGACTCGAAGTCAAATAATTATAATATATTATTATTTTATTTGACGTTTCAAGCTCACAGGACACCATCCTGAATCTTAAAACTCCCAAATGCACACCGAAGGGTTCGCCTCGTCGCCAGGGTCATATCGCTGTAGACGACACAAGAAACAGACTCATGGATTGTAAGAAACAAGGGTTTTGAAACCCCCGTGTAGTAAAAAGGGGTCGGACCGGCCTGAACCGGCCGCACCGGCCACCCCGGCCGCCGCCGCCGCTGGCCCTCCCTAGCCCGTGGCCTTCCGCAGTGTGGTACCCCACGCCGTTGTGCTCCGGCGTGGACCCTCGCGGACTGCCGCGGGTTGCTGTGGGTCCGCCGCGCTGTAGCCGCGCTGACGGACCATCCACGGACTACTAGGGGCACCCCGGCGGTCTGTTTGGCGATCCGCAACCTCCTGCGTGACCCTTGGTACCCGATCTTCCCTGCTAAGTCAAAAAAACATAGAAATTCAAAGAAAAAAACGGGATCGGGGAATTAAAACTCAAACCACCTACCTCACGGGCGGAATGCCGAAGCTTTGGGTGTAGAACGACACCTTCGACGCGGTGGAGCTCGATCTGCTGACGATCAGTGCTTAAAATGGACGATTGCAGCTCGAATCAGTGAAGAACAGAGGGAGAGGGGGTTCGTCATTGCCTCCTACACGTGGAAGGGGATGGGAGGGGGGAATGAAGGTTTATTTTTATTTTTATTTTATATACACTTTAATCCATTTAACAACCCTGACAAGAACTCACAGCGTGGAAGAACATACGTCACCCTTAAGGTAAACACGACGTTCTGAACGCAACGACAGACTCAGATTTTTGATCCGAGACTCTGTTCAGAATTTATTCGAGCCGACGCTCGTAAATAAACTTTTCCATTTATTTACGAAAACACCCCTGGTGGCTTTTCTCATAGCAGGCCCGTGCCCGCAATGTTTACACCCTACCTTGGTTAAACGGCATGTTCCGAACGCAACCATGCCC
This sequence comes from Viscum album, assembly GCA_963277665.1. Lineage (NCBI taxonomy): Eukaryota > Viridiplantae > Streptophyta > Magnoliopsida > Santalales > Viscaceae > Viscum > Viscum album. Next base: position 499,659,418 of record OY728133.1, read on the forward strand.
TCAGATTCACGTCCTGAGATACCATTTAGGAGATATCACAACCCCTCCTCATGCATAGTAGAAAAATACATTATATTTTTATAAAATTAATTCTGGTCACACCAGGCCTCAGAATCTCACACCGTCTTTGCGGCTAGCTCTGGAATTATTCGTCAAAATATTCTAAAGTCTGACAAAGCCAAAACCCGAGTCACTACAGAGCAAGTTTCTATTCCACTTTATATAATGTCACAAATATATCTTCAAGAGATCAATACACAACTATAATAATTAATGGATAAGGGGTTTATCTATTTGAGTACATCACCTTGGGGTTCTCTGATCTTGTTAAAAAAGAAGATTGATGGTCCTTATGCCTCTGTGTTGATTAACAGAAGTTGAATTAGATGATTGTGGAGAACTATTATTCTCTTCCATGTATTTATGACATATTTGAGCAGTTGAAGAGAGGTTGTGTTTTTTCCAACATTGACTTGAGATTGGTTTATCATCAGTTCAAATTCCGACCTTATGATATACATCAAAATTCTTTCACAATCATGTATGACCTTTATGAATTCTTTGTGATGTCATTTGGGTAGACAAAGGATATTGATATTTTTATGTCCATTATCAATACAATATTCCACCCTCACAATAATAAATTTTCAGTAGTATATGTGGAAGACATCTTTGTATACACTAAGAGTCATGATGATCATGCCCGACAACTTGAAATCATCTTATGTACACTAAGAGATCATCAATTATACTCCAAGCAATTTATGATTCAGTTTTAAATTGATCGGGTAAATTTCATAAGTCAATTCATCTTATAATAAGATGTGTTAGTGGAAATAGGGATGGTGCATAAAGTTTTTTCTTGGGAGTATCCTAAGAATTTATTTGATATTTTTGGTTTTCTAGAATTATCAAGATATTATTGAAGCTTTATCTAGGAAATTCCCCATTTAGAATCACCACATTCAATCTTGATCAAGAAGTGGGTAATGTTTTAATGGTCGGGAGAATGTTCGAATTCCATCCAATAGTTGAAGAAGAAATTTGCAACGTCACTAATATTGATCCTACCCATGCCAAGTGACGAGTGTACGATTTTTTTTAACACTTTTAGGATCAGTCTTGGGGTATTGCTAATGTAGTGAAATCAGGTTGTCACATATGTTTTATAAGATTTGAGGCCACCTGAACCCAACTATCCAATGCACGACATCAAACTAGATGTGGTATTTTCTAATTTTAAGCATTGATGACATTATCTGTTGGGTTATAATTTTACTAAGTATACTGATCATAAAAGCTCAAAATATATATTTTCAAAGTGGGGTTTGAATCTCCAGTAGTGGAGGTGGTTTGATTATATGCAGCCATTTTATTTTGAACTGGAATATACACTCATGAAGGGAAACCATGTTTTTGATGCTTTATGAAGGATAACTCATACTCAAGACGTTTATGAGTAATGTTTTGAGAGGAAGATGTTGACTTTACTAGCTGAGATGCATGTTTTGGTTTTGGAGGGTCGAGAGAAGATGGCTCTCATATCAGTTTTAGTGAATTATACACTTTTCAGCTGGATTAGAGAGAGGCAGTACGCAGATAATGAATGTATATCCTTGATGGAAATACTTAATAGTGGGGATACACCTTCATATAGTAAAATAGGTGAGGATGAAATCGTCTATTTTATGAATTATGTTGTTGTGCATACAAGTTTGTGATAGGAGTTGATGCATCAATTTCATGTCTCAAAGTAGGTGGTACATTCAGGCTTGACCAAAAAATACCATTACTTGCGACGATAGTATTGGTTGTAAGCATGGAAAAGAAAATTTTAGGGTTCATGACACGATGATTTACCTATCAACTGGTGAAGTTCAATCATCGACGACCTGGTTGTTAGTTATAGCCAGTTACCATTATGAAATGGAAGTAGGATGACAATACTATGGACTTTATTGTGGGCCTCCCAAGGAAACCTTTGAATAATGATCTTATTTTGGTGGTTGTAGAACGGTTGATGAATGTAGTTCATTTCCTTCCTATATGAGAGAATTTATTAGTTGACCAATTGGTAGATTATTACATTATAGAATTATTCAATCTTCACATGGTGTCATAGAGTATATTTCAAGACCACGAATCATGTTTTATTTTGTGCTTCTGAAAGGGATTGTATAAGGAACTTGGTATATAGGTTTTATTGAGTATAACATTTCACCCATAGACATATGTATAGACAAAGAATACTATTCGGGTTCTTGAGGGTATTCTACAAATGTGTATTCAAGGCTTTTATGGGTCTTGGGGGAAACACCTAGAACTTAGTGAATTTTCCTGTAACAACTGTTATAAAAAAACTACTTATATGGAACCATACAATGATCTCTATGGTAGGTCATGCATATAACCACTTTTTTTGGATGGAGGTATGTGAGTCATAGCTGTTGGGACTAAGTCTCATGAAGGAGATGTTAGATCAGGTTTAGATGAATCAGAAACAGATGGTTATGGATCATATCATGTAGAAGTCATTTAATGATATAAATTGAAGACCACTTTATTTTGAAATTTGTGATCATTTATTCCTTCAGGTGTCTCATAGAATGAGTCATTGTAGTATTCAGAGACAGGGTAATGTAGAGTTCTATGCATGATATTTTTCATGTGTCACAACTTCTATGGTATCACCCTGACCTTTATCATGAGATTCATGTAGATGGTGATGAGCTAGAGACTGATTCATCCTTTAAAAAACATGTGATACATGTTTTGGATCATAGTGATAAAATATTGCGGGGAAATACTATGCTAATAGTTTGAGTATTGTGGAAACATGGGAATGCTCAGTAGAAAACAAGAGATGTACAAGTGGATATGCTGGACCAGCGGATAGATCTTTTCGACTCAATATATTAGATATGGTTTGGAGCACAGCTCAAGGAAAAACTATTAAATGGTTGGGAGACTATAAGATCTTGAAATTTTTTTAGAGATGTATCGAGCTAATTTTATGAAATCTTCTTATTATTTTTGAGTATATCTTTTTTGGGTTTTATAATGGGTGTGATTGGGTTAAAATTTGAATTTTTTTGGGGTTTTGAAAAGTTCATGGTTGGTAAACTATTTTCCCAAACCGTGCGCCCTACCCCAACAAACTGTGCAACCCTAGGAAAAGAGGGATTGCATGGTTGGTGTAGGTTTTGTAAATAGATTCACCCAATTAGGAGTAACCATGAACCCCCATAGGATAGTAACATGGTTTGGGTGAAAGGTTTGGAAAACTACGACCCCTTTCTAGGAAACCGTGCATATGGGATTTAATCCTTAGAAAATTATGTTAAAATTATTGAAACTCCCATTCCTTTACACTAATTAAACCCAACATAACCCTAAATACTTTCCCTCATTTTGGTATGATCCTAGATGGATTCCTAGGACTTATGAACTCTTTTATTGATGAATCAAAAATTGGATTTACGAATCTACACCTCTCCTAGTAAGAAATTCTGATCCTGATTGATTTCCTCCCTCTCTCATGTTTTCTCTCATCCTTTGAAGGGATATTTTCTTGAATTTGGTAATGGATTTAGATCTAGGTTTTAATGTATCTAATAAATTTTATTTTGGATCTTGTATTTGGATCTATATCTCATTTTACATTGTACAATCGATCATTCTTCTTTAATTTGGGGATTCTTGTTAGTGAGTGTCCATCAACGATCTTGAGGTAGGTGGTATAAATATCAATTCCCATTATCCTGAATTCCAATTACATGTATGTGTTGTGGAAATTCAATTGGAAAATTGGAAATAAAATCTTGATTTGAATTAATTAGTTGATTAATTAACTTATAGAACCATGGAATTTTTTAATTGATTTTATATGTGATTATTAAAAGATTTGAACTTGGGAGAATTGAATTTGGTAATTGTTTTTAAGCAATAGGTGAATAATGGGATAATGAATTGTTTTATTAAGGAGTCAATGAAAGTGTTTAATTAATGGTATTGTGTAATTGGTCAATTGATTGGATTGTGGAATTGATTGATTAATTGAATTATTAATTGATTGATTAATAGGACGTAAGGGATGTTTGGTTTAACCATGAAGGGTTGATGATTTATATTATTAAGTGTTGATAAATGGTTTCATAGTGATATTTTCATATTATTCCATGTGAATTAATGTGATGGACCTTGATTTTTTTGATATTTCAAATGGTATACAATGAGGTGAAATGTTCATGAGAAGGTTAATGATGATTAACCTTTTTAAATGTGATATAAGTAATTATAATTATATAGGATAAGGAATGAGGCTCTAAATACCCATATGTGATTATTATTGTATAGGACAGGGACTGAGGATCAAAATACCCATCTATAATTTAGGTGTGGGATATGTATTGAGGCTCTAAAGACCTATATGTTATAGCAATTGTAGGATAGTGACTGAGGCTCCAAATACACTTGTGACATTGGGGTGTTGGATAAGGAAAAATATTAAAAATACCCATGGGTTCTTGCATCGACATTCTACTCCCATGATATTGGCTATGGGATATGGTTGCAATTGGTCATGATATTAATTGAAATGAAATGATAAATGATAACCATGCTATTTTGATATGTGATATACATTGGGGATATTTCATACTCCGACATGGGCCGAAGATTTTATTGATTGTATAGGTTTCATCATGAACCCAGGGGATTTAAGATGTTAATTAAGGAAAAATGAAATATAGTAACTATTTACATTGTGCATTATAATTTATTATTTATAAAACTACATACACTGTTATTGATTGAATGTTATTTGAGACTCTATTGGTTGTGGCCTACTAAGTTGTACTCGAACGCTACATAGGCTACTTGATCGGTGCCCAAATAGACTTCATGTTTTATGGAGATTATAGGGGTAAGATCCCTATGTTAGATGGCTGAGTTGCAATGGAGCATGGATAAGGGAACCAGACGTGGGTTTGGGACCCACTTGGGAGTTGATATTTTTGTCATTTATTTTGGGTTTTTCATATTGAAACATGACATGAATTTGGACTGACATATCTACTATCTTAGTTATGGATATTGTTTTTAGTTTGGGTTCATCATGTGATACTATTTTCATCAGGTTATTGTATTACACTTTTTGTGGTCATTACATTTTTGTTATTTTTTTTATTTACACTATTTTGAACCTTTTATAAAGAGGGTATAGTCTCCCCATGTTATATATTTTAAACCCTGACTCATATTTTGAAGCCCATGGAGTAGGGGAAGTTACACCTAGGGTCACATAACCAAATGGCTCAGGGCACCAGTATGTGCAGCCAGGTTGGGACTCTAAAGAGGATCATTATGGATTGATCCTTATTGGACTCAAAATGATAATTTTTCATCGAATTTCATGCATTATGAAGTGGAAGGAATATTCAATGAAAAATATGGAGTGAGTTTATCATGAATTTTAAATTTGGTTTCAAATAGATCTGTAAATATTTATTGGAATTTTATTTAGAGGAAGTCTTTAGAGCATGTAGCTTGGAATGATGGAATCATGATTATATAGGTGGCTATTCAATTGATAGCCTTGGAGAAGTGTATATCTTAAAGATGTATGAGGTTTGAAGAAATATTTACTAGGCATCAGAGGGGTCATGATTTTATAAGTTGGAGACAAATTATTCATAAGGTTGAGGGAATAAGGCATAAGGTTGAGATATAATGTGGAAGTATCTTCATAAGGATAAAATCGACTTATTATGAAATCCATAAGGATGAGTAAAGTCATCTTAAGGATGATACGAGTTGTTATAGGATAGTGTGTGACATTGTAAGGATGATATGATTTTTTTATGGTCAGTTTGTTATTTTGTAAGTTGGGTGTGATCACTTAATAATGATGATATGGTCCCTCATAAGGTCGATGAAATCTTCTTATAAGGTTGGAAAATCTTTGTAAGTTTCTTTATGAAGTTCCCTAGTATTCGCTCGATTGTTTATAAAAGTATATAAGATTCATCTATACTTCCATATAGAGTTTCACATTATCACATAATCTCTCATGAATGACTAACATGACTCACTATGTGGAAACTCATGGTATTTTATTAATCATAATTTATGGTTAGTAACTCTGAAAAAATGGTATTGGAGACGTCATATAATAGAGAAAATTGACAAGAATCATATTAAAAATATTTTTATGATAATTTAATCAGACATATTTTAGTATAGATAGTCAATATAGAATTCAAGGGAGTATTATTGATTATTGTTTCAATATTTTTTAGGGATAATAAGGTAGATTTTATAGAACTAGTTTGAACAGCATGTAGTGACATGGAGACTGAAAGTGGTGGTGTGGATGGTTTTACAATGAAAATTTTAGTGTATTTTTAAATACACATTTTTATGTGGTTTGTGTTGTGTTTGTTTTTTTATGAAGGATGTGACATGAAAGTATTATCTTCTAAATTTAGAAAAATGAAAATAAGTGTGAGTAATGATAAGTTAATTCAAATATAAATATTAGATTATTCTAGAAATAGAAAAAACAAAATACCTCCAAATCACATGTGTAACACCCCAAGCTACCACAGTATGTTCCCTTTGAATAATACAATAGCTTGTATTGTATGAAACTTTGAGTTCAAACACACCACAACCAATCAAACTAACCATTATGAGTACTAATAACCACTTTTTAAAAATTTATGAATTTTATCATTCAAAATTTACTTCATTTTCGGATTTTAATATCGAAATTGGCTTAGTCTGATTTTTTGGTATTTTTCTGAAAACGTTTAATTTTTTATGAATAGTGAAAAATACTACGTTATTGGTTTAAACCGACTTTTTATTTAAATAATTAGTTATTATATTTTAATTTATTTTAGGTAAAAATAGATACAGAATACCTATATATGTTCAACGTGATTCATTGGTGTCATTTTATAATGATTTTAGATATATAAAAATTTATCAATCTTTTTAACTTATTTTACCCACCTCCTAAGAGCATCGGTAAATTTGTATAAAATATAATTTTACCACTTTTGTGAGTTGAATCTAAAAAATACAAGATACATAGTTAATACTATTGAGTCAATAGGCTTTCTTTATGAATTTTCCATTCCTTCTTGTTTTGAAAATCACAAACACTTTATCTTTAAGAAAATATGTTTTTACCCCATTTTTACTTCTAAGGAAAAATTCCTTAAGGAAATGTACCTCTTTCTTGTTTTCATTGTTCATATCAATTTCTTTCCTGAAGTAGAAAAATCAGATTCATATCGATATTCTCGGAATCGTATAACACTTAGATATGAAGATTTTTGTTTCAGGATCTGAATTCTCATTTCGAATTCTTTAATGAATTCTCATTACGAATTCTAATGCAGAATACTCATTATGAATTCTGTGATAAATCCTCATTACGAATCTATGATGAATTCTCATTATGAATTTTGATGATGAATTCTCATTACGAATTCTGATGATGAATTCTCATTATGAATTCGGATGATTAATTATCATGTAGAATACTCATTACGAATTATGTGATGAATTCTCATTACGAATTCTGATGAGGAAATCTCATTACAAATTCTGTGATGAATTCTCATTATGAATTCTGTGATGAATTCTCATTAAAAATTTTGTGATGAATTATCATTACGAATTCTGTGATGAATTCTCATTACGATTTATGTGATGAATTCTCATTATGAATTCTATGATGAATTCTCATTATGAATTCTATGATGAATTCTCATTACTAATTCTATGAAGAATTCTCATTACGAATTCCAGTGTATAATTCTCATTTCGAATTCTGGTTGTGAATTCTGATTATGAAATATGGATAAGAACTTTTATGAAATTCGACTCTGAATTCTTCTGATAAAAATAATTTGAATATCCTTGTAATTTAAACTCCAAATATAATTTTTGGTTATACTCCAAACTTTTTACTTGCACTCGGATTTGTTAAGTTTGTTATAAAACGATGTCATGCTTTCAGTTACACATGTTTTGTTATAAAACGATGCCATCCATTCTGTTTTTAACTAACCTTTGGTTGAGTGACACATGCACATGTCCCTCTAAAATTTAAGGAAAATATGATCATTGGAGGAGTGAGCCAACCATTTCAACCGAGCCTATAAAAAGGAGCTCGTTTGAAAGAGTTCAAAATGAGAAGAAGTTGATCACTCTAGAGTCCACACGCTGTTAAGGTGATTTATAGAGGGAGAATCTTTCCATTCCTTGTGCGTACTGAACTTCTCGTTCATATTGATTCATTAAACTTCGAATGTTGGTGATTAAATTTGAGGGCTTCCAGGGATAGGAAGACAGAGGTGCCGACTACCTTGTAGTTCGAGGGATTCCTTGCTGAGGAAGACAGAGGTTCCAACTACTTAGAAGTTGAGGGCTTGTGGGGATTGCAAGACAGAAATTCCGATTTTCATATCGAGGGCTTACCCGGGTGTGGCTAAGACAGACTTTCTTGAAATTTTAAATCAAGGGACCTTTATCCAAGGTTGATGGATACCCTTCTCTTTGGGTTAAAATATTTCTATCTTGTTAATTGTTTTTGTTACATGTTTATCTGTTCCGCTGCATATTGTATGATTAAGAAAGTATAACTATCATATACTTCCTTACACTTGTATACTCTGATTCAGTTAGATTATATATGATTTAAGGTATGTTAAGTTTCATTTTCCGGCTCCATTTTTCCGGAACCGGTTTTTCCAAATGACTTTCCGGATTTAAGTAAGTGTATAAAACTAAAAGTTTATAACTTCATACTTTTTTCCAATCATTCAATCCGTGTTAGAGGTGTTGTGAATTTTCTTAGTTTAACTTTGTTACACATAGATCATTCCTTGTTTAAGGTTATTTTTAAATTGTACAATTCACCCCCCCCCCCTCTTCATATTGAGCATCTACATAATTATTTTGATCATATAATTGGTATCATAGGAGGTCTCTGAAATACTTATACTCACATATAAATTGTTCTTGCTCATTTTTTCATTGTTCTATATTTTTCTTTCTTAGGAATATTCTCCTTGTATCTGAACTGTATTTATTAACATGATTTTGTGTAGAAAGATTTTTAAGGTGACAGGAATCAATGTTGGTTCTATCGACAACCTAAATCCTACAAGAACACCAATATTTGATGGTAATGATTATGATTATTGGAGAGATCGAATGAATACATTCGTTATCTATACTGGAGTATAAAATGTTGTTATGCTTACTTGAGGTTATCAAATTCTTGATAAGGAAGTTAGTACTTTCACCAATCATGAGAAGCATGATTATCAATTAAATTATAAGGTACACAATACTTTACTATTTTCAATGACTTGGAATATATATAGCCAAATTTCTTCTTGTGTAGTAGCTAACATTATATAGAAGAAACTCGAAGATACACATTTTGGTACATCTAAGGTTATTGAGACTAGAAGATCTATGATTAAAGCTGAGTATCATGGTTTTAAATTTCCTTATGGAGAACCCATTTGTAAGGTGCAACAAATGTTTATTACAATTGTGGATATCTTACAATCTATGGGAGAGAAAGGTCGGTATGATGAAGCTCTTATTGACAAGATCATTGATATTATGCCCGATGAGTGGGAATCAAAGAGAACAACAATTGATGAGAATAGGAAGGTCTCTCAAATTTCCTTCGATGAGCTGTTTGGAACTCTTCTATAACATGAAACAAGGATGAGGAGAGATACTGACAACATCACAAAGAAGAATGGGAATGGTACTGTTGCTTTTACTACAACATCAAATCACATAAAATCTATGACTCCCGAGAGAGTAACTATATCCAAATCTAAGAAGGTTGTTATCCAATCCGAATCTAGTTAGAGTGAAGTCTCAGAGAATGAGTTAGCAAATCTCGCTCGAAGGATGAACAAGATAGCTGGACAAAGATATTTTCAATCCAAGTATAAGAAGAAGTAAAGGAAAGATAAGAGAGATTCATAAGTCACAAGCTATTAATGCAAGAGAGTTGGGAACATAAGACTTTATTGTCCTTTTATCAAGAAGAAAGAAAGAAAAGAGAGTTATTTTGAAAGGAATAGGAAGAATTATTATAAAGATAAAGATAAGAATGTTCTGAAAGCTAATGATACTTGGAGTTCCAGTGGTGGTGACTCTTTATATGAATCTTCGGATTATGAATCTTTTGGATAGAGGAATATTGGTCTTATAGCCAGATTACCTATTGTAAATCATTGATTCATGGCTAAGGTACAAAATGATGAATCATTGACCAATGTTTCTTTAAATTCTATTGAAAGTAAATATTATAACTCCTTAGATGAAGAATCCACTTCTGATGAAGAAAATACTTTACCTACCTTTGAAAATGTTTTTAGGTTTTCTGAACTTCTTGAGATTGAGAATTCAAAACTCAATAAAAAAACTTGACAAAGAAAATTCAAGGAATATTATTCGTACTAAAGAAATATCAGATCTTTCTAAAGATATTGATAAGAAAAATTATGATTTTATAAGCATTTCAAAAATTCTTGAGGAAGTAAATTCTGATCAGAATAAATGTTCTAAAGATCTAGAAAAATTCTTTTCTAAGAAAAGTGTTTTCGAACCTATCTCTAGTTCCAAATCTAATGATTTTGAAGATAAAAACTTTGTTATAAAACTCAAGTCCGAAATATTTTCTTTAAAGAAGTGTTTTTCAAACTGTACCTTAGGTAATGAAAATTTTGATAATATTTACTCACAAATACAACCTTTAAGAAACAAATCCAGATTTGGTTATACCCATGAAATACCAATTTTTAGTAACAACTAATTTATTCCTTGAAGTAACCCATTTTGTACTATGTGTCAATGTGGTGGTCACTGGGAAAAGAATTGTTCATTAAACAAAACCCAATCTTTAGGTTTTCATAAGGTTTATTTTTCTAAAAAGATGTGGGTACCCAAAATTTTGTTATCTGAAAGTCTCAGATCCAAACAAGTTTGGATTCTAAAAGTATAATTCTTTTCTTATTTTTAGGAAGATAAATGAAGTACCAACAACAATACATGGTACATGGATAGTGTATGTTCCCAACATATGACTGGTAAGAAAAACTATTTTGAAAAGTTTATCAAGATGAAAGAAGGAAAAGTAACATTCAGAGACAACGCTCATGGGGAAATTGTTGGTATATGTAATGTTGTTCTTCTTTGTAAAACTCTGATTTCAAATGTTTTGTTTTCTAAGGGTCTAAATCACAACCTCATTAGCATAATTCAATTATGTGATGAAGGATACCTTGTGAATTTTAGGAATGATAAGTTCTTAGTACACAATTCCAAGGAAGAGTTTATTCTCTCTGCCCATAGGTAAGAGAATTTTTACACTTTAAACATAGAAGACCTAAGGAGACAATACATACCTTTTCTAAGTGAAATGGAAGATCATTATTTGTTATGGAATAGAAGAATAGGTCAGTATAACCTTAGAAACTTATGTAAACTCTCTAAGAAGAAACTAGTTAAGGATCTACTGGAGATTAGATTTGATTATTCTAAAGTTTGTGATCCTTGTCAATATGGAAAGAAACATAAATATATTTTTAAATCAATCAGTGAAGTCTCAACAACTGATGCGTTACAGTTGGTGCATATGGATCTTTTTGGTCCAACACAAATTGGAAGCATTGGAGGAAAATACTATGTGTTTGTTATAGTTGATGATTACACCATATTTACATCGGTCTATTTTCTATCAAAGAAGTCTGAAGCTTTTTCTTATTTCAAAAGTTTTAGAGCCCAAGCTAAAAATGAGAAAAACCTTCCATTGAAAACTATTCATAGTGATCGTGGATGAGAATTTCAAAATTCTGATTTTGAAACTTTTTGTAGTAGAAAAGATATTACTCACAACTTTTCAGCACCTAGAACTCCTCAACAAAATTGTGTAGTTGAAAGAAGAAATAGAATTCTTCAAGAGATAACTAAAACCATGTTGAGTGAATATTCTATAGCTAGACATTTCTGGGATGAAGATGTAATTATTTCTTGCTATACTATAAATCGAGTTTTTATTAGACCTTTTCTTAATAAAACACTTTATGAGTTATAGAATGGTAGAAAACCTAGACTTTACTACTTCAAGTTTTTTGGTTGCTAGTTATTCATCTTGAATACTAAAGATAATCTACACAAATTCACACCAAAATCTGATAAAGGAATTTTCTTAGGCTACACCACAACTTCTAAGGCCTATAGAGTTTTCAATAAATACACCTGTACTGTTGAGGAAACAGTACATGTAAAATTTGATGACTCTGATCCATTTGTTTTTAAACCATTCCAACCTACATCCTCGGATGTGTTTTCGAAAACTGATTATCAAACTTTGTTAGAATATCCTTATGAAAAAGAAAATGTTCAAGAAAAAATTTCAGAAACATTTACCCCAGAAGACTTTCTACCCTATGTTGATGAAAATGATTTACAAAGCCAAGTCAGGTTTTTCTTAAGAATCATCTCATTGATAGTATCATTGGTGATGTAAATCAACCTGTAAGGACTAGATGTTCCTTGAGAAATGAAGTAGAAAATCTATCATTTCTTTCCCAATTAGAACCAAAAATAACTGATGAAGCTTTAGGTGATGATGATTGGATCAAAGCTATGCAAGATGAGCTAAATGAATTCAAAAGAAAAAATGTCTAGACCTTAGTTTAAAGACCTAAGGAAACCTCTGTTATTGGAGTTAAGTGGGTCTTCAGAAATAAGTATGATGAAAATGGAGTCATAGTTAGAAATAAAGCTATACTAGTTGCCAAAGGCTATAATCAACAAGAGGGAATAGACTATGAAGAAACCCATGCTCTAGTAGCTAGACTTGAATTTATTCGTATCTTACTTGCCTTTGCAGCATTCTTTAATTTTAGACTTTTTCAAATGGATGTGAAATGTGATTTTCTTAACGGTTATGTCCAAGAGGAAGTTTTTGTTGAGCAACCTCCTGGGTTTGAATATACAAAACATCCTGATCATGTTTTTATACTTACCAATGCTTTGTATGGACTTAAACAAGCACCTCGAGCCTAGTATGATAGACTAACAAGATTTTTTATTCAAAATAACTATGTTAAGAGAAATGCATATCCAACTCTTTTTATAAATGAAGACAAGAAGAATGTTTTGATTGTTCAAATATATGTTGATGAAATCATATTTGGTTCAACTCAGTAATCATTAACTGATTCCTTTGTGGATCTAATGAAATATTAGTTTGAAATGAGTATGATGGGTGAGTTAACATTTTTCCTTGGTTTTCAAATTTCTGAAAAACTAGAAGGAACCTATATATCTCAACATAAGTATATTAATGATCTTCTGAAAAAGTATGGATATGACAACACTAAAAGTATTAGTATTCCCATTGGTACCTCAAATACAAGTGATATTGATGGAGCCAGGAAACTAGTGGATCAAACAACTTTTAGAGGTATGATAGGAAGCCTACTATACTTGACAGCTAGTCATCCAGACTTAATGTTTTCAATATTCTTATGTGCCATATATCAATCCAATCCTAAGTAAACACATTTAAAGGAAGTGAAAATAATTTTTCGCTACTTAAAGGGAACCGTGGATCTATGATTATTTTATACTTCTGGAGATGATTTTATCTTAAAGAGTTTTTCAGATGCTGACTTTGGTGTGTGTAGAATGGATAGAAAAAGTACATCTGAAACTTGTCATTTTTTAGGATATTCGTTAGTTTCTTGTTCATGCAAGAAGAAACACTCAGTATCACTTTCCACTACTGAAGCTGATTATATAGCAGCTGGAAATTGTTGTGCTCAAGTGTTGTGGATGCAACACACACTCACAGACTATGGCTTGAGTTTTACTTAGACTCAAATTTTGTGTGATAACACTAGTGCCATTTTCCTTAGTAAAAACCCAGCACATCAGTCCTGTGCAAAGCACATAGATATTAGGCATCACTTTCTTAGGGATCACACACTAAAAGGAGATATCATTCTTCAGTTTATCGGAATGCAAGATCAACTTGCTGATATTTTCAAAAAAATCTTTACCTTCTGATAGATTTGAATACATTATACAGAAGTTAATAATGATAACCATATGGTAATTCTTCTGCATTAAATTCTTTTTGAAACAATCTCCTTAGAGTAATAAACTACTTTTCATAGGGGGAGTACATTTGTTTGTTAAGATTTTCAAAAATTTTTATAATGAAGTTTTTATACTGGAACTTTCATAATGAAATTTTCGTACTGGAACTATCATAATGAAATTTTTGTACTGGAACTTTCATAATGATATTTTTGTACTGGAACTTTCGTAGTGAAATTTTTGTACTGAAAATTTTGTAATAAAATTTTCGTACTGAAACTTTTGTAATGAAGTTTTCATACTGGAACTTTCGTAATGAAATTTTATTACTGAGAATTTTCATAATGAAAGTTTCATACATAGTTTTTTTTTTGTAATAAATTTTTCGTACTCATGTTTTTTTTGTACTGATTCTTTCGTAGTATGATTATTTTAGTCAAATTTTTCTTCAAGAAGAATGTCACCTATTACGAACGATATTAATAGAAAATATGAAAGGTATAATCTCCTTACATAAGTCTCTGAAATCATATTTTACTTACTGGAATTTTCTTATGTGTTTTTAAATTTTTTAGATTCTAGTTTTCTTAAATCCGAATTTTTTTCTTAAAACCTCAAAAGATCGGAGTCATGTTTTCCTTGCGGATTTTTTCTCAACCGTCAGATCAAATCCCAATGCTTCTCAACCGTTCGATCAACCATGGAAGTTGAACCGTTTCCTCAACGCCTATATATAGGGGACCCCCGAGGGTTTTCCCACATCAGATATAAAGATTTTTCATCTCGAAGCTCTGTCCTCCTTACTTAAGGCCACTCCGATATTTCCCAATTCCATTCTGATTTCTTCCGAAGTGTTCAGTTCCGGATGTCTGTAAAATCCACTTCTCAAGATATGTCAACTGGGAAGCCCATTTCTAAGTGGTTAGTTTATATGGAGAGGTTGGTGCATCCGAATTTCTACAAGTATTATTCTCTTATATCTAAAAACATCAAGCTCATTGGCTGGGAGGATGTATTCTTATCAAAGCAAGCGAATCAGGATCCGGTTTATTCATATTTCCTTGTAGAATTTTAAGAGTTTGTTTCCGTCCATGAGGAAGATGGCAGAGAGATGTTTTCTTTCAAGTCTTATGGGAATACATACAAGCTTTCTTACACCAAGGCTGCAAACTTGGTGGGTCTATCATTTGAAGGTGAAGCTGAATTTTGCTCACATAATCTACCTGATGAGAAAGGATGTTTTAATAATGTGAAGACCAAGGAATGGCATGGCTTTCAAGATGTCACGAACGCTAAGATTGATCATCTCTATTCGAATAATTGGATTCTACAGCTGTGGGTACACGGTTTTGTCGTACTGAGAAGAGGTGATAAAGATAACCTCAAGAAAAGTGACATTTGTATCTTAGATTTTTTTTGGTAAATATAAGGATGTACAATTTGATAAGGCATGTTTTTATTACAGTTAAGAATATTAAAGAAGGGAATCTGAAATCCCAGATTATAATGTATCTGGCCTTGCTTTCTATTCTTACTATTAGGTGTCCTGATTCGTTTAAAATTTCTTGCATTTCCAAGAAAAGAAACTTCAAGGTAATGCTGGTTAGTGATGATACGTTGAAGAGGATGAAAATTGATTTTTCTGTTGAATACGGAGAATTATATTCTTTACCAGAGGAAGAGGTTGAGGCATCATAGAAAGATCAAAAAACTCCGGAACCATCAATGAAAGCTGGAAAGAAAAGGAAATTGAAGGAAGTGTAAGTTGCTGAGAAAACCCCTAAGTATAAGGAAACTCAACCAGCACCTCCTAAACCAAAGAAACAAAAGTCTTATCCAGATGAGGTGGTTTCCAAGTGGAGGCAAGACAAAGAAAAAAAGGAAAGAAGGGGAGCCACAATTCTGATTGGACCCTACTGAGGCTAAGGCCCTGAAAGAAAAAGTGGATGATGAATTAGAAAAGGATTCCAAAGAGAAGAAGTTGAAAAAGAAGATGTCAGAGGAAGAGGTTGTTCAATATCTTATAAAGGACACTAAGGTAGAATCTGAAAATTTACCCATTCCAAAATCCTTTTTAGTTGATGATTTGCTTGAAACTCCAAGTGAGAAGACTCTGGAAAATTCTAAAAAGATGAAAGCTAAGAATGAATTGTTGCTGAGAGTTTTAGAAAGTTGTGGAAGAAATCCAGCAAGAAGAGAGTAGTGGTGGCACTGGTGATGTAATAAAACAAGATTAAGACTATCATGAGAAGGATAGTGCTTCCGAGAAATTTTCACTTCAGACTTCCCAAGCCAGATCTTAAAAAATTGTTACACCTAGAGTTGATGAGAAAGGTGAAGAGGAAGTGAAAAAGCCCTCTGAGGAAGAAAGTCACAATCATGACTTTATACAACCTGATGATGTTGAAGCTGGAACAGAGAAGGAGAAAGTTGATGAAGATGAGATTGTTCAACTTTTAGAAAGTGAGACAGAATACCCTGATGAACAGACCATTCCAAAAGTTAATAAAGGTAACCAGGTAGTTGTTGACATTCCAACAAAAAATATTATAAGAAGGAAAGCAGCTGAAGGATCATCCAAAAGGATGCTGATACAGTCAGAGGAAAAACCATCCCCAACCAGAATATCAGATTCAGAGTCATCTGTATTTGGACATGACTTTTTTGAACAGTCCCTAAAGAAGCTGGTGGACATCATTCCGTTTTTTCCAGCAATAGAATCCAGATTCCAGATGCTTCATCATAGCATAAATCAAAAATCAGACTCTGTATCCATGGTGATAGATAGGTGTTCTAAGCTGTAGGTTGATCATAAAAACATTCTTATCAATTATGATGCTCATATATTTTCTTGAAAGAAGATAACCAAGTGGTCTAAGAAAGTTGTTCAAGAGATGGTAGAGCTTGATCAATTCCAAGAAGATGTTAACGATTCTTTTGATGCCGAAGACTCTAAAATCAAGGATCTTACAAATTCTTTTGAGAAGAAGTTAACTCTTGAGGAGGATGTTCAGATGTAGGAGGTCAATGATCTAAATGGGAAGCTAAGTTCTCTTGTCCAGTACTACAGGGAAGAAAAGAATATTCATACTTAGTTGGAAGAAAAGGTTGTAAAGAAAGCTGAATATCTTAAAGCTCAAGCAGTGGAAACGGAGGCTCAAGATGCGGGTATCATTGCTTTAGAGGAGAAAGTTTAGGAGGACCACAAAGAAATGAAGAAGCATAAGAAAATTGTCAAAATGCTTATGCCCAAGGAAAAAGAAACAAAATAGACCACTCCGGTCTTTTGTTGTACTTTTTTCCATGAACTAGTACTTTCCAATAGCAATGAAATTTTTGGTTACTTGTGTTTTGGTTGGTTGAATGTACTAATATTTCAGGTACTTTATTATCTTTTCCATTCCCTCAATTGTTTTTGAAAATCAAAAAGGGAAGGAAGCAAAAAAGAATTACTCAAAAGGGGGAGAAGGAAGAATCTAAAAGGGAGAAGAAAGTAAAGAAGAAATATCTCTAAGTAAGGGGAAGCTTATCTAAGGGGAGCTTATTATTACAAATTTTTTCATTCTTATGATAATGAAAATTCTATTCCATAAATCTAGATTACGATCCTTAGAGTTCCAAATCCTAAGGGGGATTTAGTCGTATTCACTATCATTCATAAAAAAAGGGAGATAAGCTTTAATTTCAAAGACTATAAATTTATTCTCCGCTCATATATTCATTTTCGTAAGGATGTTTGTGATTTCAATAAAGGGGGAGATTTTTGATTCAATAAGGATTTCCTTATGAATTTTCCATTCCTTCTTGTTTTGAAAATCACAAACCCCTTATCTTTAAGTAAATATGTTTTTACCCCTGTTTTACTTCTTAGGAATATTTCATTAAATTTTTTTACCTCTTTCTTATTTTCATTGTTCATATCAATTTTTTTCCTTAAGTATAAAAATAGGATTCATATCTATATTATCAGAATCATATAATACTTAGATATGAAGAATTCTATTTCAGGATCTGAATTCTCATTCCGAATTCTGTAATGAATTCTCATTACGAATTCTAATGTAGAATACTCATTACAAATTCTGTGATGAATTATCATTACGAATTCTGTAATGAATTCTCAATACGAATTCTAATAATGAATTCTCATTATGAATTCTGATGACGAATTCTCATTACGAATTCTGATGATGAATTCTCATGACGAATTCTAATGTAGAATACTCATAACAAATTCTGTGACTAATTCTCATTACGACTTCTGATGACGAATTCTCATTACGAATTCTGTGACGAATTCTCATTACGAATTCTGTGACAAATGCTCATTACGAATTCTATGATGAATTCTCATTATGAATTCTCTGATGAATTCCGATTACGAATTATGTGATGAATTCTCAATATGAATTCTGTGATGAATTCTCATTACAAATTCTGTGAAGAATTCTCATTACAAATTCTCTGACAAATTCTCATTATGAATTCCAGTGCAGAATTCTCATTAGAAATTCTGGTTGTGAATTCTGATTATGAATTATGGATATGATAATTTATGAAATTCGACTCCAAATTCTTCTGATAAACAGAATCTGATTGTCCTTGTAATATAGACTCCGAATATAATTTTTGGTTAGACTCTGAACTTTTTACTTACACATTGATTTGTTAAGTTTGTTATAAAAAGATGTCGTGCTTTCAGTTACATTTGTTTTATTATAAAATTATGTCGTCCATTCTATTTTTAACTAACCATTGGTTGAGTGACACGTGTACAGGTCCCTCCAAAATTTATGTAAAATATGATCGTTGGAGGAGGGAGCCGACCATTGCTACCGAGCCTATAAATAGGAGCCCATTTGATAGAGCTCAAAATGAGAAGATGTTGATCACTATAGAGACCACACACTGTTAAGGTTATTTCTAGAGAGAGAAGATATTTATGCCTTCTGCATACTGAACTGCTCATTCAGATTGCTTCGCGCGACTCCGAATGTTGGTGTTTACTTTTTAGGGCTTCCGGGGATAAAAAGATAGAGGTGCCGACTACCTTGTAGTTCGAGGGCTTCCTTGCTGAGGAAGATAGTGGTTCCAACTACCATGAAGTTGAGGGCCCGTGGGTATAGCAAGACAGAGAATCTGATCTTCATATCGAGGGCTTACCCGGGTGTGGGTAAGACAGAATTTCTTGAAAGTATAAATCAAGTGACCTTTATCCAAGGTTGTTGGATACCCTTCTCTTTGGGTTAAAAGATTTCTATCTTATTACTTGTTTTTGTTACAAGTTTATATTTTCCGCTACATATTGTATATTTAAGAAAGTATAACTATCTTATACTTCCTTACACTTGTATACTCTGATTCAGTTAGATTCTATACGCTTTAAGGTAAAATATCATATTGTAAACTTTGATTAAGTTTAATTTTCCAAATCCTTATTTCCGGAACTAGTTTTTCGTAATCACTTTCTAGATTTAAACAAGTGTATAGAACAAGAAGGTTTTAACTTCATACTTTGTCCCAATCTATCAATCGGTGTTAGAGGTGTTGCGAATTTTCTTAGTTTAACTTTGTAAAATATAGATCATTCCTTGTTTAAGGAAATTTTTAAAGTGTACCATTTACCCCCCCTCTTATATATTGAGCATATACATTATTATATCGATCCTACAAATATCAGGAGTAAAATGTGGTTCAATAAGATGAAAATAATTTTTTGGTGAATAGTAACTTTTGACTTTTATTTTTCACGGTTAAAAGTAAATGGATAAATTAAGGGTAAAAATGATATCATAATTACCCTAACACATGTCATAACTCAATTATATTAGAATAATTCAACCCAAAACAAACTTAGGAATAAAATATGATCCCCTTTGTTCCACTTGGATTAGATTAGGACCTTTATTATTATTTTATTTAAAAAAGAGTTAAAAGAGTTGAAATGAAATTTTAATTAATAAACCATTTTTCATATAGGGTTATATATAAGATAAATTATACTATAGATATTAATTAGAAATATAAAAATATTTCCTACATAATGGTATTTTATTTATAATTTTTAGATATTAAATAATTTAATTTATTTATGACACAATGATGATGCAGTAATTAACTTATTAATAAAATATTAAAATAATTGATATTATAAATACCCAAATAAATGTAACATGAGACTCTTGATGAAATAAACTAATTTTATAGGTTAATATGACATGTTATAATTGATTAAATGAATTTATTTCGAATTAATAATGTTTTTAGGACTTTCGAAAAAATAAATTACTAAATAGTGTCTAAATTGACATAAAAGAGTTTTTAAACAAATATTACATTATTAACTGATATTCTATTCCTAAAAATTATAAGTTTAGGCCAAAGGACTTATATAAGGTTATATATATTAATAATTAACCACTTAGGGTTTTCATGGAAGTTTATAGTAATTTTATTAACCATATAATATAAAAATACAAAGAGACATGATAAATGTAAAACTATTTAACTTAGAGTTAAATCTAAAAGATAAAGTTAATATGGTTACCTAAACCTCTCTAAAAGATATTATTTTAGAGGATTTAGATATATCCCCACCATAGCCTAGAAATAAATCATTTTGGAGACATTATAAACTGAATATGAATTTATTATAAAATAATTTTTCAATATTTTCCTAAGGTGCCCCTCACCCCTCTTATAAAAGGGCACTTCCCCTTCTCTCAATTTCACACCTCCAAATCCATTTGGATCGGCCAAAACCAGAACAAATATCATTATAACTATCTTACCTTCATCCTATATGCCTTACTTAGGCCAGAAAGTCAACCTATGGAGCCCTTTTGATCAAATCAAAAAGAAGAACCCGAAGAAGAGGTAAATATTTCATCACATCATTCATGTTCTTTTCTTCTCACACTTTGTCTTTATTTATTGTTTCCATTATAAAACAATAACTCCAGTATCTGCTATATACTGTGTTGTTATTATAAAAATTGAACAACCTTATTCATTCTTCTATACATCATATGAATGAAAAAGTCACCATATGTGTGTACGTACGGCTTACCGTCTCCACGTCGTGGTGTAGTTGTTATTCAATACATTATTTTTGGATGGGTTTAATAATGATGTATAATTAATGTAAATAATAAATATAACATTTTAATTATTATGTATATATTATATACCATCTATTTACATACTATTTTAATATCAAATGAATGATATTCTTGCTTATGCGTACGTATGGATTACCGTCTCCACGAACGCGATGAGATTCATTTTACCATCATAACCATTCAAGAATAATTTTAATTTGATGATTAAAAAAAAATTTAGGAACTTAATATAATTATGGATATGAATAAGATACATCCTATCCATAACAAACCTGACTCATGTAAAAAAGAATATAAAGGAAAATGAATCAGTTGACACCCGAAACGACGATAATAATAAAATATTATTACCAAAGATTTATTATAAGATCGTATATGATATAATATTAATGTATATGGTTCTTGTATAATTTAATAAAAATGATTTCACCATTATACGGGTGGTTAACTAACCCTCAAACAAGGAAAAATTCAAGTTAAGGGTTATTTTTACAATCTCTTTATTATCCGAGGTTTTTTTATACGTGAGTATCTACTGGGACCTCTTTATCATGCACATCTGTGTTTATTAAAAATCTATTTCAAAACATTTTTTCTATTTAATAGAATATAGGTTAAAGTAATTTATACCCTTATTTGACCTTATCTGTTTTCAAAGGAATCTTTCCGCCGTTTTCCAAACAAGGTACTTTATGTCATTTTTGACAAAATTAAGGTTAGAATGTTTTTTTAAATTATACGGCAAGGGCTGTTATTTTCCATCATTATAACATCATCGAAGCTTCCCTTACAAGATTATACGAATATTTTAAAAATTAATGTTTTCTTTTATAATTATCTGACTATTAAATGGTTTCAAAATAGAAATAGGTATTTCTTTCAAATAGTTTTCATTTCATTTATGTCAACATCGTTTGTTGGATTTTAAACTTGTTTTAAGTTTATTTATTGTGATACAAATATTTCATTTTGTATTTATGTTTTTGTGATATATTTGACTATTGATGTATTGTTTTTATACCATTCATGGTTTTTGGTTAATATATTGACATTTCATATGCTAGTTTTAATACGAATATTTATGTTATGTTTCAACCATTTCATACGAGGAATGAATTGGACTTATTATGTGATGGGTGGAGCCCGCTATAGCTCCTCGATGCATCAGTAGGTATCCTGAGATAATTATAAGTGGAATTGGGAAAGGCCTTTCCCAATATGATATGTGGTTTTGGATGAGGCCTAAATCATTTTTAGACGTCTTGGCCGAGGCCTTGAAAAGATGCTTCAGAATGTCTGGAATTATACATTCACTCATTGTGAGAATATTGTTGATGGTTAATGTGGTTATTCGACTAGTAGAATACCCATGAATATGTTTTATTATGGCATTATTTACTCAGTTCATATTTCTAATAAAGTGTTCATGTTTATTATTTGTAAAGGCAAGTGTTTTCAATAATTCACTATGACTAATGTTTATGTTATCACCCACTGTATTTCTTACCCTTATTGAGTGTTTGAGCTCACCCATTTCTTATGTTTCATTTTCCTAGTATATGAAGAAGTTAGTTATGAGTGACTTGCAGGCATAATCTAGGAGTCTTGGATGTTTCTAATCTAATAAATTAGTTTTGTATTTATTTTCAAGTTGTAAATTTGAACTTATGTATGAATCTTGATTCCATTAATAATAAATTGATCACTCTTTTAGGAAATTACCCCTTGTGCTCATGCCAATGCTATATAATAATCCACCAACTCTAGGTAATTGGGGTTAGGGAATTACAGTTGGTATCAGAGAAATTTATGTAGAAACCTTGGAACAAAGGTTTAGAAAAAACTTTATTAGAGAACATTATCCTATGATGGACTTTGAGGATTAGTATAGAAGAACATCCTATAATTTTCGTACTATAGAGATTTTGTGAGTTTTCCAAGAAATACATCCCTATCTAGATACAAGTAGGTAGAGGCAGCTCTGGCACAGATGTACCTAGGGGTAAAACCCGAAAACACTTCTTTGAGCTAAACTCGAATGGGAACAGGTTCACGAAAATAGGCCTTGTTTCACTCTTGGTTACGACACTCCCAGTGGATATACTTAGGATAATTATCATTTTCTTTAATAACCAATATGAAGGGTTTATGAGTATATACTTCCTCAAAGGGAACATTTTTATGATTATGGATTATATCCATAAAAAGTTCAATTTAGGTTTACTGTTTTACAAGTTTGTAATTATGTATTGCGATTTATAAACTAATCTAGTGCATGACATTGTTTAGAAATGGATCCTAGAGGAAGGAATGGAAACCGTATCAATGCACGTAATCCATGTTGGGATTTCCCTCCTACTAAAGATAATTATAGAAGATCTGGTGATGCAACTGGTGCTGACCAGCTTATCACCATATTGGGACAACTCACACAGGTTATGAATAATAACCTTACCCGTATGGAGCACCCTGAACCACAACGCGAAGGATCATTATTAGACCGCTTAATGAGGAAACAAACAAAAAAAATCAATGGGTCTACAAATCCATTTGTAGCTGAACAATGGATAATTTCCTTAGAGAAAATATTTCATGCTTTGGGGAGTTGTGAAAGGGAAAAAGTTTTCATGGCAGTTTATCATCTCACCGGATATGTAGATCAATGGTGGTCATTAATTAAAACAAAAAGGAGGATGATGAAGTACCAATAATTTAATGGAGGGAGTTTAACGAAATTTTCTTGTAAAAATACTTTCCTCGTGACCATCGAGCAGATTTGGAAAGGCAATTTCTGAGTCTGAGGAAAAAAGGGGGTGAGAATGTCGCAAAGTATGAAGCTAACATTACAAGGTTAGAAAGGCATGTTACAAATAATATTTTTAACCCATGAAGTATGATTGACTATTTATTTTATGGTTTAAAACCATTTCTCCATCGAGAATTAGTATCGCAATCCTTCTCATCGTATGAAGATATTGTCTCATGTACAATCAAGATAGAAAATTAATTCTTTATGTCTTACAACTTTAAATAAAAGCAAGAGAAGAAGAGGTCTACTGAACACTATGGTAATGGAAATAAAGAAATAGGGAAGAAGGGAAGAGTTTAATTTCCACCGTGTGATAATTGTGGAAGGAAGCACCCTGGTTCCTGTCAAAAAGGAAAAGGAATATAGTAGAAATGTGGATAGAAAGGCCATATTGCTGGTGATTATAAGGGAAAGATAGAAGATACCAATGTTCAATGATTCAATGGAAGTGATATGGGACATTATGAAAATGAATTTCTTAAGATTTAGGGAAACATACCTCAAAAAGGTCCAAGGGATCAAGGCCAAGATTATGTGATCACTACTGCTGAGGTTGAAGCTCTGAAAGACGTTGTAGTAGGTAATTTAATGGTTTCCTCATGTTTTGAAAATTCTTTATTTGATTCTGGATGATCACATTGTTTCATATCCTCCCAATGTTCTATGAAAATTAGATATTTCCAATTTTATTTAATAAGGGAGTTGTCAGTAACAACTCTTAAGGGAAGTATCACTATAATAAAGGTGTGTGAATCTTTTCCCATTAAGGTATATAAACGTTATTTATCTACTAATCACTTAATCATACCCATGATTGAATTTTATATAATCCTGTGTATGGATTGTATTTTGGACCATGATATGAAAATTAATTTTATGAATAAGGAGGTTACAATTTTCTATGATGATAAGTTGTACCTTATCTTTAGAGCAGAAACATCACAATCTGATTCTTATCTAGATCCTCCCCTAGTAGCTCAACTAAATCCAATTATTGGGGAGGAAGAGAATGAAATAACTATGGGTGAGGAAAGTAATGCTCAAATAGAGGACATACGTAATGTTTAAGAATCTGTTGATGTGTTCAATTGGATTTATATGTACATCCTACAGAATGAGAAATTGTGTTTTCCATTGTTTTAATTCATGGTTTAAGGCCCGTGTCGAAGACCCCTTATAGAATGGACACTGTAAAATTAGTAGAACTAAAGAAACAACCAGAGGAACTAAGTAACAAGGGATGTATTCTCCCTAGTTTTTATCCGTGGGGATCCCATGTTCTTTCTGTAAAGAAGAAAGATGGATCTATGAGGTTGTGCATTGACTATAGGGAGATCAATGCTATAACAATAAAGAACAAGTATCCCCTACCTCGCACTGATAATTTATTTGACCAACATCATGGAGCTCAATATTTTTCAAATATTTTCCTTCGATATGGATATCATCATTTGTGTGTGAAGAATTAAGATATTCCAAAAACGTCATTTCGAACCAGTTATGGGAATTACGAGTTTACCGTAATTCCTTTTGGCCTGATTAATTCACCCTTTGTTTTCATGGATCTAATGAAAAATGTTCTCATGGAATATCTTGATGAATTTGCAGTGGTATTTATTGATTATATCCTAGTATACTCCAAAATATATGAAGATTATGAAAATCACTTGCGCACCATTCTGAAATAACTCAGAAGAAATGAGTTATACGGGAAGTTTAGCAAGTGTGAATTCTGGCTTCAGGAGATTTCTTTTCTTAGTTATATTGTCTCTAAGGGTAGAATCATTGTTGATCCTTTTAAGATGAGAGTAATCCAAGAATTACTAGAACCGATGAGTATAACTAAGGTACATAGTTTTACTGGTTTAGCAGGTAATTATTGTCGTTTCATCCATAATTTTTCCCGATTGGATAACCCATTAACCAAGATCACACGTAAAGGGGTTAAATTTTTTGTGGATGAAAGAGTGTGAATAATGTTTTTAAGAACTGAAGAAAAGATTAGTCAATGATCTTATATTGACTCTAACATAGGGGAATGATGGGTTTTTTAATTACAGAGATGCTTCAAATAAAGGACTTGGTTGTGTCCTTATACAAAATGATACAGTTGTTGCCTATGCATCACGATAGCTAAAAATTAATGAAAAAAACTATCCTACTCATGATCTTGAGTTACCAGCTGAAATTTTCACTTTGAAGATATGAAGACAGCATCTCTATGATGAAAAATGTGAGATATATACCGATCACAAGAGTTTGAAGTTTATTTTCTCACAGAAGGAACTCAACATGAGGCAAATGCGATGGGTTGAACTACTCAAAGATTATGATTTCACTATACACTACCAATCGGGGAAGGAAAATAAGGTGGTAGACGCTTTGAGAAGAAAGGATCATGGAAATAGGAATGAGATAAGAGTTGAAAGAGATCTTATGTACATGGATCTAGTAAAATTGGATATTGGAATATTTATGGAAGGTGAAACATCGATACTTTTTCAAATGGTTGACAAACCATGTTTACTATAAAGGATAAAAAGTTATTAGGTTGATGATGAGGAGATTGAAAATAAAATTAAAGATTTGAATGATGGGAGATAGATCGACTTCGTATGTGAAGATGGAATTTTGAAATTTGGGAAGAGACATTGTGTTCTCGATATACCTAATCTCAAAAGGGAATTTTTAGATGATGCTCATATCTAGAACATCCCTATAGACCCTGGTAGCACTATGATGCATAGATATTTGAATGAACATTATTGGTGGAACAACATGAAGAGGTAGATTTCTGTTTTTTTCAAGATGTATGGTTTGTCAACAAGTAAAATCTATAAGGAAATAGCCTGAAGGAGTCATGAATCCTCTTCCCATACATGAGTGGAAATGGGATAATATTATGACAGACTTTTTCATGGGACTACCAAAGACTCCCAGAAGGAATGATGCAATATGGGTCATTGTTGATCATCTTACCAAGTCATCATATTTTATTACTATAAGAGAAGATTTACCACTTGAATATTTAGAAAGACTATATATTAATGAAGTTTTAAGACATTATGGAGTAACCTTATTGATTTTTTCTGACCATGATCCCTATTTTACATCATGATTCTAGAAAAGTATTCAAAAATCCTTGGATATTGAACTTCATTTGAGCAATTCCTACCACCCTCAAACTGATGGGAAATCATAACTGACTATTCAAACCTTAGAATACATGTTGAGATATTTCTCACAGGACTTTCAAGGTATGTGGGATCTATATTTACATATGGTAGAATTTTACTATAACAATAGCTTCCAGTCAAGTATTTATATGGCACCAAATGAATCATTATACAGAAAAATATATCGCACACCAACCTTTTGGGATGATGTTGGTGAAAGAAAACTCGTAGGCCCAGAACATGTTGAGGAAATTATTGAAAAGGTGAATGTAATCCAAACCCACATCAAAGCAGCTCAAAGTAGGTAGAAGAGTTATACCAATAACGGAACGAAGGATTTGGAATTTCAGGGAGGAGATCATGTTTTCTGGAAGATATCTTCATGGAATAGAATTATATGATTCGGTAAGAAAGGTAAATTGTGTCCCAGGTACATCAAACCTTTCAAAATTCTATAACGAATTGGAGTTGTATCTTATCATTTGACAATGCCTCCAAGTCTCTCCAAAGTTCATGATGTGTTCTACATATCACTGTTGAGAAAATACATGCCTGACCCAACGCATGTACTCACCTATGATTAAATTAGAACTAGAAACCGATATGTCTTATTGTGAAGTGCATGTCAGAATTCTTGATACCAGAGAACAAGTGCTGAGAAACCGGACAACTCGTCCGGAAAAAGTTATATAGAGAAACCATAAGATGGAAGAGGAAACGTGGGAACCCAAGGATCTTGTGATGAATAACCACCCTAATATTTTTATGTAGTAATATTCTAAAAATTTTGAAGATGAAAATATTTTGAGGAGGGGATAATGTAACACCCCATGCTTCAATGGTATGTTTCCCATTGAATAATACAATAGATTGTGTTGTACGCAACTTCGAGTTCAAACACACCACAACCAATCAAACAAGCCATTATGAATAATAATACCAACTTCAAAAAAATTTATAAATTTTATATTACAAAATGGTCTTCATTTTTTGATTCAGAATATCAATATTAGCTTAGGGTGAAATTTTGTTTTTTTTCTGAAAACGTTCAATTTTTGATAAATAGTGAAAAAAGACTGTGTTATTGGTTAAAACCGACTTTTTATTTAAATAATCAGTTATTTTATTTTAATTTATTTTAGGTCAAAATAGATACATAATACATATATATGTTCAACTTAATTCATTGGTGTCATTTTATAATAAGTTTAGATATATAAAATTTTATCGAACTTTTTACCATCTTTTACCCACCTCCTAGGAGCATTTGTAAATTTGTATAAAAATTAATTTTACCGCTTCTGTGAGTTGAATTTCAAAATTCCTAGAGACATGGTTAATATTATTAAGTAAAATGTGGTTCAATAAGAAGAAATTATTTTTTTTGTGAATTGTATCTTTTGACTTTTATTTACCACGATTAAAAGTAAATAGGGTAATTAAGGGTAAAAATGATATCATAATTACCCTTACAGATTTTTTTATTATATTGGATAAGTATAATTCCAAAAAAAAACAACAACATTAGGAATAAAATGTCACGAACCATCCTCGGGGCCCGTGCTATGACTACCCCAAGCCCGCCTTCCATAGGCCAGGGGCTGGCGACTAGCACCAAAGGCGTAAATCCCGATAAAAGGGAAGGCATTGCCTTTATAAAAGTAAACCAACACCATATAGTACACAAAAGAAGTAAGCACAAAGTAAAACTATATGAAAAAGTAAGTGCTGAAAAGAAAGGTGCAGGAAATACATGCCCAAAAGTAAGTACAGTACAACTGAAATTCTAGTACAACATCAATAAAGTAAAGCAGCAACCACTGAGCCATCCTATGGGAATCCAACCTGATGGGTGGGTAAATATGGTCTCCTCAGCATCTAGGATCTGTCTGTCCACTCTGTGTATGTACCGTCGAGTGGTCCTCCTCTAGGTACCATCCAGCTCCACAAGTCTCTACCACGATCCGTGATGTCTGGCGTCTGCATCCAACACAACGTAGTGCGGGCATTGCCCGTGTAGGGGTGAGTAAAACGATACTCAGTAGGGACCCCGAGACCCCTGAAGGTATCCCAGAATCCATGAATGATATTCTACAAAGAAAATATACAATCACAACATATCAACTAACTCTACTTAGGTATATTCCATACATATACCAAAGTCATCAATTCCAGTTCGTCTCCAAAACTCGAGCCCAAGCACAACCCAGTCCACACAAGAAAGAATTCAATCACATCGACGATAATGAATGAAAGTCCAGACTCAGCTCACATAGGTATAAAATTCACAAAGAGGGGTGGAGATGATTGGATGTAGCCTCTGAATCATCTCCTCTGACGAACCCACGTAGGATCCTAGTACAGAAGTCGTCGTTGTCGAACCCATGGAGGATCCAAGTACAGTAATCATCGCTGTCGAACCCAGGGAGGATCGAAGTACAGTAGTCATCGCTGACAAACCCACGGAGTATCCATGTACAGTAGTCATCATTGTCGAACACATGGAGGATCCCAGTATGGTAGTCGTCGCAGTCACCGCCCGCTCTAGGGTTCCCGCACACAACACGCTTGATTCTAGGAGGGTATGCTCCTCGATCCAAGGGGGTTGATAAATAAACTATCACTAATTCTAGATTTTATGTATCCCGAAGTTCCGTCTCGTCAAAAGGAACCCAATGTGATAGAAAACGCGTCAATCGGACGCCCGGTCTTAGAGTTATTAGCATTTTTTGCTACGGGGGCTCGGTTGGAAATACGCTCGTTCCAAACCCGGCCATTTTCCAAAGTTGTCCAAAACACACATAGAGTATCAAAAAAGGACCGCCTCATCGTAAGGGTCCCAGTTCCGTAGATGGAGCATCAATTAGATGCACGGTCTTTATGTTATTCATGTTTAAGTGAGAACGGGTCCGGCCCGTTAAGCCCAATGGGCTGGCGGGTCGGGTCAATCCGGTTGTGGAGGGTCTGACCTGACAGAGGGTTAGCCCGGCCCGGTGAATCGCGCGGCCGGCACAGCATGGCGCGGCCCGGCAGGGTCTGGACCGGCTGGCCGAGCGGTCCGGGGGGGGGAGGGGGGGCGCCCCCTGCTTTCCTGAACCAGTGGCGCCAAGCGGACCCGCCCTCCAATCCGGCCAGCCAAAGCCGGATGGATTCTCCTGCGTGAGCTCACCTCTTGGGCATGCCTCTGTATTCCACACGCGGCGCTAGGTGGCGCCTCGGCCTTCTCCAACCCGGCTGGTCGAGGAGCCGGTCGGTTCACCCGCCGAAGGGGCCCGCGGAATGCGAGACATGGTCCTCCGCAGCGCAGTTCCCTTGTGGCGACGTGGTCTCTTTTGTCCGGCTGGCTTAGCCGGCCAGTTCTTCATTGGCCAAGAGGCCCGCGGTTGCGGGCCTTGAGTCTTCACACGTGACCGCCTACATTCGCCACCACCTCCCTTTGTGAATTAATTAAACAAGAAACGACGGAGGGTCATTATGCCATCTTTTTTAGGCCCGCACCCTCCGCGTTAGGTGGTAACAATCGGCCATAGAAAATCCAAAACTTTTAACGAAGAAGAAGAACAATTTTAATCAATTAAATTTGAACATAAACCCCCAAACTCGCAAAGGACGTCACACGTCGACAAGCTGCAGAAGACGAGCATCATGGAAGATGGCGTCACAGAGAACAGTGTCATCCCGTCAACGTTGGTGGAAGAATCCTTGACGTAGATGATGCTTCTTTTGAGCAGTGTCTTCTTCCTTGTCACAGAGAAGAAGAAAAAAATAAGTCGTGGAGCATTCTTCACCGAGAGAGTATGGCATTCTTCATGGAAGAATAAATCTCTCCTCTAATTCTCCAAGGTTTTCCCAAAATATTTTCCAAGAAAATATTATATTATTCCACTCAATTTTTAAAAGATCTGCCATGCAATTCAAATTATTTCAAAAATGAGATGTACAAATTAATTAATGATGTAATTAATTGGTTGGGGTGGCATATTAAATGGAATGAATGTGATTAACAATTAAGGGAGAAGGTGGAGAGTTATAAGGATTAATAAGGGGTTTCATGGGGGTTTTAAGGGAGTTAAAGGAGAAGTTGAAGGGTTAAGGGTCCGTGCGGGCCCCACCACCATTAGTTATATCCTCCCATGTAAAGTTAGGTGGGGTGTGGGCCCCACCTCCAACTTCTATTTAGAGGACTTAACTACCACTTAAAATAAATTGTAACACAATAATTTATTTAAGTCTTAAAAAATCCCATATTTTTAAATACCAATTATGACAAAACACAACTATGGTAAAGGTACCCCTATGCGAATACTGGCGTTGCGTGTTAATCGATGCCCTCAGATTTCAATTCTGAGCACCGGTAAAAAAGATAGAAAAACCCACTCGTACGTTTACTGAACGTACCCAAAAAAACATTAGAAATTGATTCCGGGCACCCCGGGCCCCAGAATCAAGTGCTGTAAAAAACTGCAGACTCGTAAAATTCCAAAGTATTTATGAAAAGGTTTTCCTTTAAATTTATGAGTCATTACATTACTCCCACAACTGGTATTTATGTCCCCAAAAATCTACAACACACAGTAGAGAAACAAATGGGTGTACTGTACACGTATCTGAGCCTCCTGCTCCCAAGTGCTCTCTTGAAGATTCTCATGCTGCCAGCTAATGCACACCATAGGAATCGACTGCCCATGTAGGACCCGCTCCGGTCGATCCTTGATCTCCACTGGGACCTCCGAGAATGTCGCCTCATCATCGATGTCCAGCTCCTCATGGTTGATGATGTGGGATGAGTCATGGACGTATCTCCTCAGCTGAGATACGTGGAAGACGTCATGCACCTGGTGAAACTGTGGTTGGAGGGCCAGGCGGTATGACTCCTCGCCTACTCTACTGAGGACCTAGAAAGGTCTGATGAAGCGCTGAGATAACATTCCGCCTTGAAAAAATCTATATAGAGCTCTTCGTGGTGAGACCCGTAGGAAAACGTGGTCGACATCCTCAAATTCTAGTGGTCTTTGTCTCTTATCAGCATAAGACTTTTGTCTACACTTTGCAGCCTTCATCCTCTCCCGAATGATCTGCACCTTCTCCATCGTAGCTTAAACCATCTCTGGTCCAACAAGTGTTGACTCCCATGGGTCAGCCCATCACAGAGTTGATCTGCAAGGTCGGCCATACAGTGCCTGGTAAGGTTCCATCCCGATGGTGGAGTGGTATCTGTTGTTCTACGCAAACTCTACCAAGGGTAAGTGATCCATCCAGCTGTGACCAAAGTCAAGGACACATGCACAGAGAATTTCCTCGAGAGTCTGAATGGTCCTCTCTGTCTTTCCATCCATCTAAGGAAGGAAGGCGGTGCTCAAGCGAATCTGTGTCCCGAAAGCCTCCTGTAACCCCTTCCAAGCTGGGAAGTGAAATGAGCATCACGATCGGAAACAAAAGACGATGGAAAACTATGAATCTGTATAATCTCTTGAATGTATTGGTGTCCCAAGATCTCTAATGAGCCCTGCTCTCGGATTGGTAGTATGTGGACTGACTTGGTGAGTCAGTCTGCGACCACCCAGATAGAGTCATGTCCTCTGGATGTACGTGGAAGCCCCGTCACGAAATCCATGGATATCCCATCCCACTTCTACTCTGAAACCTCTAATGGCTGAACCAATCCCGCTGGTATCTGGTGCTTCACCTTAACTTTCTGACAAGTGAGGCATCGTGAGACAAACTCTGCTACACCCTTCTTCATACCCGATCACCAGTGCTATCATCTGAGGTCCTGGTACATCTTCGCCACTCCTGTATGTACCGCTAGAGAGGAAGTGTGAAACTCACTCAACATTTCCTTCTGTAGTGCAACTGATACCATTGTACGTCCCCTGAATAGAATGACATGCTCCCCTCCTTCAAAAAATCCATCGGGTGCCAACCCTGATGATATCTAAGCACGTCATTTCTCACAGTCTGTGTCCCCTCATTATGCCTCTCTAACTTTCTGAAAAAGTAGAGGAGTGATTGTGAGAGACTGAATAAAGGCTTCTCCCTCAATATCCAAAAAGTATATCTACAACTCAGCTTGCTACATCGTCGCCTCTCCTAGCAACTGAATGCTCGATCTTCTTCTTAGTGAAATAGCTACAACGTTCCCCTTCCCATTAGTATAGACTATCTCAAAGTCATATTCCTGGAGGAGCTCGAGCCATCGCCGCTGTCTCAGGTTCTGGTCCTTCTGGGAGAAGATATACCTGAGACTCTGGTGGTCAGAATAGACTGTAAAGCGCTTGCCCATCAGATAGTACTTCCACATCTTCAAGGCGAAGACCACTAATGCTAAATCCAGTTCATGGGTAGCATAGTTCTACTCATGTTGTCTCAACTACTACGAACCATAAGCGATCACCACTGGCTCCTATATTAGGACACACCCAACTCTAGTCCTTGATGTGTCGCAGTACACTACGTACCCAACACCCTTCTCTGGTAGCCTCATGATGTGAGCACTGGTCAACCTATGCCTCAGCTTCTGAAAGCTCTACTGACATCTATCTAACCACACGAAGGGTTTACCCTTCTTCATCAAGGATAAAAGAATTGCTGAAACTCTGGAGAAGTCTGCCACAAATCTTCGACAGTACCTAGCCAGACATAGGAAACTCCGCACCTCCGTCACACTCCTGGGTGGCTCCCAAGAAAGCACTGCCTTGATCTTTGCTGGATCCACTACAACTCCTGCCTCCGACATGATGTGTCCCAGACATTAAACCTATCGAATCCAAAACTGGCACTTCAAGAGATTACCATAAAGCTGGTTCTCTTGGAGTGTATCCACTACAACCCCAAGTTGTTGGCGTGCTCCTCCTTAGTAGTCGAGTATATCAGTATGTCGTTGACGAAGACTACGATAAAACGATCGAGGTAAGGCAGGAAGATCCTATTCATGAGACTCAAGAACACTGCTGGAGCATTGGTTATGCAGAAGGGCATAACCAAGAACTCGTATTGGCCATACTGACACCTAAAAGCCGTCTTCTGTGCATCCTCGTATCGAAATCTGAGCTGGTGATAGCCTGACCTAAGATCTATCTTCGAGAACCATCATAATCCCTTGAGATGATCAAAGAGTTCATCAATCCCCAGGAGTGGGTACTTGTTCTTCACGGTCACCTGATTTAGGCGAAGGAAGTCGACACACAGTTGCAAGATCCCATCCACCTTCTTGGTGAACAGAATCAGAGAAACCCAGGGTGAAACACTGGGTATGATGAATCCCTTCCCCTGCAAGTCCTCTAGCTATACCCGTAGCTCACGGAGCTCGGTGGGAGCCATCCGATATGCTAGAGTAGATATCGGTGCTGTGATAGGGTAAAGATCAACGTAGTAGTCTACCTCTCTACGAGGAGGTAGTCCTGGAACGTCTTCAGGAAAAACATCATCATATTGATCCACCACAACAGGAAAACTCGAACTCCACATGTCAACCGCTCCAAGGATAAGACTAGCCAACTGATGTGTGATCGGCTTCCCTCTCCTCAATGTAAGTCCATCCGGATCTACTAAGGCTCTATTATCACCAGTAAAGGTGAACCTGCTCCCATCTGTACGGACACACTGTACCTTGAGCCTAATACAGTCGATCTTAGCATGGAATGTAGATAACCAGTCTATACCCAGGATGACGTCATAAGGCCTTGACACCGCTACAAGAAGATCACAGCCAAAGCTATTGCCTCCTAGAGTAAGCTCACACTGCCAGCACCAGTGTGTAATCGTCGAGTCTGCTCCGGTAGGAGTCTCTATCCGTAAGGATCGAGCCAACAGCTCCGTCGGAATCTCTGAGCTCTGAACAAGGGCAGCGGTAATAAAATAATGACTCACTCATGTGTCTATTAGTACAGTAGCAAGGGTGGAGTAGACAAAGATAGTACCTAGAATCATCTAAGATGCACTGTGGTTATAGGCCTCAACTTTATGGAGCTGATCCCACCTCTGTCCGCCAACTCCCTGTGGTCGGGGTGGACCTACTGGTGGTGGTGGTGGTAGAACCTCAAAACGTTGTCCACCACCTTCTGCTCGGCCAGCTCCTCTACCTCGTCTGCCTGCTCCCGGCGGACCACCATGGATAAACCTCTGCCTCTACCTCGGAGGTCCCACTATAGTCTGCTGCTAGTCTGCATGGTGGGTTGGGCAGTCACGAGCCATGTGGCCCTTCCCGCCACATGCATATCACTGAATGCCCCTTGTATGTATGGCTCTGTTTCCTGTGCCCCACACATCCGAACCATTATCCCGAGGTCACCCACCTGATGGTCTGGTTCTCTTGGACCACTGAGACATCTATATATACCGACTGTAGAAGACTCTGCTACGTGTCACCCTGTGGTGGGTCTCACTGCTGGTGTCTGCTCAGTGAGAAAAATATCCACCAGAAGAGCTCGCTCCAGCACCCTTGCCTGTGTCGGGATGCTGAGGGGAATCGTCAAAGCTCTGATCTCGTGCCTGAGTCCCTGCTCGAAGGTCTGGGCCCTGAAGAACGGGTCTCATAACATATTCATGGAGTAGCATGAGTGGTCAATAAACCTCGCTGAGTACTGAGCTACCATCATGCTTCCCTGCCTCATATGAAATAACTCGAGGATCTACACCGCACGAAGGGTGGCGGGAACAAACTCCGAGCGGAAGAGACTCTTGAAGTCTGTCCAAAGTAGAGATTCCAAATCATGAACTTGGAGCATCATTCTCCACCATCTACCTACTACTGTGTGTAGAAGACTCGCAGCAAGGATCCCCATAAGATCAGCTAGTGTCCCTACTAATATGAAAACCCAGAAGACAACCTCCATCCAATCCTCAGTTGCCTGTGGGTCCATCTCTCTGTGGAACCTGGGCGGCCTCTGTCATTGAAACTCATGCAACACACTCAGGTGGCGTGAACTCTCTACTAATGGGGATTGTAGTGTTGGTGGCTCAGTGGGTAGTGGTACTTTTGGTGCCTCTGCTGTAATGGGGCCTGGCACTGAGGCCTCGTCGCTCTGTGGGATACCATCTCGCACGTTACTCAGAACCCTAGCTGGCTGCCTTCGTGGAGCCATCCTGAAAAGAAATAGGTGCACCACAGTCAAAATAGTATACCCGGTGAGTAAGCAAAAAGTAATCACAATGAATTTTTTTCAAATTAAACACACACGCAATCAGTGTTTTCGTATGCTGAGTCAGAAATCAGTGGTCAGGGTCTCGGTGTATGGATACTTCGGTCGCCACACCAACACTAGACTCCCTGGACTGAAAACCACACTTAATACTCTTAACAATATTACTTCACAGTAAGATAGATCAGAGTACAATGTTCGGCGGTAGAACCGACTCCTCTGATACCAATTTGTCAAGACTTGTCCTCGGGGCCCGTGCCGTGACTACCCCAAGCCCGCCTTCCATAGACCAGGGGCTGGCGACTAGAACCAAAGGCGTAAATCCTGAAAAAAGGGAAGGCATTGAATTTATGAAAGTAAACCAACACCACAGAGCATGAAACAAATGCAAGAACAAAGTAAAACTGTATACAAAAGTAAGTTCTGAAATGAAAGGGGCCATAAATACAAGCCCAACAGTAACTACAGTACAAATGAAAATCTATTACAAGAGCAGTAAAGTAAAGCAGAAACCACTAAGTTGTCCTCTGGGAATCCCACCTGAAGGGTGGGTATAGATGGTCTCCTCATCCCCTTGGATCCGTCCGTCCGCTCCGTGTACGTCCTGCCGAGTGGTCCTCCTCCGGGTACCATCCAGCTCCACAAGTCTCTACCACGATCAGTGATGTTCATCGTCTGCATTCAACACAACGTATTGCGGGAATTGCCCATGCAGGGGTGAGTATAATGATACTCAGTAGGGACCCCGAGCCCCCTGAAGTTCTCCCAGAATCCAAGAAATATATACTACAAAGAAAAGATACAATCACGAAGTATCAACCAACTCTACATAAGTATATGCCCATACATATGCCTAGGTAATCAATTCCAGTTCAGCTCCAACTCTCGAGCCTAAGCACAACCAAGTCCACATAGTAAAGATGTCAATCACATCGATGATAATGATTGAAAGTCAAGAATTAGCTCACACAAGTATACAATTCACGAAGAAGGGTGGAGATGATTGGATGTAGCCTCTGAATTATCTCCTCCACCGAACCCATGTAGGATCGTAGTACAGAAGTCATCGCTGTCGAACCCACGGAGGATCCAAGTACAGTAATCATCACTTCCAAACCCATAGAGGATCCATGTACAGTAGTCATTGCTGCCGAACCCACGGAGGATCCATGTACAGTTTTCATTGTCATCGAACCCACGGAGGATCCCAGTACGGTAGTCGTCGCAGTCGCAACCAACTCTAGGGTTCCTTCACACAACACGCTCGATTCCGAGAGGGTCCACTCCTGATGACAAGGGATTTGATACATCAACTGTCATGAAGTCCAGAGTTGATGTATCTCTAAGTTCCGTCTCGTCAGAAGGAACCCAATGCGACAGACGGTGCGTCAATCGGATGCTCGGTCTGAGAGTTATTAGCATTTTTGTTCTGGGGGGCCTGGTTGGAAATACGCTCATTCCAAACCCGGATATTTTCCAATATTTCCCAAAACTCACTTAGAGTATCTCAAAAGGACCACCTCGTCATAAGGGTCTCAGTGCCGTAGACGGCGCGTCGATCAGAGATGGGGTCTTTATGTTATTCACGTTTGAGTGAGAACAGACCCGACCCATTAAGCCCAATGTGCTGGTGGGTCAAGTCAACTCGGTTTTGTCGGGTCCGACCTGGTGAATCGTGTGGCCTAGTCCGAGGGGGCGTGGCCCAGCCCGGTGGGGTGCAGCTCGGCGTGGTGCGGCCCGGAACGGCCCAGCACGGCGCGACCCGGCCCAGCAGGGTGCGGCCCGGCTGGCCGAGCGGTCCCCGGGGGGGGGGGGGGGGGGGGCTTTCCCGAACCGGCATCGCCAAGCGGCGCCACCCTCCAATCCGGCCTGCTAAAGCCGGCCCAATTCTCTAGCATGAGCGGCCCGCTTTTCCGCGCCACTGTCTTCCGCACGCGGCGCCAGGCGACGCCGCGACCTTCTCTAACCAGGCCGGTCGACGAGCCGGCCAGTTCACCCACCAAAGCGGCCCGCGAAATGTGGTCTGTGGTCCTCTGCAGCGTGGCGCCACAATTTCTTTGGTCTGGCCGGTTCATCACCATCCGAGTGGCCCGCTGTTGCGGGTCGTGGTTCTTCACACGCGGTCGCATCCATTCGCCACCACATGGCTTTGAAAATTAATTAAACAAGAAACAATGGAGGGTCGTCGGGCCGTGTTTGTTCGGCCCGCACCCTCCACGTTAGGTGGTAACAAACGGCCATATACAATCAAAAACTTTTAACGAAGAACTAGAACAATTTTAATCAATTAAAATTGAACATAAACCCCCTACCTCACAAAGGACGTCGCACGTCGACAAGCTATGGAAGACAAGCATCACTGTAGATGGCGTCGCGAAGAACGGTGTCATCCCGTCAACGTTGGAGGAAGAGTCCTTGATGTAGACGATGCTTCTCGTGAGTGGTGTCTTCTTCCTTGTCGCGAAGAAGAAGAAAGGAGAAGTCATGGAGCATTATTCCCTGAGAGATTATGTTGTTATTCGTGGAATAATAAACCTCTCCTCTAATTCTCCAAATTTTTCCCAAAATATTTTCCAAGAAAATATTATATTAAGCCTCCGAATTTTTAAAAGGTGTGCCATGCAATTAAAATTGTTTCAAAAATGAGATGTGCCAATTAATTAATGATTTAATTTATTGGTTGGGGTGGCATATTCAATGGGTGGAAGGTGATAAATAAATAATGGAGTAGGTGTAGAGTTATGAGTATTAATAAGGGGTTTCATGGGGGTTTAAAGGAGTTAAAGGAGGAGTTGAAGGGTTAAGTGTTCATACGGGCCCCACCAACCTTAGTCATATCCTCCCATGAGATGTTATGTAGGGTGTGGGCCCCACCTCCAACTTCCCTTTGGAGGAATTAACTTCAAATTAAAATAAATTGTAACCCAACAATTTATTTAAGTCCTAACGAATCCCCAAATATTTAACTACCACATACGACAAAACGCAACTGCAGTAATGGTCCCCCTAATGGAATATTGGCGCTGCGGGTTCGTCGATGCCCTCAGATATCAATTCTGAGCACTTGTTCAAAAGATAGAAAATCCTGCATGTACGTTAACTGAACGCACCAGAACAAAACCTCAGAAATTGATTCCGGGCACACCGGGCCTCGGAATCAAGTGTCGTCAGAAACCGCAGGCTCGTAAAATTCAAAAGTATTTAAGAAAAAAAATTCCATTGAAATTTCTAGGTCTTTACATAAAATATAATCATCTTTGTTCCAATTAGATTAGATTAGTACATTAGTTATTATTTTATTTTAAAAAGAGTTAAAAGAGTTAAAATCAATGTTTAATAACTAAACCATTTTTAATATAGTGTTATACTTAAGATAAATTCGACTAAAATATTCCTTAGAAAGATAAAACGATTTCATATAAAATGGTATTTTGTTTATAATTTTTATACATTAAATAATTTAATTTATTTAAGACACAATGATGATGCATTAATTACCTTATTTATGAAATATTAAAATAATTGATATTATAAATACCCAAATAAATGTAAATTGAGTCTTTTGATGAAATAAACGAATTTTATAAAATAATATGACATGTTAGAATTGAGTAAATTAATTTATTTCTAATTAATAAAGTTGTTATGAATTTAAAAAAAATCAATTACTAAATAGTGTCAAAATTGACATAAAAGTGTTTTTAAAACAAATATTATATTATTAATTGATATTCTATTCCTAAAAATATAATGTTCCGCCAAATGACTTAGATACGGTTATATATTTCAATAATTAACTACTTGGGGTTCTCTTGGAAGTTTATATTATGTTTATTAACCATATAATATAAAAATACAACTAGACATGGTAAATGTCAAACTATTTAACTAAGAGTTAAATCTAAAAGATAAGGTTAATATGGTGACCTAAACCTGTCTAAAACCTATTTTTTGAGAGGATTTAGACCCATACCCACATAATCCTCAAAATAATTTATTTTTTAGACATTATAAACC
This sequence comes from Viscum album, assembly GCA_963277665.1. Taxonomy (NCBI): domain Eukaryota; kingdom Viridiplantae; phylum Streptophyta; class Magnoliopsida; order Santalales; family Viscaceae; genus Viscum; species Viscum album. Next base: position 499,699,838 of record OY728133.1, read on the forward strand.
GAATATTAATTTATTAAAAAAATAATATTTCAATATTTTCCTATGGTGCCCTTCACCCCTCTTATAAATGGGCACTTCCCCTTCTCTCAATTTCACACCTCCAATGCCATTTGGATCGGCCAACCCCTACACAAATATCTTTCCAAAAATAATCACTTTATCCTATAGTCATTAATTTTTTCATAAATACAACTTAAAGATCCCTTTTGATCAAATCAAAAGGAAGAACTCGAAGAAGAGGTTAATATTTCATCACCTCTTCCAAGTTATTTTCTTCTTACACTTCCTCATTTTTCGTTGTTTCCATTCTAAAATAATAACTCCAGTATCTCATATATACTATGATGTTATTATAAAAATGGTACAACCATATTCATTATTCTATCCATCATATGAATGACAATGTCACCATACGTGTGTTATACGGTTTACCGTCTCCACGTCGGGGTGTAGTTGTTATTCAATACTTTTATTGGATTGGTGTAATAATGATGTATAATTGATGTAAATAACAAATATTACATGACACCGATTATGTATATATGATATAACATCTATTTACATACTATTTTAATAACAAAAGAATGATATTGTCGCTCGTGCATACGTACGGATTACCGTCTCCATGAACGTGATGAGATTAATTTGTCCATCATAACCATTGAAGAATAATTTTAATTTAATGATTAAAAATAATGTTTAATAACTTAATATAATTCTAGATATAAATAATATAAATCATATACATCACAAACATGACTCATGTAACAAATAATATAAATGAAAATGAATCAGTTAACACCCGAAACGACGATAATACTAAAAGATTATTAACAAAGAATTATTAGAAGATCATATATGATATCATATTAATGTATATGGTTATTTTATTATTTAATAACAATGATTTCACCATTATACGTGAGGTTAACTGACCCTATACCATGTCAAAGTTCAATGTAAGAGTTAATTTCACAATCTCTTTATTAACCAAGGTTGTTTTATACGTGAGTATCTACTGAGACCTCTTTATCATCCACATCCGTATTTATTAAAAATGTATTTCAAATTTTTTTTACTATTTACTAGTATATGGGTTAAATTAATTTATACCCTTATTTGACCTTATATATTTTGAAATGAATCTTTCCGCCATTTTCCAAACAAGGTACTTTATGAACTTTTCGAAAAAATTAAGGTAAGAATGTTTTTTTAACTTATATGGTGGGTGTGGATATTTTTCGTCGTTATAACATCATCAAAGCTTCCCATACAAGATTATAAGAATATTTTTAAAATAAATGTTTTCTTTTATAATTATGTGTCTCTTAATTGGTTTCAAAATATAAAGAGGTATTTCTTTAAAAAAGTTTTCATTTCATCTATGTCAACATCCTTTGTTGGATTTTAAACTTGTTTTAAGTTGATTTATTATGATAAAAATCATCCATATTGTATTGAAGGTTTTGTGATATGTTTGAATGTGGATTTGTTATTTTTATACCATTCATGGTTTATGGTTAAAGTATTTATATTTCGTATGCCATTTTTAATACGAATGTTTATGTTATGTTTCAACTTTTTCAAATGAGGAATGTATTGGACTTAGTATGTTACGGGTGGAGCCCGCTATAGCTCCTCAATGCATCGGTAGGTCTCAAGAGACAATTAGAAATGGAATTGGCCGAGGCCTTTCCCAATTTGATATATGGTTTTGGTCGAGGCCTAAATCATTTTTACATGTGTTGGCCAAGGCCTTGACAAGGTGTTTCAGAATGTCTGGCATTAGACATTCCCTCGTTATGAAAATATTATTTGTGGTTAATGTGGTTATTCGACTAGTAGAATAGTCATGACTTTTTTTATTATGGAATTATTTACCCAGCTTATATTCCTTCCAGAAAGTGTTCATATTTATTATTTGTAAAGGCATGTGTTTTCAATTATTAAGCATGCCTAATGTTTATGTTATCCTCCATTATATTGCTTACCATTACTGAGCGTTTGAGGTCACCCCTTTCTTATGTTTTATTTTACCAGGATATAAAGAAATTAGTTATGAGTGACTTTATGGAATAATCTATGAGTCTTGGATGTTTCTAATAGAATAAATTAGTGTTGTATTTATTTTCAAGTTGTAAAGTTGAACTTATGTATGAATCTTGTTTCCAATAACATTAAACTGATCAGTATTTTGGGATTTGATCACTTCGTGATCATGCCAATACTAGGAAATAATTCACTAACTCTAGGTACATAAGGTAGGGGCCTTACAACATGTATATATCTATACAAATATTATCATAATAGGGGGATAAGAAAGAGGATCAATACTATTATTTCCTTCAAACATTTTTTACTAACGAAACTTGACTGTTTTATTACCAAGGATTAAGGTGTAAATCCACTACCATATCTGAGAAGGAGGAGAAATGGAGAAGGTTTTCACCACCATATATGATAATTAGAGGAAGATATTATTTATATAGGGAAACAAGGGTGAGAATTACAATTGAAGGATTATATGGTTGGAGGAGTTACAGAATCATACTAGAAGAAGCAGAGCTTGGAATTTTCACCAAGGAAGAATAATGGAATTCCATGACATCACATGTAATGGCGTTTCTGATTTTCATAGTGATATTCATTGAATTACTACTAAGGAGCCTCCATGAGTTCAAATGAACATATCTATAATACGTCAATCTACAACAATATGTGATAATTTTTAGCCTCTGTTACAATTAGTTTTCCGTTTAGATCAGTGAGTAAAGGAAGGAGTGCATGTGGCTAGGGGCCTTTGGAGGTAGTGATCAAGCCCAAACCATTGTAAGAGGAGTTACTTTAGTTACAAGTGACCTAACTAAAACCCCACAAGAAATGAGCTTACTGATTTTGGAGCATCAACACATTATCAATTGTATGCTCCTTGTATTAGATCATAGTGTGGAACCATGTAAAAATCCATGTTTCCTAGGAGTTTACATTATTTTACTTTATAAATGACACTATCTCATAAATTGGGTAAGAATTATCATGAGATAAATTCATTAAATAAGTAAGTTAAGCTTCCAAATGATTATAAAATAAATAGTAAAAGTAGTGAACATTACATTTAAGAGGATAAATCCATTAGGTTAGTTAGAGTTTATGTAAAAGTGATAAAATTGAAATATATTTCACACTCATTCACAAATCCCCCCATGTATATCACACCTAACCCCCTTTGGTCCTAACATCTAGTAATCATGGTTTTACAATTAATGATTTATTCCTAGATAAAACATATCTCAACTCACCTCTTTCACTGAGAATGGTGTTAATCCACCACAAGAAGGAAAAAATAAACTTTAAACATCCAATATAAACCCTAAACCTAAAATCACCAAATAAAACTTTGAGTCAATACAACCATAGGTCACAAGGACCTCATTAAGGAATGAAATAAGGAAGATGGGAAAATAAATGGGAATGGATGGTTTGAAGGGACTTACCTTGTATAATGAGATTTAAAATAAAAACTAGAAGACCAAAAATCAAAGGATATGGTAGGGGAGTCACCTAAGGATCTACTCCAATCGAGACACATGAGTATAAAGGGAATATGAACCAAATTTGTGTTTAAAGTTTAGATAGGTAATGTATGAATTTTATAAAATTATATATCTTCCTAGTACATTTCATGGTGTTATGAATTCATCCTGATATGACTACCATAACATCTATCATGGCCACTTCTCTGACATGTAGGTCGAGGTCATGACTAGCTAAAGACCCAAGAACCCATTGTGCTCCTAACACCTAGCCATGATGGGATCCATATGCATTCCAAAACTATAGACATGGGGACTATCTATTTATAGTACAAAACCCACTTCCCTTTGTGTCACCCCACTATCTAGAAATACAAAAACCAATGTGAGGGAGGTAATGGCATGAAATCCAAAATTCATGGTGTATCCTTCTATATTTTTAGACTTCATATTTATTAGGACCCATGAACTCCCGAAAGACTAATAAAATAAGAAAAAAATTATTCCTTGTAAAAAATAATAAAATCATGAGGAAAAGGTTGTGTGTGATAATTCTCCACACAATGTCACTTTCTACCCCTAAGAATTCATAGATTAAATGGTCGACCAATAAAAGGATGATGTTTAACTTCCCCCTCAATTCATTATTTTTTAAAAGGAACACCATGAAAATAGACAACATAATATCTCTGACACAAACTGAAAAAAATCATGTGATTAAACTTAATTACATTCCAAAAAAAACATAAAAAAGTCTAACAATAAATCATTCATTTCACTACCATAAATAATATTTATCTCACTATATCCTCCCAACTTCATCACATTAGGGAAACTATAAAAGACTCAAAATCATATTATAAAAATTATTTAATGTCTAAAAAACAATAAATCATTATAGGGTAGTGTAGGTTCATGTAATCCAAACACCACTACGGGAAAAATAGTTTTTTCTGATGGTCTATTTGTGACGGGATTAATTGTCATCGCAAATAGTTTGTCCCAGAGGTTATTTGTGATGGGGGGTTCGACCTGTCGGAAATAGTTGGTTATTTGCGACGGGATTTGGGGTCCCGTCGCAAAAAGTAAGCCGCTGTTTGCGCGCTAAAACGTGGGATGGTAATTTGCGGTGGGGGAATCCCTCATCGCAAATAGTGCGTCAGTCAGATGGTATTTGTGACAGGAACCGTCGCAAATACCCATCGGTGGTAAATAGGTTATTGCGACGGGATGTTGTACTGTCGCAAAAACCGTGTCGAAAGGCAACTATTTGCAACGGGACCCGTTGCAAACACCCTTTCAACTGCTGATAAAAATTAATGCGGGCAATGATATTTGTGACGGGAAACCCATCACAAATAGTCCCATTGCAACTAATCTAACCTATATATACCCCCACCCATTTTTCCTACTCTTCCCCTAAATTCTCACTTCCTCTCTCTCTCTGGACTCTATTTTTAGAGTGAAAATGTCCCTGAGTTAGTTTTTTTACAAAGAAGTTGTGAAGCTGTCTACATCAACAGGAGATCTAGTTTAAAGGAATTTATATTTTATTTAATTTAGAATTTAATTCAATTATTTATGTTAGTTTTAATTATTGTTGATTAGTTGTAATTAAATTAGATTTAAATTTTTTTGTTATCAGTATTTATTTGTAACAATAAATTGAAATTATTAGTACCAATTTTTAATAATTAGTAACAATTAATAATTCTTAACGATAATTAGTATTCTATATAAATAATTAGCGTTAATTAGTAATTTATAGCTGCAATTTGTAGTTATTGAAAGTAATTAACGTTAATTAGTAATGATTAGGTGTAATTAGTAATAAATAGGGGTAATTAGTAATAATTAGGGCTAATTAGTAACAATTAGCGGTAAATAGTAATAATTAGTAAAAAATAGTAAAAAATAGTAAAAAATAGTAATAAATATGAATGAATAAGAATAATTAGTAATAAATAGAAACAAATAATAATAAATAGGAATAAATAGTTATAAATAATAAATAGGAATAAATAGGAATAAATATGAATAAATAGGAATAAATAAGAATAAATAGGAATAAATAGTAATAAATAGTAATAAATAGTAATAAATAGTAATAAATAGGAATAATTAGTAATAAATAAGAATAAATATAAATAATTAGTAATAAATAGGAATGAATAGAAATAATTATTAATAAATATGAATAAATAGGAATAATTAGGAATAATTAGTAATTAATAAGAATAATTAGTAATAAATTTGAATAATTAGTAATAAATAGGAATAAATAATTAAAAATAATAATAAATAGGAATAATTAGTAATAAATATGAATATTTAGAAATAAATAGTAATAAAAATAAATAATTAGTAATAAATAAGAATAAATAGGAATAAAGAATTATTAATAATGAGTAATAATTAGTAATAAAATGTAATAAATAATAATTAAATGTAATAAATAGGAATAATTTGGAATAATTTGGAATAATTCGTAAAAATTAGAAAAAATTAGAAAAAATTAGTAGTAATTAGTATTAATTAGTAGTAATAAATAATTACTAATAATTATTAATAATTAGTAATAATTAGTAATAATTAGTAATAATTATTAATAAAATATAATAAGTAGAAATAAATAGGAATAATTAGAAATAAATAGGAATAATTAGTATAAATTAGTAATAATTAGGAATAATTAGTAATAATTAGGAATAATTAGGAATAATTAGGAATAATTAGTAATAATTATTAATAATTAGGAATAATTAGTAACAATTAGTAATAATTAGTAGTGATTACTAGTAATTAGTAGTAATTACTAGTAATTAGTAGTAATTATTAATAATTAGTAGTAATTACTAATAATTAGTAGTAAATAGTTATATTTAGTACTAAATAGTACTAAATAGTTCTAAATAGTTACAAATAGTACTAAATAGTAATAAATGGTAATTAATGGTAATAATTAGGAATAATTAAGAATAATTGAGAATAATTAGGAATAATTAGTAATAAATTGTAATAAATAGTAATGAATAGTAATGAATAGTATAAATAGTAATAAATAGTAATAAATAGTAATAACTAAAAATAACTGGTAATAACTAGTAATAACTAGTAATAACTGGTAATAACTAGTATTAACTAGTAGTAATAATTAGTAATAATTAGTAGTAATTAGAAATAATTAGAAATAATTAGTAATAATTAGTAATAAATAAGAATAATTAGTAAAAAATAGTAATAATTAGTAATAATTAGTAATAAATAGTAATAAATAGGAATAATTAGTAATAAATATAAATAATTAGTAATAAATAGGAATAATTAGTAATAAATAGTATTAAATAGTATTAAATTGTAATAAATAAGAATAATTTGGAATAATTAGTAATAAATAGGAATAAATAGGAATAAATAGTAATAAATAAGAATAAATAGTAAATAATAGGAATAATTAGTAACAAATACAAATAAATATGAATGAATAGTAATAAAGAGGAATAAATAGAAATAAATAGGAGTAATTAGAAATAAATAAGGATAATTTGTAATAAATAGAAGTAATTAGTAATAAATAGGAATAATTAGTAATAAATATGAAAAATTAGTAATAAATAGGAATAATTAGTATTAAATAGGAATAATTAGTAATAAATAGGCATAATTAGTAATAAATAGTAATAAATAGTAATAATTAGTAATAATTAGTAATAAATAGTAATAAATTATATTAAATAGTAATAAATAGTAATAAATGGTAATAAATAGTTATAATTAGTAATAAATAGGAATAAATAGGAATAAATAGGAATAAATAAGAATAAATAGGAGCAATTAGTTATAAATTGAAATAAATATGAATAAATATGAATAATTAGTAAAAAATAGTAATAAATAGGAATATTTAGTAATAATTAGTAATTATTAGTAACTATTAGTAATAAATAGCAATAAATAGTAATAATTAGTAATAAATAGTAATAATTAGAAATAATTAGTAATAATTAGAAATAATTAGTAATAAATAGTAATAAATGGTATTAATTAGTAATAAATAGTAATAATTGGTAATAAATTGTGATAAATTGGAATAAATAGGAATAAATAGTAATAAATATTAAGAATTAGTAAGAATTAGTAACAATTAGTAACAATTGGTAACAATTAGTAACAATTAGTAACAATTAGAAACAAATAGTAACAAATAGTAAAAAATAATAACAATTAGTTACCAATAGTAATAAATTGTAACAAATATGAATACTCATTAACAAATAGGAATAGTTAAGAATAGTTAGGAATAGTTAGTAATAGTAATGAATAGTTAGGAATAGTTAAGTATAGTTAGGAATACTTAGGAATACTTAGGAATAATTAGGAATAATTAGAAACAAAATCAATTGTAATAAATTGTAATAAATTATAATAACTTGGCACAATTTCAAGTGGATTGGTGGTACTCCTTTTTCTCGGTGACTCTTCTCCTTTCAAATTTCACTGACTTAAAACATTATAAAAGTATGCTTCTACATATGAATATCCAATCTCATATGCAAGAGTTTGAATATGCATTCGTAGGACCACATTTTTTCATAATGTTTTTAGGCGGTGATAGTTGCAAGAAGATGATTCATTGACGAAAATGAGGATCTTTTGTCTGACGGCTCATTTACTTGCATCTTACTCACAGTAAAATCACAATGAAGAATCTGATCAGACGTACGCTTATATATTCTCGTATGAACAAGAATGATTATGAGTACCACTTAGAAGATTCTTCATTGTGATTTCAGTGTGAGAATTTTTCAAGTAAATGAGCTGACGGACAAAAGAGTCACCGTCAATCTACTGGAAATTGTGTCGCCTATAAATAATGGTAATTATTAATATGTAGTTGTAATTATTTATCTTCTTTTTTTAGATAGGGTTTTTATAATTTCAAATTATTATAAAAAATAATTATTTTATATTTTTTAGAAAAATACGGAATAAGGAAGTCGACAATAGTCATTATTAGATTATCGTGCTTGGATAAATCAGCCTAAAAATCCAAACGGTTCTAGTTTTAATCTTATATATATTGAGGGTGTTGAAGATTTATTAACATTTTAATCATCAAAACTAAAATATGTTTCAGAAGGAACAATTAAATGTCCTTGAAAAATATTTTCTATGAGAATGTTTGACACATTTGACAAGGTTGGGGGAAATCTTTTACAGTTTGTTTTTAACTAGATTATGTTTTTTTGTATCAAATCGGTGAATGCAGTTCCAGAGAAGATAATAATAATTTTATTTTGGATCCATCATGATTTCAAAATTTAGTACATGATGTTGCAGGTTCATCTGTTCAAAAAACTAAAACACAACATGATATTGATTTAACTCCTGAGTTGGCACCATCTAAATTTTATGAGTCTTGAGGTCTGTTTAGAATTCATTATATCCAGGTTGCAAGATACGAAAATTTGAAGCGGTTTCAAAATTTGTGGCTATTAAATCAGATAATGCAATGTCAAATAGTTGTTTTGATCATATATTTTCTTTAATTAAAACAGAGTTACCTGAAGGAAAATTGTTTCTTGCAAATTACTATGAGAGCAAGAGGCTGGTTTGTAATCTAGGCCTTAGTTATCGGAATATTCATTCTTGGGAAAATGATTGCATCTTATATTCTTGTGAAAATAGTCGTTGGATAGTTTTACCACATGTAGAAAATCGAGGTCTAAAGAAGCTCAACCAGGGAAGTCCAAATCAATTCTTGTAAAACAATTGAGATATTTTCCCCTTAAACCTAGGTTGTAGAATTTATTTATGTCTCAGAACACAGTGTTAATGATGTCCTAGAAAAAAACCAAGATTTCAGCCGATAAAATATTGAATCATCAATCTAGTGTTGATTCATCGAGACATTTTGACAATCTTCATTCGTCTTTTTCTTTTGAAGCCCAAAACGTGTGATTGTGTCTTTCTACTGACGGTTTTTGTCAGTTTGGTTCTTATGGTAGTCAGTATTCATGTTGGCCAGTATTTATAACTCCGTATGATTTACATATATCGATTTTGATGAAGGATCCCTATATATTTTTGACCTTATTAATCCGAGGACATCTGAAAAAGAATATTGATATTAATTTGAAACCAAAATTGATGAGTTAAATTCATTTTGCAGTAATGGTGTTAGTACATATGATGTTGATGCAAAAAAAATTCGTATTAAAATCTATATTGATGTGGATTATTAGTGACTTTCCAGCATACAGAATTTTATCTGGCAAGTGTACACATGGTCTGAAATCATGTCCCTACTATATGAAAGACAACAAAGCCTTTATGATCGTCAATGGAAAAAAACCTTTCTCTTTTTACTGTCATCATAGATTTCTTCCAACCGATCATCATTTTATGAGGAAAAAATCTCATTTCCGAAAAGGCACAATTGAAAGGGATGAAACTCCCAAAATGATCTGAGGTACAGAGTTAAAATCAGTTGTATATTCATTACCTCCCATCACATTTGGGCCAACAGTAAACAAACTAAAAATTTATGGCTTTGGGAATGAACATAATTGGATAAAATGGAGCATTTTTTATGATCTTTCATATTGGTCTGATTTATTGGTCCCCTACTTGTTTTATGTCATGCATATTGAGAAGAATTATTTTGATGATTTATTTCATACAGTTTTGGATACACCATGTAAGACCAAAGATACTGTAAAGCATGATTAGATATTGCCCAAATTTGAAGGAGACTAGAAGATGAACTATTTGAAAATTCCATATCACAGAGGTTAATAAAGCCAAAAGTAGATTATACACTTTCCAAAGAGAGTCACATATTCTTTTGTCATTTCATTGTAGATTTGAGACTTATATATAGCTGTGCTTCCAATTTGGGCAGATGTGTTAAGAATGGTCATATTACAAGATTAAAAGGCCATGATTTTCATGTTATAATGGAATGAATTATGCCTATTGGATTCAATGGATTGTTAAATTATATGATTTGGGATTCGTTAATAGACATATCATATTTTTTTGAGGCATTTGTGCAGCAACAACAGACTATGATGGGCTAAGAAAACTGGAAGAAGATGTTTCTATAATTTTATGTAAACAAAAAAAATTCTGTCAGCCTTCTTTGACTCAATGGAACATCTAATATTAAATTTTCCACATGAAGATAAATTTGGAGGTCTATTAAAGTTTCGATGGATGTACCCATTTGAGATATGCCAGTATAAATTGAAGAAAAATGTACCTAATAAAGCACTAGTTGAAGGCTCAATTGCTGAAGCATATTTGCAAGAGGAAATTTCTTTTTTATACTCTCATTATTTTAAATCTAAATATCCCTCAAAACACAAACTCATGGGAAGGAACGAGGGGAATGTTAATGATGAACTGGAAAATCAATTATCAGTTTCTAATCAGCCAAATCTTGGCTTTGGTGGAGTTCATGAACGATGGATTTCAGATGATGAACATCATAGAGCTCATACATATGTTCTTCTAAATTGTGAAGAAATGATATCATTTGTACTATTATTTTTTCTATCACTTATTCTATAAATTATGTTATATTATGTAAATATATTTTATTTTTCAGTTATATGATAAACATATCAAGAAAAAACTTCCACAAAATTACAGTAGCTGCTCTAGAAGAACACAGTCAATAAATTTTTTTTCAATGGTTTCAAAAACTAGTAACATAAATTATTAATGGTTTAATATCAATTTATTTTTTTATATTTTATATTGATAATTGTTTTATAAATTTTTAGGTGCCTCCACATGCCGTTAAAATTGATAAGAAACTGTGTATATTGAGTAACCCACCATCCAAAATGGTTAAATCTTATAATGCATTTATGGTCAATGGTTGTCGATTTCACACATATGCTTATGGGGAATCAAAAAAACAATTAATAATGGAGTTTTCTTGAAAGGATCACATCATAGAGAAACTGAAGTTGACTTTTACGGCATTCTGGATTAAATTATTGAGCGGTGTTATCTAGGAAATAAATATATAACGATGTTTAAATGTTGGTGGTTGGATAATGAGAGAGGCTTGAATTTTCATCCGACTCATGGAATCTACGATATTCAATATAAAAGTTTTCGTACAGTAAATAAACCATTTTTAATGGCTCAACAGGCACATCAAATTTATTACAAAAATTACTATGCTACATCAAAAGACCTAAGTGATTGGAAGAGCATAATAAAAATGAAATCTCGGGAAAATCAGTTTACTCAAACTGAATAAGATTCTGCTGAAGTAGAAGGAATTGAAATTTTTCAAGAGACTACTCAAAATACATCTTTTTCACAAATAGACATGAATATTGATGTTGAAACCGCACAATTAAGGGTCGATGGTGTCAATGATCTTAATGATGTTACAAATGAATTTTAAATGACAAGAGATGATGAAAATGAAATTCATATGGATATTGATGATGCTGAGGAGGAATATAATGACATTGACATCGTCAGATATGAAGATGATGATGAAGGTGAACATTAACACAGTTAAATGCTGGTTATAATCATAACTAAAATATAATTATATATAATAGTAATTTTCAACTATTTTCTAACAATAATAATTTTGTGTTTTAGATGGCCCCTGATCTATTTTGTGAGTTGGAGAAGGCTGAACTACCTTCGGATGAGGGGGATTTGGATTTAGATGGATCCTGACCCTATCCTCGAGCGACGTCCACATCTTGTCTTCGATCCAAACACACAAAGGTATGGTAACCTGTATATTTTTGTTAGCTTTCATTAATTTATATATACATATACTAATTATTTGATTATTTATTCTTTTTTCAATGTTTTTCTCATGTAGATGATGGACAGGGGAGCGTTATCTTTTGCAATTATTTTTCTCAACCATGGATCACATGGGAACCGATTCCTGTTGATATACAGCTCGACATGTTCAATCATTGGATGGTACGTAAATATATAATATTTTTTTGATATATATTTTATTAATAACATTATATTATAAATTATTTTTAGGTTTTATGGTATCTCATCGATGATAGCATGTGTGACGCTATCCACGCGGCATGGGAGGTGTTTATGTGTGACCGTTTCTATCAGTTTTTTTACAATTTGAGAAGGACAGCCATTAAGAAAGAAAGAGTGATAGAATTTGATGATTTGTGTAGAGACCACCTACCAGAGAACATTTCATCTCACATTTGGGATGGATTATGTTTACACTGGTTTGGTGGTGTATTTCAGACGATATCTTCAGTGGGTCGGCAGAACCGGGGGAGACTGGAGGTGACGCTTCGTGCTAGTAGTCGTACATTCAAGAAGCATAGAGAGAAACTGGTAAGTATATTTATTTAAAATATTTTATATAACATTAAATATAAATATTTTATTTTATATTTCTACAGGTAGTCGATCATCCCAATATTACGGAGTACGATATTTATCAGAGGATGTACAGTGATCCAACCACTTGAGAGATTATAGGTAATTGTCAGCATCATATTGTGGTTAGTATTCTTTTTCTCAGTTTGACAATTAACTGCGTATAATATTTTCAGAATTTCAATTTCAAATTGGAATTGAAGGAGTCATATGAGGCTGTGATCTCTTAGACAAAGGCTAGGAGTCCGTACGAGACGACTGATCAGACCAGTTCACACCATTTCAATGAGGCAGCATGGATGCAGGTGACTCAGTATGGCTTTTAGAATGGATGAGTAGTTGGTATCGGCTCTCATGTGACTCCTGGTATTTATTACGGTACTACAATTGTGTCAGCGTCTATATTGAGAGGAGCCCGTGGAGAGGCATCATCTTCCGCCTCACTGTATCAGGAGCAGTTGTAAACTCAGACTGAGCTTATAGAGAGTTTACAGAAGCAGCATGAAGGGATGCATCAGTAGCAGAAACAGTAGCAGTAGCAGTATGAGGAGGATATGTGTTGATGGTAGCAGCAGCAGCAGCACGTGAATGAGATGCGTTAATGGTAGCAGCAACATCATTAGCAGATGGAGTACATGCACCATATGACTTGTAGTTTAAGGGTGGAGTTTACTCCACCATCTCTTATAGCTCCTCCACCTCCTCCAGAAGACTACCCCCATGATTTTTTATGATAAAAACATTTGAATTTATGATTTTTTGTAATATAATCTATTCACAGTTACTACCTTTTATATTTGTGCGAATATTACATAATTTAATTTTTTTTTGTTTTCAATATTTTATTATTTATTATTACTATTATATTTTTTAATGTTTATTTATTTTACTTATAATAATAATAATATTTTATGATTTTTTTTATATTTTTTTGTGAATATTTAGAATTTTCATATTTTTTTAATATTTTGTTATTTTAATTATATAAATATTATTTTTTTCATTAATCACAATTTCATTAAAGATTTTTTTACTTTGATTAGTATTTATGACGGGACCAGTTTTGGTGGGATCCCGTTGCAAATAATTTAAATATTTATTTATAAATATTATTTGCGACGGACCTAGAGCAAAAAGAATTATTTACATATAATGTATATAATCAGAGACTTATTTGCGATGATGAAGTTCCTCATTTCAAAAAAATCATATTTTGCGATGCCGTTTTCTACAACAAGCTATTTGCGACAAGACCCTGTCGCTAAATCTTATTTGCGACAAGATCCCATTTCAAATAACACGTCACAAATACCAAAAATTCCAACAGTGAACCTCACACAAAAATCTTACACCGTTACTTCAAAGATAAGGGTAAAAACTCAAAAAAGAAGATAACATCCATGGTTGTCTTCACACCATTTAATAATTCATTTAAAAATGTCGAGATAAGAGATAGGAAATACCATGGTCGTGGAATCACTATAGCTAGACATGTCTTTAAAAAACACATAAGGGTATAACAATAATGAAATTCCAAGAAACTACACCAGAATTCAACAAGAAAAAACAACATAAAAGAATATACATAGGACCATTGGAGAAAAAACCCTAAAGAAAGAGATTCCACAATTAAAACACAACTCAACAAGAATAAAATGGGTTCTATCCTTGGTTCAATGGTGAAAAAGAGAGTAACTTGGGACCAAACTCTTAGAGAAACCGATAAAACACATTAGTCACCAACCATAGATCAATCTAAGATGGGGGAACACCTATCCTAGTTTCTATAGCAAATAACTAATAATTCCCATGTAAAAACCCTTATGAGAAAAATCTCATCACAAGGATAGCTTCACATAAAAAAGAAAATTCACAACTCATCACTATGGTATAGGAATTTTAAAAATAGTCATTATTCTATAAGAAATAATCATCAGTATACCCGGAGAAATACATCAAACAAGAATTTCCTCATAATCCTTGACTGCACAGGGCATAAAAATAATAATTACTATAATATATAATCCTCACTATCCTAAATTGGATCACAAAAAATAATTATTCTTCTTTAAATATTCCAATTTTAGAACCACAGAAGATTCACCCCTAGATAATGGAAGTAATAATCCTAATGATCATACATAGGGATAGAATTCCTAACTTTTTATCAATTCTATTCCAGAATTCATACTCAAAGTAACAAAAAAAATTATCCTAATCAATTCATGTATCCCAATTCAAATTAAACTGTACAAATATAGACCAAGGGACGAACCTAAATTCCTAAATCCTCCAAAAAATGGACTATAAAACCAACTCTATATTAAAAAACCACCAAATTCATATTAAGAGTTTAAAATGCACTACATAAAATAAAGTGCACATTGAAAAATTTTACCCGCATTGAAAAAAAACCAGTACTTGAAAACACATCCTTATATTTAGAAAACTAAACAAAAATACTCTTTTCAATTATAACCCAAGTTAAACTCCCTCGTCCCCCACTGGGTAGTTTCAAATTTATTATACAATTCCACTTATCTTCCAAAATATTTTCCATGTTCAATAATAAAACCAAACCCTATAAAAAACAACTCATAGAATACAAAATAAAATTGTAAAACATTTTCCAAAATTATATTCTCAATTACTCGTAGAACAAATCAAAAAAATCATTTTTATTCCATTTATAAATAACCAATGATTAAATTTTCAAAACTAATCCTTTAATAATAAAATCATATTTTTACCACAAAACTATAAATAAAATCACTTTCCACATAAACCCCTATATGAAAAAGAATTAGAATAATAGACCCATGTTTTAAAATCATAAAACACCATATAAAAACCCATTTACAATTTCAAAATTTCTTTATTAAAACCATTTTGAAAATACAAACAGCAACTGTTTTTTAAACCATACTTTAAAAAAGTTATTTATTTCAAAATTATGCCCTTAAATTTTAAACAATGGTTTCAACATTTAAAACCATGTTTCTTCTAAAAATAATACACACATCATAAATACTCATCTTAATCCATTTCAATAATTAACACCTAAACTCATGTAAAAAAATAAATTCAACATAATATTTAAAAAAATGGGTTAGTGTATATTCACATATTGATTAAAAGGAATCACAGACTTTGTTACAACTATGTGATTGCTATGGGGATCTTTATATAATCATGAACATGGTATTTTCATGGATCTCTATACCATAAAAGCTAACCAATTTCCCTAATTTATTCTCCTATTTGACACAAAAACATTAAAGATCATCCAAGAAGCCCATATGTATTTAATAAAGGTCAAAAACCATTAATAAAGACCAAAATATGAAAGAGATAACTGAATAAAAAATAAAAAATCCAATACTAATAAACCAACATCCCATGGTAACTTGAGGGTTTGAATGGGAAAGGGCTACTAGAATCTCCCTGCACCCACCTCTTTAGTTCCGACATTCCTATCTATAATCTTCCATTACTCCCCAAATATCATGGTCATGTTAATACTATTTTTCCTATACCAACCTTGGCCACAACTAATTTGGTCACCTAATCCTGAAGTGCATTGTGTTGCATTTGTTGTCAATGAGGCATGAAGTTGTCTTGGAATGAATGGATGTCAAGGAGTCAAGATGTGAATGTCAAAGGATGTGATGGTGATGGTGATGAAGGAGAATGGCCATGGTACACAGATGCATGTCACTTAGGAGATTCACTAAGTGACATAGGAGATGATGGTTGAAACATTCTCCATGCAAATCTGACGATTGTTGAGCTGCTCTATAAGTTCATAGAACTTGTATCTTGATGATACAAAGTCACAACATGATTAGAAGACCATGCATTGTAGTGACAATGCATGAGGAGTTGAAAGGAGTTCCATCCACAACTACTAAGTGGATGATGTGCATTAATGAAGTCCATGCACTATCACTTAGTGCATGTGAATTTGAAGTTGATCCAATTGATCTCTGATTAGATCAATGAAGCACATTGAAGAATTTAAGTGATTCAGGAGCTGAGTTGAAGATGAAGACCCTTCGTAAATTCCATTACAAAGTGATGACTAAATGTTGAAGAAGAATGGAGGAATTCTAATGAAGGAGAAATAATTGAACAAGAGCTCGGTTGATGAAGAACCTTCGGGAATTCGATATCCTAAGTGAAGATCATATGAGAGGAGGATTGATGAATTCCTAAGAAGAAGAGAGAAGAAATGTCTTAGAGGAGAAGGCTTGGAGTGGCTCTTGGCATTTCAAATTATGTATGTGGTTACTTTGTTTTTATACAAAGTACCCTATATTTACTTTGCCAAAAAATTAGGCCACCAAGGAGGCCAGCCTTAAGGGTTCAACCCAAGGCACATGTGGGACCAGGTCACCACGCCCAAGGGGATCCCATGGGGCCAGCCCCCGAGAGGCAGGGGGCCGTGTATAAGCCCCGAGCTACGCGGTGGTGAAGTCCGCGCAGCGCGCGCGCCCGCAGGAGGCATAGTGGGCGCTAGGAGCGCGCCCGCAGGGAGCATAGTGGGCGCAGAGCGCGCCCGCAGAGAGAACCCGGTGCGGGGCGGCACCGGGAGGGGAGAAGTTCAACTGGCCGTTCAAGGGAGCGGCTGGGTAATAAGCCGCGAGAAAACTGGGCGGCGTTTCGATGTGGGACGCGGGATTTTCCCCTGGAAGAGATCCTGGCCGTCCGTCTCATCGCGCGCTTGATCTGCGCCGCACGATCCATCCGCGGCGCCGCGATCCAATCCACGCCGTCAGATGTATTTTGATCGCCCGATCCAACGGCTCCCGGATCATCTCCTTCGTCGAGCTCGAGCCGAAGCCTCCCGCGAAGCCGCCGCTGAACCGGTGCCTCCCGACGACGGAATTTGAGTATCCGGCCACCTCCGATCAAACCGAAGTGTCCATTGTGATCGTCTGTGCCTACTGAAAATAACCATGCAATAAAATAAGCATGCATGCGATGAAAGGAGGATTTCGAGCGAGGCCGAAGCAATCGGAGGTGCGAGGCCATTCGGTGTTCCTGCCTTTGCATGGATAGGGTTTAACGAAGGTCGTGCATGCGTTATAAATCACATGCATGTGGAGGAAACCGAAGGTGAAGGAACCCGCGTGAAATAAAAAGAGGAAAGAAATTAAGATTTGGAAAATCTTGATAACCCGAAACTTTCGGGAGTTCAAAGATTTATCACGCGGAAGTTTTGAGGATTCTCTGCCTATAAAAGGAGAGGCCGAGACCTCATTGTTGCTTGCTGATCCTTTCTTGAAAATCAGAAGAACCGTGAGTGCACCTCTGCCTCGCGAAGTTGAAGCCCCGCGCAACCCATTTGCGCGGCTGTGTTCCTTTTGAGCACTCCTTGCGCGAAAGAAGAAAGGAGGAGGAGGAGATCCCCTGCGCGCCTCTCTTGCGCGACAGGAAGGAGCCGAGCCGCATATTTGCGCGCTCGAGACTCTTGTTCCCTCTCTGCCCGCACCCTTGCGCGGCAGGAGGAAGATCCCGCGGGTGTTGCACTTGTGCGCCCCGCGGAAGGAGGAACTTGCGCGCCTTGCCACTGCACCCTTGTGCGGCTGTTGAAGAAGGAAGAAGCCCGAGGGTATTGCACCCTTGCACACTTGAGCCTGCGCGGCATTTGAAGACAGGAAGAGGGCCACACCTCCTTGCACCTTGCGCGCCTCCTGGAGTTCGGGCAGTGTGTGCACAAGTGCCAAGTGAAGAACCACACTTTGTGTGTGGTGTGAGGTGAAGAAGGAAGGCCGAGGCCTTTGTGCCTTGTGTGCAAAGTGATCAAGAGAAGGCCGTGGCCCTACTGTGTGTGCATTTGAAGAAAAGGCAGTAGCCTTGTGTGGTTGCAAAGAGGAGGAAGGCAAAGCTTGCACTTTGTGTGTGCATTTAAAGAAGGAGGCCGTAGCCCTTATGTGGGTGCACACATTGAAGAACAAATTATAGAATATTATTTGTGTGTGCAAGACAAGTGGAAGTGCCTTTGGATAAGTGTGTGCAAAAGAAGTGGGAGGCCGAGACCACACCATTGTGTGTGTGTAAGATAGTGAAGAAATAAGTCGAGGCCAAGTGTATGCAAGTGGGTGAAGTGAAGACCACACATTTGTGTGTGTGTGCAAACTTGAAGAACCACCTACTGCCCAAATATAAAATGAAGGCGCGCAAGGGGTGCGGCCAACTTCTTTTCTTTTATCGTGCAAGGACTTGGGTGCACAAGCACTCGGGTGTGCAGTATGCAACACCACGAGGCGCGCAAGCCACAAGGGTGCAAAGACACCTTGGGCGCGCAAGCTTCTCCTGCCGCACAAGTATGCGGGCAGGGAGAGCTCTTCCTGTCGCGCAAATAATGCGCACAGGGATCTCCAACCTTCTTGTCGCGCAAAGGAGTTGCGCGCAAGGGACTCAGCCGCGCAAATACCTTGCGCGACAAGAAGGTTGGAGATCCCTGTGCGCATTATTTGCGCGACAGGAAGAGCTCTCCCTGCCCGCATACTTGCGCGGCAGGAGAAGCTTGCGCGCCCAAGGTGTCTTTGCACCCTTGTGGCTTGCGCGCCTCGTGGTGTTGCATACTGCACACCCGAGTGCTTGTGCACCCAAGTCCTTGCACGATAAAAGAAAAGAAGTTGGCCGCACCCCTTGCGCGCCTTCATTTTATATTTGGGCAGTAGGTGGTTCTTCAAGTTTGCACACACACACAAATGTGTGGTCTTCACTTCACCCACTTGCATACACTTGGCCTCGACTTATTTCTTGAAGGAGCCGAGCCGCATACTTGCGCGCTCGAGTCTCTTGCCACCCTCTCTGCCCGCACACTTGCGTGGCAGGAGGAAGGAGCCCGCGGCAGTGTTGCACCCTTGCACACTTGAGCCTTGCACGGCTGCCCCTTGCACCCGAGGCTTGTGCGGCTATTGAAGAAGAAGAGGCCGCACCCCTTGCGCGCCCTTGGTTGAAGCCCGCGGGTGAGACCCTTGCGCGCCTCCTTTGGCATTCAGGAGGAATAGTGGAGGAAGGTCGAGCCCTTGCACCCTTTGAGTGCCAAGTGAAGAAGAAGACACTCTATGGGCAGTAGGTGTGCAAAGCAAGAGAACCCGAGGCCATACCTTGTGTGAAGTGAAAGAACACACCCTTTGGGTGTATGTGCAAACAAGAACAAAGAAGGAAGGCCGTGGCCGTGTGTGTGCATAAGGAGGAAGGCCACCACATTTGTGTGTGTGCAAAATAATAGAAGGCCAAGGCCTTAGTGCCTTGTGTTCACTAAGGGAAGACCACACTTTGTGTGTGTGTTAGAATTGAATAGGCCGTAGCCTTGTGTGGGTGAATTGAAGACCACACCTCATTTGAGTGTGTGTGTGTGTGCAAATTGAAGAGGAACACCCTACGGCCATTTAAGGGTGTGCAACAAGAAGTGTGAAGGCCCAACTCATGTGTGTGCTAAAGTGAAACAATTGTGTGCAAATTAAAGAAGTGGCCGAACCTAGGTGTGTCCACTAAAAGTAAACACACTTAGAAGAAGAAAGAAGTGGAAGACTCACACTAGTGTATAACACACATTTATGTGTGTAATCAAAAGAGAATAAAGTGTGTGAAGAAGTGAGAAGGTGGTGTGTGCTTAAAGATACTACACCCTTTGTGGGTCTACTGCACCAAGAAGAGGAAAGGAGGAGTGCATGCATGCATGCATGCACGTGCACACGTGAACAGTGCTAAATCAGTGGTGTGCAACTGAGACTGAGCCAGACTAAAGTGAAAGATATTGTTTGTCTGAGTTTGCAGTAGATTGAGAAGACCTGATCATCACAAGTGATCAGAGGTACCGAGCAAGGCCAGCAGCCTTTATCCCAGGCTGCTGAAGATACTTGAAGAGCTGAACAAGAAGAAGAGCTACTCGTGTGACTCGAGGAGCCAGGAGAAGACCCCTGTGAGACTCAGGGTGGAGGAAGTCTCCAGTGGGATTCTGGAGCAGGCCAGTGGGACTCTGGTAACACTGTGGGACGCAGTATAAAGACCCTCCTGTGGGACTCAGGAGAGATACGGTGGGAAGCTGTATCGACCATTGTAATACTAACAGATTATAATGGGAGAATCCATGCTGAGAGAGCATGGCAAGGATGTAGGCCTTTGGTGCCGAACCTTGTAAATCCTTGTGTCCTGTGCCTTTTCATTACTGCATTATCCGGGAAAGGTTGAGAGATACAAGAAGAGTGGATCGAGGCTTTAACTAGCCATAGAGGTTTAATTGATTAAGAATCAATTAGTAAAAAGTTTTAAGGGATCACTGATTCACCCCCTCCCCCTCTCAGTGATTCACACTGATCTGGGCACTTCAATTGGTATCAGAGCGAGGCTACCTCTAAAAGATCCAAGAGAGTCTTTATGAAGTGCAGATTTGTGGAAACGAACAACCAGCCTCAAATGGAGATATCTGCCAAGACTCAGAAAAATAAAAAGAAGAAACAGGCCAAGAAGATGAAGAAGAAGGTTGCTGCAATCAGAGAAACTCCTTCTATGGAAAGAAATGTGAAAGTCACATCAGATGACAATTCCTTTTATCATTCTTCTGATGAAGCCTGCTCTAGCTGTGATGAAGATGGAAGAAACAATGATCTTCTAAATGCAATCAAATATCTTCAGAAGAGAGTCCCCAAGGAAGTTGCAATGTTTATAGCTACAAGCCTCCTTGATCTTCAAGAAGAAAAATTACAGCTAGAAGATGAAGCCAATTCTCTCGAAGTCCAATTGGAAAAAAGGGTTGGCATAACCAACACTCTCAGAAAGCTGGTAAATGCCAAAGATGAAACAATATCTCTTTGCAATGAAAGATATGAAGACACTGCTGAAGAATTGCAGAGAAGCCTTTCTGAGAAAGAATTCTTTAAGACTGTGGTCAAAGAAGTTTTCCATGCACTGGAAAAGAGGCACAAAGTGTCAATGGTTGTCAAAGATGCTCAACTAGAAGACAAAGTAAAAAGGGTGAAGGAGCTTGACAACTCATTGCATGAAATGAATAAGGTGCATGAAGACCAGATAAAGCAGCTGGAAGAGAAATGGGAAGAAAGGCTAAGAACTATTGAGGATGAGAAGAACTCCCTCAATATGAAATGCTTAGAACTGGAGGTGATATTGAAAAATCAGCAGTCACCCAAAGCCAAAGACTCCCAGTCAGCTGAAGGGAGAAATGTTGCTACTCAAGTATGCATTGAGCAGGATGATTCTAAAAGAAAGACATCCTCTAGTGAAAGTGCAACAACTTCTAAAAAGAAGGTACCATCCATACCATCTTGTACTCATACTTCTAAAAGTGTTTCTACTAAAAGTGCAGGATGGAAGAATGAATCCAAACAAATATGGATGAAGACAGTAAAGAAGTAGAGCTCTCCTGAAACAACACAACAAATCAAGAAAAGTACCCAACAATCAGAAGGACTGAAGAAGTCAAGATTTGTGGGTCAATGTTGGTGTTGTAACTAGTATGGGCATTGTGCAAAGGATTGTTGGTACAATCCACTGAATGCCAAAGCACAGTGGAAGCCCATGCCAAGGGGGAGCAAGCCAGAGGAAAAGAAGCAACATCCACAGGTCCAGAGACATCTGTTTACTGCTAACAGATTTGGATTACTTGACAACATCTGGGATGATTGCAAAAGTGGTCAAAAAGATACATGTCAATCTCCAACTGTATCCAGAGCTCAAAAGATGAAAAGATCACAGAACCTGGCTCAAAAAGATTCCTTGGGAAGCAAGAAGAAAGTAGAGAATGCTCCCAAGAAGTGTTTGAGAAATGAAGAGAAGTCCTTGGAGTCTGAGTCCAAGAAGGGTGATGCATCCAGAAGGACCACCAAGAAATGCTTCTACTGTGGAAAGAAAGGACACATCATGGACCTTTGTAAAGAATCCATGAAACTAAATAGAAGTAGACTGAACTCCAAAAGACAATCAATCCAGAAGAAGAAGGGATTGATTGAAAATAAGTTGCCTAAGAGAGGTAGCTTAGCAGCATCCACAGAACCATGTGGAACTTCCAGAACTGAGGCCACACTTCCAAATGATTTACTAGTCATATGGCCAAGTCAGTTGCAACTTGCCAAAGATCTACAAAGAGCTGAAGAGGAAGTACTGGCAATTGCTAAAGAAAAAGAGAAGAATAAGATTTCACATGAAGATGGGTTGAGAACCACACCAGCACAATCATCAATGAAGATCAATTGTGCAAGTGTGAAGACTGGTGAAAATGGGACATCTCAGTTGAGAGAATCTTCTCAGCCTTGTTGTTCACATTGATGAACCAAGGAGGTTCCATCTTATTCCCTAATCACTTGTATATACATGTGCTAACATTGCAGGGAATTGAAGATGATGGTCATTCTCAGCTGGAGGATGGTTTGGACAGAACGGAGTGCACCCCTTGAGGGGGAGCAAATCTGAAGAATATGATGTTCTAAAATTAATATCATCTTGAGAAAGTGAAGGTATTCCAATCATTCTTTCATCCCTTGTTTCTTAATTGAGTTTATCTTGTCAATTAAGGGGGAGTATGGATTGAAGACAAATGGATGAAAGGGGGAGCTTTATCATTGCACTGAACTTTCTAATGAGTTTTGTGAAGTATGTGCAGGATTTAGCAATTCATTGGTATATCTGAAAAATTTCAAACCCCTGAAGCATGATCTCACATGTATAGTGAATGTTGGACAACATTGAGTACCTTGGTTACATCACTCTTGTTTTCTACACCGGGTTAGCCCAAGTAGACTTAGAGCTGATTTACTAAAGGTTCATTGCTCAAGTGAACATGTGACATCATCCCTCTTTTAGTTATTTTGAAGAAAATGCTTTTACAAGGGAGGAAGAGATTTGTGAAAGTGAACCACACCACACCTTTGCATTTGATTGCCAATAAGGGGGAGAAAAGATTGGGCACACATATTGACCCATTCATATGTGCTGATGGAGTGTATTGACAACAAATACAAAGGGGGAGATTGAAGTGCATTGTGTTGCATTTGTTGTCAATGAGGCATGAAGTTGTCTTGGAATGAATGGATGTCAAGGAGTCAAGATGTGAATGTCAAAGGATGTGATGGTGATGGTGATGAAGGAGAATGGCCATGGTACACAGATGCATGTCACTTAGGAGATTCACTAAGTGACATAGGAGATGATGGTTGAAACATTCTCCATGCAAATCTGACGATTGTTGAGCTGCTCTATAAGTTCATAGAACTTGTATCCTGATGATACAAAGTCACAACATGATTAGAAGACCATGCATTGTAGTGACAATGCATGAGGAGTTTAAAGGAGTTCCATCCACAACTACTAAGTGGATGATGTGCATTAATGAAGTCCATGCACTATCACTTAGTGCATGTGAATTTGAAGTTGATCCAATTGATCTCTGATTAGATCAATGAATCCCATTGAAGAATTTAAGTGATTCAGGAGCTCAGTTGAAGATGAAGACCCTTCGTAAATTCCATTACAAAGTGATGACTAAATGTTGAAGAAGAATGGAGGAATTCTAATGAAGGAGAAATAATTGAACAAGAGCTCGGTTGATGAAGAACCTTCGGGAATTCGATATCCTAAGTGAAGATCATATGAGAGGAGGATTGATGAATTCCTAAGAAGAAGAGAGAAGAAATGGCTTAGAGGAGAAGGCTTGGAGTGGCTCTTGGCATTTCAAATTATGTATGTGGTTACTTTGTTTTTATACAAAGTACCCTATATTTACTTTGCCAAAAAATTAGGCCACCAAGGAGGCCAGCCTTAAGGGTTCAACCCAAGGCACATGTGGGACCAGGTCACCACGCCCAAGGGGATCCCATGGGGCCAGCCCCCGAGAGGCAGGGGGGCCGTGTATAAGCCCCGAGCTACGTGGTGGTGAAGTCTGCGCAGCGCGCGCGCCCGAAGGCACGCATAGTGGGCGCCAGTGGCGCGCCCGAGTGGCAGGAGTGGGCGCAGAGCGCGCCCGCAGAAGAACTCGGTGCGGGGCGGCACTGAGAGGGGAGGAGATTCAATTGAGGAGTAGCGGGGAGCGGCTGGGTTATAAACCGCGAGAAAACCGCGCCCCGTTTCGATGTGGGACGCGGAAAATTTCCCGGGAGCGAATCTGAGCCGCTCGATTGATCGCGCGCTTGATCTGCGCCGCACATCTGATCCGCGGCGCCGCGATCTGATCCAGGCCGTTCGAGATTATTCAAACGCCCGATCCAACGGCCCAGCGACCGTCTTCTTCCCCGAGCTCGAGTCGAAGCCTCCCGCGAGCCGCCGCATGAACCAGAGCCTCCCGAACGACTGTTTCGAGCTCCCGACCACCTCTGAAGGAAGTAAAGCGTCCATTGAGATCGTCTGGCCACACTGAATACATCCATGCCTTAAAATTGACCTGCATGCACGAAATGGAGAATATGATGTTCGGCCGAGGCAAACCGAAGGTGCCGAGGCTTCGGTGAGTTCGTGCCTTTGCATGAATTAGGCTTCAACAGAGGCCGTGCATGCGTTATAAATCGCATGCACGTGAGGAAAAATAAAATAGATAACCCGCGTGAAACAGAGGAGCAAAATAAATATTTGGAAAGTTTTTAAAGATCCAAAGATCTCGGGATTTCAAGATACAACACGCGGATGATCAAAGGCATTCGTCTGCCTATATAAGGAGAGCCCGAGGCTCTCATTATGTTGCTGATGCGCTGAAATTTTGAGAAGTCCCGTGAGAGCTCTTGAGCCTCGCGAAGAACTGAGCTGCGCGCCTCCTGCGCGGCAGTAAAGCCCGGAGCCATCAGAGGCTCCGTGAAGTTCCTTTTGTGCATCTCTTGCGCGAAAGAAGTGAAGGGGAGTCCCCTGCGCGTATCCCTTGCGCGACAGGAAGGAGCCGAGCCGCATACTTGCGCGCTCGAGTCTCTTGCCACCCTCTCTGCCCGCACACTTGCGTGGCAGGAGGAAGGAGCCCGCGGCAGTGTTGCACCCTTGCACACTTGAGCCTTGCGCGGCTGCCCCTTGCACCCGAGGCTTGTGCAGCTGTTGAAGAATAAGAGGCCGCACCCCTTGCGCGCCCTTGGTTGAAGCCCGCGGGTGAGACCCTTGCGCGCCTCCTTTGGCATTCAGGAGGAATAGTGGAGGAAGGTCGAGCCCTTGCACCCTTTGAGTGCCAAGTGAAGAATAAGACACTCTATGGGCAGTAGGTGTGCAAAGCAAGAGAACCCGAGGCCATACCTTGTGTGAAGTGAAAGAACACACCCTTTGGGTGTATGTGCAAACAAGAACAAAGAAGGAAGGCCGTGGCCGTGTGTGTGCATAAGGAGGAAGGCCACCACATTTGTGTGTGTGCAAAAGAATAGAAGGCCAAGGCCTTAGTGCCTTGTGTGCACTAAGGGAAGACCACACTTTGTGTGTGTGTTAGAATTGAATAGGCCGTAGCCTTGTGTGGGTGAATTGAAGACCACACCTCATTTGAGTGTGTGTGTGTGCAAATTGAAGAGGAACACCCTACGACCATTTAAGGGTGTGCAACAAGAAGTGTGAAGGCCCAACTCATGTGTGTGCTAAAGTGAAACAATTGTGTGCAAATTAAAGAAGTGGCCGAACCTAGGTGTGTGCACTAAAAGTAAACACACTTAGAAGAATAAAGAAGTGGAAGACTCACACTAGTGTATAACACACATTTATGTATGTAATCAAAAGAGAATAAAGTGTGTGAAGAAGTGAGAAGGTGGTGTGTGCTTAAAGATACTACACCCTTTGTGGGTCTACTGCACCAAGAAGAGGAAAGGAGGAGTGCATGCATGCATGCATGCACGTGCACACGTGAACAGTGCTAAATCAGTGGTGTGCAACTGAGACTGAGCCAGACTGAAGTGAAAGATATTGTTTGTCTGAGTTTGCAGTAGATTGAGAAGACCTGATCATCACAAGTGATCAGAGGTACCGAGCAAGGCCAGCAGCCTTTATCCCAGGCTGCTGAAGATACTTGAAGAGCTGAACAAGAAGAAGAGCTACTCGTGTGACTCGAGGAGCCAGGAGAAGACCCCTGTGAGACTCAGGGTGGAGGAAGTCTCCAGTGGGATTCTGGAGCAGGCCAGTGGGACTCTGGTAACACTGTGGGACGCAGTATAAAGACCCTCCTGTGGGACTCAGGAGAGATACGGTGGGAAGCTGTATCGACCATTGTAATACTAACAGATTATAATGGGAGAATCCATGCTGAGAGAGCATGGCAAGGATGTAGGCCTTTGGTGTCGAACCTTGTAAATCCTTGTGTCCTGTGCCTTTTCATTACTGCATTATCCGGGAAAGGTTGAGAGATACAAGAAGAGTGGATCGAGGCTTTAACCAGCCATAGAGGTTTAATTGATTAAGAATCAATTAGTAAAAAGTTTTAAGGGATCACTGATTCACCCCCTCCCCCTCTCAGTGATTCACACTGATCTGGGCACTTCAAATCCTATCTATAGACAGGATTAAAGGGTTTTTAGGATCCCCATAGGCCAGATACTTGTTCCAATGTATGAAATACTACACAATAGGGAATGATTTTACTCAATAAATAACAATAACCACAAAACATCCCCTCATAAGTTCTGCATGAACTCTCTTCACATTAAAGAATCATACGTATAAGAAAAATAATGTTTCTAAATAATTATAACAAAACATACAATAAGCATAATATACAATTCTAAAATAATATATGAATCAGTAGACTTTCCAACTCAAGTTGAGTTGGAGTATAAATATAGAATGATATTATAATGGAATTAAAATTCAAAATAAAAACAAAATTATTACCCAAAATATACACGTCCCAAGTGAAACACATTCACTTACTTCCTCTTTTATACCCAAACCAAAATATTAAATAATTACTACTGTATCCAAGCGATATGAGTTCTAAACCTAAAATATAATAAGCATGATAAAAAACCAATTAAGTACCCTTAAAAATCCCACGGATAAACTTTAAAAATAAATACACTTGATTATAGTTTTGAATAAAAATATAATATAAGTTTCCCACTTTTTTAAAATACCAATCATATAGAATTTTCATTTTAAAACATTCAATTTATAGAAATAAAGTCACATATTTCAATAAAAAAGGGTCTTTTAATTTTTTTAAATAATCGAGCATTTGTTACGAGGAAACATTTATAATTAATTGCTTAAAAAATACCCATATGTAATGAAAATAGTTTGAAGGCCCCATAAAAATAGAAAACATTTTATTTTAATTATATAAGATCTAATTATTATTTAAAAAAATTCAATTGCAATAGAGAAAAATGACAAAAATAAAAACCACAATAAGATTGGGGAAATATAATATAATCATTATTCAACTATCATAGAAAATAAAGGAGACCTAAAAATCATTATGTAGTTATGAACCATCGATCATGGGAACACCTAAGTGATATATTGTAAATTTAGAACAATACTAAAACAAAATCAATCATATTTTTATGCCTTATGCAATCTAAACATCCTAATTTTTTGGTTTTACCCTATTTAGCCAAACTGAGGTGAAAATCACCAAGATAAGTGAAATAAAAAATAAGGGATGGTAGCTAGAGAATAATCACAAAATAGAGTATAATGTGTACCTTTTATAACTGAAAATTTTATTAAATATTTTTTTCAAATAAATTTAATTTCTTTGATAGCTTGCATTACACGTAATACTAAGTTTTAATGAACCTTGATATACTATTAATATTATTAAGACCATTATAAACTAGTCATTAAACATAAATACATGAATATGAATAAATTTTTTTCTAAAATTAATTATAAAGGTTTTAGATAAGAAAATTATATTTACAAATAGGTACTTAATTTTTATTAAGGTTTTATATGCTGTAATGATATATTTTCTAAACAAATTATTTCTTATGGATTTTTGTAAAAAAAAATAATAATAATTTTTGAACATTTTAATGATTTTATTTGAAAAAAATAACTACATATTTATAATTAATATCTCTATATTATCTTAGGGTAAATTTTTATAATTTTTGGAAAAGAATATTTTTTCGGTAAATTTTTAAAAATTCCGCTTTTTATTATAAATTAGATTTTCATTTAAATCATTTTAAAGGTTATTTGTTATTTATAAATGTCTTAAAATTATCCATAGAGAAATTATGTTTTTATTAAACTAATTTATTTCATTTTAATCAAATTGATAAATACATTTTTTGACATTAAACTATTCTATACTTATGAAAAATATCTCATTGAAAACACCTTTTTTCATCGCCTTTGCGGGTTTTATTTTAAATTAAAAATTTCCACTTATGTGAATGGTATTTGAAAATAATGCATTCCATATTTTGAAAAATAATAATTAATACTTTGTAATAATTTTAACATCATTTTTTTCTATAATAATATTAAAAAGATAAAAAATTAATAACCACGATTAAGATTAAACGGTGTTTACCAATTGTTATACTAAACCTATAAGGATTAAAATGACATAAAAACATGTAAATTAATAATTTATATACAT
Source organism: Viscum album (assembly GCA_963277665.1). Classification (NCBI taxonomy): domain Eukaryota; kingdom Viridiplantae; phylum Streptophyta; class Magnoliopsida; order Santalales; family Viscaceae; genus Viscum; species Viscum album. Next base: position 499,729,307 of record OY728133.1, read on the forward strand.
ATTTAGACTATATAACCTATAAAGTTTGATAATTACCCATATTGTATAGCTTTTCATGTTTAAAACATTTATTCACTTCTTTCTTTTCAAACATTCCAACTGTGTCCTCTCTCCCACTTATAAAAGGGAACCCCATCCCCTCTCCTCTACACACTTCAAAAAAACTATTTTTTTCATCAAATATGTGACCAAATATCTTTTTTATTTCCTTCCACACATAATATAGGATTATTTTTATTATTAAAATCTCCTAATAAGGCTTTTGGTGTAAACCTAAAGCGGTTCTACAATGAAGGGGTACAGTCCTTAACAACAAGTTTTCATTTTATTTCTTCCTCTACCCACATAAAATAAAATATATAGATAATTATATAATAAAATAATTATATAACATACACTAATATTTTATTATGTAAATGTAATTACCAATATATATCACCTCTTCTATCAAATGGGATATGAAACTATTGATCATGTGTACGGTGGAGTGTGGCCTCACGAACAGATGTAATTCATTTTCCATCACCGCATATCATAGAAGGATATAATGATGTATTCAACACACACACACATATATATATGACATATATGACATAATTATATTTATTTTATTATAATATCTCATAAAAAATTTTACTTTCAATTGTCTGGGAATACGATAATGTCACTAATGTGTATAATAGGCTACCGCCTAATGAAGTGATGTGATTCGTTTTTCACATACGATTTCCAAAAAAGATAATAAGGGTAAATTTAACAAATATATATGAAATATAAGAAATCATCATTAATATTTAATGGTGATAAATTATTTACCATACTTTCATTCATCTAATCGAGAAAATAAAAACAATGTTAATCTGTACATATGACCTTATGTCTGCATGAAAAGTGTAATTCATTTTCTATATCTTACTTTTGTAGATTAATATAAATACATATGTAGTTAATAAATATTCTAATGGAATAATGGTTACAATTATTTATATTATGGAACCATGATCAATTTAAAAGGACTAAAAAAACTAAAACAAAACATACATGAAAAACAAATTAGGTTTTACTCAAAAAATGATTTTAAGATAGAATTTTTAATAAAAGGTTAATATAAAAATATAGTAAAATCGTATATGTTTTAATAAATATTATATGTTTATAAAATATATTTATAATAATCCAATATTTATTAAAAATGAGGTTTGAATGTGTATGAAGTAAGTTATTATGTAAGCTAAGGGAATTTCATCTTAAATTGTCTTTATTGGGTCATATGTTATGTTAGGCATCTGTCTTCCCTTATGAAGTATATATACAACCAATTTTTTATTTAATATAATGAATTTAATTATTCTAATGATATTTGAAGTCTCATTTAAAGTTAATCATTCATGGGTATTACGACACAAAAGTTACAAAATATGTTTATCAAACTCATTCCTATTTCCATGGGTTATGATATGATGAAATGTTGTAATGTTTATGAAAGTAATTTCTCTTCCATGTGTTATTATATGATGAATGTTTTATAAAACGCATTTATTTTCATGGATTATAATTTGAATAATGTTGTATGATCTCTTGGAACATGTATGTGTGATTTTCATTTTGTGATGGGTTGGACCTATATCTCCCATCAATGCATTGGGTAAATATCAGCATCTTGTGAGATAAATAGGATTATAATGGTGAGTGTACCCTATTTAGTTAGGGTCTTTGTCCAAAATGATAGTCTTGGGAGTGGACCTTGACTACTGTTATGGTTTAGATAGTGAAATCATTCAACTATGATAGTTTTGGAAATGAGCCTTGAATACTAAGTAAACAATTTTCTACGCTTATGTGTATGCCAAAAATCTATGTGTTATACCATTGTTATTCTCCCTTGGATCATTTTATTTGATTCCATTATTATTCTTGTCATATTAATTTCAACTATTTATGAAATGACATATTTTTATGATCTATGTTACGCAAGGTAAGTTTTTCAAATTTAATCTCTTATTCTCATACTTTTATGCTCATGTTATATTGATATCTCTTTTATTTACCCTTAATAGGCATAAGATCTAACCGATTATTATGTTCCCTTTCCCCATGTCATAAATAAAGGTATTTTATATTATATGTCTTTAATGGGTTCTAGTTATAAATAAATGGAGATGATATAGTTCAACCATTAACCAATTAAATTTTAATCTATGTTTCCAAAGGAACTATACCAAAACAATTTATACTTAGACCATTATGTTATGTAATGAGTATTTTTCTATTAAAATTTAATATTTATGTATGATAAGTTAGGTTATTTATAATTGGTATTAGAGTAGGGTTTATTTAAACCTTTTGAAGAAAGGATGACAAAACTTTAGTGATATCCCTTGGCATAAGCCAAATGATAAGTCTATGTATTGGAAAATGACCTAGAATTTTAGTAAAGGATAGAGTGACTGATTTAAAATAAATAAATCCTTGTCTGGATAATACAAGTGGATGTGTCTTTCAAACATATGTACATTGTGGTATTAAATAAAAAAATGACCAATTGGGATATGACTCTATCATCGTATGGTGCATGATAATGGACCATGCTGCACACCTTGTTTAACAACCTCAAGTGATATGTTTTGGAAATTCACAAAATCATTATGAACTATTATGAAGTAATTGAATAAAATATTTCCATGAATAACCTAGGTTAAACCCAAGCTGTCATAGATTGGAAACATGGTGTCGTGGTTTAGAAATTATATAAATTATTTTTCTTGATTGATCACTCTAATCAATAATTTATAATATTCATGCTATCAATTTTTGTTATAGAATTGGAATTAGGATATGATGATAGAGTCATTGTGAAGATGATAAAATATTGAAGTATCTTATTTGATATAAGTTATTTGAATCCACTTATATAATTTATAGTATTTAGTAATGTTAATTCATTTCCTAAATTATTAGATTTTAAATTAGAATAAATAACCCCAAAAGTTATTATGATCACATATCAAGTCTATGATTTTTATGTATTTGAAGTTTGCTGGAATGTGCTTCCCAATAAACCTCATTATTATACCTATCATTGAATTTTGTGTTATCTTAGGCATTTATTTTCATTCTCTACATAATTCCATCATTAAGTAATAAGGAAGGGAATTCAATTATGATATTCTAACCCATCCTATGATCACTAATTAATGGGATGATTGATATGAACATCTAAAGGAGATCAAATCTATTGTATATGTCCTTATTCTAATTCAAAATGGACATTACCTCAGATGGTTTGGGGGAAACTCAACATCATTGATATTCCTTGGGATTTGGAGTTTTTTAATGACTTTCTAGGATATTTTCCTATGATTCCACTAAAACATGACGTTGAGTTCTCAATTGAATGCAAACCTACTACCACAACTATTTCAAATATTTGTGGTAGAATATCCCAAATTGAGTTAAAATTGTTGAATAAGAAACTCTAGGAGAATCGTGAAAAGGTATTTATTCATCCAATTGAGTCACCTTGGGATTCATGTATTATTTTTGTTTATAATAAATATGGATCAATGCCACTCTATATTGATTATCGAGATACAAACAATATCAAAATTAAGAACAAGTATCCCCTACCCTATATTGATGACTTTCAGGATCAAATATATATAAAACAAAATTTTTCCAAGATTGACCATCATTATGTATATAATCAATTGAGGGTTAAGAATGAGTATATACCAAATGAAAAATGCCACAAAAGGCATAAACAATATGAATATATAGTGATTCCATTTTTTCTTACTAAATACCTCTCTATCTTCATATATTTAATGGATATATTATTTAGAGACTACATTGATCAGTTTATGGTAGTATATATATATCTATTATATTATTATATACTAAAATATAAATTAATAGCTTGAATATCACTCGAGAGTTGTATTGCAGACCCTAAGGATTTCAAATTTATATGAAAAATTTACGAATTTTGATTTTTTGAATTAAAAGGATTCATTTTTGGATCATATAATATTAAGGGAGTGTATATCAGGGTTTCAATCAAATAAAAAGGCATGTGAACATTGTACTAGACCAATAATGGTAACTGAGATTTGATATTTTCTTGGTTTGGTTGGATACTATGGATTTTGTTTGGGATTTTCTCATGAATATATAATCCACTCACCAATTTAACTTGTAAGTGAGATTTATCCGTATATATGGATGAATGTGAAGAAAATTTTAAGTAACTTAATAGAATATTAGTCAATTTACCTACCCTTATATTACCATATAGGGGAGAAGGGTTTGTAATATATAGCATTTTATCCAAGAAGGTATTGGGATGCAGTCTAATAAAGAATTAAATTTATATATCTTATGAATCAATATAATTTAAGGTTCATGAAAATAATTTCTGAACTCATTATTTGGAGTTAGCTATTGTACTTTTTGAATTAATGATATATTAGAATTATATTTAGAGAGAAAAGTATTATAAATATACTAATAACGAGATTTTAATGTATATATTCACATAGAATTATTAGAACATGCATCAGAGAATATTTTTCAAGTTGATTAAAGATTATACGTGATCAATACATTTCCACCATGGAAAATACTTTAAGTGGAATGAATAATGATACATTATCCATGATGAGGATCACAAAAGATCCAACAATCCTCGATTTCCAAATTATGGATCTAGAAATCATATAGTAAGGTGATAAATTGTATCTTTCTCAAATGAGTATTAACAATATATAAAGGTGATGAAAAAAGAGGAAACGAAGAATGATCTAGAGGTGTAGAAGAAGGTTGTAAATGTTCTTGAGTTTAATCTTGATTGTGATGGAGTAATAACTTTCATGAACTTTGTTTGTGTCCCCACAATACATTTTTTGAAGGATTTGTTGGATGAGGATAATAGTTATTCCTTATCTATTCAACCTATAAGTAAAATATATATATATATATATATTTGAAATAGTGTTTTGGGTGGAGAAACATAAAGAGAGATATTGTTACAGCCATTACCCATACTAGAATGAAAAAGGTAAAACATCACTATTTAATTTGTCATTAAACTCTTAAAAAATATAAATGGAATAATGCTATATGGGTTGTATTTTATTTCCGTAAAATATAAAAAACTTCATCATTGTAAGAGAATATTTCTATTTATATTAGCATGATAGGATCTACATTAAAAAAGTTTTTCATTTAGTACTATAATCTACTATATCTGATCGGGATCTGATATTTATAGAGATGTTCTACTGAGGTCATCACCAAGAACATTTTATAGAATTGAGTTTCAGCACTACACATAATCCTTATAAAAATGGCCAGTCTAAGAGAACCATTAAAACCCAATATGATATACTGATATAATATTCAATTGATTTGAAAGGTTTTAGGGATCAACACATTCCTCTAGTTGAGCTTTTGTACAACTATAGTTTTTACTTGAGAATTTAGATGTCTCCTTTTGAATCCCTGTATATAAAGAAGTGTATAAATAATACATAATGTAATGGTTTTGAAGAAATAATTATTTTGGGATCTGATCTAACAAAATAAATTTTAGAGAATGTCAGATCCACTTTGTTAGACATAATAGCAGCAAAAATTTGATCGAAAAGTTATTCTTACAATGGCTATCATGATCTAGAATTTGAATTTTGTAACAACGTGTTTTTAGGAATTTCACCAAAGAAGAATATAATGAGATATGAAAAGATGGGAAAACTATTCCTTAAGTATATTATTCTCTTTGAAAATATTGATCATATTCGAACCATATCTTATCACTTAGCTCTTCCACAAAGCACCTCTCACATTCATAATAGGTTTTATGTATCCGTCCTGAAGAAGTATATATCGGATCCATCAAATTTACATTACTCAAATTTCATACCAAAAACACATGATATTTTTTATGAGGAAAAACTGATGGAGATTCTAGCTCTTATATAGAAATATCTATGAAAAAGTACAACTCACGTGGTCAATGTTTTATTACAAAACCACTATCTTGGGGAAGCTACGTTGGAACCTGAGTAAGTAATGAGGTATAAGTATCCTCATTTTCTTACAAAAAAAGTGATGGAACTATGAGGGATGTATTCTTTTTAATATTGGTATAATGTTATACCTTGAGATTTTATGAAATATATTTTTCAAATAAATTTAAATTATCTAATAGCTTGTGTTACATGCAACACTAAGATCGAACGATCTGTGATATAAAATTAATATTTTAACGACCATTATAAAAAATCCGTTAAACTTTGTGGTATTAATAGTAATATGAATTTAAAGAAATAATCACAATGGTTTTATATAAATAAAATATTTTTACAAATAATTAATTAATTTTTATAAATTTCTTTATATTCTTTGAAAATATTTTTTTCACTAAAACATGATTTTTATTTCTTTTTATGAAAAAGATAAAATTTATTTTCTAATCATTTATAAATTGTATTTTAAAAAATTAATTTCATTTTTTGAATCAAATTTTATTAATTAATTAAATGTGGTTATGGTTAAAAAGGTTTTTTTTTCATATTATGTGAATATAATTTCGAAAAATAGATTAAATATTTTTAAAAATGATAATTAGAATTATATAATAATGTTGAATTAATTTTTTCATAATGTTAATAGTAAAAAAAGTAAAAAATAATTAATGTGATTAAGATTAAAACAGGTTTACCGTGGGGTTTAAATAAAAGATATGGGTTAACATGACCTAAACCATCATCCAACTTACATTTTATGGACATATAATGACCTTATAACCTCTAATTTCCATAATTACCCATTTTGGAGACTATTTTCATGTTTAATACATGGTTACACTTTTTTCTCCAAAACTACAAGGTTGTCCTCTCTCCCACTAAAAACGGGCCTCCTCCCATCCTCTTGAAACATTAAAAACCCTATGCTTTGGACAATACCTGAAAATATATATTTCTCAATTCAATACCAATATCCTATAGACTATAGTTTTTTTATTAAACCCTCCTAATAATTATTTTGGAGTAAACATTAAGGGGTACTCCGAAGAAGATGTATAATCCTTAAAAATGCATTTTTTTTTATTTATTAATCAAAACCATTCAAATTATATAAAAAATTCAATATAATCACATAAATATATCCCATATACTTTTATATTATTATTTTATTGTAATTTCATGCATTTATCTTTTATTCCATCAACTGGGAAATGAAAGCGTTGATCATGTGTATGGTAGACTATCACCTCATGAACTGATGTAATTCATTTTCCATTATCACATCTCATGGTTTCATATAATGATGTATTTAACATATTTATATGATATATATAAGATAATTACAATTATTTACATATAATATCAAATATACCTTCTTAATTTTTATTCCATGGCATTACGATAATGTTCCTCGTTTGTACGACGTACTACAACATCACACAACAATGTGGTTTTTTTCACTTATGATTTAGATAGAATGTAAAAAGTGTAAATATTATGAATATATATGAAATAATAATTAATTTAGAAAAGTGATATTTTATTTAACATCCTTAAATTCCCCTCATCGAGAAAATGGAAGCAACACACATGTGCACTTACGGTGTACCGTCTCCATGAACGATGTAACTCATTTTCTATCTCTAAATTATATAGATTATTATAAATTAATATATAATAAATATATATGATAACTATATAATTATCAAATTTCTATAAATTATGTAACCATTATAAGATTAAAATGACCAAAAATACCATGATAAAAAATAAGAAAAATTAAGAATATTTTACACAAAACATGATTTAAACATGGAATTGTTATTAATAGGTAATAAATGGTTATAGGTAAATAATATATAGAATGATAAATATTATTATAGTTTTTAAATATATTTATAATAAACCTATATTTACTATATATGTTTTTATAATGTATACTATGGAATTTGATACTTAAGTTAGGAGAATTTCGGCTTAAATTGTCTTTTTCAGTTCATATGTTATGTTATGAACATAAAATATCTTATGAGTTGTATAAAAATATTACTTGAAATTTTATATTTTGAATTTAATTATTCTCATAATATTAAAAGTATCATTGAATTCGTCTCGGCTTGCCTCAGACTTTCGTAGATCTGCGGATGTGGTGCCTGAATCGCGGTTCGCTGCTGACTCCCGTATGCGGTCGGCGACAGAAATCCCTTCCCGATCTAATGATGTGCGGAACATCTGCCCTCAGTCGAATACAGATCTATTTGCTAGATTTGAAAATTTGCACCAGCCTGCGGATGGAGTGAAGGTAAGCCATGGTGAGGCGCAGATGGCTCTTGATGTGAAGGGGAAGACGGATAGGTTGGCTTCTCTACCGGCTGGTAATTCCCCTCATTCTTATGCTGATGTTTTAAGGAATTTAGCTTCAAGTCCGAGGTTGGATGGTTTTAATTCCTTGGGTATGTTTAAAGAATCATGTAATGGTAGGATCCTCCGTAAGGGCGCCTCTGCTCATGTTGAAGCTGAACCCGTAGCACTTGCTGAGCAGTTGGAAATTGGAAAACACTCTTTGATTGCACGCATTGCTCTACCTAAAGCTCAAAAACCATGGAGGCTTTAGGATTTGAGTAACCGAATTTCTATTTTATGGGGGTTCTCCAATTAGAAATGTGTTTCTCTTGGTCGGGGTTTTTTCCATTGCCTGTTTCCTTCGAATGATTTGAAAGTTCGTGCTTGGAGTATTGGAACCCTACTTTTAAAACCTGGTTGGCTTTACATACATGAATGGTCCTTGGATATTAATGTTTCACATGCATGAAATGCCTTTTCTCATGTTTGGGTTTGCTTGCAGGGCTGAATTGGGTCCTTTGGCATCCGAAGATTTTGCATGACATTTCCACAGCAATAGGGACTCCGATTCGTCTTGACAAGGAGACTGAAGATGTCCGGTTTGGTCATTTTTCTAGGATGTTCGTGGAGGTTGACCTCAGTTCCTCATTAGTTGATAATTTGACTCTTTATACTCCTTGTGATAACATTCAAATTGATGTTGAATATGAGAAGAAACCTCTCTTCTACAATGAATGTATGGCTGTTGGACACTCCTTGGAGACATGTCGGAAGCATGCCTCATGTGTGGAGTGTGGAATGAAGGGTCATCCAGCAAATATCAACCGCAGGAAATCAAAGCCTGGTGGTGATGCAATAAAGGTTCCAGCTTCCTCTATTGCAGATGTGATGACTTCTCGGAAACCTGATTCTCATGAGCCTGATATGAAAGGCAAAGGTCCGTTGGTGGATGTATCTCCGGAGAAAAGTGGCCCCATTGTCCCTCCGGTTGTGGTCCATGACTGTTTGTAGGGTAATGTCTTTGACCAGGATGATGCACACTAAGGTGTTGACTATCATCAGGAAATTCAGAAGCTCTTTCATTCTTCTGAATTGTCTAAGAAATGGTGGAGTGATTTTGAAGTTGAAGGGGAGCGTACCCCTACTCAGGCTTTGGGCAGTGGTGCGTGTGCATCTTTCAAGGATTTGGTCGTGAGTGGTAAGGAAAGGCTGACTTGTGGTGAGGCTATATTGCCTACCACAGTTAAAAGGAAACCAAGGAAGGATTACTCTACAGTTCCGAGGACAGTGACCACTAGGTTATCCTCTATGAAGGCTAAGTAGAATCTCTCTATGGAGCAATTGGAGCGAAGGAAGAAGTATATCAAGTTACTCAAACAATATGATCCCCAATCAGAATGGGAGTCAGCCGATGCAGATGATAGGACCAGGTACGAATGCGATGCTTATGTCTATTCTTTCATGTAACCTCGCCCTCTTTTCCTTGTATGTTTCTGCACATTTCTTTTTATTAATAAATTTTTGGTCCAAGCATGCTTGGATCTGACTTTTGGGTATTATTTAATGGTATTATGATTCAAAAGTTACCAAAGTTGTTAATAGATTTCTATCTCACTTTTAATCATGTGGGACACATGCTTTACACACCGCTTTTTTCTTTTGGGAGGTATATATACTACCCATGAATATATTTTATTACTATTCTCAAGAAAATTATTGGATATAAATATCCATATAATATACTTTCTTTAAATGGGATTAAGAGTCAATTATTACCAAGGTGGTAATGGTTTTATTTTAAAATCTATTTGTTTATTGATATAATTAATGAATATGCATTTTATAATGAAATATTATAATGTATCTCTCAATAAAATCATGAATTTTACCCTCCTATATTTATTTCAACAAAATTCATATGTTCCTTTAATTTTCATCCTTTTATGTACTCGATAGATCGAAATTTTTTTTAATAAAAAACAACATTATTTCACTCTTCAGTCAAAAATACAACTTCTTCCAAGTTTGTATTCTCTAAAAATGTTTTAAAGATATTTTTTAATATTATAAAATAATCTTTTTTAATACTTCTCTACCTAATTTTTAATTTTTACACTTTTTTTAATGGAATATTCTACTTATTTTCCAAATGATGTTCTTTGGAATTTTTACCGAAAATGTAAAAGGAATAACTGTTTTAGCATAACTACATGAAAGTAATTTTTCACCATCATGACCACTCCATAATTTTAAGCTTCACTTACATGTTTCCAAGATTATTTTAAAATAATAATTTTTTCTTTAAAATTACATAAACTGTTATATTTTAAAATCAGTGTTTTTAAAATAAAATAGATATTTTCCTCAAAAAATGTTCCAAGTGATCTCTCAAAATCATTTTCTATATAGTATGATCTACTTTTTTTTGATAATTAAGATTTATTGGGGATATAATAAAATGATAGTATCTTTATTCAATCCTTATGAGGTCTATGTTTATGATGAAAATATTTTTATGAATCATGTTCTGTTTTCCTTGAGTTATAATATAATGAAATGAGGAAATTTTTATGAAAATAATTTTGTTTCCGTGGTTTATTTTAAGATGAAATATTTATGTTACCAATTTAATTTCATGGGTTTTAATATAATGAATTTTTTATGATCTTATGTAACAAAAATATATGATTTTCATTTTATGATGGTTGGGACCAATATCTACATACAATTTATTAGGTAATAATTTTCATCTTATGAGATAAATAGTGTTTGAATGGGAATTAAACCAAATTCAGTAGAAGAATTTTTCCACAATCATAGTATTGGAAGTAAATATTGACTACAATAATGGTCTTCGTATTGAACCCATTCCACTATGATAGTTTTGGAACTAATATTTTACTACTAAGGAAATGATTTTCTATGATTATTTGTATTCTACAAGTATACATCTTATGCCAATGTTATGATATTATAGATCATATTCAATTATTTCATTATTATTAATGTACATTAAACCTCAAATATTTATGCCATGACTTATTTTTTGTAATATATGATATGTAGGGTATAGTTTTCAAAATTTATTCTATCGTTTTCATACCCTAATTCTCATTTTATGTTGATATCTCCATTGATTACCCTTTATAAGGGTTAGAGATCACCCTTTCTTATTTTTTTTCCCTGGGTTATGTGATATAATTCACCTAAAAATAATTTTAATATGTATCAAAGTTTCCAAATGAACTAAAGATAAATTATTCTGATGTTTATTTTTATATTTTAGAAGGAATATAAATATATTAGGATGTAATATTTATTTATGATAATTTCAAGTCTTTATAATACACATACATCCCACAAGCTAGTCATAGTTCCTAATGATTTATAATTTCGAGGTGAGAAATAAAATGATAATAAATAATATATATATAAATAAAGGAAAATAACCATAACCACACCCTCACATATAAGTACTCCTCATAGAAATATCCAATTTCTTTAATAATAATGATATAACATGACTCTTCAAAATAAGGACTATTTAATCAACTTTAAAAAAACACAAGTAATATTCTAAGGGTGTAGTTTTGTAAGAAAATTATCTTTATAGTGTTCAAAGTCATACTTTGATACATCCTTTATAAAAAAATTATAGAATTTATTTTTATAAAATCAAATCTATTATCCTTCATTAAATCATCTCAAATAATCAAAACGTACACAAAAATTTAAATAAACCCAATTACACCTTAAATTTCTATGGAAAAACATGTGAAACCCAATTTTGAAACAAAAATACTTCCATGCCTTTTAAATTACATTGAACAAGACCTTTAGGTAATAAATAGAACACATGGTGTGAAAAGTCATATAAAACATAAATTTAGCCTTTAAAAAGGATAAACCCAAGTATTCAAATTTAAGATAATAAAAACCAAATCCCTTTTAAAATGGTAAACAAAATACCAAATTCTATCATAGGGTGTTCAAAACATGAATTTACCAAGGAATGAATCCACGGTTTTAAAATTAAATATTCATGCAAGAATAAAACTTACCTAAAATTAAAGAATTCCGAAATAAATGTGCTAATACACCACAAGGATGAAAGAATAAATTTTAAATATTCAATATAAAACCTAAAACATTAAATCCCTGATAAAAATAAAGATAGAATGACCTTAGGTCATCAATAACTCTTTAGGGAAATAAATAAGAAGGAGATGGATTAAATAATGTAGTGTAAATGTTTTTGAGGGATTTAACTTGGAAAATAATCATTAAAAAATAAGGTAGAAGAAAAACATTTGAAGGATGTAAGATAAGAGTTTCCTAGTCATCTTCATATCAAAAAACATGAGTGTAAAATGATATTAACCCAATATAGGTTTTAAATAAAGATGATAAAGCTCAAATTTCATAAAATTAAAATTCTATCCATGACATGTCATAGTGTGACATATTCATCATGGTTTTATGGAATTTAAATCCATCACAGTCACAACTATGATTCTCAAGTCACATCTATGACCTTTTGTAGATCCAAGAACCATTATACCCCTCACATATGTTCATTGTGTGACTAAACATGGTTCCATCATGAATGATATTTATTCCAAAATAATAGAATTGGGAGACTAACTAGTTGGAGTGTGACAACCCACCTCATATAAATATGAAAAACTATAGGAATGTCTAACTAGGTGTGATCAATTTTAGTATACAACTAAAGATTAGATGAGTCACCAAATTTCCAAACAGACTAATAAATAGAGGGAAATTTAATGGCATGGATCCATCTTGATCGACCCTTTGCATGTTTTTTAAGCAAGTGGTGCTCATGGTATAAATGGAGTGAGTATGTTGGGGTTAAGAGGAAAAAATCTGGAAGCATGGAGAATACAAGATGTTAAATCATTATACATTTTGTAAATACCCCTTGTAGTGCATCTTTAAATATATTTGTGGCTCAGAATTACCTCAAATCCTATCATTTTTACCAATTCATAGCAATTCAATGGGTCCTGCTTTAGTTTTTATGGATTCCTTACATGAGGATTTATCATTGGGCATCATTCTTTGATCCATAGTGATCTATGGTTCGTTCTTTCTTCATTTTCTATAGGTTTCCCTCTAATCAATCTAATTTACCCCAGTTTATTATTCTCATTCTATGGAAGTTGATCTCCCACAGTTCAAATTGGGTTTTCTTGGGTGTTTATTAGTATAGTTTTGCAACAATGTACTTGGAGGGATGAAATATCTTATGGTAGAGGCGATTAGAGATACATAATGTCGGTATGTTATAATGTAAATAACATCGACTCTTTTGAGGTATAGGATTCATTACTTCTATTTTATTTATGTGCATTCATAAATTAATAATTCTTTATCCCTTTTATAGAAATTTAATAAAACTAATAATATCGAATCAGATTAAGAAAATTGGTTGCAAACATATATTGACTATGTTGTTTCTTTGTACCGCGATTGTTGTTTGCCTCATGATTTTCTAGATAGTCGGATATCTAAGAAAAGATTTGTTAAGATGTTATAATTCTTATAAAATCATATTAAAATTTATAATGAATGAAAATAGGTTATTAATCAAAAATTAATTAGGTTAAGAAAATAAATAATATGCATGTTTGTAATCTGAAGGTTGATGTAATTTGATGATATTTAAATTGATGCGAGTATGCATGTATAATTAAAAGTGATCTTCCATGTGATTAAATGAATTGTCAGATAATGTGAATCATGTTTATGATTATTGTTATTAATAATTGTAAAGGAATGGTACATGATAATGGTTGGATCCTTAGATGCATGCTTAAATTAATAATATAGGTAATTTAATATCATTTCATAACTTTATTCCTTAGGTTTCATATATTTAGAACCTATGAATAATTAAATCTTTAATTCAGGATTGAATAAAAAATAGGTTATTTGGTAAAGAAAATTTCTAGGTCCTGAATTACTTATCTTATTTAGAAGGTTACGTTCTTTATGTTTTGAGTTGTGAGAGATCATTTTATTTATAAAGGTTGGATGAATTGTTTGAGGGCCTAAATTTCTCTATTGGTTGTTCTTTTTTTGTTTCTAGTTTCTTTTATGATGTGCTCTGGATACAAGCCTTGTGATTTGAGACTAGTATGGCTGATCTTGGGATAGATGATGTAATATATGGGTGAGGAGGCATGGATGATGTGGTAGTAGTTGATTCTTGTGAATGCATTATGCACCAGGATATGCATATGGGTGATCGGGATAGAACTAGAGACGATGTAATGAGTTAAATCTCCGATTACCCATTGATGTGATGCTGAGATCTGGGATTCACACTTATGAATCTATATAAAGGGTGAAAACTCGGTAAATGGTTTATTTTCATAATTTTTTTCCATTTCTTTTGGAATTTAGATGTTCTTGTTTTTTGTTTCCTCTTGGTGATAGGTTAACCCATGAGTTTTGTTAGTGTTAGATTTCAAATTTCAAAATAATGTTAATCTTATAAACTATAGAACCAGTTGGGATTTTGCCTAGAGGGAATAAAATTTAATCAGATGATTAATGTAATGTAATTTAATGGGGAAATGTGAATGGTTAATTAATGGATAATTAATTAACTTATGGATGGAAAATAATAAAAAGGAGAAATAATTAATTAATATGATCTTTCAATTATTCATTTCTTGTAGGATATATAGTCTTATCAGTGGAAACCATGAGTCCGATCTATGTTAGATATAGTTGAGTCTAAGACTAGGTTATGAAAAAATTGTGGTTGTGAGATATATTATATCATTTATACTATGTGATCTCATATGCTACCCATCCAATTTCGGTTTGGGATATTAACACTCAGTGGACTCTGGGAGGGTTTTCCACCAAACATCTTGATGGGATGATGGATGGATGACTACCCCCTCTTTCCCCACTCTCTGCTCTAGGTAGTTACTTATTCCAGTATACAAGATAGTTAGTTTTCCCATATATGTGTATAGATGGTTGTGATGGATTATGGTTTCTAAATACACATGTAATACATGATATAGTATCCAAAGGATTAATATAGGTATGAACACTATAGGTTATTATAGATTGAGGTACTTAATCAGTGTATGTGATGTAATGGCTTGAGGTAAAATACTAGATGTTTGATATATGTCATGTAACACCCAGTCCCCATAAGAGAGCCAGTGCATTACTTTATTTCATTGTCATTATTATAAGGAATAAAATCCCAAAGAACCGCATAGTTCAGTATTTCTGGAAAACCAAATTACTCACATGATACCCATTTTACAATGGTAAATAAAAATTAAAACATAATACATATCAGGGACGAATTAATTGCAACCTTGAAACTCATTAAAAGGATTCCTATTAATAAACTGTGGAAAGGATTCATAAAAATGGTGAGTTAAAATACCAAGTAAGGGTATGCATAGTGGAAAAAATAATGAATCAATAAGAACAAATTGAAATGGAATGATAAATAACTGAGAACATATTCCATTAAAATAATTTGATAATGAATAATTAATATGGAATGGTAAATAACAGAAACTCGTTCCATTTAATCAGTAAACTATTAATTAAATGTATCCATAGACATTATCATATGAAAATATCATGGATAATAATAATAAAAAATTATATATCTATAATGGATAGTTTTAATTATTGAATGTCATGTCTGACTAACATAAAAACATATACCATCCAGAACATTCCAAAGAAGGTTTAAAACTCTGGGTAGAAAAACATTTAATTTGGACCACTAATTTGTATCATGAGAACATATAAATGAATTGAGGAGATATATAATATCTCAGGCCACCTGTAACTACCTTTTCAAATCATTCCTCATATTGAGTTATTAATTTAATTAATAAATAATATGCCTTATCAGATATCTGTATTGAATAAAGAATACTGATTTATCAATATTTTCCAAGAAAATGAAATAAATATCATTGTAAAAACCCAATATAAAAATGTTATACGATTTAGGAAATAATAATATCCATCTATCAAGAATTTTGATAATAAATGAAATTTCCAATGAAAAATGATTAAAATAAAGTGATTGGTTCAAGTGAATTTTAACAATCACAAAAGAAAGTTAGATTGCAATGAAATCATTTACCACAAGGTAATTTTCAAGCTAAACCACATGGCAGGGTTAATTCGAAGTTAAACATAAAATATCATGAATTATGATTGAATCTTTCTATTAAAAAACATGCAGTATATACAACACCTTAAAATGAATTGGTGCATAATAACAAATAAGTCTCAATAGAATCTAAATTGATATAAAATCCCTTTACATTGTTCTTCCTTTTGGGTGAACATACATTAAACAAATATATAATATTTTTAATAATATTATGAACTTATAATATAACCATAATCATGTTTATAATCTAATATATTATCTTCCTATAATATTTTATAACCCATTTGTTAACAATCTTCCATTATTATCACTACTTTAGGTGTTAAATACCTATTTTTCGTGTATGTTTTGACATGTTACATATTGTTATTATTAATTATATAATGATTGAATAATATAAATAATTTAATCCATTATTTAAATATTCCTTATATTATTTATTTATTTATTTATAATAATCCACAATATTTGGAGATAATAAATCAAATGCACGGTTCATGGAGATAGTAGGTCGTACGTACGCATGAACGCTACTTCCATTTTGTCAAATTTAGAATAATGAAAAGTAAATTATATATATATTTATATTATTATTATAGTATCATATTTATTTTATTTATGTCACATATTTTATTCAAACCCATTCTTAATACATTCCATGTAAAGTGTGAATGAATCACATCACTTTGAGAAGGAAGTAGTCCACACGTCCCCAAATGATGTTATTGTATTCCAAAAAAATTGAATGAATAAGGTATGAGTAATATTTAAATTCTAGAAGCATAAATATATTATTAATATTATATATAATCTATAAAAACAACCTTATTTACAATACTTAAAGGTGGTAAATGGAAAAACAAATGACATTAATTTGTGAGGCGGTAGTCTGCTGTAAACACGAAAGATGATTGTATATCCCATTTTGCTGGATGTATGTGAAAGTGTAGGTAAATATATTAGAATATAAAATATTTTTATATTTATTATACTTATTTTATTATATAATCATGATATAATAATAATTGACTGGGAGGATATGTAAATGAAACAAAATGGATCGTTGAAGAACATTACATTTTTTTTGGGTTACACCTTTTGGTTTATTTCCAAATACTTATTGGTTGGATATATGACAAAAAGTTAGGGTTATTGTATGAGTAGAGGGATTTTTGTATATTCTTTTGGTAGGTATTCTATGTGAAAAATTTAGTGAGAGGTGTGAATAAGTGGAAGGGTGATTTCCTTTTTATAGTGTATAAAGAGTAGTATTCTTGAATTTTATTGAAAAAGGAATTACAACCACACTTTTTCATGTATATTAGATCAAATAATGAAAAAAATTATATACAATAGAGTATAAGGTATAAATATTTCCATAAAATGGATTTCAGATATGTTTCTTTGTCATTTCCCCTTAATATTAAGGTTTATTCCCTTGTTAAGCTAAAATTTTCCTTAATCGATGATATTAATTTAAATTTCAATCGCTAATAATTTTGGTCAATAAATAAGTTGAAATTATAATAAATTATAAATCATTATTATAAAAAATATTTAATCCATTTTTACAAATTCCAATAACATAAATGGTATAAATTAATTTTAAAATTAATCCCACAAATGTGATGACAATATGGGTTTTTAAATTAAAAAAGGTCAAAAGTTTGATATGTTGTGTATCCAATTTCAATGTGAAATTGATTAAAATGACCTAAATTGGATTAATTTATGATTAATTTATCTAATTTTACTTTAAAATCAATTTTAGATTCAATTAAACAATATATATGAATTGGATGAAAAAACAGTTTTCAATTAAAATTCGGTATCTTTCACTATTCATAAAAAAGTAAAACATATTAAACAAATAAAAAAATCACCCCAAGATAATATTAATATTATTATTTCAAAAATTAATTGTATTTTCACATATTAAATTTATAAAATTTTCAAAATCAACAAGTTCTCTATTAAAAGTTGTAAAATTACTTTTTTAGAAAAATACAATTTTTAAGTATAAAACTGGATTTATTCTTATCATATACCTATAAAATAGATTAAATGAACATAGAAAATATATTATTAAATATATAATATATTTATTTCTTTAATCTCATTCAGAAATAGTAATTAATTTATCTTATAAAAACAAAAATTCTTTTGAAGTAAAAAAGTTGTTCTTTATAAAAACATTTCAAATATATTCAATTGGTATGGATATTAATTTATATTTAATTATAAACCAATGAATTCAAAAATATATTTCCAAAAGTTATTTAATCCTATTAATAACATCAAACTTAATATCAATGTTATACCTTATAATATTAAATAATAACATTTTAATAATATATTATTTCTTGGTAAAACTCGATATTGCGTGTAACGCAAAATGTTGGTCAAATTATCTCTTGCTTGTAACACAAGATAACTGAGTTTTGAATTTATTACAAGCTATAAATTATATTAATTTAAAATATCAAATATATCATAAAGTATCAGGATGTTATATTCTTTTCTACACCTGGTGTTGTGTGTAAAAAAAATATTCTCATTGTTGTGCAAAGCGTAAGTTTAACTTAGTGTTTCGTATAAAGAAAGTTAGAAAAAAAAATTTAAAAGAAAACTATTATAAAGAATTTGGGTGTTACATTCTCACCAGCATAAATAAATAGCATCCCATCAATTAAAATTTTATCTTAGTAGTTTTGGGATAGATATTTGAAAATAATATTGTTGAAAAATACATATCATAAATTGGGTCAATAACATATACTATTAATAACTGTGAAAATGAAATGTGAAGGTCACCAAAAAACAAAGCATTCGAATAGGACAACATCAGTGAAAATAGGGACTTGGAAGAGAAATATAACTATCAAGTTCTAAGGGAGAGTGGTAGAGAACATTTTTAGTTTAAAGTTGATAACCACAACGCCTTAGACCACTATTATGAAAAAGGTCATTAATATCATCAAAAATGTTGATAATAGGACAACATTTTTTGTTTCAAGACCATTTTTCTCGATTTGAAGAATTATTTCAATATATAAGAATATAATTAATTATTCTTACTTGATACATTTCTATAAGCACAATCTTCTACATTGGTCATACTTTGAACTATGTGTACTTCAACTCTTAGCACAAGATGTATCCTTTAGTTAAGTAATAAAATATTATCTAAAACCTCATCTAAAGAACAATTTAAACAATTTCATAAATGGTTAAATTTTTCAAAAGATTCTGATCCAACACTTTAGATTAAAGTTCACTAAATTTCCAAAATTAACTTATCATTAAACATCAATCAACATGATGCATATACTAAATATCACGTCAGTAATATGTGAATACCTACATAATGAATTTTATTGAAACATGGTAATAGCTTTAATTAACATTAAACTTTTTTAGAAACATGAATTCTTCCCTATTCCCTAAGTAAGAAAATCCTCATTGGATATATTCCTTAAATCAAAAAGGGTTCTAAACTCTATCAATTATAGCATAACCACTTTCCAAAAAAATCATTAATTAGTTCCAATGTGTTCAATAATATTCAATTTACTTTATCCATATAAAACATCTCTTTATCTAACATCATTAACTCAAAATTAGAAAAAATTTAAAGCTCTTATTTCCATCAAACATGTATTCTCCAAAAATTTTAGCTTTCTATTAAATCATTTTTCTTTGTACCATTCAACATATGATCTCAAATAATTAATGGAAAAGTATTACAGTACAATTCTTATATATTTCATAAATAATATGTTGAAAACATGTTTAATAAAATATTTATGAAACGTATTTGTTATATCAAAATAGAGAATCAAATTAATCATTTCACTTCTGATGGGTCAATAACATATGGTTAACCTTGATCCCTTATCTTCTTATAAGATATATTCCCTTGATGATTAGGGTATCCATTTTCATAGTTCCCCATATCCTTGCAATTGTAACAATGAATATCTACTTTTTTCTTCTTCCATTTCACTTATTTTTCCTAGTGACCCTTTTCCACACACATATAAAAAACACCAAATCCCTTTATGAATATTTCATTATTATTCATTCCATAGTTATCAGATGTTATAAAATACTTATTTCTCTATATCTTCTTTGACTCATTCCATTTTTCATGTTGTTTAGAAGATCTCTTCTTCTCATGTCATCTTTTGAATATATAGGATCTTGATAATTTATTCTCTATTTTTATCGCACATAAAAATATCTATTTTTATGATTAAGAGGTATTAGAAACCATCACCCTTTGAATAGTTGGCTTAATACCTTCAAATAAGTAGAAAATATTACACTTTGTTCCATGTATGTAATTCCTAGTATACTAGGCTAATCTTATATAGGTATCTTCATAATCTACAACACATTATTCCTACTTTTTATTAAACTATGGACATTATATTCATCCTAGTTTATTTCTCATGAGGGAAATATTTGCCAAATTTTTTTTTCTTAAAAGATTTCCAAATCATGAGTTCTATTTCCACTACCTCTCTAGTATTCTGTATAAATGACCACCATTGATCAAAATTTCCCTTAATATAATACACTAAAATTATAACATTTTCTTTTTCACCACATCCCTATTCTATGAGTGTATTCTCTAGATACTAAATTTTTTTACCTTTCGCCTTTGGTTCAGTAGTTCCACTAAATGATGGGGGACTATATCACATAAATCAATCCAAAATCATATAATATCATTATGTAATAGGTTTATCCAATTAAGAAATGTTATGTGTCATAATTTGATTAATATTGATTAATATATCCATTACTTTCTCCGATATAATACCAGTTATATTTGTTTCCTCATTAGGGAAATGTTGACATTGTTGACGAGTATTGATAATATTCTTCCTTCCATGAACCATTTCTAAACAATTTAATATACTATATTAGATCATAAAATTATGTAACATGATGTATAATCCCAAAAAATAGTGAATCTCTTATCATAAATTGAAAAAAGTTTCCCCTAACTAATCTCATAACAATAAACATGGTTTTAAGGCTATATTTACTTTAAAATCTCCCACAATGGTTTGTAAAAAAAGTATAAATAATCCTAATTGTGTCCCATAAGAGTTTCATACTAGGTGAATAGTAATTATCATTGTCATTTATCATGTTATGGTCAATTCTGGTCTGATACACCTTTTCGGAGTTGTTTCCCCTAGGTTCAGCTGTTCCAAAACCCAGTCCACTTGTAGTATCCAAACGAGGAAGAATTTATAGGAATATCCACATAATATATAACTTAATCTAATTTTAGAATACTATTATATACATATAATCAATGTATACTTTAGTTTTATGTTCATTAATCTATGTTTTTCAAATTATTGTTTCCATGGTTTCTACTAAACCTCCCTTTTACACCAACTATAATGCCCTGACCATAAAAGCCCGAAGCCAGTGCATTAAATTATTACATTATCATGACTATAAGGAATAAAATCCCAAAGGACCGAATAGTTTTTTAGTTTTGGAAACTAGATAACATATATTATACCCATATTACATTGGAAAATAGAAAATAAAACATAATACATAACAGATACTAATAAACTGTATCCTTGAAACCCATTCAAAGGATTCCTCTACATAACTTAGGGAAATGAAACATAATAATGGTCAACACATATTATTATTAAGGGTAACTATAATGGAACCAATAATGAATAAATAAGAATTAACCAACATGGTACGATAAATAACTAAGAAAATATTTCATTTAAATAACTAGATAAGTCATAATGAATATGGAAAGGTAAATAACTGAAACACATTCCATTTAATAAATAAAATAAGAATAAAATGCATCCATATATATTATCATATGAAAACCTCATGTAAATAACAATAATAACTAAAATATCTGTAAAATAAATTCCTAATTATTGGACATCATGTTTGAGTAACATTAAAACATATACCATCAATTCCATTCACATGATGGTTTAAAACTACGGGTTGAAACCCATCTAATTTAGAGAACTTATTTTTATCATGGGAAGTTGGCGATACACCGAGGGGATATATAAAATATTATTCCGACCCATTAATTTATGTCTAAATAATTCCTATTATTGACTAATTTATTTAATTAATAAAAATATTCTTTTCCAAATATTCGTACACAATAAGGAATATGAATTTATCAATCATTCCATAGAAAATAAAATAATTTTTAAAGTAAACACTATATTTAAAAATGGTATATGGTATAGGAAATAATAATATCAATCACTAAAGAACTTGTATATTTAATTAAATTTCCAATGAACATTAATTACAAGAAAGTGACTGTTTCAAGATAAAGTTAACAATCACAAAATAAAGTGATATTGCAAAGATAACTTTTACCTCTTGGTAATTTTCAATATAAACCCATTAGGTGAGATAATTCAAATATATGCTTAAAATAGTATGAATTATGGGTTAATTATGATATTAAAAGAAAAATGGGAACTATATACACCAAATTAAAATAAATTGGTGCATAATAACAAAATAAGTGTCAATGGAATGTAAACTGAGTTGAAATCACATACCTTATGTTTATTTTTGGTTGAACGTATTTTAATATACTATATAATGATTTTAATAATGTTATAAACTTATAAAATAAGTATAATAATATTTATAATGTCATATATTATCTTCCTATAATATATTATTACCTTATTGTTAACAATCATTCATTATTTTCACTATTTCGGGTATTAATTTCCTAGTTTTTCTAGAATGTTTTGACAAGTTACTTGTTATTATTTTTAATTATATCAATATTTAATCATATATATAATATAAAAAATTATTTAAATATCATAAATATCCATTATATATGTATTTATAAAAATCCATAATATTTGGTGATAACAAAACAAATTCACCATTTATGGAGACGGTAGGTCGTACAAACACATGAACTCTACTTCCATTTCATTTTTGTATTTATAGGAATGAAAAATATATGATATAAATTTATATTATAATTATAGTATAATTTTTTTGTCATATATGTCATATATATTTATTAAAACCATTTTAATACATTCCAGGTAAATTTTGGACAAATCATATTGCTTTCAGGTGGGGGCAGTCCACACGTCCACAAACGATGTTATCATATTCCCCCAAAATAGAAAGAATGAAGGTATGAGTTATCTAGGAATTTAATAATAATAAAAAAATTATAAATATCGTGTATATATATTATATAAACTATAAATATATCATTATTTCCAACCTTGAAATGTGGTAAATGGAAAAACAAATGACATCGGTTCATGAGGCAGTGGTCTGCTGTACACACGAACGATGACTGCATGTACCATTTTGAGGGATGTGTGTGAAAGTGTATTTAGAAAAATTATAATAAAAAAATATAATTATACTTAAGATACTAAGGGTATAACTTAATAATGATATAAAAAATAATTGAATGTGTGTAGATGTAAATGAAACTAAAGTGATCATTGAAGAACCTTACCTCTTATTTGGGTAACTCATTTTACATTATACCAAAAGACTTACATGGATGAATTAAAAACCAAAGTGAGGATTCTAGAAGTAGTAGAGGGATTCTGGGAGATTTTTTGGGTAAATTTATTATGAGGCAAATGGATTAATATATGTGAAAATTCGGAGGGGTGAGTGCATTTTTTTAGGGGAGGCAGAGTAACATTCTTGTAAACTTTTGAAAAGGGAATTCCACCCATATTTTTTCCATGTAAAATCAATAAAATAATAAAAATGATATATAAAATGGAGTATAAGTACTAAATATTTCCATCCGATGGATTTTTTATAAGTTTCTAGGTCAGTATGGCCCTTAATTTTAGGGACCACTCCCTTGTTAAACTAAATTTTACCATAATCATTGTAATTAATTTAATAAACATTCACGAATAATTTTGAAAAAAAATAAATTAAAAATATTAGAAAATATAAATTATTATAATTAAAAATATGGAACAGATTTTACCAAATTCCAATCATATAATTGATATTAATTAATTTAAAATTTATCCAGTATACTGGATGATAAATCTAGTTTTTAAAGTAACAATGTTCAAAAGTTTGAAATGTTTTTATATCCAATTTCATTTTAAAATTAAATAAAATAAACAAATTTTGATTTATTAATGTATAATTGATATAATTCAACTTTAAATACAATTAAAAATATAATTTCACCATTTAAAAAAATAGAAGAGAAATCATTTTTAAATTAAAATTCATCATTTTTTAACTATTCATCGAAAAAATGAAACATCCCAGAAAAAATCCAAAAATAATCCCTCATATAATTTTGACATTAAAATATAAAAAATAAATTTTATTTTGACATTTTAAATTTATAAAATTTTCAAAATTATGTTTTAAAATATGTAATTTATTAAATCACGGAAAAATTGTTTTTTAAATAAAATTATTAAGCATAAAAATGGATTTATTCTTATATTAGGCCTATAAATTATATTTGATGAATAAAAAAGTTATATTTAATTTATAATATATATCTAATAAATATAATTTACTAATAGTAATTAATTTATGTTATTAAGACAAAATTCTTTTTAAATCATTAAATAGTTCCTTTTTAAAAGAAATCATATATATTCAATAGTTTTGATATTATTTTATATTTAATTGTAAACCAACGAATTAAAAAAAATATTTCCAAAAATTAGTTAATCATTTTCATAACCACCAATTTTAGGGATAGGTCAGATCTTATTTTAATAAATAATAATACTTGATTAATATATTGTTGTTTGGTAAACCTCGGTCTTGCATGTAACATAAGCTATCGAACAAAGTCGATCAAATGTGTAACATAATCTAACCTACTGTTTCATGAATTAAAAGATATAGAATATATTTTTTAAAAATATTAAATATATCTTAAATATTGGGATATTATATTCATTTATACGCTTGTTGTTTCATTTCAAATAAGTTATTCTCAATGTTGTGTGTTGTGTAAATTTACTATGGTGTTGAGTATAAATAAAGATAACCAAAAAAATTAAATTTATTCTAAAAATAAAAAATTATATAGGCTTAGGGTATTACATGTCATATGGGTTTTGGTGGCTCTTGTGGACTAGTCGGTTACTATATATAGATATGTAATTTGGTATTACATGATGATGAGAAGCACAAGGTTGCTGATGTGATGCCTTTTCCATGTGTTTTTTGGTGGGCTTAATTTTGGAGACAGATGGAATAGGATGTGTGTTATTGGGGAAGCGTGGAAAACTAATGGGAGATTAAGATAGGGGTACCCTTGATGTTTTATTACTATATTATATGATATATTGTATGTGATACACGGTGATATTTATCCAGGGTAAGATTTGCAACATTGTATACCAGTTTAATAGATGAGTTAGTTTCACTATTGTTCACTATGCTTTAGCATGATTTCTTCATCATTTTTATGTAATGATTTATAGAGTATATTACTTAGTATGCTATTATTATCACTCTACATATATTGAAACTATTGTTTTGGATAACCAGAGTAGTTTTGAGATTATGCTAGATATTACTAGCCCATGGTTTTGTGGGAGTTATTCAGGACTTGTGGTCACTATTTTCGTTACCTTTTTGGTTCTTGTAGTTTCATTTTTTATATGATGTGTACTCTATGAAATTGCAAGATATCTCTTTGAGTTCATTAATATATATGTTTGAGTAGTTGTTTCTATTTTTCTTATCTCCCTCTTCCATATGTTTCTCTTATAGGGTAATGCCTCCCATATGCATATTTATTTTAACTGTAGTGTTAGTCACCTACTTGAGGCCTCGTGGAGGCGTGAATTGGGAATTCCTTATCTCTCTCCCCTCATTGTAATATCTTTGTGGGGATGGTCATGAAATAGTGGTATCAAAGGTTTGGGTTGAGAGATAGAGTAGAATTTGGATTTAGGAATAGGTGGGATTGGATGGGTTAGTAGGGAAATGGGTTCAACTAAGTTTAGAAAGAAATGTAAAAAAGGGATATTGGATGATACATAGGTATTTTTTCCCATTTTAACCTGATGAATGGACCTTTAGGTTCACTAATCCAACTAATTAAATTAATACTAGTTCTAGGGTAGATACCTAGGGAAGGACAATGCATCATTCTTCTTTGTGCCTGTGTTTGAAATGGGTAGACCTTGGGATAGGTTAGAAACCCACCAATAAAAAAATAATCACTAATTATTATTAAGTATTTGATATTCAAAGATTATGAGATCTAGTAGTTTTTTCATCTTGAAGGAATGTATCTAGTTCATTTTCCTTTTTAGGTTCATTCTGAAGATGTTTAGATGGATGTTTCATACGATTGTTCAATAGTAGAGGTCGACGATGACCACACATGGTAGAGGAGAGTACAATAGTTTTTGAACAAGAGTCTGTTGAAGAATGAGAGTTCCATTTCAGATGAATTCAAAAAACACACATTTGATAAGGGTAAAATATCATTCAGTTAGATCTTTGCTTAGAATGAGAAATGCGTTCTGTTAGCTATTATGATTGTGAATGGGGAAGTGAGACAGTGGCAGTTATTGTTCTTTGGGGATTGAGAGGAGTCAGGAATTTCATGGGACATGTTTTGAGACCACTTCTGAGTAGAGTTCATTTATTTTACCATGAAGGTGGACAGTTGCTACGATATTATTACACTTAGTTAGGAAAGATTCAGTTTGTAAATGCATGGGATCTTTTTTAGGATCCTTTTTTGATTTGATTCATAATTATTTCCGATGAGCAGGCAAGGGTGTGGAATTTTGAGGAAGATTTTCCTCCAGTGATCCAAATCTAGTTTAACATATTTATATTGAAGACGTATCTCTAGGAATAACAAGGCAAGATTTTATCAAGGAGACTCTATCCATAATTGGATAATCATGATAGAGGATTCATCAGGATTCCTCAAAAAGTAGAGTTCTGGTCTGGGGTTTCCAATTTTTAGGAAATAGTAGTATTCAATCAGCTAGGAGTAGGTATTAACCCGCATCATCTTGTTTTTATAAGGGAGGAAAAACTTCTACTTATACCAAGGGATAATACATGTGTATTATTTTTTGTGGATGACTTCATTAGTGGTGAGAGTGACTGAACTTTCTGATCATTCAGCAAGCCCCTGGTGTTCCACTTCGGGTTCCTCCATTATAGCAGCTTCAGCTGAGGTAGTAGTAGTATGTTGTTACATTAAAGAGTTGGAATATTGGATATAGGAAAGTTAGATCACATCCCCAAGAGGTTCCCATTCTTTAGATAGTATAGAACAACCAGGTAGGTGGTTGTCCACATGGTCAGAGAGGTTGTGGAGCAGGTCATGGTATGCTTAATCCTTTAGGGTTTCCATTATCGGGTGAGCTATACATCCTTCGAGGTACCCTGTAATTATTTTCTACATTGGTACATTATTTTTTTGATTCGTGAGTGAAACACTTCATTACACTACCTTCCCTTGTC
This sequence comes from Viscum album, assembly GCA_963277665.1. Taxonomy (NCBI): domain Eukaryota; kingdom Viridiplantae; phylum Streptophyta; class Magnoliopsida; order Santalales; family Viscaceae; genus Viscum; species Viscum album. The sequence goes on from OY728133.1 coordinate 499,757,387, forward strand.
TATGTTTTAGGACTTGAGGTAGAGAAACTTTATGATCGCTTGGAATTGAGTATGCTAGTTAGAGGTCAAGATGACCTATATAAAGTATGTTGGGACTGTGATCCAGTGTTGGTGTAGCACCACTCTTGGGGGTATTTGTTATGTTTACAAATACATCCATATAACATCATTTTCATAATGGATTGGTTTTATTTAGTGAAGTATATTGTAGATTGCTTTAGGATGTAGGTGTTCTTCTATGATGTTGATAGATATTTAGTGGTGTTTTGGTGAGAGAAACCCCATTATGGGATAGAGGAATGTTCCTTCCAAATATTCCTTGATAGATGAGTTCATTTTAAGATCATTGTAGGTTCTATATTTAGTGTTTACTAGGGTTTTGGAAGAGTACACTAACTTATTTCTTGAGGAGGTTGTAGGGTTACAACCTCAATATGGTATCTTGTTTGGGATAGAGCTATATCTAAGAGTGTCTCCTATATCGATGTATCCATATAGGATGGTGACTTATGAGTTTAAAGAGACCTTATTACCACTCAATGATGTACTCTTCTAAATATTTTGGATTTATTTTATCATCTTGTGGGAGTGAGTTTGTTCTCAAAAATCAATTTATGGTTAGGATATAAGCAAATACGTGTGACGAATGAGGATAATAAAAAGACTTCTTTATGATGTTGTCATGAAAATTCTGAGTTCAATGTGATTTAGTTCAAAGTAGAGAATGCTCCAAATATATTCCTGGGGTTGATAAATAAAGTGTTCAGTGAGTTATTACATACATTCATGGTGGGTTTCATCAATGACATCATTATTCACTCTACATCTGAGGATGAGCTTGAAAAAAGTATAAATGCTATTTTGGGACTTGTTCGTCATGATTAGTTTTTTGGGATGTTGTTGAATTGTGAGTTATGGTATTTTGAATAATTTTTATTGGTTAATGTAGTATTCTAATAGGGATTACCTATGGATCCTTTGAAAATAGAGGAAGTTGGGGCATGGAAATCCCCCAAGATAGAGGAATAGGTGAGGAGTTTTCTTTGTCTTACATGCTATTATAGGAGGCCCATAGATTATTTATCTCAGGTTACGACAAATCTAATAGGCTTGATCTAGAAGGATCAAGATTTCTTGTGGATTGATCAATTTTTGGAATCTTTGGATTACCTAAAGGAGAAGTTATTCAATGCTCTATTCCTATAATTTCTAGTGGAGCGAGATCATATTGAGGTTTCATGTAATGTTTCATGTCTCTAATTGGGATGTTTTCTGAAGTAGAATAGATCAGTTTATTATTATGGATTATGGTAGGTACATTACCATGAGCCTAACTATTCCACCCATGTTATTTAGTTAGAAATAGTTGTTTTTTCCTGGAAGTTGGGGTGAAATTACCGCATTGATAAGTATTTTTTGGGTTTTACTAACTATAAGAGCATGAGTTATGTCTTCTCCATGCTTTACTTGAACATGTGTCAGCATCAGTGGATGGAATTATAGTATGATTACAAATTTAAAATTTTTTATATGATATGAAAAATAATTTTTTACTGATTTATTTATGAATTAAGTCACATAGTAATGTCATGTTTGAATATGGATACTCCTAGAGATTTGTGGTAAAATACTCAGTGTTACATCTTGATACAAGAGGGATTGGTAGTAGTGGTTTTATATTCAAGATGATGCTACAATTTTATTTGGTGTCGTAGGTGGAGGATTCAATGTTGGGGGATTTTGAGGTAGATTTATGGAGGGACCATGTTATTTTTGGGAATTCCACTAATGACTAGTTTGAAGTTGGACAGAACCAGGTGTTATTCTAGGGAAGGATTTTCATTCCTTCAGTGATGCATGAGATGATTCTTCAAGAGTTCCATAGTTCACGTTTGGTGGTATATCCCAACATGACCATGATTTAAAAATATTTTATAGGTCATTTTTTGTGGCTAGGGTTGAATCATACAGTTACAGAGTTTGTTTCTTTATGTTTGGTCTACTAGAAGGTGATAGTTGAACACCATGTTCAGGGTGATTTTCTCTAATGGTTATATGTTTCCCAATGGAAGTCGATGTCATATCGATAGACTTTATTACTAATATTACTTGATAATTGGGATTATTTTATTCTATATTGGTGATAGTGGATAATTTGATGAAATTAACACACATTAAAGAGATCAAGGAATCAATATCTGTAGGGGTTTTTTCAAGGAAATATCATGAGGACGTGGTGTGTCTCCAAAGAGACCTGAGCAAGATAATATATAATTGATATCTTAATTTTACATCCAAGGTGTGTAGTGTTCTTTGGAATGCTTTTTTATCTTAATTGTGCCTTATAAAAAATTTATTCATCAGAAGGAGAGTCATATAGATTAGAATATCCAAGATCTTGAGGAAATGTTGCACTCTTTTTTCCTAGATTTTGGCGGTTCACGAGTGATGTTCTTTACCATGGATGACTTTGATTAAAATAATAAATCTCACTCCAACATAGTTATATGATCATTTAAATCTTTTTGTATCCACACTTTCCATTCTCTTTTGTGATAAAATGGGATCAAAGAGGAAAAAAATCTCAAGTCAGAACGTGTAAAAAATACGAAGTAGATAGTAGAAAAAACTCATGAGGGGATGAAGACAACTAAAGATAATCATAAATACAGTGTTTTTCACAGGATGATACATCTTTATTTCTATATTGAAGATCATGTGTTCATAAAGGTGAATACATTTCATGAGAAAAAAATGTGTGGTTGTGGGTGTAATCTTTATCCCAGGATTTTTGGGTCATTCCAAGTGTTTGGTCTTGTTGGAGCCATGGCGTATCAGACAACACTTCTAAAACATATGATCGAAATACACAATGTTTTTCACATGACATAGCTTCTCATTATCTTCAGGATGACTCTAATGACATCTATTATGTTGAGATTGATATTGATGATGAGGAGACCTTCAAAGAGCAGCATCTGTAGATCCAAAAATTCTAGGAGATGGTTTTTCATAGGATATTTATTCCCATGGTTCATCTCTTGTGGTGGAATGTTGTTGTGGAGTAAATTAGATAGGAATGTGAGCCAAAAATGCGTGCTTAGTACCTTGAGTTGTTTGATATTTAGATCTTATCTTTTAACATTGTCTCCATTGTTGATGTTGACCTTTATAATTATGAGATAGTTTCATCATTATTCTTGTTGTGGATTTAATCTTGTTTGAGATATAACTTACCTTGGAGATTTTTTTGGAGCTATTTATTATTCATGTTTTTTACTTACTTTCACTTAGTGAAGTGATACAAATCCTGAGATAATGAGTCCCTTGAGTGGTATCTCAGGGGGTGGACGTTTAGAAAACTCTTTTTTTCTAGGTTTGGTTTTGGATAGTCATGGGTGATAATTTTTTCTTTGTTACCTAATGTATGGTATTGGATATATTTTTACTACATGTTTTCAATTTTCTGAAGCTATTGGTACTTAGGGGAGGCTTGGAGTGAGTCTGCAGGGGTTCGTCTACTAAAACATTGAAATAGTGAGAATACACGGTGTGTAAGTATTTCATGTCATGTATTGGATTTTCATAGCCTGTTGAGGATGGTTCATGACGTGTTTCATGGCATGTAAATAATAAATATTTAATGATCAAAGGTTATTCATTTTCTAGTATGATCTAAAAACCAACATTTATATGACATGTAAGCTTTACACGACATATATATCCCCTATGGAAGGAATATTTAAATACAATTGTATCCTGGGATTTCCTCAAATCCCCAATTTTCTCCTAATTTCAGATAATAGAGAAACAGCATATTCATTATTTTGGGATTCCTTTAATGAGGATCAATCATTAGGCTTCCATTTTCGTTCTATGGTGATCTATGTTGTGTTCCTTCTTTTTTATCTTCTAGAGGTTCTCCATGATAATTATTGTTTCCTCCCATTTCATATCAACATGATATGGAAGATGATATACCATTTTTATAATGGGTTTTTCATGGTTTTTTATTGCTGCAGTTGTGCTGTAACATCTTTGTAGGGATGCAGTTTCTTTTGGAAGAGATGATCGAATATCAGTAACATTGGTTCATTCTCGTGTGAATAATGTCGATTATTTTGAGGTAGGGGATTCATAATTTCTATTTTATATATCTAAAATAATAAATTTATCATTATTTGTCCCTTTGGATGGAAAATTAATTAACCTAATAATATCATACCGGATTAAACAAACTGGTTACGATCACATATTGATGATGTTGTTGTTTTGTACCATGATAGTAGTTTGCCTTATGATTTTCTATGTAGTGTGATATCAATTCTATGATTTCATTATAATGTTCTTATAATTGGAATATCATGTGTATATTGATAAATAATATAAATCCATGATTAATTGATAATTAATTGGGTTAATAATTTAAATAAGATGCATGTTTTCTTTCAATGGTTGATATACTTTGATGATAATCAAATTGATGTGATTTTGTATGTTTAATTCAATTAATATTATATATTATTAATGGAATTGATAAATAATTTGAAGCATTTTTATTCTTTTTTTAGAAAAATAATTGGAATGGAATGATAAATGAGAATGATTGGATGCTTGGAAGAATTTTTAAATTACATGTTTAATTAATTTTTTAACGTTTTAATACTTGTTGGATTAGGTTTACAATAGTTGGTACCTATGAATAATGAATCAATTAATTCAGAATGAAAAAAAAATTCACTGATAAAGAAAATTTTTATGGCCTATGTTTCTTGTCTTCTTGAGAAGACTGAGTGACTTGAGTTTGGAGTCGTGAGAGCTCATTTAGGGGTCAAGGATGGATGCCTTATTTTAGGACCTATTTTTACATATTAGATTTTACTTTTTTGTTTCCTACTTATTTTTTGATGAGATTTGGATATGATTATTATGATATGAGCAAGATATGGTTGAGACTAGGACTGATGATGTGATATATGGGTGAGGTGGCTCAGATGATGTGGTAGTAGATGACTCTCATGATGGAAGGATTCATCGGGATATGTATGTGGGTGTTGGGGATAGTACTAGATATGATGGAATATATTAAAGGTGGGTTTAACCATTGATATAATTTTTATATCTAATAATCTCACGTATGAATTTGATTAATGGTATAGGGTCGGGTTTTTTGTTTTATATGGATTCATTTTTTCCCACTACTTGAGGTAGTAGGATATACTTGATTGTATGTTTACTCTTGGTGGTAGAATTGAATTATTTTACTATATTAACTAGATTATAGAATGATGATAATAATGAATTAAATTATTCTAAACCCATGGGTATATTTGTTGATGGAATTAAATTACTTAATAGATTTTAATCTTATAAATTGTGGACTTGGCTGGGAATATGCCTAAAGGGAATGAAGTTAACTATAATAATAAATGTAATGTGGATTATTGTTATTGGTTAATTAGTGGATGAATAATTAAATAATGGATGGAAAATAATAATAATGAAACTAAACAATTAATGTATCTCTTTAAATTATTGATTCTTTATAGGATGTCTAGTCTTAACAGTGGAAGCCCGGAGTCTGAGCAACGTTAGTTGTAGATAAGTCTATGATTAGGTTATTATCAAAGTATGGTTGTGAGATATATTATATCAGGTATATTATTTTATATCATACACTACCCAACCCATGATGGTTATTTAATTTTACACCTAATGGACTCTGGGAGGATTTTTCCCCAACATCTGGGTTGGAGGATGGATGGCTAACTACCACCTCTGTCTCCACTCTCTTCTCTTAGTAGTTGCATCTTCTAGTATGCATGATTGTTAGTTTTCCCAAATATTTTTTAGAGGGTTATTATGTCTTATATTTATTTCACACATATTTCTTACTATATACATTATCCAAAGGATTATTATATGTATGATAGTCATAGGTTGTGATGGCTTGAGGTACTTACTCGGTATATGGGTTGTAATGGACTGAGGTATAATACACAATGTTTGATATGGGTAATATGGGATATTGTGGATCCTAGAAACTACATGTTTACTATATATTGATATGTGATGTGGGATTATGAGACAATTTGATGCATGATGTGCATGATGTGATGCCTTTTTCATGGGTTTTTAGGTTGTATTACTTTTGGAGAGAGATAACTTGGGATGTCTGATGTTGGGGAAGAGCGATGAACTAGTACAGAAGTGGCAGATGTTTACACTTGATTTTTCATTACTATATTATATGATCACTTGTATATGATACTTAGTTATATTTATCCATAGTGATATTGGGAACATAGTATACCATTTTATGTGATATGTTAGTTTCATTGTTGTTCACCTTTCTTTAGCATGTTTTCCTTATATTTTACATGAGAGGCTCCAGGAGGGATCCTACTGAGTATACTGTTCTAGTCACCCAACATATATATAAACTATTTTTCAGGTCACTCAATGTAGGATGGGGATGGGGATGAATATTACTAGCTCATGGTTTTTTAGGAGCTTTTTTGTCTTCATGGTCATCACATCCTTTATATTTTTGGAACTTACAATTTCCCATTCATTTGTTTTGTTCCATATGAAATTTCATGTTTTCACTTGTAATTTATTTATATACATGTTTGAGTAGGTTTTGATAATTTAATTTGTCTCATATCTCTCTTCTACATGTTTCTTTAAGAGAAAAATGCCACTCATACCAATGTTTATTATACCCTCAGTTCTTGTCACTAACTTGGAGCCTATTAGAGGCTGGACTCGAGTATTCAATATCTCTCTCCTCTAATTTTGGTATCTTTGTAGGGATGGTTTCTTGACAGAAACAAATTAAAATCCTAATAAATAAATAAAAAACCCTTATTTTAAAGGTTATGGTGTGACATAATTAGAAAAAATCATCTATTGAAACCTATGTATTCTGACATACGTATTCTATAACAATGTATAACAGAAACCATCAAATATGGGTCAGTATAGTTGGGGTGTTAAAATCGGTATCACAGAAATTTTAGTAGAATCCTTAGTAAGTATATTTATCAAAACATGGTTAGATAACAAAACCCAATGGAAATTCCTTATGGAATTTTGAAAATTTTCTAGAATATATAGAACAATTGAATTCAATTTGTAATAAATTCATAGTAATTATATACTATAATTTATAATACATAGGTTTATATATGAATTGATTAAGTATATGAAATTATTTAGATATAGAACCTAATATAGTTAATAAATACTTTTCTATATGAGTAATCAATATATGGATTACCCTCCCAATAAAACCAATGAAGATGGAATTTGACATATGAATATTATGAATATGTTAGGGTATTTTACTAGGGTTATGAAAAATAAGTTTATCCTTTTAGAATAACATGTATCCCCAGAAAAATTAGTTATAATATTTCATCAATTCAGGAGGAACAAGACTACATGTTTTAATGGAACAACTAATATGATAGTTGCAGAGAAATAGATTAAGAATTTAGATAAGATATTCCTTACTTTTGGACATATTGAAATATAAGAGGTTATTGTGGTTGTATATCATCTAAGGGGAGATTCTAATCAACGAAGATCTTTGATTAAAAACACCAAAATTTGAGAATGATATATACATCATTGAAGGGAATTATTTTAAATAAATATTCCATGTGTGACATTTCACATGAAATAAAAGAAGAAGAAGGGAAGGGTAGAAGTTCTAACTTGTGATAATTGTGGAAATAAGAACCATTGTGTATGCTTGAAGGGTTTTGCATTTCGCATCAAGTGTGGATATAAAGGCCGTCAAGATCATGAGTTCAAGGGAAAGGGAGATTCCCCAACTTCCAAATGCTTCAATTTCAATGATGTGGGACACTATTTAAATCAATAAGAAAAACATCAAGGAAATATACCCAAAAAGTGTTCAAGGGGGATAGATCGGGCTTAACCAATGACAATAGTGGGAGATGACATCTTCATTGATATGATAGTGGGTATATTTATCCTAAACATATTGTAAGATATTAACTTAATTGAATTTTGATATACATACTAATTTATATCTTACAAAATTACAGAAAAACTTTGAATTATCCCATTATGTAATAAGGTGATAGTTTTTAGTTAAAAATCCTTGTAGACATTTTATAGCAATGAAAGTACATTGGGTTATCTTTATTAAAATACTTAGAAGCTGTATATTTACAAACTGATTTGTTATAAAAATGGCTTACTTATATATTATTTTGGGGATATATTGTATCTAAAATTATACTATGACAATTTACCACAAAGAGAAATATATAATAATTTGTGAGGCTAGAATAGAAACCCTTATTTTTAGTTGAGAGATATTATTTCCCAAATATTGTCTAGAATCACCTTATTTATCCAATATTAATGAAATTATTGAAGAAGATAAGCTAATTAATGAGAAGAATATCTTATTAATGAAGGTTGTATCTAAAGTATAATATTATATTGATATAGTTTCTAAGGAATTACCAATATATCCACCTGATCATAAAGTGGAATTCCCCATTGAACTTATCCTTGAATAAAACACCATTATAAGCCTCTCTATATAATGGATCCAATGGAAGTCATGGAATTAAATTAGAAAATACAAGATTTATGTGATAAAAGATTAATAATGTATACTATATCAGTTTTGAGAATTCCTTTATTATTTGTAAATAATAAGGATATGTTTATGAGGTCATTCATTTATTATATAGAAATCAATGTCATTATGATTAAGAATAAGTATCCCTTAAATCGCATTGATGAACAATTTAATCAAATTAAAGTGGCTCAATACTTCTAAAATATTGATCTATATTCTATTTTTCATTAATTAGTGGTAAAAAATAATGATATAATATAGAACAGTTTTTATACAAGGTATGAGCATTATTTGTTTATAGTGATTCTTTTTAGATTAACAAATCAACTATTTGTCGTTATTAAATTTATGAATATTATGTTCAACGATTATCTTAAAAAACATTAGTTTTTAATGATAATATCTTGATACACTGTAAAATATATAAATAACATTGGAACTATTTATTAATTTTCTTAGAGGATTTTAGAGAAACCAAGTTAAATGGGTTGTTTAGTAAGTGTGAATTTTGTGTTCAAGAAATTTAGTTTCATGTCTATATTGACTCTAAGGAATATAATATTTTTAGAACATTCAATTTAAATAGTGTTTAATGAATGGACCATTCCAATGAATATAACTAAGATACATAGTTTCCTTGGAGAACATGGTTACTATGTGTGATTTTTTTGAAAACATTTTCTAATTGGATAATATATCAACCAAGATAACATATACAGCTGTCAAATTCACATGGTCAAAGGAATGAGAAGAAAAATTTTAGGAATAAAACATGTGATTAAATAAGGAATCCATATTAGCTTTCCTGTTGTAAAGGAAGGATTTTCTATATATAGTGATGTATTAAAGAAATTACTATGGTTTGTACTTATAAAAAATGGTAGAGTTGTTAAATATTCCTCAATGAAATTAAATATCCCTAAATAAAACAACAAAACTTGTGCCCTTGTATTAGTTGTTTTAATATTTTCATTGAAAATATGGATATATAATCGTTATAGTGAAATATGTGATATATATATATATAAGGATCATAATATTTTGAATTATATATTCACACTGAAAGATATTAACATGAGATAAAAAAGATGGTTTGAACTTCTAAAGGAATATGACTGTGAAATGAACTACCACAATATGAAGTAAAAAGGGTGGAAGCTGCATTGAGCTCTAAGGATCATGGATTTTTATCTAATATGGGTATAGAAAAATATCCAGTGTTCAAGTATTTATTAAATATGGACATGGAAATTATTAAGGAAAGGGAAAACCATTCATTTTCTAAATAATTTCCCTACCATATTTAATATATAATATAATGATGTCTCTAAAAGATTATAAGTATATAAAGAATAAAGGTAAATACCAGAAATATCAGAGACTTAAGGACCTCATCATTGAGTATGTGCTTTTTATGACTAGAATGAGACTATATGTTCCATATATTCTTATCCAAAACTAGTAATTTCTAGATTAATATTAAGGATAAAATTTCTCCACACACCCTAGTATCATTAAGATGTATAGATATTTTGGATTATATTTCTAGTATCCTAACAGGAAGTGTGAAATTACTTACTATGTGTCAAGATTCTTGGTTTTTTACAAAGTAAATAATGGGAAACATTCCTAAAGTGTGTCATGAAATCTCTCGCCATGCAAATGCATAAGTGGGATAATATCATTATATACATTATTGCTAATATTATTTTGATCCCACAAAAGGATGATATTTTATTTTTTTCAATACTTTGTTAAATGTGATGATTGTAGAGAAAATATATTGGGAAACCAAAAAAAGTATATATCGGAGGAATTGGTACTATCATCAATAGTTAATAATGAGTGTTAAAGGATATTTTCAAAACAAGATATTAAATAATATTCATCATGTTATAAAAATATATTTTATTTTAAGAGGTACCGTTCATTGATATTTAAGTATAGAAACTAGTGTATCTAGTGAATTATATCCTTTAAATGATTCATTTTGTAATTTTCAAGTGCTTAAGGAGGTAGGAACATGGTTCTATAATTTCAAGTGACTTGGAATTATTATAAGTAATGAAATGAGAAATGCATCAGTGAATATGTATGATACACCTATGAACCAAGGAATAATATCAATACATGCATTTATATATAATAATATCCATTGATATCCATGATATCCTAGTGAGACAAGGAGAAAAAATGGATAATCATAGAATACATAATAAGTTTAGAAAATATTTATATCTAAAAATAATAAAAGGAATACATATGGAATATTTTAGTGACATAGGGATAGAAAATATGTTCACTCCTAGAAATTTACTAAATGTTAAAGGAACTAATACATAACAAATTTCTAATTATTGAATTAGATGTTTGAGACCTGAGGTAAAATATGACAAAGGAATAGATGGTGTGTAATAAAATAAATGAATCTATAATATTCTCTCACAAGAAAAATAGAAATATGGAAATATTGAAAAGGAAAACATCTGATGTAATATGTAAGTTTTTGGGTTCTTACTATGGTGATTTGTAAGATTCTATACATCATATTTAAATATATATACTTCACAAAATTTGAGTTCTTACTGGATAATTTGGAAACTAAATTCAAATGATGCAATACAAGTTCTTCACATATGTAACCATCATAATTCAAGAGGATTATGATTCAATATGCGATGAGAAATTAATATAAATATCATTATTAAAATGTTTATGGCCACATTGTAAGGATAATCTGTATGTTCCCAAACCCATGTGAAATTACTTTGAGTGTTATGGATTTTTTAGAACCTTTTCAGAAGGAAATATCCCAAGTTCTCTATAGATTTAATCAGATTTTTTTATCAATATTAAAATGGGATTCAAATTATAAATAACACCATGATTGTTCTAATTATCATAATGAATGAAATTTTTAGTCTGAAAGATAAAATATTGATAACGAATTTCAATTTAAATTAAATGCTGATAATGGTTAAAGGTGTGGATCTTGAGGAATTGTATTCCACTTATGATGTAATGATTATAAAAATTATAAATTAGAAGAAGTAACATGATTTAAATTTTATAAGAAGTAATAATATATGAAGAATCTCGTTTCTAGAAAGAAGATGAAAATTTCAACATCATCGCTGATCTTGTGGAGGCTCGATCTTTTATTGGTGATCATTATTTAAGTAGAATAGTTATATTCTATTGATGCTAATTTGTAACTGGTGAATGACAACCACTTAAATAGTTCTAAGACCATACAATTTCATAAGTTATTATCAATAATAAGAGGACTCTTGTGTGCTTGAGATAAAAAACATGATACACTTTGGATTTAGTCATTCTTTCAAGAGGTAAACCAAATTAAATATTAGTTGTATATATTTATATTATGAACCCATATTATTATTTAGAGAATGGTATTGAACAAGCATGGTAGTTGGAGAGTTTTTTCACAAAAATATATAATCATGAATTTACCCCCAATACTTATTACACTTTTTTTGATATTAATAATTGGTATTAAAGAAGGTTAACTCTCTAGCGGACCCCTATAATATTTTCCAGAAATCAATAGAAATTAGTTAATGACAAATGAAATCATGTGTTTAATGTAATAAAATTTCATATCTAGAAATTGGTAATAGTACCCAACTATTTTCTTCAGGGCATGATGTGATCAATTTTTTCCAATATGGTTTCATTATACTATGTGACACCTTGTCTTTGTCTCTGGTTATCAAGGAAAAAATTACATGTTCTAGAAAGTCTATTAATACATTATTTCCCTCTTTATTAGATAATTATTTGAAAATATTTAAGGGGTTTAGATCTTCTAATTTTTTATAAGAAACTTATTTGTATCAATAAAAGGAAAAAAGGTAAAGGAATGAAAATTAAATATCAGTAGACATTAGTTTGAAGACCTTAGAATAAAAAAAGATGAAACAATTGATGATTTCTATACAAGGGTTAATCTAATTGTTATCACTGTAATATGGTTTAGATAAACTCTGGAAATTTAAACTATAGTGAACAATATAATGATAATCATACAATATTAGTTTTATGGTATGTTCTCATCAATTGAAGATAGATATATTAATAGATTCACAATTGATAAACGTGATAGCACTCACATCAATCATGATATTATAAAAGGTGTATCACTTAAATAGAATGAAAAGAAAGAAAAATTAATTTTTTTTAAATATATTAAATATTTAAAGGTTGAAGAGGAGAATGGATTTTCTGGTGAGGGAGAAGATATGAAATAATTTTTTTGATAACGTTTTTCAATTTCAAGAATCATTAGATGTTGGTGAGGTAATTATGGAGTTAATGATTCTTTTATATTTTTTTAATTATGGAATGTTTATCTATTTTCTTCCAATTATCACATGAAAATAATATGATTAAGTAATGATTATGCTAATAGGAAGACTAAAAATAAGAGATATTCTCTAAAGAAAGTATAAATAAATTGAAAGAGTAAAATTTCATCTATATGCTTAACCAAGAATCATCATATCAGTTCAAGATAGTGTATTAGATGGTGGATAAACTGATAATGATTATGAATCTCTCATAGATACCTCTCAAAGGGTTCTCATATCAAAAGAATAAAAATAAGTGGTCTCATAAAAGGATAAATCACAAATCAATAGTAAATATGATATTAAAAAGGATAATGCACTATAAGAATGGAAATGAAAATGTGTTTAAAGGAAATGGGTTGTTTGAGAGAAAAAAACACTCCTCCTGAAAGTTAATAAAAAAAGTAAATTATATATTAAGAAATAAAATCTTCTGAAAAGTTTGAAATATTAAATAATAGGACTTATAAAAAAATATTGAATATATGGATTCTACAATAATTCTTGGGTAACAAGAAATGGATAAAATGAAGAAGAATAAGATGACTGAAAAATATAAAAAAAGTAAAAAATTGTAACTATAATAATGTTATTGGGGAAAAGGGTGAATATTTTAAATAATATGTTTTAATTATTGATGTTATCCAAATGTTTGAATGTATTAAATACAATATTGGTGTAATTTCACCTAAAAATAATAAAATTATTTTAGAATAAATTATTAGAAGTTAGCAATGATAATTAACCATAAAAATTGATAAAAAATATAGTATAATAAAATTTAAATGGATAAGGATTTAGTAAATTTTCTTGTATCATTATCGAGGTCCCAAAAAATAATTCCATTGTGAAACAGAATGAGAAAAAAAATGAAACCTAAAAATTGGAATGGATATCAACCCAATCAGTAGAAACATTTCATTCAAAGAAGAATATTTCAAGGTTATTGGTGGTGTTGTGGTATAATTTACTTTAAATATTATAATAATTGGAATAATATGTATCATCCTATATTGAAAAGGAGGAAATAATCATGTGGCATAAAATAACCATGGATGAGAACTCAACGGTTTCATCAGCTACCTTAGAAGAATGTTGAAATAAAGAAAAGATTTGTATTTTTAAAAGAGGTGTATGGGAGGTTTGATAAATAATGTCACACGACATTTGAATGAGTTACATTTATCAACATCATTCGAGTATTTTAATAAATTTGAGAATATTTATAACCAAATCGAAAACATGCAAAAAATTAATGTATTTGAAGTATCATTTAATGCACACAAATCTAAAAAATGGAATATTATGAATAGTTGTTATTCATATAATGTTATTAGTAATTTTAGAAATATAAAAAGTGTTGAAAAGAATAAAGGATAATTAATAAAATTTTTCAAATATATCTCTGCAATGATCAAAGAATTTTGGATGGAAACTAATAAGAAAAAATACTATATGATTTATTGATGAATTGTTCACTAATGGACTAAAACACGACCTATTTAGTGTATGATAATTTTTTGATTATGTATATGAATATAAATTTTGAAAAAAAGGTATTATTTTTTCAGGAGATTAAAATATTGTTTAGTTGTAACAATATTGTTATAGAACCATATGTAATCTATTTTAATTTAGATAATCCATAACATACATCTATTTGAGATAACATGTAGGAAATAATTTACAGCATGGAAGAATTGGACATAATGGAAAAAATTGTATGAATAAAATTTTTATAAAAAGAGGTTATATGAATTATATTAGTCTTGAAACTGAACACTACCACTATTTTTAAAATTTTCAAAATGCTGATATGGTGAAAAAAACTTATACATGGTGTGAAATTCAAATAATAAGGCTTCTTACACAGATCCATTATGATGTTTGTAGAAATATTTTAGTATGTTTTGAAAGATACTTCATAAATTTCATATAATAATAAATAAGGATAACATGCATCATTTTCATGACATATAAATCATATTCCTTGTAATGATTCATGAAATTTTGAATACTTTTAAAGAAACAAACAGTTTGACTTTAATAAGACTAAAAACTAAAAAAATTAGTGAAAATTCATATAATTATTTCGTTGAATATATTGATATTAATGGAATCATTAGTAGTTTTTTTCTCATATGATTTATAAAATAATAGTGTTTCTAAAATCATTAATATATTTTTAGCATATATGGAAAAAAATGCTAGTATAGCATAATGCCTCAAGATTCTTCAAGATATGGGATATTACTATTGTTTGAATAATTAAGGAAAAATGTCTATTAAGACCAATATTAGACCTAAAAACTATGAAATATGGTAAAATAAGAAACCAAATTTCAAAAACTTATGAGTGGTTGGTAGTCTATATTTTATTAAAAATAAAGGGATAAGTAATGGAAAACAATTGATAAGAAAGCTGAAGAAGTAATATTCATTAGTTTTACACTACATGGAAGTCCATAAAGTTGTTATAAAATTAGTTTTAAGAAGGTTTTAGATAGTGATGATATGATGTTTTTGAAAATGAAGAAAAAAATTAAAAACTCAATAGTTCTTGATGATAAGGATGATGTTGTAAGTTCTAAAAATATTGGAGAAACTAATGAGAGTACACATATTTAGACTAAATATAGATATTTTGTTTACTCTAGTGGTAACAATGAGGAACAAAAGTATAAATCAGTAAATTTTTAGTTGATTAATAATATTTATCTTGAAACACTTATTGGTGGTCATAATTATGTTATTAAAAACTTAAGAACAGTCATGGAAACAAGCTATGCCTATATGATTTCAATTACAACACCACAAATATTTGATGATGTATTTCAAAATAAGGAGTGGAATCAATATTTAAATGAAGAACTGAATCTAATTGAGAATAATGGAAGATGGTAACATGTTCCATGACCCAATTAGAAAACAATTACTGCAAAAAATGTATTTTTAGGAATAAGTTTGATAAAAAGCTGAAGTGGATTCAAAATAGATTATACTTGTATACAAGGTAAAATTACAAATTGAAGGGTTTGAATTTGATGAAACATGTTCTCCTATTTCCAGGATTGAAATTTTAGCTCATAGATTCTTTTAATTGATCCAAAAGGATATTAAATTTTTCTTTTTTGAATAGTGATATTGATGAAGAAGTGCGCATGGAGAAACCTAACATAATTAAGATGGACTCATATGATAAAAATGGGTATAATCTAAATAAGTCTCTCTATGGTTTTAAGTATCATTCAAGAGTTTGTAATATTAATCTTGATGAATATATGAGAAGAATTCAATTTAGGAAATAATAATTGAACAAATATTTTTATGTAAATAAGGACCAAGACACACCTATCATTGTGATTTTTCATGTCGATGACATTACCTATTCTAGTAATTAGTAATGATTGTGTAAAGGTTTATCAATGAAAATAATATAAAGGATTAAAATGTCCATTCCTGGAGTGATGGAATTTTTTCTAGGGTTTTAAAACTTCCCATGATCTTATTAAATTTTTATATCATAAGAAATATATTCTAAGGATCTTTCAAAAAAGTTTGATAGATATGAATATGCAGGAGTATACAAACCAATTCAGGTGGGTACAAAACTAAGAAACCTAGAATACTAGAAAAAATATAATAATAAACAGTTCAAATTTTTAATTATAATTCTCATGTATTTGGATAACATCCAAGCCTCATATTATATATTTTTTAATAGTTGTTGGAGATATAAATCTAATCATAAAGAATCACATCTTTTGACAGAAAATAAAATTTTTAGAATCATTTTAGAAACACACAAATGTTTCATATTATATATTAATATTGGTATTCTCAATGTAAAAGGATTTATAGATTCTTACTGGGAAGGTGATGTAGATAAAAAGAATCCCACATGTAGTGGACTATCTTTCATTGGGAAAAGTTCTCTTTTGTGGAATTAAAAGAAATTAAAATAAATTACCTTGATTTTTAAAGAGACTGAATAAGTAGATGTATCAAAAGTATAAAATCAAATTATATGGATGAGGATACATATTTAGGATCTTAATGTTGAAGCTAAATATCATATTACTATTTTATATGATGATTCATGTTTTATAACCCTTTTCTATGGTATAAAAATGGGTGTGCATCCCAATACCAATAACTAAGGTATGTTCTTTTTTGAATTTAATACTCTCTTTTATTATGTATAAATACATTTATAATTATTATATTTAATATGTAGAGGGTTAAATATATTATCCATTGTAATGATGTGTTTTAATTTCTTTATTGATAGATTGAAGAATAGTGGTTGTATAATCTAATTTAGGTTATTATCTAACTAAGTACCCTAAAATGGAATTTCTAGAATGGTTTTCATAAGGATGAAATTGTTGTATGCGTTGATTACTATTATTTCCTACCTCATACTGTCAAAAAAATGTTTTAATTGGATTTATTCATATATATTTTCTGTAAGAATATTTATTTCAACTCAACTAGTTATTCACCTTGGGTTAATTTACAATAAGTGAGAGAAGAGAGAGATAGTATTAGCAAGAAATATAAAGTGGGGTATTACTAAACCAACATAGAGATAATGTTGTATTTCTTGGAGATACATGAATAAATGTGATTATTTTTTTATCTTTATGGAAACAATGAAAAGTGATGACTGGAGAAATTTTTACCACATATAATAGTTTGGATTTATTTTTGAAGAAATTGGGCTAGAGGAGATATTATAGAGTTCTTATTATAGGAGAAATTTTTTTCTGAAGTGAATAGGACCTTACATTGAGAACTAAGTATACAAACTGATGTATCATGTGAAATAAGACCATTAGATGATGGTTTGAAAAATTTTGGAGTATTTGAGAAATTTGGTAATTTTTTTGGAATTATAATTGACATAATATCTCCCCAATTAATGAATACATATGATTCATCTATGAATAAATATGATGCACCTCTGAACCAAGGTAGAATCCTAAAAAATGAATTGATGCGTATAAGGTTTTCTTGATACAATTGATGTCTCAATGATTTAATGCAGAAAAATGCAAAGGTATAGAATACGTAAGAAGTTCATGGAATATGAAAATTGAATTCTAAAAAGAAAAAAGGAATAATTATGATGAATTTTAGAGACATATGGATAGTAAGATGACCTATCTAGAGAAGTAGGAAAAACAAAAAAAATCACTATAGAGGATAATTAAAATTTATTTTTATAATTTTTGATTGAAGAAATAGAATGTTGATAAGGAATCAGTGGTGTGTAAGAATTTCAATGAATACATAAGAAGTTATTTCCTAAAATATAGAAATATAGAAAATGAAAACATCTTATAGAATATATAAGATGTTGGGTTCTCACTGAGTTGATTTGTAAGATGTTATATTTGGTATGTAAATTAATGTACTTTAAAAATTATGATTTTTTATAGGATAATTTAGAAAATTAATTCATAAAATGAAAAAACTACTCTACATAGATTTAAGCATCACAATCCAAGTGGATTGTGATTCAGGATATGATGAGAAGTAATGTTTTAAAATAAAATGACAATATTTTAAACTGTGTTTCACGGAAAATAATTATGTCTTTATACACTCAAGGAATGAGTTTAAATGTTCTGTATTTTTTGGATCCTTTTAAAAAGGAATAATCTGGAGTTATCTTGATATTTAGAGAAATATTATTTCACTATGATTTAAATTATATTTAAATGATAAATAAATTTACAATAATTTTAATAATCATGAATAA
This sequence comes from Viscum album, assembly GCA_963277665.1. Lineage (NCBI taxonomy): Eukaryota > Viridiplantae > Streptophyta > Magnoliopsida > Santalales > Viscaceae > Viscum > Viscum album. The sequence goes on from OY728133.1 coordinate 499,776,150, forward strand.
TTAATGTCTAGTTCTTTATAAGAAATTATTGACATCAAATTTGAATTCAAATTAATGTCTGATAATGGTTGAAGGTATGGATCTAATGATATTTTTTTTCATTTTTTGATATAATGAATAACAAAATTATAAATAATAAGAAAGAATATTATGATAATTTTATGAGTTTTAATAACAACCAAATAACAATACTGTTAAAAAAGAGGATGAAGATCAACATTTTAGTTTTCCGTGTGGAATATTGAGATTTTATCGGAGATCATGCTTTAAGGAGATAATTGTTTTGTCAATAATAATCTATAAGTAATTAGATAAAAAAATTAATAGGTCTGATACCATCCCTTTTCCAATTTCTTCCAAATAATAAGAGGATATTTTTTCATGTGGGATAAATACAATGGTACGCCATGCATGTATTCATCCTTTCAAAAGGTGAACTATGTTATCAAATGCGATTTATCTATTTATTTTATGAATCACTATGAATATTAAGAGAACATTGTTGATTTATATTAAGATTGAAAATGTTTTTTAAAAGGTTATTAGAATAGATTCACCCCCAATACATATCCCCCTTCATGTGATCCTGATAGATTCCTAATACATATAACCGAAATGATAAAATATTTGATATTATTGATCACCAAAAAAATTATACACATTTTATAGTGATAAAAAAGGGTTAATCGTGTGAGATTATTATGCGTATTTTTATTAATGACATTTCAAGACTTTACAGTGCATATCTATCAATTATATCTAAATATCAACCTCATTTATCATAAAAATTTTATAAGTGTAATAAACATTATCACAATTTTTTCATAAATCTAATAACCACTTATCGCCCTCAAATCGATGGGTATTCTGTAATAGACACCCAAATATAATAGGAAATTTTCAAGTTATTCTCACTCGACTTAAAAACAACTAGGGAAAATTTTCTACCTCTGGTGGAATTTTCATGAAATAATAGTTTCCATATGAGTATAATAATAAAACCATATAAAGCTCAATATGGGAAAGGATATCATACCCAGACCTACTGGGTTGAAGTTGAAGAATGATGGCTAGTAGGTCTTATGTTTTTGTGGATACAACTAAAACATTCTAGGCCTTATGAAATCATATAAAGATAGCTCAAATCATAAAAAATGTTATGTTAATAATAAAGGGACTTGTAATTTAAAATAAGGGGACACATATTATTGAAAGTATCTCAATAGAAAAGAGTTATATGATTATTATATACACTAATAATCCAACTAGTATGTGGTGGTTTAGACCAAACCATAGTTTATTATTATATACACTACGACATAGTGTAAGACACTATGTCATGGTGGTTTTATATGAGATTATCATATTATACCATATCACTTTATTTGACCACCATTTTCTATATTACATATCATACTATGTTTTTTGGTTTATGATGAAACATTTGAGGAGTTGGAATGTGGTATATGATCATTTAAATTCTAAAATATTATTATGAGGGATGAACCAAATGGTTCAAGGAGTTAAAACATTTATAGTGTTTTTTGAGATGCACAATCAATATATATTTAAATGACTAATTCTTAGAGTCTTGTATTAATAAGATTCGTCCTTATAAATTTGTGTGGTCTTCCATTGTATCGAAATGTATGTTATAATTCCTCATGGACAACTCTCTCTAGATCGCATATATCAATTTCCTATAAACCTAATATTCTAGTAGATAGTTGATTGAGAAGGATTATTTCTAATAATTGGTATATTCCAACGATCTATGTATACCATCAGAGGAATAGTAATTCAAGAAACCTAGTAGTGATCATGATCAAACTCTTGTAATTTAATTTGATAAGAGAAATCGACTAGTTTAAGGTATTTTGTTTTTAATGTTATTCATTTGTATTCATTCAAAATATACAGATATATTTTATATTTAAATGACCTTTTATGCTATAATTATTTTATATTTTAGACATTAGAAATCCATTTGAACCCCAACTATTATATTAAATCCAATCAGTAAAATTTTTTTAAAAAATTTTTTGAATGGATGAAGAATACTAGAAATGTATGTTTTTGATTTCCATAACATAGTCAAATCCAAAAATATCATTCTATTATCAAGAATCCAAGAGCATGACATGTTTTTTATGAAAATTATTATCTCTATTATTGATGTTGAGATACCATGGCATCGTTTTTGGAGGACATGAATTTTGGGAAATGTTAGGAAATCATAGAAACATATAGCATCATAGGATGACACTCTAAATCTTACTCAACAGATCTATGTTGTGGTGGCCGTCAAAATAATTACTACCATGGAATAGTGAAATATGGATATCTATTTTACAAAATGTATTAGAAACCATAGACATCTTCTAGAAATGGCATGACCAATTAAAAAAAATCCATACTCAAAAACACCATAGCTAACCAAAAAAATCCACCCAAATGGTTGTGGACTTCCCTTTTCAAGAGTTTTTACCACAAGGAAGAGCACGTCATGGTAAAAATAATATATAAAGGAATTTTAATGAAAATAACATTTCGAATAAAATTCTAAAAAACCATCAACAGTGACAGATCTAATGGTCCTCATCGAATTTAACGGGGTTTAAGCCTTTCCAGAAACCTTTTGATATATTTTTATATGTTTGATGTGGATTCACATGGTTATAGAATTAATAAAGTGTTTATAAAATATTAAATAAGGTAAATATATAAGTGTTTATATCAATTATTAATATATTTATATGTAAATAAAAAAAATATATTAAGGAATTATTGTAAAATTTATTTAAACCATTCCAGAGTGAGTTTTAAAAGTTGATATGATCGATGGTTTAAATGAAATCAAAGATGTGATATGTAATTTATGTAATTTGTTTACATAAGTTTTCAATGATTATCAATAATAAAAAAGGGTTAAGAAAAATATCTAAATTTGAATATGAATTAGTTTCTATTAAAACCATGTAAAAAATAATATGAAATGTACATTTTAGATAAAAGTTAATTGTTTATGTTTATCCATGTCTAAATTATAAAGTGTATAAAATTTATTTACAAATTATTCATAAAATTTTTATCTAATGTTTATTTATTATCATTTTTTGTTTATTTATTAATACCATACTTTATTTATACATACAAACTATTAATGTTATGAATTGTGATGTATGATTTAGATTAAAGAGTATAAAATCTTTTTCAAATCGACATAGAATCTTATAATAAGTTACGAGATAGGTATTGAAATGGATTTGGTTTTCTTCTACATTTAGTTTTGCTATCATTGGGATATGAGAATAGATTAAGAATTTTGTTATATCTTATATATATAAGGTGTTACAATTATTATTGGATTTAAATTCATCTCTATTAAATTATAACTATATAAAGGAATATTGGGTCAGATTTCTCATTGGATTAAAGGATTCTGACTTATCTAGAAAAGTGGGGGTTGACTCTCTATTTTATAGGGATAACTCAAATATGTATTCTTGATTTCCTATAATTATAAACATTTACATGATAGTTTTTATGTACTTTATTTATGTGACGATGTTAGATATGTTATAATATACCAAGATTTTAATTTGGGTTAGTAACTGGATATCAAAGTTGTGTAATGAGTTTCACATCAATATGGTTTGCAAATATTGATTTGGGTGAAGGAATATGATTCTAAAATAAATCATTAGATGCATTTATAAATTAAATTAAATAATTTTATAAGATGTTGAGAAAAAATCACATAAAAAATACAATGTTTTATATTCTTTACAAAGTTATACTTTTCAAGACCACCATTACCCATGGGGCTGGGTTGGGTTCCACAGAATTATCTTGTGTAAGGAAAGAAACTAATAAGGTGACCCTAATTTTTAGCTGTCTAGTTATTGTATTATACTTTTTGTTATATGTTCCTTTGAAGAATTAACTATTCATTTATTGAAGGAATTTAGTATAGGTATCTATATGATGAATTGGGAAAAGAAATTTCCGCTCAACTTATAACAACCAGTTACATTAAACCCCATAAATATGAGTTTTAGAGTAAGGATTTAACATTTTTATATTCCCATGAAATTTTAGGTTTCTAGATCTATATAATTAGAAACAAAATGTATAACAAAGTGAAAAAAATCTACACATTATACATTTTTTTCACAAAAACATGCCTTTAAGTTTACACCCCTATTTAATTCAAGACAACTCAACTTTATTTAAAATGAGTCACTTTAGGGTAAATATGAACCATGATAAAAATTATTTAAATCATTAGATCCTATGAAAAAAATTGATAACATGGGATGAGGAAAAAATCTCAATAATAGTTATAAATATAAATTAATCTCATTAGTCTAGTGAAAAAAATTAAAACCAAAGAAAATTTATCCCTTTTTCAAAAATAAAACTTTGATAACCTAAATAAAAAATTCAAAAATATGATAATAAAACTTTTTTCAATTATTTTTTTTAAATCCACTAGAAATAATAGAAAAACTCATGAATAAATCTTCTGGCATGTGGGAACTCATGAAAATAACTCTTTTTAAAAAACAAACCTTTCACCTATAAAAGTTTATAAACATTATTTACCTTATTAATTCAAAATAATTCCATAAGAACTATTTTTGAAATAAAAATATAACCATATTAGAGAATCATATTCATATCCCATGTTCACTCATGTCTAACCCATGTTAGAATAATTGGTCCCCATTTAACTACATAGGATTAATCATCACAGTTATCTCCATTTTTTCTCCTTTAAGGACTACATTTTTACTCAATTAATTTGAGAGGTTTATCAATTTCACCCATATTCATGAGAAATATTATTCAAATTCCTTATAATGTATTATAATAAAGTACATTATTGTGAATAAAATCATTAAATCTCAAATTTTTTCCATCATAAAGTGTCCTTTTATCCCCTCAAGAAAACACTTTCGATTTTCACACAATGATAAAGAGAAATAACCTTTTTCATTAAGAACACATCAAAATGAAAAATTATTAAAAGATATAAAATAGAATATTGTTTGAAAAATATGTTAAATTATATATAAATTAAGATAATTAGTAATAGAAATGATATTGGGAAAATTTCTTCAATATAAATATATTAAAAAATATAGTTTTAGTACATCTGTAAAAAGTTGAAAATAACCCATAGGAAAAACAGTGTAAAGATTAGTTTTTTAAACCTTTTTAATGAACAAAAAGTATAGTAAAAAATTTCTTTTAAATATATTTAAATAATAAATAATAAAATTCTTGAAATAATTAAAATAACTATGAAATGGAATAAAAATATTTGGAAGGGAAACATTAAATTAATAATTTTTTTAAAAGTCTCTTACAATTAGTTCTGAATCATTTCATTCGAATGTATACCCACCTAAATAAAAAAATTATATTAGTTTTATTATTAATTAATAACCATTGGAATTTTTATTTAATTACTAGTATCTCTTTTAGATCATTTATTACAATGTTTTATTTAGTTACTGAAATGGTTAAGTTTATGTTGTCTATTTTGAGGATGTTCAATTTGTAAGCACAAAAAGCATTGATTTATCGATCATTCTCAAAGGGTTTATGGTTAAATTAACCAAACAACATAAAATGTTATAAATATCATATTTATACATTATATTTACTTTTTAAACTAACTATGTAAGTCAGTTATGAAAAATGAAACGCATCATCTCATGGATATGTAACTCTATACATACGCATTAAAGATGTAACTACTACAAAAAATGCCTTTAATAGTTCTTGAATAAGCCTTTAACATTACTATAAATGAATAGACTATGTTATCTTGGTTAAAAGTCCACATCTTTTTTTTGCGCTAAAAAAGCAGGGATAAAGGGAATATTTATCAGAACAAATAAGAGCGTTGATAAATCCTACTTTTATCAAATATTTTAAAAGATCTGATAAAAGACCCCATTTATTATAGCTTTTATTTAGTGATGATAAATATACCCTTTATCAACTCTTTATTTGTGCCGATAAAAGTATGATTTTCCAGTGATTTTGTTTGCACTAATAAAAGTATGATTTATCAGCACTTTTTAATGTATTAATAAATATAGACCTTATCACCACACGTATAAGTTCTTATAAAGGTGTCCTTTATTAGTGCTTTTGAAAGAACTAATAAAGGGTAGCTTTATCATCACATTTAGTAGTGCTGACAAAGGGGAAAATAGCAGTGTAATGTTGTAGCACACTGCATCACCAAAAATAGGTGCAATGTGTTTCACCAACACACTGTATCAGAAGAAATAACAAAAAAATTAACAAAATAATATAAAAATACTGAATTTAAATGAAACGAAATTTATAACACTAATAAAGGAAAAATAAAACACTATTTTAGATTATTTCAGTTTTTTTTACTAAAATTAATGTCAATTTTGAATAAAAAGATGCACTTGGATTCGTACTGGTCTCACCGTCAATCGAATTTATGTGTGACAGATTCCCACATCTCCAAAATTACTTATGGATTGTTTTCCAAAATTAACAGAACAATTGAAATAGTATTTCTTAGTTTTGAGTATGTTAGTTGTTTTTTTATTAAAATTAATTTCAGTTTTGAATAAAAAGATGCACTTAGAGTCAAACCACTTACACCATGCATCAGATTGAGGTGTGTCTAATCCCTACACATCAAGAATGAAGTATGGATCGTTTTCTTAAAGTACCAAAATAATATGAATGTGTTTTCTTAGTTTTGACTATGTCTTTTGTTTTTTACACTAAAACCAATGTCAATTTTGAATAAAAAAGATGCACTTGGAGTCATATCGGTCACATCGTGCATATGATTGAGGTGTGACTGAATTATACATGTCCCAAATTACTCATGGATCATTATCCAAAAGAATAGAAACAATTTAAATATGTTTCCTCATATTTCAGCAGGCCACATGCTTTTTTACTAAAATGGCATTTTAAACTAGAAACACAATCATTGAGCAATACACGTGGAATCAAGTGTTTGTTTTACATGAGACTGATTAATACATGTCAAAAATTAATTAGAATCATTATCCTAAATATTCAAGACAATCCTAGAATGTTTTCATAGTTTTCAGTGAGTGACACTTTTTTGTATTAAAATGTTAATTTTAAACTGATAACGGACACTTGGAGTCATATTAGCCACACCATACATCAGATTGAGGTGATACTTATCCCTATACGTCAAAAATGATATATGTATCATTGTCACAAAGTACTAAAATAATCTAAATGTGTTTTCTTAGTTTTGATTATGTCAGTTCTTTTTTCACTAAAATTAATATCAATTTTGAACAAAAAAGACTCACTTAGAGTTTTACTGGTCACACCATGAATCTAATTGAGGCATGGATTAATCATACATATCCAAAATAATTCATGGATAATTTTCCTAATGTATCAAAACAATCGGAATTTGATTCCTTGTTTTTGAGTACGCCACATGTTTTTTTATTAAAATGACATTATAAACTGGAAACACAAACATTGAGCCCTATGGGAAGCATCATGTGTGGGTTTGTGATAAGACTGATTCATAAATGTAACAAATGAATTATTAATCATTTTCCCATGTTATCATGATAAACCAATCACATTTTCTTGGTTCTTAGTGAGTTACACTTTCTATATTAAAATTTCAATTTTAAACTGATTGCAGACACTTGGAGTCATACCGATCACATTATGTGTTGGATTAAGCTGTGGTTGATCCATACCCATCAAAAATGGTGTATGGATCTTTATCCTAAAGTACCAAAACAATCCAAATGATTTTTCTTTTTTTTAGTATGTCAATTTTTTTCAATAAAAGTAATGTCAATTTTGAATAAAAAATGATGCACTTGGAGTCATACTGGTCACATCGTGTTCTAGATTGAGGCATGGCTAAATTATATATGTCCCAAATGACTCATGAAACATTTTCCTAAAGTATTAAAACAATCATTATTCATTTCATTAATTTTATTTACTCCATGTGTTTTTTTAATAAAATGTCATTTTAAATTAGAAACACGCACTTTGAGACATACTGGTGGCATCATGTGTGAGTTTGACCTAAGATTGATTCACACACATCACAAATGAATTATGAATCATTGTCCCAAATTATCAATAAAATATGAGCATTTTTTCTTGGGTTTTAGTGATTAACACTTTTTTGTAATAAAATGTCAATTTTAAACAGATTACGTATATTTGGGGTCATACCAGTCCCACCATGCATCAGATTGAGCTGCGACTGATCCCTACATGTCAGAAATTAACTATTGGGGGATGCAAGTCATTTCATGATTTATTATTTCTCTCATAAATTTTCCAAGATAATATCCACAATCGATTACATTATCTTGTTTCACACAATACAAAAACATTGACCAAAATAAGTAAATTGTTTCAAAAAGTTTTCATAATTAAATATTTCTATATATATGAATTTTTTTACATTTTTAGTAATCCATTTGATTTATCTTTCCAAACATCAACATCATGCATTAATCTAACATGTATCTAGTAGCTTCCCTATCATAAAAAAATTATCCTTAAAACACAGACTGAACATATAATTTGAAGTTTTTCTATAATATATTGATTGTAGTGTATTACGTATTCACAATACCCATCATGTGTGGATAGTTGGTTGGAAATACATGAATTTATTCCAACAAAATAAATTTTATGGTGTCTTTGTTGACATCTATTACTATTCAATGCTTCCAAAAAACAAAAAATATTATGTAATTAAAAAATAAAAAATATATATTATGTGACTAGATCGTAGAGATTTGCACTTGCATTGTAGGGATCAAAAAGAGCCTTTCGTATGGTGATTTTTTACTAAATTATTTGAGTAACTCAAAAAAATTTCTTCTTAATTTATTCCACATTCAATGTAACTTTGGGCATAAAAATGATATAAGGATTAATGAATCTATATCATGCTTCCACGAACATACCATTATATAGTTGCAATATAAACCCCAATATAAAATATAAAAAGTTATTAACTTTAATAAACATATTTAGCTCACTTTTTGGAACGAAATATTATGAAAATGTACCTTATTAATGTTTTCACAGCTAAGACTCCCATTCATTCATGCTTGAGAATCTCATTTAGAGTATTGAGACCAATTCCATATGTCAAGGAATTTCCATATACTTCTTCTTCATATTCAATGTAAGAAATATTTTTATCTTTAAATGTGATCTTTCAATTATGTTTTATTGATAAATAATATTTTTTTTTGGAACATGTAGGGAGAAAGTACTCTTAGAAGGTTCTTTGTTTTCTTGGTCGATTCACTAGATTTTCTTGATTCAACCTTTCGTTTCTCCACCACTTTATCCATCTATAATATCATACCTCACTTCAAACCTTTTATCATAAACTATTAAATGTTTTTCATATGAATTTTTTGAAAGATGTACCTCCTGTATCTTTATTAGATTAGATTCCCATGCTATGAAAGCTCCAATAACATCTTCAACTGTTGTAATATCATGACCATCAAGTGGAATAGGAAACTCAGTAGTCAGATCATAAGGTACGACATTCCCTAGTCTGATTTAGGAGGTTATTATTGTTTATAAGGTGTCCCGATATATTATAAATTGTACCCATATCAACACAGCGGTATGTGGGTGCTGATAGATAAAAATAACATAAAAATATGCCCTATAGAATTTTAGTAATATAAAATTATTACAAGTTATTTGATACACATTTAGGAGAAATAGTAATGAATAAATTTAATAGATTGGGTAGTTTATGCAGTTGGGGGAATGACTAGCCTCAAAGTTAGTGGGATTATTTTGTTTTGGTGCAAGTCATTGCACCACCATAGGTTATTTTTGAACCTTTTTTATACTTTGGTCTACTAAACAGGGCCACAAAATATTATCTTGTAGTGAGTCTATTTGTGTCTACATTCATCTGATTATATTATATATATCCCCATGTGGTTTTATATTATTGAAATATGTTTGAGGATAGACTCCAAAACCAAATCCTATTACACGACCATACTGTTCAAGCTGCTTTAAAACTATTGAAAGTAGCTTTTCTTATGGTATTCCATTTTCGATTCTTGTGTCTAAACCATATAAAAAAATATGAACATATTTATTTTTATGTAATATTGTTATAAATCCTAAAAAATTACAATTATTTCATACTTACACATGCTTTCTATATTGATTTTTTGTTTTAATCAGCTGTTATACCGTCATTATTTACATGTTCCTCCTTCAATAACACATGATGTGGGATGGAAGTGGCATGAAATTTTGATTCATCAACCTACATATAAAAATGGAACATAATTTTTTTCATAAAGAAATAATTAAACTTTTATTGTTTATTTAAAATGAATACCAATTTCTTCTCTAATTATGTGTACCTCATCATTTATTTGTGGTAGGGGTATGCTGGTTTTGATGAATGTTCTTTATTTTCATCAATATTTTGATGTTTCATAAATTAATAATTTTGAATCAAGTTAGATAAAATAAATAATTTTAGATAATATTTTTTCGACCATGATACACCTAAAATTTCTTATTACGAAGATTGTTGAAAGCAGTCCACATTTCGTGCCTCAAAATTTGTGAATAACAAAGCAGTGGGAGGAAATTTATTTTACCCTCAACATAATTAAGATGTCACTTTTTCAAAATAGTCTGGAATCCTCTATGGGATTTTCCAACAGCCATTAAGACAACTTTCATAGGGAAAGCATCTAAAATAAATGAATTCTGGAATGAATAATGAAAACTATACTAATGTTCCATTATGTAAATTTTTAGTAAAATAGAGAAAGTATATTATAACATTACCATTATATCTTTCCAAATTACTTCCTTCATTTTAGGGTGGACGTGACACCATGAGTCAATATCAATCGGCACATTCATCCTCATTGTGACCCTTAGATAACTAACGAATGTTGACTTTTTGGGGTCAATAGGTTGGATAATTTGATTTCATCCAACCTCAAATATTGTTCCATGATATCTTTCCTTGATAATTTTATTCAAAACAGTGATGTTGCATCATTCATTTTTTCATTTTTTCGTCAACATGTTGTTGATCCCCAAATAATTATACAGTTTCAACACAATCATTCTGTTTTTTCTCAAGATTTCCAACATCATCATGTTCAAAAGTCATTTTCTATATCATTAGTCAAACATTTAACTTGTCTTGAATAACAAAAATTAAATACACTTCATACATAAAAGTCAAGAATCTCATTCATCTTTCATGAAATTTGTTACTATCTGGAATAGAGTTATAATACATCAATAAAAAAGTAAAAATAACCTTCAATAACTTTCTTTATGACGTCCTGAGATGCTTGATTTACTTCCATATTATGATGATGGATTTTATAATACTCATTCCCTCATTAAAACTAGCCTTCCACCAATAACTATTCAATAGGTATGTCATCAATGAACATTGAAAGCACATTGATAGGAGGAAGGTTATTTTGAAATAGGGAGCTCAATCCATCATCAAGAGATCGAAGATAATCAAGCATCTATGGATTAATGTGTCCTAGGAACCTGAACTAATTGAATCACTCAAAAATTCTCCTCAATTGAAGATGAATTATAATACCTCAACTATAATGGTATAACATCCCATGTTTTAGGAAATAAACACTATGTTCAATAACATATATAATACACTACAAATAGCTTAAACGAAACACTAAATATTATTATTTAATTGTTACCATTATAACCTAGTCGTTGGATTAGCAATAATAAATAGTACTAACTAAATTATGAAAATATTGTTTACACATGTTTATATAATGATTCATTGATTACCAAATTTATTAGAAATGGAAAAAAACCAATGGAATATAAAGGATGTGTTTATTTGAAAATTTATTTAAATGAGAATAATTGTGTTTATAAAATCATACCACTCTTATTGGATTATATTAATGATATAAAACCTCAATTTAATAAAATTCATATTTTAATGAATAGTGAAAAATACTGCATTTTAGTTCAAAACAAATTTTCCATATAAGTTATTTGTATTGTTAGATTATATATTTAATTGTTTTTAATGTATAATTAGATTCATATTTTATAATATAATCCAATTTTGGTCATTGGAATAAATTTCACATTGAAATTAGATATAAATTCACATCAATATTTTGATGGTTTTTACGTTTAAAAACCTTGTTTTCTCATTTTGACAATGAGGATTAATTTTAAATTAATTCATAAAAATTGTGTGTTTTTAATTTTTAAAAATAGATTAAATATTTTTAATCAGAGGTTCTAATATATTTAAATATTTCCCCTTTACTTTGGACATTAATAATAGTAATTTTAGTAATTATAATTTATTTACCACGGTTAAAGGGTAAATCATGTAAATAAGGGAAATATAATATTATATTAATATAAAACTACACTAAAACATGTCTTAATCCTATTTTATGAGATATTACCGACCAATATAACCATTGGGATAAAAATTTGGCCTTTGGAATCCACATGAGTGTTATTATGACACTTATAACTTTTAATTTAATTTAATGAAAAATATGTGATAAACAAATAAATTCTTACTAATAAAATTAAAAATGGAATTATATAAATGATCTATTAGACAATAAATTGGAATTATATATATATATATATATAACATTTTTACATCATGGTATTTTATTTATAATTTTTAGATATTAAATAATTAATTTTAATTATGACATAATGATGATGAGGTGATTTCTTTATTAATAAAGGAAACAAATAAATAGTATTTTAAATATTAAAATAAATATTATTCTGCATAATTTATGTATTAAAAGATTTTTATAGTTGACTATGACATTTTAAGAAATATTTTAATTCTTTGGTTTTAAGTTATCTCTCTTTTTGTATTTTATTAAAATTCAACAAAATGAAAAGTGAAAATTGACATAATTGATGTTTTATAAAAATATTAATTTATTTCATTATTTAAAAATATTAAAAATATTTTAAAATCACAATGATAATTTTATAAGGTATAAATGTTCATTAAGTGTCCAATTATGGGTAATTAATCCCATATAAGTAAAATTAATTTCCTCTTAATAATTAAAATGTTTTACCACAATTAAAATTAAAATAGAATAATTAAGAGGAAACCGAAAATATAAGGTTTATGAGAAACAAAATATATGTATAAAAATTATTGGATGAGAGAATATCAAACTATAATCATCTTATATTTTCTCTATCTCATGTTAGAGACATTTAATTTAAAATTTTAATTTATAATAATTTAATAATTTAGGAGTTTCTAAGGGTGCCCCTTCTCTCTCCTATAAAATGGTACCCTCTCTTATCTAATAAACACATTCCAAAAACCTTTTGGTTTGAAAAATACCTATCCAATCCCCTTCATAGAATCCCTACCTTTATCCTAGAAGCCTCCCATAGGGATCAAATCCCCCCAAGAAATATTTTTGGTATAATCCAAATGAAGTTACCCAACTAAGAGATAACGCCTTCCCTCATGTTTTTAGTTTCATTTCTATTATCCACTCCCCAAACAATTATTATTCTACGATTAAATAACAACACTAATATCCTTAATATACTAGTATATTTTTGTTATATGGTTTTAATCTACACTTACATACACCTTCATTTAATGGGTAATAAACATACTATTTCTGTGCACGGTGAACTACTTCCTCACGAAACGATGATTGTTCAATTTTCCCCTACCACATATCATAGTGGACATTATAATGGAAAATGTATTAACATATTACATACATTATATTTATATTTCCTTTTTCATTATTTAATTTTTATTTAGAACATACCTTTGCGCTTTCCATGTTGTGTAAATACGCTAATTTCATTTGAGGAAGTGTGGATTTCCGCCGCCTCAAATCGATATGATGCATTCCTGATATACATGGAATGTATAAATGATGGTTTTAATAAAACTATTAGACATATATCAAATTAATAAAATAATGGTATTATAATATACCTTTATATAATTCTTTTAATATAAAAAATAAATGAAAGTAGAATTTGTGCATATGTACGGCCTATTGTCTTCATAAATAGTGAATTTCATTTCTTATCTCCAACTATTATATATTATTATAAATAAATATATAACAAATATATATGATATTTAAATAATGAATAAAATTCTAGAGATGATTTAATTTTTACCATATATAAAATTTACATTAAATATATTTTATTTTTGACTCAAGTATATAATATCGACAAAACGTCTGATATAAACATAAATAGTTATGTAATTTTTATAACATGGTAATAAGTGACATAAAAATAATAATACTCTTTAAAAAGGATCTCAAAAAATTCTAAATTAGCCTATGTTTATTATTCATGAAAATAAATAATGTACGAGACAAGTCAGACTCAAGGTAATAGAAATCATAACTCAATCACCAGTCATTGAGTTAAATATCCATGTCATTTGTTTTGTTTTTATAAGAATATAAGTTAATGACCTATGATTGTTTTACACTTAATATGAACTTATATTGGGTATATGTATTTTTGTTACACATAATTATTTCTTTGATTTATCCTTGATATAATGATATGATCATTTTAAGGGATTTCTTCTAAATCCACTTTCATTGAGAAAATCTTGATGCTATATACCTTTATTATCCTATAAAGTGTATATACAACCCTTTTTACATTTTATATCATTAATTAGTATATTCTCATGATATTTAAAGTTTTATTTACTGTTATTCCTTTATAATTTTTATTCAAGTGTTTCTCTAGTGGTAAGGGTCTCTTTAACTAAAACATTGTTTTAAATATTATAAGGATTTATTCTTCTAAATACTTCTATTTCATGTCCAAGTTTTCAAAATTGATTTTATGAATTTTTTTTATATGGACATAAATTTTAGAAAAATATAATTTCCTTCAAAAGTTTCAAACTGGCATCGGACACTTATATTCAAAGGTTTCTTTGTTAAATGTTTTAAAAGGTTTTGGAAATGGGTTTAAAATTTAAATATCTTCAAATGAATTATTATTGTTGAAAATGAAATTTTATGATTGAAATTATGAAAATTGAAATATTTTATTTGTTATTATTATATAATGGTACTTTCACATTTGGCGTGTGGTTACGTGATAAACTAAAGATGGGTGGTTGTATGATAAAACAATGATGGGTGGTTCTATGATAAACCAATGATAGATGGTTACATTATAACCTGTTATGCATTGGTTATAGAGGTCTGCCATATGGCTATGGCATTTAATTATATATGTGGAAGTAGACCTAAATGTTATTCCATTTAAGTATTATTATGTCCCAAGTTACCTTTATATGTTATATGTTTCTTTCAATGGGTTTATGGTAATCTTTTGGTTAAAAAAATGGTAAGTAATGAGATTATATTAAATGAACATTATTTAATACATAATAATAGTGAAAAGTATTACATTATACTAAAGTATTCATGATTTTCATTTTTTCGTAAGACTAACAATTCTTTTTCTTTGTGTATTATTTACTGATATTTTTATTCTCATCCTAAGTTTGAAATATTTTTCACAGAATTTAAAGGAGAATAGGTTCAAGGATGGGATCAATGAAAACATAAAATGTTTAAACATGAAAAGAAACCATGTTTTTTTAAACGGTTTTTGTTTAATGAAAAAAATGGATAGTGAGTATAATTTTATTCTATGTAATACTTAATTTGATATGTATGAGTTATTTCCTAATTGACTGAATCTCTAAACCTTAAAAGATCCTTGATGTGAATTAATGTAAAATTATTTACATAACTCATGAATATGTAATGTTTAGGGTTGGGTCCTTATAGTCGGTATCAGTGGATGGTCTAGAAAACATTGGATATTAGGATGTTTTCATAGCAATTAGAGAGATCATCATGGGTTTAAAATTTTAAGGTAGATTATATTTTCAATGTATTAGAAACCCCTTTTGGGGCTTTATGATATGAAATATCAAAGTGAAAAATGTTATTTTTGGAAACATTCACCTTTGAGGAAATTATGGATTATTAGTTTTTGGGATAAAAAATACAATGTATGAAATAAACATTGACGTCAAAACATGTTTTGGTTATTTTTTCAGCTTTTTAATATTTCTGTAATATTAAAATAATTATATAGTTTTAGAAAATGGATAACATGTATGATGGGTGACAACCCATCGCATCAGGCAAGGTCGGTGGAATCAAACCCATAACCAAAGGGTGATAAGGATGCATCTCCAACCAATGGCCTACGTGAAGTCCCTGGTTAGTAGGAATGTTTTTCAGTTAAACTAGTTTATGGAATAATATGAAGTTGATTTTTGGAACATTCATTTTATCAAATGGATATCCTTATTATTTTATAATGATATGGGGATTGAGTGATACATGTCATTTGGAACGAAAATCACTATTCTGTGTACCCTATATGCTAAAGGAAAGTAGAATACAATAGGATTTTAATTAAGGAGTAATGGTTGAATTTTATTTAGGAATAATCTATGTTTTTATATAGGACATATGGAGATTCAAGTTATTTAAAGATGTGATTAACCTATCTTGGAGAAAAATTTATTAAGTTAATTAAATTTTGGTATGAGAAATTAAAAGTGATTGATATTATTTGGAGATAGATTTTAAAATTTATCTTAGAAGATTATGTTATCAAATACTTCTAATTTTTTGGGTTCAATCTCAGTTTGGATTTTTTTTTTGAATTTTAAGGACATTTATTTTTGAATGGTCTATGTTGAACATTGGGTATTACTTTTGAATTCTGGAGATTAAAAGTAGTTTTTATTCATATAATGGTTTGTTATTTTCCCAGAATTATATGATTTTATCCTAACCTTTTTGGTTTTGGTTAATATTTCAGTACATAATGAATATATAGTTAATCTTTTTTTCGATTATGTGATTCTATAAAAGTTGATTCTAGTTCTTTAAGTGTGACCAAGTAATCTTTAATACTCATCGTTTAGAGAAAAGATGAGTCTTTGGTAGAAATTTATTAAAGAATGAAACTCTACTGTTCATGTAAGTATCTTTTCTTTATGTTATTAATAAATCTCGTAAATAAATTCCTCAACATTATGAAAACTATCTGGAAATAAAAATGTTTTCCATTTACTATTCTATCTTATAAATTAAAGATCGTTTAACCCATCACAAGTTTGCGGTTTTTGGATTATTAACTATCTCTGGATCATGTTTTATATCACCATCCATCATAACATGACACTTAGTTTTTACTCCATTTCCATGTTTTCCTACATGGAATCCTAATATGGGTTATTTCGGGTGACCCTTATACTTCTCTTTCTTTCTTTTAAAGTGGTAGTTTTATTGACTCATTTTCCAACGTGAGATTTCAATGAAGTAATTTTCAAAAGTGAATCCTTAGTTATCGATCTAAAATTTAAAATTGAAAGGACTAAATTTATTAAATGGGGGAGGAAATAACATCCTGTGTTTTAAGAAAGAAACATTATGTTCAATAGCATACATGATATGCCACATCAAGCTTAAATGAACAACTAAATATTATTATTTAAATGTTATAATTATAACCTAGATATTGTAATTTCATGACTGAAAATTATTAACTAAATTATGAAAATATGGCATACACATGTTTATATAATGATTCATTGGTTACCAAATTTATTAGAAATGCAAATAGAAAAAAATTGAATATAAAGGATGTGGTTTTATGAAAAACTATTTAAATGCGAATAATTTTATTTATAAAATCATATCACTTTTTTTGGATTTTATTAATTAAATATAAACTAACTGTGATGTTTAATATGCATATTATTTGTTTTCTAGGCAAGATTTAAGAACAAAATCAATTTTAAGCATATAAAAAGTATTTACAAAAACATTTTACCACATCTTGATAGTGAATCCAGTTTAAATATATATTTTGACACTTTTATATGTTATATTTCAAAAATAAACTACTTATTTGTAATTAGTATATCATGATTTACATTGGTTTGTATTTTTTGTATTTTTATGACAAAACTCATTTTTTAATGAATATTGACAATTTCTGCATTTTAATTCAAAATTTCTATTTCATATAAATTGTTTATATTGATAGATTATATATTTAATTAGTTTTAAAGTAAATGAGATTTTTTTTATCATTTAATACAATTTTTTTAATTATATGTAATTTCACATTGAAATTAGGTATAAATTCACATCAATATTTTGATGGTTTTTACGTTTATAAAAATGATTTTCCATTTTGACAATGAGGATAAATTTTATATTAATTTATACCAATTATGTGTATTTAATTTGAAAAACATGATTTTATATTTTTAATCAGAAGTTATAAATTATTTAAATATTTATTTTTTATTTTTTTACATTATGAATAGTAACATTAGTATGTATTTTTTATTTACCACGGTTAAAGGGTAAATCAGGTAAATAAGGGTAAAAATAATATTATAATATTATAAAACTACACTAAATATTTTCCTAATACTATTATATTATATATTTCCTAACAATACAACCCTTGGGATGAAAATTTTGCCTTTGGAAGCCACTTGGGTGTGATTATGAAACTTATAAATGTTAATTTAAAGTAAACAAAAATTTGTCATAAACATACATATTCTTACTAAAATAATTTAAATATGGGTTTATATAAGTTATATCTTTAACTATAAATATTAATTAGAAATATGAAATCATTTCCTACATCGTTATATTTTATTTATAATTTTTATACATTAAATAATTAAATTTCATTATGACACATTGAGGATGTAGTGATTTCTTTATTTATGAATGAATAAAATAAATGATATTATAAATAATAAAATAAATATTATTTTACATAATTTATTTCATTAATTTTTTTATAGGTGAATATTACATTTTATAAGATAATTAAATTCTTTTATTCTTAGGTATCTATGTTTTTGGTTTTTATTTAAATTAAATAAAATAAATAGTGTAAAAATTGAAATAATTTATGTTTTATAAAAATAGTAATTTATTAAATTATTTAAAAATAATCAAAATATTTTAGAATTCAAAATCGGATATTATAAGGTCTAAATTTTAATAAATCTTCCAATTATGGGGTATTTACCCCATATATGGAAAATTTATATCCTCTTAATAATGAAAATCTTGTTACCACAATTTAAATTAAAAGAGAATAATTAAGGGTAAACTAAAAAGATAAGGATTAAAATAAACTCAATACATGTATCAAAATTATTTTATTAGATTATTTAGAACTATAATAATATTATATTTTAAATATCTCAATTTGGACACATTTTGAATAATAAAATAATTTATATTAATAAAATAATTTAAGCGTTTCCAAGGGTACTCGTCCCTCTCCTCTAAAAAGTACCATCTCTTATCTAATACTCACACTTTAAAAACCTTATTTTAGCCCAATAACTTCCCAAAAATCTTCCTAAAATCACTAATGTCATCTTAGAAGCCTTATTTAGGGTAAAAATCCTCTCAAGGATGCCTTTTGGTATAAACAAAAAGAAGTTACCTGATTAAGAGGTAACAGCTTCTTCTATGCTTTTTAGTTTCATTTCCCTTATCCACTCCCTAAAATATTCTTATTTTATGATTAGATATAAACACCATTATCCTAAATATAATATAATTTTTTATTCAATGCTTTCAATATACACCTACACACACCTCCATTTAATGGGTAACAAACATACTGTTTCTATGTACGGCGAAGTACTGCCTCACGAACTGATGATTGTTGAATTTTCCCATAACACATTTCATGGTGTCCATTATAATGGAAAATATTTTTAAATAATATATATATTATATTTATATTTCCTATATGATTCATTAATTTTTATTTATAACATGCCTTTATGTTTTCAATTTTGTGTAAATAAAATATTTTCGTTTGAGGAAGTGTAAACTACCACCCCATCAAAGTGATATGACTTGTTACCACTATACATGGAATATAGAAAGGATGGTTTTATAAAACATATGAGACTTATATGAAATTAATAAAATTCTAGTATTAGAATATACATTGATATCATTATTTTAATATGAAAAATAAATGAAAGTAGTGTTCTTGTGTATGTACGACCTACCGTCACCATGAACAGGGCATTTCATTTCTTATCACCAAATATTATGGATTATTATAAATACCCATATACTGGATATATTTAACATTTAAGTCATTAATACTATTCTTTAGATCATTTAATTTTTACAACATGGGCAATTTACATCAAAACAGGAACATTTTTTACTCAAGTACCAAATATCGACAAAACGTTCGATATGAACATAAATAGTTATGTAGTTTTTATAACATGGTAATGAGGGATATAAAAAGAGTAATAAATTTGAAAAATTTTATCAAGAAATTATAAATTAAATTAATTTTATTATTTTGTTAAATAAATAATGTATGAGACATGTCAGACTCATGGTAATGGAAATCTTAACTCAATATCTATTCATTGAGTTAAATATCCATGTCATTAGTTTTATTTTTCCGAAAATATGTGTGAATGAACACTGATTTTTTGCACTGAATATCAACTTATATTGGTTGTATGTATATTTTTCACACATAATTCTGTCATTGATTTATACTAAATCTAATGACACGCTCTTTGTATGAGATGCCATCTCAATCTCTTTTCATTAAGGAATATCATTATATTATGAACCTTTATTATCTTATAAGGTGTATATAAAACCCTTTATAAATGTTATATCATGAATTAGTATATTATCATGATATTTAATGTTTTTTTAATTTTATTCCATAATTATTTTTATTCAAGGGTTTCTCAAGTGGTAAGGGACTCTTTAACGAAAACTTGGGTTTAATTGTATTAATGATTTATTCTTATAAATACATCCATTTCATGTCCACATTTAGAAAATGGTTTTTATGAATTGTTTTATATGTACATGAATATTTTAAAATGTTAATTTATTTCAAAAATTTCAATGTTTCATAGGACACTTTTATTCAAATGTTTCTTTATGAAATGTTTTAAATGGTTTTGTAGAGGGATTGTATATTTTTATATCTTGAAATGATTTCTTGTGATTTCAAATAAAATTTTATGAATGAAATAATAAAAATTGAAGTCTATTATGTGTTATGAGTATATAATTTTACATGGACATTTGATGGCTAGTTACGTTATAAACTAAAAATGGGTAGTTATGTGATAAACCAAATACGAGTGGTTTAGTGATAAACCAAGGATGGGTGGTCACGTTATAACATCCATTTCATTGGGTATGGGAGTAGGTTTTATGGATATTCCATTTAGTGATATGTGTAGAAGTCAACCATATGGTTATTTCATTTATGTATGATTATATATCAATTTACCTTTATATGTTATATGTTTCTTTCTATGGGTTTATGGTAATATTTTGGTTATAAAAAGGGTAAGAATTGATATTTTATTTAGTGAAGATTATTTAATACTTCATAAAGGTGAAATGTATTACTTTATGATAATGTATTCATGGTTTTCATGTTTTTACAATACTAACAATTTTTATTCTTTGTGCATCCGTTAATTATATTTTTATGTTCATCTCATGTTTGAAATGTTACTCAGAGGATTTCTATAAGAATAGAGTAATGGATGTGATAAAGGAAATGTTATGATGTTTAAACATAAAAAGAAACCATGTTTCTGTTTCAAAAAAAATTAAGGAAAAAATGTATAGTGAATTGAAGTGACCACATTGTTATAATTATGTTGATATTTTTGAGTTATGTCATAATTCTCTAAATCTATAAACCTTAAAAGATCCCAAATTCGAATGAATGTTAAATTATTAAAATAACTCTATATTATTTAATGTTTAAGGCTGAGGCATTATAGATGGTCTTGATGAAACAAATCTTACCCCACCTATATTGTAAATCACTTTTTTCTATTCAAGGATTCCTCACCTTCTAATTTTGGATATTTTTTAATATACCACAAGATCCCTCTAATAACATACATCCCTTAAATGGGTAAATTTTTCTACTTATGCTTAGTATTGATCTTGATTTTTTTACTATTAAAAATCAAATGAATCTATTAATTTTAATACTTAATTTATTATTAATATATAGTACCACAAAATCATAGAGAAACCATAGATACTTCCCGTTATTGAAACTTATACCGCATAACTTTAAGTAGATCTATAATTACCTATATTAATGTGCTAATTTAAAACTAAAAATAATATTATATGTTCTAAAATATAATATTTTAGAGAGGTATACCCACAAATAAGTATTCTGTCATTTGAGGATATAACAATAACCTTAAATAATAGAAATATTATTGAGGACCCTCGATTACCAAAGTAGTGATAGAGCCTTAACCAAGTGATAAATAGTGATCAAAGAAGATTAGAGGCTTGGAAATAGAATTCAATAAAGGGTTAATTACAATAGTGGGATCATATCCCTTTATTGGGACTCTACATATAATAAAGATTTCCTTGAGAATTGACTACCATCTGTTGTAAACTAATAATTTCACCAGGTTGGAGTGATTATTTCATTGAGTGTTTCCATAAATGATTCATGCCATCAATTATGATACTTAGGTATTATAATTTATGGGAAACTATTTGGGAGAACTATAAAAATCCATCCATACAATATCATATATTTAATGCCCCACCAAAATCTATATTGTTCTTATATCATAGCATATAATTAAAGTATATATAAGATTAAATTTTCATTTATGATTCATGGATATTAGAAAATATGATATCTATGATTATTTAATTTTGGAAATGGATATAAAATTACATAACTTATATGACATAAATATCCAAATCATCAAAAGTATATTTTATTCAATTTTTGTTCTCTATAGGGTTATTGTCACAACTGGTTTTTTTATCTTTGTATTGATCTAGTCCATTGGAAATCCTGATCCTTTTCATGGGTATTTGGGGCGATGAATCTAGATTTTTGAAGTTTAATATATGTCTAACAACCCTAATTTTGTTTCCCCGTTCCATGTTTAGGAGTTTCTGA
Organism: Viscum album; assembly: GCA_963277665.1. Lineage (NCBI taxonomy): Eukaryota > Viridiplantae > Streptophyta > Magnoliopsida > Santalales > Viscaceae > Viscum > Viscum album. The sequence goes on from OY728133.1 coordinate 499,799,313, forward strand.
AGAAAGGGTGGTAACTTCATGATTTGGGCCAACCATGATCCCATTTCCAGTTTTAAAAACCGAATTTGTTTCTTTTATAACTCATTTTTTTTCATCCTTTTTCACCCATCAAACTTCCCACTAGTCATATAAGGATATTTTAAAACTTAATTATCATTTTGGACCCCATATTAATTCATAAGCATGGTAAATGGGGTTACTTATTTAGGTATTTGGCCATCCCATGGGCTCATTTCTTATTTAAAAAAAATATTGGTTTCTTTTAAATCTAATTAAATTTTAAATATTTTTTGGTGATTCTATATCCCCCTCGAATCCCAAACCCCTATCCGCTCCCCAATTGTCTATTTACCCTCTTTGGAGCTCATATGTGTCTCGGATTAGGGCGAATGTTCTCTGGTTACCTCAAATATCCCAGAATTGATAAGGTAAATCATTTTATATATAACTCATTAAATTCGATATCCTTTTAAAAAAATATTCTTCCCCTGGTTCTTCCAGACCTTAGGAGACTCTCCAAGAAGTTTCTTCCCATTCCCTTTTCCCTAGGGGTGCAGATATAATGGAATACGAAGAGTTATCTAGTAGAGAGGGTGAGATTTCATCCCCTTTATCCTCCCTCTTCTTCCTCCTTTCAATTTTTCTTTGTTTTATAATCTCCCCTAGTAATTATATACCTAGGGTAATGTTATAAAATGTTTTTTGATAGAGTTTATATTCATTTAGGTCAGGTCTTCATAGTATTAGGGTTTATAAATCCGCGGCCAGTGATTTCGGGTGTGCGTTTCTGTTACGCCAAGGATTTGAGGTAGGATATCCCTTGAAAAAACCTTTATCATTTAAGTTCCATCATTTTAATTCATTTATAACCTTATTTATATGATATGTGATGCTGTGAAAATTTGTTTCTAATGTTTTTGTGTGCAAATTATGTTTTGTGACTTATTTTGTAAAAAATATAGCTTTTTTGGTATAAATGTGAACTACTTTTATTTGATAAATTTTTCTATGAGATTTCGCACTTGTTTTATGGTATTTTGAATATGTCTCATTATCTTGAATAACTTTATGGAATGAAAATGATGTATTATCCCTTTTTAAGTGCTTAACAAAAGTTGTTTTTTAAGAGTGCATGCAATATATTCAGTAAATTGTCTGGTTGGCTTTTATGTGTCTACTGCAATTTAAAATAATTTGTTTGGATTTATAAATATATTCTAAGAATGTAAGAAAATTATTTAGGGATCCTTTTTTGGCTTTAAAATTTGTATTTTCTTTTATAAACAAATGGTTTTTTGTTTACAACATGTTTTGGCCCGAGTTGCCAGAAAATGGCTCGTTTCACATTCTTATAAAAATGGTTGTGTTTTGAATATGTCACATGAGTGTTTTAAGGGATTTATGAATGTGGTTTTTTTATTTAAATGGTGTGTACACACCTCCTTAATACAATTTAAATGCATAACTTTGTCAAATTTTAGTTTTGAGAAAATGTTTAAAGGTCTGTTTGGTCTTTCCTAAAAATGAAGAATGAGTGTTTTACTTGTATATACCAAGTTGTGTCAATTGGGATTATTTTATAGTCCATGAAATGATTTTATTAAATGTTTTTAGGGATGAAAAATAAGGTTTGGTATGGTTTTTATTTGTTTTTATAATTGAAATAGTGTTTTTGAATGAGTTTTATGTGCAAAGCCTCAATACACTCCTTGAAATTGTTTTATGAAAATATTTAGTGGTTTTCTGATTTGTGAAAGACATGTAAAGAATATTTGGGTGATGTTTGTGTGTTTATGGTTTTGGAATTGACATTGATGTGAAATGTGTATTTGATAATATGTGTATCATGATTGATCACTAAAGGGAATCTCGGGTATCTAGGTTGGCAGACGTGTACTAGTATGCTAGTGATCCTCAGGGGTTTGGCCCCTGTTTCACGTAGCAAGTATGAAGATGACAAAAATAACTAAATATGATTATGATGATGTTGGGGGACTACTATGTTTTGGGTATTCTCCCTACTAGTGTATTTTGTGATCAAGAACATATATTTATTATGGTTACTTTCACCCAGATATGAGGTACCTGGGGCCCACAACTGACTAGTGCCTAGGGGTGTTCCCGTGACTTGTGCTCATTGGATCTTTTGTACTCACCATCGGCATACAATGTTTTTGGATGCTAAATTCAGCAGTGTGTGTGATTTATTTAGAAGTTAAAATTCTTTAAAGCAGCTGTTTTGAAAACTATTTTCATTTTGAAGTTGAACCACTTTGAAAGTTATTACTAACATTCTTGTTTATAAAACATGCAATTTTTTGTCAGGTATTGTTTTATAGCATGGGACCTCATTTAAAAGACATAACATTATTTTTTTATTTAATACTTGAAATTGATGATTCTTTAATTTTAAAGGATATTCATTGGGAATAGAATATCGGGAAAACCTACTAAGTTTTAATACTCATGCCTATAGTATTATTATATTTTTATCCCTTGTATAGGATTCAGATTAAGTTTGATAACCTTGGGATATGTGTGATCATTTTTTTGGAGAGTGACCAGAAGGGTCACATGGAGTTAGTTGGTTATCTGTTTTGTTTAGTTGAATTTTTTTCTTAGTTGTACTTTCAGTTTCTTATACAAATAATGTTCAGTTCAATTTTTATATAAATGTATTTTAGGCTGTCCATTTCTTTCCATTGTTTGTTTTATTATTCATATATGGGAGAAATTGTTCCCTTGTGTACTCTATTGATGCCCTTGGTGACTATCTCCATCCCGGGAGGATCGGGAATGCCTCTCGGGACATGGCGCGGGCTGGCCGGGGTGACCGGTTCAGGGTCGACTCAGACTGGTTCGTGATAAAATGGTATCAAAGGAGGTCAGCTCTTAGCAGAACTTACCTTTTAGAGCACCCTTGTTATTTTGGGGATGTCATGGTATATGGAGTATGATTTTTGGGACTTGAGGGGTAAGTGCAAGAAGAGTGTCGCGAACTCTTTCTCGTTCTATTCCTCAGTTTTCCATGGTAAGTCTGGTTTTATTAGTGTCCTTTATTCCTGTTGATTGTTTGGTGTTGGGATATGACAAGGGGAGTCTGACTAATGACCAATGTGAGCTCGCAGGGCTTGGAAATCCATGTGGAGCTGCAGAATGGTCCAAATAAGTCTCTCTGTGTCGGTGTTGTGTTTGACATATGGCCACAAAACATATGGTCAAGTCACCTACTAACACTAGTTCCCTTTTTTGGGTCTCTTGATCCTTTCATGAATTCTGATTTTTTTTTAAATCCTGGTGTGAGAATTGTGGAAATGGGTTTTAAAGGTAGGATTGATTTTGAAAAGTGAAAAAGGGTGTTTTCAAAAATTAAATATAAGAATGGTTTTGGAAGGTTGTGTTTTTGTGAAATTTTTTTTGTGGGAAGTGGAAACGATTTAATGGGATTGGGTTATCAATAATCTAAACTTGTGGTTTGTTGGAATAAAATGTTTTGAAATTGTGAATCATTTTATTGTGATTCTGGAACTTTTTTTAAATGGGGTATTTTGGGATGTTAACAAGTTTATGTATCGAATAAATTAGTTTTGGAAATTGTTTTTGATCGGTTTGTGTTTTCCAAGAATAGGTATTGGTCTCAATGGTTCCAAGATTATGAAAATATACCTTGCTTAATTTTAAAAAAATGGGAAGTGGTTTTTTGGAGTGGCTTGGATATTTTAAAAGCTGTTAAAAATGAAAAGGGGTAGGTTTTGTAGAAAATTGTTCTTAATGAATTGTGGTTTATTTGTGAAATATGAAGAGGGTTTTTGACTTGGTGGTTGGCATTCCTTTTGAAGGAAATTGATTTTTGGAATGATGTTGTTTTGTTTTAGCCTTTGGTGATTTCATGGGTGCTCACATGCATGGTTTTATTGATATCTGGAAGGATGGACTATATGGCATGGTGGTTTGGTGCCTGGGGTGGCATCGAAATTTTCATGTGGATGAAAATTGATGAAACACCATTGGTGAATGTGGAAACCCACCAAGTTAGTTTTTTTTCAAAAGTGTTTTGAGCTGATAAATTTTGGCCTTTTTTTATAAACCAATGGATATGTGGCTAGTTTTTTTCTATGTCATAGAAGAGGTGTTTATTTAATAAGCTTCCTTGGGATCTAGAAATCATACTCTTGTTTTATCTTGGGATGAGATATTGTTGGTGGCTCGGTTTTTGAGTAATGTTCATTGGGTTCCTAAAGATGTGTTTGATGTTGTGATGTGGCCATGTATAGTTCTCCATTGGAAATATTTCCTGCTGATCAACCTAAGAATTAATTTTAAATGGTAAATCCACCTCTTTGGATGATGCCTCAACCTATTTGTCGGAATATATAGCTTTTTGGGATTGATTAAAAGTGCTTCTAGGATGTGATAACTCATCTGGAAATGCAGTTGTATTCGGTAATGTTGAAGTGTTTTTCCGTATTCCTTGTCCATTATGCCCCTCGTTCGGAGTGAGACATAATTTTGATATGTATATATGAGTTCTTATTCATATAAAAGTTTTTTTGGTGATCAAGTGAGGTTTTTCTGAGTGGTGTGATCCTTATCACGTGACTGCGGTGCAACATATGCCTTAAGAATCAAGGCTCTAGCCATAGGCCTCAGAATGAAGCTTTTCACGCAGCTAAGAAATCGATAGAGGTGTAGAGTGATCGATAAGGATCCTGCCTCCTATGTTTTGGTAAGTTAGTTTCTATGTCAATGTTTTGGTTCCTCATTTCTGGGAATTTCCCTTTGTCGCAACAAGCGTGGTGGATTTACCCCTCACACAATGTCTATGGTTATGCCTTCATGGATGTGGGTTTTCAATCAATGTCCTTGTGTGGACCGCCTATGAAAATTAGGTTCGGTCATGGTGTAACCTATTCGTAGGTGGAGATTTTTGGGTATTTCCTCTGTTTATTTTGTGGTTTTAGTGGCCAAATTATTGGGTCCCCTTCCCTCACATCCCCGAGTAGTGGGGGTCAAGATCTCTACTGAAAGTGTTGGTCAAGTTCTTGTCCCATCCGTTTGGGAGTGGGTGGTTTATCTGTTCATTTTGTAACCCTATAAACTTGGTATTTTATTTTTTTTAGGAGGTTTTTGTTGGGCTTGTGTGACTGAGGCCCAATTCTATCTCATGTTCAATTCTTGTCTGTTCATTGCTAGTTGGTCTCTAATAGTGGGGAGACCCACCATGGGTCTCATGGAGTTTCATCCTAAAAACTTTTCTAGTTCTAGTTGTTTCTTAATGGTGGGGAGTCCATTATGGAATCCCCTGTAATATTTGGTTTCTATGAGTGATCTTTCGTTTGGGTAATGGTTGGTTTTATTGGGAGAAGGCCCAACAATCGGGTTCTTTCTTTGTTGTGGAGGTGGTGGCTTGATATTTCCAATGATTTTCCAGAAGTGGTTGTGAGTATTGTGTCTTTTTATAAATAGGATTATCATCAATTGATGGTTGATGATTTTTCCTTTTCCTAATAGTCTGGATCATGATGATAGGTAATCCTTAGGTGTTTATTTTTTATCTGGAAAGTGTTATGGCTTTCTGGGGGCGGAAAGTTTAATGGTGGGGAGAATTGTCACACCCGACTTTTTTGTCTTTGTATTAATCCAGTCCATTGGAAATCCGAGTCCTTTTCATGGGGATTTGGTGATATGAATATTATGTTTTAAGGTTTCATATATTTCTAACCGCCCTAATTTTGATTTCCCATTTCTTGTTTAGGAGTTTTTTAAGAAAGGGTGGTTACTTCATGATATGGGTCAACTGTGGGCCCATTCCCAATTTTTAAAACAGAATTTATTTCTTTTATAACTTTTTTTTTAATCCGTTTTCACCCATTAATCTTCCCACTTGTCCTATACTGACATATTAAAACTTACTTATCCTTTTTTACCCCATATAAATTCATAAGCATGGAAAATTGGGGTTACTTATTTAGGTATTGGGCCTGCCCATTGGCCCATTTCCTATTTTAAAAAAAATATTTGTTTCTTTTTTATCTAATTCAATTTTTAATATTTTTCGGTGATTCTACATCCCCCTAGAATATAATACCCCTATCCTCACCCCCATTGTCTATTTACCCTCTTTTGAGCTCATATGTGTTGCGGATTAGGGAGAAAGTTCTCAGGTTACCTCAAATCGCCTAGAATTGATAAGGTAAATCGTTTTATAAATAACTCATTCAATTCATGCTATTTTTCAAAAACATCTTCTTTACCTGGTTCTTAAATACCTTAGTCGACTCTCCAAGATTTTAAATCTCATTACTTGTTCTCTAGGGGTGCAAATGTAATTTAATACGTAGAGTTTTCTAGTGGAGAAGATGAGATTTCATCTCCTTTATCCTCCTCCTTCTACCTCCTTTCAATTTCTCTTGGTTTTATAATCTCCCCTAGTAATTATCGACCTAGAGTTATGTTATACCATGGTTTTTGAAATATTGTATATTCATTTAGGTCTGTTTTTTATAGTTTTAGGGTTTATAAACCCACATATGGTGATTTTGGGTGTACGTTTCCATTATGCCAAGGATTTGAGGTAGAATATCCCTTGCAAAAACCTTTATCATTTAATTTTCATCATTTTAATTCGTTTATAACCATATTTAAATGATATGTTCTGCTAGGAGTCTTTGGTTCTAACGGTTTTGTGTGCAAATTATGCCTTATAACTTATTTTGTTAAAAATATAGTTGTTTTGGTATAAATGTGCAGTCCTCTTATTTGATAAATTATTCCATGAGCTTTTGCACTTGTATTATTGTATTTTGAATATGTATCAGTGTCTTGAATAACTTTATGGCATGAAAATGGTGTATTATCTCTTTTTAAGTGAGTAACACAAGTTGTTTTTTTAAAGAGTGCATGAATTGTGTTTGGTAAATTTCCCAGTTGGCTTTTATGTGCCTACTGTAATTTAAAATAATTTGTTTGGATTTATAAATATATTGGAAAAATGTAAGAAAATTAATTTTTTATCCTTTTTGGCTTTCAAATTAGGATTTTATTTTATAAACAAATGGTTTTTTTCAACATGTTTTGGTCCGAGTTGCCAAAAAATGGATAGTTTTACATTCTTATAAAAATGGATGTGTTTTGAATTTGTCACCTGAGTGTTTTAATTGATTTATGAATGTGGTTATGTTATTTAAATGGTGTTTACACACATCCTTAATAAAATTGAAATGTGTAACTTTGTCAATTGATAGTTTTGAGAAAATGTTTAAAGGCCTGTTTGGCCATTCCTAAAAATAAAGAATGATTGTTTTACTTGTATATACCAAGTTGTGTCAATTGGGATTGTTTTATTCTCTATGAAATGATTTATTAAATGGTGTTAGGGCTTAAAAATATTGTTTGGTTTGGTTTTGATGTGTTTTTATAATTGAAATATTTTTTTTGAATGAGTTTTATGTGCAAATCCTCAATACACTCCATGAAATTGTTTTACGAAAATATTTAGTGGTTTGTTGATTCGGGAAAGAAATGTGTAGAAAGTTTGTGGTACGTTTTTGTGTTTATGTTTTGGGAATGGGATTTTCATTTGAAATTTGTATTTGATAATATGTGTAACTTTATTGAGCACTAAAGTGAATCCCAGGTATCTAGGTGGGAAGACGTGTACTAGTATGCCTATGATCCTGTGGGCTTTGGCCCCTGTTTCCCATAGCAAGTTTGATGATGACAACACTAACTAAACTATGATGATGATTATGTTTGGGGACCACTAAGTTATGGGTATTATCTATAATATTGGCTCGTGTGAACGAGAACATATATTTATTATGGTTAGTTTCACTAAGATACGAGGTACCTGGGGCTCACAACTGACTAGTGCATAGGGGTGTTCCTGGGAATTGTGCTCATTGGATTTTATGTATTCACCGTCAGTATACGGTGTGTTTGGTTTCTAAATTTAGTAGTGTGTGTGATTTTTTTAAATGTTAAAAGTCTTTAAATTATCTCTTTTGAATACTATTTTCATTTTGAGGTTGCATTGCTTTGAAAGTTATTACTGTCATTCTTGTTTATAAAACATTCAAGTTTTTTTCTGGTAGTTTTTTTATAGCACTAGACATAATTTACAAGACATAACTTTATATTTTTATTTAAAACATGAAATTGATGTTTCTTTTATTTTAAAGGATGTGCATTGGTAATAGAATACCGGGCTAACCTACTGAGTTTTAATACTCACGCCTATAGTCTTCTTCTATTTTTAGCTCCTGTCTAGGTTTCAGATTGAATTCGATCGCCTCGTGAGATGTGTGATCATTTTGTTGGAGAGTGACCAGAAGGGTCACATGGATTTAGTTGTTTATCAGGTTTGGTCAGTTGAGTTGTTGTATTAGTTGTACTTTTAGTTTCTTGTACAAATAATGTTCAGTTCAATTTTTATATAAATTTATTTTGGGCTGTCCATTTCTTTCCGCTGTTTGTTTGATTGTTCATATATGGGAGAAATCATTCCCTTTTGTACTATATTAATGCCCATGGTACTTGTCGCCATCCCGGGAGGATCAGGAACGCCTTTCGGGACTTGTCGCGGGCTGGCCTGGGTGACCGGTTCAAGGTCGACTCGGACTAGTTCTTGGAAGTTATTCACCATGTTAGATGAATTTTCAAAATATTATATTATCCTATTAATTAATTATATCTCAATTTTTATTATTAAATCAGTTAATAAATCACATATCACAGTATTATTGATCAACTATCCAACCATGGATAAATCATTTACTTTTGGGAAATACACTCTTTATATGTTGTTGTGTATTTTTTATGCTTTTTACCAGATGATTTCTCAACTCTATCCAAAGTATGAAATTTTTTTAAAAAAATTTGAGAATAATTTTCTCACCAAATAAATTCCCCATCACTCTTTATAACCCATCGTTAAATTTTAATAGTAATCATTAATTAATTAAAAAAACACTCACAACCTGAATCACTAAAATATTTTTTGAAACATGACTCATTAATTACTAATTTTTTAGAACTAAATTTTATATAATTAGTCAAATTCATAAATCTAAATAAATCATTTCATTTTTTAACAATTTAAATGAATAACCAAAATCTAAAAAACATGTTTTAATGATTTTTACACTTACTTTGGTCCCTATATGTTAATCACCCACAAATGTGGGCCACAAATTGGTATCCCCTAATCCTTAAAACCACTCATAATTAATCCTTTAGAATATATAATCTAGTATATAAGATGAAATAAATTTTATATAATTATTAGATTTTAAAACCCTATATTATTGAAATGAAATTAAAATAGAGGGGGCATGATATGTCTCATTCTTAATGTCGAGAGGTGAGTAAACCATCTACGTGTGTCTCTAGGGACAAATGGGATCGACACTCAAATACATTTTAAAGGAGAAAACTGATAAAAAAAAACCACACTCTTTGTATTTTAGTATTGATGAGAAGAGATGTAGTCTTCTTTATGTTTATGAACGTTGAAAAACCACAAAATAAAGAACCAATAAAATCAAACAACAACAGAGGAAGAGTAGAAAATAACAGACATTGGATTATATCCTTGATTAATTTGAGGGTACAAAGAGGAGTTACACCCGAAAAAGAGGAAATCTGTGAGATCTTGAGAATCACGAGTGACTGAGTCGTGGTTAGAGATTTTTAAATAGATCATGTCACTTTTAACAATGCTTTCAAAAAATCACTTCCAAATATCCCTTTTATCAGTATTAAAATTATAAGCACTGATAAAAAGAATATTAATCATTAATTATTTCGCACTAATAAATCAAAATCTTTATTGGTTCTAAAAATGTGCTGATAAAAGATATTTTTATCAATAGTAACATCTTAGTTTTGATAAATATATCTTTTAACAGTGCATTTTTAGCACTAATAAAGATTGATCTTTATGAGCACTACAAAAGTGGTGATAAAAGTTTTATAATTATAATTAGTTAAATAAATATATTATTATTTTAATTTTTTTAAAATAAATTTATTATAATTTTTAAATTATTTAAATATATATAATTATTTACTTTTAATTATATAAATAATTATTTAAAAATTTATTATTATTTATTTTATAATAATTATAAATATAGTAAATATACATTTATAGATATACTTATTTATAAATACTTAATTATAAATATTTATTTTAAAATTTATTTTTTACATTATTAATGGATACATAATCTTAAATACATGCATTTTAAAAATAAGTGAAATTAAATAATTCAAAAGGAGTACACATGAAAAATATGAAAAATATGGATAAGTTTTTTTAATTAAATATATATTATTAAAAAATATGGATATATATATAAGTGGATGAATACCTATTGAAATTACTAAAACATGGTAAATAAATATATAAAAATAAATAATATAAAATGATCAAATTCAAAAAGAAAATAAAAAATAAAAAACATTATAAATGAATACCCTAACTTTAGTATTAAAAACAAATAATTATAATTGACAGAATAGAAAGATAATATATATTAAATGTTTCATGTTGTAATTATATTCTAAAATAAACTAAAAATTGAATAAATTACATAAATATTAGGTGTATGTGTTTTTATATATTGTATAAATATATTTATGTGTGCGTTTGTGTATGAAAATTCATTAACATATATTTATATACGTATATTTTGGTGAAATAAATACAACACATGTTGATTGATATAGGTTAAATTGAATAATCAAACAACATTAAAATGAATAAGTAATTAATATTTTTTTAATTAAAATTTTATATATATAATACTTATTCATTTTATATATCTATATTTAATATATACTATTTATTAATATTTATAATCTGTATATATGCATATTAAACTTAATCATTTTTATCCATAATTATTTAATTAATAAAATTTTCATATTTTCTTAATTTTCTCATTTTATTTTTATTTGTATAATTTTTATTTTATTCTAGAAATTTATTAGCACTAAAAAACATCGATGATGGGAAAATTTTATCAGCTTCAGAAAAGTAATGATAATGGGAACCTCTTATCATTGTTAAAAATAACATGTTGATAAAGATTTCCTTTATCATCGCTAAAATAAAGCATTGATAAGGGTTTCCTTTTATCAAAGCTACATAAGGTGCTGATAAAGGTTGAACTTTATCAGCACATTTTTTAGCCCCGATAATGGGTTCCCTTTATCATCACTTATTTTAATACTTTTAAAGATGAACTTTATCGGTGAATTTTTCTATCACTGATAAATTCCAGCGTTGTTATAGGTGTGTTTTGTAGTAGTACATTTCCATTATTCCAATAGGTGGAAAGTAAGTAAAGTATATAATATTTTTGTTTTAAATAACAATAAATATTTTATAAATGTCATATATAGTCATGATTCATATCCTTATTACCAGCCTTGTATGATGAAAATAAAAAATGAATCACATCACATTGTAGATGTGGTAATAAAAATGTACACATGAGCGACGTTATCATTTTTGATAGATGGAAGGGTAACAAGATAAGTAGAATATTATTCTAAAATAATCATAACTATTTTATGAATGTTAAATATATTTAATTGATTCATCATTTTATCCATCCATAAGATCTGATGATGAATAATGAAACAAATCGCTTCATGGAGGTTGGAGTCCACACGTATGCATTAGTGACATTATAATTTTCCAAAGTAATGAAAATGAGATAAAAAAGGGTTTTTATTAAATAATAAAAAAATTAAAATATATTTAAGATATATAGGTTATTATTTAATCCTGGTTAAATAATATTTTAAGGATCTATAAGTAGGATTAATCATTATATACTCGGTAAAAAATAATTCCTCTTCTTTAAAAACCCCCCATGGATTATTCTTTAATCATTATTTAGTCGGTTTTTTGGTGATAAAAGACATGTATGAACTGTTTATTATGTTTTTAAGTCATTTGGACAAATATATTTTTATCTAAAATGTTCATAGTGTCTTTTTAAGTGGGGTGACTATGTTCCCATTTATAAGTGATGGGAGAGGTATACTTGTGATTTTCCAATGTTTTAAAATAATATAAATTTTTAATCATGTAAAATTAGATCTAAAAATATCCAAATTATAATATAAGGTGTTAAGGGTTGAAATAAAATCATATAATAAAAATTAAGAAAAGATTTCATGTTCTTATCACTTAGTTTTTACCTTAATTAAACATTTTTACTCTTTACAGTGGTAACTAATTTTTATCAGGAAAACTATTCATAATGACCAAAAATGAAATTAAAATTTTTAAAACATTTGAAACTTATAATTCCGAAATATTTAATCCATTTTTCCATATTCAGTTTCCATAAGTGTCAATAATAAATTTTAATATAAATCAGCAAACCGCAACAAAAATTGTGTTCAGAAAAAATACCTTTTTCATGCCCAAAAATGGTTTTATAACCAATTAAATATTATTATTAATAATATGGAATAAAATGGATTTTTTTCAATTGTTAATAATTTCAATTTCAAGACAATATAATATATAATTTGGATTTTTAAATACTGCAAAATAAATGAATATTTTTACAAAAATTTGTATTTCTCACTATTCAGCCAAGAAATAAAACTATCTTGGAAAATAAAAAATAATAACTCTAAGATAAATTATATTTGATGAATGAAAAAATAAATTCCAGATTATAAAATTCAATTTATAAAATCATGAAATTTAACTTTATAATAAAACCATGAATTACATGGAACAACAATTTTGTCAGATCAAACTATTCATTTTTTTAACTGAAAAATAATATAAAATAATTTATAAAATTATGATAAATATGAATATATAAAATTAATACTTATATATCATAAGATAGATTTATTTCTAGGATTATATAGGTTTCTATATTCTTCACCCTATAATAAATTATGTCCTTAAAATTTTATTCATTACTTAAACAATTGAGGTTATTTTTATCTCATATCTTTTTATGGTTCCCATGTTGTTTCATAAATCTTGTGATTCATTCATAAACAATTATCATAATGAATCATCTTATTTCATTATAACTTATCTCTATCATAATAAATTTGTAATTTATTTTCATCATATAAATGATTCTCTTCCAACTGTAGAACATCAAGGCTCAAAACATGAGATGAATTAGGTATGTATTTTGAAAGTAATGAAACAAGAAACACATAATGTACCTGAGAGAATCTTAGAGGTAAGGACACTGAATATACAACTTATCCCACGTTTTCAATAAGTTTGTATATTCTAATAAACTATGAATTTAACCTTCACATTTTTCCAAAACAGATAAATTTTTTCCATAGAGATACTTTAAGAAAAACGTGATGGCTAACCTCAAATGAGAGATATTTCATATGATTAACTTTGTAACTATTTTGTATATTATTAATTGAAATAATATGGTGTTGAACTATTCTTACCTCTTTATTCATCTCTTCTACCAATTCTGCTTTTAATGAATTTCTTTCATCGATTTTTTCCAGCATGATAAAGTTTGAAATGGATTTCTATATAATGACTTAAAATGTGTCATCAGTATATTGGAATGAAAAATTATATTATAAGAAAAATACACCATTAAATGATGTTGATCTCAAATACCCTTAAAATCTAATGAGAAAAAAAAATAATATCTCCCAAATTATAAATTTTCCACTACCACTATCTATTATATTGAGGATGAAATGTTGTATTAAAACGTAATTCATTACCCAACGACTTCTAAAGTCCATTAAATAAAATCGAGGTAAATATGGGATCATGATCAGCTAAAATAAGGAGTGGAACTCTATATAATTTGACTATATGTTTAAGATATATTCTATCAAGTTCATCTAAATACTTAATATCTCTTACATGAATAAAATGCATATATTTTTTCAAATTGTCAAAAATAACCCAAATTGTATTGTCACCTAAATTTTTCTTTTTTAATCCCATTAAATAATACATGGATATATACTCCCACTTCCATTTAGGGACTAGAAAAGGATAAATAATTCACTTTTTAGTTTTCATTCAACTTTAACCTATTGATTTTTTTTAAAAAAATATTGTAAAATTGTTAATGTCCTTCTTTATTCGACCCCACCAATAATATTCTTAAATGTCTCTATACAACATAATGCTTCTAGAATAAATAGAAAATGGAGATTTATAAGATTCATTCAACAATTCATTCTTCAAATCGGAATCAATTAGAACAAAAAACCACTTCCCATATCTCATAAACCTTCTTCATCAAAATTAAACACAAGAACCTTACCCTTTTTGACCAATTCCACCATTTCATGCCAATAGAGATATTATTTTCAAGTAGTCTAAATTCTATCTGACAAATATGAAGGATCTAACACCTAATCTAAAAGGCAGGGAGTCTGTGCGTGAACAATTTAATTTCCAACATTAATTAAATAATTAACCATAGGATTATTTTTCAAATATTACATGATTCCTGATGCATTTTATTTTTGACTCACGGAATCATATATCTTGTTTTTATTGTATGGATGATAGTGAATTGTGAATCCACAATCCTATATTATCTATTACCATATTATATACCCATTTTCAACTATGTTTATGTAAATATATAATTTATACATTTATAGTTAGTATATATTTTACATTTTACCCCATTTAAAAAATGCCCCCAAATTTTTAAAGAAAAAAACCACCTCTAAAATCATAAGATAATGTGTCAAGTAATTTTTCACATGAATTTTTAATTTACACGAAGTGTAGATAATTACCTAATAATCTTGCATCAACACACTACTAAGAACCATCAAATAAGAATAATTTTGAATAAAATATTCATCATTTCTATTGGGAATGTTATTATTGGAGTATTACCCAATCTTATTTTAAATTCCTGAAATATTCGTCGAATTAGTTTTCCAATATAAATTTATCCCATTTTCAAGTAAACATATTCAGTGGGATATAAAACTAAGAAAATATTTCAATTAACTATGTGTATTAAAATGCTAATATAAGAAAAATCTAATTAATATATATATTATTGGATATTTTCCACTCTTCCAACTCTTTATCTTTACCAGAATCAACATTAATTCCATATTTAGAAAAAATATCCCCATTGAAAGAATTATTTTCTAACTGAAATCCACATTTACCAAATTTTACATAGAACTTGTTTTCTTTTAAATCCTACAAAACATTTCTTATTTATTTCTCATGCTCCATATAACTTTTAGTTTAAATTAGACGATTATCAATGAAAACACCCTAAAAAATATCCAAATACTGATAGAAAAATTTATTCATAACGTACATAAATATATAGGGTTCATTAGTAATTATAAAAGGAAATACCATAAACTCATAATGCGCTTAACCAATACCAAATACCATCCTATTAATATATTCCTACTTCGTCTTCACCTAATGATAACAAGAAATGAAGTAAATCTGTTAAAATTAATTATCACACTAGAGATGATCGAACACATCATTGATATAATGCAAAAAAATTATTTTTCTTAATAGTGTTGTTATTGAGTGCTCTAAAATCAATGAAAAGTATCATAGAATCATCCTTCTTTTTAATAAATAGAAAAAGATAACACCAAGGTGAAGTGCTATTGAGGATAAAACCCTTATAAAGAAACTCAAATAACTTATTTTTCAAATCCAAAAGTTATTCTAGATTCATTCAATAAGGGGGTATTGAAATTGGTTTGGCATCATGAACTAATTCCATAGAAAAATAACCTCTTGATTAGGAATAACACTAGGTAAATCATCCGTAAATACATATAGATGATCATTTACTATAGATAATCACTAATTTGAATAGCTCATTCATTTTCAACAATATTTCCATGACAACTTTCACATCCCAATTTTATCAGTTTCCTAGATTCTTGATGTGTTATAAAATGTATGAATTCATTCTTATATACACATTATAACTCATTATAAAAAATAACTACTTTATCTGTGTAATCTATCTTAGTTTGATAAACTGAAAGGAAATACATACCTAATATAATAGAAAATAAATAGTTGGAAATAAAATGAGGGTTTTTTGTAAAAACTATTCCACATATGATAACAAAAATATTTATATGAATTCACGTTTCCTTTATACTACCACCATGAGTATTTACCTAGATTTATCACTTCATTTCCTCTAACAGTTTATCCATTATATTTGAAAATTTTCTATATATAAAATAATGGATAGATCCTAAATGAAAAAATACATTGGAATAATTTAAATAAACCAGTAATTTACATGTTACTAATTCATTTTAGGGTCCCCCCAACTTCCATGGTTATAGAAAAACACTTTTTTCACATTTCTATTTCAAATATTGATTATTCCTAACTTGAATAACTAACTTCATACATGAGTTACCATAATTTCCAAAATCATTGAAACTAAAACATCTTAACACTAGCTTATTATCTATTTCCCCCTTAATTTGGGATCAAGAATTTTTTTATTGTTCCCATGAGCCAAGTAACCAAGATTACAACATTGGTAAAACTATCCAAATCCTATAAAATATTATTTAAAATATCTTCCACCACATTTGGAACATTTTTTTATTACCTACAAATATCTTGGTTTACTACTTCTCTATTCATTTCCACCTTGACCACTTGATAACACTAATTTCATGAAGTACATAATTGTTGATAAACTACATATAAACCTTATTTTAACATTGAAAAATATCCTCATATTTTAAATTCATGAGGGTAAAATTCTCTTCCTAAAATTGGTTTCAAACCCATGTAAAATCAATCAATTTTACACACATGGTCCAGAACAAAATTTAGTGCATACGTGGCCAACCTGGTGAAATTTTCATCATAATAGGACACTGAGTATTATTTATTTTAATATTGATGGGTCTTACTATTCCAACTTCATGAGAAGTAGAGGTATTTTCCGTTACTCAGTTGGATCGATTATTCTCCTCTTAAATGCTTCTTATAGGCTTGGATACAATCTTACAGTAAAGGCTAGTTCCATGCATGACTGCATGGAAATGTCCAGAATGGAAAATATTGATCATTATAGAGTAGATAATGACTTTATGATCATCCTTCAATCACTCAAAGGTAGGATCACTATCCCTTATTCCATTTCCAATTTCCTATAAAGATGTGTGGCCTTAATAAATAATGGTAGGACATTAATTAACATATAAAGAGAAGGTAACAAGGTTGTGAATTATTTGGATTCTAGGTTCAATTCGGATAGTACATGTACTTACTTTCCCAATAATGGATCATTTCCTTGTGGATATATGCATATTATTTGGGTTTATGATCTTGGGACTCATAACTTTAGGCCCCCTTGATCATTTTGTCTATTTTGGTTTGGTCAATAAAATATGATATTCCGGGTGAATCTCATCCTATTCCTCGGTATTACTAATCAATGACAACCATTTATCAGATTTAGCTTTAAAATTGAAAATATTAATATTTTCATTTTTATCGTACATATATCCTAAAACTTCTAATAGATTTTCTAATTCATTTATCCATCATTCATATTTTACAAGGTCTGAAGATCCACCGATAGTCAGAGAGTGTTGTTTCCTGAAATTCTCCGCTATAAAAATGATCATCTATATAGAATTTGGTTGCCCTATTTCATGGGTTACACCATTCACATGCCATGAAAACTAAGCTAACACTTTAAAAAATGGTTATTTTTTCATCATTCTAGGTTTATGATTTAGAAGGTTATTATCCTCTTGATTCCTACCTAGTGTGGCATCTCTTCTTCCTCTGTGGAAATCCATTCTCAATTGACATGGGTTAGATGAACAATCATATAAATCTTAAAAGATATCACATGATAATATAACCATAAATTATAGTCTTTTAATGTTCCTTTTATCATTCTAAAAACCTCTAAAGGTAGCTAAACCTTTCTATTATTCCAGCAAAAATGACCAGTTATATTAATAACCCATAAAAATGAAATTTTTATAAAGGAATTAAAAATTTTACATTATAATGATGTTTTAAGTTTAATTTTTTAGAATTATAGGAAAAAAATACCTCAAAAGGTGGAAACAACCACATTATGTATATTTTTTCAAAAAAAATATGTCTATAAGTTTACACTGTTATTTCATTCAAGAAACTGTAGCTATATTTAAATTGAATCACCATTGAAAACATCTAAACGTTTCTAAAAATTCTAATCACACTTAAATATGGTGAAAAACATTTGAAAATGTGGGATGAGAAAAACAAAGCATGAAATGAGATATAAAAAAGGAATTTCATTAGCCTAGTGAAAAAATAAAAACCCATGAAGATGGTTACCTTATTAATAATCAAACTTTGAACATATAAATTAAAAATTTCCACTTATGAAAATTAATATTTTCTCATAGACAACTATTGAAACCCTTTAACAAGCATAGGAGAAAATAGTTAAGGGAACCTAAGGCAGATGGGAAATCATAAAAATAATTATTTGAAAACAAACTTTCACCTTTAAAATTTCATAAACATTCCTTACCTCATAACATAATAGTACTTTCATAAAAAATTACAAGAATAATATAGGTATCTTATAATATTATAATAAAAACCTATTTTAATAGTTTTTAACCCATATTAGAAAAAATTATCCCTATTTAATTCCATGGGATTAAATATCTTAGTTTTATCTATAATTTACTTCTTTGAAGAATATATAATTACCCAATTCCTTATAGAACTATATCAACCTCACCAATTGTTATTAGCTATATAAGGATTAGTCATCATCATCTATAATGATAAATTATTGTATCATGAACAAAAAATTGTATTCTTGATATTTTTAAACTCAAAGCCTCATTTTAACCCATAAGATAAATACTTTTTATTTTTACAAAATCTCAAGGAGAAATATCCTTTTCCATTATAAACTATTCAAAATGAATAATTACTTGAAAAAATTAATTGGTTAAATGATGAAAAACCATGTTAAATTTTATAAAAATATTGATAATGAATAATGAGTATCATGGGGGTACAATTTAGTTAGGATATATATGGTAAAAAAATTAGTTTTGGAATTTTATAAAAATATGAAAATAACCCATATGGAGATCATTGAAAGCATTACATTGAAAAACATTGTAAATAAATACAAATATAATTCAAAATAACCTATGGTATTCTTTAAACAATAAATAATAAGTTCTTTTAAATAATTAAATATACCTCTACACGGAATTAAAATCATTGTAAGGGAACCTTTAAAACAATATTTTTAAAAGAATGTATCATACCCCATGTTCTGACTCATTTCATTCATATATCTTCCCTACAGGGTAATATATTTATATTATTTTTATATATAATTAAGAAAATATTTCATTTTCATTTCATTATTATTAATCCTTTTTTCATTTATTATCATTTTTATTTAGTTAGTGAAAATTTTAAGTTCATATTGAATGTTTTGAGTATGTTCAATTTATAAACTCAAAATAACATCAGTTTATTGACCATGTTAAAAGGGGATGTTGAGATCCTAATTATTTTAATTTTCACAAATCATGTTTGTTATATTTCTAATTTATTTAACTTTTTATGAACGTAATCTAATTTCTGGCCAAACTGTGGGAAGTTGTTTAGTATTGATCTACTGTTATTTCTATGGAGTTACATTGATTGATGCAGGATAGCACAATTATCTACCACTGGTTGATGTAGCTATAACAAGTTTTATTTTTCGAATTCCTTGATCAATCATCAGGTTGTGAAACTATCGAGTGGAGCTACCATCATACTTTACAAATCCTACCATTTGATCATTAGATTTACTGTTAGTACAATAGAAATACCACCAAACCCTACTACCACAACTATCAGATAGTGCTACCATCAAACACAACAAAAGACAACATATGGTACCATCAGTTGATGCTACCTCTAATTCAATGCTGCTATCTCTAGAATAAAGCTTCCATTTTGAAGAGAAACTGTTCAGAGGAGTTGTCATTTGATAGATCAAACACCAGTGAAGAGATACTGCTAGAACTATCTACCACCAGTGAATCTACTATAACAGTTCTACTATAACTATCCAAAACTAATTTCAAAACTAATTATCATATTTTTATTTTAATAATTTAATTATTGATGGAATAATTTTTATTTAAGAATGATTATACTTAAACAACTCCATGACTATCTTAAGGGAAAAAGTCAAATTTTTTTGGATATGTTGATCATTATGAGGATCCTGATTATTCTAATATTATACTTAAATGTTTAATTGGACATAGAGAACTATAAATTTAGAATAACTTTCCTATTGTGTATGCACACGATAGAGAGGTGCATGCATGAACATACAATAAATTATGATCACATGGTGAAAGAAAAGGAATAAGTGGTGCATGTGTGTGGAAGATCCCTGTATATTCACACCCTGAAATCAGAATCTTTTCCATAGTTCTATGACCAAAGTTTTACTAAAATTTCTATGTAACCTGTTCAAGATCATTTTAAAGAAACATTCATGGACTTAGAACAATTGAAGCTTTACTGATTGATAAGTACTACTAATTATCATCTCTAAACTCTTAGTCCTTTTATTTGTTATTTATATTCAAGTTGTGTTTTTATTTTCCTCCATTAATTTTTAATGTATAGTCTCGTGTTATAAAATAGAGAGTGATAGAAACACTCTCTCTTTTCTTCATATGTATTCCCATGAACAACTATAATAGCTATTGTGTGTGCCTTTTACTGGTTGTATCCCATGTATATCTACGGAAGTGGATTTGTGCTTAGTAAAAATTATGATTTTTTAAAAAAAAATTGATCCATTTTTGGATCCATTTATATTATAATAAACAACATGGTAAAGGGTGGATCTAAATGAATGATATTAAGTCTTAGCTTGAGATTTAACCCCTTGTTAAATTCCAGTGTGTTATATTTGAAGTAACTTGTTTGTTACTTTATCAATTTTATTTTATTTTCTTTAATTAAAACCATTTTAATGTTTTCAAACTATCTAAAAAAAATCAAATATAATTTTTAACTAATAATACTGTCTTATATATTTTATTTGATAATATTATATTAGTTTAGAAAGATAATCTATTTCCAAAAATATTTTAACTAACTATGATTGTCCTTTTGGTAATCTTTCCAAAAGATAAAATTAAATATTTCTGATGTTTTTTAACAAGTCATTTCTATTAAATTTTGGGATTTATGTTTTGATTTTGATTTTGAAAAAAATATTTGAAATTCAATTCATCCCCTCTAGAGTTTTCCAAAGGGACCAACATTTGATATCAAATCCGGTTCAAAAATATCTTTTTACTGTGATCTATTTTTATTTAATGATCTTGAATTTTAATTTTATCTAAATTTATATCTTTATGGATATTTATATACAATAAGGAAATACCACTAATCATACTCCTTACTTTAATGGTACAAATTATGATCAATGGAAAATTAAATTGAAAATTCATTTATAAAGTATGGAATTCTATATCTGGACTATGTTTAAAGAAAAATATAAAAAAATATCAAGCTGCTTGAGATTCTTAGAGTGATGCCACTAAGGTATCATATGATTTTAATTATAAATATATGGATTGATTGTCCTATTATTAAGGAGAATATTAATTTAATATAATATCTTCCTTGCGAGTGCTTTTGAGATTTGAGATACCCTTGATATATCTAATGAAGGAACATATAATGTTAAAAAAATGTGTTCAATCATAAATATTATTAAATATAATACTTTCAATATAAAGAATGATGAATACCTTTATGATATGTATTTTAGGTTCAATCAAATTGTTAACATGGTGCACACATTGGTAAAACAGATTGTTGACAAGGATCAAGGTATATTACTTCTAATGTGTTCAACATATAAATAGATAAGAACTTATGTTTCCATTAGTGAATCGTCTTACATTAGAACACTAATAGTAAAATAACTCATTTGAAAGCTTATGATTTATAAATAATAATTAAAAGTGAAAAAATAGATGATACATGAACCAAATAGGAAGTCACTAGACTTCAATATGTCTGATATGAAGCTAAAAGATAAAATCAAAGCTGAAAGTTCAAGTGATAAAGAATCACCTTTGGATATCGATGGAGAGATAGATCATCTATCCAAATGTTTTAATAACATCTTCATAAACATGGTCTATAAGAAATCAAACTTTGTAGGTATGTGTTTTGAAAAAGGTATTTGGTGAAATGAATGGAATAACAATGATTCTACATTAATGTAATCTTTTATGAGTGCAAAAGAAATGGAAACATTAAGGTGGGTTTTCTTAAGCTAAAATATATAAAGAAATATGATGATAAATGAAAAAATAGAAAAAGGATATGAATGAATCCTGGTGTTACTCTAAGGATACTTTGAGTGATTCAGACTCAATCATAAATGAGATAAATGATAAATCTAAATATGTATTTCATTACAAACATATTTGAGGTACTGAATATTTTTTCTAAATCATTTATACATAATTATATTCCTTGTGAGACAGAAAAAAATGATTATAATATTACTCATAATGACAAATGTGAATAATATAATATTGTTGAATATACATTCAATTAATTGAATGATAATTATAAATTTTTAAAGAAGTATAATGATATATAGGTTCTCTTTAAATATGATCTCATAGTAGAAAAGGATAAAAATACGCAACATCTTAAGGAAAATAATGAGCTGAAATTATCTAATGAACAAATAAAGAAATATATAGAGATATTTAACAATGGAATAAATACACTTACACAAATTTTGGAAAATAGACATCGACCAATTATACAACGAGAATTTCATACCAACCTTGACATAGGAAGATAAATAAGATCAAATTTTTCAAAATTTATAGTTCTTCTAGTGCTTCTAATATTTCTAATTATATTATTCCTAATAATTTTTTTATTTCTAAAATAATTAGGTGTGGTTATAGGAAACTAATAAAACAATTAGGGATTCCTAAGTAATATATTACTGACATCTCTCGACCCAAGACAATATGGGTTCCAAAACAATATTTTTTAAATATATTTTATAGGACTCCTAATTGAAATGTTCCAGAAAGAAAATATAGTATCTTAATAGTGGATTTTCCAAGAATTTGTCTAGGAAATACTCATGTTTCCAGAACCTAATCAAATTGGATGCTGAAGATGTCACTTTTGGTGAAAATTCCAATGGAAAAATTAGTAGACTCATCTAAATTAGTAACTTCTATATTGTTTTTATATCCAAATTTTTATTCGTTTATAGATAAAAATATAATCTTCATAGAATTTAAAAATATTGTGATGAGGGTTTTCATGTAATGTTTAAAAATAATTCTTGAAATTTATTTGATACCAAACATTCTTTAGTTTTTACTTTTATGAGAAATGGTAATGTTTATGTTTTTTATTTTAATTATGTATTTTCTCGTAATTTTTAAGGATTAGGTTCCTTTATCAAATAACATTGACATTGGAACTGGAGACTATTCCATTGAAATATTAACTCTCTTGGAAAACAAACAAGGAATGTACTAGTCCATGATCTACAAAAACTAGAACTTCCTAGAAATATTGTCTATACTATCTATCAAAAAGGAATAAAGTATAAGATCCATTTAAAATAAAATAACGAAGTATCAACTTCTCATCCTTTAGAACATGTTAACATGGATTCTTTTATAGCTTCTATAGTTTCTAGTTAAGTAGGAAAATAGTATGCCTATATTATAGTTTCTGATTATTCAAGATATACATTGTCATTTTTCCTTGCTCATAAAAGTGAAGCTTTTCTTATTTATCAAAATATACTAAATATATAGAAAATCGTAGTGGATTTAGAATGAAGTCCATAAGAGTTGATCATGACCATGAGTTTGAAAATAAAGAGTTTTAATCTTCATTATTACAATATATCTATAATAATAAATTTTCTTCTCATAGTACCCACCGTAGAATAATGTACTGGAAAAGAGAAATAGAACCCTTCAAGAAATTTCTTGAATCATTTTTAATGATTATTATTATCTATTTATTTCAAGGTAGAAGTTGTGAATGAATATTTCTATATAATCAGAATAAATATAATTAGACTTTTTTTAAATAAGATCCCATATAAATGAAAAAATTGTAAAAAACCAAAAGTTTATTAATTTATTATTTTTGGTTATACAGTATATATACTCAACGTAAAATAGAATATAGAAAAAAATCATCCAAAGTGGATGAATTAGTTTTCCTTGGTTATTCTGTATCTAGTTAAACATATGGGGTATTTAATAAAATAACTAATACTGTAGAAGAATGTTGTCATGTCAATTTTGATGAGATAGATCCCCATGAGCCTAAGGCCCCTTTAAAAATCCAATGGATGATATTTAAAATAAATACATAAATGATTAACCTAGTAACAATTCTACTGGACCTCATGTATAAGGAATTTACAGTTCTAATGAGAAACTGGAATCCAAACCTATAGATAACAATGAGGTTTTAAAAACATATATTCCTATAATTTTTAGGGATCATAGATATCACCCCTTAGATGTTGTTGTAGGTGACCTGAATAAAATAACTCAGGCTATAAATTCTCTTAGAAACCATGTTAAACATTATGATTTCTTATCACAATTAGAACCTAATAACATCAATGAATAAATTAATTACTAATTTTAGGTAATGGAAATTCAATAAGAACATAACGAGTTTGAATTAAATTCAGTCTAATAACTAGTTGAAAAAACTAAATACTGCATATCTATTAGAACTAAATGGGATTTTATAAGTATTCTTAATGAGTTAGGAATTATATTTAAATACAAATGAATATTGTTCTCATAACAATGTAGTCAAGAAGAAGGTATTGACTGTGATAAAACCTTTTCTCCAGTATCTATACATGAAGCTCTCAATATGTTTCTTTCCTATACAACACATTTGATTTTTAAACTATATTGAATGAATTTTAAGAGTGTAGTATTAAATGGCTATATAGTTGAGTATTTCTTTTAATAACCAACAATATTTAAAAAACCTCACATTCCAAATTATTTTTTCAAACTAAGAAAATATTTATATGTTTTCAAATATGATCATGGAGCTTGGTATGATAGGGTCAGCTAATTTTTTATTTCAAAATGATTTAATAAAGCAATAGATTATACAACCTTATTTATTCAAATAGTTTCAAAATGTGTTTTTCTAGTGAAAATATATTTTTAGGATATTACTTTTGGATATTCAAGAAATAATTAATGTACTGAGTCTTCAATAATTATACAAAGTGAATTTGAAATGAGTTTGATGGGTGAACTTAAATTATTTATTGGTTTTTATATTTTTCAAAAAAAATATACAATTATTTTAAATCATATAAAGTACACTAAAATTATTTTAAGTCATTTTAACATGGATATAACTAAATGTAGTGACACTACCATGAGTAGTAGTTGCAAGTTGGATCCTAATGAAACCGGAAAACTAGTTGGTCAAACCACATGATATGATTGGAATCTTACTATAATTGACTGTTATCCAGTCAGATATAATATTTAGTGTGATTATGTGTGCTCATTTTCAAAAAAAATCCAAAAGAGTCACATTTACATTATATCATAATATTATACATATACCTTAAAGGGGAAACCAATTCAAAAATATTATATTCTAGAGGAAAATAATTTTATTTTGTGAGTTATCCAGATGCAGAGGTGTGTGTTATCAATTTAGATAAAAAAATGACCTCTAGAACATGTCACTTTTTTGGTAAAGTCTATAGTTTCATGGTGTAGTAGGAAATGGAACTCTGTTGCAATATCCTTTGCTCTATATAAGTACACAATTATTGGTAGTCATTATGCATAGATTATATAGATTAAACACACTTTACTATATTATGGATATCAATTTATATATGGACCTATAATTTATGCTAATAAATGTTATATTAACATTTCTGAGAACAATTTGTCTCATTTAAGAACCAAAAATAATGATATAAGACTTCATTTTTTGAGAGACTATTTTCAAAAGGGTGATATAACTCTTGAGTTCCTAGGTAGTGAATAACTTTTTAATGACATATTCACAAAGATTTGTAATTTGGATAGATTGAGAAATATGATATATTCCCTTGGAATGATAAGTTTTTGGTTAAAAAATTTATTATTATATTTATCTATGTTTGGTAGAAAAAAAGACCAGTTGATCTACCTTTGGTGATCTACTGTTGGTACAACCATTGGTGGTTTATCATTGTATCAACCATTTGGATTCTACCATGGTAATTAACCATTGCATACTACTGTAGTAATAATTTTTTCCAGATTCTACCATCACATTGTACCATTTGGATGTTATCATGATGACCTCCTCTTGTATGATACTTTAGATATCAACCATTAGATATATCATTCCTAATATTTTTGTTACAATTTCTTGTAATTAATTTTTTATCATGTTTTATTTTTTATTTTTATTATTAATATTATATTTATTTCTTTATTTTTAAAATCCCTTAAGGAAAATAATTTTCATAAAATTATGATTCGATAAATCTCTCTAATGTGCCTCTTTTGAACATTCCCTCATCCTTTCTACCTTATCCCACAACCTTCCAACTTCATTATTTATCCCTAAAACTATTGTAGAAATGGTGAGAGTCAATCCTCCTAATGTTTTGTTTCCTAGAAAGTCATGGTCAATGAAGAAATCTAGAGGAGAATCCAAATGGTTTATTATCAAACCAAAGAACAATCAACTAAAGTATTGTGCCATCATCATTGAGAAATAGATAGAAGCCACATGGCTAGTTATGATAAATTCACTTGTATGGACTATGATCCAAGACCATGGATGGGTCGAACAGTTCTTGAGTAATGATCAACCATTATTCCAAATGTTTTTTCATGAGTTTTATCGCTTTGTAGAGTATGAATTAATTGAGAAAGAAGATGCTATTATGACTCTGATCAAAGGAAAGGAACTATCATTTTCTTTAAAGACCTCAGAATATTTTTTAGTAACTCCTCAAAAAGGAATTTATAAATACTATCAATGACCTATTTTAATCAACAATGAAAACTTTGTGTTTAGGGATACTTTTTTGGAGCTAAGTGGGAATGTTTTTGGGTGAAGGCCTACAATAATAGAACATTATGGTGAGTTCAGATTGTAGTTCATGTTCATATAACACATGATTTTTTCCAATAATATGGACTTTAGACTTATGAGGTATCAAGGAGTAATTTTCATATTTATTATGAAATATTATATAAGATAAATCTATGTAAATATATAGTAGTCCATATTATTGAGTTGAGCGAGCCCTCTTAATGGTCAAATTTATTGGTCTGCCCCAAGATGATATCTTAAATGCCAAAATATATTTGTTTAGTGAAAAAATGTGAAGAAAGACCACGTGTGGTGGTTTCTGCCTAATTAAGGTGACTTTTAAGAGAATGAGGGTTTATTGGAACCCTCTGTTGAAGAAGTAGGTGGATACTAAAGATAAGGTCAATGATAAATTTAACACTGTGTAGTATCCTACCATACCTAGAGACGTTTTTGACCCTTTCATGGATTTGTAGTAGGTTATGGTGTATTTCTTAATTAGTAATTTAAAGAAGAAGTGGATGATGTGGTAGAATCTAGAGTCGAGGAAGAAGTATCAAAGGCTATTTTGGGAGAAGTAAGAAGTGAATTAAGTGTGGATAAAAGAACTATGAATTCCTATGGATCTACCAATCCTCAAAATTCCATTCAAAAATGAGAGTATTTACTAATAAAAGATAATGATTCAGTAGATACTAAGGTATTTAATTGTGATCAAGTTAATAGATCTTCTTCTGAGACACCTAAGGATGTGGTTGTCCTTTCAGATGATTCTGAGTATGATTTTGATGGAGGTGAGGAGTATTAGTAGTCTCATCATTCAAATATTGTTATAGAATCCAGTAGATATGAATGTGTATAGTGGTAAGGTTGATCTCGTTCTGCCATAAATAGATAGGACTCTAGTTATAGAGGAGATCCAAATGATCATGCTTCAATATTTCATGTTCCATCAGCTACCACTACTAGAGATGATGATTTAGAACCTACTGAGGGGGAGAAATCCCCAGGATATTCTCACTTTAACTTGGAATATTCAATTTCATATTAAGATGATAATGATGGAGATCTGGTGAGTCCACAAAAGCATGGTGGACCTACCATTTTTATTCATTAGAGATATCCTAAGGTATCTCTACAAGAGAGGATAGATGAATAAGGTCAGTACGAACTTTTTAATTCTGAGATACCTGCTATGGATACTGGACGCAAGGATGTAGTTATGCTAAGACAAGAGAGGACTCGTCCTCCACATCCTTCTTCTCCTCCTTCTAGGTATGTTACTAAAGATAATTTGGATTCATTTAAGCGCTTTTTTTTTTGGAAAACCTTGATGGGATGATTAGTTATTCCTTAGAACATAATACTAAGCACAGTGAAGAGGTTACTATGATGATTGTTTCCTTGATAATTAATCATCTTTATCCTATACTTTTTATTAATAGGGGTAACATGGGGATTTAGAATAATAGGTTAGTGGAGAAGATCATTTCCCTCCAAATCATAATGGAGGAAATGATATCCATCCTTACTTGGAGTGAGATCTCCCTTTTAGAGAGTTTTAAGTCTCTTTGCACTCATTTAGTTTCTTCTTATAGAGATCCTCCTTCACCTCATACTTCTTATTAATTTATGGATGCTGACCTGATCCATTCTATAGATAGTGGACAATCATATTTCGATCGATGATTTTTCTTCTTCTCCCCAAGATGAACTTCTGTAGATAAAGTCACACTATGAGAATATTTATGAGTTATTAATATAATGTTTAAATGATTAAAAAAGTGATTAAGAGAATATCCCTAAAGAAATAAAACATTATCTATCAATGGTTTAATCGAAGGATTCTCTCAATTCCAATTTCAAATTAATGGATGAAAACAAAAGGATTCCTCTATTAATGAGGGACTCTAAGAATTAGGTGCATCAATTGAAGACCATGTCCCCAATGCTCAAGCATTTCATGGATGATAAGGATTATTTCTTCAATGCTATGGAGCATGGTGTCCAAGTGATCAAAATGTTTCTATTGTTGATGGAACCATTTTTTTTACACCACCATGATAGTAGTTATAGCTCTAACAGCACCTCAGGTATCTATTCCTCTCATTCGATCCATTTCAGAATACATTTCTACCCCTTTAAAAACTACACCTATTACAGTTAGTCCATTTGGACTCAATCCTTTAGAAGAAATGAAGACGCTTTGGCCAGTAACATCTAGCATTGTCTTTCATCCTCTTATACCTATAGCTCCTCCTACCCCTTCTTCTCATGTTGTAGGAAAAGGGAAGGATCTAGTGGATCCTACTTTTAGTCGTCCTCCAATGGAGTCCTAAGACTCCAATTTGTTTTTATAGGGTTATGTCTTTCACTTATAAACCAATCTTGTTATCTAACCTTTTAAAATTAACATATATAATGAAACACATTATTAATCATTTTCTTTATTTTATTTTATTTTATTTCCTATTGTTTTCTATAATACCAAAAGGATGGGTATGATTTTATAGAAATTTTATTCAAATAATTAAATGGAATATCAAAAAAAGTACTTTTATGGATTGATTGGATAAAATAGTGCATCATATATAAAAAGGGAATATTAATTAGTCTATTCATCACATTCATTTCCATCTGTTATTTATCTATTAAATATTTATTATATGGCTATAAATTCCATGATTTGTGATCATCAAAAAGGGGGATATTTTTTAGATCCTCCTTATTTAAATGATAAAAAATTATGGTTGTTATGTTTCTAATGAATTTAATGTTTTGTGATAGTAAGATATCTTCTATCAAAACTATAAAAAGTGTCTAAGTATAGATCTATCCATAGCGATAATGACCCACAACTGGTTGATGCAATATATTTGTAGTTCAAGTAGCTACTAGTAGTTCAATCATGCAACCTCCATGATATACAGTCTGGTTGTGATACTATCGAGTGGATCTACCATCAATATTAGCTCAATTATACCATCAAAACATTAGTTATACCATTAGAATAATGGATCTACAACCAAGAACATTTACTCTAACTATCAGATGATGCTATTGTCAAATGATCCTACTACAAAGAGACGGTATTGTTTCTTGATACTACAAACAATTCAATGGTGCTACCAACAGAGTGAAGCTACCATTATGAATATATACCATTCATAAGAGATACTATTATATGTATCTACCCCCATTGGAGAGATACTAATAGAACTATATAAAACCCAGGATTCGACTAATAGTGTGACACCATAACTATCTAGATTCCATTTCAATGTTAACTCTCCAATGTCTAGTATAAGAATTTAACACTAGAAAAAAGCCTGTGGATTTACGAATGTTTACTCTTAAACAAATCCGTTGTAGTATTATAGAATAAAATCAATTTTTTATATTTTTTTTATAATTATGAGGATATTTATTATTCTAATATTATCTTTCAATAGATAATTTGACCTCGAGGACTATAAATTTAGAAGAACCTTCCTTTTGTCTGTACATGTGATAGAGAGGCACATGAATGAACATAGAACCACTGATTCTCACATGATTAACCTAAAGGAAGAATAGAAACATGTGTGTGGTATCTCCTTTGATATTAATATATTGAAATTGGAAGCTTTTTCAGACTTCCATGAGCCCCTATTTTTCTGAAATTCCAATGAAATCTATTTGAGATCCTTCCAAATACAAATTAAAGGACTCAGAACAACTAAATATTTAAATATTGATAAGAACTAGACAATATCATATCTAAAATCTTTATCATTTTATTTATTATTAAATTAGGGCTATGTTTTTTACTATGTTTATTTTCAAAACACATTATTCTAGGATAGATTGGAGAGTTCTTGACACTTTCTCTCTCTCTTCTTCATCTGTATTCCTGATAACAACTGTGAAAGAGGTTTTCTGTAACCATTACTTGTTTTATCCCACATATAAATATGGAATAACCACTATTCCAAGATATCATTATGAGATGATGTTTTTAAAACTAGGTCTAGGTCGTCGATTAGTTTATTTTATAATAAACTGCTTGGCAATGGGTGATTTCAAAGAGAATATGAGTAAGTCTTGGTTTGAGACCAAACACATTGTTAAATTCAAGTTTTATACATTTTATATAACTTATTTACTACCATATACACTTTTTTCGTTATTTTAATTAAAAAAATATCCTATTTTAAAAATTATAAGAAAAACAAAACTCTGATAGTTAATATAAAGTAGTTTTGTATAAAATATGTATGATATGAATAGATTAGTTTCAAAAGCTAATGTATTTCTAGAAATATTTTAACTGAGATATGATCAAGATTTTGCAGATATTTTCAAAAGATCAAATTATATATTTAAATGTTTTTGTGAACTATGATTTTTTATTAAATTGGGGGACTTATTTGTTTGAATTTTTTTAAACAAATATTTTATCAAAAATTCAATTCATCCCCTCTTAAGTTGTACATTACGAACCAATAATGGATAAGGTTACATTACCTAAAAAATATTAAAAATGTTATAATTATCATATTTAAACATTATAGGATATTTTAAAATGAATTGGGTAATATAGTCATAAAAATGAACTATTTCATTTTAAAGAGATTGCAGTTTGTACACGCGCATTAACAACTTTTTCATGTTTCTATTAGGTATAATATAAAAAAAGTAGATAATATTTTACATTCCTTAAATCATAAATATGTTATAAATTTTATAATTATTCATTATTTATATCCTTATAACCATCCTTGTAAGGTGGAAATGAAAAAATAATTACATATTTTAATGGAGGGGGTATTCCACACGTACACAAAGGCAATGTTTTCATTTTTTGACATATGGAAGGCTTAGAAGGTAAGTAGTATATTATCTTTTCATAAAATTAATTACATTACAAATATTATATATTTTCATTTCATCAACCATTTTAAACATATAAATAAACATTTGATGAAAAAATACATTACATCAAGGAGGTTGTAGTCCACAGGTATTCTTAATCGACATTGTCATTTTCCTATGCAAGGAAAAGGAGACAAAAAGGGTTTTCCATATTAATAAAGAAATTTAATTATATTTAATATAATTATTCTTTTATCTCATCATGGTTAAATAATATTATAAGGATATGGAAGAACAATTAGCATGAAATAATATGTTAATAATTATACCCCTTCTTCAGAAAACCTCCCCTGGATTAAAACATAAGCCTTCATAAGTTCTTATTTTTGGGAAACCATATAGGGCCCAAACTTATCATATATAGATATTAAACATTAATAGATTAATATTCATTACATATCATAATTATCTATATCGTAATAGTTTAGTTTTAGTGCCTTTGGAAACATAGGCACGTAATAAACTGATCCAAAAGCGAGCTACATCGTCTCCCACAATGTTCTTCACAATTATCACCATTCATAGACATATCATGAATAATACCTTTTATCATAACTAGAGGAATGGAAATAAAAGAAAGGGTGATCTCAGAAGCTCTATATGGGTAAATAAGGGATATATCAACACATAATGAGCATAAGGATATGAGAACATGACAATAACATTTGAAAACCATACCTTCAATATAATAGATAACAAAATTTTGTCATGGAATAAATCATGGTAGTTTATAAGGAATGAATCATAATGGAATCAAATAACATGATCAATGAAAATATAAAATTGCTAAAAGACATAAAATTTATTCATACACATTATCATATGATATAATTTCCATAGTAGTCACAAATTATTGTAGAAACTTTCATAGTGCAACGGTATCACTCCCTAAATCATCATAACAGTCAAAGTTCACTCCCAATACCATCATAGTGCAAAAATACCCTTTCTGGACTGGGTTCACTACTCAATATGGTAATATTTATCTCATGAGATATGAATCATTACCCAATTGACTAGAGGGGGATATAATTCACATCTTCCATATATTAAAAATCAGGCATACATATTCTATAAGTTCATAAAACATTATCATATTATAACCCTTGAAAATAAATGGAATTCAAAACATATTTATCATATCAAAACCCATGAAAATAAATGGGCTTCATAAACATTTCATTATAGAATCACTCTAGGAAAATAATTGGGTTTCATAGACATCTTTTCGTTATAAACAAAAACCATATAGAGAAAAAATAAATATGTTTTAATATGATCATGTCACCATAAAGGATTTTGTATCATAAAATCATTTCATCTTAGAAGAAAAATTATTTTGAAAGATCACTTAGAACATTTCATGAGGAAAATATCCTATTAACATTAAAATTAAATTTTTAAAACTATTAGTTAAAAAAATTGTGCAAACCATGTTCATTGAAAATGACCATAAAATCCTATAAATGAACAGTTAAAATAATTATTGTTCATAAAGGCATGTAATTTTGTTTATGTCATACACATCAAAACACGATTATATTCATAATTTTGGTAAAATAAAAACGTTAATTATTTAGAAAGGGACATGAAAATTCTTTTTAAAACATTTTCTGAAAATAAAATCATGTGTAAAAATTTATTTAAATGATCACAAAAGTAATTATTAAATATTTTTTAGAGGACATGGATTTTGAAGAAAAAAATCGACCAAAGAGAAAAATAAGTTTGGTTTTCTATGAAATCGTTATTTTGTAATCTTGTGAACATAAAGAGAGGAAAATGAAGGGGAAATTTTATTCTAATGAAATAAAAATATTATAATAAAATAAATTAATTTTCTTAGAAATAGTTCAAAATATATCATCATCAAAACCATAATCATCAAAAGTCCTAATAAACAATAATATTAAACAT
Source organism: Viscum album (assembly GCA_963277665.1). Taxonomy (NCBI): domain Eukaryota; kingdom Viridiplantae; phylum Streptophyta; class Magnoliopsida; order Santalales; family Viscaceae; genus Viscum; species Viscum album. The sequence goes on from OY728133.1 coordinate 499,833,331, forward strand.
CAAACTCTTACCAATTTCGTAGCTTTTGAATCACAAGCCCCATGAAATAATAACATCAAATTAAAAATTAACTTCCATGGGAATTCCTGAATTCGTGATATAATATGTTAATGGTTCTATACCTACACCTCATAAAAAGAATATAGGTTTCAGATATAACATATATCCTAAAGAAAAAAATTTGAGACAAAATATCTTACCTTAAGTATAGAATTAATTCATACATATTTGAAACACATGTACAATAAATATATTTTTTTTATAAAACTATTAAATAACTATATTTATATTTATCATGCCATATATGATTTACTTATAACCCTATATTTCATGTTTATTATGTATTTTTTATTAATATTACTATTCGAATAATAATTTCCCTGTATTTCATGTATGTTTTTTTGGTATCATAATTCCTTTCATTATGGTCATGGTTCTATAACATTAACAATATTAACTATTATATAAGTATAAAATATATTCATTATGTAATTATTTATAGTAATCCATCAATGTTAGATATAGAAAATTAATTACACCATTCATGGAGACAGTAAGATGTATGTACGCATGAATATTGGTTCCATTTTCCACAAGGATGAAAATAAAGGTACATAAATAATATAATATATTCCTGAAATAATTTTATGTCATATATGTCACATATAATAACTAAATTTAATTTTATTACCCTACATGTAATTCATAAGTGAAAAATGAAACCCATTGCTTCGTGAGGTGGTAATATGTCTTACATAAAAATGATGTTATTGTATACCCAGGGAATATAAAGTGAGAATTGTTATGTGATATTATAATTCAAAACATATAATTATATCATAAATATCATATATAAAAATTGAATTATTCATTATATCCAATTGTGAGGGGTGTTTATATAAAATGAATAATATCGGTTTGTGAGGCCTTAGTTCGTCAAACACACGATCGACGGTTTCTTTTACTATTTGATGAAAGAGGAGACAGATGTAGGTCATTACATTAAAATAATAATATCGAAATACATGGGATATGATTTTTTATTAAATTCACATATTTAAAGAATATTTTAAGGAGGTGGAAGATGAAATAAATCAAAAAACCAAGTTTAAGAAATTTACCTCTTCTTTGGAGAACCTCTTTATGTTTACCCATAAAGACTTCATAGGATAGTTTCCTAATAAAAATATGGAATATAGGATTTCTGTAGATAAGTAATAAATATATTTTGGTGGGTATTTGTAGAAAAAAACATTTTTTATGTTTTAATAGTATATGAGAAGGGGTGTCCTTTTATCAGTAGTAGAGAGGACACACATGAAATTTTTGAAAAGAAGAAAGGGTAACAACATTTTTTACATGTAAAAATGATAAAAATGGTTAACAATAGAACCTTATATTTCATATGTTCTTAATATTTCCATAAAATAACTTTTGTACAAGTTTCTACTTCATTTTATCCCTTATTATTTTGGGTTAGCCCCCGGAAACCCTCTTATAACCATAATCATGGTAAATAATTTTTTCTATTTTTACAATTCATTATAGTAAAATTTTAAGTTAATTTTTTTATATAATATAAATTATGTTGATTTCAAAAATTAAATCCATTTTCCAAATTAAATTCATAGAATTTTCATGATTTAATTTATTATTGAATTCATATGCGTGATGAAAAATATTTTTTCCAAAGAGAATATTATCAAGATTTTAAAGGGATTTTATATAAAAATTAAAATTGATATTGTATATAATTAAATAAATTGGATTAAATATAAAATAAATATAATTTTACTTTTAAAATGGTTTTAAAAAAATGAATCCTTCTAAAGACATTAAATAAAATGGAAGTTTTCAATAAACCTTATTTTTTCCAGTATTCATCGAAATTTTCGTTTTTTCCAAAAATCCTAAAAAATTCTCTCAAATAAAATTCTGAAATATAGATTTCAAAAATTTATTTTATTTTTTAAAATAAATAAACTAAAATTGAAATAAAATAATTTTATTATTTTTTTACAAAATTAAAGAAATTTTTTTTTGAGAAAATTGTTTTTTCGAAAAATAGAAAGACTTTTCATAAAATTAAGTAATTTTTATTAATATATTTTATTTACATAAAACCATTATACATAATATTTAAAAAAAATTATTCCTATTCATTCCAAAAAATTAATTTCTATGTTATGACAGACTTTTTTAAATAAAAATAATAATATATCACAATTCATTAAAAACTCAATGCTGCATGTAATACAAGATATCTAATAATTTAAATTTAATAAAAAAAAATTCCTATAATCTCATAGTGTTACATTATAATCCATTATAATGAATTTATCTGTTGAAATTATATCACATTATTAAAAAAATAAGGAGATTTTTCCCTGATTACATCCTCATGTTTCCACATAGCTTCCACAAATTGGTGGTTCTTCCAACAAAATTGTTGGCCATGTGAGTGCTCTTATTTCTTTTAACATTCTATATTTGACCCAAAGTCTCCAATACTTGTTCCTCATATGAAATATCATGATATAATGGTATAAACTCTGAGTTCACTACATGTGAAGGATTAGTTATGTACTTCCTCAAGAGATATACGTGGAACAAATCATGAACTTGAGGGAGGTTTGGTTGAAGTGAAAATTGATAGGCTACCATCCTGATAATATAAACATTTCATATTGGAATTATGAACTATGAATCTATAAACAAGAATCAACACCACCATTATAAAACTATTATTAAACAAAAAATCAAAAGTAATAACATTCGATTATGAAAATAAAATAAAACAAACTAATATAATTTTATTAAAAAATATAAATTATGTTTATAAAAGGTCATAGTTATGAATTAGGTTCTTAAATAGGTGATTTATATAGTTATTTTTGTTATACAAGATTTTAGGTCTCATTCTCTTAATAGGGATTGAAGGTAAGAGGGTTCCCTCTCAATTTCCTTTCTATTATGAAATATTTTTTAATATGAAAATAATTTTATTTAAGATGTGTGTATACTACCTATTATATATATAATATCGTGGATTATATTTTATAAAATTTTATTTAATTTCAATGTCTTATTCTCTCTTTCAAGTGGATTCTATTAAAATTATTCTTAAATTGTAAGGGGTTTTCTTGGCTCAAGTTATTTTCTTGATTCATAATGATTTATTTTGACTATGGTTTAACAAAATGGTTTTATTATATTATATTATGATAGTATAATTACTTATAATTCTAGGTAAAGTGAAATTTTTTATTCAAATCCTTTACCTTGATGAATTTCTTCCATAAAAATGTTATATTATTTAATAATAATTAGCATCCACCTTAGCAATGGCTTCTCTTATAGGTTTATATTCTACCTCAATGACAATGTTATCCTTTATATTCCAAAATATAATTTTGAGTTATCTCATGTTAAATTCTTATTTCCGTAACACTCTTTTCAAAATGAAGTTTTACTACACTTTTTACAATGTGGTTTTTCAACAAAGGTATTTCAAAATATTAAAACAGTTTCCTGAAATTTCAAAATAAAATGTTTCATCATCCACTCTACATTATTTGTATAAATACATGATTTGTTTGAAGAATATATTGTTGAATATTATTTTCAAAATTACAATTATACAAAAAAAGAAATTCAACATTTTTATTTATATTTTTTAAGCCTTCATTTTTGATATTTTTTCTAAATATTGATTTTCAAAAAACATTCTTTTGAATTTTTCAAAAGTGATGTATAATTTATTCTTTTTATAAAAATGTTAAGAAATGTTTTCTAAATACTGTTTTATGTTTTTCTTGCATTTTCCTATTTAACTCTATAATATCTAACTTCTATGAAGTTATTTTTTATGAATCACTTCCAAGACACCTTTACGAAATACTCCTTTTGGGTGATTGAAATTTTGGTATCAAATGATCTAATTATTGATGTAGTTTTATGTGATAACACATATAAATGTTAAAAATGACATTTTATATCCATGTATTCAATATTATAGGATTATTTATTGACTTAATGTGGCACACATATGGATGGATAATTATTTTATTAGTTGTGGGCTATTATATCACCCTCTAATGAGTTGGTTAGGGTTTTATATATCATGAGATAATAATGGACCATGAGTTATGATACTCTAGTAAATTATGGAATGATAGTTATCATTATTTAGTTAGTAATGGGTCATAAGAATTAATACCCAATACACCATGTAATGGGTTATATGATTTGGGTATCTAAACCAATATGAAATGTTTTCATATGATTTTGTTTTTGTCATAGTTTTGTGTTATGTTATGTTTCAATGAAATGCCATGTTTTTATTTCATATGCCAATGACTATGTTTAATCGATCATGTCTATTATATCAAACTCTTATAACATTGTTCATGTTTTTTTATTTGAGATTTCATATCCTCATATTATGAATTAAGGGAAACTCTTATTGTTCCAAACACTTGTAAATAATATATTTATCCCCCTATCATGTTTTCTCATAATATAGACCTTCATGACATTTTAATATGTTTACCTTACTGAGAATCTTATCACATAACTTTATTATGTTTCCCTTCTTGGGGATATTAAGATGATTATAAATATTGAGAAGTTCACAAGGGATTCTTGTGTGGTTTGATTATGAATAAATGTTCACAAGTATTATAAAATATATTTCTTATATAGTTGATAATAAAAGACATTAAACATTTTATTCCTTAATTTTTTTGAATAATTGTGATATGTAATGTCTAACTTATGTAAATGAAGTAAAATAAATCTTATTTTAACTTCTGTTTCGTGTGTTTTTATCAAAAATATTGTTTAAATATAGTTTTTTTAGAACCAGATCTTGGAGTGCGGTTATGGGGTTCCACAATTTTTATTAGAGAAGGGTTTTTCTATTTTTTAGGATTATTTTTGTTAATTTTTAGGATTATTTTTGTTAATTTTTAGTATTAGTTAGTTATTTTTTGAGACTAAGATAATATAAATTTATTGGAAACCCTAGCGTAAATTCTAAATGTTTGATAAAATCTTAAAATTTTGGTGAGGTATTGATTGTGTTGTTTTCTTAGAAATTATAGCCCTACCTAAACTTATACAAGTTTATTTAGTAGTTTAATATATTAACCTAGGGAAAATCACCAAAATAAAAGGATGATTACGTATTAAATTGATATTCACGTGGTGCAAAATGAGAAGTCCTAAGACTGTGAACTTTTCTAGACACTCCTAGGGGATATGATTTAGAAATTCACTCACTTTTACAAATAATTATGAAGGATTTGAGTGCATATTTATGGTAGGTTTTATAACCTAATTGGGATATTAAAATTAAAAACCAAGGTGAATATAAATTATTTATAGGTTTATCCAATTATACCATAGTTTAATTGATGGTATCATATGCTAAAATGATGGTTTCATTGGATAAGACATATTAAGATTGCGTTTTCTTATTCATGAGATCATTTATTCTTATTTTATCAGCACCATTTTTTGATTTATTATTTTTTTGGACAAGATCATTATAAATAAATTGTGAAAGGTATGTCCCTATAAAATATTATAGCCAAATAAGGAATCATATTTTTTATAAATTGTAAAGATAAAAAAAATCAATACATTCCTATTATGAAAGAGATTATTAGTCTCCTAGAATCATTGATTGTGAGGTTGATATAACTCTATAAAATAGATATTGTGTTTATTATGGATCTCTTAGCTTCATTAATTAGTGAACAATAATTAAAAATTGTGACGGTGCAAATCATTTGGTGGGAGAATGTAACACCTATAATTTTTTGAATATATTTTCTTTTAACTAATACTATATTTAATAGCTTGTTTCAGACTCGAAACTAGACTAAAATATGGTAAAAAAATTTGATTAAAATTATTAAAAAATCATAAGAATAAAAAACCCTAAAAAATAAAAATATATTAATGAATTAAAAATTCTTACATTTAGAGGATATATAACTAATATCATTTAATATTTAAAAGAATTCTTCGCTCTTAATTAATTGTTTAAAGTATTAATAAATTAAATAAACCGCATTTAAATGATTATTATGATAATATAAAACATTTAATATATTAACTAAAAAATGACATTATTTAAATTAGAAATTGCAATGAAAAAATATTTAGAACACATAATGTTTAAAATAGCAATTTTTCAATAAAATCATGTTACTTTTATATTTTGAATTTTCATTTAAAAATATACATTTTATAAATTTTTAATTTTAATTTTATTAAATGAAATTAATTTTTGAATTATTCATTTCAAAGTTATATTAATATAAATTTTTGTGGTTTCCTAAAAAAAAATATATTTTGGTCAATAGTGAAAAAAAACAGTTTTTATAAAAAAATTAGTGTTTACGACTATACCAATAAATATGTATGAATTAGAAACATATAAAACTTTTTTGTTGAAAAATAAATAAATTTATGAAATAAAATTATTCATTGAAAAATACAATGTTGAAATTAGAAAACCAATTTTAAATATTTAAAAAATTAGACTATATTTTTCTAATAAATTGTTTTATTCATTCTCATTTAATTATGTTTTAACAAGGATAAATCAGATTTTATATTTTTATTAATTTTCATATTTTTATTAAAACGTGTTCTCTCTTTATATTAAAAAATTTGTTTTTACAAAAATTTCATTACATTAACCTATAAAAGAATATAACAAACATCCAATTTATAAACTCAATATAATGTATTATTTAAAAAAAATATTTCCTAGTCTTTTATATACTCTCTCTCCCCACATTTTATAAGCCTTGGTCTTTCTAAAGACCGAGCTATGGAGCCTTAAGTTGTTACCCAAGGAACAATATCCAAAGGTAGAGGTAATGTTCTCAACTAATCTATCTTCTTCATCTTTTTCTACCCACTAAAAAATATATGTACATAAATTTGTGATAAAATAATTAATAATTGTATTCTCAAATGTTTTTATACTAATGGAATATCCATTTTAGACCTTTTTCCAAAACCATTCAAAAATTAAAGATTTTGTCATGAATACATTCAGACTACCGCCTCCATGAACAGTGTGTTTATTTTTCATAACCTTTTTTAAATTATGTTTATAAAATTTTATTTAATAAATTAAAATGTCATTTATAAAATTATTAATATTTTTCAAATATAAACTACTCTCTATCTTTATCCTTATATATGGAAAATAAATTTTCCACCTGTACGAACTATTTCATCCAAAAAATTTATGTATTTCATTTTTCATTTAGTTTTTTATTCTCTGTAAAAACTATTAAAATATTATTAGAAACCACAAAAAAATATATAGCATCATTATTATTCTTTAATAATGATATTATTATGAAATAATAAATTTCTTAACCATACTAACCTGTATATTATTGTTTGTTCTTGTTTGGGTATGTTTAACTATTTACATAGATGATGCTATAAATATCTACATTGGATAAAAATGGAAAAATAAATACTAGTATTATTAGAAATTAATGAGAAAATAATTTTTTTATGTTTAGGTAGAGGTTATGTCAATATTTAACTTATTATTATTGTACCACACTTTTGTTAATTAAAAATTTTGGAAACATGCTCATCACCAACTTCTCCATCATGAATCATAACTTAAAAACTTATGAAATGAAATTAATACATTATAAATCACTAAAAATATATATATTCCTGTAACTATAATGATATAAAAAAAGTAAAATCTAAATCTATAAATAATAATCTACACTTACATAATAAAATTTATACTAAAAAATGATCAAACCAAATAACATCTGATTATGAAAATAAAAATATAACGCTAAATTTCCATTAAATTGTGGTTTTTTATGCATCTAATTTCATTTATGTTGTGTTTGTACTAAATATTGGACATATGATATCATGAATTATTATTTGTTCATGGTAAATTAATTTCAATTTGAATCCCTCACCTCCAATGTGTTTACATTAAAATGATTCTTAACAGATAAGAGTTTTTATTGACCCAACTTATTTTCTAGAGTTAAAATGGTATCACTATAATCTGGTTTTAAAATATTTTATTTTTATATAATATGATTTTAATATAATTCTCTATCTCTGTCTAGGTAAACTGACATTTGTGATTTAAATATTTTACCTTAATAAATTTATTCCAAAAAAGTAAATCATTGATAAGAATAATTCTCATCCTCATTAATTATGTTTCCTCCTCCATTTATATATTTTATCTTCATCTCAATTTTCTCCATTACATTTGAAAACCTAATTGTGTATTTTCTTATGTGACCATTATATTTATCCTATCTTATTTTAAGAATTAATTCTTATTACTCTTGTAATTATGTGGATTTTCAACAAATGTATTTAAATATACTAAAAAATTTCCACACTTTCATAATAAAAAGTTTTATCTTACACTCTATATTGTCTTTAGAAAAACTTTATATATTTTGAAGGATTTATTATTAAAGATTATTTTTAAAATTAAAATTTTTCAAAATGTTTTCACTTAAACTTTTTGAAACATTTATGTTTTTTAAGGAATAATTTTTGATATTTTTTTTCAAAATAATGATTTCGAAAATGACTTATTTTTATTTTCTCAAAAGTAATTTTTCAAAAGTCATGCATAACATATTATTTTTATAAAAATGTTAAGAAATGTTTTAAAAATTGTATTTTATGTTTATCTTCCATTTTAATCATTAACTCTAAAATATTTACACCTATGGAGTTATTTTTTTTACCACTTTATGATTGCCCTTATGAAATACGTCTTCTGGTTGATTGAAATTTTTTGTATCAATCGATCTAACTTTTAATAAAAACTTTTTTGATCCCACTTTGAAATTTAATGAAAATTATTTTATTTCCATGGGTTCATTTTGATATGATGGATGATTTATTCCTTATGGAACAAAAATGTATGAATGATTATTTTTTGACTAATGGAGTTCTATATCGCTCTCCAATGCATTTATTACTGCTTTATATCTAAGGAGATAATAATGGACCATGAGTTATGAAAATAATGTAAATAATTGGATTTTAATTATGATTTTTGGGTCAGTAATGGGTCACATAAAGTAATATCTCATCCACCATGTATTGGGTTAGTGGATTTTGATACCTGAATGATTATTTAATGTTTTCATATGACTATGTTTGTTCTATAGTTCTCTGGTATGCTATGTTTCAAGGAAATGACACATTTCTACATAATATACCTGTGATTATGTTCCATGGATCATTTTTATTATCTCACACTCTTATTTCCTGGTAAATGTTTGTCCAGTTAACATTTTATGTCCTTTTAACATGAGTTTTGGATGAATATTATTGTTGTATGCTTTTTTATGAAGTTATTTCTATCCTAATCATGTTTTATCATGATATAACCCCTGATTACATATTGATAAGTTAAACATTATTGAGAATTTGAAGTCTCCAACTTCTTATTTTTTCCTTCCCCAGGTTATGAGGATGAGTATAACTTATGATAATTCTCTAATGAATTTTATTTTTTTTAATTAAGGATAAATGATCACAGGTATCCTATAATAAGTTTTTCATATAGATGATTCTCAATAAAAATAAAGCTTCCATTATTGGGATTGTTTGAATACTAGAGAGATATATTGTTTAAATTATAAAATTTTGTAAAATAATGATATTTCTATCTTGGGTTTCCAAATATTGTATCCAATTTAGTTTTTAAATAATAATATCTTAACACAAGCTCCATGAGAGAAGGTCTGGGACACTACAATATGATCGACATGATTCTTTAACAGGTATTTTCATGGATTATTTTTATTATAACTGGTGTAATAATTTATTAAATATGGATCTTGGATCATTAATGGATATGATAATTTTAAAATGGGTTTATTGGCACTGCAATTTTAGCACAGGAATAATTCCATTAATTCATTGAGAAGGTCAAATAATTTTCAAAGGGGGGAGAAGAAAATTAGGAGATTAGTTTTTCAATACTTGTGTTCTCCATCCCTAAGGAACCAATTTTTCTTATTCCCATGGTTCTTATACACCTTACCTTGTAAATTTCATTTGTGCACTATCCCACAACCACATAAATTTCCTTGTTCAAAAGAACTAGGAACCCTAAATGGGCAATGATGATTATTTGGGAGACCAGCTCCCATTTCCTATATAAGGACCCATATCCTCTATTTCAACACTTAGGGATGAGGATAAACCTTGACAACATCCGAGTGTAATAAAAACACATGTTGTCTTTCTGAGCTCTCTATATTAGGCTATTTTTTGAATCAAATATTAGGGGAAAGGGATATAAATTATGTATACGTATTTCCCTAAATGATTTTGGTAATTATAATATCACTTCACCCAAATAATAAGCACAAAATTGGAAAAGGAAACATCATAAGAGGATCTCCCAAGTAACCATACAAAAAATTCTTGATGACATGTTTTTCTTAATGGGGTAGTTCCTAGTTATCCTTAAATGATTTGTGACTAGTTATCAAGGTCCACCCAACTAATCATCCATTCAATTAAGACCCAAATTTAGTTCCAAATTCAATAAATGAGACCTTACCAATATGGTTCCAATGTTTTTACCATGGAATCCAAACTTAGTCTTCCTAACGAGTCACTTATTCTACAAATTTACCCACTAAAATAGGAATCTATTTCACCCAGTTCACCTAACTAGAAACCCCTTAAACAAATATATCCATTAAGGGTTGTTCTAAACTCCCAATATCTGTCTAAGATGAAATCCACATAAAGACCCAATTGACGTAGGTCTTTTAATTTGGATGAAATTATTTTCCAAAATACCTAATCAATAATATGTGTCTCAAATCAACCTATTATTGAGTCTTATCTTCTCAAACCTCATCCAAATTCCTTCTGTTATTTATAAATATACACTCATTAATTATTACCTTACCTTATATCTAATTATTAATATAAAAACACATATATGGGATATTAATCTATTTGATGTCTCAAATCCTCTCTACTGGTTCACATGACCTATGTTCCCAAGAATTCTTCCCTATACAGTTACAAACAAACATGTGATGATGATAAATACCAAAATCCCCCTATAAGGTATAATCCCCAACCGTGTAATAATTATTAATTTTATCCCTATACCCTATCAAAGATTCATACATACAATATATCTCTTATTAGGTGTAAGGTATAACCATATCTTTCCCTATCATGGAACCAATAGATGGGTGATAAATACCATGAGTCTGTGACTAAGTGTAATCTTTGGATATGTCCTCATTATTGATCTTATCCTTGTACAATATCAATTAGTGATAAATACCATGGAAATTCTATTAAATGTTATCCCTACCCATATCCTCTCCTACCTAATAAATAATATACAGGATGAACCATAATGGTCCTCTCATACATAAGTCTCACATGAACTATTTCTAGGTTACTTCCACCAAATAGTTCACTTTGAATGTCTTTAATGTACTTGGAATTGGTCCTCATATTATTAAATTATACTAAAATAAATTATTTTATTGAACTAAAGATATTAAAAGAACCTAAATAGATGTAGATTCATGACCTTAAATTGTAACATAATGATCATGGATGTACAATTTTAAAGGTACCAAACGGCTATGCAGGACCTGAAGAGGCACATCATTTATATTAGACAAGTGATATTAAAAGTCCCAACAATGGTCAAGGATTCATAACCTTAAAAGGAACCAAAATATTTTTTTTCAAAAGACCTTATAAGGTAAAATGTACCCCAGTAAATGGAACTAAACTATAAGGGTTATGATTCCATTCATAGGGATACATAATAAGCCCATATCACAAGGTAGATCTAGAATCTAAAACACCTATTTCCACCCAGAATAGTGATAAATTACAAAGTTCCAAACATTTTGGATTCAAAACATAGTATAAAAACCTAGTAATGTAGAATATGGATAACCTATGATGCATTCAAATTTTCAAACAGATTTATAAAATAATCAATAATTTCATATGAAAATGTAAATAATATTATAATTAAGAAGAATTCAATTAATATGTCTTAAATATATTATAGATTCTTATATTTGGTAATAAGTACGCCATGGGATGAGCTAGATTTGTATCCTCTCAACCTCTATATGAAATTCAATGTGTTTTTGGATTATCTTAAAGACCAAAAACATTTGAAAAGTAGTCCCATATCCCAAATAAAATGTTTTAATTATATTGTGTATGGGAAAAAATATGTAAAGATGATATGAAATAGTTTAGTTGTGAAAGAGATTTATTAATGATGTACTTTATTTATGGTACTACAATGATAGATTTCTTATTTGTGGATTCTTCCTTTAATAACTCCCTTTAATGTAAATAGAATCATCATTCAATGAACCAGTTAACATAGTATCTCTTATCTAAGAGTAAAGTAATGGAAATTCAACTTGGGTACCTAAAATTTTATAGCGTGTGGTACCTTGGAGGTATGCGTTTGTCACAATAGTGGCTATAGACTCAATTTCCCAATGGACACTGATACCCACCTAGCTAATCCAGTATTGGGTAGTGGAAGAGCTCAAGTGATTGTAAAACATTAATGGCTTCATCCTAACTATAGAGGCTACTTCTAAAAACCTCTAATATTTGAATCCATGTAGGCCATTTTTTCAACAATAGACCTATAGTATGAATGTTTCCAATGTCGGCACATCCAATCTGTAGAGACCTGATGCTTGATGTACATAGATATTACATTACTTTTGCGGAATACATAATACATAACAAAAACAGACACACAAGGACCGTAATAGTTTAGTGTCTTTGGAAACTTGGAATGTAATCTTCTAATCGTGGTGAAAGATCTTCAACATCTCCGATAAAGATCTTCCACTTTTTGTTTCCTTACCTAAAAACATTCTTTTAACCCTGGGGAAAAATAAAACATAAAAATGGTGAGCTCAAACTCTCAGTAAGGGTAAGCATGGATAAAATAAAACATACCATATACATTTGAACTTAAAAATATGAACATAATGTTCAAACATCAAAATCTTGAGCAACGACTTAAAACATGGAAGTACATAAGGAATAGATCATAATGGAACATAAATCATGATAACATAGCATGGTAATAAAACATGTAATTGTGGCATCCATTAAGCACATGTAATGATTTCCATAGTAGCCAAGGCATTGCTGCCAAGACCATCTTAGTGGAAAAAGTCCCTTTCTGAATCGAGTTCACTCCTCGTTTCAGTCCTGTAACACTGAACCGGATTAACTTACCGTTCCATCCATGTCTATCTCATCAGATATAAATATTTACCCAATGCATTGGAGGGAGATATATGTCCCACCCATCTCATAATGAAATCATACTTACTTGTGCCACAAAATAAACAAACATCATTCATAATAACCCAATAAATAAAATGGGTTTCATAAACACCATCCCATCATCACATAATCCATATAAAAGAAATGGATATCATTTCATAATCACAAAAGTGAAACCATGTAAATCATAGAGAAATTATACATGAAACATACACATATGAAATAATGTCATCTTATATAGAAAATGGTTTTGATAAAACACTTCAAATGAATTCTTGAGGAAAATATCCTTTCTTCTTCAAAATCAATTTCTTTTCACAAAAAATCATTCAATTTTAAAAGAAAATGATTTTTTTGAAAATAGTCATGAAATCTTTTGGAGGAAGCATCATGAAAATAAGGCTTTATAAAACCGTAAAAATCTGTTCATGCCGTATAAGTTAAAAAACATTCTTCTCGTACTTTTTCCGGAAAACTCAAAAAGTACCTCGTAATGCAAACAAAAGAAAGATTCCTTAAATAACATGTAGTAAAAGTAAAAATGGGTAAAAAGTACATTAAACATACAAAAAAGAACTTTTAGAAAACATGGACATGTATGATAACAATAACCCCAGTAAATACTTACGTATAAGTAATCTCGGATAAAAAAATGAGATTTGTAAAATTATCCCTTACCTGAGGTCCGATATGCTTCGTACGTATCCAAACCTAATGTATAATGATTTAAATAATGTCATAGACTTATTACAGAATCATATTCATTGTTATTATATCATATATGGTTCACTTATGACTTTATATTACCCGTTCTTTTGTAAATTCCATGTTAAAGAGTGTTTTGGGTAAAATTGTTTCATTTGTCATCCGTGTTTTGACTTGTAATTATTCATATGATTACTTAGATCATGATTACTTAATTCCATAATATAAAAAATGATTTATATATAATATATATTCATAATATACATATATATAATAGATCGATAAATGGAAAGAAATACATCGTTCATGGAGATAGTAGGTCGTACATACGCATGAATGCTGTTTTCATTTCCTTATTGAATTGAATGAAATTAAGTAGATCACATAAATATATATATACATAAATCCAGTAGCATTATTTTGTCATATATTTTATTATTACTTATAATATATACTTTATAATCATTCCTTAATGGTTATCATGGAGAGTGAATCTCATCGCATCGTGGAGACGGTATTCCGTACGTACGCACGAGCGATGATATCATTCCCATGATCGTCGAATTGTATTAAAGTGTATGTATAATATTAACGAATAAATATCACATTAAAATAATCATATATATTCATTACTTTCACCATTATACCCATCCAAGTAAGGTGGTGGTGGAAAATAGATTACACCACGGCGTGGAGACGGTATTTCGTACGTACGCATGCGCGGTGATTTCATTTTCCATAGGATGGATAAATGGTGAAATATGGTTGTTTCATACTTATAATAAAATATCTGTATATTATTGATACTGATGTTATTACTTCATAATGAAACAACTAAATAAGGAGAAGTTGAAGAAGAATGAAAATTGAAAGAATCGGTAACGGATATTACCTCTTCTTTGACACGCCTCGTTGAATCCTCCAATTAGGGTACTAAAATTGGTCTTTGAAGAAAACCAGGACCTCTAGGATGTTTTTAGGGAAGTTGATACGGGTAATGGACAGGGTTTGGATGAGCTTAAAGGCTCAAATTGGTGTAAGGAAGAGAGGGAGGAGGTTCCCTTTTATAAGGGAGGAGAGGGCCACCTTTGGAAATCTTAAACATATTAATTTATAATAAATCTAAACCCACTTAAAAACCTCCAAAAATGACTCATATTCAAATATAAGATGAGATAGTGTTGTAATATAATCATCCAATAAAATTTAGATGTGTTAGAAAATTATTTTAAACATTATCAACTTGATTTATCCTTAATCAATTTAATTTTATTTGTGGTAATAACATTCTAAATTTTAAATTATAACAAAAAATAACTTATTTGTTGTGAATTGTCCATAATTGGATACTTTATAACATTTTAGACCATATAAATTAAAATTTATAATTTATAAATTTGTTTGTGATCTTTAAACAATTTTATAATATGTTATTTTTAAAAAATAACAATAGTGTCAATTTTGACACTATTAATTTATATGAATTTAAATAAAATATATACAGAAGATATGTTCAATCTAAAATCTTTAATAGATTCATAAAAGGCCATATGTATCTATTAAAATAGTGGATCACATTAAATAGTTCATATTAAATATATTATTATTTTTAAAACCATTTATTTGGTTTATCTCTTAATAAAATAATTACTACAACAGTTTTGTATAATTATTTAATAAACTTATATGTTGCATAAAAGTTAAAAAAAGTTCTATGATGAAGATAAATATATTAACATTCAAAATAATACTTTTACTCGAATTTCTCATCTTAAAATCCCAATATTTAAATTTTTATATTTATTAAATTATGAAGGTGACAAGTTTGGCATCATTTAAAATAAAATAATATAAGTGTCATAATCACTTTTATAAGACTCCAAACGGTTATATATTAGGTCATTAGATTCTTATGGTATAGATATAAACTAAAAATAAGTTTTGGTCGGGCTTGTGGGTCTTTTAATGGGTATTATTATTTCAATAAAAAGTATATTACTGATTTTTCATTTAATAAATAATTTCTGCATCATTAATGTATCACCATTAATGATAATTATTTAATCCCTAAAAAATATAAATAAATAATCATGATGTAGATAATTTTATTAGCTTTCTTTATACTATTCATGTTCGAAGTTTTATTATGTTTATCACTAAATTAAAATTATTATACTTATAAGATTTAAGAGAGTGACATGGTGTCACATTCTTTGGTTTTAATAATAATTTAATTATTTTCATGGTCAAAAGTCCATAAAATGAATCTAATCCGACCCTTAGGTGATATGGGTCGACTATGAGTCATCCAATAGAATTTTTTCATGTGTTAGGGTAATTTTATAATATTATATTCACCCTTAATTACCCAATTTACCTTTAACTATGGTAATTAAAATTTACCATAGTTACTATTCATAATTCCCAAAAATAAAAAGTAGACTATTCACATAATTTGGACCCAATGATTCCAAATATGGAATCCATTTTTTCAAATTCAATACACAGAAGTTTCAGAAATTAAATTAAAATTAATCCCATTATCGAATGAAAACGGGTTTTTATTTAAAACATTGCAAAAGATTGAATTGATTTAACCTACGAATTGAATATAAAATCAATGCTAATGGCATACATTATATTAAATGGTAAAAATATAATATATTTATACTTTAAAACTATTAAATATTATAATTTAACCACATAAGTTATTACGATGAAAAAAATTGTTTTTAATTATAATATAGCGTGTTTTTACTATTCATTAAAATATGAAAGTTATCAGAATAATATGAAAATTTTATACAATGTAAAATTTTATATCCTGATTCCAAAGAATAATTTTATTTTGTAAAATTGAACTTATATACATGTCAAAAACTAGATTTAATGAGGGTGCGCCATCAAAAGGCGACAAAACTGCATTTTTTTAAAAACACTTATTTTACCCAAAAAATTTATTTTGTTCTTATACCATGTTCTAGAAAATGTGTATGATGAATAATAATGTTATAAAATTAAAAAATTAGTTTATACTATTCATAACGTCTAGTTCATAATAATATTATAATAATAGATCGTTGTTTAGTAAAACTCGGTATTGCGTACAACACACGCTATTGAGGAAGGTCGCGATTGCATGTAATAGAAGCCAAGTCCGGGTTGCATGTAGTGCACGAATCCTTTGTTCATGCGTATAACAAAACACAATATATATATATATATTCTCAATGTTTCGTAGAATAACTACTATCAAATAAACATGAAATTGTGTGTAACACGATCCAGGATTATTGTTGCGTATACTGCAAGCTAATACAGTGTTGCGTATAGCGCAAGATAATATTGGTGTATCGTACAACAGAAGATATGAAAGAAATTAAAAAGAATATATCTTATAAAATCTCGGGTTATTACATTCTACCCCCCTTAAAATGAATTTCCCCCTCGAAATTCGTCAGGGTTATAAATGGTTTTCTACATGAAAGTTTCTTTAATTGAAACCCACATCGTAAAAATTAATACCAAAACTTATCTTTATAAACTAAAGTATGAAACATAATAGTTAACCAAATAAAATAATCACTGGGTTTCCACATAGGATAACATAGGTGAAAATATGGATATGGAAGAGAAATCTAACCATCATGTTCTGATAGAGAGTGGTAGAAAACATGGCTATGAAAAATCCAAAAATCACAAATCTATAGATTTTTGATGATCTATGGTACCATCTGATTCATCGGATATAAGGTCACTAAGACAACATTTTTGGTTTTCAAGATCATTTCCCTAAAGTTGATGAATTAAAAGAAATAATTACATGATTTTAGTACAATCTCACTGTTGTTCGTAAATTGAACAATTTCCACTTAACCCCTTAATGAAATGAAGTTGAATTCATTATTCGTGATGTGTTAGCAGATCATGTGATAGAATGATGGGTCATTCCATCTGTTTCAAACAAAAGGTTAGCAAAATTTATAAGTCCATCATATGGTTAGATTAATCATATATGGTTCCAAAAATGAACTTATACTTCATATATCATACCGCTTAATAAAATAAAACTGGTTTATAATAACCAGGGACTTCCTGTAGGCTAGTGTTTGGCGATAAAGGCCAGTCGCACTTCGGTTGTGGGTTCGATTCCCACAGCCTTGTCTGACGCGATGGGTTGTCGCATATCCTGTAGGTTGTCCTTTTTCTAAAACTACATTACTATAACATCCCATAAATAATATCAAAAAACTTCTATCCTTAAACAATAATACCTTATGTCTAACATAATTCTTTCCAATATTTAAGCTTATCCAAAATACTTCTGTCCAATCTCATATTATAGTGAAAACGATTACCAAAGAGTTCAGAAAACTAGCTTGTTAATACCATTATTGATCCCCATATATCATGAGATATGTCTTGTTGGTCACCATCCAAACATCTGATGGCCTTAATCATGTATTCTCTTGAAAAAATGAATACCCATTGAATCTTAGTGAAAACATGAGTGCTGTCAAAAGTTAACTCTTTTCACATACCAAAACCTCAAACAATGATATAACTATTTCATTATATTAGTCATGAGCTCATGAATACTGTCAAACATTTCATTTTCTCATTTTCCCTTCATTATGAGCATATCATCTTTTTTCCAAAAATATCTCAATCACTTTCCATGGTTACTGGTACCATAAAATTATTTGAAAACTACAATAGACTAATACATAAATATTCCAATATTCCACGATACTATATACAACATTATTTTGGAGTCCCATTACATAAACTCTTAATCATTACACCACATCGTTGTCATATTCAACATCACCAATAGTGATCTCATGTGACTTCCCTTTGTCCTTTGCCTTAAGTGGTTTCTCATGTCGATCATCACTAACCCTTGGATTACGGAATTTAATAGCATAATGCCCAATTTCCTTGCACTTGAAGCATTGAAGTGTTGGTGGTGCGTTCTCTACAGTCTTTTCTTTATTCACATCATTAGAAACCCTTTTTCCATTACATCGACACTCAGCTGCTCGATGACCTTCTTTTCCACACATAAAACATTTTCTAGTCCCTTTAAGACAATCTCCACCATGCTTCTTTCCACACTTTGAGCATAAGGAAACATTCATCTTCTTTTCACCATTGTTCTGAGATTTCTCCTTGAGCTCCATCTTTCGTTTCTTGTCAAATATATGAGATGGATAAGTAACAGTAACTTCCATTTCTACCTTGATATCACAACGCACAATTTCATCATAGCTACTAAAGTCTCTTATAGCTAATTCTCTTCAAATATTTGGTTTTAAGCCACTGAAGAATAGATCAACTTTACTTTCAGGTTGGATGATAAATCCAGATGCATACCTTGACAGCCTTGTAAAATTCTCTTCGTATACACCAACAGATTTATCATCAATTTTCTTTAGTTCAACAAACACTTTCTCCATCTTTGTTCGAAGAATACGAGGGAAGTACATATTGAAAAATAAGTTCTTGAACTCATCCCATTCCATGGACTCAATTTCATCTCTTGGCCTCATATTCTGGATAAGATTCAACTATTGATCAACTTCACCTTCCAAACGATATACTGCTAAGATGACTTTATCATGTTCAGAACATTGAAGAACTGAAAATATCTTTTCAGTGGTACTGATCCATTTTTTAGGAACAAGTGGATCAGAAGACCCATTGAAAGAAGGTGGATGATGCCTCATGAAGGACTCAATAGAATATTGTTCCCTTCTCTGCACATTTGGATGTCCATAATGATTCATAGCTTGTGTAATTATAGCAATATGATTTTGAACTTCATCCCCCATAACATGTGTTTGTTCAGGAGGACAATCATTTCATTTTCCATTGCATTGATCAAAACTGTTCCTTCGGGTTCCATCCATCGTCTAAAACCCAAAAAGAATAGTTTGGGAGGCAAAAATCATGCTAGGGAAAAAACATAATAAAGGGGGAGTACCTTCAATATCTAACATCTTAGGTTTATTTCTAAGAACATTACCATAATTCTAGGACTATAACCTATATGTATACTAATCCTTAGGGACATCCCTAGACATACTTTAGAAATATATCTAGGTATTTCACTAATGTTTTCGCATCCTTGTTTCCAAAGGTTAACTAAACCTTTCCTCTGATACCAACTATAGAGACCCAAAGCTTGACATACATATATATTACATTAATTTTGCGGAATACATAATACATAACAAAAACAGGCACACAAGGACTCTAATAGTTTAGTGTCTTTGGAAACTTGGAACGTAATCTTCTAATCGTGGTGAAAGATCTTCAACATCTCTCATAAAGATCTTACACCTTTTGTTTCCTTACCTAAAACCTTTCTTTTAACCATGGGGGAAAATAAAACATAAAAAGGGTGAGCTCAAATTCTCAGTAAGGGTAATCATGGATAAAATAAAACATACCATATACATTTTAACTTAAAAATATGAACATAATGTTTAAACAACAAAATCTTGAGCAACGACTTAAAACATGGAAGTACATAAGGCATAGATCATAATGGAACATAAATCATGATAACATATCATTGTAATAAAACATGTAATTGTAGAATCCTTTAAGAACATGTAATGATTTCTATATTATCCAAGGCATTGCTTCCAAGAACATCTTAGTGGAAAAAGTCCCTTTCTGAATCCAGTTCACTCCTCGTTTCAGTCCTGTAACACTGAACCGGATTAACTTACCGTTCCAGCCATGTCTATCTCATGAGATATAATTCATTACCCAATGAATTTGAGGGAGATATAGGTCCCACCCATCTCATAATTAAATCATTATTACATGTGCCACAAAATAAACAAACATCATTCATAATAACCCAACAAATAAAATGGGTTTCATAAACATCATCCCATCATCACATAATCCATATAAAAGAAATGGATATCATTTCATAATCAGAAAAGTGAAAACATTTAAATCATAGAGACATTATACATGAAACATACACATATGAAATACTATCATCTTATATAGAAAATGGTTTTGATAAAACAGTTGAAATGAATTCTTGAGGAAAATATCCTTTCTTCTTCAAAATCAATTTATTTTTCACAAAACATCATGCAATTTTAAAAGAAAATTATTTTGTTGAAAATAGTCATGAAATATTTTGGAGGAAGCTTCATGAAAATAAGTCTTTATAAAACGGTAAAAATCTGTTCGGGCCATATAAGTTAAAAAAAATTCTTCTCGAACTTTTTCCAGAAAAGTCAAAAAGTACCTTGTAACGTAAACAAAAGAAAGATTCCTTACATACCATGTAGTAAAAGTAAAAATTGGTAAAAAGTACATTATACATACATAAAAACACTTTTATAAAGCATGGGCATGGATGATAATAATAACCCTAGTAAATAATTACGTATAAACAATCTCTGATAAAAACAATGAGATATGTAAAATTATCCCTTACCTTAGGTCTGATATGCTTCGTACGTATCCAAACCTCCTATATATTGATTTAAATAATGTCATTGACTTATTAAATAATCATATTAATTGTTATAATATCATATATGGTTCACATATGACTTTATATTACCCATTCTTTTGTAAATTCCATGTTAAAGAGTGTTTTGGGTAAAATTGTTTCATTTGTCATCCGTGTTTTGACTTGTAATTATTCATATGAATACATAGATCATGATTAATTAATTACAGAATATAAAACACGATTTATATATAATATATATTCATAATATACATATATATAATAGATCGATAAATGGAAAGAAATACACCGTTAATGGAGACGGTAGGCCGTACGTACGCATGATCATTGTTTTCGTTTCCTTATTGAATTGAATGGAATTAAGTGGATGACATAAATATATATATACATAAATCCAGTAGAATTATTATGTAATATATTTTATGATTACTTATTATATATACTTTATAATCATTCTTGAATAGTTATCATGGAGAGTGAATCTCATCGCATCGTGGAGACGGTATTCCGTACGTACGCTCGAGTGATGATATCATTCCCATGATCGTCGAATTGTATTAAAGTGTATGTATAATATTACATAATCAATATAACTTTACAATAATAATATATATTCATTACTTTCACCATTATACCCATCCAAGTAAGGCGGTGGTGGAAAATAGATTACACCACGGTGTGGAGACGGTATTTCGTACGTACGCATGCGCGGTGATTTCATTTTCAATAGGATGGATAAATGGTGAAATATGGTTGTTTCATACTTATTATAAAATATCAGTATATTATTGATACTGATGTTATTACTTCATAATGAAACAACTAAATAAGAAGAAGTTGAAGAAGAAAGAAAATTGAAAGAATTTGTAATAGATATTACCTCTTCTTTGACACGCCTCTTTGAATCCTCCTCTTAGGGTACTAAAATTGGTATTTAAGAAGACCAGGACCTCTAAGATATTTCTAGGGAAGTTGATAAGGTAAATGGGAAGGGTTTGGCCGAGCTTAAATGCTCAAATTGGTGTGAGGAAGAGAAGGAGGAGGTTCCCTTTTATAAGGGAGGAGAGGGGCACCTTTGGAAATATTAAAAATATTAATTTATAATAAATCTAACCACACTTAAAAACCTCCAAAAATGACTCATATTTGAATATAAGATGAGATAGGGTTGTAATCGCTTCAACCAATAAAATTTTGACCTGTTAGGAAATTATTTTAAACATTATCAACTTGATTTATCCTTACTTATTCAATTTAATTTTATTTGTGGTAATAACAATCTAAATTTTAAATTATATCAAAAAAATTACTTATTTGTTGTGAATTGTCCATAATTTGATACTTTATAACATTATAGACCATATAAATATAAATTTATAATTTTTAAATATTTTTGTGCTTTTTAAAAAATTTTATAATATGTTATTTTTATAAAATAAAAATAGTGTCAATTTTGACACTATTCATTTATATGAATTTAAATAAAATATATACAGAAGATATGTTCGAACTAAAAGCTTTTATATATTCATAAAATTCTATATGTATCTAGAATATTAGTATATCACATTAAATAGTTCATATAATAAATACTGTATTATTTTTAAAACCATTTATTTGGTTTATCTTCTAATAAAATAATTACTACAACATTTTTGTATAATTATTTAATATACTTATTTGTTGCATAACAATTAAAAATAAAATCCTATGATGAAGATAAATCTATTACCTTTCTCAATAATACTTTTACTTGAATTTCTTATCCTAAAATCACAATATTTAAATTTTGTTATTTATTAAATTATGAAGGTGACAACTTTGGCATCATTTAAAATAAAATAATATAAGTGTCATAATCACTTTTATAAGACTCCAAACGGTTATATATTATGTAATTATATTCTTATGGTATAGATATACACTAAAAATAAGTTTTTGTCAGGTTTTTGGACCTTTTAATGGGTATTATTATTTCAATAAAAACTATATTACTGATTTTTCACTTAATAAATAATTTATGCATCATTAATGTATCACCATTAATGATAATTATTTAATCCCTAAAAAATATAAATAAATTAACATGATGTATATAATTTTATTAGCTTTCTGAAGACTATTCATGTTCGATGTTGTATTATGTTTATCACTAAATTAAAATTATTATACTTATAAGATTTAAGACAGTGACATGTTGTCACTTTCTTTGGTTTTAATAATAATTAAATTATTTTCAGGGTCAAAAGTCCGTAAAATGAATCTAATCCGACCCTTAGGTGATATGGGTCGTCTTTTAGTCATCCAATAGTATTTTGGTATGTGTTAGGGTAATTTTATAATATTATATTTACCCTTAATTACCTGATTTACCTTTAACTATGGTAAATAAAATTTACCGTAGATACTATTCATAATTCCCAAAAATAAAAAGTAGCCTATTAACATAATTTGGACCCAATGATTCCAAATATGAAATCCATTTTTTTAAATTCAATACACAGAAGTTTCAGAAATGAAAATAAAATTAATCCCGTTATCGAATGAAAACAGGTTTTTGTTTAAAACAATGCAAAAGATTGAATTGATTTAACCTAGAAATTCAATGTAAAATAAATGCTAATGACATACATTATATTAAATCGTAAAAAAATATTCTATTTATACTTTAAAACCATTCAATATTATAATTTAACCACATAAGTTATTATTATGAAAAAAGTTGTTTTTAATTAATATATAGCGTGTTTTTACTATTCATTACAATATAAAAGTTATCAGAATAATATGAAAAATTTATCAAAGGTAAAATTTTATATCCTGATTACAAAGAATAATTTTATTTTGTAAAATTGAACTTATAAACATGTCAAAAACTATATTTAAAGTGGGTGCGCCATCAAAAGGCTGCAAAACTTCATTTTTTGAAAAATACTTATTTTACCTGAAAATTTTATTTTGTTCTTACACCATGTTCTAGAAAATGTATAAGATGAATAATAATGTT
Organism: Viscum album; assembly: GCA_963277665.1. Classification (NCBI taxonomy): domain Eukaryota; kingdom Viridiplantae; phylum Streptophyta; class Magnoliopsida; order Santalales; family Viscaceae; genus Viscum; species Viscum album. Next base: position 499,857,927 of record OY728133.1, read on the forward strand.
ATAAAATTAAAAATTTAGTTAATACTATTCATAATGGCTAGTTCATAATAATATTATAATAATATATTTTTGTTTAGTAAAACTCGGTATTGCGTACAACAGACGCTATCGAGGAAGGTCGTGATTGAATGTAATGCAAGCCAAGTCAGGGTTGTGTGTAGTGAACGACTCATTTGATGATGATTATATCAAAATAAATTGAATATATATATATATACTCAATGTTTCTTAGAATAACTACTATCAATCAAACATGAAATTGTGTGTAACACGATCCAGGATTAGTGTTGCGTATACTACAAGCTAATACAGTGTTGCGTATAGCGCATGATAATCTTGATGAATCGTACAACAGAAGATATGAAAAAAATTAAAAAGAATATATCTTATAAAATCTCGTGTTATTACACAGTCACTTCAATTTTTTGTCCTTATTTCATATAAATGTATATCTCCCTTATCTAATAGAGGAGAAGGTGGAAATAATCTATGAACCTAAAACTTTTCAAGAGATGCCTAGGAGATATCCTACCAGTTTTTATCATCACTAGCATAACACATACCTAGACCCTCAAGAATATAATGTGGAGGATTACTTGGATATCCCAACCCAGGATATCCATTCCACAACACCAATGTAGAGGGATCTCCAAGGGAAATTGACCACAAAAACTCAATATATGGTTCACAACCCTATTCACATCAGGACCCAATGGTATCCAAGGATATACCAAGGAGGTATCCTAACGATGAAGTTAATTTCCAATATTGTACCACCTCAATCTTAATAATGGTTATACACTTGTTGTCTAGCCAAAATAATCCAAAAGGAAGGAACACAAGGAGAACTCGTAGTTACAATATAAGAGCTAGTTCTAACCCATATGAAATCTTGAATCTCTTATCCTTATTAGCATACCCTGATAGTGGCTTGAGGATCTTCTTCAGTCACTTTTTTCAAGAATACTCAAATATAAGAAATTCATACATTGATTATTTAACCAACTAACTCTTCATAAATAAGTGAATTAAATCATGGATATGAAGTTCAAAAAATGAATTAATAAAATATAAAACTCTAGAGATCCTCCATAAAAAAATAATTTTTGAGGCCTTTTAGTGGTCCTCCTTGAAGCACCCATTGTAGATATCATCCCCATGAAATTAAACATACTAATTTTGAAGGACCTCGTTGAGGATGTAAACAAAAAATCACCATCCATGGAAATTTTCCTGGTGGCTAGGTGAAACCAGAAATATTTGAAGGTTCTTCTTGGATTGTCCATAATAGAGGTCCTGCTAGTAGAAAAGTAAATATTGCTCATAAGGGTCCCCCTTGTGATATTATCGTTTTAGGTCCTCCTCATAGAAATGTGGGTACTTATTATGAATTTCCTCCTTGTAATGCCATCCATTAAAGTTCCCATCATGAAAACATGAATATTGATTATTATTTTCCTCCTCATGATTATAGATATAGATTTCCTCCCCGTAAAAATATGAAGATCAATCTAAAAGGTCATCCTCACGACATTGGTTGTGGGGCTTCTCCATGCAGCCCAATGATTGACCCATGATGAGATTCAGGCTTTGTCAAATCGTCATTAATCAATAATCACAGAGTTACATACTATGGAAACCAAAAATACAACTCTAGAGATTCTTCTCAGATTATATGTTTTTGATGTCTTCCTCCTTACAAAGAATTAAACTAGAATATAGGTCCTCCCCATGATGGTCAATCAAGAATCAACCGAAGTGATCCTCCCCATAGTACTCATTGTGAAATCCCTCCTTCAAATGAAACAACTTATTTACATGAAAGTTCTTTTTATATCATAATTACTCTAAAGTTTATCTTATATTGAGAGGAATATGAGAAATTGAAGCCCATTATCATATGCATCTCATCATAGATCAACAGTGTATCATTCCTGTAAATTTTTAATTTCAGGTATTGATCAACATTTGTGCCTACCCAAGACTATGCACCCTAATATGTAACCAATGATGTTTAAAATAATCCCACCTATCTTAATATAATAGAGGAAAAAACCCTTAAGGTTAGAGAAGGATTAAGAACCACTCGTTGAGGATGAAAAAAAAACATTTTCATATGGAATGAATTGGATGAATATAAAATATTAGTCATGTTTCAGCCCATGGACACTCTTTAGAACAATATATTCAATACCTTGAAGGTTAAATTTTTTCACAACCATCATCAGAACCTTTGGGAAACTCTCTACCATTTGTAGACTAGGCACCTACCTTATAATGAGTACATAAATCATTTCAAAGAATTGGATTAATTTTCAAACTATGTTCATATCTCTACTCTATTAGTAGACCAAAATCCCAAATTATGAATATAACATGAGTGTATCAAATTTTATAACCATATTGGTTTAAAGGTGATCTATAAAATTGTTTCTGATAACCCACCTAATGTTCATATCAAAGGTTTGGAACAATAGGAATCTTTTCATTTCACTCCATTAATTAGCCAACAAGGCTCATCAAGGAAAATGTATTAAAACATCATCACTTCAAGACATGTCTTAGACCTTGGAACTATATATTCTAATTGGTCCATCCAATGAATTAATTTCATTCCAAAATCCTGTAAAAGGATAACTCAATGGCATAATTCCATTGATAATATTCTGTATCAAGATGTATATAGGGTAAAATAGGCCTCCCAATTGAGCAATTCAATACCATAAATCAGGGAACTACCTTTAATGACAAGAACCTTTCACATAGAATATATATTACATCCAAATCAGGATAGGATAATAATACAAAAAATATAAGAAGGTTATAGTAGTATCCCTACAGCCAATGCAAGATCAACCCCATTCCATAGTGATGGGAGATATTTTTCCTCCATCACCACCCCAGAAAAATCAATTTTTGTCTAAGAGGTTTTAAGGTGTTGTTATGATAAGAATAATCTGGATAATATAGGAAAAAGTATTTATTGAGTTTTCTCTTTTGTTGTTCAACATAAGTCACTTAACGTTAATGAGAGCATAAATCACTTAACATTGTTCCAATCCTTACAAAGGAGATAATAAATAGTCTAATAGTTAGTTTCCAATGGATGGAGTCAAAATGAATGAAGTTATTAGATTTACTATGGCTTGAAATATTTATCCAATTACTTTCAATGGTCAATTGGACATAGATACTAAGTAAATTAAATTAGGCACTGATTTATTGATAATCAATGTACTCAAACATCATGACTATACTAAGTTATTCCTAATTATAGATTAATTTAATTTAATGAAGAATGTTTAAAGTTTTTAGTAGTTCAAGATGAAGTTGGATCAGAAAAATCCTTCCATGTTGGTGCATCATAAATATGTTTTCGAATGATTGGATAGAGTTGAAGTTACCCTGTCAGAATCCATGTATCACTAAGAGGGAGACTAGGTGAATCAGTGATAACTTTTTCTTTTATGTTTCTCTATTTTTTGAAACAACCTTCTCCTATAGTTAAAGAGCTTCATCCCTACTGATCACAAGAAAAACACACATGTACAGAAACACTATAATTTACAAGGTTCACTACTCAAAAAGAGTATATATGTCTTTAGTATGGTATAGAAATAATCTAATACCACACAATACACTAGAAAATAATCCTTTGGTCTATAATACAACAAGTAAGATATTCCCTTACACTCGTGTTGCACTATAAGAATAAAACAATAGTCTATGTGCTTCCTCTTAACAAAAATAGAGTAATGAAATATTTCGGTGCATCTTGAAGAGAATTCAAAAATATGATCTCTCAAATAAATTCATCACCTACCTACCCATAACATGGTAAGAACTTATTTGCACACAACTTACTACGTGTGGATAACTTTTAATATTTCACATAACCTTTTGGGTGTCTTGTGTGAAAATTTATTACCTTGCTCAGAACATTTAACTTTTTTCATGGAAGACCTCTTGCATGAAACTTCATTCTTAAACGAAACTCACATCTTGCACACAACTTCCTTAGATTTTTTGCAACTCCAATTATTTCACGCAACCCCCTTTGTGTACAATTGTTCCATGATTCAAAACTTTTTATTTCTCTAAGTGTTGATCTTCTCAATGAGGGGGTCACCTCTTATTTATAGGAATCACCGACCCCTATGCACAAGATCTTGACACATCATAAAAGATCTTATTCAAGTGTGAAAAACCACATTTGACGTCGCATTTGGAATGTAAGTCTCTTTCACGTATCCACATATCTCATGCAAATTCCAAATCATTCATGTACTTCATGCCTTTTCCATTTTTTGATATTCTGATCATGAATAATGTCTTGTAAAAAATATTCCAAACCACCTTCAATATTGCATGAAATTATTTCCCTTTCCATATTTTGATGGTCCGATAATTGAACTCCACCAGCACGAAACATTTAGATTCGTCATTAAACATGCGTGCAACTTCCTTCTCCAAAACACGTTTCAACATTTTCCAGATTCTGAGGCCCAAAAAAATGGATATTTCTAAGAAATAGTGCCACCTTAAAATATTATTTAGCAAGAACACCAATACTACTTCACTATTATCAATCTTATCCGATTATCCATTTCTTCCATCAGGAACCTTATCTATCGTGATTTTTAATCTTTGATCTATCACCTTTAGTATAATTATATTATCGAAGGAAAGTATTGAAACTTCCCTATATTCCTGTAAAATAATTCATTCCAATCCAAACTCAATAATATTGGAAACACCTTTTCTCACCTTTTCCTTCAAAAGACTTTCAACACATATTCTCAACAATTATGATATTTATGAAATAAAAATCTCCAATGCATCATAAAATCTTAAACCAAGATTTTCACAAAGTGAATTGATTTATCATATTTGAAAAAAAAAGACAACACTATTTGAAATCAAACTTTTTTTACTTTCAAAAATCATTTCCATCCAACTTGGTCCCAACATTCTTCCCCTTTTGATTTTTTCCCCCAAGATTCATGAATGACAAAACATTGTAACCTATAGATATGTATTACTTATCAATAATTATAAGCCTATAAGAGAAAAAAAATTGTAGCAAATAAGAAATATTAACAACAAGACCACGTTTTCAAAAATTAGACACTATGAAATTTATATATTATTTCTTTTTAGGCTTCTCCAAAACATAAACATATTTCTTCTGTAGCCTTATGGATTTTCATTCTTCCTTAGTTTTCTCCACTTCTTCATCTTTATTGGAATATAAAAATTTCTTTTCCTCCAACCCTATAACTAATCCAACAAACAGTTAGAATAGTTCACACCCATACATGGTGGATTCACAGATTACCCACAACTCCCCCTTTATGGATGCTTCCATAAGAATATATTTATGATGAAATTATCCCACTTTACAATAATATACAAAGGTACGATAATAGAGGGGATAGAATCACATATCATAATATTGATGAGAAAGAGGTTCGACACCCATGTTCAACATTAATTTGAAAAATGGTTCCTTTAGTAATGGTTTTGTGAATATAACAATAACATGTTCATATGTAAAAACATACTCCATATTTAATTCATTATTCTCTACATGATCTTTGATGAAGTGGTACTTTAGGTCAATATGTTTTGAACAATAATTTTTTACCTAATTCTTTGTAATATTGATTTCACTTTGACTATTAAAGCCCCATTTAAAGGGTAAATTTACTTCAACTTGTAGGTCTTCCAATTGAGTTTTCATCCACATAAGTTGGGTAGAAGCTTGAGTGGTAGAAAAATACTCCACTTCAGTTGTACTAAGAGTCACCGAATTATGTTTCTTTCTATTCCAACTAACACAACTTTTTTCCAGAATGAAAATACCACTAGATGTGGATATTATATTCTCAACATTTCCTTCAAAATCAGCATCTGAATAACCAAACCAGTCAATACTTTATAAGTTGTGATACATGATTCCAAAAAATTTTGCTCCTATGATATATTTGATAATTATTTTTATAGAAATTAAATTTTATTCTTTAGTAGTGCCCTAATATATATCACATAATGTTATAGAATAAAAAAGGAAAGGTCTTGGGGCAGTAAAATACAACAAACATCCAATAAATTTTCAAAAAAATCTTTGATTAACTACTTTATCTTCACTATCTTTAGACAACTTGGTTCCCATCGAAATCATTGTTGAAACTAGTTTTAAATTTTCCATTACAAACTTCTTTATAATTTCATTATCATACATTTCTTGAGAAGGAAAAATTTCATTAAAATTTTATAAAATTTTTAACCCAAGAATGTATTTCATTTCTCCGAGCATGGGTATATCAAAAAAATTATCCATCTCTCCATCATATATTTCACAATATCTTTCATCATTTTTATCAAATATAATTTTATCAACATAAACAATTACGATGGGAGAATACTGATGAATTTATTTGATGTAAATATTGTTATCAATTATTCCTATCCTAAAACTCATATTCCTTAATCATGTATCCAATTTGGAGTATTATTCCCTCAAAGCTTGTTTAATCCCATAAAAGGATTTCTTTAATATGGACACATGACTTTAATCGTTCCCAATAATAAATGCACAAGGTTTATCAATGAAAACTTCATAATTAAGATTGCCATTCATGAATGTGGATTTAACATCTATTTGAAAGATCTTTTTACCTCATTGTGCAGTAATAGTAAGAAAGATTGTGATTATCACAAACATTGCCACTAGAGAAAACATTTCTTCAAAATAAATGCATCCAATTTGTGAATTCCCTTTTAAAAACAATCTTTCTTTGTTTCTTATCACTTCACCTTATTTATTCATCTTCTTTTGAAAAAACCCATTTTGTACCAATAAGGTTTTTGTTACTCTTCTTGTGTATGAGTTCCCAAGTATAATTCTTTTCTATCTGATCAAGATCTTCATTCATAGCCTAAATCCATTCTAGATGCTCAAAATATTCATTCACATAATTTGGCTCAACTTTTGAATTCAGATAAGTATGTGTAACATCATTTGCTGTTCTTATTTTTGAACCCTCATATGTTGATCACCAATAATGTTCTCAGTCTACACTTTCTTCCTCAACCTATGATAAGTTGTCTGATTTTCATCCTCATCACTTGAAATAGCTCAGTCTGATTCTTATTCTTGAGTGGGATTTTCACTATCGGATGAATAATCAGAGTTATTAACAGAAAATTATTTTTCCCACTCAATTTCTACATCAATATAAGAATTCCTTTTTTAACAACATTTTCAACAACATTAAAATATACAGAATCAACAATTCTTCATGTTTCTTTGTTGAAACATATATATCTTCTTCCTTCTCGTTAAAATCCATGAAATATAACATCATCACCTCTTTAGTAAAACTTTCCAAGGTTTCAACCTTTCTTCTTTATAATGCATGGACTCTCAAAAACACTTAAGTGTTTCAATCTTGGAGTTTTTTAATAAAATATTTCCTATAGATTCATATATGAACTTGGAATATAGAAAAATAAGTTTTGAATAAAGACAATAGTGCTCATTATTTTCCACAAATATTAATGAGGAAGACCATGTTCAAGTAATATAGTTCTCCCCATTTCAACTAAACTTCTATTATTTCTTTCAGCAACCCCATTTTGTTGAGGGGTGTATGGGGAACTGAACTCATTCCATATTCCATGCATTTCAAGATATTTTTATAAGATACTCAGAACCATTATCAGTTCTCAAATTCTTCACTGCTTACTCACATTCCTTCTCTGTTTTCCTCCTGAAACTGTTAAACATTTTTAGATCATCTGACTTATGTTTCATATACAAAACACAAGTAATGAAAGGAAAGTCATCAATGAAAGTGATGAAGTACTTATCATTGTTTTTTGATTTATTTCTCGTTATCCCATAGATATCAGAATGAATAAGTTCTAGGGTTCATTTTGAACGAATGTCAACATTCTTATGAACAAAATTTCTAATCCTCCCTTTTGGACAAATAATGAATAGCCAATATCTTCTTCTTGACTTATCAAGAATATATCAGACATTGTCTCTCTTAGAAAACATTATCATGTTTCTCTGACACATGTGCCCCAGCCTTTTATGTTATAATTCATTTTCACCCACTGCACTCATGTTACAAGAGTATTTTATTTGAATAAATTGAAACAAGTTTCCTTTTGTATGTTGGAACCTTGTAACTATCATTCCATCTTCTTAAATTTTGAAAATAAACCCATATTTTCTGATAATAACTTTGTTTCCATCATCACAATGTTCTGAAATACCCAACAGATTGTGTTTCAGCACATCAACATATAATGTTTTCATAGATTTTATCTTTTCTTTCCTAATGATGAATGATGTAACACCTTTGATCCTTAGAGATTCATCACTGACAAATTCCATTGTTCCTTCTTTAAAGTCAGTCACATTTTTCAAAAAATTTATGTCTCCTTTCATATGAGAAGAACAACTACTATTAAGAATACAAGTTCATTATTCTTTTATATCATTTAATGAGGTTTCAACAACCATATCCTTTTCTTCTTAATTGTTATTTTTCACCTTCGGCTTATGATAATTGTTAAGAATTTTTTTTTGATAGAAACAAAAAAAGACAACCCTTAGTAAGATGTATAGGCTATTTACATCTTTTAAAAATAGATTCCAGTGGGTGGAACCTATTCTCAACTTTCACACCAGCCTTCTTAGATTTCTTCTGAAATTCCTTTTCAAACTTATTATTTTTATTGGATTGACTCCCATCAAACCATGTATTCTATATCTTTTAGAATAGTAGTAATGTTGTTCATTGAACCAACATATATTTTCCATGTATTCGAATCCACCACAATACTAGTAGTATCCATAAAAATATTATTTTTCTCTAAAACTTTTGGATTGACCGGTGTTGCCGGTTTGTTTCACAACAAATATCATAACAAAACTTTTTGGCCATCAGCCCCTCTGTTTTCAAACGATTCTTTCTTATACAACTCATATTTCTTTCCATATTTATCAAAACCAGAAGTAATAGAAATTTTTTCAGTCTTTTTTACTTTTAGAAACATATTATTTTTCAACATTGTTAACTTTTTCCACAAACATAACTTTCCCAATTATCTTCTTCTCAGAGCTAACTCCAGAATTATTCTCATCATTTTAAGGTAGATTTTGTTGAATATTCTTATTTTAATCCTTACTAGAACTTTTACCAATTTCTGAGATCGAGTTTTTGAATATTTCATTCCTTTTTTCAGATTTATATTGTTTTTATTGAAAAAGTTACAATTCTTCTTCTTTTTCCTTCATCATCACTTCTAGGTGATCATTATGATTCTTTTCATGTTCAAGAGAACTCTTCAGACCATCAATATATTTTACTAGCTTGAATTTCTCATCTGGAAAACCTTATTGATTTTTTAATGAAGAAATTTCATTTGACAACTTTATGTTTTCCATCTCAAGTGTTCTAAACTTCCTCAAAAAAATTTTCAACTGTTCTTTCAGATGAATTTCATGTTGATTTTATTCTTCATTAGAACTGTTGATACCAAAATATTCAATGGACATTGCTGCAATAAAGGTGTTTTCTCTAGATTTTCCAGAAAAATATTTCCCAAATTCAGCTTCACCATTTTCATCATCTTCATATTTAGACAAAAATATTATTCGTTTGGTTTTGAATAAATTTTTATCCTTCCCTCAGCCAAAATAATTTTCTTTAACTCCTTGTTTCTTTCACAACCTTCTTGTCCTAATTTATTCTTCTTCACTATCTTAATCTATCATTCATTGTGGGAAATTAGCCTAAAATTTTCTATTGGATCCACATTCAAAAAAAATCAAGGGATGTTTCCCTTTGTATTTTCTTTTACATCGTCTTACATTTTTTGAAAATTAGTATAAAATTTCATAAAAAAATTTTCATACCTAATTTTTTTGTGTCAGATTTTTAAACAAAATATTCCTCAAGATCCTTATTAGAATTTTCATTCTTGGCATCATTGAAATAAATTTCCCTCTTAGATTTTTTTTGATCTACATGGTCTACTCCCTTCTAATTTCATAAGTATTGTGATGAATATGAAAATCATCTAGAGATAATGTTTCAGGGTCTCTATTTTCCAATGAAGAAACGTTAGCATCAAATTTTTTTAGCATAATTTATAAGATATTTTTAGCAACTATAGAATCATCCAACTTTTCACCAATACATTTGATATTGCTGATAATATCATTTACCTTAGTAAAGAAGTCCCCCACAGATTCATACTCAACCATTGTAAAACCTTAAAAATTCATCCCCCAGATTTTCATTCTTTCTTTATTCCCTTTTGTATTTCCTTCATATATGATTTTCAGCTTACCATAGATACCTCACGTTGTAGAAAAAACTTTCACTCTTAAAAACACACTCTCACAAAGTGATGAGTGTAAAAAAAATTATCTCTTCAATCATTCTCAAAAATATTCTTATCGACAGGTGTAAGAGGAACGTTTACATCAATAAAAGTAAATCCATATATTGTAGCTTTAAGAACTTCATATCCAAGATAAATGAGATAAGTCATCATTATCTATTTTTAATATGACAATTTTTTCCATCAAATATTAGATACCCCATACTATTCAATTAATTTAGATTCTCCATCACAACTTATCTTTAAAACATCAGCAAAGAAAAAACAAAAGCAAAATGTTGTTCTGATACAAATTAATGATTCCCAATCCAGATCCAGGTGTCATTGAGAATGGTATAGGGTGAATCAATGATATATTTTTCTTTTATGTTCCTTTATTTTTCAAATAACCTTAACCTCTAGTTAAAGAGCTTCTTCTCTGCTGATCACAATCCGACACACATCCCTAAGAAGACAAGAATTTACAAGTTTCACTACTCAACAATAGTAGTTAAGTCATTTTTATGGTATGTAAATAAACCAATACCACACAATCCACTAGAAGATGATACTTTGGTGTAGAATACAACTAGTAGGATATTTCCTTACACTCGTGTATCACTATGAAAATAACCAAAGAGTGTGTATTCTACCTCTTATAAAAAAAGGTAATGCAATGATTCAGTTATTCTTGATGAACATTCACAAATTTGAACTCTCAAATAAATTATTCACTTTCCTACCCAACAGCTGGTATGAACTTCTTTGTGAAAGAACTTACTACGTGGTTAGAAAATCCAATCTTTTTCACAAACTTTTGGGTGCCTTGCATGCACATGTATTTCCTTACGTGCAACATTTAACTTTTTTTGTGGAATACCACTTGTGTGCAACTTCTTTCTTATGTGTAACTCACTTTTAGCATTCAACTTCCTTATCTTGTGTGCAACACCAATTATTTTGCGCAACTCCCTTCGCATGCAATTATTTCAAAATTCAGATATAAGGATTTCTCTAAGTGTCAAGCTTCTCAAATGAGGGGAGGGTCACCTCTAATTTATAGGCATCACCAACCTCTATGCACAAGATCCTGATGTGTCGAGCGAGATCTTATTCAAGAATGAAAAACCACATTTGACATCGCGTTAGGAACATAATTCCCTTTCTCACAACCTCATCTATTGTTCACATCGAAAATCATTTGCGCACTGCATGCCTTTTCTATTTATCAATATTTTTCTCTTGAAGCATGTCTTGTATGCAACATTCCAAACCACCTTCAATATTGCACGTAATTATTTCCTTTTCCATATTTTGATTTTTGGATCCCAGAACTCCACTTTTGTGAAAAAATTATATTAATATTTAAACATTTGTGCACCTTCCTTTTCCAAAAATATGTTTATCCATTCTCTTGATTTTGGGCCCCAAAATTTTGGCAAACACATGGAAATGGAACCATTTTAAAATATTATTCAACATGAACACCAATACTACTTCACTGTCATCACGATTATTCAACTCTCAATTTCTTTCATCACAATCCTTACCTGTCGTGATATTTAATATTTTATTGATCACCTTTAGCATCATCATAATATCAATGGAAAGTACTAAAACTTCCCTATCTTCCAGCAACATCATTCTTTTGAGTAAAAGATGAATATTATTGACATCAACCTTTACCCCCTTTCCTTCATAAGGCTTGTATCACAAGTTCTATAAACATATGATATTTTTGAAATAAAAATTAAATAATCGTTATCATATTTTAAACCAAGATTTTCACTAAGTGAATTGACCTATCCTCTTTGAAAAAAAATACATGACTTGTAGAAAAATTCCTTTACAACATTCAAAAAACATCTCCATCCAACTTGGTCCCAATAAGAGTTACTTGAATCATCAGATATAAGGTTAATGAAGTATGTTTTTTGGATAGGGGAATCTTGGAACATATTTAATTGTTTATCAATTAAATAAAAATTAATAAACATCCATGAACCCATCATATAAAGGAAGTGTCTTATGAAATACTTATAAGGGTCAATCAAATAGAGTGGTTGGAATCAACTTTTTCTACTATTTTCTTTAATATAATTTTCTATCATACTTACCACCATATTTTGATTTTATAAATAAATTATTCTTCCTATAGTATTTTTTGAATCATCTAGGAAAATGATTAAAATATTCACCACTGTCATATGGTGATTTATCATCACTTTAAATATCAACTTTGATATTATCTTTTAGTTTTGTGTCAAAATTCTTGAAGGATATTGAAGTCCTTTTTGGCTTATCATCCTCTTTATAATTCCATTGTAATTCCTCTTCATACATCATGAGTTTTCTAATGGGTTTCATCATACCTAACCTTCTAATTTAAAATGATTCCCTTATTAATATAGAGGTTCATGTACATCTATCGGGTAAGTATCTCAAAAGTCTCATGGCTCGATCCTTATCAGCAATTGTATTTTCCAAATGTGTCCATTTTATTGAATATTTCATTAAACCTAAGATAGGTGTCAGAAATGGATTCATCAGGTTTCAACATCAAGGTATCATATTTAATAGTATAGGTATTTAAATTCATTTATTTATTATTTTAAGTTCCTTCCTGAAAAGTACCCGGTGTATCCAATATCTCAAAAGAAGTAGTAAAAGAATATATTGGATTAAACTCATCCTTTCCTAAATAATGGTATAAGTAATTCATAGATTTAAATTAATAATCATAGACATTATTAGTCTCACCAAACCAATCTTTTCTAGGATCATCAGTTATTACATATTTATCCTCAATATTAATAAATATATCAAACCTCATACTCTCAATACGTATTTTCATTTTAATAATAAATTGAGCATAGTTAGTTACATTTATATAAGGTAGTTGATTGGTAGCAGTTCCTTGAAGATTTTTATTATCTATAATAATATAAATTTTGATAAAATAGAAATTCAGGATCTTCATGAAAAATTAGATAATATTAAAAAGAATTTTTAAAGAGGATCTGATACCAAATGTTTGTCCAAGTGGGTAACTCAATCGGGGTGCATTTATTTCTAAAAAAAATTCTATTTGAAAATATAAAAACATATATCCCCCAATTTGATAAAAACATTTAAAAATAGTAAAATTACATAATTTTATCTTTGGAACAGATTCTTAAAACCATGGGGATGGATCAGCTAAAATAATTTTTAAAATAATTTCAAATTTGATAGTAATTTACTCATACAAAAAACTTTATATAAAACAGTAATTTAATTTAACTATCAGATTAAATTTTTGGTTAAATATATTAAAAAATAGAGACTGGTTTGATTTAAAACACATAATACAAAACAAGTAAACAATTCATGCATAAATTTAACAAGGTGTTGAGTATAAAGTCTAAGGTTAATTACCACTATTTATAAATCAGATGTATCAGTGAATTTTTCATATAAACTAAACTAATATACATCCTAAATCAGGTTCTACAAACAATAAAACACAATGTTGTCTTGGAAAAAATCCTCTTACACAGTTATATGTGGGGTAGAAGGATATTAGGTCACACTTGGACTCTTCAATAGTTAGATGTGATAACAAAATTGAAAACAAATGAAATAAAGTTTCAGGAACTCTCTAGTTTAGTGTGAGATACTATTTTTTATAGTTAAAAAAGATAAAAAACATACAACATGAATTTAATGTATAAACAGATAGAGTAAAGTGATTACAGATGAAAAAATGTATTGCTACTCAATTTTTATAACTTCTGTTGTTCATTAGTCCTTGAATCTATCATTAAAATGATATCCCAAGATTTTCAAAGTAAATGTAGAAAAAAAGTGTCATGGAATTCTAGAAAAGTATTATGTTTTCAGTCTTCAACTATCCTGGGTTCTTCCAAACACTTGTGTCTCTTGTATTTTTTTGTCAGGGTATGAGAGTATATATTTATATATCTATACATGTGAAGCATTTCACTAGATGTAGGAAATATTTTATTCTGAATTATTAACTCTCAATTTACAATTATCTATTGCATGATATTAATAGTATAAATAAGATCCTCATACCGAGCAACAGATCCTAAAAGTTCTGACTTTATCATTTAGACATCCATAGAGTTGTTTAAGAATAATAATTATTAAATCCATATTCATCTATCTAGAATTAAATTCATAAACTATAAATTAAGGAATTTATTTTAAAATTAATTCAAGATAGGTGAGATATCTATATGATAGAATGTCTTTTAATAGTAGCTTCACTAGAGGTAACTCTTCTAACAATATCTCTTCTAACTGTAACTTCACTAGAGGTACCTCTTCCAGTAGTAGATTCTCTGACGTTAGAACCACTTAATGAACTAGTGTTAGCTTCACCTAACTATAGTACTATATGATGGTAGATACTCCTAGTAGAAGAAAACACTATAATTATATTTACTTAACATTAGTGGTATATTTTCCTTTGTGGTATCTCTAATAAATGGTAGCAAAACCAAACGGTAAATCATGGAGGCCATAGAGTTGATATAGAGTTATCTTATTACAATAATGATAGCTTGGATTGGTATCTTTTTTCAACTAATTCTAGATCATGATAACTATTTATAGATGGATATGGTAGACCAATAAATATCCAATTTTCAAAATTTAACCATAAAATAGACTATAATCATAATATATCAAATTCATTAGAAACATAGAAAACATGATTTTTTATCATTAAAACAAGGAGGTGCTTGGACTAAGACAAAAACAAGTTTATTTTTTAATGGTGGATATACGGCTTGACCATATCACACGCCACTGTATTGTTAATCAATTTTTGAATCACTTCTCTAGAGAGTTACTTTCCATTATTGAATAGCTTTGGGTATTTATGTAAATGGCACTCCCTATCATTTATAAAAGGATTCCTCATATCCTCTCCGTTCCACACATTAAAATATCTTTGGTTTATCCAATACCTACCCAATTTCCTTCCTTACTTCCCTTACCATTTTCTAGAGCCTTTTTATTATCAAAAATACAATCTAGTAATGCTTTAGTTATAATCTTAAATAGGTGGTCCGAAGAAGATGTATTATTATTAACTGATCATCTTTGTTTTATTTATTATTCCACCTCATTAAAGTACTGATAAATAATTATGATATAATAAAATTAGAATCTTTTATATTCTATGATTTTATTATGTTAATTGAATAACTAAAATCTATCTTCACTTATAGCAAATGGGAAATAAAACCATCGTATATGAGTATGACAGACTACCACCAAGCAAGACGATGTAATTTTTTTCCATCATCGCCTCCAATAGTTTTAATGATGATTAATTTAATATTTATATATGATATTCAAGGAATATTAATCATTCTTTAAAAATCATATATCATATAATTACTCACATCACCATCTATTGAAAATGATAATGTCATTCATGTGTACAGTGGACTACCGTCTTGCAAAGCGATGTGATTCCTTTTTTATTACTATATCATGTGGGTAGTATATTTATGCGTATTTTTAAAGAATATATTATATTTATTATATAATTATAATTCTTGAAATATTAAATAACACTTAGCTTCTTTCTTTCGTGATCATTGAAAAATGGAATTTATGCTCATGTAGACATACGACCTACCTTCACCATGATTGAAACATAGTGCATTTTTTATAACCATCATTCATAATTAATTTTAAAATTATAAAGGGTGTATAAAATGATAATTATTTTAATATTATTTTTTTGAATATGGTTAAATAATAATATCGTTGACCTTAGTCAACTTTATAAAGTGATTTTTTACATATGATCCGAACATCGTCAAATCGTCTAACTAGAACCTATTTGATAAGGAAATTTAATATAACATGATAATAAATAATATAAAAAGGAAAAGTAAAATTAAAAAGGTTCTTAATTATGTAAATAATTAACATACACATGTGATTTAGGAAGATGAAGAACACATATAATGAATCAAGCTCGAGGTAAGAGATCTCTCTAAACCACTCATTCCTTTGGTTATGACCATTATCTCTCTAAACCAATTTAACTATCTATAATGCAATGGAAATAATCTAAATTTTGTATTTATATATCTCACATATATAACTATATTATTATCCTTTTCTTTTATGGGGTAATACATTCCATATGATCATTTGTTTCTTGCCTTCATTATAAAATTTCCTCTGATTTTTATATGAGGAAAGATTATGAAACCTATTTTCTTTTCATGGGTAATTATTATGTTATTCTTTATGGTTCAATTACATTATTTGTATACCAAAAATCATGAACATGTTATTATGGGTGTTACTAGATATCACTCCATAACATTGTTTAAATATTTATCCTAATTAGGTGTCATGTAAGGGATTAGGGAGTAAACCTAATCCATTATGGGGATTTTTCTCCCATGTTGAATTGTATAGGAAGTTAGTCATGACTCATGTTTATGTCATGTTATAAGTTTCTTCCGATTTTACTATGTTACCATGATCTTATGGTTCGATTTTATTTATTTTATATATCCTTGTGATTACTCATGATATTTCTCTTTTATGATATAATATTATAACATTGACTAATATGTTATGTTTATTTATCGTGTTTGTCCCCTTATTGAATTTTTTCCTCACCCCCCACCCCATTGTTTCAATCATTCCCCAGGAAATCCTATGTATATTTTGGATTTAAAATGGGTTTAGGATCTCATCACTAGGAATAAAATGAGAATTTCATTGTTTTTTTCTTTTTAATTATTATGAAATTAGTCTTACAAAGACACTAGGCCTAATGATATTTGGGGTTGTACTTATTGGATATTTATGTTTTAAAATCTTGTAATAGTATCTGTAAAAGGCTTGAATTGTTATAGTTGGTATTAATGAAATGGTTTAGTTAACATTTGGAAATTAGGCTAATAAAACATCGTTGAAAACCCCAGTGATAATTCTAAGGTTAATTATATGTATAAGAAAATATAATGGAATTTTATTGAAGGATAGAGTGAGTTATTTCCAATAATTACAACCCTATATATATGTTAAAAAAGGATATGGCCCTAGAATAGTTTTACCTAGGGGTAATAAATCTAAGAAGGTTGAATTGAGTTGGAATTTTTTATCACCCAGTGAAAAATTATGGGCCTTTCTTCATATCTAGTTTGACACTCCTGAGAGATATTATTTTGAAATTAATAAACACTTTACAAACTATTATGAAGTACTAGAATAAATTTATAGGTTACAACACCTAATAAGAATCATTACCATAGACAACCTATAATGAAACGATAGGCTCAAAATTTGGGATATATTTATCAATTATAATTTACTCCTTCAAGGTTTAAATTTTTCCCTGTTTTAAGTTAATGAATTTTCATATTATTTTCTTATTTTTAGTTAATGTCTAGAAATATAAGAAATTGTTCCATCAAAAAACAATATAAGTAATATAGTAATTTCCCCAGTGATATGCCTAACCTTATGGGAGTAGAATATAAGAACTTCATGGAAGTACTGGATCAACTAGATTATGTCATGAATAAAAATTAGAATCATGTGGAACACACTCCACCTTCTAAGAAGGAAAAAAGTTTCATTAAAGACTTTTATATGACAAAGGCCCCCTAACTTTAGTATATCCTTCAATCCCCTTATCATAGAGAAATGGAATAACTCTATTATGAAGATATAATTTTTCTTCTAATTCATAGATCAAGAGACGATTTTTTATAAATTTATCACATTAAGGGAGAAGCTGACCAGTGTTGGACACTTATCAAGAACAAAAAGTCCAAAGAGGGTATTGATTCCATGGAATGGGAAGTGTTCAAGAAAATATTTTTTAGTAAATATTTTCCCTGAATTCTATATATTAAAAATGTGATGGATTTCCTGGATCTAAATTAAAATTAATATGAGTCTATTGGGGTTATTAGGAAAATTCTTGAAGGATTACACCATACAATTCTAATTTTTTCATCAACACTGAAAGTAAGGTGACCATTTCTTTTGTGGGTTATAGACAAGTCTATGAAAATTATTAGTGATTCTGGACATTTAAAACTATAAATTGATTGTTTTTTGTTCCCTATAAGTTTAGATAATGATTAGTGACTCCTAGTGGTATCATGGGTCTAGATACAAAAAACATAAAACAAAGTTTCCTTTGGGAGCATCAGCAGATAAATTCAATGGAGGAATTAAAATCCAACATCCCACTTCTCAAAAGTGTCTGATTAAGTACCTTTTAAAATATCTGATAGGAATTTGGAGACGATTCAAAAGTGGAAAAGAGGGTAATCAGACTAATCAGTACCAAAGTTTAATAAAGAAACCCACTAATTTGGAAGAAGAAAATAATATTCAAATCAGCACTCATCTGTTGGTGTAGTATCTCAACTATAAGGAACATGTGAATTATGAAATTCAATTCCGTAAGATAAGGGGTTTTATAGATAATGGTAATAACCTCCAAAACCTAGAAATAAAGGACGAGTATATTCTAAAAATATTGTGGAGGTGGATCCTAATAATCATGTGGTGACATGTACACCAGTTATTCATTCATGAATAGAGAACATACTATTCGATTCTGTTTTTATGCATTCTTTCATATCTTTTGAGGTTAGTATAACTATTCAAGTATCATATCAAAACATGGGGGTTGAGATATCTATGAGAACATAAAAAATTATAGATAGTTGTATCCTGAGTATATAACTCCTCCCCAGTCAATTTTTGTGGACTAAATATTCTAGAAAATATCGTCTTACTTCCTCTAGGGGATTCTGATACTATATTGGGCATGAATTGGATATCATTATATAAATCTAATATCAACTATTGGGAGAGGGAAATCACTCTTTATGTCCTAATTCATACTCTAATTATATAAAATAGTAATGAGGAGGATAGATCTCCCCTAGATTCATCAATTCAAGCATGTATATTATTACCTTATGACCAAGAATATCTTTCAAAATGGTTGAGGAAAATGAGAGAATCATTATTGAAGACAAGAAAATTGTGAGTGATTATACTAATGTATTCCCCCATAGAGATGTTTGATCTTCCTCATGAATGATTGGTTTATTTCTCAGTTGATCTTATACTTAGAAGTATAAACATATCCAAGAATCTCTATAGAATTTCTACAATTGATTTAGAAGAGAAGAATAAGAAGTTGCAAGAGAATCTGAACAAGGGTTTTATACACCTAAGTGTTTTACCATGGGGTGTGTTGGTCCCCTATATCATGAATAGGGATGGATAAAAGTATATCTACGTTGATTATAATGAGCTAAAAAATCATAATAAAACACAAGTATCCTATGAAAACTTGTTTGATCAATGAAGTGGGGCCCAATTACTTAAAGGAGGAATTTTGATCAGTATATCATCAGTTAAGGGTGAAGAAGAAATATATTCCCAAAACTAACTCTCAAAAAATTTACAGACACAATGATTTCATAGTGATGCCTTTTAGACTCACTAATTCTCTAAAAGTCTTTGTAGACTTGATAAATAGAGTCCTTATGTATTACCTTGAAAAATTTGAGGTAGACTCTATAGATGATATTATAATATAATCCAAAATAAAGTAGGAGAATGAGGATATTTTTAATACCATGGAAAAGAAATTGAGATATGATAAGTTATATGAAAATTATAGTACATGTGAGTTACAGGAAAAGGAAGTATCATTATTTTTGTATATTATCACCAAAAAAGGGATATCTATAGACCCTTTTATGATAATGGAAATTAAGGACTATCCCTGACCAGAATCTATAAAGGATATCCATAGTTTCATAGGACTAGATGGGTATTATCGATGATTTTTGATAAAATTACCATAGTTTTCAAACCCATTAACTAAGATAAAATAGAAGGGAGTAATGTTCTTCTAGACAAATGAATAAAAAAAACTTTAAGGAGTTGAACAATAACTTTAACACTTCCTCGTACCTCATGCTACCCTTAGGTAGGGAACATTCTACAGTATAAAACAATGATTTATGGAAGGTATTAGGTTGTGTACTGATGTGGAATGATAATGTGATAGCCAATGCCTCAATGAATTTAAAATTTAATGGGAATTAATATAACACAAATGATTTGACGTAAACTACAGTGATCTTTATGTTGACCACATATAGACATTATATCTTTGGAGAGAAGTGTCAAATATATATGTACCATAAGAGCCTCAAGAATATATTCAAGTAGAATGAGGATAATATATCCTAGAATAGATGGTTAGATCAGATCAAGGTCTATGATATCTCAATCCACTTCCATCATGGGAAATCAAACAAAGTGGTAGATTCTATAAGGTGAAAGGATTTGGAAATATTATCAATGTTAATAATTATAAAGGATATAATATTCATAGACTTGCAATGAATAGGCATGGGAATCATGAAGGAAAGAACATCATCATTGCTTTATCAAATGATTTGTTAACCATCCCTTCTGGAGAAGTTAAAGGATGCTGAAAGAGATAATAAATAAATTCAAAATAGGTTGAAGATATAAGAAAATTGAAATCCTAAAAGTTAAAAATTGATGAAGAAGCTTTCCATGACCCATCCTAGTGGGTCCCATGCAATGTATCCCCAAACCTGCCTCTAATAGGTCATGGGATGGTGACTAGCACTGAGTAGGAGTATCACTAACATGGGAGGCATTGATGAAGTGACTACACACACACACAAACATCTCAAAGCCAAAAGAATACAAAAATGTAAAAACAACTAAACAACCAATGCATGAATACATATATGTCTCACAACTGAAATACAACAGGAAGTAAAAAAAGTAAATAGGGCCAAATACAGGCCCACAAAAAATATTCTATAACATAATCCCAAACTGAAAGTAAAGGGTATTGGGAGTACTATCTGAAATCCATAGGGACATACCCTAGACTATTCGGGCTCAGTAAGCACCATCTATTCCTAGTCTTCCTAGGGCTCAATCAAAAGATTGATTGATTTCACAAGACATGCTATGCGCGGGAAAATCCCATGCATGGGTGATTATAATAATACACGGTAGGAAACCCAAAAATAAAAAGGCATATAAAAAACAAAATATAGTCATATCTATAATGTATACGTCTAAAACACATATAACAAGAATATCTAGATATAATCAACAGAGAGAAGCATTCTAAAGGTAAGTCACAACTATAGTATACCAAGCCTAGGATCCTAGCTTGAAGATTCCACGAATCACTCATCAATGAGAACACACTCTTCAGTTTGATTGTAATGATGATGTATGTCTAAGAGGTACTTCTCATCCATCTCATATTGAGAAAGAATTTTCTGATAGATCTAAAGAGAATACGATACACAAATGAGGATCATAGCCATATCCATGGGGTGATACCAACAACTCAATCTGGATTAACACCTCTAATTAGAGGATTGGTGCTCGCAAAGTGTTTGTCACAACAATAACTAGAACTCTACCTAGGGAATGAATATGAATATAGGATCCTACTCTAGGCCTCTCATAGAGAATACAATGACAATATCTAATAATTAAGGTTCAAGGGATCATAGTCCTAGGAGTATGAAATGATTCGTACTAACCCTCAGGTAAACGATAAGGGTAGAAACCCCTAACTAAACTTGTCTATGATGTAGAGGAAAAGATATATATTCCATATAAGGAGTAAATGGGGTATATATTTGTTACACACCATGTCCCTTGACCCTATGTTCTTCACATATAAATTTCCAGTTTCATTCAAATTCGGTTCGTGTAAAAGAGGAGTACGTAGTGTTTACGGGTGTTACACGTCGTGTCCCTGTTTTTGGGGTCGCGAACATGTACTTCATCCATGTTCAAGTTTATAATGCCATATTATATGTCCATTCCCATGTATAAGTACATAGGGTAGCCTCTGTATATGGTCCAAGTTGTACCACATGGGGGAGTATACATTGTATAGGTAACACATTTATTATACCCCATGTCGATGTACAATATGAAGTACACTCCAAGTTCATCCAAGGGTACTACATACCGAGTATCCAAGAAATACATGTCATTTTTATTTGGAATTTTTAAAAACCCATCTCCTCCCTCCTGCTCATGTTTGCGCTACCGTC
The DNA here is from genome assembly GCA_963277665.1 of Viscum album. Classification (NCBI taxonomy): domain Eukaryota; kingdom Viridiplantae; phylum Streptophyta; class Magnoliopsida; order Santalales; family Viscaceae; genus Viscum; species Viscum album. The sequence continues at coordinate 499,880,486 of OY728133.1, forward strand.
ACCTTGAGGCCCGACTTCAAACATGACAAAACTCATGGATCTACTCTGGACAAACTCTGTTATAACCGTTTTCTAGAATTTGGGGTTCAAATCCATTTGGAAAATGAATCGCATTCATCTGAATCATCTTCTGCAAATCTCTCTTGAAGATCTAGGGTTTACAGACTAGTCTTATTTGTTCCCCAGTATGGTCGTCGCACCTTTGTTGCGTCATACTAATACTGAATCTACTATATTATATCATTGTTCCAAGAATCATCTAAATGATGATTGATTCAATGGTGTTCATCGAACCACGGAAAACAATGAATTCATGCAATGAATGCAGAAAGACAGAAGAAAATTACAGGACATGAAAAATAGGAATAAACCTTGACCATGTTCATTTATCTTCGATTCATTTCGTTTAGAATGAAAAATGGAGAAACATTCAATTAAAAACTCCAAAATAAATATCCCCACAAAATAAACCCACCCCACAATATGCACAATCCATTAATAAATTCATTTTTTGATTGATTTATGTATGTCATAAGAGTAAATAATGGTGATTAAATAAATTAAATCAAATAACCTACCTTGATTTGTATTGATCAATGATGAATAACGATTATTGAGTCATTTTCATAGGCAAGATCTATTGAAACATAGGTGTGTCGATCTTCGATATCTAATTCCATCACTGTTTGTTGGAAAGGATTCTCCAGAGCTCTAGAAAATGGTCTTCTAGATGTTCTAGGGATATGATGATATCCTTGAAATTCTGCCATAATATCCTTTTAAAAGATAACCAATCATTCTTCCAACTATTTGAAATTAAAAAAAAAATAATTATTTCTGAGCCCGTGATGACTTTTCCACAAAAGACATGTGGGAACTAATGTTACGTCATGACTAGGGTCAACCTCACATTCTGAGTTCAATGGTAACATTAAATTTCTATTCTAAGAAACCATTTATTAGTTATTCCACTTTTTTAGGAAAACTGTATTTGCATGCTTTTTAATATTTGTATTATATTTCAAACATTGATTCCAAGCACACCGGGTCTTGAAATTGTACATCGTCTCAGCTCCTGGTCTCAAAAATAATCCACATAAATTTCAAAAATAATTATATAAAAACTTTGAGTCATGAAAAAGGTGTAAAAATATTTGGTTCATGACTATTTATACCATAAAATATGGAGATAAAGACAGATTTCTAGAATGATGCACATTGACTAACCTTATCCATCCACACATTGTGCATAAAGATGTATTGAGATCTATGAGAGAATTATTGGTGGGACAATATGAATAAGGATATTTCTAAATATATATCAAAGTGTGTGGTGTTTAAAAATGTGAAGGATTAAAGGGAAAAAGTCTAATGGGATGATTCAACCATTAGCCATACCAAGATGGTAATGGTAAAACATCACCACAGGAATGGTGATTAGTCTTCCAAGGACCCCAATAGAAAACAATTTCATATTGGTTATGATGGATATCCTTACTAAGGATGCTCACTACATTTTAATTTTATAGCACTTCTCACATAATAATATTTTAAGTATATACCTCAAAGATTTAGTCAGGTTTGATGGAATTCCACTATAGATTGTATTTTTATGAGGTCTGAGATTTACCTCCATGTTCTGGAAGAACCTCCAACATAATAAAACACCAATTTGAACTTCCATATGATTTCTCACACACAAATTGATGTAAAATATAATAGAACTATTCAGACACTGGAATTCATCTTAATAGTATGTTCGAGAGACTTGGAAGTTGGAATTGATTAATATCTCCCTATGGTCGAGTTCTTATACAAAAATAGCTTCCAATCAAGCATCCACACAACTCCACAAAAAATAAACTTATGGGAATATATATATAAAACATATTTGTTGGGATGAGGTCAATGAATGAAAGATATTGGGACATGAAATTGTTGATTATATGTTAGAAAATATCAAGACCATTCAGTAACACATCACGACTACTATGAATCGATAGAAGAGATGTGCTGACAATCATCGATGAGAACTAAAGTTTGAGGCTAGGGATAATTTGTTTCTAAACATATCTTCATGCAATAGATTCAACAGTTTTGAAAAAATGTAAATATAAACATCCAATACATTTTCCACTTTGATATTCTCGATCACATTATAGTTGTGGCTTATTGACTAGCACTCTCCCTAACCCTTTCTCAAGTACATGATGTATTCCATGCCAACCTCTTGAGGAAATACGTAACAGTTCCCTCACATATAATGAATTTAATTTTGGTATAGTTGGAAAATGATTTTTCTTATAAGGATTAGACAATGAATATTATGGACAATAGATATAATGTTTTTTGAAAACATGACTGCTCACCTAGTCAATGTTCTATAACAGAACAAAAAATACGTAGAAGAAAACTGAGAACCATAGGAAGCCATGAAGTGGAAGTATCTTCACTTATTTTCACCAAAGTGTGTAATATGAAATTTTGTGGGAATTTTTTTTATTGGGGAAGAATGTAACAAATTTATTTTTTAGAAATGTAAAACCATTTCTTGATAACATATTCAATATGAAACACCAATCCTAAATGAAACATTATTATTTATGACTATTATACTCTAACTGTAAAATTGGTGGGTATGAATAGTATTAAATTGTTTATAAATTATGAATAAATGTCTTCATTGATATAAATGTATTGATAAATTCTCATGAAATAAAAACTCAATTTTTTAAAAAGGATATTTTATTCTTCAAAAGATATATTTCCTTCAAAAATGATTTATATTATTTTTTTTTGGAAAATATTTCATGTAATTTATGGGAATATTAGAAATTTTATTTTATAAAATTAGAATAATTTTTGAAATAATCATATAAAAATAATATTTGGGTGAAATATTGGGATTTTTTTTGAAATCTTTGATTTTTTGGTGAATAGTGAAAATTACTAATTTTTCAAATACTGTAACTTCTTTTCATTAAATCATGTACTTTAAAAGTCCCATAATATTTTGGATTTGGTATTAAAGTTTCATATAAAACATTTTATTTATCATAATTTAGTTAATTTAATTTTAATAATAAATTTTTAGGATTTTGGTTAAAGATTATTTTTAAGCTTAAAAATGTCGTTTTCTAGAAAACTTTTTTAAGTGCATAAAGTATATCCATTTCAATTAATAAAAATAACCCCTATTGAGGAATGATTTAAATAAAAAAATATATATTATATATATAGTTATATGAATTTAAATTCATATAATGATGATTACTAGTCATATAGTTGATAGACTATCATCTTATAGTTGAAAAATACATTTCTTGAATACCCATTTTTCAACATGTTTTTTGTGTTTGATTTTAAATTTAATTTTGAGACCTATATATATTTAATTGTAAAAAATTTATTAAATATTTTGAATAAAAATAATTAATATTATATAATATGTTCTATTTAATTTTTGTTAATAATTAATAGTAAAAATAATAAAAATATGTTTCCACGGTTAATGTTAAAACATGTTTATTTGCACTACTAGAAATTTAAGGTATACCGACCGTTGAAAACCATTGGTATAGGGTCAAGAACCGATGGTATAAAACATACGAATGGTTTTAGAAACCGTATCCCAGTAAGCAGTGATAATAGAAATATACCAATGGTTTGAGATAAATCATTTGTATATCTGAAGAAATCTACTCTTCCCAACGGTTTTATAAAACCGTTGGCATATGGTTCTTATACAACACATATGACAACGGTTTCAAAACCTTTGGAATATATTTTCTAGTCTTCAATTTACCACTATAACAACGGTTTAAACCATCGGTAATGGTTTTGTACCAACGGTTCAGAACCATTGGTAAAAAAACATTCAGAACCAATACCAACGGTTTAAAACCGTTGCTATAGGCTTTGCAGTACAATTCACACAACAGCCTGTTCTGTGGGCTGTTGTGTGAATTGTACAGAATACATACTATACAATATATAATAAGGGTACATAATTAAAAATTGATAATTATAAGGATACATAATTCAACAATCATTTATTAATACAATACATTAATTACTGGATACGTAATTATATGTGATAAAGAATTAATAATATATAAAAAATTTCATTTTTTATAACACATACACGACTGAATTCATAAATGAGAAGCTAATAACCCAAAATAATGAAATGAATTAATGAACTCAACCAAACACAAATATAATGTCAGGGTTTGGGGTCGGTGTCTTTGAACTTAGTGGTGGTGATAATGGGTGTGTATCAATGAGATTTTGTGACTTAGGGAATATATTTGTGCTTGGCGTATTAAATGTCATGTGTTTTAGAATATGGGTAAGATTACCTCACATGAGAAGTGGATTGTGTGAGGCTGGACCATGGATCATTGTGCTAAAGTATCAACCCAATCCGAATAAGTTTTGTCGGTTTTTCATATACGAGTTGTTTTTACTTAAAATGATGTTCATTTTAAACAAAAGAGAGACAGTTAGAGTAATAGCGGCCACACCATGCCTCCGATTGTGGTGGTGTTGACTCGTACACGTCACATATGACCCATGTATCATTTTCATAAAGTATCAATACAATCTAAATTCGTTTGTTTGGTTTTTCGTATGCCAGTTGTTGTTTTCACTTAAAATGTTGTCCATTTCAAATAAAAGTGAGACAATTTGAGTGGTACCAGCAACATCAGGTGTTATATTGAGGCTCAGTTGACTCGTACATGTCTTAAATGAACCATGGATTGATTTTCTAAAGTATCAACATAATCCGAATACATTTGGTCAGTTTTCTATATGTCAGTTGTTTTTACTAAAAACAGTGTCCATTTTTAACAAAAGAGAGACACTTAGAGTACTATCGGCCACACTGTGCCTCAGATTGATGTAGGGCTGACTCATAAACGTCACAAATGACCAATGGATCGTTTTCCTAATGTATCAAAAAAATCCGAATGCATTTGTTCAGTTTTCAGTATGCATGTTTTTGGTTTCATTTAAAATCATGATCATTTCAAATAATGGTGAGACACTTTGTGTGTTACCGGCCACACTGTGCCTTGGATTGAGGCGAAGTTGACTCGTAAACATCGAAAATGACCCATGGATCGTTTTCTTAAAGTATCAATAGAATCTTAAAATGATTGGTCCTTTTTTTGTAAGTCAGTTGTTGTTTTCACTTAAAATGATGTCCATTTTAAACAAGAGAGACATTTAGAGTGGTACCGGCCACACCATACCTTGGATTGATGTGGGGTTGACTCATACACATCACAAATTTCCAATGGATCATTTTCCTAATGTATCAACACAATAGTAATCCGGTTTGTTGGTTTTCCGTATGCTAGTTGTTGTTTTCACTTAAAATGTTGTCCATTTCAAATAAAAGTGAGACACTTTGAGTGGTACTGGCCACACCACGCCTCATATTGATACAAGGTTGAGTCGTACACGTCACATATGACCAATGTATAGTTTTTATAAAGTATCAACACAATCTGAATACATTTGGTTTCTGTATTTCATTTGTTTTTACTTAAAACAGTTTCCATTTTAAATAAAAGAGAGACACTTTGAGTGATACCAGCCACAACGTGCCTCAGATTGAGGAATGGTTGAATCATACACATCACATATGACTCATGATTCATTTTACTAAACTATCAACACAATCCAAATGCATTTGGTCAGTTTTCCGTATGCCAATTGTTGTTTTCACTTAAAATGATTTCCATTTTAAACAAAAGAGAGACATTTAGAGTGGTACAGGCCACATCATGCTTCAGATTGATGCGGTGTTTACTCGTACACATCACAAATATCCCATGGATCGTTTTCCTAAAGTATAAACATAATAAAAATGCGTTTTGTTGGTTTTTCATATGCTAGTTATTGTTTTTACTTAAAATGGTGTCTTTTTTAAACAAAAGAGAGAAATTTAGAGTGGTACCAGCCACACCACACCTTGGATTGATGAAGGGTTGACTCCTACACGTCAAAAATGTCCCATGGATCGTTTTCCTAAATTATCAACACAATATGAATACATTTAGTAGGTTTTCCGTGTTCCAGTTGTTTTTACTTAAAACATTTTCGATTTTAAACAAAAGAGAGACACATAGAGTGGTACTGGCCACACCGTGCCTCAGATTGATGTGGGGTTGACTCGTACATGTAAAAAATATTCCATGGATCATTTTCATAAAGTATAAACACAATAAGAATTCATTTGGTTGGTTTACCATATGCAATTTTTTTGTTTTCACATAAAAAGATGTCCATTTTAAACAAAACAGAGACATTTAGAGTGGTACTAGCCACACCGCGCCTCAGATTGACATGATTTTTTACTCTGACACGTCAAAAATGTCCCATGTATTTTTTTCCTAAAGTATCAACACAATACCAATACGTTTTGTCTGTTTTCTGTATGCCCGTTATTTTTACTTAAAACATTGTCCATTTTAAACAAAAGAGAGACAATTAGAGTGGTACCGGCCACACCGTGTCTCGGATTGATGTGTGGTTGACTCTTACTCATAAAAATGTCCCATGTATTGTTTTATTAGAGTATCAACACAATAAGAATGTGTTTGGTTGGTTTTACGTATGTCAGTTTTTGTTTTCACTTAAAATGTTGTCCATTTCAAATAGAAGTGAGACACTTTGAGTGGTACAGGCCGCACTGCGCCTCCGATTGATGCGGGATTGAGTCGTGCACATCCAATATGACCAATAGATCGTTTTCTTAATGTATCAACACAATCCTAATACATTTTTTTTCATATTCCAGTTGTTTTTACTTAAAATAGTGTCTATTTTAAACAAAAGAGAGACACTTTGAGTGATACCATCCACACCGTGCCTCATATTGAGCCAAGGATGACTCGTACACATCAAATATGACTCATAGACCATTTTCCTAAAGTATAAACACAATATTAATGTGTTTGGTTGGTTTCATGTATGCCAGTTGTTGTTTTCACTTAAAATGATGTCCATTTTAAACAAAAGAGAGATATTTAGAGTGGTACCGGCCACACCATGCCTCGTATTGATGCGGGGTTGACTTTTACACGTCAAAAAAATTTCTATGGATCATTGTCCAAAATTATCAAGACATTCAGAATGATTTTGTTTGGTTTGTCGTATGTCAGTTTTTGTTTTCACTTAAAATGATGTCAATTTTAAAAAAAAAAGAGACATTTAGAGTGGTACCAGCCACACCATGCCTCAGATTGATGTGGGGTTTACTCTGACACGTCAAAAATGTCACATGGATCATTTTACTTGAGTATCAACACAATCTGAATGTGTTTGGTTGGTTTTCCAAGTTCAAGTTTTTGTTTTCACTTAAAATGATGTCCATTTTAAACAATATAGAGACATTTAGAGTGGCACCATCCACACCAAACCTCAGATTGATGCGGTTTTGACTCTTACATGTCAAAAATATCCCATGGATCATTTTAGTATAGTATCAACACAATACGAATGTGTTTGGTTAGTTTTCCGTATGCTTGTTTTTTTTTCACTTAAAATGATGTCCATCTTAAACAAAAGAGAGACATTTAGAGTGGTACCGGCCACACCATGTCTCGGATTGATGCAGGTTTGTCTTCTACATGTCAAAAATTTCCCATGGATTGTTGTCCTAAAGTATCAGCACAATCTAAATACGTTGGGTCAGTTTTCCATACACCAGTTGTTTTTTACTTAAAACATTTTCCATTATAAACAAAAGAGAGACACTTAGAGGTGTACTGGCCACACCGTCCCTCGGATTGATGTGGGGTTGACTCGTAAATATCACAAATGTCCCATGGATCTATTTCCTAAAGTATCAACACAATCCGAATGCATTTGTTTGGTTTTCTGTATGCCAGTTGTTGTTTTCACTTAAAATGTTCATCATTTCAAATAAAGGTGAGACACTTTGAGTGGTACCAGCCACACCGTGCCTAATATTGATGTGTAGTTGACTTCTACATGTCAAAAATGTCCTATGGATAATTGTGTTAAAGTATCAATAGAATCTGAATACGTTTGATCTATTTTTCGTATGTTAGTTGTTGTTTTCAGTTATAATGTTGTCCATTTCAAATAAAAGTGAGCCACTTAGAGTGATACCGACCACACTGTGCATCAGATTGACGCGGGGTTGAGTCATACACGTCACATATGACCCATGTATAGTTTTCCTAAAGTATAAACACAATCCAAATAAATTTGGTTAGTTTTCTATATGCCAGTTGTTTTTACTTAAAAGGGTGTCCATTTTAAACAAAAGAGATACACTTTGAGTGATATAGGCCACACTGTGCCTCAAATTAAGGTAGGGTTTACTCGTACACATCATATATGACTCATGGATCGTTTTACTAAAGTATAAATACAATAAGAAAGTGTTTGGTGATTTTTTGGTATGCCAGTTAGGCAAATCGTGCAACAACAGTGATAATATCTTATAATAAAACTATAGACATTGTGCATGATGTGCATCCACTGGTGCATGGTTAAAGAAAATCATGCACATTTCTTCTAATATATAGCTCTATATGGTTGGTAGATACCGTGTGAGATGGACTTAAATTTTTTACTAACCGTGAGGAATAGTGTTTTTCTACGCCGACTGGGGTTTCGAGCTCCGAACAAGCCCCAGAAGCCCCATAAACCATTATAACATCATTAGGCTTCCACATTCAGTCAAAAATAAATAGTTATATTGAATTTAAAAATATCCATACCAGAGTGAAAAACCAGGTTCAAAAATAAAGAGTTATACAGAATTCAAAAACATAATGGATCAATCTGCCCCTGATCACCATCACCATCACCACTGTCATCATCAGCCTCATCCTTGTCGCCATCTCTGTCCTCATTTTCATCCCCGTCATCGTCCCCATGCTCATCCTCGGCCACATCCTCGCCCTTGGCCCCATCCTTTCCCTTGTCCTCATCCTCATCCACGCCCTCATCCTCTTCAATATCCTCATCATCACCAGGAATGTCATCATCTTGAACACCACTAGAACTGCTGCCCGGTGCATTGGATAATGCACCCATGGATGACAAATATGTCCAACAAGCTGTGTGGGCCTCTGGTGGAAGTGATGAAGATAAATCTTTTATCAGTTTCATAAATTTTTTCTCCCTCATTCGAACCTGTTCTTCCAACTATATGACCCTTTTATCAGACTTTATTTCATTCTACTTGACATGTTCCAACTCGGTGGTACTAGAATGGATACCTAGAGAGGACCAATAACTCTTCAGGACTATATTCTTACTAGGTCGGCAGTGTACTTGACCAGAGTGCTCATCTCTCAAAACCGGATATAAATGATCATGTGGCCCTAAATTGTTATGCTTTTGGGCATCAAGGGCCTCTAAAGTAGCTTGTTAAAAATATTAATAGATTATTAAATTTTAAAATAGATATTAACCATTGAAATAAAAAAATTAAAACTTACAATCCTTTGTTGTGTCGGTTCATTAACTGCAGTTCCATATTTTTTCCTTCTACTCAAGAAAAGAAATTTTACTCAAGGAAGACATCCTTCAATATTCAATATGTGCTTCTGTAATGTCATTGAAACAATATAAAGTTCACGTATAATGATATATTCAATATTCAATAAATCACATAATTTAAGTAGGAAACAATAAAAATGGAAAGTCCTAAATAAAAATTATAAACAAATATATCGTACCAACTATCTCTCATGATCTGAAATTGTAGTGCGCCCGAAAGTGTGGAGGAATTTCTTTGAATCAATGTTTTTTTTCTAGAATATTCCTAACTAATGTATAATAATAAATAAGATAATATTAATGAAAAATATAAAAATTGTCATGTAAATTCCCCAAAAGGGATTAATACCATAAATTTGTTAGTCGCCCAATGGGTAATCATTTGGAGATATTGTTCTATTGAGTAGTCATCCATGATAGGTATTGTCTCCAACTTCGTTCCCACTCTATCAGACAATCCAACATACAATTCATGCTTATAAGCACTCTAAATCTCTCCTAATTCCTTTAAACGTGATGGTCATGCACCTTCGCCATCAGGGAAGTTAAACCAAAGATGAAACCCAACAGATTAATTCATATATATATAAAAATTACTAAATTAAATCCAATATATTTTTTACCCATATTTGTGCCCATGCATTATCCTTGACTTCGTGTAGGAAATGTCTCCAAGAGATAGGGCGGACCGGAATGATTTCGGAGTATTTGGCCAGCGTCGCCAAAAAAACCCGACATTCCTGCCCAGGTCTATAAATCATTTATCCATCATTATTGTATTCAACCATCAAATGTGTCTGATAGTTCCATACCGCACAAAAGCGAGTACACCCCCTCCCCCACCTCCTATCAATAGATGAATCTATTATTAAAGAAAAAAATAACAGTACAAGTTATAATAAAAATAAATTTTGGTCTAAATTTTTTTAGAGTTATATAAATATACCTGTTGTAGTCGAATCAATGGGTGTCACTGGATGTGCAGAAGCTGAAGGAATATCTTGTACAGGTGGAGTGTCCCTTAGTGTACGCTCCTCATCCATATACTGTGTTGGAGCAGGAGTTGAAGAAGGTGGAATATAATAGCTCAAAGATAATGAACCAGAAGCAAAAGATGATGGCATATACGTCTGGCCAACTGGTAGGGTAAACATCGGAGGCCTAAATATCCCGTGTGTCCCTAAAGAAACACCAAGATCAAAATGGGATGTAAAAGATACGTATATGGTAGGGGCATAGTCCAATTAGGTACGACCAGTGGATCGTCTAACTCTCACACCACGAGCCCTCGTACCACCGACCTCAGTACCAGGACCAGCAGATGATCGTCTCACTCTGAAACCACCCCCTCCTACCACCAGCCTCTGTACTGGGAGCAATATCAGGCTCCACTTCGGATATCTCTCATCTAGGGGGTGGATCCTGAAAAAAAATTTAACACAAAATTAAACACATTGTATTATAAGTTATTGAAATATATATATTTGAAATAAAATGCTCCCAATAAGGATGAGTGGAGGAACACTCATCTGTGTCATGCGACAATTATTTTCTGTCATCTTTTTCCACCGCATATCTTCAATGGGTGGCATTTCCAGCAATGAAAACAAATATAGAAGTAATTAGAAACTGATAACTAATGTTTAACCCAAAAATCAAAATATAGAAAAACCATTTTGATAAAAAAAACATAAAGAAACATAAGAGTTCTGGTTTTTCTAAGGTAAGTAGTAGGATACACACTCGGAATAATGTAGGTAAAACAAGTAGGTGAGAACACGATGGTATGATTCTATATATTTCCCACCACAACTTCGGGTTCCCAATAAATTCTGACAATTGTACTATTGGAGTCATCATAAGTAATAAATGGATTGCTTTCAATTGCAATAATGATAGTGTCAACTTCATCATCACCATCATCAAAAACATGTCTGGGATTTACTTCAATAATTACACCGAATTTAGGATGACGATGATCTTTGACATAAAAAACATGTTTCACTATTGATGCCAATACATATGGTTCATCGGTGGAAAGAGTGTGAGTCAGGTCAATAACTTGAAATCCATAATCATCAATAAAGGTGCCTTGCCTCGTCATTGAATCAAAAAAACACATTTCATCATTGTGACTCGACCATACGAGTAATAATCCAAAATTATTATTTCCTCCAGGACTCCATAATTAGATAAATTTTCATAACAAGTTATATTATCCAATGAACTTGCATAACAGTCTATAGTGGCAGTTATCATAACACCATCATGTTGTGTTATCATGTTTCTTTCTCGTTCAGTGATAATATTTTTGTATCCATTGATCACATGTGATGTATAAGCCCGAACCATGTTATTAGGACCAAAATCAAAAGGTCTTATTTCCTCAAAAACTGAGTCTGCAAGAAAACTCGATACCTGAAATATAAACAAATAGTAAACTTAATTAAATAATATTTTAATTTAGTTATTACAAAAATATTTTTACCTTCAATTTAAACTGTGAAGAAACCCCTTTGCTATGAAAAATCCATTTCCTTCTCACAGATAAAGAATGATGCTTTATATATATCAATTCTTTATGTTCTATGTAGAAAAAAATAATAACAGTTTAACAAATATTTAAAATTACAAGAGATAAGATAAGAGATACATGTACAATTTACATACTTGATATACTCATCGAACAAATCACAATTTAAGAACACTGTGCGATGTGCCATATATTGCTCTTCATGGCTTAATGTCGTCATTGTATATGATCCTGGAATTCCTCTTGTCTGAGGAAGTGATAGAAAACTAGTTTCAATTTTCTCATACTGTAGTTCTTCATTTCTCATTGGTCTGTTTATTCTCATACTAAGATCAGAAAAATACATTGAGTAGAAATCCATATATTCTTGAGCCAAGCAACTATTCACAATAGAACCTTCGGGATAATTCATGTTCTGAACATATTATTTCAATGTGTACATGTTTCGTTCAGTTGGATACATCCAACGGAAATCAACGGGTCTTCCAAGAAGTATTTCGTCCAAAAGATGGACAGTCATATGCAACATGCATGTAAAAAATAAAGCAGGGAATATTTTCTCTAACACACACAAAATTAATGGTGTCTGTGCCAACACTTTTTACATAAATGATTTGGACAACTTCATAGCACAAAGATCTCTAAACAAATAGCACAACTGAACAACTGACACTCTTACATTATTTGAAAAGAGATGACAGATTTCTATTGGAATCAACTCATGCAAAAGGACGTGATAATCACCAGTCTTAAAAGATTCCAACTTCAACAATTTTCTGTTGACCCGTTTTGATATATTACTTGAATATCCATCAAGAACATTAACTGTATCTAGCACTTCCAGAAACTGGTTTTTTTCAGCAGGTGTCATCACATAAGAAGCACGTGGAACTTGCCATTTATTTTCACTGATACAGACAGGATGCAATTATGGTTTTATCCCCTAATCTACCAAGTCATTCCAAGATCATAAATCCTATGTTGTCTTCCACTTGACATTTAGAAGAATCAAAAGCAACATTTTAACTATATTATTTTCATTATGCATTACATCTAAGCAATGACATAACAAGTTGGTTGACCAATACAACAACTGAAAGAATATAATCTTCTTCTTCTAATTGTAACAAGTATCATTGGAAACATTTTACCTATTTCTAGATTTCATTACACCCTTCCCAAATATATAAGTTATATCTTTCAATTCATTAAGCACATCAGTTACAAACATACGCTAAGGTGGATCGTCAGTCTCCATGGTATTGTCAAATCATTGACGATTTTTTCTATATGGATGGTTCATTAGAAAGAATCGTCGATGTCCCATAAAACTAAAACTACGATGATATTTCAGTCTTCTTGATCATGTTTTCTTTATACAAATAGGACATGAAAATTTTCCTTTTGTGCTCCATCTAGACATCAATGCATAAGCAGGAAAATCATTGATCGTCTATATAAGCACAACACACATCGGAAATATGTCTTTCGAAAATGCATCGTATGTGGGCACACCCACATCCCAAATAAGTTTCACCTATTTTATTAAAGGTTGCATGTATACATCTATATCATTTCCAGGAGCAGAAGGGCCAAATATCAGTATACCCAATAAAGTATAAGTCTTTTGTATACACAACCATGGAAGAAGGTTATAAATGTGTATAAAAACCGGCCATGTGTTGTGTGAAGTAAGCATCTGCAAAAATGGGTTAAAACCATCACATGAAAGACCCAGTCTCACATTACGCACATCGGCTGAAAATTTAGGATATAGAGCATCAAATATCTTCCATGAAAATCCATATTCATGGTGAACCATCTCTTCATTATTATTTTTCTCTCGATGTCGTGCCATCACATTTTTACTAATATTTCATCATACATGAAATGGTTCTTTAATATTTGGATCAATGGAATGTTTCACACTACTTTATGTGTCACAGAAGATCGTGTTCCATTATCTTTTGGCTTCCATCGTGAGGTTCCACATTTGATACAATCATTTCTTTTAGTAGTTTCCTCCCAAAATAAACTGCAATCATTCTGGAAAGCATGAATTTTTATTGAGAATCCAAGTTCATCAAATAAATTCCATGCCATATATTGGTTTGAGGGAATATCTACATCATCTGGAAATAAGTCCTTCAAGAAGGTAAGAATGTAATCTATTTCAGGATTTAAAATCCCATACATAGATTTCCCATGAAACAATCGGATTAAAAATTACAACTTTTTTATTTTACCACATTGCCGATATACTGGAGTCATCGCAGCATCATTCAATTTTATCACCCTATCAACATCGTCATTTTCATTGGACGCATCAAGTAAGCTTGTATCGAAATCTTGTTGGATAGACATACTTTCCTACACATGATTCCAAATAAATGGAAACTGGTCATATATCAAACTCTCCAATTCATTCTTATCATTTGGATCATCAATATTTTGAGATTCCATTTTCCCTCCATTGTGATACAACACATAATAGTTTGTTTGGAAACTATATTTGGTTATATGATATCTAACTGCTTCACGAATCCAGAAAGGTCTTCCAACACAATTAGAACATGGGAAGTGTATGCGACCACTATATGAATCTTTGTCAAATGAAAAATCTAAAAATTTGTTCAAATTATTTTGAAAATCGGTTGAAATTTGATCCATTTAGTACATATAACTTCTATAAATTCTATAAAAAATCTCAATAACTCATTTCAAATCAATTCAATAATATTGAAGTTCAATCAAAAAAATGTTTAGGTAAATGAAAAATGTTTACATTATATAAAATCATAACTGACACATTACACTATATGAGAATCATATTAAGAAACACAACAAAATACAGTCTATATAAGAAAATAAGACACAAAATTTCTAATGCCTATATTCAAGGATTTACCTGTAATATATTGGAAGTGGATCAAGGAATACATAATCCTTAAGGGTCTTGTTGGGAGTACATGAGTTTTATACTTTAACTTATTTAGGGAGATCAGGATGAGGAGTAGGATAAGGATCACATCAAAAGTAGTTATGGCCTCATCATGTTTCACCTTAACCATGGATTAAAGGATCCTGGGTTTGGGTACATAGATCATAGGTTGGTAGGGTGTATTGATTGAATCATGTCCCAAATTATTTTGGAGACGGACTTTCAATAGTTATAGGTATGGATTGGATTAGAAACACATATAAAAAGGATATCTAGAAACTGTGACATCCCAAACCAGGATGCCACTCATTAGTGACCAAAACCCAGATGGCCACTCATTGGAGAGGGACCTTCAAGTTCTATTGTGTTTTTTCTCACAAACGAATAATGATTTTTGGGAGTGAAAAAGAGTAGATCATGAGATTTGTGTTCACAAAAGGAAGAGATCAAAACAACTTCATTTGTGTGAATAATAATAATCACATGGTATTATTTATATTTGAAACACACAGTCATGATTTTCAAGATGAACTTGTATCCGTGAAACCATATGAGAAGAAAGATTCAATACATGTGTTTTTCTGATTTTCCAAGGCATTTTGAAGAACCCCAAATCAATGAAAATGTTCATTGTGTTTTAAAAATGTGATTGAAAAACTCATGTATGTTGTTGAAGGTAGAATGAATAATGATTATATTAGTAAAACTAATATTCATTAATATTGAGAATTTGACATTCTCTGAATTAGTTTCATGAAGAAGGAGGAAGTACTGCATGGGAGAAGGAGAGGTCCCACCGAGAGTTCCCTTTGTAGATATTTTATTCATAAAGAACATTGGATTTTACGGTTAAGTATTTCTTATTTCTTCTATAAAGAATAATTCGGGACCACATACTATTTTGTAAAGTTGAAGGAGATACTCCATATGTTCTATTGTGAAAAGGATAAGTTAACAGTGTGTTATTTTATATATATAATGATTTTGATAGAAACATGATACTTACTTGTTATCTAACACACATAGTGTAAAAAAATGAAGAAGAATAATATCTTCAAGTTTGAAATGATCATAATTAAAGGAGTTATTTTCATTAATTACTATGAATAAATATGACAAACAATTTATTATGAGTTCATGTACATGAAGCTTTAATATTTGGAGCCTTGAGATTAAATAAAACTATGAAACGTTAAAATTAGAACACAAGAAAGAGACCATGCCATTATAAATGTATATGTGTAATGAACATATTAATTAGAAAATTTGTACATTGATGTAGTGATTTGAGTACACAATTTGTAAAGGGAGTAGTGAATCATAAATTTTTCCAAAATCCCTAGAAATAGGGAAAAATGATGTGATCTTTTTAAATAGTGAAATAAATGGAGAAATTATGAGAATATAAGGATATCCTTAGCTAAGATGATAAGAGGTTGAAGGATTCTTACCTAAATGGGGGATTTGTAGCTGATCAGATGGAACAGGTTCACCTAGGTGGGCGCTTCTGGGAGTCAGGGGAATCTGCTACCAGAAATCGGGTTCTGGGAGTCGGGGGAAGGGTTCTGCTTAAGTGTATTTGGGGGTGGGCTTTCCCAATGGTTATTAAAAACCATTGGGAAAAGCATGTATTTCCCAATGGTTATTAAAAACTATTGGGAAAAGAATGTATATCCCAACGGTATCTTCAAACTGTTGGGAAATCCTTCCCTAACCACACCTTTACCAATGGTTTATTAAAACCATTGGTAAAGGACACCTATACCAATGGTTATTTTGAACAGTTTGTATAAAAGAATTGGGAATGCTAGCCTTTCTAGTAGTATGGGGGTAAACTAAAGATATAAAGTTAGTATTCTGTTTAAAAAAATTATTTCACAATTTTTGTGTATTCAATCAAACATATCAACCCTAAAAACATTATTTATCAGTTTTGTATGCACTTGTCTTGAGAGTGACTTCCCATTATTTAATAGTTTTTTTTATTTACAAAAATGTCACAACCTCTCACCTATATAAGGGTGCCTAATATTCTATAATTTACAGAAATAAAAATCTATTATTCTCCAATAAAAAATTAAATACATTAAATAATTATCAAACCTTTTTATTGAGTTCTTTTTTGACCAAAAAACAAATACATGGAGACCTTATGTATAATATTAAAGAGGTTGTATGAAGAAGAGGTATTTTTTTATCTAGGTATTCTTATTTAATTTATTTTTCCACTACATAAATCTAATTCAATGATTTGGACATAATATAATCATTATTTCCAATTTAATAATATGTTATTATGTTAATTTCAAAACAGAAATTAAATCTCCACTTTCATCATATTTTAAATGAAACCATCGTTTGTGTGTGCGATAGACTACCAACTCACGAACTGATGTAATTTTTTCCCATCCTCACATTCCAGTGTTTTTTATGATTATTAATTTAATATTTATATATGATATTAATGTTATATTCATAATTATAGATAAATAATATATCATACATTTTCTTTCTTTACAATCTATTTTTCGTTTGTACGGTGGACTACTGTCTAGGGAAGTGATGTGATTCATTTTTTATTACCAATTACCATGTATGTTAAATGTAAGTTTATTTAAATAAATAATATTATATTTATTTTATAATTATAATTCTATAAATATTTTCTTCATGGTCTTTGAAAATGAAATATTTGATCATGCATATGTAGGGCCAACAGTCTTCAAGATTGTTACATATATCATTTGTCGTAATCATCCTAAACGATTAATTTTAGAATAATAATTAGTCTATAAAAATTATAATTATTTCATAATTAATATTTTTCATAAAATAAAATAATAATCTCTTTTTCCTTATTCAACTTTCCAACGTGATTATGGCTATCTAAATTCAACAACCTCAAAATTCCCAATATGAACCTAAATGATTAATTATTTGAATATAACTTGATAATAAGTAAAATAAAGGAATAATTAACTATAAAAAATTCTTAATAAAGTAAACAATTAACATATATTTATTATTCAATAATATGAAGAACACACATTGAAAATTGGACTCAAGGTAAGGGATCTCTCTAAACTACCATTTCCTTTGGGGTTTGACCATTTTCTCCCTAACTCACTTTATCTCTCTTTAATATAATGTTATGATTCTAAATTATTTATATATGTCTCTAGAATTTATAACTATGATATTATCCCTTTATTTTATGGATAAATACATTCCAAATTCCTATTTCTCTAATGCTTTCATTATGAAATTTGTATTGATTATGGTATGAGGTATGATTATGAAACCCATTTTCTTTCCATGGATAATTTTTTGTTTTGACTTATTGTTGATTTCTAAAATGTGGAACACATAAATCATTGACATGTTTTGATAGGTGAACATATATGGTGCTCTAAGGAATTGGCTAAAGCTCTAGTCTCATGGGGTGTCATATATGGGATTAGGGAGTAAACCTAGTCCATTATGGGACATTGTCCACCATGGGATTTTATCTAGGAAGCTCTCCTTGATTCTTGTTTAAGTAATGTTATATATTTCTACCAAATTTCCTATATTAAAATTATCTTATGACAACATTTTCTTTATATTATTATTCTATTTGTTTACTCATTGTCCTTCTCTTTTATGATATCATTTTATACCATTCAATGACATGTTAGTTTTCCTAATCATGTTTATTTCATTACCGAACTTATGTGATCATCCCTTTATTTTATACATTTCCCAGGTTATCCAATGTATCTTTATGAGATAAAATGAATTTAGGATATCATTAATGAGAATAAAATGGGGTTAAAATTTTTTAGTTTTATTTTTATGCGTTATGAACCTATTATTACAAATACACTTGGGCTCACGATCTTTATAGATGCTATTATTAGATATTTATGTTCAACAATTAGGTAAAAATATTTTGTAAAAGGCTTGAATTTATATATTAATGTTATTGGAATAGCTAAATGCATCTGATACAAGATGTAAAATATTTATAAAGTAAATATAAAATTAAAGAAATACAATTTACAGATCTCGAGATTGATATATGAAGATCTTAATATGGGTGATGATAAATCTATTTATGGATTGTTTCATCATTTAATGACATTTTAAGCACAATAATATGTTTATATGAGAATTTTTAACATTAGGTTATTGATAAAAATATTATAATAATTATTTAAGACAAATTTGATGTCATGGTATCATCTTTCAAATATAGATATCCTGAAAATATATCCCTAGATGATCTATATAACATTATCATTAATGATGAAATGAGAAGAGGAAAGGTAGCTGAGAATAAAGAGAAGGTTAAACATAAAATATTTTTTAAATCTATATACCATGGAATGTCTACGAAATATAAAAATAAATACATTAGTGAATTCAACATGGAAAATTAGATTCATGAAAAATATGATGAATTCTTGTATTAATGTTCTAGATAGATGAAAATATTCACATGGAAGTATGAAAGAAAGTAATCATTCAAGTGATATTTCTATGGATCTATTAAAATTTCACTAAACATTGCCCGAGAATTAGGGAATATAAATATAGTTTTGGTGAATATAGGATGTTTAGAATATCAATGGATAATAATATAGATAAATAAAGGTAATTATCAAAAGGAAAGGATAGGAAGTTATCTAAATATAAAAAGAAAAAACTCTCCCCAAATGTGAAGAATATGATGATAATGAAGTGGAAGATGAAAACTCTAATAATGATTCTACATATATTTTATTATTGAAAAGTTGAATGATGATAAGTATACCGGTGATGAATGTAGTGACTCTGATGAAGAACAATAGGATACTCAAACAGATTTTATGCTTAAAAAAGAGTAGAAAGAATACCTTACAAATCTTTTTAGACTATAAAGGATGAATAATAAGATGAAGAAGAAATATATTTCATCAAATATAAATAATATTTTCCTGATTAAAAATCCCAATTCCTATAATATATTAATGATATGAAGAAGTTTCTTGATTAAGAGAAAAATTTCAACATAAATCTTGAAGTAAAAATAACTGTGAAGTTGAATGAATTTGATCTTGTTCAACAGAATATTTTTGTAGCAGAGAGAAAAATAACTAACATCTAAAACTAAATTTTAAAATTTTGGGAATGTTATAATAAATATAAAACTCATAGATATATATAAAAATAACCCTTATAGGGTATGAAAAAAGTCAAATATGTTTTGATGAAAAGGAAATTTAAAAAGACCTTGTATGTATCCATAGAAAGAAGAGTTAAATAACATGAAATTTATAAGGTATCAAAGTCTAAAGAATATTTTAATGAAACTAGATATTTTGTAAAGGATGAGAATAAATGTAATATAATGAATAATATTTCAGGATGCTACCAGAACTTTGGCTCTCAGCAATGTTTCAAGGTGGAGGTTAAGAAAGATACTGGAGAGAAGTTACACCATTTGGGACAACATGTAAGTTACAATGAAAAATATGATTTATATATTTAATATTATTACAATAGAGGATTTAGGAATATGATTAAAATGTTTTGTCTCAATCGTAAACACTATAAAAAATCTAAGATGAACAAGAGGAATAGTTTTAGGGGGACTCAACAAACATATAGAAGACAACTTGAAAAATCCAATTTGGAAATTGAAAATAGATATCAAACTGAAGAAACTTTTTTTAAAATATGTGATTATCCTAGATATATTGATAAAATATGTCTTGTTATTTTCCTATATCAATAAATTATATATGGAAACTATCTAAAGTTTCATGTGAAGGATGAAAAAGGAAAGAAAACTACCTTAGTTTTTGAAACATATCTCAAAGATATAAAAGGATAATGAACTTTTATATTGTATAGTGGTTTTTATTCACATATTACTAGATATGTGAAGCTATTGTATAATTTGATAAATTAAAATTAAGGTACAATTATCTTTGTATATGATAAATATGGTACAATCAAAGGTATTGGATCTTCTATCATTGGAGAAGAAAAGTTAAAATCCTGAAGTGACTTATTTCTGGATGGACTAAAACACAAATTATTAAGTGTTTTAAAAATCTGTGATGATGGAAACAAAGTTTTTTTAGAAGAGATAGATATGTTGTTAAATGACTAAATGATAGGGAAGTTGTAATAAGAAAAAAATAAACTTTAGGAAACTTGTTTGATGTTAGAAATGTACAAAGTTCATGACATCTCAGAATAATGTGAGAAAAAAAACTATTTCATGAGAGGTTAGGACATATGTAATAGAGTAATGTGAAAAATATAACAACTATATAAATTTGTATTATATTAAAAATGTTATAAGGAGAAGATATTAGTGTTGTATTATATGCTAAAATGGAAAGATTCCAAACATGGTATATATGAAATTTGAATTGTATTCAACTCATCCCTTCAAGATTATATATTATATATTTTTGGATCTATGATAATGAAATAAAAAATGGAGATAAGTAATTTATTTCCATTATTCGTTATTTTAATCACATTAAATGTATTATTTTTTAAATAGATAAATCTTAGGTCCTAAAAATGTTTGAGAAGAGAAGTACTAAAAATGGATTTGGTTATTCCATGAAGAATATTCAAAATGATAATGGTATTGAGTAAAAAAATGGGAAAATTAAATAAAATCTTGAAAAACAACAAATTCTTCATGAATTTAGTGATTCATACACAATACACCAGAATAATTTTTTCAAAACAAGAAATATATTTATGGTTGATATGGCATGAAATATGTTGATTGAACATGATACTTCTAGATTATTTGGAATGAAATCTATTAGAGTAGAAGCTTATGTTAATAATTTATTTTTATAGAGGCCTACTATAGTATAAATCCTTATGATATGTATTATAATGAAACACCGCTTTTTAAATACCTTAGGGTGTCAGGATATCCTGGAATCATCAAATTCAAGGGTGATAATCTTAGTAAGTTAGATAAAAGAGGTGTTTACATAATATTTATTTAGTAACCTCTTAACGTTAGGGGATAAATGTGTTATAATAAATACATAGGAATTTTTTTTGACTCTTCATAGGAAAATGTGATTGAATATTCTGATAAAAAAATTTCACAATCTGTTGTTGATATTATAAAAATTTAAGATAATGTTGTTAATATCTAACAACATAAAAATGTTTTTGACAAAGGTAAGAATTTCAAGATATTCAAGATGAATATTCTGGATCATCTTTTACAGTTAATGAGGGAAAATATTTCTTATCCCTTCCTAGGCTAAGGAAATAGGTGGAAGACCAAAACAACATTGGAGATCAAAGAAAAAAAGTTCAAACTAGAATAACATGGAGTCTAGTTTCATATATTTCTTTATAATCATGGGTTGGGCCAAGATATATTGAATAATATTTAGACCTTCAAGAGTAGATTGATTTTATGAATGAAAAGTTAGGTCAAATTGAGATGAATTATATATCTTAACTTGTACCCAAACAATAAAATAAAAATGTGATTGAAATAAAATATTTTTTCAGAACAAGTTGTATTAAATAGTGAAGTGATAATAAAAAAGAAAATATAGGTTTTTAAAGAATATTGATAGATTGAAGGAATTTATTTTTATGGGATATTTTCCATTATATAAAGACTTGAAACTATCAGCCTCTTGGTAATTTTTTTTATGATATCATATTCAAAGGGAATGATAAATAAATGTGTGAAAAATTTCCTAAGTAGATAAATAAGTTATTTTAGATGTTCATTTTAGGGAGAAATGAAAAACATTCTTAGCATACAAATCTTATAAAACAAAAAGTGAATTTTTCTAACTCCAGAGAAGTATACTAAAGATTACATGAATATGTTCTTCATGGAATATTTAAAGAATATTTGCACACCCATTTTAGTGGGAAAAACGTTGGAAAAATATGATCAAGAAAAGGTGGTTGATCCTAAAGAGTTTATAAAATTAATTTGATGTCTATTATATCTAATATCCTCAAGACCACATATAGTTTATATTGTTACTATTTTTTCTAGGTATCATTGTGATAAAAAGTAATCCTATCATATAGATAGAAAAATAATTCTTATATATATAAAATAAAAAAAATCTTAATAAAGTATGAAAACATAAGAAATATTGATCTATTTGTTTCAATATATGAAAATTAGGCTAGTTTTTTCAATGACAAAATATCCACATCTCTTGGGGTTTTATTCATAGGATAAAGTAGTTTGGTTCGGAAATCAAACAAGAAACAATTAGAAACTATCATAATAGATATATTTGAGTATGTAACTGTCACTCAAGATACAACACTATTAACGTGGAGGTTACAGTTGGAATATTTGTTAATTGATGTAATGATTCCCAGAATTATTGGTTATGGAAATAAAATTGATATAAATCTCACTAAGAATATGGTTTGAAAACACATTCTAAAACATTGATATTAAATATCACTTCTTTAAAGAGAATTTGTATAGAAATGAAATAAATCTAGAGTTTATTCATACAATGGATAATGTTTTTGATATATTCACTAAACCATTACTGTATGAAATATTTTAGAAGCTAAGGATAATCATTGGTGTAAAGCCTCACTCGCTTTAATTCTATGGTATGTGAGATCCATCTTGTATATCATATTATATTTTTATAGTGTTTCTAAAGGGGTAATAAGAAATAATACAAATCCATCCATTTTAATAAGATTTAACTATGTATAGATAACTTATATTTCGGGGAGTTTTTAAAAAGTTTAAGCTATTATTTCAATGTGTGAATTGTTTTAGCAGTTTGTTGAAGTAAATATAAGAAGTTGTTTTTGTATATGTTAAATTTTATATTTTTTATAATGATGATTTAGGAATCAATGAAGTTGTAATGTTTATTAATAAAGGGTACTTAATCGCTACTTTAAGGATACCCTGACATTGTTGTTCAATGATTATTGTGTATTTTTTTGATGTGTTTCTATGATAAGAAGAAGATTGATAATGAAAGAAGAAGTATTTCTTGAGTATTTTATTTTGTTCTTAAAAAACCACTTAACATTAATGAGCCTATAAATCTATTAAAAAATTTATTACTTATAATGGTGATTAGGTGGAGTCTAATGGAATGAGTTAAATGGATGGGGGGAAATGAACTTATGTGATCTAATATATTGTGGCTCAAAATGTTTATTCAATTATGATCACAGTTTTATTAGACTGAGATATTTGATACATTAAATCTAGAAATTCATTTTCCATATTCAAAGTACTAAAATATAATGATTATACTATGGTATTCAGGATTTTACCATAAGTTTTATAAGGAAAAATGTTGGAAGTTTTTTGGATGTTTCACTGGATGATGAGTTCTACAAAGTTTACTGGATGGACATGTAAAATAATGAAGATGTGAAGTGGTGAATTTTCATATGATGTTTTCATATACCAAAGGAATTATTGTGGATGTTTTAAATTGAAAGAATATGTATGAAAATTCATGACTTCATTGGATAGAATAATTTTAGTAAAGTCAATAGATAGGAATTACGAAGAAAAGTTTATGAAGTAGATGTTTCTGAGTGAAGTCCTCTAATAGAGAAATAAAAAAAATTAACTCAAGGAGATTCATATTGAGGATTTCAAGATATAATTTTGTGGATTTCTAGAAATTCTATCAAACAACGTTTTTCATGTTGCTGAAACAGGCAAATGTCATCAAAGGATCGAATAGAGTTCTATAAATCATTGGATAGAAGAATTCTGAAGTAGTTTTTAGAAAAAGGAATCTATGATGGGGTATCATATACATGTTTTATAATAATCATAAAAAGTTTTTTGATTCATCAGATATAAGGATTTTGACGATAGTTATTAGACATTGGAATATTATAAAATCTCTAAGGGTTCATCAATTAAATGAAAATGGAAAAACATCTAGAAACACATCAGACAAAAGATGTGTCTTGCGAAAGAAATCAGAGGGAAGAACAAATAGTGTTGGAAGATGAAGAAGATTATTATAAAGGAACATCAAATAAATCACCCTTAGACATATAATTTCATATAAATAATATTCATACAACTGTTTTTTTAGACTTTTCAAAGTCTTTCATGAAGATATCACATGTGACGATGCTGAGTTGGAGGATTAAATGTTCTGATAATCCCAAAGGAAGATTATATCTCCAGATAATATTTGGGAATAATGTGAAGTGTTCATTCACACCATGTGTTAGGGAAATTTTGAATCTTTTACGATGTTTTAATACATTTAATCAAAGAAATTTTTGAGTAGGAAGTTCAAAATTTGAGCAAGAAGTTCGATGTTGAAGTATGCACCTCACCCTTAATTATCATAAAATATCATCAAATATAATGGTGCGTCCTTGAATTTCAAGATATTATGTGTGTATTGTTTTTATTGGGAGAAAGGATGAAGATTTTAGGTACTTATGGAATTATGAGTGATATATTGTGTCATTCCATCACATGTAGTTGCCCTGAATTGAGTGATACCAAATAAATTATTTCTATCAATCAATTTTGGATGAATAGGGTAAACAACAGATCAGACAAACAAGGATTTAGTTGAAATTTGACAAAGTTGTGTTATGGATATTTTTATATCAGTTTTTATTAACTAGACTAAGTATCATATATAGGGTATCAGATTGATGAATCAGACCGAGTGTAACATACAGAGATTACTAGATGAATTAATACCAAACAGATGAATGTCATTAATCACTATTTTGAAATAAAATGAATATGAAGAATAAGTAATTGAAATAAATTAAGGTGTGAAAAGAGTCAAGGAAAACTATGATAACGCACGAATCTTGTATGTTAAGGTTATTACTATTTGATCCTGTTTTATTTATTTAAAACCATTTCAAGGACTAGCCATTCTTATTGAGTAGTGAACCATATAAATATATATGTTCATGTGGGTGTGATTGTTTTGTTATTTTATAGTAGATTATATTCTCAGTAATTGCAGAAAAAGGTTTTTTTCTAAGTAAGAAAACATAAATAGAGAAGACCATTGGTTCACCCCTTCCCCACTTAGTGATCAAATAGATCATGATTGGTCCTTTTAATCAACCTCATAGTTAAGAGTTTACTTGATAGTATCATATAAATTAATATCCCATCCCATATGGATGGTGTTAATTTTACCTCCCCTCTTTAATGTAAGTAATTATTTTCATGAATGAGAGAAAATTCATTAGAATCTATCATATGTTTAATCCATTGAGAATTCATGATTCATAACCTTTCTCAAGATCATATTCAGTGAAATTTGTTGGGACTCTTTCAAGATTAAAATTCCTAAACTTATTTTTAGAAAAAATTGAGAATATAGGGATAATCCTTTTAAGAACCACAATTCAATCATTTAGGGAAACAAAAATCAAGGAGGATTATAACCTACCCCTTGAAGGATATTCAAACCATGAAAAACCTACATACTACATTAATATGAATTGGGATTTTATTTCTTATGCATGATTCACATTGGTAAATATTATTAACATTAACCTCATAGATGACGTAAAGAATGAAATAGGTGCATTATAATACAATGAGGAGACTTCTATTTGAAATGTAGTTCATAGTAAAAAAAAAACTTGAAGATGGAATGTGAACCTAACATCAGAGGTAGGATCATGATTTGGGTTCTCTTATGAGAATTCAACAATTGTCTACTCAGTTATCTTCAACTAGGTATAAAGGGAAAGGTGTAGTTGTATACATGGACCTCCTACTACCCAAAAAAGTTTACCCTCTTTTTTATAGAGAAAAATTCCTTAGTATTATGTAAAGTTGTAAATACAAAGGTAGCTCAATGCCAAATTGATCATAAGTAATATAAATATTTATTGAAACTCTCAAGATAAGGCCAATATGTCTCCCCTAGTAAATCCCTTTTAACAAGAAGTAACTACTCAACAAGTCATAGTAATTCTATTCATCCGACCAACATGGGAAAAAAATAACTGAACTATTTAACCATAATGTACATGAATTATGAATAATTCTCTATTATTGGGGGAACCCAACACTTTTTCAAGTAATTTACCCCTAGATAACATTATTTAGCTATGAAAAACATTTATAGATGATCCAACCTTGTCAGGTTCCTCCAAATACCTCTAGTTATAAATTTATCTAAAAAAATTCTATCAGAAATCCTGGACTACATTTACTTCCTTTCTACTGGGACATAATCCATTGTGGGGAAATTCACACTAGTATAGCCAGATAGGAAACATTATTCTGAGTAGATGGACATGAATCCTCCTCCAATAAACTTTAGTAATCCAAATTTCCCATTATTAAATTATACAGTAGATCAAAAAGATCATGTCATGCATTTTTCAACTCAATAAATCCCTATGATAGGAACACTAGAGAAGTGTGAGTTGGAAAAAATCAAGTATTTAACTAAAAATTAGATGTAATAGAATTAGTATGACATAGTAATCTACTATAAAATAATATTTCTAATTTCTAAATACCTTTAATGATATTTTATTTACCAATACATTCCCTTGATAAGAAAAAAATTAACATCAATATCTCAAATTAAAAGAAAAAAATAGGGTTTTAGAATTTATTTCTTAGTGGAAATGCCTAGACTATTCCCTGAATATGTATAATTCACAAGAGGGGTATTAGAAAATGAATAAAGAATCTTCAATATGAGTTATAGAAACCAATAATTACCATGAAATACCTTTGTTTATTATAAGATATTGAAACAATAGCACAGCGACTGGAATATTCCATTTTGTGTTCAAAGGAAAAAAATAGTTTGATATTGTCGATAAGGGGGAATAAATCTCATAAGAAAAATATATATACATCATGCCCAAAGAAGAATTTATTCCAACTCTAAAATTTTATCTCACTCAAAATCGCGTGGTTCCTCTTCCTAAACAATATTATTAAAAACAACACCCACCTCAGGATGGAAATGGGAAAATCACCAGAACAATGAAAACCAAAATAACAAATTTTATTCCCTCTAAAAGAAGCATGCTTTAAGAGTTTGAACACTACCAAAGATAAAAATTTGGTTAAAATTAGAAAGATAAAGAGACCCAATTAATTCAATCTAAATTATTACCAAAATTGTAACCCCTTATATATTATGTTAGTGTATAATATCCAAGAATGTTTCATTTTCGAGGACATGCCCAATAACATGATTGACACTTGAAAAGTAAATCTAGGTAAACACCCGACTCGAGTAACCCGTGTCTTTTCTACTCTTTCAAAATAATAATGAGAGTTGAAAGAATTCATGAATGGACATGTGTAGGAATTTGATGAGTGGATGAATAGAAAATTGATCAATTGAGCGCATGAAATCAACATGGAATGATTGAATCAACTATACATGGCCCTAATTCACTCTACGATACCTAAGTGGATATATTCATTACATATTTCTTTAAAATTTGGTTTAACTAATGTTGGAAGAATAGTAAATATGAAGAATAACCCTTCTAAGAACCGAAAATAGGTTAGACACTCCAAGATTTCTTACCCCAATCACTAAGAGGATGGGAACCACCCCACCAAACTGTTTTTTCTTCCGATAAAAAGTTATGAGATCGATCAGTCAATATTGTACACTTTAAATGACCCTTCACTAATGATAAGTAATCATACGAACCTAATTTACCCATCATAATGAGTAATTATGTCATAGAGGCCACGTAAGATAATGTCATGGTGGACCCTGATAGTTAGGTTACATTTATATCAAATCTATACATGGATCCAATACCCAAAGATATGAATTTCAATGAGAATGTAAGGAAAGTCAGTTTTATTTGAATCATCTTGATCTTAATTCAGTATAATCATACTTGTAGATCGAATATCAGTTAATTGTTCAGTCTTTCAACTCCAAAATATGGGAAGGTTAGTTCAATCCAACTTATGGACTGTAAAAACACTCCTTAATTCTTATCAAGGGTAGGATTATTTAACATTGTTATCTTCGAATCCAATGCTTCAAATTGTATAGTATTCTCGTAGAAATAAAATAGAACCTTGGTCCAAAATATGGAATCTTAAAGCATCTATTTATCATATTTTATAGACTCTCAATCTTGGTTTCCCTTTACCTTTCACAAGAACTCAGGGAAATCCTTATTGAGTATCTTTCGATTCCTTAAGAATTTAAGACAAAAGTTGTTAAATAGGAGACACACCACATAGACACTGGATCCACTATGTTTCGTATGATTATTTATTTAATCAAACAATACTAGGAAATAACCTTATTATGGCACAACATACATTTGTACAAATCTAGAAATCTCTATGATATTAACATTCCTCAATCCCCTATTGAAAATAGTTATAGAATCGACTACATCTTAATATAAAATCTTTCCTATAGTGATGTTATCTTTTATCCCTTCACTCTAAAAAATTATGGGGATTAAAAGAGTGTGAAAACACCACTTGGAAGAATAAAGTTGAGAAACCAATTTAGATATATCTTTTTGGAATTAAATTTCCTGGTGGTTCACCAAGACATGGCTTACAAGGTCTTTCTAGGAAGACCCTAGCTTTATATGAATGTGGTAGTGCCTTTTTCATATCATCATTTCCTGAAATACTCTATTTATGGACTAGTCAATGTACTATATAGTGATTGCTCCACTTTTAAATCCTCTAAATCTTATACATAAATTAAAGGTAAAAAAATAGAGGTAAATTAGGCCTTTGAATTGTTTCTTACAAATATATGATCTCAATTATAACCAAAAAACACATTCATTCCTTAATGTTTCAATCAATCTATTTCTTCAAAAAATGGTGAAGAGGTGGGTATGAAATAAAGGATTCTCCGTCCACATTTGAAGAAGGTTCCTCAGTCACCATTGATGTACTAAGGTAGGTAAATATATGAAAAAAATAAGGTGCATGGCCTGTGTTGATCAATGTCTCCATGAATCCAAAATAATAGAAGAGATACATCTCTTTCCTTAAATAAAATTAAAATGTATTTGAATGGAGTTCCATGGAAATTTCTACGCCAGATCCTTTTTTAGCTACTCATCACATGGGTTGATCAAACAACCATTTTGAATATAAATAGGTTGAAATAATGGTACATCTAACCGGTGTTTCCAAAGTGGAAAAAGTGAAAAATAAACTGATCAAAGTAAATTTCATCTCAAAATTTCAATACCTAAAGTGGATTGAAAAAAATTTCATCATTAAGAAAAATAATTATAAAATCAAAGTTTGGTTTCATTTTATAAATTTTTACAATCATTTTGTAGAGGGTTATTTCCTAGTCCTGATCATATAATTGTTAATCAATACAATGGATAGTTTCAAATAAATCTAAATTATGGACTAGTATTCTAGTTATAACCAAATTGAAATGAATCCTAAAAATTATCATTCCAAAACCATTATGTTACTCTAAGGGGAACACTATTACCATGTAATGCACTTTGGTTTAAAGAATACGAGCACTATACACCAATGATCCGTTAACCGTATTTGCAAGTACTTTTTGGGAAAACTATATAGTTATACATAGATAATTTTCCCATAAAATATTAATAATTTTAGGATCACCTTTGGAATATTGAGTGAGGTTTTTAGAAAATTTTGTCAACATAACATGAAGATAAACCCACTAAAATGTGATTTTTGGGTAACATTTTGAAAATTCTTCAGAATCATGGTTTTCTGTTATGAAATTGAGGTAGGCCCTAAAATATAAAAGAAAACTAAATATTTCACCCCTATAAAACTTCAGCAATTGAGAGGACTGTACAGATGCCTTGCATACATTAGGTGTTTTATAGACAAACTCACTAGAAAGTGTTTTACATTTAAAAATTTATGAAGGAAAATGGAACCTATACCTAGAATGAGTATTTCCATAGATACATTGATGATCTCAAATAGTACCATCTTCCCCCACTAGTCTTGAAGACACGCATATAAGGAATTACAAACATCCTTTATCATGGTGTTCCCTAAATGATTAGAAGAATGATATTGGAATGTATAATAGTCTATGTAATCTCATTTAGATAATTTTTTATGTTGATATTTGATACTCTAATATTGAGATGAATTTTATTATATATTTTTTATGGTTCATAATATGAGACATTTTTTATAACACCATGAGGTCAACCTAGTATCTCATTTCGATCTAATTAAACATTTCCCCATCCATATAATGATAACTGGGTTTGTATCATGATGGGTAGTCCATATATAACAATTTTATATTCAATTCGTGCCTCAAAAGGTTATTAATGGTTAGAAATTAATAAATAGACTTATGGCACACTCTCTCTTAGAGTTGTTTTTATTGAAAAAAAACTCCCAGAAGAATAATTATTTTTCATCCATTAGACCTCCCATTCATTGGATATGAAATTCAATGGTGCCACTAAGATATCAATAAGTAAAAGGATGGAAAATCCAATGCTCAGTAGGGTTGTCTTGCACATTATGTTCAAATCTCTACAAAAAAAATTCTGGTATTTTATATTATCTTAGTGATATACCAATAACCATAAAGAATACTAATCCCTAATTAAAAACATAGAACTAATCCCATAAATACCAGTTACCTAATTAAACATTATGGGTTTTTTTGAGTTCATGATCAATAAAATAAATTATTATTATGTGTGGGTTTCATCCACTCCACCTAGGGTTTCCAACTTTACATTAGGCTCTCTCTCCCTTCCCAACTCCCCTCTCTGCCTCTTCCTCCAGCAACTCTGCCACCGGCTGCTCTGCCTCTGGGTGATCCACCTTGGGCACCTCCAACTCTAGATCCTCCATGCTCGATATCCCTCTCATTCCCACCTCTTCTTTTAATACTAACATTATACACTAGGGTTACAAAAAAATCATTTTAACCTTATCTCCTCAATTCTTTCAATTCTTTTCCCACAATAACCTCCACTCATGATCCCGAATTCTACCATTCAATTCCTACTCATTTCTCTTCCTTCATAAAACTATCGGCGCATCCCACATTGAGTCGCTTTATATTTCACCCTTAGTGTATCCATTCATGACTATAAACCTTCTCAGAAAGGTAATAAATTGAGCCTATTTATGATATGCATCATCCCACTAATGTTTTCACCATTTCTCCAATGTTTGTGTCCATTCATAAATAGTAACCTACATAGCACTGTAATCTGCAGGAAAATTTAAATCGTATGAAAATACTTGACCAAACCCACATATTCATCCATTACCACATTACAGCCTCCCCCTAATCAGATTCATACCCAGACTAGGATGTCTCAGCGTTGAATGGTTGTCTCTACCCCCAGATCTGAAAATTCATATAGTTTATAGCTCAAAATCTCTCTTTGAATTCCATCATCCAGCCAAAATACATGGGAAAAATAAATTTTAAAGGTAGTTCATCAATTTTTTCTATAAATTTTAATATTTATGATTTTAAAATTCATGATTTATTGTAAGAGGTGTATGATTTTGGTTCCCCTCAAAAGACATGAATGGATCAAATGGAGATTTAAAAATAGAAATTAGTTTGTCTTGGGGGGAAACCCCCATAGAAGCAGAGACTAAAAAGGAGCATAGCTCGAGTTTTTATAAAGAAAAATAATTAATGTGAGTAAAATTCTCTTAAATAAGTATTTGTGGGGTAGTTTGGAGGGTGGAGTTATTGGAGATCTGAATGGAAAGGAGATGAATGGTGGTAGCCAGAAGGTAAACCATTGAAGGTCAGTGAAGGCTATTTTAGAAATGGAATACTATATGTGATTCATTTTTTGAGTCCCACTCCCTCTCCATGGGACCTTTACTTTAGTGAGGAAAAACCTGGGAAAATTCTGATTGGAAAGGGGTAAAAAAATCGTGGAAAGAAAGGTGGTAGTGGTCACCACAAGCATTTATAATCTAAGAATCACTGAATCAATGGAATGGCATCTTATGTTCCATGGATATTTGTGTTAATGGTGATAAATGACTATTGAATTATAATGTTTATCTTTTATAAAATTAGAAAGATATGACGCTTCATAGAAATTGAAATGAACTTTGAATTCTTTAATGAATCTTGTCATTATATTATTACATTATCATAGACTTAGAGTGGAAGTATTTTTTCACCACGGATAACATGTCTTAAAACAATCCATCTGACAAAAGTTAATGGTTGGCTTGAATAAAATATATTATTATGGATTGTTTTAAAAAAATGGTTATTATTCCATCAAGAAGGAATATTTGATTTCCTTCCTTGGTGATATAATAGTATATTGTTTATTTCTCCTCATAGTCAACATTTTCTCGCATTCTACATTCATAGAACACCTAAGTGGATTCATGAGATAATGAAACTATAACTTTGGTTGATCTTGATCTGGATGATATGGTAATTTTTATCAAACATCATTGGGTGATTTTAGTGACAAGAACTTATCACACGTAGATATTACATAATAATTAATGAATATTCGTTATGTAACATAACAATACATGCTATAAACATTTAGGTATGGTGACTCTGGAAACTTGGAAACATACACAATATGTCAATAATTGGGCTACGTTATCTATCAATAAGTTTTTTTTATAACTATAACCCTTATTAGACTTATAAAATATAATACCTTTCATCATAACCTATGGAAACGAAACATAATAAAGGGTGATATCAGACTCTTAATAAGAGTAAATAAGGGATATATCAATATTTCATGAGTACAAGGGTATTATAATATAATAATAACATTTCAAACCCAAAACCTATATATCATAGATCATAAAATTGATTCATGGAATAAATCTTTCTAGTTCATAAGACATTGATCATAATGCAATCAAATAACATGATCCATGAGAATATAACATAGGAATATGGCATAGATTCAGTGCATACACATTTGAATATAAATTCACATCCTTGATATTTAAGTATTAATTCAGAAAATATCATTGTGGAATGGGTTTACTCCACAAACCATTTAAGTAGTCAAGCTTTACTCTTAACAAAATCATATTGGACAAAGTCCCTTACTGAATTGGGTTCATTGATCATTCCATTCTTATTTATCTCATGAGATATCAATATTCACCCAATAAATTATAGGGTAATATAGGTCCCACCCATTACATAATCCATACATTCTTGTGATATAAGATGAAATAACTTCCAACGTATTAGAAACCATTGAAAAAAATGGGATTCATATCATATTTTTCATATTAGAACACTTGACAAGATATTGTCGTCATCAATATTTCAAAATATCATAACAAATGAAAAAGAAATGTGTTTGATATACATATTTTCGTCATAAACATAAACCATGCAAAGGAAGAATAAATATGGTTTCATAGGATTGTATCCATAGTAAACCTTATATAACATAAATGAATCTTATCTTAAATAGAAATTTATTTTGAAAGATCGATTGGAACATTTCTGGTGGAAAATAACCATTTCACATTAAAATTTACCTTTTAAAAACTAAAATTTCACAAAACATTATGAAAATAATTTTCTTTGAAAATTAGATTTGAAACGTAAAAATTAAGATTAAAAACATCGAGTGATCATGATTATGGGAAATTCATTTCATGTCGTACTCATTAAAACAAATATTGTTTTCTCATTTTTGATAAAATAAAAACATGAATTATTGGGAAAATAACATGAAGATTTATTTTAAAACATTTTGTAAAAAGTAAAAAAATGATGAAAATGACTATAAAAAATAAAATAGTAACTTTAAATAATTATTGAAAACATTTTTAGAAATAAAAAACATGAAAGAAATTGGGTTTTTGATAGAAGAGTGAAATAAATTAGTTTTTCTTTAAAAACATTATTTCATAATCATGGGTATATAAAGAGAGGATAATAAAAGAAAATTTTATTCTAAAGGAATTACCATAGGATCACAAAATTATTGTGTTTCTTTAGATATTGTTCATAATATTTCATAGTCATTAACTTAATGATAAACAACCATGATTAACAATGATATTATAATATAAAACTATTAGTAGTTTGGTATTTGTGAATTGTAAGCCTTGTGAAAGAATCAAATTAAATGAAACGTAAAATATCATGATAATAAATAATATAATGGTATTAAATTTTAAATGGGATGTATATAAACATCATAAAATAATATAGCTCCACAACATAACATATCTCCCATAGAAGACAATTTAAGGGAAAAAATCTCTTATTATAAGTCTCAACATCCATAGTACATGTTTGAACATCCTTTATAATAAATATAAATTTATTATAAATATATTCTTTAAATATACTTATATATATCATACCATATATGATCTTCTAATAAACATTGATTTTTTATTTATTAAAGATATCTTATTAGAATTAGGTTTCAAGAAATAACTACATTATTTTTCATGTAGGTTTTGGTTTAGTATCTTCCATCCTTTAGTTTTTATTATTGTTAAATTATCTCAAAAAATATATCCATTGTATATATAATATATATTAATTATATATGTATTTAAATTATTCCATTAAAGTTAGATATAGAAATGAAATACATCATTCATTGAGATGGTAGGTCATACGTTTGCATGAACATTGTTTCGACTTCCTCAATAGATGAAAAGAAATGAAGTTTTTCCAAAATTATATTTATTTCATATATATCACATATATTCATTAAATTTACCATTATTTCCTTCCATGTAAATCATAATTGAAAAATGAATAACATCGCTTCGTGAGGCGGTAGTTCTCCATACGCACAAGCGACGACATCATATTCCCAATTAATGAAAAGTAAGAAGGTATATATGATATTATAACTCAAAAATTATAATAATATCATAAATATAATACATATAAACATTTAATGATTCATTATATCCATCCTTTATAGGTGGGTATTGAAAACAAAAAACATTAGTTCATGAGGCAGTAGTTTATTGTACACATGATCGATGGTTTCCTTTCCCATTGGAAAGAAGAGGGGATATATGCAGGTCATGAAATTAATATAAAAAAATCTATGTATATGGTAGATAATAATTTTATTATATTATAATATTTTAATAATATTTTAAGGAGGTACATGATTAAATAATACACAATATATGTCTAATAATTTTAACTCTTCTTTAGAGAACCTCATCAGGTTTACACTTAAATTATTCATAGGAGGGCTTCCTAAAAAATAAGGACTCTAGTATGTGTAGAGGGAATTAATGAATATTTTGGGTATTTATTTGACAAAAAAAGTGACTTTTGATGTTTTTAGAGGATAAGATATGGGTGGCATTTTATAAGTTGGGGGGGGGACACACATGGAATTTTTGAAAAGAATAAAGTGTACCCATATTTTCACATGAAAAAAGTCTCCAAAATGGTTCATTATATAAATTTAAAGGTTATAAGGTAAAATTATGCTCATCCAATGGGTTTTTTACAAGCTTATAGGAAATTTTAACCCTTATCTTTTTAGTTTAATCCCTCAAGAAACCCATTTTAACTTTAAATGCAAAAATTAATTTTTACTATTTTTACTATTCAATGTGGTAAAAATTCAAGTTGATCTTATTATAGAATATTAATTATGATAATATCAAATATATAATCCATTTTTTCAAAATTTATTCATATAATTGATAAAAATTTATTTAAAATTAAACACACAGATGCGATGAAAAAACGGATTTCTAAAGAGAAATTTTTCAAAGGTTTCAAAACATTTTATATCAAAATTAAATATAAAATTGATTCCAATGAAATAATATGGAATAATTATAATATAATAGATATAATTATACTTTTAAATCCATTTTATAATAAAATGGTACCATATAAATTTATTAAATGAAAATTCAATTTTAAATAAAAACCAATATATTATATTATTCATCGAAAATTCTATCTTTTTGGAAAATTACAAGAAAATAAATCATAGAAAATTTAAACATATAAATTTATAATATTAAGTTTATTTTTTAAAATAACTTTTATAAAAATGAAAATAATTACTATTATTATTTTTTACAAAATTAAATAAAAACTTTTTTGAGAAAATAGTATTTTCAAGTCATATAAATACATTACTAAAAATTATGTAATTATTATGAATATTTGTTATTTAAATAAAAAATGTATAAATAATATTTTAAAATTTTTTATTAATATAAATACTAATATTTTTAATAGCTAATTTATAGTGGTCTTGTTTAAATATTAATTTTAATAATATATTACAGATTGTTAAAAACGTAGTGTTGTGTGTAACGTAAGTTATCAACGAAATTAAATTTATTCAAAATAATATATTTCATAAAATCGTAGTTTCTTAAATTCTACCAAGATTTAAATGAATTTATCCATCAAAACTACATCACTTTGGTAGAAGGAATTGGGGATATTTCTACCTCATTATATTCTCAGGTTCCTACATAGGTTGCTCACACCTATGGTTTTTTAAGAAATCTATGACCAAGTGAGTGGTCTTATTTTCTAGAGATTTATTTTCATGATCCAAATTATCCACCAGTTATTCCTAATGAGAAATATCATTATCCATTAGTATTACCACTATGTTTAGTATATGTTAAGGATCAGGTTTGTACTTGATCAAGAGATATGAATAGAACACATCATGCACTTGAGAGAGATTCTATGGAAGTCCCAATTGATAAGCTACCATCTCGATAGGATTAAGAATTTCAAACGGAAGGATATACCTAGTTATTAGTTTCCCATTATTCTTGAATATCATAACCTTCGACTGTAGATAAATTCTTAGAAACTCTTTTTCACCAACTTCTAATTCCAGATCATGTCGACGATTGTCAACATAACTTTTATACTGACTTTTTTTGTCCTAAGGTGTTGTTGAATAGCTCTAACCTTCTTTGAAATTTATGCACCTATCACAGGTCCCAATTTTGTTGTTTCTCAAAATGTATTCTAGTATGTTGGAGTTATACACTTATTTCTATTCAGGGCTTCATAAGGATCCATCTGAATGCTTTAGTGAAAACTATAATTGTAAAAAAACTTGACTAGAGAAAGGTGTTGATCCCAACAAGCATTAAATCCATAAAGTAAGATCACATCATATACTATTGGATTACAATGGTTCTCTCATACTTTCCATATTTCAAAGTATTATACATTGTAATGAAGAACAATTTCATATCAAGAGATTGTTAAAGACTTCACTAGAACTTTGAGATAATCGTTGGATACTGATTAGATAAAATTGAATGTTGTACTCCATTAAACCTTTACACTTCAGTAATGTATGTTGTGGAAATATTATCTAGAGATAAATATTCTATTATAGTGATGAAGTGTGTTAACTTGGTAAGGTGATTGAATAAAACAAATATAGCATTATGGCGTTTAGATGTTTTGGGGAGCCCAATGAAAAAATCCATTATGATTTTTTCTCAACTTATTTCTAGTCTGGGTAATGGATATAACACCTCCATAAAATTTTGTCACTCATTTTTAACTTCATAACATACAAATATGTGGGAAAAAAAACTATGCAATATCCCTATTCATTCTATCCCACCATAAAAACTCATTCATATCTCTATACATCTCTGTACTTCCCAGATGAATAGAGAATAAAGAACTATGATATTCCTCTAACATCTCTTTCATCAAATATATAAGGTTCAAATCACATACACGATTCATAAACCTTGTCATTCAATCATGATAAAGGTTAAAATTGGGAATATTTTCACCTTTTTGTAGCTCCATATCTTCCTTATGTGCCAATTTTTTCCTCACATGGATATATGATTGAACACTTATTTTAGAAAGATAAAATTTCTCCCCTTCGTTCAAGATTTCAATATCCATCCTTTAAAAATTCATAAATATTGGATCTTTTTTGATCCAAATTTTAGATAAGCTAGTATGATTTTATCAAATGAAATTATCATCTACCTAGTTCACTTTCCCAAGTTGGTAATGTGTTGAACAATTTTAATCTTTAATAATCTCTACACATTTTCTCAATTTATATTGAACTCCTTCTATGGGAATATATACTTTGAACATTTTTTATAAGTATATATATATCACACTTTTCTCTGTGAAGATAATTCCTCTATATTGTTCATAAAAAAATTTGATAACTACCTACAAATCATTATTTGGGTAATTTTTCTCATGATCCTTTAATTCTCATGAGTTTTAAGCTATAACCATGCCATTATGTATAAGAAAGAATCTTAATCCCGTAATTGAGGCATCACTATATATTAAAAACCCTTCTCTTCTATAGTGTAATGTAAGCATAGGTGAACTAACCAATATTCTCATGAATTCCTTGAAATTTCCCTCACATTTATCTATCTAGAGAAACAAGGCTTCCTTCTAAGTTAACTTGACACTACTATAGAAAAAACTATTAGAAGTTCTAGTAATAGAATTTATCAGTGCTGAAAAAAGTTATAACTAACAAATAGAGGTTAAAATCCAACCATTATCAGTGCTAGAAAAAAAGTGTTGATAAAGGGGGCCTTTATCCGTTCTTTTCTTTAGTGCTGATAAAGGCCCAATTTATCAGTCATTTTATTTAGCACTGATAAAGGAACCATTTATCAGTGCTTTTTTGAGTTCTAATAAAGGGTGCCTTAATCAGCGTATTTTTCTAGTAATGATAAAATTTTGAAAAAAAATATTTTTTATACTATTTCCCAGCAATTGATTCCCCCTTCTCAATTCTCCAATTACCCACCCCACACCCACCCCTTCCTTAGTGCACATGAACCCTGTTCCTTGGAAAAAGATAACTGATCACCCACTCATGAATGCTAGGATTGTGTCCCATGACCTCAATCTACAATGTGAACTTCTTTACCACTTCCCTAACTTGTTTTATTATATATTATGATATTTTTATTTATATATATATAATATTTGTTCGTGTGAGGGTGAATGTGTGTATGATATATATATATATATATATATATATATATTACATATATATATTCACTTTAATATATTATAATATGAATATAAATTTATATCTGTCTATCAAAACACATGCATATGTATATGCATGCATTATATCTATATATATATCTCTCTCTATGTGTGTGTGTGTGTGTCTATGTGTGTGTGTGTATGTATATATAAATTAATATAGTTTTACTAAAAATTTATTTATATACTATATTTATTGATAATGATAAATTTATATAAAAATAAATTTATATATGATCTATACACACAGTATAGACACACACACATACATGCATATTTACACACACAAGTACACATTTCATTTCTCACATACTCACCAAAATATTTACATATATATATGTATTTTTTAACATATATTAGAATATGTACATAAATATATATTTCTTTATTGACACACACATGTTTATATATAAATAATAATTGTATACATATATATACACATATTAATGAATTTTTATAAGGTAAATAAAATGGATAATTATTTAGTATAAATGAAATTAATAATAAATATTTTTTCAATGTGGGTTATACATTTAAAAATATATTTTTATGTAAATATGTATTTATACATTTAAATTTAGTATATGTAAATATTAAAAAATATGCATTTATTTATTTATTAATGAAACTACTATATAAAAAATAAGAGAAATCCAAACCCTAATATCAATATGAACATAAGCTCTATGAATACATTTAGTCTCTACAGAAAATTGACAAGAATTCTCACTTAAAAAAAGTTGAAGTACTATAATATTAAAACATCAGTATCACAGCCAGATCTTGCTTTAAGTCATGTTTCAAATTTTTTATTTTCATCTTATATTTTTTATCTGCTTTTCATTA
Organism: Viscum album; assembly: GCA_963277665.1. Taxonomy (NCBI): domain Eukaryota; kingdom Viridiplantae; phylum Streptophyta; class Magnoliopsida; order Santalales; family Viscaceae; genus Viscum; species Viscum album. The sequence goes on from OY728133.1 coordinate 499,921,371, forward strand.
TTATTATTATTTTGATATGAAATACAGGCCTAGGCCGACTGAAGTTTTTTCTCTGATAAATGAGCTGTTTGGCCTCAACAACATTTCAGTGCGCTGCTGTCGGAGACGTCCGGCTTCGCCTAGGTCACCGCGTGGCCTTGCTTGGTTCCCCGCTTGCCTTCTTAGGTGAAACTAAATAAATAAAAGGAATTGATAATAAATAAATAAAATTAAATGATTGGTAAAATAAAAATAAAATATAAATAATAAAAATGTGATAAAATTTAATGAATTTTTGTTTTAATGATTACAATATGTATATTTTTATTATTTGTGGATATTATTATTATAATTATTATTAATACATCAATTTAGTTTTTAAGATTAAATTACTAAATTATTATCTTTTCATAATTAATATTTTAAGTATGTTATTTTTTTATTGTTAACATTATGTTAGATTATGTTTTTTAGGGTTTTTAATCCTTTTCCGCCTATTTTTATTTTCCTTTTCTTTTATTTTTATTTTTATTCCATCTCTCCATCACTATCTCTCCATTAATTTTCACCACAATGCCCTTTCCCCAAACCCTATGACTCATCTCCATCATTGCACCTCCTGTCCAGCCACCTTGTGTCGCCAGCATCCCTCCCGGCCGAGCCTCCTGTCTGGCGACCTCCCTCTCGGTCGCGCCTCTTATCCGGCATCCTTTCTCCCGGTCGTGCCTTCTGTCCGGCGACCTCCCTCCCGGTTGCGCCTCTGTCTGGCGACCACCCTCCTAGCAGACCTCCCCCACAGCCCGTCACACCCCCTCTCTCCATGGAACCCCGTCGGACCCCCCCTCCTATTTTCGGCTTTCGACGGGCCAGCCCGCATCGCCCGCCCCGCACCCCATGGTCGACAGCCCCTACTTCTTCTCGGCCAGCACCACCCTTTGACAAACCCGATGCCCCTTGATCATGCCCCATTTGCCCACCTCGGTTAGCCGGCCAGCTCGCGCCGCACCCCCCATGGCAAACGGCCTCCCATCTTTGTCTGGAAAAAATTCTGGATGATACCCCTTCGCGCCGCCGGACAACCTCCCCCACCCCTTCGCGCTGCGGTTCAGCCTCCCCGCACATCCTCGCGTGACTTAGGTAGCCTCCGTAGACCTCCAGCCGACCTCCTGCACCCCCTCTGTAAGTGTGTTTTCCTTGTTTTCTTATTGTTTAATCATGGTTGAGTGCGGTTATAGTTTTGATTTTAGTTTTGGTCAATTTTGTTATAATTGGTCCTATGCATTTTTTTATTAGGTTTTTTTGGACTTTGTTTGAGTTGTGATTGGTTGGCGACGATCGTTGCGCACCATAGTTGTGAAGTCTTCTATGGCAAGGTAGGTGGTTCCGCATTTAAACATTATTTAATGAATTAATTTTCTATCTTAATTAATTTATGATGTGCATTTATTGATTATTTTGGGTGGGAAATTGGTTTATTGATGTTTTTCATGTGTTAAAATTTGTTTGGTAATATTTATATATGGGTGGGTGTGTGCATTGGCTAAAATCTTATTTTTAGACAATTGTTAGTTCTTAATAGTGTGTGCAGTTAGCTTTTCATATGTGCAAGGTGAAAAGTTTGTGTTCTAGAGTTTATATAATGTTGCGTTTGCTTATGTGAAAATGTGCAAAGTGCGCAGTTTATGTTCTGGTGTAGCGTTCATATGCGTTTGTTCAAAAAGGGAATTTGAGTGCATATTTGGTATTTAGAGTCATGTTTTATCTTCTACTCTTCTTAATAAAATTTTAGTGTTTTTTTAATCGGTAAAATGTTCTTTTAACAGTGTGGTTTGGTTATTAATTGATGTAAGTGGTGCGGTTTGTGTTCTTGATGTGGCGTCGGGTGTGTTTGCTCATGAAAGAGGTTTGGGATGCTTTTGTGTGTTAAAGCCGTGTTATGATTCTTTTTAAATAAATTTTTGACAAAAAATTTTATATGATTAAATAAAATTATTAACGATAAATATTTCATATGTTTTTAATAAACAATTATCAGCAATGTAGAAATGGTTTTAACTAAGTAGGGTAAAGTATTTTGTCATGTGTGCTTTGTCAAATTTCTTTATGTGTGTGTGGAAGTGTCGCGTTGATATTATCTTACAAACTATTTTTTTTATTTTTCTGATTTTGACATGAAATGTGAAATTGGAACAATATGAGCACAAAAAGGGGAAGCCTGGGTACTAGGTGAGTGGACTAGACTAGCGTGATAGTGATACGGGAGTGGCTCCGGCCCAGTTTCACTTAGATGGATTGACGCTTACAACACTAACTAAACATTGGATGATGATGGGAGACCACTAGGTTATGGATGTGTTTCCATGTCTAGTGGATCATGCATGAGAATGTATTTTTTGGTGATTCCTATACTGTTCACCGAGACACGAGGTTCTAGGGTCCCATTATTTTTTTAGTACCTTTAGGGCCTCTACCACTTTTGCTGCTCCTGGACTACTATACACCCACCATCAATATATGGTGAAGCTTTTGGTTTTTCTTGTAAAGGTTTGGGTTTTTCTTTTAAGTGAGGGCATTTTTTTATGTTGTTTCCCTTAAAAGTGTTTTCTTTATAGAAACTGTTTCATTAAAGTTGTTTAAGCTTTGGTGTCCTTTCATTTATTTAGACTGCAAATGTATTTTTCATTTAATGTTTACACGTGGAACCTTTTTATTGGGTGACATCCTACTAGGCTTTTGGCTCACACCCTACATACACAGTTGGGTGTATGTAGACTTTGTTTCTTGTGTATTCCAGGTTATGACATTGTGCTCAGTGATGGTGGTTCTGGCCGTTGATGGTCTTCTCGTGCAGGTTGGTATTATGGCGTGTGGATGTTGCGCCTCACTTTTCCGGGAGGTTTGAGTAAGAGTTTTAGTTTCCGCTGTCGTATTTTACTTCTAGTTATTGGTTTGAGTTCTAGATTTTAAACATGTTCATAGTTTAAAGGAGTGTTTGGTTGCCTATTACTAGTTTCAGTTTATTTATTTGGCTGGTGGTTTTCTATCTTTTATTTCGGGTAATTCATTCTCATGCAATGTTTAATACCGTGGAACTTGTGCCAATATATGGGGATCAGGAACGTCCTTCAGGCCATGTTGCGAACTGGGTCGGGCACCGGGTCGGATGGCAACCCTTCCTGGTTTGTGAAAAAATGCTATCAGAGGAGTATTTTTGCTCTCTTGGGTCATGTTCTTTCGGGATAGAGTCATAGTAGACTTGATTTAAGGTTTTCGGGACTCGACGTTCAAGCTATGAGTAAGGTGCCTGGCCAGCACACATCGTGGCAGGACTCAAGTTACCAATGTATGATAATTTTTGTCTACGTTTTTGGTACTTGCGGTTAATCTTGTCTAAGGGAAATAAAAAGGGAGTAGGTTCTGTGGTCTTAGTGAGCTCGCAGGGTTTGGAAAGCCTTGTAGAGCTAGGGACACTGTCCTAGAATACCCTCAGTGCCAGTGCCATGATTGGCATATGGCCGCCAACTGTATGTTCCATTCACCCGCTGACACTAGTTTTATTTTGCACCGTTCCTCGTTTCTTTGTTTTGGAATTGTGGACATTTGGATTTTAAGTAAAAAATTATTTGGTCTTGGAAAATGTTTCGGACAATGTTTTGAAATAAAGCACTTTAAAAAGAAAATGAGGTGTGAGGTTTCAAAAGTGTGGTTTGGATGTTTTGGTTTTAAAAAAAGGAAAGGTTTGGTTTTGATCCTTGGTGTTCTTATAGAGACCCGTAGCTTGACGTACATTGACATTACATTACATTTGCGGAATACTTAGTACATAACAAAAACACACACACAAGGATCGTAATAGTTTAGTGTCTTTGGAAACTCGGAACGTAATCTTCTAATCGTGGTGAAAGATCTTCAACATCTCCTATAAAGATCTTCCCTTTTTTTTACCTAAAACCTTTCTTTATATCCTGGGGAAAAGAAAACATAAAAGGGTGAGCTCAAATGCTCAGTAAGGGTAAACAAAAGAAATATCAATCACATCGTATTCATAAGAACATAACATTTTGGAAATCTTAACCTGCAAAAGAGAGCATAATTTCATAACATGGGATAAATCATGGCAGTGAAATGTAATCACAATAATCATAACATAAAGCATGAAACTTTCTGGCATTCACACATAATCATAGAGAATCATTTCTTGTTAGTCAAGACTCATTGCCAAGACTATCTTAGTGGACAAAGTCCCTTTCTGAATCGAGTAACCCTCGTTTCAGTCCTGTTTCACTGAACTGGTATAACCTACCGTTCCAGCCCTATCTATCTCATGAGATATAAAATCTTTACCCAATGCATTGGAGAGAGATATAGGCCCCATCCATCTCATAATGATACCATTCTTATGTGTGCCACAAAATCATAAATCATACATCATTGCATAACCCATGTAACAAAAATGGGATTCTTGAAACATCATGACATCATAAAACAAATCATATAAGGTAAATGACTTCATAAAAATAATTTCCTCAAAACATAATCAAATAAATGTAATAATAGGGATAAAAACAGAACCCTATATTATCTTAGATGGAAAATAATTTTGATAAAACATTTGAACTCCATTCTTGAGGAAAATATTCTTTCTACTTCAAAAACACTTTTCTTTTCTTAACATGTCATACAATTATAAACTAAAAGAAGTTGATTAAAAATAAACTTGAAAACTTATAAAGGAAGATTCTTGGAAATAATGTTTTAAAAATCCATTCTTTCCGTATAAGTTAAAAAAAACATTCTTCGTACTTTTGTCGGAAAAGTCAAAAAGTACCTCGTACGAAAAACGACAAAAGATTCCTTTCATACATATTACTAAAAACTCACTGAAGGGTAAAAATGGATTTAAACAATTGTAGGTGGATGGAAATAATATTAAATATTGATGAAACATGGATGTGGATGATAAAATACACCCCAGTAAATACTTACGAATAAACAATCTCGGATAAAAATGAGATTGTGATATTTCCCTTACCTTAGGTCCGACTTGCTTTGTAAGTGTCCGAACCTCCTGTATAATGATTTAAGTCATGTTATTGACTTATTACAGAATCATATTCATTGTTATTATATCATATATGGTCCACTTATGACTTTATATTACCCGTTCTTTTGTAAATTCATGTTAAAGTAGCGTTTTGGGAAAAATCGTCTCATTTGTCGTTCGTGTTTTTAACTTGTAATTATTCATATGATTACATAGATCATGATTACATAATTCCAGAATATAAAACATGATTTATATATATATATTCAGAATATACATATATAATAAATCAGTAAATGGAAAGAAATACACCATTCATGGAGACGGTAGTCCGTACGTACGCATGAACGCTGTTTTCGTTTCCTTATTGAATTGAATGGAATTAAGTAGATGACATACATATAAATATAGATAATTCCAGTATCATTATTAGGTCATATATTTCATTAGTACTTGTTATTTATACTTTATAATCATTCATGAATGGTTAATCATTGAGAATGAATCTCATCGCGTCGTGGAGACGGTAGTCCGTACGTACGCACGAGCGATGATATCGTTCCCATGGTTGTGGAATTGTGTTGAAGTGTATGTATACTATTTCAGTATCAATATAGATTTATAATAATCATATATAGTTACTCATTACACCTTTATACCCATCCAATTAAGGTGGTGGCGGAAAATAGATTACACCACGGCGTGGAGACGGAATTCCGTACGTACGCACGCGCGGTGATTTCCTTTTTCCGTAGGATGGATAGAACGTTAATTAGAGTTGTTTCATATTTATAATAACATATCAGTATGTAAGAAATACTGATGTTTTTACTTTATCATGAAACAACTAAAGAAGAAGAAGTTGAAGAAGAAAGAAATTGAAAAAGATCGGTAATGGATATTACCTCTTTTTGACGCGCCTTTTCTTAGCCTCCACTTAAAGAACTAAGTATGGTCTTTGAAGAAGACCAGAACCTCTAGGATGATACTAGGGAAGTGGAGAAGGGATTTTTGCAGGGGTTGGCCGAGGTTGAAGGCTCAATGTCGTGTGAGGAAGAGAGGGAGGAGGTGCCCTTTTATAAGGGAGGAGAGGGGCACCTTAGGAATATCTCAAAATATTATTTTATATTAAAGTCAAAATCGGTTTATAATGGTTCCAAAGGGTCTTATTTAGAAGCTAAAGTGGGGATGGGTCTAAATCCTATCAACCAATAGGATTTATACAAGTTTATGTTATTATTTTAACCTTATCAATTAGATTTAACTCTAAGTAAATAATTTAACTTTTACCGTGTCTTTTTGTTTTCTTACACTATATGGTTAATAAACATACTATATCAAGACAAAAGATCCCCAAGTTGTTTATTATTAATATATATAATTATATCTAAGTCATTTGGCCGAACCTTAGATTTTTAGTAATAAAATAGCAATTAATAATATAATATTTGTTTTAAAAACTATTTTATGTCAATTTTGACACTATTTGGTACATGATTTTTATGAAATTCATAACAGAATGATACGTTCGAACCATGTTACTTACATCAACAATAACATGTCATATTATCCTATAAAATTAGTTTAAGTCATAAAAAGTCTCAAATTACATTTATTTGGGAATTTATAACATCAATTATGTCAATATTTCATTAATAAGACAATTACTGCATCATCTTTCTGTCATAATAAAAGATAATTATTTAATCCCTAAAAATTATAAATAAATTCCTATGATGTAGATAATTGTATTAGCTTTCTGGAGACTATTCATTTTCGAAGTTTCATGAAGTTTATCACTAGATTAAAATTATTATACTTATCAGATTTAAGAAAGTGACATGTTGTCACATTCTTTGGTTTTAATAATAATTAAATTATTTTCATTGACAAAATTTAATTAAATTAATCTAATCCTACCCTTAGGTGATATGGGTAGTTTTTGTTAGTCATCCAATAGGATTTTGACATTTGTTAGGGTAATTTTAAATTATTATATTTACCCTTAATTACCCGATTTAACTTTAACTACGGTAAATAAAATTTACCGTAGTTACTATTCATAATTCCCAAAAATAAAAAAGTATCATATTAACATAATTTGGACCCACTGATTCCAAATATGGAATCCATTTTTTAAAATTCAAAACACAGAAGTTGCAGAAATTAAATTAAAATTAATCCCGTTGTCGAATAAAAACGGGTTTTTTGTTTAAAACATTGCAAAATATTGAATTGATTTAACCTACGAATTCAAGGTAAAATCAATGCTAATGACATACATTATATTAAATGGTAAAAATATATTCTATTTATACTTTAAAACCATTCAATATTATAATCTAACCACATAAGATATTACGATGAAAAAAGTTGTTTTTAATTAAAATATAGCGTGTTTTTACTATTCATTAAAATGTGAAAGTTACCAGAATAATATGAAAAATTTATCCAAAGTAAATTTTTATTTCTTGATTCCAAAGAAGAATTTTATTTTGTTAAATTGAACTTATAAACATGTCAAAAACCATATTTAAAGTGGGTGCGCCATCAAAAGGCGGCAAAACTGCATTTTTTTAAAAATACTTATTTTACCCGAAAAATTTATTTTGTTCTTATACCATGTTCTAGAAATGTGTAAGATGAATAATAATGTTATAAAATTAAAAATTTAGTTAATACTATTCATAACGTCTAGTTCATGATAATATTATAATAATATAACATTGTTTATTAAAACTCGGTATTGCGTACAACACACGCTATCGAGGAAGGACGCGATTGCGTGTAATGCAAGCCAAGTCAGGGTTGCGTGTTGTGAAAGAATCCTTTGTTGTTTCGTATAACATAGTCCAACCATATTTCATTTATACATTTAATATATATATATATATATACTCAATGTTGCGTAGAATAACTATTATCAAAATTATGTGTAACACGGTCCAAGAATAGTGTTGCGTATACTGCAAGCTAATACGGTGTTGTGTATAGCGCAAGGTAATCTTGGTGTAGAATACAATATTATACATTAATGAAATTAAAATAATATTTTTCATAAAATCTCGGGGTGTTACATTCTACCCCCCTTAAAATGAATTTCGCCCTCGAAATTCATCGGGGTTATAAATGGTTTACTATTTGAAAGTTTCTTTGATAGAAACCCACATCGTAAAAAGGAATACCAAAACCAATATTTAAAAACAAAAGTATGAAACGTAACGGTTACCCAAATAAACTAATCACTCGGTTTCTACATAGGTGAAAATATGGATATGGAAGAGAAATCTAACCATCATGTTCTGATGGAGAGTGGTAGAGAACATGGCCATGGAAAAGCTAGCAATCACAAATCCATAAATTTGTGACGATCTAAGGTACCATCTGATTAATCAGATATAAGAGCACTAGGACAACATTTTTTTGTTTTCAAGATCGTTTCCCTAAAGTTGAATAATTTTAATTAGAATAAATACTTACTTTATTTTGGTACAATCTCATTGTTGTTCGTGCCTTGAACAATTTCTACTTCATCTCTTAAATAAATGATGTTGAATTTGTTATTCATGAAGTGTTAGCTGATCATGTGATAGAATGACGGGTCATTCCATCTATCTCAAACAAAAGGTTAGAAAAAATTATACATAAGTCATTCTATAGTGAGATTAATCATATATGGTTCCTAAAATGGACTTATACTTCATATATCATACTGCTTAATATAATAAAACTAGTTTCTACTAAACAGGGACCTCCTGTAGGCCAGTAGTAGGCGATAAAGGCCAGTCGCACTTTGGTTGTGGGTTCGATTTCCACAGCCTTGTCCGACGCGATGGGCTGTCGCCTGTCCTGCAGGTTGTCCTTTTTCTAAAACTATATTACTATAACATCCCATCAATAATATCTAGAGAACTTCTATCCTTAAACAATACTAACTTATGTCCAACATAATCCATTCCAATCTTTAGGCTTATCCATAATACTGCAGTCCACTCCCATATATCATAAGATATGTTTTTTTTGTCACATTCCAAACATTCAACGTCCTTAATCATGTATTCTCTTGAATACCTTAGTGAAAACATGAATGCAATTAAAATTTAACACTTTCCACATACCAAAATCCTCAAAATTATATATACTCAAACCATGATATCACTTAGTCCTTATATCAATCATGAGCTCATGAATACTGTTAAACATTTCATTTTCTCATTTTCCCTTCATTATGCACATATCATCTTATTTTCAAAAATATCTCAATCACATTGAATACCACATTAGACCAATACATAAATATTCCAATACTCCATGATACAATATTATTTTGGAATCCCATTACATAAACACTTAATCATTCCACCACATTGTTGTCATATTCAACATCTCCAATAGTGATCGCATGTGACTTCCCTTTGTCCTTTGCCTTCGGTTGTTTCTCATGTTGATCATCACTAACCCTTGGATTAGGGAATTTATTAGCATAATGCCCCATTTCTTTTCACTTGAAGCACTGAAGTGTCGGTGGTGCGTTCTCTGCAGTGTTTTCTTTATTCACATCATTAGAAACCCTTTTTTCATTACTTCGACACTCAGCTGCTCGATGACCTTCTTTTCCACACTTAAAACATTTTCTAGTCCCTTTAAGACAATCTCCACCATGCTTCTTTCCACACTTTGTGCATAAGGAAACATTCATCTTCTTTTCACCATTATTTTGAGATTTCTCCTTGAACTCCATCTTTCGTTTCTTGTCAAAACCATGAGATGGATATGTAACACCAAATTCCATTTCTACCTTGATAGCACAACGCACAATTTCTTCATAGCAACTGAAGTCTCTTATAGCTAATGCCCTTCGAAGACTTGGTTTTAAGCCCCTGAAAAATCGATCAACTTTACTTTCAGGTTGGATGATAATGCCAGATGCATACATTGCAAGTCTTGTAAAATTCGCTTTGTATATACCAACAGATTCATCATCCTTTTGCTTTAGTTCAAGAAACTCCTTCTCCATCTTTGTTCGAAGAATATGAGGGAAGTACTTACTGAAAAACAAGTTCTTGAACTCGTCCCATTCCATGGACTCAATTTCATCTCTTGGCCTCGTATTCTTGATAAGATTCCACCATTGATCAGCTTCACCTTCCAAATGATATACTGCTAAGATGAATTTATCATGTTCAGAACATTGAAGAACTGAAAATATCTTTTCAGTGGTACTGATCTATTGTTCAGCAACAAGTGGATCGGAAGTCCCACTAAAAGAAGGTGGACGTTGCCTCATGAAGGACTCAATAGAATATTGTTCCCTTCTCTGCTCATTTGGATGTCCAGAATGATTCATAGCTTGTGTAAGTATAGCAATAAGATTTTGCACTCCATCTCCCATAACATTTGTTTGTTCAGGAGGGCAATCGTTGCATTGTCCATTGCATTGATCAACACGGTTCCTTCGGGTTCCAGCCATCGTCTAAAACCCAAAAAGAATAGTGTGAGAGGCAAAAATCAAGATAGGGAAAACAACATAATAAAGGGGAAGTACCTTCAATATCTAACATATTAGGTTTAATTCTATGATCATTAGTTTAATTCTAGTACTATAACCTATATGTATACTTAACCTTAGGGACATCCCTAGACATACCGTAGAAATATCTCTAGGGATCTCACTAAAGTTCTCGCATCCTAGTTTCCAAAGGTTGACTAAACCTTTCCTCTGATACCAACTTTAGAGACCCGTAGCTTGACGTACATTGAAATTACATTACATTTGCGGAATACTTAGTACATAACAAAAACACACACACAAGGATCGTAATAGTTTAGTGTCTTTGGAAACTCGGAACGTAATCTTCTAATCGCGGTGAAAGATCTTCAACATCTCCTATAAAGATCTTCCCTTTTTTTTACCTAAAACCTTTCTTTATATCCTGGGGAAAAGAAAACATAAAAGGGTGAGCTCAAATGCTCAGTAAGGGTAAACAAAAGAAATATCAATCACATCGTATTCATAAGAACAAAACATTTTGGAAATCTTAACCTGCAAAAGAGAGCATAATTTCATAACCTGGCATAAATCATGGTAGTGAAATGTAATCACAATAATCATAACTTAAAGCATTAAACTTTGTGGAATTCACACATAATCATAGAGAATCATTACTTATTAGTCAAGAATCATTGCCAAGACTATCTTAGTGGACAAAGTCCCTTTCTGAATTGAGTAACCCTCGTTTCAGTCCTGTTTCACTGAACCGGTATAACCTACCGTTCCAGCCCTGTCTATCTCATGAGATATAAAATCTTTACCCAATGCATTGGAGGGAGATATTGGTCCCACCCATCTCATAATGATACCATTATTATGTGTGCCACAAAATCATAAATCATACATCATTGCATAACCCATGTAACAAAAATGGGATTCTTGAAACATCATGACATCATAAAACAAATAATATAAGGTAAATGAATTCATAAAAATAATTTCCTCAAAACATAATCAAATAAATGTAATAATAGGGATAAAAACAGAACCATATATTATCTTAGATGGAAAATAATTTTGATAAAACATTTGAACTCCATTCTTGAGGAAAATATCCTTTCTACTTGAAAAACACTTTTCTTTTCTTAACATGTCATACAATTATAAACTAAAAGAAGTTGATTAAAAATAAACTTGAAAACTTATAAAGGAAGATTCATGGAAATAATGTTTTAAAAATCCATTCTTTCCGTATAAGTTAAAAAAACATTCTTCGTACTTTTGTCGGAAAAGTCAAAAAGTACCTCGTACGAAAAACGACAAAAGATTCCTTTCATACATATTACTAAAAACTCACCGAAGGGTAAAAATGGATTTAAAAAATTGTAGGTGGATGGAAATAATATTACATATTGATGAAACATGTATTTGGATGATAAAATAAACCCTAGTAAATACTTACGAATAAACAATCTCGGATAAAAATGAGATTGTGATATTTCCCTTACCTTAGGTCCGACTTGCTATGTAAGTGTCCAAACCTCCTTTATAATGATTTAAATCATGTTATTGACTTATTACATAATCATATTCATTGTTATTATATCATATATGGTCCACTTATGACTTTATATTACCCGTTCTTTTGTAAATTCATGTTAAAGTAGCGTTTTGGGTAAAATCGTCTCATTTGTCGTTCGTGTTTTTAACTTGTAATTATTCATATGATTACTTAGATCATGATTACTTAATTCCAGAATATAAAACATGATTTATATATATATATTCAGAATATAGATATATAATAAATCAGTAAATGGAAAGAAATACACCATTCATGGAGACGGTAGTCCGTACGTACGCATGAACGCTGTTTTTGTTTCCTTATTGAATTGAATGGAATTAAGTAGATGACATACATATAAATATAAATAATTAAAGTATCATTATTAGGTCATATATTTCATTAGTACTTATTATGTATACTTTATAATCATTCATGAATGGTTAATCATTGAGAATGAATCTCATCGTGTCGTGGAGACGGTAGTCCGTACGTACGCACGAGCGATGATATCGTTCCCATGGTCGTGGAATTGTGTTGAAGTGTATGTATACTATTTCAGTATCAATATCACTTTATAATAATCATATATAGTTACTCATTACACCTTTATACCCATCCAATTAAGGTGGTGGTGGAAAATAGATTATACCACGGCGTGGAGACGGTATTCCGTACGTACGCACGCGCGGTGATTTCCTTTTTCCGTAGGATGGATAGAAGGTTAATTAGAGTTGTTTCATATTTATAATATCATATCAGTATATAATAAATACTGATGTTATTACTTTATCATTAAACAACTAAAGAAGAAGAAGTTGAAGAAGAAAGAAATTGAAAAAGATCGGTAATGGATATTACCTCTTTTTGACGCTCCTTTTCTTAGCCTCCACTTAAAGAACTAAGGATGGTCTTTGAAGAAGACCAGAACATCTAGGATGATACTAGGGAAGTGGAGAAGGGATTCTGGCAGGGTTTGGCCGAGCTTGAAGGCTCAAAGTTGTGTGAGGAAGAGAGGGAGGAGCTGCCCTTTTATAAGGGAGGAGAGGGGCACCTTATAAATATCTCAAAATATTATTTTATATTAAAGTAAAAATCCGTTTATAATGGTTACAAAGGGTATTATTTCTAAGCTAAAGTGGGTATGGGTCGAAATCCTATCAACCAATAGGATTTAGACAAGTTTTGGTTATTATTTTAACCTTATCAATTAGATTTAACTCTAAGTAAATAATTTAACCTTTACCGTGTCTTTTTTTTTTCTTACACTATATGGTTAATAAACATACTATATCAAGACAAAAGAACCCCAAGTTGTTTATTAGTAATATATATAATCTTATCTAAGTCATTTGGCCGAACCTTAGATTTTTAGGAATAAAAAAACAATTAATAATATAATATTTGTTTTAAAAACTATTTTATGTCAATTTTGACACTATTTGGTACATGATTTTTATGAAATTCATAACAGAATGATAAGTTCGAACCAAGTTACTTAAATCACCAATAACATGTCATATTAACCTAGAAAATTAGTGTAAGTCATAAAAAGTCTCAAATTACATTTATTTGGGCATTTATAACATCAAATATGTCAATATTTCATTAATAAGAAAATTACTGCATCATCTTTCTGTCATAATAAATGATAATTATTTAATCCCTAAAAATTCTAAATAAATTCCTATGATGTATATAATTGTATTAGATTTCTGTAGACTATTCATGTTTGAAGTTCCATGAAGTTTATCACTAGATTAAAATTATTATACTTATAAGATTTAAGAAAGTGACATGTTGTCACATTCTTTGGTTTTAATAATAATTAAATTATTTTCATTGACAAAATTTAATTAAATTAATCTAATCAGACCCTTAGGTGATATTGGTAGTTTTTTTAGTCATCCAATAGGATTTTAACATTTTTTAGGGTAATTTTAAAATATTATATTTACCCTTAATTACCCGATTTACCTTTAACTATGGTAAATAAAATTTACCGTACTTAGTATTCATAATTCCCAAAAATAAAAAGTATCATATTAACATAATTTGGACCCACTGATTCCAAATATGGAATCCATTTTTTAAAATTCAAAACATAGAAGTTTCAGAAATTAAATTAAAATTAATCCCGTTGTCGAATAAAAACGGGTTTTTTGTTTAAATCATTGCAAAAGATTAAATTGATTTAACCTACGAATTCAAGGTAAAATCAATGCTAATGACATACATTATATTAAATGGTAAAAATATATTCTATTTATACTTTAAAACCATTAAATATTATAATTTAACCACGTAAGATATTACGATGAAAAAAGTTGTTTTTAATTAAAATATAGCGTGTTTTTACTATTCATTAAAATGTGAAAGTTACCAGAATAATATGAAAAATTTATCCAAAGTAAATTTTTATTTCTTGATTCCAAAGAAGAATTTTATTTTGTCAAATTGAACTTATAAACATGTCAAAAACCATATTTAAAGTGGGTGCGCCATCAAAAGGCGGCAAAACTGCATTTTTTGAAAAATACTTATTTTACCCGAAAAAATTATTTTGTTCTTATAAAATGTTCTAGAAATGTGTAAGATGAATAATAATGTTATAAAATTCAAAATTTAGTTAATAATATTCATAACAGCTAGTTCATGACAATATTATAATAATATAACATTGTTTATTAAAACCCGGTATTGCGTACAACACACGCTATCGAGGAAGGTCGCGATTACGTGTAATGCAAGCCAAGTCAGGGTTGCGTGTTGTGAAGGAATCCTTCGTTGTTTCATATAACAGAATCCAACCATGTTTCATTTATACATTTAATATATATATATATATATACTCAATGTTGCGTAGAATAACTATTATCAAAATTATGTGTAACACGGTTCAAGAATAGTGTTGCGTATACTGCAAGCTAATACGGTGTTGCAAATAGCGCAAGGAAATCTTGGTGTAGAATACAACATAAGTCATTAATGAAATTAAAATAATATTTTTCATAAAATATCGGGGTGTTACAGTTCTCTTGGGAAACCACATGCATGAGTGTATATGGAAAGAGAAAGGGTTAATGGCATGGGTGGATGAGTGCCTGGAAGGATATTAGGTGGATGCCAGTGTGGCATGAGAACATCCACTTTCTTGGCCCATGGGACACCATTGGTGTTTGTGCAACCCACCAGCTTTTCTTATTTTCAAAATGTTTTGTTAAGGGAAACAAAAATTGTTGTTTTAGTTACCATTGGTTGCGTGGTGTGTCCTTGTGTTTTGGAAATGTTTTGTGTTAGGCGTTTCGTGCCGAGGATCCTTTTTAACTGATTTGTGTCGTGATATTTAATTCTTATTTGTAAGTTGGTGTGCAAGTGTGTAGTTAGTTAATTCTTTTGAAAAGTGCTCAGGGAAGCCCTTGCAGTGGTTCCCCCTACATGTTTAGTGTTCACTTCCTGTATTTCTTGGCCATTGGACCGCTTTGATTAGGTCCACGGTTCCTCTTCTTGGCTAGTGTACACCCCAATAAAGAGTTAATGTGCGAATGACGTGCGGCCACCGATAGTTCCCCATTGTCCGACCCTCCAGTTGATCTAAATAAGAACACGCCCTTTTGAGAGATAGTGGTAATTATGTCCCTTGTATTTATTGGTTAAGAGGATCCTCTCGCTGTGGGATGACAGACACGAGAGGGGTTGAAGGGGGCTTCATTCTCCTTGAGTTGTCTTAGTTGTCAGGAATGATGTTTGACATCATTGCATCTGAAGGTTCCCCCTAGAAGTGGTGAAAGGAATTCCAGCGGCAAAGGATGAAGGCGGTTCAGAATTACAAGTATTGACCAATGTCTTGAAGGTCTTTGTAGTTCTTTCATCAGCTGCAAGGGCCATGTTCGGTGACGTCTTTTATTGTGAGTTCTCTCTGATAGTCAAGGGTGAAGTTTGACCTCGTTAATTTGAAAGTTCTGTTTGGAAATAGTGAAGGAGATTCTAGTGGGGAAAGGTGGAAGCATCTTAGAGTGGTCGGTGATGGCCACTATTCTAAATGACTTTTGGTCCTTCGTTGGTTTCGTTTAAGAAAGGGTCTACGTTAGGACGCTGGTGTGGCAGACCCAGTCACATGGGGATGCTACGGTCAATTACAAGAATCACGTGTTGTATAAGACTCAGTTTGAAGTCCCTCTCCATATAATGTTCCTCTTAACAGCAACGGTCATGTTCAAGAGACGATTTGTGGTGTCATGTTCTCATCCAGTGTGGAAAAGTGTGATGCGCATGAACCATTTCATCTCTTGTGTTGGTGAATGTTCCATGTATGATCATTTGGATGTCGTAATGTGTTGTGTTTTATAGTGTTGTCTCGGTTGCAGTGTGGTTGCGTGTGAAACCAAAAGAAGAAGCTCCATTTAGGAGTCTTCCATGCCTGACTGTGAGGCAGAAGATGCTTCAAACATCAGGGCTCTAGCCATAGGCCTCAGAGCGAAGCTCACGTGTTGTCAAGAACCTCGAGAGTGTATGGGACCCTAAATTTATTTCTGTTATCGATGTTCAAAGTAGAGACAATCTAAATTGTTTTTATGTTTGTTCCTCTCTTAATGAGCCGCATGGTTGCATAAGGTTTTCGTGACCATATGGAGGCGTGTTCGTCTCGTTGCCTTAATGTTTTGGGGGTTGCCTCCCACTGGATGAAATTTCTTTAGTGGTCCTTATGGGTGTCTGCTGGGTAAATCTGTGTCAAATTTGAATAATGTTCATCGAGGAATGTGGAAATGCTGGTTTTTCTTGGGTCATGCTTTTGACGCCCCAGTAGTGGGGTCCCTCCCACCCCGCCCCTTATGGTGGGGTTTATGGTCACCATCGAGAGTTTTTTTCAATGTTAGGTATCCTTTATTCATTCTAATGGAGGCGAGACCCACGATGGGTCTCGCACAATGGTCTCTGGAATAAATCGGTGTTCGCCTTTCTTTAATGGTAGGGAGTCTACTCGGACCTCCCCATTGTGGTTTTCTAGTCTCGTCTTGGGCGTTTGTAGGTTTCTAATGGTTGGGAGACCCACATTGGGTCTCGTACGAATGTCTCTAGAATGAATCGGTGATGTACTTTTCTTTAATGGTGGGGAGTTTTCTCGAACCTCCCCGTGTCGGTTTTCCAGTCTCGTTTAGAGCTTTAGTGAGTTCATAATGGTGGGGAGCCCCTCGGGCCTCCCCATGTTGATATTTTTCTTTTTTTTAATATGGCTTGGTGATAAATGGTAAGATTGTTCTGTGGACGTCGTTTGACCTTGTTTGTTCATTCTAGGCGAATGGTGTGGTTTCTGTTTAATAGTGCTTGAGGTGTTTCGGCTTGGGAAGTTGGTTTCCATGGGCGCGAGAGTTCCCTTCCTTGATCAGTCAACTAGAGGCATTCTAGTTCTTCGGGTCGGGTGACACATATTAGAAAGTCTTTATGTTAGTTTCTTGATGTTGTCTTTGAGTTACTTTCTCTGAGCACGATGCATTTTCCTCTCTTTGCTTGATGTTTGTGGGGATCCCCTTTGAACCTTAGGGGAGTAAGGATTTTTTTTTGCTATGGGGTTTTGATCTAGTTGTGGATTTCTGAGGATGGAATGTTTTCATGGTGGGGAGAATTTTCACACCCGGACCTTGCATTACGCCATGTTTCAAATTATTATTTTCATGTTATAATTTTTATCTGCTTCTGATTATTATTATTCTTTTGATATGAAATACGGGCCGAGGCCGACTGGCGTTTTTCTCTGATAAATGAGCGGTTTGGCCTCAACAACATTTCGGTGCGCCACTGTCAGAGACGTGTGGCCTCGCCTAGGTCACTGCGTGGCCTCGCTCGGTTCTCCACTCGCCTTCCCAGGTGAAACTAATTAAATAAAAGAAATTGATAATAAATAAATAAAATTAAATGAGTTGTAAAATAAAAATAAAATAAAAATTATAAAAATGTTATAAAATTTAATGAATTTTTGTCTTAATGTTAAGAATATGTATATTTTTATTATTTGAGGATATTATTATTATTATTATTATGATTATTAATAATTTAATTTAGTTTTTTATATTAAATTACAACATTATAACCTTTTCATTATTAATATTTTAAGTATGTTATTTTTTAATTATTAAAATTTTGTTAGTTTAAGCATTTTTTAGGGTTTTTAATCCTTTTCCCCCTATTTTTCTTTTCCTTTTCTTTATTTTTTATTTTTATTCCATCTCTCCCTCACTTTCTCTTCATTCCGTCACGCCGCAATTCCCCCCAAACCCTTTGACTCATCTCCTTTGTTGCACCTCCTAGACAGCCTCCTTGTGTCACCAGCATCTCTCCCGGCCACACCTCATGTCTGGCAACCTCCCTCCCGACCAAGCCTTCTGTCCGGCGACCTCCCTCCCGGCCACGCCTCATGTCCGGTGACCTCCCTCCCTTTGGTGCCTCTGTCTGGTGACCTCCCTCCCAGCCAACCTCCCCCTCAGCTCGTCGCACCCCCTCTCTCCATAGAACCCTGCCAGACCCCCCTCTTATATCTAGCATCCGACCGGCCAGCCCGCACCGGTTGCCCTGCACCCCATGGCTGACAGCCCCTTCTTCTTCTCGGCCAAAACCACCCTCCGATGAACCCGACTCCCCTTTCTTCTGCTGCGTTCGCCCACATCGGCTAGCTGGCTAGCTCGCGCCTCACTCCCCATAGCAACCGGCCTCCCTAATTTTTCTGGAAGAAATTCCTGCCAGCACCCCTTCACGCCGCCAGACAACCACCCCGCACCCCTTCGCGCTTCTGGACAGCCTCCCCGCACCTCCTCGCGTGACTCTGGCAACCTCCATCAACCTCTAGCCGACCACTCGCACCCCCTCTATAAGTGTGTTTTCCTTTGTTTGTTAATTTTTTAGTCGTGGTTGAGTGCGGTTAGAGTTTCTAATTGAGTTTGGTTCAATTTTGGTATAATTGGTCCGATGCGTTTTTTATTAGTTTGTTTTTGGACTTTGTTTGAGTAGTGGTTGGTGGGAGAAATCATTGCGCACTATGGTTTTGAAGTCTACTATGACAAGGTAGGTGGTTCCGCTTTTAAACATTATTTAATGAATTAATTTGCTAGCATAGTTGATGTATGATGTGCTTTGATTGATTATTTTGGGTGTGAAATTGGTTTGTTGGTGTCTTTTCATGCGTTAAAATTTGTTTGGTAATATGTTTATATGGGTGGGTGCGTTCATTGGATAAAATCTTATTTTTAGTCAATTGTTAGTGCTTTATAGTTTGTGTAGTTAGCTTTTTATATGTGCAAGGTGAAATGTTTGTGTTCTAGAGTTTATATAATGTTGTGTTTTCTTTTTTGAAAATGCGCAAAGTGCATAGTTTATGTTCTGGTGTAGTGTTCATATGCGTTTGTTCAAAAAGTGAATTTGAGTGCATCTTTGGTGTTTAGAGTCATGTTTTATCTTCTAGTCTTCTTAATATAATTTTGGCATTTTGTTTAATTGGTAAAAAATCTTTTAACAGTGCGGTTGGGTTATTAATTGATGAAAGTGGTACAGTTTGTGTTCTTGATGTGGCGTCCGGTGTGTTTGGTCATGAAAGAGGGTTGAGTTGATTTTGTGTGTTAAAGCCATGTTATGTGTCTTTTTAAAGAAATTTTTTACAAAGAATTTAATATGATTTAATAAAATTATTAACAATAAAAATTCTATATGTTTTTAATAAACAATTATCAGTAATGCAGAAATAGTTTTAACTGATTTGGGTAAAGTCTTTTGTTGTGCGTAATTTTTCAAATGGATTTCTGTGTGTGTGGAAGTGTTGCGTTGAGTATATGTTACACCCTGTTTGTTTTATTTGTCTGAGTTTGACATGAAATGTGAAATTGGAACAACATGAGAACAAAAAGGGGAAGCCTGGGTACTAGGTGGGTGGACTAGACTAGCGTGCTACTGATACTAGAGTGGCTCCAACGCAGTTTCACTTAGCTAGATTGATGCTTACAACACTAACAAAACATTGGATGATGATCGGAGACCACTAGGTTATGGATGTGTTGCCCTGTCTAGTGGCTAGTGCACAAGAACAAATTTTGTTGTGATTCCTATACTGTTCACCGAGATGTGAGGTTCTAGGGTCCCATTCTTTTTTAGTACCTTTAGGGCCTCTACCACTTTTGGTGCACCTGGACTAATATACACCCACCATCAGAATACAATGCTTCTTTTGGTATTTCTTGTAAATGTTTGAGTTTTTCTTTTAAGCAAGGGTTTTTTATTTTTATTTAAGTTGTTTCTTTTAAAAGTGTTTTCTTTATAGAAACGGTATCTTTAATGTTGGTTAAGATTTGATGTCCTTTCATTTATTTAGCCTGCAAATGTATTTGTCTTTTAATGTTTACACGTGGAACTTTTTTATTGGGTGACATCCTACTGGGATTTTGGATCACACCCAACATAAACAATTGGGTGTATGTAGACTTTGTTTCTTGACTATTCCAGGTTATGACATCGTGCTCAGCAATGGTGGTTCTGGTCTTGATGGTGTTCTCATGCAGGTTGGTATTATGGCGTGTGGATGTTGCTCCTCTTTTTGCTGGGAGGTTTGAGTATGAGTTTTAGTTTCTGCTGTCGTATTTTATTTTTAGATATTGGTTCGAGTTGTAGATTTTAAACATGTTCATAGTTTAAAGGCGTGTTTGGTTGTCTATTTCAAGTTTCAGTTTATTTTCTGGCTGGTTGTTTTCTGTCTTTTATTTCGGGTAAATCGTTCCCATGCAATGTTTGATACCCGGGCACTTGTGCAAGCCCTTGGGGATCAGGAACGCCCTTCGGGCCATGTCGCATACCGGGTCGGGGGCCGGGTCGGATGGCGACCCGGCCTGGTTCGTGACAATCAGGGTATCCCAACTAAAATATGTTGTCGTGCAAATATAAATTCATGTTTTCAACTTATCTTAGAACATTCATTAATTCATTTAATATTTATGTCATCCAATTACTATCAAATAGATATTACTCGATGATAATTAGAAAATTATTAATTAATATTATTATTTAATTATTATATATTAAATTTTTTACTAAATATCTTATACATTAAGTGTAAATGTGTATTTAGCCTTATCTAAATCTTATTTTAAAAAATATTATATTTTTATTTTTATTTTTATTTTTATTTATTAATATTTATTTTTAATGAAATATAATTTTTTATGAAATATACCCTTTATCGGTGCTAACACCCCCCCCCCCCCATTAGTGATTTTTTACTACTGCTTATAAAGAAACCTCATTATCAGTGTTATTTCACTAGCACTGATAAAGCCCCCCCCCCCTTTATCTGTTCCTTTTTACTAGCACTGATAAAGGTCCCCCTTTATCAGTACTTTTTTATTTCGGATGATAAAGGTTCCCCTTTATCGGTGCTTTTTTAAGCACTAATAAAGACACACCTTTATCATTCCATTTTCATCATTGATAAAGGCCCCCACTTATCAATTATTTTGCTAGTGCTAATAAATCCTAGTTCTAAATAAACCCAATTTTGTAGGATCGTTATTAATGGATTAGATATGCAGGATAAATCCTCAATATACCATCGATAATAAATAGAAAAACTAAGAAAACAATGGGACTTATTCACCATGGATGGACTGGGCCAACATTCAATAGCCTCTATATTTGATAGATCTCCTAATATACCCTATATTGAGATTATATGACCTAAAAATGAAATTTGTTTCCACTAAAATTCACACCTTGTAAATTTTTCATAAAATTTATCCTTTCTTAGGTTATTTAATTCAATTATGAAGTGATCTTCATTCACTTCCTTCCCATTAAATAAATAATAATATCTTTTATAATAACTACCACAAACTGATCAAAGTAATCTATTTAGACTCTACTAGATAAATCCTTGAAGATAATGGGAGAATTAGTAATGCCAAATGTAATTACCTTATACTCATAGTGTCTATATGTTGTACGTAATTATGCCTTGGGTATATCCTCCTTGGGTATATTGACCTCCATGTACTTGTTCAAACATGTATCATTATGGGTTAAAGCAAACATTTTATTTATTATAAACTTATTAATCTCCTTATAATCAATGAAAGGTCGTATCAATTCACATTTTAAAAAAATATAATAGATTCACCCTAAGGTGACACACTTGGACAAATGAATCCATTGTCATGGTTTTCTTATATTTTCTCAATTAATTATTAAAAATCATTGAGGTCCAAACTACTGGGAGTACTTTAAATGAGTGTGGCACTAGGTATGATTTATATTCAGAACTCAAATTCATGTTTTAGTGGAAGACAAAGAAACTATTCTAGAAAAACATTAAGAAACTCCCATACAATAGGCATATATTTCATGATGAGTTTATCCCCAACCCTCTAAGATAAACACCCATGTTTAATAGGAATTAAAACCCATACAATGGATTTCATTTCCACTAGAAGTTCATTTTTATCATCACACTAATAGTTGATCATTGGTTGGTGTATAATATCAAACATGTATTCCCTTCAAAGTAAATTGATATGGTTTTAATGTAGTGAAATTTAATCCCCACATTAGATAACATTAAATTAATCCAAAGATATAATAATAATATTTTTAGGAAGTAGGTTCCCACACAATTTAACTGAAGAGAAATCATAGACTTGTGATGTGATCATTGTACCATTATTGGTTTCTAATGATAATTCAACATCTAATTATTGGGGTTGAATTTTGATACCCTTATAAAATTATTTAGATATAAGAGTGGGTAGATATAGAGTCAATTAAGAAAAATAAATTTCTAGAGTGGATAGTAAGTTTACCTTTCACGACATCTTTATTTCACCCTTCATATGAAATAGTGACTGCATGAGATTTCCCGTTGTAGCTCAGCTTAAGAGGTTACTGACATTGATCATCATCATTAATCTTCAAATTTGGGAAATGGTTAATATAATTCCCAAACCTATTGAATTTGAAATACTGGAATGATGGTGGTAAATTCTATGGAGAATTATCTATATTTGCTTCATTAGTTAACTTATTCACATCACTTCAGCAATCAACTGTTCGATGAACTTCCTTCCCATGTTTAAAATATTTACCGATCCCATATAAAATTTCCCTATATGCTTCCTTTTACACTTTGGTAATGAAGTAAATATCATATTCTTTTCTCTATGGTTTTTATAGTTAAAATTTAATTACAAGACTCCTTTATTATCAACACATTATAACTGATGAGTGACAACAATATCTATTTCTACCTTGATAGAGAAAAAATAATTTCCTCATAGCTACTAAAGTATCTTGTGGAAAACACACTTCAGAGAATTTGTTTTAAGGAACTTAGGAATATATCAACATTTCTTATAGGTTTGATGATAATACTTTACGTATTCCTCACAAGTCCTGTAAAATTCACCTCATAGGTACCAATGAGTTCATTATTCATATTCTTTACCTTAAAGAATTCATTCTCTATTTTAATGAGAATAATATGAATACTACAATTATTGAAATAAATTTCTTAAACTCATCCCATTATATGGAGTAAATTTTATATTGTTTAATTATATTCTTGATAAGAGTCTACGATTAACCCACTTTTTTTTCTAAATGATAGATAGAATGCATGACTTGTTCATGCTCTAAACACAAGAGAATAGAAAATAACACTTCAATATTAATAATTTATTTCTCAAAAACTTGTGTATCAGCATAACCTCTAAAATAATGTCAACATTTTCCCATGAAAAACTCAATATAATTATGTTCCCTCCTTTACTTTTTTGTAATTTTAGCATGATTCATAGCTTGAGAAGGTTTTGTGAGCATAAGAATGATATTTTTCGTTCCATATCTCATAAAATTTGGTTGCAAAAGAGGATGGTAATTTCATTTTCTGTTAGAATCAACATTAACATGGTTTATTCAAGTTCAAATCATTGAAAAAAATCATAAAGTATCATGTAAGAAACAATAATCAAAATGGGAATCACATAATGTTGAAAAATAATTTATATTTTTATAAATCAGGACACCGTATTTTCAATCTATGATACATTAGGATTTACCTAGGCCATTCATGGTTATTATTAAAATCCCTCGTGATGGTTTCTAAAGATAATGTGAATTATTGAAATAATATCCCCTAATATTGTCAAACAAGGTACCCAATAAGACTCCCTTTCGTGTACAATGTAAAACTCGAGTCCAAACGAAAGGGCATTTTTGGATTTATCATCCCTAGGTATATTTATACCAAAACCATTTCCACTTGAAGTTCCCTAATCGAGATGCATTTTTAGGAGAAATACACTCCATTATTTACCATTACATAGGGTATTATCATATATTTAGTATTTTCCTGAGATTTTCACTAATTTTTTCTCATAGTAGTTTCCAAATTTTTAACTAAACCTTGATCTGATACCAACTATAGTTACCAAACTTGTCATATATAGATATTACATTTTAAAATTTTAGTATTAATTACATAAAAATTGATCCATGGTATAATAGTTTTGTTCTAGTGCCATTGGAAACTTAGACACACAAAAAACTGGTCTATAAGTGAGTTATGTCATCTCCAACTAAGTTCATCCTAATTATCACCTTTCTTAGAAATATAATAATAACTTTGATCATAACCTAGTGAAAAGAAACATAATAAATGGTGATATTAGATGCTCAGTAAGGGAAAATGGAAGATATAAACAAATCATGAGCATAAGGGTATGAGAACATGAGAATAACATTTGAAAACCATACCATGTATATCATATATCCTAAACATCGGTCATGGAGTAAGTCTTGGCCGTTCATAAGACTTATATCATAATATAATAACATAAAATGAGCCGATGTAGTTGGGGTTTGGCTTAGTGGTAAGAACCCCATAATCCTACACGAAAAATGGGTGGTTCATACCCCATTGGGCAGAGGTACTGTAGCAGACTGTAGCGGTACTGTAGCAGTGGTTGGACTGTTCATCGACAGGTACTGTAGCGACGACAGGACACTGTAGCGACGTCAGGGTACTGTAGCATTGGCGGGTACTGTAGCAGCCGGGTTACAATTCACAGAATGGTCCATTGGCCACAAATTTAGGCCTACGGGATATGTAATGGGCTACATGCCCACTGGGACATCGAGCTATGTAATGGGTCTCCCTCTTCCCAGTTAAAAGAGGTCATTGCTTTGCTTTAATAATAAAAATGAGGCTTCAGCCCCAACCTTTTAAAAAACATAAAATTAGCCAATAAAACATAACATTGGAATATGACATAGATTTATTACATACACATAAGGATATAAAATTATTTACTTCGTAGTTAAGCCTTATTTCAAAAAATATCATAGTGGAAAGAGTTCACTCCACAAACCAACATTGTAGTCAAGGTTCACTCTAAAGGGTATCCTAGTGTACAAAGTCCCTTTCTAAACTGGGTTCACTCCCCAATCTAATCCTATATTTCTAATGAGATATCAATCATTACCAAATGCATTTGAGGGAGCTATAAGTCCCACCCATCACATAATTCATACATTTCTATTCCACAAGATAATAAAGCATTTATCATATCCGACCTCATCTAAATAAATTTTCTCTATAACACATTTATCATATCAGAACCCATCAAAAAATGGTACCCATAAACATTCTATAATAGAATCACCCATGGAAAATAAATGAGTTTTTCAGAAACATTTTTATCGTAAAAATAAACCATCCAAAGATATAATAAATATGGTTTCATTGGATAATATCCCAAGTATGTTTTATAAAACAGCAAAGGATTTCATCTTAGATAGAAAATGATTTTGAAGGATCACATAGTACATTTCGTGAGGAAAATTACCTTTTCAGATTGGAAATTAAATTTTTTATAAAAAGTTCACAAAACATTTTAGAAATTATTTTATTTGAAAATTACCAATGAAACATATAAATTAGTTTTTAAAACATTAAGTGTTTGTGACTGCAAGAACTTTTGTTCGTGTAATACATGTTAAAACAAAGATTCATTTCACATATTATGTAAAAACCAAATAGGACTTATTAAGAAATGATATGAAGTTTCATTTTAAATAAAATTATAAAAAGTCAAAAAAGGGTTAAAATTAATTTTAAAATAAACTATTAACATTAAAACATTCTTTAAAACATTATTAGAAAACATGGATATAGGAGAAATAGTTTTTTCCACCAAAGAGAAAAATAATTCTAGTTTTATTTAAAAACATTATTTTAAAATATTGAATAAATAATGGGAAAAAAATTTATACTAAAGAAATAACTATATGAGAATAAATTTCCTGATACTATTTATATTTAGGTTATAATATTTCATAATTGGAAACTTATTCATAAATAATCCTGATAAACAATGAGATTGTAACATAAAAAATTTACCACTTTGGCATATTTTGAATCATAAGCCCCGTGAAAGAATAAAATTAAATAAAACATCAAATATAATAATAATAAATATATTCATGATATTAAATGTGAAATGGGATGTATATATACATCCTAATAAAATATTTGTGCACAACATTACATATGTCCCAAAGAATACAAATTGAGATAAAAATACCTTACCATAAGTCTTGACTTTTTTATTACGTGTCAAAACCTCATATATATTAAATATATGTTTTTTATATATCTATTATAGAACCATAATTATAAATATCATACCATATATGATTTACTTATAACATTTTATTACCTTTTTATTAGCGATTCATTGTTAAAATCTCAATTTGGTTAATAAGTGCCTTATTTTCATGATTGTTTTGGTAGGGTATCTTCAGTCCTATAAATTTGATCAAGGTTATATCATCAAAAAAATCACCATTAAATAAATATCATATATATTCATTATATATATATATATATGGTAATCTAATAATGTTATTGATAGAAAATGAATTACACCATTCATAGAGACGGTAAGTCATATATACAAATGAATGTTCATTCCTTTTTCATAACGGAAGAAAATAAATAAAGGAAAATAATTTACTATCTTCAAAGAAAAATTATTATGTCATATATATCACATATATCCATAAAAGATACCCTTATTACATTCCAAGTAAAGTGAAAGTGAAAAAATAATCACATCACTTCGCGAGACGTTAGTCCACTGTACACATGAGTGATGTTATCATATCCCCACAAAATGGACAGTAAGAAGGTATATGTGATATTATAACTAAATAAGTATAATAATAACATAAATAATATATATATATATACATTAAATATATCTTTATATCCATCCATGAGAGGTGTTGATGGAAAATGAATAACATCAGTATGTGAGGTGGTAATTTGTTGTACACACGATCGATGGTTTTATATCCCATTTGATGAAATAGAAGATAGATTTTGGTAATTACATTAACATAATAACATATTAGTATATTATAGATATCAAAATTATTATTTTATCATAGTTTGAGAATATTTTAATGAGGTGGAATAAAAAATAATATAAAAACACAAGTTTAATAATTTTACCTCTTCTTTGGAGAACCTCATTAGGTTTACACCTAAAGACTTATTAGAAGGGTTTCATAACAAAAATAAGGAATGTAGGATGTGGGAAGGTAATTAAGGAAGATATTTTTTCATGTATCTGCCGACCTAATGAGTTTTGCATGTTTTAATTGGAGAGGATATAGGTGGACTTTAATAAGTAGGGGAGAGGACAAACATTAAATATTTGAAAAGAAGAGAGTGTACCGACGTTTTAAAGTAAAAATGGAACAAAATGAGTCATTATAGAACCTTATATGGTTTTAGGACAAAATATGGCAATAAATTATTTTTTGGACCAGTTTATAGGTCATTTTACAACTTATCTTTTTAGTTTAACCCATGATAAACCCACTTTAATCTTAACTACGGTAATTAATTTATACAATATTTACTATTAATTATGGTAAAAAAATAATTTAAAGTTATGAGATAATATTAATTATTATTATTAAAAATATTGAATCTATTTTTATAAATTCTATTCAAATAAGTAGAAAATTTTAATTTAAAATTGAATCCACAAATGTGACGAAAAAGTGATTTTCCAAAGATAAATTTCTCTAAAGTTTAAAATGATTTTATATTGAAATTAAATATGAAATTTTATTATAATGATATCAAATAAATTAATTATAATATAATTTATCTAATTTAAATTTAAAAAAATTAAAAAAATAATATTATAAATTCACTAAGCGAAATGGCAATTTTAATTAAAAACCAGTATTTTCCAATATTCATCAAAAAATAAAACATTTTTAAAAAATTACTAAAAATTCAGTCAAAGATAAATATGAAATTTATATTTCAAAACATAATTTTATTTTTTCAATTAAATTTTTTAAAATGAGAAAAAATTAATTTTATTATTATTTTACAAAATTCAATAAAAATATTTTTTGTGAAAATAGTATTCTCGAAACATATGACTGCATTACTAAAATTATTTAATTTTTTATTAAATATGTTATTTATATATAAAACCATTATAATTAATATTTTTAAAAGTTTTTATTCTTATACATACCTCTTAGATATACATCTAGGGTATAACGGTCTTGTTTAAATAATAATAATAATAATATATTATAGTTTATTAAAAACTCGGTGTTGCGTGAAACACAAGATATCAAAGAAAATAAATATATTTGATAAAATAATTCAAAAATTATCATGTTTTTATAGTCTTTTCTCCATTTATCAATAATGATATAGATAAAAATAATAAAATTAACACCACCTAGGACCAAAGAAATTCATTACCTTTAATGGATAATTTCTTAATTGGATGGATGTATTGTATAATATAATAACTTCAAAAAAAGATTCAATTATAAAACCAAGTAAATAAGAAATGGATATTTTGGAAGGTAGTAAATTTTATCCTTCACATTGGGAAAAAATCCTAAAAATACCAAAACACATGAGGCTTTGATGGAGTTATCCTTAGGTACATTGATGGGGGAGAGATCCTAATAGTTATGTAGGAATTATATGATGGAACCAGTGATGCCCAGTAATTAGAAGATAAAATTTTCTACCAAATAATCATCTATGGATACTTTGATTTGTTATTATGCAAGATTTCATGTAATTCATGACAAAATTCCATATCTACCAAATAAGTGGTAATTTTATTCATCACCCCCCATAGTTGTTGTATCAACCCCGACTCTTGTAACCCAAAGTTAGTGCTTACTTATTATATTGGTACAAGATATAAGGGATCTCTCCTCGAAGGATCAATCAGTAAATTAGTCTTGGTAAACTAGATACATACATAATTTCCATATTACAATGAACAATAAAACATATTAGTAAAAACATTATTTGATCCTTAAAAATAATTTAAAGATTATTTCATTATACCTAGGGGAAAAGGGAAAAAATAATGGTTGAATGAAATTGATCAGAATTTTTTACGTACAACAGAAGCTATAATTTGTGGAAAATCATAATTAGTATAGGAGGTTGAATAATCAAAACACATTCCATCCAATCAATAAATTGAGTTCAAAGTATATCCACGGCTTATATCAACATAGTAATCACATTAATAATGAAGAATTAATTATAAATAAATTAAATTAATAACTTATAATATTTATGATCATACCAACAAATCCTCATCTTGGATATCATGAATCTTACTTTCAAGTCCTTATAAAGTCACTTTCATTATTTAAGTAAATATAAAAAAATTTCCCAACTAATGTGGCCCCCTATTTTGTCTCATGAGACCTGTCAATGCATCGAGGGGATCTATATAACTGGGTCCCACCCTTTGGATTCACATCCTACTCATTCAACATGTATAGGATGATCAAAACAATTCATTCTCATACTACCTTATAAATTATCATTTATCTATATTGAATCAAGAATATGGATTATTTACCCAACCAATAAAACAACATTATTATTAAATTTTATTCAACTAGTAGCATATATAAAAATGGTATAATATTGATACAACACCAATTTGACGGAAATGATTCTATATAAATCCATGATACTTAAAATATGGACATTTTGAAGAACTAGTTAATTTATAGAGAGTGATATGGAATATGATCATGACAAAGTTAATGAATAGAAAACCATAAATCAATAAAGGATGAAAAAAGGCCATAAATTCATCATAAATAAAGGCATTATAGTAAAACTATTACATTATGAAATAGAAATAAATATAGAATAAAAACATAAAGAATAACTTCCTTATAACTTTGTGTAAGAATGAAGTTATAAATCACATTCAAAATTCATTTTATTCCTTTAAGAAAATAATACCATTTTAATTTGATATTTCAAATAAAAATTCCTAGAATATTGAGAAAATATTGTCATTGAGAATAACCATGGTTAATTATAAAGTAATATTCAAAATAAATAATGCTTATAATGGTGGGAAACTATATTCATGTGGTAAATTCTAAAATAATTATTCCTTCCACAATATTTGAAAAAATTATAAAAAAAATTATTTGAAAAATGATATTAATACACCTTTAAAAACTTCATAATGAAATTAAAATGTGGTAGAAATTTAATTAATATAATAAGTTTTTTTGAAGAAAAATATTCTCAAAATTTTTAAAAGAACCATGGAATTGATGAAAATAGTTGGAAGGAAAACTTTAACAAAATTATTTTTTAATGAAAGTCCCTTGTGTATAATTCAATAATATGTTCTTAATTAAAAAAGAAAAAAAATGAAAAAAAAAACATATAAACCCATAACATATACATAGTAGAATAAAAAATATGGGGTTTAATATAATAGGATTATGTTATTTTCCCAAAGGAAATGTGAACATAAAAAATCATACAATAAAATGAGATTGTAATGAAAATCTCTTACTACTTTGGTAACATTACATTAAAAAAACCTTAAAAGAGAAGAAAATGGAATGAAAAATTTTCATAGTATTAATAAATATGGATTCTTGATATAACATTTTTAAGGGTTATTATATACACCGTGGAAAGGAAATTCAGTGCATAATGTAAAACATGTCCCGTTGAAGGGGAAATGAGATGGAATTACACTTACCTAAATTCAAACTTGTTTGGTATGCACTCTTAACCTCATTTATAATAAATTTAGATTTATTATATATCTAAAACATAAAAATATTCATAATTAATATACCACATATGATTCACTTATAATATTCTATCACCTATTTATCAATAATTCTTTATTAACATCATCATCATAGGTGTTAATTGTTTCATGTTTCATATATGTTTCAGGTTTATAGTTCTAGTTTGTGCATCATTGCCATGATTTATTCATATATATATGATTAATAACTATACAATTATAATTTTTATAAATTAAATACAAATTTTAATCATTCATGAATGTTTTACATGAAAAACTAATTGCATCTATTTATGGAGGTGGTTGTCCACACATACGCATGAACGACATTATCATTTTCAAAATGATGTAAGGGTAAGAGTGTAAGTAATATATTATATTGTAAAAATAATAATTATTCTATAAATAAAATATATATTAATTAAATTTATTATAATAACCAAAATTGTGAGATAGGAATGAAAAACAAAACACATCACTGTGTTGAGTATGTAATGCATCGTTTACCCTAGGTGTGACATAAAATGGGTCAGCACAGGACATTCATACTCCTTGTTCATTGGTGTTATGTAAGTTTAATTAATCGTTTCATTTCAATGAAATGGATAATTCTATAAGAATTATATGAGGTTGAATTATTGATGGTTAGTCACACAAACCCTGGGTGAAATTGTGATCTCCCTATTCCTCCTTCATTTTCGAATCTCATTAGATGATAATAAAATGTCAGATCGAATCAGGTTAGGATAAAAGAAATGAAATGTCTTCTCTCGATCATTGGTGGGTGCATTCTTCATTAATGAGCGACCCATAACCATGGTGGGACTTTTAAATTGGGTTTATTATTCACTTTTGATTAAATATTTTTATTGGATCGAACACTTTTATCAATCTATTACAAATTGTTGCATTTCATGTGCATGAGTACCAATTAATTTTATTATCTCAATTTTATATGACCTAGATTTATCGTTATTGATCATTTTCCAAGAACACTTAACTAATAATGTTTAAACCTTTGTTCTTGTGATTTCCCCCCAAATTCCTCTTTTATCACTGGTTGGACCCTGACATATGGGTTCGATATTTTTCAAGGGGTACTGAGCATAATCAGACCCCCGGATTCATAGTGGTTTCACGAATGAGTAGTGGATCGAAAATATTAGCATAAATTTGAAGTATATTTGAGTTTTGGATTTTTTTATGATTTAAGATCAATGAATTGATGGTTCGGGGTGTGGTGTCAGACAGGTTGTGTGAGGGACATCTGAGAAAACAACAGAGAAAATTTCTAGTGAGCATTGGCTGGAATCCACAAACCATGTCTAGATCCACCATTTTGGCTAGAGATATAACTGAAATCAAAGCAAGACAAATAGATTCAAACATCAAACTTAGATATTTTATTTTTGGAGAAAACATGACTATGCTCCTTGTTCAAGGAGGAACACATAATGTGTATCCCCCTCAGTGGTGGTGGATAGGGTTTCATAAAAGTAATGGATGACATGGTGTATAGTCCTCCTACACGTCATGTACCCCTTCCCTGATTGGATAACCCATGTAATGGATCAAATGAGTGGGAAACCAAGTGCAAGTACACTATTAGGTACACAGTCATGTAATTGAGTACACAAACGTGGTAAAGACATAGGGTTGACACACCATGTGAGGAAACATGACATGTACAGAGTAAACGAACATTGGGTCTGGTACACAGACATGGGGTCTGGTACATGGAAATGGTTTGTAGGAGATGTACCTAGTCGCAGTTAGTCGGGAAACTCCATGTACTCTACCTACATGGATTGTACTACTAAATGGGATAAGAGACAAGTTCCATCCAGGGACACTGGTAGGAAATGGTGTGGGACCACATGTAATCTGGGTCATCTCACACGTCATGTACCCCTTGAACTATCTTGAGGAAACTTCCAATTTTTGTGTCAAATACATTTGAACTCATATTTTTTCCCATCATTAGCCTATCCTAAGTTTTTTTTCATATAAAACGTGATGGTACCCTCAGTTGTGGCTTTAGAGATACGATGTAAAATTTTATGGGCATGATTCTTATTTAGGCAATGCTCGACGATGACTGTGATCGGAAAGAATCACTAGAGACCATTGAGGTGTACCCTCTAGTAGAGATGATCAGTCGATTCCACAACCTCAAGAGTGGTACCCCCACCCCCAATCAACATGGGAATGGTTCCTCTCTAGTTATTTCTTGATTGGAACCCCATGATGCACTAGGGATTGTTTCCTCTAGGACTAGAGTACAACCCCCCGGTGGTACCAAGGTACGGGTCCATGACCAATAGAGTTGAACCCACCACCAGATTAGTTTTTGGCATGGGTCCTCCGC
Organism: Viscum album; assembly: GCA_963277665.1. Classification (NCBI taxonomy): domain Eukaryota; kingdom Viridiplantae; phylum Streptophyta; class Magnoliopsida; order Santalales; family Viscaceae; genus Viscum; species Viscum album. Next base: position 499,954,986 of record OY728133.1, read on the forward strand.
ATTACTAATTGGAACCCCCTATTATCATAGGATTTGGGTTATCATGACACTAGAATGGAATCTGACCCCATCTGCGTCGGTGCGGGTCCTCTATAGATACTACCAAAGTAGAACCCCCCCCCCCCCCCCACTAGGTAGAGGGTCCTCTACTTCAAGTTTTTGACCACCTGGACTGTGCGATATAGTGAAGAGGTGTGGCTTTGCTTGGATGACCTCTAGTGAAGATGGGTGAGATGTTGTGCGTCATTGATGGACATTTTGAACTGTTGGCTACCTTTGTTATTAGGATGAGCTGTGAGATGTAGATCCCAGTACTCTCTCATTTTGGATTTTTTTTGATAGAGTGTATATATATATATATGTATATATGTATTTCTATTTCCACACCATGGTTGTGGTTACTCTTCATGCAGGATAGGTGAATATGTACGGGTTATGCCACATTCTTTCTGTGTTTATATTATCATGGTTTTATGAGTTTTCTCTCTTAATATAAATGGAAAAGACTCAATGAGTTGTTCATCTACCCACAATTTTCATCACTTGTTCTGGGAAAATTTTACTTTTACACTTTTTTGGGGAGATCTCTTCCCCTTGGATGTATCTTCCATCTATTATCTTTATTTTCATGTTCTATCTCTTATTACCCCCCCCCCCCTTCAAATTTTAGTATGTCTTACTGGGTATGTATATACTCACCCCCACATGGTATTTTCCCACATGTGTATTGTCTTATGCTGATAATGAAATTCTTGACCATGAATACAGAGGATCTTAGAGATATTGCGTTGTTGGACCGCATATGGTGGTAATATCGTTGGATTTAGGAACTGGGATCTCTCAGGAATTTAGTTTTATAGTTTCTATCTGGTTGGGAAACATTTATGGTAGGAAGTGTATTCTTCCCTTTACTTTTCAGTATTCACTGCCATTCTTTTATAATATCTAGAGGTTCATACATGTTTGGTATACATTATAGTAGTTTTTCATCCATTATTCTTTCCCTTTGCACTTTTTTATCGATATGATTGTGTGTGTGCCTACATGTACTTAGTAAAAGGACTCCCTGAGTTTAGTTATGCCTTTGGTGCTTGTTTTAACCCCCTAGACTATGGAGGAAAGGCTTTGGGTAGTGAATATCTAGCCACAACATGGGTTAGGTCATAATAGATTGTTATCTTAAAATTTTCATTCCTTAGGATGTTGTTCATACCACTCTCCTTAGGAGGGTTTTTTGGGTTTAGGGTAACAGTTTCAGAGTGTCTCGAGTGTGGTCTTCAAGGTAGGGAATATAGTGTTGTTGTGGCCCTCAGGATAGGGAATCAAATTTTGGATCGTGACGAAAATCTAATTAGCAATGAGGCCTTAGTTTTGGGTCCATCTAATGACCCCCTTCTTCCAGGTGGGCAGGTAGTAGCACCACCACTTGTCAAAAAGTAGATCAACCTAAAAGAGTAGGCAAGGGTTGTGTGCATGCTTGGCATTCTCCATGAGTTCTAGTGTTATAGGTCATTGATGTTTTATGGTGAGTTAGATCCTTAGGTAGTAGAGGATTGGAAAGATTCGATGGTATGTATCTTCATGCTTGTTTGGACCCCGACAGATTATTTGGTTTCACTAGCAGCTAGCCTCTTCCGCTGAGTAGTTAAGAATTAGGGGAGCCTAATTACACATATTTATTATGATTCAACAGTCACATGGATAAAATTCCAATAGTTATTACATGAGAAGTTTACCACCCTTGTTTGTACTCAGTCTGGATCAAGGACATTTTGGAGTTGCAGTAGGAATGGATGATGGTGGATGAGTACATAGTGAGTTTTACAGACATTATGTGGTACTCTCTTAAGGTGATCCATGAAGGCTACATCCACTATTACAAAACAGGCATCTTACAATGCTGGTATTGATCAGTGCTAGAAAATAGTAGAGATGAATGGAATATTTATCAATGCTAAAGCAAAACCAGATAAATTTAACCCTTTAAGAGCACTTTTTTAGCACTCATAAAGGGTTCCTTTATCAATGCTTTATTTTTAACTCTGATAATGGGTACCCTTTATCTTGGATTTATTTTTAACACTCATAAATTAATCTTTAATCATCAATTTTTAGCACTGACAATGTTCTGAATAAATAAAATAACATAAATACATAAATAAAAAATAAAAAATGTGTTTATTAAAAAATATATTACAAATTTATTGATTAAATAATTATTGATAAAAATAAATAAATTGATTATACTCTATATAAATTATAAATACTAATAAATAGTATGTATATAATATATAGATATATACAAAATGAAAATTAAACAAATTAAATTTTAAAATAAGTAAATTGAGAACTGTATTAAACATTTTATTAATTATATGATTATTGATAATGTTAATAAATAGTATATATTAAATATGTAGATATATATTAATGTAGATAAATATAATTTATATACTAAAATTTTTATATGTTTTACATTAAATATTCAAATATTTAGTGAATAATGGTTTATAATTAAAAATAAATAAGAACTAAAAAATACAAACTAATTGCATAGAGTAAGGGACATATAATTGAATGTCGTTTGATTTTTCAATTTAACATAGATAAAAGGTGTGTTACATTGATTTCATATATACATAATAAATGTATTTTTATATGCAACACACATACACAAAACATATCCACTTTTTCGATATTGTTAAAGTGTACATATTTTTAATTTATTCAATTTCACTCATTTCTAACTTGCATGCACTTAAAATCAAATATTCATTAATACTGTTAAAAAAATATTTGTAAAAAAATATTTATAAATAAATATATTTATAAATGTACATACTATATTTATATTTATAAATAAATAATTTTTTAAAAATTTATTTGAAAATTTGTAAATTAATAATTATATATATTTAAATAATTAGAAAATTTATATTAAGTTTACCTAAATAATGAATATATTGAATATATTTTTATTTATATATATTATGTATATATATAATTATATAATTATATATAATAATATAAATATTATTTTTTTAAAATATTTATATAATTATAAAAAAATTATTCAATAATTTAAATAATTATAAAATTATAACCAATCAAAGAGGTAATATTGATGTTTTCAGAAATAAAAATTGTCCATAGAATTAATGCATTGTTCCATATTTATGTTTAATTTATTTCTATTTAGTATTACAAACATAATAATTGTTTTCTCATACAGGTGGATACTTTTGTTTGAGTTATATTTATCTATCCATATTTCATGGGTTTGTGCACCAAAAATTCTACAAATTTCTTCTGTATCAAAACCTTTCATCCACGCAATGTTGACATTTATCACTTTCCTTCAAATTCACTCCACTGCACAATCATAGAGGCAATCATGATGCTTCCACAGTAAAATAATTATCTATATAATTAATTTATTATTTCTTATTTATGCACAATTTTTTCTTTTTAGTATTAATCATATAATAATTTTTCCATATACAGGTGAATTATCTTTTTCAAGTAGGGGTGGTTTGTTCAAAGTAGCCAATGATGTGTTGATAGTTTTATAAAAAATTCAATGGATATCATCGTAACATTAATATTTAGGATTTTTTATGGGACTTTCGAAGTGTAAGAATCAGCCACACCTCAATCTGACACACGGTGTGACCAGTGTGACTCCAAATACTTATTTCTATTTAAAATTGACATTAATTTCAATAAAATAAACAACGAACATACTCAAAACTAATCAAACATATTCATATTGTTTTTATAATTTAATACAATGATCCATAAGTTATTTTTGATATGTATGAATCATTCTCACATTAATTTGATACATGATGTGCCTGGTATAACTCAATGTGTTTATTATCAGTTTAAAATTGATATTTTAAAAAAAATGTCACACACTGAAAAATGATTAAATGCACTCAGATTTAACTAATAATTTAAGAAAAAAAATAATTTTTTACTTGTAGGAATTGGTTTCACGTGAAACTAAAACACAATGTGATCAAAATAAGTCAAAAGTGAATTTTTTCTGTTTAAAATGACATTTTTGTAAAAAATAAAAATAACATAATCAAAATATAGAAAAAAAACATTTATATTGTTCTGATACATCGGTACAATGATCCAATATTTATTTTAGATTTCAAGAAATCAGCCGCACCATAATTCAATGCACGGTGTGACTAGGACGACTCCAAGTGCGTCTTTTTATTTAAAATTGTCATCAATTTTAGTAAAATGGACAACTGACCTACAAAAAATTAATAAAATGCACTTAGATTGTATTGATACTTTAAAGAAATGATCCATATTTTATTTGGACATTTAGGGATCACCCACACATTAATATGATACACAATGTTCCCTGTATGACTCAAAGTCTCTATAATCAATTTAAAATCAACATTTTAGTTTAAAAAGTTTCACTCAGTAAAAACTGATCAAACACACTCAAGTTTTCTTAATAATTTTGGAAACTAATTGATATTTAAATTTTGAAATGTAATAATATTTCTTACAATAAACTAATATATTATGTGATCAAAATGAGTCAAAGTGTGTGTTTCCAGTTTAAAATTACATTTTAGTAAAAAAAATTAACATACTCAAAACTGAGAAAATTAATTCAGATTATTTTGATACTTTTGGAAAACAATTAAAAATTAATTTTAGATGTATAGTAATCATTTGAACTTCAATACGACCCATATTGTGATGGGTAATACTCAAATTGTATATTTTTATTGATAATTCAAATAAATTTTAGTAAAATGGACAAATGAACTAATCAAAACCAAGAAAATTCATTCACATTTTTTAGATACTTCTCAAAAATGCTCCATAAGTCATTTTTGATTTGTAGGAATCAAGAACACTTAAATCTGTTACATGATGTTCCTGTATAACTGAAAGTTCCAATTATCAGTTTAAAATCGACATTTTAGTTCAAAAGGTTCTACTCAAAGAAAACTGATCAAACTCAGTTGGATTTTCATGATAATTTTTTAAAATTAAATATTTGTCATTTTTGACATATAGGAATTAGTCTCACATCAAAATAAATAAATATGTGATTGGAATGAGCACAAAGTGTGTGTTTCTAGTTTAAAACGACATTTTAGTAAAAAAGAAAACTGACGCACTCAAAACTGATAAAACACATTCATATTGATTTGATGCTTCAAAAAAATGGTTCCAAATTCATTTGAGATTGTTGGAGTCATCAAAACCTTAATCTGATGCATTTTGTGATCGTTATGACTCCAATTTCATCATTTTATTTAAAATTGACATCAATTTTAGTAAAATTAACATCAATTTTAGTAAAATAAAAACTTTATGTTAATTTATTTCTTTTTATTATTACAAACATAATAGTTTTTTCTTATATAGGTGAGTTCTTTTTCTCGAGTAGGGGTGGTTTTTTCAGAAATATCTTGAGTTGAGGTTGGGAATAAAAGAAAAGGAAACATTGATGATTTTCAATGTATGCAAAAATTCATATTTATGTAATTGTATAAAACATTGTTTTAAATTTGTATAATATAGTGTTTTCTTCTTTTATTTGTGTTGTAAATTTAATTTCATTTAAATTCTATATTGGGGATTGTTTCAATAGATATATGGTGTGTTTATAGTGTTACGGTGTGTTTTTATAGCACATTGCACTGTTTTTGTAGTGTCTAGTTATAGCACATTGTAGTATGGCCCTTTATCAGTGTTATTAAAAATGATGATAAATGATAAATTTTTTATTTATTTAAAAAGAAGTGATAAAGGAAATATTTTTCAACACTTTTAAAAGAAATAATAAAGGTAAAATTTATCAGTGCTTCTATAGGCACTGATAAAAGTCCCGTTATCAATGATTTTTTATTGCTGATAAAAGACCTGGGATTTTAATCATTCTTAGGTATTTAAAGCTTTTATATAAATAATAAAGGCCATTTATAGCATTGTTAAAGGCTTATTTCGATGAAGTTTTCCAATCATAGAATTTTGAGTAGGGACTCCACATAGAGATTGGAGCTAGCCTTGTTCCCTTTTTCATCCCCACCAATGTCGAGGTGTTCCAGAGATCACTGGTGATAGGTATATTTCTATCAGATAGATTCCAAATAGCTAGAGATGGCAGTGGGAACCATAGATCTAATTCATCTGCAGTATCTATCAGATGCCAGGCATTAGGATCTCAGCACATGAGACCTCCTCATGATCATACATAGGAACATGTTTAGATCCAGCATAGAGTACTAGGGAATCCTAGAGAGTAGAAATGTTTTACGTGTGATGGGTGAGGTTACATGGAACATGACTGTCTAACCAGATGATTCGAGAAGAATAGACAGATATCTGATGAACCACCATGGTAGAGGCATCACCATGATCATAGATCTCTCAGGCATGGACTGGGTGGTCCCCATATATGTGGAGCTTGAAGAGGATCTGGAGGAGTCAAGGGTGGTAAAAGACACAATTAGATCCTTCCACCACCACCACCAGGAAACCCACTTCAGGCTCAAGGAGCTTATAATTAGATCTGAATACAGCTACAAGCTTTGATGTTTATGATCCCATAGCAAATGATATTTTAAGCGGTGTGATCTGTGTTTATTCTACTCTTGATTTAGTATTAATAGAAATAATTGTTATTAATTACTTTATCTCTATACTTTTAAAGTGACAGATGGAGCTCCAAATTGAAGTACAACCCCAATAGCTTCAACTTTAGGTTCTTGTAGGGAATTCTCTTCGGTGTCTTTTATCTATCGGCAGTATGAGCTATCACTTAGTGGAGAGAGGTTCACATGGGACTTATTGGTCATCATGATGAATCCCTATGACTTAATATTGGTTATGGATTTTTTTTTCACATTTCGATCCTTGATTGACTATCACCATAGGCAATTTGGATGCCTACACACTGATTGGATGAGATTTTCCATTTCTAGTGAGAGAGATCTCATCATTGGGAAAGTAGGTTTTGCGAGCAGGAGTCAAAAACCCATCACCCATCAATTCAAAAGTATATCCCTTGGTGAAACTGGATCTTCAGGAATATATATTCTTTCATTTGTAGAGTATTATATGGAAATCCTACCAAGGAAATTTTGGGACTACCTCTGAGGTGAGATATGGATTTGTTTCATTTAATTTCATACCATAACTACTCTAATATCATTTGTGGCATATCATATGGTCCCTATAGATATTTAAGAGCTATGGTTGCAATTGGATTACCTTTGAGAGAAATTTTTCATCAGACCCAGTGTGTCCCACTAGGCAGCTCTGGTGTTGTTCATGAAAATGGAAAAATGGAGCTTACAACTTTGCGTATATTATTACCACCTAAATAAGGCCACAATAAAGAAAAATTACCCCTTTTGAGGATTAATGACCTATTTAAATAGTTTTGAGGCACGAGACAGTTCTTGAAGATCAATCTCAATTCCATCTACCACTAGTTGAGGGTTGGCGAGGTTGATATTCTAATGTTTTTATTTCGATGTCTCTATAAACACTATACATTCCTAGGATGTCCTTTAATGTGACAAATTCCCCCTCTATCTTTATGGATTTTATGAACTAGGTCTTCCACCCATACTTGGACCAGATTTTTGTTGTCTTCATTGAAGACATTATCTTCTACTCTACATTAGACAAGGATCATACAGACCACTTGATAATGGTCCAAGTTATTTTTCAAGAGCACCAAATTTACGAAAATCTATTAAAGTGAATCTTCTAGATTCAGGAGGATTATTTTCAATAGAATTTCATTTCAAAACATAGTTTATCCATAGACCCATAAATTATCAATTCAATTCTTTATTGGGAGCCACCTAAGAGTGTGTCAGAAGTGCAGAGCTTTCTTATCTTGGTAGGGTACTACACGAGGTTTTTGGAAGACTTTTCCATAATCACATCCCCTTTTACCGCCTTTATGTGGGAAGGAAAGATGTTTACCTAGTCTGAGAAATGTTATAGGGACTTTGAGGAGTGAAGTATGAGGCTAACAAGTGATCCATTTTTGATTATACTAGATAAATGTATAGAGTTTGTAGTGTATTGTGATGCCTCAAAAGCTGGGATCAGTTGTGTATTGATGCGGAGGCCAGTAGTTATAACATATGGGTCGAAGTAGTTAAGACCCCACGAACCCAAATACACAAATCATGACCTAGATCTAGAAGTGGTGGTATTTTCCCTAAAGATGTGGAGGAAATAACTTCTATTAGAGAACTTTGTGGTTTACTCAGACCATCAGAGTCACAGGTATGTCCTCACATAGAGAGACGTGATCCTGAGATAGTGGCACTAGTTGAATGTCTTACAGGATTATGACTTTGGGACAGTATATAATCCAAATAATGGAAACATTGTAGTAGATTCCCTTATCATTAAGTCCTAGGATTTCATAGTGTGGGAGGATTTAGAGAATTTTTCCACATTTTTGCTGACCATAGTGGATCAGGAGGGTACAACATATCTACAATTGATAGTGTTGAATCCTCTAATTATCAAGTGTGTGAGAGAGTCTCGACTGGTTGACATCAATTATATGGTCTTATGTGATCATATATCCATAGGATACCAACTGGATGGATATTCTAGAGGGGATCACGTCATCTTGTATTAAGGGTGGAGTGTGGATCCAATAATGTTGTAGGAGGAGGTGATGTGAAATTTCCACACTTCCCCTAGTTATACATCCCAGTGTGGGAAATATGTAAAAATACCTTCAGTGGAAGTTTTGGTATCCCATAATGAGATAGAGCATAGCTTAGTATTTCTCTTATTCTATCACCTATCAGTAGGTAAAGGTTCGGCACCATTTTCAAGAAGGTTTTTTGCATCCTCTTGAGTTTCCATAGTGAAAATGAGATGGAATATCTGTGGACATTATGATAGGTCTTCTGTGCACAGTGAAGGTTCATGACACCATCAAGGTGATAGTTGATCAACTCATGAAGTCAGCACACTTCCTTGCTATCAGTTATCAGAGTTCGGTGGGGAGTTTGGGGAAGTTGTACGTACAAGATATTTTTCGTCTTCATGGAATGCCCTTAATTATTTTCTCTGTTCATGACACTTAGTTTACATAATTATTGTGGAAAGGACTATAAGAGGTATTTGGGACTGAGATGAGGATGAGTACAACCCTTCAACCCCAGACCGATGGGAATACCAAGTGTAATATCTTGGTGTTAATGAATATGATGAGGGCTTGCATGTTATAATTCAACTAGAGATGGGAGGATCTCCATTCCAAGGTATAGTTTTCATACAAAAACATCTACCACTATACCATCAGCACGATGCCTTTTCAAACCAAGTTTGGGATACCCTGAAGGTCACCCTTATACTATATAGAGATCGGTGAGACATCACTTCTGGACCTAGAGTTGTTGTAGGTAATGATTGAAAAATTATAATTCATTGGTGATCAGATGAAGATGGCCAAGAGAAGATATAAATATTACACAAATCACTATCTTAGTTTATTGGAGTTCGATCTGCGAAACCACTTTTTTCTGAGAGACTCCCCACGATGAGAATTTAAGAGGTTTAGTTAGAGAGTAATGCTATCCCTAACATTCATTGGGTCATTTGAGGTAATACAGAGGGTTGACAAGGTTACTTACCACCTTTTCATACCACCACAGTTTGAGAGGGTGCACAACATCTTCCACATTTCATTGGTGAGACTATACGTGCTTGTCCCCACACACAACATCGATTGGGGCGAGCTGTACATCGATGATGGATCCACCATGGTGGAGCACCCAATGGTGATCTAGGATTTATAAGAGTAGACATTAAATGGATATACCATCCCATTGGATCTCATGTTGTGCTAGTACAATAATATGCAAGGGAGTTCTTGGGAGAGGGAAATTTATGTTTGGGATTATTATCCTCAGTTGTTTTCTTAGTTTTTTTTCTAGTATGAAATGATAAAAGGAGGGAATTATTTAAGGGCCCATTTTCGTCTTATATGACTTTAATATATATCTATATATATATATATATATATATTCAGAGATATTCACTGAGACGATATGCGATTCTGAGGCCCGGTGTTCCCCGAATTAATTTTATTAAAATATTTTATATATTTCCTATTGCGTGCGTGCAACTTCTTAAGGAAAATGGGATAAAAATTAAACAAAATATAAGATCACAAATATGATACCATGGTTGATTATTTAATGTGGTTTTTACACTAGGTGTGGCATAAAATGGGTTAGTGTGGGGCGTTTGAACTCCTTGTTCATTGGAGGTATGTTCAGTGAAATAATTAACTAATTAATTAATTGTTTTATTTCAACAAAATGAATAATTATATAAGAATTATACCATGTTAAATTATATTGAGATAGTCTCATAAACTCTGATAGAAATCCATAGTACCCCATTCCTCCTTTATTGGAAAATATAATCGAACAATAACAAAATTCTAGTTCGGATCAGATCTGGACTCAGTGAGTGCAACAACTTCTCTTGATCATTTGTGGATGAGTTATTCATCAAATCATGATCCATAATTTATTTGTGTCTCACAAATTTTTGTTTTTATTCTCTTTCTATTAAATAGTTTCAACATGTAAACCCCTTTTATCGATCTACACCAAATTGCATCCTTTGCATGCACTAGGGTACCGATTAATTTGATTATATCAATATTTTTCTAACATCAGGTTCTTTTTATTGATGTTGGAAAAGAAATCTTGGTCAAAGATGTTTAAACCAATGTAATTGATATTTTCATTCTTTATTTTTCTTATTTTCATATATTGGACCCTGAGGTCTGGGTTCGACAATTATTGGGGGTACCGAGCTCGATCGGATCTCCGAATTTATAGTGGTTTCACGAATGAGGCGTGGTGCGAGGATATTAGTATAGATATGGAGTGTATTCAAGTTGTGGATATTTTTATAAGTGATTAAACATCAAGGAATCAAAGGATCAAGGTGTATTGGTCTATAGGATGTGCGAGGATTGTTCGACAAACCTACAGAACCAATTTCTAGTGAGTGACAGACGGAATCCTTGAACCATAGCTAGATATACCATTGTCAGCTAGAGATATGTCTGAAATTGAACACAGAAGAATAGATTCAAGAGAGGAAATCAGATCTGGTATTCTTGGAGAAAACCTAACTACATTCCATGTTCAAGGAAGAAAAAATGGCATGTATCCCCCTCATCGGTGGTGACTAGGTTTTTAGAATGTTAAGGTTGACACGGTGTGTAGTCCTCCCACAAATCATGTACCACATCCCCAGTTATACAAACCGTGTGATGGATCACATGGGTGTGAAATCATGTGGAAGTACACAACTATGTACATGGTCATGTACTTATGTACAGGGGCACATCCAGGTCACACGGGTAGCACCCCGTGTGAGGCAACATGATGTGTACAGAGTACGTGGACATGGGGTTCGGTACACAGACATGGCCAGAGGGAAACGGCCCCGATCCTAGTTAACTGGGACATACTGTGTTGTCCACCTACATAGTGTGTACTACTCTATGGGATAGGAGTCATGAACCAGTTGGGGACACAACCAAGTGGTGGATTATGACCACACGTAATGTGGGTCCCCTCACATGTTATGTACCCATTTTCCTCTTTTGAGGAAACTTCAAACATCCATGTATCTTACTTTTGAACTCATATTTTGGATCATGAGTAACTTTTCGTGATTTTTTTTGACGTAGAATGTGATAGTTCCCTTGGTTGTGTATTTTTATATGAGATGTCAAATGTTTTGGTCAGGATGATTACTTAGGCGACACTCAATGACAATAGTGATCAAGAAGAATCACCGAAGACTACCAAGTCATACACTTCAGTGGATCTGGGTAGTGGATTCCTTGAGCTTTAGAGTGGAACCCCCATTAGAATAGCCAAGGTTTTTCCATAGATGCTTTCCAATTTGAACCACCCTAACATACTGGCCAACAGGTCCTCGATGACTATAGTGGAACCCCATTGTGGTAAGAGGGTGTGGGTCCTTAACCTATAGAATGGACCCCCCCCCCCACCACCACATCAATTTAGGTGTGGGTCATCTACCTTACAGAGTGGAACCCCCTGATCATCATAGGGCATGGTTCATCAAGACACTATAGTGGAACTCCCAATAATCATGGCTGAGGGTCCTTTAGGAATAATATTTGAGTGGAACCCCCTAACTTACTAGGGAGCAAGTCCTCTATATAGATTTTGTGGCCCCTAGACTATACAACATTGTAACAAAGTGTGGCATGGGTTGTGTTACCTTCTGGGTAGATGTGTGAGATGTTACGAATCATTGATGAGCTTTTGGAATTGTTGACTACTCCTCTGCTAAGGCTGGTCTAGGAGATGGAGATCCACTTATTCTCTCCTTTTGGATTCTTCTTAATGAGCATATATATATATATATATATCCTTTAATATCCACACCTTGGATGTAGTTTCTATCCTTCCTAGAGAGGCAATGATGCATGGGGTATGCCACATACTTTCTGTTTTTAGCTTCTCATGGTTGGATGAGTCTACACTCCTTCTATACGTAGAAAAAACTCAGCGTTTAGTACATCTACTCTCCATGTTTATCCCATTGTGTTTGGATGAGCTTACTTTCACTCTTTGTTGGGTTGAGGTGTTCTATTGGACTATATATTGTAATAATTGTCTTTCTTTTCATATTTCATCTCTTACTGCACCCCTTCAGCTTTTGAGGTGTCCTACTAGGTATGTATATACTCAGACCTACAAGGAATTTTAATGAACGTGTCATATCTTATGCAGATGGTAGAAAAGTTGACTGTGACTACAGAATATGTAAGGGATTCTAGGAGCTTGGACCATATATAATGGTCATAGATTGGGATTCAAGAGCAAGTATCTCACATTTGTTTACATTTCGAGTTTCTGTCGAGTTAGGATTCATTTCTAATTGGGTGTGTATTTTTCCTCATTACTTTTCAGTCTTCACTATCATACTTTTTTATTATTTAGAGGTTTATGCATGTTTAGTTTACTTTATAGCTGTGTTGTAGCATTGATTCTTTACCTCTGAACTTTTTCATCGAGGTGGATGTGTGTATGCATATATGTACTTAGGAAAATTCCTCCCCAAGGTTGGATATTCCTTTGGTAATTTTCGCCACCCCTAGGCCTATGGAGGCTGGCTTGGTGTGGTTGTGGCTCGAGCCCCTAATTTGGTCGGGTCATGAAAACCTACACCCTAATCCTTCATATGATCATATTATGGGAATAAAAAATCTATATGATTTGTGTAAATAATATAGGAAGTTGTTTTTTAAGTTTTTTATCTAGGAAAGTGGATAAAATATTGTGAATAAAAGTGGAGAGGAGTTTTCTTTTTATACGTGAAGTGGGTGGAAATCTTGAAAATACTTGAAATATTAAAATATCAAATGCGGTTAATCATGAAAAATCGATCCAAAGTTCCATATCAAAGAATATAAGGAAGATAATTTCTAAATATGATCAAAAAATTTAATTTATACTATTTTATGCGGAATTTTAAACCTTATTTGAAAGAACCAGGATCTTCTTTTCGGGTATGTTTTTCCCTTTCTGATCGTTTTTTGAGAAAAGATGTTTTTCTATAAATTTTCGAAGTACATTTCGTTTAATATGATGCTGCAGGAGGCCATGTGGTGGTCGTGTAGGGGCCACACACATGGCCATGTGGGGGTGTTTAGGGGCCTCCTAAAGCGGAGTATGGAAAAAGGCGAGTACACGCCATGTACTTCAAAAGTACACGCCCTGAACTTTCTTTTTTTCTTCATTAAATGCATCGGGGTCTTTTCTAATCACCAAAAAAATCTTCTTTTAGGTGTCGTTTGACTGAGAGAAACATATGGCCACGAATATTAGACGAACCCTTGAGCGTGCTTCTATCCTCCGAATCAACAGCGTTGGCTTCGTTAGAATAACATCGGTGAGTTCTTCCTTCTCCTAGATCATCATTTTTCTATTTATACACTTTTACACGTTATCATGGGTCGAAGATTTTGTATGTTTTCATAGATCTATGATGTTATGAGGCGACTCAAGCCTCGAGGATCAAGTATATTGATCTCCCAACGCCATGGTAGGTGGTTTGTCCCTTTCCATTCAAATTATTTGAGTATTATGTGAAAATTCCACCAATGACCTTGAATGGGGTATTGTGTGTTTACCGTTTTACCCCTATTGATTTTCCTCTATGATTTTATGCATGTGTAAAGGTTAATTTGATATGAATATGGTTGTTTTTCTATGCTTTGGATGTTTTCCCAGGCATGTTCTGTTTACGACCGTTTGGTCCTATTTAGCTAGTTTGGTAGCCTTGCGTTTTTTCCATGTGTGTTGATGTAGGATGGAGAGTTTTTATTTATGACATGATTGATATGATGTAGACTAATTATCCAAGTAGTTCTGTTGGTTTACTTTGGTCCTATTTCATTGCTACGCTCGTTGACCTATATAGGGCCATGAGAACCTAATGTAGTAGACTATAAGGTGGATTGACCGAGTGAGCTTCCTCAGAGACTCATTGAGAACTTTAGGCTATAAGGGGGATTGACTGAGTGATATTCCTTAGAGATCCTAGGACTAATTTTGACTATAAGGGGAATTGATCATGCATGCTTCCTCAAAGAGTCTTTGTTTTAATTTGAATTACCCTGATCACTCTAGACTATAAGGGGAATTGACCGAGTAAGCTTCCTCGGAGAGTCTTTGAGTTACTTTGAATGACCTGACCTATAAGTGGAATTGGCTAAGTGAGCTTCCTTAGAGATTCCTTGACCTTGGGGATATAAGGGGAATTGACCGAGTGAGCTTCCTCAGAGTTTCCTTGACTACCTTAGACTATAAAGGGAATTAACTGTGTGAAACTCCTCAGAGAGTATATTTATGAATTCTTGTGATAGAACCAGAGGGGTTAGGCTGAGTGTACTGCCCAAAGGGTTTCTTGTACTTGTTAGGTAGGACCAGAGGGGATGGATGTGAGTACTTCCAAGAGGGTTACCTGTTTTTCTTTAGCTGTTTCTTGATATTGGATTGTGGATTTTTTACTACTGAGGACATTCCTGTTTACTATTTTCTATACTTTTACCTTCCATATATTCACTGACTATAAGGAATAGATCATTGGAATGTTTCCTACTAGTATTTAGTCTCACACCCTTTTTGTGTCATGCTTTTGGGCAGAAACAGATTATATTATTGGAGGTATAGATAAGGGAAATCTCTCTTCTACTTCAGGTACTTGACTTATTGTGGAACTAGAGAGAATGGGACCAAGCTTAGTCTTACGATGTTGAGGAGTTCATTATCTGTTTCCTTTTTTACTTTGGATTTGTAATGGTTTTATTCAGCATTGTGACTAGTTTGGCTATTTTCCTAGACATATGTACCATGCATCATTTTATATATATGTTCTCCAGTTGTTATTATTTCAATATTCTGTTGATTACTGTTGTCGTATATTTACTGCTTCTGCTATTGTGTATTTTTTCATCATCTGTTGTATTACTCTTCCCATGGGATAAAATTTTCCCCACTATCACACCCAAGGATATCGTTGCTAGTTTGAAGCCTCTAGAGTTTTGGGAAATGCGCTTGAGGCCATGAGACCAACCGGGTATGGGGCGTCTCTGGGTGGCTTCTGGAATTGGGATGTTACAAAGTTGTATTAGAGGATTCTTTTCTATTGACTTACTATTTGGAGAATTTATCCAGGGATAGGAATGGATAGGTACTTGTCAATAAGATATTCCTGGGATTAGCTAACCCGTGTATAGGGAAAATCTGATCTACCTCATTAATTCAATTTTTTTGGTTTTTCAATTTTACGGTTTATTTGATTTTCACTGTTGGGTGACTCACATGTATTGTGCTATTATAATTGATGTTATCGAGGTTCTATTTCTATCACAACCCAATTAGATGAGGGTATTCCATCTCATGCATCATATAGGCACTTGCTAGAAATCACAATTCGTGCATTCTTTCCATGTCATTTAGGATGCATTAGAAATTTCATGTTGTTGTGATAGATGTTCTGTAGAATATGCATGTTGTTGTGATAGATGCCTTGATAAAATACATGTTGGTTGATAGGGTATTGATTTTGTAAGTTTTTTTTGAATGAATTCCAAATTTTGGTTCTCGAGGTGTTATGGGCCCTCATGGACCGAAATTTGGTGGATCATTGACTTGCTTACCCTTGTTATAATATGTATAAGATTCCAAACATTGATTCGCAGGGAGTATGGGACCTCACGGATCAGAATTTGGAACTTTCAATTTGTGTATCAGTGTTTTCTGGGCTTCAGGGTATTTTCTAAGGCTAACTGTCTGGAAAAACCCAGAATACATGCCATGTACTTTTGACTACTCACCAAGTTTCTTATGTTCGGGAAGAAACTGTTTTTCTTAAGTACCCTCCATGTACTTTATGTACACGCCCTGTAGTCTCTAACTGTGTCATAGGTCGTCTAGGAAGAGACATGAGATAGGTAATTTATTTCGGAAACACACAGTGTATCTGTTGTGAATGAAATGTAGTTGGAATTAGGTACCCGGTCGTGCCTCGAACAACACGGGTCAGTGTTATCCTTTCTCACACATAACGTGTCCATCTAGAACACGCCGTGTAGTGTCATCCATGTCACCGGCCATGTAACTATCCACACAGTCGTTTGGGACTTCTTAGTACACGTTGTGTCTATCTGGAACACGTCGTGTAGTGTAAGTTGGGTACATAGGCCGTGTCACTAACAACACGGGCTAGGTGATGATTGTTGAGTACATGTCGTGTCTACTATGAACATGCCGTGTAGTTTCGTCTTAGGAGAGTCATGTGGCTTAACCGTGTTGAAGGAATTAGGTAGGAAAAGAGGATTCAAGTACATGCCGTGTGTTTTGGGTGTTACACAACCAGTTTAGGCCGGAGTACACACTCATGTAAATGACTTAAGGGGACACACCGTGGAGGAATTTTACACGCCATGTAGTCATGTTTTGTTAAACTTGAATGCTTTCTTTCTCCTGTTCCACTCTCACACTTCCAGTTTTCAGTCCTTAAAAATCTTGATCTAAGGTGTGCACTTGACCATGTAGATTCATGCCATCGAGACATCCTCCAGTGGACCACCAGTTACCGGACGTTGATTAGACGATGGATATGGATGATCAGGGACTTCTAGCAGATCCTCCTTTCATGCAAGTCCTGGAACCAGCCATTATAACTAACACATGAGATGATGCTCAGTTCAGAGAGAGATTTATGAGGATGATGCATACTTTTCAGGGAGTTCCGTCTCCTTCCCCGTTAATGGCAGAATTGATGCGGGTATTTTAGCAGCAACATCCTCCTACTTTCTTAGGTGATGGAGGACCTCAGGCTGGATAGTCGTGGCTAGAAGCCATGCTAACGATTTTCGAACATCTAGAGATACCTCCGGAGAAGAGGGTGAATCTCACTACCAACATGCTTCGGGACTCCGCCAAGAGGTGGTGGGTTGTGATCTTACAGGCGGGTCTCTAGCAGAGTCTGTCTTGGGATGCGTTTTGGAACATCTTTTACGATTACTTCTATCTAGAGACCTTGAGGGACGATCGAGCCCGAGAGTTCATGAGTTTGGAGTAGGGTACTCTTAATATTATGGATTATTCCTCCCACTTCACAGAGCTGTAGTGTTTCACGCCTATTCCAAGAGGTGATGAGTTGTTCCTTTCATGGAAGTATGAGGATGGTCTGAGGCACGAAATCCGATCGCAGGTGAACATATTTAGGATGACTTCGATAACCTCTATCGTCAACTAGGAGCTTATCACATAGCGCAATCTGAGGGATTCTGGAGCGGTGATCCAGGGTGGTTCGATATCCAGAGTTAGTATTTCTCCTACTGATAGAAGGAAGCGCCATAGGGAGTCTGCATGAAGAGATCAGAGAAGGCGAGATATGTCATTTGTTAGCCAGGAGGTGTGCTACCAGTGTTGGAAGAGCAGGCATACAAGGCCACGTTTCTCGAGAGACCCACTAGAGTGATAATCTTGCAGAAAGATGGGTCACCTTCAACGCTTTTGTCAGTTCTTCTCACCAACAGCTGGTGACAAGGGTTCTTTTATGACTCCTTGTTTAGGAGCAGCTCCAACAGTTTCTCACCAGTCTGGGAATGGGAGTTATTCTGGCTATTTGGGACGAGGTGGAGGTCACGGCCATGGTGGTTAGTCACCAGTCTACTCGCAACAACAGGGTGGATCAGCTCAAAGTGGTCAGGTAGGGCCGTAGGGCTACAGTACAGGCCAGGCCTTTACAGTGGAGTAGTCCTAGTAGGAGCAGGATCCCGGACCTTCTACAGTTATAGGTACAATCCTGGTTTCCTCAGTTTTATCTTCAACTCTTTTCAATACATAGTCATCCCATAGCTTTATCTTTGATTCTATTGTGGAGAGCCTTGGGCTTTGCATCTTTTCTTCTACGGATATCATGATGCTAGACACTCTGTTGGGGACGAGAACATCTAATGTACATCAGTGCAAAGAGTGCCCTCTTGAGGTTGGTGTGTGTCACTTTCTATGGGACCTCTATGTCATAGAGATGACATGCTATAATGTCATTCTAGGAATGGACTGGTTGGTTTCCCTTATAGGAATTCATCGATTGCTATCGTCGTAGGGTGATTTTCATATCACTAGAGGGTGAATCCTTTCTTCCAAGGGCGCATATAGGTGCCATCAGATATACGTGAGGAGATGATGCATGACTTGCATTCCTTAGTTAGGGTAGTTCATCATGGAATCACCAAGATGTATCATGATCTACACTGTCAGTATTGGTGGCCAGGTATGAAAAGGGATGTCGCTGGTTTGGTCATGAGGTGTTCCACTTGTCAGTAGGTTAAGGTGGAGCATCAGCGACCAGGAGGGCTTCTACAGCAGTTACCCATTCTTGAGTGGAAGTGGAATGATGTCGTGATGGATTTCGTGACTAGTTTACCAAGGTCTCCTTGAGGTAATGATGCCTTATGGGTTGTCATTAACAGGCTAGGAAGGTTCCTCACTTATTGATGATTAAGGAGACCTGCAGTGTTGATGATTTGGGACAGTTTTACATCCGAGAGACTGTACGTCTTCATGGAGTTCCACACTGCATCATTTCAGATAGGGATGGACGTTTTACTACTTGGGTTTGGCAGGGGATTCAAAAGGCTTTGGGTACACAGGTACTTTTGAGTACAGCATAACATCCCCAGACTGATGGCCAGTCCGAGCGTACAGTTCAGGTGCTTGAGGACATGCTCCGAGCATGAATCCTGGATTTTGTAGGTTCTTGGGAGAAGTATATACCTCTAGCGGAGTTTTCCTACAACAATAGTTTTCAAGAAAATATTTAGATGTCACCTTATGTGGATTTGTACGGTAGGCCATGTTGATCACAGTTGTGTTGGATGGAGGCAGGAGAGGCTGCTTTTCTAGGACCTTGTCTTGTTCAAGAGACCACAGAGCAGATAGAGTTGATTCAGAGGAGGATGGATACTGAATAGTCTCGTCAGAAGTCTTATGATGATCAGTGGAGACGACCTATGGAGTTTGAGGTCGGGGATCAAGTTTTTCTATGTGTCACTCTGAGGTTGGGACACAAGAGGATTATGAGATAGGGTAAGCTTTCACCGAGGTTCTTCGAGCTATTTGAGGTGTTGGAGAGAGTTGGGCTAGTTTCCTATCGGTTGTAGTTTCCACAGAGGTACCGGGCTAGGCATGACGTTTTCCACATTCCTCAGCTCTGACGTTGTTTTTCAGACCCATCTCATGCTTTCCAACTCGAGGAACTCGATTTGGAGGAGGTTTCATCCTTCTAGTAGCATCATATCTATATTTTTGATCAATGTACGAAGTTTCTCCGTGGCTGGTATGTTCCTCTGGTATGGGTGTTGTGGCAGTAGGTCGAGTACAAGATGAGACTTGGGAGAGGGAGGCCGATGTACGAGCGCAGTGGCCAGAACTGTTTTGGGATTCTTCTTCTACGCCACGCTATGAAATTTGGGGATGAATTTCTATAAGGGGGTAAGTTTATAAGAACCCAGATCATCTTTTCAGGTATTTTTCTCCCTTTCTGGTCTTTTTTATAGAAAATATTTTTTCTGGAAATTTTCAAAGTACATGCCGTGTACTATATGAGTACACACCGTGTACTGCGATGCCGTAGGAGGTCGTGTGCTGGCTGTGTAGGGGCCACACACAGGGCCGTGTGTGGGTGTTTGTAGGCCGCCTAAAGCGGAGTATGGAAAATGAGAGTACATGCCATGTACTTTAAAAGTACACGCTGTGTACTTTCTTTTTTTCATTAAACGCACTAGGGTCGCATCTAATCACCATAAAGATCTTCTTTTAGGTCTCGTTCAACTGAGAGCACCGTACGACCATAGATCTTAGATGAACCCCTGAGTGTGCGTTCATCCTCCAAATAAAACACTATCAGTTGCATTAGAATCGCATAGGTGAGTTCTTCCTTCTCCTAGAGCATCATTTTTCAATTCCTCTTCTTTTCCAAGTTATTATGGGATGAATGTTTTGTACATTTTCATAGATCGATGGCCTTCTAATGCGATTCACGACTCGAGGTTCAAGTACATTGATCTCCCACCACCATGGTAGGTGGTTTTTGACTTTCCGTTCAATGTCTATGAGTATTATTTTCAAATTCCACCAATACCCTTGAACGGGGTATTGCGAGTTTACCATTTTGCCCCTATTGATTACTGGACATGCATGTATGATTGTGTAAAGGTTAATTTGATATGAATATGGTTTTTTCTATGCATTGTATGTTTTTCCCATGCATGTTCTGTTTATGATCGTTTCATCCTGTTTAGCCAGTTTGGCCGCCTTGTTTTTTCTCCATGCCTATTGTTGTAGGACGGAGAGTTTTTATTTTTGACATGCTTGATATGATGTAGACTGATTATCTAAGTTGTTATATAGTTTTAAATTATCCATATTGAATTGCTATGCTCGTTGACCTACACAGGGTCTTGAGAACCTGGTGTAATAGAATATAAGGGGGATTCATCGTGTGAGTTACCTCAGAGAGTCTTTGAGCACTTTAGAGTATAAGGGAGATTGACTGATTGAGCATCCTCCGTGAGCCTATGACTACTTTGGACTATAAGGGTAATTGACCGTGCGTGCTTCCTTAGAGATTCTTTATTTTACTTTGAATTACCCTGATCACTCTAGACTATAAGGGGAATTGACCGAGTGAGCTTCCTCAGATATTCTTTGAGTTACTTTGAATGACCTAGGCTATAAGGGGAATTGACCGAGTGAGATTTCTCAGAGAGTCCTTGACCTTGGGGCTATAAGGGGAATTGACCGAGTGAGCTTCCTCAGAGAGTCCTTGACTACCTCAGACTATAAGGGGAATTGACTGTGTGAGATTTCTCAGAGAATCTATTTATGAATTCTTGTGACAAAACTAGAGGGGTTAGGTTGAGTGTAATGCCCATAGGGTTGCTTGTACTTGTTAGTTTGGACTACAGGGGATGGTTGTGAGTACTTCCCAAAGGGTTACCTATTTGTCTTTAGCTATTTCATAATATTGGACTGTGGATTGTTTACTGCTGAGGACTTTATTGTTCACTACTTTCGGTACTTTTACATGCCATATATTCACTGACTATTTGGCACATATCTTCAGGTGGTTTTCTACTGAGATTTAGTCTCACGCCCTGTTTGGTCCATTCTTTTGGGACCAGACATATTATATTTTTGCAGGTATAGATAAGGGCAAGTGCCCTTCTACTTCTGGTACTTGACTTTGTTGTGGAGATGGATAGCATGGGACCAAGCTTAGGCTTGTGATGATGAGGAGATGTTATCTGTTTCCTTTGTAAATTGGATTAGTACTGGTTGTATTCATCATTGTGACTTGTTTGAAAGTTTTCCTAGAGATATGTACCATGAATAATTTTATATATATGTGCTCTAGTTGTTATTATTTCATTCTTCTACTGATTATTGTTGTTGGATATTTACTACTTCTGTTATTGTGTATTTGTTCATCGTCCGCTGTGTCACTCTGTCAATGAGCACATAGTTTCCCCACTATCACACCCAATTCCCTCACTGCTAGTCGGCAGCCTCTGGCATTCGGTGAAATGAGCTTGAGGCCATGTGACTAATCGGGTATGGGGCGCATCTGGGTGGCTTCCAGAACCGGGACGTTACATTGTCATCTTTGGTTAATCTCTTTGTTTACCCGGTTTAACCTTTACCATGGAAAAACATTATTCACACTTAAAGCGTAATGAAAGTAATTTAAAAATTTTAAAGTGGAAGATAAAAGTTCCATGAATTATAGGCTCAACAATTTACTATACCCTTGAGTAAATGTTGGATTTTTATAATTCTAAAATGATTTAATAATAATTTTTAAACTTTAAATACCATTTAAGGTTGTTTTTAGACTCTTCCCATATATTGACTTTAAAGTCATGAATATAACAATGTAATTCAAATATAAACTTTTTAAACATCAATTATAAATTATAATTATCCAATAAATTCTTGGTTAGCCATAATTCATCCAAAACATATTACTTTTATTGTTTTTAAAATCAAATATTATATTTTTATACTGTTTCCACAAGTGTTTCGTCAACATAATGTAAGCATCCAAGAAAATTATACTATCTCAAAAAATTAAAATATAAAATAATAAAAAAATAGTTATAAACAATAAATATACTCATTTTAAACCATTCATATCTTCTTTTAATCCCTAGAAAAATTTATTATATATATTCAAAGAGAGAGACTTACATTTTTTAATTTTTCTTAAATTAAAATAATATAAAGGTCATGATAAAAGGAAAGTGGAACAAAAATTACATAATTTTAATGTTAGTATGGTTATGATTGAATATTTCATTAAAAATTAAATAAAGTCAAGTTTTGGGTTGATTTTGAAACTTCATCTCATGCTTTTAACCATAATTAACCTATTTTACCCATTATTTTGGTGATAAACATTTACTATGATTACTACTAATTTGGAATAAAAACAAAATTGAGCTATTTACCAAATTTAAACCTCATTATTAGAAATATCATAATTTTTTTAAATATTCAATTCCTATATTTTTCATAAACAAATTTTAATATAAGTACGTAAAACGCATTTAATTTGTTTTTCTAAACCAATGTTTTTTTAGGAATAAAATTGACTATATACCAAAATCAAATAAAATATTAATTCATATGGAATTAATCAGTTAATTTTTAATCAAAGGTATGTTACTCTAATTTAATACCAAAACAAAAATACCATGTGACTTTTGAATAACTTGACTTAAATAAAAGAAATTATAGTGTTTCAAAAAAAGATATTTTTCACTATTTACACAAAAATAAACCTTTTAAGGAAAAAATATCAAAAATTCATCCTAAGACGATTATTACATAATGATTTAAAAAATTATTTCCATTTTATTAAATAAATTTTTTTAAATTGGAATAATTTAATTAAAATATACATGCATAAAAAGAAAAAAAATATTTTTTGAAGAAAATATAATTTTGAAACATAAAAACACATTATTCTCATTACTTTCCTCAAAACCATAATTAAATAAATTTTAATCCATTAAAATTGATATATAATTGTTGCAATCATTTGATAATTTAATATTTTTAAAATTTGGATAAATAATTTCATTTTATTAACTACTTTTCCCTTGTAATTAACTTTTTATTTGAAATATGGGAAACTGAAATTGGGGAATTAATTTGAATTAAAATGAATAAAATGGTTGTATTTTAAAAATTTGAAGTTTTAATTAGAATTTGTTTATTCAAATATCTCTTAGTGTTTGATTTAAATGTTGGTAAAAATGGGGGTCGACCTCATCTTGCCCTCAACCCAGAGGTTTCAATCCAATTAGCTAGCCTAAGAAATAGCTTACTGGCACAACGATGCCATATGGAATGCCTGATTGAGTGGATGTAATGTGAATTGGGGTGTGTAATGAATGTGAATTTTTTTTTCCAATGCATGTGTCGGGATTTTGTATATCCACACATGCCCATATAGGGGTGTGTGAGTGTATACGAGATCTCATCCCCATAGTAGGATTTTGAGCCAAGGTAGCCGTCGATTAAAATATATGGGAGTGCTCGACTCACCAGAAATATCATGTGGGACATGATCGGTGTGGTAATTTTTCCTCATTTAACAAAAATGGTGAAGCTTCATGCCTAAAATCATTTCACTTGAACACATCATCGAAGCCACCTCCACTTCCTGGCATGTGCATAGTCACATGACCACCACCATAACTAGCCGAGAACCACCAAGGGAGATTCTGGGAAGTCTCGGGATTAAGCCTTGTGTCACCATCAAAGGACCATTTTGAGGTTAGGTTCACTTTGGATGACCTTTCGGACCTTATGAGACATCAACTCATCTTAATTTAATGAAGAACAATTACTTTCATGTCGTAGATGAGACCCATCCATGCAATTTGAAGGCCTCATGATTTGAGTATATTTTAGGTAATTTTTCTCTGTCATCGAACCAGTAAAAGATTTTTGCTACCCCATGTATGTTTTTTCTATGAAATGGAGTTAAAAAATAATCATTGTAATGTTTTTATGAGGTGAATATACCTAAACCATAGGTGAAATGAATTCACAATAGCCATGCAGAAATAATTCCTCACAAAGATGGAATGTTTATAGTGACTTCATAGGAGATAACACTGCATTGTGGGCATACTCAAATTGGTGGTACTAAAATTTTACAAAAAAAAACAATTACCCATGGCAGGGTACGTCGTAGGTAGTTTTAGGGTTCCATGGAGCTACTCAAATTGGAGGTACTAAGATTTTTTTAAAACAATGGCTTGAGGAGGCTGCACCATAGAGATGTCACTTTGTCGTTCCCACACCAAATATGGTAGTGGAGAATTTTAGAAGAAATAAGTGTGCAAGATCATAGAACCATGGAGTACTAGGATGAATTATATCCATGCAGAGAGATTGTAGTGGGCATGCATGAAGAAGGATGTTATGTCACAATTATTCTATCCATTTCAGTGTGTGTTGTTGAATATGAAATATTTAAAATACCTAATATCCATGGTTGAGATCGAAATCTATTTTTGAAAAGGGAATATTTTACCAATAAAAAAAGATACTAAATATATCAAAAATAATAGAAAGTGGATTCCACCATCTATAACTAAGAGGGTGTTTCTACCACAAAAAAAGTATTGGAGGATTGGGAAACAACTAGACGGGTTGCTCATTTGTTTCTTTTATTTTATTTTATATTGTTACAGTTTAGTTTATAATATATAACCCATGTATTAAATTTGAATACAAATTCATGCATATATTTTCACCCTCTTTTTCTATCTCTCTCTCTCTCTCATCATATTATCTCATCCTCATTCATTCTGCCATGAAATCTTGTACTTAGATAGTAGTATGTGACCCAAGGATTATCCTTGGGGGAGGATGTCAGTGTTCCAAAAATTTTATTTTGAATTTTAAATATTTTTATTCTATTTGTGGTGAATTAGTGTGAAGTTTATAGGTCTGGTAATTTTCCACCACACCATGGATCCCAATATCAGTTCTATTCATCAATTTATATCTTTTCCATCCATTACATTTAATGATAACTCTTCACATGATAGAGTTGAGTTGTTCAATTCATGAAACATAATATAACAAAGTTTGTCCTTGAAGGTGGAATACTCTCGATTGAGGTGTTTCATCAACATTGATTATAGGAGGGGTGGAATTTATTTTCCCTTGATTTTCAATATTTTCAACTCAATAATTGAAGGATTTTATTTCATTAATGACATTTCATAGTTGAACTATCAAACAGAATTTAAACAACAAATTTGAATAATTAAGGAAACTAAAATAAAACCTTAAGGACATTTTATTCCTTATAAAATATCATTTTTTTACATGTTAGTATAGTTAATATTTTAATTCATTATTATAAATTTTTTAATTTTTTTTGTAAAATAAAAAAAATAGCTTAGGTGAATTGGAATTAATGAGTGAATAACTATAATGATCTTCAAG
Source organism: Viscum album (assembly GCA_963277665.1). Classification (NCBI taxonomy): domain Eukaryota; kingdom Viridiplantae; phylum Streptophyta; class Magnoliopsida; order Santalales; family Viscaceae; genus Viscum; species Viscum album. Next base: position 499,981,133 of record OY728133.1, read on the forward strand.
TGAGATGACCTCAGTCAGCCAATCTAATTCACTAAAAAATAAATATAATCTTTTGAACCATCATATGACAGGAGTGCCACTAAAATATGGTGTTTATATCAAGGATCCAATCAATTTTTTACTTACTTTTTTTCACATTATAAATATTTTCTCATTTTGGTCTAAACATTCAAACAAAATTATTTCACCAAGTTGTATTCAAATTAAAATTATTATGAATGGGTAGATTACTCACATGTGAAATAATAGAAATGATAATAAGCTAATTATAATATATCCTAGGAGGAATAACTTAAGGGGAATGTGTATAAACTGAACATATAAGAAGAAACGGTGGTTGAATATGTATTTTCAATACTATAAATACCCTAACAAAAAACTAATATAGTGGTGGAAGAAATTTACCAAAAAAAATTAAATTTAAATAACCCTAGGAGGTAAAGGAGGAGAAACATGAAGAACTATTCCACCTTGATAAACCATTCATGAAGGATATGGATGAAGAATATTTACCTACTAAGATATGTATGAGAGATCAACAAGATCTGGATTATTTTTGGAATGCATAAGATGTCCAACAAGATATCATTATCCTTGAAAAGGTAGAATATCCAATGCCTTTGTATCCCTCTCTAGAATTGTAATAATAAAAAACTATCCTAGAGGTGGAGTTTGGATAAAAGATGGAGAAGTTTTATTAAGTTCTTTAATCTATTGAAAATAAACATCTAGTGGCCCTTACCTCTGAAGAGGAGATCAAATCCCAACCCAGATAGGGAATTGATCGTATATTAGACTCTATCTCATCTGGTTTTATTCAACATGAATTGAGTATCACTCTATACTAATTTGAGTTTTTATAACTCATTTATTACCTTGGAGGTGGATGTGGAAAATTTTCATGTGCCTACTAAGGAACACATGGATCTTCAAAAACATATTGAACAACAATTAGATGAAGTCAATGAGGTGATCCATGTGACCATACCAAAGGAAAATAAGAAAAAATCCATTTACCTTCAAAGGGAGAATTTTAATTATGTTTATTCATGTTTAAATTATGTTCAAGTGAAATTTTCTTCTAACTCTCCCTTTTATCGTACAATTCATGTGGCCCATATCGAACAATCAACAGACAATCAAAAGGAGGTTACACAAGTAGCAACCGAAAAAAAGGAGGACACATACCTCATCCTTCCCCCTTTATGAAGAATTTACCTCATTGAGAAGCTGATTTATCTAGTGTACTATGTCCATAGATTCCTCACCAACAAATAATAAGTGAAATCTAGGAAAAGAAACATGTTTTTATCAAATCCATGATATTACACCCACCGAAAGAATATAGATGATAAATGGTAGTTCCCATTTGGAGAAATTAAAAATCCAAGGCATGTTTAGGGGATTAAACTAATACTTATCTTTATATTTACTTTTTTGGAACTTTTCATGTTTTATTTTGGAATTAGTTTAAAAATAATTTCACTACCTCTATCTTTTTTAGTTAACTTATTCATTAAACTTAAATTCTGATGAGTTATTTTATTTTGTATGTTGATTATAGCACAAGGAATCCCCCAAAAAGTAAAAAAAAGAGAAGTACTAAATATTTAGGAGAAAATGGAGTTTACTTTTAATATTAACTTTAAAACCCCCTGAATTTTTACTAAAAAAATTAAGCTTTAAAACTGAAAATTACATGCCACAATTAGGATAAAAGTTTTACTTGACTTATCTAGGAGACATTTTTTTCATAGGAACACTATGATTCCATGTTTCATATTTCCAATATAATGAGATTTAAATATTAACTTAGAGAATTTAATGATTAAATTTAAACATGAATTTTAATTTAATAAATCTTTATTGAAGTGAATTAGATGATTCGTGAAAATGAAGTTTCACTACCTATTTTCAAACATTAAATTTTTTGAAGATCATGTGAAGTTATTTGTAATTATAATTTCATTCCATGATTTATTGTATTATTTTACATGTTCTATTCCTAATAGGATTTTGATACCTAATAATTTATATATTATATGGAGTAAATTTCTTGAGTGATCTTGGGTAATAATACTAACCAGAACTTGTATTAGAACTTATCAAAACTACAATTTGACAAAAAAAATCATTGAGGAGGTTTTATTGATTATCCCTTATACTTGACACCACCTTTTAAATTAATCCTTGTTTATCCCATAGATTACATGAATTACCCTGTTATAAAATATCCACATTACAATCCATTTATATATATTCCTACCCTCCTATTAGTATTTTCATAAAATTTTAAAACTGAAGTGTGGGGGTGAGGGAAATCATGGTGAAAGGGATAAAATACATTGTAAGGAAAATGTGTGGGGGTTCTATTTTGGGTATTGGGAAATATTTTAAATTCAACTACTGTATATAATTTATTCTCCATTCTCGTAAAAAAGAAAAATATTGGGTTGTGACTATGTAAAATCAAAATTAACCACTACCAAAGCTATGTTTTTTATCATATTTAGTTAGTTGGTGGATGTGATATTTTTTCAAATCATAACTTTTGAAAAAGTTAAAAAAACTAAAAAATTATAGTTTGACAAAAAAAAGTAGAATTCAAGAAGAACAAAGTCTTTTATTTAGATTTCATTGTTCATAACCATTACATTGATCTTGGGAAGAGGGTATTTCAATTTTTAAGGGGATATTTTTATTGAGATTTTAATTTTGATATCATACACTATGATTTAAATGCTTAACCTCCTATTTCATACTTAATTTTTTTCACATAAATTCCTATCAAACTTAGTATACAGAGTTATTATCACCTTAATTTAAAATTCCACATGATTTTATGTGATTTTTTTTAAAAAATTGGATAAAGTATTTCCTTTGAAGTATTATAAAAAGGTTCTTGAATTCAAGGTAGAATCATAACTCTATTTCAATTGGTAACTTGAGTGATGAGAGTAAAATATTCAAAGTTAGGTTTATCATGACATGGCATGCTTTATAATAGTAAATTAAGATACTTGAATGGATGAAAGGAGAAGTACACCATTTATAAAAGGGAAATATTAAAATACTTGAAATGATTGATCTTTTGAAAAATGTGAACTTGAGTTTATGTTTTGTGTGGAACATGAAAATTTTATTTAATATTGATAATCATTTTATTTAATTACATTGAGATTTATATATTGGAAATATGGTGCTTCTCTTTAATTCAATATTGATTTTCAATGCTTGAGTACAAGCATAGTTCAAGTGATGAGGTATTTGATTCACACATTTTAGCATGATTTTTTTTTTAAAAAATTATGAAATAATTTCGTTATTTATAATTAGTATTCCCTTATAAATAACTGTCTATTTTAAATATAGGAATTTGAAGTTGAATAATTAATATAAATTAAAATGAATAAAAATGTTTCATTTTTTAATTTTAAAGTTCTAATTCTTAATTATGTGTTGAAATATCACCATGTATTTGATTTGAATATGTGTAAAAAAAGAGAAAAACTTAGCTAGCCCTCTACCCACATGTTGTAACCCATTTATCCATCCCAATAAAGGTTCATTATGCTAATCAATCCCATAGTGAAGTCCTACTTGAAAAGCAGGTAGGTGGATTAGGCCACCTAGTTCATGAATAGTTTCATCGAAGTCCCACGGGGGGCTTGCGTATGGGCATGGGAACATATAGGTGTGTGTGAGAGAGTATAAAAGAGCTTATCTCCCATTCTAGGATTTTGATCCAATTAATCCACTAATTGAAAATATAGGATCACTCATCACACAAAAATCAAATGTGAGACATGATTAATGTTGTAAATCATCATCAATTAACAGAAAGATTCAACTTCACACCTTAACTCCACACCCCTCACTCAAACACGTCATCAAATCCACCTCCACTGGCATTCATGCTTATAGTCACACGACCACTTCCTGTACTAGAGGGGTACAGTAATGGGTGACACTACGAATTCTCAGTCCCAATCCTTATATCAACACTGAAGGCCACTACTGAGGTCATGATCTCCATGGATGAACTATGGGACATCGAGTGATGTCAATGAAGATCACTTTAACAAAAAAAAATATTTTTTTCATATTGAATAGGAGCTCCATTTTACCACTTTTAAGGTCGGATGATTTGAGGAGGATACATACACCATAGGTACATTCTATCTACTGTGGACTCTCCAAAGAAGTTTCGATCTACCATGTTTGTTGTTGTTGTGATTTGGATCTTCCAATACCAGCAGTGGCAAAGATTTGATGGGGGTAATGGACCTGTTTAATGGGTAACATGGTTGTTCCATATCCATGCATAAGGAATGACTCTTGAAAATGACCTGGCCAAAGTTTCACTGTATGAGTTAGCACCGCACCATGGGAATACACAAATCGAAAGTGAAAATTTTTAATATAAAAAATAACTTATGGTGTTTTATGTCTTAGAGAATTACATAGCTCCATGGAGGTACTCAAATCTTAAATGACAAGGTTTTTTAAAAAAATGGACTGAGTAGGATGCACTATGCCCTAGCCACACCAAATAATGAAGTTGTTAATTTTAGAATAAATACGTATGAAAATAGTCTATGGTTTTAAATGACTCCAATGCACTTCATCCTTGCAGAGCCCATGCAGTGGGCATTAAAGAAGAGGGAGCATACACCCAAATTATTTTATCAATGCCATAGTTTTGTATCTACACTGAAATATTTAAAAGACCTGATATCTATGTTTGATATCCAAATCTATTTTTGAAATGGTAAAATCTGAAAGAAAAACAAATAGATACTAAATATATGAAAAAAGAAGAGATAGGGTTTTCCTACTACTATAAATAAGATATTGTTACTACCAATGAAAAGTATCAGAGGATCAAGAGTTAATTGGAAGGGCTTCTACTCTTTTTATTTTTTTCATCTTGCTAATATAGTTTAGTTTTCGATAAAAAGTTTTTCTATTATTTTCACACATTGATTCTCTTTCTCTCTTATTATCTTCGCATTCTATATTTCTTATTATTTCCATTGTTAACTCTTACACTTGATTATCAGTGAATGACCTGAGCCTTGGCCTTGGGTGAGGATGTTTGTGTTCATGAATTATACTTTTAATTATTAAAAGTTCTCATTATATTTTTGGTGGATGGGGGTGAAGTGTATGGGTGTAGTTATTTTCCACTAATATATGGATCTCAAATTCCCTTATATTATTTAATATATATATCTTTTACCAACATTCAATTTAATGAGAACTCTTCACATGATGAATTTGAGTTTTTTAATGGATGATACGTCATATGATGGAGTTGGGTCCTAGAAATTTCTATAATCTCGATTGAGTTGTTTCACGAACATGATTATAGGAGGTGGTTGAATTTCATTTTCCTAGTCATTCAATAATTCACACTCAATAAATTTAAGTTTATTAGTTCATTAATGATATTTCATTATTGAACTATCAAACTAAATTCAAACAACAAATGTGAATAATGAATGAACCTAAAACCAAACTAGGAACAAAATATTTCCTCCCAAACCCAATTTTTCATTCCACATTAGGATAGTTTATATTTTCATTCTTCATTTAATCTTCTAAATTTTTTTTCAAAAAGTAACAGAAACACAAAAGCAAGTAGTTTGGGTGAATTAAAATTAGTGAGTAAATAAGTATGTATATCCTCAAGTGAGATGACCTTGGTGATCCATTATGTTGTACTAGGAAAATAAATAGTAGCTTTTTAACTATTGTATGACTAATACGCTTCAAAAATATACATATCTCAAAAGAATCATCCATCAATAGTAATTAATTTAATATATTCATATCATAAAATATTTCACATATAAAAAAATATGAAATTATCTATTTTACCTTTAAAATATCTTATCTTTATTTATAACCAAATAATAATCAATATGTGATTTACTATTCGTTTTATTAGGGAAAAAACTTTTTAAAATTATTTCATAATATAGTTATACCTATTCGTACCTGAAAAACCGACATCTATGTCAGAATGGTAAAATTTAAATGATAGTATATCATTATTTTTTATGCTCAGTGATATATATAGTTTACACTATCAAAAATTATTTTCATTAGATAGAAGATATAAAATAAAATTTTGGGGTATTATTTTCTATTATCCTTACAAATATTTCATCCTAAAAATTTTAATTTTAATTTTCTAAATTGATAATATCATAACACAATAATAAAATTGGATATAGATTTTATCATGATCTTTAATTTCTATTTTATACTTAAAAAACATAGTTTTATATAGCTCTATGAGACTCGTAATTAAAAATGAGTTTCTGAAAACATACCTTAGTATTTGAGTTATAAATTCATCATAAAAATTGATAGATATTTCTTCAGTTTTCTTATGGTTAAGTAATTCCTTTCCCCATGACATGCCTAGCTCTAAGACCTACTATATTGACATGCTCCACAAGGAAATCCCTATATTGACCATGTATGTTTCTTCTATTTCTTACTATAGGAACCATTTATAAGTAGTAGTATACCATTATTTAGTTCAAAATAATCATGAATATTGATCCATGTAATAAAAATACCTATGGAGGTAAAAGTTATTATATATTACGAGGGGTCATAATGCTCATGTTAGCTAGGTTTTTCTAAAATCTAGTTCTCAGGGTTCCTACTAAACTTCTTATGAAAATAACTATAGTATACCTGACTATAATAACTCATATTCAATTCTTACTTATTAAATTTGTATAAAATATAAGGGATCACCCCATAATGGACTGATCAGTTAACAGTTTTGGATATATATATATATACATGATTTCTATAATTCATTGGAAAAAATAAAACATAGCATGAAAAAATTTCTTGCAGCCTTGAACATCATTCAAATATTTATTCATCATATCCTAGGGAAAAGAAAACAATAATGTGTGTGCCTATATTCTTATTAATGTATATGTACAACAGAAGCTATCACGAGTAAATAAATTACAATCAATATGTCATGGTGAATAATTAAAACACATGACATTGAGTCAACAACCTGATATCAAATTACATCCATGGACAATATGAACACATCAATCACAGAGATAATTAAGAGTGAATTATAAATAAAACAAATACATGAATCTAGACATTCAGGATCTTACTATCAAGGCCAAAACCAATATATCATGAATTTTACCATAAATTCCTTATCTAAGACCCTTTAATTGTATGGGTAGGTATTCAATAATTACCCAACTAATATGGATATCTATTTTGTCTCATGAGACTTATAGACACATCAAGGTTCTATCTATAACCAGACCCCACCTGTCACTTGAACATTCTATGAATTTATAATATATTTAATAATCAATAAAATTCATCTAAATTTTTTTTATAAATCAAATTTTATCTAAATTTCATCCAGAATATATTTTATTTCCATAGTCAATGAAATAACGTTCTTAATAAATCGCATTCAACCGATATCGTATATAGAAATTGTATATGGTTGAGACAACATTGAATTGGTGGAAATGATTCAGTATAAAACTTTAATACTTAAAATATAGATATAGAGGATTAAATAATGATTAATGAAATTATAGAGAGTGATAGAAAATGTGATCTTGATAAATTTAAGGACCAGAAAACCAAAAAACCCTAAAGGATGGTAGAATATTTTCAATTCATTAGAAATGAAGTTTTCATAGTAAAACTCATCCTTTGGGAAATATAAAATAAAATATTATCAAAAAATTATAAAAATCCTTGTAACATTATGTAAGAACGAATTTATAAATCAATCTCAAAATTCATTTTGTTCCTTTAAAAAAATAAAACCATTTTCTATTGATAATTTAAATACAAATTCCAACAATATTGATAAAAATATTTTCTTTAAAAATAACTCAGTAAAATTTTATAGAAAACCTCAATGTAAATAACAAATATTATGGTGGAAAATTATGTTTTTTCAATAAATGTTACAACCAAAATTCCATTCAAAATTTTGATAAAAAGTATAAAAATACTTAATTTTTAAAAAGATAAGAAGATTTAATTGAAAAAAATGGTAAATAAAGTCAACTATCGTTGTAAATGAATTAAAATAATTATTTTATTATAAATAATAATATTCATTAAACATTAAAAAGTTCCCTGACACGGAAAAAAGTTAGAAGGAAAACTTTAAAAACATAATTCTTTTTAAAAGAATGTCCCTTACTTGTTACACACTTTTGAATTCATGTTACAGTATGTCAATAAATTAAAAAAACATGTAAAAACCAAATATAACCAGAAGAGAAGAAAATAAATTGGTTTTAATATGTTATAAACATATAATTTTCCCAAAAAAATATAAACATAAATAATCCCGAAATAAAATGAGATTGTAGCACAAATCCCTTATTGCCTTTTGTTACTTTTCAATAAAAATCCATTAAAAGAGAAAAAAATAAAATATACCTTTGAATACGATGATTAATGAGTGATTCGTGATATAAAATTTCAACGGGTAAGTATATGCACCATGGAAAATAAATTATGTGCATAATGTAAAACATGTCTCATTAAAGTGGAATTAAACGAAATTACCCTTACCTCATGTTCAACTTAATTATTATGTAATCTTCAATATAATGAATTTATATTTATTTAAAAATATAAAATAACCTCATTCATATTCATCATACCATATATGATTCATTTATAACATTTTTTCACACATTTATTAATAATTATTTATTAACATCATCATCCAATTTGTTATTTTTTTCATTTTTTCATATAGATTTTACTATGGTAGTTTTGGTCCTTTAATCTTGGTCATTATTACATAATATATAGAATATTAATCATTAAATAATCATAATCTTTACACATTAAATACAAATATAAAATCATTCATGAATGGAGGACATGAAAAATGAAACACATATCTTCATGGACATGGTATTCCACATGTATGCATGAATGATGTTATCATAATAACCAACCATGTGAGGTGATGATGAATAACGAAACACATAGCTTCGTGGAGGCAGTTGTCCACACGTATGCACAAGAGATGTTTTATTTTCTTAGAGGATTATAAAAGTCATGAATAAGAGTTTTTAAATAAAAATAATAATATTTAATTATATTTAACATGATTATTTGACCTTATCTTCATGGGTATGAATTAATTTAAGGAGGTAGTATATAAAATAAAAAGACAGAACTCGGTTAAGAGTTATACATATTCATTGGAAATCCTCCTTTAGACAACACCTTAATCCTACATAGGATGGTATCATGGGAATAGAAGAATATATAGGATAAGGGTAAGGGATTTAGGAAGGTATTTTTATATAAATGTTTTGATATAAGTGGCACAAATTTCATTAATAAAAGTGGATTGGAGGTACCCTTTTATAAGTGAGGTGGGTGGCTATCTTGCCTTAAAATATTAATATATAATATGAGTATAACTGAAGTAAAATGGATTAAAAGTTAAATATATTAAAAAAGGAGGATAAGGTTTAATTATGATAAAAAATATAATTTAACAAGTTTAAGTTCCATTTTAATCCTTATCTTTTGGTTTGATCACTTCAATTAATCACCTTTAACCTTAACTGTTGTAACAAATGTTTCACTATTTAAGAGTCATGCAAGAAATTTCAAAAATTTCCAGGGGAAATTAAATGAACTATTCCTTATATTATCATAAATTTCTCATCTCATTTAGTCAATATAGTATTTTTAAAATTTTATTGTGATTTATAAATAATTTCTAAACATTAAATTTCGATTTAGGTCATTTTTGGGAGTCTTCACATATGTTGATTTTATAGGCATAAATATAATAGTGGATTTCAAATATAAAATCTTTAAAAATATATTATAAATTATAATTACCAAATAAATTATTGGGTATCTATAATGAAACCAAAATATATTAATTTTAATGTTTTTAAAATAAATTTTTGATATTTATACTACTTGCAAAAGTGTTGTGTCAGCATTGTGTATGTGTTCAAGAAAAATATACTATCTATAAAAATTGAAAATAAATTAAAATAAGAAGATAAAAATACATATTAAAAATAAACACTTATAAACATTAATATATTATTTTCAACCCAATAAAAAAATATTAGAGAAAATAAAATAAATAGTTTCATTTTGTAATATTTCTTAACTTAAAATATTATAATGATCATAATCAAAGGAAATTATGTAAAATTACATATTCTCTATATTATTATGTTTATGGTATAATTAATCTCACTGAATTAAATAATTGTAAATTTTTTGTTGATTTTGAGACTTTATCCCATAATTCTAACTGAAATTAACATTTTTACCCATCACTGTGGTGATAAACAATTACCATGGTTATTATTCGTTATGAAAAAATTGTAATATTTAAAAACATTTAAAGTCATTATTAAAAATATTAATTCTATTTTTCAAGATTCAATTCCTAGAATTAGGAATTTTTTTTAAATATTATTATGAAAAATGCATCAAAAACGATTTCTTGAAAAATGTGTTTTTGAGCATAAAAATGAACAAATACCAAATAAAATATAATATAGATTCCTATGTCATTAATTTGTTTGTGATTAAAAAATTTATATTATTTTAATTTTATAAAATATCCAAAAAATCATAGTAATTTTATATTTCTTGACATAAATAAAAAAATGATAGATTTTCAAAACACAAAATTTTTTACTATTGACACCAAAATTAATATTTTTTGAAAAATATATAAAATCATCTTAAGCCTATTATAAAATTTTAATTTCAAAAATATATATATATTTTTTTAAAAAAATTATAAATTTGTTATAAATTAATTATAAAACTCATGAACAAAATGAAATAAAATCTATTTTTGAGGAAAATATTTTTTTGAAGCATTAGTTGAATTTATTCTCATTACATGCCTAATGATAATAATTAAATAAATTTTAATAAATTAAATTGAATATATAATATAATTATACCAATATATTCATTTCCAGATAATTATTAATCTATATATGATTGAATATTCAATTTATTAATGGTAACATTTTTATATATATTTCATAATATGATTATTCACATTCATAACCACCAAACACATAGCTAGGTCATAATGGTCATATTTAAATATTAGTATATCATGGTTCATTTAGGTTCGGTGTTGTGTAGTGTATGCTATCAGATATTGTCTTTTACAAACGGAAAATATAAACTAAAATATCAGGGTATTATAGTATTTCACATTGCAAAATACTAATGGAATTTTTTTTATGGGGATATATTTTTTGGGTCTATACCCTCCATCCACAACCAATCAGTTCAACTTCATTCTTACCAACACTAACTTCTTCTCGAAATGGGATGAGTTTATACCCATAAAGAAACTCAGAACATAATTTGACATAGATTTCAAAAACACTAATATTATTAATATATTTATAATCCCTCACACAATATTTATAGCCAACTACACCAATTTTTTTCTTTTTAATTTTAAAGGTTGTATTAGGATTACAATATCCAGTATAACCTCCCATCTCACTATCATGCAGTGGAAAATGGATAGATAAAGGACTCCAATAAAACAATATCCAATAATATTTAGAATATGGGGGATAAATATAAAAAATATTGGTTTTATATGATTTTATATGATCTGGGATATTATCATATCATGGAATTTACTGCAACATAAGAAACCATATACTCGCTTGTGTATGATAGAAAATTAGTTCTTCCCATTTTAGTTTAATTTACTTCACTTATCATCACAATATATGATCAAATATCCAAATATTATGATTCCCGTATTAGGATTGATTAATTGGATTGAATTAATGAAAAAAATGTTGTGTACGCTTCATAGCATTTAGATTCATGAAAATCATACCACACAAGAATTTAATATGTAGTTTTATATCCACATATTCATCCAAGGTGAATTATTATTGGATCTAAGAACTCCAATGATACATCTGAAGGACCACCTAAATATCGGTCAAAATGGAAAAGACATTACGTTATATACAATTGTAATCTAATTTATTATACACCCCCATTAGAGTGGATATAAATTGTATCACACCTACCTCCAATGGATGATTTCTCAAGAAATAATATGAGTATATTTATGATGAGTTTCTAGTACTCTATTCTACATTAATCTAAACTACTCAAAATAGGTCCTCATCATATGACCCTTAATTATATGGCACCCAATTCCAATATTCATGACATTTAAATTATTGTAAATGGTCATATTCATATGACCATAAATTATATTACATGAATATCCTCATCATATGACACTAAATTGAACTCCACCATAGTCTATTCATGTGAAATTAAACTCCATAACATATTTACCACCCCAATAACCTTTAATATATTTCGATTGATCCATTTTATGTGGTATAATTCCCTTTATGTATGAGATAGATTTATGAAATATTTCCTAGTGTACTTGATTTCAAATTCATGTCGAGTCTTTTAAAACAACTCTGCACAAAGCATCGAAATAATATATTTTATCTTGTGCACGATCCTGATCTATATAGAAACTATCTTCTAAGAACTATGTTTGGTTTGATTCCTATTATTATAGGATATATAGGTATTTTTAGAATACCTTTCCTAGGGCCATCTAAAATACCTCATTTTCACATTTTCCCTAATGTTGAGACCTCTAAAAATTCATCTAAGTTTTATTCATCCTTCTCCTACTAAATAATTCATTCATTTTTTTCATTTTCTATTGTGTACGAGTCAGATCTTCATAAAACGATCTTTTCAAAGAACTATGTGTGGCTTTATTTGTGTTACATCAAGAGATGTTGTAACACATAAATTTTGTATGTTGGGTCTAACCATGAATACCATAAACTATTTTCCTCAATTTGTGGGAATTTTCTAATTCAATTATGGTTATAATCATTACCCATATACTAAGTCACCATATAATGAAACACAAATCTAATGTCCTGAATAAAATCATAGATATTATTCTAGATCTGATCCTATATCATAATAAAAATGACCTTATTGAAAATATTGTATGGCTTGATTCTTGCTTCTTTCTATGATACATAGTGACACATAGAGTTCCCATCCAAGCCTATACTCAAATACTATGAATTATAATCCTCCTATCCATCCTAATTTTTGGCCCCTCTCATTAAGGTTGGATTCTTCAACATCCCCACATTAGGATATTTCTTATAATTTCCTACATATTTGAATACGATCTACATATATATCTTTCATAAGAACTATGTGTGGATTAGTTTGTATTATTATAGGATACATAGTTATAAATGATCCATATTTCTGAAATTATCCATGAATATCATTCAATTACCATTTCCCCTCATTTCATAATATCCAAAAATTTGGCCAGTTCTGTACTAAAGTCTTCCAATCACCTTTGGAATATACTCTTTCATATTCCATACATTTCACCATAAGTATTATAATAACCAAAAACCATTCATGACTATTGGTAATTATTATATCTAATTAAAAAATGAACCCTCTATTTGATAACAACATATGTTCCAAATATAAATCATTCCATTTACCTAATATAGTAATGTTTTAATCCTAATAGGAAGATAATATAACCCCAAAAAACACTCAATAGTACTACAGTAAAACTCATCACTCGAATTTGGTCAGTGATTATCCCTGACATGCTTATTTAATTTCAATACATCTTGATTCAAAAAACACAAGTTATAATTTACATCATTCTCACTCCATTTTCAAATGTTTTGAAGAACTCCTAGATCTATATAACCATTTGGGTTGTCACACCCCTTATAACTTTGGTCCAAGAAATCTAAACTTAAATTTCATGCACTATTTTCTACCCAGGTTTTTTACATCAGTTTTGGGTTCATCATCAACTTCAAGACAATTTTAACATTACACATAAATATGAAAACTCGTCATTTTTTAAATATTTATGACTCTAGACATTATAAACCATTGGTTAAATAACAATGAACTTAAACAATATTTACCTATTCCAAAGGGAACATATACTAATATGGTCCCCGTAGAGTCCTGAAAAATCCGCAAAGGAAAATGAGAATCCCCTTAATTCAAGAGAGGATTCTACCCAATTTCCTTTGAGGAATTGGGAAAAAAATGAGAATAATAGTCAAAGGATCGCAAAGTCAAACCGGTCCGCGGACTGATCCAATATTAGCGGTACACGGCTGGTTCCATGAAGCTCCCCCCTCTACGGACCATTGTCATTCACGGAACAGAGTTGGGGCTCCTCCACGGGCGCGAAGCAAGACGGGCGCCAGGCCAGTCCACCGACACGGACCATGCCAGTCGGCCCATGTCGCATGTGTTGTCGTTCACGGAATAGAGACGGAACCCTGCGCGGCCGCAAATCACCCCTCGCACCGACTTAGTTCGCAGGTGAGGTGTATTTAAGGCCCCCGTGAGTTATAGATTTTTGACCAAGTCATCTATAAACCCAGTTTTCGGTCATGGGCCTCCGAAAAAGGTGATTCATGACCACAATAGACCCTTTTTCCTCCCCTATATAAAAGGACATCAAAAGGGAGAAAATGGGAGATTGATCAGATTTGGGTGGAAGGATTTCGATGGAAGGAGCTTAAGATTTTTCAAACAGTGAAGTTCCAATTCGCAAACCAAAACAGGTATGGAACTTGAAGCAAATTAATAAGGAACTGAAGACACATAACAATTTTGTGAACCGCGAACTTAAAATAACAAAAATAGAAAACCGTGAACCATGGCCCCTCTACGGATGCAGTCCCCACAGACCAGGGAGTTTATAACCCTTTTCTGATCTGACACACTGTGTATCACCCTCCTACGTGGGCGAATCCCTCACCGATGAACCCCTGATTGGCGTCGCCCTTGGTTGCCGCTGCACACATGGACTCCCCCGTGTACCAACCTGGTACGCAGGCTGAACCTGAAGCCCCGTACCACCCTAGTACGCAGGATACCTATCATTTCGCAGACCACCCTAGTTCGCGGACGACCTCTCCATTCGCGTAGCATCCCCCTACGTGAAGGGTGCCACTCCTCATGCAGCCGTGTGGCCCGCCAACTCCTTCGGTGTTACCATCCCTGAGTCAGGTGAAATCCTTCCAATTCGGCCTAATATTTCGCAACCCCCTTTCTAGCCCATTCACCAGCCTCGAGCCAAGGCCTCCACCGAATCCACCGGACCCATATGATGCAACCTTCAGGCGCATCAGCACGCCGCCTTGAGTTCACATACCCATGGTAATCGAGGGTGAAGGGGTTGCTTCGGCCCTTGAGTGGATTCTCGAAGCGTTCATGGGTTCACATTCACACGGTAATGCAGGGACCAATCTGGGAAGCCCTTTTCTGCCTCTCCACTCGCCAGATTAGGGGAACCCGCTTCTATTTACTTTCAACTCCGGTGGTGAGCACTTCACCCCTCTTCTGGGAGTGAACAAGGAAGCCTCCTTGGTGTAATCCCCTAGACTTTCTTGCAGAAGGTATCACCCATGCACCTCCCTACATCCCCGGTGCCAAGGGCCAAGAGGGGAGATGGACACAGGGGTACCCTTTCCCTCTCCCTCTAGGATTTTCCACAATCGGGCCTCCATTATGGAGTAATCCCTAACTTCTTGCACCACCCTATGCGTAATCCCCACTCTACTTCCCATGGACTCACCTTTCACGATGTGATTATAAGGTCTCAACTGCCTCTTGTTTCTTACACCGAGCAAGACTCACGTGGGCTTAGAGTAAGCACCGACCATGATCCCACCCTCAAAACGAACTACGCGGGTTTTGATCCCTGTCTCCTAAGCAGGGTACGTAGGACGCCTCCTTGAGGTTCAATCCCAATGACAGGAAACTCTCATGTGTAATCCCTTATCCATGTGAACTATGAGGACTTTGATCCATGTCAAGGCATGGTACATAGGAATCCCCCAAGAGGTTCAATCCCACCACCCGGTCGTTCCCACCTCCTTTACATCAGTTCATCCTTCGTCTCGCATGACGTCAAACTGTACTCCCGAACTACGTAGACTTTGATCCGTGTCTCTTAGGCAGGGTACGTAGGAAGCCTCTCTGAGGCTGAAGCCCAACAACTGGTCACTATGGCCCCCCTTTGTGCAAGTTTACCCACATCTTGGGCCGCCTCAAAGTATAATCCCCATCCCAAACCGAACTACAAGGATTCTGATTCCTCTCGCAAGGATATGTAAGAAGCCCGTATCACGTGTTCGATCCAAATTATCAAGCCATTATCTGTCCCCCTTGTATGATAATAAACTCTAGAGCACCCAGTAAAGGGGATTAAAACCAAAGATGTTTCAGTGAGTCCAAAGACCGTGGAGTCATTAATCCAATGAGGGATGGTAAACCTCGGGCCCAAATGATTCCAAATCCGTGTGTTCAGCTGACCATTTCCAACCCTGAGTAATCAATGGATACTATGCTTGGGTATAAAACAAAGATTCATGAACATATGAATACATCGTAAATCTATAAGAGAGTCCCGGAACATGCAATAATTCCCCTCAAAAGGGTGTGATGAGCTCGACTTCCCATCCTCTGGACCAATGTGAGTTCTTAAGCATCACTGGCCAAATCACCCGGCGAACGCCTGACTTTGGAAAGCAGGTCCACATATCGTTGGATATGGAACCATTGGGAATTTCAAAGATAATACCGGTGTACCCGACCTTAGTTATTGAGTGGAGTTTAGTCTTCTGTGAGATCAATCGTTGGGTGCATCGGTCCCCTCCCCAAATAGAAATGGTTCGATAAAAAATGGTGAACCCGACATTAATCTTTAACCAAGCATGACAGATTTAACCTAATCCCACTCTGTACCCCCTTATACTCACAAGGAGGGCCAATAATGGTCATTAATTACACATGGCATCATGATATGCTGCTTTGACGGGTTTACTATGTGTATTTGATAAAATATTTTATAGGTACCACACATGACTCCCTTCGATCCAATGGCATCATGGAGGAACTCGTATGTGCGCACATCAAGCTACGCAGTGACCGGATATCCTCACCAGTAGAGGACCCTGTCACCTACCCAGCGTCTTCAACACTGGGTCTCAGATGCGCTGATCTGAGAGTACCGCTTGAACGGTACTCTCTCGACGGTAGAGGCATCCATGCACGCCCTCCAATCCACCAAGACCTGCCGGTCACCAGCCCCGCAGCGGCCGCATAAATAGATCCAGAAGGCTCATGTTGCAGTCTCGAACCATTTCGGGAGTCTATCCATGGAATGATACAATGTGTACCTCCCTTATCTTAGGGAGGCAGATGAGGTTGACACTGAGGACTTCATCCCTGCTGAAGGGGTGTTCCACTATAAGGCCCCCGCCAGAAGGCGTCGTCGTGGTTATGCCGTGACTCAATATCCTCTCTCCCTGGAGGACATCACCCCGAGGATCCAGGCCCATGATCCCCAATATATGGCCCCTCGAACCACCCGACGAAGGTAGAAAACATAAAACCTGGGATCGGTCATCACCCTTGTCTCTGAGGATGAGCTCTACTGCCCAGTCACGGAGACATATCACAAGCAGGCACATACACCTGTTCGCTCCTCCAAATCATGTCGTCCTGATATGGCGGCATCATACGAGCAGGCGTGCATCCCCACCGAGCTCCATCAAGCCTGTCACTTATGCAGGATGAAACCTTCCCGGCAGACACCTTTCCCTGACCACGGTCATGAAGGCCACCAACCAGACATGGTGGCAACCCAGCGCCTGCAGGACCAGCTCCTAGCATATGCTCCTGACGCCTACTGTCCCGATGTGGTGGAGATCGATAAAGTCCACCATCCAGATGTGGAGTCAATTAATAGGCAGGCACATCTCCCTTCCAACAAAGGTCACTAACTCGATACGGTGGGGAACCAATGTATGCAGGGCCAGCTCCCTGCGGATGCAAGTAAAGTCCGCCATCCGGATGTGGCGGTAAACGGAGAGATAAACCGTCATATCCTAGCAAAGGGGCAGACTCGTTCACCTACCCCAACACATGATAATTGTCAGTACCCACTGACCACTGGAGAACCGGAGCAGGATATTCCTACTCTGATACCGGAATGGGCCTTCATACCCATTCTAGCCAAAGATGTCTCTCTGAATATCCTAGAAATGATGGAGGAGTAGGTGTCGATCCTAGATCATAACTTGCAAACTTTCCAGAATGTAATTGCATCAGTGGTAACAGCAAGGACTCAGGCCCGTGAGCCCGTCTCCCCAATTGAGGCGACTAATCTAAGAGATGAGATAGTTGTCTCGGAGTTGATCTGCATCCCTGCTTCTGCCTAGGAGGGTTGTCAACCATATTCTGCGATGCAAGGGAAACCAGATCGAGCAGCTTCACTCATTTCAACTGGGGGACAACCGTCCATCACGGTGGTTGCTCCAGAGCAGGCATATATCCCTTCTAAAAGTCAAGATGTTCATCAGCATATTCAGGCAGCATCACGGGACAAAATTAGAAAAGGGCCCAAAGGTGAAGGTCATTATCCACATCAGATGGTCCCCACTGCCCACAAGAAAGCACCCCGAACGCGTTGAAGGCATCCGGAAAATAAAGAGGGGGTTCATAAATCCGCTCAACTGAAAGCTAGGCTTCCCCATGCCGCTAAACACATATTGAAGGCTCAAAACCCTGCCCGCCCAATACCATATTATGTGAGTGGCAGTAGTAGTTTCAATGGTCCTCCCCGCAATGTTACAACTATCAGCTCCAAAGTTCTTCCCCAGAACACCCACGGGACCATCCCCAATGGGCATATAACAATCGATCACAAGAGCATATCTTTTTATGCGAGTCACGAAAGCCCTCCGCGTGACCAGAATATCGAGCATCAAGAAGGCCCTCCCCTTGTTGCGGTCCACCATGAAGGTCCTACCTTGGGTATACACTGAAAACACTCTCCGTGCAGTGGGACCACAAATTATGATAGTAGTCCTCACTATCGTAGTAAAAACTAAGGAGGCCCTCCCCATAGTGACGTATCATCATAACAAGAAGGACCTCCCCTTGTCGTAGCCTGCCCTGAAGGTCCTCCCCAAGGGTTACGTTTCAATGACACTCCACGTATCCAGGCATCAGATCATGGGGGTAGTCCTCGCCACTCTGATAATGGAGGTCCTCCCCATAGAGACGTCAAGAAAAACGAGAAGGCCCTCCCCTCGTTGCAGTACATTATGAACGCCCTCCCTAGGGTGTTCCCCACAGATATTCTCCTTGCGGAAGCTGTGACGGTAGACCTCACCACCACAACCACCATTACAAATGTCCTCCCCGCGATGTTCCCATGAAACAGGAAGGTCATCCCCTAGTTGCAGTGTATCTTGAAGGTCCTCCCTGGGATACACATCGAACGTCAAACCATGATGGTCATCCTCACTATGATGGCAGTTGTTGTGAAGGCCCTCTCTGTAATAACACTACGCTGCCAGAAGGTCCTCCCCACCATGAGACACATATTGGAGGTTCTCTCTAGGGTATGCACTGCACGAGTCCTCTATGCAGTGAGGCGTCAAGCAGTAATGGTAGCCCTCGTCATTACAACACGGATAGCGGAGGTCCTCCCTGCCTAGACGCCGATCAATGAGAAGTCCCTCCCCTTGTTGTGGTATATTCTGAAGGCCCTCCCTGGGGTGTACCCCGCAGGTTCTCCCCCTGTGGTAGCTGTAATGGTCATCCTCTCCATCACGACCTCCATTACGAAGGTCATCCCCACAATGACATATCATATCAACATGAAGGTCCTCCCCCTGCCGAATCAAGCACAGAAAAGCCCTCATATGTCGAGGAGCTCAGAAGGACAGGATCGAGCATGCCAGATTCCTAGCTAGTCGCCAACAACACCCTTCTTCGATCAGGAGAGGGTCCAGGGCTGTGTTCATCCTCTGAACCACCCCGAAATCGCCCACATGACAATCCCATACCTACTGCACCCACTGCCTCCGACCACACTATCGGTGAGCATCTCAGTTGGGTTGACTAGGTAGATGGATCACTACCAAAGGAGTATGCCTACATGTTTCACCTGAGAAAACGACTAGCTAGAGATGATATACTAGTCATGTTCTGGCCCATGGCCACCTCTTAGTTCGGCATACCTAGAATGTCATCAGAAGCATGTGCGCATGACATCCGCTCCAATATATGGACAACCCTATGAGATCTGAAATCAATATTCCTACCCTAAAATGTGTATGTATACCATTTCAAGACAATAGAAGACCTCCTGTGTCACATTGACCTGGAAGATATTCCCTCATCGTGGAAACACCGACTTGAGAGGCATAAAAGAAACGTGGAGTTCGCTTACCTTCGTGCACTGCACCAGCTGCACCGCCCATTGGTGACACTTCGACGGGAGTCCATATCAGAGGATGGGGAGAGCATGGATCTTTGCATTTCACTTGGCTCCCCACCCAGAAGAACCTGTTCTGCATAGTTTCATGCAACGTCATCACAACAGGGAAGCAATTGTGTGGGGTCGCTCTTCAGAAGAGAAGACACGCCCGATATAGTTAGGCCTTGAGTAAGTCCCAGAAGTGTCAGGCCTGACGGGAACAAGCCATTCAAGAACTCCTGAATCAGGCCACCAAAAACATACAATAGGCCTCTCACCTAAGAGAGGCCAATCAACAGTCATTTCTTGCCTCCCCAGACTGGATTGATTCACAGGTGAACTCAGCATCAGATCCAGTTCACCCTCGAATGGGCGCACGTGAGATCAGGCAAGTAGCGATAGTAGCAGTCGCTGCCGCAATCCACGGTCAACCCCATCCATTAAGGTTGGGGGAATTTTTAACGACAAATCCCCCGTAAGACCAATGAAAATAGAAAGAGAGTCAACGTTCAATGAACAGAGCGAACCCCAGCCCTCAGGGCTGGGGGCATTTTTACCACCTCAACAACAACCTCCCCCATGAGAATCAATATTTTTCATCTAGGGAGGACAGTCAGAAAAGGAGGTTCCTGCCCTATCCCGTCTTTAGAATCATCATCCCCATCAAGGGGAAGGCGTATCGTAAGGTCGCATCAAAGAACACTTCGTGTCACCCTTCGTCAAAGAGTCCAAAAGAAATCCCGGGATAAGAAGGGGAGGACTAGTAAAAGGCACGGGATATCCTCTTTCTATTTGAAATATGACATCTTCTCCACCCTACGATATGAAACCATCAACGCCATAGAGGTTAACTCTACGTGTGACACTAGATATGATGAAAATCTAGATGGATCAGTAGACGATGGTTCCAGTCAGCCTGTGACTCACAACGAACCATCGGGTGTGAACATCTGGAACCAAAGGGCCGCCCTCAATATGTCCTCCCTTCCAGCTTACCCTCATCCGCTTACCCTATGAGCTTCCAATAAGGATAAGAAAAAAGGACCGGTTACCCTTAACCCACCTCATTCTATTAATAAGAATGAGCAACTTACGTTCAAAGAGAGATTCACTCGATAGGAAGAGGAAATGAAATAATTGAGGCGTCTTAATGACGAACTACTCTAGAGGAACCTTCTTATGGAAAGTGTTTACCAAGAAGAGACACACTTTGCACTCCCAACAAGTGCACCTCAAGGACCAAGGTTTTCCCCGGTAGACGAAGCACGGTCAGGGCCCTCGCCCAATGACGCGCCCAACCCATCCAACTACCTGAACATGGATTTGGGTGAATACCAAGACTTCCCTCCACTTACGAAGAAACTGTAGTGAGTACTTTTGAACCCTCCGATGGTGCCACAAACGACATATTCACCCTTGGTGTCGGCCAAGCTGGATCCTCAGGCAATTCCTCGGGCTACACTCGCCCAAGACTAGGTCCAACAAGATGTAAACTAGTGTCTGACCAAAACCATCGAGTCACTAACAGCTCGATTGGAAGTGATGGAAGGCCGACACGCTCCGATATAGCCAGAGCGGAAGCCCTACCCAGATTGGGTGAGCAACACGCCACCCCAACCCAATTTTGGGAGCCCATTATTCCCTATTTCCAATGGATCTGGTGATCCAGAACAACATTTGATTCACTACCCGTCTTATTGAGACCCTATGATGGGACTTCGGAACAAAAAGACGTAGTGAAACTCAGATGCTTCGTATGGACCTTGAAAGGATCTGCCTTCGTCTGGTATACGATTCTGTTAGCCCGGTCAATGAAGAGCTGGGAAGACCTTCGGCAGTAGTTCATGTCCCACTTCGTCTCGACATTGCCTAAAACAACAGTCAGCGACCTCATGAATTTAATGTAGAGGGAGAACAAGAGGGTCTCAGATTTCATCTCTAGATGGAATGGTTTGATCTACTCTCTGAACATGCTAATTCCTCAAGTTTAGATGCTTTCCATATGCATCATTAATCATTAAGATGTGCTGCAAACACCGCTCATACAGGTGGAGTGCACCACTGGCTTCCGCCATATCTCGGCCATCGCCCAGAGAATTGAGGACTCCCTACAGCGGACTAATATGAAGTCCTGAATAGCCTCACATGATCCTTTAAAGAGAGCAGACAGAGCTTAAGCGTCCCCTATCACGCTCAAACCAGCCTCTACGCCTGCTCCACCGCTCAGGCCTCCAACCTATCATGAAGGGCCCCCTGTATATCTGTGGTCGACTCTGCCTAAGTAGGACGATCAGAGAGAATCAAAGCGGAACAAGTTAGAGGAACGAAGACACAAGGTATACTCATTCTGGGATAACCAAGTCTACAGCTACTTCATCGCCGCCATGAATTGAAACTTATTCCACCTCCCAGAGCCAAGGAAACCCAAAGAAGTCAGCCGCGATGACAGTCTATATTACTGTCCCTTCCATCGAATGTTGGGGAACAATATCTGAGAATGATTAGTCTTCAAAGACCTCTTGAAAAGGATGGTAGACTCTGGGAATGTCGAGTTGGGACCACCCCCAGTGCATGTGACATATATTTCCACCACCGACTTCGACAAAGGGGAGGGGTGGTAGGAAGTCACAAGTAATAAGGGGAAAAAATTTGATTACTAGATGACTCGGAAGATTGTCAACCGAGCTCAGGGCATACTCCGAGCTCAACTACGGGAGCCAGTGTTTCCGCCAATAGCCCCTAATGTTGCATATCCGACAATATCGGCTTCACAACCCTCCACAAGGCAGTCATCCAGGCATAATCTAAAAGGGAGGAGACAAGCGCAAGAGGAGCAGTCTGCGACGAGGTCGAAGTTAGCCTCGACACTCTTAGATTTTATGCCCCCATATTTGGCACCATGGGCACCGACCCACCAAACAACACCATCAAGGACAACTGACCAGGTTGAGCTATCAGAGGACGATGAGATAATATTTGGTTCCATCAATGTCATCCATTTAATGGAATCACTCCCTGATGAGGGGTATGGTTACGAACCCGAGTTCCCAATACAAGGGGCCAGGAGGAGGAATCACAGAAGCATGGGATACCAAGGGAGGCCCAGTCGCGGCCGAAACCAACTCTATGGTTTTACCACGTCCCAAACCGTTAATATCACAGAAACCCATAGGAGATCCCTTCAATGGACTCAATAGGAGAACTAATACCCCTCCACCTCCACAAGTGGCCACTCTGGCCCCGTCAATCTGTGGTACCCATCAGAGGAGGAACATGTGTCTATCCTCCTAGTGCGCACAAACAGACCGGTCAGGCCGAGTCACCAGAACATGAGAACACCGTCGACCTCCAACCCCCTGGCCGGTCCCTCCTCGTTGCATGCTCCAGCTCCCAAAGTGCCTGCAAAAACTCTCCCACAAGAGGAGAAGCGTCGGTCACTGGAGAAAAAATACAAAATCCTTAAGCATTTGGTGTCAGTATCAGCCATGATATCAATCTTCGATGCCCTCAGTTTGTCATCTACCCTTAGGGAGGCGCTTATAGAGTCCTTTCTCAGCCCCCAGGAGTTTCAAGCCGAGGTAGCAGCTGCCAAAATATACTAGAAGGAGACTAGCCCAACTGAATGCAATGCGGTGATTTCTTTCACCAATCAGGATGAAGATTCCATCATGAAAAGACAGATCAAACCACTATATGTGTCTGTCACACTAAATGATGTTGAGATCTAGAAATTCTTTATCGACAACGGCTCTTGAGTTAACCCCCTTCCCTTACGAACACTCTGTATGTTGGGCTATAGTGAGGATGACCTAATACCCTCATCCACAAATCTATTGGGTTACAACAAGAGGGAATAGAATCCAATGGGAAAAATCAAGCTAAAGAATCATTTTGGAGACCTTATGGCCTGCTCAGAATTCCAGGTGGTCCGATAGAACACGACATTCAATGCCCTGCTTGGATGTTTGTGGCTCTACAATCACATGCTCATTCCTTCATCCTACCACCCGTGTATCAAGTATATCATCAAAGGGAAATGTAGTAAATTGCACGCTTACAAGGCCCATTTTGAGCTCTCCGAGTCACACTACATCGACTCGGGTTTTATGAGAAAAAGAAAAAGAATCCTTTGCCTGATGGTGTCAACTGGATCCCCAGTCCAAATGGTCTGGAGATGGTTCCTAATGACCCCCTCGGGTAGCATGGCGGAGACTACGTACTGCCCATCAACCATGTTGAGAGCTGAGGTCCAAGCCCGGACACACACTCAGTTGTCCTCATGACTTCAGCTATAACGGTCGAGCGTGCCAATGTGAAAATGACCGATGAACCTCATTTTAGGGGCGTATACTTGAGCGTGGACGCCCACAATGCCTCACCCTCAGACTCCCAAGAGCTCGTGCCGAAAATTATCCTCCTTTCGGATCAAGAGGATGAGGATTTGGGGGAAGAGGAGGAGGAAGATCTCAGGGATGCACCTCCCGCATTTGAGGAAGGTATATCCACCACTGTTGACGAGCTCAGGGAAATAAACCTGGGTACCGAGGAAGACCTGAGGCCCACCCTCATTAGTGAAACCTTGTCTCCCGAAGAGAATGAGGTATATACCTCTTTCTTAAGGCAACATCGAGATGTGTTTTCATTGAATTACATGGAAATGCCGGAACTCGATCCCGAAGTGGTGACGCACCACTTAGGTCAGCCAGAAGACCACCGGGGCTATAAAAATCCTCCAGAAGAACGGACCCCTCACATGCTTCCAAAATAGAGGCTGAAGTCAATAAGCTTATTGAAGAAGGCTTCATTCGGGAGGTCCAGTACCCCATTTGGTTGGCCAACATTGTCCTCGTCCAGAAAAAGAATGGACAAATCTGTGTCTGCATCGATTTCAGAGATCTCAATCGGCATTGCCCAAAAGATGACTTCCTGGTCCCGATCACCGAGTTATTAATCAATGCAATGGCTGGGAACGAGGCTCTCTACTTCATGGATGGTTATTATGGGTATAATCAAATCAGGATGGCCTGAGAAGACAAAGAATCCACTGACTTTAAGACTCCCCAAGGAGTATTCAACTACAGGTTCATTCCCTTTGGTCTCAAGAACACCGGCGCCACATATCAACACACCATGACTCATATCTTTAAAACATTCCTGGGGAGATTTATCAAATTCTATGTGGATGAAATGGTTTTCAAATAAAGATAGCACTCAGATCACCTATCAGACCTTGAAACCTTCTTCAACAAACTCCGACAACATAGCCTAAAGATGAATCCCTTGAAATGCAGCTTCGGGGTTACCTCAAGGATATTCCTTGTCTTCGTCTTGCGTCATCATGGAATCGAAGTCGACCTTGAAAAGACAAAGGAAATCCTTGGTTTACCACCTCCCTGCAATCTCACTGAGTTGAGAGGATTCCAAGGACACCTGGCCTACATTAGGCGGTTCATAGCCAACCTAGCGGGAAAAATGTATGCCCTTTACCAGGTTAATGAAAAAGGGGGTTACGTACCAATGGACATATGATTTCCAAGAGGCATTTGATATCCTAAAGAAGTACCTCTTGAACATGCCAGTTCTCATGCCCCCGGTTGAAGGAATACCGCGCATCCTATATGTGACAGCCCTAGAGCGGTCACTAGGAGCCTTCCTCATGCAGAAAAATTACACAGGTAGTGAAAAAATTCTCTATTACCTCAGCCAAACCATGATCGATGCTGAAACTCGATTGTCAAACATCGAGAAGAGTTGTTTGTCCTTGGTCTTCATAGTTTAAAAATTTTGAAATTATCTGCAGCATCATGAAGTCCATTTGGTCTCGCGTAGTAACCCGCTCAAGTACATCCTCAGCCGCCAGATGCTGATCGGGCGCCTATCCCGATGGGCAGTCACCCTACAATAGTTTGACATCTGGTTTGTGCCTTAGAAAGCCATTAAAGGACAAGCATTAGAAGATTTTCTGGCAGAGCACCCCTCAACAGGGACCACCACACTAGACATCGAGCTACCTGATGAAGACATATTCGTGATTCAATAGGAGCTCCCAATATGGGAAATGTACTTCGATGGTGTATCCCAAATCCCGACAGGGAAAAGGATGTAGGATCCCAAATTTAACAAGGTGGGTTTGGGAATAATACACATGTCCCTATAAACAGAAGTCTTTCCATTTTCTTTCCTCCTGTCAGAAGGTTGTACAAACAATGAGGTGGAATATCAAGCCCTCATTGCAGGCCTGGAGCTCACACTCCAAGAACAAGTATAGCACCATAAGGTAAAAGGTGACTTGGAACTGGTCATCAAGCAAGTCAATGGTTACTATGCTATTAAAAATGAAGAGCGGATTCCCCTATTTGACCATGTCCAAGGGTTAATGGAAAAATTCCTTATAGAACCAACATTGACCTATATTCCCCAATCTGAGAATGTCCAGGCCGATGCATTAACCAATGCTGACACAGCCCTAGCTGACCCAGACCGGGATAAAAACGTTATCAATATTCTCATTGTCGAATGGTCTTGCTGTTTGTTTAGACTAAGATGGAGGAAATCCACAATGTTAGTCCAGTCCCCGAGCCATATGCTCCAGCCACTGACTGGATGATCCCCATTGCAAACTACCGTCAAAGGGGAGAACTTCCACCAGATAGGGCTGAATGAGAGCAAATACGGAGAAGGGAAATTAACTTTGTCATGTACGGAAGCACAGGTCAGCGAGAGGTCCTCTACAAACGAGGCCTCGACGGAGTCCTCCTCAGATGCATTGATGGAGATGAAATTGCTGCCATCATTACTGAAGTGCATTCCAGAGTATGTGAAGCACACCAATCAGGGTCCAAGATTTCCCATCAGGATCGAATGCTTGGGTACTATTGGCCCACAATGGCATGAGATTGCGAGCACTTTACCGCAAAATGCCACTCATTCCAAATTCATGCTAAATTCATTCACCAGCCCATAGAGTTACATCAACAGGCCATGTACTCCTGGCCATTTTTTATTTGGGGAATGGACGTCATGGGACCATATCCTCCCACCCCGCCCAAACAATTGAAGTACATCCTCACAGCAACCAACTTCTTTTCCAAATGGGCAGATGTTATACCCCTCAAGGAAGGCGGGGCAAGAAACATTGTCATCTTTGTGAAGACCAATATCACCACCAGATTTGGCGTCCCTTATACCATACTGACGGATAACGACACCAATTTATGCTCTACTGGATTGGAGAAATTATACCACGAATATGGTATCAAAGCTAACCACTCATCCCGCTACCATGCAGCGACCAATAGATAGATAGAGGCTTTTAACAAGACCCAGTCTAGCATTCTCTAGAAAAATGTGGACAAAGATAAGAAATCATGGCCGGATAAACTTATTCATGCATTGTCGGATTATCTAACAACAATCTGCACCACTACTCGGGTTATTCCGTACTCATTAGTATACGGAACGGAAGCGGTCCTGCCATTGAGCTCCAATTGACCTTGCCCCGTGTTTCCATTTGTGATCAGTTATCCAATGATGAGAAATCAGAAAAATGGATAGGTGAATTGGAATAGATGGATGAAAAGCGGTTGCTCACTTTTCACCATCTGAAGTATATCAGAACCGGATCACACGAGCCTTCAATAAAAAGGTTTGTCTTCGGTCTTTCTTGGATGGAGAATTGGTGCTGGTCCTCTGGACCCCAATGATACCCGGAAAGAACCCTCCAAATATATATCCCAAGTGTGAGGGACCATATGTTATTCACATGGTCTACTCCAATGGAGCATATGACCTAATCTCCGTGGATTGAAAATTCATTACCGCTCCTACAAATGCGAGATTTCTGAAGAAGTATTTCATATAACCAAAACCAGTTTTCGTCCGAGCTGCAGGATGTTAAACTGCCAAGAACCTTTCATCCGATCTGCAGGACGTTAAACTTCCAAGCCTCAATGATCCAAACTCTATGACCCTAAATTAAGAGTACCTAGTCCTCACCGCAAGACGTTAAAATGCACGGACTTCAGAGAACTACGTACGGCTTGATTCCTGCCATTGCAGGATACATAGTGACACCAGGGTCCACCATCCTAGCCCATCCACACCCCCGAATAAAAAAAAGTTAAAATTATCTCTTCCCCCATGTATGGACCAGACCTGCACAGGGTGTATTCTTTGTCCTCACAACGTGATGTTAACCTACATGGTTATCAGAGAACTACGTACGGCTTGATTCCTACCTTCACAGGATACGTATTGATGCCATGGTCTCCCATCCTGGCCCATCCACCCCAAAAAAATAAAAAATGCCCCTTCCCCCGTGTACGGACTAGACCTGCACGAGGTATATCAACCTATAAAGAACTCTGTTCGGGTTGATTCTTTGCCTCACAGGATACGTAGTGACGCCATTATTCTGTATCATGGCCCAGCCATCCCCAAATAAAGTCAAAAGAATGCCCTTTTCCCCCATCTACGGATGAACCCTGCATGGGGTGTGTTCCTCATCCTTACCGCATGACATTAAACTGCACAAATAAGAAGGATTTAAAAATTTCCTTTTCCCCTATGTACGGATCAGACCTACATGGGGTGTATTTCTCGTCCTTACCGCATGATGTTAAACTCCACATACAGGAAAAATAAATATTCCCCTTCCCCTGTGTAAGGATCAGACCTTCCCGGGGTGTACTTTAAAAAGAACTATGTGTGGCTTGATTCCTGCCCTCACAGGATACATAGCGACGTCGGGATCTTATTTCCCAGCCCAACCACCAATAATGGAAAACACAGATATATGTACTCCTCATCCTTACTGCATGACGTTAAATTGCATGGAATCCTCTTTTCACGTCATTTCACCTTCGTCCCCAACACACGACGTTAAACTGCATGGAATTTGGCCTTTCCGCACGATGTTAAACTGCACGGACATCATCGTGACCCACCCATGATATACTACGAAATGAGATGGGAATACTCCTTGCGCATTTGGATGCATCCTCTCCATACATCAGACTCCACGACCTGGATAATTACAAATCTTCAAAACCATTCATGGTCATCGTAAGTGGAAAGTTATCGACCCATGGACACCTTTGCATGACTATGCATACCATGCCCTCAGCGGATCGTCATATAGATAGCCCCTGGCCCATCTACCAAAGTCATGATTTCCTCAGACGATACTCTTCCTATCTTCGTACGCTTACCGGCCTCAGAACCCCCATATCATATCTCCCAATCCAAAAATTTATGGAGCAGTGGCTTACAAGTTCATTCCCCCTCTCACATCCAAAGGTTGCCAGGGTATCCCTACTTTTTTATCCTATGTATCCGCTCATGGTTCACATGAGGATCTGCATCTACAAACATCAAGTCGGGGATAGGCTACTTTCACTCGATGGGATATTGTGGTGAATATGTTTCATGTATGCTTGGACACCATTATCACCATATGTCGAACTCTATACTGTGAGCAATCTCAGATCTTCATAATTATCCATGGCCATAGAAAGTGTGTTATCGACCCATGTACACCTTTTCATAAAAATTCATACCATGCCCTCAGCGGCTCTGCATATTGATAGCCCCTGGCCCGTCTAGAAAAGATATGATTTCCTTGGGAGATACTCTTCCTAGCCCCATACAATTACTGGCCCCAGAGCCCCCATACCATACCTAATGATTCGGGAAACCCCAAAGTTACGGTTTACACCCTCATTCCCCCACACTTGTTCAAAGTACACTAGAGCTTCCTAACTCAGTGGCCTTCCGAGTAATTGTAGCAATAGTCACCTAATGGTCTGAACTCTACGACCGTTAAATTAAGAGAACACCGTCCTTATCGAACGACATTAAACTGCATGGAGTAAAGTTACACCCTATGTGAAAAATAAATCAGCACGGTGAACTCTTCGAGTCTTAACAGCAACCAGGGATGAACATCCCCGACATGTCCAGATATGTTCTTTCCAAATGACAGACTTCGTGGCCTGGTCAATCGCGGATCCTCATAATCATTAATGGCCATCGGAAGTGGAAAGTTATCGACCAGTGGACACATTTTCATGATTATGTATAACATACCCTTAGATGCTCTTCATATTGATATCCCTTGTCCCTTCTACCAAAGGCAATATTTCCACAGGTGATACTCTTCCTAGCCCCGTACGCCTACCGGCCTCAGAGCCCCCATATCATCTCTCTTGATCCATGAATCTCTGGAACCACGATTTACATCATCGACCCCTCTCCATGTCTTGGAAATGCTGAGATATTCAAGCCCAGTTACAATCTAATCAAGATTGGCCTTTGCGACTATGTCCTTACCGCATGATGTCAAAACTGCACGGAGCATGTCTTTGGTTCTTAACATGAAACTGCAAAGACAAAGAATTAAACATCCAGGGAAATGCCTCCAACTACAAGCATTTTTAACGATTTAATAACTCCCCCCATCCTTACCACATGACGTTAAACTGCACGTAATTCAAAATGCCCCCCCGTCCTTGCCTCATGACGTTAAATTGCACGGTCGAACCTGTCTTGGGTTCAGTCGAGAATGGAGGCTTTCCTCTATCCCCCAGTGCACGGGGTAGACCTGCACAAACCACCGTCTCACACCAGCATGAGAAGGGATGGCTTCACTCATTCCCGAGAAGTTTATCCTAGATTTTTCTCCCGTATCCAGGCATCATCTTTTCATAAACCATACTCTGTACTCAGAAAGGCCGAACCCTCATAAGCCACCCCTGGTGGTCCCGAATCCCAACTTCCCTGAAGTTTCCTGGCTATCATGAGAATACAATCATTGACTTATGGACACCATTGAATGACTATTCATACCATTCACCCAGCGGCTCTGCATATTGATTTCCCCCATCCTGTCTAACAAAGGAAAGATTTCCCTAGGCAATGCTTCTCTCCGTATGAATCTTGGCCTCTAAGCCCCCATGTAAATCCCGTGATTCGGAAACCCTTTGATCTACAGTTTACCAACCTCTTTCACAACCATGCCGGAATATGGTGGAATGTCTCTGTCGTGATTACCGAGAACCAGGAGAAGTCATCCCACCTTAAAGAATGTCACAACTGCATGACTTTAAACTACGCCAAGCTCCAATCATCCTCTATGCTAACTAAATGAGTAGTACAGGGACCCTGGGTCTACACTCCTGATTAATACAGGTGTTATCAGACCCTTTCAGACATCACACACCATTTCCAAGCCATCTCTGGTGGTTTTTCGTAACTCTCCAAGCTACCAATGGTGGTTTCGATAAGCTGGACTTCCTTGAAGTCCTCGGGCCATCAGAAATGGGCAATCATTGAAATAAGGACACCCTTGTAAGTCTATTCATACCATGGCCTTAGCGACTCTGCATATTGATCTCCCCTGCCCCGTCTAGAAAAGGCACGATTTCCTTAGGCAATGCTCTTCCTACCTCTGCACGCTGATACAGCTCCCATGCCTTGAGATATGCACTGAATTTTATTCAGATCTAAACATATTCTCCCCATGTGCATCTAAAAGGTATTATGACATCTTTTAATCCACCGAACCTCGTCGGGGCCCTCGCCTCACCATATCTGGTCAAAGCTATTGGACCTAAAACATCAGTAATGGTAGTCTTGACGGCGGGACTTTAAACCGCTCACAAAACGAGGTGAAATGCTCGTTAGGCTGAAAACCCGAAAAGGGATACCTAAGTAAAAGCCAAGCCATACCCACTGAGTCCACACCAAAAGGGTCCAGGCAAAATTAGGGTATTAAAAGAAAAGACAAAAAGTTTGTGGGGTTTTTCTGCAAAACCCTAACAATAGCCAAACTATGCTCGCTGGATCCCATGGTCTAGGAAAAAGTTAGAGCTCATTTTTATTTTTATCAATTGTCTTGAACTCCGATTATTCTATGTTCAGTGAATTATCATACACATCAATCATGATAAATAGTTTCTATCATAGGAAAAGACAACAAGAGCACTAAGGAGAAACATCTCATTATTCTATAACAACGTTGATAAGAAGGGAATCCACAATATGGAGCCTCCTCTGACATAAAAGGTTATTACAAGAGATTTTCTGCAAATTCACAAAGTTGTATCAGGCGCTGATGGGAATCCTCGATTGCTTGATAGAGATTCTGCAGTAAGGATGTCTCAGCTTCTACACCAGCCCGCAACGCTTCTGCTTCCTGTGTTGCCTTTGAGAACGCCCTCATCTCCTCCTCTATCTGCCACTACCCTTCATCAATTATGGCTATTACATAAGTCTCCTATTTCTGAAGCCATTGTATGTCATTCCTCAGAACCTCCAGTCAAGAACGCTGCTTAATGAATACTCCATGAAGTCTCGCGACTACCCCGGTATAATCATGGGCTTCTGTTAGGAAAAGCTGTCAGGTCGCGGAAAGGTAGGATTTAGATTGAGGAAAATAAATGCGGGATTTGAAACCACCAAGCCTCTCCCAGTTAGTTACAACCTTCTTGATTGTATCATAAATACAATGGTAGTCAAAGACATCAAATCCCAGCAGCATAAACAGATTTCACAGCTTTGGTAATTTAGTCTCCATCTCGGCCAAGGACGTCTGAGAAATCAACTACCAAATTTTCTCCCAAGCCCTTTGGCAAGCAGGTCAAATATTGTAAAGGACTTATTGATCAGGCTCGGAGTCACTCCCGGACAAAGATACATACTTAGGGATGAACATCACCAAGGAGGGACCCGATGCGGCTTCACCCGCAAACTTAGATGCCGCAACAACTTCGCCCCTGCAGTTGTGGTCACTGGCATGATTGGATCAGACGAAACAATTTCCAGTGCCGAAGGTCGTGGTCCTAAATCCCGAGAGTCGATAAGACAGATAAGTATCCCTAATCAGAAAAGTAAAGAAAAAAATGGTCAGTGGAAAGTGACTAAGAATCGTACCCCCAATCATTAAGGCATCGGTGCCCTCATGCTCTATGCTGCTGTGGCCACTTGAGGAAGACAGTACATATTCAAGAGGAAAGGGAGCCATGGGAACCCCCAGAGGCCTCCAAGACCTATGGTCACACACAAGACTAGCAACTCCCAAATTTGTCTGAAGGCAGTCGTCTACGGAAATCAAGGTCAGGGAAATTACTCCCCTGGTAAACAAAATAATGTCCCACTCTGGGTTTCCGAATACTGGCCTGATGGCGGGATCTTACTCCATCACCAAGGGATCCATCGGGTCTGAGGTAGCTGGAACAGTAGGATCTGGCTCCTCCTCCGTAATCACGGGTTCCCCATCCTCCCCAGCAATTATAGAGGCTATATGATCAACGGGAGTTGAGACTTCCATTTGTTCCTCTTATGACATATCTCTGATTGATCAAGGCAGAAGGAAAGTGACCATATCACTAGACCCTTCAGCAGGGCACACCATCTCATCACGCTCATATGTGGTTGCAGGTGGTCCCTCAGATAATAAATGAGCAGAAGGTGCGACCACTTGGGAAACCACAACAAGGTCTCCGATTGGCCCTACACCATAGCGGAAAAATAGTTAATGACTGGCAGAATCCGAACATATGAGTTGGTAATAGAGGAAACATGAGTTATTATTACCTGACATCCCATGTCTAAGTCGTTCCAATAATCGGGACGCTTGCCGACATTTCTAGATTTGCCCATGAGATAATTCGCTTCTCAGAAAGCTGGGAGGAGCTGGAGGAGGAAAGACCCTAGTTGGATTCACGATGGTCGCTTCCATGTGGTTAGCTGAACCAGGAGACCCCTCCTCGATGACCCCCGTAGTCAAAGGCGCGTGTTCACCTACGTCGGTACCACGGGGAGTGTACTCCGGGGAAGGAATTTCCCCTTGGGATTCCTCGGCACCCTGTGTAAAATAAAGAAACATTATAACCATCACAGTAAGGGAGGAAGAAATCCAGAATGGATGAGCAGGGAAACCTCTTCTTCAGGATCAGACAATTCGGGATGTCTTATCATCATAGACACCCGATTAGACCCATAAAGACGGTTTCGGAGTGAATGCATGTATGCGTCCATCATCTTCAATAAGGCAACTATTTCATCCAGATCCTCTTCCAATAGAAGGAAAGGCAGAGCGAAGATAGTCCCAATACCCAGAATCTCGAGAGAGCTTGTTTGGAGTAACTCCCAAACCACTTCATCTGAGCCACTATCCCTCAGGTCATCCCAAATCCTCCATGCATCTGGAAATGCGGCCGTAACTGGAAAAGCTAACTGGGGGGGATTAACCTGAGAGGGTCGGGCAGAGGTAGGGGCCGGTGGGGGTTACAATGACTGTGTTTGTTTTCTATATCTCGCCGCCACCCTAGAACTCTCTAGATATACCTGTGGGTGGGACCTCAGGGGAAGGAGGGGGAATTCCCTTACCTTAGCCGCAATAGGGGAATCAGTAGAATCATCTCCCCTTGATGACTGATCACTCTCTTCCTCTTCCTCATTGGTCACTGATCACAGCATGGCCTGGACTCGATGATTCAACACCGCATAACCCTGGCATGCATGAACGTAAGCCTCGAGGTCCCGGAGATACCGATTGGCCATCTCCAAGTCCACATCGTAAAGAATTTCAACAGGAGTAGATATGTAGCCAAGTCTATCAAGAGCCACTTTTGATTCTTAGAGATGCTGCCACAGAGAACAGGGGTACTGGATGTGAAAGGATGACTGACTTCTGAAATCATCCCATTGGCCTCAGGACATTAGGAAGGCAACATCAGCGGGAATGGATAACTCTCTCTGGGTAGCTTCGAGGGCATGTGAGGATATACCTATATCATTTAGAATCTTCCCCAGATTCATGGGACTAGCAGGGTTGCAGAGAACCTTTCCCGGACTGGTAGAAGCATTATACCAATTCTTCTTCCACTTTCTATTCGATGGATTAGGACTTGAGATGGTGGTAACCCACAGCCCCAACTAGCGATTCGAGTACGATTTCACCCAGGAGTCAGCATAACCCTTGGATGAGAAAGGCATGGAGTCTGCAAGCGGGGGGGCATAACCTCGCAGCTAGTATTATCCTGGGTAAACATTAACCACAATTGTCTATCCACCATTGGATGGCGGTTCCCGTGGGTGTAGTTGAGCGTGGGAGGACAGAGTGCCTGGACAGAGCCAAATTGGCGTCTGAATCGGGAAGGCGCATACCACTCACAGATCATCTCTTTACCGATACAAGCCTCCAGAGTTCCTTCTCGAAGGGAAAATAGGTAGCCCCGCTTGCTAAATTCTTCTGATATGGTGTTCATGATTGCAACATTCAGAGAGGGATATGGTCGGAAATTGAAATGATCATAACTCGAGATCCGACTCGACAGTAGACACATATTCTAAACCGTATATTGTCCATCCTTCTCTTGGGTCACACACACTTTGGGCATAACCCCACTGGTCAGTTGCAAGTACAGCCGAAATGCGGTACCCAGAATCTGAAAGGGATTGATAAAAGTATTGCAGTTCTTAATATGCACTCCCAACCAACCCCAGAGAATTTAGAAAGGGTCGGCTACCCGATTTGGTCGACTCCCATTGTTAATATTGCGAAGAAACTGATAAATCCTAGCCAATACTGGGACGACCAAGTTAATGATGTTGCTGGTAGCCAATTGTGCTGCCATAACAAAAGTGGAGACCTGCACGCCACCAGTCTCGCGCAAGGGCAATAGCAAGCCACTCAAGAACATGGCCAGAAATGCTACCAGACAGAGCAGCCAATCAACGTCTGGGACAAGCTCCCAGCCCCAGTCGTTGAACTGGCCTTCCTCCAGGATCAGCCAATAGCTGCCCCTCTACCTTCGGGACTACATCATAGGACATGTCATGGGCCTGCGTGGAAGATCCATGGACTTTATCTCTATGAAAAAAGCATTGACCCATTCACGATATGGGACAAGCTATTTCGGAGACGTGTCCTTTGAATTCTCCCGAGCCTGATCAATAGTCTGCATCACCATGGGAGGAGTCCTCTCTGTGTTGTCCCACACAGAAGGGGGGGGAAAGAATTCGTCATATATACCTCCAAAAATGGGGACCCCTTAAATCTGGAAAACATCCCAAAGACCGGTACCCAACTCCCCATGGACTAGATGGAATGTTTTGGTGTCGGGACTCCAACGGCTCGTAAGATTCTTGGCGAGGGCGTGGGGCTGATGGGTATATGTTTGGGACACCCAGGAAGCTTCATATAACCCTACGGATCGCAATTCTGCATCAAACTCTGCACTCCTGTCTAACAAAGGAAAGATTTCCCTAGGCAATGCTTCTCTCCGTATGAATCTTGGCCTCTAAGCCCCCATGTAAATCCCGTGATTCGGAAACCCTTTGAGCTACAGTTTACCAACCTCTTTCACAACCATGCCGGAATATGGTGGAATGTCTCTGTCGTGATTACCGAGAACCAGGAGAAGTCATCCCACCTTAAAGAATGTCACAGCTGCATGACTTTAAACTACGCCAAGCTCCAATCATCCTCTATGCTAACTAAATGAGTAGTACAGGGACCCTGGGTCTACACTCCTGATTAATACAGGTGTTCTCAGACCCTTTCAGACATCACACACCATTTACAAGCCACCTCTGGTGGTTTTTCGTAACTCTCCAAGCAACCCATGGTGGTTTCGATAAGCTAGACTTCCTTGTAGTCCGCAGGCCATCAGAAATGGGCAATCATTGAAATAAGGACACCCTTGTAAGTCTATTCATACCATGGCCTTAGCGACTCTGCATATTGATCTCCCCTGCCCCGTCTAGAAAAGGCACGATTTCCTTAGGCAATGCTCTTCCTACCTCTGCACGCTGATACAGCTCCCATGCCTTGAGATATGCACTGAATTTTATTCAGATCTAAACATATTCTCCCCATGTGCATCTAAAAGGTATTATGACATCTTTTAATCCACCGAACCTCGTCGGGGCCCTCGCCTCACCATATCTGGTCAAAGCTATTGGACCTAAAACATCAGTAATGGTAGTCTTGACGGCGGGACTTTAAACCGCTCACAAAACGAGGTGCAATGCTCGTTAGGCTGAAAACCCGAAAAGGGATACCTAGGTAAAAGCCAAGCCATACCCACTGAGTCCACACCAAAAGGGTCCAGGCAAAATTAGGGTATTAAAAGAAAAGACAAAAAGTTTGTGGGGTTTTTCTGCAAAACCCTAACAACAGCCAAACTATGCTCGCTGGATCCCATGGTCCAGGAAAAAGTTAGAGCTCATTTTTATTTTTATCAATTGTCTTGAACTCCGATTATTCTATGTTCAGTGAATTATCATACACATCAATCATGATAAATAGTTTCTATCATAGGAAAAGACAACAAGAGCACTAAGGAGAAACATCTCATTATTCTATAACAACGTTGATAAGAAGGGAATCCACAATATGGAGCCTCCTCTGACATAAAAGGTTATTACAAGAGATTTTCTTCAAATTCACAAAGTTGTATCAGGCGCTGATGGGAATCCTCTATTGCTTGATAGAGATTCTGCAGTAAGGATGTCTCAGCTTCTACACCAGCCCGCAATGCTTCTGCTTCATGTGTTGCCTTTGAGAACGCCCTCATCTCCTCCTCTATCTGCCACTACCCTTCATCAATTATGGCTATTACATAAGTCTCCTATTGCTGAAGCCATTGTATGTCATTCCTCAGAACCTCCAGTCAAGAACGCTGCTTAATGAATACTCCATGAAGTCTCGCGACTACCCCGGTATAATCATGGGCTTCTGTTAGGAAAAGCTGTCAGGTCGCGGAAAGGTAGGATTCAGATTGAGGAAAATAAATGCGGGATTTGAAACCACCAAGCCTCTCCCAGTTAGTTACAACCTTCTTGATTGTATCATAAATACAATGGTAGTCAAAGACATCAAATCCCAGCAGCATAAACAGATTTCACAGCTTTGGTAATTTAGTCTCCATCTCGGCCAAGGGCGTCTGAGAAATCAACTACCAAATTTTCTCCCAAGCCCTTTGGCAAGCAGGTCAAAGATTGTAAAGGACTTATTGATCAGGCTCGGAGTCACTCCCGGACAAAGATACATACTTAGGGATGAACATCACCAAGGAGGGACCCGATGCGACTTCACCCGCAAACTTAGATGCCGCAACAACTTCGCCCCTGCAGTTGTGGTCACTGGCATGATTGGATCAGACGAAACAATTTCCAGTGCCGAAGGTCATGGTCCTAAATCCCGAGAGTCGATAAGACAGATAAGTATCCCTAATCAGAAAAGGAAAGAAAAAAATGGTCAGTGGAAAGAGACTAAGGATCGTACCCCCAATCATCAAGGCATCGGTACCCTCATGCTCTATGCTGTTGTGGCCACTTGAGGAAGACAGTACATATTCAAGAGGAAAGGGAGCCATGGGAACCCCCAGAGGCCTCCAAGACCTAAGGTCACACACAAGACCAGCAACTCCCAAATTTGTCTGAAGGCAGTCGTCTACGGAAATCAAGGTCAGGGAAATTACTCCCCTGGTAAACAAAATAATGGCCCACTCTGGGTTTCCGAAAACTGGCATGATTGCGGGATCTTACTCCATCACCATGGGATCCATCGGGTCTGAGGTAGCTGGAACAGTAGGATCTGGCGCCTCCTCCGTAATCACGGGTTCCCCATCCTCCCCAGCAATTATAGAGGCTATATGATCAACGGGAGTTGAGACTTCCATTTGTTCCTCTTATGACATATCTCTGATTGATCAAGGCAGAAGGAAAGTGACCATATCACTAGACCCTTCAGCAGGGCACACCATCTCATCACGCTCAGATGTGGTTGCAGGTGGTCCCTCAGATAATAAATGAGCAGAAGGTATGACCACTTGGGAAACCACAACAAGGTCTCTGATTGGCCCTACACCATAGCGGAAAAATAGTTAATGACTGGAAGAATCCGAACATATGAGTTGGTAATAGAGGAAACATGAGTTATTATTACCTGACATCCCATGTCTAAGTCGTTCCAATAATTGGGACGCTTGCCGACATTTCTAGATTTTCCCATGAGATAATTCGCTTCTCAGAAAGCTGGGAGGAGCTGGAGGAGGAAAGACCCTAGTTGGATTCACGATGGTCACTTCCATGTGGTTAGCTGAACCAGGAGACCCCTCCTCGATGACCCTCGTAGTCAAAGGCGCGTGTTCACCTACGTCGGTACCACGGGGAGTGTACTCCGGGGAAGGAATTTCCCCTTGGGATTCCTCGGCACCCTGCGTAAAATAAAGAAACATTATAACCATCACAGTAAGGGAGGAAGAAATCCAGAATGGATGAGCAGGGAAACCTCTTCTTCAGGATCAGACAATTCGGGATGTCGTATCATCATAGACACCCGATTAGACCCATAAAGACGGT
Source organism: Viscum album (assembly GCA_963277665.1). NCBI lineage: Eukaryota > Viridiplantae > Streptophyta > Magnoliopsida > Santalales > Viscaceae > Viscum > Viscum album. The sequence goes on from OY728133.1 coordinate 500,020,917, forward strand.
TTCGGAGTGAATGCATGTATGCGTCCATCATATTCAATGAGGCAGCTATTTCATCTAGATCCTCTTCCAATAGAAGGAAAGGCAGAGCGAAGATAGTCCCAATACCCAGAAGCTCGAGAGAGCTTGTTTGGAGTAACTCCCAAACCACTTCATCTGAGCCACTATCCCTCAGGTCATCCCAAATCCTCCATGCATCTGGAAATGCGGCCGTAACTGGAAAAGCTAACTGGGGGGGATTAACCTGAGAGGGTCGGGCAGAGGTAGGGGCCGGTGGGGGTTACAATGACTGTGTTTGTTTTCTAGATCTCGCCGCCACCCTAGAACTCTCTAGATATACCTGTGGGTGGGACCTCAGGGGAAGAGGGGGAATTCCCTTACCTTAGCCGCAATAGGGGAATCAGTAGAATCATCTCCCCTTGATGACTGATCACTCTCTTCCTCTTCCTCATTGGTCACTGATCACAGCATGGCCTGGACTCGATGATTCAACACCGCATAACCCTGGCATGCATGAACGTAAGCCTCGAGGTCCCGGAGATACCGATTGGCCATCTCCATGTCCACATCGTAAAGAATTTCAACAGGAGTAGATATGTAGCCAAGTCTATCAAGAGCCACTTTTTATTCTTAGAGATGCTGCCACAGAGAACAGGGGTACTGGATGTGAAAGGATGACTGACTTCTGAAATCATCCCATTGGCCTCAGGCCATTAGGAAGGCAACATCAACGGGAATGGCTAACTCTCTCTGGGTAGCTTCGAGGGCATGTGAGGATATACCTATGTCCTTTAGAATCTTCCCCAGATTCATGGGACTAGCAGGGTTGCAGAGAACCTTTCCCGGACTGGTAGAAGCATTATACCAATTCTTCTTCCACTTTCTATTCGATGGATTAGGACTTGAGATGGTGGTAACCCACAACCCCAACTAGAGATTCGAGTACGATTGCACCCAGGAGTCAGCATAACCCTTGGATGAGAAAGGCATGGAGTCTGCAAGCGGGGGGGCATAACCTCGCAGCTAGTATTATCCTGGGTAAACATTAACCACAATTGTCTATCCACCATTGGATGGCGGTTCCCGTGGGTGTAGTTGAGCGTGGGAGGACAGAGTGCCTGGACAGAGCCAAATTGGCGTCTGAATCGGGAAGGCGCATACCACTCACAGATCAGCTCTTTGCCGATACAAGCCTCCAGAGTTCCTTCTCGAAGGGAAAAGAGGTAGCCCCGATTGCTAAATTTTTCTGATATGGTGTTCATGATTGCAACATTCAGAGAGGGATATGGTCGGAAATTGAAATGATCATAACTCGAGATCCGACTCGACAGTAGACACATATTCTAAACCGTCTATTGTCCATCCTTCTCTTGGGTCACACACACTTTGGGCATAACCCCACTGGTCAGTTGCAAGTACAGCCGAAATGCGGTACCCAGAATCTGAAAGGGATTGATAAAAGTATTGCAGTTCTTAATATGCGCTCCCAACCAACCCCAGAGAATTTAGAAAGGGTCGGCTACCCGATTTGGTCGACTCCCATTGTTAATATTGCGAAGAAACTGATAAATCCTAGCCAATACTGGGACGAACAAGTTAATGATGTTGCTGGTAGCCAATTGTGCTGCCATAACAAAAGTGGAGACCTGCACGCCACCAGTCTCGCGCAAGGGCAATAGCCAGCCACTCAAGAACATGGCCAGAAATGCTACCAGACAGAGCAGCCGATCAACGTCTGGGACAAGCTCCCAGCCCCAGTCGTTGAACTGGCCTTCCTCCAGGATCAGCCAATAGCTGCCCCTCTACCTTCGGGACTACATCATAGGACATGTCATGGGCCTGCGTGGAAGATCCATGGACTTTATCTCTATGAAAAAAGCATTGACCCATTCACGATATGGGAAAAGCTATTTCGGAGACGTGTCCTTTGAATTCTCCCGAGCCTGATCAATAGTCTGCATCACCATGGGAGGAGTCCTCTCTGTGTTGTCCCACACAGAAGGGGGGGAAAGAATTCGTCATATATACCTCCAACAATGGGGACCCCTTAAATCTGGAAAACATCCCAAAGACCGGTACCCAACTCCCCATGGACTAGATGGAATGTTTTGGTGTCGGGACTCCAACGGCTCGTAAGATTCTTGGCGAGGGCGTGGGGCTGATGGGTATATGTTTGGGACACCCAGGCAGCTTTATATAACCCTACGGATCGCAATTATGCGTCAAACTCTGCACTACTTTGGTGAACCCAGAAGGGCCACCCCTAATCCAATGACTTAAATGCCCCCCCCCTTAGGTCGGAGGTCTCGGTCCGATAACTATCCATACTGGTTTTTCACCATAACATTGCGGGCAATGCTCTGGTAAGAGTGAATTTCCCCATACTACTGGCGTTGTTCTCCAATCAGGGACACAGGAAGGTCATTCAACACAAATCCAGCTGTTGTATCCTTTGGGATAGGCCACCCTCTAGCAGATATCACAGATCAAGGGATAGTACTATTAAATATCAATGTTGTAGGATTGTTGTCACGAGTTGGTACCGAAATCGGTGTATGACACAGTAAACCGAACCCGTAGGCAGGAAGGCTGTTGGAAAAGGGGTACTCCCGCTGTGACTCGGAGAGCAAGTTGGCAAGGAAGGGATACATTGGGGAGTGGTGGATTCCATCTTTAATGGATCTGGCCACATCCTTTTGGCGTTGATTACCAATTGGGAGAGGCTCGGCAGCAGGCCTGGGTGCAGGGTGAGTAAGAACCACATTTTCTCCCTGCATTATAAAAACAATGAAAATGGTTAGTCCAAAATAATTAAATCTGGACAAAAATACCATGTATTAAAAAAGGAATCAAGGGGCATTCATGACGAGTTCCGTGAGCGGCCCTCAAAAGGTGGTTCGCAACGAATGCATCCGCGAACTAAACCGGGGTGGAAGAAGTCTAAGATACTCTGGCCCACAGAGCATTGGCCAGAAAACCACAAACCATGCTGCTCTGCAGAATCTTAATCTCGGATTTATATATTTATGTTTGGAAACATAAGAAAGTTTCAAATTTTGGAAGACTTCCGTTCGTAGACCATCTAAACTGCATAGCGAGTTCCTACGCTGCCCGTTGTAACTTACTTTTTAATTGATTAAAAGTGTTAAATTAGCGACTGGGAGGTTGGTGTGTGGGTGAAGACAGGTGAGATCGAGAAATGGTTCGTGGAAGTGGAGGCTGGTTCGCGGAAGAGGAGTTTCATGAAGGAGGAATCACATGGAGACGGAAGGCAAAATCTTCACGAGGAATTCAGTAAAAGACAAAGGGTAGGGGCCACTGTATTCATAGGTGTGGTCCCATACCAGTTACACCCCTCTGCCGCAAACCATCCACAATTCAGGACCACTCTACATCATAATAGTCTTGTCTTCATTTTGATTGGACCTCATTCATGATCGGGGGAATTTGTAGGGTCATGAAAAATCCTCAATGGAAAATGAGAATCCGCTTAATTCAAGAGAATATTCTACCCAATTTCCATCGAGGAATTGGGAAAAAAAGAGAATAATACTCAAAGGTTGGCAAAGACAAACCGGTCCACGGACCGGTACAATATTAATGGTATGCGGCTGCTTCCACGAAGCACCCCCCTCCACGGACTGCTGTTGTTCAAGGAACAGAGGTGGGGCTCCTCCGCGGGCGCGAAGAAGGACGGGTGCCAGGCCGGTCCACTGACACGAACTGCGCCAGCCGGACCATGCCACATGCGCTGTCATTCGCGGAATAGAGGTGGAACCATGCACAGCCACAAAGCACCCCTCTCACCAACTTGATTCGTGTGTTAGGTGTATTCAATGCCCCTACGAGTTGCAGATTGCTGACCAAGTCATCGGTAAATTGTATTTTCATCCATGGGCCTCTGCAAAAGGTGCCGCATGACCACAATTGGCCCCTTTTCCTCCCCTATATAAAAGGACATCGAAAGGGAGAAAATGGTAGATCGATCAGATTCAGGTGGAAGGATTTCAACAGAAGGATCATAGGATTTCGTAAACAGTGAAGTTCCAATTCACGAACCAGAACTGGTATGGAACTGGAAGCGAATTAATAAGAAATCGAAAATGCATAACAATTTGGTGAACTGTGAACTTAAAATAACAAAAACAGGAAACCACAAACCATGACCCCTCCACGGATGCACTCCCCATAGACCAGGGAGGTTATGCCCCTTTTCTGATCCGACACACCGTGTATTACCCTCCTACGCGGGCAAATCCCTGACCGACGAACCCCTGATTGGCGTCGCCCTTGGCTGCCACTGCTCGCGTGGACTCCCCCGCGTAGCAACCTAGTATACGGGCCGAACCCGAAGCTGTTTAGCACCCTAGTATGTGGGATACCTATCATTCTGAAGACCACCCTGGTTCACGGATGGCCTCTCCAGCTATGTAGCACCCCCCTATGCGAAGGGCACCACTCCTCATGCACCAGTGTGGCCCTCCAACTCCTTCGATGTTCCCATCCCCCGAGTCAGGTGAAATTCTTCCAATCCGGCCTCATCTTTCGCAACCCCCATGCTAGCCCATTCACCGGCCCTGAGACAAGGCCTCCACTGAAGCTACCAGACCCATATGATGCAGCCTTCAGGTGTATCAACGCATAACCTTGACTTCACATACCCATTTTAAGAGAGGGTGAAGAGGTTGCTCTGGCCCTTGAGTGGATCCCCGAAGCGTTCCTGGGTTCACATTCCCACAGTAATGCAGGGTCCAATCCTGGAAGCTCCTTTTTGCCTCTCCACTCACTAGATTAGGGGACCCCCCTTCCATTTCCCTTCAACTCCTGTGGTGAGAACTTCTCCCTTCATCTGGGAGTGAATAGGGAAGACTCCTTGTTGTAACCCCTAACCATTATTACAAGAGGTATCACCCATGCACCTCCGTACTTCCCTGGTGCTAAGGACCTGGAGGGGAGATGGAAACAGGGGTACCATTTCCCTCTCCCTCTGGGCTTTGTCACAATCAGGCCTCCATTATGGAGTAATCCATGACTTCTTAGACCTCCCTATGTGTAAGCCCCACTCTGCTTCCCACGGACGCACCTTTCACGATGTGATTGTGAGGTCTATGTTGCCTCTTGTTTCTCACACCGAGCCTGACTCACGTGGGATTAGAGTAAGCACCGACCCTGATACCACCCTCATAAGGAACTACGTGGGTTTTGATCCCTTTCTCCTATGCAGGGTACGTAGGACGCCTCCCCAAGGTTCAATCCCAACGATAGGCGACTCTCATGTGTAAGCCCTAATCCATGTGAACTAAGAGGACTTTGATTATGTCATGGAATGGTAAATAGGAAGCCTCCATGAGGTTGAATCCCGCCATCTGGTTGTTCTAACCTCATTCACGTCGGTTTATCCGTTGTCCCACATGACATTAAATAGTACTTCCGAACTATGTAGACTTTGATCCCTATCTCATAGGCATGGTACGTAGGAATCCTCTCCGAGGTTCAAGCCCAACAATTGGTCACTACGACCCCCCTTTGCATCATTTTACCCACATCCAGGGCCGCCTAAGAGTATAAGCCCCATCCCAAACCGAACTATGAGGATTCTGATTCCTCTCGTAATGATACGTAGGAAGCCCGAATCACGAGTTCGATCCAAATGCTCAAGACATTATCTGCCCCCCTGGATGATAATAAACACTAGAGTGCCCATTAAAGGGGATTCAAACCAGTTCTATTTCAGTGAGTCCAAATTCCTCGGAGTCATTAATCCAATGTGGGATAGTAAACCTCAGTGATTCTGAATCCTTGCGTTCAACTAACCATTTCCAACCAGGAGTAATATGTGGATATTGTTCTTGGGTATAATCCAAAGATTCACGAACATATGAATAGGTATTAAATATATAAGAGAGTCCTATAATAAGAAATACTTTCCCTCAAAAGGGTGCGATGAGCTCGACTTTCCATCCTCTCGACCAATGTGAGTTCTTAAGAATACCTGGCCAAATCACCCAGCGATCGCCTGCCTTTGGAAAGCAGGTCCATGTATCGTTGGATATGGAACTGTTGGGAGTTTCGAAACGAAGACCGGTGTACCCAACCATAGCGATTGAGTGGTGTTCATTCCTCCATGAGATCGACCATTGTGTGCGTCGGTCCCCTCCCCGAATAGAAACGGTTCGAAATAGTCCCATACTCATTCACATCAAGTTTTCACTTTTACCTTATCACTAAATACACTACCTAATTTTTTTGGACCTAGTATTAAAATCATAAACTAAATACATATTCCCATTTTTGGGGTCATCTGTACTAGAATGAGTCCTATAAATTCATGTTACGTTATCTTTTCCCCAAAGTTAGACATGTGATCTCATGCATCCTTTTTTAGAATTTTCATGAAATTAAACTCCAAAAAACATTTCGTCAATGTTGTAAAGACCTAAATTCCCAAAAACATTCAGCTAAAGATATATGAACTTTATCACCCAAAACTTTTTTTTGAATGTTGTTCAACCATACACATTAACTTCATTGGTACATCTTGTAAGTCCTTAAGCTTCCAAGGAAAGATGCATAATACTCGTCAAGTTAAAAATTTGAAAATGGAATCCTAGGAAAAATCTAGGTCTCTAAACTCTAGGTTAGAACCTTATATATCATAAGTAAAATGAATGATTTTTAAAGGAAGGGAAAGGCATAAATATTTGTAGGTTGAAAACACACAAAGGGAGTCCAAAGAAAAAGTAGAGTTTATGTATAATGAGTCTCTCTCCCTTTAATGGTTTAGGAATAATTTATAGCTAAAATAAAAATACATAAAAATTTTAGGGACCACAATTAAGCCCTAGAAAAATTCAAACCATGATATCTGGTTCTCTAAACACATGAAAAATTTATATCTAGATTTTTTATCCACATGTATTATTTCAAATTAACTATGAATATATATATATGTGTGTGTGTGTGTGTAATTTATTAGTATTTTGGGCCCTCTTCAGAATTAAAATACTCCAATAAAACACACCTTTATGATTTTAATTATATCAAGTCATTCACTTTCTCATATTTAAATGTAATAAACATAGATTATTCTAATAGTAATTGAACCATGTATCCAACCTACCTATATCCATCTAAGATTACATGTTCATGAGGAAACCAAACTATATAGTATTTTTTTCTCAAATACATTCCATGGATTATAATCATGGTATATTTATTGCATATCTGGCTTGACTATATAAATTGAAGGGTACATAAATTGAATAAAATGGATTGATTCAGAAATTTCTTCAATGACAGAAGTATTTTGGGATTATGATATACCAAATATATTTCCATTCAATGTGTTGGTGGATTAAATTATTTAGATGATACACTTTTTGGGTTTCATAGATTATCATCAATTGATGTTAAAAAACATGCTAGATTTAAATATTGAAAAAAATAATCAATACAAAAAAACATTCACTGTGAAAATAGGGAGGAACATCCACATGAAAAAGCCTTCCCCTGACAAGATGATAAAAAATTAATCGAAAATAATAAAGAGATTTATAATAGGATCTGGTTGGATGAACATTTCAAAGAAGTTAATATTTGATATGATATTCGATTGATTATTGGATATCCACTCACTTGGATGATTAATAATCTACTAACATATTCCATTATTTTATTCATCTAGTCATTTCACGATTATTCCACTTTATAGTGTCAATTATGACTACCACTTATAACAATTAGTCTTTCATAATTAATACATGTTTCTCATATTTCACTTTTTATATGGTTTGTGTATCTACATATAAACAGTCCTATGATTCTTTTTAGATTTATTGATTCATCTTCTTAATAGAACACTCTATAGACTCCATCTGATGGTTTTTGATTTTGAGTGTTTGGGGATATTTTTCTTGATTCACAAATTGCTCATAAAAATTTATGATTCAGTGGATGATAAAATTAAATTCTTTGTAGTCTAGGATTCCTATCCTCAGAACTATAAAGAGATTATGGATCAATACAACTTACTCCCAATCTCAATTATACGTGTCTTAGTGATTAAATTATGGATATTTTTCTATGCCCCTTCACATGTTGTTTGATTCATGATGATGAATTTAACACCATAGACAATGCCATCTAGTAAGGCTAGAACATACTCTAGGATAAGTATACCTATTAGATGCATTATATATTCCCAAAATTCATTATGAATATGATGTATTTGGAAATAAAATATTGTATGACATGGGGAAATAATGAAGCATGGATTTATAATACTGACCATGTAAGTCGTATTATATGACATGCTATATAGTAAGGCATGGTATACCATACCGTGCCACTATATTTGACTGTTTGGGTAGATGAATGATAATTTTTATCATTCAAGAAGATATTTTAAATAATTTATCATTTAACTAAGATATTTCATAAGTTTAAATAGATGATAGAATTGGAATATGCAACTGTTACTGCTGATGTATACATTAACTCATAACATATGATTTAATGAATGTTCAATCGAGGAGCATCCTTAAGGGATTTATACAGGGGAATTATCCATGATATAGGATATATGAAATCCTTACCCAATCCAAGGAAATTAAATCTCCCATGGTCGAATCTCTCTTACACTTATTCCTTTTTCTTTATTGGGCATTATCTTCTCAGGGGTGATGAGAGGATCCTGCTAAAGAATCGAGAAATTCAGCACAACTCATTGATACCTCCAGAGAAGGGATTCCTTTTGGATTTCTCTACTATGATCATCATAGATAATGGATGAAGAAAAATGAAACATCCATATGTGGAGAAATTTATACTAATTATTCATTTACAGTTATTCATGATCTTATTTATTGAAAATTGTTGATCATAGAATTCAGGTTTCTTTATTTCTTATGCTTTTCTTAATGAGTATAATTAGATCCATTTAGATCCTATAATAAAACATGTACCATGATATTTGAATCCTGAAATCATGCTGAAAATTAATTTTTTAAAGATTTAATTCTTGTCATATTCCCAATAATAAAATATGATTCAGAAACAGATGATGCTCTGTTGAGACGCGGCTTATGATATAGGTATATTGTATCATATTACTCAATAAAAATCTCTCAATTTTGATGAATTAAAAGTGTATGACATTGGGTATCATATTTTACGATAGTGTAGTTCCATTGTTTCAAAAATAGAGTATTGTACCACTTTTTAAATATCAATTTGAATGGTAAAAGATGATATGATATGTAAGGGTCTTTTCTCTTGATATGTAAAGGTATGTAATATGATATGTAAAGGTTACCCAATATATAAGTGTCATTTACTTTTCTAAGGAAATCCACATAAATAAGTATTCATAAGAAATGATTAGTATTTTAGTCATAATGTAAATTATATAGGGCTTAAAAGGTTTAAGCGTCAAATATTATCAATTGTATTATTTGATTTGGACCAACTTTTTAAATGAGATTAGAAAAAAAATGAATTTTCTTAAAATTAAATTATGAAGTGAATTAAATAATTTATAAATTGTTTATAAATTATATTAAAAGGAATTTTGGTATATTTATTAATTTATAAAAGTGTATATATAATAATTAATTATAATTTGTTTATAATTAAATAATTAAATGTTTAGAAAGCATTTATTAATAAATATTCCATAATATTAAATATTAATATTGAAATACCTTTTACTAAATTATATCTAATGTCTTATGAATTAGAAATAAATTGTTTTATAAGGCATAAATTAATTATATAATGTTTTTATACATTACAAAAATAAGCCCAAAATATAAAAGATTTTATTTTTTACTATGAATTTTATATTATTAATTAAATAAAATAGTTCAAAATTAATTAATTAGAATTATTCAAACTAAAGGCCTTATTTTGGATATTATTTATGCCACATCAAAATGAGTCTGGATGATTGATTATATATATTTTTATATAGTATTATTATGTGATATTAAATTATGTAAAATATTTACATAATAGAAATTGAAATATAAAATGTTAACATTTCATGAAATATAATATATTTAAAGTAAATTTCATATAATATAGAATATAAAATACTTTATGTTAGGAAATAAATATAAATAATTTATATGAGAAATTATTGAATTTCTATTATGAATAGATAAATTATAATGTGTTTATAAATATTTTTTATTTATGAATGGTTCACAAATTTTTATCACATGTTTAAATATGTAAATTGTTAATTTAACTAAAAGTTATTCCATTGTTTATTATTCATTGTTATGAACTGTGTATATTATTAATGTCCATATATTTTATTATAAAATTTTATACTTCCAAGAGATTATTATATATGAACATAATGATTTTCATGCTAGGTATGATAATGAATTTAGTTTTCATCAACATTAACTTCGCCTTGTATTGAGTTATGTGTCAAACCCATTGTATGAATTTTAGGTATTTTAAATTTATTTTTTCTCTATATTTTTTCTTGAATTTTTATTTATTTTTCAATGAAAAATGGGAGTTTTTTTATGGGCAGGGGGTGGCACATGTTTGGTGCACGATTAAGAGAAATCATATTCCAACATCATAAAATCGTTTATGTATTGATAAAGGAACTAAGAATATCACATGGTTAGATTCATGGTTTGAGATACCATGTCTCCTAAACTATGTCACCTTTAGCTATTTGGATAGAGGCACCTATAAGGTTGGAAAACAGTTAGGCCCACTTTAACAGCCTAATATTTTGAAATTGGAATATCATGTTCTATATAATATATGAAATGAAACACAAAGCATAGAAGAAAATATAACACCCCAAGACATGATTATATATTTATTTTTAAATAAATTTATTCTCTTATATAGCTTTTTATGCACACAACACTGGGTTTAAACGAAATGTGCCACTCTATTAAAATATTATTGTTTAAACACATCCATTATAACATAATCATTATGTTAGTGGGAATGAATTGGACTAACTAATTTATCGAAGTTTTATTTTTACACATTTATAAATTAAATTAAATGGTTATAGATTGATTAAAAATAAAAATAAGAACCACTTGAAAGAGAAATAAATGTTTTCTCAAAACTATATTTTTTAGAATGGCGAATTAGCCGGGCATTGTGCACATATTTTTAAATTAATTTTTCCAGTTGTATAATACATATTTGGAAAAATGAACTTAATTTTTTAAAATATACATGTCAAAATTATAATTGGGTGAATTGTTTATAATTTTATGAAAATATTTATTTTTTGATGAATAATAAAAATAATGAAAATTAATCAAAAACAAACTTTTTGTTTAAATTATTTATAAAGTTAAAATATATTTTATATTCGTTTTAAAGTAAGAAATAGTTAAATTATATGGTAATTTAACAAAATTTAGTTCATTGAATCATTTTAATATTGAATTTCGATGTTTAATCATTCTATACTTATGTGAATATTATCTTTGGAAAGTAGCTTTTCAGTTGCGTCTGTGGGTTTAATTTTGAATATTATTTTGTAAATTCTTCGAATAGAATATGGAAAAATGGATTCAAAAATTAGAATCAAAACAATTTATATTATATAACATGATCAAATTAATTTTTTACCATTATTAATACACTATGCAGTAAAATGTAATTACTATGATTAAGGTAAAATTGGGTCTATTCGGGGGGTTAAACTAAAAATATATTGGTTAAAATGACCTAACAACTTGTCCAACACCCATTGGATGACCATATTGTGACCCTTTTATCTCTATGGTTGGATAATTATCCATTTGTTTATGATTTTTGGCTTGAAAAATATTTTTCTTAATTTATTTTTTTTCAAAAATAACAAGTATGTCCTCTCTTCTACCTAAAAAAGGACACCACCTCTCCTCCCCTAATCACACTCCCAAAACATGTTAGTTTGGAAAATACCTACCCAAATATATTTCTTACATACTTCCCCATATATTAGTGGACTTTTTTAAATCCTAATGTTAATCTAGTAAGGATTTAGGTTCAATATAAAGGGGTTTCTCAAAGAAGCAGTAATTTTTATAAATATGAGCTCTCATTTTACATATTATATAATTCCTTATAATACTTCCTAATGATGAATAAATAATAACACTATTATCACTTAAAATGACCATAAAACTAGTAAACTGGAGGTAGGTTTTACTTTATTACACTGGAATAATATACCAGGAATCACATCCTAAAGGACCAAAAAGTTTAGTAGTCTTGGTAATCTAGATACATACATGAGTCTTGCATTACATTAGGATATATGATTTTTAACACATTTATTTCATGAATATCATTATTAACTCTAGAATATTATGAAATATTTTTCTTATTACACTTCATGTATTCTTATCAAAGGAAAAAAATAAGGGTGAACTCAAATGCTTAGAAAGGGTTAAGTACAACGGAAGATATCATTAATCAATTAGAATAATCAATATAGAGAGGTAAAAACCAAAAAATGCATGCCATTTAAGTAAATTAAATATCATAACTGTATAAGGTATACCAAATTTATCAATGTAAAAAAACAAAAATTTCATGCCATTTAATCAATAAATCGATAATTAAATGCATTTAGAGATAATATCACTGTGAAAATCGCATAGATAATAATAACTGAGTTCCTAATGAAGGAAATGCTTAATTATTGGAAGTCATGTGTCATGAAAATTATGCCTCTACCATTAAAACATTAATTAAATTGGTTTAAAACTACTAGTTACTAACTAATCTGGTTTGTCCAACTATATTTCTACTATCAAGACCTTTTACAGGACAGTTTAAAACTAATAGTTACAAACTCATATGGTTTTTTCAACTAATTTGTCTTATGAGACCTATTGATGAATAGATGGACTATATATAAAAGGGATCCACATATGTAATCATTTCCAAATCATTCCTTATATATCATATACTCTATTTAATTTATGAATAATGTTGGAACCTCCTTGTTTTAATGCCCACAAGTCATTTTGAATGTGTTTTGAATGGGTCTTCTGTTTTATGATAGATTTATATAATATATGGCAGTAAATGAATTTTTGGATATGTATTGAAAACATCCACCACCAAACATGAGACACCATTGAATTTGAATCACCATTAAGGATAATTCAATATCAGAAAAGACTCACGGTTGAGGATAATTCACCGCCAGAAAAGACTCACTGTTGAGAATAAGTCACCACTAGAAAAGACTTATTGTTTAATATGAGTCGCCTATAAGAATGTATCACCACTGGAAAAGGGTCTCCATAAAGATTCATCTACCTCTAGACTCTACCTATTACTATAAAGTATTCATCGTTGCAGATAACAAATCATTATATGAGTCACTAAAAAAATGAGTCATCATTGACGTGAGTCGCCATTAAGGTGATTAACCATTAAACACGAGTCATCCCTAGAACAGAACTACTATCATAAGACCTACTCCATCCTGACTCACTATTAGCCTTAATCACTCCCACACATGAGATACTGCCAGAATGACCCACCATCACTATTCTGGGATAATTGAATTAAATATTTATAAAATATATATTATGGAATAAAATTATAAGGATTATTTTAATATTTTTTCTTAAACTATTGTAGGGAACATTAAATGATGTTAGAACTAAGTACAAGGATGAAAGATACTTGGATTATTATTCATTGAATGACCTCTCTATTCTGTATCAATATATATTCAAAGAAGTCACTCTCGTGCATGATATGCATTCATGATGGAAAAGTGTGAACATATGATCAAGTGTGCTGCTTACTAAAGAGTCTTACACTAAACATTATTACACAAAATCGATTGTGGAAGAGTATGGAATATCAAACATATGGTTCACTTCAATAAGTCATAACAATGAGTTATTACGACCAACTATTTTACTATATTTTTCATAGAAATGAAAATATATCCTCTACAAGCTACATCTAAGGAGACATAAGATTTCAGATATCATTAAACTGAGAAACTCTATATTCTATATTTTTTATACTTTCTACTTTTTTCATTTAAATTCAAGCAGTTTGTGGTTTATCATGTTTATTGAATGCACACTATCTTTTTTTCTTTAACTAGAAGATACAAGATATCTTATTTGTTATTTATTCATTTGTTTTACCCATGGTTTTGTAGAGGAGGACCATGTGTGACCTATGATTAGTTTTCTTCCATGGTTATTGTAAAGAGGTCACTATGTGGCCTAGATAGCTTGTAGTTGTTTTCTGTTTACCCAATATATGTAATGGGTAAAGATTTTATTTATATAATCCTCTTAGCAGTGGGTGATTTCCATGTGGGGGGGATTAAGTACCAACTAAATATTGAGCCTCTTATTTTAATTACTCTATGTTTTTTTGTTTCAAAGAATTAAACTAAAAAATTTAACTATTAAAAAACCTACTAATTTTAGGGTTAGTCTTAACTAGTTATTATATAATGTTTTGATTAAGTAAATTGATTTCAAAAGTTAAATTAATTTCTATATATTTTTTAAAATGAAACAAAATCACTCATTTAGAAATCTATTAAATATCAGAATTTATATCAATATGTTATCTCGAATAACTAGAAGATTTGATTTTAAATAGGGGGATTTTATTTAACCTTTTTGCATAAACATTTTTTTATTGGGTACTCAATTAACCCCCCCTCCTCCCCCCCCCCCCCCCCCCCCGAGTTACTCACTCCGACTAACATTCGATTTCAAAGGTTTTCAAGATCTTTCAACTAGGTTTTTAATTGTGTTTTAAAGATATTAAATTTATGTCAATTATAAATTTAGTTAATTAAATGGATAATATATCAGAAGGTTATAATACCAAAATACAACCATTCTTTAATGTAAATATCTATTCTCAATAGAAAATAAATATGAGATTTTATATTAAAATCTTAGTCTTGTAAATATGAACTAATATAGAATATAAATATCAATTACCTACAAATTCTAGAGATACATGGGTTAATGCTATTAAAAATAACTATAATAACAATTACAAATCCATGAATTCTATAAACAATTATTTAGGTGATGAAGAGTTTAATAACATTTCGGGTTATAAAAATGCATATGGAATTTGGGATACATTAGTTGTTTCTCAAGAAGGAACATATAATGTGAAATAAATGAGATTAAATACTTATACAATTAAATATAATACATTTAAGATGAAACCTAGTGAGCTTATTTATGATATGTATCTCAGGATCAATGAGACTGTAAATACAATGAGTTCCTTGGGAAATCTAGTTTTAGAAAATGATCAAATCATGTGACTGTTGATATGTCTTCCAAAGAGATCGAGAGGAACATCAGTTTCAATAAGATAATCCTATGATATTTCCAAACTACATGTTAAGGAGTTAATATGAAAGTTTATTATGTACTAAGAATATATTAAACTTACTCATGAATAGGAAGAAGAACACAAGAGTAAATCTATAGAATTCCAGACTACTGTATCAAAACACAAATAAAAAGTACAAATTGAAATCTCTAAGGATGTGGAATCACCAGCCGATAGTGATAAGAAAATATACCATTTGGCTAAAAGGTTTAAGAAATTTTATAAGAGTAATAAATTCTTCACGAAACCAAGATATAGTGAAAGCATGTTAATAGAGGGAATTGTATGAATGACTAGAAAATAGATGATAATTTAAATAACATTAACTATTATGAGTGTAAAAAATCACATGTTAAGGTTGATTTTCCCATATTAAAGTATATAAAAAAAAGTATGACGAAAAGGATATAAAATATTAGAATGCCTTAAAATACACCTAGAGTGCCTGTGAGGATATCTCTAGGGACTCAGACTCAACTTATGAAGAGAATGCTAACATAGAAAATATGTGTTTCATGAAAAACATATCTAAGGTGCATATTATCTATCCTGTACATAATTCTACTCATTCTGGAGAGAAAAATGAAAATGATATGAAAAAACAGTAAATGTTTGAATATTTCAATATTCATGATGATACCTTTAGTGAGTCTAAAGATAAATACAAAATTATAAAGAAATGGAGTGCTTTATCTAATATTATCAAATCTGATTTTGTTGTAGAAAAAGAAAATAATTCTCAATTATTTAAAGAAGATACTGAACTAATGTTTTCTAATTAGAAATTAAATAAAAAATTAGATAATTTTACTTATGTTAGAGATTTTCTCACACAAATACAATGAAGAAATAGCACTAGATTATATTATTGGTCTAGGTTACCAACCAATAAAGAGAATAATGGTGAAGAGAACTTTTTTTCCTAAATCTAATTCTATAAATTATACTACTATTTATTATTCAATTTTACCTAATAAATTTTTTACTTACAAGAGTTTAAAATATTTATATAGGAAATCCATTAGAAAAATATGGTTTCCTAAATCTCTCCTTAGTAACATTTCTAGACCCAAGAAATTCTGGGTACCAAAATCATTTTTGGTATTTTTTTTGTTGGGAACCTGCTTGAAGAGATCCTATAAAAGTCTATGATACCTCGATAGTGTTTGTTCTAGATATACTATAGGATATTACTCAATCATCTAGAACGTGATAAAGGTTTATGTTGTTCATGTCAACATTGGTGACAATATTCATGGAAAATTGACCAGCGTTGTCCAAATCGGTAACTCTAATTCAGTATTAATTTCAAAATTATTATTTGCTGATAGATTAAAATACAATATTGGTGGAATCTCACAGCTAAGTGGGGATGGTTTTTATGTAAAATTTAAATATAATTCTTGTAAAGTTTTTAATTATAGAAATTATTTAGTGTTTAATGATTTGATAAATGAAAACATTTCATATTGATAATAACGATTCATTAATTTCCCAAAAATGTTTCTTGATTGAGTAATTTTCATAAGGAATATTGGAATTTGAATAAGAGAATATTCCACTACAACTTTTACTCACCTAGGAAGATTAATAGGGTAGGGTTAGTCAGGGATCAACATGAAGTTGAATTCCCAAATGATAATGTTTTTAACCCCTATCAAAAATGGAAACACCATAAAATATTTTTAAAATAAAAAAAGATGTTTCAACATCTAAACCTCTTGTATTGGTTCACATGGGCTTGTTTAGACCATATAGAGTTTCTATTTTACATGGGAAGAACAAATCCTATGTTCTTATGATGAATTTTCTAGGTATACTTTGGTATTACTTTTACATTAAAAAAGTGAATCATGATTTTACATTACCAAGTATGGTAGATTTGTATGAAACCTAAGTGGACTAAGGATTAATACCTTAATAAGTGGCCAAGATATTTAGTTTTAAAATCAATAATTTGAGTCCTTTTTATCTCAAAATGTCTATAACCATATCTTTTATTCTTCTACAACTCCCCAAAAAATTTTATTTATATATATACGAAATAGGACCCTTAAAGATATATCCAGGAAAATTCTTAATGTATATGACCTACCTATCTACTTTTGGGAAGATGATGTAAATACAACCAATTATATAAATAATATAGTTTTCATTATACATGTCTTAAATAAAAACACTTATTAACTTTGGAATAATTTGAAAACAAAGCTTAATTATTTTATAGTTTTTGGTTTTAAATATTTTATTATTAAAAAAAAGGATAATCTTGACAACATTTCATCCAAGGGAAATGAAGGATTTTTTTGGTTATTCAACACCTAGTAGATCCTATAGAGTTCTTAAAAAAAGAACCAAGACTATGTAAGTGTCTATCCATGTCAAGTTTGATTAAACATGTCTACATGAACCTCAAACCCTTTTAGAAAACCATGAGGTTGATTTTTCAACTTTGAATATAAATGAAAAATCAACTGATACTACTGTAAAGAATGCAAAAAAATCATCCAGTTCTGAGGAACTTCTAGAACATGAACCTAAAACTATATAAGATCATGAGGTGACCATCCATTATTTTTTGAGATCTTTTAAAAATCTTAAATAACACCCTTTAGATATTGTATATGTAGACTTATATAGTTGTACAGATACTAGATATTCATTAAGAAAACAGGTTTAACATCAATAAATCATGTCAAAGATTAATCCTAAGAACATCACAGATGATATAAATGATAAATTCTTTGTAATGCCTAGGCAATAAGAAACATAAATTTTTTAAATAAATAAGTTTTGGGAAACTATTGACAGACATAAAGAAACCTTTAATATAGGCACTAAATGGGAATTTAGAAACAAAGTTGATGAATAGGGAATAATGGAAAGGAATAAGTTTGGAAAATTTTCACAAGGGTATATCAAAAAGAACATATAGACTATGAGTAAACTTTTTCTATTGTAGCAAAACTTTAAGCCGTTATAATAATACTAGCTTGTGAATACCATCTATATTTTAAACTATATAAAATGGATGTCCAAATTTCATTCATGAATGGGTATATAGTTGAGGTTGTTTTTGTTGAACAACCCCCTGGATTTCAAAAACCTCATTTACCCAATAATGTTTTAAAACTAACAAAGGATTGGTATTGTTTTAAAAAAGCTCTTTAATCGGGGTATGATAGGATTATCTTTTTTCTAATTTCTAAAGTGCTTTCAAAGGGTATATATGATCCTTACCTTTTGATAAAAATAATTTTAAAGGATGTTTTAGTTGTTCAAATATGTATATAATATTATTTTTTATCTTCTAAAAACTCATTGTGTATTGATTTATCAAAGATGAGGAAAAAAGAGTTTGAACTGAGATTAAAGGAAGAACTGAAATTATGTTTTGGTTCTCAGATTTTTTAAAATAATTAATTAATCATTCTAAATCAAATAAAATATACTAAATCCTTTTTCATACTTTTTCGTTTATATAACACTAAAATCATTGAAACTCCTATGAGTACCACAAGTAAGTTGAATCTTAATGATGCTAGGAAACTGGTGGATCAAACCAGTTACAAAGGAATGAATGGAATTATTCCCTTCCTAAAAAGTCACAATTACTTTCTGTGTGTGCACTTGTTTTCAAGAAAACCCAAAAGAGTCACATTTAATTATTATTAAAAGAATTTTCAAATACCTCAAGTGTACAACCAATGTACAACTATATTACCATAGAGGAACATAATTTGACTTAGTGAGTTATTAATTTATAGATTTTAGAGGTCTTAAGTTAGACATAAAAATCACCTCTGGAACATTTCAACTTTTGGTAAAGTCTCTAGTTTCTTGGTGAAGTACGAAGAAAAAATCGGTTGCACTAACTACTATTGAAACCGAATACATAGATACTCGAAGCTGTTATGATAAATTTTTGGGGATGAAAAACACACATCTATAATATGGATATCAATTCTTACATGTACCTATAAACTGTGACAATACAAGTAAAATAAATATTTCTATGAATCTTGTGTCTCACTCTAGAAAAAAAATACATTGATGTAATACATCAATTTTTGAGAGACCATTTTCAAAATAGAGATATAACTCTTAAAAACATTGGAACTAAAAATCATCTTGCTGATATTTCTTCTAAGACATTGAATTCTGAGATAATTAACTTCATCAAACATGAATAATGTTTGATTAATTTTGGTTAAGTTTCATATTCTAAGGACCCACCATTGTAGTTTACCTAGAATTTATGTTTACATGCTATTAGAGTTTACCCATCATTTGAATTTACCTACCATTGGAGTCTACCCACAATTGGAGTTTACCCACTATTGTAACAAACCACCATTTGAACCACCCACCATTATAAATGGCCAGTCATTGTAATTTCAGTAATATTTACTAATTTTTTTAATTTTTGTGTAAAATATATTATTTATTTATGATTTATTTGTTGTTTTTTCGTATTCTTGAGTCCCTAAATGATATAAAGTATAAAACTAGCCTAATTTCAATACCCTATCCCTTATACCCAAACCTTCTCTACAACCCTTTCTCCCTCGATTGTTACCCTTCCCTCAACCTTTCTTGGACCCTACACCTTATTGTAAATGGTTTGATAGAAGTAAGAAATATTTTCATCTCCAGATGATTCATGTACATTGAAAAAGTAGAAATGATAATTGAGAAGATATGTAGTCTATCCACATAACTTGAAACATGTGAAGCGTACAATATTTCCCGATAAATAATTCAATAATTAGTGGTTTATGTTAAGAAGATCACTAGTGGTTATATTAGTTGAATACAATGGGTGGGTATATTTTTTTCCTTAACGATTGTTCATTCTATCCTAGGTTAGTGTATCTGTTTTATCAAAATGTGGAGTTTATCTTTTGGGAAGATAAAGACTAGGTTCAAAGCATGATAAATTTGAAAAATGTTGTTTTCTCTTCAACTCAATGGTATGTATGTCATAAAGTGCCTCATGAAGGTGTTTTAAATGATTATCTAGGATCGATTCTATGTGATGGTGATACTTTCAAACATAAGTATTCTTTAGTTGATGTAACTAGAGATGAGACATTGAGAATACTAGCTACAACTGAGATTCATGGTGAGTGTTGTTTTTTATTCAAGTTTATTCATTATATGTTATGCCTGATAAATGTATATTTTAGAATAATGTGATACCATGATGTATATCCACTATAAATCATGAAAAGGGGAGATGAAATCAACCAATTTAGGTATTTTGTTTGTTCATATGATGGATATTTGTAAGATATATTCTATTTCAAATTCAATAATTTATCCCAAGTTCATTACAACCATGTTGGAGGCTAAGGGTTTTGTTTATTTTGGAAGAAGAAATTGAGGTGAATTTTTGAGGTTTTTTCTTAACCAAAGTTTTCTATAAGAGGATAAAAATTAATTAGAACCCCAGGAAGAGGAAATGGGTTGATGATATTGAAAATAATTATGAGGATTTAAATCTTACTAATCACCCAACAAGACTAGAAATATTTGTGTATCCTAGATTTTATCCAAATGAAGTGGTTGTGTACTCAGATGAAGAAGGTGAATATGAGGTTTCTAACTTAGTTAATGAGGACCAGGAGATCCCAGTCGATGTGGGTAGTGAACCTAACTTGCTTAAGAGACCTCATTTTGTCACTTTCTGTCAGGAAAATCCTCTTAGATCTCTCCATATTATAGAGACACTTTTGAGTGAAGGAATTGAGGAATAAGAAACTTTGGTTTCTGAAGAGGAACAATATAAAATTCCTAAATCTTATAAGTATTTTTTTGGTCTTGTGATGGTGAAAATGGAGATGAAAATGGAAGTGGCATAGACGATGATAATGGTGAAGAAGAAAATGATGAAGAAAGATATAGAAATGATGACTAATAAGATAGAAATGGTAAATATAAAGGACATAGTGATAAATATGGAAGTGATGGTGGTTTAAATCATGATGGCCCTGATGACCATATTGTTAATGAAGATGTTGAGATTCCTCAGGCACTTGTTTCTTATCCTAGATTTTCACATTCTTCTTGATCTTAGGATAGATGGAGCATATTTCAAGATGTTGATAGAACTTCAAGAGATGAGTTGGGAGTATCTATTGAGGGGGATGAATCCCCAAGCCTTATTAGTCACCTTTTTGATCTTATTAACAGAGATCATGTTAAGGCTGAAGTTGTTGAGCCTACAGTTATTACACTTTTCATTGTATCTTCTAATAGAGGAGGTGTTTTATCTAATGAGTAAAGGGATAAAGTTCCATGTTATGTTAGTCTAGGCCTGGAATGCACTGTCTTTTATGATGAGACCAGTCTAAAAAAGAATGGTGGACCTGTTGTTCCTATTTGAGATGTTGTAGATCCTAAGAAATCCTTAGTAGAATAGATTGATGTTGTTGGGGAATTACAGATATTAGTTTCAGATGTTCCAGCTAGACCGGACCCAACAAAGGTTCCAACTGAGAGAGTATCTATCCATTCTCCTATTATTTTTCTTATACCTACAGATATGGTTACCAGAGCTGACATAGAGTCTTTTAGGGAAAGGCTTTATTCTGATTATGATATTATTATGAGGAATCATCCTCCTTTGATCACAAATATTAGTTATAAAGATGCTATAATTTTTTTATATCTTATTATTTAACACATTCAACTCAAGATGACACGTCTTATTCAGGAAGTGGAAATAGAGAACAAAAGACCTTCAAGTGAGATAGAGTCTTTGGGATCAGTGATGGAGGGGATGAAATATTCTTTTCCTGCTATTTTTGATGCATTATTAGATAGGATGGAGAATATATCTTTTGAAACTTCTTATTATAGTGCTCCACCTCATTCCTTAGACATTGAGTCAATTATATCAGTTATTATAAAGGATCTTCGGGCTATTTCAAGAGATTTACTGGATATCCCTTAAGAAAATTTAAAACAAATTAAACATAATAATGATCATGTGTATAATATGAAAATGGAATTTAGGAATTATATTAAAAATGATAGATAAATCATCTCAAAGGCAGTTAAGTATTACCTATACTAGATCCATACTAACCATGAGCTAAACACTTTCTTTATGTTTCTTACTAAAAACCTTTTGTTTTCACCTATTACAAGAGCTTTCAAGGAGAAGGTCTCTAAATTGAAATAAGTGACTCTTTTTATTCATTTTATTATAGTGGATATGCAATATTTATTCAGTTCAATGTAGTGGGAAGGACAAATTATGATGGACTTCATAAATTTGATGAATCCTTTTTTTCATGTATCTAGGACTGTAGTGGTAGCACATGAGGCCATACCAGTGGCCGATCATCTAACTCCTACATCTACTACTTATGAGTATTTTATATTTTTTATTACTCAACATCTCAATGAAACTTTGCCTAGTCAATTTTAGCCTCTGATTTTATAAGCAATAAAATCAGTTCAAAAACTTCGGTCAGTGATCATCAAGGAGATTCCACCTTCTAATTATTTTCCTACTTCTATAGTTTAAATCCCTACACCCTCCACCATAGTTACCTCATCTTGATCCTCTACTTCTATTCCATCTACCTCTCATAAGTGAAACACACCAACTGTCCCAACTACCCAGTCTCAGAAGCATTGAAATTAAGAATTGTTTTTATGGGGAATTATATATGTAATTTTTGTATTTATTTTTGGATGAAATAAAATTACTTTTATCATTGAATGAAAATTCTATTCTTATTCATATTATTCTTGTTTTCAATTAATATCTTTATTTTCGCTTTTTGATAATCACAAAAGGGCTGGAATACTTAATGAATTTGTTCATTTCCTTTTCCATATCCTTCGTACCTTCATTAATGTATTTCCTTTTTAATATCCTTTATACCTTAATTCATGTTATTTCTTGATACCATAACTTGGATTCCATATTTATTTAATCTATATTTTTAATGTCATCTTTATTAAATTCTTTTAATACTACTTGTCACTTAATATCTATGATGTGTTTTTTTAAATCTATGTGACAACCCTTACATTATAGTTTTAAAGTGTTAAGTAGGTTGATTTTAAAACCAAAGTTTATTTTATACATGGTATATAAAATAAAATGATTTGGAATCACAGTAATAGGGGAGATTTTTGGAACCTCTATTTTTTAATTCTCACAAATCATGTTAATTATTTTTTAATGGTTTTTACGTTTTATGATATCATTTTATAATATAAGGAATTCTTTGAAATTTTGGATAAGTATTGAAAATACCCACCGCCAAACCTGAGTCACAATTAAATATAACCAACCATGGAGGAGAAGTCATTGTCATAAAAGACTCACCATTGAGGATAAGTCACCATCTGAAAAAACTCACCATTAATGATAAGTCACTACAAGAAAAGACTCAATGTTGAAGATGAGTCACCACCAAGAATGTCTCAATGCTAGAAAAGAGTCTCCGTCAAGATTAGGTCACTGCCTAATGTTACCTACTTCTAAAATGGAGTCACCATTGAAGATGGCCTACTATCATATGATTCATAGTTGAGACGAGTCACCATTGAGGTTATTCTCAATTGAGACGAGTCACCATTGAACATGAGTCACTACCAGACCTCACCTATCACCAACTAGACTCATTCTAGGCCTGACATTATACTAGACATGGGTTTCCACACGAATGACTCACATTCACTATTCTAGGATATTTTAATTGAATACTTATAACATATGTATTTTCAAATTTAATGCTGAGGATTATTTTAATGGGTATTTTTAAACAATTATATCGAAAATTTAATGATGTCAAAAATAAGTACATGTATTCAAAATACTTATATGATTGTTCCTTGAATGTTCTCTCCATCCTGAAGTGCTATATATTCAAAGAAGTCGATATCATGCGTGAATTTTATTCATGTTTTTGGGTTCGAACACATTTTCAAGTGTTTCACTTAATAAAGATCCTTACAAAATTAAATCTTACCTGAAACCGATTGTGGAAGACTGGATAAGTTCAAACATATGATTAACTTCAATGAGTATAAAAAATAGAGCTTATGATGCTCTGTTTTACTACATTCCAAGGAGAAATTACTCAAGCTCCACTCCCAGAAACATCAAACAAGACACGATCTTTCAGACCACATCATACCAAGAAACTCTATCTTTAATAAATTTTTACAATTTCTCTTTCTATTTGATGCATTTACATTCGAGAAGTTGTTGGTCTACCCTATTCATTAAAGGCGCACTATCTTCTATGATTTAAATGGAAGATACAATATAGCTTATTGAATATCTTTAAAAAAATTTACCCATGGTGTTGTGCAAGAGGTATTTGTGTGGCATGTGATTATTTTAATCCCACAGTTATTGTGGAAGAGGTCACGCTGTATCCTGGACTCCTTGTAGTAGTTTTCCATTTACCTGATCTAGCTTTTGGATCTGGATTATATTTATATAATCTTCTTGATAGCAGTTTCTTTTCAATTTTAGGGGATTTTTTCTAGACTTGAGACTAAAAAACTTGTTTTAATTTCACTATTTATTTTGTTCTATTTTATTTCAAAAAATTAAACTGAATTTTTTTAACTATAAACAAAACTATTACTTTTATAGTTAGTCTTAACTAGTTTTTATATAAATTTTTGAATAAGTAAATTTATATCAAATTTAAAAGTAATTTTCATATATTCTTTTATCTTAGACAGAATCAATCTTTTATAAATCAACTAAATGATAAAAATTAATATCAATCTACCGTTTTGATTAACTAGGTGATTTTAGTTTAAATTGGTGGATTTTATATAACCTTGTTTTCAATGTAAATTTTTATTAGGTACTCAATTCACCCCCCCCCCCCCACTCTTTATTTAATCACTCTGACCAACAAAAAATGTGTCTTATCATCAAATATTTACACTGAGTAAAATATATGAATTTATCAATATTTCCCTAGTTAATAAAATAACTTTCAAAGTAAACATTGTATTTAAAATTGGTACAGAGTTTATAAAATAATTATATACATAATAAAATCATATGTGTATTTAAGATAAAAATAATGTATAATCAAAAATTATTACAAGAAATGATTTTTTCAATAGAAAATTAATAATGAGATAATTAAGATTGTATAATAACTTTTAACGCATGATTATTTCCAATTAAATTCCCCACGGATGAAATAATTCAAAATAAGACTTAAAAATAACATGAAGTGTGAAGAAATATTGATATTACATGTCAAATTTCAATTATATACAGAACATAAAATTGAATTGGTTCACAATAACAAATAATTCTCAATAGAATGTAGATTAAGATTAAATATCTTACCTCGCACTTCCTTTGAATTGAACGTTATTTAACCTCATGTGTAGTGGTTTTACAAAAATTATTAAATTATACTAGAACCATATTAATATTTATAATATCATATAAAACCCTTTTATAACATGTTATCACCCATCCATTAATAATCGTTCATTATTTTCATTGTTTTGGGTGTTGATTGTCTTGTTTCCTCTTATGTGGTTTGTTATTAAATATCTAATTATAGAAAATATTACATAGTTTCATCATATAAAAAATATAAATCCAGAAATAATTATCATATTTTTAAATCTGTAATACTTTTAAGACCATTTATTAAGGTAATTTTTGAAAAATTAAGTATGTTACGATCATGGGGACGGTAGGCCATACAGACGCATGGGTAACATTCCCATTTTTTAAATGATCATTATGGAAATAATGTAGTTAATATATTATATTTAAATAATTATAATAATGTCATATATAACATATTATTTCTTTAAATATACTGTTATATATTATCCATGTGGTGTGGGGATGAAAAAAGAGTCACATTGTTTTCTTAAGGTGGTAATCCAAAAGTACATGAATGATATCATCATCTTTCATTAAGTGAAAAGGTAAAAAATAAAATGATATATGTTAACTTTTAAGATTTATAAATTTTTCATAAATATCTTAATTGACTCATTTATATCACATATAATCTTCAACTTTATCCTTTTCACCTTACACGTAAAGCGTTAGTGAAAAAAGAATCACATCACTTTGTGAGGTGGTAGTTCGTCGTATGCACAAGCAACATTATCATATCTCCTATAGAATGGAAAGTAAAAAAATTTATATATGATATATTTATTAAATGGTAAAAATTATTTTATAAGAATCATATATATACTTTATATCCACTATCAAGACCAATCGTGAGAGGTGTTAATGGAAAAACAAATGACATTAGTTCGCAAGGCAGTAATCCATCGTAGACACGGATGATGATTTTGTAACCCATTTGATGGAAGTGTGGTTAGTTTAAAGATATGAAATTAACATAAAAAAATTAGTATCTATAAGATACTGAGGTTATTATATAATCATGTTTTAATAATAATTTTAATGGGGTGGAGGAATAAATAATATAAAAATGCTGATAGAAGAATGTTACCTCTTCTTCAGGTATCCTCCTTAGTTTTTCACTAATGCCTTCCTAGGTTAGATTTATTCGAAATACAAGGATAATAGGATGAGGGTAGGTAAATTTGGAATTTATTTTGGCATTTATTTTTAGATCCAAAAGTGTTTTAAGGTAAGAATAAGATAGGCGTGGGAGCGAACTTTTATAGCTGAGGTGAGTGGCGCACAAGTAATTTTTTGAAAAGATTGAATTGTACCCAAATATTTCATGTAAAAATTATCCAATAATGAACCATTTTCAGTAATATACGGTATAATTTAAAAATAATCCCATAAAATTGGAATTGTACTAGTTTTTTAGTCATTTTTAACCCATGTCTTCTTATTTTAACACCTGATATATCAATTTTTACAATAATCGTGGTAATTAATTTTTATTGTTTTCACTACTAATCTTGGTAGATAAATAATTATAAATTATTAGATAATATAAATGATTATAATTAAAAATATGGAATTTATTTTTTCAAATTTCATTCACAAAATGAAAAAATATTAATTTAAAATTAATCCCACAAACACGATGAGAAAGTAGGTTTTTAAAGAGAAAATATCAAAAGTATATAATGTTTTAATAAAAACTTTAATATAAAAAGTAATTACATTAATTAAACTGGATAAATTGATATAAATTTTAATATATTTAATTTAAAAACAATTAAAAATATAATTTAATGTTAGAAATTATTCCAACAAAAGACAGCTTTCTTTTAAAATTTATTATTTTTAACTATTCATCAAAAATGGAAACATTTCAGAAAAATCCAAAAAAATTTATAAATATAATTTTTATATTATGATTTCAAAAATAAGGTTTATCTATTCAAATAAATTTTATAAAATTTTTAAAAATCAATTTTAAATTATGTGAGTAGAGAAAAAAGAAACCAATTTTTAAGAAAAAATACAATTTTTCAGAAAACATTATTTTTCTTTTAAATGATTCTTATTTTATTAATAATCAGTATATAAAAATAATTTCTATAATTTAGTTATTAATATTAATACCCTTAAACATAACGGATTGGTGATAATGGTATACTATATTATGGTTTATTTTGACTTGGGGTTGTGTGTTCCAGAAGCTATCGAAGATATAAATTTATCTTAAAAAGAAATATTTCATAATGTATCATTTGTTATATTTTCTTATAATATTGGTTTTTCATGTCATGAATATTATTGAGAAAAATACTATTATTTTAAAATATTACGGTGTTATATTTTACTCACCATAAATAAATTTTATTCTCAAAATTTATACTTGATCTCGATAATAAAGGGTTTGATATTTGAAAACAAAATTATTGAAAAACCCACATCATAAAAGGGTTAATAAAATATCTTATTAATAATAGAATAAAATAAGTATGAAGTTCAACTAGAATAATACATAACTAGGTTTTCAAGTAATATAATATAAGGTAGAAATGAAAACTTAGACGAGGAAGAAAAGAATATATAATTATAAAGAGTGATTATAGTCATTTATCACAATAAAGTCAATGAAAAATGGAAACGTAAAGACCTCAAAACCATAAATCAATTAAGATTTAAAATATCCTATGATTCAACATATACGAACTTCATAGTATAACATTTTTTTAAATATTATTTTTCTGAAGATAAATAATTATTTTATTGTCTAAAAATATAATCAATATACTAACTTGATGCATTTCTGTTTCATTTTCTTCGATAAATTTCCAATTAATTAATTACTCAAAGAAAATAATATCTGAAAATGAATTTGTGTATACCTGAAGTAATAAAATTAACTTTTAACAAATCATAAGATCCATAAAAGAGTAAAAATTATTTCGTTCTATCTATAACTATTTTCCAAAACCAAGATTATTAGCACAATTTGTCCAATATAATACATTAATATATAACACTAGTTCATCATTAATATTTATTTTTCAAAGAGTTTAACAAACGAAATATTAACCAGGATATCACATAGGCTAGTGGTAAGTATTAAACTCTTATCATCCTTTGGCGGTGGGTTCAAGCCCTATGGCCTTTCCAGGTGTGACAAGTTGTCACCAGACATGTGGGTAGTGATTTTTATAAATCTATATTAATATAAATCTTTAAAAATTAACAAAAAATATTATACACATTCTTGATATAAAAATAATTATTAAATAATTATTTTACTAAGGATTTTAATACAAATTATTTTTTCTAAAAAGGATAATAATATTATTTAACTAATATTACAATGTAATTAATAATTATATCAATCCCAAAGGTTATAAAACCCTTTAAACATATGAATTTAAATTGTAAAGGAATTATTCCTAAAATAAATTTTTCATTAAAACATAAGCTTCCCCAAATATCCTTAATCTTAGTAGACTATCATCAAATAAAACCTAAAAAGGGGTGTTTAAGACTTTTAACTTATGATCAATCTTAGAATCATAAACCCAAGAAGGTCCCATAACACATAAGTTAATGAATACATATATGATTCTAAAATTTAACACAATCCTCATATGTTTAATGATTCTTATATGAAAAGAACACAGGTTAAAATACTTCTAAAATTTAATTTTTGAATCCCAATTTATAAAGAGCTCAAATGTTTATTTCAATATAGGTCCTTCTTTGGTCTAATGTTTAACCTGTAGAAGAGGTTGTTGATTCAGATAATTCACAAGTTTCCCCCATTTAATACAATGAACAATAAATAGATCCCTCAAATGAAATTTTCTTCCTTCCACCATTCTCTTAAATTTTCCTCAACAATTCATTACTATATTCCCTTGTTTTCTACACATAAACAATTTTCCCATTCCTTTGCGAAGTCGTATTTTTAATCTCATAAACCTTAAGTTTAACCTATCTTTTCCATTGTCATTATCTATTTAAATTATTTATAATGTTTTATAGAGAAAATTTCATTTATCCTAAGTATATCCCATGTGAGTATCAAACTAAGTATGAGGTAAGGCTTGCTTATGTGAAATATGTCATGATTAGGTTCATCCCAATACACCCATTTTCGAATTATTACCCTTAGGAACCTCAATGATAGAACCATGTCCAATTATAGTATCCATGATGGGATGTTTTACTAGTAAAACCCACATAATCTCTTCCTCATTAAAAATATTTGATTCTCTTATATACTATCCTCAAATTCTATCGTAGAGTTATGTGCCCAAATATATTTCTTCATTAATATAGTTCCCAAGTTTTCAGCTAAACTTCCTTTGATACAACAGTAATGACCTTGACCCCAGTATCCTAGAGCCAATATCATTCTTTATTATATTCGCATAGATACGAGGAATCGAATCCTGAAGAATTGATCAGTTTTGAAATTTTTTAGAACCAAAAAAATAAATGATACCCATTTTACAATTGTAATAGAAAATAATGTGTTATATATATAAAAAATAATGGTGATCTTAAATGTATGGTAAGGTTTAAGTATAGATAAATCTATCATGATTCAATAAGAACAATAAATATAGCAAGGTAAAGAACTGAAACTACCTTACATTTAATAACATGAATTTTGAAAGGCATAATTAATATGATAAGGTAAAAAAATTAAAACACGTGTCAGTTAACAAATAAACTGAGAATAAAATGCATAGAGAGAAAATATCATTGTGAAAATATCATGGATAATAATAACTGAATTATTAATTAATGAAATATATAATTATAGGATTTCATGTCTCAGGAACATGATAACTCTAACATTAGGTCCTTTAACATGGTATTTTTAAACTATTGGGTACAAACCAATACGTTTTTTTCAACTATACTTATAATTTCAAGATCTTTCAAAAGATAATTTAAAACTACTGGGTACAAACTCATAGGGTTTGGAAAGTTGATTTGTCAGATTAGACATGTCGATGCATCGATGGGCTATCTATAACCAGGCCCCAACCAAATATACATATCAAAATAATTACTTATATATAGAATAATTGATTTAATTTATGAATAATATGACTTATCATAATATATCCATATTAAGTAAAGGATACCGATTTATCAGTATTTCCCCATTTAATCCAAAAAAAATCAGAGTAAAAACCATAGATAAAAATGGTATATGATTTAGGAAATAATCATATCAATAATGAGATAATATATAAATTTAATAAAAATTTAATTTCAAATGAAAAAACATTAAAATAAGGGGACTATTTCAAGAGAAACATAACAATCACAAAAGTAAGATTATACAACAACTTTTACAGCTAGATAATTTTCAATTTAAATCCACTTGAATGAAATGATTCAAATTTAAACGTAAAATAAAATTAATTATGAATGAATCATGATATTACATGTCAAATTTTAATTATATAAACCACATTAAAATGAATTGGTTTATGATAATAAATAAGTCTCGATGGAATGTAAATTGAGACAAAATCCCTTACCTTACGCTTACTTCTAATTTAACATTATTTAACCTATAGTATAGTGGTTTTAGACATTTTATTAACTCAAATAAGAACCATTTTAATATTTATAATATCATATATGATCCATTTATAACATCTTCTCACCCATTCATTAATAATTATTCATTATTTTCATTGTTCTAGTTGTTAATTGGCTTGTTTTCTCATTTGTGTTTTTCATTAAAGATATGGTTCTTGTACATATTACAAAGTTTCATAATATAAAAAAAATAATTATTAAATTATTAAAATATATATATATATATATATATAATTTTTATAAATTTTAAACTAATTCGTTTCGATGTTTTTAAGAAATGATGTATGTTATGATCCTGTAGATGGTAAGTTGTACGTAGGCATGAGTAATGTTTTCATTTTCCAATGATCATTATTTAAAGAACATAAGTAATATATTATATTTTATATATTATAATACAATTATATATACAATATTATTTCTTTAAATTTACTTTTATATATCATATATGTGATTTGACGATGAAATGACATATGCATCATTTTGTGAAGATGGTTGTCCACACGTAGAGAAAGGGTGTTGTCATATTTCATTTAGTGAGAAGGTAATAAAAAATGTTATATATTATCTTTTAATAATGATAAACATGTCATTAATATCATAATTATGTCATTATTATCAAATATAATCATAAAATTTACCCTTATCACCCTCCATGTAAACTATTAGTAAAAGATGAATCACATCTCTTCGTAAGGTGATAGTCCGCCGTACACACGAGTGATGTTATCATATATCCAACATAATAGAAATTATAAAAGTTATATTTCAAATAATTATTAAATGTTTATAATTATATTATAAATATAATATATATATATATTAACTTTATATCCATCATCATACTCAATCGTGATATGTGGTCATGCAAAAAATAATGGTATATGTTCGTGAGTCGGTAGTTCACCGTACAGACGAATAGTCAGTTTGTAACCCATTTGATGGAAATTGATGTGTTTTTAGGTCCTAAAATTTAAATAAAAACATTTTCGTATATGTATGAAACTTAGGTTATTATATCACCATGTTTTAATAATAATTTAATGAGGTTTAGGAAAGAATAAAATAAAAATGCTCATTGAATAATGTCACATATTCTTTGAGTATCCAACTTAGGTTTGCACTAAATTCATCCTAGGTTGGATTTATGCCCAAAATAATTAATCTAATATTAAGGTAGTAAAGTTTTAAATTTATTTGGTTTGGAAACGGCTGATCGAAAATGGTTTTAAGGTTTGAAGAAGTGAGTAGAGGGGGTGGCCATTATTAAGTGAGGTGAGTGGCACGCTTGTAATTTTCTGAAAAGAATGAATTCTACCAATGATTTTTTCAAGTAAAAAGGATCCAATAATGGAATATTATTGATAATATATTCTATATGGTCTAAATAATTCCATAAAAAGGGTTTTTCAAAAAAATTAGGTCATTTTAACCCTTTTATTCTTAATTTAATCCTCATTAAATCTATTTAAACCTTAACTGTGGCAATTAAGTTTTACAATTTTCACTATTCATTTTGGTAGAAATTTAAGATGAAATTATTAGATAATATAAAATATTCCAATTAAAAATATTTAATACATTTTTACAAATTAAATTCACATAATTGTAAAATTTAAAATTAAGATTAATCTCACAAATGTGATGAGAAAGTAGGTTTTTAAAGAGAAAATGTTCAAAAGTTTACATTGTTTTTATATCAAAATTTAATATAAAATTATTAAAATGAATTAAATTGTATTTATTTATATAAAATTTAACTAATTTTAATTTTAAACTAATTAAAAATATAATTTCAACTTATAAATTATTTAAATTAAAAGTAAGTTTTCAATTAGAATTCAGTATTTTCACTATTCATCAAGAAATAAAACATTTTTAAAGAATCCAAAAAAGCCACCCTAATAAAATTTTAATATTATGATTTCATAAAAGAAGTTAATTGTTTAAATTTTTTTAAAAAAATTGGTAAAAAATAATTTTAAATTATGTGTACAAATCATGACTAAACCACCTTTTAGAAAAAATACAATTTTTCTGTAAACATTTCTTTTTATTTTAAATGATTCTTATTTTATTACCAAAAAATAGATAATCATAATTTTCATAATTTAGTTAGTACTATTAATACCCTACAAATTAATATCTAGGTTATAATAGTGTACTGTATTATGGTACATTCTACTCGGGATTGCGTGTTTCACAAGTTATCAAAGATATA
Organism: Viscum album; assembly: GCA_963277665.1. Lineage (NCBI taxonomy): Eukaryota > Viridiplantae > Streptophyta > Magnoliopsida > Santalales > Viscaceae > Viscum > Viscum album. The sequence goes on from OY728133.1 coordinate 500,054,525, forward strand.
AAATTTATTTAAAAAGAAATATCTTGTAAATTACTGGGTGTTATATTTTCTCCAAAGCTTGGTGTTGCGTGTCATACACACTACCAAAAAAAATTATTATTTTATAATATTGATGTGTCACATATCCTATATACATGGATTTTATTATTTCAATGGAATAACCTATAACCATATCCACTTCTATTAAATGGAAAATGAAATTTTTGATCAAGTGTATGACTGACTACCACCGCATGAACCAATATAGTTCATCAACCATCACCGCATTTCAATTCTGCATATAATGATTAATTTAACATATTTATATTATATTTATTAATATTATTATACTTCTTTAATTATCGAATCCTATATACCTTTTTTATTTTCATTCTGTGACGGATACGATAATGTCGATCATGTGTACGGCGGAATAACGCCTCACGAAGCAATGTGATTAGTTCTTTGCATATGGTTTCCATAAAAAGTATAAAGGATATACGTTTATGAATATAGGTTATATTTATAGTCTAAAAATACTTATATAAATATAATATCACATAAAACTTCTTACCTTTCAATCCATTGGAAAACAATTATATCGCTCATGCGTACGTGTGGACTACCTCCACCTTGTGATGGGAAATGTTTTTTATTTTATTTTTATATTAATGGTAATAAGGATAGATTTAATTAATATAAATGATATATATATAATCATAATTATTCTATAAAGTTTAATTAATATTTATTTTCCTTTCATTTCAAGTATTGAGAAAAATGGAAACTGTGTTCGTGTGTACGTACAATATACCATCACCATGAAAAGTTTAATCCATTATTTATATCTAAATTTTATATATTAGTATAAATAAATACGTAATAAATATATAATATGTTTATATACTAGTTAATTTTCTATAAATTATGTAAATGTGATTAAATTAAACGGACCAAAATTACCGAACCAAAACATAATTGAAAAATGAAGTAATTATCACTTGAAATAGTTATTTTAACAAATATTTACTAATAAATGAGTGATAAATGACTATAAGTAAATAATATATGGTATGTAATATTTTATTATTTTTCTATAATTTATGATTAATAAACCTATATTTTATTATAGAAGAGGTTTAGACACATATGATTGAAGTCAAACAAATGGTAAAGGTTTCTTATCTCACTTTTACTTCCATGAGACAAACGCCATAATCACCACTTATACCTTTATGTGGTTTATATAATATCTGTTTTGAAATTTTATATCATTGATCAATTTATATTCATGGTATCTAAAGTTTCATTTTTATCTATTTCTTTCTTGGGTATTATTACTCAAAAGTTACCAAAGTGGTAAGGGTTTATTTTAGAATCTCACCATTATTTGGGATTATTTTTTGTTTGAGTCTCTATTTGGTCAATTATTTGATATATATATATATATTAAAATTGATCTATTTTCCTATCATATATTTATTTATGAAATTTTCCACATAATATTTCCATTCTACACTCTTTGGTACTTAAAATAGTTGATAAAATGTTTTAAATAAAATACGACTTTATTTCTCTCTTCAGTCAAAAATCATTCTTCATAAAAATATACATTTTTTAAACTTTCCTTCAAAAAAATATCCTTTTATAAATTATTTATTAAGGAAATTTCAACCCATTTTGATTATTTACAAAAAAAATTGAATTGACTTTTCATGTCTTTTTTAAAATAAGGCCCATTTGGATTTTACTAAAAATGTGAAAGGAGTAATTCTTTTAACATGTACGACATGAATGGAATTTTACACAGTCATGAACAATATATGTTTTAAATATTATTTTAAAATTTTTAAAACATTTTTTAAATAAAATTATTTTTCAAAATATTTTGTGAACTTTTAGTTTTAACAAAGTTTTCAAATTGAAAAGGTTATATTCCTAAACAATGTTTTTAATGACATTATATAGTATTTATATTCATCAAAAACATTATCCCTTTATTGTACTTATGATCTAATGGTTATTTTTTATATTGATACCATACTCATTATTTATCTGGAGGGATTATGATCAGTTTTAATGGGGATGTAAAATTTTATTACCATTCACTATATTTCTCTGGATGCTTTATGATTATGTTTGTTGATTGGGGTAAGTAATAAAATTTAGTAAATTTTTTTCCAATAAAACTTTTTATATTGATCATGTTTCAACCCATTATTATAAGTAATTCATTAGCCTTATTAACTGATGTATGGTCCATGGATTTACATAGCACCTCGATACATTGGTAGGTCTCATGAGAAAAATTATCTTGGTAATTTTTTTGGGGCCTTATGCTTTTATATAATATGTCTTGTAACAAGGCCTTGATGGTAAGAATTCTTGGCATGAGGCCTTGATGATATATATAATATTTTGGGAATTATACATTCCATCCTTATGAATTCAGCCAATGATATTCCATGTGTTTATTATACTAGTTATAATATCCATGGATAAGTTTCAAAATAATATGATTATTTATATGGAATTATTTCATCATAATTTATTCCTACAATATTATTCTCAAGAAATTGATTAAATGGAATTTTTTTAGTTATATAAATTTTCATATTGATTATTACTTATTTATTCATAGCTTTTGTGGTACTCTTTCCTTTACTGATCATTTGACCTCACCCCTTTATTATGTTTCATTCTCCACAAGATACTATAAAGTGTTTTTTGATTGATATACAAGGATACGCTATGAGGAATAATGGTGATCTCAAATAAAAGACATTTTCTATTTTATGTTTTCAATTATAATTAGAATTTCACATATGGATCAATTTTACTAAGCCTTTTAAACTATTTTTTCCTTCAGGATTTGATTCATTATATATAAATCTAATATAATAAAGTATACATCGGCTCTAGTTCACTATGATTGGGGTCAATACAGTTGATATCGAAAGAATTTTAATAGAAACCTTAAGAACTAGATACAAGAAAACATATATTAAGGAACATAACCCTATGATAGCCTTTTATTATAAGTATAGAATAACATCCTTAAGTATTTTTAAGGAAGATATTATATGATTTTATAGGCAATACATCATTTACTAGATACTATAAGTGGAAATCGTTTTGGAACAAATTTCCCTAGGTGTAATTACTTTGAAAATGAAACATTGGGCTATACCTGATCATCCCCTGGTACATGAAAACTAGCATTACCGTGTATTTAATTTGACACTTCTAGGGGATATTCTTAGGATAATTCACATTTTTGTTATAAAACATTACAAAGGATTTGAAAATAAATATATCTTCAAAGAAATAATGTTTATGGTTATGAGATTATCTATTCAAAAAAAATATGGCAATTATTTATCTGTTCTTATTATTATACATTATGTTTCATGATGTTATGATCTAATGTAGTGTATTACATTATTTAGAAATGAATCATAACAAAAGGAATGGTAATTTTATTAATTCACGTACTCTATGTAGATATTTCCCTCCTAGAAAATATAATGAATATAGATCTAGATCTATATCTAGAATTGATTGAATTATAACCATATTGAGGTGGATATATCATGTTATGTGCAATAAAATTTATTTTAGGTATAATCCTTATGATCAACCGTGTGGTGTAACAATTTTAGATCACTTCAAGTTTCGAAAACATCCGTCAATCAATGGGACAAAAAATCCATTATTAGCTGAGCAATGGATAATTTCCTGAGAAAAGTTATTTCTCACTCTAGGAAGTAATGAAAGGGAGAAAGTTTTCATGGTATTTTATCATATATTAGGAAATTTGGATCAATGGTAGTCACTGATTCAAAACACTAAGGATGATAAAGATATAGAAAACGTGGAATGGATGTATTTCAAGATACTCTTCTTGGAGAAATATTTTCCCCATGAGAAATGAGAAGTTATGTAAAGACATTTCTTCAGTGGAAAATAGAATGAAGATGAAAATTTTTCGAAGAGTGAATCCAACATTACAAGGTGGTCAAGGAATCATTTGCACTACATACATAATCCAAAGAGAAATATTTAAAGGTTATTCCATGGTCATAAGTTAATCCTTCAAAGGTAACTAGTCTCCAAAACATTGTCATTATACGAGGACATAGTATCATGTTCTATCAAGAAATATAAATAATTATCTAAGACTTATCTCTTTGAAGAAAATAAATAGAATAATAGTATATTAGAGAAAAAATAAATAAATAGAGGAAGGTAAAGAATTATTTTCCCATATGTGACACTTGTGGAAACAAACACCTTGTTACGTGATTAAACAGAAGAGGATTTTTATTCATGTTTATAGGAAAATTTCATCATGATAATTAATTAGATGGTAATGTAGAATACCTAAAATTACAATTCTTTAACCATAAGAAGATAAGGTACTATTCAAACCAATTACCCAAACATCATGGTAATATAACTCATAAGAAGATAAGGGATCAAAGACAAGATTAATCTATTGATATAAACTAATTAGAAATATTTATTTACTTATATATATGGATCTAATGAATATATTGTAAAAAGTATTTTATTGATGATATTATCATTATAAGAATCATGAAATGTATATGTATTGTACTACAATATTATTTCTGTAAGAATTTGAAATCATGTGTTGAATGGTACCTTGAAAAGTGATTCAGTGTAAAACTTACCATTTTGGAAAACACGTGGTTAATGGAAGATAAACCTTAATATTTGCTTTTTGTTGAGATAATAATTATAATGTTATGTTTATAGAATATTATCAGTGACTATGAATTTGGTTAGTGATTTCATGATCTATATTATCTTTATCATATTTTACAACATGTTTAGATCTATGGAATATATTCTACAATGTGCGATTTTATTGTTGAAAGTATTAATGTTTTCGTTAAGGATTTAGGGTGATAAAAGTATTTACACATTTGGAATGTTTCATTAAGAGAAACATTGTATTATCAAGTGAATATAACATTTATTTTGTTACCTTTCTATAAAATTTGTGGACTTTGAATTTGGAGAGACATGTTTTGGAAAAGTACTAAGATTAAATATATTTGTAAGGGATTAATTTAGGATTTACTTGTTATTTGATAAAGTTTTCTAACCATTTTTATTTTGGAAAATACTATAATATACCGAAATTTATGTATAATGTTTTTTAATTATATAGAACTATTTCGAGACTTTGAAATCTGACGGTGCGTGATTCCAAGGCACGGAGTGCCCGAAATGATCCATCAAAGTTTTGTTAAGCTTTAATTTGCACGAGAAAGCAGTTAAACTGAAAAAGTAGAATAAATCTTAAATGGGTACCAGGATCAGAAATTTGATGGCACTGTTGCGTTCAGGATGGCGGGTTTACCCTAGGCGCAACACAATTTTAGTCGGTGCATGCCTCTTTTGCGAAAACCTGAAAATGGCATAATTGTAATTAAAATAATTAAATGAAGTTATTTTATTTTTCAAATGCTTATAACTCCCGAAAGGTGACTCATATTAAAAATATGATACCACCACTAAGCCCGTGAGGGTATTATCTCTTTAATAAGATACTAATATTGGCCGGTACGGGCCACCAGTGAAAGTTAGTTTTTTTCCGTAAATAATATAATTAAGCAACAATTATTTTGTTGTAAAATCCATACCTTCTAAACAGTAACTAGAATTAAAAATATGAGAGTAACATTGAGTTCTTTAGTTCGTGTTCTCTTTAGGCGAAGCCTAACCATGACCGGCGCGTGTCGACGGTGAATGTAATTAATTTATTGAACTTTTTTATGGTATGTTCAGTAAACGCAAGAGCGGCGTTTTCTAAATTTTGAACCGGTGCTTGGATTAAAAATCTGAGGGCACCGTTGAATCTGTAGTGCCAGGATTCAATTAATGGAGGCTTTACTTTTACTGTAGTAGGTTTAAAGAAAAATTTATTTTTTGTGACTTTTTAAAGAAATAAAATAAAATTATTTTATTATTTTATTTTCATTCTTATCCTCCAAAGGACAAGTGGATTGTGGGTCCAGCGATATGTCAAGCCATTAAATGGATTGACCCTTCAATATTTAGTAACAACGTCATTGGAGAATTATGAAGGTTCCTAATTAATGAGCCCCCATTAATTCCCCACGTCCTTACTTACCCTCCCCCTCTCCTATTTATATGGAGCTTGGGAAGAGGTGTCGCCACAGCTTCTCCAAGAAACAAAGTGCTGAAAGAGTGTTGTGAAGCTAAACCCTTAGAGGACGGAGATGATCCTAGTAGGAGATGATGGGTGACACCGAACCACGAACCGAATGTTGACATACGAGCAGCGTCATTGGGAACCTTTTGCGGGAATGAAGAACACAATCCACCTTCAAGTTTGGATGCTCTCCAACGGGTTTACGAGGTAGGGTTTTTGATTTCTTGTTTTGAATTCATGTGAATTTGTTGAACCCCATTTATCCTCCCCCTTGTTTACGAGCTAATGTGGAGGGAACAAGCCTAACGAACACACCCTGAACCCTTCGGAACTTTTCTAATCTTACAACCTCCATGGAAGACCACCGGAGCGGTGGCACTGACTGGCTATGAAGGAGGTTATGTACCGACACACACCGTAGGAGGAGGATGTGGCATGGAGCCACGATAGTCATTGGAGCTGCCGGTACTGACCGGCCGCAGAGGTGGTGTGTCGTGCCGCCGGTGAGAAAAGGATAACAACTCTTCAGCCACGATGAATGGAGGTGGTGGCTGAAACGACGGTCAGCCACAAAAAGGGAGGTGGTGCGACCAGCGCGCTACTGGTGAACAGAAGTCGCGGCGGAGGCCGAACCCGCGCCTCCGGTGGGTTCCACGATGACCGAGATGTGCCCACGCATTTCCACCGCTTTGCAAATCGAATATCCTCCAGGCCATTCCAGATTTTGGGAGACCGAGGGGTCACACCCCCCGCACCTACTAGGGCGGACCCCACAGTGGGCCGCACTCCACCTTGGACCGAAGCATTCCCCACCTCGGGCTGGTCCGCGCTCCACTACACCCTGGCCACTAACCCCGTGGGTCGCCGCCATTAAGGGCCGCCCTTTGCGGGTTGGGATGGACCTCGGCCCCCCATGGGCCAGGTCAGTCCGATAGGGTTGGACCGGACCAGGGCCCCACCAGGCTGAAAAAACATCTAAATTGCCATAACATGGGAAATGAGCATCCATTTGAAAAAATTTATTTGGTGATGAGACCCTTGGATTGAGATGATCCCTTTGGGTATAATCCACTCATGTTTTGGAGACAGTTGGAGTATGGCCAAGCTGGATCGAACTCGAATCCAACCAGGGCCCTGAAACTAAAACGTTTATAACTCATAGACCGGGCGTCCGATTTACGCGCCGTCTATCGCGCTCGAACCCTTAAGCCATAGAGGTACATTGGTTTAATCATTTGTGGAGCTTGGTGGTGGTCGAGGTATGACAAATATATCAAGGGGAAAATAATATAGTACTCATGTGTTCTATGAGTAGGAATCCAGTGGCTCGCAGTGAGGCGAAGGTTAGAGATAAATCATATGGAGGTTAGTACCGAGTTATCCTGTGTGGATCAGAACCTAGATGTCCTATGTATATCATCACCTAGTAGTACTGCGTGGATCATCACCTAGTGGTCTTCTATTGATCAACGCCTCACGACCCAATGAGGACCAGCCTTAGAGCAGCCCGTCGTGGTTCAGCGATATATCAATCCTGGCCAGATCAGGTCATGTGTGGGTCATTGCAGGGGTTAGTTACCTATCGATCCTATATGGGTTAGACTTCACATGGTTACAAGTAGTGCCTCTTGACAGAATAAGATGATCTAGCTTCATGTCTAATCATATGTACTTCTATACTTCACTGAAAACCTGGTTTGAGCTAACACTCTATTTGAACTCATTCTTTTACCTTCGTGGAGATATCTTCTTGGTGATACATGTGTGGTACTTTTACCTTCATGGTGATATCTTCGTGGTAATACTTGTGTGGTACTTTTACCTTCTTCGTGATATCTTCATGGTGATACATGTGTGGTACTTTTACCTTCAAGGGAATATCTTTGGGGTGTTACCTATATGGTACCCTTACGTTCATGGTGTTATCTTTGTGGTGTAACCTGTGTGGTACTTTTAACTTCCTGGTACTACCTTCATGGTGTTACCTTTGTGATATTATTCTCTCATGTATGATATTAGTATATCTCAATAACTTAGGTGTATGTATGGGCATATACCTAAGTAGATTTGATGTCTTTATTTGTTGTTATTCCTTGGTGAAACTTTAAGAGACCTACAGGGTATCGGGGTCCCTATTGAGTATAGTTATACTCACCCCTGCACGGGATTTTCCCGATCCTTATTGTGTCTTGTGCAGATGATGTACAACATTTATCGAGGCTGAGGGAGCCAGGACTGGATGGTTCTTGGAGGTGGACCGTTTGGAATGACTTCATGCAGGGAATACTGATCGTGACTTGTACCTACCCTTCAGGTAGGATACGTGGTGGATGAACTATGAGATGATTTTCACATTTTCACATGTTTTTTACTTTTTAGTTGTACTTCTACTTTTCTATTTGGTCTTGTATTCCTACCCCTTTACTTTCAACCCACTTTTTACTACAGCAGTTTACTTCGTGGTTGCCTCTTGTTGTGCTCTTGGATTTGTGTGTTTGTACATGTTAAAAGGAAATGCCTTCCCATTAAGGAATACACCTTTCTGGTGTTATTCGACAGCCCCTGGCCTATGGAAGGCGGGCTTGGGGTAGTCATGGAACAGGCCCCGGGGGACAGGTCGTGAGAAAGTGGTATCAGAGGATTCGGTTCTACCAAAGAACTAGGACTATGATCTTTTCAATGTGGAAAAAGTGTTAAGTGTTATGAGTGTGGTTTTTAGTTTGGGGAATCCAGTGTTGGTGCAGTGGCTGACGTATCCATAAACTAGCACCCTAAATTCGGATTTCTAACTCAGCACCCAAAAACACTCATTGTGTGTGTTTTTGAGAAGTTTTTCTTATGATTTTATTTGAGTCAACTCACTAGTTATAACTTAATAATTGTGAAATACCTATTACTTATCAGGATGCCACCACGTAGACAGCCAGCCAGGATTCTCAAGCGTGTACATGATGGCTGCCCACCAAGCAACAAGGCTCCGGTGTAGGGCCCTCTTGCTGTGTTGGGACATTCGGGCAGTGCGCCGGCAGCACAACCACCTTTTTGGTAGCAGTTACCCCCAACCACACTGGTGGATTTTCCACGCCTAATGAGCACATTTCAAGAGTTCTAGTAGTATTGGACTTCGAGGATTAGAGGCGAGACAGATTCCCAGGCAGCAGAGGACTGGCTGGAGGCTATGGATAGAGTTTTCAGCCTAGTTGAGAAACCAGTAGAGCAGAAGGTGATCTTAGCTACTAGTCTTTTCTAGTGCATGACCATTAGGTATTTCTGTTGGATGAATAAGATTTAGTACATGGTCCATTTCCCAAGATAGTAACTTCGGGTAGTATGCCATCTATATCACTGCCTGTTGCTCAGTAGTTACAACCGGCATTACCGGTAGTGGACAGAAGTAGGCTTAGTTACATACTCGTGTTTTAGCATCTGATACCCCTTAGGTTCTGTGGTGATCCCGACTCACAAGTATCTAAGAACTGTCTTGATGAGTTGGTCAAGATTCCATCTAGCAAGGGCACCATTCGATCAGATGGCGGTCTTTCTAGAGAGCCTTCTATGAGGTTCAGTAGGATGATGATAGGGTTTAGGTTACCATGATCTTGCAAAGAGGTGACTTTTCTATGGACAATTTCATGAACCTTCCTCAAAGAAGGGGGTTTATTTCCATAAATATCTAAGGGATAAGAGTTCCCTAGGGCTTCTACAACTTCAGCAGGACGACATGTCGGTAGCTAAGTATTCATCAAGGCATACCGACCATCCTAGGTACTCGATAAATACAGTATGATTAGTGCTTCAGGGATCAGACATCTGAGCAAGGTGTGTTTAGGGACATCCAAGTCTGCACTATTCCTCTATGCATTCCTACTTATTTTAGACTGCTAGAGAGAACCTTTATGGTTAAATGTTCTTTAGATGAGCTAATACAGCCAATGAATGTTATTAGTGTGAAAGTAGGAAAATGATGTCAGTCTTGGAGACATGGGCGTGTAAAATGTTTTAGGTAGAGGAAGTGTTAGGGACAGATGAATCTACATGGTAGCAGATGTAGAAGTGGATCTAGGATAGCAGTATGAGGTGGTATACTTTTCGACATGTTACAACCACCACCCCAATGTAGTCCCCACCATGATCAGGGAGCTGGAGTACATAAAAAGGGAGTAGATACATGTGTTCAAGGAGTGTGACCCAAGGTCTCCAGGAATGATTTGAGGTACGGTATGTGTATACTACTAGCTTCCATATTAATAGACATATGAACTAATCATTACTTATTTCCACGAATCTTGTTCAAGACCTAGAGTTTCTGGTTAAACCATTGACTTAACCATTACGTCTGGAGATACCTTTGGGTTTATACTTTAAAATCACACTTATTCTGATGGTGTCATCTAACCCTTGAGGTGAGAGTTTTGGTTGGAACCTCTTGGTGGCAGCATCGAGGCCTTAAGACGTTAGTTTGGGAATGGACTAGACAACCACAGTTCATACTTCGATTAACTGTATTAGGAAAAAAGGATGTGGTTAATCTAAAATGTTAGAATGTGGTTTTCCTAGGTCAGTGAAAAAGGAAATCCAGACAGCACAGGATAAACTCATGCATAGGAGGGTGAAGCCGATCACTCTTCAGTCGGGCAGCCTTACCCTTGTGACAGTGGGAGTTTTGGGTTTTCAGTTCCCAATAGGAGTGGAAGAGTGTGGGGATATATTTTCAAAGGAAGTTTCCAGGATTACCACCCTGAAGGGAGAGGGCATTTTTCTTTGGTTGGGTACTACCGGAGTTTTGAACCAGACTTCTCTAGGGTAGTGGCACCCTTGTCATCTTTAATGAAGAAGGGGGCCTTTCCTGTGGATGGATAAGTGTCAGCAGAGCTTTTCAGAAGGACGTGAACTTGAGGTAGAGACGATGGATAGTGTTCCTCCATGACTATGAATTTGAGATAGTATATACTCCTTGGAAGGAAAACATGGTAATAGACACACTCAGTAGGAGGTATGGTCTGCAACTGTTGAGTGAGGCATCAGAGCAGCTAGTCGCATAGAGGATATCCTTTAGAGATAAAGATAGAGCATCTTACCTCCAATATATTACTTTCACTCCACCAATTATTTAGAAAATTCGGGGGGGGGGGGGGGGGGTACAGCTTGAGACATTGACTGTGAGGCTGGACGTGATTAGTTATCCTCAGGGCAGTCTCTTGAAGTATTTATTGAAGGTGGGGAGCATGTCATCCGCTTTGGAGGATGCACCATGGAACCAGTGATGATTCGGGAGGAGGTTTTGATGGAGATCCATAGATCCCCTTTAACGGTACATCCTGGGTTGAAAAAGTTGTACCAAGACCTCCGGGGTTAGTACCGATGGCCAGGGGTGAAGGAATCAATGGCAGAGTTTGTATCAAGATGCCTCACTTGTCAGAAAGTGAATACTTCACAGATACGGAAGAAGTCTTATGCCTATAAGAGGAGGTAGACCATGTATTCTTAAGGGTCTCACCTCGAAAATGTTTTCAGATATTTGGTCAGGGTAGCATGTTATCTCCGAGGTTCATCGATCCTTTCTAGATTCTCAGCAGAGAGGGTGAGGTGTGCATGATCCATCACACAATATCGACTACGGAATGTTGATCTTTGATGATGGGGTGACTTTTACAGAGTTCCCAGTGGAGATATAGGATTGATAGAAGTGAGTCCTTCATTGATGTTCGATCCCTCTAGTGCGAGTTCGGTGTCAACATGGGGACCTCCAGAAGATAATATGGGAGCAGGAGGCTCAGATTTGTTCTCAGGGCCCTCATTTGTTTAATTGACTTTGTTTTGGCTATCAAGGATGTAAATAAATAATGTTGGAGAATTTAATGTCCCAAAATTTTTGTTTAATTTTTTTAATTATATGGAATTTTTTCGAGACTGCAAAATCTGACGGCGCGTGATTCCGAGGCCTGGAGTGCCTAGAATGATACGTCAAAGTTTTATTAAGATTTAATTTGCATGCATAACCAATTTTCCTGAAAGAGTAGAATAACTCTTAAATGATTTTTCGGATCAGAAACTTGAGGGAACCTTCTATTTAGGATAGCGGGTTTACCTCTTGGCGTGACTTATGTTTAGTCATCACAGGTATCTTGTGAGAAAACCCGAAGATGGAATAACCATAAATAAAATAAATAAATAAATTTATTTTATTTTTCAAGTGCTTATAACTCACGAACGGTGACTCAGATTAAAAAATAAAGACCACCACTGAGCTCGTGAGGGTATTCTCTCTTTATGCAGATACTAACATTGGCCGGCGCAGGCCACCAGTGAAAGTTATTTTTTGGCCATAAATAAAATAATTAAGTTATTATTTCATTGTAAAATATATAAATTCTAAATAGTAACTCATATTAAAAATCTGAGACTACTGTTGAGTTTGTTGGGATGTTTTCTCCTTAGGAAGAGCCTAACCTCGACCGGCGCGGGTCGTGGGTGAACGTAATTAATTAATTGAAGTTTTTTCAATGTACGTTTAGTAAACACGTGAGCGGAATTTTCTAACTTTTGGACTTGTGCTCGGATTAAAAATATGAGGGCACCGTTGAATCCCTAAGGACATGATTCACTTAAGGGACACTTTACTTTGACCGCAGTAGGTTTGGAGAAAAAGATAAGTTTTGTGACATTTTGAAAAATATAAAATAAAATTATTTTATTATTTTCTTTTCTTTCTTATCCTCCAACGGACAAGAGGAGTGTGGGGAAAGTGATGTTTATAGAAATTAAATGGATTAACCATTCAATCTTAAGTAATGGAATCATTGGGGAATTATGAAGTATCTTAATTAATGATCCCCCATTAATTCCTCACATCGTTACTTACCCTCCTCCTCTCCTGTTTATATGGAGCTTAGGGAGAGGTGTCGGCACTACTTCGCCAAGAAACAGAGTGCTCAAGGAGTTTTGTGACGCCGAACCCTTAGAGGACGGAGCTGATCCCAGCAGGAGTTGACGGGTGACACCGAACCATGAACCGAAGGATGATGTACAAGCGGCGTCATTGGGAACCTATTGTGGGAATAAAGAACATGATCACCCTTCAAGTGAATACTCTATCAAAAAGTTTTACGAGGTAGGGGTTTTGATTTCTTGTTTTGAATTCAAGTGAATTTATTGAACCCCCTTTATCCTACCCCTTTTCTATGAGCTAACATGGAGGGCGTGGGCCTAACGAACATGGCCCGAACCCTCCGCCACTTTGCTAATATTACAACCTCCCTGGAAGACCTCTGACACGGCGGCACCAGCCAGCTACGAAGGATTTCGTGCGCTAACACATGCCGCAAGAGGAGGCTGGGGCACATAGTTGTGGCGGTCATTGGAGTGGTCGACACCAGCCAGCCACGAAGGTGGTACAACGCCCCATCGTGCGCTGCCAGTGAGAAAAGGGTCATAGCTCATCAGCTACGGTGAGCAGCGGAGGCGACCGGCACGAAAACCTGGTGCTGAAAGGGTGGAGACTTGACCAATGGGACTCCAGGGAATAGAATTCAAGGTCGAAGCTGTGGTGGAGGCCGAACCCACACCTCTGGTGGGTTCTGCGACGACCGAGCGGCACCCACACGGCGTCGCCGCTTCTCAAACTGAACAGCCTCTAGGCCATTCAGGAGTTCAATATTTTGGGAGACCAGGGGTTCACACCCCACACACCTGCTAGGGTGGACCCCATAGTGGGCCACGCTCTACCTCGGACCGGACCGCGCCCCACCTCGGGCCTGTCCGGGCTCCACCGTGGCCGGGCTGCCGCCCTAGTGGGTCGCCGCCCTTGCGGGTCGGGCCGCCCTATACGGGTCGAGCCACTATTTGTGGGCCCCCAGCCTTGAGGGCCAGGCTGAACCTCGGCCAGTAGGCCGAGTCAGCTGCACCCTAGCCCAGTCGGGGTCGGGCTGGGTCAGTCCAACAGGGTCGGACCGGACCCGAGCCCAAAAACTCCTAAAGGTCCACAACTTGGGAACCGAGCATCTGTTTGAAAAATCATCTGCGGCACTGAGACCCTTAGATCATGATGATCATTTTTGGAATAATCCACTCGAGTTTTGGAGACCGTTGGAGTACATTTGTGTTGGATCTAACTTGAATCCAAACAGGCCCCCGGAACTAAAAGGCTTATAACTCACAGACCGAGTGTCCAATTGGCGCGCTGTCTGTCGTGTTGGAACCCTGATGACATAAAGGTCATTTGGGTTACTCCTTTGTAGAGATTAGTAGTGGTAAAGGTATGAATGATATCTTGAGGGGCATATATATAGCATCCCACCTTTTTATCATATAAACGTTCATTACATTTTACAAAACTGATGATCTTTAAGGTTTAGTGTATTGGAAACCAGGAACATAAGACATGAAAACATAAAACATTATTCTTAAACTCTTTAAAGGCTTCTCCTTAGGTTTATACTAGGTTCATTACTGCATCTCATAACCTAGGGACATACATCAAAAGAAAGGGTGATCAGAAGGCCTAGTAAGGGAAACAAGGGGAAACATTTAACATGTGAACTTGAGATACATCATCAATGTCATGAAAAAGAAATTTAAGGCATGAGAAAGAAATCATGAGGCATATCATAATAAAAATAAAGTATCTTATAACTTGAAGATGTGGCTAAAACATTTAATATTGAAAATAATTTCTGTTTCACCAAGGTCCATCCCCAAGGTGTCATTAAAAATTACCAAGGTTATTCACCAAGGCATCATTAAAAATGGTCATCTCTAGATATTAAGTCTTTACCCAATGCATTGGAGCGCTATCAGGGAGCACCCTTGACATGTCTATATTATCATGTGAGCGACATATATAATCATCAATAATTTAATAAACAACCGATATAGCAAAAAAAGGAATGGGTTTAGTTTCATAATCATAACGTTTTAAAATCTGCTTTAAAGACATGATCTTTACGTCACTTTAATCCCAAGGAAAGGGAGAGCAAGTCTCATGTATGTAAATCCCAGAATTTAAAATAGAACATCTTGGTATAAATGTCAATACCCCTATAGAAGAGATATATTTGAGTATTCACTTAATAAAATAAAATGAACTTTAGAAAAAGAGAGAGGCATTTTGAGACGGAAATTCTGCAGCATAATGGCTATGTTTCGGGGTTTTAGAAAAAATTGAAAAGAGAGGATACATGGGTCAAACAATCATAAATGACCCATAAAACAGTAGAGGGACCAAATATGAAGAATATATGAACATGGTAATGAAATTTTAAGGAGATATCATTTTAAATGAGAAACATGGAAAGAAGACAAAAATTAGATTTCTCTTATGAAAATTCGGCAGCCTAACAGCGTCACTTAAACTTCAACAAAAATGAATCGACAAGATCAAATAGGGTCTCACATCATATGAAAATAAGAGATCAGTATGTTAGATGTAGAGATCATACCCCAACATAATTAAAAAGGAACTTGATAGACTTGACATGAATGTAGAACTTTGAAAAAATGAGAAGGGTGAACGAATCTCTTAAAAATTCGGCAGCCTAATGACGTCACTTAAACTTCAAAAAAATGAATTGACGAGAGAAAATAGGTTCTCTCATAGTATGAACATAAAAGATCAGTATGATAGATATTGAGATCATACCCCAACATAATAAAAAGAGACTTGAAATACTTGACATGAAAATAGATCTTGAAAACAGGAAAGGTGAAAGAACCCCTTAAAAATTCGGCAGCCTAACGGCGTCACTTAAACATCAAAAAAATGAATTGACGAGATCAAATAGGGTCTCTAATAATATTAACATAAAAGATTAGTATGATAGATATAGATATCATACCCCAACATAATTAAAAGGGACTTAAAAGACTTGACATGAAAGTAGAACTTTGAAAAATGAGAAAGGTGAAAGAATCCCTTAAAATTTCGGCAGCCTAATGGCGCAACTTAAACATTCTTAAAACGAATTGATGAGAGAAAGAGGGGAGTATCTCATCATATTTAAATGAAAAGGTCAGTAAAAAGAATATAAAATAAAATCCTCCAACATAAGATCATGGAGCATAAAAGAAATTACATAAAAGAGATTACTTGAAAAGGAAGAGAGAGGTAGGATCCCTTACCTTAAAACGTAACTCTTAAAACTCAAAGGTTGGGAACTTGAGGGCTTGGGGGAACCTTGGGAGGACCTATTGGGAGGCAATGAAACCAGAGCTTCATTGGGGGAGAGTTGGGAGTCTAATTGATGTGAGGATGGCTTGGTATTTATACGGAAAGTGAGGGGACAAGGCATTAATGGCCAAGGGACACCTCATTGGGGGTTTTGGCAAAACCATGGGCTTGCCCATGGTATTTTCCCATGGTATTGGCCACTTGGTACACCTCATACAATAATTCATCCCCTTTAGTCGACCATCCCTTAAAATATCTCATGACATCATCATGACACAGTTATGATGTCATTTAACATACCCAAACCCTAAAACTGCATTTTTACTATTCACTGAAAATTCATCTTTCTCAGAAATATCCAAAAATTTTCCCTTAACCAAAAATCGATGCTCTGATTAAAAAAGTGAAATCAATTTTATAAAAATATTTTTCTAAATATTTTTAATTTAATTTTTAAATTAATACACTATTCACTGAAAATTCATTTTTTTCAGAAAATTCACCAAAAATTACCTTAGCATAATATAGATGTTCTGAATTAAAAAATAAATTCCATTTTATAAAAATAATTTTCTAAATATTTTTAATTTAATTTTTATTTCAAAAAACACTATTCACCTGAAAAAACTAATACTTGACTAATAATTTATGAAACTGTTATTTAATCATTTTATTGAATCACATTACTTAATCAAGGTGCCTAGATTATATTAATAATTTCTTTAAGTGAGATTACTAATCAATTTGGTATCATTACTAATCCTAAGAATAATATCACTATTCATAATTTACTATTCATCAAAAATTAAGTTGATCTTATTAGACTCTAAATTTTGTACTGAACATAATTGTAGAAGACCGTTTTTTGAAAATCATTACAAATTTTTCTTTATTTAAGGTTTACATAAACATTTTTAAAAAATAATTTCTCTAAAATTCATCATAAATATGCATACTATATTTTTCCAGACATTTGAAAATTCATAAACCTCATCATTAGAAGAAATCAAAATTTTTATTTAAAACAAAGGATTACACAAGGCAGTTATAGTCTCCTTACATAGCCCCTTATCACACCAACATAGGACCTATGTGTAAGGTGTGCTAAGGTGAGAGAATCTGAGGGAGGCTCGGCCAACATCACACGAGTAGTAATTTCTATTAGTTTGAACTTCTCACGAAGGAGATTCTGTTCTATCTTCACATGATGAAGTTCGGCTTGGGTTTGGTCCAGAGAAAAGCCCAGTGGGGATAACTCCTTCCCAAGTTCTGTTAGATGGGCTTCGATCGGTCCAAGACTACTGGGTGAGGCCATGAAATCTTCTTTATATACTAATTAACCAAGATCACTTGTATTTAGAGATAAAAAAATCAAAACGTTTAGTTTCCAGCAGTCATATTGACCAATGGTCATATAACAGTCAAAACCCAACGGTCTCATTTTAAGCATACTCATGTTATCTAACAAAACAGTTTTGTTGAGTATAAAAATAAAATAACACAAAAAATTAAGAAACAAGATTTATTCAAAATTTCGGGTCGTTACAATCTTCCCCCCTTAAGAAACTGCGTCCTCGCAATTTTTATAATTGGGTTTTGAAATTTCATTGAAAGTCCCACTCCGAAAAAGGAGTCAGTAAAACTATTACATTAAAAGAATGAAAGGGAAGTACAAAAGTCACCTGAGTTAACCCATACTAGGATTCCATGTAGGAAAATATGGATACGGAAGAAAAAACAAAGGGTCAAGTTCTGAGGGAGAGTGATAAAAAACATGATTAGGAGAAAGTTAACAACAAGAAAATCACAAAATTATGATGTGTGTAAACGGGCTCTGATTACCTTGTAGGAAACGTAAACCAACAATATTTTTTTTACATTCCTTTTCATAATTTTGAGGAATCCATTTACTAAATAGAACAAAATCATAAAGAAATATTCCTACCTTCAAGTACAGTTTCATCCTTTAATATGTTTCTACCAAAACTAATCTTTTCTCGAAATGATGAGCATTAAAAACACTTGGTCTCATCAAAACACAAGAATCATCTTCTTGAGAGTCATTTAATCCAAAAAATATTAACTATCAATTTCTTCTATCTGTAAACATTATTCCAAAAACAGAAAGGGTGAGACAAAACAACTCTTCCAAAAGAAAGAATCCCATATAAAGGGAAACTAATTCTAAATCTTCAATGTTCCATGGTAATACCCAAAGTTCATCATAGACCATTCCATAAATAATTGTTCTTAAAATTCCTCAAAATAAAACAAACTAAGATTGAAACACAAATACAAGAAAGATTTGATAACATAGTCTTCCAAAATAAACTTCATCGTTCATCTCCAGACAACATCAACCACTCTTAACATCTTATAAAAAAAGTATCTAACCTAAACATATTTTACCCAAGATAGGTTAATCATTTCCATATGTAACCTAAATTACTATAAGTCCACCTTTAATTCATTGATTCTTCAAAATAAAAATCAACCTTTACTCCTCAAAGAAAATACCGTAGTAATCTATTTACATCGATCAAATAGGGTACCCAAAATAGTTAACATATTCCAAGATAATAATCATATTTTAATCCCCTATTCATCTATGTCATATTAATACAGCAATCGTCATATTTCCTATCACATTGGTTGTTGGGACATGTTCTTCCATTTCCCACCATTAACTAAGAAAAGAAAGTATAATTAGGGGATTAAATACTTAGCCAATAATCATGAAAAGGAACTTAAAGCATAGAAGGATAACTTATAAGAGAAAAGTATACCCTAACCTGTGATCCCCTAGGTCCCAATCTAAGTAATCCATGATCATATATTCTTATGTGAATCTTTATTTGATTTTATCTTTGTTCCTTTAATACTGGATCATACTAATCATATGAATTTACCAAAGCATATCCCCCGGGAGTGTCATAACCAAGAGTGCCGCAAGGACCGTTGTCGTGTACCAGTTCTCGTTCGACTCTAGCTCAAAGTGGTGTTTTCGGGTTTTACCCCTATGTACATCTGTGCCAGAGCCACCACTACCTGCTCGTATCCAGACAGGGATGTATTTTCTTGGCAATCCCTCACTTAATACTCACTAAAATATGAGGAAGATTTCATATATTTAAAATTTTCTACAGGGTTCTTCCTGGGAGTTTTCATATCCTAATTTCCACAAATAACTAAAACATCCTTTGATACCAACTATGGCATCCCGCCTTTTTATCACATAAACTTTCATTACATTTTACAAAAATGAGGATCTTTAAGTTTTAGTGTCTTGGAAAACAAGAACTTATAATATGAAAACATAAAAAATTCTTCTTAAACACTTGAAAGGATTCTCCTTAGGTTCATCCTGGGTTAATTATTTCATCTATTAACCTGAGGACATACATCAAAAGAAAGGGTGAGCAGAAGGCCCAGTAAAGGAAACAAGGGGAAACATTTAACATGTGAACTTAAGATACATCAACAATGTCATGAAAAAGAACTTTAAGGCATGAGAAAAAATCATTAGGAATATCATAAAAAATATAACGTATTTCATAACTTGAAGATGTGGCTACAAAATTTAATATTGACAATCATTCCCGTTTCACCAAGGTCCATCCCCAAGGTGTCATTAAAAATTACCAAGTTTATTCACAAAGGCGTCGTTAAAAATGGTCATCTCTAGAGATTAAGTCTTTACCCAATGCATTAGAGCGCTATCAGGGCACACCCTTGAAATGCCTTTATTAACATGTGATCCACATATATAATCATCAATAATTTCATAAACAACCCATATAGCAAAAAGAGGAATGGGTTTCATTTCATAATCATAACGTTTAAAAAACTGCTTTAAAGACATGATCTTTACGTCACTTTAAACCCACAGAAACGGAGAGCGGGTCTCATGTTTGTAAATCCCAGAATTTAAAATAGAACAACTTGGTATATATGTGAATAAACCTATATAATATAGACCTTTGAGTATTAATTTAATAAAATAAAAAAACTTTAGAAAAAGAGAGAGACATTTTGAGACGGAAATTCTACATCATAATGGCTATGTTTCGGGGTTTTAGAAAACATTTAAAAGAGAGGGGACATGGGTCAGACAATCATAAATGACCCATATAACAGTAAAGGAACCGAATATTAAGAATATATGAACATGTTAATGAAATTTTAAGGACATACCATTTGAAATGAAAAACATGGAAGGAAGATAAAAATTAGATTTCTCTTATGAAAATTCGGTAGCCTAACAATGTCAGATAAACTTCAACAAAAATGAATTGACAAGATCAAATAGGATCTCTCATCATATGAAAATTAGATTTCAGTATGATAGATATATAGATCATACCCTTACATAACTAAAAAGGAACTTGAAGGACTTGACATGAAAGTAGAACTTTGAAAACATGAGAAGGGTGAATGAATCCCTTAAAAATTCAGCAGCCTAATGGCGTCACTTAAAATTCAAAAAAATGAATTGACAAGATAAAATAGGGTCTCTAATAATATGAAAATAAAATATTGGTACGATAGATATAGATATCATAACCCAACATAATAAAAAGGGACTTGAATGACTTGACATGAAAATAGATCTTGAAAACGAGAAGGGTGAAAGAACCCCTTAAAAATTCGGCAGCCTAACGGCGTCACTTAAACATGAAAAAATGAATTGACGAGATAAAATAGGGTCTCTCATCATATGAACATAAAATATAATTATGATAGATAATGAGATAATACCCCATCATAATAAAAAGGGACTTGAAAGACTTGACATGAAAGTAGAACTTTGAAAAATGAGAAAGGTGAAAGAATCCCTTAAAATTTCGGCAGCCTAACGGTGCCACTTAAACATTCTTAAATCGAATTGATGAGAGAAATGGGGGGGTCTCTAATCATATGAACATGAATAGGGAAGTAAGAGAAATATAAAATAACATCCTCCAACATAATAGAATGAAGAATAAAACAAATTAAATAAAAGAGATTACTTGAAAAGAAAAAGAGAGAGGTAGGATCCCTTACCTTAAAACGTAACTCTAAAAACTCAAAGGTTGGGACCTTGAGGGATTGGGGGAACCTTAAGAGGACTCCTTGGGAGATAATTAGACTAGAGAATAGTTGGGGGAGAGTTTGGAGTCGAATGGATGGGGGGATGGCTTGGTATTTATAGGGAAAGTGAGGGGACAAAGCATTAATGGCCAAGGGAAACCTCATTAGTGGTTTTGGAAAAACCATGGGCTTTCCAATGGTATTTGCCCATGGTATTGGACACTTGGTACACCTCATACAATAACTCATCCCCTATATCCTACCATACCTTAAAATATCTCATGAAATCAGGATGACATAGTTATGATGTCATTTAACATACTGAAACCCTAAAACTGCATTTTTACTATTCACTGAAAATTCATCTTTCTCAGAAAAATTCCAAAATTTCACCTTGACCAAAAATCAATGCTCTGATTACAAAAATGAACTCCGTTTTATTAAAAAAAATTCTAAATATTTTTAATTTAATTTTTAAATAAATACACTATTCGCCGAAAATTCATTTTTTTCAGAAAATTCCCCAAAAATTAACTTAGCATAATATCGATGTTCTGAATTCACAAATAAAGTCCATTTCATAAAAATAATTTTCTAAATATTTTTAATTTAATTTTTAATTAAAAACACTATGCACTTGAAAAAACTAATACTTGACTAATAATTTATGAAATCGATATTTAACCATTTTATTGAATCACATTACTTAATCAAGGTGCCTAAATAATATTAATAATTTCTTTAAGTGAGATTACTAATCCATTTGGTCATATTACTAATCCTAAGCATAAAATCACTATTCATATTTTACTATTCATCAAGAATTAAGTTGATCTTATTAGACCTTAAATTTCGTACTGAACAAAATTGTAGAAGACCATTTTTTGAAAATCATTACACATTTTTCTTTATTTAGGGTTTACATAAACATTTTTAAAATATCCTTTCTCTAAAATTCATCAAAAATATGCATACTATATTTATTCGGATATTTTTTTTGGACCGAAGCACCATATATTAAAAAAAGAAACAAAATTTTACATGAAGCGAAAGGAAGGAATTTTATTACAATATCTTTCATAGAGGTGAAGAAAATCAGCTGGCAGCGCATCCAGCCAAGTCCTGTTCTGGTGGACACCTTTATTGGCAAGGGCATCAGCAACTGCATTTGCTTCACGGAAGGCATGTGTAGCAATGTAGTCGATCTTCTGAAGTGAATTCAAGATGTTCATCTAGAGCATATTAAGCGGCCAGGCTAGATGAATGACTCCGTTCCAAATTGCTTGAACAATGGTGGTAGAATCACTTTCAATCCACAGTTTACGCCAACCTCTTTGCAGCGCAAAATCAACAACATGGATGACTCCAAGCATCTCCGCTTCAATGGAAGAGGCGATCCCACAACCACCGTAAAAGCAACCATGACAATGGTCATCAGAGTCTCTGTAAATGACCCCACAACTAGCAGGTCCAGGATTGCCTTTTGAGGCGTCGTCGACATTCACATTAATCCAACCCGGCATCGGAGGTTACCAGAAAACTTCAAAGGGTTGCTTGAGCTTCGGGAAAATACCCAGGACACGGATACGTCTAAGGATCTCGAAGTCTCCAATATGATTGCTACAACAATCTTTTTGAATTGATGCAGCTTCATGTATCTCAATGATAATTCGAGCTTTTCCTGCATTAAGACTGAAAGAGTGATTATTATGGATAAGATCATTTCTTGCATACCAGATTTCATGAAGAAGTTCAGCCACTGCCGCAAGAAAACTGTTTTTGACTTGCTGAGAGGCGCCATATTTAGTACATTTCTTCAAAAGCAAACAAATCGGGTCAGATAAGGACCATGAAGAATTAAAAAGCTCAAAAATATAGTTCCATAAAGCCGTGGCCGTAGCACAAGACAAGAAGAGATGATCAGAATCCTCTCTGTGCTGATTATATAAATGACATTGAACCTGGAGGGTTCGATCCAAGTATTATTGAAAGTACTCACCCAATTATAATTAGATTCATTGTCAGAAAAATTGTGTATGTAGAAGTTTTTTGAATCAAGTATGCCATTGGGAGTAGGTTCCCAAACAAGGAAGTCCCCAGAAGTGGAGAAGGTATAATTTTCAATAATTTGAGCAATGTCGTTGGGGAGATCATGCCTATGAAGATGCATAACATCTTTAATTGCGTGGGTGGTGTTTATAGAAGTGTTATTAGGAGGCAGCATAGAAATTAAAGGAGTACCTATCCAGTTGCCACACCAGAATTTAATGTTAGATTCAACGCTGATCATCCACCTAAAATTAGCCATAATCTTCTGATAAGAGTTTCTAATAGATGGCCAGATTGAGGAGTTGATGAAATTAAGATTTCCTTTTAAAAGTTTATTTAAAAATCTATATTTTAAAAAGTCATAGGCTTTAGAGTTGTTATTAATAAGGCGCCAAGTGAATCTCGCTTGCAGTGCATCGTTGAACAATTTTATGTTTTTGATGCCAATGCCTCCATTATCAAGAGGTTTACAACATGTCTTCCATGGGATGGTAACATGTTTCCTTTCAAAGATACTTCCCGTCCACATGAAATTTTTTATAAAGGTATTGACTTTCTTGAAAGTACATATGGTCCATTTATAAATCATGAGCGAGTAGACCAGCTTAGAGACAATGGTAGATTTGACAAGACAAATTCTACCAGCCATGGAGAGGGATTTCCCCTTCCAAGTAGAAAGTTGATTAATAATTTGTTCCGTGATATTAGAGAAATAATATGATTTAGTACATCCCCAGAAAATCGGGATGCCCAAGTACGTGAAGGGAAAAGAACCTTCCTTAATTCCAAGATTATTGGTGATAATGGATTTTCTTTAACATGAATATTTTTTCCAAAGAAAATGTGATATTTGTTCCAGGAAATAGATTGTTCAGAAAGGTTCTCGTAATGAGAGATAGCTTGTTTAAGACATTGAATATTTCTTTGATCTCCCTTAAGAAACAAAATAATATCATCAGCATAGAGGAGGTGAGTGGGGATAGTAAGTTTTCTAGCGGCCTGAATGGGTTTAAGTTTATTTTGATCAACCAGATTATGAATGAGTCTGCTAAAGTAGTCTTCCGCAATAACAAACAGAATGGCCGAGAGGGGATCTCCCTGTCTGACACCTTTAGATCAATTAAAAAACCACGAGGGGTGCCATTAATTAATATGGAAATGCTATTAGATTGAAATAAAGTCTTGATTATCTTGATAAAAGTCTCATGAAAACCAAAAATTTTCAAGACTCTAAATATAAATCCCCAATCAATGGTATCAAAGTCTTTTCTAATATCATGCTTGATGGCCACACAACCCCCCCCCCCCCCTATTATTTTTATTTAGGGTGTTGGTACATTCTGAGGAGAGACAAATGCAGTCTTGGATCGATCTGTTCTTAATGAAACCAAACTGATTCCATGAGACAATTCTGTTGCAAATTGGAGCCAATCTGTTGGTAATGATTTTATTAATGATCTTGTAAAGGGTATTGATAATAGAAATTGGTCTAAAATGATGAATTTCAGAAGCATTTTCAACTTTGGATATTAAGGTGAGGAATTGAGCATTGATACACCGAGGGAGGGATCCGTGAATGAAAAAAGAACTTATCAGCTTACAAACATCTAAACGAAGAGTGTCCCAGTGATTTTGATAGAAATCGTTGTTAAAACCATCCAGTCTAGGAGCACTATCAGGATTTAGACTAAAGACAGTTTCTTTAATTTCATGCTCCAAAGGAATTGCTAAGAAGGAGTCATTGTCATTCTCATCCACCATTAAGGGGATAATATTAGGATCGAGATCAATATTTCTCTTAGGGCCATTGAAAATGTCATTAAAGTAAGAGACGACATGATCCGTGATGGCTTCTTCAGAGTCAATGATCAAATCATTGTGAATCAGTTTAGTGAGAGGACGATTGGATTTTCTGGTTCTTTGAAGAGAGTTATAGAATTTAGTATTTCTATCTCCATCAGCTAGCCATTTGGTCCTAAACATTTTCTTCCGGATTTTATCCTTAAAGGTGAGTAAGGTGTTAAGCTTAAGAGCTGTATTGACCTCCAGCTGAGGGTCGAGGGTAAAATCAGAGTTGGAACTACGGGTTTGGATTTGATTAAGTTCATCTTCAAGTGAGGTGAAGTCAGAATCCATTTGTAGGGTCTTGGTTTTACACCAGCCTTTGAGAGCATGTTTTAAAATTTTCAATTTGAAAATACAGGCAAAAGAGTCATGAGAATGGCTCATAGAATTCCAAGTATTATCAATTAAGTTGACACAGTCAAGGTCTAGGGACCAAGCATTATTAAATTTAAAACGGAGGGGAGATTTGTGTTCATTATAGAGGGAGCTGAGTAAAATGGGGTGGTGGTCAGAGTTAAGTCTGGGGAGCGTTATACAAGAGACACTATCCCAGGTGTCCAGGGCCTTCATGTTAACAATGTCCCTGTCAAGCTTACTGGCAACAATTTTGTTATAATGCCTTCTATACCAAGTGTATTTCGCCCCAGTGAGGTTAACTTCAGAGAGACTACAGTCATCAATAGCAGATGTATATTCTCTTGTGGATATAGAAAGATGAGAGGGTCCAATTTTTTCAGTGGGACTAAGAATAGCATTGAAGTCACCGCTAATCACCCACTGATCTTGAATAGTGTTAGCCATGTCAAAAAGATCTTTCCAAAGATTTATTCTTTGTTGATACCTGTTATTAGCATAGACCATCGTGCAAAATATGTGCTGATCATTCCAGATAAAATCGCAAGTGAAATATTGATCAGCGGTTTTGAAGACATTGATGTTTTGAAGGGAGGAGTGATAGAAGATCCACATAGAGTCCATCAAGGGACCATTTTTGCAGGATCCTAAAAAGTTATAATGAAATTCTCGTGAAGGCGATTACATTCTAGCTTCACACGATGAAGTTCGGCTTGGGTTTGGTCCAGAGCAAAGCCCAGTGGGGCTACTTCCTTCCCAAGTTCGGTTGGATGGGATTCGATCGGTCCAAGACTAATGGGTGAGGCCATAAAATCTTATTTCTATATTAATTAACCAAGATCACTTGTATTTAGAGACAAAAAAATAGAAACGTTTAGTTTCCAGTGGCCATATTGATAAATGGTCATATAATAGTCAAAACCCAACTGTCTCATTTTAATCATACTCATGTTATCTAATGAAACAGTTTTGTTGAGTATAAAAATAATATAACATAGAAAATTACGAAACAAGATTTATTCAAAATTTCAGGTCATTACATGATAAGATAGTACTCATGAGTGCTATGAGAAGGAAGCCAGTGGCTGGTAGTGAGGGAGAGGTTGGAGACATATCTTATGGAGGTTATTACTAAGAGATCATGTGTAGATCAGCACCTAGAGGACCTGTGTAGATTAGAGCCTAGCGGTCCTGTGTGGTTCAGCACCTCGCGACCTGACGAGGACCAGCCTTAGAGCGGTCCATCGTGGTTCAGTGATATATTGATCCTGGGTGGATCAGATCCTATGTGGGTCATTGTGGGGGTTAGTTACCTATCGATCTTGTGTGGGTAAGACTCTATATGGTCAGAAACAGTGCCTCTTGACAGAATAAGATGATCTAGCTTCGTGACTAATCATATGTAATTCTATACATCACTAAAAACTTGGTTTGACCTGAGACTCTATTTGAAATAAGTCTTTTACCTTCGTGGCGATATCTTCGTAGTGATACATGTGTCGTACTTTTACCTTCACGGTGATATCTTCATGGTGATACATGTGTGGTACTATTACCTTCATGGTGATAACTTTGTGGTAATACATATGTGGTACTTTTACATTCGTGGGAATATCTTTGTGGTGTTACCTCTGTGGTACTCTCACCTTCGTGGTGTTATCTTTGTGGTGTTACATGTGTGGTAATTTTACCATTGTGGGGTTACCTTCATGGTGTTACCTTTTGATATTCTTACCTCATGTATGAGATGAGTATATCTCGATAACTTAGGTATATGTATGGGAATATACCTAAGTAGATTTTATGTCTTGCTTTGTGATTTTTCCCTTGTGAAGCATTAGGAGACCTACGGGGTATCGGGGTACCTGTTGAGTATCGTTATACTCACCCCTACATGGGCTTCACCCGCACCTTGTTGTGTCCTGTGCAGATGATGTACAACACTTATCGAGGCTGAGGGAGCCAGGATTGGACAGTGCTCGAAGTTGGACCATTTGGCGTGATGTGAGTCAGAGACTACTGATCATGAGTTGTACCTACCCTTCAGGTAGGATCCATGGTGGACGAACCAGGAGATGCTTTTCAACTTTTCACTTGTGTTAAACTTTTTAGATGTACTTGTACTTTTCCAGTTGGGCTTGTATTCTGGCCCCTTTACATTCAACACACATTTTACTACCGGATTTTACTTTGTTGTTTCCTATGGATGGAGAGCTTGGGGTAGTCACGACATGGGCCCCGGAGGACAGGTCATGAAAAATATCTAGAGACGAGATAATTGACTTGGCATTCTAGTGATCTTTTAAATGTGCTTCGGGCATAAAACTTCATTTTGGATGTTCATTTCTTAGAGTATGAAATGAAGTGTGAATTGATTGAGGAGTAAAAAAATGATGAAATTGTGCCTATGATATAAAAAATAAATCAAGTTATTAAATTTTCAGATGTTATCAGTCTAGATAGTAAAGGAATTACCCAACTCTAAGAAAAGGATATTAAAACAAAAATTTTATCCTAGTACCTTCCTTTTAGATGAATGAATTGGTCCCTTAAATCATCATGGATTTATCATTTTGTGGTCATTGAATTTATCTTGATTATTTATCTTATTTTTACCAATGACCTCTATCAACCTCCATCAATAGTTAGGCATTACACTTTTCTTCTATGTTCATATCTTCACTTCCCACCTATGTTCTCCTACTTGGAAACCAACTTATTTGATTATTCCAAATGACCTTTGTACGTACCATTCTCTCTTATCAAGATGATATTTTATTAAAACTTCACCTAATGTGGGATTTAATCATGGTAATTTATAAATGTTACGCCCTTTATTATTTAGATCAAGGTTAAATTGTCAGGACACAACTTATATAAGGGGGTAGAATGTAACACACTAAGAAATTAAAATAAGAACAAAATGTTTGATAGTGTGTATGAAATTAAACACCAATATTAGAAAATATATATATAACACACAAAGGATTTAAAATATATTTGTTTTTAAATAAATTTAATCTATTTTATATATTGTGATGCACAAAAAACCGAGTTTAAATGACACACAACACTCTATTAAAATATTATTCTCTATGTGTGGCCATTATAACATAGTTGTTAAGTTAGAATGAATGAATAAGACTAACTAAATTATTAAATTATATTTTTTACACACGTATAAAAAAAATTCAACGGTTAAATATTTATTATAAATAAAATAACTAGTATTTTAAAGATAAATATATGTTTTATGAAACAAATTGTAATTTTCTTATTGGGGATTAGTCCCGCTTTGCGCACATAATTTAAAATTAATTGTTACCACATTTAGAACCTTTATTTCAAGAAATTGAATTCTTTTTTTAAATATACATGTTAAAATTATCTTTGGTTTATTTTTTGAGATATTTTTGAAAAAATTAATTTTTTTGATGAATAGTGAAAAATGCTGAATTTTAATTGAAAACTACCTTTTTGAATAAATTTTTTATAAAGATAAATTATATATTAATTTTTTTTGGAATTAATAAATGTATAATTATATTAATATTTAACTATTTATTCCATTTTAATCAATTTTTTATTGAATTGTTATATTAAAAAAGTCTATACTTACGTGAACTTTCTCTATGGAAACCTGGTTTTCATCATGTGTGTGGGTATACTATTGAATAAAATTATACCAATTTTGTGAATTGAAATTGTAAAAATAGAATACATATTTGGAATCATTAAAATTAATATTATATAATAATGAAATTTTTAGTTTTTACCTTTATTAATCGTAAAAATATTAAAAACTGATTATTATGATTATAGTAAAAATCAGTTTACCGAGGGTTAATCTAATAAGATAAGGGTTAAAATGACCTAAAAACTTATCCGTAACCCATTATATGGACAAATTTAGATCCTATATTCTATATTGTTTGATAATGAACTATTTTCGAGGCTCTTTTCAGGATAAAAATGTGGTTGTAATTGATTCATTTCAAAAATACCAAGTGTGTCCTCTCTTCCACTTATAAAATCCCACCAACTCTCCTCACTAATTCACAGTCCCAAATCCGTTTGTTTCAGACAATACCTAATAAAAAAATTAAATCCCTAAAAACATTATAGATTCATTATTTATATCATAAATATAATATAGGAACACTTTAAGTTAAACCTAAAGATTTTCCTCGAAGAATAGGTAAATTCTTTAACTATGAATTTTCATTTTACTTCTTCTTATAGCTCTTTATAATATTTTAAAACTACAAAAAAATAACACCATTATATAATATAAATTAATATGTTATTGTGTTAATTTAATAACCAATATCTATCTCTACTTTCATTAAATGGAAAATCAAACAATCGATCGTGTGTACAAAGAACTACCGCCTCGCGAATTGATGTAGTTCGTTTTACATCACCACCTTTCAAGTACGGATGCAGTGATATAATTGACATATTTATATTATATTTATGATAATATTATACTAATTTAATTATAATATCACATTTAATTTCTTACTTTCCATTCCTTGAGGGATACAATAGCGTCGGTCATGTGTTTAGTGAATTACCACCTCATAAAGAAAAGTGATTCCTTTTTCACTTGTGATTTACATGGAAAGTAGTAAGGATTAAATTTAATTAATATATGTAATATTTTTTATCTAAAAATACTTATGAAAATATAATATCACATAAAATTTATTACATGAAAATCCATTGGAAAACAATAATGTCGCTCATGTGTACATGTAGACTACTACCTCCATGTTGCAATGTGAAATTTTTTCCATTTTATTTTTACCTAGATGGTAATAGGGATATATTTTCTTAATATAAATGATATATATAAAATTAAAATAAATTTTTAAAGCTTAATGAATATTTATTTCCTTTTCATTCTATCCGTCAAGAAAAATGGATACATCGTTCATGCATTTATACAGCCTACCATTTCCATGAACAGTGAAATCCATTTTCTATATATAATTTTTATTTGTTATTATAAATAAATATATAATTAATATAAAGTATATTTATAACATGGTTAAAATTATGTATATTTTGTAACCATGATCAAATTATAAGGACCCAAATCACCAAACCAAAACATACATAATAAACGAAGCAATTATCAGCCAAAACATGGAATTTAAGAAAGAATTACTAATAAAATAGTGATAAAAGACTATAACTAAATAATATATGGTATGATACATATTATTATGTTTCAAATATGAATTATTAACAACCCTATATTTATTATATATGATTTTTGGATACGTACGAAGGAACTCGATCAAGGGGTAAGGGTTCCTCGTCTCACTTTTACTTCTGTGATACATACAACATAATCAACATGTATTCCCTTGTGTGGTGTATATAATGTCTATTTTTATATGTTATATCATGAATATATTTATCTTAATAGTATATAAATTTTTATTTGAAGTTATTTATTTCATGTGGCTTATGATTAAAAAGTTATCAATGTGGTGAGGGTTTCTTTCACAATCTCACCATTATTCAGTATTTTTTATAAGTCACCCATGGGGGAATTATTTGATATATACATGATAAATAAATATATTTTATTCTTATATAGTTATTCATGATATTTTTCAAATAATGTTACCATTTTAAAACTCTTTTTTTTCCTAAAATTACTGAAAAAATGGTTTTAAGAAAATTCTAATTTTTTTCTATCTTTGATCAAAAATCATTTTTCATCAAAATCCATGTTTTCTAAAAAGGTTTTCAAAAAAATATTTTTATCCTTTTAAAAATGATTTATTAAATAAATTTTTACCCATTTTGACTATTTAAAAAATGCCTTTAATTGAATCCTCATGTCTTTTTCAAAACAAGGTTGGTTTGGATGTTGCCAAAATGTAAAAGGAAAATTTATTTTAACATGTATGGAAAGAATGTAATTTTATTCAATAAAGACCACTTTATGTTTTAAATATAATTTTGTAAGTATTTAAAGTTTATTTTAAAATAAAATTATTTTAAGAATATTTTGTGAACTTCTAGTTTTAAAAATATTTTCAAATTGAAAAAGTTACTTTCCTAAAAAGTGATTTTAATGACATTTGTATGGTATTTCTATTCCTAAATGACATTAACAATTTATTTTATTTATGATCCACTAGGGATATGTTTTATTGATACCATCCTTATTATTTATCTAGATTGATTATGATCAGTTTGACTGGGGATGTAATATTTTATTACCATTCAACATATTTAAATGACATCAACTCCTAATTTTATTTATGATCCACTGAGGATATGTTATATCAGACCATCCTTATTATATATCCAGATGTATTATGATATGTTTGACTGGGGATGTAAAATTTTATTACCATTCACCATATTTCTCGGGATGGTTATGATTGTGTTTATGGATTGGGATAAGTATTAACATTTCCTACGTTAGTTTTATAATGTGAATGTTTTTTTCAACCCTTTTATATGATGAATGAATTAAACTTATTAAGTGATGTGTGGGGCCCAGAATTACATAGCCCCCTAATGTGTCTATAGGTCTCATGAAACAAATTGTCTTGGGTATTTAGCCGAGGACTTACTCATTTATGTAAGATACCTTGGAGTGAAGGATTCATGGTAAAAATCCTTGGAATGAGGTCATGTTGGTATGTTTTATATGTATATAGTTATGTATTCCATAATTATGAATTTAGTCATTGATATTCTATGTGATTATTCAATTAGTTATAATATTCATTATTAAGTTTCAAGATCATGTGATTATTGATACAGAATAATTGGATCAACATTTTTTGCTATAACATTATTCTCTAGATATTTATTAAAAAAATTATGTATGAGTTATTTACCTTCCCATATTGATTATGAATTATTTATTCATATATTTCATTATATGGTTATCCTTAATAATAATCTCATCTCACCCCTTTCTTATGTTTTATTTTCTCTAGGATAACAAGAAGTTTTTTTTGTGATTTATATGAAAGGATACACTATGAGGAATAATGTAATTCTAAAAGAAAACACTTTTTATATGTTATGCTTTCAATTATAATGAGAATTTCAAGTATTTATCGAGATTACTATGACTATTAAACAGTTAATTCCTTTTGGATATGATTCCTCATATCTTATTCAAATGTAATAAAGTAGACACTGGATCAGAGTTACTAGGGTCGGGGTCGCTGCACACACAGTTTCAAAGACCAAGTTAACCAAACCATATGGCCTTCACCTATTGGGATAGAGACACTCATATGGTTGGCACACGGTCTAATAGACTCTATAACCTACCTTTTTAAAAAAAAATTGGTTTCAAAAAAATACCCCTCCCATATTTTAACCCTATATGACCCCTAAATTTTTCTATTTAACTCCTCCATCCCTAGGCCAACCTATCCTATAATCCACCTCCCTATCTGCTTTAAAACCTGGGTGGTTTTGGCTTGGTTATTCAAAAAAACTTCAATTAAGTGACTCATATTCTTCCTTTGTGGAATCTTCTTACTTTATCCTTTGTTTTACTTATCTCCAATGGTTCTAGTGACCTATAATGGGATCAGTATATTTTTTTCATGGATTTTGATGTTGGTGGTTTTTTATTTCTTCTATAGGATCTCCTCTTGTCATCGCTTGCAGTTTTCAACCAATTGGTGGTGATTTGAAAAGGAAAATTAGGTGGTTCCATGTTTTTATTTCAGATTATGAATTAAATGTGCTTACCTTATTTCTAGTTTTTTCTAAAATTGTGTTTTGTGTGTGAAAATGTGTGATTTCATAGGTGTTGGTGTGTGAAATTCGTGTGAAATGGCTTATCCTCTATATAAATTCTTGGAAATGGTATTTTTATTATGGGATGAGTTGATTTATAATGAAATGGGATTATTTTTGTTTAAAAATGGAACAAATAACTTGTAAACCCAAGGTACTTTGGTAAGTAGGCTAGAATTAGAATCTAGTTGAGTTGGCAGGGCCTCTGCTTGGTCTCACTAGCAGGATTACAATGCTACACTAACTAAAAAAATGTGACATGGATGTTATTTTTGAACTTTGGGTGTGTCCACTACAATATATCTTGCAAGGGAATGGATTCTAATAATTTTGATCATTAAGATAAAATATATCTAAAACCCCAATAACCAACCAATTTAGAGGTTACCCACATTGCTTATGTAGTTTTTTTTACTTTCGTTCAGTTTTCATACATTTTTTACCATAATTTCAAAGCAAATTCATGCTTCAAAACTAAACTATTTAATCTAATTGAAATATGGAATTATAATTTTACCTATAATAGATATGTATAGAACACCTGGTGGGATCCAAATTGGAAAGTGATATCACACCCTATATATACCCATTGAGTATATATAGACCTTGTATTGTCTGATTTATGTAAATGAAAGGCCTCATTTGATGGTGGTGGGTGCCCTTTCAAGTGGTATCTTATATAGAAGGTGTGGATAGTGGTGGAATGGTAGAGTATGGTCCTCATGCCTTTATGAATCTCTAGTTTATTTTTTCCCCTCCCCTATTGGTTCTTTTTTTGGTATAGTTATTATATTAAACTCAAAATTGTAAATGATTATTTTCTATTGTTGAATGGGATGATGTTTATAACTATTATTTAATGTTGTACTATTGTTTTTTATGGATGATAATTATTTATCTTTTGGTAAAATAATTCCCAAGTGATTTTTTAAATTCCCAAGAACTATTTTCCAACCCATGAGGATTAGAAATTCCATTTAGTCCATGCCACGATCTAGG
Organism: Viscum album; assembly: GCA_963277665.1. NCBI lineage: Eukaryota > Viridiplantae > Streptophyta > Magnoliopsida > Santalales > Viscaceae > Viscum > Viscum album. The sequence continues at coordinate 500,088,988 of OY728133.1, forward strand.
TTGGGTTTTAGGATGGATAGAAGCCTGAAGATATGAAGGATTTCTTATCATATATTTTCTATCTTATTGGGAGGTGGTGGGGAAGTCTTATAGGTAAGGTTTCCTTCCATGGTGAGTGAGTTCTCTGAGGTTTTTCTAGATGATTTCTTAAGGTTTCTTCTTGAATGTGATGTAGATTTTACCATTGATTTAGTTTCAAGGGGACAACAGATATATGTTACTTTATATCACATAGACCTTACCAAATTGAAAAAATTGAAGATATTTCTTGATGATCTAGAATATAAATTGTTCATTCCTCTGAGGTTATCTCCTTGGCCGTTCTAGTAATTTTTTCTAAGAAATTTAAAGGATTCCTTTGGATTTTTATTGAATACTAGAACCTGAATTAGGTCACCATCCTGAACAAATACAACTTTCCCCACATTAATGATCTCTTTTACCAGATCAAAGGGGATATGTGTTTTTCTAAGATAAACTTTTTTATGGGTACCACCTAGTTATTGTGGAAGAATAAAAAGGTATAAAAAATAAATTTTAAATAAGGTACGACCATTTAAATTATCTAGTAATTCCATTCGGATTGAAAACATCCCCCATAGTTTTCATGGATCTGATGAACTGGGTGTTACATAGATACCTCAAATCTCTTATCATGGTACGTGTGTATGAAATATTGGTCTATTTGAAGTTGGAAGAGAATGATGGGAAGTAATTGAAGATTTTTTGTGCATGTTTTGAGATCATAATCTTTATTATATTCTCTTCAAGTGTTTATTATGGATCTAGGAAGTTATGTTTCTAAGACATGTGATCCAAGAATATGGGGTATCAGTTGATCCAAAGAAAGTTGAGGTTGTGATTTCAAGCTAATAGTTTGGGAAAGTCTTTGAAATCGGAAGTTTTCTCGGAATGACATGCTATTATAGGTGGTTCGTTAGGTATTTATCTCAGTTTTATTCACTTATAAAATCCATCACCCAGAAAGGGGTGAATTTCACTTGGATTCTTGAGTGTCAGACATACTTTGAGAAGCTTATGTTGTGGTTGACCGCTGACTCTGTCATAATTTTACCTAAGGAGGGATAGAATTATATGGTTTATTGTGATGCTTCAGGTGCGGGATTGGGTTGTGTTCTTATGCAGGGTGGCCATGTGTTGGTGTATAGCTCTCTCCAACTCTGACTGCTTGAAAATAATTTTCCAACCCATGACCATGAGCTAGAGACTTTTATAAATTCCTTGATGTGCTTATTTCACTATCTTTTTGGGGGGAATTTTATTGTATACTCGAACCCCAACATCTTGATCTATATCTTTACCCAAAAATATTTGAACTTTAGGAAACAATGATGAACATAACTTGAAAATTAATCTAATTCCATGGTGTATAATCTTGGTATTATTCCACAAAATCATGGAAAAAGCATATAGATATGGTTTTCATAACTGTCGGGGCTAAAGCCGTAAGAATAGTCCTTAGAAATTTTCTTTAGTTTTAATCATGGTAATAAAAATCGTATTTCCATGGTTTAAACTATTCAAATTGATAATAATGGAAATTTCTAGATATAACCATAGTTAAAATATGGCTGTTAAAGCCTAATTCCATGGTTAAATCCATTGATGTAGTTTATTTATTACAAAAGTCTAAACCATGGAATTTGAAATCTATATCTACGGTTATACTGTGGATTTTATGGCCTAATTACATGGGTAAAATCATGTTATTAGGATTTTACTTCCATGGTTTAAATTGTTGCAATATCCAAGGACAAATTGAAAACCTACAGGCTATACAAACCACCAAAATCATACCATATTCCAAAAAATATTATACTTCTAGGCCATACAAACCACCTACGACATCCCATTTCCACCAAAATCCAAGCACATATACAAAAAAATATAAAATTCAAATTTTATAAACAATAAAAAAACTATAGAAACATAAATATAGAAATAATTAATAATTTCACTCAAAAATTTCATCTGAATCATCATCTTCATTGGAATCAATATAAACAATGTTGATGTGTGTTCCCCCAAAACTAGCACCATCATCACCACCACCATCACCCACTCCATCATCATCTACCCCTCCACCAACACCCTCTCCATCATCATCAGCCTCTCTACCATAATCCTCTCCACAAGCATCATTAGATACACAATCATTCACTTCCTCATAAATCAAGTGCAGAGTCCATAAACATTCATCCACTTTTTTTACACTCTAGCGAAAGTAAAGAGCATGTAGTAGATATCACTTGGAACAATTTCTCTTTTGTTTTTTGCTTTTGTTGAGACTAATGTCAAACTTGTTTATTTGATGCCTCAATTTTAGTATTTAACTATTTTTTAGAAATAATTCCTATAGTGTTTATAAAAGTTTAAATAAATGAAGACCAATATTTAGATGTCATGATTTTCTTTCCAGATCTACAATGAACACTTCCACTCTAATCATAACCAAGTACCTGATGTAAATGATCATTTGGCCCAAATGGTTCAGTTTCCTTCACCACTATATCTTAAATATCATCCTATAAAATGGTGTTACTATATTAGTAGATAAAAAGAAAAAAATATAAAAAAAAATTAACTAATAAAATTTAATAAAATTAAAAACATAATTGAGTGAAACCAATTCTTCAATATAATACAAAATAATATCATGTTTAACTGTGTTAAATGGGATAAGAGTTTTAAGACTTTTGATAAAGAAGACTGGAAATCAAACATAATAAGTATTTCATTCAAAATGAAAATTGTGATGCATGATGAAATTTTATCCTTCTATTAAATTATATTTAGGTTGAAATTAATTTCAAACCATTTTACACATATTTTTTAATTGTACTATTAATTGTTTTCAAAGGTGGTGTGATTAATTTTACTCTTTAGGATAAATACATGAAAAAAATGATTATATGTTTTTTACTAGAAAAAAATTCAACCAATTTATTGGTGTTGCAACTTGTCAAACCCAATGAAATTATTATTAATCATTCTTTAATTATCAAAAATTTAATTATCTTTAATACATAACATAGAACTATTTTCCCTATTATTTTAATAATGTTTTATTATTTTTAGAAGCAAAATTAATTCTATAAAATTATTAATCAATCCCAAAATTCATATAATTGAAATTTTAAAATATAGGTTCGATTAAAAAATTATAATTTCATTATCATAAGTACAATTCCATAGCCTACACTACCAAAAATACACTTGAGGTTCTTACAGTAGCAGTTCTTCATATAGAAATACTTACAGTGGTAGTGATTAAAAATATAAACATTTGACCTCATTAGTATCATCATTCCAACATATGAATTATAATATTATCATTATATTATCACACTATTCCTAGAATCATTAGTATAGAAACGTACATTAGAAATAGATTAGAATGTGCCTTTGAAATATCATCAATATTTATAACTTCATTATTCTATCATAATAACTATAAGAGGTTAAATATTCACACATTTCACTTCATTAGAACCAGATTAATACTAGAAAATTTATTTTTAAATAACATTACAGTTGCATCATTTCACTGTAATTCCTTTCATATAGAGAATTTTTGTAGTACCTCATTACATTATTAGTTAATCTAATGTTATAAGCTATATTACACTAACAATGACTAATTATTTTTAAATCTAACCACTTTAGTAAACTATAAAGAAAAATAACATTAAATTTCATAAAAATACTACAATATTAAGTATTAACATTCATGTTTCTAATATGTTGATGTTTATTGTTTAGCTGTATGATCAATAAAATAGACATTTATAGTATCTAGACTATTCCTAGTAGATTTACAACTCCAATATAAAACAAGCTATAATGAGAAGCAGAATTGAATGATTATCATTATAAGAGTATTATACTATAAAAATTACTAGAAGTGGTTACATATTCACATTTTTAACTTCATTAGTATTATAAATATTATATCATCATTGTGATACCATTCTTATATTATAGAAAATATTAGTAGTGTAGCATTACATCAGTACTGCATCGAATATTATTATCAGTATTACACTAAAAATGATTAAATATTTCAATGATTAGATTCTATTGTAAAATTATTAAGTTGGAAGTGATTACACATTTACATTATTAGTGGAAGAATTATTTTATCCTTGTTAATACTAGCATTGTTTACACTAACAATTATTTTATGAAAAACATTACAGTAGAAATTTTTTATAGCAGTAGTAGCATTTATTACTTATGTTGCCTCAATTTTCTAACTTTAAAGTTTTATTTTTTTATGGTTCATACATGTTATACCAATAAAAATTAACATTCTATCTTGTATAAAATATTACTTCAATTCTGGAAACCAATTTTAATTCTTCATAAATAAAAATTCATTAAAAGATATCATTGAATACTCACAAGTTGATTATACGTATTCTTTTTTTCAGCTTCTATACTTTTACAAAAATAATTGTTTTGTCACTGTTGGGAATTTGATCACACTACTAATTTACTTTCTTATTATTTACTAATGATTTTTTTTAATTAATTTTTTCTAAAAAAACGATAGTGATGAAATTATATATATACTTCTCTACCATTACAACTCAAAAATAGTATTATTAATGCATTGTAATGTATTTAAGATAATTTTTCTTGGCAAATTGGTCTATCAAATCCTAAATAGGGAATTTTATTGAGAATTTTATTTCATGAGTTTATATAATGGATAAGTGTTTTTTGAAAGATCCTTGTTTGAACATGAAATAAATATAATTAAATTCAACCAAATAAATATATGGAGCTAATGAAATATTAATTAATTTTTTTTAGATCTTATAATTTTTTCCAATGATCCTCGATTCATAGAACTTCCATATTTCTTTTTTATTATAGAAAAAAATGATGATGATCGAAGAACACACCCATCAATATTTAATTCTAATTTTTGAATTAAAATTAAACATAAATAATTGAAAAAAACAATATTCAATGTTAAATCATATAATACCAATATAGTACGTGATATGTAATTGTAGTGAACCCCAGAGTATGAATATATTTCCTAATGTACTTATTTATTATGGTCCTATCAAATGAATCCTATTAGTAAACCAAAATAAACTAGAATTTTTATAATCCATAAAGGATAAAAAATCACTATTTCAACTTAATAATTCAATGAGCTTGAGACATAAATCATATAACCAGGTTTTTTAAATTTCATAAAACAAAAAACAGCCATATGAGAAAATTTTAAATTGAATTATATAAATAACTAATTAATTCTAATATAATACAAAATTAACTTCTTAGATTCAAATCAACCCAAAAATTCATCACTAACCAATGGAAAAAAGAACAAGAAAACTCTATTTTTTATACAATAATTGAACATTAATTTAACAGATATAAGATATCTAATTTAAATAGAAAAGTGAGAAATAGAACTTTAACTAGGTATACACGATACGTTTTAATTAAGTTAAATATAGTTCAATTTTTTATATTTTTAATAAACTATTCTTTATGGGTATGTAATTTCAATTTTAACATATCATAATTTGGTAATTTTTATTATTTTAATTTCTTAAATAATTGTATGTAGTATAGATTTTAATTTTCCAATCATGTGTATTAATGTGGGAATATATATTTAATAATGTTTACATGACTTTTTCAAAAAATGGTGTCGTTCGAAATATGTTTTCTATATTAAATGAAAAACATTCATTTTTATAAATTTTTTGCAAAGTGATGTTTAGGGAATCAGTTATGTTTCTAATGAATTTTTTGGTAATTCATTTTTCATGCATCACAAGGTTCATCACAACCCTAAATCCCCCAATAAAAATTCATTCAATCTGACTCAAATTTATATTGTTACTACTATCCAATTTCATTTCATTATACACTCACGTTTTGATCATAAAAATACCAAAAACTCTATAAATTCATTTCATGAACAAACAAAAACCACTTATTGATTTAAAATTTATATTAAAAGAATAATTTAATTATGTAAAAATATGGAAAAAAGTTTAGTATTATTAATATGGTAAAGAATCTCATGAGAATTCATCCAAAAAAGGTTGATGTAAATCTCTCATTACATGAAGATAAATGTCTTAATGAATTTTTTTTTTAAGAAATTTAGATTAATATTATTAATGTTGAAATATGAATAAAATAATACCTCATGTTAAATTTCAATAGTGATAATGAAAAAAAATTTAAATCATTTATTCAATTCAATATAGAATATGAGTTGATTTGTTCTTATGAAAAACATGAACATGAAAAATTATGTTAAGACTCTCTTTAATGTCATAAAACATAACAAGATGGAAATGTGTATATATATATAGGGAGATGTTAATATCTGGATTGAATGGATTTAAGGATAAATTCTTCATAACCATTAAAAGGTCACTCATGTGGCATTAGTACATTATGTTTATTCCATTTTTAGAATCAAAGTTCTCCCTCTAAGGATAAACTCTCAATTCATTTCTATAATTCTAAATATTAATCTTGATTTAGAGGTTACTGATTATAAGACTATAATTTTTGAAAATACTCTACCCACAGTGATGAGTTTATGACACCCAATACCTTCTATCTCTTTTAATTACACTTTTTTATTCTTAGAAACAAGGATTAGAATTATCATAAAGTAGTAGATATTTAACTCCATTCTCTATTAGTTAAAATAATTTATATAAAGAAGTATGTGTAAAGGTAAATTGACCATATTATAATTTATCGTAAGACACATAATTTATATATCTTGATAAAAAAATTCTCAATTTCTACAACTCTTTGGGGAAACTCCGCTTTGAACTGAATATGTAGGAACCTACTCATCTGATTCTAAATATATTTAAAATACCTCCTCTAAACTAGAAGAAAAAAATAGAATACATAACATCTAAAGGACTAACAATATTTCTACTGAACAAGTACTAACAAAAATGAATTCTGACTTCATGTGGGAAATGAAAAGATTCATCCATATTTAATGAAAAAATAGTAATCTATCTTCCTTTTATCATTGAGATATATAAACCTTCATTCTCTACAAAACTAAACAAGAAATTATGATAAATATTTCTTATGTGTTTTTAAAAGAAAACTATAGTCATTTTAGCATCGCTTTTTTTCACATTTGAAAGATTAATATTTTACTTAGTATCTAATTTATCCAACTCAACCACCAAGATCAATAGACATACATGAAAAAATCATATTATCGAACTAAAGGAATTCACTTTATTTAAACTACTAGAATCTCCAGATTTCATCTCTTTAACATTCCCATAATCGATAGAAAGTATATGGTTCCAAATGAATAGATATATCAGGATCGATAAAGGAAAGATAGAGATAGGATAGTTTTGAAAATGAGTATGTTTATTATCCAAAATGATTAACATGCATATTTTAACTAGAATTTTAAAAATCACTACAAATATGTGGTAAGATAAATATTGAAATAAAATACAATCACACAAAAAAAATTATATTTCACACATAAACAAAATGTAAGAAAAATTATAAAAACATAGGAGAAATAAAATAAATATATTTAAATTAAAATAACTTCAATTAAATCATAATAAAATAAAAATATATATTTAACATCCATCTACAAAATTTAAAAGATAATATATAATGTGTAGTCTAATATATTATACTTGAAAATACTAATTATGTACCATTTTTTAAAGATTAAAATAATGTGTACCATTTCAGAATAATATAAACTAAATACTTACAAATATCACAATGCTATGCATTATTTGTTACAATTTTTGGTTCACAATCCATTCTAAAAAATGAATCATCTATATCATCGAATGATAAATTTGATTGAATACCAACAGGTTTATCCAAAAAATCGCTATAATACATTCTTTCAACAAAAAATGTTTTCGAATAACATCATCAATAACACCAACATTCTGTTTTTAAAGGGTCATTTACAAAAAACCCTTGTCTAGATTGTGATACAAGAATGTATGGCTCGTCTGTCTGCAGATAATGGTTCATATCAATCACCATAAATCTAAAACTATCTCTCTAAAATCCCTGTCATTTCATTGAATAAAACAATTTAAATTTTATCATAATTATGTGACTATATTCATAGTAATCTAATAAAAAAATTCTCTCAATAACCCCATAATGAAACATATTTTCTAATCAAGGTTATATGTCTGATACACTAGCATAACAATCTATTGTTCCACATATCATGAAATCGTTATGTTGTGTTGTCATTATTGTTACACAAATATTTATAATTAATTTAAATCAATTGGCAACCAATTATTTACAATCACAAAACACATTATTCAAACCAAACAAAAATTCCCTTATTTCAGCATATACATCATCTTTTGGTAAAATTTGGACATTAAAAATATGAACATCAAATATTAAACAAATAAAACAAATTCCAAATAAAAAATTGGATTTTTTACCTTTGACTTCAGTCAAGTAGGAAATTATTTAGTATATAATTTATCCCTCCTCTTAATAGATTAGGAATGAAGTGATATTTTAATAATTTCACTATATTCTCTGAAAATATGACAATTTAATGATATATAAAACTAAGAAAAAAATACAGAATAAAAATATGTATATTTATAATTTGACACACTTGATGTAATCATCAACCATACCACAGTGGAATAATACCGTATGATGATCTATTTCTCACTCATCCGTCTTCAAAGTACACAACCTATATGATCTAGATATTTCACCCTAGTTAGGGAAGTGATAGAAATGTTGGATTAATAATACCATACATCCAATATTTAGTTTTAATTAGATGATTAATTCTCATGGTGACATTATCCACATAATTTGAATAAAAAAATCCATGCATTCCTATGATAAATAACTATTCATATTAGATTCGTTAGGATAATTCATATTCCTAACATAATATTTCAATGTAAGCATCCTTTTTTATTGGATACATCTAGTGACTAGAAATGGGACCACTAAAAATAACTTCAATTAGAAGATTCTTGGTCATATGTAAGATACATGTGGAAAATGATGGAGGGAAAATTCCATACAAGTTATAAAGAATGATTGGTAGATATTTCTGCAGTTATTTCACAAAACTTTTGTTTGGACTTCTTAAAAAAGGTCTCAATAAAAGTGAAATGATATAATCATAATTACCCTAACATAATATGATAGAAAATTTCGATTGGAAATAGGAATCAATTCATGAAATGGGATATGATAGTCGTGGGTTTTAAGTAATTTTAGTTTCACATATCATGTATTCACCCATTTCTAAGTGTTACTCGAATAACTATTTGGAACCTTTAAACATTCCAAGACTTGAATAAATTTTATTTCTCTATATTTTTAATTGAAAAACAAGTAAAAGGAACTTTCCACTAATTATGGCTTATTTAATCAGGATAAAATCTTGGTTTTATACCCCAATACATTAAATCACAACATGAGAGCAAACCATATTCTTTCCCTTTACATTTAATATCATTTCAAGTAACATTTCACACATATGTTTTTCAATATTCATTACATCTAATCAGTGAAACAAAAAATTTAATAACGAATACGAAAACGCAAAGACTATTTCCCCTATTATTATTGTAATTAAAATCAACATTATCTCACTCTCAAGAATTTAACTAACCCTTTCCAAGAACAAAATTAAAGTAATCAAGTTCTTTAAGAATATCACCCCCTAACATTCATTGAGGTACTTTATCTGTCTGTATGAAATTATCAAATTGTCTTTGATATTTTATATATGGATGATCTATTTATAAAAATTATAGTCTCCCTATGAAACTAAAAGTTCATAATAACTTTAATCTCCTTGAAAATTTATTTTTCATAAAAATAGGGTAGGATAATCTTCCCTTGGATATAAAACCAAACATTATTTTATAAGTAGGGATATCATTTGTTATGCATAATAATATTTAATGACACTTAATGTAATCCTTTCTAAATGCATCATATGACTGCACCCCAATAGTCTAAAGCTCCTTTAACTTGTCTATTAATGGTTACAAGTATATGTCAATATCACTTCTTGGAGCATTGGGTCTAAAAATCAATATACTCATAATAGTAACTGGATTTTTCATACACATCCATGAAGGAAAATTATTAATATGAATCAAAATAGGTTAAGTAATATGTGTAGAATGCATCTACTAAAATGGTTTGAAACCGTCATGTGAAAATCCCAGTCTAACATATTGTAGGGCTGTTGCAAAATCAAAATACATCCTATCAAATTTCGGTCCTCCTAACCCATCAGTAGGATCAAATATATCATCTTTATACTTATTTCTTTTATCTTTATTCCATTTTATATTGCTTTCGATTTTTTATGAAATAATTTTATTTGAAGTCTAGGAATCAATAAAAAATTCTATATCACTTTGTCTAGTACACCAGATTAAGTTATATATTTATTCTTCTAACATCTTGATCTACCAAATTATTTTCAATCATTTAACACATCTTTAACCTTCTATAATAGATAAAAATATTTTGGGAATGCATGGATTTTAGTGCATGAAAATCCAAAATTTTCAACCATATTTGATGATATATAATAATTTTCAGGATTTCATGCATCATCATGTATTAAGTCCTCAAAAAAGGTATGTAAATAGTCAATCTTAGTATTAATAAATCCATAAATTTTATCCCCATGATACAATCAAATTAAAAACTAATGTTTAGTCATTTTTCCACATGACTTGTATATTGGGGTATTTGTATCTTCAAAAAACAATTAACATCATCAACATCATCATTATGATAATTAGATGAAATTTTTTCCCCTTATTAATTTCATCTTCCACTACTCTTCATGAAGTGTTAGCTTTAGAAACAAATAGAAAAATTGAAAATAAAATTTTCTATTATGATCCTTTCAACTGAATCAACATCATTCTATGATTAAACTTTTTATATTATGATACCAAACATGATATTATTTTTTAAAAACATTTTTTAGTGATGTGGTTACTAACTTCATCACATGTTAAGCATAATCTTAAAATGAAATCAAAATATAGGCACCAAATCAATCTACCAACTAATCAATTATTGAATATAAAAGTCAAAAAAAATATTTTAACTCCTTTTAAAACTCATTAATTATCTAATCATCATTATAGGTATAAATTATATCAATTCTAAAATTAATAAAAAATAGTTTGTTAAAAAATTTATTTTCAATAAAAAAAATCCAAGTCATTGAATGAATCAACTAAAATATTCCTAATCAGAATAAAACTAAATGAATCTAACCCCAAATAAGATGATCAACACCAAAATAAAACAGAAATTAATTAAACCATATTAGAAAACAAATAACCGATATAAACAAATCCAACATCAATGGAACTGAATAGAATGGAATATAAAATAATATAATAAAAAAATAGAACTGGTCAAATAAAAATGACATGAACTACCCAACCTGAAATAAACATAACTAACCAAAACTAGCTCAAACTGATTAGACACAAAGGAACTGAAAAGGAATGGAACTAAACCCGATCAAACGAACCAATTTGAATAAAGCTAACATAATCCAAACTAACCATTTATTATCTAATGCACTAGAATAATGCTGAATATGGCAAAAAAACAAACTAAAATAAATGACACTAAAATGGGATCACATAAAATGAAATAAACTAAAATTAAACAAAATATGTTGAACTGAATACAATAGACTATAATATAATCTAGAATAACTAAATTAACTGAAAAAATATAAAATAAACCAAGGTGAAATTATTTAAATTAACCTTTTCAAAACTAAATCAGTTCATACTAGAATAAATAGAATAAAATAGAATTAAACTGAATCAATACAAACCATGAAAATTATAATATAATTGAATTCTATTGAACCATATTTTATTTATTGTGAATAGATACGTATTGCGGAGGGTATAAATTTTAAATAGGGAGACCCTGTGAAGGTTATCAATTGTGAAGAGGGAGGAATTAGGGAGGGAATTGATCAAGAAGTTGGAGGATTTGTGGAGGTCAGATCTATCATGAAGAGGTAAGTGCTCGACCATAAAGAGGGAAGGGCTTTGGAGGGGAGATCAATCAACCATGAAGAGGGAAGGGATTCGTAGGGGAGATCAATATATATAAAAGAATGCATAGATCTATGGAGGGGCTCACTATGGGCTTTGTAGGGGAGTTAAATTGATGTCAAATAGGTAACATGGTTAAAGAGGGGGATTTGTGGGATTCAAAGGGGAGCTTAATTGAGGTAAAATAATATTTTCATGATGAAGCTACATCAAATCCGCGTTGGAGGAGAAGGATCATGGTCGAAGTAGTGTTGGTAGAATGGTGGGGAGCTTTCTTCGGAGCCACATCAGCGAGGATGTGGTATGGCTATGTTGGAAATGCATTGAAGGAGGTGGGTCATCAGTAGAAGATCTAAATAGGTTGGGAAGTGTTCTTTATCATGAGAGGATTGTGGAGGGGTTGATCAAGATGAGATAAAATCATATATTTCCACAGTTTTAGATAAACTATGGAAGATGTTAACCTATTTTTATGGTTTATAAAAAGGTGTAGATAGATGTGTGGAAATATGGAATTTTTATTATTATGGGATCATGTACCTTTAAGGGTTAGACTTGGATATTGTCTATAACCTATTTAAGGTAAATGTGGTTACTAATGAATTGAACATAATGTAACCTACCTATGATTTGTAGGAGTCCAGGGATGAGTGGGTTTTGATGGAACTTTTTCCTCAGTTACACCTAGAAGCTAAAGAATAGTGGGTGGTATGTTTAGGGATATTATATAGTTTATGACTTCTCTTTTGGGGTTGATTTGGGGTGAGAATCCAAGATATGTGATGTTCCATCTCAAGGATTTAAATTCTTTAAAGGCTTCTTTGCTAGGTCATTGTATTTGATGAATGTGGTGATGTTAGATTATCATCAGTCTCATTGGGTTGTCTATCCTAGTTCTACATAGATGTTTTATGATGCTCGATTCTAGTTTTGGAGTCCTTTTAAGAGATGTGATCTAGCTAAATTGTATCTAAATGTTATAATTTTCAGCATGTTAATGATGAGCACTAGAATCCCTCAGGATTGATTCATCTTCTCTGCATTCCCACATAGAATTAGGATGAGTTAGTCATGGATTTCATCATTGGGATACCCCATACTCCTCGGGGAAGGAACTCAATTTTATTAGTCATTGATTGTGTGACTAATTCCACCCATTTTATTCCGATCAATAATTCATCCAACTTAGAAGAAATAGGTATGTTATATATTTAAGAGTTTTTAGGTTATATTGTGTTTCTTATTCTACCATATCTAATAGGGACCCTTACTTCACCTCTTAGTTCTGGGAAGACTTTAATAATGAAATGGGTTTTCTATTTGTCTTAGAACAATATACCATCCTAAAATTAATTTTTAGATAGAGTGGGAAAACCAGATTCTAGAAGATATGTTGTGTGGATGCATGTTAGACTTTGGAGGCTCATGGGATCACCTTCTTGGGTTGGTGTAATTCTATTATAATAAAAATTACCAATCCTTGATTAGGATGGCTCCTTTTGAAGTACTTTATTGCTAACTAAATTGGTGTCCTCTATGCTTTATGGATGTTGGAGAGACTTCTTTAGTGGGACTGAGCATCGTGTAGGATTTGAATAAAAATATTCAAACAATCAATTATCATTTGATGATAGATCAATGTTTTTATAAATATTATGTAGATCATCAATGATGATCTTTTTAATTCAAAGTGGGTGATTGCGTTTTTCTTAAGGTGACACCTCACTTGGGTCATTTTTGTCTTGGGAAGTAGAGGAAGCTTATGTTGAGGTATGTTGGACTTTTTTATATCACTTATAGAATGATAAGGAGGAATAACACTATAAATTTACTTCTCGTTTTATTTCAATTCATGATACATTCCATGTCTCATGGTTGAATAGTTATAATCCATGCCCTTTTGTGTGATTAATTAGGAATATCTTGTGCTAGAACCCAATCAATTGGTGACTCATCATCCAGTTTAAATTTTTGAATCCTACATGAAAGTGTTTTAGGGTAAATCTACACCATTAGTATGGGTCCTATGCAATAATGGGAATGATGACCATGAGGCGTGGGAATGGAATTCCTGGGTAAAGGAGAATTACCATCACTTTTTCTTTGATTAGACTATGGATTGACTTCTTGATGGTGGAAAGTATCTTTCTAGGAAGAATTGACACACCCATGGTGTTGTTTTTAGGTATTTTTAGTTTATATTTTTATCTTATTTATTTATTGGATTTTTAAAGTTTTATTTAAAGAAAAATGTGAGTTTTGGAGGAAAATAGGATGGAACATTGTTGGAACATGTCTTGGAGAAACCTTACACAAACCTATAAGAACCATTCATGCATTGAAAAAGGCACAAAGAAGATTGGATGATTAGGAATATGGTTTGAGAGACCATGTGTCTAAAACCATGTAGCCTTCACCTACTAAGATATGATCTCCTATACAGTTGGCACAAGGTTAGGTATGCGATTTTAAAGACTATTTGGCCAAAAAAATATGGCCTTCAATTATTGTGATAGAATCACATGCATAATTGGCACATGGTTTGAATGGTCATGCATCCAACTTCTGTGGCCTACCCAATTTTTTTAAATATTTTAGTTTTCCAAAAATACACTTCCTAGATTTTAACCTTATTTAACCCTTGATTTTCTAAAATAAACTCCTTCAACCCTCGAAACACCTCTCCTATTCTCCACCTCACTCTTGGAATAAAATATTGGGTGGTTTTTTCATGGTTCATTAAGACATATTCCAGTAATTTCCTCTTATTCTTCCTCTATGGTCTATTCTTTCTTTCTTCTTGGATTTTCTTCTCTTCAGTGGTTTTAGTGTACTCTAATGCGATCAGTATATTTTTATGGGTTTCTGTTTTGATTTTGGTGGTGTTTTATTTCTTTTATATGATCTCCTCTTACCTTGTCTTACAGTTTTCAACCAATTAGTGGTTATTTTAATGGGAAAGGAGGGTAGTTCCATGTTATGATATTATTTTATTAGTTAACTGTTTTTATCTTAATTTCCAATTTTTTTTAAAACTTCCTCCTTCTTGAAGGAAAATGGGTGATTTTAAATATTTTTATGTGTTTAAGGCCAGTGAAATGGTTTCCCCCTATGGAAATGGCTGGAAATGATTTTCTTGGAAAGAGATGAGTTGATTTGTGATAAAGGGGGATTTGATTGTTTTGAAAATGGAATAAATCACTTGGGAACCCAAATTACTCAAGAAGGTGGGTTAGGATTAGTATCTATGATATCTGATAAGGACTTGACCTAGTCTCACTAGTAGGATTATGATGAAACACTAACTAAACAATGTGGAATGGCTATTACCATTGGGCCAAGGTGAGTCTCCTCGAATGGCTCATGCACAAGAATGGATTCTTATGTGTTTTATCATCAAACTATGATATCCCAATAACCCTAATAACTTATATTATTTGATATTTGCCCTGGTTCTTATCCTATGTTTTTAATTTCTTTCAGTTTTCCTGTATTGTTTACCTTTCTTTTAAATACAATACATTTTTTAAAACTAAAATTTTTACTCTTATTGAAAACCAGAATTTTTATTTGTCTTCCAGTGGATATTCATGGAACACCTAGTGGGATCATATGGGGAAAATGATATCACAGCCTACATATACCCATTGGGTATATGTATACATTGTATTGTCTGATTTAGTTAAAATAAAGGCCTTATTTTATGATGGTGTGTACTCTTGTTAGTAGTATCTTTTATACCAGGTGTTGATAGTGGTGACATGGAGGAGGATGTTCTTAATGTCACAAGGAGTCTTCAGTTTGTTTTGTTGGTACCTTAACATTTTGGTTCATTTTTTTATTATATATATAAACATAAACTGGAAATTGTAAATGATTATTTTGTATAGTTTTATGGGATTTGTTTGTGGTGGTTATGTAATGTTGTATTGATGTTTTTTATGGATGATGACTGTTTGTATTTAGTCAAAATCATTCCCAAAGGATTAATTTGATTCCCAGACACATGTTTCCAACCTTTAGGTGTTGAAAATATATTTCAGTCTATGCCATAGGCTAGTTCAGGTGGCAGGTTGGATGGAAGCCCAGACTGATCCATAACATTATGAGGTTAAATTATGTATTTAATTATGATATATACATAGTAAGAGTTAGAATTATGATGAAATTAAAATATCTCTTGATTAAATAATCCATGGGTAGAGGTTATTTGTTTCATATTTCCCACTATCCAGATGACCTCTGCCTTGTTCTATAAAGTTTGGGGTATATTTTCTATGTCTTTAGGATTACCCATATATATAAAGTTGATTTCATATAATTATAAGAATTTTCATGAAAGGGTTTCATGTAGTTTATTCATAGGATGCATCTAGATATGATTGAATATAATTGGTTTTTTATTTTTTTAACAAAATTTATAAGTTTTTAAAAGAGGTTCACATCAATATGGTTTTAAAATATTTATTTTGTGGAAGGAATGTGATTTTAAAATAAATCTATATAAGAATGAATACATAATGGCAATAAAATGTGATAATTTCGTGAGATTAAAGTCCCTTAAAAATAATAATTCCATGATTCCTTTAAAAGTAAACACTTCTGAAGACCTTGATCATCCAACTGGGTAGGTTCACATGATAGTAGGGTGCCCATGGCTTATCTTTTGTCAATCATGGTGTAAATTACTAACCTAAAGTGTTGGGAAAACAAATCCCACTATGTGCTTTGGGTTAAACATAGTTAGAAAATATTAAGGTTTAGGATAACATAGTGATATCATTAGTTTCAAAAAATATAATGGATTTGGAAAATTGATTTCCACTCACTTATTCAATAGTCATATAAAATATCATTGGGATGATTCCTTGGCGGAATAACTAAGCTGTGAGGTTCACACAAATTTATGGTCATTTGCATAGTGAAATATGGATCTTGTCCCACTAATTGATTTAATGAATTCAAAAAGAGTTGACATTTTAGTGGGATAGAATTTGCTAAATGTATTTATTAAGTGTTTGCAAAATATGATACTCATATAATAAAAGATTTTTCTATAGATGATAGCATCAACATCATCAAGCATAACTTTGAAGTCAAATTTTAAAAGGAGATGCATAATGTAATCAACTCTTGAGACTAAAAATTTATAAATTGTTTTTAATGATAAATTATATTTGTTAGAGAAACCCCATCCAAAGTTAAAAAATATTTTAGTTAATCAACCAATTAATCTAGACGATTATATAAAGAATTTAATGATTCAATTTCGGTTTAAAAGAAATTTGATTCAAGGTAAACTAATTAATTTTAGTCTCCACTCATATACTCAATATGATTTAATTTGATGATGACTTAGAGAGACTGAATATTTTTATAAGGATATTTCTAGTTATCTAAGTCGTCATATTTTCATTAATGGAAGTTTTTTTACAATATTAATGGGTTTAATGAGTTTAAGAAAAATTTCTTAATATTAAAAAGGTCTTGAGAATAGTTTAACTAGGCATATAATTCCTAGGTTCAAGTGCATCACAAATAGGCATTGTAGACTGCATTGTAGCAGTCACTGTAGAAATAATGTGCAGTTACTATAGTAGTCACTGTAGTACTTACTGTAGTAGGTACTGTTTGGTACTTATCAACTGGAGCTATTTACCTTGGGCCCCCAGTTTAGGCTTAGAGTCTTTAAGGCCTTCGGGGCACCCAGGACATCGAGTCAGTAAGGCTTCCGGGCCACCGTTAAGGCCTTTGGGCCACCTTAAGGCCTTCAGGCCACATGATCAGTGCACTTTTCCTAGACAAACTCTATAGAATAGAAGCATCCCCAGATGAGGATTCAGAGCAAGTGCACTCACTAGAGAAGAAGCAAATAGATTTTTCAGAATGAGGGGGTATGGATATTCCATCGGGACCGGCCTTTTCGTGCAAGGTAAGCCTATCCAAATAGTGATGCGAAGGTGGAGAGATACTGTCACAAAGCAGATGTTGGGGAGGGGTAGTTCCTTTTAGACAATTTGGTTGAATTCCCTAAAACATTTGGGTCATGTAATCTCTTATTCCTATAGTCCATGTAATCTCTAAGCCTATGGGTCGTGTAAGCGTTCCCCCTAATCTCTTGAGATGTGGGTTATCAAAAATCAATAAAAATGAATGCCTTCAGGAAATTCAGATAGAGTTATGAAGGAGAAATGATTCCAAAGAATGGACTTTTTTGGAATACCTAAAGGGGTCTTGGAAACTCCATGGAATATACATGTCGTGTATCAATTTTATAGAAATAGATTAAGGGTATAGGATGAAATGTGTACTTTAAAACTTTTTTAAATATATATGAGTTCAAAATCAAGGGAAAAATTGGTAGAGATTTTTATTTTCATTAAAATAATGAAGAAAGGAGTTATTATATCAAAGGATTGAATTTATAAATCTTAAAAGGTTATGAGTAAAGGATGTGTATAGTTATCTTATTTATCTTATATGAAAAGATAATTTATTTGTTAATAAAGTGTTATGATGAACAATATGAGATAATGAAATCAATAGAAATAGTTTATTATTCTTTATACTTTATGACATATTTTAAAAAGGGGACAAGGAAAAAAAATATTTTATCAATGATAAAATATTTTTCCATATGGTTGTAAGTCAATGAAGGAAGGTGTTCATGTCACCCATTAATGGAATATTTTCCTTGATAGTCGTCATTTCATTAGAAAAATACTACAAACACATAGAATACCACATACTATATGTAAATAATAATTTATTTTTAAATTATTCATACTAAAAATAAATAATTATTATTCCCTAACATAACAAATTTTTTAAACCTTTGCATGATATTATGAAGAGAATTTATTGAATAAAAGGCTAGTGATAGTATGTTTGAAAATATAGAAGTTAAAATTTAACAAATAAAATATTGTACCAATAAAAATTCAAAGTGAATTTCAATTAATATCCAAAAAAGAGTTTAGGGTATGGCAGTAAAGAGAAATGTAAATATTTATATTTAGTTTCTATAATAGAGTGAATGTCACTTTATCCTAAAGGAGGATAGGTTGTGTTGGTAAGTGATAATGTAAATAGTTGCATTATCTTCCAAATTATATCAAGGAAAAGTTTGATGGAACATGATCTAATAATAAGGATGATGTACTAATAAATATATCTAGGTAAACAATATAAGTTTACATAGTAACATTAGATATTGTATAGTTTAGGAGTTTGAATATGTTCATGGAGGTGAAAATTTGGAATATGATTCCAAAATCTCAATATTATTCAAGTGTTCTTTCTTTATAGATGCTAATAAAAAAAGAGTTTAGTGGGGGATTTCTCAAGTGGTATTATATAGATGTGGTTGTTATTACATATATATAAATAACAGTTTAACAAAACCCTATGAAGTACTTAAAACATAAGGATTGTCTGGAAGTAAATCATATTTGATATGTTAGACAAGAACTTATGTAGGGGTTTTTATGTAATTTTATGAGTTTAAGAATATTGAATGTATCATATAAAAGGAAATCTCTAATTTATCATTCTTTTATATTGGCTGTATATGTATATTGATTTATATTTAATAAAGTGTAATGATATTTGGGCTCTCAATGAATAAATTTATGTTATCCCTAACTAAGGATCATCATGTGGTATTATATGATATAAATACATTTAAAGGTTAGTGTGAGTAAAATTATTTTATTGAGATTCAAAATATTTTCTCAAGGCACAAAACAAGTTTAATTCACTCGATGTCCCAGGAATTACACCACATGGAGTGTCATACATTATGTATTTGATATACTAGGGTTTATAAATCATATTTTAACTCAATATTATCTATTTTTGGTGAGATTCCTAGTATGAGAACCTTCATATACTAATACCTTTTTTAACAAGCCTCAAATCTTATCTAATCATGAGGTGTTTGGATATTTTTTTGATCGTGTCATCGGTTAGAGATCAACTAAGATGATATTTTTCCTCTTGAATAGTGAGTATGATATCTAGTCCCTCAATTGAGATAGACTGATAGAGGGTATTTCCATACCTAGATAGTACATGTGATGTGCTTATCCATTTAGGTGATAGACATGTGATGTACTCATATATAAAGGGGAATGACGTGATATATTCAGCGACGCAGTAATTCTATGCTCAGAGTATCAAGAATGTATGATTTGGATATATGGGATTAACATACTTTGGTCCCTATGGTCACTTGATGTCTTAGACAAAGAGATCATATGATAATGTATGCTTGCGTATGATGCAACTAGTTAGCATGGGTATAAAGTTACATGTGTTTGATGGATATCACACTAGATCCCATTGTATCTTGAGTAGTTTGAACAAATTTCCAAAGTCCTCACTATTATTATATTTATATATTCAATTAATAATATGTATTGTTAATGATATAAATGCCTGTGGGGTAAAAAAATTTGGTTGACTGGATGAGGATTGTGTTTGACATATATAGGTTCTCTAAAACATTATCAGAGTTTTTATGAAAGTGTTTTTAGGGGTATTCAAAAGGTATTTCATATGATGTGATACATGATACAGTTAATGATAGATTTCCAAAAAAATTTGTAAGATATCCAAAATAATTATTGGATATGATTTTACAAGTTATCATATATGAAATCGTATAAGGTGAAATGGAAAAAATTCTAAAAGTATTTAGTGCAAGTGGGTGATTGATGGTGATGTTCCCTAAATCCATTATGAACATGATGCATTTGGCCAGATAATATTATATGAAATAAAGATATTTGTAATCACGTTTTTGTGTTACTTCCCATGTAAGATTAATTCTATGAAAAGCTATATTGTAAGGCATGCTATACGGTTCCATTCCAATATTTTTATTATTTATGCGGTTAATGATAATTTTTACCTTTTAATAATATTTTCCATGTACGATTTTATTAAAATAACACATTTCATAAGATAAAATGGAAGAGCTATTTTTAATAGACAAGGGTTATATTAGATTCATAAATTAACCTATAACATATGAGTTAATGTATCTCCACACATGTAGAATCCTCAAGGGATTTATAAAGGGGTATTCACCATGAGATGGTATATATGCATGCCTAACCAAGCCTTTTCCAAAATTATCAATGCCCAAATCACTCTTATGCTTTATCCTTTTCCTCCATGAGTCATTAACATATCCTAGGTTATAAGAGTATCCTGCTAAAGTGTCAAGAAATTTATAATAAACTATGGATACATATGGAAGAGGTATGTATTTTGGTTACCTCTAAAATTATCTTCATCAAGAATGGAAGAAGACAAATATAGTGGCCATATTTTATAAAAGGTATACAAATACTTCATTTATGTTTATGCATGATTTAATTTATATAGAATGGGCAATCATGGATTTTTTGTTTCTTTATTTTCTCCACTATGTTTAATGAGTGTCATTAGATCCATTGATACCAAACATTGGAAATGTTTTTAGAGTTGATAAAGATGTTATCAAAACTAATTCTAGATATTTTGTATTAATAGTGTCCCAACTGGTAGAAGTTTGGCTAACATAGATACCGTAAACATCCTAGGAAATAGCTAGTTTTAGTTATGTTTTGAAATAATCTTGTTCTAGATGCTCATAAATAATAATACCATGATCAATAGTGGGGGTATCTCCTTCATCGTCCATAGAATATAGCTCTATGAATTCATTTCCTCACTCTAGTTCCTCCCGAACACCACCCATAATTTTAAAGGGTGGTTTGTATGTCTATGGAGTGAACCCTATCAAAATTTCACAAACACAATGTTTGGTAAATGATTAAGAATACTCTAAGGATAAACTAATTAGAGTGTCATATAGTGGTAGATTAATTGGATCACTAATAACCATGTCCCTCAATATCAACCAAAATATCCCTATAACCACAGGGTGTTTCTCATCACACAGCCTATAATAGGGAGATGGGATCACCTCCAGTATATATAGGAATATGAATCTAAATTAAAATGGAATGTAAGGATTTTGAATAGAGAGCTCATTAAGTCTCTCTATTATGACCTCATCCTATATAGAGATATTCAATATGATTGTTTGTCAACTACGAAAGTAATATCAGTCAGTATTATTCCAATGGGATCTTAGTAAGGAGTGATCATAAATTTCGAATGGATCTATCCAACATGGTTCTATACTTATGAATCTATAATTAATGGTTTTATTCCCTTAATATACATCAATGTGAGCCTAAAAGGAAATTTAGGGTCCAAAACAGTGTTCCTAGGTGTATATACACAGAGATGTGCTGCTATCCAACCATGGAATAATTGTATAAAACTACAAGTCTTGTTGGGAGGTTTATCCCCATTATACTTATCCTAACAGATGGTAGGTATTTCCCATAGTTGGTATGGTAAGGTTCACTCATATCCTTATTACTAAATTTAAAACCATCATAATATTTGTAGCACTTACCCTAGTATGAGCATCTTAAGTTAGTAATAACCACCCATTGGGAAGCATAACCTAAAGGATATCTAGTCGAAGATTCAGTTTTATCTCTGACTATATTTAATAATACCAAATTGTATTTGAGTTATCATATAAATTAAACAAAAAGGTATTATAAGTACCACTAGTGTATTTGTTCAGGTGGTCCTTAGTCTCTTTGCCTTGGGTTTTGACCTATTAAAACATAATAATATATTAATTCAAATTATTAAATGAATATTGAGAAAAAGATTAATTTATATCTTTAATTTAATTTTGACCATCTTTATTATATTCTTCTCTAGGAGAGAAGTCTGATAAACATTATCCCATGTGATGAAAAAATGGAGGAAACTATCATACATCTTACCAAGGATAGTGAATCCCCAATTCTTTGAATATCCTAGACACTTATTCTAACATTCCCATGAGATATTTGAAATGTATTGGTTTCAAAACACCATCAACTATATAACATAATATACATATCATGTTTGCCATTAAGTAATAACCATGAAGTCCAAATGGAATTTTCAAGTCCAATTGCTCTTACATGGTCTTCTAACTCAACACAAACATAATTCACCTAATATGGTCATAACTAAACTTCATAGAAATTCATCTCATGGAAAAGGTCCTACTGAAGACTCAATTATTTTCTTCAACTATATATAAAGAATCACTATTTTCTTGAATATTTTAGAATAATATTCTCAGGTATATAAAACTTTTTGTGCATCATAGAATGTCTCGAGAAATATGAGTCCTCATTACCAATTTTAGAAGAATAAAATTTTATTTTGAAGGTTATGTTCATTCGAGTGAAATATCATGATGATGAAATTTACAAAAAACAATGATTAAAATCTAATTCAGGAATTGGTGTGTTGGTTAAGAGAACAAATTCATATAGAGAAATCCAAGCTAATAATGGGTATTTAAGAAAGGTCAGTCTTAGGGTACTTAAATATGACTGATTACATGTTTATATAGGGTGTTGTAAAAAGATTTTGATATCATTTATTAGTTGATTAATGTGAGAATATACTACCTACTTGGAAATTTTCGTTAAAAATACTTCCATTTTTAAAAAGCATTTAATAGTGTTGGAATCATTAACATTGTGAAAAGAAAATAAATAATGGCACAGAAGGATATTAAAATGGTAAAAGAATGAGAATAAGTGGGTGAAATTTTCAAAAATTATGAAATTATAACCATCTCATTGCACTCGATTCTGGGCACCCAAGACATGGTGCACAGTTTCTTATGCCTAGAAGCATCCTATCAAGCCATCACACCCAGTCATATAGAACTAGTTCTTTCAAACAAGTAGTACAAGAACATTACATCACATTATGTCAATTAAGGCCTACTTTTTTACACTATCACTAGCTCCTAGTGTTGAAATGAAGAGGTTCTATGACATACTAACAAGAAAGTGCACAACTTAAGAGAAAAGAGAGAGATTTAATCTATAAGATATTGCTAAGTCACATGTGTTCCTTGATGAGGTGGTCCCCCATATATATATATGAATATTTTATCGGATTAGATCCGATATAGAACTTTCTATACAAAACACCATTAGAATTTGTATCCCAAATAGAGTACACGCTGTGACTCCAATAGGGTGTGTAACCACTCTATCAAAATGAGTGTGTATTCCAAGACCAATTAATGATGAAGTCATATTTTCTTCATAATTAGATCATACTCATAATGATCAAATATAATTTTGAAACGGGGAATTTTCTAGCACTTGAATTTTAGGAAATTATGAGTTCCACCAATTCTTCGATAAGATCAGATAATTTTTAATTGGGGAAGAAAAGTAGTTGGGAAACTAATTCAGTGTCTAGCTTCATAAGGAACCAACATGAAAAATTCTTTTAGCACTTGTATGACCTGTTCTCATGGAACCCACATTCCCTTCCATCCAAATAATTTTCATGCACTATCTTTCACTATATGCTCCTTATTCCCACATCATGTGCCTTGTTCAAAAGAATTGGGAACCCCGAGTGGTTAGTAACATTTATTTGGGTTCCCATATCCTTTTTAGTATATAAAAACCCAAAAAAATCTCTATTTAACACCAGTTAAAGAGTAGAAAACATATAAATATCTAAGAATAAGAAACCCACAACTAAGCTTTCCAAGATCCCCATTTAAGTGATTTTTAAATCTAAACTAAGGGGGAACTGATGGAAATTAGGAGTATTTTTATCATTAAATGATTCTGATCATTTTAAGACCTTTTAACCAAGTTAATCCCCAACACCAATGAAAATAAAACTTCTTAAGAGGCTATCCCAAGCAATTAGTGTAGTGCTAATTTTCCTTAAAGTGGTGGTTCCCAATACTCCTAAAAGGATACATGCATAATTACCAAGGGCCATCCAACTGTGAATCCATTATCTCATGATACCAATATGTAGTGACATGAAACCTCTAGTACCTTAACAATATGGAACATAGGTTTTAACTACTAAATACACTCATAGTTCAATAAAATAGTCACTTATTCACCCAGTCTATACAGCCAATTGGGTTCACTTTTTAACCAATTCACCTAACTTGAAATCCATTTTCATGAGTCCTCAACTAGATTCGATTCTCATATCCAAATAAACATTTAAAATGAAACCCTCCTAGGTTCCCTATTCACCTAGATCCTTTAATTTCAGTAAAATTCTAACACTCGGGCTTTAATTGTAGTTAGATTTCCTTTCCAGAGAAACAATAGAAAAATACACATAAATTTATTCAATAATTTGAATCAAACTGAAATCCTAAAATTTTATAAATTTAATTTAATGAAATTAATTTCATTTTTGAAATCACCTATTTATAATTAGCTTAGGGTGAATTTCTTGGTGAATAGTGAATAATTCTAATTTTACCAAAATTATCACTTTTATGAAATTATAAGAATATAAGAGTAACATAAAATATCATGAACCCTTTTTATGGAAAAATATATATTTAATAATTAATATAATTTATAAAAAATTATAATTTTTAACTTAGAAATATATTCATAACATTAGAGAAATCTATGTATTGTTTTTTTTTTCAAATTAAAATTGTTTTTGTTCTTTTCACTAATTCAAATATTTACATGGTTCCTTTTGGTTTTAGTTTTTTTAAGAAAATAAATCAAATTTGATTTAATATAATCCAATTAATTCCTTTTTTATCAATATTCCTCTTTATTTTTATTTAAAATCAATTTTATGCTTAAAACTAACATTTTTCTATAAATGGTTTTTGTTGCAATTTGTGAAATTTTATTAAAATTAATTTTTGAAACTTATAAAAATTTAATATTATTAAATGGAATAAATATTTGGAATCATAATATTTAATATTATGTAATAATTTTAACTTAGTTTTTATGCTTAATTAATAGTAAAAACAGAAAAAATTTGTTACCACAGTTAAGATTAAAACATGTTTACTATGAGATTAAACTAAGAGATAAGGGTAGAAATCCCACATAAAATTTTATAAATATAATTGTGTTGGTTTATTTAGAATGTTACATTGTAATATTATAATATTTTAAAATTTAGAGACACTTTCCCATGAAAAATACTTTATATTATTAAAATCCTCTAAGTAAGTCCATGTGTTCCCTTTCCCTCACTTATAATAGGACAGTACTTATCCTCTATTATTCACACCTATTGACACACTTATCTAGAAAAATACCTCTTAAAAATCATTCCCAAACTTCTTACTCATAAAAAATAGGCTATTTTCTTATCAATGGACCAACAAAGAAGGATGAAGGCGTAATCCAAAGGTGGTTTTCTTGAGAAGAGTTATAACTTTTAACTAAGTATTTTCATTTTATGTCCTCTTATAAATACATAAAATATTCTAAAAAATTGATCATATACTAAAATAATTATCTTAAATATAATTATATTTTATTATTCTGGTGGAATAACATATATTATCGTCATTTCTATCCTAGGGAAAATGAAAACATCACTAATACATACGTACATAATACTGTCTCCACATAGTAGTGTAATTTTTTTTGATAACCAATTTACTTGGATGTTTTTAAATATAGAAAGAATAAAAAATTTATGAAATTTATGAAATAATTATATGTTTTTAAATATAATATATCATTTTTATTCTTACCCTTCCACCTGTTAAAAATTGATAGTTTTTCTCATACGTACGTGTGGACTACCACCTCCATGAAGTGATGTGATTCATTTTTCATGTCCACATTTCAAATATGATTATAATTATTAATATAATGAATAACTATTATATTTATATCATTAATATCATTCTTGATATTATGGAACCATGATTAATATTTAAGGACCAAATCTAGAAAATCAAAACTTATATGAAAAACGAAATAGTTAATACTCATAAATGATGATTTTAATAAAGAATTATTAATAAATGGGTGTTGAAATGTTATAATTAGATCATATATGATATTATAAGTATTTATACGGTTCTAGTATAGAATTATAAAAAAATTAAATTTATTATCTATGAGTCTAAAATCACTTACAAAGCAAGTTGGACCTAAGGCAAGGGTTATTTCTCAATCTCATCATTATTAGTGATTATGTATGTTTACGTTTACATTGGGGGTATTATATGATATTTATATATTAAACCCATTAAATTTAATTATAATTTAGTTATTCATTGTTTTTAATGTATTATTTCCATTTTACCTTCTTTTTCACTCAAAAAACCAAAATAATGTTTAAAGAAAAACTGACTTTGTTTCTCATTTAGGAATATTTTTCTTCAATGTCCATATTTTAATAAAAATGGTTTCAATAATGTATTTAATATTATAAAATGATAAATTAAAATCATTATTACCCATGTTTTACTTTATATAAAATGGTTTAAAATTAATCTTCTTGTCCTTTTCCAAAAAAATGCATGTTTTACAAAAGGTGTGAATAGAATATTTGTTTTAATGCTTACCGAACGAACACCTTTTCCCAATATCATGAAAACTCTTTTATTTGAATATTCCATTAAATAAGTGATTCCAAAATAAAAAGGGTATTTTCCTCAAGAAATGTTCCAGTGATATTTTAAAAAAAAATTCATCTATGTCCATATATATTTATGAATATTATACATTACTTAGGATATAATCTAATGATACCATACATAATATTTCTTTGGATGACTTATGATCATTTTTATTGAGGAAAGTATTGACATTTTGTATTCTAGAATTTCCACTATGGATAGTAATTGATTATTAATGCAAGTCGATTAAGTTATATTATTTATTAATATAATGAATGCATTAGAATTGTTTAGTGATTTGTGGGGATTGGAATTATATGTCCCATAAATGAATTAGTATATATCATGAGACAAAAAAGGTTTTGTATTTGGTCAAGTCCTTACCAATTTATGTAAGATGTCTAGCATGAGGCCTCAATGGTCAGATTAATATGTTAGAAATAATGAATTCTGTCGTAATGAAATAAATTATTAATGTAAAAATGATTATTAAAATAGTTATGTTATCCATGTATAATTTTCAAACTCATGTGATTATTTATATGGAATTATTTAATCATGATTTATTCTAAATATATGAATCATGACTTATTTATTCTAGGATATATTCTATTATTCAAAATCCCTTACTGAGAATTTGATATATCCCTTTTAGTTTGTGTCCTTTAATAAGATTTTGAGAAGTTTGATATTATTTATATTCAAGGATACACTAGAGGTAATAATAATTTAATCAAAGAAATTACTATGTTCTATTTTATTCATTAAAAAGAAATGTGAGAATCAAGCATGTGTCTAGTTTTCCAAGACAACTAAACTATTCAATCCCTTTGAATTTCAATCCCTTTTATCTGGTGCCAATGTAATAAAGAAACCACTGGATATGGTCTACTATGGTTGGTATTGTTATAGTTGGGATCAAAGTAAGACTAGTATAAACCTTGAGAATTAGATTTTGATATATATATTTTAGAGAACAAAAATATTTAACAAACTCTATAGATAAGTCTAAGTATAGGTTAATATCATGAGGTTTTGGTAAAGTGGAGAATTTATGGTTTCCAATAAAATACATCCCTATATAGATGTTGGTAAGTAGATGCATCTATTTTCACATATTCACCTAGGGTTAATAACTCTGGAAGGGATGGATTGTGTATTTACTCAATTATCACTGGTTTATGTTGAGTAGGTCTATAAATGTACACCTATCTAGACACTCTTAGGGAATATGATTTGTATGATTCACATGATTCATATAGACCATTATGAAATATGGGAAAATATTTTTGGAAGATATTCTCAATGATACTAAGCTTATGTTTCTGAGATTAGTTATGCATAAATTTTTATTTATGGTAAGTGTTTAACTTTTTTCATAATTATACGTCATGATTCATAATGTTAAAATATATTTTAGTGTATTAACTTGTTTAAAAATAGTACATAGTGAAAGTAATGGAAATTGAATCAAATCACATAATTTTTGTAGGGATTTACTTCCTCGGAAAGGCAGTAAAGTTGGATCTACAGCTAGAGCTGAATAAATTAAAATTATATTGGGGAAGCTGACTTAGGTATTGATTAATAACCATTCTTGAAAAGAGCAACATACTGATCTGAAATGTAGTGTAATAATGTTAGACTGTTTCATGTGATAAAAGCCTCCATCATTTAATGGAACCACAAATCCATTAGTATATGAGCAATGGATAAGTTCCTTAGAAAATATATTTACCTCTTTGGGATGTAATTAAATGGAGAAGGTTGTCGTGGAAGTTCATCATCTCATGGGGGATGCAGATTAATGGTGGTAATTGATTCAAAACACTAAGGATGTGGAGGAAATAGTGATCATAGATTGGAAGAATTTTATGGTACTTTTCTTAGAAAAATATTTTCCTCACGAACAATAACAATATATGTAGAAACAATTATAGAGTCTAAGATAAAGAGAAGTGGAAAATATTTCCAAGTATGAAGCCAATTTCAAAAGGTTAGAAAGGCATGTTATATACTACCTATGTAATCTAAATAATATGATTGATTGTTTATTTGGTGGGATAAATCCAATACTTTGAAGGTAAATAGTCTCCCAAAAATTATCATCATGTGAGGATATATTATCATGTTCTATCAATATAGAGAAATAATTCTTCAAGTATTATGACGTTGAAGGAAATAAAGGAAAAAAATACGATGTTTGAGAACCTCATGAAGTAATAAAATGTATTAGGGGGAGAGAAGGGTAATCTACAACATGTGATAATTATATAATGAAACACCACAGTACATGCTTTAAGGGAATATGTGTTTTTTTCATGTGTGGAGATAAAGTTTTTCATAATAAAAAATACAAGGGTAAGAGAGAAGGCATAAAAGTATAGTTCTTTAATTGTAAGGTGATGGAGAAATATACCAACCAATTCCCCAACCACTAAGGTAACATACCGTAGAAAAGGATAATGGGATAAGGACAAGATTATACCATGACTAAAACTTAATTTGAAGCTATTAACAGTGTGGTGGATGGAACATTGATCATAACTTCAAATTTAGCTAATGCTTTTCTTACTTTTGGATCCTTGTATTTTTTTTATAGCTTCCATGTTTTCCAATAGAATTAAATATTTTTCTAGTATACTATGAAGGGAGATTTCAATAAATATTACAGGAGGAAATAGTATTGAAAAAGTTATATTTCATTCAATCCATATTATGATTCATAGACATACCATATTCACAAATTGTATCATTATACATATTATGGGTTTCGATATAATAATTTTTATGGATTTAATTTCAACGTATAATGAAAATTTTTATTTCCAAGAGAAGGATATCATTATTTTTTATAAACATGTGGAATTCCATATATTTAGAACATAGACTTCATAGTTAGAGTCATACCAGGATCCAACCCAAGTATCTCTCCTTAGTGGAATTTTGTGAGAAGAAGAGCAGACACGACCTATGGATGGGGAAGGTAACCCAAGGATAGAATATATTCATATTTTTAAAAAATAAATTGATGTGTTTCATGAAGAATGAATTGAACATCCACTTGAGTATCAAGTTTATTTTTCTATTAAACACTTCCATAACATGAATCCAATATATATAATTCTCTATAAAAAATGGTCACGGTGGATGTAGTTAAAGAAACAACTAATGTAATTGTGTGATAAGGGTTTGAAACTCCTAAGTGTTTTTCCTTGAGGATAACAAGTTCTATTTGTGAAAAAATAATTATGAGACTATGAGTCTATTCATTGATTACATGGAAAGTAATCCCATTACTATGAAGAATATATATCATCTACCTCATATTGAATACTTACATTATCAATATCAAGGGGGTCAATATTTTTTTCAAAGATGTATTTTTGATTAGAGTGTCATTAATTGTGATTAGGGAATGAATATGTTATAAATATATCATTTTTTATGAGATATAGATATTATGAGTTTAATGTAATCTCCTTTGTATTGACTAATTTTACCTTTTTTTTATGGATCTAATAAACAAAGTGTTTGAGGAATATTTTGAAAATTTCTTTATAGTGTTTATTAATGATATCTTGGTATACTGAAAAAAATTTAAGATAAGAAGAGTCATTTATAAATCATTCTTAAGTATCTTATAGAAAAAGAGTCATATAAAAAATTTAGAATGTGTGAATTATAGCTTTAGGAAGTTCCTTTTCTTTGATATATTGTATCTAAATATGGAATATAAATTGATCCTTCAAAGAAAATGTCAGTGAAAGAATGGACTACACCAACAAACATAAATGAGTTTCATATATTTATTGGGTTAGCTGGTTACTATTGTTGATTTATTCAAAAAAATCCTTATTAGAAAACTCATTAACAAATTTTAAACACAAATGGGTTATGTTCTTATGGATAGAGGAGTATAAAGAATTATTTTTGAAAAATTAAAGATGAGTTTGATTAATGCATTGCTAGTTAAATTATGATCAGGATGGGATGTATTTATCATATATAGTAATGTGTTAAATAAAGGACCTGGGTGTTTTCTTATTCAGAATGATAAAGTTATTTTATATGTATTAATGTAGTTAAACATATGTTAACAGAACGATCCAACCCGTGATCTTGAGTTGGTAGCCGTACTTTTTTCCTTAAACATATGGTGGAATTGTATATATAGTGAAAATATAAGATACACAAGGATCACAAGAATTTTAAATAAATATTTTAATATAAATATCTCAATATGAGGTAAAGTAGATGTCTATAGCTACTTGAATATTAATATTTCTAAATATACTACCACCCTGGGAAGGACAATAAGTTAGCTAATGTGTTGAGTAAGAAAGATCATGGAGTTTAAACTATGATGAGGATTGATAAGGATAATTTGTATAGGGACTTAGTAAAGTTAGATATGGTAATTATTAGGGAATGGGAAACGTCACGCCTTTTCCAAATGACTGTCAAACCATCCTTATTGGAAAATATAATAACATCCCATCTCAATGATAAGTGTTCCTAAAAGAAAACTAAAGCTAATAATTATGGGGATCTAGAATATTTTTTATGAAAACATTGTACTAAAATTTGGAAATAGGTTAGGTGTTCTTTCCATACCTGATTTGAAGTGAGAATTATTATAATAATGACGTAGAAAAAAAATTATATACACCATGGAACCACCAAAATATTGCAGGATTCAAAAGAACATTTTAGGGGGGATAATATAAAATAATAAATTATAGAATATGTATCAATATTCTAGGTTTTTAAAAAAGTAAATTCTAAGAGATAAAATCAAAAAGGATTCATGTAACCACTACATATTTATATGTTTTAATGTGATGATATTATTATAGAATTTTTCACTAGATTGGTAAATACTCCTAGAAAGAATGATTCCATATGGGTTATTATTGATATCCTTACCAAGTCGTCATATTTTATTTCAATTAAGAAATATCAACTTCTTAAGTTCCTTTCATGGCTATGTATTAATAAATTAGTGAGACTTCATATTAAACCTCTTTCAATTGTATCTCATCTTGATCAATGTTTTGTATTGAAATTATCAAAGAGTCTAAAAATGTCTATTGAAAATGAGCTATTTTTGAGCATCACCTATCATCCTAAAACTTTTGGGTAGTTTGAAATGACTATTCAAACATTATAAGATATGTTGAGAGGATTCTCACTTGACTTTCAAGGTATGTGGGATAATTATTTACCTCTGGTGGAATTCATATATAATAATAGCTTCCAATCAAGCATTCAACTATAGCCAAATGACATATTGTATGGTAAGAGATGTCGTGATCCAATGTTTTGCGATGCAATTTATGAAATGAATCTTGTAGTCCCATATCTCATGGAGGATACGATAATGAAAGTAAAGTCTATTCAGAATCAAATTAAAGAAGCTCAAAGTGGGAAAAATAACTATGTAGATGAATGAAAAAATGATCTATAATTTCAAGTGGGGGATCATATTTTCTATAAGTTATCATCAGGGGTATTTGTTAAAAGTTTTGGAAAAGGAAAACTAAGTCTCAAGCATATCGGGCCTTTTGAAATTTTGGAAAGATTTGGAGTTTTATCTTAATGTTTAGAAATGACAACTATCCTCTTTAAAGTTAATCATTCATTCCGTATCTCTTCATGATGGTAGTATATACGAGACCTAATGCATGTTCTCCCATATGAGGAAATAGAATAGGAACCTGGTTTAACTTAATGTGAAGATCTTGTCTAGATTATTGACATTATAGAACAATTGTTTAGGAATCAGACAATTTGGATGGTAAAGGTACTTAGGATAAATCATAAGATAAAATAAGCAACATGGGAACCTAAAGAAGTTCTGATGAATAAATAACCAAATCTATTCATTGGATGAAATGTTTTAAATTTTGGGTAAAAACATTCTGGAGGGAAGAATGTAACACCCAAGCTTCAATTATAGTAAACTTTTCTTTTTAGAGAAACAATAGCAAAATACACATTATTTTATTCAATAACGTGATTAAAAAATATATTCTAAAATATTATAAATTTTATTTTATGAAATTAAATTTATATTTTAATTCAGTATGTCAGAATTATCTTAGGGTGAATTTTTCATATTTTTCAAACATTCCTGGTTTTTTGGTGAATAGTGAAAAATAAAAATTTTATCAAAATTATCACTTATATGAAATTATAATGATATAATAATAATTTTAAAGTTCATGATACCTTTTTATAGAATAAAAATATATATAATAATAAATGTAAGTGATATAAAATATAATTTTTAATTTATAAATATATGCTTTACATTTTAGAAATACATGTGATGTTTTTATCCAAATAATAATAATTTTTCATCCTTTTCTCTTAATAATTTTTTTACATGGTTCATTTCTATTTTTATTTGGTTTTAAATAAAAATAATTATCCTTTTATTTAAAATAATTCAATTAATTCTTTTGGGATCAACAGTATAATTTATTTTTCTTTAAAATCATTTTTATGCTTAAAACAAGCATTTTTCTAAAAACATTTTTCATTGTATTTTCCACACATATATTAAAATAAATTTATATCAACTAATAGAATTTAATACTATTCAATTTATTATATATTTATAATAATTTTAATTAATATTATGTAATAATTTTAACTTAGTTTTTTGTCTTAATGAATAGTAAAAATAGTAAAAATTTGTTACTATGGTTATGGTAAAAACGGTTTTACCAGGGGTTAAACTAATAGATATGGGTATAAATTCCACTTAAACTATTCTAAACCAAAATTTTCTTATCTATTCTGACCTTAAACTTTTAAAATTAAAATATTTAACATTTTATCCACTTCCCCAAGAGAAAGGCTTTATATTATTAAATTATTTTATGTAATTCAAAGTGTTCCATTTCTCTCAATTATAAAACAGAACCACTTGTCCTATATTATTAAGACATATTGAGGTGAAAACCCCATATTAATCTCTTTTACATCCTATATTAAATGAAAACATCATTCGTGCAAATTTACGACATATCGTCTCCACATAGTGGTGTAATGTTATTTTAATAACCAATTTATTTCCATGGTGATAAATATGGAACTAATTGATATATATGATATTTATGAAATAATTATGGTTCTTAACATATAATATATAATATACATTTTTATCATTTTGGGCATTAAAAAATGATAACACCACTCGTGCATACGTGTGGACTGTCGGCTCCATGAACCGATGTCACTCATTTCTCATCTTCACCTTTCAAGGATGACTATATATATATATATATATATATATTTAATATATATTATATTTATATAATTATATAAAATATGGATATGATTGAACAATGATCATGTTACAATAACCAAAATAACTAAATTAAAACATACATGAAAGACAAATAGGTATCACTCAGAAATAATGGTTTTAATAAATAATTATTAATAAGTGGGTGTTGAAATGTTTTAAGTGGATAATATATTATATTATAAATATGAATATGGTTACATAATTTAATAATAAAAAATTTAAATTTATTATATAAAATGCTAAAATCACTTATAAAGAAAGTCATACCTGAGGTAAGAGTTTATTTCATAATCGCATTATTATTCGGGGTTATTTATTTCTAAGTTTATATTGGGGAAATTATTTGATATTTCTATATTAAACCCCATAAAATTTCTTATCCTATGTTTATTCTTGGTTTTTCCAAGTATTATTTCCATTTTTACCTTCTTTGGCACTGAAAAATACCAAAGGAATATTTTAAAGGAATACTTACTTTGTTTTTCGATTAGGCCGAAAATCTTTCTATTCCATGTCCACATTTACTTTAAAATGTTTTGAAAAATGTTTCTAACATAATAAAATGATTGATTAAATTCAATTTTTAACTATTTTTTAATTTCTATAAAATGGTTCAAAATAAATCTTCCTTTCATTTTCCAAATGAGGCACTTTTTACAGAAGGTGTGGACATAATATTTGTTTAAACTCTTACCGCATGAGTATAATTTCCTTCCATTATAGATACTCTTTTATTTGAAGATTAATTTATAATTTTCTGTAATTATTTCCATGTAAAATATTTTTCATAATATTTTTAAATTTTTTATTATTTAAATATGTGATTTCAAAATGAAAAAAGTATTTTCCTCAATAAATGTTCAAGTGAATATTTAAAATTATTTTAACCAATTTCAGCATCCTTTGATGAATCTTATGATTTTCTGAGGATATACTCTAATGATACCATCCACTATATTTATCTAGATGTATTATCATCATTTTGACATGGGAAATTATTGACATTCCATATGATATTTCCTCTAATATGGATAGTTATTCATTATTAGGGAATATTGATTATGTTTTATTGTTTATTCATGAATTAATTGGACATATTAAGTGATGGGTGAGAATATAATTACAAAGACCCTCTATAAATTACTGGGTCTTATGAAAAAAAACAGGTTGGTTATTTGTCTAAGGTATTACCCATTTATATAATATATCATAGAACACGACCTCAATGATAAGTTTAAAATATTCAGTATTATAAATTACATCATTAGGAAATCAGTTATTGATTCCCATGTGATTATTAAAATAGTTATGTTATCTATGGACAGGTTTTTAGACCATGTGATTATTTATATGGAATTATTTGATCATCATTTATTTATTCCATATTATTCATGTCTTATTTACTCTATTATGTATTCTATTTTTTATTCCCTTACTGATCATCTGATCTCACCCTTTTATTTTGTTTCCTTTACCATGATTCTAATAAGTTTACTATTATTGATATACAAGGATGTGCCATTGGTAATATTAATGTTCTCAATGAAATTACTATGTTGTATTTTATTCATTCAAATGTAATGTGAGAATTAATCATTTATCTTGTTTTCCAGTACTACCAAACTATTTGATCTCTCAATATTGAGATCACTTGTATCTAGTGCCAATGTAATAAAGTAACTATTGGATCTGGGCTACTAGGGTCGACACTATTATTAAAATGATTACCCAAAATACATTTCCAACACTATATTGCCCAAATCAACCCAATAATTATTCTTATATGCTTAGGCCTCTCCATATGCCTCTTATTAGGAAAAATCCCTAGACATGAGATAATTAAATTTCAGCTTCCCATGTGTCCAATTGATTAGAATATATATATATATATATATAGCATACTAATACGATTTATGTATTCTCTTCCTCTTACTGGTTCACATCGCCCATGTTTCCAGACAGGATACAAAAATATAAATACCATGGTCCCAATAATAAGTGTAATATATGAACATGTCCTCATTGATATTCTCATCCATACACCCTATCAATGAGCCATACATGCCATGGTTATTCTATTGGGTGTAATCGCAACTATATTCATCAATTTATAATCACCAACAAACCAGAGATAAGTACCACGAGCCTCTTACTAGATTTAATCCAAATCCATGTCCTCATTGATGATATAAAACATGTTTTCTATTATGTGTTATACCCAACCTTATCCTATACTAACTAGTTAAAAATATTCAAGATAAACTAAAAATGACCATTCATGCATAAGTCTCAAAAAAATTTCTTCTAGGTTCATTTTTCCTAGTATTCCAGTCTAAATAACATTAAACTACTCCAAATGGTTCTTTATCATATGAACCTAAACTAAAATACATAATTACTTCGGGATCATGGACATAAAATCAACCGTAAGGGTCCTGGATGCATTACCTCAAAATCACCATAACTTTGTTAATGAACATCCTTAAAAGGTACCACAATGTACATGGATGAAAAAACTTAAAAACATATCATAATTCTTGGATACATGGTCTTAAAGGTATATAATTAATCATAGACGTATGACCATAAACAGAACCACAATAGTCCTCATCACACAACCAATTAAGTTATGATGTATCCCCTTAAGTATTTTTAAACTACATGGATTATTATTCCCTACATAGGGATACTTAGGAATCCCCAATTATAGGCCCGATTTGGGTGATAAAACAAATGTCACCTCCTTGAATGGTGATAAATTCCATATTTCAAAGTTTTGGGTCTTTAAATCAATGTGTAACCAAATAAAAAGTGATAATATGGATAACAAGTGATGTATACATATTTTTAAATCAATTTATGTTACCAATCAATCATTCTCAGGAGTAAGGTAACCAACATTGTTACTAGGAAGGATTTCCTGAATATTCTTAAATATATAAGAAATTATCATATTAATTAATAAAAAACTCATGGGATGTGTAAATATCCCAACCTAAGTATCCCAAAGTCAGTGGTTACTTTATTAAATTATAACTATATATAAGGTATGACGTCCCAAAGGACCAAATAGTTTATTAGTTTTAGTAAACTAGATACATAATTCAATTTTTAATACATTTTAAAACATAAAATAAAAAAATTATTTTCTTTGATAATGCCATTTCCCCCTTATTGTATCCCTGTACATCAATCATAAAATAATTCCTAGTATCTTGGGGGAAAATAAAACATAAGATATGGGTGAGATCAGATGCTTAGTAAGGGTAAGAATGTAGTGAAATCTATGATGAATAATTAATAATAATCAATATAAAAAGGTAAATAACTAAAACAAATTCTATTTAATCAATAAACCGGCCATAATATGGTAGAAATAAATGATGATTAAATAATTCCATATAAATAATCACATAAGATTTAAAATTATACATCGATATTCTCACTAATCAAATAAATGCATTGAAATAAATAACTGATCTCATAATGAGAGAATGAATAATTTTGGACATATAAAAATATCAATAAATTTCACAAGAAAGATTAAATTTTTTGGTAGAATCCCATATAATTTGGAAAACTGGTTTCTCTCATGAGACTTGTCGATGCATCGAGGGGATATCAATAATCAGGTACCTCTATTCTGTTACTATGTCCAATTAAATTATGATTTTAATTGTTTGAAACATATTCAATATAAACATTCATATTGAAAAACTAATATATGAAATGTTAATACTTATATCAATCAAATGAACATAATCACAAACCATCTAGAATAATATGATGAATGGAAATGAAATTGTATAGCCTCAGTAAAACTGATCATAAACCATACAAATAAAGAATAATAATGATATCAATATAACCTATCCCTAGTGTATCACAAGTACAATAAATGTTTTATGTCCTTCATGAATAAAAATACCATAGAAATTTCATTAATTTTTTTTTGAGGAAAATACCCTTTTCACTTTGAAAATCACATCTTAAAAAAAATTCACAAACCATTTTGAAACCAATTTTCTTTTAAAATAATATTTGAAACATTGAGTGGTCATGATAGTATAAAATTCCATTCATGTCATACATATTAAATCAAAGATTTCTTTCACATTTTTGGTGCACAAGAGCTTCAGCCCTGATGGTGAGAACTCGAAAAGTGCATCCAAGAGACCCGATATCAAATCCATGTGGGGACATATTTTTGGTATGGTAGTAGTATTGTAGCAGGTACTATAGTAGGTAATGTATTAGGTACTATAGCAGGTACTGTAGCAGGTATTGTTCGGTACTATAGCAGCCAGAACTATTCACCTGTTTAGGCTTTCGGGCCACCGGTTTGATCCTTGGGACCTTCAAGGCCTTCAGGCCAGCCAAGGCCTTTGGGCCAGTAAATCTTTTGAGCTACCTCGAGGCCTTTAGGCCACCTTAAGGCCTTCAGGCCACCTCAAGACCTTCGGATACATGAATTTTTTCTTAATGGACCAGGAAAACACAACATGAATTAGGCTCCAAATGAGAATTCAGTGAAGGCGCATTTACTAAAGTAGAAGCTACTGGATTTGGAAGAATGAGATGGTATGACACATTACATTAGGACCATCATGTTCTTGCATGGTAATCCCTTCTGAAAAACCATGAAAATGTGGAGCACTAACATCATGATGTAGATGCTATGGAGGGGCAGTTCAAAGTTGATATAGTCTAGATGAATTCCTCTATTACCTTCAGTTCATGTAATTTTATGAAGCCTATGGTCCATTTAAGGTCTCCCATTAATCTTTTAAAATGTGTATTATCAAAAATGAATAAAAAGAAGGCCTTCATGCCATTTGGGTGTGGTTCTTTCACATTTTCGGTAAAACCCAAACGGGCCTCATTTAGAAAATGACATGAATATTACTTTCAGAAAAAATTCTAAAAGTCAGAATAGATAAAAAATTATTTAAATAATTATTTGGAAAAGGTTGAAAATAATTTATGAAAACAATTTTAGAGAACATGGTTCTGAAATAAAAATAATTTTTGACTATAGAGAGAAATTAAGTCATATTTTCTTATAAACATTATCTCAATCATTTTAAGAACCAAAGATTGGGAAAATTGTACTATTACATGAAAATTTCATGAATAAAAAAATTGTATAAAAGTATATTATTTTCTATATATTAATTCCAAATAATCCTCTAAAGAAATATGTAAACAAAAACAATCTCGAATAATGATGAGTTTTGTGAAATATACCCTTACCGCTTTGATAACTTTTCAATCATAATCACCATAAAATAAATATCTTAAAAATAAAATTTAAATTCCATGAATATAAATTAATTCATTAAAAAACATACAAAAATGTTTTTTATATACACTATACAAAAGAAATAAGTGGTGAATATGGCATATGTCTTGTGAAATTAAAAGTGACACAAGAAAAACATACAACTTGTTTGATTTCCTTCTTATGTGTCCAAAACTCTTGTATAATAAATAAAGGTGTATTATTAAAATAATATATAACCATAATCATATATATCATACCATTTATTATTTAATTATATTGTTTTATAAAACTTTTATCAATAATTCATTGTTAAAATAGCAGTTTCGGGTGATAATTGCTTCATTTTTCACATACGTCTTAGTTTGATGTTTTTGGTCCTTTGAATTTGATCATGGTTAAATAGTATACATAATTTTAACCATGATATAAATATAATATATATTGATTATATATTTATTTATACCAATCAATAAATTTTATATATATATAATGGATTATTCCGTTCATTGAGATGATAGGTTGTACGTACACATGAACTTTGTTTCCATTTTTCTCGACGGGTGGAGAAAAATATAAATAAATATTAATTAAACTTTCAATAATAATTATTATTTTATATATAAAAATTATATTAATTAAATCTATCCTTATTACCATCCATGTGAAAATAAAATGACACCTGTTTCACATCGCTGTGTGGAGGAGGAAGTCCACACTACGCATGAGTGACATAATGTTTTTGCAATGGGTTGAAAGGTAAGAATTTATTTGTGATATTATATTTAAATAAGTGTTTTTACATCATAAATATAACATATAATCATTTTCTTTTATCCTTACAACCTTCCATGTAAATTGTAAATGAGAAAATAATCACAGCACTTCGTGAGCTGGAAGTTCGCTATACAAACAAGCGATGTAATCATATCCCCCAAAGAATAGAAATTAAGATGGTAAATGTGATATAATAATTCTATAATTAGGAAGAGGTAATCTCTTCTACCAATTATTTCATGTTTCTTTCTTCTTCTACTTCTTATTATTTAGTTGTTTCAGTATAAAGTAATAAGATAAGTGTCACTAATATACTTATATGTTATTATAAATTTGAAACTACCCTATTTCACATTAGATCCATCATACGAAAAATGAAATCACCGCGCGTACGTACTTGAGGCTTACCGTCTCCACGCCATGGTGTAATCTGTTTTTCCACCACCACCATATGTGGATGTGTATAATGGTGGAAATAATACCTATATATTATTATTATAATATCATACTAATTCTGAGATTTTATATCATCCACTCCAATTTCATTCAATAATTACAAGAATGATATCATCACTCGTGCGTACGTACAGATTACCATCTCCACGACGCGATGAGATTCATTCTCCTTGTTAACCATTCAAGAAAGATTAAATAGTATATATTATAAATAATCATGAAATATATGGAATAATAATTATACTATATTTATGTATATGATATTTACTTACTTACATTCAATTTAATAAGGAAATGAATACAACCTTCATGCGTACGTACGACCTACCGTCTCCATGAACAGTGTATTTCATTCCATTTATTGATCTGTTATATATATTTATATTCTGAATATATATTAGATATAAATCACATTTTACATTATGGAAGTATGTAATCATGATCTAAGTAATTATATTAATAATTACAAGTAAAAATATGTATGATAAATGAATCGATTTTACCAAAAGCACTGCTTTAACGTGGAATTGACAAATGAACGGGTTATATAAAGTCGTATGTGATTTATATATGATATCATAAATATTTTTATGGTTATTTTACAATTTAATAATATGTTCAAACCCACTATACAGGAGTCTCAGACACATACAAAATAAATTGCTTATAAGGTAAGGGATAATCTCGCAATCCCATTTTTATCCGAGATTGTTTATACTTCAGTATTTACTAGGGCATATTTATCATCCAAATCCATGTTTCTTCAATATGTAATAATATTTCTATTGACCTACAATTGTTTAAATCCAATTTTACCAAGTGGTTAATTTTTATTAAATGTTATGAAATAAATCTTTTGTCGTTTTCACTACAAGATACTTTTTGACTTTTTCGGCCATAGTATGAGAAGAATGTTTTTTTAACTTATATGAATTTAACAGATTTTTTTCTTTCAGAGATCATTATTTCCTTGAAAATTCTTTTACAAGTTTTTGAGTTTATTTTTAGTTAACTTCTTTTATTTTGAAATTTCATAACACATTGAGAACAGAACGTGTTTTTTAAGAAGAAAGGATATTTTCCTCAAGAACTAAGTTTTAGTTCTCTATCAAAATTATTTCCATATAATATGATATTGGGTTATATTTATATCCCTATTATTACATTAATTTGATTATGTTACGATGGAATTATTTTTATAAATTCCTTTTATCTTATATGAATTATGTTGTGATGGAATGATGTTTAAGAATCCCATTCTATTACATGGGTTATGCTATGATGTATGATTTATGATTTTGTGGAACACATAAGAATGGATTAATTATGAGATGGGTGGGACCTATATCTCCCTCTAATTCATTGGGTAAAGATTTATATCTCATGGGATAGATATGGATGGAACAGAAAGTAAATCTGGTTCAATAATATAGGGTTGGAATGATAAGTAAACACAGTTCAGTTATAGACTTTGTCCACTATGATGGTCTTGGCAGCAATGCCTTGGATACTATGGAAATCATAACACGTACTTAATGGTTTTCCACAATTACATGTTTCATTCCCATGCTATTTTATCATGATTAATTTTACTTTATGATCTATGCCTTATGTACAGTTAAGATATATGTCATGTTCATGTTTTTATGTTCAAATGGTTATGAATTGTGTTATGTTGTCCATGTTTACCCTTACTGAGCATTTGAGCTCACCGTTTTTATGTTTTCTTTTCCCCATGATATAAAGAAAGATTTTAGGTAAAAAAACAAAAGGGGAAGATCTTTATGGGAGATGTTGAGGATCTTTCACCATGATTAGAAGATTATGTTATGAGTTTCCAAAGAAACTAAACTAATACGGTCATTGGGCGTCTGTTTGTGTCATGTATTAAGTTTTCCAAATAAGTATTATAATTTCCATATATGTCAATATTGGGTCTCTATATTTGGTATGAGAGAGAATGTTTAGTTAAAATTTGGAAACCAGGATGTGAATGATTTTGTGAGATCCCTAGAGATATTTCTAAGTTATGTATAGGGATGTCCCTAAGGTTAAGTATAAGTATAGGTTATAGTCCTAGAATTACGGTAAAAATATTAGAATTAAACCGAATATGGTAGATATTGAAGGTACTCCCTCTCTATTATGTTGTTTTTCGAGCATGATCTTTTCCTCTCACACTATTCTTTATGGGTTTTAGAAAATGGATGGAAACAAGAAGATTCATGTTAATGGAGAATATGATGGATAATGGAATGATATTCTTCATGAGAAACCAAATAAAATGGGATTTGGAAGGAGAAACATCGTTATTATGCCTAATCAGCAAT
Organism: Viscum album; assembly: GCA_963277665.1. Classification (NCBI taxonomy): domain Eukaryota; kingdom Viridiplantae; phylum Streptophyta; class Magnoliopsida; order Santalales; family Viscaceae; genus Viscum; species Viscum album. The sequence goes on from OY728133.1 coordinate 500,132,825, forward strand.
CTCATAACATGATCAATCATCTAAACATTGGTAAGTTTCCTGAATCGGCTAATAAAAGAAAGAAGGAGTTTCATGATGATCATAGTGGAAAGAAAGATCAATTTCTCTCGTGTAAATCATGTGGGAAGAGGTATCAATGGGAATGTTTCAAAGGAACTATAAGATTCTTTGGGTGTGGAAAATAAGGACACAAATCCAGTAATTGCAAAGGAAAAGGTTCAGTTAACACAATGGACATTGATAATGGGATTTCTAAGACATCAACAACAGTTAGATGTTTTAAATGTGGAATTTATGGGAATTATGCAAAGCAATGCCCTAAGGGATAGTCTCATGAAGAAAATAATCATGGTCGTATGGGTAAAATTTATGTTGATGATGATGAAGAGATTACAAATGATATATGAGATGAAAGAAGTGTTGAGGAATAAAATGATGAAACTCAATCAATTGTTTATGATGATAGTGGAATGATTGCATGTTCATCAAGAATAATGTATTGTATTATAGAATAAAGAAAAATCTAAGGATTGTTACACTATTATTTTTCCTTGATAATTTTAAATTATATGATGAATGGTACCGGTAACCATGAAAACTGATTGAAATATTTTTGGAAAGCAGATGATATGCCCAAAATTAAGTGATTAGGAGAAAATAATATATTTGATAGTATTAATGAGCTCATGAATGATATAAGGACAAATTGATATCATGTTTTGGGTATATAGAAGTTTTGGGATTTTGGTATGTGGAAAGAGATATCTTTTGACAGCCGTCATGTTTTCACTATGGTTCGATGGTAAAATAGAATACATGATTAAGGTATTAACATAGTTGGAATTTGACCAAAAATATATATCTTATGATATATGTGGGATAAATTCTTGTATTCATATTGTTGGTAGATGTCATTTCTAGTAATCATTTTCTTTATACTATGAGACTGGACAAAAGTATATTCGATAAGCTTAAAGGTTGGAATGGATTATGTTGGACATCAAATAGTATTTTTTAAGGATAATTTTTTTTATAGAATGTTATAATAGTATAGTTTTAGAAAAAGAACAACCTGGAGCATGGGAAATAACCCGTCACGTTGGACAAGGTTGCGGGAATCGAACCAATAACCGAAGTGTGACATGAATGTATCTCCTACCACCAGCCTATAGGATGTCCCTGGTTTGTAGAAATTAATTTTATTTTTTTAAGATTTATGATATATGATGTATAAGTCCATTTTTGGAATCATATACGGTTAATCTCACCATATAAAGACTTATGTATATTTAATAATTTTTTCTAAACTTTTTGTGATAAAGATAGATGGAATGACTTATAATTTTATCGCGTGATCTTCTAACACTTCAAGAATAAAAAATTCTACTTAATTTCTTTAAATAAGAGATGAAGTGGAAATTGTTCATAGAATGACCAATGATGATATTACTCTAAAATCAAGTATGTAATTCTCCTTATGAAAAAATTCATCAACTTTAGGGAAATGATCTTGAAAACCAAAAATGTTGTCCTATTAACCTCATATTAGATGAATCATATGGTACCTTAGATCATCACAAATTTATGGATTTGTGATTTTTGGCTTTTCGTAGCCATGTTCTCCACCACTCTTCATCAGAACATGATGTTTTGATTTCTCTTCCAAATCCATATTTTCACCTAAATTCTCTTATGTGGAAACCCAGTGCAATGTTACTTTTGATGACCCTTATGTTTCTAAATTTCCTTTTTAAAATTAAGTTTTATTATTCTTTTTTATGATGTGGGTTTCCATGAATGAAACATTCAAGTTGTAAATGATTTATAACCCCGATGAATTTCTAGGGTGAAAGTCATTTTAAGGGGGTAGAATGTAACACCCCGAGATTTTATGAGAATTATTCTTTTTAATTTATTTGATGTCTTGTGTTATACTCTACACCAAGAATAGCTTGAGCTATACGCAACACCGTATTAGCTAGTAGTATATGAAAAATCTATTCTTGGCTTTTGTTGCACGCAAGAGTGGCTTTCCTCAATAGCGTGCGTTGTATGAAATATCGAGTTTCACTAAACAACGATATATTGTTATAATATTATTAAGAACTAGCTGTTATAAATAGTATTAACCACATTCTTAGTTTTATAACATTATAATTCATTTTACACATATTCTAGAACATGGTATGAGAACAAAATAATTTTATCGAGTAAAATAAGTATTTTTAAAAAAATGAAGTTTTGCCACCTTTTGATGGCGCACCCCCTGTAAATCTAGTTTTTGACACGTCTATGAGTTCAATTTGACAAAATAAACTTATTAATTTCAATAAGTATATAAAAATTTACTAAGGATAATTTTTTAAATATTTTTCTGTTATGTTTCATATTTTGATGATTATTAAAAATACGGTAAAATTTAATTAATAAAAACTTTTTTCATCAAGATAATTTATATATTTAAATTATAATATTGAATGGTTTTGAAGTATAAATTGAATATATTTTTACCATTTTATATAATTTATCTCATTATCATTAATTTTACATTGAATTCATAGGTAAAAACATTTCAATCTTTTGCAATGTTTTAACTTTTAAAACTCATTTTATCAACTGCGAGATTGATTTTAAAATAAATACTGCAACTTATGAATTTGAATTGGGAACAATTGATTCTGTATTTGGAATTTTTAGGTCCAAATTATGTTAATAGGCTACTTTTTATTTTTATCCATTATGAATAGTATCTATGATAAATTTTATTTACAATAGTTTAAGGTAAATCAGGTAATTAAGGGTAAAAATAATATTATAAAATTACCCTACAACTTGTATTAATATAATTCGATGATTATATTTCGTCCTAAAATATACTTGTGTCAAAATGGTATCTTTTGGAACACACTTGGATGTGATTAAGTCCTTTAATTTATTTTATTTAAATAAAGTGAAATATGTCTCACACAAACTTTATTAATTAAATTATTTTCAATATAATATTATACATTATATAAATTATATTATAAATAATCATTTCAAAGATAATTTTTTTTTATCATGGTAATTTATTTGTAATTTTTTAGAAATATATAATTACCTTAATAGCTTATACATTAATAATGCAGAAATTATTTATTTAGTGAAAAATCATTAATATAGTTTTCATGAAAAAAAATACCCATCAAAAGGACAAGAAACTTGAAAAAACCTTATTGGTCGAGTATATCTATACCCTAATCATCCAAGGGTCAAATATTGGACCATTTAGGTCTTTATAAATTAGATTATGACATTTATATTTTTTTATTTTAAATTATGTCAAAGTTGTCACCTTCACAATTTAGTAAACATGTTATTTTAAAATTTGGGTGTTTTAGAAGATAAATGTGACTAAAAGTATTATTATGAATGATATTATATTTATATTCATCATAATATTTTATTTTTAATTTTTATTCAAAAAATATGTATATTAAATAATTATACAAAATTGTTGTATTAATTATTTTATTAAGAAAAATATAAAATAAATTGTTTTAAAAATATTAAAATAAATAATATATGAACTAATTAATGTGATCCATGAATTTTATAGATAAATATTAAATTTTAGTATTATATTAAATATTATGGTTTGAACATATATTATGTGTGGTTTTTATTTAAATTCAAATAAATGAATACTGTAAAAATTGACTCTATTTAGATTTTATAAAAATAATATATTATTAAATTGTTTAAAAATCAAAAAAATATTTAAAAATTGTAGATTTAAATTCATATGGTGTAAAATTTAATAAAGTATCCAATTATGGACAATTTACCACACATAAGTAAGTATTTATAGAAATTTAAAATTTAGAATATTATTACCACACATAAGATTAAATAGATTAAATAAGGATCAATCAAATTGATAATGTTTAAAATTATTTCTCTAACATGTCTAAATATTATTGGTTGATAATATTACAACCCTATATCAGCTCATCTTCGAATGTCTGTCATTTTGGAGGTTTTTATGTGTGTTTTGACTTTATTATAAATTAATATTTTGGAAGCTTCCAAAAGTGCCCCTCTCCTCTCGTATAAAAGGGAACCTCCTACATCTTCTATTAACTCCATTTTAAGCCTTCTTTCTCATCCAAAACCTTCCAATTCCTCTTCTAAACCTGTTTAGTTATATTATAAAGGTTTTTGTCTTCTCAAAATACCAACTCTAGTACCCTAAGAGGATGTTTAAAATAGGCACGTCAAGGAAGAGGTAACCTCTTCTACCAATTCTTTAAAGTTTCTTTCTTCTTATACTTCCTATTCTTTAGTTGTTTCATTATAAAGTAATAAAATATGTACAAATAATATAATTATATGTTATTATAAATATTATACAACTATATTTCATGTTATATCTATCCTACGGAAAATGAAATCACCACGCGTGCGTACATACGGCTTACCGTCTCCACACCGTGGTGTAATCTATTATTCCACCACCACCATACTTGGATGGGTTTATTGATGGAAATAATAACTATATATGATTATTATAACAACATATTTATTTGGATATATTTTATCATCCACTCCAATTCCATTCAATAATTACAGAAATGATATCATCGCTCGTGCATATGTACGGATTACTGTCTCCATGACGCAATGAGATTCATTCTCCATGTTAACCATTACATAATGATTAAAAATTATATATAATAAATAATCATGAAATATATGGCATAATAATGATAATGGATTTATGTATATTTTATTTACTTTCTTTCATTCAATTTAATAAGTAAAAGAAAACAGTGTTCATGCGTACGTACGACCTACCGTCTCCATGAACGGTGTATTTCATTCCATTTATTGATATATTATATATATATATTTATATTTATATTCTGAATATATATTATATATAAATCATTTTTTTACATTCTGGAAGTAATTAATCATGATCTAAGTAATCATATGAATAATTACAAGTCAAAACACGTTTGATAAGAGAAATGATTTTACCCAAAACACTACTTTAACATGGAAGTGACAAATTAACGTGTAATATAAAGGCGTAAGTGAATCATATATGATATCATAAATATCAATATGGTTATTTTACATGTTAATATTATGTTCAAACCCGCTCTATAGGAGTCTCGAACACATACGGAATAAATTGGACATAAGGTAAAGGAAAATCTCACAATCTCATTTTTATCTGAGATTGATTATAATTCAGTATTTACTGGGGCATATTTGTCATCAACATCTGTGTTTACTCAATATGTTATATTATTAATATCCTCCTACAATTTTTTAAATCCAATTTTACCAATTGGTTAATTTTTAGTAAAATATATGAAAGGAATCTTTTGTTGTTTTCAGTACGAGATAATTTTTTACTTTTCCAACCATAGTATGAGAAGAATGTTTTTTACCTTATACGGCATGAACCGATTTTTTTTTGATTTCAGAGAACATTATTTCCATGAATCTTCCTTTATAAGTTTTTGAGTTTATTTTCAATTAACATATTTAATTTTAAAATTACATAACATGTTGAGAACCGAAAAGTTTTTTGAAGAGGAAAGGATATTTTCTTCAAGAACTAATTTCAAATGTTTTATCAAAATTATTTCCATCTAAGATTATATAGGGATATGTTTCTATCCCTATTATTACATTGATTTGATTATTTTATGATGGAATTAGTTTTATGAAGTCCTTTTAACTTATATGGACTATGTTATCATGGCATGATGTTTAAGAATCACATTCTATTACATGGGTTATGCTATGATGTATGATTTATGATTTTGTGGAACACATAATAATGGTTTCATTATAAGATGGGTGGGACCTATATCACCCTCCAATGGATTGGGTAAATATTTATATCTCATGAGATAGACATGGTTGGAACGAAAAGTAAATTTGGTTTAGTAATACAGTGCTGGAACGACAAGTAAACTCGGTTCAGTAATGGAATTTGTCCGCAATGATTGTCTTAGCAGCAATTCCTTGGCTACTACGGAAATCATAACATGTTCTTAATGGTTTTCCACAATTACATGTTTTATTCCCACGATATTTTATCATTTTTAATGTTCCTTTATGATCTATTCCTAATGTACAACTAAGATTTGTGTCATGTTAATATTTTTACGATCAAATGATTATAGATTGTGTTATGTTCCTTATGTTTACCCTTACTAAGCATTTGAGCTCACCTTTTTTATGTTTTCTTTTCCCCAGGATATAAAGAAATGTTTTAGGTAAGAAAACCAAAGGGGAAGATATTTATGGGAGATGTTGAAGAGCTTTCAGCATGATTAGAAGATTATGTTTCGAGTTTCCAAAGACTCTAAACTAATATGGTCATTGGTCATCTGTTTGTGTCATGTATTATGTTTTCCACAAAAGTTATGTAATTTCCATGTACATCAAGCTTGGGCCTCTACAAGGTATTAGTAAATTATATAAGTACATATGATCATCCGTGAAGATAGATCATATTATTCTATCAAGATGCACTAATACTGACCATATGGGGTTTGAACCACACAGGATCGATAGGTACTAACCCCTGCAATGAAACGCAAAAGATCTGACCCGCACAGAGTCAACAGGTAATTTTCTCAGCAATGACCCACACAAGATCTGACACACACATGATCAGTATGCACTGACCCTCACAAGATCGTTGAGTGCTGACCCACATAGGACCTTACTCACACATGATTGGTATGTCTCTGATCCATGATGGGCCACTCTAATGCCAGTCCTCATCAGGTCATGAGGTGTTGATCCACACACGGTCCCTAGGTGCTGATCCTCACTGGATCTCTCGGTGTTGAGCCACAAAGGATCACTAGGTGTTGACCCACACATGATCGCTCAGTACTAACCACTGTATGATCTGTCTCCAACCTCCGCCTCACTACCAGCCATTGGATTCCAACATATAGCATTCTTGATACTTGAAGAAACCAATTATCAAGCCATCATTCATATTTCAACTGGAACGAAGTCCCATGAAGTAGATATCCCAGGATCTGTCATGTCATAAGGGTTCCATTGCAACAGACGACGTGTCAACCAGATGCCTAAGTTATTGGCATTTTTGTGCCGAGGGCCTGGTTGGATTTCATGTTGATCAAACCCTAACAATCTCCAAATTTGTCCAAAACTCTTGTGGGGTATTTCTAAAGAACATCCTTGTCGATAGTGTCTTTATGCCACATATGACATGCCAATCGGATGCCCGGTATGTTAGTAACATCCCATTTCGTGAAAAGGAAGTGATCACACCTCGGTCCGGTCCGGCTCGGTCGAGCCGGCCAGAATATGCCAAAGGGACCACTTCCCAAAAGGGCTCCCAACGAAACTGACGACGTGTCGAACGGACACCAAGATCATCAGTTACGGGCGTTTCTTTATTCGGGGACCGGTTGGCTCTGGGCTCGGTCAGACTCTGTTAGACTGGCCCGACGCAAAGGGTCCTGAGGTCTACCTAACCTTGCCTGTGTCTAGCCTATTAAGGGTCAGTATAGTTCAATGGGTCTGGACCTTTGTGGTCAGCCCAGTTCGGTTCGCGAGCTTGGACCGCGGTTGTCCCGGCCCATCGGATGGGCCTCGGCCCCCCCGCGCTTGCCCGATGGGTGGGCCTGAGTCCACCTAGGTCTTCCAGGAGGCAGAACATTTTTATCCACTTTCTCGATGATTGCATGGATGTTTCGACCAGCCGGTGGGGTGCTGCCACACCGCATTAAACGATTGGCCGTTTGGCGACCTCATTCCGCCACCCCGGGGCAGCGCGGGGCCGCACCGCTCCTTCCTGCTACGGCCTGCTAGCCGTGGCTGCTCCTCACCACCCCATTTCATTAATAGTCCGATGGTCGCGGATGCTTTTCCCTAACATCGGCACCTGTGGGCATCGCCCTTGTCCCGTGTTGCCGTCTCGGGTGGGCCTCATATAGCCTTCGCGGCAGGTCGTCGCGTGCCGCCTTCCACTGCCTGCCGCCAGTTGCCTCTGGTCTTCTCTGATCACAGCTGGCTACTGCTAACATGGCGCACCAGAAGTTTCTTCCGAGGGTCACTGGACGTGCTCCAGTGTCAGTTCATGGTGTCGTCTGCACCTACGGATATCCCGGGGTGCGGTCATCAAAATGTGACCCATTAATTCGTATTGCCGTCAACTTGAGGAAATAGTCCCTAAAGAACGAAAAATGAGAAAAGAGGTGGAGGGTCTGGGCCTTTTTCGTTTGGATCGTGCCCTACTTGTTAATGTGATAGAAAGAGGGAGAAAATTTAATTCACCAACCACAATATCAAAATAAACCCCCTACCAGGAAGAGACGTTCAGTGACGACAATCGATAGAACCCGGTTCGTCATTGTCGTCGGTTCTTGATTTGGTGGCACTGATCATTGTTCACTGAAACTGGTCTCATCCACCAAGTGTTTGGGTCATGGTACTTTTCCAGAGCTTCGTCGCTTTGTAAAGTAGTTCCAACACCCCTCCCTGGGCTCCATATAAATAGGATAGGAGAAGGGTGAGTAACAAACGTGGCATTAATGAGGTTCATTTAATTAATGAACCTTCCTAATTTCAAACGCGCAGTTACAAAAATAAAGAGGAGTCAAACCATTAAATGGATGGACATGTAATTGGTCCCTCCACCCTCTCTTGTCCGTTGGAGGATTGAAAAAGAAAATTAAAATAACAAAGTTATTTTATTATTCTCTTAGAAGTCCAAATACTTTCTTTTTCTCCCGAACTTCTATTGTCGAATTGGAGTATCCCTTAAAAGAATATCGGCGTTGTAGATTGAATGGTTCTCTCAGATTTTCGATCCGATCAACGAGTCAAAATATAGAAAATGCCTCTCACACATTTAATGAATGTACCCAAAAAAACTAAAAAATTTATTAACAGTCACCCTCGACCCACGCTGGTCGAGGTTAGGCTCTGCCTAAGGGTAAGACGTCCAATATAACTCAATGGTACTCTCAAATTTTTAATTTTAGTTACCATTTAGAAGTTATAGATTTTAACAATAAAATATTTTTTACTTAATGATTTTATTTATAGCCAAAAACTAACTTTCATAGTTGGCCTGCGTCGGCCAATGTTAGTTTCTGCCTAAAGAAAGAATACCCTTACGAGCTCGGTGGTGGTCTCAAATTTTTAATCTGAGTCACTATTCATGAGTTATAAGCATTAGAAAAAATAAAATAACTTTATTTAATTATTTTATTTATGGTTTTTCCATTTTCAGGTTTTCTCACTTGAGGCCTTTGCCGACTAAACTGAAGTCACACATAGGTTAAACCTGCTATCCTAAACGTAACGATGCCCTCAGATTTATAATTTGGGAACCCATTTAAGAGTAATTCAACTTTTTCAATAAAACCATTAATGCATGCTATTTTAATCTTAACATTTTTCGATGGAAAATTTTGTGCACTCCTGACCTCAGAATCACGCGCTGTCAAATTTTTTGGTCTCTAAATAACTTCATATAAACATAAAAAATATATGGAAATTCAGGGACACTACATAGACCTCAATCCTAGAATCCCTCACCAGAACGAAGCTCCCTTAGGTCCGATTCAACCCTTATAGCCAGTTGATCTCCAAGGTCTTTCCTGGACAGACACCCCCAAGAAGTTTTCCCTTAACTCTCCCGTGATCCCTAGACCGACGCCCCACTATACCCGAAGCTAATTTTCTCAATCTTCTATTATTTTAAACATTTATTATTACTAATTTAATTTAATTTCTTCTATAAAATTGAATTTAAATTTTTGTTAAAAGATTTCTAAATAAATTTATACATATATTGTACATTTTTAAAGTAAGTTTTTCTTAAAATAAATAAATTATTTATTTATTTCTTTTAATAATTATTTATCTAATTAATTCTATCATTTATCCAAAATTTAATTCTCATAATTCAAAAAACAATTAAAAAATTATTCTTTTAATATATAATATAAAATTTGTATAATTTAAAATAATTCAAATACAATTAAAAAACCCCAATTTAAAATATTATTATTATAAATAAATTTTATTATTTATGAAAGTAATGATTTAGTCATAATTCATAACAAATAATTATAATTTTATATACATATATAATTATAAATATGAAATGACTTTTAAATATATTTTTTATTCAACATAGCAAATTAACTGTATTAAATTTAATTGAATTTTAATTTGAAAACTATTAATTATATGTTTTATAATTAACGTATAATCAAATTAATTAAAAAACATAATTTCAATTATTATTTTTAAAGAAAATATTTTCAAAAATATTGTTTAAATTATAAAAAATACACTTAATAAAATATCTTTATAATAAAACCAACATTATAATTTCTAGGGGTGTTACATAATGTGTTTTCTCACTTGAAAAATAAAATAATTCTTTGTGAAGAATGGTAAAGGAGTCAAGAAGCAGTTGAGGAAGAAGAATAGAAGATAAATAAGGCAAGTTAATTCAAGTATGAATAATAATATTTTATAAGTAGAATGTTAGTAGTGAAAATATAATAGATGTATTAGGATATATTTTACAAAATTAAAGCATTAAAATGAATACATAGAGAACAAGAAAAAGGTGAGATGAGAAATTTTGGGTGGATGGACTTATACTAATGATTATCACTAGAGAAGTGAGTGAGGAAGTGAAGCGGAGACTGAAAAACTTTCCTTAATGGATATATATTTGGAGGTAGTGGTTTCACCTTTTAGAAAGTTATTAAAGCCTAATAAAATTTACTATATTGTTGTTACTAAAAATGAAAATTATTATGATCTTTTTTATAGTTTTGATTATAGTTTATAATCCAAAAATTATGATATTAAATAGTTCTATGAATAGAATAAGATTTTTTAGAAAAATGGTTTCATCCATGTTGAGTTATATAAATATTTACAAGGTCAAAATAATAAACTATTTAATGAAAATAAGACACATAAAGAATAAAATGAAAATTTAAAAGTTTCCATCTCTTACAATGATTATGATAAATAGGTTATTTATTCTAAAATAATAAAATTAAAATTTGAGAATGATAGGATTAATTTTTTTTGTAATAATAATGTAAGTGATTAAAGAAGATTCAACTTAACTTTTCCTAACATGACTAAAGTTGAGAATGAATTTAATAAACTCAATCTATAGACTTAAATAATAATAAATACATATTTTTTGTTTGAATGTGAAAGTATGTGATATTTTAGATGTTATTCGAAAATAAAATGAGAAATTAAAAACAAAAATAGATAGTTTGATAAATGAAATATCTACTTTTGGTGAAGGAAAAAAAGAATGTGAAATAATGATGACTATGATTTATCCTAATAAAAACGTAAATAGTTTTTGTTTATAACAATCAACTACCAAAAATGAAAATAACATTTTTTGAAAAACATTTAAATGGATGTATCTCAAATGTAACATGTTTTAAGTGTATAATGTGTGAGAATTATTAATGTTAATTTTCATTAAGATTTAAATAATTGTTCATTCATACTAAAAGTTTTATGTCTAAAAATTTATATTATGCAATAAAAAAAATAGATGTTTTTAGTCCACTTGGGTGGCTAGTATTCCTATTAAAAATCTAGTTGGACCTAAAATAGAATGGGTTCCAAAAAATTCTTTAAATTATTTGATTTTAGGTGATCTACTGAAAGTATCTAAAATATTAATGCTATATGGATAATTGAAACTCTAGACACACGAATAGTGATATTTTTTCCTAAATACCATTGAATTCATGAGATTAAGGATCTCCACATTCAAATTAAACTAAGAAGGCCAAATTATACGTTGAACCATTACTTTTACACATATAATTATAATATTTTTAACATCAAAATCCATTAATTACAACATGAAGATCGTGAGGCCTTGTTTATTTGGATGACTAGGTTAAAAATACATAAAAATGAAACTAAAATAAAACTTATTTATTTTATTCTTTGTAATGAGATCCTAAATATTTTATATCTCCTAAAACTAGTTATGATAACCTGGGGAATACATAGACAAAATGAATGAGCTAAAAATAACAGTAAGGGAATAAACATGATAAGGAAATATAACCTGTGAGTCAAAGGTATAACATGATATCATAAAATAAAAGGCACATAAATAACCACATAGGATCATATAATAAGTATCATGGTATCATAAGATCATGGAAACATAGGAATTGTAGAAGTAACATATCAAATGACATAAAAACATGTCCCGGATAACTTTCTAGATTATATCACATGGTAGAAAAAGTCTCATAGGGGATTTGTTTTACTACCTAATCCCATAAATGATTCCTCATAATACTAAAACATTAAACAATTAATTGGAGAAATATCTCGGTTCACCAATCAAACATTTGATGATAATTCTTACCCAAAATATAAATAAATCATAAGGTATAAACAAAATAATTACCCGTGGAATGAAAATGGGTTTCATAATATTATCTCATATCATAATCAAATAAAATTTCATAATGAAAGAATTTGATAGATGAGCATAAGTCATGTATTACCATATTAAATTAAGTGATAATAATCTAGTTATATATAGGATAGACATATATACATAATTAAAAATCAATACATAACATCAAGGGTTTCCATTGTTAAAGAAAGTATATTTAAATGATTACATGCAATATTTCTTGAGTAAAATACCCTTTTCACGTTGAGATCAATTCATAAAAATATTAAAATTCACAAAATTTTATAGAACAAATTTTATTTAAAAGGAACTATGGAATCATGTAAAGGAATATTGAAATAATTTATTGGTCATGATGATGGGTAATTCTATACATGACCTATAACAAAATTACATTCACACTGTTGTAAAAAGGTTAAAAAGTATGATGTTTGGAAAACAACAAGAATATTCCTTTCAAACCATTTTATAAAAAGTAAAAAATGGGTAAAAATTTCATTATTAAATCATCTCGATAATGTTAAAAAAATTCTTGAAAATATTTTTATAAAACATGGATATGGAAAAAAAATTAATTTTGACCAAAGATAGAGTTAAAGTCATATTTTCTTAAATACATTCTCAATCATTTTAAGTATCAAAATGATCAATACGGTAATATTACATAAATATATATTGTATAACCATAGAAGAATAAAATTTATGGGTTTAATATAGAAATATCAAATAATTATTCCATGGGATACTTAAACATTAATAATCCTAAATAATGATGAGATTGTAAAACAAACCCATGCCAATTAAGAAATGTTTGAATCATAACACCCATCAAAGGAATAAATTCAAATAGAACATTAAAGATGAATAATATAGAGATTTTCATGACATAACCTTCAAAGGGGTGGTATATACACCACATAAACAATTAGTAGTAAATATGGAACATGCCTCACAGAAGTAAAAGTTTGATAAGAAATACCTTACCTTGAGTTAAGAATTATTGTGTTTATCATTTATCTCATACATAATAAAAAATATATAAATTTTATTTTTCCTAAGAATGTTTTTCAGGTTTAATCCCTTAAAATTAAACCATTAACTTCATTTATTCTAATTACATATCTATTTACTTATTCATTTATGTCTTCGCTTAGTGGTTTGAGGAAACTTAGTTTATAAATTCAAAATGGGATCGATGTGTTGATAATGGTCAAATAGGTAATTTTTTCATCATATCTAAAATAATAATCATAACATAATTAAAATTTTTATACATCAATTATATTTTTAAACCAACCAATAAACAAGGTTATAATAAGTTAACTACATTAAGATCATTTTGATGATATGATTTAATTATTAAAATTAATTTAAAAGGGTATATTCACTAATGTAAAAATCTAGTGTAAAAATATAGTGTTAATAGCTTTTATTTTCCAATACAGTTTATTCTAAATTCTATTACACTACACTTACATAATTTTTTCTCTACATGGTTTATTTAGATTTTAATATATGTTAAAATATTATATGATATAATAATAATATTTAATTATTAAGAGGTCTTTAAAAGGGTCAATTCACCCGACCTATAGAATATTTTTGTCATCATACTATGGGAAAATAATTGGTATCAAATATTATTTATATTTTATATAGGTTCTATTTATTTATTTTTGTTTGTGAATACCTTAATATCATATACCAAATAATCCAATGGGAATGAGACTATAACTTGGAAGGAATTAACATAAATGATTATTGGATTCCTCAAAAGATACTATATTTTTATGGAAATGAATATGAATACTAGAAATATATAATAGAAGAATATATCAATAAATTTACCCTTGATAACTAGATGATCATGATGAATCCATATTAACTTCTATATACTGATCGAAAAATTATTATTATTAAAGATAATGTAAAATATATTTTTAATTATAAAGTATTGAATATATTATATTGTGTTATAAGTAAATGTTTTTATCCATTTTTTATCCTAAAAAATATATTAGGATACTTTTTTATAATACTTCACCTCACAAACTATGAAACTAAAAAACATAAATGAATAAAACTACGAATGATAAATGTATAATAACAAGATTTCATGATGGTAAAAAATGATTTTTTTTAAAATATGTTTCATTGATTTAAAAAGTATCATAAATGGTATGAAAGAACTTATAGAGGATTTGAATAACACTACTATATTGTATATTTTTTTTCGTTATCTAACTATTTAATACCATAAAAAGAATGTTACAATCAATAAGAGTAATAAATTTTAGTAATATATGTTAAATGAACTCATTAAATCATTGGTGTAGTATGAACCAATGTTAAAACGTCGTATAGATGATGATGTTTCTTAAAATAAAGGTATTTATTTCAAATATTATATTAATATGACTTTTCACTCATCTAAATATAGGTCATGAAGAAGTGATAAGGTGTTGTTTCACTTGATAAAAATATTTTATAACTTTGTGAAGAATGGTAAAGGATTCAAGAAAAAGTTATCTAATAAGAATACAAAGGAAGTAAGGAATGTTTATTCAAGTAAAAATAAAGATGTTTTATAACTAATGTTTTATTAGTGAAGAAAGAATAAATATATTTGAATATATTGTAAAAATTCAAATCTACAAAATAAAGACATAGACAGTTGTAAAAACAGAGAAGTGACCAATTTTTGGTGGATGAAATTAAACTAATGATTCAAACTAAATAGTTGATTTATGAAGTTAATTGGAGAATCAAAACCTTTATTTCATAGATACATCTTATAAGGTACATGTTTCCCCTTTTAAAATGTTATTAAAACATATTAATTTTTACAATAATGTTGTTACTGAAAATGAAAATAATTATGATCAGGTTTTTAGTTCTAATTATTATTTATACTTTTAAAATTATTTTATTAAATAGTTAAATGAATAAAACAAAATGTAAAATAAAATGGTATTGATCTATGTTGTGTTACATAAATATTTACAAGTTAAAAATAAAAAAAAATTGTTAAATAAAATAATAAACTTAAATAATAAAGTGAAAATTTGAAACTTTCTATCTCTAACAATGTAAAAGAGAAAAAGGTTACTGATTTTGAGATAATAAAATTAAAATATGAGAATAATATGATTAACAAATTTCTTTCCAAGAATAGTCAAAGAGGTAAATGAAAATTTGACTTGGTTTTAGTTGACATGACAAAAGTTTAGAATGGATGTATGAAGATCAAGATATAAAATAAAATAATATGAAATAAAACATTCTGTACAAATGTGAAAGTATGTATTGTGTTTCAAGTCATTACAAAATAAAATGATAAATTAAAAAAGAAAATTGATATTTTGAAAAATAAAATATATATTATTGTTCAAGGAAATAAAAAATCTAATAAAATGATGAATATGATGAAACAAAATATGAAACCTAAATGGTTTTGGTTATAATAATCAATTACCAATAATAAACAAACCTTTTTTATAAATTTTTTATATGTATATATCTCAAGTATAACATTTTTATGTGTATAATGTGTGGGATTTATAATAATATATTCTTTTTAATAATTAAATAAGCTTTTGGTCATACTGAATTTTTTATTTCTAAAACTTTTACTAATGAAATACCCAAAAATAGATGATTTATGTGTACTTGGGTGAATAAGATTTATATTAGTAATCTAGTTGGATCCAAGATAGCATGGTCATGAAAATAATCTTTCACTTGTTTTATTTTAGGTGATCTACTTAAAGTGTCTCATAAATTAAGGGTATATGGATAGTGGATATTTTAGATACATTAATTGTGATATTTATCCATATATAACATTTGATTCGCGTGATGGAGGTTCTCCACTTTTAGAGAAAACTCTACAATATAGATTATATACCATCCCAGACAATTTAGACACATTCTTACATGATTTTAAACATAAAAATACATTTATTACAACTTGAGATCATGAGGCCTTGTGTATTTGGAGGATTGTGTTCAAAATACATCAACATGAGACTACAATAAAAATTATTTATGTTATTATCCATAATGAGATCTCAAATCCTTTGGATCACCTAAAATTTTCTGGGATGACCTGGGGAGTATTGATACAAAAGCGGTGAGATAAAATTCCAATTAAGATAATAAACAAGATAAGGAAAAATAAAATTTGTGTCAAAGATATAACATGATATCATAAAATAGAAGACACATGAGTTATCACATGGGAGAATAACATAAATATCATGGTATCATAAGATCATGGAAATATAGGAATTTTGGTTGTAACATATAACATGAAATAAGGCTAATTTTCTAGACCATATCACATGGAGAACAAATTTCCATAGTGGATTAGGATAACTCCCTAATCCCATACATTATTCCTCATAAGACTGAATGTTTATCCAATTAATTGGAGAAATATCCATGTTCACCCATCAAAACATGTCATGGTTATGTTTGTTAAAAAACAAAAATCAATCATAATATATAAAAATAAGAATTACCCATGAAAAGAAATTGGGATTTATAATCTTGTCTCATATCATAATCAAAGGAAATTTCATAATGAAGGCATTTGAGGGATGAAAGTATGGAATGTATTACCCTATCAAAGTAAGTGAGAATAATATTGGTATATATATGAGTGATATATATACATAATTTAGAATATATCCATAACACAATGGTTTTTATTGATGATGAAACTATCATTAAAAGATTAAATGGTATATATTTGAGGAAAATACCATTTTCACATTGAAATCATTTCATCAAAATATAAAAAATTTAAAAAATATTATAGAAATAATTTTATTTAAAAATATCCATAAAAAATTATAAAGTATGCTTAAAGGAATTGAATGTTCATGATGACATGTAATTTCGTACATGAGGTATAAAAAATATTCTATTCACACTTTTAAAAAAAGGATAAAATGTACGTCATTCGGAAAATGACAAGAACATTCCTTTCAAACTATTTTATAAAATAAAAAACATAGCTAAAAATAACCTTAATAAATAATTTGGATAATTTTAAAAATATTCTTGGTTTTTTTTAGAAAAAAATGGACATTGATGAAAAATAATATTTGACTAAATAAAGAATTGAAGCCATATTTTCTTTAAGACATTTTCTCAATCGTTTTAAGTACCAAAAAGAGGAAAATGGTAATATTACATGAAAATTACATTAATAACCATAGTAGAAGAAAATATATTGAGTTTAAGATATAATTATAAAACAATTACACAAAGGGAGACTAAAATATAAAAAATCCCAAATAAGGATGATATTATTAAATAAAATCTTACTACTTTGGTAACTTTTTAATCAAAACTCCCCTGAAATGAATAACATAAAATGAAACTTTAAATACTATTAATATTAATATATTCATGAAATAACATTCAAAGGGGTTTTATATACACCATACAAAATAAATTAGCGGTGAATATGGAACATGTCTTATATAAGTAAAAAGTGTGATGAGAAATCCCTTACTTTGAGTTCAAACTTGTCATGTGCATCCATTATCTCCTTTATAATAAACATACATAAATTGTTATTTTTATTAATAAAATATCCTAATTTTATTCCCTTATACTTAAACCATTTACTTCATTTATTTTGATTATATATTAAATTATTTATTTAGTTATTTCCACTGTAGGTGTTTTGAGGACGCACATTTAATAATTTCAAAACTTAATTTGTCGGTTGACTATGGCCAAAGCAGTAATTATTCTATCATATATAGAATAATACTCAAAAAATAATTATCATTTTTACACATAAATTATACTGTTTAGACCTACCATGAAATACAGTTATGAATAATCAACTATGTTACAATCATGAGGCCTAGAGTCTTTGGAGGACTAGGTTCATAATACATAAATGTGAGACTGAAAAAAAAAATATTTATTTTATTCACCACAATGAGCTCTTAAATAATTTATATCTATTAAAACTACCTCGGATAACCTATGTATAACTTAGAAAAATGGGGTGATCTAAACAACCTGTTAAAAGAATAAACATGATAAAGTAACATAATGTGTGAATCAAAGGTATAAAATGAAATCAAAAAAGAGAAGATGCTTGAGTAATCACATGTGAGAATAAAATAATGATCATAGTGTCATAATATCGTGAAAATATAGTAATTTTGGTAGAAAAATATAATATAACATAATCATGAGCCAAGGCTTAATTCCTATACCATATCACAGGGTAGAGAAACTCCCATATTTGATTCAGTTTACTCATTAATCCCATACATGATTATTCATGAGACTAATTCTTTACTGAATTATTTGGAGCACTATCTTAGAGGAACCATCATAAAAGTTTCTTGATTATGTTCGGAAAAAATGTAAATCAATCAGAAGTCATAAATATAAGAATTACCCATGGAAAGAAAATGGATCGTGTAATCTTTTCTCATATCCTAATCAAAGTAAATTTCTAAAAAAAGGCATCAGAGAGTTGAAAATAAGGCATGTATTACCCCATAAAATTAAGTAATGATAATCAAGGTATATATTTTAAGGACATATATACCTAATTTAGAAGAAATATCTATCATAATAATTTTTCATTATTGATTAAAATGTCTTAAAAATATTAAATTGAATATTTCTTCATGAAAATACCCTTTTCACCTTGAAATAACTTCATCAAAATATTAAAGTATAAAAAAATTAAAGCAACCATTTTATTTAAAAATAACCATGGAAACTTTTAAAGTATTCTTCAAATAATTTAGTGGTCATGATGATGGGTAATCCCGTACATGGTGTATAAAAGAACATTCCATTCACACTATTGTAAAAAGGTTAAAAAGTACCTATTTCAGAAAATGATAAGATGATTCCTTTCAAATTGTTTTTTAATAATTAAAATATTGGTAAAAATAACTTTAATAAAACATTTATATAATGTTAAAACCATTATTTAAAATATTTTTAGAAAACATGGATATGGAAGAAAAAATATTTTCATCCGAGTAAACAAATAATGTCATCCTTTCTTGAAACATTTTTCTAAATCATTTTATATACCCAAGATAATAAAATGGTACTATTAATTGAAAATATCATGAATAAACATAGTATTATAAAATATATTTGGTTTAAAATATAAATATCAAACAATTCCTACAATGGATACCTAAACATAAAAAAATTGAATAATGATGTGATTCAGAAATAAACAATTACCACTTCATTGAATTTTGAATCATAATCCACATGAAAGGAATAACTTAAAAAAACTTTAAATACCCCAAATATAAATATATTAAGTATATTACATTAAAATGGGTAGTATATATACCAAAAACATAAATTAGTATTGAATATGGAAAATGTCTCATGAAAATAAATGTGAGATGAGAAATCTCTTACCTCGAGTTTGGACTTCTCATGTATGTCTTGTATCTCCTATATAATTAACATAAATAAATTATTTTTTTCTTAAAAATATTTTCCAATATTAATCCCTTATACATAAACCATATACTTAATATATTTTATTAACATATTTAATTACTTATTCTCTTATTTCCATGTCGGTTGCTTTGACGACGCTCAGTTCATAATTTGAAAATGAAATCGGTTTACTAATCATGGTAAATAGGTGTTATTATTCCATCATAAAAAGATAAATAATCATAAAATAATTAAATTTTTTATAAATATATTTTATTTTTTAAATCCAACCCTGAAATATGGTTATGAAAAACAAACTACATTACGATCAAGGAGACGGTAGACTATATGTACACACGAGTAATGTTTCTATTTTTAAACGATCATGATGGAAAGAAGGTAAGTGTTATTTTATATTTATATAATGAAAATTATATCATCAATATCACATTATTTAAAAAAATAGACTTAAATATAACATTATTTTTGGTGTGGAAATAAAAAATACGAACCACATAGTTTCGTGATAAGGTAGTCTGTCGTGCATAAAAATGATGTTTTTATTTTTCAATGGATGATATGGTTAGAAGGTATATGATATATTGATTTTAGATAATTATTATTATTTAAGGAGTATAATATTAAAAATAAATCCATATTCATGAATTTTTTTGAGAGGCGGTGTAGGAAATTGAATTAGATGACTTCATGAGGCGGTAGTCCACCATACACATGAACGACGGTATCATTTCCCATTTCATTGAAGATGAGATAAATAAATATTATTTCATAAATCTAATAAAATATAAGTATATATATGAGATATTGGAGTAGTTATATTGGAATTTTTGATTCATAATTGAATGTGTAAAAATATGAAGTAAAAATAAGGATCTTAGTGAAGATGAATACCATCGCTAGAGAGAACCTATTTTGGATCTTTTATTAAGTACCATAAGGTTAGCCTTTTTGGGAGATGAGAAGCTCTAGAATGTGGATAAGGATATTATGGAGATATTGTTTTTTATTTGGTTGGTAAAAATGGATTTAATGGTCTGAATATGTGATGTAAGAGGTGCCCTTTTATAATTGATGAGGAGTGACATTTTTTTAAATACGCAAAACTATTCAATAATAGAAAGTCACTTTCATGAAAAGTGCCTCAAAAATTGATAAATAATAGATTTTATGTGTGATATAGTCTATCCACACCTACAAAATTTAAAAAAAAATATTTAACATTTTTTTAGAATTACCTCTTAGGTTACTCACTTTTACAATTTTAGTTTTTCACAACGTTAACTAGTTTTTATTACTATTTTTACTATTCATTATAACCAAAATTTAGTTTAACTTATTAACTAATATTATTTTTCCTAATTATATTTATGGAATCCATTTTATCAAATTCCAAACTAAAATGTTTAAGAATTAAATTTAAAATTCAACCCACAAAATGTGTCTAAAAATTATATTTCAAGAAATATATTTGTCAAGCAACAAATGATATTATATTAACATTGTTCCTTGAAATAATAATAATATGAATTTAAATTCATGTAAATAGATGTATAATATATGACTATACTTTAAATTAATCCTTTTTAAGGGTTATTTTAATTAATTAAAATGTATATACTTTATGTAATGGAATAGAGTTTGTAAAAACACACGTTTTTAAAAATAAAGATAAACTCATACAAAAGTAATGATAATTTATGATTATAATGAAATTAATTAGGCTATTATAAATAAAATTATTCATATTTCCCTTTAATACCAAATCTAAAATATAATGTAACTTTTAAATTACATCTTTTAATAAAAATAAATGTTAATGTATGAAAAATCTATAATTTAAACTATTCACTGAAAAATAAAACATTTTATAAAAAACCAAAAATATAACCCAATGTTAATTTAGAAATTATAATTTAAAAAAATTATTTTCATTTCATAAAATAAAATTTATAAAAATATATAAATTATTTATAAAATTTTCTAAAAAAAACAAAAAAATATTTTTGAAGAAAACATATTTTTAAAGAATAAAATGACTTTTTTGAAAATTTGAGTAATTATTATTATAAATTAATCAGTAAATTTAGATTATATAAAAAAATTAGAGATATTTTTTATAGTATAGTTATTCGTATTAATGCCATAAATTCTAATGGTTATGCTATAATGTTCATGTTTAAATAATAATATCATAATAATATATCATTGTATGTTAAATCTTAGTGTTCCTTGTTGTTGAACTATCAAACATAATGTTATTTTTAAATATTGGGGTGTTCTATATTAAAGGCTTTGGTAAAGTCATATTTTTTAAAATAAAGATTATTTCTAATGGTTTTTTTGAGTTTTAAACATAATTTAATAATAATATCACAAATTTGTGATTATGAAATGTATATCAAAGAATAGAGAAGTTTTAGATTTACCTAATATAAAAGTAAGTAAATATTTTGTAAGTGATTCATATTAAAATGTGATATATCAATATGGAGTGTCTTAAATATATTAATAATATGATGAATACTGAACATCATAAATTATTACATCTTGAAATATTTGGACATATAAAAACTACTAATTTAGGTAAAAATAGGTATGTATTTTTAATTGTAGATGATTATAGTGGATTCAACCACACTTATTTTCTAACCCACAAAAGTGAAATGATAACTATGTTTATTTACTTTAACAAAATTGTTCAGAATAATAATGGATATTTGATTATCTATATTAGAACTGATAGAATCAGTGATCTTTATAGTCTAGATTTTGAGAAATTCTATAAAGATAATGGATATTTACATATTTTTTCTTCTCTTATAACACCCCAACATAATTTTTTGTTAAAAATAAAAATAGATAAATTAAAAAATTGGATATAAATATACTTATTTAATTTAATATACCTCGATATTTTTTTATGAATTTATTAATACAACTTAAATTGTTTCAAATATAGCTTTAATTAGAAAAATTATAAATAAAACCCCTTATGATTTTTATAGGATTTAAACCTTAAGTTGGATATATTAGGGTATTTTGTTGTATAGTTTTTATGAAAAATAAAAAAGATAGTCTATATAATTTTGGTTCTAATGGTGATGAATTGATATTTCTAGTGTATTATAATTCAAGTAAGGTATATATATAATAAGAAAAAATTTATTGTTGAGGAATCAATACCTGTTAATTAAGAAAAAACAACTATAAATAAAAATTCAGATTTAAATAATGATGAATAAGTTTTTAGAGTATTTAAATTTGGTGAAGATTACCCTAAAGAAAATAATGATAATGTACCATTTTAGGGGGAGAAAAATATCTTCTAAATATATTCCTAAATACTAGAGTAATTTTTAATTCCATCTTCTTGAAAAAGTTATTAGAATAATGGAATTTCAAATTCAAAAATAAAATTAGTTTTTTAATTTTGTGCTAATTTTTATTTTTTTTCTAATTGTATAACTAATAATGTTAACAAATCCTTGAATTGCTCAAAATATAAAATTTCTTAACTCAACGAACTAAATCAATTTATAATAAATAAAAATTTGAATTTGGGTAATCCTCATAAATATAAACAAGATATAGGAACAAAATGAATTTTCCCGAGTAAATTTTATTGAATGTGTAATATAGTTTAAAATATAGTTGAAATAGTTTCCTAAGTTTATTCTTAGGAAGAAAGAATTTATTTTGAGATTTATTTTTCTCTTTTTTTCAAGAAATTAACCTTTGTGATTTTAATATTATTTTTTAAAAAAAATTAATTGTTTCAAATAGATGTTAAAAATGTGTTTTTAAATGGAATAATTTTTATAGAGGTATATTTAAATCAAACCCCTGGTTTTTACCATGAGAAGTTTCCAAATCATGTTTTAAAATTTTATAAATATTTTATGGTTTAAAAAAATCTATAAGATATTGATAAGATAAAAAAAATATTGTTTTTGGTTAAAATGGTTTTAATAAAGGAAACATTGATCCTATATTTTTTATTTAGAAAAAATCAAATGATATTGCACTACCCTAAGGATATAATGATCATTAAAATTGGGGGGATCATTAGTCTTATTTTTTTTTGAATTATTAACTTTTTAAATTCATTCTCTTGAACATGTTGAAGTTCACAATCCGATCAATTATTTTTCACTAGCTCACCTTGTGTGTAGTGGAAAAATAGAAAGGACACGACATAATATTTATAGTGTTTGGATAGAATATCCTACTACTTTACATGGATGTTTTTACCCTAAATAAGGGTTTCTTCCACTGTGTTAAACAACTATCGACAATAAGAGATAATTTATTCCCTTTTACATAGAGTCCACAGTGTTTTGATGAATTTAGAATACACTAGAAGAAATGATAACTCATTTATAATAGGTGATCAAAAAAATAAATACCTTTAGATTTAGACTATAAATATATAATATTGTTAATGATTTTACACTAAAATAATCACATGGATTATAAAGACTACACATGTACACCATTTAATAACTTTATCCACAATTCTGGTCTCAAAAATCACACTATATCATGAATGATCTTGGTTTTCCTTCTTCTAATAAAAACATAGGTAGCATTTATTTTTCATTAGAAATAGATATCCCTAAATTCAAACATTTCTTGCATATTATTTGATATGGATGTGTATCAAATTCTCTAAAATCTCAAACACTTTATGTTCATGAGAACTTAATATTCTCAATTATATTTCTTCTTCGATACCTATATAATTTATACTCATATAAAATCATGTAAATATTTAGTTTCCATTAGAACTTAAAAACACAATCAATCTTTAACAAGCTCAATATTATCATTCCAATCAGTGATTAAATATCTAATTTATTTCTCATTCAAAATCCCCTGGTAATTCCTTCTTTTGAATCCCCCAAAGACTAAAAAAATTCAATCTTATTCAAAAAATATAAAAATATCACATCCTTAATTCCTATGAAATTCACCACATCAAATTCTAAATAATTTAAAATATACACATACATGTAATTATGATGTGAAACCTACTTTTATAGGATGGAATTCATCTTAGAAACACTATATTCTCATCAACTGGTTCTTCCTTCATCTCTACTTGAATTTTGATCCTTATGTAGTCAGGATTTTAAATCCATAAATATCATCTTAAAAGAATTATCTGACATTAATAATTATTTATCCAAAATATTTAATATTATGAAATTCCCACATTTACCCTTGAGAAATCTCAAAATCCTCTAAGGATTGATGTCATAAAAAACACTGGTGAATTCATATGGAACTTACTAATTTATACAATACACATTTCATATATATTAGAAGTCTTCAAATTATTCCTTTTTCATTTTCATGATTTTAAATAAGTCATATTATTATGAATTCATATGATTTGAAGACTTATGATCAAGATGAACACCATATTATTATCTAAAAGGATTATGATGCAGTTGTACAATCTCAACCCTTTTCCAATTTTTAGTCACATACCAAATTTATGTGATTTAATTTTGATGTCTTGGGAAGTACATGAAGTCATATGAAGTGAATGAACGCATAAAAAATCACAAAATTAATATGATCATCTTGAACTCATATGATCCCACTGAAGTCTTACGATGAAAGACTTTTCCATTTTCTCCAGTTCTGGATGAATAATTACAAACTTATCCAAATGACTTTAGGACTTATTTATCTCATATACATAACATATAAACCACTCCAAAAACGCTAAAAAACTTTATATGGTTTTTATACATTAAAATTTACATCTCGTGATTTTATTGAATATCAACACACAAATCAACACATATTATTTTCCACCTTATCTTGAACCTCTCTACCAAAGTCCTTCAAGATGCATCCTTAAAACTTCTTTGTTATTTGATAATAAAATCAAATCAGTCAACCTATAGACTTGGATTCACTAACTAGAACAACATAAAAAAAGGGAACATGAATCTATCATATTCCTCCAACAATTACCATCGCATTCCTTCACCAACACATAATTACTCATTAAGAACAAATGCAATTCTTACATGGGCACTTCAATCAACCCTTGGAATTTTTTTCAATACCAATCACCTACAAGGTCAATATGTATAACTACATGGATTAATTTTTCTCTCATTTATTGATAATTAATTAAAATGATAATATAGGGGTAATCTCATTGCACTTTCTTCCTTCAAGAATCTAAAAAAACAATCTCTTATCCTTTTTTCAAATCTATATAAAAACCCTTATCCACTATAGAAAATAATGATTCCACGTGATTATCTTTGAAAATATTATTTATTTAATCCAATATAAGTTTACATGAGAAAAAAAATACATTGAAAACAAGATAAATATAACCAAGATCATCTATGTTGTCCATAAAATTCCATACATGTGATAGCATTATTATAAATCTTTTATAGGGGATTATCATTAAGATTCATTAAGAAATACATTATAGCTTTTACACCACTCAACAAAAACATTAAAATGTTTATCTTAAAGACACGTGAATCCCCCTTTTACCCTTCATTTTATAAAAAAAACACTCCCCCCTTTTATACATATTTGATACCATAAAAATAAGGTATGTAAGTGTGAATGAGTACCTTTTGTTTATATTTCATGGGTCCACCTAGAAATTCTAGATTTTTTAGATTCAAACAACACGTGGTGTTTTTACATCTCTATATAATTTTTTATCCCCATAAATGGATGAATTTAATCTCTTCCTCATCATAGTTGATATCCTTCCAAGGAACTCTGAGATATATTATTATTACAATTGTCTGGTCATGAAAACCATCAGTATTTTAATCCAATTCCATAAAAATTAGCATAATAAAACAAAAATTTTATTAAATAATGAGGGACCTCTGAGTTATTCATAAGTAACACTAAGTATTAGAGATTTATCTCAATATAGACTTCTCTTTTCTACCAAACTCAGCATAAGAATATTTCTTTGGGCTCATCTTTTTTATTATGAGTCTCAATAGCTTGATTTTTTTCTTCCTTCCCTTGAGGTTATTATTTATGTGGAATATATTTCCTCACCTAATTATTTCAATTTATATGAAACATAATTTTGAAAAAATTATATTAAATCACAACAGGCTTTAAGTTCATTCATTTTAGTTATAAATAAATGCAACAATCTATGTAGTCATGTCAAGCATTTTCTATCTATATAATCTGGAATTTAAACCTTATACATAAACACCCAGTAGCCATGAAGTTCCCACTGATTGGATGATTCTTAACCTTTTTGTTGTGGATGATAACATCCCCTCGCACCTTCTTCTTTGACTTCTTGGAATCAGTTTGTATAATAGTTCTCTTCTGTTTTCTTGTTTGGGCGCACTCAAGTTCCCTTTTCTTTTAACTTCTCGTTTTTTAGTATTTTTTCCACTCTTTAGTGTTTATAACATTTCTTGTGGTATTATATGATTTTAATTAATTGAAACATTATTCCAACATTATAATTCATTTTTACCAAAAATAATAAAACACCAATAATTGACTACAAATCTTAATCCTTTTCTCTAAATTTCATCTTCTCCGAATATAAGAACTATCTACATCTAGCCATTATACCCATTTGCATGTACAGTTTTTTAGAACAAGATTGTATACACACTCTTCTATCAGTAGTAGACACATTTCAATGATTATTATTATTATTTATCTTATATATTTGTATTGTTTTTTTTACTTTAAATCCCTCACTTTACTAAAAAATATATTTAGTATGATCAAGAAATTTTGATATATAAAATACCAATTTCGTTGGTTGATCAAGGAAATATTTCATGAACTTCTTTCTAATCATATGATTATTCTTGTAACTATGAATCTAAATATTAATTTGTGGGGAAACATATTTCATCTCAATAGCTTGTAATGTCCAAGTTATTCAGAAACCATATTTATCCACCTTACTTATGGCTCAATAAATTTCATTTTGATGGAGTTTTTCTCCTTCTAAACTGATCTTAGGATATATTTATAATCCTATTTTATCGTCTTTATTTATTATTCATAATCTTTTCTTATTTCTAATAAATAATTTTGACTCTTTTTTTTCTGTAATCTCTAGTTGTGAACTTTTAATATACATAATGTTTTGTGCAATTTTTCAAATGCACGGAAGGCTTCCACAAATGTAATTTTAGAGGAACATTTCTCACAAACAAGCATTTATAATTCTTCTTTGATAAGGAGACATATTATTTTTAAAAGTGATGTAGATTTATCCCCAACATCCACTATATATATGTGATCAGTGCACATGAATTTCTTATATTGTGCATTATCTATTTCTTCAATTTCTTCTTTAATATGTACTTTTTCTTTAAGAAGCCCTTAAATACATCAAATTTTATTGTGAACACTTATTTTCAAAATTTATTCAAATGATATATAATTTTGGAGTGAATATCACTAAGTGACAGACCATCTTCACTACTTGAACAAGCTTTATCAGAGGAATCATAATCAAAATAATTATTAAAAATTTAACCAATATGATTACCTTTAGTAATTGGTGATTCTCTTGTTATTTTTGAATTATTCTTGGACTTGTTTTCTACTCTTTTCCTCCTGTTATTCTGAGACTTGAATGGAATATCATAATCTAAACCATTGGAAGTATCTACATGTTTCTCTATTTAATACAACTCAAACACATCCTTAAAAATACACTGTATTAATGTTATTAATGGAAACAATGAAGTTTTGGATCTTTTCAAATGTAGGATTGATTATCTCTAACACCACATGTAAAACCATATGTCCAAATTAAGCTGTGAAGGGATTCACTAATGTTTTTAAAATAAATACTTATAGTTAAATTAAATTTTTTTAACCATTTATTATTATTCATCCACTCTATTATTTCTCAAATTTAGTTATCTTGTGTTAAAGTAAAAGAAAATGAACAAAACATAATAATTACGAGGATTGGATAGAATATCCTACTCATTTACATGATAGTTTATCCCCCCAAAATTGGGTTATTATATAGTTTTCAAAAATATTCTATGATAGGATATACTTTAGTCTCTTCTAAATATAGTCCATTACATTGTTGTGGCTTCCATAATCTAGTATTGGAAAAAAATTACCATAAAAAATATGATCTACAAAATAAAGAAATATGGAATGCACAAGGAATTCTATGTTCCTCTTAATGATGTTACACATCTATCAAGAGATATATTTATAGTTATGCATGTGTACACATTTTAATAACTTCAATAGAACTACTGGTCTTGAAAGTCACTTCAGATCTTGTATGATCTTGGATTTTCATTTCCTATTGAAAAATTTAGAAGTGGGTCTTCTTCATATTCATCAAAAAATACCTATGGATATAGAATCATATTATATCTCCTTAGATAATTATGTTAATTAGGTTGTTATAAATCTCTCATACTTTTTTGTTCATGAGTTCTAAATATTCTCAATTATCTTTCTTCTTCAGTACCTGAATAATCAATACTCATAGAAAATCATGTGAAAATATATTTTCCATTATAACATGGAAAATTACTCAATATTTGAAAGGAATGAACTTATTATTCATATAAGTTTGTATATATATGATTTATTTCTCATTTTAAATATTTACTTAATTGATTATTTTTAATTCTTTGATGACTTGAAATATTTCTATCTTGTTCCAGTAATATAAAAATATTATTTTAATTCCAAAAAACTACATATTTTCAAATTCATTAAATCATTAAAAATATCCATATACATAGTATTTTGATATGGAACCTAATTATATTGAGTGTAAATCATCTTAGAACCACTTAATTCTCCTAAACTAGTTCTTCCTTTATCTTTTCTTGAATCTTAATCCATGTGTGATCATAATGTTTAATCCATAAAGACATTCCTAAAAGAATATTCTTATTTTATTCTTAATTTATCCAAAATATTTCAAATTATAGAATCTAAACATTTCACCCCTTATACTTTTCATTATCCTCTAAGTGTTGAAGTCATGTAAAACATAGGTGAAGTCATACAAAACCGACTCATTCATAATGAACTCATTCTGTGTGACTTTAAAGTCATACAATTAGTCCTTTTCTATATTAAATCTTTAATTTTATTTAATATTCTCTGAAGCCATATGATCTGAAGACATATGATGAGTATCAAAGTCATATTATCAGATAAAAGTCTTATGAAAAAGACAGATACTCTTATCCCTTTTTAGTTTTTTTCTTATACTAATGTCATAAAAAATCATGAAATAATTATATTTGCTTCTGAAATATTAAGAAATATATTAATTCATAATAAATACATAAAATCATAAAAAAATAAGTAAGGTATTACGATCTTCTTGAGGTTATATGATCCCACTGAAGTCTTATATTCAGGGACTTTTCCATTTTTTTAGTTCTAGAAAATGAATTAAAAACTTATTCAAATGACTCTAGGACTTATTCAACTCCTCTCTAGAGAATCCCAGAAACTCCAAATCCACTTCCATATTTTTATAAATAATTTTTATACATTCACCAACACTTTCACTTAATTTTTTTTTAAGATCAAAGCACCAATAATAACATATAATTTTTCACTTTGTATTAAACCTCTCGACTAGAGTTTTTCAAGCTACAGCCTCAAAAACCCTTTTCTATTTGATAATTATAGAAAACTACTTAGACTATAGACTTGGATTAATTATCAATAATGGTTATAATGAAAACTCAAAAATATTTAATAATCCTCTGAGAACAAACGTCACATTCACTCACTAAACAAATATTGACTCATTGACAATAAATAAAATTATTACATTATTTATTACATGAAAACTATATATATTTATAGTGTGATAATATATATTTATGTTATTGTGTTTGGTTATAAAAATTACATTCTTAGTAATTAATTTCCTAAGTTGAAGACGTATGAATTTTATATGAGTTTAATGGGTGAATTAAATTTTTTTCTCAATCTTAAAATTTCTCAAAGAGAATATTATTTATATTTAATAAAATATAAATATAATAAATAAAAAGTACAATGTTTTAGTATCCATTAAAATAAAACATTTAAAAACCTTTGAGTTTTAGCTATAAGGTGAATTTAGATAAATCTATAAAATGTGTTTGTGTTAAACTATATGGAGGCATGATATCTAGTTTACTTTATTTGAATATATCAAGAAATTATATAATATTTTCAATATGTTTGTGTGATAGAATTTAGTATAATCCAAAGTTAATTAACCATAATTTTATTAAAAAAATTATATGTTATATTAAAAGAATAGTTAATAATGGTTTATTTTACTGTAATTAGAACTATTTTGACTTGTTATCTTATTCTAATTCGAATTTGTTGATTTAAAAAAGTACTCTATTATATATCAATAACTCGGTAAAATCATAATTTCGTGGAGTAAAAAAAAGAAATTATCAGTTACATTACCCATAACTAAGGATGAGTATGTTTCTTCTATTAGTTTTTGTTCTCAAATTATTTGGATTAAACTAATTCTATGGGATTTTAAAGTCTGTTTTTATAAAATTTCAATTTCAATGATATTTCTAGTAATATTTTGTTTTCAAAAAATTCCTTTGTATCATTATAGACCAAAATATATAAATTTAATTTTTCATTTTCTAATATATTATGTTAATAAAGATTTTTGGCAACGTTAAGGCCTTAGGTCCACCTCAGGGAATTCGGTCCACCTCAAGGCCTTTAAGCCACCTAATGTATAGACAGAAAATAGAAAAATTATATAAATGAACAAGCACTAGAAGAGGATTCAACATAGAAACATTCACTAGAGGAAATTTGTCAAATTTAGAATAATGAGAGTGTATTTAAATTTACATTAATACCAGGATTGTGCATCTCTGCACATGATAGCTAGTTGAACATCGATACAAATGGGGATGTCTAATCAAAATGTCAATGCTAGGGAGGGTAATTTCCAAGTAGTCATAGTCTTGGATGAATTCCTCTAAGACCTTCAAGTCATTAAATTTCATGAAGCTTATGGTCCATTTAAGGGTTCCCCTTCAAACCATAAAATGGGGATTATAAAATATGAATATAAATTAACGGTTTTCGAGCCATTCGGGTTGGATTGATTATGTTAATAAAGGTGGAATTTATTTTAGAATTTATTCCAAATAAAAATTAACTTGCTGATATATTTAACAGACCTCTAGACTCAATGAATTTTGTGAAAATAAAATTTTATCATTGTATGATGATGATTTAGGTTTCATTGTTATATTTCAAAATGTTCATTACTATTTTAATGTGTTAATATAATTGATGTATAGATTTTTTTGAATCTATTTTTCATGAAAAAATATGATGTCTTGAAGCATGATTCCTTAATTTCAAATTAAATTATAAGTTGATATAGTTGTTATACTTTTGTTTAGAGAGACTATTTGTTTTAAATTTAAATTGGTTTATTATTTATCTCTATTGTGGATATTTTAAATTAATATTTAATAAGGGTGAATTGAAAAATAAATTTTAATAAATATACTATTTTCATTATAGGCTATAATTTGTTTTTGTTTTTTTATATACGCATTAATTTAGGGCTTGTTTTAACAGTGTCTCTGTTTTTAATCTTTATTTTCATATGGCTGTGATGTTTCACTATTTACTTGTTTTATCATGACAAATTGTTTTTGTCGGAATGGAAAGATTTGTTTTATAAATTATTATTATTATTATTATTTTTATAAATTTAAAAAATGTGGACATTTTTAGTAATTTCATTAAATTTTTATTTCTCTTTTTAAATTTACAAAAAGGGGGAGATATTTTGTATTATGTTTGAAGAGATTTTATTTTTTAGGGTTTGGTTTTTTAAAATATTACAAATACCAATCATGTGACGTTGTTTACAAATACCCCACGTGCATAAAGGAATAATTATAATTTCTCAAATCACTATTAATTAAAATTTGGTTTATTAATTATACATTAGGGTTTTTTATTTTTTTAAAGGATTATGTAGTCACTGTGTTGTTTGTAGTTTTTAGAATTTTAGTTCTTATTCTTGATATAAATAATCCTATTAGATCACTTCATCCTTATAAATGAAAATGATTCTTATTGGTTGAAACTACGCATTTGAATTCATTTATTACTTATGGGGAAAATGATCCTTATATGGATATATAATTCTTATAGATCTGTCATGATTATGTTTTTTCATTCCTATAGATTTCTTTATTATGGGAAAAATCAACGTTATGGTATTTTTCATGTTTATGGAAAATAATGCTTACATATAAAATTAAAATGATGTTTAAATTGATATTAAAATGATGCCTGCATGGAATTTACCTTTTAATGTTTAAGATAATTTTGATACTATTTTTATATATGGTTTCAATATTTTGAATCATTTCAAGTTTATATGAGAATTTTAAATGATTTTATTATTTTTTAAAATAAATATAAAAGTTAAAAATTATATGAAAATTATATTTGAAGTGTTTGGTGAATGATTAACCATGATACATTTCAAAATAATGCTAAATAATATTTCTATATTTAGATTATTCATAACCATATATGGTTGTGAATAGATCATAATAAAATCCTAGATGATATCAAATATCTCATGGGTAATGAAGATGGATTAGCCATAAGTTCTTGAAAATAAAATCCTAAGAAACATATAGTACACCAATATTCTTTATAGGAAATGAAATATGATTTATATGATAGATGTGAATGTATAGAAGGTTTGGGACTATGAAATTCATTAATACTATGATTATAATAACTTCATCGCTTTATCCTCCACATATAAAGCGATCAAAGCTGTATCGAACCACGTCATCCTAACTTTTGTCTATATTTATTTCCAATTTTCAAAATTTTATTACTTAACAATCTATTTTTTCCTTAATACTTGGTTTACAATTTTTCCAATAAAAATAAACTATTATATTGTTAATTCCTTGTAAATAATAGGTACGTCCTCGTGTTGTGACTATGGAACATAATATCAGTTTTCTATAGAATGGTAGGTTAGAAATGTTAGTTTGTGCCTCTATGTGTTTAAAAGGTGACATATATAAAAGTGTATCACACCTTTAAATTGTTAGGTATTATTATTAGTGAGTACCATTTCTCTCACTAATTTAAAGAGGATTGAATAGAATTTATATAAGCATGTTTATCTAAACTACTACAAAAATCTAGTTTTCATTTCTTATATTTTCCACTGGATTTTATTATGAATACTATTACAATACCATTTCATTGTTTCTATTTTGTGAGATTTATTCATTTTATAATGTATGTTAAAATATATTATGATTTATTAATAATATTTAATTATTTAATAAATTTTAAACTGGTTTATTCACTAACCCTCTAGACAATTGTTGTCATCTTACTTGGGGACAATAGGAATCTATCACTTTTATAATCTATGTTGACGATATTAAAATTAAAATAAACGAATAAAAGTATTGTAAAAAGTTTCCACTCCAAAGACGTAGTTATTTGAAATTTTGATGTTGGTAGGGATGAAGTACTTCTTGGGACTTAAAATTTCTCAAGATATTGATCATTCTTTTCTTTCTTAAGACAAATATTCCTAGTAATTGTTCAATAATTTTTGAATGGAGGATATGAATCTGGTTTATACTTTAATTTTAGTGAAAACAAAGATCTAAAAAATTAATGTAGAAATTAATTTAATAAAAAAAATTAAGAAACTAATTGGGAATTTCCTCTACCTAATGAATTCAAGAACATATGTTTTCTTTACTGTTACATTTTATAAAAGCTATCAAGGTGCCTATATGGAGTCTAAATTTATATAAATGAGGATAATTATAAGTTAAATTAAAGTAATTGAATATTATGGTTTGATATATAAAAAATATTGATATTTTTTTATTCTAATATAGAATGGGATGGAAATGTTTATGAACAGAAGTACACATTTGGTGGAGTGTTCTTCATGAGTGATCGGTGTGTGAATTAGATCACAAAGAAGTATAATTACATTTACATTAGTATAATAAAATAAAAATATGTTTCTTACACCCAAAAAATAACACAACTAAAGTATATGAAGACATAACTATAAAATATTAAGGAGGAAGTAATGTAACCATTTTTTATGAGATGTGAAATAAATAATACCATATATCTTTCATGAAATCCAATTCAATATTATCAATAAAATCACATTAATATAAGTAAAATTTTATCCAGGTGAAGTTATAATAAATATTTTTTATGATGAATAATATTACTATAAAGATCAAGTCATATATCTATTGACGAAACCATTGATTAAGGATGAATTTCAGAAATAAATGTTGATGATGGGAGTTTAACCTAAACATTCTCAAGGAAAAGGTATGGTCTTTTCATCATCTATATTACTTATTATTTAAATTTTAATTTTAAAATGGGGAGAATAACTACATAAATACAAAGGTATGTATTTTTATTAATAGGATATAAATCTCTTATTATAGAAGATTATATATTTAAGGGGTTAGGAATAATGAGAAACCTATAAGTTTAATTTTTTTAAACTTCTATAATGTTTGTATTTATTATATGTTTAGGAAATGTGGTTGGAACATATAAAAGGAAAATTTCTTGATAATATGACATTGAGAGATTAGTTTAAGTGAATGTGTGTTACTATTATTGATAAAATTATGATTATTATTTACTATTTGTTTTTCATATATTGAGTATGCTAATGTAGACATGGAATAACTAAATAAAGATTGATTACTAATTTTAAGGTTAATTTATATTCATTGGTTAAAAAAATCCCTTGAAGATAGGGGATATTTATAATCTCTCATGAAGTTAATTGATAAAAGGGAACGTTATGAGAAATTCGTAATTGAGATATGGTCAACATAATAATGATCTTTACACTGAGAGTTATAGAACTCTATAAATCATTATTTTATCTAATGGTGTAGTGTTTGGGTAACTGTCACATTAGAATCATTCTAATAATTGTTTATTTAGATGAATTATTAATGAGTTATTATAATGGTTTCATGTAATATTTATTATAAATATACTCATGTATGAGTTAGAAGCTGATTTAAGGATATATAGATTCAATAAAATAAAGAAATTAAAATATGATATTTACCACATCATGGTGATAGGAAAAAAAAATCTTGGTGAGTGTGAGTAAAATTACTATTATAGTATAAAATAGTAAATTTTTTTATTTATGTTCATGATTCATTGTGTAAATAGAAGATGATCATGTGGAATAATCATTACATCATGGTTGATTTCCACTACATAGTAGTGAAAGATGAAAACACCCACAAATGTGATGGTCTTGGTTTTAGGAAATTAATTGAATAGTTAAATGTTCACTATAAGGAGTCATTGAAGAAATGATTATATTGTATGTTACTATGGAATGGGAAAACCCAATATGTCATGCTTAAGGAGGAAATTCCCATAGTGATAAATTTTTTAGTTTTGGAGTTGAGGATCATTAGAACATAGAAAATACCATTATACTATGTTTCTATTTAATGATATGATTAAGGGAGAAAATACCCACTATAAAATGAAGATGTAAGGAAATATCCAACCTTGTTTTTTAGATCTAGCCTTAACTATATAGGCCTTGTCATTGATGAATCCAATAAACCACAAATATGGAAATATTATATATATATATATATATCATATTTTATTTGGTTAATTATAAAAAAAATATTGAGAAAACCAACCATAAATTTTAGTGAATATTATAGAGAGGATTTG
The DNA here is from genome assembly GCA_963277665.1 of Viscum album. Taxonomy (NCBI): domain Eukaryota; kingdom Viridiplantae; phylum Streptophyta; class Magnoliopsida; order Santalales; family Viscaceae; genus Viscum; species Viscum album. The sequence goes on from OY728133.1 coordinate 500,169,594, forward strand.
TTTGGTATTGAAGATAATAATGAAGACAGATACTTGATCCAACCTTGGGAATATGAGAGGATAATTGAAAGATCCTTTTAATTTTTTACATTTTTCTATAAAAAAATTGTAGTTGGAGTTTATGGAAATTACTACTATATTCCTTACTATGAATGTCCCAAAAGCCTTTTATTTTTATTCATTTTTTGATAATAACTATTTAAAGGTTTTAAGGGAAACCCTAACATGTCCAGTAGGCTTCGTGACATTACATGACCTAAAAGTATTAGATGAATTCATTCAGACTATAACTACTTGAAACCACCCCCACCCCCAATATATACATCATGATTTCATCACTCCACATTCACATGGCTCTTTGGCTAGCCTTCTTGTGAATGCATAGGTTGACCCCGATTTCAATTCTAATACCCTTTCATTCTTCCAAATTAGTTATCTCTAGTCTGGTGAACGTTCCTACTTTGTGTCCTCATTCGGATCTCATTCCTTATATAGTCTACCTATTCCATTTAAGCATAATTTCATGTGGCCTGAATGCCTTGAGGTGTCCTAAAGGACTTAAGGTTGATCGAAATCCTTTCGGTGGCTTGAAGGCCTTGAGGTGGACAGAAAGAATTACTATCCCAAAGGCCTTGGGTGGATTGAGGTCGTTGAAGGCCTCGAGGATCAAACTAGTAGACTAAAAGCTCAAATGGATGAATAGTTTCATCTGCTACAACACTGAACAATACCTAATATAGTAACCTAGAAATATTTATATGTTTGGATTTTATTTCTGGTCTCTTCGATGTACTTATCGAGTCCTCACCAATCGGGACGAGGCTCTTGTGAACTATATTTCGTATTCTTATTGATAATAAGATAAGAAAATAGATAACTTGATCATAACCGTTGAACACAAAGGATTTTACACTCGATAAAAATCATATGAACCTTGTATAAATGACTTGTGTCATTTTTGTCATATCTCACTCTCTTTCTCTTGTCATCAAATGGCTTCATTTATGGATACAAGATTTAGCTAGAATGGTAATTATATTGAGATTAAATGGAATGTTGATTATTTTAGTGGCACCGATTCACCCCTTTTCTCAGTGATTCTCGTTATATTTTCATGGGGCACTTTAATTGATATCAGACGAAAGTTTCTTCATATGGCTTTTTGGTATTTCATATTAATTATAACCTTTCACTGAATTTTAATAGAAATTATGGATTTTTATAAAAATAGTGATGTTATAATATATTATGAAAAGGTAATTCATCTATATAAAGGTTGGATATATCAATATATTCTATTTATTAGATTATATGTTATTTGTATCACAGAGAATGGTTTATATGTTTTTGATATAATAATACAACCTATACTCTATAAGATAATAAGAATGATGAATCTAACGAGAGATTGTGTAATGATTTACTATCATCCCTCTCTGAGAAATATTTCACATGATTTATGGGATCTAAAATAGTCAATGTAATTTATAGAAAAATTCATGATATTCATTTGAATGTAAATAAATTTAAAGAAACATAATCAAGAACATTATATGAACGATTTTAGGATATCGAGATAGTGAAATATGGATCATTGAATGATTTCTTCGTATAGGTAAATAAAATTATAATTTCAACATTAAGGTATGAATAAGTTGTTGAGAATTCTACCATAGTGAATAAATTAATGATAATTCTATTGGAAAGTTTAATGAAAATAATATAGGGATTAAAACACCAAGAATTGTATGATAGGACCATTTATAAGCTTAATAATGTCCCAATATCCTAAAAGATAAGGAGGGGTCCATACGTGAATAATAAAGGTATATTATAAATGTATAATTATTTTAAAGATTCTAAAATCTGAAATATTTTTGAAATGCAAAAATCTATTTATGAGGAATCAAATTATGAACATGATTCTATGAACATCAATGAGTTTATATCAATATTTTCAAGACGCGTGTAATTATTTAAGGTCAATTACAAGGGAAATTCTCCATTTAAATGTTTTAATTGTGGAAAGTATCAAAAAAAATTAGATAGATCATCTCATAAAGAATATAGAGATGAAGAGTATGGTTAACCAAAAAAATAATTCAGAAAAAAAGGTGGCTAGTGTTTGTAATGGATGAAAATTATTAGATAGTAAAGGAAAATAAAATTCATCAAAGGAAAAGAATTTTCTTCTAAAACATGATTACCCATACTGTGATGATTAAAGATAAGGAGAATAAAAGGAATCTGGGGATGAAAGAAATAAATATTTTATTTCCAAATAAAAACAACCCAATGATAGCTCTAGAAAAGGGTAAGGGAGTAACAAAGAGAAAAGTAACGACGAAGAGAAAGAAAACCCATTTCAATTAAGGATGGATATATTAGTTTTTATGAAATAAAATAGGTATATTGGGAGACAAATAATATATTTAAATAATTATAATGATTCATTAAATAATTAACTTGATGAATCAAATGTTAAAAAACTTATAAAGAAAGAACCTATATAGTTTAGAAATATTGGATATCTCAATGAAATAATTGAAGTAATAGATAATTTGATTGAAATTACAATAGTAAATTTAATTACAAATAATATGGATTTTAATGTTTCTAAGGAAAAGTTGTTTGAAGTTGTAAATTCCTAGAAATAATTCAAATAGCATGTGTTTCAAAATTTTACCATAGATGTTGGTGAGTGGCCTATATAAATTTATATGGTTTATGATGCCATAAATAAACATTAATATTATCCCACTATATAATAAATTATTTTCATTAACACTGAAGTAAGTAATAAAAATGGTCAAAGTAGTTACTAAGATAAAATAAAGTTGATTTCTTCACCTAAAGAAGGATACAAACCCATTGTTACTTTAAGTGGTCATGTTAAAAATCACAAAAGTAGAGATGTGTGGAAGAATTGTAATGTTGAAACTAAGAATATGGATACTCATAATAATGAAGAAGTTAATGAGAATCAACGAAGTTCAAATCCATAGAAAAACATGAAAAAAATTCAGTAAGAAGCTTTTCAGTTGAGAAGATTCTTGTTTGAAGGAAGATGATGGTGTATTGGGATTTATGAAATTAAGTTATTTGTGATCTAGTAAAATATGTCACATGATCAATATAAAAGAGGAAATAAATTGATGGGTAGAGAGAATTTTATAAGAATAGGTTGGTTAAGACAACATATAAATGATAAATTCAAATTGAAAATGGTTTTGATTCTCTTGATGAAACTTATGGGTAATGAGATCATTTCAAATACACTTCCAAAAATTGTCTCAATATTTTACTAAATAAATTAAATATTATTGATAAATTAAAATATATTTATATTAGTAGTAATCAAGAACAATCACTATTGGTTATGATGAATTATAAAGTATTTAGACGAGAAAATCCTCGGATATTGGACAAAATATTCTTATCACACATGATTGGATATAAAAACTGTTAAAGGAGATTCAAAGGTATTATTTAGAAGATATTACTTGTAGAAAAAATGGATTACTCACTTTAAAATGATATAAAAATACTAATTTTTTTATAAATAAGTTTTAATATAATAATGTTCTATTTATTTCTAGGTTGACGAATAATTTTTTAAGTGTCACTTTGCATTTTGATAATGAGAAAAATGTAATCATTCACAAGAATAGTTGTGCTAGAAGGATGGTGGGTGGAAAAATTAATACGAAGGGAGAATATAGAAGTGGAAATCTATTACATATTTTTAATGATAGAAACACATTTTTTATGAATATAATAGAAGGAAATGATATTTTTAATATAATAATTGGGAATTCGGGAAAAAAGAACTTGCACAAACATATATAATAAGAATCCATAAGAAGTTTACAAAAGCTGATTCATGAGATGAGAAACACCAATTATGTGTGTCACTAATTAAATTTAGTGAATAAGAGCAACATTTTTTTATAATGAAGATAAATAATTATCTGAAATTGATAAACTCATATGTGTGTAGTTGAGATAGATTAAAATCAACCAATATAGATAATTATTTCATTATTTTTTTTATTATATTACTTGTGTAAATTATGTTCACTTTATATCAAGTAAATTAAAATCTATTAAGATGTTTAAGAACATCTATAGGCATGATAAAAGGGAAATAAGATTTTTTATTAAAATATTTTAACCTGATAATGGATCTAAACACAAAAATGAATACATTTAAATCATATCTTAAGAATTATATAAATAAGAATGAATATAGTGCTCCATAAACACCCTAACAAATTAGATTAGTTGAAAGGAATAATGATATTTTAGTGTACGTGAGGAGGACTATATCCTCCAATTTTTAAAATTATTATAATACTATTTTATTTTTAGAGTGGGAACCCTACCATCATACAAATAAAACATATTTCAGTAGTCCCATAATTATAAATAAAAATTTCAAAAACCAATAAAAGAAATTGAAAATGAAGCGGGTGATGCGGGAACATCACGTGAAAGATGATCCCTGTAAATCACATAATCCACTAAAGGAACCCTGCATTGAGTTATGTCACATTGATTCCATGCCATCAACTATACCATAGTTCCTATAGTCAAATCAAATTCATCTTCATCTCACTGTCATTTTCCACAACATCGACGATCGCCACTATAAATTGAAATGAACTTTACCAAAACTAGAGACACAAATCGATATTATCACCAAGAAGATAGAAATAAGATCAAGACACTACAAAAAAGTGATAGAAAACCATATCCATGAGTGAACTGTATGAAGGTTCACCATCCAAGACACAAATCAACAAAAACCTATACTAATCATTCCTCTTGAAGACCATTGGCCGCTCAAATAAAACATCAAAAATCACCTTGAAGAAAAATGTACTATAATTAAAGGTAATGGAGAATTGGAATGGATGCTAGAGCAGAGTAGAGATGATAAAGCTCTTAACAAAATAATATTCCTTCACAAGAACTTCATCCCTACCATCAACGACCCATGCTACCAGCATAACCAATAGTAATACGCCAAAGGAAACTTTACCTGAAACCACATCATCATCTTCGAGGAAGGGAATAAACAGGATTCCAATAGTAAAATAGAGATGGGATGATATTTTATGGGACCCAAATAGAGACCTAAAATCTATCATAATAACACAAAACCATCTCCATATAACCAGATTAACCATCACCAAAAACCACTGCTTCCTAGACGAAGAATGACCCCAAAGACACATAGTCCAACTCCAAGAATCATTCCATAGAAAAATCCAAATAAAAAATATTATATGTATAAAAAAATTAAATCTATAAAACATCTCCAATAAGAAACTCAAAATCATTAGAATAATAAAAAAGAACCAAGAAGATGTGATAAATAATACAACGCCAATTATAAACAAGAACTGAGATTATTGTCAACCCCCCTCTGACACCATTCCAAGTTGCCTTAAAAACCGCATTATTCCTAACCAAAATGGGTTCAAGAACGATGGGTTCGCTAGAATGGGCAGTGGGGAAGAATAACACTAGACCCCACCACCTATGCTAACCTAAACAATCTGATGCATGAAAACCCATGAAAAACTTTTTCTTAAAATCATACAATTTCATCTAAAAATAGAATAATTTTTTCTTTTAAAAAAATTATATTACCTTTTTAAATCAAAATATTTCCATGAAAATAAATATCAATAATATAAAATTCGTTTTGTTTCCCTAGGAAATTATTCACATATCACTCTTACAATCGCTTTTAAAATGGAATTACAATATGGTTGACTTCCACCTCAAGATTACCCAATGCATTGGAGCTCTATCTGGGGGTACCCATCGTATAAGCTATAATGGGATCACCCATGATATATAATGGGGCTCAAACACTCATAAAAATTTTCCATGGACCATATAATGAATTAAACCCATGAAAACTCTTTTAAACCCATGTGCAAAAGACTTTTAGATATCAAAATACTCGTTTTCATTAAAATACAATTTTTAATTCTAAAAAATATGCACATAATAAAAAACCATTTTATTTTAAAATAAATATAAAAATTTATAAATTATACTTTAAATAAAAAGTCTTTATAAAGTGTAGAAAATCTTCTCATTCTGTATAAGTGAAAAAACATTCTTTCTGTTTTTTTTTCCAGAAAAGTCATGAAGTACCTCATTTGAAAACGACAAAAAATTCATTTTAAACCATTTTATAAAAAGAAAAACATGGTTAAAAATGACATTAAAAATTAATAGTAGTATATTAAAAACATTCTTTAATAATTTTTTTAGAAAATATTTATTTGGAAGAAAAGGTATGTTTTAAGGGTAACATTAAAAGATGATTTTTAAAAGAAAGTCCCTAAACATTTGTATAAAACTTTACATAAATTCCTTCTCTTATTAAATAATAAAGTTATGATAATTATTTACTATATTGAGAAAAAGTTCAATTTTATTATTCATTTTATTTCACTTGTTACCATGTTATAATAATTACTTAATTATTTATGTTCACATCAGATATTTTGACCATATTCGGTTCAAAAGTCCAAAATGAATACAGTAATTTGAATATGTTCAAAGAGGTAATTATAACACTATATCCATAATAATAATTAAATAATTATCACTTTTATTTATAAATTATAATTTTAAATACATTAATGAAATATGGTTACAAAAAATGAACTATGTTACAATCATTCAGAGAGTTGGTCATACATACACATCAGTAAAATTTCCATTTTACAATGATCCTTAAGGAGAGAAGGTAAAAATTATTTTATATTTAGATAATGATAATAATATCATATATATAATATTTTTTCATTAAATATACTTATATATATAATCCTTGTGATGTGGTGATGAAAAATGAATCACATCGCTTCATGGAGGTGGTAGTCCACGTGCACGCACAATCGATGTTATCGTTTTTTAGTGAAAGGAAATGTAAGAACGTAAATGATATATTATATTTTAATAATGGTAAATATTTAATTAATATCATATATAAATATTAATTCCATCAATATAACCATTCTTGAAATAAATTTATGTAATAAAAATTACATCTTCTTGCAAGGCTGTAATCCTTTGTACACACGAATAATGGTTTAGTTTCCCATTGGATAGAAAATGAGATAGATATTGGGTTTGAAATTACCATTAAAAAATAAGTATATATAATATACTGTTGTTATTTTATAATCATGGTTATTTAATATATGAAGGAGGTGGAAGAAGAAATGAAACAAAAACATGCCGTTAAAAACTATACCTCTTATTTGAAAAACCTCCCTTTATTAACAACTCAATACAACTAAGGTTGGTGATATGCCTAAAAAAGACCTTTATAATTAGGTTAGGGACTATAGGAAGAGATATGGGTAGATATTTTATAACCCAATTGGGTTTTTAAGTGTGAAGTAATGATAAGAAGAGGTGTCCTTTTATAATAAAGGTGAAGGAAACTCTTGGAATTTCTCAAAATATTAAATTACTGTAATTTTATTTTTGATTGAAAATGGCTCCAAACTTATTTATATAAAATATTAGATTAATATGGATCTTAATAATTTCATAAAATAATTTTTATACAATTTAGGTCACATTTATACCCTTATCATTTCATTTTATGCCCTCTCTAAACCTTTTTAAACATACCGTGACAATGAGGATTTTTTACTCTTTGAGGGTTAATATATAACTAGAAATGTAAAAAATCCAATAAAAGGACCGTCATTTATATTATAAACCATTTCATAATAAATTAGATGAATATAATATTTTTATTAATGTTATATCATTTAATAAAATTGAAGTGCCCAGATCAGTGTGAATCACTGAGAGGGGGAGGGGGTGAATCAGTGATCCCTTAAAACTTTTTACTAATTGATTATTTATCAATTAAACCTCTATGGCTGGTTAAAGCCTAGATCCACTCTTCTTGTATCTCTCAACCTTTCCCGGATAATGCAGTAATGAAAAGGCACAGGACACAAAGATTTACAAGGTTCGGCACCAAAGGCCTACATCCTTGCCATGCTCTCCCAGCATGGATTCTCCATTATAACCTGTTAAAATTACAATGGTCGATACAGAGTCCCACTGTATGTCTCCTGAGTCCCACAGGAGGGTCTTTATACTGCGTCCCACAGTTTTACCAGAGTCCCACTGGCCTGCTCCAGAATCCCACTGAAGACTTCTTCTCCCTGAGTCCCACAGGGTCTTCTCCTGGCTCCTCGAGTCGCACGAGTAGCTCTTCTTCACTTTAAGTTCTTCAAGTATCCTCAGCAGCCTGGGATAAAGGCTGATGGCCTTGCTCTGTACCTCTGATCACTTGAGTTGATCAGGTCTTCTCGTGTAGCTCAGGCTTTATCTCCTTCTTCAGGATGACCTGGCTTCTCTCTCCAACTACAGAATGCTCAGACAGATGATATCTTTATCTTCGGTCTGGTCCAGTCTCAACTCACTTCAACTTCATGCACTGAGTGCATGGCAGCTCTTCATCCTCATGCACTGATAGCATGGACTTCTCAATTCTTCATGAACTTCTGGTCTTGGACAACTCAGAATGCACACACACTGATATGAACTTTTTCACGTGTGCATGTGCATGCATGCAAGCATGCACTCCTCCTTTCCTCTTCTTGGTGCAGTAGACCCACAAAGGGTGTAATCAATTATAGCACACACCTTCTCCCTTCTTCACACTTTGTTCTTTTTGTTTACACACTCACTAATGTGTTGTTCTTTAGTGTGGGTCTTATTCTTCTTCAAAGTGTGCACATCACTTTGTACACACTAAGGTTCGGCCACTTCTTGTCTAGCACACACAACTTGTTTCTTCCTCTTGCACACACACACAATATGTGTTCTTCTTTGTTGTGGTCTTCACTTGGTGCACACAAGGCATGAAAGTCTCGGCCTTCACTTGAATTGCACACACACACAAAAGTGTGGTATTCCTCCTTATGCACACACACAGCCACGGCCTTCCTCCTCTTCTTGCACACACACAAAATATTCTTTGTTCTTCAAAGTGTGCACCCCACAAGGGATACGGCCTTCACTTGTTCAATTTGCACACAAAGGCACTAAGCCTTGTCCTACCTCTCTTTGCACACCCACTGCCCGTAGGGTGTAGTGGCCTTCTTGTTTTGCACACACTTAGGCTTAGCCAACATCACTTGCACACACTTGGCCCGTAGGTGTTCTTGTCCACTTTGCACACACACACAAATAGTGTGGTCTTCACTTCACCCACACAAGGCTACGGCCTTTCTTTTGCTCACTGTCCAAGTGGGTTCTCAATTTGCCCGAACCACTGCCTTCAAAGAAGGCGCGCAAGGTGTCTTGGTGCAAGGCTCCACGGGTGCACAAGCCTTCGAGCGCGCAAGCTCCTCCTGTCGCGGGCCGCGCAAGTGCTGCACCCGCGGGCACTTCCTCCTGCCGCACAAGTATGCGGGCAGTGAGAGTGCCAATCCTTGAGCGCGCAAATTCAAGCGGCTCGGGATCTTCCTGTCGCGCAAGATAGGCGCGCAGGGAACTCTTTCGGGCCTCGGGTGGCACCGAGATCTTTAGCCGCGCAAGTACTTTGCGCGGCGGCTTCTTCTTCGCGAGGCAGAGGCACTCACGGGTCTTCTGATTTTCGAGAAAGGATCAGCAAGCATATTCATGCCTCGGGTATTCTTTTTATAGGCGAGGAAGGCTTCAAATCCTCCGCGTGATTTAACTTCAAAATCCCGAAGTTTTCGGTTCTTTAAAATCTTCAAATCTTGATTTTTATACTCTGTTTCAACGCGGGTTTTCTTTTCTTTTCCTTCGGTTTCCTCCACGTGCATGCAACTTAGAACGCATGCACGGCCTTCGTTAAGGCTTATGCATGCACAGCATGCTCTCCACGTGGCCTCGGCAACTCCGTTTGCCTCGGCTGAAGTCCGAATACTTTCTCGATGCATGCATGCAACATTTTAATGCATGCATGAGTTCAGTGTGGCCAGACGAGCACGAGGGAGCCCTCGGCTTCGAAAATGGTGGCCGGGAACTCGAATTTTGTCTTCGGGGAGGCTCTGGTTCAGCGGCGGCTTCGCGGGAGGCTTCGGCATGGCTCGAGGTTGAGGACGAAGCCGGGGCCATCGGATCAGATCTTCAACGGCCTGGATTAGATCGCGGCGCCGCAGATGGATCGTGCGGCGCAGATCAAGCGCGTGATGGCTCGGACGGCCAGGATCTCTTCCGCGGGAAAATCCCGCGTCCCACATCGAAACGCCGGCCATTTTTCACGCGGTTTATCAAATAAGCGCTCCCTTCCACTACTCAATTGAACTTCCTCCCTCCCGGTGCCGCCCCGCACCGGGTTCTCTCTGCGGGCGTGCTCTGCGCCCACTCTTGCTCCTGCGGGCGCGCTCCTAGCGCCCACTATGCACACACGGGTGCGCGGGCTTCACCACCGCGTGCCCTCGGGGATTATACACGGCCCCTCTGCGATCTGCCGCCCGGGCTGGCCACATGGGATCCCCCCTTGGGCGTGGCGCCTTAGGCCCACATGTGCCTTGGGGGTTGAACCCTTAAGGCTGGCCTTGGCTGGCCAATTTTTTGGCAAAGGACAGAATATTACTTTGTCAAAAACAAAGTAACCCATGAATATAAGACAAGTGCCAAATGCCAAATGCCAAATGCCTATCTTTCTCATTTCTCCATTTCTTCTCTTCTCCCACATTTCTATTCTTCTTCTTCATTAGAATTCCTCCATTCTTCTTAAACAAATAATCTTCACTTAGAAGGAAATTCCCGAAGGTTCTTCATCAACCGAGCTCTTGAATCACATAGATCTTCAATGTTCTTTATTGATCTAATCAGAGATCAAGTTGGATCTTCTTCATGTTCACATGCACTAAGTGATAGTGCATGGGCTTCTTTAGCTCACTTCATCCACTTAGAGATTGTGGATGGATCTTCTTCTAACTCCTCATGCATTGTCACTACAATGCATGGTCTTCTAATATTTTTGTGACTTTGTATCATCAGGATACAAGTTCTATGAACTTAAAGATCAGCTCAACAATCGTCAGATTTCTCATGGAGAATGTTTCAACCATAATCTCCTATGCCACTTAGTGAATCTCCTAAGTGACATGCATCTTTATGTTCCATGGTCATTCTCCATTCATCACCATCACTTTCACAACCTTTGCCATTCACATCTTGACATTCCTTGACTTCCATTCATTCCAAGACAACTTCATGCCTCATTGACAACAAATGCAACACAATGCACTTCAATCTCCCCCTTTGTATTTGTTGTCAATACACTCCTTCAGCACATATGAATGGGTCAATATGTGTGCCAATATTTTCTCCCCCTTATTGGCAATCAAATGCAAAGGTGTGGTGTGGTTCTCCTTCAAAAATCACTTCCTCCCTTTGAATAGTATCTTCTTGAAAAACACTAGGAGAGGGATGATGTCACATGTTCTTCTGTAGAAAAGAACCTTTAGTTGATCAACTCTAAGTCTACTTGGGCTAACCCAGTGTAGAAAACAAGAGTGATATATAACCAAGGAACTCAATGTTTTCCAACATTCACAATACATGTGAGATCATGCTTAGGGGTTGAATTTTTCAGATATTCAATGAATTGCTGAATCCTGCACATACTTCACAAAACACATTAGAATGTTCAGGTGCAAAGATAAAGCTCCCCCATTCATCCATTTTCTTAAGATGATATTAATCTCAGAACATCATCTTCTTCAGATTTTCTCCCCCTCAAGGGGTGCACTCCATTCAATTCAAACCATCCTCCAGATGAGAATGATCATCATCTTCAATTCCCTGCAATGTTAGCACATGTATATACCAAGGGTATAAGGGAATAAGATGGAACCTCCTTGGTTCATCAATGTGAACAACAAGGTTGAGAAGATTCTCTCAACCGAGATGTCCCATTTTCACCATTCTTCAAACTTGCACATTTGATCTTCATTGATGATTGTGCTGGTGTGGTTCTCAACCCATCTTCATGTGAAATCTTTTTCTTCCCTTTTGCTTTAGCAAATGCCAGAGCTTAATCTTCAGCTCTTTGTAGTTCTCTGGCAAGTTGCAACTGATGTGGCCATATGACAAGTAAATCATTTGGAAGTGTGGCCTCAGTTCTGGAAATTCCACATGGTTCCTTCGATGCTTTCAAGATACCTTTCTTAGGCAACTTGTTTTCAATCAATCCCTTCTTCTTCTGGATTGATTGTCTTTTTGAGTTCAGTCTGCTTCTATTCAGTTCCATGGCTTGTTCACAAAGATCCATGGTGTGTCCTTTCTTTCCACAGTAGAAGCATTTCTTGGTGGTCCTTCTGGATGCATCACCCTTCTTGGACTCAGACTCCAAGGACTTCTCTTCATTTCTCAAACACTTCTTGGGAGCATTTTCTACTTTCTTCTTCTTGCTTCCCAAGGATTCCTTTTTAGCCAGGTTCAGTGATCTTCTCTTCTTTTCATCTTTGGATACAGTTGGAGATTGACATGTATCATTTTGACCACTTTTGCAAACATCACAGATGTTGTCAAGCAATCCAAATCTGTTAGCAGTAAACAGATGTCTCTGGACCTGTGGATGTTGCTTCTTTTCTTCTGGCTTGCTCCCCCTAGGCATGGGCTGCCTATGTGCTTTGGCATTCAGTGGATTGTACCAACAATCCTTTGCACAATGCCCATACTTGTTACAACACCAGCATTGTCCCACAAATCTTGACCTCTTCAGTCCTTCTGATTGTAGGGTACTTTTCTTGACCTGTTGTGCTGTTTCAGGAGAGCTCTGCTTCTTTACTGTCTTCATCCATATTTGTTTGGAATTATTCTTCCATCCTGCACTTTTTGTGGAAACACAATTAGAAGCATCAGTACAAGATGGTATGGATGGTACATTCTTTCTAGAAGATGTTTCCCTTTTATTAGAGGATGTCTTTCTTTTAGAATCATCCTTCTCAAAGCTCACTTGAGTAGCAACATTTTTTCTTACAGCTGACTGGGAGGATTCAGCTTTGGGTGATTGCAGATTTTTCAATATCACCTCCAGTTCTAAACATTTCATATTGAGGGAGTTCTTCTCATCCTTAACAGTTCTCAGCTTTCCTTTCCAATTTTCTTTCAGCTGTTCTAACTGGTCTTCATGCACCTTCTTGATTTCAAGCATTGAGTTGTCAAGCTCCTTCACCCTTTTTACTTTGTCTTCAAGTTGAGCATCTTTAACAACCATTGATACTCTATGCCTCTTCTCCAGTGCATGGTACACATCTTTGATTATTACTTTAAAGATTTCTTTCTCAGAAAGGCTTCTTTGCAATTCTTCAGCAGTGTCTTCATATCTTTCATTGTAAAGGGAAACTGTTTCATCTTTGGCATTTACCAGCTTTCTGAGAGTGTTGGTTATGCCAACCCTTTTAGCCAGCTGATCTTCCATAGCATTGGATTCTTCTTCTAACTGTGATTTTTCTTCATGAAGATCATGGATGCCTGTAGCTATACACTTTGCCACTTCCATGAGAACTGTCTTCTGAAGATATTTGAGTGCACTCTGAAGATCATTCATTGTTTCAACTTCATCACAGCTAGGACAGGCTTTATCAGAAGAATGATAAAAGGAATTGTCATCTGATGTGACTTTCACATTTCTTTCCATAGAAGGAGTTTCTCTGATTGCACCAGCCTTCTTTTTCATCTTCTTTGCCTGTTTCTTCATTCTGTTTTTCTGAGTCTTGGCAGATATCTCCATTTGAGGCTGGTCATTCATTTCCTCAAATCTGCACTCCATAAAGACTCTCTTGGATCTTTTAGAGGTAACCTCCCTTTGATACCAATTGAAGTGCCCAGATCAGTGTGAATCACTGAGAGGGGGAGGGGGTGAATCAGTGATCCCTTAAAACTTTTTACTAATTGATTCTTTATCAATTAAACCACTATGGCTGGTTAAAGCCTCGATCCACTCTTCTTGTATCTCTCAACCTTTCCCGGATAATGCAGTAATGAAAAGGCACAGGACACAAGGATTTACAAGGTTCGGCACCAAAGGCCTACATCCTTGACATGCTCTCCCATCATGGATTCTCCATTATAACCTGTTAAAATTACAATGGTCGATACAGAGTCCCACTGTATCTCTCCTGAGTCCCACAGGAGGGTCTTTATACTGCGTCCCACAGTGTTACCAGAGTCCCACTGGCCTGCTCCAGAATCCCACTGAAGACTTCTTCTCCCTGAGTCCCACAGGGTCTTCTCCTGGCTCCTCGAGTCGCACGAGTAGCTCTTCTTCACTTTAAGTTCTTCAAGTATCCTCAGCAGCCTGGGATAAAGGCTGCTGGCCTTGCTCTGTACCTCTGATCACTTGAGTTGATCAGGTCTTCTCGTGTAGCTCAGGCTTTATCTCCTTCTTCAGGATGACCTGGCTTCGCTCTCCAACTACTGAATGCTCAGACAGCTGATATCTTTATCTTCGGTCTGGTCCAGTCTCAACTCACTTCAACTTCATGCATTGAGTGCATGGCAGCTCTTCATCCTCATGCACTGATAGCATGGACTTCTCAATTCTTCAAGAACTTCTGGTCTTGGACAACTCAGAATGCACACACACTGATATGAACTTTTTCACGTGTGCATGTGCATGCATGCAAGCATGCACTCCTCCTTTCCTCTTCTTGGTGCAGTAGACCCACAAAGGGTGTAATAAATTATAGCACACACCTTCTCCCTTCTTCACACTTTGTTCTTTTTGTTTACACACTCACTAATGTGTTGTTCTTTAGTGTGGGTCTTATTCTTCTTCAAAGTGTGCACATCACTTTGTACACACTAAGGTTCGGCCACTTCTTGTCTAGCACACACAACTTGTTTCTTCCTCTTGCACACACACACAATATGTGTTCTTCTTTGTTGTGTTCTTCACTTGGTGCACACAAGGCATGCAAGTCTCGGCCTTCACTTGAATTGCACACACACACAAAAGTGTGGTATTCCTCCTTATGCACACACACAGCCAAGGCCTTCCTCCTCTTCTTGCACACACACAAAATATTCTTTGTTCTTCAAAGTGTGCACCCCACAAGGGATACGGCCTTCACTTGTTCAATTTGCACACAAAGGCACTAAGCCTTGGCCTCCCTCTCTTTGCACACCCACTGCCCGTAGGGTGTAGTGGCCTTCTTGTTTTGCACACACTTAGGCTTAGCCAACATCACTTGCACACACTTGGCCCGTAGGTGTTCTTGTCCACTTTGCACACACACACAAATAGTGTGGTCTTCACTTCACCCACACAAGGCTACGGCCTTTCTTTTTCTCACTGTCCAAGTGGGTTCTCAATTTGCCCGAACCACTGCCTTCAAAGAAGGCGCGCAAGGTGTCTTGGTGCAGGGCTCCACGGGTGCATAAGCCTTCGAGCGCGCAAGCTCCTCCTGCCGCGGGGCGCGCAAGTGCTGCACCCGCGGGCACTTCCTCCTGCCGCACAAGTATGCGGGCAGTGAGAGTGCCAATCCTTGAGCGCGCAAATTCAAGCGGCTCGGGATCTTCCTGTCGCGCAAGATAGGCGCGCAGGGAACTCTTTCGGGCCTCGGGTGGCACCGAGATCTTCAGCCGCGCAAGTACTTTGCGCGGCGGCTTCTTCTTCGCGAGGCAGAGGCACTCACGGGTCTTCTGATTTTCGAGAAAGGATCAGCAAGCATATTCATTCCTCGGGTATTCTTTTTATAGGCGAGGAAGGCTTCAAATCCTCCGCGTGATTTAACTTCAAAATCCCGAAGTTTTCGGTTCTTTAAAATCTTCAAATCTTGATTTTTATACTCTGTTTCAACGCGGGTTTCCTTTTCTTTTCCTTCGGTTTCCTCCACGTGCATGCGACTTAGAACGCATGCACGGCCTTCATTAAGGCTTATTCATGCACAGCATGCTCTCCACGTGGCCTCGGCAACTCCGTTTGCCTCGGCTGAAGTCCGAATACTTTCTCGATGCATGCATGCAACATTTTAATGCATGCATGAGTTCAGTGTGGCCAGACGAGCACGAGGGAGCCTTCGGCTTCGAAAATGGTGGCCGGGAACTCGAATTTTGTCTTCGGGGAGGCTCTGGTTCAGCGGCGGCTTCGTGGGAGGCTTCGGCATGGCTCGAGGTTGAGGACGAAGCCGGGGCCGTCGGATCAGATCTTCAACGGCCTGGATTAGATCGCGGCGCCGCGGATGGATCGTGCGGCGCAGATCAGGCGCGCGATGGCTCGGACGGCCAGGATCTCTTCCGCGGGAAAATCCCGCGTCCCACATCGAAACGCCGGCCATTTTTCACACGGTTTATCAAATAAGCGCTCCCTTCCACCACTCAATTGAACTTCCTCCCTCTCGGTGCCGCCCCGCACCGGGTTCTCTCTGCGGGCGCGCTCTGCGCCCACTCTTGCTCCTGCGGGCGCGCTCCTAGCGCCCACTATGCACACACGGGTGCGCGGGCTTCACCACCGCGTGCCCTCGGGGCTTATACACGGCCCCTCTGCGCTCTGCCGCCCGGGCTGGCCACATGGGATCCCCCCTTGGGCGTGGTGCCTTAGGCCCACATGTGCCTTGGGGGTTGAACCCTTAAGGCTGGCCTTGGCTGGCCAATTTTTTGGCAAAGGACAGAATATTACTTTGTCAAAAACAAAGTAACCCATGAATATAAGACAAGTGCCAAATGCCAAATGCCAAATGCCTATCTTTCTCATTTCTCCATTTCTTCTCTTCTCCCACATTTCTATTCTTCTTCTTCATTAGAATTCCTCCATTCTTCTTAAACAAATAATCTTCACTTAGAAGGAAATTCCCGAAGGTTCTTCATCAACCGAGCTCTTGAATCACATAGATCTTCAATGTTCTTTATTGATCTAATCAGAGATCAAGTTGGATCTTCTTCATGTTCACATGCACTAAGTGATAGTGCATGGGCTTCTTTAGCTCACTTCATCCACTTAGAGATTGTGGATGGATCTTCTTCTAACTCCTCATGCATTGTCACTACAATGCATGGTCTTCTAATATTGTTGTGACTTTGTATCATCAGGATACAAGTTCTATGAACTTAAAGATCAGCTCAACAATCGTCAGATTTCTCATGGAGAATGTTTCAACCATAATCTCCTATGCCACTTAGTGAATCTCCTAAGTGACATGCATCTTTATGTTCCATGGTCATTCTCCATTCATCACCATCACTTTCACAACCTTTTTCATTCACATATTGACATTCCTTGACTTCCATTCATTCCAAGACAACTTCATGCCTCATTGACAACAAATGCAACACAATGCACTTCAAAAATATTATTTATTATAAAATACCAATAGTTTTAATTTTAGAACTATTTGTTACTTTTACATTAACAATATCAAGATAACCCTTATAATTTGAAAAAAAGAATTTAAAATATCCATATATTGTCAAGTTAATCATTACATCTTCTTATTACATTAATTTTCTGAAATAATACTAATTTTAATATTTTTAATATAATTTAGTTGATTTTACACTAATTGAATAATTACAACATCAGCGCTGCGTAAGCATTTAAGGTAAATATTTATTCACTAAAAATGAAAAATAAATTATAATAATGAATATAAACATTATTTTTAAAATAATTTTTATATTCAAAAATATCTTATAGTTAACCTCAAATTAAAAATATTATATTTTTTTAAAACAAGAGTGTGACATGTTGCACTTTAATTGAAATAAAATACTATAACGGTCATATTGCATATAAATATCCATAAAATTACATAAAAAGAGATATTGGTTCATAAGAGGTTATTATTAATAAAAAAATAAAATTAATACAGGTGTTAGGTTCATTTTATAGTCTTTATCAATTTATTTTGAACTATAATTTCCCGATTTACCCTTTATCGTAGTAACAAAAAATATTAAGGTCACTATTCAAACTAACCAAAAAATAAAAGGAATATTTTTAAAATTTCAGGAATCTTAATTCCAAATATTGAATCCATTTTTAAAAATAAAAAACTCAAAAGTTTCATACATTAATTTATAACAAATCATGCAAAATGAAATGAAAAACATCTTTATTGAAAAAATGCATTTTAATCCTCAAGAAGTATATATACCAAAATAATGAATAAAGATTATTAAAATGTAATTAATTGTATTATATCTAAAAAATTATTAATTAAGTTACATTGTGATCAAATTAAAATCTTAAATGGAATTTTTAATATATATAAAATTATAGCCTTATAAAAATTGGCATTCTTTACTATTCAATAAAAATTAATATTTTAAAAATATTTCCCAAAATTCATACTGAGATAATTTTGACATGCTTAATTAAAAATTGAAATTTATTTTTTTCAAAAATATTTCATAAAACTTCTTGAAATTAATTATAATATTTACTCATTTAAATAAGATAAACTCATTTTTTGAAGAAAATGTATTTTTGAAGAATAAAATGACTTTACTAAAAATATGTGATTATTCAATAAGAATTTATAAATTTTTATATAGATTTGGACCATTATATTTATTTCATTATGTAATTAATATTATACCTTACATCCAATTTAAAGACTCTGTTGTGATAGTCACATTTAAATAATATTAATTTGTTGCTCATTTAAGATCAGTGTTGTGTATCTTATACGCTGTCGAACATAGTCTTAAATTTTAAAATATTTGTATATTACATTCTCTCAAACATTTAAAGGATTTAATCCCCATAATTTAAACTTGGATTAGGAACTAGGGTTTGGGTTCTCAAAATACTTTTTTTGAAATCTCAAATAAAAAAAGGTTCATTAAAACTTCCATATAAAAAAGGGAAAGGGAAGTATGAAGGTCATTTAAAATAACACATGAAAGGTTTCCATATAAGAAAACATTGGAGGGAAGTTAAAACATATATATTTAATAGAAAACTAACTTACAAGTACTGATATAGAGTTATAGAAAACATGTTCATGAGAAAGTTAACAATCACAAAACCTTAATTCTGTGATAGGTGAAAAGGGACATTAATTTATTAGTAAGAAATGTAAAAATATAATGTTTTTATTTTAAAATTCATTTCCTAATGTTACAGAATTATTATACAACCTAGAAAAAGAACATAACAAAATATAATTACTTTAAAATTATAGTTTTATTCAATAATCAATATCTACCACAAACACATCTTTTTCTCTATACAATGAGTATTCAAGATGAAATTTTTTATGCATAATGTAATACAATCAAATTTTATATACAGATAAATACAAAAAAGAAAAAACTCTATTCCTATTGTCTTTAGGTACTAAAAACAAAATGGATAACATAAGTAAGATAATTCCCAAAATAATAAACCTACATATGAAGAAAACTACTTTAATATCCAAAATTCTACAGTAATACTCCATGTTCAACATAGATCATTCAATAAATAATTTTCCTTACCAATATTCAAACATTTTAAGGATTTGATCACATAATCTTACAACTTTATTTTTAACATTTATCTCCAAATAACATCAATTAATATTAAACTCTCATTAATAAAATGCTATTTCCATAATCACATAATATCCAAGATACAGTAATCATTTCAAAAAATAACTGAATCACTGTAAAGCCACATTAAAATCAAATCTGATTTCAAAAGATAATTCATCCTATATTTCTCAAATATTATATCATAGTATTCTATTTACCTTAATCCTAAAATTATATCCAAGATTATTGTTATTTATTCTGATATAACATGAGTCACTTATCCACTAAATAAATTTTCAATCCCATGGTTATTTATACAAGGAAACATCTGTTCAAAAAATTAACTTAAACTTTATCCATTAGTTCATTTAAATATATTAAAACAATATCATACTAATCAGGAAATCACATACGCTTGTGGTAGACGATGAACCCTTATCACCCTTCGGTTTGTAGTTCAAAACTCGTAGCTTTTCTGGTTGTGATGGGTTTTTGGTCGACCTATGGGTTGTCTTTTTTTATGAAACTATTTTAATATAATCCTTATAACATTACAAAAAAAATTGAAAAACATCCTCAAAATAAAATTAATATATTCAACATTAATGAAAATATTTTACCATCAATTTTTATCTCATACCATTCATTTTTCATCACAAAATGTAATAACCCATAATTATCTCAACATCTTACATTAATAATTCTTTAATATCCTGTCATTTGACATTGTAAATCCTGATTATTTAAATAAAACTTTGAAAAGGGAAAAAAAGCAGTTCATACCATGATCATGATTTCCA
Organism: Viscum album; assembly: GCA_963277665.1. Classification (NCBI taxonomy): domain Eukaryota; kingdom Viridiplantae; phylum Streptophyta; class Magnoliopsida; order Santalales; family Viscaceae; genus Viscum; species Viscum album. Next base: position 500,189,897 of record OY728133.1, read on the forward strand.
CCTGATATTATTTTCATTTTTTCACATAGAAATAAGGTCCTTGAATTAAGACAATTATTTAAATATAATTATAATTCTCGTGATTCTATTGTCTAAAAACACCTCATGCAATTTGTTTTGTATGTATATTGGCAGAGAAATAGTTTTGAAAAATCTTGTTGTATGACATATAATTTTAAAAAATATAATAAAACTTCATTATTATAAAACTTCATACTGATATTATTTTGAAACTTTAAATCAATGGTCATTTTAAAATACCCACAACTAGAAAATGGCCCTATACCCATGGTTTTGGGAAAACAGAGGGTATAGGTATAGTATGGGAATCTATACCCATGGTTTTATAGAAAATGTGGGTATAGGTTTGTTTTTCAAGACTTATTCCATTGGTTCTTGTAAAAACATGGGTATAGGATAGTTTTTTATAGACCTATACTCAGGGTTTTTCAAAAATTTTGGTATAACTTTCCTGCCATATGAATAGAGAAAACAAATTCATGGGACACAAACAAATATTCATAGTAACACCTATTCCAATAATTTTCTACCAATATCCCTGGTTTATATAAATATATATTTGTAAATATATATTTGTATACCAATAAAAGAAATCTATTAGTGGTTAGTCATGGGATGAAAAAGGGGTGGTCCATGGATCAAATCTCACAGCCACATATTTTTTCAAAGGTATACCCACGGTTTTACAAATTGTGGTTATAGTTTTATGACACAGTAGATTGGACATATACCCATTGTTTCTAAAACCGTGGGTATATCTTAGAGCTATACCAATTCCTCTGTTTCCCATGGTTCCTTCAAAGCATGGGTATAGCCTATACCCATGGTTCAAGGGCTATACCCATAGTTTCAGACTGTGGGTATAGGAAAAATTTCTAGTAGTGACAAAAAGTACGACCCAATTGAGTATAAGTTAATTCCCAATATAAATCAGTTTCACAAGGGTCTCATTCATTTTAAGTGGTATTAAGATTTTAATATTCTTCAAATTCATGTTATAGGGTAAAATATTTGAAAATTCCTCGATGATATTTCTTTTTTTTGTGAAAGATAAGAAAATTGGGAATTTAGGTTTTGATTAAAAATAACTCACGAAACATGGTGTTATAGAGGTATACATTATGTGTTTTATATTTCATAAAACTATTAATATGAGAGTTTTATGTTAGAAAAATTTTCAAAATCATAAGGATATGACTTTACTATAATTATTTCAATAATGTCATCAAGAAGAGATGGAAATTTTGTTTGGGACCATCCTCCTTCCATTTGTAACTAATTTTACCTTATCTATAAATGATATAAAATATGTATTTTACTATAATAATATACCAATAAACATTACACATGAAAAACTAAAAATCATCTCCAAATCTTTCGAAACATTTCTATGATATCAACAGTAATAAACTAGCTATAAAAATCACATAATCTAGTATCATTAAACTAGAATTCACATTATTTTATTCCAAATGATATTTTAGGTTCAGAGTTTTAGAGACTTGGGTTATAACTATTACAAAAAAACCCATAGGTATACAAATTAAAAACTTCTAAATAATTATCGAGTTTTCCACAATATTAAAATTTTAAAATAAAATATGATTTCTTTTAATGAAAAATATTTACAAATTTAAACTTGATTTATTGTTTTATATTAAAAATAATTAATCCCTATGAATGAAATATAAAAAATAGGGGAAAAACAAAATCTAAATAAGGGACGTAAAAATAAATAAACATTTTTGTACAACATAATACAAGAAAACCGAAGTAAAACCTTTTCTTAAAAACATATATTTTCATCCGAAGATGGAATAATTTTTCCTTCAAAAAAGATCAGTACCTTACTTTTCTAAATCAAAATATTACCATGAAATCTAATTATAAGAACTATTAAGGTTATGGATGTGGCTTGGGACATCATTTCTATATCACTATTATAATCACTCTTACAAATGGAATAACCATATGATAAAATTTCACCTCTGTAGAACCTAATGTATTGGAACGTTATCTGAGCATACTAATCATATATGTTATAATGTGATCTCCCATGAGATATAATTGAGATAAAACCTTTTTAAACAATATCCACAAACAATATAATGACTTAAATCCTTGAAAAATATTTTAAATCCATGTTCAAAACATTTCAGATATCAAAATACCCCTTTTTCTTAAAAACTCTTTTAAAATATAAAAACTACACACATAATAATGAAAATATTTCTTTAAAAATAATTATAAATACTTATAAATAAAAATTCAAATTACCATGATATCATTATGTAAGGAAATTCCATTCATAATGTATATGTAGAAATATTTTTTTTGACTTTTGTTAAAATAGTTGAAAGAGGGACTTTAAAAGAAGATTTAAAAGAATGTCACTTACATTGAGTCCAACTCATTTCGTACATTGTTTATATTCATGAATAACAAAATTATGTTATTTTTTACTTGTATAAAGCCCATTTAAATTTTAATTATTTCTTTATTTTATTTAATACAATGTTATATATAATTAGTCAATTAATTAATTTCAAGTAGTTAATTTTGATGACATTCCATTCATAAGTCCGAATTGACATAGGTGTGTGGTCTATAAAAAAAGTGGTAATTATTCCACCATATCCCAAAAAATATTAACGAAATAATTATAATTTATATATATAAATTATTCTTCTAAAATTAATAACTATATTTGTTTATGAAAAATGAACAACGTTTCAGTCATGGACACAGTAGGCCATACATACTCATGAGTAACATTTATATTTTTCAATGATCATAATTAAAAGAAGGTAAGTATTATTTTAACATTATAAAATAATAATAATATTATAAGTATAATATTAATTCCATAAATATACTTATATATATCATCTATGTGATGTTTTTATTGAAAAAAAATTGTATCTCTTCGTGGAGGTGGTAGCCCACTCGTACACACAAAGAATGTTATCATATTCTAATTAATGGAAAGATAACAGGTAAAAGATATATTTTATTTTAAAAATCATAAATATATCATGAATATAGTATACTAACATTAATTCCATCATTATAACCAATTTTGAGATATTGTAATGGAAAACAAATTACATCGATTCGTGAGGTAGTAGTCCACCGTGCACACAGATGATGGTTTTGATTCCCATTTTATGGAAAAAAGAGATGGATTTAAGTTGTGAAATTGACATAAAAAACATAAGTATATCTAAGATATGTTTTTATTATATATTCATGTTTAAGTAATATTTTAAGGTGGGTGAATAATAAATAAATTAAAAACATTTTCTCAAAAACTATATATCTTCTTTGGAAAATCTCCATTGATAAACACTTTAAGACCACTATGGTTGGTGTTATGCCTAGAAAAACCTATATAAGTATGGGAGTGATTATATTAATTTATTTAGGAGTTTAAAGGCTGAACAAAATGGGGTTTTAATTGTGAATTAATGGGAAGAAGAAGTGTCCTTTATAAGAGAGGAGAGGGGAACTCTTGGAATTTCTACAAATATTACATTAATGTTAAATAAATTTTAATTCCAACTGGATATGTAGTTTTTTATTTGTAAAATATAATTTTTATGATCTAAATAATCTTATAATATAATAATTAGAAAATTTTCGATCATATTTTTACCCTTACCATTTGGTTTTAACCCCTCTTTAACCCTTTTTAAACTTACCGTGACAACAAGTATTTTTAACTTTTTAGGGTAAATATAGTTTTTATAAATGATAAAAGGCCCATTAGTGGATCATGGTTGATATTATAAACAATATATTAATCAAATTTCTGGATATAATTTATTTATGTTCTTTATATCATTTAATAAAATATTATTTATTATAAAATATCAATAATGTTTATTTTTTAAACTATTTGATTACTTTTGCTTTAATAATTTAAATATGAAACTGAGAATTCAAAAAAAGTATTTTAAAAAATCCCTAATATGTTAAGTAAAAATATAAAATTAATTTATTAGCTTAATTATCTAAAATTATATTACTTTTAATATTTTTAATAAACATTATTTGATTTTTCCAATAATTAAATAATTACAGCATCAGTGTCGTGTAAACATATAAGTTAAATATTTATTCAATAAAAATTAATACAATAACCATGGATAATATAATCCTTTAAAATTTTAAAAAAATATTCATAGGTGTACATATCATTTGTATAACTTTATATTAAAAATATTACAGTAATTAAAAAAAGAAGCTGACATGTTTAACTTTTCGTGAAATAAAATACGATAAAGGTAATAATATCAACCAAATGATCAACAAAATTCATATAAAAAAATATTGTATTACTGTGGACAAAATTGAATCATAAAATAATATTAATTAATGTTTTACGGTTATTCTCTAGTCCTTATGAATTTTCATTTAACTGTAATTACCATATTAACCCATTATCGTGGTAACAAAAATTACTAAGATTAACATTCATATTGACCAAAATTAAAATGGAACTATTTAATAAATTTTTACCTAATTATTCAAAAAATGGAATCCATTTTTAAAAATTCAATACATGTAATTTGAAGAATAAAATTTTCAATTAATCCTACAAAACGGAATGAAAAACAATTTTCTTAAAAAATGTCTATTAAGCCCAAAAATGTACTTATAAAAAAATACAGTATTATATTGATTAAAATGTAATTAATTATTTTATATCTACCTAGATTGTAATTATGTTAATTTCAAATCAAATCAAAATTATAAATGTACTTTTTAATATACATAAAATGACAGTTTTATAAAAATTCGTACCTTTCACTATTCACTGAAAAATTAATCTTTTCTAAATATTTTCAAAACCTAATCCTAAGGTAATTTTGATATTCTGAGATTAAAAATGAAATTAATATTTTCATATAATTTTTCTAAAACATATAAAAATTATTTATAATATTCACTCATAAATAAATGAAAAACTCATTTATAAAGAAAATGTATTTTTGAAGAATAAAGTGACTTTACAAAAAAATATCTTATTATTTTATAAGAATTTACCAATATATTTATATTGACATGAATTTTATATTTATTTATTATTTTTATTAATACTATTCAGTACCTCTAATTTAAGTGCTATGTTATAACGGTCACATTTAAATAATAATAATTTATTTTTTGTTTAAGTACAGTGCTATGTTACTTTTAAACAATCAAACATATTATTTACTTTTAAAATATTATGATATTACATTCTTCCCCATTTAAGGAATTTCATCCTCACAATTTCAACTCGGATCAGTAACTAGGGGTTGGATTCACAAAATACCATTGTTGAATTCCCACATCATAAAAATGTTTAATAAATCTTCCACTTAAAAAGAGAGAAAGGGAAGTGTTAAGGTCATCTATAATAACACATGCTAGTTTTAAAAGTTTGAAAAAAAATTGTTTAGAATTTAAAACATGGTTACAGAAGAAGAAAAAAACTTCCAAGGACTGATAGAGAGTGATAGAGAACATGGTCTTGGTAAATTTAACCCTCAAAAAAGAATAAATCTCTAATAGATTAAAAAAGACATTGATTTCATAGTAAGAAAATCAAATGTATAATTATTTTTTTTCAAAATAATTTTTCAGAATTTGGGTAATTATTTTACTTCCTGTAAAAATAAAATAATAAAATATATCTACTTGACAAATAGCTTTTAATCCTTTAATCAATATCCCCTAAAAACTCATTTATATCCCAATGATGAGTATTCAAGATAAATTTTTTTATGTATAAAGTAGTAGAATCGATTTTACAGATCAAAAAATCGAAAACGGAACAAAAATCTATTCCTCTTGACTTTAGGAATTAACCAAAACTAAAATGGATAACTTAAGATAAGATAATTCCAAAAAGAATAAACCTTTTAATGAAGAAAACTACTTTATTCTCAAAAATTATATAGTAATACTCAAAGTTCAACATAGCATATTTAATACATATCTACCCTTAAATTTACACAAAAATATTCAAGACTAATATTTAATGTCAAAAAAACCAAGTGGATTTGATCACATAGTCTTCTAAGATAAATTTATCATTAACTCCAAATCATATTAATGACTCAAAAATACTCGTACCAAAATGTGTATTCCAAAAATATATATTATCCAAAATATTATAATAATTTTAATAAATAAATTTAATCACCATAAATCCATAATATAATCATATATTCTTCCAAAATATAATTCATCAGTTATTTCTCAAATAAATTCACATAGTATTCTGTTTTCCTTAGTCCTATAATTCTCACCAAAATTATAGTGATTTCTTCTAAAATAACATTAATAAATTTCACTAAATAAATTTTCAATCCCTTGGTTATCTTTAAGATAAAACATATGTTCTCAAAATGAACTTAAACTTTATCCATTAGACTGTTTAAATAAATAAAATATTTTCATACTAACTTGGACATCACGTATATAGTGGTAGGTGATGCACCCTTCTCGCCATTTGGTTGTGGGTCAAAAAATCACAGACTTTGCAAATATTATTTGTTTTCACCCGACCTATGGGTTGTATTTTTTTATAAAAACATATTCATATAGTCCTTATAACATTTAAAAAAATGTGATAAACATCCTCAAAATTACCTAAATATATTCAAAATTAAAAAAAATTAACCTCAAATGTTATCTCATACCTTTCATTTTACATCCCAAAATGTAATCACCCAAAATTAACTCAAAATAAAAGAGCATATAAACCATAAAGTATATACATACAATTAAAATACTTTAAAAATAATTAAAATTTAATTATTTCTCAAATATATAAAAAACACAACTGTTTATCTAAAAAGAGAATCATTTTTCTTTTAAAAAGTATCACTATATTACCTTTTGAAATTAAACTATTTCTATAAAAACTCATTAGTAAGCATATAAAAATAATGTTGGTACCTTGGGACGACACTTACATATCAATCTTATAATCACTCTTACAATCACTCTTACCAATGGAATAACCATATGGTCGACCTCCACCTTCTAAGAACTCAATGCATTTTAGTGATAAATGGGTGCACCCATCATATAAGCGATAATAGGATCACAATTTATTTATAATGGGTGTCAACCCTTCATAAATAATATCCAAGTACCATATTATGAATAAAAACAAAAAAAATCACTTTTAAACTCATGTGAAGAAACACTTTTGAATACAACAATACCCTTTTACGCTTAAAACCCCATTTTTGAAATCTAAAAAATGCATACATAATAAAGAAACCATTTTTAAATGAAATATTATAACTTATAAAGTAAATTTAAAATAATTAATTTTCCATGATGTCGGGAAAATCAACTCATGTTGTATAAGTTAGAAAAACATTTCTTCTATATTTTTGTTATAAAAGTCGAAAATTACAAATTTTTTTAAATATCAAAAATATTCCCTATAAAATATTTTTTTAAAAGTATAAAATGGGTAAATATGAATTTGAAAATTCATATTAGAAAAATAAAAACCTTTTTTAAGAATTTTTTTTATAAAATATGTATATAAGAGAAAAATGGTGTTTTAAAGGAAACATTAAAAAAAGATTCTTATTATAAAGTCTCTTACCTTAAGTCTAAAACATCCCATCAATTATTTATCATACTAAATTATAAAATAATTTTATCTATTTAATTTCTTGAAAACCTTTTTCTAGTTTATTATAGCTTTCATTTCACTTATTACCATGTTATAATAATAACTTAATTATTTAGGTTTACATTGTATGTTTTGATGATATTCGGTTCATTAGTCCAAAATGACTTCGGTAATTTTACTATAGTCAAAGATGAAATTATTCTACCATAAATATAATAATAATAATAATAATAATAATAATATAATTACTAAGTTTATACATCAATTACACTTTTAATCCCAACCATAAAATATAGTTATAAAAAATGAACTATGTTACAATCATAGAGATGGTAGGTCGTACACACGCATGATTAATGATTCCATTTTTTCAATGATCATTACAAAAAAAGGTAAATATTAAATTTCACTTTAATAAATGAAAATAATATAATATATATCATGTTATATATTTAAATATAATTATATAAAGCATCCATCTAATATTCTGATGAAAACTGAATCACATCACCTCGTGGAAGTGGTAGTTCACACGTACGCACGAACGACATAATCATTTTCTAATAAAAGGAAAGGTAAGAACGTAAATGATATATTATTTTTCATAATGGTAAATATTTCAATAATATAAAATAAAAAATTAATTACATATTTATAATAGGTCCTGAAAGATAGTGACGGAAAACGAATTACATCAGTTCGGGAGGTGGTAGTCTTTCGTGCACACGGATAATCGATTCTTTTACCATTTGATGGAAAATGAGATGGATATAGGTTGTATAATTAAAATAAAAAAACCTAATTTTAACTATGATACAATTTTTATTATAAAATAATATTTAAGAAATACTGTAAAGAGTTTTAATAACAAATAAAACAAAAACATGTGGCTAAAAACGATACCTCTTCTTTGAAAAACCTCATTTTCTTAACACCTTCTGATCACTAAGGTTCATTTTGTACATAAAAAATACATCTAGATTTAGTTTAAAAATTATCAGAATATATTTGGGGATGTACATTCTGAAAAAAGGGTTTTTAAGTCTAAAGTAAAAATAATAGGAGGTTCCCTTTTATAAGAGAGCGTAGGTTCACTCTTAGAATTTCTAAAAATATTAAAATAATGTAAATTACTTTTTAATTTCAAATAGAAAAATACTTGTTTATTTAGAATATATGATGATTATTGATCTAAATAATCTCATAAAAGGATAATATAATAAATAAAACCCATGAAAATGCTTTTAAAACTACGTGAAAAACACTTTCAGATATCAAAATACCAATTTCATTTAAAAATGACTTTTAAAGTCTAAAAACCACGCACATAATAAGAAAATAATTTTTTTGAAAAAAACTGGGAGAAATTATAAATGAAAATTTAACTAATTTAATCATCATGAAAGTGGTAAAATATTCTCATTCTAAATTAAAAAATACATTCCCTTTGACTTTTGTAAAAATAGTTGAAAGATGAGCTTTAAAAGAGACGTTTTAAACAAAAGTCTCCTACCTTGAGTGTGACTCATCATGTATGTTTTTTATTTCTAAATAATAAATTTATTTAATTATTTACTAGTTTAATTACCTTTTTGTTTTTATAATTCCTTTAATTTTATATCGTACCATTCAATGTTAAATTATTTAATTAATTAAATTCACATAAATGTTTTGATGATATTTTATACATAAATCCAAAAATACTTTTTTAGGTTGACTTTGGTATAAGTGGTAATTGTTAAATCATATCCAAAATATTATTAATGACTTAAATATCACTTTTTTTGCAATAATTATAATTTTAAATCTAACTATGAAATATGGTTATGAGAAATCAACTATGTTACAGTCATGGAGATGGTAGGTCGTACGTATGCGTGAGTAATGTTTACATTTTTCAACAATTACAATATAATATATTTCATTTTATCTATTTAAATATAATTATATATATAATCCATGTGATTTGGTGATGAAAAACGAATCACATCGCTTCATGGAGGAGGTAGTACACATGTACCCATGAATAACTTTATCATTTTTTAGTGAATGGAAAGGTAAGAAGTTAAACGATATAGTATATATTAATAATGATAAATATATCAATAATATAATATATACAATTTAATTACAACATTATAATCCATACATTTGTGATTTTTATGGAAAAAAATTATATCGATTCTCGAAGCTGTACTCTGTTGTACACAAGAATGATGGTTTCATTTCCCATTTTATGGAATAAAAAATGGATATATGTAGTAACATTACCATAAAACACCTAAGTGTTTGTAAGATACTGGTTCAATTGTATAATATTATTTTAATAATATTTTAATATGGTGTAAGAAAAACAAAACTAAAACAGAAGGACAACAACTACACCTCTTCTTCGGAAAACCACCTTTATTAACAACTTAAGCCTTCTAATGACGGTGTTAAGCATAAAATAAGACCAATATATTGAGTTAATTGATTGTACGAATATATTTTAGATGTCATTGTTTCAACAAAATGGTGTTTAATGTGTGAAGTAATGAGAAGAAGAGGCACCCTTTTATATGAAAGGGGAGGGGCACTCTTCGAATTTCACAAAATTTAAAATTAATATTAATTAATATTCAAGTATAAATGGTTAAAAACACATTTATATGGAATATATAATGATTATTTCTCTAAATTATCTCATCCCATAATATTTGGACAAGTTTAGGCCACATTGTTACCTTTATCATTTTTTAACCCCTAGTTAACCCATTTAAAACATATTGTGACAACAAGAATTGTTACTCTTTGAGGATCAATATAGATTCTATAAATCAAATAAGATGTGTAAATAGACCATGGTTGATATTATCAACAATATCACACTCACTTGTTAAAATATAATATTTTTAAAAAATTTATATCATTTATGAAAAAACTATTTATTATAAAATATCAATAATATCAATTTTTAGAAATATTCATTTCTTTGACTTTAATAATATAAATATAACCATTAGAATTCTTAAAAAATATTTTTTTACATCCATAAAATAAAAATTTAATCTAAAAAATAATTTTATTAAATTAATTATCCTATATTATATTACCATTAATATTTTTAATAACATTTATTTGATATTTCATTAATTGAATAATTCATGTGCCATCATTGTGTAAACATTTACGGTAAGTATTTATTCACTAAAAATAAAAAATAAATTAATATGATGAACATAAATCTTTTATATTTTAAAATAAAACATATTTTCATACATATCATCTGTATAAACACATATTAAAAATATTATATTTCTTAAAAACAAGAGTGTGACATATTTGAATTTTCGTGAAATAAAATACTATAAATGTAATAATCTCATCCAAATGGACAAAAAATTACATATATCTAAATATTTTATCATTATGAAATAAATTAAGTCATAAAATAAAACTTTGATAAGTTTTGTGGTTTTTTTCATAGTTCTTATCATTCTATTTTTAACCCCTAATTACCCGTTTAACCTATTACCATGGTAACAAAAAAATATTAATGTTAAAATTTATATTGAAATAAAATAAAAAGGAAATATTTAATAAATTTTTACAACATGATTTATAATATTTAACAAATTTTTAAAATTTAAAATAATAAATTGGTAGAGTTAAATATAAATTAAACCATAAAATGAAATAAAAAATAGATTTCATGAATAATGCATATTTAACCCCAAAAATGTACTTATATGAAAATAATATAAGGATACTAAAATTTAATTAATTTTATTATATAAAAATGATTTGATTTAAGTTAATTTTTGATCATATTAAAATCATAAAGTGATATTTTGATATAAAAAATGAATGTTTTATAAAAAATCTATATTTTTTACTGTTCACTAAAAAATGAATATTGTCTGAAAAACAAAAAAAATCAACCTACGTTAATTTTGGTATGATGATTTAAAAAATGAAAAGAATTTTTTCAAATTAATTTTCTATAATCTCTAGAAAAAAAAATTCAACAAAAAAGAGACAATCGGGGAGACCCTCGATGAGGCGGGTTCAGTTGGGCATGATGGTTTATTATGGGGGGGTTTTGATGTGTTATGTAATCATTAACATCAGGTCACTATCATTATAAATTAAAACTCCCAATGGTTCCCTCATCCATAACTGGGTACAAACCTACTTTCCAAAGGCTATTTATTAATTGGGGGTTTACACCCAATGATGTTTAGGACTCTCATGAGTCATGACGATAGGAGGTTGGGCTCATCACAACCTTTTTAAGGGAATTTTTTCTACTTTGGGACTCTCAAATATATTTTAGATATGTTCTTGAATATCTTTCTAATCCCGAAACAAGACTGGTTACCCTAAAAAACTATTATAGGTTAACTTTATTTGGATACAAAAGATAGGGAAAATCATTAATGAATATAGGAAAGGGGATATCATTAGTGAATCCATTTGTATAAGTTTGAAGTTATTAATCTATTTCCATTTAAAGGGTAGCTGCTTATATTCTAATGTCGTATAAATAGATACTTCGAAATCTACTTCCATTCAGGGAGGTGGTTAATATTCTGAGGAGAGGATTAAGCCATTATGAGGCATCCTACATTTCTTGCTTATTTTAGGAATAAAAACCCATGAAGTTTCTTAAACCCGTTTTGTTTAAAATCATGCAGATAAACAAATGTATGGGGACTAAGGCATTGTATTTTTTGAGCACGAGACTTGAAGAAACATCTTACATATCTTGGTTATGGTAGGAATCAGATTTATCATAGTGCAATCATGGTCTTGGGACTATCCCCAAGGTAGATGACTATATGTATAAGGGTGTTTATATCATTCCACTGATCAAGGTTTACATACTGAGATTTTTAAAGACGGTGTAGATTCATGATTCCAATGAGGTGTTTGTTACGACACCCTAGGCACACATGAGCTATGCTCAGTGTGAGAAATAAGGAATAGTAAGTGATCAACGTCATTTTATATAGATGTTGGAATTATGTGATGGGACAATCCTTGGGATGTTCATTATGGATCATATGATTTTGGAAGGCATATTATATATCCTTGGTCATGGTATAAATGAGATTCTTTGTAGTTTAGTTGATTGATTGGGTCTTAAACACTAATGTTTCAATATAATGACTGCAACATACACACTGATGTTTCGCTTAGCTTGGTAGATGATTTCGAATCAAATTATATTATTATTGCATCTCCCTAAGTCCATGTGAGCTATGTTTAGTGTGAGAAACAAGATATGGAAAATGATTAGTCTCACTTCTTATGAATACGGGGCTTGTTTACTGAGACAACCCTCTGGATGGTTAATATGGAGATCGAGACTCAGAGAGGCATCCTATATATCTGGGTTATAGAAGGAAATAAGGTCATCATAGTTTAGTATATTGGGGCTTACACATTGATTTTTACCTTTGTCTCGGGCTTACTCACTAAGGGTGGAGAAAGTTATCAATCCATGGGATTCCCTAGTTTCTTGGCCTGATTACCTTTCTATCATATATTGATTTTCCACTCGACATTATTTGATTACCTATTTTACATGCTGGAGAGTTTCTTCTAGACATTTTTTAAGAAAAATATGTAATCCAATAGATTTTTCAAGGGGACATCGCATATATTGGATGGCATGTTTGAGGGTTATCTCAGGATCAAGGTTGACTCGTCTAGAGGACATTGCAAGACCTGGTTGGTCAACCCTGGAATCCATCCAATGACCTGGGTGACTTAACTAGAGGTCCCTGCATTATCTAGAAGACTATCCTAGGTGACATTGTAAGTGTTAGATGACACACAGAGAAGGTGTCATAAGATTCAATGTGACTTGTCTCAGAGGGTGTCTCAAGTTTTGGATAACATTTCTAGAGGGCATCATGAGCCCTAGTTGGATTTCTAGGAGGGCATCGTGAGAGCTGGTTGACATGACTGAGTGCTACTATGAGACTCCAAAATCATTAGTGGGTGTCATTATATGAGTCAGATAAGATTTATAAAGGACAATGCAAGGTTCAGACGATGATCGCAGAGGGATTCCCGAGAATAAGGTGGTGTGCCCAGGGGCACCGTGTGACTTTCTTAGACACATACAGAGGAATTTTCATAACCCAAATAGTATACTGAAGGAACACTGTGAGATCTGGATGATAAGTATTGGAATTATTGCATGTCTCATGTGGTTCACACAAATCACATGAGGTTCAGCGAACATGTTTTCCACTTACGTTTTTCATACTTTAATGTTTGTTATATAATTTATATTGTTAAAGACTTAGATTTATTATGTGTCAGTTTATTTAAAGTCTCATGTGATCTAGTGGATATGAGGGATGTTCCTCATGTGTCCTACAAGAAGTCATTTGATTGATCTATGTGTGATCATGCGAATTGATTTATTCATGGTGCATGATCACTCCGGATACTGACTATTATCTTACCTATTGGGAAATTTTCCTATCATGAGATCAACTACACCTAAGAAATACTCTCCAGTACCAGTGTGAGGTTTCAAGAGTTCATTTATCTGTAGAGATTCATACTCTTAGTGATGATAGGTAGCAGAAAATTTTTATGTTGACGTGAGGGATTTATAGTCCTTTCCACTCTAATAATGCACCAGTTTTCATTGAACATATCATGGAAATCTATCATAGTGAGGTTGAATAGCTTAGGTGTCACACGTCTTCATGATTCTCTATCATTGATTGCTTTAAGGGTGTTTCCTGATTTTCAGTGAGCGCATGTCCCTCCCATAAAATCCTCCTTTATTGGAGTATTTCAAATTAATGGTGACTTTTTGAATCATTCAAGCATATGGAAGGACTTTTATATTGTCAAATTTACATTTCAAAGGGATTTTGCGATATCAGGATGCCTATAAAAGGTCCTCGCATGATCTCGGGTGACGTTCTTGGGAATTTATCTGAGATAATGATGGATTTTTAAGGGGCCTTGAAAGTATCAGACTGACTTGTCAAGGGGTCTAAAAAGATTGTTCTATAGAAATCCTCAACATGTCTCAATAGTTTTATGACTATGAGAGGCTTCCAAATCCTACCTTTTTTTTAACATTTTTCTTATGTTACAAAGGTTGGGGAGTTTGTGTGGGTTCATGGGTATTGTCGAAGGAAAATACTATACCTTTCAGTGATGTGTTGTGTGTCCAATAAATTTCATTTGGAGTTTCATGAGTAGCTCTTTGAAACATTTATCCATTTATCCTTAGGGATCCAAAGGGAGAGCATGAGTTCACCTGGACATACCTAAGTCTATTCACATGAATAAGATAACATGATGAATAGATTTCTCAATACAAGATGGGAATGTCGTCTGGTTATTTCAGTGTATTACACACTGCCATGGGAATGTCTAATGTCTTTTACAACCATGAGTGGTTCTTACCTCCTGCACTTTTATTTCATTTGTTCTATTATAAAAAGGCATGGGGGGTTCATGATTTTATTGGAATGATATTGAGGATAACTATTCTCTTTGTCAGCGATTTGTTGCTTGAGTTTTATAATCAATTGAGGCTCCCACTATTTAGAAATTTTCCTCTTAATTTGAAGTATTTTCATACGGTTTTTAGGTGAACCAGTTGACAAGTTGTGTGTCCTAGGGGAGCTTATCTGGATTTCCTAGCATGATCACTGGTCGTATGGGGCACTTTTTTAAGAGAAGAAGGGATTCTCAATAGGTTTTTTGATACATCTGTAGGATATTTGTTGTGTATGGTTCCTTCCCATGATACCATGATGGTCACGTAATCACGTGTCTCTAAGAGGCATGTCCGATTCATGAGTCTCTAACACCTTATCCTTTGATTTTGTGGGTAAAATAATACCCATATTCATGTATTTCATCATTTTAGGATTTATCAGTTCCTATTTGGCGGATGTTAACAATTTCCCCCATATCAGAAGTAAACTCTATAGGGGAAAGGGATCAATTATGAGGAAAGTAAATGCTCACTTGATTCTTAATCACTATCGCAAATTGGTTTATGGGGTTATGATTATTCTATTGAGTTATTCTTGGTATTCTGTTTATATATATATATATATATATAGGGGAGTTGAATACAACCCTATTCAACAATTGTTATTTCCTCCAGATCACTCTCACCTTTCTCTTATTGTTTTTCCACATCGGAATACCCTTCCATAAGTCCCAATCATGGGACCATTCTATAAGAATTGAATTTTTGAGGAATATTTTTCAATAATTCTCTTGATTAGGCATATTTTTGAACCATCCGTGAACTATATTTTGGTAACTATTTAAACTTTTTCCATGAGGGTTGCGATTGTCTTAAAGGTTATGTGGGGTCTTCCAACTTGATCATATGATCGACTGATTATCATGTGATTCGTCTGACCATTCTTAGGTCATGTGATCATGATTATCAAATGGGTCATGTAATATTGTGATTACCTGTTAGATTTATGTGACCCAAAAGAACTATGAGGGTTAGAAGATTCTCAAACACAATATAAGATTCACAAATCAATTTTTGATACATGAAATGCGCATGATTTTTTCATTTTATTATGTCTTTATTTTGACAAGATTTTATATTTTCTCTTTCTGACATATGCCACTTATTTTTTTCAGATGACTTCTGGTTCTTGTTGTTCTTCTCGCATGCTTTCAAAGTAGGAGGAAATAGTCATGATATCCCGTTGCAATGTTATAGTAGTGAGTGTGGATCCTACTTATCGGAATTCTATTAGGTCAGACAAAATGACTCTAATAACATTAATGGGATTAAAATTTGTATACTATCCCCTTTCAAACATATTACCCCTATATGAGTTAGTTTTTACTAACGATTCTACCATTCCTCCACTAGAGTCATTATTCATACACTCTTCTTAGATCTGGATGACCCACAACACCTTTCAAGAAAATATCACTCTAGGAGGCTACATTGTCCCCCAGTGGGACAATGAAGATGAGAATATACTGAAATTGATTCTCACAAACTTTGATGTGTTCAATCACAAATAGGATGAGGATAATCATACGTACTTCTCAATAATATTAAACTCCACCTCCAATCAGAAGTTTTGGTGGGTTACCAACTGGGACTTTTATTTAGGAGGTAGCTGTTGTAGGGACTAGGGACGTACCTTTTGTGTTCAATACTTTGCTTCTGAAATCACTAAGGAATTGAATTAAATTAGAATGTACAAGGTTCTATCGATATCATATAATTCTATCTACTACAAAAGGGTATGATGATAGATCTGTTTAGCTGTTAGAGTCTGGATATAAACATTTTCCACCTAAAGCATGGTGTGGTTGGAATCATCCTTTGGGATTTGAAGAAGATATGTGGTGCACCTATATTAGGTGAGATGTTTGATGAATTAGTTCCTTCACTGTCTACATGGGATGATGTAACGATGGAATCCTCCTCTAAATCGATAGATGATTAATCTATCTTAGAAGGGCCTTTCAAAAGATCCAATTCCTGGAACATATATCCCATTTAATAAATGGGTAGAATACATTATTCATAAGACCAGTACTAAGACAGAGGCTAAGAATATAAAGGTTTGGATTATAAAGGAATCCCATGGTGCAATAGGTTCTTATTAAACTTTTTTTGAAGAATGGAAATTAAGGGAATTTGGATAGGAAGTTGTCTCTAGTGTTGATCGATATATTCAACTAGCTAGATTCCTCACCATGTACCTAAATGGGTAATTATTTCACATGAATGGAAAAGGTGGAGTTAGAGATTACACTTTCACAATGGCAACCTATATAGAAGGGGGAGTATTTTAGGATAGTCATCCCTATTTTGGCCAAAGTCTATCCCCTTATTCAATATTTTTATTAAGGAAAGGCCCCTTACAGAATCCTGGGTCCCTTAAAAGTATTATGGTGTTGGATAGTGGCTCACTTGGGAGGTTACAAATATATGAACATTTAAGGAATAGCTAATGTTTTCACCATACCATACATATAATGCATCAATGGGGTGAGGCACATTACACTAAAAAATAATAATTTTGGGCTTATGAAAGTCGTTATGATCATTTTTCCATTAAGACATACATTTTTGTGATGATATGTGACATTGCCGACATCGGTGAGGCCAATCTTGTCGCATGAGCTTAGGTGATGTCACTTTGTGAAGGAGTGTTTTCCACTCGTATTCATGGGGGAATTATATCTGAATGGGGTAAAACTTTATAGTTCATCCTGCAATAATTATGTGTCTGGTCAATATTTCCTCCCTATATTGATGTTCAATTTGATGAGTGTCTCATGGTAGCTCTCTAATTTTGGATAATGTTTACCATGGGGGAGACAGGTGTTAAGATAATCCTTCCTCCTCAAAATTTCATGATTTGTTTATCATGTGGTTATGTTGAGGTTTGTATTCATTCATATACTAGTGGGAAATTATACCAATTAGTGAGCGAGGTCTCCCAACCACCAACTGTAGAGCATAATCCCAAACCTAGAAAGAAACTACCTCTTAGACGGCCAACAACCCCAGATGCACCTCGCAGGGAAATCAAATAAATATTATTTCAAAAAGAAGCACATATTGACACAACTATAGAAAATTAGTTCAAAATGATAGTATTGAACTAGATTTATTGTTTCCCATTACATATCATCAATGGGTGGGTTGGAAGGTTTTGAATTTAAAGGCCGAGCTCTATAGCATTTTGTGCCTAAAAGAGGCACTTTTGTAAGGCTTTACATATGTCATTTCCCCTCGTGGTATCACCTTTAAAGACCATACTAAGGAGTTAAAGGAATTTATTAGAGACCTTGAAATGACTGTGGATATTATTAATGGTCAGATATTATATTCTCCACTGCTCTACAAAATGGATGTCTAGGGAACGCTTCATATTACTATTTGAGAACAGGGTTACATGTCGCCGAGGAAGCAGTACCTCCAGGATCACTATTATTTATTAAGGGGTTATAGTTCCATTACAACTATATTGACATAATTTATATGTAAAAATAGTGGTAGGATGCTTAAGATTATCTGGTTATGCTCTCCCCAAAGTATACTCCTCGTGGTATGGTTGTGCGAGAGGAATTCAGCGGTGATTGGGGGACCAATGATGAAGGGTCCTTGGGTCGACATGATCATTTGAGGTCATAAATTACTGCTTATAAATAAATAGTTTTAGATTAATAACTTTCTAAATATATTTAATTATGAGGGAATAAGAATTAAATAAAGCGCCCTACATTTTCAAGTCCTTCTCCTTGGAAATACTCATGTAGGTGTAGTGTCTCACTCTCTTCTCATCTTGTATTACTATAGTAACAAATTTTGATTTATCAAAAATTTGTATGTCCCTATTGAGATCATTTCAAAGAGCATGTATCAGCTTCCAATAATACGAGTGAGTATTTCATTGTTTTGGCAGACCATTTATTGTTGGGCCTGACACATCAAGAAGTAGATGTGGATGAGGTGTTGGTTCAATCGTGTATGTTTCCTATTGTAGATTTTTTTGTGATCATACCATTTGATATATAATTAGTGGATGTACTTTTTGAGTATGATGACATAGGTATCTATTCTTCTACAGTGTTATCCTTACTGAATGTGAGTTTTGGAGAAGGTGAATACCTATTCAATACTAGACAGTTTGTTTATTTTTTTCAAATCATTTGATACTATATTTTTTATGCATTAGTCCTCAAGGATGGTGAGCATATTATATCCTCAGAAAAAGGAATAGAATATCCACAAATCCACTCATCACAAGAAGGATTTTATTTTTAAACCAAGGATGAGATTTGGTTAGTGGATATTTCTAGTGATGCGACCACGAAAGTTATTTTTCTATCATCATTTATATTCATCAATTACCTGAAGATACACTATCATTTATCATATAACTGATGATCCCTTATTCCCTTTACTTTAGTGTATCCTCCCAAAAGTTTTGGGGATGTAGTGCCAACTACCTTGGGGGTTCCTCCGATTGGATCTACCAATGCAGATGATGGTTCTCTGAACTTTTCATCAAAGACCATCATTACAACTCTTTCTTTGAGTGACCTTATCCCAGAATACATCACCATTCCAAGAATGGGATTAGGGGAAGTTTTGGGGTCTATGTCATTCTATCAGTTGATGAGAATATACATGTGGAGGGAGATTTGGGCCTTAGTTTTAGGCACCCCCTAGAATGGGTTGAAAAATCAGTTTCCCCACCTTTGGTTCATGTTTCCTACCCTTTTTTATTAGGGTTTAGATTATTTCATCACTCATGCCTGGGTGAAGGAAGTGTTATCTTGAAAAGAGCAGAAGATGACCCTAGAATTTAGGCTAGAAGCTATAATGGCCACCTCTTCGGTGAATCAGAAATGGGACAAGGATGTGATAGGAACTTGCCAATATTCAGAAGAGGCAACCAATCCACAGGACATAGTAAATATTGGGAAGGATGAAATTGGTTGTTTTCAGTTAGAAATCGATCATCTGCAGAACGATATCAACTTTATTCAATTATATTTATCCCAATTTTAACATACACTCTAGATATCAAAGAGCGATGTGCTAGACCAATATGGACTTCTTTGTGTGTAAGAAGATGCATGGCTTGAATTCATTTCTAGGGAGGAGGGGTTGCAATAGGCTTTGAAGGTAGAAATTGAATCTGCTGTTGAACTACAACAATCTGTGGCCTCCTTGAACTATAGAAATTCGGGAATTAAGGACTCATCTGAGAACATTTTGTGATGTAATCATAGTATTTCAATGTTTCTAGGATCATATATTCATGGGAGAGACTCTAGTATGTGGAGATTACTCATGTTTCACGCTTTATCGGTAAATTTATTTACGAAACATTATATCAGTTGTCCAGTTTTCTTTTTTTCATGATGTGCATGAATTTACAATGATATGATATTGTGTGAAGAATTATTGATATCCATCCTTTTCATAATATAATGTAAACGTAAATTTTTGGATCTGAATATTTAAAACATAATATATTCCTTTCCAGAAGTACTTATGAATTCCCACCAGCATGATGTTCCTTATTGGTGAATCAATCCCATTTATCTTGAGATCACCTAATTCATAGAAGGATAGTTGGGTAGGATATATATACCAAAGGGAGGGTAGCCTTCTATTTTTAAAATCATAGAGGCTTGTCAATCGTAGCTTGATTTATACTAAGGCCATATGATGGGCCATATAAGCTCTTGTTGGATAAATTGTTATTGTTTTGCAGTTTAGGGTCCATTATCTCAGACCTAATATTTTTTTAGTTTAGGTCATTTTAGCTCAGAATTGATATTTCTTTAGTTAGGTTATTTTATCTAGGACCAGATATTTCATTTGTTTAAGGCCGTTTGGCTCATTCTCGATGTTTCTTTATTTAGAGAATTTTAGCTCATACATAATACCACTTTTGTTTTTGACCTTTTAGCTTGGATTGGATATTGCATTAGTTTAGGGTCTTTTAGCTCTGACCTTATATTTATTATGTTTAGGGAATTTTATCTAAAACCTTATATTATTTTAGTTTCGGGTCCTTTAGCTCAAACATATTATTTCTTTAGTTTAAGGTCATTTAGATCAGACCTAATATTTTTTTAGTTTAGGGGCTTTTAGGTCAAAATTGATATTTCTTTAGTTTATGGTCTTTTAGTTTGGACTTGATATTGATTTAGTTTAGAGTCTTTTATCTCAAACCATATATTGATTTATTTTAACAAATTTTAGCTCGAACTTGATTGATAATCATGGAATATAGTGTCGTCATTCTAGGAATGACCCAAAACATGCTGAGGTCTTGGGTTGAATCATGGTGTTTCAAGGGCTGACAAGGATCATAAATCCCTTTTTACAAATTGACACATTTTTTTAATAACCATAGGAGCATATGTAGGAACCATAGGCATACATGCATAGTCAATAAAATGGTATCTGGAAGTTAATTATCTTTTAAAAGGGCTATGGAATATTTATGGAGGTAATATCTGTTTGAGGGAGAAATAATAGGGAAACTAGGTCTTCATGGATAGTTGGAATATGGGTTATTTAATTCATAACCCAAAATTTTGAGTTTGAAAATATGAAATAGGGAAGATATTCTGAGTATATCCCATGACATTTTGAGATTCCAGGTTCTACAATGGGGATTTAGGACTCATAAGGATTGGATATTTCTTCTAGAAAGGTGGAGATTTTTTTATTTGGTGGGTCAAGACCCTTATTCATCAATAGCATGGTCATGAAAAAGATTAGCATCACTCCTTTATCAGGAACATGAATGATTTTTGAAGACTCAAACATTTAGATGACTAGGTTTGGTATGGGAATCGAGCTATCTAGTAAGGGTTCTGGAAACCTAAGGAAAATCATATCTTGACTTTTAAGCTCTATCCCTACAACCAGTGATTTAAAATCATAAGTTCTGGGCAATAAATGGTTCATGAATAGAGTGTCACATTTCGACCTTCCGAAAGGGTATGAAAAACATTGACTTAATTTCGAGGGTGTCAAGTCCACTCGAATAGTTTGGTACAAATACTGTAAATAATATCCCAAAGTGATCATATTAGAATGATGATATAGGAAAGTCATACTAGGGGTAGTTCAGACACCCTAAGGTGTTGAGTTCTTCCACAATGATTTTAGGGATCACGAGGAATGGAATGTTCTTTTTTCGGACTGGCACATTTGATTGATGACCATTGGATCATATTCATGAGCCATAGGCATACATGCATAGTCAATAAAAGTAACCCTCTAATTAGGGTAATCCTTTAAAAGGCAATGGAAGATTTACAGTGATCTGAGCCAACCCAAATCATAAATTGTGATATTCAAGAAGTGCAATATCCATGAAGAGTTTATGCACTATAGAATTTGTGTCTTCGATTAGCAAACATATTCTCATGGTGAGTAAGTGTGACAAATCATTATACTAACTTTTTCCTAAACTAGGCGTCAGTGAGAATAGATTGGATTTTACCAGGGCTGTAAAGTAGTCCCTAGGAGTTTTTTGTCTTATTTTTTTGTGCCATAATTTTTTACTAAACTCTTTAAATGAAGAGTTTAGCAAGCGAAGACTTGACTTTTTCTTCATAATTCCTTGTAGGGTTTTCAACCTAACAAGTTTTTTGCCTATTTTTATTGCAATTTAAACTCTTGTGACTTGGACCATTATAGTCTAGAATTTAAGAGCGTGCAACATTGACTAATATAGTAGGTAGTTTAAGGTCTTCATGCACACAGACCTAATATAGGAGTTGATACAAAAGATTCTAATTAATATATTCTAGGTTAGGAGTACACCAACATCTTCTCGAGTGGGAGGTGAAAGTGTTGTAAATTAGGGATCGGGGTTCTCAGGTCATGGCTAATGATATGGGAAAATCATACTAAGAGTAGTTCAGACATACTAAGGTGTTGAGTTCTGCCATTGTGATGTCAGGGCTCACAAGGATCATAATTTCCTTTTGGGATAGTGATTCATTTGTTTGATGAACATAGTTTAATATTCATGAGCCATAAGAATACATTCATAGTCATGAAAAGGGTCCCTTATAGTTAGGTATCATTTCCATGGTCCAAGGATGGTTTTCGTAGTCCCAAAGCACATGAGACGTGAATTATGTCTTATGGATTGACACGTTTTAAAAAACAATGGGAAAACCTTTTACTCTAGATGACTAGGGTAAGACTTTGTGTTCCCTTGATAGTGTTGGATTTGGTGGACTAGAACCAACTACTCTGTACTTTATTCATTAAATAAACACCTTATCACATCTTGATTGTTCTTCTGTATAACAATGCAAGTGATAATGTCCCAAGGATATCTGTTGCATTAAAGGGTCATAGCGGATCCCTACTATGATGAGAACCAGGAAGTGCCATAACACTATTCTTGAATATATGTTCTATGACCGGATGATATTATTCGAGGGACACAAATAATACATTCCATTATTGGTGATGACTCATTAAACATTGAGGCACCTTCCCATGGTGTGTGCCCTTGGTAATATTCAGGAGGATATTATGAGAATGAGACCCACCAGTAAGAAATCCAAATTTCATAGTTTCATTGGATGTTCCTATCTGCAAACTTGTGTATTGGTCCTTATACTTTAATATTATTATTAATGGTTATTACAACTCGTGCACTTAGATGTATTGATGAAAACTTTTATGACACATTGTTCGCAGCGATGTAGGATACGTTGGGTGCGTCACGAGTGATACAACATTAATATATAATGAAAGAAATGATTTGTCCCTTCTATTCTATAAAGGATGTAGATATCTCAGGCCCTTTGATGGAATTTATATACCCTAAATAAATCCATGGCCATGGTAAGGTATGGGCGAGTTCAATTATGGGAAGTCAAAGAAAGAATAATCGGGCATATGGGTTGATCGCACTAGCATGCAACCCGCTTGATTAGAGATATTGAGACAAAGGGATTAAATTACACGGTAAGTGTTCGTATGAGGTGACACGTCAATGCGGTGTCAACTTCTTTCTCTTGGGTTCGTTAACCCATTTCTAGAAAAAAATATTGTACATTAGGCAATCCGACCTAATGCTAATAAGAAAGAGGCCTAAAGGGTCCCACACGAAGTGTATCCAAGTATCTCAAGTAGAATAATGATTATTCCCTTATGTGGTTTAATAATTATTCAAGGAATCCGAAATCATTTTAATGATGGGGGAGGAATAAAATAAAAAACAGGATATACACGCCATTTACATTGAATGTACACAATGTGTAGTTTTCATTTTGGAAAGGAAATGAAAAAAAAAGTACACTCCATGTATTAATGATTACACGTCATGTAGTTTTTACGGTAGGGATTTTCGAGAAATAATATTGTTTTATTAAATGATATTTATTATAATCTGCATGGGTGAATGTCAAAGAATTAATGATTCGATATGGTGTTTTCAATAAGAGTTATTGAACTAAATAAAATGTGTAACGCTTTTATTTATTGTCATAACTCTATAACCTAAAACCCGATTATAAATATCCTCACAAACCCAACACTTTTCAAATAATTGTTGTGCATAACAATTCTGGAGAATTCAATCACGGCTAAAAGAAATCTTTCATCTATGAATGCTCTCAAGACTGAGAGAGATCCTCCTCCATCTGATTAAAGCGATCTAAGGTGGACAATGAAAGAAAAGGCTTTTCCAACCTAGCACCCTAATATTCCTTTGGTGACATCCAGAGATACATGGTGCATGTGTGGATCACCATTAGAGGAAGTCTACACTAGGATTCTACGATGCAATGAAGAATCACATCGAAACATGATATGAAAACATCAACGAAGAAATAATTACATCAAGGTAATTATTGTCAATTAATTAAATTAATTATAACCAGCATATGATGATCCCCTCAATGGTTCTGAGACCCTTATCTTTCTTTTCATTCTTCGTTATATTCCAAATATCTGGCATTTTATTATCGCTAAGAATCTCAGATTGAACATTGTTTATTGATAAAATTAAAGTTGTTTACATCCACCAATGCGCTTCTGATGTGCCTGGAACCTACAAGTGGTATCAAAGGGATCATATCGTTGATTATAATTATTATTTTTTCATTGGTGATTTATGAATTTAATAATTTAGTTGTTTCAAATCAAGTTAATCATTCTTTAAATCTGAATCTTGAGATCTATTCCTCCTATCTCGTTTCTCATTCACTTTACAGAAACAAAATTTTCTTTTATCATTGATTAAAGTTAAATAGATAATATCATCTGAAGGTTCCAAATGGTCTTGTCCGTACAACATAAGAATACACTGCATGTATTTGGAAGTACACGATGTGTAGTCTAGGTTCAATGCATCGGACTGGTCTGCCAAATTAGGTCGTGTATTGGATTATACCTAAGTCATAAATGGCATCGTGCGTTGACCAGGAATAGGTGGCACAATGTTTCCAGATTACACGCTGTGTGGTCCACTGAACACGGCATGTAGTCCCTTCGGGTTTGGGTTGGACTATGTACCCCTTTCACGGCTTGCCCGGCTGGAAACTGTGCAATGCAGATACTACATAGCTTGTGTCCCACTGAACACGCTGTGTACTCCGAAAATTTCCGAAGTATATCAACATGCCATGTCCCCAGGCGTGTACTTCGGATGGATGGTGAACAAAAGTACATGTCATGTAGTTGGAACTACACACCGTGTACTCATCCGAATTACGCAGATTTATTAAAATTTATTATTATGTTATACAATCCCTTGAGATGTGTACCATAGTGCCGGAATAAAGGTAAGGAACAACACGTGATAGGTGTTTTATATATATGTGGTTTATTTAAAATCTGTGTAATGAACGGGAATTTACCGAGTTTCCTCTAAGGTACAAGTTACGTACAAAGATACTTTTAAATGAATTTATTTGTTTAAAATTATGATGGATGAGAATATCAAGGAAATTCATAAAAAGGGTTTAAGGTAAAAGGATTGATTAATTAAAGATAATTAATTGATTCGAGCATGATTTATCTTAATCAAGAATGATTAAATAATTAAATGCTAGTTTTATTTATGTGTAAATATCACTGCATGTATGGATGATCATGAGCTAGACCAAGACCTTTGTATGTGAATGGGTTCTTTTAATTTATTTAAATAAATTAAATTTGTTGTCTTGTGAGCCTTCTCCTCATTAATATGTAGGGCCTGCACGCACAAGGATTCTTTTATGTAAAACCCCCTTTTACCCCTCACCTGCGTGTGAGATAAATGAATATATAATAGATGGATCTCCCAAGATAGTGGAGGAAGCTCAAGTCAAGAGCCAAGGTGAAAGCAATCTAAGGAGATACAAAGGTGGACAGGTGGAAATCTGTAAACACGAACCCAAAAGGTTCAAGGTGTTTATCCCCTAGGTCTTGGGTTAGTTTATCAACCACTAGATAAAATAACCAATAGAAAAATCTCATGATCATACCATTTATTTTACTTCTATCAGTTTAATGGTTTTTTTAATGTGGGTGTGTTTTCACGATCACACAATTAATGAATTAAACAAGCATGTAAGATAGAACTAAAATAAGACCGACTTATGCGTAAATATTATCTTCGACATGGTTAATCACTTAATAATATACCACATAATATTAACAAGAATGTAATAAAATATAATAAACTAGACATTTATATATAAGGATAAAATCCCCCAAATAAATATTCATTCGGTATATCCTTCCATAATCTTGGTTAGAATCGAACCACAGTTCAAAGTGCATGACCAACCCTAGTTGGGGTGCATTCAATTATTGGGGAATTATAATTCAAGGTTTTGGTTTCAATTGACTTGGTTCAGATCAAGGGTTGACTACTAGAGTAGGACTTGGTGTGACCAAGAGGCAAAGGTTGAGGAAATCGAAAATAAAAGGATTTCAGGATTGGGGAGTCCACTCAGCGGATCAAGGATCTATGAGTTAATGCAGTTGGAATTTTTAATTCCTAACTAAAACCCTTCATGTTTCTAGACCAACCCTAGTTGGGGTAATGCAATGGGAAATGTGGATTATTGCCATTAGAATATTCAGGAAACAGAATATTCCGAAGTCAATGGTGAGGGCTATTGGATTTCGATAAAATAGTGGGAGACTAATAAGAATCAATTTATTAATCTGTCCTAATTTTATAAAGTATTAAAAACTTTTCTCATATTAATTTGTAGAAACGATAAGAAAATTGACTTAAAACATATCATTGTGATCCATACTCTAGAAGTAAAACCTTCTCACCGGCCCCGATTTCTTAGAGTGGCAGAGGCGCTTACGCATCATCCTTCACCATGAGAAGAAATTGTATGTGCTGGAAGATCCTGTTTCAGTTGCGCCTGGGAAAGAGGCTAGTGATGATGAAATATCTCTCTATGAGAAACATATGGATGATGCCATTGATTTCTAGTGTCTCATGCAATTAGCCATGTCTAATGAACTCTTGAAGCAACATGAAAACATGGACGTGTATAACATGATGTGTCACCTTAAAGATCTCTGCCAAGAGAATGTGAGACAATAGAGATATGAGATCTCCAATGATTTTTTTACGATGGATATTGGAGAGTGTGCGCTAGCTGGGCCTCATGTTGTCAAGCTAATTGGCTACATTGAACGTCTGGATATCTTAGGGATTTAATTCCCGAATGAGTTGCGTACAGATCTCATCCTTTCATCACTGCCCAAGTCCTTCTCTAAATTCATTGTCAATTATAACATGAGGAACAATGAGAAGAGTCTATCAGAACATTTGAAATTAATTCGCCAGGTAGATAAGGACATGGGGCATGGAAACCCGCAATCCTTATGGTGAATAAGAAAAATAAGGACAAGACAAAGGGGCCAAAGACATATAAGTGGTCCTAATCCCCCCGAGCGTCGTCCCTCCAAGAAGGGGAAGATCCATAGGCAGCGAAAGGAATGAGAGGCAGTGTGTTTTTCATGTGGAAAGCAAGGCCATTGGAAGAGGTACTGCACTCAGAAGCGTGGGGATTCGTAAGGTGTGTTCTTTATCGAGTGTAATGTTTCAATTTTTACGTATTGGGTATTATATACAGCTTGTGGGGGTCACATCTATATTCAAATACAGGAACCAAGTTGATTTAGAAATATTTCCAGAGGAGAGGTGAATCTTTGAGATGCCAATGGTGCAAGGCTGGTTGCGTTGGCTATTGGAGATTACCACCTCTCATTGCCAACTGGAATGATTTTGGTTTTACATAACTATTATTCTGTGCCTAGTGTTACCAAGAACATAATTTATGTATCTTGTTTGGATATGGATGGATTTATTTTCATGTTTGGAAATAAGGGTTGTCTCTTTTATAAGAAGAACATATGTTATAGTATGGAACAATTAATTAATGGGTGGTATGTATTAAATTACGAAAAACACGTGTTGGAAATCGATAACGAAACAAAATCACATGACTCATACATCACCCAGTTCTGCCATCATCGTCTCGGTCCTGTAAATGAAAAGCTCTTGACAAAGCACTACCAAAATGGTTATTTGGACTCTACTAAGCTAAAACCACTTGATAGATGTCACACTTGTTTACAAGGAAAAATGACTAAGCCACCCTTCTTTGGATAAGGTGAAAGGGCCACAGAGGTTCTAGGATTTGTGCACACTGATGTGCGTGGACCATTTTGAGTAAAAGCTAGAGGTGGATATTCTTACTTCATTACTTTTACTAATGATATGAGTAGATATGGATATTTCTAATTAATGAGGTATAAGTCATAATTCGTGGAGAAATTTAAGGAATACAATAATGATGTAGAGAATTAGCTTGGTAAGAAGATAAACAAACATTGATTGGATCGAGGTGGAGAATCTTTGAACCAAGAGTTCATCGATCTTATATGGGAGTCTGGGATTCTATCTCAGCTCAATTATCCTTATACACCACAGTGGAATGATGTTAGTGAAAGGAGTAACCACAACTTGTTCGACATGGTGAGGTCGATGATGATTCATGAAGATCTTCCACTATCCTTTTGGGGATATGGATTACAAACTGCAACATACACATTAAACTGAGTACAAAATAAGGTGGAAAATGGAATTCCTTTCGAGTTGTGGAATGGAAAGAAACCCATTTTATCGCATACACGTGCAAGGGTATGTGAGTTATTTGTTAAGGCCTTAATAGGTAACAAACTATCACCCCAGGGCAAGAGGTGTATCTTTAAAGGATATCCCAAGGAAACAAAATGATATTACCTATATAACCCTCAAGAAAAAAAGTGAATGTCGCCTGACAAGCTGTCTTTCTTGAGAGGGATAACATCCTCAAAAGGGATATTGGGAGAATTATTGACTTCGACAAATTTGATGCTCAATATACACATGAGTTGGTACAGGAACAAGTTCCATAGGTCCCCGTGGAAGAGGTTCCAGAAACACAAGTACTGTGTAGGAGCTCAAGAGAGGTAAGGGAACCCGAGAGATTTGGTTTCCTAGTCACTGAGGATGGTGAATCATTATTGTTGGACAATGATGAAACCCTATCCTACAAAGAAGCAGTAGAAATCTTAGAAGCTGCAAGATGGCAAGAAGCTATGAATTCTGAGATTGATTCCATGCATCAGAACCAAGTCTAGGTTCTGGTCGATGTGCTAGTTGATGTAAAGCCTGTTGTATGAAAATGGTTATTCTAGAGAAAATTGGACAAGGAAGTTCAAGTTAGCTTCTATAAATCAAGGGTAATGTCTAAATGTTTCAGACAGCATCAAGGAATTGACTATGATGAGACCTTCTTGCTAGTTTCCATGTTTAAATCCATAGGAATCATAATTTCCATAGCATATTACCATGAATACAAGATTTGGAAAATGAATGTCAAAACATCATTCCTTAATAGGAACCTTAAGGAACATGTCTATATTACACAACCAGAAGGTTTTGTGACACCAGTTGAAGCCATACGGGTTTGCAAGTTGCAGAAATCCTTTTATGGATTAAATTAAGCATGCAGGTTATTGAACCTTGGATTTGATGAAGCCATAAATAAATTTGGGTTCATTAAGAATGAATGTGATCCATGTGTTTATAAGAGGTTTAATGGTAATGTGATCATTATCCTAGTAGTATATATTGAAGACATGTTGCTTATTGGAAATGATGTATCAGTCTTACAGTTAATTAAGGAATAGTTGAACAAATCTTTCTCCAAGAAGGACTTGAGTGAAGAAGCCTACATTCTAGGGATCAAGATCATTTGTGATAGATCCTAGAGGCTGCTTGGACTAAGTCAGGGTACATACATTGACCAGATACAAAAGAGATTTAGTATTAAAAAATCTAAGAGTGGATTGGTTCCATTGTCACATGGCATTCATATTTCTACGAAAATGTGTCCTCATACACAACAAAAGAAATATAGAATGAGTAAGATCCCATATTCTTTAGTTATACGATCCATCATGTATGCTATGTTATGTAACAGGCTTGATGTTGACTATGCACTGATCATAGTAGTAAGATATGAAGAAGATCCTAGTGAACAACATTGGACTTCTATTAAGACTATACTTAAGTATCTGAGAAGAACTAAGGATATGTTCCTAGTTTATGGAGGAGACGAGGATCTTGTCATCAGAGGGTATATTGATGCTGGTTTTCAGACAGATTAGAACATTCTGAAATCGCAATCTGGATATTTTTTCTGTCTCAATGGAGGAGCTGTGAGCTGGAAGAGTTCAAAGCAGCCAATTGTCGTTGATTCTACAGTGGAGTCTGAATATATAGCATCTTATGATGCTACCAAGGAATCCATTTTCATTCGGAACATTGTCCAAGATATTGATGTGGTTCCTATCACTAAAGATCCTATCATGTTGTATTGTTATAACACTACAGCAGTGGATCTTGCAAAATAACTAAGGTCACATCAACGGACAAAGCACATACTCCAGAATTATCACCTCTTGAAGGATTTATATCAAAGGGGTAAAGTTTCTATGAGCAAAGTGTCCATGGAAGAGAACATGGAAGATCCCATGACTAAAGGCGTATCTCAGTAGAAGCATGAATATCTTGTTAGAGATAGCGGGTTAAAAGTTATTAGTAGTTGGATCTAGTCCAAGTGGGAGTATGTTGGAGTTGGTGGCCTAGAACCAACTACTCTGTACTTTATTCAATAAATAAAGACCTTATCATATCTTGATTGTTCTTCTGCATAATAATTTATGTGATAATGTCCCAAGGATAACTAATTCATTAAAGGGTCAAAGAGAACCCCTACTAAGATGAGAACCCGGAAGTTCCATAACATTGTTCTTGAATATATGTTCTATGTCCGGATAATGTTATTTGAGGGACAGAAATAAAACAGGACATTAGGGGAGAAGACTCATAAAACTTTGAGGCACCTTATCATGGTGTGTGCCCTTGGTAATATCCAAGAGGATATTAGGAGAATGAGACCCGTCAGTAGGAAATCCACATTTCATAGTTCCATTGGATGTTCCTATCTACGGACCTGTGTATTGGTCCTTATACATTAAGATTATTATTAATGGGTATTAAAACTCACGCACTTAGATGTATTGATGAAAATTGTGAGGACACACTGTTCTCAATGAGGTAGGATGCGTTGGGTGCGTCATGAGTGATACTGCATTAATATATAATGCGATAAATGATTTTCCCCTTATGTTCTATAATGGAAGAAGATATCTCAGGCCCTTTGATGGAATTGATATAGCCTAAATAAATCCATGGATAGGGTAAGGTATGGGCGAGTTCAATATCAAGAAGTCAAAGAAAGAATAATCGAGCACATGGGTTGATGGCATTAGCATGCAACCCGCTGAATTAGATATATCAAGAAAAAGAGATTAAATTACATGGTAAGCGTTTATATGAGGTGACACATCAATGTGGCGTCAACTTCTTAATCTTGGGTGACTTGACCCATTTCTAGATAGTAATCTTGTACATTAGGAAAGCCCTCCTAATGCCAACGAGAAAGAGGCCTAGAGGGTCACACACTAAGTGTATCCAAGTATCTCAAGTACAATAAAAATTATTCTTGTATGTGGTTTAATAATTATTCAAGGAAGCCAAAATAGTTTTAATGTTGGAGGAAGAATAAAATGAAAAACATGATATATACGCAGTTTACATTGAAAATACATGGAGGGTAGTTTTCATTTTGGAAAGGAAATGAAAAACAAGTACCCACTATGTATTAATGATTATACGCAATGTAGTTTTTCTTGTCGGGAATTTGGGGAAATTATATTGTTTTATTGAATTATATTTATTATAACCAGTGTGGGTGCATGTCCAGGAATTAATGATTCGATATGGGGTTTTCAATCATAGTTATTGAAATAAATAATACATGTAACACATTTATTTATTGTCATAACTCTATAACCACAGAAAAGATTATAAATATCCTCACAACCCCAACACTTTTCTAAGAATCATTTTGCAAAACAATTCTGGAGAATTCTATCAAGGTCAAAAGAACTCCTTCCTCCAAAAACCTCTCAAGACTAAGAGAGATCCTCCTCCATCGGATCAAGGTGATCTAAGGAGAACAATGCAAGAAATGGATTCTCCATGCTAGCACCTAGAGATTCTTTTGGCGACATCTAGAGATACGTGGTACATGTGTGGATCACTGCTAGGGGAAGTCTACACTTGGATTCTGTGATGCAACATAGAATCACATCGAAACATGACCGAAAAACATCAATGAAGAAAGAATTACATCAAGGAAATTCTTGTCAATTGATTAAATTAATTATATCCAACATATGATGATCCCCTCAATGGTTCCAGGACCCTTATTTTTATTTTCATTCTTCATTATATTCCAATGATCTGGAATTTTATTATCGTGACAGATCTCGAATTGAACGTTGTTTAACGCTAAAATTAAAGTTGGGTACACCCATCAACATAATTCCACTACAACCCGAAACCTACAGATAGGGGATAAAAAATGGGTGATGAACTGCACAATTTATCATCATGTAGTGGGGGAGTTTTCCATGTAGTTGATCATCATGTGTTAAGGACATGTTCCATGCAGTTTATTGTCACGTGGTTCAGAAATTTTTGTTGTGCATTTTTTGATGTCATGTGACCAGGTTGTTCTCCTTGTAGTTTGATGTCATACAAAAAGAATATACTTATTATAAGTTTAACATCATTTTGTAAGGACATGTTCCATGTAGTTTATTATAATGCTATAAGGAAATGTTCTATATAGATTATTGACATGCGTTTAGGAAATTAACCTTGCAGTTTAATGTAGTACAATAATGATGTCCTTTCATGCTGTTTAACATCATGTGGTAAGGATGTGGGAACCGACATGAAAAAATGTGCGAGGAATATTATAAGTACAATCAGTCCATGCGTATATCCGACTCATATGTTGGTAGAGTGATCTTGTATGACCCAGTATCCCTATATATTTTGGGGTTCATTTCTTATTAGTTGTTGCATCTGGGCCCATGATTTGGGATCTGGATGTAACTATGTATCCTATGATGAAAGGAATCAAGACACATATAGTTCTTAAATATGAAACACTCTAAAGGTATATCCTATCCATAGAGGCGGGAATTACTTCTGTTTATAGTTGTAGTCTGGCATAGTATTGGAGATCTGGGAATCACTATATATCATGTGATGAAAATAATCAATCCACACATATTCCTTGAGGAATCATGCAGTTTAACAACATGCATCAAGGGTGTGGTATTCTCGACGTGAAAAGGGGAAATTTTGGCTTGACTTAAGGATGTAAATCCAGGTGTCACTATGTATCATTTGGAAATAGGAATTAATTCACACATAGTTCTTTAAATCCTATGAAGTTTAACTTCATGCGGTGAGGAAGAAGATGAACCATCATGGAATAATGGAAATGTTATGTCTTTGTCCAAGAGTGGAATTTTGGGTATCATTATATACCTCATGAAAATTCGAGTCAAGCCACATGTAGTTCTTCACGAATGACCTTCATAAGTAATTCTTCCCTATATACAGAGTGTGGGAATTTTAAAACATTTCATGGCTATACCCTGCAATGAAGAGTTGGGATTCACTGAATATCATGTGATGTTAGGAATCAATTCACAGATAGCTCATTAATGTAGGGGTGGTAGGAGACCAAAATCAAAAATGGTGGCCCTCTTGGGTGAGGTCCATAGGAGTGTTCATTTTAAAGTCATTCACTGACGACTCATGGTATGCCTTTTATAGTCTTTAACCTAGTACCATGATGGTAATTTCATAAGCTTATGTTCATTGTTTTTATGGGGAATATGATACTGAAATTCCTAAGCTTACTTGATCTTTTCACTATGTGAGAAATAATTAATGACATGGGTTCCTCTCATTGTGCAAAGGAAATTAATGATGTTATAGGTGTATTTCACATCATATGGCGGTTAGACCATGATATAGGATAGAGGCGTCCCTACATATCTCATTGAAAATGATAATCAAGTTATTTGTAGTTCTAGACAACCTTTTCAGTTTCATGTCATGCAGAAATGACATCATCTATCATGAAGTAAAAGGAAGACTATGGATGGGACTACAAATAGAGGTTTGGGAATCAAAACCTATCCTATAGTGGTAGGAATCAAGACATATGTAGTTCTTTAGGAATCATGCATTTTAACATCATACTAAACGGATTCTAGCCGTGTAGTTTAATATCATGCAGTAAGGATGTGGGATACCATTCAGTTTCAAAGACATGATCTTATAACTTCTCCATACTGTTTTGGGTCATGTGATGAGGAAAATCATATATAGTATAACTTCATGTAACTTGAAAAAACTTGTACAGTTTATCATCATATAACCAATATGAACCAGCATAGTTTAATGTTATATAACAAGGATGAACTTTTACATTTTAACATCATGTAACCAAGAAAAACATGGTAATACTTGCAATAATGTGGATTCCCATTAGCTGACAACTATTCAATGTATTTCTTGATAAAACTTTCATTGGTGGGGGTGAAATATGCTTCCCATCCATTGTTTCCATTGATTAATCTCCATTGTGATACTCCTTATGTAGGATATAAGGTCCTTCCTATATGGGTTCCATATTTGGAGGATTCTTTCCTGGAATTATTTGGGTTTTGAGAACCAACACCAATTCTCCATGTAGGAATAAATATAGTCAAACCTTATTATTAAAGTATTGTGAAATCTAATTATGGGGAATCTTAGGGTTGTGAAATGTATGCAACCTATTCTCATCAAGTAGCTCTGACTCATTCAACCACATATGCGATTTCTCATCAAATATAAGATATCCGCAAATGGATATTAATAATGATGGTAGTTGGAACTCTATGGAAAACACTGATTTAGTCTTGTAGACCAATGAGTATTGCATTGATTGTGTAGTAGTACATGTGGTGGTATGGTATGCCCATAAAGCATATAGGAGCTTTTCTGACCATGACTTCTTGCTGATGTTCACAATTTTATTTATTATATTTGAAAAAGTATTATTTAAGGCCTCTATCTATCCCTTTTCTACTGCATGATAGAAGGATGATTGATTGGAATCAATATTGTACTCTTGGTACAACTTCTTCAATTCTGTTGAACAAAAATTGGTGTTGTTGCCCATCAATATTGTGTGAGGGACCCTAAACCTATTGATGATATGGAACTTTTTGTATTTGATGATGTTCTTCATCTTGAATTCTTTGAGGGGTATTACCTTATCATATTTGGAAAAATAATTCGGTAATATTAGGGATGTACTTGAAATGTTTGGATGTGGTTGGGGGATATGGACCCATGACATCCATTCCCCAGATTACAAATGGATAGGAATATTTAGTTGTATGTCGAAATTTTGGAGATTGATGGATGAAGTTTTCATGGGTTTGAAATGAATGAAATTTATTGGTTAATTCCATGTAGTTAGGCATCATGGTTTTCTAGTAATATACCAACCTCCGAATTTGGTGAAAGTGCCTGGTCCGGGATTGATAAGATCCACAGAAACCCCCATAGACTTCTTTCATGATGGTGAAAAAAATCTACTTCTAATATTAATCTGAGAAGGATTACTTCAAATCCATTCCTATAGAGGTCCTTTTGTTCATTTGGGACATCCAAAAAGGTAAACTTTTCCACACGACACTGAATCTGTTCCTTTATAGATCAATCTATCAATACAGTCCCATTTTCAAGATAACTGATTATAAGATCCATCCACTTAGGTGTGTTCATTGGTTCATCACATTATTGGGTTGTCTTTACCAGATTAATTTCCCTCATATCACAAATAAGGGCCCTCGAGACCATTCTTCGACGTGTGATATGGAATATTTATTTCTTATAATCAGGGTTGTCTTGGATGGTGGCTTCATTATCCAATTCATCATTGCTAGAGTTCTATAGTTGGGGACATGGTGCAATGTGGGATAAAAAGAGAACTCTACCATCTATCCCATAGTATAACTCGTGATAGGATATAGGTCTACCTTTTTCATTTCATATTCTCCATTGATATTTTTTATCACTATATCTAAATACCCTTTGATATTTAGATAGGATATGTTAATCTATATAGATAATTCCAAGTGAGAAATAAGGGATTGGTATTCTTCCTCATTATTTGTGCAGCATTGAGATAGTGAGAAAGGGTAGGGTAAAACTACTTTTTATAGAGAAGAAAATTCAATCCCTAATCAAACCAGATTGGTCTTCAGGTTTTCAATCCATTTTATAATAGGACTCTGGGAGGCACCATAAAAATATATCTCCCATGTTCTGGGAGTGTCATTGGAATAGAAGACCCCCTCATTTGGAAGCTCAGTATCTACCAGTTCATTTTCGGGGGCACGATGTTCTACTAAGAAATCATCTAGAAGTTTCCATTTCACAAACTTCTATGATACAAACTAAATGCGGTATTGATGTAGAAATACCACACATTGGGCCAAATTCCCAGTCAATATGGGATGATCAAGGATGTACTTGATAGTGTCTATACGATATATAAAATGGATTTTTTTGGTGATATAAGTAATACCTCATATTTATTACTATGAATATGACTGAAAGGTATTTATTATTGACATTAGCATATAGGTTCTGAGTACCTAGCATAGTCAGGATGAGGTAGTGGAGACTATTCTCTCTCCCCGTATCATTTTTTGTGCAATTTGGGTGAATAGCGTGCTCTCCATAGTAGCCACATATAAGATGAGTGGTCTCCCTTCCACCAGATGCATCATGGATAGTGGGGGAATTAGATATTTCTTGAGACATTTGATGGATACTTGGCAGTCATCGTCCCATTGATAGAAGATTCCCTTATTCATTATCCTGGTGAAGGGGGGAGCTTTGTTGGCCCGGTTGGTAATGAATCTCTGAATGTAGGTGAGGTGCCCTTGGAGACTCCTCGGTTATTTGAGATTTCTAAGGGAGACCTTGCTAAGATACCACTAGTCTTATATGTGTCAACCTCATTTCATTGTGGCATACCACAAATCCATTGAATTTTCCCAATGTTATCCA
Organism: Viscum album; assembly: GCA_963277665.1. Lineage (NCBI taxonomy): Eukaryota > Viridiplantae > Streptophyta > Magnoliopsida > Santalales > Viscaceae > Viscum > Viscum album. The sequence continues at coordinate 500,227,670 of OY728133.1, forward strand.
TAATGTTCATTTCATTTGATTTATCTTCAGACTATGCTACCATAGATTTTCAAATACTATATGAAGGTATGTGAAATGATCACATCATTTTCAGTATTTGACCACCAGGTCATTAACATAAAATTAAGAAATCCTTCCCATGAATGGATTAAAAATATGATTCATGGAGCAATAATTTGTAGATCCAATGTTCTTTTGACCAGGGGGGATGAATTGATATCAAAAGATACCCTAAAGTTCTATGAAGGTCATGAATTCCTAATTTCCACGGGACATTTTTATTTGATAATTCCCTGAACACCTGTCCACAAAGGAAAGGGATGAGAAGCTAGAAGTTGCAATGATCAAGATTTCAGTGATTAGCAATGGGAATTATTCCTTTGGGTAATGTCAATTATGGTCTATAAAATCAATGTAGACCCTAATATTCCCATTATTTTTCTTGACTAAGATTATGTTGGAAATACATCTTTGGTATTTCACTTTTCAGATAAAATTGTCTTTGACTAAATAGTACAATTCCACCTATACATTGGTTTCATGAGAGGGGTACATCCTCCTGGATGCCTGCTTGAAGCCTTGAAGTCCATATGGTATGTTGAGATGGTGTGTAGACATATATGGACTAAGCCATGAAATTTCAATGTGGTTCCATGATAAAACATATTTGAATTTCACTTGAATTGTGATATACATCTCTTTCTCTTCAGGGCAGGGAGGAATTAATTAGATTAGGCCTCATGTATTATTTTATCCATAGATTTAACTACCTGAGCTAATCAATTGTGTTATAGAAAAAATACTTGAATGCAGGATGGTTGTTATAATGGTAATAATCACCTTCATAGATCTCTAAGCCTATATAGATTTTTTATACAAAGATGGAATGTTTACGGTACTGTTAAGTAGTCATGGAGAGAGGGCCTTCTGAGGGTGAAATTGTATGAAGTTTCTTACTGGATTTCCATAAAATCAGTGTTGGATATGAGATCTGCAAACTCAGCTTTGATCTATGTCTTACCAAGAGTTCTTTTCTCATGCATATTATATCCTTGAATGGTCATCCTTGTGGGAGACAAATCACCTTCACCATATCCCAAAAATAAGAAGGTTCAAACTAGGATGAGGTAGATACATGAACCATTATCAACCAGATCTCTCTGGATGTCGACATTATTGAGTGTTCATGAAAGATATAGTAGCCTAATGTGCCTCTGAAGGACAACTTCCTCATCCTGATAAGTGAATGAGAAGGAGACATAACATTCTGAGGACACGGTCTCCATTCAATAAACCTTGACTGCAATGACTTATGTCTTGAATTACTGTGGGATCTAGAGGGATTCAATAAGTACCGACATGAGTTCTTTTAAAAGATGGATCACAACTTGGATTTTGAGCTTGGATGATACCATCACATGCTATTTCAAAATGTTTTAGTTTTGCACCAAAGTAAGTGCTTCATGATGTGGGGTTTCTCCTTGATATGAGGCTCGAGCGCTGAGGTGTTTAAGGTGTACAAACCTGATTCTTATGAAAAGGATGATGGAGTATTTGTGTTTATTGGTGTGGTTCATGGTGGTCATTCCAGTTTCCTGGGATGATCAGATAATTGAACCCCTACTATACTATCATGCAATACAACTAGGTGTAGACGAGCACGGGAAGGTTTATAGACACCTTCATACCTATTTTGAGAATACTTGAGTAATTAACCATGAGTATTAGATGCATATATATTCTCCATGGGGACATGACAGGAATACTGGGTTCGACCACATCCGCACTATCCCCATATCCCCAGTTCTAGTGCATGCAGCCTCTCTTTCCTCAATTATATGCAGGGGAATCGTGTTTTGAGGAATACTCGTCATCAAATAATGGGTATTCCAAGTTTTTTATGTTGAAAAAACCAAATATAGACTCTTATTCAAATTATGATTCTATGTGTGGGTTGGTGCTTATGCTTTAGATGTTGTAGTGAAGAAGAATACAAGATTTAGAGCTCTCTTTAGAGAGGAAAATGATTAACGCTTTTCTATTTATTCCTTCTTCAGGTGGTCACATACACCTTTATGAGGAATATTTGATGTTATATCGTTGGGGTTTGGAGATATTTTGGGCATGTTCAGCCATTATCTTAGGGTTTCATGAGCTAGGTCAACTATCATTCGATTCATTCAGTTGTCAAACTTTCACGCATGCCTGTCCAAAAAAAAATTTCGATCACCTTCTTCTTTTGACTGGGCCATGGTTATGAAAGACACATACTCTGAGGATTTATCTAACACTACCTATCTATAATTGACCATGCCTTAAATAAAAATATTTAAATACATTTTATTTCTATATATTATGACCCATCCTTCATTGAAACAAGAAAAAATTGGGAGGGTCGGTGAGGTTGACCTCAAATATTAGGTGACTATGATTTCTCTATGCTTCTTACATAGGAAGATTCTATGGTTGTCACCACTCAACATGATTTGTTGAGTGGTTTAGGACCTAACTGGGTTCCTAGATGGGAACTTTTTCTCACTTAAGAGTGACAACTGTAGCTTCTTCTTTGCTTCGAATTTTCCCTTGTATTATGAGCATGAGTCAAGTTTTGAATCAGGGTCACTGATTGGACTCCTCAAGATATCATTTTATTTTAGAATACATACAGTACCCACCTAGATACATTATTGGGATCATAGGTGTGTGCAAATCATCTCAAATATTTTCATCATAGAGTTCCTGAAATTTCTCTTATGAGAGAGGGATGCTGAGTCAATAGGTTAAACCTTTCCATCATGCTATAAAGTCAGAAACCCTCTAATTTTCAAATTGTTTTTAGTTCTTCTGGTCAAAGATCATCATGTTCCTTATTGTGGAGCTAAAATAAAAAAGTAACTAAAGATGAAGGTATTCTCATCCTGCAATGGATCCTTCTTGTAGGATTATATACCATACAATGTTTTTCCCTATCAGATTATATACAAAACACCTTAGCGTGATTACCTCATATTGATATCAAGGGCCCATCATCATCCCACATGAAGATATGAAGTGCGTGTGTTGTTGTTCGGGGTTTGTCACACCATCAAAGGTAGAGATGTTTGGATTTTCAAAATAATATGGAGGGGGAGAATTGTCCACCCATTCGAGATATGGATTCCTATTAGGTTTCACAGGTCTGTGTCACCCTTCCGTAGATTCCATCTCAGTATCCTATGAATATATGACATTAAGAAGCTCCAAGGGAACTTCTGTCTAAACCATTTTTCGTCTACAGGAAGTCGGTGGGGCTTGATGAGGTCGATCTGCCTTTATCATCTATTGATCCCCAGTTCATACTAAGATTGAATGATTACCCTGATGTGGGAGTGGCTATGACTGCAATGGAGGGAAGTCATTATCATTTTCATCTTCCTCATTTATGTATACTATCCGCCTAGTTCCAAATCTAGTCTGATGATCAGATACTGCTCTTTCTCTTACATCATCTATTGGAGGGAGAATATATATCTCTTCATAAAGATGATATGCAATGTAAATAGTTTCCTATGTAGCTCCTCATTGAGTCATATGGGAGCTTGTATCTCACTCTCATATTATGAAAATTGTTCCTCTATGGAAGGAACCTCAATAATTTCGGATTGTGACTAGGATATAGTCACACTGTTCACTTTATCATTGGAATTTTTCTATTGTGGAGGTGGAAACTTGGTATTCATTGGTTCCAAATTTTAGAGCATCCATTCATTTCAGGTGCATGAAACCTCATTTGGTGCATCCAAATCACCCTCCTCCTAGGGTAAATTCTCCATGTGGTGGCCCACTTCACTTTAATCTTGATACACAATGTCTATCATATTAATAGAAACTACATTCATATAGGAATATCAGGCAATGGTGGTTATACCATTAATTTTGACGTAATATGTTGATTCTTCACTCCCTTCTTCAGGGTTGTTATTTGAATCCATGGTCATATTGGGACATTTTGTATTGTGACCCCAGAGGGGACTGGTCACCTTTTTTGTACATTCCTCCCATATTGGTCTCTACATAGTGACCTTGAGGGAGTTTCTGGTCAGGATTTCTGATCGATCCCCGACCAGTAGAGGTTTGTCTTGAGGTGAGAGGAATAGTGGGATATCGACCGTTGATTTTTCCCTCCCTACCTAAAGAATACTGATTCTCTCTATAGAGATTACGATGATTAAAATTCCCCCATCCCACTGGGGTGGGGGTTTTCGGGGATGAAATTGGAAATGATTGGTCCTATTGTTGAGGATCCAATGATTCGAGTCATGGATGTGATGATTCATGGGGCGAGCACAAAGACTTAAATTCCTCTTTCCCAGCGAGTTGGGGCTGATTTGGAATCCCCACATATTTCCCCAAGTCCCTCTCAGGGGATGATGTTCCTGGTGATAGTGATTGAGATATAAATTCCCCTAGCCCAGTGGGCTAGGGTTTGTACACAACTGTTGTCGATGTGTCCCAAATCCTTTTTGGAATTGGCGATATGAGTAGTGGTGGTAGCAGTAGATATTCCCTTATCCCAATGATCTGGGTATGCTCCTGGATGGATAATATATAAGTTTTTGTGGAACCCCATTTGATGCGGTGAAAATATGCTCATGTAGGAGCTATGTGCAACGACATCCCATGATGGGGATCATTCATTACTGGAATTTGTTTGATTGATCACAACTTCATCCTCTTTGTTTGAAGTGTATTCCCATTATTTTGAGGGGGCCAGTTTTATGATCTTTTAGATATCCTATCCCTATGTTCCTGATGTCATGGAATCATTTAAATGGTGTAATTTTCTTTTAGTGATCAACTGGCCCAAGCGTTACCTAATCCACTAATTTTACTGGAGGCTAGCACAGTACTAGATACCATATCTAATGGGTTATGCTATTCCAGGGTTGAAATAAAGTGTAATGCTTTATACTATCCCCATACATGATCAAGGATTCATGATGTGTCTTTGAATATAAGATTTGTAAGGGTTGTGATGTAATTGAATAAAGCATGATGCATATTTCAGCCGTGCTTTTTTGATTTTGGATCTCAAGCCATAGAGATTGTGGTCAGGTCTGGTAGACAATAGATTATCTTGATGGTTTAATGGTGGCCCTTGTATCTAGTATAAGGGACGTGTGTAGCCTTTATACATTAATGATTAGCGCACACATTTTGGCATAGATAAGGCATGAACTTTTTCTCTATCTTATCTGAGATCTCATATTAAAAATAGGTGAGGGGTTAAATATGATGGGGGTATTTCTGACTAACTCTCTCTATATGTCAATGTCCGCATCCTATTCATCATAATTACATTCCTCCAACCAGTCAAACCATAAAAATGATATTGAGGGTTGTATACTGACTATAGTGGAGTGTTGCAGGAATTTGATGGGGAACTGTATATCATGACCCTAAGGTTTTGAGAACTTTTCTATATAAAGGAATCATATTTTGGGACAACTCTATATACAAAGGTTTTTGGAAAGGGGAGGATATCCATGTTCATGCGACATTTCCCCATGGGTAGGTTGACCACGGTGGATTTCCTGAGTGGAGTCCCTGTGATCTATCTTTATACTTCCACAAGTATTTATATCAATTTAATGATCATATTATTTTTCTACGAAAGAGATGATAAGAACTTGGATGTTGAGAATGTTTTTTGGATAACGTCAATGAAAATATCATTGATAACATTAGAAATATGGTTTATGTTCTATGTCATGGTCAGAATATGTTATCCTACCTTTTGAAATGGTACAATGATATGAACCACTTGTATACCGGTTTTTGAAACATTCTTATAACCATCTGATGGTATAGGAGTATGATACCACTGTTGAGAATCTACTAGAATATGCTGATGAGATTTCCCATTATTGATAGGAATATAATATTTTCTGAATGCATGTTATGTTATCACATGGTGAGCCTAGAACAGGATGGGAGTATGAACATGAATGTTAGTCTTTGGGACATGTTGCCGGTCTATCATGGAGGTGATATGATCCTACCCTGGGGAATGTTCTAGTCTCACCTGGTGAACCCCAGTTTGATCCGGAATATGATCCTGGTCTGAATATTAATTCCCTACTGGAATATTCTGATCAACCTTAGAAATTGGGGAAGAGATATAGGCCTCCTCTTATATTTCCTTAGAATGATGTGGGTGTAGTCATTTATCAACTAAGGTTGGAATATGTTCCTGGCTTCCACGATCTGCTGTACTATTGCAGGATGATTCCCTGAATGGAATATGATTGTCTCCATAGGATTGTTCCATTCAAACATTATAATCCCCAACATGAACAGGGATTTATGGCCAATCCTGGGCCTTTGGCATATGCCATTGGACTTCTTTAATAAGAATATAAGCTTTTCCAAAGGTATGTGACCCTCTCAATTGGTGTTCCCTGGACAGAATGGGGATATGCGCCTAATTCTAGGACTTTGGAATATACTTCCATTATTCTTCAATAGGAATGTTACCCTACATCGAGGGGTGTGTTTCTCTCACCTGGTGATCCCTAGTTGGAACAAGAATACAAGATGATTCTGATGCCTCATACTTTATCAAAATATGTTGATAATCCTCATGAACGAGATCAAGCATGAGATCTTACTGCGTCATAGCCACTTATTCATGATGACTAGAGTGTTGAACTATCTTGACATTTGGGATATGAATTTTCACATGTCCCTTTATCTAAAATTTTTTCAGAATATATTGGCATAGTTCTTTATCTGTTTCTAAAATATATTAGCATTTTAGAAAAGTGAGTGTAGGGATATACACCTGCACATTTTCTATATCCATTATCCACTAGTAGATGTATTTGATTGAAGATGAGATATGAAATCACTTATTTCCTCAAATTTCCATTGAGATATGTTGATGGACTTCATGCATAGGGGTAGGAATATGCGCCTCCCCATGCCTACTATGGGAATATTACCACAAACATGTTTCTAGTGAGAAAGGGTATGAACCTGTTTACTTGTTGCTATCAGAATATAATGGTAGGAATCATCAGTAGGGGTGGGGATATAATCCCTCTTCTAGATATTTAGGGCCTTACTTTCCCATTGATCCTTCGTTGTTGCTTGGGTATGGGCATTATAGGAAGAAGTGTGTCATGTTGTACCCTCAGCAGGCGGCTGGTGGGTACCAGTGGGATGATTCTGGTGAAAGTGGTTGACAGGGGCCCTCCTGGGTGTCCCCTGAACTGTAAAGGAGTTGTATTTGGCTTCCTGTTACTCCTTTACCAGATATTGAAGGAGGAAGTTTTCATAATCTAGGGATAAGATCCTGAAGTGGTTGGTTGTGGAAACAAGTGCCACTTGCTTAGCTGCAGTTTTCCATGTCGGATGTAGACTCACTATGTTTTATGCTTGGAGAACCACATATGAATCTTCTAGGGTTGGGATATCTCCCATATGTGTTAATATTTGGAGATGGTGTTCACCACCTGATATTGGAGCTGTCAAGCAGGTGAGACCATTTTGAAACCTATAGGGGTTTCAGTCATAGATGATTTACTGAAGAGAGGACTCGATAAAGAAGAAATGATATCATATTGTAATTTTATCAATTAGAGAGGTATCTATAGTCACACAGACATCAACGAACAAGGTCACAAATTGGTGAAATATCATTGGAATAGTATTCTTAATCAGATATTCAAGGATAACATAATTGTCCAATTATTCTTGATCTAGACATTCTGCTCATTTGGACTTATCAAAATGAGGATAGACTTATTTCATGAGAATCATTGATATAGATGATCATCTATAAGATTATGTCATTCTAACTAATTTTTTTGCGTAGAATAAGAAAACAAGTGACCTAATGAATGATTATTTTGTCATTTGACAGATTTTCCTCAAGTCCATCATTCCCTATTATCATATGTTTTGAAAATAAAATGGATCGAAGGATAATAACCTAATTATTTTTTATTTCATAGATTCATGTCGGGTTGACCATTTCTATTTTCATATGTTTTGAAAATGAATTGGATTGACAGGTAATAAAATAATAATTTTTTATTTCATAGATTGACTTTATGTTCACTATTTCTATTTCGATGGAAAAGTGACGACTATGGAGATCCTCACTGAGGAGGGTTCTATTGGGACAGATGGATAATTTTTTGGGATTTGATTTCTTGAAAAATCATTAACATCAAGTCAGTATCATTCTTAATAGAAACACCCGATGGTTTCCTCGTCCATAATGGGGTATATACCTACTTTCTCAAGGGAGGTTTTCAATTGGGGTTTCAAACCCAATGATTCTTAGGAGATCACATTGGACGATATGATGGGATTTTGGTTTCATCGTACCCTTTTGAGGGGAATTGATTCCTACTCTGGGACTATCTTATGGATTTAAGATATATTCAAAAATCTATTAATAATCTCGATACGAGACCGGTTACCCTAACAAAATGATTGGAGGTTAATTATCTATATATTAAAAATAAAGGGAATCTCATTGATTAATAGAGAAAATGGGGTCTCATTAGTGAATCCATATGTATGTATCTAAGGTTATTCATCTATTTTCGAGTAATGGGTTTAAACTTACGTGTTGAAGTCGTATATCTAGGTAATTCATAATTTTTAGCCATGTAGGGATGCTTTTAATTTTCCAAGGATAGGATTGAGAAATTATAAGGTTCTATGTATCTTAATTATTATAAGAATCAAAACCCACATAGTTTGTTAAACCCATGCAGTTTAACATCATGTGGAGAGAACCTATGTTTAGGAATTGAGGCACCAGATGTTTGAGATCGATCCTTGAGGATACGTCCTATGTATCTTGGTTATGATAGAAATCAAATTTCTCGTATTTTGATAATGACCTTGGTACTATTCTCAAGGTATATTCTTATATTTATAATTTTTTTATATCATGACACTCATCGGGGCTCACATACCAGGTTTACCCTGGATGGTGGAGATTCATGATGCTAATGAGTTGTTTATTGCGGATCCCTAAGACCATGTGAACAATGATCTATGTGAGAAACAAGGTATAATAAGATATCATCATCATTATATGTTGATATGGGGATTATGTAATAGTATAACCATTGGTTTGTTCAATATGGAGCTCAATCCTTAGGAAGGAATCCTACGTATCCTTGGTTATGGGTGGAATTAGAGTCATCATTGTTTATTTGATTGATTGGGGATTACACACTAACATTGCCTTATGATGATAAGGACCTGAACACTGATGTTTCCATTTAATCTGTATAGTCTTGTAGTGAAAACGATATGATTATTGCATCTCCCTAATACCATGTGATCTAGCTGGGTGTGAGAAACAAGGTGTAGAAAATGATTAATCTTTGTGCTCATTGATGTGGGACTTTTATACTATGATAGTCCTATGGATAATTGATATGGAGCTTGGGACTTAAGAGGCATCCTACATATCATGGTTATGGAAGGAATTAGATTAATCGTACTTTAGTTTATTGAGGCTTACACACTAATATTGGACTTTTGGTTGAGGCTTATACACAGAGGGTGGAAAAAGTTTTCAAGCCTTGGGATACCCTAGTAGACCTGGCCTACTTGCCTGCCTGTCATGGATTGATTGTCCACTCGACATTCTGGGATTTCATTTTTGACATGCTGGAGAGTGTCTTCCTGACATTTCAAAATACAATTGTATAATATAGTTGAATTTTATATGGGATATCACATATCTTGGATATCATGACTGAGGGTTATCACATGATCATGGCTAACTCATCAAGAAGACATCACAGGACCTGGTTGGTTGACCCTGGAATCCATCACAAGACCTGGATGACTTATCTTGAGGGGGTCCCATGATCCAGCTGACTTGCCCAGGTTTTATCACAAGATTTTTCTAACACACATAGAGGGTGTTGTGTGATTTAATGTGACGTGTCTCAAAGGTTTTCTAATGTTTTTTATGAATTGTATCAAGGAAATCGAGAGTCCTAGCTAGCTTTCCTGAATGGTGTTATGAGAGCTGAATGACATGTTCGGGTGCTACTGTGAGACTCAACTGACATGAGTGGGTGTCCTTAGATGTGTTAGAAAATTATCTGAAGGACATCACATGTTTGGATAGCGAGCCCTGAGAGATTCACAAGACTAAGGTGGCATGTTTAGGGGAAACTTATGACTTGCTCAATCATGTCCAGAGGAATTACCATGGACCAAATAGTATACTGAAGAAACACTGTGAGATTTGGGTGACATGTATTGGTGTTATTTCATGTCTTGGATGGTTAATGTGAAGAGCATAAGGGTCAATTAACTTGTTTTTTCATAATTATTTCAACCATTAATCGTTTTTAGATCCTTTATATTTTGAATGTCTTAGATTTATTCAATGTCATTTTATTTAAAGTCTCATGTGATCTAGAATATGTTTGAGATATTCCTCATATATCCTACTAGAAGTCTTTCGAGTGATCCATGAGTGATCAAATAAAGTGCTTTATGCATGTTGTTTTCCCACTATGGTTGCTCACCAGTATCTTAACTGTCAGGAAAATTTCTGGTCATAAGATCATCCACTCCCGGAAATCCACTCTAGAGCCGGTACGAGGTTCCAAGAGTTCCTTTATCCATATAGAGTATTCTTCTCGTTCACAATAGGTAGTGGATCATTTTTATGTTGGGGGGGGGGGGGATTTATAGGCCTCTCCACCTTGAAAATTAATCAGTTTGTGTGGTATGTGTCATGTGAATCTAGGCTTGAGTCGGTGAATAGATTCAGTGTCACACACCTTCTTGAGTCTCTATCATGGATTGCTTCGAGTGAATCACTAGATTTTCAGCAACTGCAAGTCCCTCCCTTCAACACCTCCTTTATTTAGTTACTTCCAATTAATGGGGACTTTTTGAATTATGTAGGCTTAATGTAGGACTTCCAAATTTTAATATTGACATGTCTAAGGGCCTTCGTGAGATTAGGATTCCTCTGGAAGGCCCTCACCTATTCTTTATTGACCTGATAGAGAATTTCCATGAGATAGGGATTGCATGTAAAGGGGCCTTTACGATATTGGGCTGACATATAAAGGGGTCTTATAAGACCATGTAGCAGATATCCTCAATGCATCACAACTGTTTTACGGCCATGAGAGGCTTTCAAGCTCTCCCACTTCTATTTACATTTCTATATTAAAAATATTGGGAAGTTCATGAGGTTTCTTGAGTGTTATAAAAGGAAAATAGTCTACCTATCGATGATGCCACGTGTGACCAATAAAGGTCATGTGGAGATGCACAATCACTTCAAGGAGAAATACATCCATTCAAACTTAGAGATCCAAATGGGAACATGAGGTTTGTTGTATATACTCGAGGCTCTTCATATAATGAGGAAGACAATGTGAAAGGGATTTTTCGAGACAATATGGGTACATCGTTTTTTTCTTGCAGTCTCTTGTGGATTTTCAGGGATGCATCGCATGCCTTTTATAACCGTGAGTGGTTTTTTCCTCCTCCCCATTTATTACCTTTTTTATCATACAATTGATAAATGTATTGATATTTTATTTGAATTACTTCAAGGATAACCATTCTATTCAGTAGAGATGCATCACATGAGTTTTACGACTGCATGAGGATCTTGCCTTCTAAATATTTTCTTCTAACTTCAGGAGGATTTTAAAATGGTTTGACAGCTGCTCACTTGTTGAAAAGTCATGTGGCCTCAAGGATCTTATCTAACTACCATAACATGACCACTAATTTCATGGGGTTCATTCACAAGAGCAGAAGTTCTTGTCAAGAGGGGATTATTGGGACCATCTGCATACTATTTTTTGTGCATGGTTCCTTTATGTGACCCCACGATTTTCATGACATCACGTGTCTCTTAGAGGATTACGTGATTCGCGAGTATTATCCACCTTATAATTACTTTTTTACAGTGAAACAATACTCATATTCAGGTATTTCTTCCTTTTTGGATTTTCTGGTGCTCATTTAGTGGTTTCAACAAAATTAATTAAAATATTATTTCACAAAAAGAAATAAAAATCAATTTTGAAGAAATTTTTTTTAAGAATAACATTATTTCTCTAAAAATCAAGTGATTATTTACAAGGAATTAATTATTATATGAGAAATAAGTTAGACCACTTCATAATTTGGTTAATATTATCCATTCCTGCTAATTTAATGGCTATGTTACAATAGTCACATTTAAATAATAATATTCCATTTCTCATTTAAGCTTAGTGTTTCACATCTTCTGTACTATCAAACACAGTATTTACTTATAAAATATTAGTATATTACATTCTAAAAACTTTTAATAAATTCAACCCTATCAATTTAAAATGATACTTGGTAACTAGGTTATGAATTTTCAAAATACAATTTTTTGAAATCCCACATTGTAAAAAGGGTGAATAAATATTTCACTTCATAAGAGAGAAAAGGGAAGTGTATATGTCTTCTAGAATAACACATAATAAATTTCCAAGAATGAGAAAATAAGTAGGAAGTGAATATATGCATATGGAAATTAATTTCTAGAGATCATTGATCATTATAAAGTGAATGATCTCGAGAAAATTGACCATCGCAAAATCGTGAAGCATAGATCTGGAAAATACCATCAATTAAGAGGAATTGAAGGTTATATGACATCACTTTTTTCTTGAGATCCTCTTACTAAAGTAATGAAATTACGTTATTTACTACTATTAGAATACATAATGAAATACACTTTCATGAAAAGTAGAGTTTCATCCTTTTATCAATTTCCACCATAATATCATTTTTTTCTTTAGAAGATGGGTATTCAAGATGATTTTTTCATATCTGAAGCACTAAAATAAACTTCTAATGGATCTCATAATCCAAAAAATAATAAGAATATATTACTCCTATATTTATGCATTAAAAAACCAAAATGGTAATCACATGATACGTTGTTTCAAAAATAATAGACCTTTAAAAAAGGAAAACTACTTTAATCTCAAAAATTCAAAAGTAATACCAAAATTTCAACATAAAAAATTTAATAAATATTTATCCATAAAATTCCTAAAAATATACCAGAATATGATTAAAACTCAAAAATAAAAATGAATTGACCACCCCATATTCCAAGATAATTTGGTATTTATCTTCTAAAATGTATATGGCTTAAACATACAATCTCCAAGATAAGCTAAACATTCCAATAAATAACTTGTATCACTATAAATAGCCAAGAAATAATATATTCCTCCAAAATAAAATTTAAAATTTATTCCCCAAATAAAATACCATAGTATTCTGTTTAACTTAATCCTCTATTTCTCCCCAAAATTATAGTGATCTTATTATGAAATAACACTAATCATATAATCACCACACAATTTTTAATCCCGTTGTTATTTATAAAATAAAACATATGTTCCCAAAATGAACTTATCATTTATATGTCATATTTTATTAAATAAATATAAACAGTTTCACACTACCATGACATTATATAGGCCAGTTGTAGGCGACTCACCCTTTTTTTTCTTTGGTTGTGGGTTCAAACCTTGAGGCCTTATTAGATACAACAATTTTTCACCCAGTTTATGGGTTTCCCTTTTGAAATATCTAGATGTTACATTTTACACCCCCCCTCTTAAAATATTGATTCCTCACAATTTTAAATCCATCTTGGTAACCAGGGGTTTGACTTTTCTAAATAAAGTTGTTGAAATCTCACATTGTTAAAAAGATTCAATAAAACATCAACTTGAAATAAAATAAAGGTACGTATAGAGGTCATCTATAATAACACATAAATACATTTCAAAATATGATAAAATTAGTGGAAAGTGAAAACTTCGACATAGAATAGAAAAATAACTCCTAAGGACTGATTGAGAGTGATAGATAACATGGTTGTGAGAAAGGTAATTGTTATAGAATCATACATTTGTGATGGGTGATGAGACCATCGAATCGTTGTAAAATAAGGTAATTGGATAAAATTATTGTTTCAAGATCATTTTCCCTTGATTTTAGGAATTCTATTATCATCTATAAAAATAACATAAGGAAATATACTTACTTAACAAAAATAATTTCATCCTTTAATTAATTTCTACCACAAACTCATCCTTTTCTCCAAATGATGAGTATGAATTTATCATGATTGAAGTACTAGAATCAACATCTAGTGGATAAAAAATGAATAAATAGATAATAATATATTCCTCATATCTTTAGAAATTAACCAAAGCCAAAATGGTCAAAACATGATAAGATAGTTTCCAAAATGAATAAACATTAAAATCATGAAAAAAATATTTAATCCAAAAAATTTAACAATAATACCAAAAGTTCAAATTAGATCATTCAATAATTTATTATCCTTAAAAGTCCAAACAATAATTTCACACTAAGATTGAAAACCAAAAATTAGAAGGATTTGATCACATAGAATTTGTCTCCAAATAACATCAATCACTCTCAATGCCTCATTCCAAAAGTATATACCATAATCATATAATATCAAAGATATAATGTTAAATTAAATAAATAACACGAATCATTATTAATCTATGATAAAAGCATTTATCTTACAAAATATAATTCAACCATTATTCCTCAAATAAAATCCCTTAATATTCTATTTAACTTAATCCTAAAATCTTCCCCAAAATTATAGCAACCTTCATCCAAAATAACACTAATCACTTAATCCCAAAATAAATTTCCAATACCATGGTTATATATATGATAATACATATTTCACCAATTCAACATAGTACTTATATTACAATCCATTCAATTATATAATAGTATCATACTAACCAGGACATAATGTAGGATAGTGGTAGGCGATGCACCCTTATCACCTTTTGTTTGTGGTTTCAAACCTATTGACCTTTCCAGAAATGACATGTTGTCACCCAACTTGTGGGTTTTCCTTTTACATAAAAATATATTAATATAATTACAATAACATTCCCAAAAAATCATCGAGTAATTTTCAAATATTTTACCCGATTAGAGGACTTTAAATCATACTATGACTTTACTATGACTAAAAATGATGGAGACCATGAAGAAACCTATCTATATTTGGTATTAACTTATATTAATTTGGGTTGTAATTTTTTTATTCTAAAAGTACCCTTGATTGAAATTTTCAAAACAAACTTGGTCTGAATGTTTTCTAAAAATAAGGTTTTACTTGATGATTTGAAATTAGATGTCATACAAAAATATTTTTCAAAACTATTTCTCTCCCAACATCTATACGACCCAAACTGTATGAGGATCTTTTGCAAAGAGGAAGGAAGGGAATTTTAAGAATCTATATAGCATTTTTTCAATATAAGTACATTCTATATATGTGAAAAAAAGATAATGAAAATGAGGTGGACATAATGATCAAGTTATGTACTACTTTTATTTTTTTCTGGGAATAATTTTATTTAAATTATAGGAAGATGAAATGTGAAATGATGGGATATACAAGACTTCTTGAAATAATAATTGAATAAATTATGTGTTATTACATCTTGGGATGAAAAATGAAAGGTATGACATGACCTTTGGGGATAAAACTTTTTCTTAAATATTGAATAAATTACGATTATTTTTAGGATGGTAATCAAATTTCTATTAACATTATAAGGATTATATTAGTATAGTTTAAAAAATAAAACCCATATGTTAGAAAATAACCAGTCACATCCAACAAGTTTTTGAGGTTTGAACCGACAACAGAAGGGCGATAAGGGTACATCACATACCACTAGCCAATGTGATTTCCTGGTTAGTATGAATTTTTTTTATTTATTTCAGTATAAGAAAAATAAATGTTAAGTTAATTTTGTAACAAGTGTTT
Source organism: Viscum album (assembly GCA_963277665.1). Classification (NCBI taxonomy): domain Eukaryota; kingdom Viridiplantae; phylum Streptophyta; class Magnoliopsida; order Santalales; family Viscaceae; genus Viscum; species Viscum album. Next base: position 500,243,556 of record OY728133.1, read on the forward strand.
TATTATATAGATACCCATGAAATTGGAAATTGATTTGGTGGTTAATTGATTATTGTTATTACAAAATAAGTCACTATAATTTTGGGGAGCCTTACTGGATTAAGGTAAACATAAAACTATGGAATTTTTTTTAGAATTAAAGGATGAATTATCTTTTGGAATAATCTATGATTTTAATGTAGATTTATGATGTTTTAGTTTATTTATAGAAATGGTTAGAATGTCTTAAAGACTATATGATTAGGTAAATCACATTTTTTTTTATTAGACTTCAATAGTAATTGATGTTATTTGAATAAATATGTTACAAATAATATTGGAAGACTATGTGATCAAATCCTTCTGATTTTTGAAGAGTTTTAAGGATATTTTTTTATTGACTTACATGTATGGAACATTGAGTATTATTGAATAATTTTGGAGATTTTTGTTGTTTTATTCATATGAAGGTTTTTTATTTTATGAATTATCTTATATTATGTTAAAAATTTTGGTTTAAAACAATGCGAAAATAATAGAGGAATAAACTTTTATTCTTTCCTGAATTTTTTGATCTCTAGAATTTTATTCAACTACTTCAGAAATAGAAAAATCATCTTGAATACTTATCATTTGGAGAAAAATATGAGTTTGTGGTGGATATTGATTAATGGATGAAACTATACTGGTCAAGTAAGTATATTTCCTTATGTTATTTTTCTAGGTATTATAAGAATTCCAAAAATTTAGGAAAATTATTTCAAAATAAAAAACATTATTTGTATCCTTTTCTTACTAATAAATCAAATTCATTTTAAACCTATCTTGAATTGACGGTTTGGTGATGGTTAAATTACTCTAAAAATGTTATTTATCACCCTATATCAACCCTTGGAAGTTATATCAATGTTTTCACTTCCCACAAAAAAAAATCAACATGTAAACCTAGTATGTGTTATTCCAAATGACTTTCATACTTTCCTTTCTCTCGTTTTAAGTGAAAGTTTTATTGACCCTTTTTATGATGTGGATTTTAACAATGGTATTTTGAGAATCCAAACCCTACCTACTGAGCCAAGTCAAAATTTAGAAGATTAAATTCCTTAAAAAGGGGAGAATGTAATATCCTAATATTTTAAAAGTAATGACAATAATTTATAGAATACATTATATGCAACACAGAACTTAAATGGACAATGAATTATTATTATTTAAATGTGACTGTTATAACATAGTCATTAAATTGGAAAAAATTATTTTTATCAAACTCATTATGAAATAAATATGAATTTACTACCTAATACAATTGTTTCGGTAAATTATTATAAAATAATCACATAATTTTTAGTAAATCCATTTTATTCTTAAAAAATATGTTTTCTTCAAATATGATTTTTTGTTCTTTTTCTGAGTGAATATTATAATTCATTTTTAGACGTTTTAAAATAATTATTTGAACAATTCAATTAAATTTTTCAATTTATAATTTCAAAATTATTTTTTAATTATTTTGTATAATTTTCTACAAATATTAATTTTTCAACTAAATGTGGAAAATGCTGATTTTCATAAAACTGTCAATTTTTTTATATTAAAAATCCATTTATGTTCTGAATTTGATAAAAAAGTAATTTTATTAAAATTTATTTAGATATAAAATAATTAATTACAATTTAACCATACTTATTCCTTATTTAGGTATAACTATATTTTTAGTCTTAAAACGTATTTTTCAAGAACCTATTTTTCATTACGTTTTATGGGATTAATTATAAACTAAATTATGTCAGTTATGTGTTTTTAATTTTTAAAAATTTATTTCATATTTTTAATCAGAATTTCCAATTTTACTAAAAAGGTTATATTTATTTTTGACCAATATAAATTGTAATCTTAGTAACTTTTGGTACTATGATAAATTGTTAGACTATACTGATGCAGTAAATATTCAATTAATGAAAAAATCAAATAAATTATATTAAAAATATTAGAAATATTATATTTTTATATAATTAATATAATACATGAATTTTATAGATGACCTTGAAAATTTAGGTATGTGTTAATATAATTTTTAGATTTATTAGTTTTATCTTGATATTATAAAATTTAAAGTAATGAATAGTTTTGAAAATTGACCTTATTGATATTTTTTAATAAATAATATTTTATTAAATCATATAAAATTAATAAATATGTTATATTTAGAAAATTTATTATTATATGGTATATAATATTAACCATGTTCCATTTATGATCATTTTTCCATTTTTTCCTACTATATTGACCATCAAAGAGGAAAAAATCCTTATTGTCACAGTAAGTTTAAAAATGCTTGACGAGGGGATAAAACTAAATGATAAGGGTAAAAATGTGACCTAAACATGTACAAAAAAGTATTATATGAGATTATTCTTATATAAACTCATCATATCTTTAAAATAATTATGTGTGGATCCATTTGGAAGTAAAAATTAATTTACATTAATTTTATATTTTTGAGAAATTCCAAGAGTGCCCTTTCACTCTTTTATAAAAGGACATCTCTTCTTATCATTACTTATTTACTAGAGTCAATCCTATAATTTTATAGATCTTGGTTTTTTTATAACATCAGCCTTAGTGGTATTCAGGTGTTAAGTAAATAAGGATTTCCAAAAGAAGAGGTGTAGTTTTTAACTGCATCTTATTGGTCTATTTCTTCATCCAAATCCTTTAAATATTATTTAACCATGATTATATAGTTACACTAGTTTATTACATAATTAGGTGTTTTTATGTTAATTCATAAAACTTTATCCATCTCTTTTTTCATCAATTAGGAAACGAAACAATTATTTGTGTGTATGGAAGACTACCACCTCGTGAACTAAGGTAATTTGTTTTCCATCACCATTATTCAATACAATTTATAATTATGTAATTAATTTTTATATTTGATATTAATTAAATATTTATCATTATTAAAAGTTGATATATCATTTACCCTCTTACACTCCTTTCACTAAAAATAATGTCATTCGTGGGTATGTGTGGACTAAAACCTCCATGAAGCGATATGATTTTTTTCATCAACACTTTAAATGAATAATATATATAAGTAAATTTAAATAAATAATATGATAAATATGATATTATTATTATTCTACAAAGATAAAATAATATTTACCTTCTTTCCATAATGATCCTTCATGGGCTCACGTGTGAGATATAATGGGGCTCAACCAAACAACAACAATGTCCAAGGAACATATCATGAATAAAACCCTTAAAAATCTTTTAAACACATGTTAAAACCACCTTTTGATATTAAAACACCCTTTTCATTAAAAATCTTATTTTTTTAATCTAAAAAATGTGCATATAAAAAATAAACAATTTTATTTAAAAATAAATATGAAAACTTATAAATAAAACTTAAAATCATTAAGATTTCATGAAAATTATAAAATTAAACCATTTCATGTAATTTTTTTAAAAAAATTCTTTATTAATTTTGCAGAAAGAGTTGAAAGATAAACATTAAATGAGGGTTTTTAAATCAAAGTCCCTGAACTTGAGTCTCACACAATAAGTATGTTCTTTATCTTCCAGAATAATAAAAATATATTAACTATTTACTCACTTGGGGAACATTTTTTATGTTCATTTTTCCTTTTATTTCAATTTTTACCAGGTTATAACAATTACTTAATTATTTAATTTCATAATGGATGTGTTGATGATATCTGGTTCATAAGTCCATAATGAATTTTGTAATTTTACTATGGTCATGGAGTCCAGTGTTCCACCATCTACATAACATAATTATAATTTTTATACATAAATGATAATTTTAAATCCAATAATTAAATATGGTTTTGATAAATGAACTTCATTATTATCATGGAGACGGTAGGTCATACATATGCATGAGTAATGTTTTCAATTTTCTATGATCATTAGAGAAAGAAAGTATAATTATATATTTTCAAAATGATAATAATATCATATTTATCATATTTATTCATTATATATACTTATATATATATCATCCATGTGATATGGTGATGAAAAGGAATCACATCGCTTCATAGAGGTTGTAGTCCAAATGTACGCATAAACGACCTTATCATTTTTCAAGGCATTGAAAGGAAATAAGATAAATATTATATTAACTTTTAATAATGATAAATATGTCATTAATATCATATATAAACAATAATTCCATCATTATAACCATTATATAATGATAGTGATGGAAACCGAATTATATCTGTTCCTGAGGCGGTAGGCTGTCGTACATACGAATGATGATTTTGTTTTTTATTTGATGGAAGAGGAGGTATATATAGGTCATGGAATTAAAATAATAATAATTAATAATATTTATTATACTTTTTTTATTTTATCATGTTTTGATATCATTTTTATGTATGTTGAAAAATAAATAAATCTAAAATGCACAGAAAAAACTATTCCTCTTCATTGGAAAACCATCTTTTCTTACAACCTTAAGACCAATAAGGTTGGTTTTCATCCAAAAAAGAATACTATAATGATTATATGTATTATATTAATTTATTTTTCATGGTATTTTAGAAACCAAATGGGTTTTTAAGTGTGAAGTATTGAAAAAAAAGGTTCTCTTTTATAAGATAGGGGATGAGCACTCTTGAAATTTCTCAAAATATTAAATTAATATAAATTAATATTAAAATATAAATGTCTCCAAAATAATTTATTTCTAATATAGGAGGATTATGGGTATAATTAATCTCGTAAAATATTTTTTTCACGTGTTTAAGTAACATTTTTACCTTTATCATTTAGTTTTATCCACTCAATAACCCTTTTAAACATTAACATGACAATAATCATTTTTACTCTTTGAGTGTAAATATAGTTATTATTAATAAAAAAATGAACATAAATGGACTATGGTTATAATTATAAACCATATTCTAATAAATTTGATGAATATAATATTTTTATGGATTTTAAATCTTTAAAAAATATTAATTAATATAAAATATGAATAATAACAGTTTTTAGAACTATTCATTACCTTAACATTAATAATATAAATATAATAATCATAATAAAAAAATTATTTTAACTCTATTATAAAATTTCAAAGTAATATAAAAATAATATGTCACATTAACTTCATCAAATTATATTTATTTTAATATTTTTAATAACATTTATTTGAATTTTCCAATAATTGGGAAATTACTACATCATTATTTTGAAAGCATTTAAGGTAATTATTTCTTCACAAAATATTAAAAATAAATTATCATTATGAAGATAAATATTTTTTATTTCATAATAATATTTTTTATTCAAGATTATCCTCTACATAATCCATTATTAAAAATATTATATTTATTAAAAACAAAAGTGTGACATGTTTTACTTTTATTGAAATAAAATACTATAAAGGTCATAATCTCATCCAAATAGCCAAAAAATTCCATATAACCGAATATTATATTAATATGAGTGATATTAACTCATATAATACAATTAAGGAATGTTTAAGGGTTATTTTATAATAATTGATATTTTATTTTTATCTTACATTACCTTGTTTACATTTCTCGTGGTAATAAAATTAATATAGTTACTATTCATATTGTCCAAAAATAAGAAGGTGATATTTAATGAATTTTAAATACCTTATTCTAAATATGAAATATATTATTAAAAATTAAAAAATATAAGTTTAATAATTTAATTTCAAATCAATTTTTAATAACAAAATGAAAACGGTTATCTTGAAAATATGTGTTTTTAAGCCCAAAAATGTACTTATACCAAAATAAGGTATAAGGATGAATAAAATGTATTTAATTATAATATATCAAAATAAATATTACTTAATTTAATTTAATATCAAATTCAAATCATAAATGTACATTTTAATAGAATTAAAATGATAGTTTTATAAAAATCAGAACTTTTCGCTATTCATTGAAATATCAGTCATTTTAGAAAATTCTAAAAAAACCTATGTTAATTTTTAAATTATGAAATAAAAAATGAATTAATTTTTTAAAAATAAATTTAGTAAAACTTCTATAAATTAATTTTAATATTCATTCATAAAAATTAAGAAACCCATTTTTGAAGAAAACCTATTTTTGAAGAAAAAAATGTATTTAATAAAAATTAATTTATTATTTCCTAAAGGTTTTTGAAAAAATTTATATTGTGTAGGAAAGGTAAATTTATTTCCTAAATAAGTTGTTCCTATTCATGTCCATGAATTTAATGTCTAGGTTATAGTGGTCACATTTTAGTAATAATATTTCATTGTTCTTTTAAGCTCGGTGTTGCATATCTTATATGCTAATGAACATAATTTTTAAAAAAATGTCAAGATTTTAAATTATACCCTCTTTAAAAAAATTCACCCTGAAAAATTTCAATCAGTCTTAGTAACCTAGGGTCTGAATTTTCATAATTTATTTTTTGAAATCTGACATCCTAAAAAAGGTTCAATAAAACTTCCACATGAAAAGTGAGAAATAGAAGTACGAAGGACATCTGGAATAATGCATAATAGGTTTTAAAAAATGATAAAATTAATAGAAAATGAAAAAATTGAAATTTTACACAGGAATAAAACCCTTTATTAACAATATCTAAGGATCATATCATGAATAAAACACTTAAAACTCTTTTAAACCCATGTGCAAAACACTTTTGGATATCAAAACAAAATTTTTCCTTAAAAACTTTTTTTTTAATATAAGAAATGACCACATGACAAATAAAACGTTTTATTTAAAAAAAATGAAAAATTATATAGTATACTTAAAATTATTAAGGTATCATGATGGAAAGAAAATGAACTTATTCCGTATAAGATGAAAAGAAACATTACTTCTGTATTTTTGTAGGAAAACTCACTGAGTACCTCATTTGGAGAAGGATAAAAATATTCCATTCAAAACGTTTTTGAAAAAGTTAAACATGGGTAAAAATTAATTTAAAAATTCATTGGATAACAGTAAAAACCTACTATAATTTCTTTATAAAATACTGATATGGAAGATAAAGAGAGTTTCAAAGTAAACAATAAAAGAATATTTCTAAAAGAAAGTCTCTTACATTGAATCTGACATGTTTGGTGTGTTCTTTATCTTCCTGAATTATAAATTTCTTTTAATTATTTACTTGAGTGAGAATATTTTTAATGTTTTTTATTCAGTTTATTTCACTTAGTTTCATGTTATAACAACTAATTAATTACTTAAGTTCACATAGTATGTTTTGACAATATTCATTTCATAAGTCAAAAAATGAATTTGATAATTTGACTATGGTCAAAGATGTCATTATTTCCCCATCTCTAAAGTAATAATAATTAAATAATCATCAATTTTATTCATCAATTATACTTTTAAATACAACCATGAAATATAGTTATGAAAAATAAACTACGTTACAATCATAGAGGTCGTAGGTCGTGCGTATGTATAAGTAATGTTTCCATTTTTTATTGATTATTTAGAGAAGAAAATAAATATTATTTTTTATTTCCAAAATTATAAAAATATCATATATATAATTTTAATTCTTTATATTTACTTATATATATAATCCGTTTGATGTGGTGATGAAAAAAGAATCACATCGCTTCGTAGAGGTAGTAGTCCACAATTATGCATGAATGATGTTATCATTTTTCAGTGAATGGAGAGTTCATAAATTAAATGATATATTTTATTTTCATAAGGATAAATATTTAATTATTATAAAATATTAACATTAATTCCATAATTAAAACTGTTCTTGAAATACGATAATGGAAAATAAATTACATCGGTTCGCATGACGGTAGTCCACTGTACACACGAATGATTGTTTTGTTACCCATTTGATGGAAAAGAATAAGGATATAGGTAGTTAAATGAATATAAAAAGAAAATATGTATATTTAAGATATTTTTTTATTTTATAATCACCGTTAAGGAATATTTTAAGGATTTATGAGAAGAAACAAAACATAAAAATGCGGTTAAAAACTATAATTATTTTTTAGAAACCTCCTTTTTCTTAACACCATAATATCATTGAGGCTAGTTTTATACCTAATAAAAGACCTATATAATTGTTTAAATTATTTTAATATTGTTATTTTATAAGTTATTGGCCAAAAAAATATTTTTTTAATTGTGAAGTAATGAGAAGAAGAGGTGTCCTCTTATAAGAGGTGGGAGGGGCACTCTTATAACTTCTCAAAATATTAAATTAATATAAATTAATTTTTATTTAAAAATATATAAAACATTATTTATTTATAATATAAGATAATTATTGGTCTAAATATTCACTTCCAATAAAAATTATAAAATTCTAAGTTATATTTTTACCCTTATCATTTGGTTTTAGTCCCTCTTTAACCCTTTTTAAACTTAACATGACAACAATGAGTTTTACTCTTTGAGGTAAATATAATTTCTCTAAATGAAAAAAATATCCATATGTGTAACATTATTGGAATTATACACCATATCCTAATCCCTTCGATGAATATAATATTTTTTAGTGATTTTATATTATTTAATAAAATATTAATTATTAGATAATATAAATACTGTCAATTTTTAGAAGTTTTAATTAATTTGACGTTAATAATATCAAGATAGCACTTAGAATTCAAAGAAATCGTTTTAAAACATCCCAAAAATTTCATGTTCATATATAAAATTATTTTATTACATTAATTATCTCAAAGGATATTACATGTATTATTTTTAATATAATGTTTTTCATTTTTCCATTAATTTAATAATTACTACATCAGTGTTGTGTAAGCATTCAAGGAAAATATTTATTTGCTAAAAATTAAACAAAACATGATTAATATAATCCGATTATATCTTAAAATAATATTTATAGTCTAAACTATCCTTTCTATAGCCCCATATTTAAAATATTATAGTTATAAAAAAACAAGTCTCATATGTTTGACTTTTCATGATATAAAATACTATAATGGTCATAATCTCATTCAAATGACTTGAAAATTCCATAAAATATAATTTTGTAATATTATTAATTAAATAGACTCATAAAATAATATTAAATAAAATTTTAGGGTCATTTTGGAGTCATTATCATTTTATTTATAACTTTAATTACCTGATTTACCCTTTAATATGATAAAAATTTATTAATTTTACTATTCACATTAACTAAAAACAAAATGGTAATATTCAATAAAATTGAACCACTAATTTAAAAATGTGGAATAAATTATTCAAAATACAAAACATGGATTTGGAAGAACTTATTTTACAATTAATCTTGTAAAACATAATAAAAAAAAGTTTTCTTGACAAATTCATTTTTAAGCCCAAAAATGTACTTATACCAAAGTAAGGTATAAGGATAATTAAAATGTAAATAATTAAATAATATCTAAATATAGAGTAATTAAGTTAATTTTATATCAAATTTAAATCATAAAGGGACTTTTTAATATAAAGAAAATGATAGTTTCATAAAAAATGTTATTTTTCACTATTCACTGAAAAATTAATCTTTTCATAAAATTACCAAAATTTTATCCGAATATAATTTTGAAATTATGAATTTAAAAGTTAAATTATTTTTTCCAAATAAATTTTCTAAAACTTCTAGAAATAATTCTAATATTCACTCACAAAAAGAAGAAATTATTTTTTAAAGAAAAAATATTTTTGAAGAATAAAATGACTTTAATAAAAATTATGTGATTGTTTCATAAGAATTTAATAATAAATTTATATTTTAAAACCACTTGTTTCAATTAAATTACTGTTTATCTATATATTTTAGGTATATATATGGATTAAGTTAATGTTTGGGAGGTTCAGAGGAGTTTTGGCATGCATTGGAGGATTTTCTAGATGTAATGTTTTTGAGAATGATTAGTACAAACCATACACCATATAATGGAAACCATGTAACTTGTGTGGAATGAGGTAAAGTAACTCCAAACAGTCGGTGTATAGTTTTTCCAAACCATGTGGATGCGTTGGGAAATCATGCATGTTCTTAACATAAAACAAAGAACAGTTGGTGCACGGTTTTTCTAACTATGTGAGCCAACCATGAAATGGGTTAGATTAAGGTAGTATAACTACAAAGTTATCGCACTACATACCAAATAATACTTGAAAAACTTTTTGAATATATTTTGGCTTCTGTAATTAGTGAATCTAATTCGATATAAACTGTTTAATCCATTATTTTACCCTAATTCTTCTGTAAGTTAGATTCTTTTTCTTCCAAGGCTTTAGATGTGATTCCCATCAATCTGGGAGAATGTTTTAGGCAATTCAAATCCTGTTGGAGATCCATATTCATTACTAAGCCTTTGTTCCTGGTCATACTTATTATATCTCTTCTCTTTCTATAATTTTGAACATTATATTTAATCTTCTAGGGATAGATCCATGTTATTTGATGGAATTATTTATCATTTATTATTAAATTTGTTGAAGGGAAGAATATTTAAGCTTAGATATAGATTCTTGTTGTGTCATTATTCATTTTCACCAATTTCTATGAGGTAGGTGTCTTCTCTCTCAACCCTACTTGATTACAACTTGAAGGGTTAGTGTGAAATAATTTTTCCCCTAAAATTATTATGAAATAATTTTGTGATTATTGTTGGAAACCTCTTTTGTGATAGTTTTGAAAAAATTTAGAAACTAGATAGTTTTCTAGATAATACTCTTAGTTGATAATTTTAAAATAGATATTTAAAATTATGGGTTTTTTTATACATAGAAATTTGTTGGTCAATTTTTTAAAAAAAATGTTTTTGAAATAGTTTTTTATATTTTTGTATGTTTCTTTGGAAAACATGGTCATTGTGAGTTAATTTTCATTATAAGTGACCCTATGGAAGGGGTATGATTCATTAAGGCACCTGGTATAGGTCACCTTGAGATGACTTGGTAGATTGACGAGAGACCTCTCATGGGTAAGGAACTATCACATTTTTTTGCATGTGTGGTTGTTTGGATTTTTTGAATCAGGGACTGAGTATGTGAAATGGAATTGAGAAATGTTTAAAAGTATTATTATTATAAAATCTCTTAGAAATCTATTTTTTCTTTGACATAATCTATTTTAAATTGTTCTTGACCAATTTTATATAAATTTTGCAACAAGTATTGTCTTAGTGGCATGATTTTGGAAGACATTGTGAAAATCTGACTTAATTTATAATCACTCCATACATTGGCATTATTATTCATTTGTAGATTTTATCTATCATCACATAGTTAAATTCATAGTATCTCAATTATTTAGTGATTCTTCTTGATAATATGGTCTTGGATTGTTAAGTTAGAACTCCAAGAAGGTTGGGATTTTCTAGTTTGATGACTTTGGTGACTTTTTGTTTTCTCTCTTTGGTTTTGCTGGGATGTTGTCTCTTGGATTCTACTTGTAATCTGATATGTTTATTGTTTTAGTTATTTCAAGATATATTGTTTACACATATATTGTATAGAGGTATGTTTGGTTATTTTATTTTGGGTTTTTATTTTTATCTTTAAAAGGTAAAATCATCCCCCAAAAGTTTTTGAGGCCCTTGGAATTTATTTCTTGGCTTTAGTGTATTGGGGATCTCACTTAAGGCCAAGTAACATCCCATCACCTCTTCCCATGCCAATGGGTTAGATGCGAGATGTTATATATATTGAGTAGTAAATTTATATTTATTTAATAAATCTCTTTTTTCTATTTATTTCTAACAATTTAATGGCTGTGTTATAATGAAAAAAATTATATATTAATAATTTTTTATTTTCTTAAGCTCAATGTTTTGTATCTTGTACACTATCAAGCATAATATTTCCTATTAAAATATTAGGATATTACATCACCCCCCAGTTAAGGAATTGTATCCTTGAAATTTGAACTCATATTAGTAACCTGGGATTGGAATCTTAAAATAAATTTGTTGAAATCACCTTATATCTCTTGGGTGAGCCCTATTGTGTATGCCCTTTATCTTTCTAAATAATAAACTTAGGTTAATTTCTACTTACATAAGAACCCTTTTCAAGTTAATTATCCATTTATTTTATTTATTACTACTTTATATAAAATTAATCAATTAATTAAGTTACCTTTATATATTTGGATGATATTTTTTTCATAAGTCCAAAATGACTTAAGTATGTGGACTATGGTCAAAGAGGCCACTCTTCTATTATCTCTAGAGAACCCAATTCATTTGAGTTCTATCTAGGAACAATGATTATTTAAGCTATAATGGGGTTATATATGGTTTATAATGGGAATTAACCCTTCAAAAATAGTATCCTAGGAACATATAATGAACAAAACCCTTGAAAATTCTTTTAAACATATGTACAAAAAAAATTCGAATATCAAAATACCCTTTTCTTGTAGAAATTACTTTTAAAATATAAAAACCACACACATACTAAAGAAACCATTTTCTTTAAAATGAAATGTGAAAAATGAGGATGTAAACATTAAATCAATGAAGTTTCACAAAGTTGGTATAATATTCTCATTCCATATAAAAATTACATTCCCTTTGACTTTTATAAATATTGTTGAAAAAGAAACTTTAAAATAGTGTTCGTGAAAGAAAATATGTTAAAATTAGTCTGAATTATCACGTACATTATTTATCTTCCTAAATAAATAACTTAGGTGAATTATTTACTTTTTAATAATATTTTTCAAGTTTATTATTTCTTTTTTTATCTCTTTCCAAACTATATTAAATTATTTAAATAATCAAATTCATGTGAGTGGTTTTGATGAAATTTGTTATATAAATTCAAAATAATATCGACAGGTTCACAATGTTAAAAGATTCTATTTTTCTATAATATCCATAAAAATATTCATGAAATAATTCTAACTTTTATATATAAATTATACTTATAAATTCAACTTTGAAACATGGTTATGAAAAATGAACTCTGTTACAATCATAGAGATAGTATGTTGTACGTACACATGAGTAACATTTAAATTTTTCAATGGTCATTATAAAAAGAATGTAAATATTATTTTATATTTATATAATGATCTTAATATCATATCTATATATATCATATTATTTATTTAAATATGATTATATATATAATCCATGTGATGTGTGGATGAAAACCAAATCTGATCTTATTGTGGAGGTGGTAGTCAACATGTACCCATGAATGACATTATCATTTTTTAGGGAATGGAATGGTAAGAATTTAATAGAAAAATTATATTTTAATAATGATAAATATTTTATGAATATCATATATAAACATTAATTCTATCACTAAAATCCATCTATATTAGATGGTTATTTAAAATGAATTACATCGATTAACGAGGCGGTAGTTCGTCGTACACATGAATGATGTATTCATTTCATATTATATAGAAAACAAGATGGATATAGGTTGTGTTGTTAATATAAAAAACCGCATTTATATGGAATATACTTGTGTTATTATATAACCATGGTTTAATAATATTTAAATGATGTGGAAGAAGAAAAATCTAAAACAAGTGGATAAAAACTATACCTCTTCTTTAGAAAACCTCCTTTTATTAATAGCTTAAGCCTTATAAGATCATTTTTTTCTAACATAATACCTATATAATTAGTGGAGGTATTATAGGAATTTATTTGGTTAGGTATAGGCTGAAACCAATGAGTTTTTAAGTGTGGGTAATTAAAAAAATATGTGTCCTTTTATAAGAGAGTGGAGGGGCACTCTTTGAATTTCTCAAAATATTAATTTAATAAATATTAATATTCAATTAAAAATGTATCAAAATTAATATATTTATAATATATTATGATTACAGGTCTTAATACCCTCGTCCAAAAAATTTTGGATAGGTTTATGTTACATTTTTACCTTTATCATTAGGTTTTATACCCTCGTTAACCCTTTTAAAACATACTGTGTCAATAATCATTTTTACTCATTTAAGATCAATATAGTTTCGATAAATGGATAAAATATACATAAATGGACAATTTTTTATGATGAAAACCATATCTTAATCGGTTGTCTAAATATAAAATTTTTACCATTTTTATATCATTTAACAAAATATAATTTCTTTTAAAATATTAATAATGTCATGTTTTAGAACTACTCAATACTTTAACTTTAATAATATCAAGATAACACATAGAATTCGAACAAAGTATTTTATTATGTCCATAAAATATCATGTTTATCTATAAAATTCATGTATTTAATTTATTATCTTATAGTATGCTACATTTAACATTTTTAATATCATTTTTTTATTTCCATTAATTGATAAATTAATGTGTCAATGCTGTGTAAGAATTTAAGGTAATTATTTCTTCACTAAAAATTAAAAATAAATAACCATGATGATTTTACATATTCTATATTTAAAAAAACTATTTATAGACAAACATATCCTCTACATAAACTCATTTGAAAAATATTATAGTAATTAAAAACAATAGTGTGACATATTTGACTTTTATTGAAATAAAATACTATAAAAGTCATAATCTCATCCAAATGACCATTAAATGATATATAACCAAATATTTTATGGGTATATAAGAAATAAACTCATCTAATAAAATATAAATAAATTTTGGAATTAGTTTCTAGTGATTTCCATTTTATTTTTAACCCTTAATTTCCCTATTTGCAATTGACCATGGTATAAAAATTACTAAGGTTGTTGTTCACAATGAATGTAACATAACCAATATAAGATCCACTAAACTAGTGCCCTAATCTAATTCGTCACATGAAATTGAGTGTTTCTCCCTTATGCCAGAGGTTTTCAACAAGCAATGAGGGTCTCACAAGTCACATAGGGACATTATACCCTCTTTACGAGAGTAACCCACAACAAATAACATATGAAATAAGGAAAACAGTATGAAATAACCAGAAACATTCATTACTAATCATTTCCACAATAGGGTATAATCCACAAACAAAAATGAATGATGCCATTTCATGCTAATAGTGCCAAAAGTGAAGAAAATCTAAAAATAAAGACAAAAAGATGAAACCCCAAAATGGTTCTAATTCTAGGTATAAATACTCATCAATTCACATCCTAAGACTAACTCGACTCCCTAGGATATGGCCTTTTCCCTTTTCCTAACCTAAAAAAATGATGTCTTCTCGGGTACCCAATGGTGGCCCGAGCATGGTGTGAGTACAAAATAGTAGGCCACCACCAACAATGTCTACAAAATATCTATTCTAAATAGATAGTGCATGAATATATGAAATAAATGAAAAGGTAAACCAAAATAAAACTCAGGTTCCATTAGTTAAAAATATTCATTTTTTTATAGTTTCATCATTCTTTCCATTAACCTTTATTATATTAACATCATTACTAAAATCATTTCCATCACATGTTCTATGGGTTAGGTATTTACATTATTCACAGAAACGCCTAAGACAACTTATCATGTGTAAGTGAATAAATAATGTTTCCTATCTCACTAGGTATAAAAATTTCATAAAAATTTACATCACACCTACCTTGGATCCTTGGACCATTTAGTATCATCAAATGAAACTGTTTGAGGTATAGAGTCAGAGTCCCCTTCCCTAAACCATGCATTATGGGGTGGGGTTTAGAACCTCAATTCAACCTGACCCATGGCCATAGAACCACATGTCCAATATACCACAACAACCAAGCCATGTGCACATTACTTTTTATTCCTTTACTAGAAATATACAAAATTAAAAACTATATGTAATAAACACACATAACAATCACAATTCAAATTCCATTTAACACATAATTCAACTTTAGGCCTTAAATCATTGATACATTTACCCTATTTTAACATAGCCCATTTAACCCATATCTAATTTACACACATTGAACCATTTACCAAAATCAACAATTTATATACATTAACCCATTTAACATATTCGTTAATGCCCTTTACTTAAACCATTTAATGATTAATCACTTCATATTCATTAATCCACTTATGGATTCCATTACAATTTCATAATCCATTTGATACATTCAAATTAATCAATTTAACAAATTTTTCACATTATGTCAAAAAAATCCCTTATTTCATTACCAAACACTAGACACAACTACCATTAGTTCATCTTAATAAGTCAAAATAATAATTTCAACCCATTTATCATGGGTATAATTAACATAAGGAATATTTATGCTTAACATTACTATTTTCCATGTTCATAAATGTTGTAGCACCCCATGGGTGGCCCTAAACTTGTATAATAAATCTCAATGCATCCCACAAGGATCATGAAGGGTATAAAACACTATTTATGCAATCATTTTACCAAATATTATTAAATACATAAAATGAATAGTAAGTGGAAAACAGTATCTCAGCCACACATGCACAAATTGACAATAAAACAATGGTATATAACTTGTAGGCCATATACCTCGAATCTGAATATGAAAGAACACTCATATTTATCCTTAGGTTTGGATTCAAGCACCCTTTAAATCCCTAACCTAATATCTTCTAGAAAATGAGGGTTTTAGGGAATAAAAATAAGAAGAAGAACAAATCAAAAAGTCCTAATCCTAAAAAGAGAATCAAGAGGAGTGTTAGAGTTACCTGGGGCTTTGATCTGCAATCAAAAACACTCCAAATGTCATAGAATATAATGAGAATGATCCTAGTAATGTTTTTGGGGAGTTGGTTTGTCACTAGAGTTTCAAGGGGGGGGGGGAAGAGTGAGATTATTAAAATCTCAAGGGGATAGTTTGGTAAAATCAAAAAATTTAATATAGAGCATGGTTTGGCAGCATGTTTTTTCAAACCATCTGCCAACCGCACCCTAGCCTTTATCCAAGAGGCGCTAGGTCGCATGGTTGTCTTGGGAGCCTTACATGGTTTAAAAATTATGTTCCAACCATATGAGATTCCTATGTCTATGGTTGCACTGTTTGACTCTCCCACCACCCCCCCCCCCCCCCACAAGCTTTACTCTAACCATACACCAACCATGAAACATCATAGAATGGACTGATCTCCTATTCTTTCATGTCTCGAACCCTCAAAACACCCTAGATATTCCATATACAGATGGTAAACAAACATTTAGCCAACTTTAAGGGATAAAAACATTAATTTAAAAAAGAACGTACCTCCACGAAGTCTGAGATCTTACAAACTCCCCGCCTAATAATGGATCATCCTTGAGAAGCATTCACAAGTATCACTGAGCTTTCGAAATAAAGAGATTAGACCACTCGGCTTGAAAAACCATCACTATTACCCAAGTATATTCATGATCACTATCAGGATTCTATAAAACTCGGACCAATGGCATAATCTTTCCCCACAAGGCATTATCACTACTATCCAAAAGATGAACTAAATTCTCTTTAAAAGATGTATCTACTTCAAGATCAAAAATCTCAACATCAATCACATGGGATGGTTTAGGATCATACTGCCGATTATGTGACCATGAAAAACATCGTACATATAAGTATACCATTGTGGAAGATCCAATCAGTATTCCACCAGTCTGATCCTCTCTATAATCTCAAACGACCCCACGTACATGGGCACCAACTTTCCCTTTTTTTAATTTAATGGTGTCCCAACCTTGGAGACACCTAAAGAAACACATAATAAGCCACCACAAACCCAAGAGGTCTACAATACCAATACACATAGAACTTATACTTACTATTATATTTTTTTCATACATTTCTGAATTAAATAAAATTTTTCTGACATCTCTAGTGTGAGAATTGGTCCCAACAATTATGATTCACTAGATTCCATCCAACAGATTGAGGATCTACACAGTCTACCATAGTGATCCCCAAATGGTTTCATCTGAATCATATCCTACTAACTATTTTTGCAGTAAAACTCAACCAGTGCAAAAAAAATTACCTACAATCTAACATAGTCTAGGACACAGGCCCTCAATATGTCCCCTAGTACATGAATAGTGTGATCCAACTGCCCGTCCATCTAAAGCTGGAAATTTGTACTCAAAAACACCTAGGAACCAAGAAACATATGTAATCAATGCCAGAAGTGTGAAGTGAATAGTGTAGTTAGGGTTTGGCTTAGTGGTAAGCACCCCATAATTCTATATTAAAAATGGGGGTTCAAAACCCTTGTGGCGCATTTTACTATTGCAGAACTGTAGCTCTACTGTAGATGTTGAGATGTTGTTGCAATGGTGGCACTATAGCGGTGGCAGGGGAACTGTAGCGGTGGCAGGGGAACTATAGCGGTGGCGGGTACTGTGCGTTAATGTAGCAGTGCTGGTACTATAGTAGTACTATTCACAAAATGGGTCTTGGGCCTAAAATTTGGGCCTACGGGATATGTAATGGGATAGATATCCACTAGGCCTATGGGATTTCTAATGGGTCTCCCTCTAACTAGTTAAAGAGGCCTTTTCTTTGCTTTAAAAATAAAAATGAGGCTTCAGACCCAACCTTTAAAAAATATATATATAACTTTCCCCACTGATCCATGATTTCTCTCAAATCAACATGAAGTGAGCCACCTTAGTCAACTGAACCACAACTCCCCAGATCGTATAATTCTTCGGAGGTATCCTCGAGAGACCTACCAATGAATCCATTTTCACTTCATCCCATTTCCATTCTGGAATAGGAAATGGCTATAATAAACCACTTAGCCATTGATGCCCATCCTTAATATGCAGAAAGGTAAGGCACTTAACCATAATACCTGCAACCTATTTCTTCATCCATGTCAACCAACACTTCCAACGAAGGGCATTATACATTTTGGTCAAACTATGATGAAATTCCCAATTGAATGCATGAAACTCAGACATCAATTATTCATGAATACATGCTAGAAATACAACAAAACCATAAACATAAATCAACATGTCATCTCTGATGATCCCAACAAAAGATGACTCCCCACCTTTAAGATTTTCCCTTAAAGGAAAACGTTAGTAATCCTCATTTTTTGCCTTTATCTAGAATAGAAACATGACTTAAATTCCAAGGATGCAAGTTTCATCTACCCTTAACCATCCTAAACCTCAAGATGCATCTCATCAAACAAATCCATCATCTTCCACTCCGAATTTGATTCCTAAACCACCTGATTATGAGTTTACTGACTCAAAGCATCTTCCACACTATGTCTATTTCACAATTTGTAAACTAGATCAAAATAAAATTATTGCATTTATTCATCCCACATTCACTAAAGAAGATTCAAATCTTGCAATGATAATATGTACTTAATGGTTTCATGGTCATTATCCATCGTAAATCGTTCCCCAAACAATTAATTCCATTAATATTTTAAGGAATGAACCATTGTGTCCAACTTAATATCATGTTGAGGGTAATTTATTTTAGGAGGCCTCAACATCCATGAACCATTCACAACGAACCAATCATCCTACATCAAAACTGCCCCAAGAAAAACAGCAGATGCATCGCAAAACAAGGTATATTTATTACCTGCCTCAGGTAAGATCTAAAGCATTGTAGATTTCACTTGTATCATTAATTCTTGAAAGAAATTTTCACATGATAAATAACACTCGAACTTGACCCCGATATTAGTCAAACCCAAGAGTGGTGCTACCACATAAAAAAGTATTTAATGAACCATCAGTAATAACCCTATAATCCTAGAAAACTTTATACATTAGAAACATTCTTAGGCTTCTCCCAAGACACAACTGCATTCACTTTATCTGGGTCCATGGACATGCCCTCCGCAGAGATGATGTGACCCAAGAAATGCACCCTATCAAACCAAAAATGACATTTGGATATCTATTAATATATTCTATTTTCTCTTTGCATACCTAGGATGATGTAAAGATGTTTGGAATGATCTTCATGATATTTATAGTATTGCAAGATGTCATCAACAAAGACAACTAAAAACTGATCATGGTAAGGGTGAATGATTTGGTTCATTAGATCCATAAACAATATTGATGCATTGGTTAACCCGAATGGAATAACAATAAACTCTTACAACTTGTACCCACTTCTAAAAGAATTCCATGGTTCATCGTAAGTTATCACCATTAGCTAATGATACCCTGATTTCAAATCTATCTTGGAGAACATTGAATCACCACTCATCTAGTCAAAGAGATCATCAATTCTCAAAATAGGGTATCAGTTATTAACCATCATCTGAATAAGCTTCCTACAATTGAAACATAATCATAAGGATCCAATGGAATTATTGGAATCAACATAAAGATCTCTAATGTAATGTACTCGGGAAAAAAACCCATATTCTCCAACTCCTCCAACATAGTTTTAAGATCCTAAAGCTCTGCTAGAGCCATCTTGTATGGGAAAATGGAAATTGGTTATGCTCCCCACAATAACTCTTTCAGGAACTCAGCATCTCTCTCAGGAGGCAGACCCAATAAGTATTCAGGATACAAATCTTGAAACCAATTTACTAAAGGAGGAAATACAAGTTTCTCTACTCCCCAATCATCAATAATAAGACAAGTCACTTAGTTTGTGAGCTCTCCCAATTTTTGACTTAACGGCCCTGCATGGCCTACTCGAACATCCCATTCATGATGATGTACATACTTGTATTTCCCAAGGGATGTAAACATCACCCTATGATGGTAACTGTCAATATGGGCTTTGTACAAAACTCGCTAGTCTATTCCCAAAATGAGATAAAAATATTACATCTCGAGCACAAACAAGTTCCATAAGAAACTGAAACCCCAAACCTTAAGCGCACACCCATTACATTGCTGGAAATTTTATATTCACACACCTAATAGTGTTTCAATTGACATAACCACACTCATAAGTTCCACTTATAGACCCAAAACAAACACAAAATGAGTAGACACAAAATAATGTGAATAACTTATATCAAATAAAGAACTAAAAATCATAAAAACTATAAGGATCATACAAAAGATAGTCGATGGTGGAACCTCTCCACCTCTAGGTGTAGACTGAACGACATGATGTTGGCCTTACCATCTACCCTAGGATTAGGTCTATGTTCTTAGGGTTGTACTACTCTACATATATGGACTCTCTTTCCCTAGAGTACCATGTATGCCACATCTACTGTTATGGTAGGTCGAGCTCCAACTGCCATCCTAGTATGGGGTAACCAACCCCTACCTATACATGGAATAGACATCAATCCTCCATTTATTCCCACCAATCATGGCTCTCTATAGAACCTTTGCATGTTCCCTTTCTTCTACATGCTCGACATTCAACTGGTGATATAGGGAACTAACCATGCATGTGCCTCGATCTTCCAAACTAATAGAAAAACACTTAATCACCACTCTGAGATGTCGGTCCTCTCTTAAGAACTCTCTTCATACGTCCACCATGGTAGATATTTTCAAAACAATGCTTCCTTTCCTCATAAGTCGCACAACCAATTCATCCAACTGGAATTATAATTATACTTATTGAATCTTCCATTAGATTCCCTTCTCAAATTAGGGTCTTATCAACCACTTATTTAAACATATTTAAACATAATATGTTCACTTGGGACAAAATATCATTTCTAGGTCCTTCTTGAAAGTATCTCACCATAGAAACATCATCACATGACCAAAATTGAGACAAAGCATTACAAGTCTGTGAAACGGCCTGCATATCTACCACTAAAATTATTCCCTAGGTCAACCTAATAAATTCTGCAGCCCAATATTGTCTCAAAGTCTCTGGGAAGATATTCTCTAGAAACTTTTCCTGAAATTATTTCCACATCATACCATCAGCTTGCTGAGTCTGATCAAGAATATCCAACCAACGCTTTTTTGGTCCCCACAATATGTATGCTACCAACATGAATATATTATATGTGTGAGTCTCTATGTGATCCAAAATCATCCGGACGGACTCTATCCATTAATATGTTGCCTTGGGTCTACCCTCTCCAAAAACAATTGGAGGGTGTTCCAACTGAAATTCTTTGGTTATATCAATCAAACCAGGCACAACCTACCCTGGGTCCCTTTCAATCATCTATATAAAAGTACAAAACTTCTAAAAAACTACTCTTATCCTCAGCTATCTTGGACCAATGGGTTTTCTTTCTCTACTATTGGTGGAGAATTCTTCAGTGGTATCCTCATGTCATCCAACAAGTACGTGTCATCATGGTGGAATTTCTCTACAATGTTAAACACAAGTCTTATAATTCATTACATTAATCTTAAATAGATTATATAGAAGAAGGCTCTTCACTAGCTTTAAACAACCCATATACATACAATATCCCAACAAACAAAATCATATCTATAACACTACCACATACCATTCCTATTGTGGGTCATAATCAACACTGGATAAACTAACCTAGTAAAAATCCTTTTATTCGATGCCTTTCTATAACCATTTCTTCTTTAAAACACAAAAAATTCTTAATAGACACATTTCCCATTTTAAAACTTGTTACAGAAAACATTTTAGCTCCATTAAAACACTTCATTAAGAATAATTAACTGACTATTCATTAAAATCATTTCCATTTTACCTATTGATATTATCTTTAATAGACACAATTTTCTTCCAATTGCTCAAAAATATAAAATTTATTCTACCCTTCCTGTCCCACACACCCATCTTGTGTGTGCCTATCATGATGCATGCCACCTATGTCCTAAGGTGACTAAAATTATGAATGAATATACAACCTTTTGCCACCTTAACCACGATAAAAATCTCATAAAATAGTCAAATCACACCAAAAGTGCATCACCCAATGGTGAAATGCCATTCCACTTTTACAACAAATTTCAAGAACAACAATTACCTCCCTAGGAACGTGGGTTTTTCCTCATATATGTGTTAGATACTCCCAAAAACTAGCTCATTACCAAGACCGGACACATCTTAATATCTCTTCTACAATCCCAAATAGTGAGACCATAAAAAATAAATTATCTAATACCACTTTTTACCATCCTCGACCCAAGATCCACTAAATCAGTGCCCTGATCCGAGTTTCCACATAACCTCCTGCACGGCTCCTTGTATGCCAGAGGTTTCCAACTAGGATAGAGGGTCTGAAAAGTCATATTTGGATTCTATACCTTCTTTACTAAATTAATACGCAATAGAAAGAAATGAAATAAAGGAAACAATAACCAATAACCAGATACATAAATTACCAATAATTTCCCCAACAGGGTATAAACCATAAACAAATTAGAATTATGCCACGTCCTAATAATAGTACCAAAAGTGAAGAAACACCCAAAATGGTCCTGGATCCATGTCTAGATTCTCATCCATAAACATTCCAATCCCAACTCAACTACCTATCATATGGCATTTTCCTTATTCATGGCCTACAACAATGATGTCTTTTTGGTTTCCCAAAGGCAGCCCAAGAAAAATGTGAGTACAACCTAGTAGGAAACCACCAATAGTGTCTATAAAGTATCTATTTTAAATAAATATTGCAAGAATATATAAAAACAATGACAAGATAAACTAAAAGGAAACTCAGGTGCCATTAGTTAACAATATTTAATTTTTCCAATTTCATCATTAATTCCATTATCCTTACATATACCATCTTCATTACTAAATTCATTTCCATCACATGTTCTATGGGTTAGGTGTTTAAATTATTCACACAATGGCCTATTCTGGTCAATTATCTTATATAGGGGAATAAATCAAGTTCTCTATCTCACTAAGGATAAAACTTTCATAAAAAAATACATCACACTTACCTTGGATCCTCAGTCCAGGTAGTCTCTTCAAATGTAACCATTAGAGGTATAGATCTTTGGTCCACTTAACAAACCCAAGAATTATGGGGTGTGTTTTATAGCCTCAGTCTAACTAGAACCATGGGTGTATAACCTCATGTCCAATACTCGAAAGAAACCAATCCATGTGAATGTGATTATTTATCCATTTATCACACATATACTATATAAAAAACCATATGCAATAAAAAAAATAACAATCACAATTCAAATTTCATTAAAAACATAATTCATCTTTATGCCTTAACTTATTAACACATTTACCTATTTCTTAACATAGCCCATTTAACCCATATCTCATTTTTACACTTTGATCTATTAAGCATAATAAATAATTTCCACACATTATCTCATTTAAAATATTTATTAATACCCTTTCCTTAAACCATTTACTCATTAATCAATTTATATTTCTTAATCCACTTATGCCTTTTTAGGACAATTTCATAATCTATTTGACGAATTCACCTTAATCCATTTACCCTCCTTTTCACATTATTACAAATAATCCCTTATTCCACTACCCACAACTAGAAAAAACTACCATTAGTGCCTCTTATAAAATCAAACTAATTATTTCAACCCATTTATTAAGGGTTATAGTTTACATATGGCAACTCAATTGTTATCATTACAATTTTACATGATCAGAAATGTTAGCACACCCCATGGGTGGCCCTAAAATGGTCTAATAGATCTCAATGCATCCCATGGGGAGCATGAGGGGTCCAAAACACCATTTATTAAACCATTTTACCAAATATTAGTAAATACATCAAACACACATCAAGGGGAAAACAATATCTCATACACACAAGCACAAATCAGCAATAAAACGATGGGATATAACTTATAGACCACCTAGAAAAAATCTAAAGATGTATGCATGCTCAACCTCAGCCTTGGGGCCAGATTTATGAAATTTTAAAAGACCCAACCTATGTTCCACTTGAAAAACATGTTTTTAGGGCTTTGGAATAAGAATAATGAATCTATAAGTCCTAATCTAGAAAATAGAAGCAAGTTGATCATTAGACTAACTCAGAGCTTCGATCAGTAACTGAAAACACTTTAAACGACCTAGAATCAAAGGAGAATGATCCTTGGGATGTTTTGGGATCTTTGGACAGTCACTAGGGATGAAAGGGGTAGAATGGGGAAAAATTCAGTTGAGATTCTTAAAAACCGAATAGGTGGTTTGGTAAAATCACATTTTTTTAATTGGGCACACAGTTTGGATGCATGGCTTTCCAAACCATGCACCATATTCTATCCAAAAGTGGATAGTTCACACAGTTACCTGGATATCCCCACATGGTTTGAAAAATTTTGTTCCAACCATGTGAGATTCCTTTATCTAAGGTTTTATTGCCCCCCCCCCTCCTACGGATTACTCTAACTATGTGCTAACCATGAAACATGCATAGAATGGCATGATTTCCCCTTCTTTCATTCCCCAAACCCCTGAAACACCCATGATCATTTTCATACACTCATTAAATAATAATTTATCAACATTTGATTGATTTAAACAAGACTTTAATCAATAACGTACCTCTATAATTTTTGGGATCTTATATTGACCCAAAATAAAATGAAACTATTTAATAATTTTGAACCTACTAATTCGAAATATGGAATCAATTTTTCAAAAATTAAAAACACAAAAGTGATATAATTTAATTTAAAATTAATTCGAAAAAATACAATGAAAAATAGATTTCTAGAAAAAACTATGTTTAATCCCAAAATGTACTAATACAAAAATAAGGTATAATGATGATTAAAATGAAATTAATTTTTTTATATCTAACTAAATAGTACTGAATTTAATATTAGAAAAAATTAAAATCATAAACTTACTTTTAATATAAATAAAATGATAGTTTTATAAAAACTAGTAACTTTCCCTATTCACCAGAAAATATATCTTTTCTGAAAAATGCCAAATTTTCACCCCAAGTTAATTTTGATATGATAATTTCAAAAAAAATTCCATTATATGAAATTAATTTTCTAATACATATAGAAATTGATACTAATATTTGATCAAAAAATCAATAAAGATAATTTTTTTAAGAAAACATATTTTGAAGAATAAAATTACTTAACTAAAAATCATGTGATTATTTATAAAGGAATAATTAATATTTTAGAAATTAGTAGGAAAATTTCATAATTTGGTTAATATTATTAATTCCTTTCAATTTAATGGCAATGTTATAATGGTCGCATTTAAATAAAAATATGGCATTGTTCGTTTCAGCCCAATGCTTCTTATCATATATGACATTGAATATAGTATTTATTTTTTTTTGGTCGGAGTAGAGTACTCAAAATGGGGGTGAATTGAGTAACTATAAAAATATCTTTTTTATATGTTTTCTTCAAAAGTTCCCTAATAAAAATAAATACAACTATGTTAATCAATGTTATACGGTTATGAAAGTTTGACAGTTTAAATAACTTCTCAGAAGATTGATTAATTATCAGTAACCTTAATATTAGTTATTAAGATTAATTTTGAATCTATTTTAATAAGGAAAAATAATTATGATTTATTTCTACGATTACCTATCAAAGTAAATTAAGCGATTTCTGAATTATGTAGTGAAACAGAGAAAAAATAAATCAAACAACACAGAGAATATAAAAAAATTGGTTCAGTCTCAAGACAATACCTAATCCTCCACTTGGTGATCACCTACCACCAAACATTTTATATTAATAAACGTGATCTACACCCTAGATTGAGGTAAAAATAGTGTATAGGACTATCATGGTCACACGACCTCTTCCACAGTTCTTTGTGGGTATGAATTAACAGCTCACATTGGGACCTCTTCCACACTTATCCATGGGAATAAACAAGTGTAAAAGGATGTGAGAGGAAGGATATATTGTATCCTCTTGTTTAATGGAGGAGATAATGTGTATTTTTATTCAGACACACACAAACTACTCAAAAGATAAAAAAACACAATTGAGAAAAAAATGTTGAGATAAGGTTATAAGTGCTCTGAGTGATAGTCTATGCAGATCTATACATCTAGGATGAAGCATATGTAATAATAGGGTCCTCTTGCGAGAAACAGAGTATTACAGGTTTGATGCTCTGGTTTCCAGTTCGATCTGGCTCGTTTTCTTCATGGAGTTGGTAATCCAAAGCTTTTCTTGACTCTGATCTATGGTATCTCTGCTCTTTGTATTCAATAATGCTTTGTATGTTATTTAGATGTATTGAGTATCCGGTGTCGGTTCGTTTCCCATGAATGCTTGTGCTTCTTCGTTATTGTGCACTGTCGTTTCTTAGACACACTTCTATTTTTAATCTTGGAGTGCATGTGATGGAGGCAACAGGACACATGTATTCTGCAGCTCGTACCATGTATGGTTAGGTGATATTTCTACAAAAAAAATATTAATTATTTCAGTGCATTTAAAAGACTCAAATATGACCATTAGAAATTAAATTGAAAAATGAAAAAACATATTAATGAACGGTGTCACAGTCAGTCCAGAAATGGTGTCTTCATGAAATGATGTCTCCATGAAACAATGTCTCCTTTTTTACCTTTGAGCAGTGATACAATTATGATGGAATAATTTTATAGTGATCAGGAACCGGTTGCACAGATACATTGTTAGGATCACTGTGTTTGGTTCTTTTCCAAACTTCAAACGGTGTATCAGCACGGAACCAGTGTCACATAATTCAACAGATCTG
The DNA here is from genome assembly GCA_963277665.1 of Viscum album. Taxonomy (NCBI): domain Eukaryota; kingdom Viridiplantae; phylum Streptophyta; class Magnoliopsida; order Santalales; family Viscaceae; genus Viscum; species Viscum album. The sequence continues at coordinate 500,271,036 of OY728133.1, forward strand.
AAGTTGGTTTCGTTGTCTAGTCATGGTGTCTAGTCACGGTGTCTGGGTGACAGTGTCTGGGTCACAGTGTCCGAATCATAGTGTCCAGGTCACTCTGTCTGGGTCATGGTATCTGGGTCACGGTTTCTAGGTCACATTGTCTAGGTCATGGTGTATGGGTCACGATGTCTGGTTCACGATGTATGGGTCATGGTGTCTGGGTGCTTTGCCAAAAAAACATAACCAGTGGCAGACTCACGGTTTCTCAAACTTAGTCAAATATCTTTATACAGACTTAAACAGTGATATTCATAAAATTTATTAGGCATAATCATTTATCATGGAAATCCATTATAACACAAATAAAAAATCGTTTGAAATAATCAAACATAGAAATTAAGTTATTGGATAGGTTTATTTAAAGCCTGTAGAAACTAACCATCTGTAGACATAATTTGAAACAAATTAAACAAGATTAATATGATTTACATAATGTAATGTATTTTTGATCATTAAAACATGATTATCACAAGGGGATTCCAACAATATCCCCCTTTTTGATGATCACAAATCATGTGGGTGAGATATATATTCTTAGTGAATGTGTCTCTCCCTTAGTGTGCATGTCTCTCCCCCTTTTGGGATTATCAAAAAGAGTACAAAAATAATTAATATAATAGATTAGAAGAGTTCGAAATGCATTAGATGGATAAAAAAGTGTCATTACAAATAGTAAGAAACAAAAATATAGAAATCATCCCAATCAAAATATAGTGTTCATTTTTATTCAACACCGGCTATCTACGCTTTTCCCTTGGAAGCAAAATCACTTGTATCCACTGGAGAAGAGGTAGAAGTGGAAGAAGGAAGTGAAGAAACATATAGAGAAGGTAGAGAGAGTCCTTAAAAACAAAAGGGTACAAGGTAGGCTTGGTGGAAGACCGAGGCAATTTTTGGTCAAGGATAAAAGGTCTGATCAGACTCAGAGCCTAAGATACAGACATAGAAGTAGAGGCAAGGGAAGAGGATGAGAAGGTAGGCAAACTAGGTCTCAAGGGTGAAGCTATAGGAACCACAATAGCAGTGCTCTATATATGAAGATGAGGCCTAAATGTTTTATGAAGTTATTAATAATCTCACCACCATACCACATCACATTTTCAAAGTCATCCTTGTTCACCATGAACTTGTACAACAAAGGAGTGAAATCTTTGAGCTTTTGAACTTGAGTTTTGAAATCTTGAGTGATAGGAGGGATTTTTAGATTCTCTAAAATGTACATAAATTTGTTTCTAATATCATGCTTAGAGAAGATCCTATTGAATTAGATTTCCACCTTATAAGTAATATCCTCTTGAGCATCATTTGAAATATTGGAATGATTTCTCACCAAATCAAGACCTCTTTCACTATTCTTACAAACCACAGATAGAGGATCTTTTCCAAATCCATTGATCACAACCTGATGTTTTTTAACAACTATTCTGAGTAGATAATTATCAATGTAAGGTTATGATGATTGTCCAGAGGCACTAAAAACTGTTACAGTTGAAGTAAGAGGCTTCAATTGATTCAAAACTTTCAGGACACATCCCTTATACTCATTAGTCAACTTGTTAAGACCAATAACAATATCATGCATCTCTTAAACAATTTTCTTAATACTTTAAACCACCTTTTGAGCTAATGAAGTTATATTAGGTTGAATCTGGGAGGCTACTTCATGTGGAATTTGACCACTAACATCCTCAACAAGATAAGAAATAGGTTCTGGTCTTGATTTCATCACTCTCTTCATTTCTTAAACCATACCACTAAGATAATTCACTTCATCACTGTGATGTTTATTCTCAATTTTGATTTATTGAATTTTATGAAGCATTTTCAGCTAAATCTTTCAAATAATCTTCTCTAAAAATAGGGCAGCATCTCTTTCACTCAACTATGTCACAGGAGCAGGTTGAGTATTTTGAGATTTTCAACCCCTACCAATAGGGTAGCTTCAAATGATTTTAAATCATCTTTACTGACTATGTTTGAAGGTTCTTGTGAATGTTCAGGGATAGGATCTGAGAAAAGCTCAGGTTCCTTTGAAACTATAACATCAAGAGAAAATATTGGTTTCAATTGAAACACAATATACAGATCTATACCTTTAACTGAGGCTTCCTATGAATCTTTCACATCAAAATATCTAGGAAAGTTATTACATGTATCCACAGAGCATGAATCAATCGGATTTGGCACTTCAACACTTTCCAGATTCGGTTGTTACTCCCCCTCAACATGTACATCTTTCTCAGGACTAAGAGATGTATATCCTTGATCTAATTCCAATATCTCATCCCCAATAGCCTCACCCATTTCCTTTCTAGATAATTGAAAGGATTTCTCCATTCTCTCTTCAACAAATGGGATAACCTCTGGAATAACTTGTTCCTCTACATGTTCCTCAAGAGAAGCTTCTTTCTCAAGGGAAATATCCTCTTCTAAATGTTCTTCCAGAACATCATTTTCCCTTTCGACAACAATAGACTATTCTTTAGGGGTAGGTTCTTCCAGATCAATAGTCTCCTGAGGTACAAGTACTTCCTTCTCAATTAATACATGAGGAGTAGGTTCATTGTCTTCCTCATCTAGGATAGTTTTCCCTGTATGTACAACAACCTCTTCTTCTTCTTCTTCCTCTTCTAAATAATAAATGATTTCATCTAGTTTTAAACCATGATCAGGAATGTTATTAGGTCTTGAAGAGTGCTCAATTGGGTTGAACATTTCATACAACCTATCATTATCTTCCACCCATGATTTTCTCCATGGATTCCAACTTATTTTCATTATTTTCACCGTAACTTTTGAAATAAAAAATTCATAGTCCATATGTAATTTTTTAACTGGTCCAACTAACCCTTTTGCAAGAAGCATAGTTGAGATTAATCTTGACTAGAACATGGAGGTTGACTTGGAGGTTGTCTTTATCAACTCACACATATGGAGGATAACATACATGAATAGAATTATCATGTATCCATTCTTCATAGTATGTATCAAAAATTCATCTAGATACTTGACTGTAGAAAAAACACCTTTTTGAGGGCAGATCAGATTCTAAACAAATTTAAACAAAATTTTGGTATCCCCATATAGCTCAGCATCTATTGCTCTTCTCTATGTTTCATTCCCAGTTAAGCTTCTCAAGGCTTCTTCCAACACAAAGATCTCACTCTGAGGTGGAGGACCTCTCTCGTAGTCCTCAAAAATACCCTCATGAGGTATCCTTAGGCATGCATCCCATAGCATCAATGAAAAGGTAAATCTTTTCCCATTGATCCAACTTCTCAGAACCAAACCATCTTTTATATCAAATGAAAATTGAACAAATTGATAAAACTGTGAAACTAGCTTAAGGTATATCAGCCTATCCTCCTTTATAAACCAATCCAGCCACCCTTTCCCTTTTATTACATTCAATAATAAAGACCTACTTGATAGCATCCACTTGGGGAAAATTTAATTTTCAGGTACCACTATTCTGTTCACCATGTTCAGATTCAAAAGACCTTTGAGTGCTAATTTATATGCTATTTTCATCTTCTTCTTTGAACTATGATTTACAAGGGTTGATGAAGACATGTGATTTAATCTGGACATTCAATGAAGGTTTGAGAGAGGGAAAGGTTGAAATAGGGGTGATGGTTTGAGAGAAGAGAGATCGGGTGATAAAAGGAGTGAATCTTCTTTCATTTTTATCATTTAGGGATACCAAGCGTTGCAAAAAAAAATGCACGGTAAAGTAAAAATAAAATAATTAATTACCGCGATACGGGTTATAGTATGTAATTAAAATAATAAAGTGTCTTTACAGTGAGACCATGGAAGAATTTTATGCTGAGACCAGAACTGGCCTTCACTGTGAGACCGTAACAAGATTTCACGATGAGACCATAACAGGCCTTCACTGTGATATCGTAAACATAAAACAACAAATTTAAAGATAGTAAACTGTTGATCTATTAGAGTTAGATAGTAATATTATGAAAGTGACCTGTGACACTATAAAATTTGAAATAGTAAGCTATGAAATTGTGTACTTAATACGTAAGATTTATCATTCCCAACTCATTGATGATGTAATCTATTCTTTCAGAATTTATTTTTCTGGTGAATATATGAACAAGTTGATTTTTAGTTCCAATTATTTCCAAAGTGATATCACCTTTTTGATAACGATCTCTCAAAAAGTGATGTCTTATATCAATATTTTTTGTCCTAAAGTGTGAAACATGATTTTTTGAGATTTTAATAGCACTTGTATTGTCACATTTTATAGGTACATGCCTAAATTGATATCCATAATCTAGTAATGTGTATTTCATCTACAAAATTTATATACAACAACTACCAGCAGCTATGTATTCAACTTCTACAGTAGATAATGCAATAGAGTTTTGTTTCATACTACACCATGATACTAGTGACTTTCCTAAAAAGTGACATGTTCCAGAGGTGATTTTTCTATCCAACTTACAACCACTGAAGTAAGCATCAGAATAACTAACTAACTCAAATGATTATTCAATGGGATAAAACTATCCTATATTGGGTGTATGCTTTAGGTATTTGAAAATTCTCTTAACATCATTTAAATGAGATTCCTTAGGGTTTTCTTGAAAAAGAGAACACATAAATACACTAAACATAATGTTAGGTTGACTAGCAGTTAAGTAGAGTAATCTTCCAATCATTCCATTATAAGTAGTATGATCATCATATTTTCTATCATCATCAAGATCCAACTAACAATATGTAATCATTAGAGTTTCACTACTTTAATGTTATCCATGCGAAAATGTTTTATAATATATCTAGTATATTTTATTTGATTTAAAATAATACCATCATTATTGTGAAGTATTTTAAATCCAAGAAAGAATTTTACTTCCCCCATTAAAATAACTTCAAATTCAATTTGCATCATTTTATAAAATTCAATATATAAATAATTTCATTAATATATAAAGATAATTCCATCTGTATAAATATAAAATACTAAAACAATATTGGAAATTAGTTTTATAAAAAGCATCGGATCAGCTATTCCATTTGTAAAACCTTTAGAAATAATAAAAGCTCTTAATATATCATACCATGCTTATGGAGCTTGTTTTAAACCATATACGTCTTTTGATAATTTAAAAATATGATTTGGAAAATGAGGATTTTTAAAACTAAGGGGTTACTCAACAAAGACATCCTAATCTATATACCCATTTAGGAATGCACTATTAACATCCATTTGATATAGTTTAAAATTCAGATGTGTAGAATAAGTAGTCAGAATTCTGATGGCTTCATGTCTAGCTACTGGTGCAAAGGTCTCCTCATAGTATATTCCTTCTTCTTGAATATTTCCATGTGCTACCAATATAGCCTTGTTTCTAACTATGTTACCAACTTGATCTGCTTTATTTCTAAAAACTCACATAGTGCCTATGGTAATTCTGTCTTTAGTTCTGTCAACAAGTTTCCAAAAACTATTCCTTTAAAACTGATTAAGATCTTCTTGCATATCCATCAACCAAAATTCATCATTGATAGTATCATTAATGTTTTTAGGTTCAAGTTCTGACAAGAAGACCTGATGTTCAACCTGATTTCTAAGAGAATCTCTAGTTTGAGATCCTTTATCTAATCTCCCACAACAACTTCTAAAGGATGGTTCTTAAGAGTTCTAACAACACTATAAAAATTAAGGACTAGGGATTTCAGCTTCTTCAATATGATCAAGATCATTATTAATTGAATATAAAGAAATTCAAGAACATGACGTTTTCAAAAATTCCTTGACAGGATGGTTAGGGGATTTTGAATTAATTTCCAGATTTGATACATCATCCTCCAAGTTCTCTAGAGTGGTCTAAGGCTCATGTGGATATGTTTCATCAAATTTTACATGGAAATATTATTCCACACATTTAGTTCTTTTGTTACACACTCTATACGATTTAATAGATATTGAATATCCTAGAAATATTCTTTCATCACTCTTGGACATGAATTTGTAAAGATTGTCCATAGTATTATGGATGTAGACATTGCAACCAAATACTTTGAAGTATCTAACTTTGTGTTTTCTATTGTTCCATAACTCATATGAATTTCTTTTAAGAATGGGTCTAATAAATACTATATTGATAATATATAATTATGTATTTAGAGATTCAGCCCAAAAATAAATAGTTAAGTCATATTCACTATGCATGGTTCTAGAAATCTCTTGCAAGGTTCTATTTATTCCTTATAAAACTTCATTCTGTTGATGTGTTCTAAGGGTAGAGAAAATACGACTATAGCCATTTTGTGAGAAAGATAATTCAAAATCTTGATTATCAAACTCAAAGCTATGATCACTTCTTAAGGATTTAATTCTGAGTCCCCTATGATTTTCTACATATTTGGAATATTTTATAAAATGAGCGGACGCTTCAATTTTGTGAACCAAAAAGAAAGTCCAAGTATATCTAGAAAAGTCTTCTATAAGAACATAAACACAGTGTTTCCAATTTAAGTTAAAAACTCTAGATGGTCTAAACAAATCCATGTGAACCAATTCGAGTGGTTGAGAAGTTGACACTTCTCTCTTTGGTTTGAAGGAAATTTTGTGTCACTTTCCATTTTGACAAGGATTACACACTTTATCATTTGGAAACTTAAGTTTGGTTAGGTCTTTGACTAATATTTTTCTAGGTAATGTTATAAGGGAGTGAATATTATATTTTCCTAGTCTCCAATAAAAAAGCCTAGAATCTTTTTGAAATACACTGAAACATGAAGCTTTCTGAGAAACTAAATAATCCATGTTAACATATTATACATTTTCATTTCTAAATGCAGAAAATACTAATTCATTTTTAGAATTGAAGACATTTCAATAATAATGTTCAAATTTAACATGAAATCCCTCATCGCATAGTTGTGAAATACTAAGAAAATTATATTTCAATCCATCAAAAAAAGTACTTTGGAAATTAAACTGAGTTAGAGTTACCAATTGGCCAATGCCAATGATCATTCCTTTGGAATTGTCACAAAAGGTGACAAGTCCTGTAACGCCCCGACACCAGCTACCGAGAGTCGGTGCATTATTGCGTAACATTGGCATGATCAAAAATATCATGTCTCGAAAGACCGATTAGTTTAGTAGCCTTGGAAACACTAGATACATTCATAAATGTTACATTACATAATAAAGTGAAAAACTACAATAACATAGTCTCCATTTTCCACACTCATATCCCCTTCAGACTATCCCTGCAGGTCATTCCTAAAATACTTTTTCACATCCTGGAAAAATTAAAACTTTTAAAGGGGTGATCTTAGATGCTCAGTAAGAGTAAAAATTTAGCAGAAGCTTTCATAAATAAACATAAACATTTAAGATATTGTATAACTAAAACAAAAGCCTGTTAAATTTGAACTTCAACATAATATGGAAAATGTAAAATGAGATAATTCCATTTACTTATTCACATGGATATTCTACTGGTCGAATAACCACATGCAATATCAATAACCACTTTTATAATGATGGAATGCATAATGCCATACTATCATAACCACGTGGCCAAGGTCTCGTGCCAAGACTAAATATAAGATTTTGTCAAGGCCTCGTGCCAAGACACTAGTTTGTCTCATGAGACCTGCCGATGCATCGAGGATCTATAGCGGGCTCCACCCGACACTAACTAAGTCCAATGTATTCATCATATGAAAAATGGTATATAAACATTTAGGGATACCATTTTTTAAAATACTATTTGAAATTAATTGAGACATCAAAATATCAATTCAATATTTAGAAGATACTTACATTTAAAATTGCTCAAATATACTCTAGTGTTTTTCTGAAAACATTATGCAAGCTTCTGAAAACAAAACAACTAATTCTGAGACTACTCGACTAATTACAGGTCATGATGGGTCCACACCCAATCCCTTCCTGTCTACCACACTTGAGAGTCGGGTTTTCTGAAAACATTTTAAGCTTGCGTTAAATACATATACATTTTCACTGGGTTTTCATATATTAAGACTCATAAACAACTTTTGATACATACCATTTTCAAAACCAAAATAAAAGGAAATTAAAACTTTGTATTTATTTTTCATTTTAAAAAAAAATTAATGGCTTGTAGAAGAAGCCAAAACTCCAATAAAGGTCACGGCGGCGGAGAATTCGTTGTCTCTGCATACATAAAAAAACAGTCCTTTTTTCGTTTAGTAAGAACACTTCGTATAAAAAGATTCATTTTGAATAAAAGTAAAAGTCAAAGGGGTTTATACATCGTATAATATAAAGTTGTGTATAAAACAAAATATGTCTCAATGAAAGAAGATTGAGATGAAGTCCCTTAAAAAGATCATTTTTTTAAATAAAATATATCTATTATGTGTATTCACTATAAGTACACATAAAGAAAGTACAAATACAAGATAGGACATAATAATATCATGACATAATTTGAAAGTAGGAGATTAACCAAAGAATAGAAATTGGGTTAAGAAGTTTCCTTAACTCGTGTCCAACTTGACTCAACCGCTCTTTAACCACCTGAATAATAAACTATAGTTAATCTCTACCTACATAAGAACCTTTTTCAAGTTCATTATTCCTTTTATATCACTTATTACCATGTTATGAACATTATGTAATTATTTAAGTTAATAACGATCGTTTTGTCGATCTTAGGTACTTGAGTCAAAAATAAACTTCTTATAATTACACATTGTTCATGTGGTAAAATATCCATTATATACATAATTATATTCATGATTTAGATATCATATACATCATATATATCTATTATATACATTCATTTATAATATTACATAACATTTATAGGTAAGAAATAAAATGCACCGTTAATGGTGACGGTAAGCTGTACGTACGCATGAATGCTACTTTCATTTCTATTTCGTATTTAATGGAATGAAGTTATAATTATATAAAGGTATAATATAATTACAGTATAATATAATTTATAATACCATTTAATCCATCCTTTATACATCCCACATATGGCATTAACGATTCAAATCACTTTGAGGGGGCGGTAGTCCGCACTTCCTAAAATGAAAATATCGCATTTACCCATAATGGAAACCATAAATTTATTCAATAAATGAAAAATACATAAGGTTAAGGAAAACATAAACATATTATATATCATATATAAATATATTTACATCTTAATGGACACCTTTGAAGGTGTTATATGAGTGTTGAACAATCATCGTTTCGTGAGGCAGAAATTCGCCATCCACAGAAACAATATGTTCTTTAACCATTAGATGTAGGTGTGTGTAAGTGTAGCTCGAATACTTATTATAACAACATCTTAGTATATTTAAGATACTGGTGTTGCTACAAAATAAAGGAATAAAAAGAGTATAAGGGGTTGGAGAAGCAAAATAAAACAGAATAACATAAGAGAAGACATTACCTTAAAATCAGGTAACTCTTTTTTGATTTGAGCCAAAGGCTTCCTTGGGAAGAATTCTGCCCAAAGTGAGGCTTCTAAGACTAAAAGAAGAATTTTGGGAGAGTATTTGGACAGAGGTTGTATGATCCAAAAGTCTTTGAAGGTGTGAGTAAGGTGGTAGTGGTGGGGGCCTTTTATAAGAGGAGAGGAGGGGCACTCTTGGAAAGTTATGAAATGTTACTTTATTATGAAATGATTTTCGGATTATAAAGGTCCCACAATGATATATTTCAAGGATAAGGTGATAAGGGTTCGATAGATACTCATCCAATAGGTTTATGACAAGTGTAAGCCTTAGATTTTACATTATCTTTTCATTTTATTTAAATTGTTAATTAATGAGGTAATCGCTGCATCATCATTGTGTCATAACAATTTTAATTTATTTAATGTATAAAAATTATAAAACAAATATCATGATGTAGGAAATTTGTTTAGATTTATATTGAATATTTATAGTCAAAAATATGACTCGTATAACCCCATTTAAAAAAAATTTTATTAAAAGAACTCATGTTTGTGACATTTTTATTTTAACATTAAATAAAATGTTTTTAATGTCATTTTCCTACCAAAGTGGCTCCATGGGGTCCCCAAGATGAATGGATTGTATTGGTCGGTCATGACTCATCCAATAGGGTTAGAACAAGTGTAATGGTATTTTCATATTTTTATAATATCATATTTACCATAAATTTCACTAATTACCTTTAATCGCGATTAATTAAACTTAAAAGTTACTATTCACCAAAAATTATTTTAATCCCATTGAACCAAATTTTACTTCCTAATGACAACCAGGTATGTTGGATTTTTCAAAATTAAATCACAGAAGAGGTAATGTTTAATTTAAATGAAAAATTAGTTTTTCAACTACCACTTAGTGGTTTCACTATTCATCAAAAATTGATGTTTTTCAGAACAATGCCAAAATCTCACCCTAAGCTATAATTGATATTCCGAATTCAAAAATGATGCCTATTTTACAAAATTCCAAAAAATATAAGTTGCATTAATTAATTTTATAATTAATTCCCGCTGTCATAACAAATAGCGTGTTTTTAGGAAATAATATATATCAAAAGATTGACAATTGTTTTTGTCCAATTTCAAAGTGAAATTAATTATAATGACCACCATTGGATAAAATAGTAAAAATATATTCTAATTACACTTTAAAACCACTCAATATTATAATTTATCACTATAAATTATTTTTATTAAAAAATTTGTTTTTAAGTATTTTTCACTATTCGTAAAAAATTGGAAGTTCTTAGATAAATACCAAAAATTCAACATAGGATAATTTCGATATTCGGAATACAAAAATGAAGTCCATTTTGAAATATTAAATTTATATAATTTCAAAAAGTGGGTATTACTATTCATAACTGCCACATTGATTGGTCGCGGTGTGTTAGAATCTCGAACTTGCGTATAATGCAAGCTATTGCATTATTGCAAGAGAAGCGTATTGTGAAAGATTGGGGTGTTACATTCTCCCCACCTTCAATAAATTGTGTCCTCGCAATTTTAAAATGTTCTTAGAAAATAAAAGGTTGAAAACAGAAAATACCTTTGTGGAAAACTCACATCAGAAATAGGGTTAATAAGAATATAACATTAAAAGAAAGAAAGAGAAGTACAAAGGTCACCCGAGATAGCCCATACTAGGATTATATGAAAATATGGATATGGAGGAGAAACAACCCATCAGGGTCTGATGGAGAGTTGTAGAAAATAGGATTAGGAGAAAGTTAACCACAAGAAAATCACAAACTTGTGATTGGTTAAACGGTCATTGAATCCCCAGTTGGAAAAGTTAACAGACAATGTTTTTGTTTTAAGTTACCTTTCATAAAGTTGAGGAATTTATTTAGCAGATTTAATAAGAATGTAAGGAAATATACTTACTTGTCATGTAGACTTTCATTCTTTAATAAATTTTTAACCACAAACCCATCTTTTACTCAAAAAGATAATAGAACTCAATAATATTATATTTATCCTAATCGTACAAGGTTCCAAATATTAACACATACCATTCAGATTAGGAAAACTATTTTGTAATAACCAGGGACTTCTTGTAGGCTAGTGGTAGGTAATAAAGGCCTGTCGCACTATGGTTGTGGGTTCGATTCCTACAGCTTTGTCTGACGCGACGGGTTATCCCCCAACCTGTAGGTTTCCCTTTTCCTAAAACTATAGTATTATAATATTCCAAAAATAATCTTCATAAATGTTTTATCCTTAAACAATACTATCCAAAGTTCAACTTAATCCATTCCAACCTTTATAGTTATCCAAAATACCTCCGTCCAGACTTCCTCTAAAAGGTCCTTAAATTCCAAAATCAATTGCAACATTAGATTTCCCAAACAAAGTAAAGTTTCTCTTATTGTCACATACTAAAAATATGATTACCTTCATCATATTAAAACCTTAATAAAAAGAACATGTACTGCAGTACAATCCTTATATATATCACATTACTCTTATAACCAGAATATAATCCTTGTTTCCAAAAGCACTAATACATTAATTATTCCACTTCAACTGTAGTAACAGCATAAGATTGTCCTTGATCCCTTGGACTTTTCTGAGGTAAGGTTCACTGACGCTTAAGACATTCATTTGCATAATGCCCCATTTCCCTACAGTTGTATCATTCAACATTGATAGCCACTTTCTTTCCCTTGCAATCACGAGCTTGGTGACCTTTTTCTCCATTTTTATAACAAACTCCAATTCCTTTTAGGCAAGTACCGGGGTGATTCTTCCAACAATTATCACATAATGGGAAATCATTCTTTTCCTTTTTCTCTTTATCTATCTCTTGTTCCACCTTTCACTTCTTCTCTTACTTTACTTTGTTGTCATAAGACTTAGAGAATTCCTTTTCTGTCTTGATAGCACATGAGACAATATCTTCATACGATGAGAAGGATTGTGATACTAAAGCTCGATGGAGAAATGGTTTTAACCCATCAAAGAAAAGATCAATCTTACTTCTTGGGTTATGTATATAATATGCAGCATACCTCGCTAACCTTGTAATGTTGGCCTCATACTTTGCGACATTCTCATCCTCCTTTTGTCTCAGACTCAGAAATTGCCTTTCCATATCTGCTTGATGGTCAAGAGGAAAGTATTTTCCTAAGAAAAGATCTTTGAACTCTCCCCATTCCATACTTGATACTTCATCATCTTCCATTGCATTTTGAATCAATGACCACCATTGGTCAGCATCTCCAGTGAGGCGGTAAACTGCCATGATAACCTTTTCCCTTTCACTACTCCCCAAGGCATGTAATATTTTCTCTAAGGAATTTATCCATTGCTCATCTACTAAGGGATTTTTAATTCCATTGAATGTTGGTGGTTTTTGCCTCATGAAGCGGTCTAATAGTGATCCTCCACGTTACGGATCAGGGTGCTCCATACAAGTAAGGTTATTATTCATAGCCTGAGTGAGTTTTCCCAGTATGGTAATAAGTTGATCAACACTAGTTGTATCTCAATATCCACAATAATTATCTTGAGCAGGAGGGAAATCCCTACACGGAGTGCGTGCATTGATACGGTTTCCATTCCTCCCATTAGGCGCCATTTCTAAATAATGGCATAAACTAGATTAGTTTATGAATTAAAATACATAATTCTATACTTGTAAAACACTTAACATAAATTGAACTATTTATGGATATAATCCATAATCATAAAAGAAATGTTTTCTTTGAGGAAGTATATACTCATAAACCCTTCATAATGGTTTGTAAAGAAAATGAGAATTACCCTAAGAATATCCCCTGGGAGTGTCGTAACCAAGAGTGCAGCAAGGCCCATTTTCATGCACCAGTTCCCGTTCAAGTCTAGATCAAAGCGGTGTTTTTGGGTTTTACCCCTAGGTACATCTATGCATGAGCCGCCTCTACCTGCTCGTATCCAGACAGAGATGTATTGCTCGGAAAACTCACAAAATCTCTATAATACCAAAATTCTAGGAAGTTATTCTATACTAATCCTCAAAGTCTATCTTTGGGATATGTGCTCTAATCAGAGTTGTGCATCGGAAGCATGGTGTGGGCCCATAACCCATAGGTCGGAGGATCAAAACCTCCCTCTGATACCAACATTAACACCCCGACCCCAGCTACTGAGAGTCGGTGCATTATTGCGTAACATTGGCATGATCACAATGATCAAGTCTCAAAATACTGATTCGTTTAGTAGCCTTGGAAACACTAGATACATTCATAAATGTTACATTACATCATAAAGTGAAAAACTACAATAACATAGTCTCTATTTTCCACACTCATATCCCTTTCAGACTATCCATGCACGTCATTCCTAAAATAATTCTTCACATCCTGGAAAAATTAAAACATTGAAAGGGGTGAGCTCAGATGCTCAGTAAGGATAAAAATATAGCGAAAGCTTTCATAAATAAACATAAACAATTAAGATATTGTTAACTAAAACATAAGCCTTTTAAATTTGAACATCAACATAATATGGAAAATGTAAAATGAGATAATTTTATTTACTTATTCACATGGATATTCTACTGTTCAAATAACCACATGCAATATCAATAACCACTTTCATAATGATGGAATTCATAATGCCAGACTATCATAACCATGTAGCCAAGGCCTCGTTCCAAGACTACAAATAAGATTTTGTCAAGGCCTCATGCCAAGACAGTAGTTTGTCTCATGAGACCTACCGATGCATCAAGGAGATATAGCGGGATCCACCCGTGACTTTGTAAGTCCAATGTATTCCTCATATGAAAAATGGTATATAAACATTTAGGGATACCATTTTTTAAAATAATGTTTGAAATTAATTGCGGCATCAAAATACTAATTCAATTTTTAGAAGATACTTACATTTAAAATTGCTCAAATATACTCCAGTGTTTTTCTGAAAACATTATGCAAGCTTCTGAAAACAAAACAACTAATTCTGAGACTTCTTGACTAATTATAGGCCATGATGGGTCCATGCCCAATCCATTCCTGTCTACCACACTCGAGAGTCGGTTTTTCTGAAAACATTTTTAAGCTTTCATTAAATACAAATACATTTTCACTAGGTTCTCATATATTAAGACTCGTAAACAACGTTTGATACATACCCTTTTCAAAAAAAATAAAAGAAAATTATGAATTTGTATTTATTTTTCATTTTAAAAAAATTAATGGCTTGTAGAGGAAGCCAAAACTCCAATAATGGTCACAGTGGCGGAGAAGTAGTTGTCTCCGCATACGTACAAAAAAACATTCTTTTTTTCGTTTAGTAAGAATGCTTTGTATAAAAAGATTCCTTTTGAATAAAATTAAAAGTCAAAGGTTTTTATAAACAGTATAATAGAAAGTTGTGTATAAAACAAAATATGTCTCAATGAAAGGGGATTGAGACGAATTCCCTTACAAAGATAATTTTTTTAAATAAAATAGATCTTTTATGTGTATTCACTATAATTTCACATAATGAAATTACAAATACAAGATAGGACATAATAATATCATGACATAATTTGAAAGTAGGATATTAACCCAAAGAATAGAAATTGGGTTAAGAAGTTCCCTTACCTCGTGTCCGACTTGACTCGACCGCTCTTTAACCTCCCGAATAATAAACTAGAGTTAATATCTACCTACTTAAGAACCTTTTTCAAGTTAATTATTCCTTTTATATCACTTATTACCATGTTATTAACATTATGTAATTATTTAAGATAATAACGGTTATTTTGTCGATCTTAGGTACTTGAGTCAAAAATAATCTTCTTATAATTACACTTTGTTCATGTGGTAAAATATCCATTATATCCATAAATATATTCATGATGTATATATCATATACATAATATATATCCAGTATATACATTCATTTATAATATTAAATAACATTTAGAGGTAAGAAATGAAATGCACCGTTCATGGAGACGGTAAGCCATACGTACGCATGAACGCTACTTTCATTTCTATTTAATATTT
The DNA here is from genome assembly GCA_963277665.1 of Viscum album. NCBI lineage: Eukaryota > Viridiplantae > Streptophyta > Magnoliopsida > Santalales > Viscaceae > Viscum > Viscum album. The sequence goes on from OY728133.1 coordinate 500,286,568, forward strand.
AATGAAATGAAGTTATAATTATATAAATTTATAATATAATTCCAGTATAATATAATGTATAATACTATTTACTCTATCATTTATACATCCCACATATGACATTAACGATTCAAATCACTTTGAGGGGGCGGTAGTCCGCATTTCCTAAAATGAAAATATCGCGTTTACACATAATGGAAACCATAAAGGTATGCCATAAATGAAAAATACATAAGGTTAAGGAAAACATAAACATACTATATATAATATATAAATATAGTTACATATTAATGGCCACCTTTTAAGGTGTTATATGAGTGTTGAACAATCATCCTTTCGTGAGGCATAAATTCGCCATCCACAGAAACAGTATGTTCTTTAACCATTAGATGTAGGTGTGTGTAATTGTAGATCGAATCCTTCTTATAAAAACATCCTAGTATATTGAAGATACTGGTTCTGTTACAAAATAAAGGAATAAAAAGAGTTTAAGGGGTTGTAGAAGCAAAATAAAACAAAATAACATAAGAGAAGACATTACCTTATAATCGGGTAACACTTTTTTGATTTGAGCCAAATGATTCCTTGGGAAGAATTATGCCCAATGTGAGGCTTCTAAGAGTAAGAGAGGAAATTTGAGAGAGTATTTGGGCAGATTTTGGCCAATACAAAAGGCTTTGAAGGTGTGAGTAAGGTGTTAGTGGTGGGGGCCTTTTATAAGAGGAGAGGAGGGGCACTCTTGGGAAGTCATGAAATGTTACTTTATTATGAAATGCTTTTCGGATTCTAAAGGTCCCACAATGATATATTTGGAGGATAAGGTGATAAGGGTTCTAAATATACTCATCCAAAAGTTTTTTGACAAGTTTAAGCCTTATATTTTGCATTATATTTTCATTTTATTTAAATTGTTAATTAATGAGGTAATCGCTGCATCAGGATTATGTCATAACAATTTTAATTTATTTAATGTCTAAAAATTATAAAAAAAATAATGATTTAGGATATCTTTTTATCTTTCTATTGAATATTTATAGACATAAATATGACTTTTATAACCCCATTTAAAAATTGTTTTAGTAAAAGAACTCATGTTTGTGACATTTTTATTTTAACATTAAATAAAATGTTTCTAATGTCATCTTCCTACCAATGTGGCTCCATGGGGTCCCCAAGTTGACCCATGGATTTTATGGGTCGGCCATGACTCATACAATAGGGGTAGGAAAAGTGTAATGGTATTTTCACATTTTTATAACATCATTTTTACCTTACCTTTCACTAATTACCTTTAATCGCGATTAATTAAACTTAAAAGTTACTATTCACCAAAAATTAGTTTCATCCCATTGAAGACAATTTTACTTCTAAATGACAACCATGTATGTCATATTTTTTAAAATCAAATCATAGAAGTGGTAATGTTTAATTTAAATGAAAAATCAGTTTTTCAACCACCACTTAGTGGTTTCACTATTCATCAAAAATTGATGTTTTTCAGAACAATGCCAAAATTTCACCCTAAGCTATAATTGATATTCCGAATTCAAAAATGATGTCTATTTTACAAAATTCCAAACATATAAGTTTAATTAATTAATTTTATAATTAATTCCCGTTGTCATAACAAATAGCGTGTTTTTAAGAAATAATATATATCAAAAGATTGACAATTGTTTATGTCCATTTTCAAAGTGAAATTAATTCTAATGACCACCATTGGATAAAATGGTAAAAATTTATTATAATTACACTTTAAAACCACTAAATAGTATAATTTATAACTATAAATTATTTTTATTAAAAAGTTTTTTTTATGTATTTTTCACTATTCATAAAAAATTGGAAGTTCTCAGAAAAATATCAAAAATTCAACATAGGCTAATTTCGATATTCCGAATACAAAAATGAATTCCATTTTGAAATATAAAATTTATATAATTTCAAAAAGTGGGTATTACTATTTATAACTGCTACTTTGATTGGTTGTGGTGTGTTATAATCTCGAACTTGCGTACAATGCTAGCTATTGCATTATTGAAAGAGAAGCGTATCGTGAATGCTTGGGGTGTTACATGTCCAGCATCAATTTTTATTAAATTCTCAAAGCATGAATAGTATCCTGTCATGTGCCTTGAACACCCAGTATCCAAGTACCATAATATTTTACAGGAGCACTTTAAGTAGGTTTCCTACAAAATAGTCAAATAAAAATAGATTTTGGTACCCATATTTGTTTGGGTCTAGTAATATTAGTGACTAGTGATTTAAGAACCCACATTTTCCTCATAGGTTTCCTATAAGAATTATGAAAACTAATTGAAACACATGCTCTATTTGGTCCAGAAAATCTTGAAACAGTAGAGAGTGTATCATAGCTTGAACTAGCTGAATATTTTCTAGAACTAGGAGTAAAGCTGTATGTCCTATACTTATAAACAAAATAAGTTCTTCCAAAATTTATTTTACCAGGTTGATAGCCAATACCAGAAGTATATTTAGTAGCAATATATTTACCCAGAATTTGTACGAAAGTATCTTTACCATTAGTAGAACTTTCAAGATCCTTTTTCAATTGCTCATTTGATAGCTTTAGTTTATTATTTTATTTGTGTAATTGATCATTTTTCTACCTTTCTATAGAAATAAAATGTTTTTTCGTTAAAGATTTGTATTTATCTTTTATTTCATTACATGTCTCTTCAAGCATTTTACAGTTTTCAAACATTTCTTCATTATAAATATTTTTATAGTCACTCTCATCTCTAGAATAATAGTAATTCTATATAGGATATTCCAGTGTTACCTCAGATGTGTTTTTTATAAAACACTTATTTTATTTGTCAGCATGTTGATCCTGTGAAGATTCAGAGTCACTTGAACTGTCCTTAGAAGCACTTTAGGTAGATTTCATTACCTTTTTATGCTTTCTATCTTTATTCTAATATTTCTTTTTGTACTTGAGATTGGGATAGTCAAACTTTATATTTCCCTTTCTTTTACATTCATAGCATAATATCTCATCAGACTTGTCATTTTTTTCCAATCTTTCTCCCGTCTTCCTTTTTGATTATATCTTCCCTTAAAGTAAGGTTTTCTGAAAAAAATCATCTTCTTGTAAAATATCTTAAACCTTTCAGCTAATTGATCCATCTCCCCATCAATGTTATGTGATGATTGTTCCACTTTTGGATCTTTCTACAGATACTTCCAATTTCCCTTTCTTTTTGTGTTTAGAGGTGGTGGTCTTAAATGAAACTGATTTTATTTTTGGGTTCATCCTCCTCTTCCTTGTTGACTTGAAGCTCCTCTTAATACATAATTAGTTTCCTAATTGAGTTCTTTTACAGGTAATTTTCTGATGTTGTGTGATTCTCTAATAGAGAGAGAGGTTCCTCTCCATCTGTCAGGCAGACATCTAACGATCCTCTTAATATGTCCTTTAGCAGTGACTTCTTGTCCAAGAGAAATCATTATGTTGAAAATTTCATTGAACCTGAGATACATGTAAGAAATAGGATCATCGGGTTTCATTTTAAAGTTATCATATTTAATATTATATGTATTAAGTCTCATTTATTTCACACTAGAAGATCCTTCATGTGAAATAGAAAAAGTATCCCAAATTTCCTAGGTAGTTTTACATGCAAAAAATCTATTAAATTCCTCATCTCCTAAAGAGAAATATAAAGAATTCATGGCTTTGCAATTGTTATTGTAGGCATTCTTGATTGGGTAATCTCAAGTTATTATATCATTAACAAGAATCTTATAGCCATCTATAATTGAAGACTAAATTTAAAAACCTATATTTTCTAAATGAATTTTCATTTAAATTTTCCATTGGGTATAATTGGTTCCATTAAAAAATGGTGGTCTGTTTGTTGTAGAACCTTCCCGACTATTATCTATAATAAAGAAATACTTTGAAAGAGTTTGGACTTTAGTATTAAAGAAAATTAAAAAATCATTAAAGTACAACTAAAATTACAGTTGAATAGGGTCAAAAACAGAGTCTTAACGGGAATTCAAACCTTTGGTACTAAATGTTTGTCGGAGTAGAGTACTCAAGTTGGGGGTGAATTGAGTATCTATAAAAATTCATGTTTGAAAAGTATTCTTAAAAAGTTCCCCAATACAAATAAATATAGCCTAGTTAATCAAATTAATATGGTTATGAAAGTTTGACTATTTAGATAACATCTCAAAAGATTGATTAATTCTTAGTAATCTTAATATTGGTTATTATGATTACTTTTAAAGATATTATAATATGTCAAAACAGTTATAACTTCTTTCTATGATTAACTATCAAAGTATATTTAGTGATTTTTGAATTATGCAGTAAAATAGAGAAAAACTAAATCAAAAAACACAGTGGATATAAAACAAGTGGTTCAGTATCAAGACAAGACCTAATCCACTCTACTTGGTGATCAACTTCCACCAAGAAGTTTTTATTAATAAACTTGATCCACACATTTGATCGGGGTAAACAAGAGTGAACAAGACTATCCAGTTCACACGACCTCTTCCATAGTTCTCTTTGGGAATGAATTAATAGGTCACTCGAGGAACTCTTCCACACTTATCTGTGGGAATAAATAAGTGTAAAAGGATGTGAGAGGAAGGATATATTATATCCTCTAGTTTAATGCAGGAGACAATGTGTGTTTTTATACAGACACACACACTGCTCAAAAGCTAAAAACAATACACAAAATAGAAAAAATGATGAGATAAGGTTATGAGTGCTCTGAGTGATAGTCTATGCAGCTCTGGACTTCTAGGATGAAGAAGATGTTAGAATTGGGTTGTCTTGTGAGAAACAGAGTATCACATGTCTGATACTCTGGTTTCCAATTCAATCTGGCTCATGTTCTTCATGGAGTGGGTAATTTGAAGATTTTCTTGACTCTGATCTATGGTATCCTAGATATTTGGATTTGATAATTCTTCGTGTGTTCTTTGGATGTATTGAGTTTCATGTGTTGGTTATTTTCTCATGAATTCTCGTGCTTCGCTTGCTGCAGTTTCTGGGAAACACTTCTATTTTTAATCTTGGAGTGCACGTGTTGGAGATAACATGATGCGTGTATTCTGCACCTCGTACCTCGTACTGTAATGTGATATGTCTAAAAAAAATATTAATTATGTCAATGCATTGAAAAGATTCAAATATGACCTTTATAAATTAAATTGAAAAAAGAAAAAACATATTAAATAATGTTGTCACAGTCAGTCTGGAAATAGCGTCTTCATGAAATGGTGTATTCTTTAAATGGTGTATCCTTCTTTGCCTTGGACTGGTGAGAAATTTTTGATGGAAAACTTGTATAGAGATCAGGAACTGGTAGCACAAATACGGTGTTAGGATCATGGTGTCTGGTCCTTTGTCAAAATTCAAACGTTGTATCAACACGGAACATGTGTCACATACTTCAATAGATCTGAAGCTAGTTTTGGTGTTTAGTCATAGTGTCTGGTCACGGTGTCTTGATCATGGTGTTTTGGTCACGGTGTCTCGGTCACGATGTTTGGGTCACGGTGTCTGGGTCACGATGTCTGGGTAATGGTGTCTGGGTCACGTTGTCTAGGTCGAGGTGTCTGGGTCACGGTGTTTGGGTCACGTTGTATGGGTCATGGTTTCTTGCTCATTGTGTTTGGTTCACGATGTCTGGATCATAGAGTCTGGGTCACGGTGTCTGGATCACGGTGTCTGGGTCCTTTTAATGAAAAACATAACAAGGGGAAGACTCAAGGTTTCTCAGTCTTAGCCAAATATCTGTATACATACATAAATAGTGATAATCATAGAATGGATTAGACTTAATCATTTATCAAGGAAATCCATTATAACAAAAATTTAAAATATTTTACAATAATAAAAGATAGCACTTAAGATCTTGGATCGGTTTATTTAAAGCATAAAGAATCCAACCATCTGTACACATGATTTGTGACATATTAAACATGATTAACAATCTTTATATAATGTATTGGATTTTTTATCATTAAAACATTATTAACACATGATGAGTTCAACATTTTTAAAATCTAGGTATATTACATTTTCCCACCTTTAATAAATTGTTTCCTCACAATTTGAACTCAAACATGGTAACCTAGTTTGGAATTTTCAAAATACCTTTGTTGAAATCCCATATCGTAAAAGGGGTCAATAAAACTTCCACTTATCTATTTTATTTTTCTTATTTATAAATTAATGGTCTTTTCACCTTCATATATTTATGGTATGGTGATTGTTATCTTTCTCATGATCATGTTCTCTATCACTCTCTATTAGTCCTTGGGAATTAGTTTTCTATTCTATATCCATGGTTTGACTTCCCACTAATGTCTTACTACTTGTAAAATCAATTATTTTTTATCCTAGATGATGTTAATACTTCCATTTCTCTCTTTTAAAGCATAAGTTCTATTATCCTTTTTAAGATGTGTTATTTAAAAAAGGTATTTTGAGAAGTCAAAAATATGGTTACCAAGAATGAGTTCAAATTAAGATGAAATAATTTCTAAAAGGAGGGGGTTTGTATTATCATTATTTATAAAAGTAAATATTATTTTCGATAGCATGCGAGATATGCAACATCAAGCTTAAACGAACAATGAAATATTTTTATTTATATGTGACTATTATATCATATTAATTAAATTGGTGGGACGGAATATTATTAACAGAATTATGAAACATATAATAGTCCTACTCATTTATAATTTATTAATTAAATCATTTTAAATAATCCCTCGATTTTTAGTATTCATTTTATTCTTTAAAAATATATTTTCATCAAAAATTGGTTTTCTTGCTATTTGTGATTGAATTTCATAATTAATTTTTTAAAATTTTAGAAAATACATATAACTAAATTAATTTAATTGTATAATTAATCATGTCAAAATTATCCTAGGTGATTTTTATTTGATATTTTTTGAAAAGAATTATTTTTCAGTGAATAGTAAAAAATATCGATTTTTATAAGCGTCATTTTATTTATTTTAAAATGTCAATTTATGATTTGAATTTTTATCTTAAAGTAAATTAAAGAATTATTTAATTATATATGATATAAATAATTACATTTCAACCATGACTATAATATATTTTGGTATAAGTACATTTTTGGCTAAAAACATATTTTCCAAGAAATCTATTTTCATTACATTTTGCAGGATAAATTTTAAATTATATTCTAACACATCTATGATATAAATTTTGAAAAAAAATTGTACATGGAATTAGTGGGTTCAAATTTATTATATAGGGCCATTTTATCATTTGGTCAATATGAAGTGTAACATTAGAAATTTTGTGTTACCACAGCAATGCGGGGATCAGGTAATTGAAGTTGAAAATAAAATGATAAGGATGATAAAATGACACAAAAACTTGCCATAATTTTATTTAATGATTCAATTTCCTCCATAATATTCTAATATTTGTTTATATTATATTTTATGTCCGTTTGGATGATATTTAAAAATTTATATTATTTTATTATAAGAAAAGTCAGACATGGTGCACTCTTGTTTTTAATAACTATAATATTATTAATATGGGTTACAGAGAGAATATTTTTAGCAATATATATTATTTTAAAATTTAAAATATTTATATTCATCATGTTAGTTTATTTTTATTTTTTCGTGAATAAATATTTACTTTAAATGCATATACATCACAAAAGCAGTGATTATTCAATTAATGAAAAAAATCAAATAAATGATTTTAAAAATATTAAAGTAATAAAATTTTAGATTATTAAAGAAATAATATGATTTTATAGATTATTTTTACATATTTGGGATGTATTAAAGTAATATTCCTAATTTTATATGTTATCTTGATATTGTTAAAGTCAAAGTAATGAATAGTTGTAAAAATTGACATTAATAACATTATAAAATAAAAAATATTTTATTAAATGATATATAATTTATAAAAAAATTATATTTAGACAAATTATTAATATATGGATTCTAATATAATACATAGTACTTTTATATGTTATTGTTTCATTTACAGTAGCTATATCTACCTTGAAAGTGAAAAAAAAACTTGTTGTCTTGGAAATTTTAAAAATGGTTAATGATGAGTTAAAATAAAATGATAAGGGTAAAAACATAGTAAAAACTTGTAAATATTTTTTTTTATAAGATTATTTCAACCCATAATCATCCTATACTATAAATAAATAAGTTTTTATCTATTTTGAATTAAATATTGATTTAAATTTATTTTATATTTTGAGAAATTCCAAGAGTGTCTATCCCCTCTCTTATAAAATAGAACCTATTATTCTAAATCCTTCACACTTAAAAACACATTTAGTTAATCCAATATCTACACAAATATATTAATTTAATAGTTAACCTCATTATATAGGTCTTTTTTAGGTATTATACCAGTCCTAAAGGTCTTAAGTGGCTTACCAAAGAAGGTTTTCCAAATAAGATGTATAGTTTTTATCTACATATTTTAGATTTTTTTTTTTACACATCCATAAAACCTTATTAAACCATGAGAAAATAATAAATATATTTTCTTAAATGAAATTACATTATATTAAGTCAGTGTAATAACCTATATCCATCTTTTATTAGATCAAATGGGAAAAGAATTCATCATTCACATGTAAGGAGGACTACCCTCTCGTGAACCGATGTAATTCACTTTCTATCATTGTATCTAAAGACTATTTATAATAATGTAATTAATATTTATTTATAATCTTTTTGAAATATTTATCATTTTAAAAAGATAATATATCATTTAAATTCTTATATTTCCATGAACTGAAAAATGATAATGTTGTTTGTGCGTACGTGGGGACTACCACCTCCACAAAGCGATGTGATTTGTTTTTCATCCCCACATCACATGGATGATATATATAAGTATATATTAATAATTAATATGATATTTATGATAATATAATCATTACATAAAGATAAAACAATACTTACCTTCATTCCATAATGATTATTGAAAAATTGAAATGCTACTCATGTGTATGTACGACCTACCTTATCCATAATTATAACATAGTTATTTTTTCATATACACATTTCATGATTGGTTTTTAAATTAAAATTTATATTTAGAAATGATAACTAACTCATTATTATTATTTTAGAGATGGTGGATTCAAGACCACTTTGATCATAGTCAGCCCATCGATGTCATTTTGGACTTACGAGATAGTTAAGGTAATCCATGAATTTTCTAGATGTCCAGGAAAGGTTAGAGATATAAAAAAAATTGGTTATAATTATAATTGTTATCTTAATATTATTAAATTCAAAGTAATAAATAGTTATCAAAATTTAAAATATTAATAATTTATAATAAATAATAATTTATTAAAGGATAAAAAGTTGAAAAAAATATTAGATTCATCCAAGTAATTATGATATGGTTAATAATATCAAACATGGTCCATCTATGTGTCTTTTTTTCATTTATAGTAATTATATTGACACTCAAATAGTAAAAATTCTTGTTTTCATAGTAGGTTTTAGAAGGGTTTATGAGGGGCTAAAACCAAATGATAAAGATAAAAATGTGACCTAAAATTATCCAAAAGTTATTGGATGAGAGGTTGTAGAACCATAATCATCATATCATAAAATTTTATGAGTTCGGATCCAATTTTAATTTAATATTAATTTAGATTAATTTCATATTTTGGTAAATTCCAAGAGTTCCTCTCCCCTCTCTTATAAATGATCTTTTCTTCTTATCCTTACCTAACACTTAAAAACCCATTTGTTTCAGCCAAGACCTACCCAAATACTTTACTTGAATTCCTAACATAATTTTATAGGTCTTACTTTAGGTATTACACCATCCTTGGAAGGATTAAGGCATCAATCAAAAGTGGTTTTCCAAAGAAGTGGTATAGTTTTATCATCTTGTTTTAGTTTTTTTCTTCTTCCACCTACTTTAAATTTTATTAAACCATGATTATATAATAAAACCAATGTATTCTATATAACGAAGTGTTTTCATGTTAATTTTACAACCTATATCTATATCCCCTTCCATAAATTTGGAAACGAAACCCTCATTCATGTGTACGGAGGACTATCACCTCGTGAATTGATGTAATTCGTATTCCATCACCATCTATCATGTATGGATAAAAATAATGTAATTAATGTTTATATATGATATTAATGAAATATTTATCATTATTAAAAGAAAATATATCATTTACATTATTACATTTTCTTTCACTGAAAAATTATAATGGTGTTGATGCATACATGTGCACTACCACCTCCAAGAATCGATGTGATTCATTTTTCATCACCATATCACATGGATTCTATATATAAGTATTTTTAAATAAATAATGTTATATATATATATATGTGATATTAAGATCATTCTGTAAATATAAAATAATATTTACCTTCTATCTATAATGATCAAGTAAAAATAATAATGTTACTCATGAGTGCATATGACCTATTATCTCCATGATTGTAACATAGTTCATTTCTCATAACCATATTAAATAGTTGGATTTAAAAGTATAATTGTTGTATTAAAGTGATAATTATGTCATGAATATTATTTTTTATCTAATGGAATAATTTTCTATTTGAACAAATTCAACCTACCGAAGTCATTTTGGATTTATGTGCTAAATATTTTCAAAACATCAAACATGAATTTAATTAATTAAATAATTGAACAGACATGATCAAAGATTAAATAAAAGGAATAATAATCTTTAAAAATTTTATTAAACATGTAAATAATTATCCTAATTATATAATTCATGAAGATAAAAAAATATACGTGATGATTCGAACTCAAGGTAAGGTATTTTATTTTAAAAACTGTCTTTTAAAGTTCCTCTTCAACTATTTTTACAAAATTCAAAAAGAGTATATTTTTTATATGGAATGAACAAATGTTTCAACCATAATTAAACTTAATTTATTTAAATATTACATTATATGTTTTAATAGATATTTTAAAATAAAAAGGTTTCTTTATTATGTGCATGATTTGTATATTTTAAAAGTATTTTTTACAATAAAATGGTATTCTGGTATACGAAAGTGTTTTTCAAACAGGTCTAAAATATTTTTTAAGGGTTTTATTCATGATATAGTCCTAGGAAATTATTTTCTAAGGTATTAGGACAAATATATCTCCTGGGTGAGCCATTTATAGCTTATTCGATGTGTGATCTCAGATAGCACTCTAATGCTTTGAGTTTTATGGAGGTGGAAGGTAGTCATATAATTATTTTGATTATAATATTGATCTACTTGTGATTATAAGAGTGATACGAAAATGATTTCCCAAGTAACCTACTAGAATTTTCTATTATTTATTATTATTTTTCATGGAAATCATTTAGCTTCAAAATGTAATATAATTATCCTTTAAAAAGAAAAAATGATTCTCTTTTCAGACAAAAAGAAATGATTTTGAAAAAAGGGTTTTCATAGCTTTTCAAGTTTTTCAATGGGATAATGATTTTATTTCTTTTTATGTATCTTAATTATATTTATTTTCTCACTCTATGTTTCAAAATATTTTTCATAGGGTTTAAGGATTGATAATAGAAAAGAATAAGAGAATTTGAATGTTGTAAAAACATTTCATAAAAATAAATCATGTTTTATTTTAAAAGTTTTATACTATGGAAAATGGATGTTGATTTAGAAGTGTCAACTTTATATAAATATGGGTTTTTTATGTAATATTTATAACCTAACTCTCTTGAACTATAAACCTAAAAGATACTTTGGAATGAAATAATGATAATTCTAGATTAAAGATACTATATTATGTGATGTTTAATGCTAGATCCTTATGGTTGGTATCAAAGTAGGGTTTATATAAATTTAGATATTAAAATGTTTCAATGTGTTGTAATATTAAGATTTATGAATACCCTCATGTGATTACAAGTTTAAGATTTATCTTAAGTTCAAAGTCTTAGATACCCCATTTTATGTTTTATGTGGAGGATGACTAAGATGTTAAACAATATTTTTAGAGACATTTTCAGTAATATAACCATTATTTTTAATATATGTTTTATAGAAAATTTTATTTGAGTAATAGTTCCATTAATTTTGGTGGGTATATGTTTAGAGGTATTAGTGGACATTAAGGTTTATATGATCTTTTATTTTTATGTAATTATAAGTTATTATATTTTTTAGTGATGAAAATTTAAAGGTATAAGTTTACCTTTGAGATTAAATCAATTCATTCTTGTTGAAAATATTAATTTTTTTTAAGATGTTCATAATATTTTGAGAATGTTATTGAAATTATATTAATATAGTTTTAGAATAAGGATAAACCAAAGGTCGGGTGACAACCCTTCGTGTCTGGAAAGGCCGTAAGGGTTGAACTCACAACAGAAGGGAGACAAGGATGCATCAACAACCTGTGGCCTACGTGATTTCCTTTTCAGTATGAAATAATTTTACTTAATATAATAAATATGATATAAAAAGTATATGTTCACTTTAGGGAACATATGTTTTATCATATACATAACCATGGTATTGGAAATGGTTTTGGTGATTATTTTATTATTGTTATTTCCGAAGAAAATCACAAACATTTTGGGGAGAATTACAGGGTTAAAGTAAACAAAATATTATGTTATTTCATTTAGGAATAAATTTAAATTTTCTTTTTTAGGAATATATGATTTTATTATTGATTTATGGTAATACATGTTATTTATATAATTGGTTGGTTTTTCTTGGAGATTATTTGTTTAGGGTGTGTACATTTTGGGTGATAAATACTACATTTATCATGGTAGATGATGTGATAAAGTCCTTATAATTTTTAGGTTTCAATATTATTATGGAATATGTTGAGTAATTTTAAACCTATTTATTTATTGAATGATATCATTTGAACTTTAGGTATTACTATTGAATTTTCGAGAGCAAAGTAGTTTTCCTTATAAAAATGTTCATTCTTATTTTGAACTATCATATCATATTCTAAACATTTTTTGATAATGAATAAATATAAGAGGGATATTTTTTTCTTTTTTGGATTATGATACCCATTAGAAGTTGATTTTAGTGCCTTAGGAATGAAAATTTCATTTTAAATACAAATCATTTGAAGAAAAAGGTGTGATTATGGTAGAAATTGATTAAAGGATGAAAATTTACTTATAAATTAAGTATATTTACTCATGTTATTAGAATAGGTAGTAAAGTAATTACTCAACCATCTGAAAATTATATTAAGACAAAAATTATGTCTCATAACCTTTAATTATAATGAAATGATGTTCCTTCCCACATCATTGGTTTTTTATTATGTGATTCTTAAATTTCTCAACATCGATATTCACTTTATTGTGATCAGTGATATATAGAAATTAATTTTATTAAATATCCATATAATAACATAAAACTTATTTTCTCCTACTTAAAAACCTAGTATGTGTTATTCTAGATGACCTTCATACTTTCCTTTTCTCCTTATTAAGTAGAAGTTTTAATTACCCTTTTTACGATGTGATATTTAAAAAAAGATATTTTAAAAAGTAAAAAAGTAGAATACAAAGTTCAAGTTCAAATTTTGATAATTAAATTTCTTAAAGAGTGGGGGATAATTTAATATCCTGATATTTTAAAAGGAGATACTATGTTTGATAGAATACAATATATGCAACATTGATCTTAACCAAATAATGAAATATTTTTATTAAAATGTGTCCATTATAACATAGACCTTAAATTAGAAGGATTAAATAATATTAAAAAATTAGGAAATTTTCCTCCCCATTACTAATTTAATAATTAAATATTTTTAAATAAGCAATTTATTTTTAGTAAAATAATTTTATTCTTCAAAATATGTTTTCTTCAAAAATAGTTTTTTTGTTAACATGTATTATAAGTAATTTAAAGAGATTATAGAGAGTTCATTTTATAAAATTAAATTAATTTTATAAATAATAATAACAAAATTTACTAAAGGTGAAGTTTTTGGATTTTTCCGAAAATATTGATTTATTAGTATGTAGTGAAAAATACTAATTTTTATATAACTGTTATTTTTTTATATTAAAAATACCTTCATGATTTCATTTTCTTTATCAAAGTAACTTAAGTAATATTTAGTTTTATATAATACAATTAGTTAAATATTAGTCATCCTTATACCTTATTTTAGTAGAAGTATATTTTTGGGCTCAAAAACCATTTTTCACGAAAACTGTTTTTCGTTGCTTTTTTCAGTTTACTTTTAAATTAAATTATTTCGATTATAAAATTTGAATTTTTTAAATTGGATTACATATTTGGAATTAGGCAGTCCAAATTTATTAGATACTTCTATTTTATTTTTTTCAATATGAATATTAACCTTTGTAAATTTTTTTACCATGGTAAAGGGTAAATTGGGTAATTAATGTTTAAAAATAAAATGATACGTACTAGAAAATGACTGGAAAACATATCTAGAAATTTTTATGAGTTTATTTCATCCATAACCATCTAATATTTGGTTATATGGATTTTTGTGGACAGATTATGACATTTATTGTATTTTATTACAAGAAAAGTCAAACATGTATCACTTCTGTTTTAAATAACTATAATATTTTTAATTTGAGGTTATTTAGGGTATATAATCGAATATAAATATTATTTATAAATATATAATATTTATATTCATAATGGTGTTTTATTTTTAACTTTTAGTTATAAAATAATTACCTTAAATGCTTACACAACAGTGATATAATAATTATTCAATTATTGGAAATATAAAATAAATGATATTGAAAATATAAAAAGTAATATACAATGAGATAATTAATGTAATACATTAATTTTATATATTACCAAGACATTTTATGGATATAAATAAAAAATAATAATTCTATGTGTTATCTTTATATTGTTAAAGTCAAAGTAATGAATAGTTTAAAAAATTGACATTATTGATATTTTATAATAAATAATATATTATTAAATTATATAAAATTTAGAAAAACTTATATTAATACAATTTGTACGGAAATTTTGTTAATATCTTCAATGTTTCATTTAAATGTATTTTTTCTATATATATTAACTATATTGACCCCCAAAGACTAAAAATGCTTGTTGTCACGATAAGTTTAAAAAGGGTAAACGATGGGTTAAAACTAAATGATAAAGGTAAAAATGTGACATAAAATTGTCAAAAAAATTATTGTATGAGATTATTTAGAAAATTGATCATTAAATTTTTTAAATAAATTATTTTTTATCCATTTTTAAATGAATATAAATTTATATTAATTTAATATTTTGAGAAATTCCAAAAAGTGCACCTCCCCTCTCTTATAAAAGGGTGCCTCTTCTTCTAATTAATTCACACTTAAAACCCCATTTTTTTCATCCAATAAACACCCAAATAACTTCCTATAATACCTTCCTTAATTAATGGTATCTTATTTGATTCATAACACCAACCTTAAAAGGCTTAAGGAGTTAATCAAAGGAGGTTTTCCAAAGAAGACGTATAGTTTTTTCCCACCTGTTTTAGTTTTGTTTCTTCTTCAAGAACCTTAAATTATTCTTAAAAAATTATTATATAATAAAAAAATATATTAAATATATTTATGTTTTTTTAAATTAATGTAACATCCTATATCTATATCATGTTCAATCTAATGGGAAAGGAACCCATCATTCATGTGTACAGCGGACTACCACCTCGTGAACAGATGTAATTCATTTTCCATCACCATCTCTTGTCGATAGATTATAATGAATGAATTAATGTTTATATATGATATTAATTAAATATTTATCATTTTTAAAATATAATATATTTTTTACCTTTCTAACTTTTCATTAAATGAAAAATGATAACGGTGTTCATACAAACGTGTGGACTACCACATCTACGAAGCGATGGGATTATTTTTTCATCACCACATCACATAGATTATATATATAATTATATTTAAAGAAATAATATGATATATTTGATATTATAATAATTGTATCAAGATAAAATAATATTTAACTTCTTTAAAAAAATTCATTGTAAAATGTAAATGTCACTTATAAGTACGTACGACCTACCATCTCCATAATTAAAACATAATCCATTTTTTCATAACCATATTTCATAGTAATATTTAAAATTATAATTTATGAATAAAAAATATATTTATGACATTAATATTATTTTGGAAATTATGTAACAATTAATTATTTTACCATATTCAACCTAACGAAGTAATTTTCAACTTATGTACCAAATATCATCAAAACATCTGATGTGAATTTAATTAATTAATTAATTGAATATAGCATGGTAAAAGATAAATTAAAATTAAAAAAAATAATTTTTTTTCTTAAAATTGTAAATAATTAAATAACTTTCCATATTCCAGAAGATAAATAACACACATGATGAGTCAAACTCAAATTAAGAGACCTTCTTTTAAAAACCCTCTTTTAAATTTCCTCTTTTAGCTATTTTTACAAAATTAAAAAAAGAATGTATTTTTTAAAATTTCATGAGTGGATTTTCCCACTATCATGATGGGGTAATTATTTAAATTTTACAACATATTTTTCACTTTTCTTTTCAAATAAAATGGTTTCTTAATTATGTGTGCGTTTTTTAGGTTTTAAAATTAATTTTTACAAGAAAATGGTATTTTGATATTTGAAAGTGCTTTTCACATTGATTTAAAAGAATTTTCAAGGGGTTTATTCTAGATACGGTACATGGAAATTATTTATGAAGGTCTGATCTACATTATAGCTCATGTGTGATCTTGTTATAGTTTATAAGAAGGGTGCGCCCAGATAGCGCTCCAATGCATTGGATTCTCCAGAGGTGGAAGTCAACTACATTGGTTATTCAATTTTTAAGAGTGATTGTAATAGTGATATGGAAATGATGTCCCAACATACCAATAAGAAATTTATTTTAAAATAACCTTGATAAATTATAAATGAAACATCAAATAATTAATTTTTCATGACTTAGGGTAAATCCACTCATGTCGTATAAATTAAAAGAACCATTCCTTTAAAATTTTGTAAAAAGATTTGAAATTGGAACTTTAAATGAGGGTTTTGAAAAGAAATTCCCTTAACACTATGGAAAAAGTTAAATCATAATCCCCATGAATGAATAAAATTTTAAAAAACGTTAAATATCATGATAATATATAAATCCATGATATAAATTGTAAAATGGGATGTACATACACCTCATAAAATAATATAGGTGCATAAAATCAAAATATCCCTCAACAAAAGGAAATTGAGACAAAGTCTACTAACATGAGTCTGACTCATCAAGTATACTCTTTCTATTCCTGAATAACAAAATTATGTTAATTATTTACTTTATTGAGAAACCATTTTAAATTTTATTATTCATTTTATTTCACTTATTTCCATGTCATAACTATTAATTAATTATTTATGTTCACATCAGATGTTTTGATGATATTCAGTTCATAAGTCCAAAATGACTATAGTAATTTTACTATGGTCAAAGTGTCAATTAATCAATAATATCAAGAATAATAATTATGAAATAATTATAATCTTTATATATCAATTATAATTTTAAAACCAATCACGAAAAATTATTATGAAAAATGATCTATGATACAATCATGGAGACTATAGGTTGTACGTATGCATGAGTAAGATTTACATTTTTAAATGACCATTTTAGAAGGAATGAAATTATTATTTCATCATTCAAAAATTATTACAATAACATATATATCATATTATTTATTTAAATATACTTATATATAGTATCCATGTGATGTAGAGATGAAAAACAAATCACATCACTTTGTGGATGTGGTAGTCCCCACATACTCCTGAACGATGTTATCATTTTCTAATGAATGGAAATTTAAGAAATGAAATGATATATTATATTTTAATAGTGATAAATATTTCATTAATATCATATATTAACTCTAATTCCATCATTATAACTATTCTTGATAGGTGGTTATGGAAAATAAATTGCATCGGTTCACGAGGTAGTAGTCTGTTGTACACATGAATGATGGTTTCTTTTTCGATTTGATGGAAAAGTAGATGGGTATAAGCTTTTACATTAAGTTAACACTATCTAATTATATATATTATACTGGTGTTATTTTATAATCATGGTTAATGAATTTTCTATGGAGTTGGAAGAAGAAATAAATCAGAAAGGCTTTATTAAAAACGATACCACTTCTTAAGAATGGCTCCTTATCTTAACACTTTAAGACCACTAAGGTTGGTATTATGATTAAAAAGAGATATGAAATTATGGTAGTGATTATATTCATTGATTTTGGTAGGTATTGTGTTATGAAAATGGGTTATGAAGTGTTAAGGATTGAGAAGAAGAGGTTCCCTTTTATAAGAGAGGGGAGGGGAACTCTTGTAGGTTCTCAAAATATTAAATTAATAAAATTAAATATTCAATTAAAAATATATCAAAAACATATATTTATAATATGGTATATTTTAAGATCAAAATCCTATAATCTTTTAATTTTCATAAAACTCATGAAAACCATTTTCTTAATAACATAAATTTTCATCCAAAAAGTGAATCTTTTTTATTTTAAAAAGGATCATTATTTTACCTCGGGAAATCAAAACCTTCCATTAAAACTCGTTAAAAATAATAATAAAACATTTTGGTGAATTTTTTAATCATTTCTATATCAATATTACAATCACTCTTACAAATGGAAATACCATATGATCAACTTCAACCTCCGGAGAACCCAATGCATTGGAGCGCTATCCGGCCGCACCCATCGTATAAGATATAACAGGACATCCGATGAGAATTAATGGGGATAAAACATTTTTAAACAGCATATAAAGATTGCATCATGAATTAAATCTTTGAAACCCCTTTTAAACCCATGTGCAAAACACTTTCGGATATTAAAATATCCTTTTTCCCTAAAACCACATTTTTAAAATCTAAAAATTGTACACTTAATAAAGAAACATATTTTTTTTAAAATAAATATCAAAATTTATAAAGGAAACTTCAAATAATTAATTCATCATGATAGTCATAAATTTTTCTCATGTTATATAGGTTAAAAAACATTTCTTTCATATTTTTCTTCAGAAAAGTCACAAAGTACCTTGTTTGGAAAATGAAAAAAACCTTCCAATCAAACCATTTTTCAAATGGTAAATCAAGGGTAAAAATGTCTTTAAAAATTCATATTAGAATAGAAAAAACATTTTTAATACATTTTTTAAAAAAAAATGGATATTGAAAAAATAGTGTTTTAATGGAAACATTAAAAGATGATTTTTAAAATAAATTCTCTTACATTGAGTCTGACACGCCATATGCGTTCATTATATTCCATAATAATAAGTTAATATTAATTATTTACTTATTTGAGAACCGCTATCATGTTTATTCTTCCTTTTATTTCCCTTATTACAATGCTATAACAATTACTCAATTATTTAAGTTCACATCATATGTTTTGATGATATTCGATTCATAAGTTGAAAATGAATTCAGTAATTTGACTACGGTAATAGATGTCATTATTGCACCATATCCATAATAATAATCATAAAATAATTATCTCTTTTATATAAAAATTATACTTTTAAATCCAACAATGAAATATGTTTATGAAAAATGAATTGTGTTACAATCTTGGACACGATATGCCATCTCTAAGCATGAATAACCATTCCATTTTTTAATGACCATTAGGGAGATAAGGTAAATATTATTTTATATTTATAGAATTATAATAATATCATATATATATATATATAATATTATTTCTTTAAATATATGGATATATATCATCCATATGATGTGGTGATGAAAAATGAATCACATCACTATGTGAATATAGTAGTCCACATGTACGCACGAACGATGTTATCATTTTTTAATGAAAGTAAATGTAAGAAGGTAAATTATATATTATCTTTTAATAATGTATAAAAATTAATTCTATAATTATAACTTTTATTATAATGTGTTTATGGAAAATGAATTACATCGGTTTGTGAGGAGATAGTTCATGCACATGAGCCTCAGCCTAGTTGGCGAGGACTCTTAAGTGCATCTAGGTGACCCGGGATAAAATCCAAGCGAAGGAACAATTTCTGGTATTGTAGAAGTACTATATCAAGAATGTACTAGCTACTGTAGTGGGTACTGTAGCGGGAACTGTGCAGCACTGTAGCTGGTACTGTAGCGGGAACTGTTTGACACTGTAGCAACTGAGAATTTTCCCCCGTTTGGGCCTTCGGGCCACCAATTTGGTCCCTGAGTCCTTTAACGCCTTCGGGAAAACCAAGCCTTCAGGCCAGTATGGCCTTTGGGCCACCTCAAGGCCTTTGGTCCACCTTTAGTGCAGATTCAAACCAGACAACCTACAAGGAACAAGCTCTATAGGAGGATGAGCAAGGAGCTTTCTCCATAACAAAAGCTACACGGATTACAAGAATAAGAGGGTATGGAACCTACCATTGGGAAAAGATTATGAATGCCTAGGATATCCAAGACGAACACCCATGCGAAGGTGGATATCTGATTCCACGATGAAGATGCTGGGAGGAGTAGTTCCAAGTAGTTAGTCTAGGTTGTATGTAATATCTGAAGCCTACGAGCAATAAATTCTTCTAAGGCCTACAGGGCCATGTAATACATATGCCTACGGGCATTGTAAGGGTTCTACCTCACCCCTTGAAAGGTGGATTAGAAAAAATAAATTAAAAAATGTAGGCCTTCGGGCCATTGGATGGATGAGGTGATAGTTAGTCAAACACACAAATGATGGTTTTATTTCACAATGGAAGGAAAATGAGATGGATATAGGTTGTGAAATTAACATAAAAACACCTAATTATTTTTAATATAAAATTTTTATTATATAATAATGTTTAAGTAATAATTTAAGAAGTTGTAAGAATAAATAAAACAAAAACATGTGGTTAAAAACTATAGCTCTTGTTTGGAAAACCACCTTTTCTCAACACATTAAGACCACTATGGTTGGTGTTATTCCTTATACAAGACCTATAAGAATTATTAAAATGGTTATAGTAATGTATTTTGGAATTTATTGGATGAAAAAAAATTGGTTTTAAGTTTCATGTAATGTGAAGAAGAGTTGTCCTTTTATAAGAGAGGGGAGCGGCACTCTTGAATTTTTCAATGTATTAAATTAATGTAAATTAATTTTTAATTAAAAATGGGGAAAACTTATTTATTTATAATAGATAATTATTATTGGTCGAAATAATCTCATAAAATAATTTTTTTACAAATTTTGGTCACATTTTTACCTTTATCATTTGGTTGTAACACCTCTTAAACCCTTTTTAAACATAGTATGACAACACAGATTTTTTACTTGTCGAGGGCCAATATAGTTACTATAAATTTAAAGAAGGACTATAAATTAAAAAATTTTGATATTATAAAACATATCATTATACCTTGGAAAAATATAATATTTTTATTAATTTTATATCATTTCATAAAATATTATTTCTTATAAAATATCGATAGTGTCAATTTTCAAAACTATTCATTACATTGACTTTAATAATATCAAGATAACACTTAGAATTAAAAAAAATTATTTTATAACATCAATAACATGTAAATTTAATCTATAAAATTCTTTCATTACATTAATTAACTCAAATTATATTAATTTTAATATTCATAATATAATGTTTTTTGACTTTTCCATTAATTGAGTAATTACTCCATCAACATTGTGTCAGAATTTAAGGTAAATATTTCATCACTAAAAAAATACCATGATGAATTTAAGCCTTTTATATTTTAAAATAATATTTATTGTATAACATTTCTTCTATATTACCCCATATTAAAAATATTATAGTTATTAAAAACAAGAGTGTTACATGTATCACTTTTCTTGAAATAAAATACGATAAAGGTCATAATCTCATCAAAATGACCATAAAATGACATATAACCGAATATTGGATGAGTATGGATGAAAATGACTCCTAAAATTATATTAAAGATTTTTTGGGTCATTTAATTGTATTTATTATTTTATTTTCAACTTTAATTACCAGACTCACCCTTTGTCGTGGTAACAAAAATTATTAGGGCTACTATTCATATTGACCAAAAATAAAACAAACCTATTTAACAAATTGGAAACTATGGAATAAAAAAATGGAGTATTTTTTGAAATTCAAAACACATAATTGGATTAATTTGATTTACAATTAATCTTATAAAACAAAATGAAAAACAATTTTATTGAAAAATGCGTTTTTGTGCCCAAAAATGCACTTATACCAAAATAATGTATAATGATGATTGAAATGTAATTAATTATATTATATATAAATAGATATTAATTAATTTAAATTTATATAAAATTCAAATCATAAAGTTACTTTTTATATAAATAAAATAACAATTTTATAAAAATTGGTATTGTTTACTATTCATTGAAAATTTTATCTTTTCAGATGGTTCTGAATAATTAATCCTGAGATAATTTTGACATACTTAATTAATAAATTAAATTAATTTTTTCAAATAAATTTTATTAAACTCAAAGAAATTAATTATAATTTTCCCTCATAAAAAGAAGAAAAACTCATTTGTGAAGAAAACATATTTTTGAAGAATAAAATGACTTTAATAAAAATAAATGAATTATTATCTAATAATTTACCAATAAATTTATATTTTTTATTAAAATAATATTTTTTTATAATTCTATTAATACTATTCATTCCCACTAATTTAATGACTATGTTATAAATCTCACATTCAAATATTAATAATTTGTGTTCGTTTAATCTCACAGTTTCATATCTTTTATACTATCAAACCTATCCTTTCCTTTTAAAATATCAAGATATTATAGTTATTTTGGATACAAGATACCATAGAGGATATCTATATTTTTAATTAATGGTTTATTTTAAAAACATTATATCTTACACCTTATGAGATATGATTTTAAACGAAACCAAACCTGAAGATCTTAAATATTTTTAACAACTCATGTTATATCAAAATAGAAGGAATACATCTAGAAAAGTTTAGTGAGTGAGATAATAAGGGAATGTGTCTTTTATATACACTTGGTGGAAGGATTTTTCAATAATATAATAATAATTTTAATAAGATCGTCTAAAAAATTCGTGTGATTGTCTTAGAAAATCAAGTTTCATTATAAATTTCATTTTTAGTTAATTATGAGATAGAGGAAGCTCAAGGATAAAGGGATGGAAAAAATGTGATTGATTATATTTCAAAAATAAATTTTTAAAATTCACTTGATGATTATAAATTTTCTAGTGATAAAGAATTTCCGACGGAGGAACTAAATTCCTAAGAATTTGAAAACTTTTGTCGACTAAATAAATCATTGGAGATATCATCATTGGTGTTTAAACTCGAAGAAGATTAAAAAATTAAAGTGATATTATCTTTATTTCAGAAGTTGAACAAAAAAATGTTGATTATGTTTTGAAACATATGGATTAGAAAATAATGATGTAATAAGGGATGATTCATATTGAGAATAATGACCCTTGGGAGTTGGTGTCACACAAAAAATATGAGAATGCAATTAGTAAAAACATAATTTTTTGATAAAATATTAATGAAAAGGGAGAAGTTCTATGGTATAAATCTTGTTTAGTATGTAAGGGATACTCTCAAATTAAAGGTATATATTTTAATGGAAATTTTTATACAGTCATAAAATCCATGAAATGAATTGAATTTTTCCTCTTATATGTGATTAAATGAAATAAAAATTGTTCCAAATGGATGTGAAGTTATCATTCCTGAATGGATAACTCATGAAGTAAGTTTATATCAGAAAACTGAAAGGTTTTATACTTTATTATTATGTATGTTGAGTTAGAAATCTAAATTAATAACTATATTAACTTAAACAGTCAAATTGATAATGATATTCAATATTGGATTTTATGCCTAATTAAAAAATATATATCAAGGTTAATGACATATTTCACACATTAGTATTGTGCATGCCAATGGTATTATTTCTAAAAAAATTTAAAGAAAACTTGTGAATGATTTTCTTCCCAAATGAGAGAATATTTTGAAAAAATAAATAATTTGTGATATGAATTCTTTTTGGATTTTAATGTTATAAAATAATCAAGTTTTATTTCTCTCTCACAAGAATATTATGATTGTGAGTTGTTGAAGAATTTATTAGTGGAAGAATAAAGAGAGGTAGCTACTCCTATCAGACATGGGACCAAATTTTCCCTGGATAAAGAAGGAAAGAGTGTGGATTAAAATGAGTTTGTAAGGCTAATAAAAATTGTAATTTATTTTATAGTTTTAAAACCAAACATCGTGTTTATAATTACACTTTACACATGATTATAAATAAATACAATGGATTCAAATATTATAACAATGAAAAATATTCTAATCCATCATAATTATAGCATATTATTTTGTTTATAAAGAATATAAATAATTAGGATAGTATTGTCTAAAGCTTATATAATGGATTTTAATTACATAAAAATATTTTAAGAAATCAAAAAAAAATTATTCAAAAGTAAATGAATTCATATTTAAAAAACACCCTTTTAAATTAATTTATTACCTATTATTTTAATATAGAGAAACTGTTGATAATTTATTTCTTCCAACTTAAATTTTCAATATTGATTTTTAAGATTTAAAAATAATTAAAATGTTAGATTGTTTTTAATATGAAATGTTCTTAGTGAATTGAACCTAGAAACTAAATATACCATTCATTTGTATTTAGTCTATAGTGGTAGAGAAATATAAATTTCTAAACTTTTAACTCCAACATTGGAATTGAAAATTTTTAATTGTGATTTAATGTTCATCTTTAATATTAAGAAGTTTTATAGGATATCCACATAAACAATCATATTGAAAATAATATGGTCACCTATTCCATTTTCTAACGTTTAACCTTGAGGTTTGTTGATATTTAATGAATAAGACATCAACTCCATAATAAAACTCAACTTGTACACCACTCAGATAGATATATATAAATGAGATGCACATCTATCAAATATTGAAAAGGCCATAGTGGAAGAAAATTATAGTACTTATCACTTTCATAGTTCCTACTTTAAATTGCTATAGTGGATGATCTATAATAAGAACCGACCCATAATTCCTATGATATTGACATTGTGTAAGGTTTACAATAGTCTTATCTTTTGATTTAGATGTAGGTATCTCTGATTTATCCAAAAACATATTTGATCCCTATACTTGGTTAAAACTCTAATATTATAATTAAATGAGATGTAACTTCATAAATTTCTTATATGTTCAATAATCCCACACTAATGACATATTTTGGGATCATTAAGATAGTCCCAAACCAAGTTTACAATTCTACCACACTAGTAAAACCTATGTTTCTACATTCCATAAGATGTATTTGAGTTTTATAACTTTTTCAAACCACTTCTTTGTTGGGAGTAATCATGTTTCATCTTATACCCACAAGAGAAATTCTCCCTAGGTTTGGGATGAAAAACATTCATTCACAAATAATATATCATTTTTTATTCTTCCAAATTTTTTGTGTTCACTATCAATACATATGTGATTAAATAAAGATAAATCACCCATGATAAAATCTCACATTTAAGTATTATATTGAACCTTCTCACCTTGATATTTTCATTAATGGTCAAATTCGATGAAAAACATACCATATCCACAAAAATAGAATATTACTTTAACAAAATCATGTTCTCCTACTCCATCTCTAGAAAATCTCAAACCTTCCTTATCAGGGAATATAATCCATGTCAAATCCTAATTCAACTTTAGTTCCATGTATATACCCTACCATTTATGAGATTCTCCCTAAATGATATAAGTAAAAAAATATATTTTATTCTTTTAGAGTATAAATTTACTCAAAAATATGGTATATTTTTTCCAACCAATCCTTAGCATCCCAAGATTTTTTATCACCCATTAATATAGATATATCATATCTCTATAACTCTAAGGAATTACCCACTTAGTTAAATTATAATCAATTCCATTTCCAAGTACCTAGATTTCTTATACTTAAAAACTCAATATTTAAAGAATACTTTCTACACTCTTAGATTCCTCCTCATGAATGGGTTCTCTAGATTAATAAATCCCCAAAATAACATAAAACTTTATAGATCAAATTATACACTATATAAAAATTTCATTTTTCCTGACCATTCAATTTGGAACTCAAACATGGTATTTTGATTTTTTGTATTGGTGTCTTTATTCACAATCTAGGAAGTATTTATATTAAAAAAATAAATTTTTCACAAGAAATCACAATGAATCAGGAATAAATTCTTTTAAAAATAATTTTCTTCAAAATCATTTTAAATTAATTGTAAAAAAATACAAGTAATGAATTTATTTCTATAAGACTGATATATATTTATATTAACACTACACATGATTACCATGTTTTATGAACACATTTCTTATCCTAACCTATCAAGGGTTTAAGCCCCTACATGGAACAACCAAGCAACATCTTATATGGTAATCTCCAATCGCTTGTCTTACCCAAACTCCTTGGGAAATAAAGTCTCACTATAGATGGGTTAGCTATACATTTTTTGGGTACATATAGAGTTCAGACCAACCTAATATCCACACCTACCTAAATTTCCAAACCCAATATTTAACCATGTTCTATCACTATAAATGCAAAGACTTTTTTAAATCTCTCCATTTTGGTTTTCAGGCATTGCATATCTTAGGGGAAGTGTAGTAGTGAATGTTTGAGGGGAAGTAGGGTTTTGGATGTTTTATTTGTTTCCAACACAGATCATTATAGGGTTTCTTATCATAGATAAAATAGTAATCAACTGGCATAAATAATGAAGAAAACATACTAATATCACCATGTGTGTGGAAGAAAAACTATTCAAAACTAAAAATGAAGAATGTTAACCTTTCATATCTAAATCCTAC
Organism: Viscum album; assembly: GCA_963277665.1. Classification (NCBI taxonomy): domain Eukaryota; kingdom Viridiplantae; phylum Streptophyta; class Magnoliopsida; order Santalales; family Viscaceae; genus Viscum; species Viscum album. The sequence continues at coordinate 500,313,596 of OY728133.1, forward strand.
TATTAATGATGAAATTATTTGTATGTACTTTATGATGGTCAATAATGAAAACCTAAATATTATTCCCATCGATGTGTATCCAAGGGAATCCTCAAATCACCCAAAAACATTTGGGAAGGACCTTTCAACTCTTCAAAATATACTTGTATCTCGAGTATAAATAAGAATATAGAAAGTGTTTCAGGAGAAGAGTGTTTTAGATAGGGGTTTTAGAGTAATTCCACACACACTTCCAAGGGAATGTATTCCTTTATATAGGCTATAGGGATTCTCCCTGCGACATGTAACCACATTTAGAATTTACTTGTGTGTTTTATAAATGTTCGAGTAATGGATTCAGTTACAACCCACATAACATATTCACATTAACTCTATAATAATTTAATAATAGTTAAACCTGGAAGATTTCAAGAATTAAAACACTTATCTTTTGACCATCACAAATCATAATTCCATGATATGTTAGAGTAAACATTGTATTAAGATATACACCATACACATATCATATTATACTGGCACCAACATATTCCCAAGTCTCTTCTCATGGTTATATTAGTCAAAGACATAACCTTAATCACAATGGAAATGGGATCTTAAATTATTCATCCAATCATATATTAAAATTAAAATGGATAGTATCAGGAAATCACATTTCATGACATATGATATACAATAATAATTAAATATATAAGGTCAATTATATCTTCCAATACAGAACACAACACAAGGAAACAAATTCAATAAACATGCATGGTCAAGGAATTGACCCCAAGACCTTCCACTCAGCCTAAAACCCTTACCACCCCACCACCAATGGTGGAGAACTATAATAATTAAATATTATTGTCCCTATTTCTTCATGTTTAAATGGTATTTAAGGCATATCTCATTCAATCACCCACTTTCACTAAATATTAGAATACTTTTATGAAATTTCACCATATACACTATCATAAAAGATATCTTGAGAAAACATTTTAGATATATTATAAAACAAATTTATAAGTATATAATTAACTTCACTTTTTATTATATTTTATGAAATACCTTGTGTAAATTATTTCTAAAACTCTTTTTGATAAAACTCTGAAACACTTTTAGAGAATATCTTTGAGTTGAAATAAACACCTATTTGGTCAACCAAAAACTATAACCCCATGTACCTCTATATCAATTAAAATAAATATCAATCACTATATCTATAAATTTAATAAATTATCACCCTCTAGAAAATCATTATTGCTACTCATTCTATAAAGGGATCTGGTGCAAACATTATCAAACACATGTATCACAATACCTATATCCACAAACCACATCACATGATAAAATATATTTTTATGTATTAACTTGATATAAGACATTGAGTGACCCTATTACATGATATATATCAATATCATATAGCCTCCTCGCACGTTTTTATGCTCTGAGTATTAACTGGCAAGGTCACTAAATAACTCACATATCATTCATCAAGTGGATGTGTACATCACAGGTACCTCATTCAAGTGGAAAATCACATTATATATAACTTCTAAAGTGATCTAAGGTGTTTGAATGTATTTTTTTTTTCTATTCGGTTTTTAAATTTAATTATGATAAGGTAATATCTTGGGTGATGGAAAAAGGACTCACCCAAGGGAATTAGAAGTTATTGATGTCTTAGAAGATCTATCTGGACAACTTCTAGGTAGTTTCTAGCACATAAGTTGATTTTTGATTTATTATTCATGTTAAATAAAAAGTAAAAAACCTTTAGAAGCATTTTTAGTAATATTTAGATTCATTAAATAGATGATAAGGAAATATTCACTACACCCATACTGGATAGCTTAAAAATTTATCAGGTTTATAGTTTGTAAAGTCTAGAGTAGAAATAAGTTAAATCAATATATCTTGTGATTTATTGAAGAAGAATTTCCTCTGATATGACATAGGATATTTTAATAATACTATAATGTTGAGTATTTAATCTGGTAAAAGCTTCTAATTTTCACTATGTTTTGTTTTTTATTCTGTGAACTTAAATGAATTGTGTTCACAAATTATTATGATGAGGGCTTACATTCAACCTTGACTACTTCATTTTCATCTAGAAACTTTTATAAAAAATTTCTATGTATTTAAGAGTTATTCTCTTCAAAATATTTACACTTGGGACTTATAATTTTTAGACTCATTGTATCTTATATTTAGATACCTATGATAAAGTTATACACATAGTATTCTAAGGATTGACTCTGGTAAAGTATAATAATAAATACTTAAGACTGGTAAAATTATAACATGAAACTAAATGTCTTATGATCAGCACCAAAATTATTATTCTCATAGTAAAGGAATGCTCATGGATTAACCGATTTTTTTAGTGAACTATAGAATTCATAATTTTGTATGTTGCTTGAAATAGACTTACTATTTCTCAATGTATTCTAAAAACTCCATAAAATAATCTCAAAACATATTACAATGATAGTTAGAATTTTTAAATTAATTCTGAACACCTTCATATATATTTTTGTGGTGTTTCAACATATGAAATACCCAATATTATAGTATTTTTAGGAACTCCACTGTAGATCAGGTTCAAATCTTCTTCAATCAATCATAATCCATCTCTATTTAACTTGTCTTTGCATAAGCCTTCAAAAACTATAATCCTAATGGATGTTCATGTTCCCCCATACAAGTGTAGTGGGTGTTTACCCTAAATCACTTCAAGTAAGAAACTGACTGTTGCAGAAAATGCTTCTCCAATATTTGTCAGTTTTTACATGAATAACAACTTAAAAATAATCTAGTGTGTTATCCACTACCTATATAATTTTTAACTATATCTTATTAGTTATTGATAGCTTCCAATTCATTTGGTTGATTCCTTTTTCCCATCCCCCAAGATATCACTTTTACAGTATCACATCACCTTTACATTATCACATCGACAAACCTATTTGAAAATAGATATAATCAAACAACATTGAGCACTTCAATCTCTTCTTTTTTCTTACTTTCAATTACAATTAATTCATATATACTCCAGTATTCAATTTGATACTTCTCCCATGTGATTCTTTACCACCTAATTGATAATAAATTCATATGGGATAATTTTTCTCCCCCTTAATGACTCAGAATGATCTATTTTCTTCTCCCAGTTAAGGTTTTGATACCTCCTAAGATGTAAGGGAAGGGTAGCGCCACACATTTTTCTAAGAATTATTCCATAGAAAAACTAACTCTAAGTATACTTGGGCTAGCCTAGTGTAGAAAACAAGAATGTTAAGGTTATAAAAAAAGTTTTCCATTTACTCACTTCAATGTGGTACTAACTTATGATTTTCCAAAATTTTGCGGTTCCAAATATAGATTTTCAAGAAGTCATAAGAACCTACATTCACTTGAAAAAATAATTCAAAAAATTTATAGTGTAGGGTCTTCCCCCATTCATTTAGATAATCACTCACCTTGATAAAAATAATATATATATGTTAAACAAGTAATGATAGAATGAAATCATACCCTCATCCCTCATATTTTTAAGGGGATGTAAATATTTCCAATTCAAGTAGATTAATTAAATAATTGGTAGTTTAACATATTTTAGACCTCACACTTTGGGGATACTCTCAATTATTCATAACCCTCTTTACACATCATTGAAGGACTGATAAATAAATATAGGGACAGGTTGAACCTTTTAGAAAATCATTATATCGTGAAATATAGTTGAGGTATATTTCTCATCATTGAAAATTCTATTCTTATAGGTATAAAATGACTAGTCCTCTTCATGATTGTTTCAATTTTAAATTTATAGCTTTGTTCACCATTGGAAAGCATAAAATTATTATCATCTTGAACTTTCTTCATTTCTAGAATGAACATCATTACCATAGAAAAATGAGCTATTAGATTATTTTAGGTTTTCTCTAATCTTATAGAATCTTCCAAATGTTCAAACCATATGATAATTTTATTTAAAGGTTAATGAACATTGGGTTTGGATTCCTTTTTATCTATATAATTCCCAAAAAATTAAGCTTGTTGGTGTTTTTCAATTGTTTCCCATTTTTTTAGGAATGATATTCATATATACGATGGTTTGGTGTCTTACCTAGTTGCACCATCTTGACACATTATTTTTATTTTTTAAGCATCCATTTTTGAGTAGCCTCTAAATCTCTTTATCGTAAAAATCATCCAATATCCTAATCAAACTACATATCTCTTGGATGAACTTCCTTTTAGATTCAAGAGTCCTCACTCATGAATTTAAATTCATGTAAATCTTGAAATGGTCCATAATATGGCATATTTTTCCATATTATAACCACTTTTTTTTGTTGTTTTTGAAATCCAAGTTATATTTATTCATTTTCTTCTTGGGAGTATTTGTTTCATATCTACTTGTTGAAGATTATTCACCCAATCAGAACACTTTTCTTTTTTAATTATTTCACATTCTATAGTGGTTTACTATATTCATCAATAAGTTGATGATACTTAGCATGGTTATATCAATATCTATAATATCAATGACTGTAAATATTACATAAATCAAAACAGTTCTTTAGTGAATCAAATATGTTTCTTGTAGAGAGATCCTTCTTCATTTGTATTATCATATTTACTTTCAAAGGTTTTCTACTATCATCAACATTTCTCCCCAAATATCTTATCCTTATAGATCTTATAAGCATTGAAATATTGTGAAAAAAATCAATGAATAGTTTCCTAAATCACCCATAGAACCAGTATCTACCAATAAATCTTGTAATTTTCTCTTCATTTTCAATCTATCCATATTTTTTAGATATTTGGTCTTGATGATATTTGAATTTTACCCAAATATATTGTTCCTGGTTTAGGGAGATAATATTAATGGGTACACTCACATCAAACATTGACTTATTATTGTGTTTTCCAGTATTTATACACTTCCACAATTTTAAAAAAAGTAAACCACATCATCTACTTCTAGAGAAACTAATTCAGAGTAAACTAAATTTGTAAATATATCAGATAATTGTTTTATAATATTGAAGTAGATACATCTCCAAATGATCTAAGTATTCAGTTGAAACCAAAATTATACCATTTTTAGGTAAATATTATCATTGAAACGTGAGGGTAAACAACTTTCTTTTCAATACTTTAGAAAGCTCCAACTTGGCATGATTCTAAATTTTTAAGATTGATTTATAGTTCTAAACACTTCATATTAAGGGATTAGTTTAAGCCTCAACTAAAATTAATCATTCTTCCCAATAACTCTTTATCTTATTAATTTTATCCTCATGAAAATTCCTTTATTCCACTAATGGTCTTTCTTAGTCTTTTACTTTCTTGGATTTCACATCCAACTAGGATTATTTAACATTCATAGAAACTATTTGAAGTATATCAAGTAGAAATATCACCAATTAAATAAAAATTTTCTCCTAAGGATATCATTACAATTATTAATATATTAAATAATTTCTTTCAATGAAAATTATAACTAATTCATTATTTCATGTAACCAACCTTGAGAGAGTATTGTATTTTCCAACCAATTTGGACAATGTATCCTCCATTGTATTATCCTTTTATTCTATATGTGATGTCTCAACCTATATACCCATAACATATTTCAGTATGTATAAAACAACATTAATGTGGAATATTTAAGATAATCCTTAATTTTAACATAACAAATACATGCTGATTTATTAATTGCAGGTTATTTTATTCCTATATATATTGAACTATATTCATCTAAAGAATCACTCTTAATAGGTTTTGTTAAATACCTACCACCCTAACGGCTTTCAATTAGTGGTGATTATTCTTTATTCATTGATATTTTTCACAAATTTCATGCATATTTATTAATCATGTTTTTAAATTTATTGAAAAATAATTCCAAATCTAAACTCAGAGCGATTGAATATGAAGTTTAACTTCGAGTCTCTTCAAAAAACATATGAAATATGATCTTTATATATATGGAGTAAATTAATACTATGAACAATTATAAAAAATTATCATAGATAAAAAAATTATTTGATTACACTTTTTGATAGAACAGTATATCCAAATTATATGGAACCTTAAAGTAGGAAACCATGTTTCGTATTAGCCTTGTAAAAATTTATTATATCTTGACTTGTTTTATTATTCATTCCATATGGATTAGGATTAGTAAAATACTTGGATGGATCATTTCTTAACCATAAACAAATGTTTCTTTCTAATTAAAAGTAATTTTAACATAAAATCACCATATATTCATCCCCCCACCTCTTTGGTGTGCATTTGTTCGTGGTGAATTTAACCTTTAAGTAAAGACATACATTTCCTCAAACTATCTCAATAATGGGACTTAATTTCATACTCATCATATGAGAGGAAACAAACAATTGTTACAAATACTCAACTGATGAAATGATTATTAACATACCCAAAAATCCACTAATTAGCTAAGGATCTTGGTAGTGGTGACTTGAAATATAAAAAATAAACCCCTGGTATACCAAATTTATAATTTATAACACTCAATGTTATATACTTAAGGGATTATCCAACACACAAGACATGTTTTGTGCCTCAAGATCATATTATTTATAAAAATACAAGAATTATACTCACTCAAACCATAACAGTTTTTTATAACCTATAGTACTTAATGATGAGCATAAATTAAGGAAACTCAAAGTCATACTTTGAGAGGTCAATTATCATTACACTTCTTGATATTTATATATATATAAACATATATACAACTAACCTAAAGGAATAATAAATTTCTTTATATGATAAAAATTATATTATTAAAAATATTTTAAGAAAACTTAACAAAATACATATATAAGAACTTGTCTAGCATATCACATATGATACAATACAAGATCCTTCTTATCCTTGATACTGTTTATAGGGGTTTTTTAAATTATTTAATCTATATCCAATCCCCAACACATCTCTATGTGTCCATTTAATTAAAATATCCCACTAAACACTTTATTGAGTACCACATATGAAGAAATATAGTTTGAATTATAGTGATAAATAGGAAACATATTCCAAATGTTTAACTCTTTTTATTTAATCAAACTCCATAACTTATAAAAATCAAATGTTATGTTCTTAATAACTTATATTTTCTACTTAAAACATTTCTATAGGAATTATTATTATTCTTGGAACCTTCTCCATTAATATTTTTTCTTGAAATGTTCTAGTAACTAACGAAGATTTTAAATTATATCATTAGAAAAATATCCTAAAACTTTTATAATTAAATTTAAATTCATCATGTTATGGAAACAAATGTATTTTTTACATTATTTATTTACAATCATATCCTAAAAATTTTATGAAATCAATTGAAATTTACATTGAACATTGACGGGAATAATCGTTTATTTGTTAACTTTGAAATTATTAAGTCTTATTATATTCAAAATTGACTCTTAGAAACAATATCATTTTGAATATATGATGCTAAGATACCCAAACTCATTTATGTTTAAGAAATAACTTTTAATTCTTTTAGAGGTAATAGATAACAAGTTAACTATTATTTTTATATCATATATGGTATTATATGTGTTTGTAAATTTTATTAAGAAAGAGACTTTACTAAATATTAAACTATTATTGGGGGAATAATATTCCTTCATATCCTTGGAGAAACACTTTTTCCTAGATAACACTACTTTTATATTTTTCTTAATTTCTAGAATATAATAAAATTTGATTAATCATAAACAATGTGTATCAATAATTTCAATCTCATTTATTCAAAAAATAATTATCCATAATATCTTATCAAGATAAAAATGTGATAAACAATACGTTTATTTTTGAAAAATTAAATGTAGATTAAATTACTTATTAGATAGAAGATTTATATAAATCAACTCCTTTGCTCCACTACTTGAAAAAAAACATCAATCTTTAATCATCAATATTTTCTTAACATTCAAACTCCTATAAATTTAAAAAGCTTATAAAAGGTATAGTTTGTATTTTAGCACCCCCAGTTTGTGGTATACCATATATTATGCTTTTTATTTAATTTATAAGAGTGTTTGGAATATTTTACTGGAAGAGTTCATATGGTTAAAGAGAAGGAAATAAGAATCTAACTATAGGAAATATTCACACCGTGAATGGTTATTTGATGATGCGACTCATTTATGGATGGATATCTTGTGTCTCATAAACCATGAAAAGTTTTCATTGGGTGGATACATAATACCATTCATGATGTGAGATCCATTCATAAAGTAAATGGAATATTGGGTTTTTAACCTAATGTTATGGGTTTTTAGTGTATATGGAAACCCAATGATCCACGACATGAAAACTTAATTCATGTCATGTATCATTTTAGATCATCCTATTTTAATCCAGAAAAAACTTATAAATAATTATATGATTTATTTTCTCTTCATATCCAATTTTAGGGTTTCCTTATCTTATTTTTAGTGATTTTAAAAATATAAACTTTGATTTAATTGAATCTTCAAGTCTTCGATTTTTAGTATCAATGTTTGAGATCTTCTCTTTCCTTCTCACCATGTATCTCCATTGTCTTATTGAATAGAATCATAGATTTGTATTTCAATACAAGAACCTATGGGATTGTATAAGTTTTTTATGTGATATTTTTGGAATTTAATAGAGGAAGAAAGGATAAGTTCTATCTATGGAATCATCATAGATCCTTGATGTTAAACAAACCCAATATGGTGGCTTCTCTTCCACTATACTATTCTAGAAATTAATTTTTTTGTGTTTTCTATAAATTGTTATAGTGGTTTTTTTGGAAGTCTCTTGATAAGTTTATATATATAACCCTTGTTGTGAGGTTATTTGAAAATGTAATTTATTAAAATATAGAAACAAATATTCCTTCTAAATAAGTGTGATGGAATTACTGTTTTCAATAATTTTATTAATCAGAAACTTTTAATAATTTTTTTGGAATGAATTTATGTTCCTATTAGATGAATCATGTTCGAAATTACCATTATTAATTACTGGAAAACTCTAGATGGATCATGGTTAGATGTACCACCATCAAATTTGTTCACCATGTGATGGCTTGGTGAAAGGATGACTCAACATTCATGTGTATAGAGAGGTCTTGCAAATGTATGTGTGTGAGTATGTCTGTGAACATGGGATGGTTTTGCTAAGTGTTAATGAAGGATAAATTATTGATTTACCATTTTCATACCTGGAACCTATTTTATAGCTTTGAATAAAATGTTTATCTACTTCTCATAGACATTATATAAAATATATTAACTTGTTCTTATCCTAGTGGAATGTGTTGGAATGTCTCTGAGTATTACCTTTTGAGTGTTATACTCACCCACTTATTGGGTAATTTGGTGTGTTTACATATGTCATTTACCCAAATACAGGGAAGGGAAAAGTTTCTTACTTCACCAGTAGAGTTACTTTATGTCTTAATCATGGTTTCTGGAGCTAGAGATAGGGAGTTTCTATGTCTTAGTGTAGAATGGTTCTGAATTGGTTCTGGAGTCTTTATTTACTAGATTATTAGACTTGAACTCTTATTTATTTTCCATTTTTACTATGATATAGTTATTTTATTGGTATTTTATCGAGTTCTATGGTTTATTTATCATGCATCAAGAATTTGGTATTGTTGTCATACTTTTGTCCCAATGGGGTTTTTTTTTATTTAGGTAAAATCACCCCCAAAATTTTTTGATCCATTTTCATTTATTTCTATCCTTTGGTGCTTTGGGGATGTCACATAAGGTTAATATAACCACTACCTACTCTCAAATCAATGAGTTATGGAGGGATTTCACAAATGGTATTGGTATTTTTCAATCCTTGAGTTGGGTTGGTAGTAAGGAGATACGAATGTCAGAACTTGAAATATATATCATAAACATTTATAGTTAACCTCTTTATATAGACAATCATGTATTAAGGGTCACTACATGAAAATCACCGCATAGCACCTGGGTTGTTTTTGTTATGGTGGCGGTTTATACTGCCGTTAAATTTTTTGTTAGCATACAATACATGACGGTTTCTTCAATTTAATAGTGGTTTCTAGTAACCGTCCTAGTAAATTTCTTTTGTGGATATTATTGTGGTTTTAGCGATGGTTTTCCTGGGATAAAATGAAATCTTTTTTCATAGAGGTTTACACCACCGCCAAAAATAATTTCAATTTTTCACAGGGAAAACATCGCGAAAACCACATGAACTGCCACATCATGATAAAGGAAAATGATAAATATTTTGTGGTGGTTCAAACCACCGCTAAAAAATAATTTTTATAATAGTAACCAATGCTAAAGTAAAAAAACCGCCACTAAATTATACTATAATGTATTTAGAGGTGGCTTTAACCACCTCTGATAGTAAGATACCAAATCATAGTAGTGGTTTAAACTGCCACTACATATGGTCCTTTTACATAGTTGTAGTTTAAAACTTCACTAAAGGTATATTTACAAATAATTTTTTTTGATTATGCAGCCCCAGTACCAGTACCCTGAAAAAAATACATTCCATTTTCATTATTAACAAAATATTTCACCACTACCTAGAAAGTGGCACCACATCGCACAACCACAACAACAACCCCAATTTCCCATTATATCAATCCCCTTTGAACGAATGGTGTTGGTTTTTATTCCTTTTGTGATCTACTTCATTTCTCATGCCACATAGACCACATATTTCACATGAACATACATCCTACATCCAAAAGAATACAAGGAAACCAACATTTTCATAAGAAAAATCACTTTCAAATATACACACATACTTATTCAGTTTGGAAGAACATTTTTCATCACTTATAATATTTATAGAAAACATTTATGAGGAACCACGAGGAAGCACACATGAAATATAAACAATTAAATTTCAAAATCCATATTTTAGCACGTACACACCTTAAAACCTTTGGACATAAAAATTCTAACATTTCATAGAATCCATCAAACACATTCAAGGAGAAAAAAAGTATACAAAAATTGTTTAATAATGATAAATCATGGAATCACCTACCTCAATCTTGGAAACTTTCAGAATTTGGTTGAAAACCACAACTGCATAATAATGGGAACCTATAAAGGAAAGATTGGACTATAGTCAAAAATATTATACCCACAGAACCATGATTTAACCCATTTTAGGGAAACCAAACAAATGGATAAAATAGAACATAATAAAGAGGAATGAATAACTATATAATAATGAAGAAATAAAATTAAGATATTCTTACATAATTATTATTAACGATCCAAAAGATAATAATAGCATAAACCCTCCTGTGTGAAAAAACTAAAAGAGAGATGATGGATCACCAACCTCAATCAATGATTTTTGATCTTCTATGCAATGTTAGAATGGTAGAGAGACCACTATCAAGTTACTTGATAAATTAGAACAGCTTTATTGCCCTAAACACAACACCCCACAACATATTCTTACCAAAAAATCAGTAAAACAATAGGTTTTCCTTGACAGTAACCTCTTATGAAGAAATAATAGGAAGAAAAAAGGAGGATAAAAGTGGGGGCTCACCTAAAACCACTAAATATCAATCTCCCAATGATGGGTTTCAAATAAACTGAGAGGGGGATGAAATACCTTCATTGGATGAAATTGGTTCTCCAAATAATTGAGAAGAATGTTAAAATAATGAGGGGTTTTTAGATTTATAGGTGGTCTGTAAAACATAAGACCACAACACAACCCGATTCACCATACCGCAGAACTACTCAAAAAGTGATTAGTATGGCGTAAATAGGAGGGAACATGCTACAACCTGGATGGTAAAAGTTGTTTTTAAGAAACAGTTATATTCACATCTTAGATCTGATAAAATAGGATAAGGGACAACAATGTAGTGGGATGGTCCACGCCATAGAAAATATTCACCAAGAAGTGGTTATGCCACATCCCTACTCCATGGTGAAACTATTCATAAATAGGTATATACACTAAAAACTCCACCATTAGACACTAAGTTAAATACATTACTCTATAATTAACCTATTATGATTTTAGAAATAACACTAAAAACCTCATCCTTAACCTCTACACCATATATATAACAACCTGTAAATTTTTACACATTATTATATGATTCAAAAAATATAAATATCCATTAATACAACATAGGGATCATGAAATCCTAGTGTCTTTGGAAGACTAGGTTCATAATACATAAAATGAATCTTGAGAAATAAAGAAAATGTTAGGACCTGAAAAATTTTTGGTGAAAACTATGTACCACAGATGATATATATACAAACTGGCTGTTACCATATTTGTCCAAAAGATCAACAATACCACTAATCATTTTCTGATGATGACCATAGCTCATCACCCTCTCCACCTTCATCTCTACTTCCTACTAGCATCACATGTGTGAACATTATATTGGAAACTAAATAATGTTTTATATTTATATTTAAACTTAAAACCAATAAATTTTTGAAAACTAAATGTTATTTAATTTTTGTGATTTACCTACCCACCACCAGTTGATGCAATACCACCAAGGACAGATCTGGTCGTCTTATGATAAAAATCAATCAACGCTTTCTGCAAAGTGGATATCTGAATCCCCTATTCCTGAACTGTGTTTTTTATAGAAACAGTATCTCTCAAAGCATCTCAGGGTATAGACTAACTACAACTAGGAGTAGATGTAGATACAATCTCTAGTGGCCTGCTAAAGACCACAGATGGTACATGGCACAAACCCATCATGTGTACTCGACGAGGATGATCCTTCCAAAGGACTTTAGAAACTGGGTCATCCTAGGAAACTTGGTAGGAATACACAGGATTAGAATCCCATAGTTCTTTAATTTTTACGTTTAATTACATTATAATTCATATTATAAGAAATATATATTAAACATAGTGACAACTGATAATAAGTTATTCTAATGAAAAATGAGTTCATACCCAAACTTATTTGGAAGGCTCATTAACAAAACATCTGTCAGATTTTTTGTGAACATCCAAACACACTTCTATTTGGGATTCTTGGTTCCCTAAACTCTATGATTTCATTAAAAAAATATAAATAAAAAAATTAATATATTAAATAGATAATATTTTCTTAAAAATATTTAAAGTAATGAAAAGATTACTAGATTTGGTCGGATTCTAGAGAAAATATTTGACCCCACAGTGTCAGGGATGACTTGGTTATCCTGGCTTAATGAATTCTTCCTTGAATGATCTTGAAATAAATAAAATGTAATTTAATGGTAATGTATTCAATTTCATCTACTTTTCATATACATGTATCAATACAAAATCATATTAATATAATAATATATATTAAAATACCATCTACTTATCATCACGATGTATGTCAAAAAAAATTACATTTGTCTTTGGGTACCCCATCAGGTAGCTTTTCATATATCTTTTGGGTGGTCAACGAACTATCGTTGTCATTTCCCCAGAATCTCTATTTAAATCCTGCCATTTCATACCCATATTTTTCAATGTCCACTTTCGTGCTAGCACATCAGCAACCATAAAGTGGATAAATATCTATACATGGAAATTCATTTTGAAAATATTATAATTTAATAACATAATAACATTTAATAACACCATAATGTATTAAAATTACCTTTATTTCAGAATCCAAAACTCTAGTTTTCCAAGTTGTAGGAAAATACCTCCAATCATCATACGTAATAGGAAGGGAAACCAGATTCGTGGCCAGTTGGTCTAGAATCTGGCCAAGTAATCCTACAGAGTCATTCGTAGGTACCCCATAGAAATCAAATGGAATAATGGTCAGATTCCATACATTTGAACTTTTCATATTTATCTCCATACTTACATTGTTTCCCTATTTTATGAACAATCAATTAGTATAAAAAAAGTGCAATTAATTTATTTTTATTAAAAAAATTATCTATATCTGTCACCCTCCTGTATCCCTGTGAAGAACTAGATGTATCGCCCTGCTCCCTCACTATTGAGGATCATGTAGGGGAAGGTGATGACTGAGATACCAAAGTGACGCTCGTGGAGGGTGTGTGATATGGTGTAGGGGGATATGGTGTAAGGGGAAAGAATATGGTATCTCAGATTCCCTAGGGAGGGAGACAGATAGATCTCCATCTGTCATTGTGGTTGATGAAATAGTTTAACACATCCTTCTTAGCATTCTTATCATTCAATCAAATACAATTAAATTCAGAACATATATTTCAAATAAATATGCAGAAAAAAATTAAAAATGATAACTGATATACAGTAATAACAAGATATATATATATATAAAAGCCTATAAAAATTGAAGTTATATTGAAGTTATAGGTGGAATTGAGTTTTTGGGTATAACTATTCATTTTTTCAATATTGAAGTTATTGGTGGAATTTCGTTGTTTGTAAGAAAGACTGTCCAAAAACTTTTAGCTGCAAGGATGCTAAAAAGGCCTTCGGTTTCAAGGGAATGAATTTAATTAGATGTGTTCTTGGATCTACATTAGTATATTTTTATTTAGAAAAAGTAGTTGAGATTCTTTTAGATTGATACTAATGAGAAAATTCCAATTTTTTATACTAAATTCATGAAGTCATAACATGTATATTCATTTTATAGTGTGACAATTTTTTTAAAAATTTAGATCACCTATATGAAATGGGATGAATTTTTTTACCTTCAAGTCTCTGATAGGAAGGTGTATTCTATATATTTACGGAACAGGGGAAATATGATAAGGTTGATTATGTAGTGGTTAAAAATAATAGTTATGCCATGCAAAAGGAAAAATCCTCTGGTTATCGAACCCATGAAATAGCCAAACCCATGGCCTAATCCTCTTATTTTTGAAATCAAACAAATTATCAATATAGTATATCATAAGGCGTAAACTGCATCATAACCAAACTCATGGTTAAATCATAGCCTTACTTGAGTCTTTCCCCTAAAAAAGTAAGTCCAGAAATATATATTGCAAAACAACATTAACACATCACATTACTATACAATCACCACATTAATTTCAACACAATACTCATTGAAACATCAAACAATTCATCATCATATTATGCTAACACAATCATTCATCTGTTACTCAATACACCTTTAATTCCATTATAAGTCAAAAAATTCAGTTTATTTGCTCATTTTCCCTTATTAACATGCATTTCCAGAATTGACATTTTAATTAAATCCTCATTTATCATTATCCAGTATTATGGTTCGTATTTCAATTTTCCCATGTATCATTCCCATGTTATTTACTATTACTTTGATATATATTATTCATAATATAATATATGTTCAATGGATAATATTAGAGACACATATAATAGGGATATTCCCTTATAATCACCACTACCCTTTACTATTGATATCTTATTTCAAACCTTGTTTTGGGATATGTGTCCTCTATAGTTGTTGTCTAAGCATGTTGATTTTGTTTCTTTGATTAGAAATGTAAAATAAAACAAAATAAAAAACCCATAAAATCTTATCCAAATAGACTCAATTGATCTAATTAATACCAGATAAAATATAACTAAAACAAAACAAAGAGAATATAAGATAACTAATTCAACCTAACTCAAATCTAATCGAACCAGAAGAAAAAAAACTAAACTAAAAAATGAAAAAAAAAATAACATGAACTAAACCAAATAACACAAATATGAACATAATAGAAAATAACCAATCGGAATTTACACAGAGTTATTTACGGCACACAGCATAGTGCACGGCGCGTAGTAATATCAAATTGCAGCACAATGAAGGAAAAAAATTGAAGCGAAAAAAAACAATAAAAAATTCCTAAAATATTTAAAACAAACAATTAAATATTTTAAACCATATATCTCAAAAAAAAATAAACAAAAAAACATAGAAACAACTGAAATGTTGCGCCCCTTGACAGAAAAAGAGGTGGAAAATAATAAATAAATAAAACTAAAACATTAATAAAATTGAATAAAAAGATTACTACTTGGAGTTCAGTTCGCACACAAGGTGTGCATGCGTACTCCTACCCTGGATGAGGAGGGTTGGGTCGACGTCGGCCGTTCTGGAAGAAACTGTCTAGGGAGACCACTAGGTTACACCGCTTGAATTAGTCTAGTAGGGGTTGGGTTGCAGTTATCTCTGGAAAAGGATAGTGTTTCATAGAAGGGGAGGTCACCATTTGAGGTATTTTTAGAAATTTTTAATTGCAAATATGTTGGAAAAGTTGTACGAACCCGTGCGCACAATAGAATTCTCCACTAAGTGTCTTTTCAGATGATCCACTGTGAACCCATTTTGTGTCACTCGGCTTCCGGTATCATTCCATTAATAACTATGAATCTAAAAAAAATTATATGTCCTTAATAATTCAAATAAAATTGAATAATACAAACCAAAATAAAACTTAAGTAAATTTAAAACAACCAAGAGGACCAAGACAAAAGTGATATGAATATATTCGAGTTGAAATAAAAAAACAGAACCAAACTTTTCAATCATGAAAGTATCTAACTCAAAATCAAATTAATATCATCTATTAAAATAAAACATCAATTGAATAAACTAAACCATCCTAAACCAACTTATTCAAACGAGACCTGATCAAAAAAGACATGATGCAAAAAAATAGAGCAATACTGAACTAACCTTAAGTAAATTAAATAGAAGTGAACATGACGTAACCAATCCAATCCCAAAAAAATTAGATATATTAAAAATAAAATGAATTAAAAAAAATTAAACCAGAAAAAAAAAGTAATTTTAAAAAATAAAACCAAATGAAATAGAACAAAAATCAATCGATTCAAACCTATTTAAACTTAACAAAACTATACTGATCTAAAAAAACTAGAAACGGTCATAATGGTATAGAATGGTTCTTAACCAACTAGTTCCAAATCAAATTGACTTGCTCAAATTAACTCAAACTTTTATAGTCCAACCTAGATCGAATACAACTAAATAGAATAAACCCAAATATCACTTATCTAAATTGAGTCGAATTAACCTAACCTAACCTCACAAAATTAAATTGAACCTTTCTCAATCGAACTGAACTATATTATCCAAAACTAAATTTAACTGAACTAAATTTAAATAAATTAAACTAAATCCAAACAATCCAAATATAACTGGACATAACTGAATTGAATAAATCTTATTGAAATGGTAGGGGTGGGCAATGAGGGTCAGGACCAGTGCTGAGGGGTGGCAAGGGTAATGACAGCAGTGAGGGGCGGTGAGGCACGACTAGGGAAGAAAGGGTCATGACCAGTGGTAAGGGTGGTGAGCACCGGGAATTCTAGTGTTTGGTGGGTTCAGGGGGTCATGGGGGTCGGGGTGTGGGGATAGTGACCGACGGCGACAGGCAGAGAGGCACGATGTGGAGAGGAGAGGCACGGTGAGGTGTGGAAAAGGTTGGGACTAGCGGTGGAGAGCATCAAGAACGTTAGGGCTTCGAGGGGGTTAGGGGGGTTTCAAAAGTCGATTGGGGGTTCGAGGGATAATTGTTCAGGCTATATAGAAAAAATAGATTTAGCGGTGGTTTCTAATAAACTGTAAAGACCCAAACATTTATTAATTAAAATTCCTTTTGATATAATTAAATGTATTATTATGTAAAATTATTATATAAAAAATATGCACTTACTTGGCTTTATGTTTTTTGATTTTAAAATACTGTTAATAATTCTTACCATTGATAATATAACCATTGAACAGTGATCATGTGATTCGTATAAATATAGGGCCTTAACAAATCCAATTTACATAGACAAATGAAGTGATGGCCTCATCTAGTAGAATTTCTTCATACAAAGCCCATTTTTCGGATCTTGGAAAGGAGGTAGAATCACTAGGCTTTCCACTTTACCATGACCAAGTTGAGCTTCAACAAATTAATCTTGATGGAATCGCCTGCGGGAGAAGTGGAAGTTAATAGAGATTACCACCCGAGTGATGTTATCTGAGCCACCCCCAAGAGTATGTCACCATTGAAAACCTTACCCTTAGGTCTTATGCGGGTGTTATAAGGGTTTATGTAACAATACCCTATCATTGTGATTATCTGCATTATTTTTCTATAGAATAAATAATATGCATTCATTTTATTGTTGTTAGTTTGTAAATGGTTTTTCAAGAAAAAATAGTGTTTTTAGTTAATATTAAATTAATAAATATATTTTGATGAATTAATGGATTTTTGAATTAAATAATATTTTTAAAAAATTATTACTAAATAACTTTTCATTAAGTATAAATGATCATATAAATTTTATACAATTGTAATTTGTGTTAAGGTTTGAAAGTTATTTTGTCAAAACCCATGAATTTTCGATAAATGTTAGTTTTTACTTTAAAAGTAAAAATTCACATATTTAGAAAAGTATTTAGATAAAATTAATATTATTTTTAGATTTAGGACTTTGAGATCATTTAACGGTGAATGTTTCATAATTTTCTAAAACAGTCATATTTTTTGGTAAAATTTGAATACCGTATAAATATATAATGCCTTTTATTACATTATAATGACCTAATAGTGAGGTAATAAAATACTATAAATGTTATATTCGGAAAATATATGTTTTACCTTTAAAATAATTTGATTTTAGTTTTTTTTGGTTGATTTTATGATATCTTAGTGGACCCTCCAAAACTTATAAAATATTTTAACATTTTAAAATGATTTCCTTGAGAGTGTGACTCACCTCCACATAATCAAGACTAATATTTTAATAAGTTCTTCCATTGTCCTTATAAAATAATTTTTTCCACTCCACTTGGTAAAAAAAATGGCAAAAAACATGGGTTGTTTTGTGGTTTTGAATATTTAATTATATAGATTCCAAAACCTAAGTTTGTGAAATACAAAAGATTTACCCAATCTTTTCATATATAAACCCACCAAATATCCCACTTCACCCCCACTAAAATCCCATTGATAAAATCCATAATCTTCCATATTCTCTCTATAATCCTCTCAAGGAACCCCAAGCTCCCAATAACCCCCTCCCCAAACACTTGAAATCACACACTGAAGTAAGGGATCCTCACTTTCCTTCCTTCCTTATTTATGTCCACGTTTCCTTATATTGTTATGCCATTTTATTTTAAATTAAAAATGTTGGGGTATTATTTTTTTACCATCCCTATACTTCTTTAATTATGTTTGAATGATGGAATACCCCTTTCTCTCTTATTAATTCCTCCCATGTACACCTGTTACCATGTCGAAATTCCGTAAGGGATTTCTCCCTTTCTCACTTTTGTCCAAGTTTCTTTATGTTGTTATACCCTTGTACTTTAAGTTAAAAATTTCGGGGTAGATTTCACACATCCCACATACTTCCCTTTTTATATTTTAATGATTATATACCTTTTTCTCTCCCATTAATCCCTCCCATGTACACCTGTTACCATGCCGAAATTTCATAAGAGGTATTCCATTTCTCTTCTTTCTTCAAGTTTCTTTATTATGTTAAGCATTAAATATCTGAGTTTCATGTGTGTGGAAATATATCTATATGACCCCATTACTATACATTTCATATAAATTTTATTATAGATCTCTTTCTCTCCCATAAACCATTTTTATGAATTATTATGTCACATTGTTATGGTGTCGAAATTGCACCTCGATTTTCTAAGCCAAAATCATTATGTAGTGAATACCATACCAATTTCTCTATCAAGTGTATTCAACTTTATTCAAAAATACATATTGAATGGTACTTAAATGTATTTATTCCACATTCCTTAATCGTGTAATAACTTATTCTATTGAATGATTCCATGTTATATGATCCCGGTGGCACACTTATGCATGAAATGAAATGTTTATAAAGGGTGTGCCCTGATAGTGCTCCAATGCATTGGGTAATGTTTAGTATCATGATACACCATGTGAAATGAGGGTTTAATCATGATAATTAAAGTTAAATGAGGGTTTACTCATGCTAATTCAAGGGTAATAAGGGTTTACTCTTTCTCCATGTGCAATGAGCCTTGTCTCATGATAATATTATGTTAAATGTCGTCGTCACATCTCCATGTTATGATAATCATGATATATCATGCCTTTATGTTTATGTTTCTATTATTCTACATTGATATGCATATTTCCTAAAATGTATTCTATTAATCATTTTAATCCTTTTTTACTCCCTTATTAGGATTTATAGCATACCCTTTTTTAGGTATGTCCTCAGGTTATCCCATTGAATGTAAAGTATGAAAGAATGTTCTTGTCATGTAAAAGAAGTTTTCAATAATGTTGTTGTATTTTATTTTTTAATTTGTTATGTAATTCACCTAATTTTCCAATACACTAGTCCTCTCAATCCTCAGAGTTTTCTTAAGTGAAATTTTATGTAATAAATCATGTTTAAATATGTCATAAAGAGTCGGGTTGTTATAGTTGGTATCAGAGGATAGGTTTAGTTATTTATGGGTTTAGGATTAGAAAATCGTTATAAAATCCTTAAGTATAATACTATGTATAAAAAAACATCCCTAAATTTTTCTAAGTATAGATTAAGTGGTTTATCAAGAAAATACATCCCGGTCTAAACACGAATAAGTATAGGTGGCTCTAGCGAAAATGTATCTAGGGTTAAAACCCAAAAACACCACTTTCAGCTAGACTCGAACAGGAACTGGGGCCCGATAACGGGTCTTTCTATACTCTTGGTTCAACACTTCCAGAGGATTTTTTTTGGTAAATTCATAATCTTAGTATGAACCAATATTATGGGAATAAATAAATTCCCCTAAGTATATATGTTGGGAAGTAGATCATGGAAAACATAGATTGATTCTTATAAATTATTATGTTAAGGAAATAAATGTAATTTATAAGTTATCTATTTTTTCATTGGATTCCCTTTTATGTGTTACCCCTAACATTCCTTTTATTCTATCCAATGGATGATAATAGAATCACTCAGACTAACAACTGATTTTAAGATCAATGTCATGACTGTTCTAATGAGATGCCCAATCTGATTAGAGTGGGAATCACAAACTTTGTCATGATATTTTCTATGTTAACTCGAGTTCTGAATGGAAACATCAGTCAATAGGAATGTCCAACCCCCCCCCCCCCAAAGAAAGAACTAGCCTTAATCGAGAGCTTCATGAGACAAAGTCCTACTAATTTTAATGGATCATTTTATCCCTAAATCACCGAACAATGGATCAACTCCATTGAGAAAATATTCTCCATCCTTCAATGTTATAAAAAAGAGAGGGTTCTTCTGGATACTTATTGTTTAGAGGGTGAATCTGATCAATGGTGGACTATGATAAAAAATATAAAGCCTGGGGAAGATATCGATTCATTGGAATTGAAGGATTTTCATAAAATGTTTTTGGATAAATATTTTTCATGAACCCTCTGAATTATGATGGCAAGGGACTTCCTTTCCCTCAAGAAAAAAGACGATGAATCCATCGGAGTGTACGTGGAAAAATTCACAAGGCTTGCACGATATGCCTCTGGCTTTATAGTTACCTCCAAATTCAAGGATGACCGCTTCTTTGGTGGGTTAAAACCTATCTTATGGAATTCCATAGAAATTCGTGACTTCGACAACTATGAGGAAATTTTCGGATGTTCCCTAAAAGTCGAAATGGAGATTAGTGAATCTTAGGGGTATCATGGGGATAAAAAGTGAAAACTGAACTTTAATTTTGGCGGTCCGATGGATAAATAAAATGGTTCTATGAAATCCAGCACCCCACTTGCGAAAGGTGCGGAAAGAAGCACCCTAGAAATTTCCTGAAGGGGAAGATATAATTCTTTAGGTGTGGAAGAGAAGGTGACCAAGGCAGCAAGGGTGATCTTTTTCCATCACTACTGTCAAAGAAAACCCTGACAATGAAGTGTTGATAGGTATGCTAGTTATTCATTCAAGAATAGTGAATGTAATTTTTTATTTTGGTTATATGCTTTCTTTTAGATCCTGAAAGTTGAGTAGATCAATCCCAACACAACCACAAATCATAGAAGTAGAGATGTTGGTGAGAATGAAAAATGGGGAAATCATAGCATCCCATTAATATAACCCATCCCCTGTCATAATTTGTGGATTGAGATTCCTAGAGAACCACATCATGCTCCCTGTGGTGCAATTTTATGCAATTCTTGGAAAGGATTTTCTTCCCCTATATAGATCTAACATAAACTATCATTAGAGGTAAATCACTCTCCATATAGAAAATCACCCCCTGATTCTGTACAAGTGCAAGGAGGATGATGAATCTTCATTAGCACCATCATCTCATGTGTGGATATTACTACCCTATGAGCATGCATATCTTGCTCAGATGATTGAGTACAAGGAATCAACCATCCTTGAAGACATTCCTATTGTGAGGGAATCTAATGAAGTGTTTCCTAAGGAATTGCCTAGTATTCCTCCTAGAAGAGATGTAGAATTCTCGATTGATATTATAATTGGGGCATTGCCAATATCCTAGAATCCATATAGAATGGTTGATGTGGAGCATGAGGATCTAAATAAACAATGATATTAGAAACTGGATAAAGGGTTTATACGTCCAAGTGCTGCACCATGGTGTGCACCAGTCCTCTTCTTCAAGAAGAAGGATGGGTCAAGGCACCTTTGCATTGATTATCGTGATCTCAAATAAATTATGATAAAGAAAAAGTATCATCATCCATGAATTGATGACTTGTTTGATCAGTTATGTGGAGAAAAATAATTCTCTAAGCTGGATCTACGGTTGGAATATTACCAAGTATGGGTGAAGAAGGAGGATATCTAGGTGATTGCTTTTTGTACAAGGTATGGGCACTAGGAAATCATAGTAATGCCTTTTTGACTCACTAATGCTCCAAAATTATTAATGGACTTGATCAATTGAGTCTTTATAGATTATCTTGAAAAATTTGTGTAGTCTTTATAGTTGATATTCTAATACACTCCAAAACCAAGGATGATCATGAGGAGCATCTAAGAAATGTACTAGATACCTCTTGAAAGGAGAAGCTCTATGAAAAGTAGAACAAGTGTGAGTTCTGGTTGAAGTTAGTCTCATTATTATGTCATATCCTCACAATAAATAGGATATTTGTGGATCCCTCCAAGAAAAATGCAATTGAGGTATGGACGAGGCCAACATCAATGACAGATATCCATAGCTTCCTTGGGTTAGTTTTATATTATCACCGATTTGTGAGAAATTTCTTATGATTTTAAAACTGTCTTACCAATTTAACTCAGAAGGGAGTAAAGTTTTCTCAGAGTGATGAATGTGAAGAGAGCTTCAAGGAGTGGAAAAGGATGCCTATCACTATGCCCATGCTCACACTACCCACAAGTGGATAACATTTTGTGGTATTCAGTGATGATTCAAAGAATGTAATGGGTTGTGTGTTGATGCAAAATGACAAATTCATTTCCTATGCTTCAACGAAATTGAAGGTTAATGAGAAAAACTAGCCAAAACATGATCTGGAGTTGTATGCATTAATCTTTATGTTAAAAATTTGGCAAAATTACCTCATTCAGGAGAAGTGTGATATATATACAGATCACAAAAGCCTCAAGTATATATTCACATAGAAAGAGTTGAACTTGCACCAATGAAGATGGTAAGAGCTGATCAAAGACTATGACTACTATATCCATTACCACCCTCAAAAGGAGAACAAGGTAGAGGATGATCTAAGTAGAAAGGACTCAAAAATTATATCATTGATGATAATTGAAAAGGATCCAATCTTCTTATATTTTCTGAAGATGGAAACGGAAATCCTAAATAAGGGAACATCATCAATCCTTTCACAAATGATTTCTCAACCATATCTTTTGGAAAGGCTAAAGGATGCTCAGAAAGATGATGTGGGAATTCAGAAGAAAGTGGAAACTATTGGAAAATGGAAATCTTCAGATTTCAATGTTAATGAAGAAGGAATTGTGATATTTGGGACAAAACTTTGTGTTCCATCAAGTCTAGAGTCAAAGAAAGAAATTTTATATGATGCACATAGTTCGAATATCTCCATTCACCCAGGAAAGAAAAATATGTATTGAGATCTCTAATATAATTATTGGTGGTATAACATGAAGAATGATATTGATGAGTATAAATCAAAGTTCTTGGTGTGTTAGAAAGTGAGGGCTGAGAAAAATAAGTATAGAGGGATGATTCCACCATTACCCACACCAACATGGAAATGGGAAAACATCACCATCGACTTTGTCACAGGACTTCTGAAGATATCCAATGGAAACAATGCTAGTTAGGATGTTTTGGATTTTCTTACAAAGATTTCAAACTTCATTGCAATATGAGAGGATTTCTTGTTAGATCAACTGGAATAGATATCCATCAGAGAATTGATAAGGCTATATAGAGTTCCACAATCCATTTTATGCGACTGAGAACCAAGATTATCCTCTATGTTCTAGAAGAGTATCCAACATGCTCTGAAAAATAATCTAAACTTTAGTATGTCTTATCATTCTCAAAATGATGGCCAATATGAGTGGACTATCCAAACACTTGAGGACATGTTGAGAGCATGCCAAATAGACTTCAAAGGAGGATGGGATCAAAATATTCCTCTGGTTGAGTTATCTTACAATAACAGTTTCCACTCAATCATCCAAATGGCTTCATATAAATTCCTTTATAGGAAGAGGTGTATAACACTAACATTTTGGGATGAAGTTGGGGATAAAAAACTCATAGGTCCAGAAATGGTTGAAGAAATGGTGTAGAAAGGTAGGACCATCAAGCAGTACCATAAAGCTTCTCAGTGTTGATAAAAGAGATATGCCGAAAAGTGTCGATGATACCTAGAGTTTGATGATGGAGACATGGTATTTCTCCACATATCACCATGAAAGATAGTTATGAGATTTGGGAAGAAGGTAAATCTTAGTCCAAGGTACATCGGTCCTTTTGAGATCCTTGATCGGATTGGAGTAGTGTCCTATCGACTAAAACTCTTACCAAAACTATATCAAATACATGATGTATTCCAGGTATCACTCTTAGGGAAGTACATATCTTACCCAACACATGTACTCAATCCAGAGGTGGTACCATTATAGAATAACCTCTCTTATGAAGAGAAGAGAGTGAAAATCATAGATCATAGAGAAGAAGTTCTACAAAATAAGACAATGCCCCTAATCAAAGTGTTGTGGAGAAACCACAAGTTTGAAGAGGCAATGTGGTAATTAGAGGTAGTTATGAAGAAGATTTACCCTCATCTATTTTAGTTTGGGAAAATGAAATTTTGATGTCAAAATTTCTTAATGGGGGAATATTGTAATGACCCAAATTTTTATTAATGATAATTCTTCCTTATCTAATTAAATGTCTTATTATGTAAAATTGTTATATAAAACATATGAACTTCCTTGGATTTATGTTTTTGGATTTTAAAATACTATTAATAATTTTTATTATTGCTAAAATAGTCATTGAATTGTGATTTGATGATTAGTATAAATATAGGGCCTTAAAAATCCAATTTACTCAGCCAAGGAAGTGGTTGTCTCATCAAGTAGAATTTATCCATACGAAGCCCATTTGTCGGAGCTCATAATGGAGGTAGTTTCACTATAATTTTCTCTTGACCATGCCTAATCTGAGCTTCAACATGTTATGATTGAACAAAACCACCTAGAGAAGTGTATGTTAATAGAGATTACCACCTGAGTGATGTTATCCGAGCCACCCCAATAGTCTATCACCATCACACACCTTACCCTTAGGTCTTATACGGGTGTTATAAACGTTAATGTAAAAATTACCTATCATAATGATTATGTGCATTGTTTTTGTATATAATAAATAATATACATTCATTTTATTATTGTTACTTTGTAAATGGTTTTTAAAGCACAAATAGTATTTTTAGTTAATATTCAATTAAGAAATCTATTTTTCTGAATTAATGTATTTTTATTTAAATAATATTTTAATAAAATAATATTACTAATTTACTTCTTATTAATTATAAATTATCATATAATTTTTATACAATTGTACTTTTTATTAAGGTTTGAAGTTGTTTTTGTCAAAACCCATTAATTTTCGATAAATGTCAGTTTTTATTTTAAAAGTAAAAATTCAAATATTTATAAAAAAATTTAGATAAAATGAATATTATTTTTTTGATTTAGTGCGTCGATATTATCTAAAGGTGAATATTTCATAATTTTTTGAGATAGTCAAATTTTTGTGTAAAAATTAAATTTTTTTTAAATATATAATGTGTTTTATGACATCATAATGACCCAATAGTGATGTAATAAAATACTATAAAATTTATATTCGGCCAATATATGTTTTAATTTTAATATAATGTTATTTTTTATTTGTTTGATTAATTTTATGATTCCTTAGTGGACCCTCTAAGACTTATAAAATATTTTAACTTTTTAAAATGATTTCTATGAGAGTGTGACTAACCTCCACATAATAAAACCTAATATTTTATTACGTTTAGCCATTGGCATTATAAAATAATCTTTTCCACTTTCCTTGGAAAAAACAATGAGAAAAATCCATGTGTTGGTTTTGGTTTTGAATATTTAATTATATAGATTCCAAAACCTATGTTTGTGAAATATTAAAGATTTACCCTCTATTTTCCTATATATACCCACCCAAGATCTCACTTATCTTCACTAAAATTCATTGGATCATTTCTCTACTCTGACTTCATCTCTCTATAATCCTCCCAAGGTGCCCAAATCTCTCAAGAAGACTCTCTCCAAGCACTTGAAGTCACAGACTCAAGTAAGGGATCCTCACTTTCTTTCCTTCCTTATTTAAGTCCAAGTTTCCTTATATTGTAATGCCCTTTTATTTTAAATTAAAAATATTGTGGTATGATTTATAACCTGACCTATACATCCCTCCTTACGTTTTAATGATGATATAACCTTTTCTCTCTCATTAATTCCTCTCATGTACACCTGTTACCATGCCGATATTCCATAAGGGGTTTCTTCCTTTCTCACTTTTTCCCAAGTTTCTTTATGTTGTTATATCCTTGTATATTAAATTAAAAATGTTGGGGTATGATTTATAACCTCCCACATAATTCCCTCCTTATCTTTGAATGATTATAGACCTGTTTTTCTTTCATTAATCCCTCCCATGTACACTTGTTACCCTACCGAAATTTCCTAAGAGTTATTCCCTTTCCCCTCTTTTTTCAAGTTTCTTTATTATGTTACGCCTTCTATTTGCAACATTAATGTGTGGGGAAATATATATATATATATGAACCCATTACTATAAATTTCATCTAAATGTGATTAGATATCCCTTTCTCTCTCATTAATCATTTTTATGAATTATTATGTCACACTGTTAGGCTGCCGAAATTGCACCGCGATTTCCCAAGCCAAAATTATTGTATTGTGAATACCATACCAATTTATCTATCAATGGTATTAACTTTTATACACATATACATATTTAATGGAACTTACATGTATGTATTCCATATTACTTAATCATGGAATAACTTATTATGTTGAATGATTCCATATTATATGATCAATGGGGCACACTTATGCGTGAAATGAAATGTTTATAAATGGTGTACCTTGATAACCCTCAAATGAATTGTGTAATGTTTAGTATCATGATACACCATGTTCAATGAGGTTTTACTCATGAAAATTCAAGTGAAATTAGGGTTTACTCATGATAAATCAAGTTCCATGAGGATTTACTCATGCTCGATGTGCAATGAGCCTTGGAACATGCTAATATCATGTTAAATGTTGTCACCACATCTCCACGTTATGATAATCATGTAATATCATACATTTATGTTCATGTTTATCTTATTATCCATTGATATGCTTATTTCCTAACATGTATTTTATTCTTGATGTTATCAATTTTTTACTCCCTTATAAGGCTTTATAAATCACGATTTTCTTATGTATGTCCTCAGGTTATCCCATGCAAGGATAAGTATGAAGGAATGTTGTGGTCTTTGAAAGAAGTTTTCAATAATTATGTTGTATTATATGTTTTCAGTTGTTATGTAATGGTTCTGATTTCTCCAAACACTAGACCTCTCGATCCTCTGAGTTTTCTTAAGTGCAATTTTATATAATAAATCATGTTTTAATATGTAATAAAGATAAGGGTTGTTATATAAACCGCCACTAAATTCAACAAAAAATATTAGCGGTGGTTTCTTAAACTGCCGCTAAAGCCTAATAATGTTTTAGTGGGTGGTTTGGTTATAAAATAGCTCTATGACACATATAGGTATGTTTTTATCTCATTATCGTGGGTTTTTTCCAATGAGTTTAGTATAACAAGAATTAGTACATTGAATTACCATTATGAATATATTTTCTCTATTTTTTATGATTTCTAAAAATTATTAAAATGGATAAAATGTTTGATTCTTGAAATGTAAATTAAAATGACTATTTTTTATGGTGAATTGGAATTTTATAAGCCTTTAGTAATAATAGTATACTAAAAATTTGGTTTCACCAATGCTACATGAGAACCAAAAACTTATACAAATCAATGTGAGATCCTTTTAAGAAATTGATAAATGAATCCAAAATGATTAACCAAGGAAACTAGATCATTTATTGTAGTTCTGAAAACAAAATACACTAGTTTTTATGGGGGATTCTTTACCTAAAAAAGTGGAATTATGTCTCAATAATATGAATATAACATTCAATTTTATTAATATAATTGTGGAGATAATGGTTAAATTATCAACCTACATGTTGGAGGATCATCCATGCCAATGGTGGGATTTATCTTTCCAAGATAAATCAAACCAAGGACTTATATGGGAGGAATTTGAGAAATTATTCAACAAAAAGTTTTATCCCCACAAATTAAAGATATAAAAAATATCATACTTCTTCAGCATAAAGTAAGAACACATATTTATAAAATAGTATGAAGTTAGGTTTATGAACTTAGTTCTCTTTTCTATGGAAGTAGTTTCTAATGTATCTTTGAAGGCACACATATTTGAGTTACGATTATTGCTATATAGTTGATCGAAGATATTTGTCATCTATATTATTTATTGTAGGAAGATGGTTAATAGGGAAATAATGGTGTAAAGGGATATTATTGGGAATTATATGGGAGTTAGTATTTTGTTTCCTTAGGCATCGGTGGGGACTCTAATGTTGGAAACAAGAAAAATATGGACATCTATTCTTAAGAATATGGCACACATCAGACTCAGAAAAATGAATTAGTTAATTTTCCTCTAAGAGAAAACATTATCCTAGGTTGTTTCTAGTTTTTTTACATATTAAAAAGAAGAAATAATTTACAACACCAATAAAAAATTTCCACCAATGTAGCAATAAAGGTCATATTAATAAGTGTTGTCATAAACAACTAAAATAAAGAAGTAGAATAGTTTCAACTCAACCAAAATATTTTTATCTTGATAAGAAATTGTCCCATCGGAATAGTTATTATACAAAATATTTTTTGAATCAATACAAATCTGTTAACACTTCATTTTCCTAGTTTACACCTCATAAAGGAAGCAAGATATATCATATGATAGTTGATCGAAAATTTTATGAAGTAGAAAAGGATATCAAAAGCAAGAAATATGGACCATCTAGGGTGCACGATATTATTCTTCTGAAACCAACTCTTATTCACATCTTGTTTGACATGAGTACATCACATTCCTTCCTTGATTCTTCTGTGGTTAAAAAATTGGTACTACACATGGAAAGTTTGACTTATATCGTGACTATCAAGACACCCCTTGGATGGTGGGAGTATATGGGATTCAATTCAAAGAATGTTCCATTATTATTAATGAATTATAGTTTCTCTGTGAGTTTACAGTCCTAGAGATGGTTGTTTTTTATTCAATCCTTAAAATTAAATTGATGGTTGGATTTAAAGCCCATATTGACTAATATTTTTAGAAAGAGACACTCACATCCTTAATGGATATCATCATGTGTTCAAGGAAGATTTGGATATAAATATTGGTAAAGAAGGACGTTTATTGATAGTGGAAATAATCGTCTCCATCTAGTTAACAGTAAAGACCTTGGATAATCTTGATAAAACAATAAATGATACTCTTCCTTCCATTGTTGATTGATACCTAAATGTCTTCCTAAACGATTTCTATAGGTTACCACCCAAATGTGAAATTGAATTTTTTATTTATCTACTCCTAGGAAAAAGACCAATTTTATTACAATATTACATAATGACTCTACCATAGTTTTGATAGCTAAAGTTTCAAATAGAATATTTTGAAATTAAAGGTTTCATTAGATATAGTACATCACTTTTGGAAACACTAACTCTATTTTCAAATAAATTATATGGTTATCTCTCCTAATTTGATGATAATTATAAACTGAATCATGTTACAATAAAAAATAAATATCTTATTCCTAAAATATATAAATTTTTTAATGAATTAAAGAGATCAAAATTTATCTAAGATTTATCTATACTCTGTATATCATCATCTTAGAGTCATAAGAGAGCATATTCTAAAGATATAATTTTAGAGAAGATATGGATATTATAAATATGTTTTCATTTTAATTGGTTTGCTAATGTTCATGTTGTCTTCATGACCTTAATGGACAGTGTATTCCATAGGTAGCTAGAATCCTTTGTTGTTGTATTTTTAGATGATATTTTGGTTTACTCTCAATGTAATAATGACCACAAGAAACACTTTTAAATTGTACTAATCACATTTCTTGATTACTGACTATATGCTAATTTTTCTATGTGTGACTCTTATATCCACAAATTCTATTTCCTCAGATATTTCATTTTTGATGAAGAAATATGTTATGACCCTAGAAAGATCAAGGCAGTTATCTCTTGGAGCCATCCAATGAATGTTTTTAAGATACACATGTTTTAGGATTAGAATTCTACTATAATCACTTTTTTTGAGATTTCTTATTGCTAACTTATCCCATGGAGACTCAAAAAAGAATGGGTGTTCCATTCACAGTGACTAATGAATATCAGAAATGATTTCTAGATATTCAATCTCATTTCAAATTGGCATCCATACTAATTTTTATAGAATCGTGTCGGGGTTATGTGCATATGAGAATAGTTTGGGTTTTGTTATAATTCAAGGAGATCATGTTGAATCATTTGGTTCTTGACAGTAGTGAATACATGAGAAGCACTATCCAATGCATAACCTAGAATTTTCTACATTTTTCCATGATTTAAAGACCTATCGTAATTTCCTCTTCGGAGAAAAGTATAATGTTTTTCGCAAACCATAAGAGTTTGAAATACATCATATCTCAGTGATAAATTAACTTGTGGTTAAAAATATTTATAGGTCATATCTATATTTTTGAATTTGACTAGGTTTATTCACCTGATAAAGAGAATTTTATAGAACATTATTTGACCCATAAGTTATAACCAGAAGTTATCGGGGAGATAATGAACAGTGGAAACTAATGAGTATCATTTCGAACATAAATCTAGACTATTCCAAATAGAATGATCATAAAATTTTCTTTCTAGTTAATCATGCTCTGGAATTGAGATAATTTTTCAAAGAGGCTCAAGTGTCCCATCCTGAGCATATCACCACTAGGTCAAACCTAAATTTTTGGGAGAATTATGATGGCTGGATAGAGGGTGTGAATTCATTGTTAAACTTTTAAATGTAAATTTTATTCCCTTTGTCTTTTCAAGAATAGATTCTTTCATCATATCACCACTCAAATGGGTTATTGATATGGGTATTAAAAAAATATACAAGGAAATGAAATATCATTTATTGTGTTTAAGTATGAAATTCAAGATTGTAGATTTTATTATGAAATTTATAACATTACATCGGGAAAACGATAAACATCATAGACTGAGTGGTATAATACAATCCATGCCTATACTGATATAGAAGTTAGAATAGATTTCCATGGAATTTTTCTACGGTATATCTAGAACGTTATGAAAACATTATATATTTTGGGTGATTTTGGATTAACTCACAGTGTCAATAGACTTTCATCCGATCATAGAGTTCAATATGGTAGAGGATTTAGCAAAGTTATATATCCAAAAGGTGGTCAAGTTTAATGGATTTATATTATTTATTATATCTAATAGATATCCTTGATTCACTTATCTTTTCTAGTGGTCCTTAAAGCAGGCTCTCAGAAATCAACTAACCATGACCACCATATATCATCCATAGAATGATGGATGTCAGAATGCACAATTATAACATTCAAAAATATGATTAGATATTATGTTAGAAAGTTTAGTGACTTTTGAGAAGCCCATATGCCTTTGGTGGAGTTCTTATATAATAACAACTATGAGGTGATTATATATATATCCCCTTTCATGGATTTTTATGTCTTTTTTTATCATTATACACTATTCTAGGTGGAAACAGGAGAGACATCATTGATGGGAATGAGTATTGTTCGTGAGACTATACAGAATATCCATATCATCTGGAAGAAGATGTATATGGCTAGAAGTCAACAAAAAAATTATGCAAACATTCATCTCCAACATTTATCTTTTGATTTGACTGACCACATATTCTTGAATGTGTCACAAAATATTGGATATCAATTATTAGGAAATTAATGGATGTTATCTCCATGGTATGCTGAACTATTTGATGTTTTTGCACAAACTAGAACTATTTTATATCATCTAGCTTTACTACTGAGATTCATTGTTTTCTCATAACATCTCTTATTATTCTCAACTGATGAATTATCACTCAAATCCCAGTCATGTGATTATTTAGGACCATGTTACTCTGGAACCTGATGGGACTTTTATCCATGAACTAGACAAGATTATGGATAGATCATAAAAGACCTTGTGTGGGAGATCTATTTTCTTAGTATTATTTTTATGGAAGCATGTTCATTTTCAAGATGAAAGATAAGAACGAGATAAGTTCATGAAAGTGTAATGGCCTAAACTGTATAACAATAACACTGATCTCGAGCTTTCTAGTGATGGAAATCGCTATGGTGGAGAGAATGTATCTCCCCTAGTTTAAGGTAATATATTGACTTATAATTATTATTTCATGTTTAAATTGGATGGGATATTTTTTTTTTTGAAGTGTTCATAAGTTTAAAGAGAAGAACATTATAATTTGGTAAAAGGAAATATTCATGTCGTGACCGGTTTTTTCATGATATGACTCTTTTCTGGGTGGATGTTGTGAGTCCATTAAAAGGGTGAATGGGTTTTGTTAGTTAGATGGATAAGATGATTCATGATGTTAGACACATTCCTGAAGTAAATGGAATATTGGGTTTTTAACCCAAGATAATTGGTTTTTCATCATATATGGAATCTCGATGATCCATGATGTGAATCCTTAATTCATTCCATGAATCAATTCAGGTACAAACTATTTTACTCTAGAAAATTATTATAATTTCTCATGTAGTTCATTTTCTATTCCTATCTACTTTTAGTGTTTCCTTAGGTTATTTTCAGTGATATTTGACGTCTGAAATCTGATTCCAATGAATCTTTGAGTGTTCAGATGTTAGTATAAAAGGTTAGGATCTTGTTCTTCCTTATCATATTGGATCTCCTCATTTTTCTTGAATAAGACCATAGATCGGGGTTGTAATACCCCGATATATGGGATTTTATGTGTTTTTAATGAGATTTTTTTATAAACTAATATATGAATAGAAAGAAAAAAGTCACACATATGAACTTTTATTAGATAATTTGTTAAAAATAAACCTCAGTTAGGTGGATCTTATTCCACTATACTATTCTGGAACTTGATGAGTTTTTTTTTAAACTATTCTAGTAGTTTTTTTCTAAAATATCATGAGAAATTTATATGGATAACCCTATTTGGGATGTGATTTTAAAATGTTAGCTTCAAAAATATGGAATCAAATTTTATTTCTAAAGAATATTGATAGGGTTAATTTTTTCAATTAATGTTTTAATTTGAAACATAGTATAATTTTGTTGGTATGAAATCATTTTCCTATAGGATAGATCATGGTAAAAATTATAACCATTAATTAATTGAAAACTAGTGATAGATCATGGTCATAAATATTATCCTCAAATTGGCTCAACAAGTAATGGATTAGTGAATGGATGATTCACCACTACTAACTATAGGGATGTCTAGGTCATGCATGTGTGCATGTGTGGGTGTGATAATGGGATGGTTATGCCAAGTGTTGAAGAAGGATAGCATTCTTTATTTACCATTTCTTATATGGAAATTGTTTTACAGCTTTTGAGAATTATTTATCAACTTCTCATATACATTGTATGAAATGCGATGGCTTGCTCTTATCATAGTAGAATGTGTTAGGTAGTCCTTAGGGATTACCTATTGAGTATTATACTGACCCCCTACTTAGAAACATTAGTGTATTTATATATGTCGTTTTTTAGATACAGGTAATGGACTAGTTTTTTAATCTGCTAGTGGATTTCCATAATATCCTTCTCATCATTATTAAAGTAGGATTTGGGAAGTTTCCACATCTTGGGTTGGAATGGTTCCACATGGGTTCTTGATTCTTTATGTTTTGGAGTTTTATCCTTGTAATCTTATTTATTTTCCATTTTTACTCTTATATATTTCATTTATTGGAATTTCACTGAGTTCAATGGTTTATTTATCATTCATCATGTAGTTGGTTTTTTTGTTGTACTTTTGTGTCATATTTTTTTAATTCTTTTGGTAAAATAATCCTACAACATTTTCTATTCCATTGGAATTTATTTTCTAACTTTAGGGTCTAGGGGATGTCACAAAAAGTTAATAGAACCTCTTTTTCAACCCAAACCAAAGAGTTTGGGAGGGATATTATAGATGTCATATACTATCCTGAATAAAAGAATTGAATTCTGTAACATTAGTACTTAAATTTAAATCTCTATGTGTATTCTTAAAACATTTTAGGTAATCGATAAAAACCCTTCTCTAATATTTAGTGTTTTCACAAAAGAAGCATTGTCCCTCCTTCCTTTCCTTCAGCTTAACTAGTTGTGTAGACTCTCTATTACCACTTTTCCTCTCTCTCTGGAAAATTTTTTTATATTAATCCTTTTATACCATTATCACATCACTCAATCATGGACCAACCATGTCTTTCTCATCTATACTCAATATTTTAATGAGATTAAGTTAAATTTTACTAAAATAATTCATAATATAATTTACAATAAGCTATTGGAACCATTATAAAAAAGATTATATAATAAATTTTATGGAAAGATTGACTCTTTGAGGAGAACCTAGTCTCTCCAATTCATTGATTTACCTAATAATATTCAGTACATGAGTTGGGTCAATGGTTTCTTTCCCTAATTTTTACTGAAAAATATCCTTAAAAATGTCATACATTTCTTACTTATATTTTTATTGATAGAGCCATATATTTTCATTTATTATTTTATATGAATTAATGGTATCATATTTCCTGTCTAGACTCCCTTCTATGGTTATAATAAGGACTTTAGAAATTTCTAATGAATCCTCATTATTCTTATCATAGACATCTAACTCAATTTTTTAATGGATTCACCATTCGGCACTTCTGGAAAAGCAGGTTTTTCCAATGCTTCTTTAACAACAGTTTAAGAAAAATGTTGGTAAAGAAGGCCTTTCCCAACGGTTCACTAGAAATGTTGGGAAAGGGTACCCCTTTGCCAATGGTTTTTAAAAACCATTGGAAAAGGGGTGTTCAATGCACCCTTTCCCAATGGTTATAGTAAACCATTGGGAAAGGGAACAGTTTACTAGAACCATTGGGAATGTGTGCCTTGGACACCCCTTTGCCAACGATTTTTAAAACCCATTGGTAAATGTTAACCCCAAATACCCAGTCAGCCGCTGCTCTCCCCCATTCGCGATAGAACCCTAATCTCTGCAATGCTCGGCTGCTCTCACGACTTCCCCCATCCGAACCTGTGAAACTCCATCCAAATAATCTCAAATCAGGTATTCTCTTCTTCATACACATAAACAATTTAAGTTCTACCTCGTTTTTATTGTAATTAGTCTCATATTTTAGTTTTATGTTTTTATTTTGATGTGTATATCATTTTTTTTGTATTTGGATTTAATCTAGACTTTATCCATTCCAATCCATTTAATTAATTAAATCTTTAACCCTCCATCGAAGAAGAATCATCTCAAATTCATTGCGGTTGGATTCTAGATTTTCGAAGTATGTGTTTTTAAGAGTTTTCTTCATCTTGTAATTAATTGTTACTTGGAAATTTATTTATATGTGTTTACTAATTATTAGAAAAGTTTTT
This sequence comes from Viscum album, assembly GCA_963277665.1. Classification (NCBI taxonomy): domain Eukaryota; kingdom Viridiplantae; phylum Streptophyta; class Magnoliopsida; order Santalales; family Viscaceae; genus Viscum; species Viscum album. Next base: position 500,349,930 of record OY728133.1, read on the forward strand.
ATAAATGTTTTCTTTAAAATTTATTGAGGAAATTGTGTTATTAAAATGAGATTTTTTTTAATAAGGCTTTCATAATGTAATTTGTTATAGTACACTATATGACTATGTTTGGTATTTAGTAACACATGAGATACCTAGTGTGTCAGAATTTTTTGTGAAAGAGGTTCCATGGTTGGTTCAAGATTATATTTACATTTTGAGCCTATTAATGAGTTGTTTTAAATATATTTTGAGATATTTACCTTATGTTTATTGGTGAAAAATGGGAGCTGTAGAGGTTGTTCATGATTAAGACATATAATTACTGCTAAACATGTGAATAAACCATTCATAGTAGTGAATTATTGAAATGTTTGTTGTTTTTAGTCCTTTTTTATTTTGAGATTCTTTTGATGCCGATGTTTCTTATTGATACTTATGATGGTAATTTATTTTAGTTTCTAAATCGGTTAAGACTCCCCCACCATGAACAGTGTATGAAACCTCTACCCTTATTTAATCATTCTGTTTACACAGCCTATGCAACCTCTACCCTCATTTAATCAGTGAACTAAAGTCATTAATTCAAGCTTTCATTTTCACAAGAATGTAAGAAATTGAATGATGTAAACCCATCCTCACATGATTTCTTACCTTAGATAGTGTCCATCATATAGAATATGAGCTTTTGAATTCATCAGTTAACCAGGATCATATATTCCATTTCCCCCAAGATGATTGTACTAATATAACTTTAGGGTCAATTAAATAGGGTTCTCATTGTACGTTGAATATTATGTGTCCTTCTTGGCCAATACTACCTTTTATGAGGGTGGAATGATTTTCACTACCCATGTTGGTATGTGTAGACATCCATGAAAATGTTAGATAAGTCACAATTTTAATTCAGTAATGTTGTTATCATTGACGTACATTATTATTAATTTCAAATTTAAAAATAAATGTTTTTGTCTATACTTAATGAAATTAAATATTTTTACAAGCCATGAATAACCTATTAGTGTAGAAGCCTAAAATTTATTCACCCATAGGGTGCGCTTGACTTGGGGAAGTAATTGGGTAATGAAAGGTATGGCCATAGAGGTGCCAATAATGAGTTATTGAACATGAGTGAATGATTTGGGATGCCTATAATACATAATGGGACTGGAGGCATGTTCCTTTTATAGACCTAATGAAAATGAAAATGAATAAATTTTAATTTAATTTATGAGTACTTGTTCTTTACATTATTTTAATAGTTCACTACATCGACTAGAAACTTCTTCCTTTATCATTTACTTAAATGTATTTTCTATTAAAGTTCAATCCTATTGAATTGTTTATGACAAAATGACTTATATAAATTCTTTTTACAGAATGGAAAAAAGTTGGATATATGAAACCGATCGGATCTCAAGCGAATTTTAAAACAATTTGGAGACCTTTATAGATTTTGAATTTCAAAATGCTTCAGATAGTGGTCGCATACACTGACCATGTTCAAATTGTGTTGGTAGACCTTGGTTGAGTTGTGAAGAAGTTAGCTACCACATAACGAAAAATAGTTTTCAAGCAAACTACTTTGTGTGGTATCACAATGGAGAGAAAATGAAATCTCAAATTGGTGATGATCGAAATGAAAGGATTGGAATAGAGAATTTGATAGATGATCGGTTTCTGTTTATTCGTCATCATGAAAAAGAAAGGATTTCAACTCAAGAAGACTTTGATATGAGGAGAGCTGATGCATCTAGTGAAAATGATGATATTGATAGGGTGAAATAATTGAATGATGTTTCCACGACTCTAGTATATCGACAATGCGATAAAATGAACAAGCTGGAATTTTTAATCTGATTGTTTCATGGGAAAACTATGTATGTGATTTCTAATACAGCAGTCAATTATGTTCTTACTCTCTTGAAGGATTTACTTCCAGATGATGCAGATATTCCCTCAAACCACTATATGGAATGGAAGTTAGTTGAGAAACATGGATTTTCAAGAAACACAATTCATGCTTTCCTGAAAGATTATAGTTTATTCTGGGAGGAAACCACTACACGAAATGATTGTATAAAATGTGGCACATCCCACTGGAAGTCAAAATCTGATGGAACTCCATCCCGCGTTCCACAGAAATTAATGTGGAACTTTCCATTGATCCCTAGACTCCATAATATTTTTATGTTTGATGACATATTAATAAAAATGATATGGCATGATACCGAGAGAAAGAAGAGTAATGATGAGTTTTTTCATCCGACAGATGGATTTTCATGGAAGAATTTGATGCATGACATCCTGATTTTGCAGCTGATGTGCGTAATGTGAGGCTGGGTCTTTCATGCGATGGTTTTAATCCGTTTGAGGAGATGCTTACTTCGCACAACACATGGCCAGTTTTTATACACATTTATAATATTCCCCCATGGTTTTGTATGAAAAAACCTTTCACTTTAATGAGTATTCTCATATATAGTCCATCTTATATTAGCATTTATATTGATTTATACTTGCAAACTTTAATAAAAGAGTTGAAACTTATTTGGGATGTGGGTGTGTGCACATACGATGCATGTCCGAAAGACATATTTCAGATGTGTGTTGTGCTTATGTGGATGATCAATGATTTTCCAGCTTATGCAATGATGTCTAGATGGAGCACGAAGGGAAAACTGTCATGCCCAATTTGTATGAAGAATACATGATCCATAATACTGAAACATCATTGTAGTTTCAGTTTTATGGGACATCGGTGATTCTTTCCAAATGATCATCCATATAGAATGAATCGTTGAAGAATTGATAATACCATAGAGACCGGTGATCCACCACAGTTTATGTCCTAAATTGATGAGGTTAATGAATTGAAAGATTTTAGTTTTTATTCGGGAAGGTTCAAATGAAATCTGGAAAGAGAAAGAATGTTTCCACTGAAACCTATTACGATTGGAGGAAGAGGAGTATCTTTTTTTATTTTCCTTATTGGTCAACCAATTTGCTACATCATTTCTTAGACGTAATGAATATTGAAAAGAATATATGTGAAATATTGCTTTAGGTTCTTCTAAATGTCAAGGGGGAGACAAAAGATGATTTATGATCTCGGCGTGACATGGTTTATTGGGGCATCAGACTAGAATTTCATCATGTGCGTATCAGTGAAAATAAATGGCAACTTCCATGTGCTTCTTATGTAATGCCACCTATGGAAAAAAACTATTTTTGAAAGTATTAGAGACTATAGAGTTCATGATGGCTATTCAAGCAACATATCTAAACGGGTCAATAGAAGAGAGTTGAGGCTAAAATTTTTGAAGACTCGTGATTATCACCTTCTACTGCATGAGTTGCTTCCAATAGAAATTATTCATATTTTGTCCAATAATGTAAGGGTGACTTTTATTCACTTGTGCCATTTGTTTATAGATCTTTGTGCTAAGAATTTGTCCATGTATTTCTTGCAAATAATGTTGACAGATGCCCCATTAATTTTGTGTGAGTTGGAGAAAATATTTCCTCCGTCATTTTTCACATGCATGCTGCATCTGACTGTCCATATTCCCACTAAAATACTTCTTAGAGGACCTATTTATTTTAATTGGATGTATCCAACTGAAATAAATATGTACACATTAATTTATTATGTCCGAAACAGGAATCATGCCGAAGGTTCTATCATGAACGGTTACATGGCTCAAGAATGTATGGATTTATACTCAATGTATTTGTCTGATCTTACTACAAGAATGAATAGACCAATGAGAAATGAAGAAGAAAATTATGATCAAATTGAACCCAATTTTCCATCCCTTCCCCAAACAGAAGTAATTCATGGATCATATACATTGAAGAAATTAAGCCATGAAGAGAGGGAGATGGAACATCACACAGTTTTGTTCAACTGTGATTTGTTCGATGACTTTATTAGGTAACTAAATTGAATATGTATATATTACATATATATATGTTAATTTATTCATATTTTTTATCTACAGGGAACATAAAACAATGATAAATAGGAAGCATCGTTCTTTATCTTTGAGAAGGATAGAAACTTTGCATAGCAAAGATTTTTCTACTTGGTTAAAATTGAAGGTAAAAATATTACTGTTTAAAATAATTATATCAATATTTAATTAAGTTTAATAGTCATTTATATTTCATGTATTGAGTTTGTCTATTGACTCTGTCTCTGAAGAAATAAGAGCTTTGGCTTTTGGTCCTAATACCGTGGTTCGTGACTGTAAATCAATTGTTATCAATGGGTACAAATTTATTGTCACTGAATGAGAAAAGAACATGAGAACACAACATGATGGTGTTATGGTTACTACCACAACAGAGTGTTATGCCAGTGCATCATATAGTAGACCGAAATTTGAAAATGTGGGTTATTATTGAGTCGTTGAGAAAATAAAAATATTGGATCATTACTCTCATGGACGAGTCACAATGATGAAATGCCATTGGTTTGATTCGATGACGATATATGACACATTTATTGATGATTGTGGATTTTGAGTAATTAATATGACTCGCACTCTTGCTACCGAAGAACCATATGTGTTGGCATAAATGGCTAAACAAGTTTTTTATGTCAAATACTAACTTTGACCTGAATTCGGTGTCATAGTTGAAGTAATTACAAGACATATTTTTTATGATGGTGATGATGGAATTGACACAATCCCTATTTACATTAGAACTAATCCATTTATTTCTTTTGATGAATCCAATAGCTCAATTATCACAGTTTATTGTGAACCTGAAGTTGTGGTTGAAAATATATCGAATCATTCATCCATGTTCTCAATTCTTTTGGTTTACCTCAAGTTGGGTTGTTAAGGTTGGTAATATTCAAATTGATTTAGTATTGATCACAAATATGTTTTAGCTGACTTGACCGTTATATGAATTTTCAATGTTTATTGGTTGCAGTTTTATTTGAATTTCATTTTCTAATTTACAATTGAACTATATTCAAACCTAGTCAAAAATTATTTCTAACTATGTGAACACTACAACTAGTAGTATTTATTAAATCCATTCAAGATCATCTAAAACAATTGATAGATAAATTACCAATGAATCCCTCTATTCCCTCATATATTTAGTTTTTTGGTTTACACAATAGTTTCCATTTTATAATTAATTACATATTTGTTTTCAAAAGCAGGAAATGCAGCCAATTGAAGAGAGACGAAGGAAAAAATGATGGAGAACAATCGTCGAATGGCGGAGATGGGCATTCCACCATTAGTGCCAATAGTGAGTACTTTATTTGAAATATATATATTTAGAAAATATATAATGTCATGTGATTAATTTTTTCGTAAATTTTTTTGTAGGATCCACCTATACGTCGATAGTTATTTGACGAGGAGCCTAGTACTGGTCCTAGTACTCATGTCGGTGGTATGAGGAGGGTTCATACCAGAGGTGGAGGAGCAGCTGCGCGTACCCGACTAGACCCTGCCCCTCCCACTGACATGTCAACCTTCCCACATTTTTATCCCGATGTGTCATTAGGTACCCACGGGATATTTAGGCCTCCCATGTTTTCACCACCTTTTGTATCTTCTAGCCCATCATTTTCACATCCCATTATGATTTCCACACCCCAGTTAGAATCTGGTCATACAGCTGTCCCATCTTCTTTTCCTTCTAATTCTGTCCTTCCGAGCTCCTATATTCCATCGTCTTCGACTCCTGTTCCTCCACAGGGTGTTCCATCAGTTTCTGTGGATCTAGTGGTGCTCAGCGATTAGACTGGCACAATTATATTTATAGAACCCCAAACAATTTTTATAGCAATATTTATTTTCATTATAACATGTTTTGATAAAATATTTGTTTTTATTTCATGACAGATACATCTACTGACAGGAGGCGGGGGCAGGGGATTACATGCATGAGTTTGGTGTGGAACTGCCACACATAGGTTATGGTGGATTACAATAAAGACAACCAAATGGTTGAGAAAACAGGGCAGCAATGTCGGAGTTTTTTAGCGACGCTTGCCAAACACTCTGACATCATTCCCGTCAGCCTGATATCATGGAGAAATTTTCCACATGAGGTCAAGGATAGAGCTTGGGTAGAGATATGGGTAAAAAAATCTGTTGTATTTAATACCATTAATTATTTTTGTATTTATATGAATTAATATTTTTATGTGAGCTTGGATTTAATTTTCCCGATGGTGAGGGTGCATGACCGAAACGTCTAAAGGATTTAGGAGGGATTTGGAGAGCATACAAGAATGAGTTGTATATTGGCTGGCGGGCTAGAGTTGGAATTGTGTTAGAGGAGGTACCAGTCATGGATGATTGTCATATAGATTAGTATCGTCAGATGATTACTCATTGGACGAGTACCCAGTTTAAGGTATGAATTACATTTGAGGTAATTAAATAATAACATTCATGTTTTGAATTAATATTATCCTTTGAATTATCTAATTTTATTTAGGAATCATCTTGAAAAAATAAAAAAAAATTGATGCAAAAAAATACCTCCACACAGAAGGACGTACTACGATACTAGATCATGAGAGGAAGTATGTATGACAATTGTTTATATGTTTTCTTAATGACTTACATTTTCTTTTATTTCCTCATTTGTTTAATCTTTTGCTAAATTTTTCATATAAATTTAGTTTTCAATGTCATTGTAGAGTTAAATACAGAATATTGAAGGACATGTGCCTCAAGCGAAACTGTTTTTCTCGAGTAGACGGAAAAAGGATAGAAGTGTCGTCAATGAAGCAACTCAGTAGCCGATTTTAAGTTTTAATATGTTGATTTTATATTTTAATATCTATTTTTTAACTTAATAATATATTTATATTTGTTATAGGCTACTTTATAGGCCCTTGATTCCCAAGAACCAGACAATTTTGGGCCAACTGATCACTTACATCAGGTGTTGGGAGAGGAGCATCCTGGCAGAGTATGCTGCCGACCTAGGATAGCCTCGATGAGGTATTGGCCCTCCTCAGGTATGAGTTGTAGTGCCACAGAGGTGTAGAATGTTAAGTCACAAGTAGAACAGGATGAGAAAATGTCCATAGAGATGGAAGAACAGTCTGCTAGGAAAAACAGTGCATTTATGAAATTTATTAAAGTTCTACGTCCAACACTTCCAACAGAGGCCAGCCTAGCTTTTGATGAATATATGTCATCGATACATTCTATATATGGTGCACTAGTTGGAAGTTCTAGTGGTGGTCATGATGATTTCTAGCTTGATGATGATGATGGTGAGGAGTCTGATGCGGAAGACGAGGAAAAGGAGGAGGGCGAGGCAGATGGCGAGGGCGAGGAGGAGGGTGAGGGTGAGGAGGAGGGCGCTGAGGAGGGCGAGGATGATGATGGCGACGAGGAAGAGGGTGATTATGATGGTGATGATAGTGATGGTGATATGGGACAAATTGATCTGTTAGATTTTTGACTAATATTACTGAGATTTGATGTTTAATCTGTTCTAGTTGTTGGTTTTATCTAGACCTGTAGTATAGTATTGGAGTTGAGTTATTTTTATATATTGTCTGTTTTTATGGATGTTGTTTTATTTTAATGGTTGTGTGTTTGGGAACTCCCTAGATATCCCCCTCCTTCCTGGACCCTGTAAAACCCCCCCACTATCCTCCTTGGACTCTGGACATCCCCCGGACATCCCCCCCACCATCCTCCTTTGTCCCTAGACAGCCCCCCGGACACCCCCCGGATAGCCACCTGAACAGCCCCCCATACATCCCCCCGGATAGACCCTGGACATCCCCCCACCCTCCTCCATGGACCCCGGACAACCCCCCCGAACACCCCCCGCATAGCCCCCCCACCCTCCTCCTTGGTCCCCGGACAGCCCCCCGGACACCCACCAGACAGCCCCCCGGACAGCCCCCCCCGGATAGCCCCCCCCCCCAACCCTCCTTGATTTCATTTACTACTAGAAAATCTAGAATTTATATTTAATTTATTTTCATCATGAAAATTGATGTAAATCACATTTACGCATCTAATCAATATCATAGATTATTGGTATGTTTTAAAAGGGATGTATTCATTGGGCATGACATTGTTAGCTCTGAAATGTTTCATAGCATGATAAACTAAAATCTAATCCATAATAAGAATGATATAAAAATATTCTATATGAATTTCCACAAGATTTTATGTAAATACCATTCCACTAATAGAAACATGAGGATTCTCATAAATCATGTTTACCTTAATATTTTCACAAGGATTTTTAGTAAAAGTTTTATCTTCTATTAATTTTCTGATATTCTCATTTTAAATGTAAATTTTTTATAAATATATTAATTTAAAGACCCATAGTCAAATAGTGTATTTGAATAATGTGAATAAACAACTAACATACCACTCTAATTGTGTCAATTTTGTTTAAAATGGGCAGGATTATATGTGAAAAGAACAACTGGCATATGGAAAACCGACCAAACGCATTCTTATTCTATTGATAATTTATCACAACGATCCATGGGTCATATGTGACATGTACGAGCCAACCCGGGCTCAATCTGAGTCACGGTGTGGTCGGGATCACTCTAAGTGTCTCTCTTTTGTTTAAAATGGACAACATTTTAAGTACATACGGAAAACCGACCAAACGCATTCGGTTTCCATTGAAACATTTTCACAAAGTTCCATGGGTCATATGTTACGTGTATGAGTTATCCCCGCCTCAATCAGAGACGTGGTGTGGCCGAAATCATTCATAGTGTCTCTCTTTTTTTTAAATGGACGTCATTTTAAGTGAAATAAACAACTGAAATGTGAAAAACTGACCAAATGCATTCGAAATGTGTTGATTCTTTAGGAAAACAATCCATGGGTCATATGTGACATGTACAAGTCAACCCCACCTCAATCTGAGGTACGGTGTGGTAGACACAATTCATAGTGTCTCTCTATTTTAAAAAATGGACATCATTTTAAGTGAAAACAACAAGTGACATACGAAAATATGACCAAATTCATTCGAAATGTGTTGATGATTTAGAAAAACGATCCATGGTTTATATGTGATGTGTACGAGTCAACCCTGCCTCAATCCGAGGTGCGGTGTGGCCAGCACCACTCTAAGTGTCTCTTTTGTTTAAAATGGACAAAATTTTAAGTGAAATCATCAACTGGCATACGGAAAACTGAAAAAACGCATTTAGATTGTGTTTATACTTTAGTTCAATGGTCCATGGGTCATTTGAGATGTGTAAGAGTCAACCCCGTCTAAATATGATGCGCGGTGTGGCCGATACCACTCTAACTGTTTCTCTTTTGTTTAAAATGGACATGATTATAAATGAAATGAACAACTAGCATATGGAAAACTGACCAAATGCATTCGGATTCTGTTGATAATTTCTCACAATTATCTATGGGTCATATGTGATGTGTACGAGCCAACCCGGGCTCAATCTGAGTCGTGATGTGGCTGGGATCACTCTAAGTGCCTCTCTTTTGCTTAAAATGGACAACATTTTAAGTAGATATGGAAAACTGACCAAACATATTCTGATTGTGTTGATACTTTATCACAACTATCCATGGGTCATATGTGACGTGTACGAATCAACCCTGCCTCAATCTGAGATGTGGTGTGGCCGGCACCACTCAAAGTGTCTGTCTTTTGTTTCAAAAGGACATCATTTTAAGTGAAAACATCAACTGGCATATAGAAAACCGACCAAACACATTCGGATTGTGTTGATACTTTAGGAAAATAATCCATGGGTCATTTGAGACATGTACGTGTCAACCCCGTTTAAATCTGAGATGCGGTGTGGCCGGTACCACTCTAACTGTGTCTCTTTTGTTTGAAATGGACAGGATTATAAGTGAAAAGAACAACTGGGATATGAAAAATCGACCAAACACATTTGGAATCTGTTGATAATTTATTACAATAATCCATGGGTCATATGTGATGTGTATGAGCCAACTTGGGATCAATCCGAGTTGCGGTGTGGCCGGGATCACTCCACGTGTCTCTCTTTTGTTTAAAATGGACAACATTTTAATTACATACGGAAACCCGACCAAACACATTCGGTTTCTGTTTAAACATTAGAAGAATGATAAATGGGTCATAGGTGATGTGTAAGAGTCAACATCACCTCAATCTGAGGCACGGTGTGGCTGACACCACTCAAAGTGTCTCTCTTTTGTTTAAAATGGACTTCATTTTAAGTGAAAACAACAACTAGCATACGAAAAACTGACCAAACGGATTCTGATTTTGTCGATACATTAACACAACGATCCATGGGTCATATGTGACGTGTACAAGTCAACCCTGCCTCAATACAAGGTGTGGTATGGCCGAAACCATTCATAGTGTCTCTTTTTTGTTTAAAATGGAAATCATTTTAAGTGAAAACAACAACTGACATATGAAAACTGACCAAACGCATTCAAAATGTGTTGATACTTTATGACAATGATCAATGGGTCATATGTGACATTTATGAGGCAACCTCGCCTCAATTAAAGGCACGGTGTGGATGGGATCACTCTAAGGGGCTCTCTTTTGTTTAAAATGGACAACATTTTAAGTACATATGGAAAACAGACCAAACGGGTTCTAATTGTGTTGATACTTTAGTACAATGATTCATGGGTCATATGTGACGTCTACAAACCAACCCCGCCTCAATCTGAGATGTGGTGTGGCCAGCAACACTCAAAGTGTCTGTCTTTTGTTTCAAAAGGACATCATTTTGAGTGAAAACATCAATTAGCATACGGAAAACCAACCAAACTCATTCTAATTGTGTTGATACTTTAGGAAAATGATCCATGGGTCATTTGAGACGTGTACGAGTCAACCCTGTCTAAATCCGAGATGTGGTGTGGCCGGTACCACTCCAACTATGTCTCTTTTCTTTAAAATGGACTGGATTATAAGTGAAAAGAAAAACTGGCATACAAAAAACCGACCAAATGCATTTGGAATCTTTTGATAGTATATCACAACGATCCATGGGTCATATGTGACATGTACGAGCCAGCCTGGGCTCAATCTGAGTGGCGGTGTGGCCGGTATCACTCTAAGTTTTTCTCTTTTGTTTAAAATGGAAAACATTTTAAGTACATATGAAAAACTGAATGAACACATTCTGTTTCCATTGAAACTATAGGATAACGATCCATGGATCATATGTGATGTGTACGAGCCAACCTCGTCTCAATCTGAAGCGCGGTGTGGCCGAAACCACTCAAAGTGTCCCTCTTTTGTTTAAAATGGACTCCATTTTAAGTGAAAACAACAACTAGCATACAGAAAACAAACCAAATGGATTCTGATTGTGTTGATACTTTAGAACAACAATCCATGGGTCATATGTGATGTGTAAGAGTCATCCTTTCCTCAATCCGAGGCGCGGTGTGGCCAACACCATTCATAGTGTCTCTCTTTTGTTTAAAATAGACATCATTTTAAGTGAAAACAACAACTGACAAACGAAAAACTGACCAAACGCATTCAAAATGTGTTGATACTTTAGGAAAACGATCCATGGGTCATATGTGATGTGTACAAGTCAACCCCTCCTCAATCATAGGCACGGTGTGGCCGGGATCACTCTAAGTGGCTCTTTTTTTTAAATGGACAACATTTTAAGTACATACGGAAAACTGACCAAACAGATTCTGATTGTGTTGATACTTTAGAACAATGATCCATGGGTCATATGTGACGTGTACAAATCAACCTCGCCTCAATCAGAGACGTGGTGTGGTCTACACTACTAAAAGTGCCTATCTTTTCTTTCAAAAGGACATCATTTTAAGTGAAAACAGCAACTGGAATATAGAAAACCAACCAAATTCCTTCTGATTATGTTGATACTTTAGGACAATGATTCATGGGCCATTTGAGGCTTGTACAAGTCAACCCTTTCTAAATATGAGATGTGGTTTGGCCGGTACTGTAACACCCCATGTTTCCACGGTACACATCTCTTTGAATAATACAGTAGCGTGTGTTGTACGCAGCTTTGAGTTCTAACACACGCCACGACCAATCAAAGTAGCCGTTATGAATAGTAATACCTAATTTTTGAAATTTTATAAATTTTATCTTTCCAAATGGACTTCGTTTTTGGATTTAGAATATCGAAATTAGCCTATGTTGAATTTTTCGTATTTTTCTGAGAACTTCCAATTTTTTATGAATAGTGAAAAATACTTAAAAACAACTTTTTCAATCAAAATAATTAATAGTGACAAATTATACTATTGAGTGGTTTTAAATTATAATTAGAATATACTTTTACCATTTTATCCAATGTTGGTCATTAGAATTAATTTCACTTTGAAATTAGACAAAAACAATTGTCAATCTTTGGATATATATTGTTTCGTAAAAACACGCTATTTGTTGTGACAGCAGGAATTAATTATAAAATTAATTAATGAAACTTATATGTTTGGAATTTTTCAAAATAGAAATCATTTTTGAATTCGGAATATCAATTATAGCTTAGGGTTAAATTTTGGCATTGTTCTGAAAAACTTCAATTTTTGATGAATAGTGAAACCACTAAGTGGTAGTTAAAAAACTGATTTTTTGTTTAAATGAAACATTACCACTTCTGTGTTTTGATTTTCAAAAATCTGACATACATGGTTGTCATTAGGAATTAAAATTTGGTTCAATGGGATTAAAATAATTTTTTTGTGAATAGTAACTTTTAAGTTTAATTAATCGTGATTAAAGGTAATTAGTAAAATTTAAGGTAAAAATGGTATTATAAAAATATTAATTGACCTTGAAACATTTCCTAAACCAATTTTATGAGTCATGGCCGACCAAGAAAATACATGGGTCAACTTGGGGACCCCATGGAGCCACTTTGGTAGGAAAATGACATTTAAAACTTTTTATTTAATGTTAAAATAAAAATGTCACAAACATAAGTTTTTCTACTAAAACAATTTTTAAATGGGGTTATACAAGTCATATATTTGACTATAAATATTAATTAGAAATATAAAAAGATTTCCTACATCATGATAATTTTTTTATAATTTTTAGACATTAAATAAATTAAATTATTTATGACACCATAATGATGCAACGATTACCTCATTAATTAATGATTTTAATAAAATGGAAGGATAATGTAAACTCCAAGGATTACACTTGTCAAAAACCTATTGGATGAGTAGATTTCGAACCCTTATCACCTTATACTCGAATTATATAGGTTTTGGGCCTTTAGAATCCGAAAAGCATTGTATAATAAAGTAACATTTCATTACTTTCCAAGAATGCCCCTCCTCTCCAATTATAAAAGGCCCCCACCACTAACACCTTACTCACACTTTCAAAGCCTTTTGGCTCGGCCAACCTCTACCGAAATACTCTCCCAAATTTCCTCCCTTACTCCTAGAAGCCTCAACTTGGGCATAAGTCTCCCCAAGGAAGCCTTTGGCTCAAATCAAAAAGAGTTACCTGATTTTAAGGTAATGTCTTCTCTAATGTTGTTTTGTTTTATTTTGCTTCTCCAAACCCTTAAAATCTTTTTATTCCTTTATTTTGTAACAACACCAGTATCTAAAATATACTAGAATTTTGTTATGATAAGTATTTTGTTTACATTATTTTGTTTACACTTACACACTCCTTCGTCTAATGGTTAATGAACATACTGTTTCTGTGGGTGGCGAAATATTGCCTCACGAAATGATGATTGTTCAATATTCTTTTAACACCTCTAATGGTGGCCATTTTGATGAAACTATTTTCATATATTATATATATATTATGTTTATGTTTTCCTTATGCTTTTTTATTTCTCATTTATGGCATAATTTATGATTTCCATTATGGGTAAACGCAATAATTTCATTTTAGGAAGTGCGGACTACCACCCCCTCAAAGTGTTTTGAATCGTTAATGCCATATGTGGGATGTATAAAGGATGGAGTAAATGATATTGTATATGATATTATACTAGAATTATAATACACCTTTATACTATTATGATTTCATTCCATTAAATAGGAAATAGAAATGAAAGGAGCGTTCATGCGTACGTACGGCTTACCATCTCCATGAACGGTGCATTTCATTTCTTACCTCTAAATGTTATGTAATATTATAAATGAATGTATATACTGGATATATATGATATATATGATATCTATATCATGAATATAATTCTGGATATAATGGATATTTCACCACATGAACAACTTGTAATTATAAGAAGTTTATTTTTGACTCAAGTACCTAAGATCGACAAAACGACCGTTATAAACATAAATAATTACATAATGTTCATGACATGGTAATAAGTGATATAAAAGGAATAATGAACTTGAAAAAGGTTCTTAAAAAGGTAAAGATTAACTCTAGTTTATTATTCAGGAGATCAAATAACGGTCGAGTGAATTCGGACACGAGGTAAGGGAATTTCTTAACCCAATTTCCATTCATTGGGTTAATCTCCTACATTCAAATTATGTCATGATATTATTATGTCATATCTTGTATTTGTACTTTCTTTATGTGTACTTATAGTGAATACACATAACAGATCTATTTTATTTTAAAAATGATCTTTTTAAGGACTTCGTCTCAATCTCCTTTCATTGAGGCATATTTTGTTTTATACACAACTTTCTTTTATACGATGTATAAACCCCTTTGACTTTTACATTTTTTCAAAAGGAATCATATTTATACGAAGCGTTTTACTAAATGAAAAAAATGGAATGTTTTTCTTTCCGTACATATGTGGTGACAATGACTTTTCCACCGCCGTGACCATTATTTGAGTTTCGGATTCCTCTACAAGCCATCACTTTTTTTAATGAAAAATAAATACAAAGTTTTAACTTTCTTTTATTTTGGTATTGAAAATGGTTTTGAAAGCGTTTTTATTATATCAATGTGTTATATTGATATCTTGTGATTGAAATGTGTAAATTTTATGTTTACTTTATGCATTTTTATGTGATACGATTATGTTATGGTTTATGATATGTTTAAACCTATTCATATGAGGAATGCATTGGACTTAATAAGTGACGGGTGGGGCCCGCTATAGCTTCTCGATTCATCGGTAGGTCTCATGAGACAAACTAGTGTCTTGGCACGAGGCCTTGACAAAATCTTATTTGTGGTCTTGGCACGAGGCCTTGACTACGTGGTTATGATAGTCTAGCATTATGCATTCCATCATTATGAAAGTGGTTATTGATATTTCATGTGATTATTCGACCAGTAAAATATTCATGCGAGTAAGTAAATGGAATTATTTAATTTTATTTTTTCCATATCATGCTGAAGTTCAAGTTTACAAAGGCTTTTGTTTTAGTTATGCATTGCCTTAAATGTTAATGTTTATTTATGAAAGCTTCCGCAATATTGTTGTCCTTACTGAGCATATGAGCTCACCCCTTTCAATGTTTTAATATTTTCCAGGATGTGATGAAGTATTTTATGAATGACCTACAGGGATAGTCAGAAGAGGATATGAGTGTGGACTATGGAGACGTTGTTATTGTAGATTTTCACTTTATGATGTAATGTAACATTTATGAATGTATCTAGTGTTTCCAAGGCTACTAAACTAATCGGTCTTTCGAGACTTGATCTTTTGTGATCATACCAATGTTACGAAGTAATGCACCGACTCTGGGTAGCTGGGGTCGGGGAGTTACAGGTACCACTCTAATTGTGTCTCTTTTGTTTAAAATGGACAGGATTATAAGTGGAAATAACAACTGGCATATGAAAAACTAACCAAACACATTCGGAATCTTTTTATAATTTATCACAACGATCCATGGGACATATGTGATGTGTACGAGCCAACCCGGTCTCATTCCAAGTCACAGTGTGGCTGAAACCATTCATAGTGTCTCTTTGTTGTTTAAAATGGACATCATTTTATGGACATATGGAAAATTTACTGAACGCATTTGTTTTCCATTGAAACATTAGGAGAGCGATCCATGGGTCATATGTGACGTTTATGAGTCAACCTCACCTCAATCTGTAGCGCGGTGTGGCTGAAACCACTCAAAGTTTCTCTCTTTTGTTTAAAATGGACTTCATTTTAAGTAAAAATAATAACTACCGTACAGAAAACCGACCAAACAAATTCTGATTGTGTCGATACATTAGAACAATGATCCATGGGTAATATGTGACGTGTAAGAGTCAAACTTGCATCAATATGAGGCATGGTGTGGCCGACACCATTCATAGTGTCTCTCTTTTGTTTAAAATGGACATCATTTTAAGTGAAAACAACAACTGACATATGAAAAACTGACCAAATGCATTAGAAATGTGTTGATGCTTTAGAAAAACGATCAATGGGTCATATGTGACATGTACGAGTAAACCTCACCTCAATCCGAGGCACGGTGGGGCCGAGATCACTCTAAGTGGCTCTCTTTTGTTTAAAATGGACAACATTTTAAGTACATACGGAAAAATGACCAAACGGATTCTGATTGTGTTGATAATTTTGCAAAAAAATACATGGGTCATATGTGACGTTTATGAATAAACCCCGCCTCAATCTGAGACATGGTGTGGCCAGCACCACTCAAATATTCTGTCTTTTATTTCAAAAGGACATCATTTTAAGTGAAAACATCAACTGGCATACCGAAAACCTACCAAACGCATTCATATTGTGTTGATACATTAGGAAAATGATTCATGGATCATTTGAGATGTGTACGAGTAAACCTTGTCTAAATCTGAGATGCGGTGTGTCCGGTACCACTCTAACAGTGTCTCTTTTGTTTAAAATGGGCAGGATTATAAGTGAAAAGAACAACTTGAATACGAAAAACTGACCAAACGCATTCGGAATCTGTTGATAATTTATTAGAACGATCCATGGGTCATATGTGATGTGTACGAGCTAACCTGGGCTCAATCAGAGTCGTGGTGTGGCCGGGATCACTCTAAGTGTCTCTCTTTTGTTTAAAATGGATAACATTTTAAGTACATATGGAAAACCGACCAAATGCATTTGGTTTCTGTTGAAACTTTAGGGGAAAGATCCATGGGTCATATGTGACGTGTACGAGTCAAACATGCCTAAATCCAAGGTGTGGTTTGGCTAACACCACTCACAGTGTCTCTCTTTTGTTTAAAATGGACTTCATTTTAAGTGAAAACAAAAACTAGCATTCGAAAAACTGACCAAACAGATTCTGATTGTGTCGATACATTAGCATAACAATACATGGGTCATATGTGACATGTACGAGTCAACCCCACCTCAATATGAGGCGTGGTGTGGCTGACACCAATCATAGTGTATCTCTTTTATTTAAAATGGACATAATTTTAAGTGAAAACAACAACTGGCATATGAAAAACCGACCAAATGCATTCGAAATGTGTTAAAGCTTTAGTAAAACGATCCATGGGTCATATGTGATGTGGACGAGTCAACCGCGCCTCAATCCGAGGCACGGTGTGGCCAGTATCACCCAAAGTGTCTCTCTTATGTTTAAAATGGACAACATTTTAAGTACATACTGAAAACTGACCAAACAGATTATGATTGTGTTGATATTTTAGAACAACGATACATGGGTTATTTCTGATGTGTACGAGTCAACCCTGCCTTAATCCGAGGTGTGTTGTGACCGACACCATTCAAAGTGTCTCTCTTTTATTTAAAAAGTACTTCATTTTAAGTGAAAACAACAACTGACATATGAAAAACCGACCAAATGCTTTTGGAATATGTTGATACTTTAGGACAACGATCCATGGGTCATTTGTGAAGTGTAAGAGGTATCCTCACCTCAATCTGAGGCACGGTGTGGCTGGTATCACTCCAGGTGTATGTATTTGGTTTAGAATGGACATCATTTCTAGTAAAAACATATGGTATATGAAAAATCGATCAATTTATGAATTGAATTCCAGATTCCATATATAATTGTCATCTAAATTTTAAATTTAATTCTAAATGAATTATGTATGTTTATACTTACGTTATGAATTCTGATTTATTTATGTATGTGTATAGTTCTAGGATGTATTATATGTTAAATGTGTATGAATTTTTTTACTATTTGTATGTGTTAGTGGGTTATTGCAGGTACAATAATTATATACGTATGTGTTAGTTTATTTCAGGTACAATATTTGGAAATGATTGAAAATGAGAGGGAATGATGCTGTGAAAATTGCACAAAAATGAGAGCTGCTGTGCAAAAAATTAAAGCTACTGTGAAAATTGTAAGCTGGTGTACAATTTGCACAGCATAGGCTGTGCCAACAGTTTCTAACCGTTGTCATAGCCTCTCTGAATATATTTTTTACCAACGGTTCTATGAATCGTTGGTAAAACTCCTTTCCCAACGGTTTTGAAACCATTGGAAAAGAAGCCCTATGCTTGGTTTTCCCAATGGTTCAAGCCAAACCGTTGGGAAAATCTATCCCAACATTTTGGCACAACCATTGGGATAGGTTCATTTTTTCTAACCTAGCCCAATGCTTTAGTGTAAACTGTTGGGAATAGCTTTACCAACGGATTACTTCCCTATAGTTTGTAGAACTGTTGGTACAATATATACCACCGGTTTTGCATCCTTTACCAACGGTTCAGAACTGTTGTGAAATCCTGCATTTCCAGTAGTGCGGTTACTTTGGAAGGGGTTTTTTAACACATAGAATTTTACTTTTTTCTTGATAACTTTTCTCAAATTTAGATACCAACCGAGGATGTTACCGCCACATATTTTTTCTTTTATAGAATATTTATCTCAACTTAAAAATTAATGATGATGATGATGCCATTATCTATAATAAAATCTTTTATCAGATCAGTATCATGTGTTATATTTATTTAATAAGGACTTATATTAAAATTACATCAATTAAAAATTATTAACTCATACATCATATCCATTTAGTGATCCAATACCCATATTTCACTAGGTAATGAGTCTGTTATTGTGTATATCCCACCACTTAGTTATTTAGGTATTGAATTATCCCAATCATAATAGTTGTGATTCATGGATAGTTAAGGGGATAACTCCTTATCCAAATCCATCATTTATAAATAATCTCAACTCTATTATTCTGGTATCCTAACATTTAGGGTTTCCTAGATAAGTGAAACCCAAAGAAAACACTAATAACAAGTCCCTATCCATTAGGATAATCTCACAACACTTGGTTTCCTTCACAAGATAATCTATGGGAATATAGATATAAAATTAAACCACTTGGCTAGATAACCGAGGTATGGAAAAGCCTTAATTTAGAAGGAATAAAACACTTAGTATTTTAGGTGTTTTATATTAAGGTCTCACCAATCCAATATGCATCATAGTAATATTAAATTCAAACAATTGCATTATATGAAAGCTTTAGTATCTCATGTTTTTTCCTTTGTGTATTAATGCTACTAATTATTTAGTTTTGAAATCTATATTTTATCAAATAAATTAATATGTTCACACTATATTAATGTATAACTCTTTAAAAAACCAACATTTTGTGTTACTCATATAAAAATAGAATCTAATCATATTAATATATATCAAGATTCATCTTATTCTTAAGGTATATGAAATATTTATTTAATGGTTTAAAATTGTATGCAATTAAAAATCTCCACATGAGTAAGCTTGATGTGATAGATATCCAACCCTTACTTTTCTAGAATAAGGGATAACCATCCTAATATAGTGGTTAGTCCCACCCAAATTCCCTCTCCTTAAGGATACTTTAATCAAGATATTATTTAATTCATCATAAATGTAAAACCTAATTACTATAAATTATATTAAATAACTAAATTCAATCTAATAACTTCGACTACAGAAAATGATTAAGTTAGATGAAAACTAAATTTTATGTCATTTTACCTGGCATGTTATGAATGGGTTGACAATTTATAATAATAAATTTATCAAATAAATAAAATCATACATAACATTCATGTTTCAAAAAAAATCATAAATATAAATATTCATAATGAATTTAACAAACTATATAAAATTTATTTTAACTTCAAACATGAGATATTTATTTTCAAAAAAAATCATAAATCATCAATTATAAACACTTTATAATAATTTTTAGATATCCCATAATTTTGAATATAAACATTTTATATAAAATTTATAATATTAACTCTTTTATATTATTCATTATATGAAATTTATATTTAATATTTAATATTTCATAAAATATAAACAATTTATATTTTAGTTTCTATTATATAAACCTTTTACACAACCTAAATATTGAAAATTATCATTATTTAACCATTCAATCATATCACTTATCAAAACTCCTTTTTTAAGGCTTATATAATTTCCAAATAAGGCCCTAATTAATTTTAATATTTAAAAATAAACATTATGAATAATTCATGATTATAAAATATAAATGCTTTATATTTTTCATTATTTTTATAATTTATAAACCTTTTATAAATTATACCTAAAATTTCTATATAAAAAATTATATCCAAATTATAATTCATGACCTATAATTTTGAAATGGTATTTTAGTATCAACTCTTAAATATATGAAATATTTATTATAAATATTTTATAAACTTTAATTAATTAGTTATAGATATTAAAATTAATTAATTTCTAAACACCTTATAAATAAATTAAAAAGCCCCAAAATACCTTTTTTTATTTTCTATAAATAATATATAAATTATAAAATTCAATTCATAATTGGACAGTATGAAAAATACATTTTTATTTATTAATAATATTTTATGATTAATGTTGAATTAAAGAATATGATTGATATCCATAGAGTAAAAAAATGGTTTTAGAATTATCATTTGTATTCTAATACTGATATATATATCATATCCCAAAATTGATATCTAATAGTATACTCTTATGTATTATGACTTATTTTACAATATATAAAGATCTCATAAAGTTGATATGGTGCACTGTTTTTTATAAATTGTAGAATCACTATCATAAGATACAATATACAGATGTTGTGGGCTACATCACGTACGAAAACATGGGATTTGTACTGAATCATATTTTTTGACTTTCATTAAGGAATAAAATATGATATATAAAAAAATTATTTCCCAAATGATATCATAAGTCAAAATACATAGATAAGTTATGATACCACAATATGGTATCTTAACATATATTAACTATTAATAATGAAATGGAAATGAGGAATAAACCTTTAATTTAGATCACCATGTGTATAAAATATAAACCATATAATACTAGTAATGAAGAATGTGTACATTTCACCTCCAAATGCTGGTGTTGATGTCAAATTTTTTTCATTATTCTTGTTGACGATCACCAAGGTAAAGCCTAAATTTTATTTCCTCTAAGGTATATCTATGGGAAGCACTAAATCACCAATACATCTTTGGTAATGACCTTCCAACTCTTCATAATGTACTTTTATCTTGACTGTAAAGAATAATGTAAAAATAGATTTAGGAAAAGTAATTATTGTCTAGGAGAATCCCACACACACTACCCAAGGGCTTGGCCATATTGATTTAGTATACAAGGACACTCCCCAAACTATAAAATCATTCCAAGAATTTACCCATATGTCTCTTTATCATGTGATTAATGGATTATGTTACATCCTATATAAGCTATGGCCATTAAATCTTCCATGCATTAATGATAGCTAATCATGGAAGAATACATGAATGTTAACACATAACGTTATTCCATCTCAAATCATAAGCCTGTAATATTTTTTGAGAAACATAGTCTCAAGATATGTTACATATGCATATCATATTATGTTGGAACCAATGTATTCTCATGTAACTGCTTAAGGTTATGTTCTCTAGAAATGTAACCTCAATCTCAATGGTAATTGAACTATTGCAACAATAGTCTGACACACCCTAAGAGGGTATGGGTAAATTAGGATGTTTCTTTCTTTTAGTTTATATATATATTTGTTATTTTATCAAGATTAGTATAAAACTATTTGTTTCTTAAAAAAACAAAAAATAAATGTAGAAAATGAATAAAATGATACATTATTTTACTTGGGTCACCACTAAGGTCTAGTCCTAGGATCATACATCAATAGAGTGTTAAAGTAAATGAGTGTAATACTCTTCATTATAGTGATTAAAAAGATTTGAGAATGGTTTACTTACAATCCCAGGAACCCTATCTCTTTTTTATCTCCCACATATTGATCAATTCAAGGGAAAAAACAATAAATCTCATAGGTTTCAACAATAACATTTCAGTAATGAATATAAACACTAATTTAAGAAGGGTGTTGTAACTTTTCTCTTTGTCCTGTTATTCTCTAATTATGTATCATTATGGTGTGTTCCTAGTCTTCATTATAGATAGATTTCCATTTGTTCATAGAATTGTTTTCATAGATTTATCTCATTATCTCTTATTATTATTATTATTTTATAATCATAAGAATATACCCATATTGTCACCTTCCTTATTTTGAATATGGAAACCTCCTGTAATATTGAACTTGAGATCTTCCACATTTAAGATCCAATGATTTTAAGTCTATCCAAAACTTCAATATCACATAATATATTTTACCATTTTTTTAATATGGAAACCCCCATAAAAAACTCAATAAAAATCTCTCTTGTTCTATATATTCAAATTTCCATATTTTGAATATGAAAATTCTAAAATTCTCACAACCGAAATATCTATTCATATCCAAGTAAAAGATGAATCATTTAATTATCCACCCTTTTTAAACTTGTCTCAAAAATTAGGGTATTCGTTCCTCTAAAAAAATTAACTCCCTATTCTATGTTTTACTAAATTAATAATGATATTTTATAATTTAACAAAATACCTTTAAACTAAACTAACTAATCCTATAATGAAAATGAAAAATGGAATCATCCTTTTGAAGTCTAGAATACTAGTTTGAAGTTGGAAATTACATTTTATAGCTTCCACACAACTCTTTTGAACATTCACATTTCTTTATGAAGTCATGGATTCCTCATTTTATGTCATAGAGTATTATTTTGAAGTTTTCCTTTTTCATATAATTACTCTTATGAACTAAAAAATACTAGTATGAAGTAGTGGGTTACTCTTACAAAGTATATCATTACTATTTCTATGTTTTATATTATTCTTATAAACTCATGAATTAATCATATAAACTCAAGGAGTACCGTTTCTAAGTATTTAATTAATCTTCCAAAATCTTGAAATACTCTACCACACGTTTCCATTGGACGAGTCCTAAAAATTCCAAGATTACTCTTGTAAAGATTTCTCCATCCAAAATCCTTAATTTCTTCTCAAAAATAGATTTACTCAAATATACATTAGACTAAATGTAAAACCTCTTTGGCATTCATGATAATATTGCTAAAAACAAATTTAAAATGACAATAAATACAGTTTAATAAGATATGGTTACAACATTTGAGCCCATTTTATTTTATTACCTACTATATATTTCTAATGCTACCAATAACTCACCTACACATGACCTATCCTCTCCATTTTGTTCTTCATAAATTCTAACACAATCCCTTATAATTATCTCCCCCTTGATAATAAAATTCAAAGGTAACTCTTATTACATATATTATTCCTATCTAAAAACTCATAAATCATGCTGAAAACCAATAAATGTATCATTGATAAACTCTTTAATAATTCTTGATCCTAGGATATATGTAGGAAACATGATAAAATATTAATGGTGAAAAATTTGTCCTAAGAATCAATGAAACATTCTTATTTACCTTGGTCATTCTCCATGTATAGTATATCTCCCTTTATTGATATACTTAGAAGAATATAAGTAGCTATATAAAATTACAACCCCAAAATGGGGACATAATCTAATGGTTAGTGGGGAACAATCGGAAAACCTCTATAGTTAAAGGAGTTAGTTTAACTCCAAGGTTCAACTTGGGTTTTTCAAAAACTGTTGTTGACAAGTGTTTTTTCATAATGTAAAATACATGTAGATAAAACCCAACAAAATAAATCTTGCTAACTCCTTCCTCTAATTCAAAATTAATAAAACTATATTTTATGTCAATGTTCATAGTTCAAGAGTGTTGCACCAGATTATTAGTAAGTTCAATAGAGCTCTTTTTATCATAGTAAATTGGATAGGTTATAGTGAATTTTCACCAATATCTTTTATTTTTTCATCCATTGTAGTTTTTTGAATTCATTTTTTCTGTAATATGTTCTACTTTATCCATGCTCAGGTATATAGTCTCCTAATTCTTTCTCATCTAGTACATACAATTGGTACCAATAAGATTTTCAACTAAAATTGTGGATTTTATATCTTCCAAATCACTATCCCAATCAATATTAGATAATGATAATAACGCATACTAATTATATTCACTAGAGACCAAGATATAAGTAAGATTACCTCTGATAAATCTCATCATCCACTTCACTGCTTCCAAATGTTTTTCCCTATGATCACTTTGAAACTGAGCTACCAAACTGGTAACATAATCTATATCAGAATGAGTGGATATCAAGTACATGAAATTTCCAATATTTTTTCTATAAATAGTAGGATCCACTATATTTACATATTCAATATTCTCAATCTTGTTTCCAATTGTAATAGAATTTGACATAGTATTTGGATCATTTAACACATTTTAAATTTCAGTTTCTTCATATAGGAATCAAATTGAGAGTACTATGCACACGAATCCTATTTTAGTCCATCTAATTTATTCTTCAATATAAAAACTTTATTCTCATCACTAGAAATCAATAAACCCAATGTATTAATTATATACACTTATTTCATAAAAATACAATTCAAAAAAACTATTTTCACTTCCACATAATATATTAGGTATCCTCTTTGTATTTCCAAAATCAAGAATAAATTGGATGATTCAAGGTGAGACACTGGTGGGATGGTATCCTCCACATCCACTCCTTCTACTTTTTATGGCCCTTCTATACTAATTGAGATTTATTTATCACCAAAACCCCACGTTCATCAAATTTATTTTGAAATACCCATTTATATCTAATTACATTATGATTTATAGATCTCCCCACCAGTTTTAATATTTAATTTTTATTAATATAGTTCTAAGAGTCATTCATTTATCTCATATATGTTTTATCCTTTTAGGATTATTTGAATGATGTACGATCTATTGTGTACAATAGAAAAGCATGGCCCACTAGCCCCATAATTCTTGTCTAGTATAGTGTAGTGTTATCTATAATAATACTATATGGGTCAATATATATCATTTTGATACTTATTTGAGAAATATTCTTACTTTTTTAAACTATAGATCCCACTATAGATTCTATTTTTGAATCTTAATCTTTTGAAAAACCATGAATAGTTTATAAAACTACACTTACATAATTATTATCTACACATAAATCATCCAAAAATGATCTTTTGGTTATATTTACTTCTCTTACTTAATAAATTTAACATCATTTCTCTAAATAATTTTACCCAGTGTTTTTTTGGGGTATTTATATGCCTTTTTCATCATAGCATATCCCAAAAACTTTTCTTCACATGCCACGTCACAATATTTAAATATTTTTCTTATTTTTTTCAAATGTAGCACTAAATTAATAATAACTAAGAAGTGTTTAGGTGATGGTTTTTTTCTATTCTGAAAATTATAGAAAGTTTTTTGCTCATCGGAGAATTAGAAAGGCTACTTTTGAGTTTAAAAATACACTTGAACTACTTCTTTCCAGTGGGAAAATTTTAACATTTCTTTCAATAATCAGTTTCTTGTACATTTTATTCATTATTAAATTTCAAAATTCAAAATTTCCATTTGTTATGATGTTCTAACTGAGGATAATTTATGTTTAATTCCATGTCTTTAAAGATAATTATAAAATTCAATGGATGTATATTAAGTTCCATTATCAGTTAAAGAGTCTAGATAGTGCATATAGTTTCATTTTATACTCTTCCATTATACTTGTTCACGCATTCCATCACATATGTAATACTATTCAAGGACATAACACATTACATATGGTGGTAATCATCATCAAAGAGTTTAAAATATCTTTATTTAAATGTGTGTGATATATTTATAGGGACAAAAGCATTTGTATAGACCAGATCAAACACGTTTGATACTTTCAACTTCTTTTGTTGGTAAGGGTTACATTCTACATTACCCTTCATGCATGCATTTCATGTTTTCTCTCTATCATAATTTAGATTAGGGATGTCCACTAATGAATTTTAATTATAAATATTATCTATTATTTTCTAGTGAATATGTCTTATCCTCTAATGCCACTAATTATTTTATTCTTCTAAAGTGAGAAAGCATGTTCTCTCTTTGTTATAAACGTGGTAAAGATTATCATTCAATATTCATCATCTCATAAGAGAATTTTTAAATACTCACTTAATGAAACAACCATTCTAATTAAAAGTAACATTATTCCAAAAGTCACAAAGTTGAATTACATTTAATAAATTGTGCCTCAATCCATTCCCCTGAAGTACTTTAGTTTTTTTTACATTGAAAAAACACTTTACTTGAGATGTCGAGGTTACCATGGACCATTCATGGAAAATTAAGGCTAAAATAATATTAAAACCTACCTAAGGGGGTTGGATTCTTGAAAAATAAATCCCTCAAGAAAGACTGGGGTTTCATGAAGGGAACCCCTTATTTAAAGGGAAAAAACCTTTATACTTCCATCCATTTCCCTAAATTCAAAAAAATCCATCCTTCGTCAGCAAAAGGGGATATGGATTCCCACTGGTATCCATATTTCATTAGTATCCTCCCATGGTTCCTTTATAAATTAGTATCATGGTTTAAATAAACTATGAAAAATATCACACCCTTCATGCTAGAGGCATATTCCTCTCTCCTTATAGGGTATTGTGAAGACACCATCTTTCGTGAAACCCCACAGATAGAATCCAAGGCACCATCATTAGACTAGCCACCCATGTTTTGTTATAGAATCACCTTCTTGAACACTTTTTCCTTCAAAAAACTCACCTCAAAAGGCCGCACATGATTCTCCTTCCAACAACATAGCTTCCTGAATGTTTATTGTCCAGGGGTCTTGTACCAATCCAATATGGGTTTACTCATGCATCAATCATTCATATTACCAATATCATCAACCCTAATGTATAAAATGTAAGATCTAGACTCAGTGGAAGCTTGGCGGTTGTGAGGTTCCAACTTTTCTTTTTCCATAATCGATGACCAATCCATGATCAATATGATGATGAATGGTAGTATTCACATATTAAAATAAAATATTAAAACAAGGATAAGAAAGGCTATGGATCCAAGAAAGAGGATCTTGCACGTAATTTTTACAATTAATTTATCAATTACTAAATAAATTAAATACCTGGGTCTTTGGAATATTCTTCTTTGATGATCATTGATCATCCAAAATGACCATTCTGGATTGCCTTCGTTGCGATTTCAATGATCCAAAGTAGAATCCTTCTAGTGGTGATACACATGTTATCTAATGGTATCTTATCTATGCCACTCATTCATTGGGTGGTAGTGTGGTGAAGAAAATATCTTGTGTTGGTCGTTCTTGATCGCTCGTTCTTCTGTCTTGAAAAAATTATGTCGTTCTTGAGAGGGATAGAGGAGAGGAGTCGGGAGAGAAAATGTTTTGGTTCAACTATTCTCAATTCACCAGGGTAAAGCACAATAGAAGTACCTTTATATTAATTGACATGGGGTTTCAATTAAAATATTTAATTTTGAAATAGTAATTAAATGAAATTAAAACTATTATAGGAAACCCATTCCACATAACAACAATAATAGCACAATTATTTTTGGTGCGCCAACTTGTGAAAAATAGAACCATAAATGAAATCATGTGCCACATAATGATAGCAGTATTATTGTTATTTCATGCACCAACTGGATAAACATTATTTACTAACTTTTAATAATTAATTTATCCATAGACAATGTCTTGGTCCATTCTTACTCCTCTTCCATTTATTGAACACCCGAATAAAATATTTTATTCTCTTAAATATATATTTTTATTTACAAACTAGTAAATAAATATTTATTAAATGTTAATTAAAATAAATAAATATATTTTATTCACAATCTGGTGAATAAATATTTATTTAATTAATGAAATCATTTCGACTAGAATAAAACTATTCCTCGGTCTTGATAATAATATTTATTCCATTAATTAAATTAAAATAAAATTTATTCAAGACCACTAGAAACACTTTGTCTCTGTCCCTCTAGGATTTTTTCTCATTAGAATTAGGTGGAATTTACTAAAGTCCATGATTGCTATCTAGAAATAGTTTAATGCACCCAATAGAAATAACTTAATGTCACAACAATGACATCCACATATGAACAATCACTATGTAATATAATCCCTTTGTCAAAATATATCATTAAACAGGTTTCAGGATAGTGTCATCAACCTAAATACTTGATATTTCATTCTTTGACTACCTAAATTAAATTCATCATTACACCATGGACATGGAATTTAGGGAGAAAGTTATATTTAAATCATAGGGATGATATATCAACTTCTATAAATGAATGGGAAAATCCTTCCTTGACTTATCCATTAATAACATGTCATTCATGATGCACCCAAGGTACCCTAATTCCCACCAACATATGGCATGATGGTTTTCACCAGTAAATAAATGTGTGTGATTCATGACATGTATTAATGATAATCAAAAAGTCTAAGGACCATTACACATTCTCACTCATATAAATATCCTATGACACCAAAACCTGTGTAATTCTATCTTTTGGGTCTATTCTCATAATCTCATGTCTTTTAGATTACCAAGTGAGAACTTCATGAGAAGAAGTATCATCTACTTATGAGTAATTACACCTGACGATATGTATAATATGTGTCCCATAATAGTATTTCATCCTACCGCAGTACTATATTTAATAATATTGTCATGGCAGTTAAAGGTTCTCATCATAGCGGGGAACTACTATGAACTTATTAATGCGAAAAATACTCTAGGTCATTATTGCATTATCGTTATGAAGAACAATGAATAATATGTAATAAGATGTTTAATTTTTAAGTACATTAAATATTCATGTAATCAAAGTAAAAACATTTGGTTCTAAGACACCAACTACAACAAACTCCCCTTTGGACAAAATCCAACTGCCTACGACTTTATTACTGCTAGACCTCACATGATGATCATGTTTCTTCTAAGTCAAGGATTTATTCAAGGGGTCCACAACATTTTCTTCCATGAAAATAATGTAAACTTCAACTTCACCTTTCTGAGAAAAATCTATCAAGATATGATACTTCTGAAGTATGTGCTTCGTCTCCTGATGTGACCTTGGATCTTTTACGAGAGCCACTACTATAGTATTATCACAATAGAGTGTGGTGGGATCTTTACTACTAGGAACCAAATCCTAATCTTAAACAATGCTCCATGTCCAAAGTGGTTATTTAGCTACCTCAGAAACTGCAATATACTCAGAATATTCTATAAAATCTGGGACCACACCATGCTTTGAGCTCTTCCAGCTCACAACACCTCTATTAAAAATGAATATGTATCATATTTGTGACTTCATGTCATCTTGATCAATCTGGAAATTAGCTTCTACGTGTACTCTGATGACTTGTTCTTCATATCCTTTATAAACCAGAAAAATATCCTTAGTATGGCTCAAATACTTAAGGATGGTCTTGATGTCCACCCAATGGCGGTCACCTAGATTATCTTGATATCTACGTCCCTCACTCCATGTGTAGGTGACATCTAGCCTAGTATATAGTATAACATACATGACTAACCCAATCAATGATGCATGTGGAATCCTTTCAATTATTTTTCTTTCCCCATGTGTCTAAGGACACATTTTTTTAGAAAGATTAATGTGATGTGATTCTAGAAACAATCACCTATTAGATTGTTCCATACTAAATATCATCAATATCTTGTCAATATATGTACTTTGACTTAGGCCCAACAATCTCTTGGACCTATCATGATAGATCGTGATCCCAAAAATATATGATGCCTCACACAAGCCATTTATGGGGAAAATTTCATTCAAACATGAATTATCAAACTATAAGACTGATATTTCGTTTCTAATAAGTAATATGTCATCAACATATACTATTTGGAAAAAAACTGCACTCATACTAAACTGTTCGTAGACACACAAAGCTCACATTCTTTCTTTATAAATCTAAATTATGGTTTGGATTCATAAAAATGAATGTTCCATGATCTGGATGCTTTCTTTAATCCATAAATGTTTTTTTGCAACTTGCATATCTTATTGGAATCCTTTGGAGTCACAAACCCTTCAGTTGTGTCATATATACATATTTCTAATGGTTCCCATTAAGGAAGGCTCTTTTGAAATCCATTTTGCAAATCTCAAAATCATGGTAAGCGGAAATGGCTTGTAGAAATATGATGGATTTCAACATTTCAACTAGTGAAAATGTTTTATTGTAGTCAATGCCTTGGAATTATTTAAACCCTTTTGAAACCAGTTGTTCCTTTTAAGTACAATATTTCTCTTCTATGTCTAATTTCTTTTTGAATACCCATTTGAAACCAACGGTATTTACATCTACTAGAGAATCTACCAAAATTAAAAACTGGTTTTGGTAGAAGAAATCCATTTTAGAATTCATGGAATATTTCCATTTGGAAATGTATGTTCCCCTTACTTCTTCCTTGTAGGTTAAAGAATCATTATTATCAACTAATAATTAGTCGTTATCCTCAAAAACTAGAAAATCATATTGTTCCATTTCTCTAACCTCTCTTGTACTCCAACGTAGTACTTTTGACTCTGTAATGGATCTTTCTTCCATGGGGCTTTATGGAATCTACTCCTGTACCAACTCTTGTGTACCTTGCACCTCTAATTCATACAAGTCTATCTTTATCCCACTATCTATTTTGGATATGTTCTCCCTCCCAAGGAATATGGTGTATCTTTCCACTATAACCTTTTTGTATGAGGGGTCATATAGGTAATATCCCCTTGTTTCTTTAGAGTATCCTATAAAGGTACACTTTGTGCCTCGAAGTTCGATTTTGTTACTTGAAGAGGCCTAACAAACACTTTGCTTCCCCTACACATGTAAATTTGATAAAGTGGATTTTCATCCACTCCAAATATCATATGGAATACCATTTATCGATTTATTTGGTACTTGTTTTAGTATGTGTGTTTTTGTTTGAAACTCATATCCCCAAAAAGATAATGGAATACTTGCATGACTCAGAATTCATCTCACAATGTCCAATAAGGTGTGGTTCCTTATTTCGCTTACACCATTCCACTAGGGTGTGTAAGGAGGACTGAGTTGGGATGGGATCCCAAACCCCCATAAGTAATCAATGAAGTATTGATTAAGATATTCTCCACCTCTGTCTGAGTGAAATTTCTTAATATTCTTAAAAATCTAGTTCTCTAATTCATTTTTTTATTCCGTGAACTTATCATAAGAATCTGACTTACACCTTATAAATTAGATATTTTTATATCTACTAAAATCATTACTGAAAGTTATGAAATATGAGTACTTAACCTTTTCTTCAACTTGAAATAGCCCATACACATCAGTATGAACCAATTCAAAAAACCTCTTTGTCCCTTTAAACTTTCCCACTAAATGGGGATTTGGTCATTTTCCCTTGTAAACATGTATGATATACACCAAGTGGTTTCAGTTCAAAAGAATCTAAATATCCATCTTGATATTACTTTTTCAAGAAATGCCCATTTACATGACCAAGCTAGTGATGCCAAAGCTGTGTGTGGTATGAATCATGTGAAGTAGCTTCATTATTGATTTCTGTTACTTGGTTTGTGTAATCCAACACATAAAGACCGTTATATAAATGTGCCTTACAAAAAATGTTATATTTATAAAAGAATCAATATTAATTTCTGAACAGGAAAAAAAATCCATTTTTATCTAGTCTGGATATAGAAATAATGCTTTTGGTTAAAAAAGTAACATAATAACAAAATTTTAATACCAAGATTATCCCAGTTGGCAATGTGAATTGGTAGTCCCCAATAGCTATAGCTGCAAGTCTAGCTCAGTTGGCTACTTGTAGATCTACCTCCCTTCAGTCAATTTTACTGGTTCGTGTATTTGGATACATATGTGAGCTCAAAAAAATATATCTAATACCCAATTTATAAAAATAAATAAATTTCACTAGATGAAAAATGGCACCTGAAGCTTCCCCTTACATGTTTAGGTGGTGCAGATTTTTTTCCAGTGGCCCTTCTTGTCACATTCGAAACAAACAGCTTTATGTTCCCTACCCTCACCCTTGATCTTTATTTTCTTATAAGGGCGTGGAGAATCTTTGGGCTTAATGATCTTAACCTTCCATTTTCTATTATTCTTCATAAGGATAGAAGGATTTTCATGCTTCATGTCTTTTTTCACTTGGAAAAGGATGATAATAATATCTAGTAGAAACTTCTCAATGTTGTTCATATTGAAATTCACAAAAAATACGAAATAAACTCTAAGGGAGTGATGCGAGAATGAGATTGATACCCAGTTCTTTGAGGAGTTTAAACCCTAGAACCTCTGAGAACTCAATGTATCTAATGAGCTTGACTACGTGAGGCCTAGCTGGGGAACCCTCTCCAAACTTACTCTGAAAGATTACCTTAGAGATCTCAAACCATTCGTTTCATGCTCTCTCTTGGTAAATACCACGAAGGTGCTAAATCACTCTATAGGAATCCATGTTTTCATGAGTCTTCATGAGTTCACTAGACATTAATGATAATATAAAACATTGGACACCAACCACATTGTTTAAATGTTTATCGTAGTCCAGAAACTCTTCATCACTCGCATCATGCATATGTAGATCAGGTAATGAGGACTCCATCACGTAAGATTTCCATTCATGGTGTAGAATGATCCCAAGGCATCTAAACCAATCCTGGAAGTTACTATCACTGAGGATTTTGTCATTGTCTAGTATTGATCACATAATAGTGTGGTTGATGAGATTGTCATTTTTATTCTACACTTAAAAGAGAATATAATTATTACGTTCCTTATTACATTTTATGAGAAATAATAAATTGATTTTATTAAGTATCCCACTATTTTATCAAGTCTTAATGGCCCTCACCATTGAACTTATAATATCTAGATACTAGAACATTCTAGTGGAAAGGATCCATATTCCCCTTTGCATAACCATAATAAGGGTTGATCAATCTATTTGAAGGTATTTTGGTTGGTAGGTATTTTACAACTTCGAGCTTGTATCTCCTTGATCCATTGAGTGGACTCCCCAATCCTGAAATCCTGACTTATATTTCATCCACAATTGCCTAATAATTTACACAATGTCTAGCAAGGTATACTCCTCTTGATGTAAAATGGTTATGTCAACCACAAACATTCATAAGAAATTCCTGTATAAAAGTATGTTTCCCAACAAGGGTTGGACAAACACATAGTTTTATTGATTATTTCTCTTAATAAAGTAATATAAGTCTTACTCTAACTTAATAATTTATTGAGTTATTTTTATCTTCTATTCATAAATTGACTTATTATCATTATCACATGCTTGTTAATATTAAGTGGAACTTACTGAAGTGATCAACCAAGTCTTGATGATATTTACGTAGAAGTTTGGTTTATTTTAGTTCCATCTTGCATGCTTGTTAATTCATTAATAATGTAGTTGCAACAATAAATCCATAATGAAAAACCATGAAATTGACATAAATAAAACAAATGAAAGTGAATGATCATGAGAACTTCTAATGGTTAGTTTATCTATCAATTGATAAAATAACCACTGACCTAGGGAAGAAACATCTTGAACCATTTATGGTTCGGGTCTACAGTTTTCCACCTGTCCAACTTTGTATCTCCTTGGATTGGTTTTACCTCATCTCCTTGCTTGAACTGCCTCCACTCGCTTGGGAGATCCATCCATTATATTTTTTTTAACTCACTCACATGTGTGGGGTAAAAAGGGTGTTTACATAAAAGAAACCATGGGAATGAAGGCCCTACATATTAATGAGTATAGATGGAACACCTAAAAACAATTTAATTTAAAATGAATTAAAAGGAAAACAATCACATTCAAAGGTCTGGTCTAGCTTATGATCATCCACATACATGAAATTAATTACGCAATTAATAAAACTAGGATTCAATTCATTAATTGTTCTTATTAAGATAAATCGTGCTCGAATTGATTAATTATTATCTTTAATTAATCAATCATTTTATCTTAATTATTTTCTAAATTTCCTTGAGATTCTCATCCATAACCTTATAGGTATCACGGTGAAAACCAATTTGAATCTACATGATATGTAATTATGAACATTACAAAAACATTATAGTTTTAATTTTGTGTAATTTGGTAAAGTACACGGTGTATAGTTCCGACTACACGTCATGTACTACCTTCACCCTCTTATTTGAAGTACATGCCAAGGGATTCAGCATAAGAGGCGTACTTTGGAAATTTCATAGAAGACATCGTGTTCAGTGAGCCACATGCCATGTTGTCTCCAGGTTACATGGTTACCGAACATCTTATCCATGTTTGGGATACATGATTTTTCCCCTGACCTAAAGGGACTACATGTCGTGTCTAGTAAACCGCACAACGTGTAATCTGGTAACTATGTGCCAATCTATCTTGTTCAACATGTGGTCCAAGAATTAACTACACTGCATAAAATAAATTCACATAGCTTGAGTAATTTCTAAGTTAATCTCGATGCACTGAACACAACTACAATGTGTGTAATCTAGATTACAAGGCATGTATACCAGATTACACGGCATGTAATTCCTAAAACACAACATGTACTGTCGTGCTACCTGGATAGAATCATTGACATTTACAGATGTGATCCTTGATTTAATTTTAATAAAAAAATATTCATTTCTGTTAGATCTGTGAGAAATGAAAAGAGGAAGAAAATATCTCAAAATTCAGATTACAAGAACGAATAAACATGAATTGAATTACTAAATTATTAATGATTTAATCATCAAAAAATTATTTAAATAATTATAAACGATGATAATCTTGCACTGATACCACTTGTATGATCTAAAAGCAGCGTAATCTTGGTAGTTGGGAGGTTCCAACTTTGGTTTTTCCATAACTGATGACAAATCCAGGATTAATACGACGATGAACCCCAGTATCCACATATTTAAATCAAATATTTAGAAAAAGATAATAAAGTTTCTGGATCAAAGAAAGATGATATTTCATATCATGTTTATAATTAATTTATTAATTTATAAATAAATAAAATACCTTGGTCTTTGGTATTTTCTTCGTTGATGATCTTTGATCCCCCAAAATTACAATTCTAGATATCCTTCATTGCACTCAAGAGGATCCAAAGTAGAATCCCTATAGCATTGATCCACACATTCTCCAATGGTCTTTGATCTATTACAGTAATTCTCCAGGTGGTAGCACGGTGAAGTGAATGTCTTGCATATATCATTCTTGATCGATCATTATTCGGTCTTGAAGAACTTATCTTGTTCTTAAGAGGGAGAGAGGAGAGGAGTTAAGAGAGAAAAAGTTTTGGCTCAACAATTCTCAATTTACTAGGGTTTGGAAAAATAGATGTACCTACCTATTAATCAACATGGGATTTCAGATAGGATATTTAATTGTGAAACATCAATTAAATGCAATTATAATTATTAGAGAAAACCCAAGACACATAATAAAAATAACACCATTATTTATGTTGTGCCAACTTAAAAAAAAACTAAACCATAAATGAAATCCCATACTATATAATGAGAATAGTATTATTATTATTTCTTGGACCAACTGGATAAACATTATTTACCAACTTGTAAATAATTAATTTATCAATAGACACAGTCTTGGTCCATTCAAACTCCACTTCTATTTATTGAATACCCGAATAAAATATTTTATTCTCTTAAATAAATATTTTTATTTACAAACTAGTAAATAAATATTTATTAAATGTTCAATAGAATAAATAAATATATTTTATTCTCAATATAGTGAATAAATATTTATTTAATTTAGGAGATCATTTCAACTTGAATATAATTATTCTTCCATCTTGAGAATAATAATTATTCCATTAACTAAATTCAAATAGAATGTAATCAAGACCACCAGAAACACTTAGTGTGTGGACCTCTGGGATTATTTCTTGTTGGAATTAGGCTGGCTTGACTAAAGTCCAAGATTAATATCTAGAAATGGCTCTAGATGTCCAAGATAAAGAACATAAAGTCATAACAACAACATCCACATACGAACGATCACTATGTAATATAATCCCTTTGTCATAATATCTCATCAAGTGAGTTTCATGATAGTATCATGAAATTATATGCTTGATATATCATTCTTTGACTACCTAAAATAAACTCATCATTACACCATGGCCATAGAATTTAGGGTGATGGTTCTATTTCAATCAAAGGGATGAGATATCGACTTCCATAAATGGAAGGGGCAAATCCTTCTTCAACTTATCCATTAATAACATGTCATTCGTGACACACCCAACATACCCTACATCCCACCAACATATGACAAGAACATTTTCATCAGTAAATAAAAGTGTGAGAGTTGTGACACATATTAATGATAATATTAAAGTCTGAGGACCACTACACACGCTTGTAGATAAGAATATTTGGCGACACCAAAACATGTGGAATTATTACTAGAGTGTATGTTCTCATAATCTCCCATCTTGGAGACTACCAATTGTGAACTTCATGATAATAAGTCTCATCTACTTATTAGTACTCACACTTGACAGTTTATATACTATGTGTCCCATCATAGTATGTCATCCAACTGCAGAACTATATCTAAGAATATTTTCATAGCACGTCAAGGTTTCCATTATAGTGGGGAACTGCTATAACCTTGTTAATGTGACAAATACTCTGGGACCGTATTACATAAAAGTCATACAAAATAATGAAAAATATGTAATAATATGTTTAATAGTTATATTCATTAAATATTCATGTAATCAACGTACAAACAGTTGTTTCTAGGACATCAACTCCAACAAAAACCCTTTAATCCAAGAATTGTTAAATAAATATCATTTCCTTTTTATCTTAAGAATAGGAAATCTAACCTCGGAACCCCTATGTGCCACCTAAAATAGGCAGTGTCAATATATTTTGTTTATCTAAAACCACAATTTTGATGGAAAGTAAAATTAAATAATGGAATCATCATGGGAAATAAGTTTTTTTACATTTTTTGAGAGAATTTATGATCCCCATATCCTCCTATTCTCCTTTCCTTTTTGGGAATGGGTATCCCCATTCATAAACTCCCATGCCAACACCTGAGCTGTAAGACTATAAATTAAATAGTGTTAACATCATATTCATGCGACGTTAAACTATATGACCAAATCCTTATCACGTGATGTTAAACTATATCCTTACTATGTGTTACATACATAGTATTCGTCAAGTGATAATAATTTGATTATCCCCTATCTTTCAAGAAACATATATAAATATTCCCCACACTATCCCTTGTTGTTGATCCTTTCATAACACGAGCATCCTTGTCATATGATGTAAAACTATATGAACTGGTCTTTCCACATGACCTTAAACTATGAAATTTTACTACATATGTTTTAATCACTATCTCCTAAAAGGGTAAAACTGATCCCCCCCCAAGATTCAATCCCAACATCATCAAAAACCTATTTATCTCCCCCCAGGATGGTGATAACCCTGAATTCTGATCATTCCACTCAGTAACACACTAAGTCCCTTTACTACCCAAACATGAGGACCCTACTAGACCTCAATACTTCTATGCAATGCTAACCTATATTTGACACATCACATGATGAGAATATATGAGAAACATCCCCAAAAAAATTTAAACATGTGATCAAGTCCCTGCAAGACTCTAAACATGTTATCATGTTCCCACAAGTCTCTAAACCCACAACACTTCATGGTGCATCATAATATATACCTCATGTGATGAGAATGATATTCCCTGTATTATGATCCTAGGAAGCCTTATGTGATAAACATATGTTTCTTAGAATGAAAAGTTTTAGATGCCTCACATAACTCATAATTAATGTGAGTCACCCTATCGAAAAGTATTGCATACCTGAGAAAACGATCCTTGGATGTCTTGAAACTCTCATGTTAGTTTATCTATCGAAAACATAGAATGAATTGGGTTGTACACCTATGAAAACTAAAATATTATATTGAAACAAATATAAAAGTGGAATAATTTTATAGATTTCCAACACACCCAATGTTTATATATTCTTACACAATCCCAATGTCATCATCAGTGTCGACCACATGTAGCTACCATATTGAGACAATAAGAAGTATAATTAACCTATTTACACTTATAGATAGTTCCATGAATTATATTCAATAACATGTATCAAACTTATAAGGGAGAGACAAATAAGGAAATTAACTCCAAGGAGGAATCCATGGAAGATTGATCTAATATCCCATCATCTCATTCTAATCAGGGTGAAAAAATCATCACCTATCGTGGTATAGTCTACCTACCTTTGGAAAGTGGTAATGTGGTGGAACCACACTAGAGGGACCATGGATGATCTAAGGACATGGATCCTTACAATAAAGTAAAATTGCACCAGATTCACATCCTAGTGGTAGCTTCATACAAAAATGTTGAACCTGATTTGAAACACTTCTCTTAAAAATAGTGGAAAACGATACATGATGGTAATTTCTTGTATTAATCATTATCAACATAGATCCATACTCGATTATAAAGGGGATGAATAAACATTGGTCGTGTTGGGTATCTTCTTTATTAAACATGTACAAATGGATGACCTCATGCATCTGACATGATGCAAGTTATGGGTAATGCTCAAAAAACCAACACCATTATGTATAGGGATATGAGGAATGATGGTGTGGAAATCCTTAAAAACCTTTCATATTGAACAATGAATACTACTCCCACATCTACAAGGATCCTTTTCCCAGTATCCCCATCTAAGATCATTCAATGTAGGATGATTAATTCGTTTGATCATCGATGCAAACAAGAAGGGGTCATCTTAACCAGGGATATGGATTGATATGATAAGGAAGTTATGGGACCATGATGACATCACTTCCTATAGAGGCAATACAGGGGGAATAACCCCCCCCCCCCCCAATCATAATAAAAGTGAACCATTTTGATAGTCTCTCCCTAAAACAATCTAACTGCACATTCCACAACACTTAGGAGGTAGGGGACAGATGGGTTCGCCTGCTACAACCACTACATGAGAGACATCCAATAGGGATCCATCCTATCCATGCTAATAGCATTGTATGGTATTGTAGGCCAATAAGTTGAATTATCCCATCCCTGCTCCATCATCCCTAGTCTTGAGTCCCTAGCATCGACATTAGGGGTAGGTTTCCAACCCTACACAATATGAGGCCACTCTAGCAGCTCCAGTGGCCCCTGCCACTATCAACACACCACCTACCCATGGAACCACTACATGGGGGATTTTCTTCACTCGATTGGGATCAAGTCTCCAGATACCGACCAAGTAGTTATAATTGACTCTGCCTATCATGGGTGTCATTGGTAACAATCATAGTCTATATCATGATGGAAAATTCCACCACGCAGGTCCTCTAAGCAAGTACTCCAGTTGACATGGAGTATCTCCCCATACCAAAGACTTCCATTACCTCAAATATACATCCCAAGGTAGAGGTACAAACAACCACTATAGGGGTTCTTCTC
Source organism: Viscum album (assembly GCA_963277665.1). Taxonomy (NCBI): domain Eukaryota; kingdom Viridiplantae; phylum Streptophyta; class Magnoliopsida; order Santalales; family Viscaceae; genus Viscum; species Viscum album. The sequence continues at coordinate 500,389,773 of OY728133.1, forward strand.
ATGTAACCAACTATACCATGAGTGGAATAAATTCTCACGACCCTCAAAGTCTCATGATTAGGGAACTCCCACACCATTAGATAAAAGACCAAGGAAAACATCATACAACCACCAACCTCTTAGGTTCTTAGGAGATGAATGAATTTTTGAAGATTCCCCTGCCTCTACCACTAAATCTGGGGTAGTATAATGTTAGTTAAGACTGACCATCCTGGAGGTGGAGATCCACAAGGTCACCAGACCACCGTGTAAGTTCTTACATGTAAAGGATGTCTCAGTTTCCTTCCAATGACACTTCATGAAACCATTATTTATACAATCAGCTTTCCTTCTATCCACCTTTATCTTGGATGTTTCGAAGATGTCCAGGTCTCGATTAGTTCCCTAGAATAAGGTTGATCACTCTAATAAGTTAAAAGGGGAAAAAATATTCTGGATCAATAGGAATCCATAGATTCCCAATCCTACACTAATATAGTTATGATATTGGCCCCAACATCATTAGATACACCATTATTTTATGGATGATTGGACCATGTGATACCTCCTCTATCATAAAGTCAACAATAGAGCGTGTCTGCATTACTTCCACCCCTATATTCTTGATCATTTCTTGTTAGAGCATGGGGTGATCAGGAATAATATTACACTCCAGACGATGTGTAATAGATAATATTTTGGGAGATCCTATTCGTCAACTAGATATCAGTTGTGTTTTGGAAACCCGTCAATCAATACTTTAACATAATATATTTCCTTCTTAAGTACCAAATGGTATTCATCTACCAAAATATATAGGAGACATTCAACTGCCTATGTGATCACTAACTATCATATTGAGTAGTCTATTAACATCCCAAGGGTATTCATCAATTTTATTAAAAGTATGATATTATAGTAATTTATAAGGATCAATGCCTTGACTCATATGGGTACTGCCAAATCATCCAGCAAAAATGTGTCAGGAACCTCACCCTACATAAAAAGGTCATGCAGAAGTCATCTTCCCATGGGCATATTAGGGGTTGGGGAAGTACGCTTCCCTCCATTTTAGTTCCATTTAATGCTTAAAACAATAACATTAGGCCAACTTGGCCACTAATAGTGAAATTTTATCTCCAAGATCTATTACTCGTTTTGAAGAACTCCATAGTTATTTTTCAACTAGTCTGGCTCCACCATGTGCAAGAATAACACCACAAACCTATCATAATGTAATTAGAGGTTTGATGAGAGAGTTTCTGTCTTCATTACCCAGTGGAAGGGACTCACGTACTCCCTCAATATGTAGCTTTCCTATGAATATCTATTCGGCATGTGCGTGGAGAATTTATGAGAAAAACATTTCACTTCCCTTATCTCCCTAATATTTCTAGGGAGATTTTGGTTACTAACTGAAAGATATTAGATTTTAGAAGAATCATTACAGTGTACCAAGTAGCAATCTAGTGCATTACCTCCTCCAACTCTTACGCAGAAGCCCATTAAGGTAGAAAGAACAAATTCTGTACAGACACAGAACTTACCATCAGTCCACCTTCATAAACCCCTATAATATATGCCTTTCTAATCATATAATCTCAATGATAATGCTACCCAATCCCCCCTCTAGGTCTATGTTACCAAGGTTCCAATCATATAATGGAAGAACTAGGTCTATTAATTTAAGTATGTTCAGGTACAAGGGTACATTATATGTTACCTAGAAATTAAAATTCAGAAGTTTTCAAAATCGAAGAGACGCCATGAGGTTGGATTAACAAATTGTACTAGAAACTAATCATTCCACATGGTCCATGGTCACAACATAAATGAGTTATTTGTCTTAAAATATTGGATCTATGACCTTGTAGACCATGTCCTAGTCAAGTTTGGTGCTGGCCCAGTATAGGTGACATATGTATCATCTACCCACAATAGAAAAAAGGAAGACATTAGTGAATAAGAGTAGGTTCCTGAATGAGGTACGCAAAATTATAATGATTGGATGGCTTGTAATATAGTTGCTCACACTCACAACATTATCCATTCCCAGTTGAGTAGATAATATCCTATTGTAGTCATGACATCCTCTCTGGCCACCCCAATGATATCACATCATTTAAAGACTTCAAAGTATAGGCATCGATGATTCTAGGGAAATCAATAACCCCTTTCGGTGCCAAAACCAATGTGTACTCTTGGTGACTTCATGCCCCCTGTAATTGGGAGAAGCCTCCAAAATAAATTCTTTCATGGAATATTACACCAATGAGGAACATGAGTATACTTATATGAATTATGTCAGGATGGTGGATCATTGTGTAGTACTTAGTGATGATGAATTCCATGTATCCTCTCTTAGTACCTCTGGATGACTCCATCACAAGAAAGGTTGAATCCATGCTAGAAGAAAATATTTTTGATCTAGTACTCTAGAAATAATAGTTTATGCAACTGAGACCAAACATCAAGACTTTCGGAGGGATTATAAGGAACAGTATTCATAGGTTGAATCATTAGGTATACACCATAAATCAACCAGATTGTTTGATCATATATCCCATCCACATCATCTTAGTGATAATAAATGGTAGACCAAGGCCCGATCTTAGTTTTCTAGTACTCTGCCTATATTTTGTAATCAATAGTACAATGTTGTTATCATTGGTCAGGGCCTAGTGACATAGCCAACTATACCCACTATAGTCCTAGTTAAAGAGAAAAAATTAGGGGATAGAAACATGAACCTCACTCGTAAGTATGATGTGTTGAAGCATATTTGCATTATATTATTGAGGATCTTGATATATGACACACTCATCCTATCAAATGAGTTGTGTGAGGCTATCATCAAGGCCTTGATAATCTCTCTTCTATTCGAGACTGAGGTTGTTTTCTACTGAGGCCTATCATGTAGTGGAATCTGAACTAGAAGGGAACATATAACTACTGTATGTCATAGACCAGTTCAATGGAATATAAATTTATCATTAGTAGACACTGAATTTTGAATCAGCCACATCTCAATCCAGACACTCCATAAGAAGGAGATCACAGATTCAGATCTAACCCCCTCTAACCTAACAATTTAGGGGTATGATTAATGTGAGAAGAAGTTGTATAGAAAGATATTGCTATAGACCCAGTTCTATGACTTGTTGGTAAACATTGATTTCTTGGTTGTCTCATAGGACACTACCTACAATTACCTCTTGGTGAGTCCTTGGCTCCATATGTATGTAGTGGTCCCATATTCATACCACTATCACCTAAAATACTCTCTCAATGGTCATGAAGGGGTACTCCTAAGTGATTTTGGTCCCTTAAACTCCTGTGAATCCCACTATATTGATGACGGGTACAAAAAAGTAATTAGAATAAGCTACAAGATGATGGGGTCAAGTGCATTAATGACCCCAATGATATGCCCTCCACCTCAGTGAATCTTTATGTGGAATTAAAAGAAAACGTAATCATACCAATCCATCAGTTGGAGCTAACAACCCAAGATCTTGGGAGTTATTTCATAGTCCCCAAGAAGAAGGAAGGATCACAAATAACCTAATATTATTATACAATATTGGAATGATTGAAGATAGAAAATCCTAATTCTATTGAGTACCAATAGATCCATCCCTTAGTTACCGAAATGCAATAGCATGACTCCATCCAGAAAGTAGGGATAACCTGGTGGAAGTCGATCTATCATCATTATTTTGACATCAAATCTATATCTTGCCATTGGAAATCAAATGGGTTTGGCTCATCAAATTTTATCTTCATGATCTTCACAGAGCAGGAATCCATCATTAAAGATCCCACCCCTACTAAAGTAGATGATAATACCACTTCACGATCTCTAGCTTCGGAGGAATCACCTATTTTCTCTGATATAATTATTTCTAATGATGAAGAGTATTTGGATTATTACCTTCCTAAATTTGAGGAAGGTGTCTCCACCACTATCGGTGAGTTGACCCATGTGAATATCAGCACCAAGGAAGATCAGAGGTGATTATTGATTAGCATTTTCATGTCTCTAGAGGAGCAGCAATGATATATGGCCTACTTAAAGCATCACCATGATGTGTTCACCTAATACAATAAGGAAAAATTAGGGATTAACACTTAGGTTGTTTTTCGTCATCTTGGCCTCCCAGCAGGCCACCATATGTTCAAAGAAGCTTCTAAGAAGATACACCCATCCCATGGTGTCATTTTTGAGACTGAAGTTGATAATATTATCAAGGAAAATTCAATAGGGAAGTCTAATAACCAAATTATCTGGCTGGAATCATCCCAATTATGAAGAATAATGAATATATTAAAGTCTTCATTGAATTCCAAGACATCAATCCCAACATCCCAAAGGATGATTTCCCACTTTTAGTGACGAATATCCTAATAAACAGAACTATTGATTTACAAGAAATGTACTTCATGGATGGGAACTCCATGTATAATAAAATCTTGATAACCCTTGAGGATGAAGAATTCACTACTTTCATGGAACCTTATGGAACCTTTTTCTATCGAGTGATTTTTTTAGGTTTGAAGAACACTAGGGATACATACCATCATTCCATGCACTACATCATCAAAATTCTCCTTTTGACATTGGTGGAGTTATATGTAGATGATTTTGTGGCCAAATCCATCAAATTCCTTGACAATATGATGGATCATTAGAAATTGTTTTACTTCCTCCACTCCCATCACCTAAAGATAAATACCCTAAAGCGTATACTTTGGGTCACCATTGGGAAGTTACTCATATTCATTGTCAGAATACAAAGACATCAAAATTGATATAGAGAATATTAATACTATCATCAAAATGGAACATCCACAAAATATTTTGGGAGATGTAGGGCCTCTAGGTCCACCTGGACTACATCATATGATTTTTCACAAATCTAGTTAAAAATTATAAACCCTCTTATAAATTATAAAGAGAGCCATTACTTAACAATGGTATGAAGAGTAAAAAACCAAATTCTTGGATATCAAGTAGTATCTAATATATCCTTCGATATTTATACCACCCATCATATTAAAGCATATGGTTCTTTACATAACCACCCTCGAATGGTCCAACGGCCCCCTCATAGTTCAAAAGACTAATGTGGTTTGGGAGAATAATCCTATACTACTGCAAAAGAATGATAATAAAAACATATACTAGATATTATCCTATTTATAAGAGCTACCTCAACATAGTTTTTGAGGTTCATAAATTGTGGAAATACCTATAGAACTATGAGATACATCAGTTATCTCATTTCGAAATACTAAAGTACAATCTCAATGGCCCTATTCTGACTGAGTGATTGGAACAGTAGGTATTAATTATGCAATAATTCAACATTAGGTTTTTCACTTATTATATTTTCAATGGAAAATCACTAGCATATTTCATGGTCACACATATGGCCCCTATGGAACTAGCCCTGGATGTTGAATTCTCTAATGAGTCCATCCTCTACGTTGAGTATACCAAACTGTGTTCAGGATACACATCAATAGTGCCTCTAAAATATTGACTAGAAGAAGGCTCAAAAACCCCAAACTCAATACGGTGGACCTTGAGATTCTCTTCATCACTCATGTATAGGTCATTCTGCTATACTCGTTCTATTTTTTAGAATTATACACCAATAATGAGTATGAGTACGAAGATCTTATCACTGGTCTCAAGTTGGATCTCATGGTTTAAGTCCCCTTACTCCATGTGAATGGTGACTCTAATCTTTTCATCAAGTAGATCAGTAGTGATTACATCATTAGAAATAAATGTATTTTCTCCTTATTGGATAAGACTCATTAGATGACGTCCCAGTTCCCTTCCCATGCAAAGGTGACTCATGTACCCCGATCATAGAATTACCGATTTGATACCTTGGAAAGCCTGGTTGTATCCCTTGAAAAAATCAATTAGGATAACCTAGTCATTCATGTGTCACATCAGAGATTCATCACCCCTATCACTTCTGATGAATAAGACCAACGAGTAAATCATCTGGTTGTTGGAACTTTGGTAGAAGGGAACTTAAACACCACAATAGTCAAAGAATCACTTGATTGGATGCCTCCCTTTATCAAGTATCTACAAAATGGGACTCTCCCACTAGAACAAGATAATGGTGAGTGAATACTAATATGTGGTGAAATTTTCTCTTTAGTATGGCCACAAATAAGAGAAACCCCTCTACATGAGTGGGTTTGATGGAATCCTTCTTTTTTGTATCCAAGGGAAAGATGTCCCTTAGGTCATACAAGAGTTCCATGTTAGTTCTTGTTAGACCCATCAAATAGGATTAAATAATTCCCACTAGATCTAGATATTGGGATACTTCTGGACAACCATGGTTCATGAATACATTGAGTTCACCAAGAAGATTCATACTTGCCAGATCCATTCCAACTTCAAGCATCAACCGCCAAAGCATCTCCATTCCACTAAGTACTCTTGGACCTTTTCTATATAGGGACTAAAAATTGTAGGTCCCTATCTTCTAGTAATAGCTCGACAATGTAAGTTTATTTTGACTACCACAAAATTCTTCTCAAAGTGGAAAAAATTCATCCTTCCCAAGAAAGTCAATACCCAATTCATGATAGACTTTGTGAAATCCAGTACTATTTATTGATTCAGGATCCCTCACACATTTCTCATGGATAATGGGACCAATTTTTGAGATATCGAGCTGAATAAGTTGTATTCCAAGTACAAAATCTACTCAAATCACACCTCCCATTATCACACATTGACAAATGGTTAGATCAATACATTCAAAAAAACCATATAAAACATCATGTAGAAGTTGGTGGGTCAAAAGAATATTTTTCAAGATAAACTCTCCAATTATCTATGCTCTTATGAGATGATAAATCAAAATTCCACCCAACTGAATCCATACTTCCTGGTGTATGGGACATGCATAGTTTTTCCTATATAGGTTTAGTTTTTGTCATTCTGAATTGTCTTTTTTATCCAAAAATTCTGGACAAGAGAGATAAATTCCATCTAGCCGAGTTAGAATCCCTTGAATAAAGCAGGATCCAAGCACTACATAACCTAGAAAACCATTATAATCAGGTGGAATGGTTTTTCAATAAAAAGGTTTGCCTCAAATCCTTACATCCGGGATATATGGTATTAACTTTAAGAATTTATATATTAATTGAGAATAAGTTGTATAAGATAAAACCCAAATACAATGTAAAATACAGTATTCATAATTTCTACTCCAATTTTACATACTTGTGGGTCACCATGGATGGGGAGCTTTCACACCACCCACAAATGTCATGTTTTTCAAGTAGCATTTTTTTTATTCTTTACTGCTCATCCAAGTTTTATGATGAAAAACTGTATGAAAATATCCTTACCTCATAACATTAAACAACTGGATAACTTCCTCACCATAAAATTTAAACAAGCATGTTCAATGCCCTTGTCAAAAGACATTAAACTCTACAACATCCCTTTTCCTTAATGTATGATGTTAAATTACATGTCTCGTGTCCTTTCCGAAAATCATTAAACTACATGGTTTACACCCATATCTCATTAAGTAAAACTATTTGATTCCTTGAACCCACACTTGAGAGGGTTCCCCCTTCCCGGTGTAATTCTCCTACCGCACTACCATCTAGAACTATATATGGATTGATTCCCATTTCTAATGGGATACATAGGGATACCTGAATCTCACATTCTGAGACCATCCCAACCACTAACCTATTTCTAGGTTATTCCCCTTGAGGAGTTCTTGCTCACTAATACGCCCAATCAGTCTATTAGAGTATATAGTGGGATAACTCCCAATGTGTTTTAACTCTACGCCAAATATACCAACATGTTCACTTTAACACTTTGAGCCTTCTTAGTTTTGGATCATCATCATCCTTCAAATCTGATTAGCCCCCTTAATAGAAATTGTGTCTGACCAAACTAGATCACCTCCAATACATGGTACATACCTCAAAGTATCTCTTGTGATAATTATAGGATCCTATGTTTCAAACATGGTCTATGATCAAATTGATATTTTATAAAATCATACCAGATAGATATAGTTGTGAAACCTTTATTTCAAACATGGTAAATAGTTGTTTCTCACCCATCAGCTACCCTCCTTTCATGGTAGAGATCTTCAATGTTTTGATTTACTTACATTCCACCCCCCATTGTTTTAGTGGAGTATTAACACCCTCTATGTTATTCTCCAATTCATTTGTGCACATCGATCAATCAAGTCGGTGTCATTAGAACCTTCCCAAGATAGACCTCTTTTACCCCTATCATGGGCTCCAATGTAACATGGGGTAATAATCACCACTCCTTATGTATCACACTAATAATTACTCATAAAGGTTTAGGATTTACGGTAGGGACTTCCCCATCATGGTTGAGGCACACGAGTATTCCAAATCAGGATGTCCCTTATGGTCCAATAATCGTGACCTTAAACTATGTGAAACTCATCTCAAAGTTGTTTTGTGTGGTGAAGAGCCTCCTTGGACCCCTATTCATGTGGGTTTATAACTTCTTTATGTTAAATGATCATCCCTGGGACACATTTTTTTGTTCCAATCACTATAACCTTAAATTGGTACCAGCATCCTTACAGTCCAAGAATCATGACCATAAAGTTTATGAAAACCTTCGGTCAAAGATATGCGCCCTTAAACTACAACAACCATTCATCCCAATCACACGACATAAAACTTTGGGACAAAATATTGGGCATATAAACATAAATTACATGGCCACTTGGGTCTAAACTCCATGACCTTAAATTGGTGGAATCCTTTTGTCCCTAATAGTATGACCTCAGACTTCATAACTAGTGTCTCCATGTATGATGTTTTAAACTATAGAATTGGCCCCTTATCATCACTTGAGAGGATGGACCACCTATATTAGCATCGGTCTCTTATAATTCAACCATATTGAATAATGTATGTCTTGGTTTCCATTTCATGGGATACGTAGAGATTCATAGACCCAAGTCTCATGCCCATCCACAAATTCACCCCCATGTGAGGTTGTCCTCACTAGCAATAATCTCCATAATGTCTCCTCTTCATGTCATGTACATTATTACTTAATATAGAATTCATCTAACCCTCACTATTGGTACTAGTCAATGACATTAAAAGGAACATCCCATTTCCCAATTCCACAACATAAAATATAGGACGACATCTTTATCCCAAGACATTAAACTGTATAATGTCACATAATTACAATATGACATTAAACTGTGTTCCCAATTTCCTCATTATGAATATGTTAAACTATACAGTCCACATCCCTATCGCATGATGTAAAACTAAGTGATACTTTTTTCTCATATAAATGAACAATCTCCATCTGTGTCAATCATCTACTTAACCACATTGTAGAACTACATTACACTTGACTCTTAATTTATTGTGATACATAGAAAACCTAAATGACATATCATGGGCCTATCCTAGTCACTGATCTATTTTAGGACCTCCATCCTCAATAAATTTTTTAACATTCACTCATTTATATGTGGCTTAAATGTATCCAAATTCATGTTTTATTAGAACATAGAGTTTTGGATTCCACTCAACCACTTTCCCAAATAATCCCCACACTTTGATTCCTCCTCGATTTGGATCCTAATGATCCTACAAATTCAAATGGGCACCCATAATGTAAATGGATCTTAGAAAACGTGGATCACCTTCCATACTGAACATGAACCTGATGGATCTTTTACGAAAGATGATAGTTATCGTCTTTTCAACATGGTCCAAGGTTGATCTAACATCTACTCACCCCATCCTTATATGATGTTGTTGTGGAACCTAAATTTCGAAAGTGGTCGGTAGTCATTTTTCACCCATTTTTCATGCCCATTTTTTGTTCAAATCTTGGAAGTTTTGATTTAATTCCCCTTCACCACCCTTTTTTTAGGTTTAATTCCAATATGTTTGGTGTTACCTATTTGTGAATTCATGCACATTGATTAAGAAAGTAAATGTTGTTGAGACCCTCTCAACTCGTAGTATCTTCTCCGTTATTACTCATTCCTATCTGAAAAGAGAGGCCCATATCAATTCCTTATTTTCCAAACCTACCATAACTCATGTGGGATTAAGAACCTTGGTAACTCTCCTGCATTCTTGAGATACACCAATCCCCCATACAATCCATGCAACATGACCTTAAACTTTGTGAAACTAATTCTAGTGATGTTGACATGGTTTGAGGACTCTATAGATCTCTATTTACATCAGGGTTTGATCTTTATGATGACACAGTAATCTATTTTGAAAATTGTAATTTTTTTGTACTCTATGACCTTGAACAAGTAGAAAATCCTTGGCTTCAACTCCACGACCTTAAACTAGAAGCAACCCTTTTTGGCCAAGTTATAATAACTTAAACTAGAAGCATACCGATTCCAAAAAACATTACCATAAATAGTGTACATCAGAGTCTCTATGTCCCTTAATCCATATGTTTTTTGCATCACATGTGGTTCTTAATATACTAATGTCCCCCTTTATCACAGCCTTAATTAATTGCATTTCTATATTTGGTATTAGTCTCTTACCGCACCACCACCCATAATGATGTATGGATTGATTTTCTATTTTGATGGATATATAGAGATTCTTGGTTCACTTATCTCAAGCTGGACCGCAAACATCCCCAATGTACATTCCATATATTTAGCACCCTTCGATCCACATCAAACCTTAGTGCCTCTTTACACACCAAATAAATGTTACCCACATATGGAAATTTTCAAATAATTAGGACCTTAAACTATGTGTGAACTTTTGTGGTACTCAAAATCCGTGGACCTCTCTTTATATCGGGTTTTTAATACCTTATTGGACATTTATGATTCAAAAAATAGTACATGCTCGATGAACTTAAGTTGGAAATGAACCATTTTGGTCCAAGAATCGTGAACATAAACTATGTGCAACGAATAACACATAAATCTGAAATATGTTCTCCCTATTTCCATGAGACACCTATTCTAGCCACATGTCTATTGGGCCCCACCTAGGCCATTACATTATTTTTAGGTATAATACACTCTAGATTAATGGGTTATATAACCATTTTGGTCCAAGAACATCAACCTTAAACTATGTGTGGCTTTCTATAAGAGGATATCAGTTTGACACAAAGCCTTGTTCATCCACTCACATTTGGTTTATATTAAATATTGTTTCACATGGACTTTCCTATGAAAATTCTAGACTAAATAGAAAGACCATATAATATCCAAGGAAAGAGGTACAAGTGCCTCATAGGTTGAAAACACCTAAAGGGAATCCTGAGAAAAAGTTAAAATTTCACCCTACAAGTCATCCTTATTACTTGGGTAAAAGTGCGGGCATGGAAGGAAAAGGTAAAAAACCTACAGGACCAGCCAGTGGGATCTAGAAAAAAAATTGGTTGTGCTCCCTAAACCCATTAGTTTTGAAAAAAGTGATTTCTAATCATTTACATTCACAAGGTCCTCCATGAGGTACCACCAACTATGTACCCATTCATGCACCACAGTACATCAACAAGGTCGATGTTATTCATATTGATTAACATTTCCTAATCACAAAACATTAAACTATATGAAATATATCTTGGGCACAAGAAATTAAACTATTTTATGCATCATCCTCATTTTATGATGTTAAACTCTTAATTCAACATCCTTATCATAAGACATTAAACTACATTCTTGTCATTCTGATTTCATGATGAAAAACTGTAAAATGTTTTGACTCTCACTCGAGGGGAAATTTTTTCCCAGTTGGTTTCATTCACATAAAAAAACACTCGAGTTTCTTATCCATCACTTGAAAACAAAAAGATGGTGCTCCCCTGGGGAGTTGGGTTTGACCCTTGCTTAGGTCGATACATATACTCAGTGTTCCTAAATGTGAGGTGGCATAGAACCTAGATCATTAAAATCCACTCCAGCATTTCTTAATTTCTCCCCCACACCCATTCTTTATGTACTCCTCTATTTTTATACCCACCATCTTCTATGCCCAAAAAAACTGTTAATGGAGATAGTGTTTAGCCAAACTGGCTCACCTCCCATCCTGGGAACATGCCTTGAAGGACTTATGATAAAAATTTAGTGGGACCTATGTTCCAAACATGGTCAATTTCCAACCATTATTTGTATTTCCCCATTATTAACAATGAAATAGTGGAAACTATGATTCAAACATGGTTAGTAGTCATCCTTAATCAACATATCACTCATCTTTATTATCCAATCCCAAGACATACTGATTTACACCCTTTATTATCCCCTTTGTTTGAGTAGAATTCAATGCCCCCAATGCTACCCCATTTTTTCACTAGAACACATTATAAAATAAGGTCGTATGTGTATATTATCTATCTACAACCAAGGAAGCCCATATTGGGGTTCTCCAAATGAACAATGGATCATTATGAACCCAACCTTTTTTTCTCTTACTAAAACTCTCATATAATAGAGACATCTTCTACTTGTCCCTTTTTTATCACACCAAGATTGACTCACATAGAATTATAGTCTTATGTTTAGTCATCTTGTTAATATGATCAAGATGAAACAATGTAAATACACATAATGAATTAATGCACATAATTTTATTTCCTTTGAAAAAATAGTGATCAGAAGGGACATCTGTAGGCTAAAGCCTCTCCCTTATTACAAAAAAAATATGAATTCCACTACGGTTCAGCCTTGTAAAGGGAAGGCTCCAAATAAACTTGAATTTTCTTAGTGGTCTCAAGTACATGATACTACTTGGAAATATCCATTGTCTCCTCTATAGTTATAGGGTGAATCTCATTGACTCATGTATCTAGCCAACCCTATTGTGAACTATACTAATCTACCAAGGAAATTGATTCCTCATCCTCATACACCACTAGTTGTTCCCTTAATTGGATGATGATCTTTCCCTTAGTAGTGATGGGGAAATTATATTGATGTGCCTTCCCTCTAGCCAATATATCTCTTATTTGGAAACTTGGGGTACCTTAGTGACTTATAAGGTATGCATGAACTAGGAAAAATAAAATTATTTTCATTCTAAGTGATATCACTCAATCAAAAAGTATTGGGATAGTGCATGGAGGGAATATTAGTCAACACCACCAGTCCCGAGGTTCATCAACAAATAGTGGAGGGACCCCATAGGACCAATCAAGTCATCCCATAGAGTGTGGGTGATAAAATTCTAGATTCTCCTCTACGTCCTGCATTTGACTACACCATTATCCTTCATGATATTACATCCAAAGTCCTTAAGATCTTTAGTTGTCATGTGCTGGTACTCTAGAAAGGCCTCAATAAAATCAGTAGCGGGGGATTTCATGGGTGTCCTTTTAGATGGTCTAGGCTCCATGTCAATAGGGAAATCAGTTCCAACTGTGGAAGAATTATTGAAATATTCCTCAGGATATGGTGCATTAAGCATAACCTCAACTAGAAAAACCTATTTAGTCACCCCCATTAGGGCTACAATAATTCGGACATAAAATTATATACTTAACATGAATTTTCCAAATATTTTGATAGAATTTAGAATACATCATGTGGATTATTTCATCCAAAAAGATAAAATTATAGTTTGATCATTTATATGGTCAAAAACATGAGTAAATTAGATACATCTAGGTTCAATAAATCTTCCAGGGTGGAAATATTATCATCTAATCTTCAACCATAACTCATTCACCACAACGTGAAAGTGGCTAAAACTTTTATGGAAGATGAGAATACATGGTGGAATAAGTACACATAAGACCAAATACAGATATTTTTCAATTAAGTTAGTCAAAAATACATTGACATTTTATATATTAAATTTGGGCTGTCTGTCTAGACAAAAATTATTTTTTAGTATTTTGGCCATATATACTTAATTATGAGGTTAATGGGGATGAGATTTTGTGGGGGGATGAGAAGGAAATAATTTACCAACTTTGTAGAAGAAATAATGTCCATATTCATCAATTTAATGGTCTAAAAACATGTACACATTTTTGGGACGAATTGAAGAAAATATTTTCCACCACCCGTGCCTAAAAATATGTTCCTCCTCTTCAATGTTCAAGGCATTCATTCATAAAAATAAAATTATTTCACTTATCTTAGATTTCTTCTAAACAATTCACGTTTATTATTATTTTCTTTTTATTCTTTGGTTTGGAAAATCATATTTGAGATGATATTGGTTCTTTCCCATATATCCCAATGCTTATATGAAATATCGCTTTGATGACTTATCCACATATGGAAGAATAATTTCATTTTAATTGATCTAATATCACAATATTCAGTTAGTTATTTTTGAATCCATGAATATAATTGAATTCATTAAAATATGATCAATAAATTTATTCGTAAAAAATATTAATAAACTCAATCGATGAACACTTAACACATGAGGTGAAGTTTGTGTAAATCATGAGAGACAACTTAAATTATTAAATCCAATAAATTGGTGTATAATTTTAGGGTTCAACTCTTATAACTAGAATCAATTAAATAATATTGATGGTTTTTAAATTCTTTCCTAACTTTGAATTGATAATAAAGTAATATTTGAAATTATTATCAATGTATGGATCCATTATAGGATGTTCTAAAATTATCTAAGGGTTCAAACACATTGATTTTTGTGGTTGGGTCAAATTTACATAAGGTTTTGGGATTGCAAAAATTATAAGATAATAATTTAATGAATGAAATAATTTTATATAATGATAAATATTTATTTAAAGTGGTGTGTTAGATCAGTTTCTCTTTTATAATATAATTTTTCTTAAACAAAAAGAACTCTTCTTCATCTCCTGAATTATTTTCACATAATCACCAAATTCTTATTATTATTTTTTCTTATTCACATATTTATTCATTAATATTCAAAGAAAGTACCACCCCCAAATTCTATTTTCCATTTTTTATTTTTTTCCTTTTTTTATTTTAAATTCATAAAATGTTCATTTAATTCACTTCCTCATGAAGAGAAATGCCCTAGGATAGTAATTGTGTTTTACTTAATAAAACAAAAAATATTTATTTTGAGAGTTCCCATAACTATATTAATTAGAATGATGCAAAAAACTTCACTATCTATACCTCATGGGCAAGGGCCTTCACAATGTATCCCCATAGGTGTAACTGGGTCACCTCTAGAAGCACCTAGTAGGAGCCCTCTTTCCCATGCAACATTTCCCTAAAGCATTGTTGGGGAATCCCTAGAATCCTCACTTTAGGATCATTCGGGAATAAATCCAAAAAAATGAATGATATATCCTTCATACTAGTCTTGTTTCACCTTCCCCCCTACACCATGTCTAGAAAATTATTTTCTAACACCGATAACTACTCTCGATTTCCACAGATATTCTCTATAGGGAGGAATTTTTTATAAATATCCCCCTTGTATCAAGATCCCACTAATGGGGTATAGGTCCCATAGAATGATATGAACCTCCCTATGGTGAATATGAAAATTATTGGTCCCCAGTGGTCCCTTACTCATCAGTTTGAGCATGAAATCCAAGTATTGGAGGATGTGAAATTATAAAGTACATATATTTTCATACAACCACACTATTTTTAGATCCTCATAAAACTAATCACATGATTGGAATACCTAGTATACTCAGGACCACTCATCCATTAATATTCCACCCTAGCATAGGTACCACACTTCAGTCCAACCTTGAAGATGATCTGCCAACACAACCTTTAAAACTCTCTCATATTGTTGAGGGGATTTCACTTGTGTTAGCTCCTCCCCATTGATAGTATTGATAGGATTACATAGGTAATATGCTATTATGTATGCATGGTCCTTAACACAGTGAACCATAGAGGATTTTTTCAATTATACAGTCCCAATAAACTATTATACTAATAGGTAGGTGCATCTCAATTGGTTCTTGGGATCATGATATCACCACTCAGCCCAAACCTATATAATGGCAGCCTCTGGAAGAGTGGATAATTTTTCTAATCTTCTGTCAGCAGTTTCAAGAGTGTGTCACGTACCGACACAGTTTAGAATCTCTTCTTAGTGAGGATGTTTCCAATCATGTCCCTCCTCCAAGTAGAAGTACCTTCATCACCATCAAAATTCATCCCATAAACTTTGAAATTTTTTGATGTCTGGTTCACAAAGGATTGTTCACAAATCTTTAGCCTTCATGGAATATTGACTTAAGGAAATATTAACCTCAAATAAAATCTCATAGAATTTTGGATCATGAAGATGGATAGTATCATGAGCACTAAGAATCTAGGCCACAAAATAATCGTGAAGGTTTTGATTTTTATTAAAATATAGGATCAAATTATATTTAATGAGAATATTTTATTCCACCCTGGGAAATCTTCCCTAAATTATTGGCCTAGTGTGGGATGAGTTTCACAAACCAGGTTGCTCCTATCACTGGATTTCATTGTGTTGACTTTAGTATGTGACCCTCCTCTCCCACATCATCTACCATTCTAATGGGGGAATTTTTGATGTATAAAAACACACATTGAAGGAGAGATCAAGGTAAAAATAGACCATTCAAAAAATATCAAGCCAAAATAGTCTCAAACCCCACCTAAGGGGGTTATATTCATGGAACATCAATCCTTCAAAAAATACTATGGTTTTTTGAAAGGCATCATAGTGCCTAGAAACACTATCTTACATGATGATGGTAATATTTCATGAAATTTATGTCTTAACCTCTATAGGTCCAACAAATACCTCTATTCACCCATCATTTAAAGGTACCTGAACTTTGGAATTACATTTGAAGCTTTGAATTTATGAAAAACTATACTTTGTGGGATAAAGATGTCATGGATTTTTATAGGTAGTCATCTTTCATGAGTTGCCTCTCATGACTTCTTTATAACATAGGATCAATTTATAGACAACCTTCAAAAAAGATCACACCCTCGGTGCTAGAGGCATATTCCTCGCACCCCATTGGGTTCCGTGAATATTTCATCTTTCATGAAAATCTTTTGAAGGAAACAAAGGCACTATCCTTAAGTGGAAAATCAATGTATCGCAAGATCCTAAACTTCAAGAACCCCCCCCCCCCCCCCCGCCCACCCCCACAATTCATGTAACTCACCTTATATATCTCCATATAATTCCTCCTACAATCAAACATATCTTCACAAAAGTTGAGAGATCATGGGCCATGTACTAATATAAGTAAGGTTTAGTCATGTCTCAATCATCCGTGAGACTGGTATCATCAAACCTCATGTCTAGAACCTTTTATCAAATCATGGTATAGGAAATATTATTACATTATTCTCCTAATAATATTGACCTTATCATTGATTCCCCTACATGATTCCCAAAATGGTAAGTTTATATGTTTTTTTCTATCTAAAATCACCTATGAGTGGAAATGTATGAACCAACTATGGAATCAACAAGGGAAATAAGAAACTTTTACCTCTGACGAGGGATTGCATAATCCATATATCCTACACTCATCCTACCATTATTCGGATTGGCCAACCCTATTCCTAAACCCAAAAGTTGACATTGGTGTTGCAAGAAATTAAACTACATTGAACTAATATCCTAGTCTCATGATGATAAAATATATGAAAATTTCCATAGGGAATGATTTTAAATTATATCTTTATACTATGTGAAAAACATAGGATTAATTATGTAATAATAATTATATTATAACCCATATTCTAGGAAGATTCTATACACAATCTCTACACCATCACTTATTATCACTACTTTAGTCACACAAGCGTCCTTATTGTATAACATTAAATTACATCGATCGATCCTAGCATATGACTATAAAGTATGAAAAATAATTACATGGGTTTTATCCCTATATTCTAATATGGTACATAGGATTCCACCCTAAGGTTCAACCTCAACATTATCACAAACTTTCATATCTTCCCTGAGTAGTTAACAACCCCAAAGTGTGATCATTCCACCTTGGAACACAATAATAACCTTTTCTACCCAAACTTGAGGTCCCAACTATTCCTTGGTGATTCCATGCAATACTAACCTATATTTAGACTAGTACATGATCACCGTATCTAGGAAACATACCCACAATACTTTTAACCTATGATCATGTTCCCACATTAATATAAAAATATGATCATGTACCCATAAGACCCTAAAGTTGTGACCCATCCTAATGAATTGGAATCTATAACTCATTTTACAAGCATGATATTTCCAAAATAATGAGCCTCATAACCGTTATATGATCAAATTAAGATTCCTGACATAAAAAGAATTAGATGCCTTTTATAACACAAAATAAACATGAGCCACCCTATCTGAAAAATAAAGGATTCATTGGATTCCTTATGCCTCTATCATAAGTTTCTCTATATAAAACATGATATTCATAGGTTTTTACACCTAACACAACTCATACATGATATTCCTTTAACTATGAAAGATTAATAATTTTATATATTCCCAAAAAATCTAACGTTCATGGATTATTAGAAATTCCCAATTTCATTGTAACGCCCCAATGTTTTGAAAATAAATAAACAAAACTTTTCCTCTTCAATTTTTTGAATTTTGAAAAATGGTCATCAAGAGTTGTGTTCGGTAAGTCATTTGGAGACTGATAGAACAAACTTGATTTTTGGTGAATAGTTACATACCCTTATGAATAGTAATATGAATCAAAAATATGAATAGTAATATGCCCCTTGAATAGTAAATAATATTATTATTTTATTTTTTAAGGAAATATGAGAATGAGATCTTAATTAATTTTTCAATGTCACATAAAAGTAATTGCACTTCAAGATTTTTATTTTTTGAATTAACTATGACCTTATTTAAAAATTAAATTAATAAGATTCCAAAAATTATTTTTGAAAAATGGATTTCACTTTTTAATTCTACATGTCGAAAAATAGTAGGTGTGAATTTTTGGGATTTTTCTAAAATACATGAATTTTTCATGAAGAGTAAAAATACAGTTTTGAGTTTTTGGTAGATTAATGACATCATAATGATGTAATAATTAAATATAAAAGTATTGTAGACTTGTTTATAGTATCATATGACATGAGGTGTCCTATGTGGCTAAAGACACTAGAAAATACCATAGGAAAGCCCATGGTTTGGCAAAAACCACTAATGAGGTGTCCTTTTGAAATTATTAAAAAATTACCTCTCTTTTTCTAGAAATACACACTAATTCATTCGTTTTAATTAATTCAAAATCCCTCATCCTAGATACTCTGGTGGTTTTACCTCTCTAGCAGTTCTCCAAAGGTGTCTTTAATCCCCCAAGGTCTCATCCTTCATGATCTAGGAGTTATTCTACAAGGTAAGGGAATCCTTCATTCTTTTCTTTAAGTCGACACTACTTTTATGTTAGATATTTGAAATTGCATTCTCATATGTTGGGGTTTGATTTTATTTATTCTTATTACTGTCCCTTTGATTTCAATATTATGAGATACCCTTTTTTTCTCATCATTTGATTTTATGAAATTCTAAGTGACGTTGTTAGGCTGGAGAATTTTCATAAGGGGTCTCTTAACTTTTCTTTATTTTCAAGTGCATATCTTTTATTTTTCTATACACTCCTCCTCTTTACAAATGATCATGATAACTACAGTAAGATATATATACTGGATTTATATCATGTTAATGGAATAACCATCATAAATATTCTTACTCCCTCCATTTTATTTTATAAACGAAATCGACGTCCATGAGGTTCCGATTTATATCCTTCATGGACGACGAAGTTTCGTTCTTAAGTTTCTTCTTAATTACAAGTAATGAAACCATATTCATGTTTGAACCAGACTATAATATATTTGATATAACCTAATTAATATTTTGACACCAGAATATGTACATATAATTAAGTTATATGACCAAACTAGTTCATAATATTCCAAATACCGCCGAATTATCGAAGTGGTTGTCATCTAATGATTCATCATCGTTCAATGTACCCAAATGATAGAAATGACAATTATCAATTATTTATCTTCATTAATAATATATAATTTGAATCCTAGAGATTTAAAACCATTTCACATGAACTTCATTACTTAATACCAAATGAACCAAATTTGAAAATAAAGGAAACGAACACTTCAGAACGACGAAATTCCATACAATAACTTATCTATAAAGACATAAATGGACTAACCATAATTATGGTAAACTTAATACATGTCTAATAGTTTCTAAAATAAGTTATTAACAAGTATAATTTCATATTCCCGGAGCTTAAGTACAAGAGAGGGACACATTTGGAGTTAAGGTAAGGGTTTTCCACCCGAACTTCCATTTTCATTCGGGTAACGTTTACTTTCTAATTTCCTTGATGAAATTATTATATATTGTTATTTACTCCTCATAAAATATGTGTGAGTATTATATATATGCACACCAACCAGAATCCTTCCCTATTTTCTGGATAGTTACATGTTTTAAAATAATCTCTCAAAACTTTTTCCAAAAATACGAGCCCGATACAAGGGAATTTCTCAAATTCATATCTATTTTCAAGGGAAATCTATAATCTGTTTCTAGAAACCATTATTCTTTTAAAAACACTAGTTTTATTATGAAAATACTATCTTACTTTACTTCTGGTTTTAAATAAAGATTATTCCAAAATCACTCTTCTTTTCAAAATAAAAGAGTATTCATCTCAAGAATTGCTTAATGGTTTTATAAGGGGTTTTTTGTCTAATTTAACACTCTTGTTGATTCCTTGGTATTGTTGGGATTAATAATTTATGAATTCATCTAACATATTTTATTTAATTGATTGTGACTAAATCTATTGTGGATGATCTATCCTAAAACCATTCACCACATTATTCAGAATGGTTAGTGTTTTATGTTTAATGATTGGTGAAAGTTTGTTACATTTCATATGATAGATTCAATATAAATGTATATATTGTTTATGTTGATCCCCACTCATATGAGGAATTAATTGGAATTATTATGTGATGGGTGGGGCCCTCTATATCCCCTTTATACATCGGTTGGTCTCATGAGACAAATAGACGTGGAATTGGCCGAGGCATTTCCCAATGTGATATGGATTTTGTCCGAGGCTTTAATCACTAGACGCCTTGGCTGAGGCCATGAAAAAATGTATCAGAATTTCCAGAATATTCACTTCCCTTATTATGGAGATAGTAATTGATAGTTCATATGGTTATTCGACTAGTAGAATACCCATAATTATGTTTTATTATGGCATTATTTACTCATCTCATATTCATGCCATAATGTGTTTCGAGTTTATTAATGAAGGCATGTGTTTTCAATTATTCAGAATGTCTAATGT
This sequence comes from Viscum album, assembly GCA_963277665.1. Taxonomy (NCBI): domain Eukaryota; kingdom Viridiplantae; phylum Streptophyta; class Magnoliopsida; order Santalales; family Viscaceae; genus Viscum; species Viscum album. The sequence goes on from OY728133.1 coordinate 500,411,134, forward strand.
TTATATTATCGTCCACTATCTTTCTTACTATTACTGTGCATTTGAGCACACCCCTTTCTTTTGTTTCATGTTCTCAGGACATGAATATGTAATTTAGGAATGACTTGCAAGCATAATTTAGAAGACATGATGACTCTAGTGGAATAAATTAGTGATGTTTTTCCTTTCCATATGTAATGTTGAACTTATGTGTGTATATTGTTTCGAGTAATACTAAACTACTTGGTCCTTCTAGATTGGTATTCCTTGTATTTATTCTAATGTAATCAAATAATGCACCAACTCCGGGAAACTAGGGTCGGGTTCTTACAGTTGGTATCAGAGGAAGTTTCGTAGAATACTTGGAATCTAGATTTAGAAAATGTAGAATTAGGGGAGAGTCCCTAAGTTAGTCTTTGAGGATATACATACAATAACATCCTATTATTTTGGTTAAGAATAGATTATTTGGATCATTCAATCAATACATCCATCTCTGGATACAAGCAGTTAGAGGCGGCTCTGGCACAGATGTATCTAGGGGTAAAACCTGAAAACACCTCTTTGATCTAGACTTGAACGGGAACTGGTGTATGACAACGGGCCTTGATTCACTCTTGGTTACGACACTCCTGGGGGATATGCTTAGGATAATTCACATTTTCTTTACAAGCCATTATGAAGGAGTTTAATGTAAAATATTCCTCAAATAAATCATCTTTGTGAATATAGGATTAGTCATGTGTAGGATCTTAATTTTTCTGAGTACTTTTAAGTTAAGATTATACATTATGATTCATAACCTAATATAGTGTATTCTATTATCTAGATATGGTGCCTAGTGGACGGAATTGAAATTTCAAGAATGAACGTGTCCCCTGTAGGGATTTTCCTCCGACACAAGATAATGACGTTGGATCTGGTGTTGTGACTGGTGCTCAGCAACTCATAACTATACTAGGACAACTTACTCAGGTTATAAATAATAACCTTACCCGTATGTAGTATCTGGATCCACCGTGTGGAGGATCCATGCTATATCTCTTTATACGGAAACAACCTTCATCATTAAACAGGACTAAAAACCCGTTTGTAGCAGAGAAGTGGATATGTTCCCTTGAAAATATATTTCTCTCCTTGGGATGTAATGAAAGAGAGAAGGTTGTCATGGCGGTATATCGTCAATCAGGAGACAAAGATCAGTAGTGGTCATTAATCCAAAACACAATGTAGGAGGAACACATAGAAGATATGGAATGGAGGGATTTTAAGTAAATATTCATAGAAAAATATTTCCCTTTTGAGCAGCGAGAAGATATGGAGAGACAATTCTTGAATCTGAGGCAGAAGGAGGATGAAAATTTTTCCAAGTATGAACCCAACATCACAATGTTATCAAGACATGTTGTGGAATATATACAAAATCCAAGGATCCAAATTGATCGATTCTTTGATGGCTTAAAGCCATTCCTTCGGTGGGCACTAGTCTCCCAAATTTTTTCATCATATGAGGATATACTTTTGGGAGCCATCAAGACAAGAAAAATAATTCTCTATGTCTTATAACATTAAGGGAAAGCAGGAAAAGGATAGGGCTACTGAAAACCCTGGGAAATGAAATAAAGAAACAGGGAAAAAGGGAAGAGTCGAATTTCCACCATGTGACAATTGAGGAAAGAAACACCCTGGTGCATGCTTAAAATGAAAAGGAGTATGCTACAAATGTGGCCATAAAGGCCATCTTGCTGGTGATTGCAAAGGGAAGAAGGAATCCAATGATGTTCAATGCTATAGTTTTCGGGAGATGGGACACTACACTAATGATTGTCCAAAACGTTAAGGAAATATGCAACAGAAAAAGCCAAGGGATCAGGGACATGTTTATGCAATCACAACTACAGATGTTGAAGTTTCCAACGACGTGGTGGCATGTACATTAATTGTTTCCTCAAGATTAGCCAATGCTTTATTTGATTCTGGATCATCGTATTGTTTCATATCTTCCCAGTTTTCGAAGAAAATTATATATTTCTAATTTGATTTAACAAAGGATTTATTAGTCAGAACTCCTAAGGGAAGTATCATTGCTACAAAGTTCGGTGAATGAGTTCACATTAGGGCATATAAATGTTTTATATCTTCTGATCTCATCGTCATACCCATGATTTAATTTGATATAATCCCCGGTATGGATTGGATTTCGGACCATGATGCAAAAATTTATTGTAAGAAGACGGAGGTTACGATTTTTGATGACGATGATAAATAACACCTTATCTTAAGAGATGAATCGTCACCACCTGATTCTTATCTAGACCCACCCCCAGTAGCTCAACTATATTCAATTATTGGGGAGGAAGAGAACGAAATAACTGTGTGTGAGAAAATTAATGTTCAAATTGAGGATGTACCTAATGTGAGATAATATGTTGATGTGTTTCCAGAATATTTTCTTGGACATCCTCTAGAACGTGAAATTGAGTTTTCCATTGATTTAATTCTTCGTTCAAGGCCTATATCAATGACCCCTTATATAATGGACACTTTGGAATTAGTGGAAGTAAGGAAACAACTATAGGAATTGATTAATAAGGGATTTATTCTCCCTAGTGTTTCTCCATGGGGAGCCCCTATCCTTTTTGTTATGAAGAAATATGGATGTATGAGGTTATGTATCAACTACAAGGATATCAATTCTATAACAATAAAGAACAAGTATCCCCTACCTCACATTGATGATTTATTTGAACAACTACATGGTGCTCAATACTTTTCAAAGATTGATCTTCGATCCGGATATCATCAGTTTCTTGTGAGGAAGGAAGATATTCCAAAAACATCATTTTGAACTAGGTACAGGCATTACAAGTTTACAGTGATGCCTTTTTGATTTACTAATTCTCCCTCTGTCTTCAGGGATCTAATAAACATAGTTTTCAAATAATATCTCGATTATTTTGTAGTGGTGTTTATTGATGATATCTTGGTATACTCCAAAAGCTGCGAAGAACATGAAAATCACTTGGTCATTATCCTTAATACTTTTAGAAGACATGAATTATATGGGAAGTTTAGCAAATGTGAATTCTGGCTTCAAGAGATTTCTTTTCATGGCCATATTGTTTCTAAGGATGGAATCCAAGTTGATCCTGAAAAAACAAAGGCAATCCAATATTGGCCCATGCCAACAAACATCACTGAGGTACGCAGTTTTGTTGGATGAGATGGTTTTTATTGGTGTTTTGTACAGAATTTTCCCTGACTGGCTAAACCACTAACGAAGCTCACATATAAAGGGGTTAAATTTGTTTGGACAAAAGATTTTGAAGAATGTTTTGAATAAATGAAGAAAATATTATTCAATGCTTCTATAATGACTATACCATTGGGGAATGAAGGTTTTGTTATTTATAGTGATGCTTAAAATAAAGGAATTGGTTATGTCCTTATGCAAAATGATAGGGTTATTTATTATGCATCACAACAGCTAAAAATTCATGATCAAAACAATCCTACTCATGATCTTGAGTTATCTGCTATAATATTTGCTTTGATGATATGGAGACATTATATCTATGGTGAAAAATGTGAGATTTATACTGATCACAAGAGTTTGAAGTGCATTTTCTCACAGAATGAACTCAACATGAGGCAAAGGAGATAGCTTGAACTACTCAAGGATTTTGATTGCATGATCCACTACCACCCGTGGAAGGCAAATAAGGTGGAATATGCCTTGATCAGAAAGGATCATGGAGTTTTGAGCAAGATGGGAGTTGAAAGAGATCCAATTTTCATGGATCTAGTAAAGATGGAAATGGGAATAACCATGGATGGTGAAGCATCAATTCTTTTTCAAATGGTTTGCAAATGATCTTTACTAGAAAGGATAAAAAATACTCAGGCTGATGATGAGGATCTTCAAAAGAAAATTATAGCTGTGAATGATGGGAGATTCAGTGACTTTGTATATGAAGATGGAATCTTGAAATTTGGGAAGATACTCTTTGTTCTCGATATGCCTGATATAAAATGGGAATTTTTGGATGATACTCATAGTTCCAATTTCTCTATACACCCTGGTAGCACTAAGATGTATAGAAATTTGAAGGAACGTTTTTGGTGGGAAAACATGAAAAGGGAGATTTCTGATTTTGTGTCAAGATGTATGGTTTGTCAACAAGTGAAAGCTGGAAGGAAATACCCTGGATGAGTATTCTAACATCTTCCCATACCTGAGTTTAAATAGGATAATATCACGATGGACTTTGTCATGGGACTACCAAAGACTCCTAGAAGGAACAATACAACATGGGTCATCATTGATCGTCTTACCAAGTCAGCACATTTTCCTGCTATAAGAGAAGATCTACCACTTGAACGTCTTGAAATACTATATATTAATGAAGTTGTGAGACTTCATGGAGTACCCCTATAGATTGTTTCTAATCGTGATCCATGTTTTACATCAAGATTCTGGAAAAGTCTTCAGAAGGCCCTAGATACTGATCTTCGTTTGAGCACATCCTACCACCCACAAACTAATGGACAATCATAATAGACTATTCAAACATTGGAAGACATGTTGAGGTCTTGTTCACTTGATTTTCAATGCATGTGGGATCAGTATTTACCTCTACTAGAATTTTCCTACAACAATAGCATCCATTCAAGTATACAGATGGAACCATATGAAGCATTATATGGGAGGCGATGTCGTACACCAACTTGCTGGGATGATGTTGGTGAAAGAAAGCTCGGGGTCCCAGAACTTGTTGAAGAAAAAATGGAAAATGTGAAGATTATCCAGAACCATATCAAAATAGCTCAAAGTAGACAAAAGAGCTATGAAGATAACCAAAGGAAGGATTTTGTGTTTCAAATAAGGTGATCATGTTTTCTTAAAGGTATCTCCATGGGAGTGTACTATATTATTCCGTAAGAAGGGGAAGTTAAGTCCCAGGTATATCAGACCTTTCGAAATTCTGGACTGAATTGGAGTCATAGCTTACCGTTTGGAAATGCCGCCAAGTCTCTCCAAGGTTCACAAATGTGTTCCATGTGTCAATGTTAAGAAAGTACATGCCAGACACAAAACATGTGCCCACTTATGAATAAGTGGAAGTTGAGCCTGATCTATCTTAATATGAAGGGCCTATCAAGATTCTTGATACTAGAGAACAAGTATTGAGGAATCGGACGACTCGTCTGGTGAAGGTTCTATGAAGGAACCATAAGATGGAGGAAGCAACATGGGAGCATGAGGAGCTTATGTTAAAGACTTACCCGAATCTTTTTAGGTAATATTTTGTAAATTTCAAGGACCAAGTTTTTGAATGGAGGGGAGAATGTAACACCCCAAGGTTTTGAAAATAAATAAACACAACTTTGCCTCTTCTTTGTTTTGAATTTTGAAAAATTGTCATCTAGAGTTGTGTTCGGTAAGTCATTTGGAGCCTGATAGAAAAAACTTGATTTTGGTGAATAGTAACATACCCTTATGAATAGTAATATGAATCGAAATATGAATAGTAATATGCCCCTTGAATAGTAAATATTATTATTATTTTATTTTTTAAGTCAATATGACAATGGGATCTTAATTAATTTTTCAATGTCACATAAAAGTAATTGCACTTCAAGATTGTTATTTTTTGAATTAACTATGAACTTATTTAAAAAGTAAATTAATAATATTCTGAAAATTATTTTTGAAAAATAGATTTCACTTTTTAATTCTACATGTCGAAAAATAGTAGGGGTGAATGTTTGGGATTTTTCTAAAATACATGAATTTTTCATGAACAGTAAAAATACAGTTTTGAGTTTTTGGTAGATTAATGACATCATAATGATGAAATAATTAAATATAAAAGTATGGTCGACTTGTGTATAGTATCATATGACATGAGGTGTCCTAAGTGGTTAAAACCACAGGACAATACCATGGGAAAGCCCATGGTTTGGCAAAAACCACTAATGAGGTGTCCTTTTGAAATTATTAAAAAATTACATCTCTTTTTCTATAAATACCCACTCATTCATTTGTTTTCTTTCATTCCAAATCCCTCATCCTCGATACTCTGGTGGCTTTACCTCTCTAGTAGTTCTCCCAAGGTGTCCTTAAGCCCCCAAGGTCTCATCCTTCATGATCTAGGAGTTACTCTACAAGGTAAGGGATTCCTTCATTCTTTTCATTAAGTCGACACTACTTTTATGTTAGCTATTTGAAATTACTTTCTCATATGTTGGGGTTTGATTTTATTTATTCTTATTACTATCCTTTTGATTTCAATATGATGAGATACCATTTTTTTCTCATCATTTTATTTTATGAAATTCTAAGTGATGTTGTTTGGCTGGAGAATTTTCATAAGGGATCTCTTAACATTTCTTCATTTTCAAGTTCATCTCTTTTATTTTTCTATCCACTCCCCCTCTTTCAAAATGATCATGATAACTACATTAAGATCTATATACTGGATTTATATCAAGTGAATGGAAGAACCATCATAAATATTCTTACTCCCTCCCTTTTATTTTATAAACGAAATCGATGTCCATGAGGTTCCGATTTATATCCTTCTTGGACGAAGAAGTTTTGTTCTTCAGTTTCTTCTTCATTACTAGTAATGAAACCATATTAATGTTTGAACCAGACTATAATATATGTGATATAACCAAATTAATATTATGAAACCAGAATATGTACATATAATTAAGTTATATGACCAAACTAATTCATAATATTCCAAATACTGCCGAATTATGGAAGTGGTTGTCATCTAATGATTAATCATCGTTCAATGTAACCAAATAATAGAAATGACAATTATCAATTATTTATGTTCATTAATAATATATAATGCTAATCCTAGAGATTTAAAACCATTTCACATGAACTTCATTACTTAATACCAAATGAACCGAATTTGAAAATAAAGGAAACGAACACTGCAGAACGACAAAATTCCATACAATAACATATCTATAAAGACAAAAATGAACTAACCAGAATTATGGTAAACTTAATACATGTATAATAGGTTCTAAAATAAGTTATTAACATGTATAATTTCATATTCCAGGAGCTTAATTACAAGAGAGGAACACATTTGGAGTTAAGGTAAGGGTTTTCCATCCGAACGTCCATTTTCATTTGGGTTACGTTTACTATCTAATTTCCTCGATGAAATTATTATATATTGTAATTTACTCCACATAAATTATGTGTGAGTATTATATATATGCACACCAACTATAATCCTTCACTATTTTCTGGATAGTTACATGTTTTAGAATAATCTCTCAAAACTTTTTCCAAAAATACGAGCCTGATACAAGGGAATTTCTCAAATTCATATCTATTTTCAAGGGCAATCTATAATCTGTTTCTAGAAACCATTATTCTTTTAAAAACACTAGTTTGGTTATGAAAATACTATCTTACTTTACTTCTGGTTTTAAATAAAGATTATTCCAAAATAACTCTTCTTTTCAAAATAAAAGAGTATTCATCTCAAGAATTGCTTAATGGTTTTATAAGGGTTTTTTCGTCTAATTTAACACTCTTGTTGATTCCATGGTATTGTTGGGATTAATAATTTATGAATTCATCTACCATATTTTATTTAATGGCTTATTACTAACTCTATTGTGGATGATCTATCCTAAAACCATTCACCACATTATTCAGAATGGTTAGTGTTTTATGTTTAATGATTGGTGAAAGTTTGTTACATTTCATATGATAGATTCAATATATATTTATATATTGTTTATGTTGATCCCCACTCATATGAGGAATTCATTGGACTTATAATGTGATGGGTGGGGCCCGCTATATCCCCTTCATACATCGGTTGGTCTCATGAGACAAATAGACGTGGAATTGGCCAAGGCATTTCCCAATGTGATATGGATTTTGTCCGAGGCCTTAATCACTAGACGCCTTGGCTGAGGCCATGAAAAAATGTATCAAAATTTCTGGAATATTCACTTCCCTTATTATGAAGATAGTAATTGATAGTTCATATGGTTATTCTACTAGTAGAATACCAATGATTATGTTTTATTATGGCATTATTTACTCATCTCATATTCTTGCCATAATGTGTTTCGAGTTTATTATTAAAGGAATGTGTTTTCAATTATTCACCATGTCTAATGTTTATATTATCTTCCACTATATTTCTTACTGTTACTGTGCATTTGATCTCACCCCTTTCTTTTGTTTCATTTTCTCAGGACATGAAGATGAAATTTATGAATGACTTGCAAGCATTATCTAGGAGATGTGATGACTCTAGTGGAATAAATTAGTGATGTTTTTCCTTTCCATATGTAATGTTGAACTTATGTGTGTATATTGTTTCGAGTAATACTAAACTACTCGGTCCTTCTAGATTTGTATTCCTTGTATGTATGCCAATGTAATGAAATAAGGCACCAACTCCGGGCAACTAGGGTCGGGTCCTTACAGTTGGTATCAGAGGAAGTTTCGTAGAATACTTGGAAACTAGATTTATAAAATGTAGAATTAGGTGAGAGTCCCAAAGTTAGTCTTTGAGGATATATATACAATAACATCCTATTATTTTGGTTAAGAATAGATTATGTGGATCATTCAAGCAATACGTCCCTCTCTGGATACAAGCAGGTAGAAGCGGCTCTGGCATAGATGTATCTAGGGGTAAAACCTGAAAACACCTCTTTGATCTAGACTTGAATGGGAACTGGTGTATGACAACAGGCCTTTCTTCACTCTTGGTTACGACACTCCCGGGGGATATGCTTAGGATAATTCACATTTTCATTACAAGCCATTATGAAGGAGTTTAATGTAAAATATTCCTCAAATAAATCATCTTTGTGAATATGGGATTAGTCATGCGTAGGATCTTAATTTTTCTGAGTATTTTTAAGTTAAGATTATACATTATGATTCATAACCTAATATAGTGTATTCCATTATCTAGATATGTTGCCTAGTGTACGGAATTAAAATCGCAAGAATGAACGTGTCCCCTTTAGGTATTTTCCTCCGACACAAGATAATGACGTTGGATCTGGTGTTTTGACTGGTGCTCAGCAACTCATAACTATACTAGGACAACTTACTCAGGTTATAAATAATAACCTTACCCGTATGTAGTATCTGGATCCACCATGTGGAGGATCCATGCTAGATCGCTTTATACGTCAACAACCTTCATCATTAAATAGGACTAAAAATCTCTTTGTAGAAGAGAAGTGGATATGTTTCCTTGAATAGATATTTCTCTCTGTGGGATGTAATGAAAGAGAGAAGGTTGTCGTGGCAGTATATCGTCTATCAGGAGACGCAGATCAGTGGTGGTCATTAATCCAAAACACAATGTAGGAGGAACATATAGATGAGATGGAATGGAGAGATTTTAAGGAAATATTCATAGAAAAATATTTCCCTCATGAGCAGTGATAAGATATGGAGAGACAATTCTTGAATCTTAGGCAGAAGGAGGATGAAAATTTTTCCAAGTATGAACCCATCTTCACAAGGTTATAAAGACATGTTGTGGAATATATACGAAATACAAGGATCAAAATTGATCAATTATTTGATGGATTAAAGCCATTCCTTCGGCGGGCACTAGTCTCCCAAATTTTTTCATCATATGAGGATATAGTTTTGTGTGCCATCAAGACATAAAAAGAATTCACTAAGTCTTATAACATTAAGGTAAAGAAGGAAAAGGAGAGGGCTACTGAAAACCCTGGGAAAGGAAATAAAGAAACGGGGAAGAAGGGAAGAGTCGAATTTCCACCATGTGACAATTGAGGAAAGAAACACCCTGGTGCATGCTTAAAAGGAAAAGGAGTATGCTACAAATGTGGCCATAAAGGCCATCTTGCTGGTGATTGCAAAGGGAAGAAGGAATCCAATGATGTTCAATGCTATAGTTGTCAGGATATGGGACACTATGCTAATGATTGTCCAAAACGTCAAGGAAATATGCAACAGAAAAGGAAAAGGGATCAGGGACATGGTTATACAATCACAACTATAGATGTTGAAGTTCTCAACGACGTGGTGGCAGGTACTTTAATTGTTTCCTCAAGCTTATCCAATTCTTTATTTGATTTTGGATCATCGTATTGTTTCATATCTTCCCATTTTTCTATGAAAATTATATATTTCTAATTTGATTTAACAAGGGAGTTGTTACTCAAAACTCCTAAGGGAGGTATCATTGCTACAAAGTTCGGTGAATCAGTTCATATTAGGGCATATAAATGTTATTTATCTGTTGATCTCATCGTGATACCCATGATTGAATTTGATATAATCCTCTGTATGGATTGGATTTCGGACCATGATGATAAAATTTATTGTAAGAAGAAGGAGGTTACGATTTTTGATGACGATGATAAATAACACCTTATCTTTAGAGCTGAATCATCACCACCTGATTCTTATCTAGACCCACCCCCAGTAGCTCAACTAAATTCAATTATTGGGGAGGAATATAATGAAATAACTCTGGGTGGGAAAATTAATGTTCAAATTGAGGATGTACTTAATGTGAGAGAATATGTTGATGTGTTTCCAGAATATTTTCTTGGAAATCCTCTAGAACGTGAAATTGAGTTTTCCATTGATTTAACTCTTGGTTCAAGGCCTATATCAAAGAACCCTTATAGAATGGACACTTTGGAATTAGTGGAACTAAAGAAACAACTATAGGAATTGATTAATAAGGGATTTATTATTCCTAGTGTTTCTCCATGGGGATCCCCTGTCCTTTTTGTTATGAAGAAAGATGGATGTATGAGGTTATGTATCGAATACAAGGAGATCAATGCTATAACAACAAATAAAAAGTATCCCCTACCTCACATTGATGATTTATTTGAACAACTGCATGGAGCTCAATACATTTCAAAGATTTATCTTTGATCCGGATAACATCAGTTTCTTGTGAGGAAGGAAGATATTCCAAAAACGTCATTTTGAACCAGGTACAGGCATTACAAGTTTACAGTGATGCCTTTTTTATTTACTAATTCTCCCTCTGTCTTCAGGGATCTAATGAACATAGTTTTCAAAGAATATCTCGATGATTTTGTAGTGGTATTTATTGATGATATCTTGGTATACTCCAAAAGCTGTGAAGAACATGAAAATCACTTGGTCATTATCCTTAAGACTCCTAGAAGACATGAATTATATGGGAAGTTTAGCAAATGTGAATTCTGGCTTCAAGAGATTTCTTTTCATGGCCATATTGTTTCTAAGGATGGAATCCTAGTTGATCCTGCAAAAACAAAGGCAATCCAAGATTGGCCCATGCCAACAAACATCACTGAGGTATGCAGTTTTATTGGATGAGCTGGTTTTTATCGGCGTTTCGTACAGAATTTTCCCCGACTGGCTAACCTGCTAACGAAGCTCACACGTAAAGGGGTTAAATTTGTTTGGACAAAAGATTTTGAATAATGTTTCGAATAAATGAAGATAATATTAGTCAATGCTTCTATATTGACTATACCATTGGGGAATAAAGGTTTTGTTATTTCTAGTGATGCTTAAAAGAAAGGAATTGTTTATGCCCTTATGCAAAATGATAGGGTTATTGATTATGCATCACAACAGCTAAAAATTCATGATCAAAACAATCCTACTCATGAACTTGAGTTAGCTACTGTAATATTTCTTTGATGATATGGAGACATTATATCTATGGTGAAAAAATGTGAGATTTATACTGATCACAAGAGTGTGAAGTGCATTTTCTCATAGAAAGAACTCAACATGAGGTAATGGAGATGGCTTGAACTACTCAAGGATTTTGATTGCATGATCCACTACCACCAGGGGAAGGAAAATAAGGTGGCATATGCCTTGATCAGAAAGGATCATAGAGTTTTGAGCAAGATGGGAGTTGAAAGAGATCCTATTTTCATGGATCTAGTAATGATGGAAATGGGAATAACCATGGATGGTGAAACATAAATTCTTTTTCAAATGGTTTGCAAATTATCTTTACTAGAAAGGATAAAAAATTCACAGGCTGATGATGAGGAGTTTCAAAAGAAGATTAAAGCTGTGAATGATGGGAGATTGAGTGACTTCGTATATGAAGATGGAATCATGAAATTTGGGAAGATACTTTTTGTTCATGATATACCTGATATAAAAAGGGAATTTTTGGATGATACTCATAGTTCCAATTTCTCTATACACCCTGGTAGCACTAAGATGTATAGAGATTTGAAGGAACATTTTTGGTGGGAAAACATGAAGAGGGAGATTTCTGATTTTGTGTCAAGATGTATGGTTTGTCAATAAGTGAAATCTGGAAGGAAATAGCCTGGATGAGTATTCTAACCTCTTCCCATACCTGAGTGGAAATAGGATAATATCACGATGGACTTTGTCATGGGACTACCAAAGACTCTTAGAAGGAACAATACAATATGGGTCATCATTGATCGTCTTACCAAGTCAGCACATTTTCTTGCTATAAGAGAAGATCTACCACTTGAATGTCTTGAAATACTATATATTAATGAAGTTGTGAGACTTCATGGAGTACCCCTATCGATTTTTTCTAATTGTGATCCACATTTTACATCAAGATTCTGGAAAAGTCGTCAGAAGGCCCTAGATACTGATCTTCGTTTGAGCACTGCCTACCACCCATAAACTAATGGACAATAGGAATAGACTATTAAAACATTGGAAGACATGTTGAGGTCTTGTTCACTTGATTTTCAATGCCTGTGGGATTATTATTTACCTCTCGTAGAATTTTACTACAACAATAGCTTCCATTCAAGTATACAGATCGCACCCTATGAAGCATTATATGGGAGGCGATGTCGTAAACCAACTTGCTGGGATGATGTTGGTGAAAGAAAGCTCGTGGTCCCCAAACCTGTTGAAGAAACAATGGAAAAGGTGAAGATTATCCAGAACCATATCAAAATAGCTCAAAGTAGACAAAAGAGCTATGCAGATAACCAAAGTAAGGATTTGGAGTTTCAAAGAAGGTGATCATGTTTTCTTAAAGGTATCTCTATTGGAGGGTACTATACGATTCCGTAAGAAGGGGAAGTTAAGTCCCAGGTATATCAGACCTTTCGAAATTCTGGACCGAATTGGAGTCATAGCTTACCGTTTGGAAATGCCGCCAAGTCTCTCCAAGGTTCACAATGTGTTCCATGTGTCAATGTTAAGAAATTACATGCCAGACACAACACATGTGCTCACTTATAAATAAGTGGAAGTTGAGCCCGATCTATCTTACTATGAAGGGCCTATTAAGATTCTTGATACTAGAGAACAAGTATTGAGGAATCAGACGACTCGTCTGGTGAAGGTTCTATGAAGGAACCATAAGATGGAGGAACCAACATGGGATTATGTGGATCTTATGTTAAAGAATTACCCGAATCTTTTTAGGTAATATTCTGTGAATTTCGAGGGAGAAATTTTTGCAAGGAGGGGAGAATGTAACACCCCAAGGTTTTGAAAATAAATAAACACAACTTTGCCTCTTCTATGTTTTGAATTTTGAAAAATTGTCATCTAAAGTTGTGTTCGGTAAGTTATTTGGAGCCTGATAGAACAAACTTGATTTCGGTGAATAGTAACATACCCTTATGAATAGTAATATGAATAGTAATATTCCCCTTTAATAGTAAATAATAATAATATTTTATTTTTTAAGGCAATATGACAATGGGATCTTAATTAATTTTTCAATGTCACATAAAAGTAATTGCACTTCAAGATTATTATTATTTGAATTAACTATAAACTTATTTAAAAATTAAATTAATAATATTTAGAAAATTATTTTTGAAAAATTGATTTCACTTTTTAAATATACAAATAAAAAAATAGTAGGGGTTAATTTTTTGGATTTTTCTAAAATACATGAATTTTTCATGAATAGTAAAAATACAGTTTGGAGTTTTCTATTGAGTAATGACATCATAATGATGTAATAATTAAATATAAAAGTATGGATGACTTGTGTATAGTAACTTTTTCCATGAGGTGTCCCAAGTGCATTAAATCATGGGAAAATACCATGGGAAAGCCCATGGTTTGGCAAAAACCACTAATGAGGTGTCCTTTTGAAATTATTAAACAATTACCTTTCTTTTTCTAAAAAAAACCCACTCATCCATTAATTTTCTTTCGTTCCAAATCCCTCATCCTAGAAGATCTGGTGTTATTACCTCTCTAGTCATTCTCCCAAGGTGTCCCTAAGCCCCCAAGGTCCCATCCTTCAAGATCTAGGAGTTATTCTACAAGGTAAGGGAATCCTTCATTCTTTTCTTTAAGTCAACACTTCTTTTATGTTAGCTATTTGAAATTAATTTATCATATGTTGGGGTTTGATTTTTTTTATTCTTATTACTGTAATTTTTATTTCAATATGATTTGATACCCTTTTTTCTCATCATTTTATTTTATGAAATTCTATGTGATGACGTTAGGCTGTGGAATTTTCATAAAGGATCTCTTAACATTTCTTTATTTTCAAGTTCATCTCTTTTATTTTTCTCTCCTCACATACTATGTAGAAATGATCATGATAACACTAGTAACATATATATACTGTATTTATATCATGTGAATGTAAGAACCATCAGAAATATTCTTACTCCCTCCCATTTATTTTATAAACGAAATCGACGTCCATGAGGTTCCGATTTATAACCTTCGTGGATGACGAAGTTTCGTTCTATAATTTCTTCTTCATTACTAGTCATGAAACCATATTCATGGTTGAAAAAGACTATAATACATGTTATATGACCTAATTGATATTCATGAACCAGAATATGTACATATAATTAAGTTATATGACCAAACTAGTTCATAATATTCCAAATACCACCGAATAATCGAAGTGGTTATCATCTAATGATTAATCCTCATTCCATGTAACCAAATGATAGAAATGAAAATTATCAATTATTTTTTTTCATTAATAATATATAATTCCAACCCTGGATATTTATAACCATTCCACATGAACTGAATTATTTAAAAACAAGTGAACCGAATATGAAAATAAAGGAAATGAACCCTCCAGAACGACGAAAATCAATAAAATAACTTATCAATAAAGACATAAATTAACTAACTAGAATTATTGTAAACTAAATAAATATCTTATAAGTTCTGAAATTATTTATTAACAAGTATAATTTCATATTCCAGGAGCTTAATTAGAAGAGAGGAACACATTTGGAGTTAAGGAAAGGGTTTTCCACCAGAACTTCAATTTTTATTTGGGTTACGTTTATTGTCTAATTTTATCGATGAAATTTTTATGTCTTGTTATGTAATCCTCATAAATTATGTGTGAGTATTATATTTATTCACACTAACCAGAATCCTTCCCTATTTTCTGGATAGTTATATGTTTTAAAAGAATCTCTCAAAACTGTTTCCAAAAATACTAGCCCGATACAAGGGAATTTCTCAAATTCATATCTATTTTCAAGGGAAATAAATTTTCTATTTCTAGAAACCATTATTCTTCTAAAAACACTAGTTTTATTATGAAAATAATATCTTACTTCACTTCTGATTTTATACTAATAATTTTCCAAAAGAACTCTTCTTTTTAAAATAAAATAGTATTCATCTCAAAAATTGCTTAATGATTTTATAAGGGTGTTTCATCTAATTCAACACTCTGGTTGATTCCATGGTTTTATTGGGTTTAATAAATTATGAAGTCGTATACCATATTTTATTTAATGGTTTATGACTAACTCTATTGTGGATGATCTATCCTAAAACCATTCACCACATTATTCCTAATGGTTAGTGTTTTATGTTTAATGATTGGGGAAAGTTTTTTACATTTTATATGATAGATTCAATATGAATGCATATATTTTTTATGTTGATCCCCGCTCATATGAGGAATACATTGGACTTATTATATGATGGGTGGGTCCTGCAATAGCCCCTCGAGGCATTGTTATATCCCATGAGACAAATAGAAGTGGAATTGGCCGAGGCATTTCCCAATGTGATATGGATTTTGGCCGAGGCCTTAATCATTAGACATCATGGCCGAGGCCAAGAAAAAATGTATCAGAATGTCCGACATATGAACTTCCCACATTATAAAGCTAGTAATTGATAGTTCATGTGGTTATTCGACTTGTAGAATACTCATGATTATGTTTTATTATGGCATTATTTACTCATCTCATATTCCTTCCATAATGTGTTTCAAGTTTATTATTAAAGGAATGTGTTTTCAATTATTCACCATGTCTAATGTTTATATTATCTTCCATAGTATTTCTTATTCTTACTGAGCATTTGAGCTCACCCCTTTCTTATGTTTCGTTTTCTCTAGACATGAAGAAGTAATTTATGAATGACTTGCAATCATAATCTAGGAGACGTGATGACTTTAGTGGAATAAATTAGTGTTTCTTTTCATTTCCATATGTAATGTTGAACTTATGTACATATCTTGTTTCCAATAATACTAAAATAATCAGTCATTTGGGATCTGTATTCCTTGTATGTATCCCAACGTAATCAAATAAGGCACCGACTCCGGGTAACTAGGGTCGGGTCCTTACATTCATCATCAATTCTAGACATAGGTAAGTTACCTATCACAATAAAAAGTGGCATAATTAATTAGTGTCCACTTCCATATAGTGTTGGGATTGAGATTCAAAAAAGCATCTCAAATATATGAGGTAGAAATGAACTTTGTAATGAATTTCAGAGATGAATCAATATAAGGAGGATCACATATCCCATAATCTCATTATGATCAAGGAGACGACACAATCGACCTTCGTGGTAGGGGCCCCCACCTTTAGAAAGTGAGAATGTTGGGAAACCACACTGGTCGTTCTGTGATCGGTTAAAGATGTGGACCACTACAATAAAGGAAAACCACACCCAATGCATTCCCAGATGGTAGAATCGAAATAGTGTTCTTAATCTCTTCTCATACAAGTTTTTTTCTTCCATTTATTTTCAATTACCTATCATTATTGATGTGACACCCCAAACCTGCACTCCTAGATCTATTGCTATAAATACATACATTACATAGTAGATTTGAAACCATCTATAGATTTCCGGATATAACTATCCCATAATTACATTACATAACAAATATTTCATTACATAAATTTCCAATACCTTTTAGGTTTATAGATTTATATAATTATGACAAAACATAAAAAAACACCATGACTTTCTCAACTGGTGGATATTTTTAATATGAAAAATAGAAATAGTTTCTAAGTAAAATAATACTTTAGTTTCAAAAATTATGTACATGGGTTTTATAAAAACAACATACAAATTTTCAATGATTTATTTTACTTATAAATATATATCTTTTATGGAAAAAAAATTTAAAAACATTAAATTAATTCTTATATTATAATAATTTTATAAAAGTGATAGTTTTTAGAAAAAATTTTATTTCTTCACAATTCACTAAAAACCAATTATTTTATAAAAATGTTAAAAAGTCACCTTAAATAACTATTCCTATTCTAAATCCAAAAATTATTTTCATTTTTTTAAATTAAAATTATAAAACTTATATATTCAATTTTTGACTAAAATCATAAAATATAATGAAAAACCCATTTTTGTTGGAAACTAAAATTTTCATATATAAATTTTTATTATTCTAATTTTATATCAATTATAAGATAAATTGGTGTTAAAAAACTATTAATATCAAACAAATTTATTATAATTAATCATATGTTTCTTGAAATAGAAATGTATATCGCATAAAAACAAAATATATAGAAAAATAATTTTCAAAAAAAATAATGATCTTCTTAGTCATTTTAGGTAATCTAATAAAATTTTATTAATATTAAATGTATCCTTTATTTTCATTATATTTATATTTCATAAATTGGTTACTCATATTCATTCCCACTAATTTATCACTGAGGTTTTAATGGTTTTACATAAAAAAATTATTTCATTTAAATATATCATGATTCAATTTTTTTGTGCCATGTGTGGAGAAAGATATCAAAAGTATTGAATTATTTTATGGAAGTTATATTTTAAAATATCAAGGTGTTAAATTATCCCCCATTAGACAAATTTTATCTTTAATGTTTTAATTATTTCTCATTTAATAAATTAGGTGACCATATTCCTTTCATAGTCATCATTTGGGATATACCTTTTAATATTACATCTATTATACCCTCTTAGGATATATAAGTTTTAATATATTTCTTCAAAAAACATGATCCATTAATAAAATAATATGACCAATTATGTAGATTCCCTAATAATGCCTTCACAAAAATATACCACTCTCAAAACCATCTGAATATCCATGTTATTAAACTATAGTGATGTTATATATTCCTTTAAAAATAAACTCTATTGTTAACCGGCAAAGGGTATTTTCTAGTGGTTCCTAGGGTAAAAAATTAGTAAATATATATCATAATACAAAGAATTAGATGAACTTCACCAAAAATATCACAAATCAATTATAAATCCCAAGGTTACCAATACTTTCTAACTTCTTCAAAATCCAACCACCCATATTTATCTCAACATAAAGCATATATTAAACCTTAGAGTTTATCATACTTCAATCATGTGTTCTCAAATAGTTATCCCCAAAATATAACATTTTTATAAAATCACTTTTTGAGGTTATTTATACCATTTAATATAAATTTTCATACCTTTAAAGAAAAAATAATGAACAAAAATCCTTAGATGTTTCAAATAATTCTAATATCATTTAGAATGTATAATAATATCATCGATAAATATCAATCACTAATGTAAATAGATAAGAGTATTACGATTAAATTTATATTCTTATATCAACCAAACTGCCTTTGGTAAGACACAAAAACTCTCTTTTTTCCATCATAATAAGCATATACTAAAATTCTCAACTGTTTAAGTATGTTCCACTATTTAGTTATAAGACATAGTGGTGTCTAGATACATACCTTTGTCAACTTCATATTGTTGATCCTATTTCAACCAAATACTAAAACCAAAATGGTCATGATAACATCAAAATATGAATATTAAAACATTAACTAGAAGATTTCATCCCCCATAAGACCTTTATTTTTAAAATATGGAACTTTCAGTTCAATACATGACTCTAGTTTTAAATCATTGTTTTTCCATGGTCATTTTCCTATTAGGTTTTCTAAACTAATTAATTATAATCATAATAAAATCTATCATAATGGATCATTAGGGAGAATATGAATAAAAAATAGCATATTCCCTGAGAGTATAAACTGGGTGTGTAGTTATGACTCCTTTTTGGGCACCTGATGATGATCGAGTTAATACTCAATCCTCCATGTTTTGAGTTGTTACCCCTAGGTACATCTATGCCATACCTTTGATCAACTTTTACTATCCATATATGGATTTAATTTCTTGTATAACCACACAATATCTACTTTATAAAAACTTCATGATGTTATCCCATACTTAAAAAAATTTAGAATTATCTCTAGGGTTTTCAATAAAGTTCTCTTATCCTAATACCCAAATAAAATCTGATTTATTTCCATGATATTAAATCGTATAATATCCCAAAGGTTCATATATACCTTTGAAATTGTGATCAATCTTAACTTATTTACCATTAAACTATCCTCAATAAACATCATATTCTTCAAAGTTGTCTAAACCCTACTATGGTACTAACTGTGATGCCTCTTACACACACTCTCATATCCAATGACATAAACACATACTTTACATACTAGCTTTGATATTAAATTTGGATTCCTGGGCCTAACTATCCAATAATTACATGACATTAAAAATATTTCATTACAAATATTCCTAAGAACTTTTTTTAGATCTTTATAGATTTAAGATAAAACATAAACTAAAAAACCCATGTCGTCCTCAACTGATGGAAACATTTAATACCAGAGAATAAAAAAAATTAGAGTAAACTATTACTTAAGTTTCCAAAATTATATACATGGGTTTTATAAAAACAATATAGTAATATTAAAAGGTTTATTTTACTTATAAATAAGTATATTTTATAGAAAAAATTGTTAATAACAATTAAGTTATTCTTGTATTTTGATAATGTTATAAAATTAATAGTTTTTAAGAAAATTGCTATTTCTTCACTATTCACATAAAAACAAATTAATTTTGAAAAATAAAAAAATCATAAGATAAAATTATTATTCTAAATCCATAAATGATGATCATTTTTTCAAATTCATAATTGAAAATTTATAAATTCCAATTTTGGATAAAATCCTAAAATATAACGAAAAATAATTTTATTATAAAATGAAATTTTCAAATATTAATTATTCGTATTCTTATTACATATAATTTACCAACTAAATTGGGATTTACCAATTATTAATATCAAACATAATTTATCATCTTTATTTATATGTTTCTTCAAATAGAAACATATAGCGCATAGAGAGGTAATTTTTAGAAAAATATGTTTCTAAAAAATAAATGATATTAATAGTAATTTTAGGTAAACAAATTAAATTTCATTTATAATAAAAATAGACTTTATTTTATTTATACATATATTTAATAAATTTGTTACTATTATTCATTCCCACTAATTAAATGTCTAGGTTTTAATAGATATACTTAAATATTTATATTTTATCTAAATATATCATGGCTTCATTTAAGTTTTTTGTTGTATATTGAGTAAGATATTGAATATATTAACTTATTTAAAGGAATTCATATATTAAAATCTTGGTTTGATAAAACTAAACTAAAAAGTATCATTAAATCAGTCCATTATATCCTTTAAAGTATTTGTGTTACTTGTCATATGGGGTGCGTAACTGATGTATAACATCCATGTAGTATCATTATTGGTTTCTTTGAGGGATTTTTTTTAATATTTAATTTCTCTCTCATCCTAATTTATTTCTAAGAGAGTCTAGATTGAGTTGAGATTTTAAATGGTGCCTCTTTTTCCATATAAAATATAGTAGTTTCAAATTCACCTTCTTCCTCCAATAGTGAGAATTTATTTCATAGGTGAATCAGGTTATATTTTTATTAACCCATCTATCATTGATTTATATGGTTGAAATTCCTACTTCTTTATTTCCATAATTGCCTATAATTAATTGATTTATTTCTAAATTTTGAAAAATTAAAAAAATAACCATAAAATATTTTTTATATGGGATGTAGGATATAAAGTCACTCTTCTTTGACTTCCTCCTCATGCTTCTACCATTTGATAGATCCCAACCTCTAGACATTAAGTCATAATGTGGCAAAGGAATCCAAAAAACTAACACTTCATGAGTGGAAATATTTTCAATCTCAACTCATCCACATGTATTATACCTATGAATAGTTCTTCAGTTGATATCTTATTTTTTAGGGTTTAGAATTATCCTGAATCTATTACTTTACATTGTTTGATATAGTTTGTCTATTGGATTTTAAGGTATTATCCTCATAGCAAATACAACATTTCTTATGCACTTGGGTCTTTATTAATCCAAAAATATCAACACTATTTTAGCCTTTCTTGGACCTTTCCAATAATGTTGCATCTGAGAACCTCCTAAACTATAGCTTCAACTTTTATTCACTTTATTTTACTTTTTTTTTGAAATATCCTTTTATGGTTACAAATTCCTCTTCTATATCATTAATTATTCTTTATTTTTCCTTTGGATAGGCATTAAGATCATCATTTTCTGTAATCTTTTCTTTATTTTTCTAGTTTATAGTAAATTACTTCCCCCACACTTGTGTGACCTAATTATTGATCTTAAATAATTTCCAATAGTTAATAAATTTTAGCATTAAGTTAATCTATATACTTTAATGATTATTTTATCAAATCACCAATTTTTGTATTCTTATTTCTTTGAATATTAATTTATTTAATATCTCCTTCCAATTAAAAATTGAGGCCTACCATACCCTTAGGATATTGATGATTATCTTATTTAGGTTTCCTTTTCAACTATAGCCATCATACGATCCTATTTTTCAGAATTAAACCCATTTTATTATTCTTCAAATAAATCTTCACCAGTCTATTATTACTTTATCATTGAGATCTTCCTTTAAATTTTATTTTTAGTAGACATTACTTGATTAAAATCTCTTCTAGGGGGAAACTTTATTCTTATATTTTTCATTATTTTCATTTACAATTAATTTTCATTAATAATTTTTAGATACCTGGATATGATATGTTCAAATTTTACACACCTAAAATAATCCAAGGGTATATTTACTTCAAATATGCCTTTACCCCTTTTGAATTTCCTTACCACTAGTGAAAGAATCACATCATCAATATCTTCCTCTTAACCACCTCCTTTATTTATATCAATTTTTTTTCATGTCATTGAATTTAATTTATTTTCATGTAATATATTATGTTCCTTATAGATTAACTAATGTCTCGTATTATACTAATCTACTATGAAATTCTAGATAAAGATCGGTGAGTTTTCTTTCTTCAAGAGTAAAAACATTTGGCTTGTAAAGTGGTGTAATCCATCTCAAAAAATGAAAAAAATAGTTATCTTGTATCTATTCATCAAAACCTATGATATCTTTATTAAGTTCAATAATTAGGTTAAATAATCCATCAATGTTTTCATAACGGTACATCTTTAAATCAGAAAAATTATTATACAAATCCCAATGTTTATCTTCCTTCAATTTTCTCTCTTTTATAGATATTGGCCAAATTATCCCATATGACATTCACCATAGTCAAAAACATCACCTTTATATATATTTGATTTCATATAGCACTAGAT
Organism: Viscum album; assembly: GCA_963277665.1. NCBI lineage: Eukaryota > Viridiplantae > Streptophyta > Magnoliopsida > Santalales > Viscaceae > Viscum > Viscum album. The sequence continues at coordinate 500,433,940 of OY728133.1, forward strand.
AAATTATTATTAGCCTTATAATATTCAATTAGAAATATGTTATATCTTTTTTTACAGATAATTCTCATGTATTAGTATCATGGACTCTATGGATAGTGGAAAAAAAGACTTCAATAATATATGATTTTAGATGATATATCATCATATTCTTCAAAACCTGATAGTTGATTACATAAAAAAATATAAATCCTTTTATATTAACTATTTTTTCAATGATAACTAGCTTTGGATAAAAATATTTACTATGAAAAAAATGTTACTCTGATACGACTTATTGCAACCATAGATTGACACACCTGAAGAGGGGAGGAATGAATTAGGGTGTGATTCTCTTTAACTTTTTGGATCTTTCACTCATTTTATCAAGAGAAATATGAAACAATTAATTTTTAAAAAAATCATACAACAAATGAATTAATATACACCACGTTTTACTTTTATTATTACTAAGGGATAGTTTAAGGAGAATACATTAATATGGTGTTGATGTATGAGGTTGTAATAATATTCACTATAGTTATTAACAAGATTTAGGAAATTTTAACTGCTAATCCTATGGGAACTCTATATTCTTTATTTATTGCACACTTCTAATGTCCAGGAAAACCCAAAGATAAAATTCATAGGTTTCTAATATAACCTTAATGAATAAATATTAACATCAAAATAACAAAGGTGTTATTACTTTTTTCTTTAACATCTTCTAATATAATTCCTAATCTTCAAGGTTTTTTCATCTTCTTCTTCTTCACTTATCACACTTACCTTATTTAAAGTTGTTTTTCCAAAGAATTTTTCTCATTATTTCATCCTATTATTTATCTTTTATATCCATCGGACTATTCATGTGTTATCATTTTCCATATTTTAAATATAAAAATCTCATGGAATATTGGTTTTAAGATCTTCCACATTTATACTCCACTGACTTTTTGTAGAGAATATACTTCTATATCAATGATATTTTTTCCCATATTTTGAAAATAAAAATTTAAATAAAAACATAGAAAAAATATCTAATATTTTTTATATAAAAAATTATATATTTTAAATATATAAATTCCCCAATTCTCTAATATAATTCTTTTTCTAGATCTAATTCATAGATAAAGCAATAATTTATCGACAATTCTTGAAATTTTATCAAAAATTATGGTCTTCATTATTCTAAAAAATATATAGCTTAATATTATAAGTTTAACATAATTATTAATGATATTTAATAATTTAAAAAATTCCTAATGAACTGGTTTGACAGATACTTTAATAAAAATGAAAACGGGAATTACCCTTTAGTAGTCTATAATAGTTTTATGAAGTTGTAATTTACCTTTTAAAACTACCACAAAACTATTCCAAAATTCCACTTACCATTCCCATGTCATGGATTACTCATTAGAAGTCATAGGGTACTCTTTCAAATTTTTTCTTTAAAATAAAATTACTCTTTAAAACTTCCATACTACTCTTATAAAGTACTATATTACACTTATAAATTCTATCATTACTCAAATAATGTTTTAAATTACTCTTCGTAGATCATGAATTATTCTTCTGAACTCAAGTTATACCCTTCTAAATTCATGAATTACTCTTCTACACTCATGAAATACTCTTCCAAAATTTTCTATTGGATGAATCCTGCAAAGTCCAAGATTACTCTTCTGAATATTAACTTTTCTAAAATACTTAATTACTTCTCAAAAACATATTTACATAAAAATAATCTAGACCAAATGTATATTTTCTACAACATTAATAAAAAACTTCCTAAAAACAACGCATTTTGATTGTTAAAAAATCCAACTTCTCAAGATATAGTTCCAACAAGAACCTTAAAATATTCAAAAAAATAAAACATTATAATTCAAATGAGTAATATCATGAAATTAAATTTCATCCAAGATGATATACCACAATCATTAAATACAATTGGCCCTACTTCATCACATGAAAATGGTATTTATGGAATATTAACTACAATCATAACATGACCATATATATTAAACTTTGATTTTATATCTAGGGTATAAGAGTTGTTTTAGTATGCTGCATTGAACCGTTATTAGTTTAGTTACACCTTGATATGGAATGTTACTGGTTGAAGCTTGAACTATGAGATTTTGGTGTACTTATAGTTGGATAGGATTTTTTGTTACAGCGTGGTTATTTAGGATATTGTGTAGGTAGTCTTTTTGTGATTTTAGTTAAACTTACGTGGCTTTCATTACACTATGGTGTCGGTAATTTCATCACGGAATCCATCCCTATATATTTTCTTGGTTTCAAAATTTATAAGATCATTGTAATATGGTGGTGATTGTTACCTTTTGGTAGTATTATATGATTGATAAAATTTAATATTGATGTGTGAGGAATACACTATGATCCTCAGTGATTCATGTGTTGCATCATGATGGTCCTAGTTACACCTTAATTATCTTAGTTTGTATAAAATTTAATAAGTTTTACTCACTGAATATTTGGGGAGACAGTATTGTGATATTTGTATTGGAATACCATTATATTATGAATAATACCTTCCTTATATGATGTTTTATATCCTATATTCTAATAAGAATTTGTGTCCACTTTCATATTCTATCCAATTCCTTTAGCTTACTTTGAACCCTTTGCATCATATAGTTCATATTGAGTTATCTTTAGTCATCCTTTGGTGGTTCTTAAGCCATGGGATTCAAGTGATTGAGATAATGTGATTTTTGTTGAGTTTTCATTCATTTATCTTCTAATTATGAAAGTTTTGGTAGTGTTATTGGTTTAGTTTTTGTGATGTTTGGTCATAGTTTTGATGGGAATAGTTTTGAATAAGTCTTTTGGTGGATACTTTCATGTTTTTTGGTTGGTTGATCATTATTTACTTATTGATCATGTATATTGTATTGTTGAAGAAATAATTAAGTTAGGGGGTTTGATATATCTTGACTTTTATTTGTGTCTAAATGTGGAATTATTATTCCAATTCTTTCATTTGGTGTGCTGTTTTAATTAACCAAATAAAGTTAATGAACATGATAAAATAAATTATAAGGAAAGAGATAATCACATGTGATTTTTGTGACTTTATATTATTACCTATGAGATAATTATTATATTGATTAATATTTACTTTTTGGAACTTTTTTTATTGTTTTTGTAATGTTTTGTCACCTTTAATGATCAGATAATCACTTAAACCTATTAATGAAAAGGTTTATGTGTGAATTTGGTAGTATTGATGTTGTTTTTTATTCATAAGGGTTGAATGAATATCAAATTATAAATAAATGGGATTGTGTGTTGTAGTTTTATCCTATGATTATTATTGTTTTATTTTTTTATATTTTGAATATTCTTATTGTTATTATTTGGTTATTGATGTGTTTAGTCAGTATGGTTGGAATTTAGGGTTATGTTATGATGTTCTTGTGGTCATGTTTTGGAAAGGATTATGTGGGGAGGGAGAAAGTAATGTTTTGGCAATGGTAGAATTAATTTTTGTGGTTTTTTCATGATAAATGTGGTTGGTCACCATGTAACTAATGGTTCATTCTACCCTCTCCCCTCAATAACCCAAAATTTCCACTAAGAAACCATCAAAACTGCCAAAAATGACTTTCCTTCCAGGTTTCTTATGTCAAAAGACATCAGTAGATATAGAATCCGGGTCTTCAACTGTATTACGTATAATAATAATTATATTGACTTTATCTAGATAATTATTTTTAAAAAGATCATCAAATTAATTTATTTATACTCGTATGATAGGTGATTCGGGTCTTGGTATATAGTGTACATTGGGAGTATTGTCAATAGGTACTTCTCTTAGGAAGAGGGTTGATTTGATGTAACACCATAACATTTATCATTTTAAATATACTAATTATTTATGTATTTTTTGTGGAATTTAAATAAAATGAGAAGCATGGTTGGATCTGTGGTTATCCTAAGAGGGTAAATCCCCTCTTCCCCCACTCCATTTTCATGAAACCCCTATGTGGTAAGTCTCACTTTCCCTTCCTATTTCTCCTCCTAGAGATTTCCCAACCATTATCCTTGAGGATCCAAGGTAATTAATTATCTCATTTATTTTTCTTCCTTTTTGTATTCCCTTTGATATTCTCTTCTTCCTCTTACCCCCTTTTTTATAAATATAGTGCTATTTGATTTGTGGATTACATAATTTCTAGGAGAAACATGTGAAATTCATTTTGATTTCATTGGATGTCATAAGAGGAGTATAGTATGATTCATCCACACCTAGTTTGAGGTTCAGATTTCATCTTATGGAACATTGGAAAGTGTTATCACCTCCAGGTCTTTATCGTATTATATGAATATTATTTTTTGAGTTTATAATTTATTTTGGTTATTTTTTAGGTCTATAAAAGTGGTAGTACATGGTAAATTACAATATAAATTATTAAGTTACTCAAAAATAATGTGTCTATATGTATATTTCTTTATTTAAGGAACTATGATTTTCATGGTAGGTTTAAATTCATTTTTTAAGGATATAATGTTTATATATGATTCAATTTTTCAAGTTGTGATAAATTTATGATTATGGTCTCTTTTTTGACACTTCACTTTGGTAAAGTCATGATTTTTAAAGTATAAATTATTCTTGTATGAAAATAATTCACAAAAGTTTATTGTATAAATTCTACCATGAGTGTTCAATAAATTATAGGAAAATGATTTTAGGGAATGTTTGATTGCGATTTAAAAGGGAATTTTATGGATAGTCTAAAAGGTAAAAAGAGGATTTTATATTTATTAAAAGTAATCTTGAATGTATGTTTTATTTTTTTTAAATTTTACACTAGTAATTATTGGATATGATTATATGGTTCTATTTTGATAATACATAAAGGATATTTATAGATTAATGTCCCTTTTTTAATTTTGAACAGTTAAATAAATTAAGATTATATATTCCTCATAAGAAACCTTATGTACTTAGGTGGTAAACTAGGACTATTACCATGCTTGGTAACTTGGTCACCCTCCCCGTGGATGCTATATATGTTCACCCACTATGGGTACACACTAGTTTATGAGAGAATTATTACTATTTAATTCCTTATTTAGCCCAATTATGGACCTCACACTAGTTCATGATTTGATCATGGGGATAACAAATCCATTCAAAGTTAGATATTTTATTAGTCTTAGGATTCTAGTATTCCTGAACTTATATTTCCTAGGTATAATCTCATGATTCCTAGTTGTTTTTATTAAAAATAAATAAATTTCCATGTACATTATTTTTCATGTACATTTTCTATTAAAATCTTATAACCTTTTTTCCTAAAAGATATGTTTTAAATGAAGTACTTCCATGTTACTTATTTTTATTAAAAATAAAAATGTTACTTTTATATTTTTAGTTGAAACTAGCATTTTATGCTTTATTTCATAAATATTATACATAAATCATGTGGTGAAATCATACCAAGCATGTTTTCTCACACCCAACATACATACTCAATGCATATAAAGGATCGATATACTTTATTTTCTATTTTACCATAATTTTTGTTTGTTAAATATTTGTAAATGAAAAATTGTTATGTATAAAATATTTTTTTATATTCATCGTTAATGTTCTTCTTTAATTATCATTATTACTTGTTTTACTTACCATTATTTTTAAAGATGTTTCTTTTATAATAATGGAATCTCATATATAGGAAATGACCATGGTAGATTCTCAATTGGGCCCCACTTATTTTTTTGTAGTTATTATGGTAAAATCATTCATAATAAATAAAATAGATTCCATTGGTAGTTGTTACTTTTCCTTGGTAATTAGGAATGCTCCTAGAGCATTGTAGATGATTGGATCAAGCATCAAGATAGTATATAATGGGTTGATTAATTAAATTTTATTAAGAGGTTCCCAACATGCTCTATCATTATAAGTGGCTATAAACAATTTTGGGATATTCTAATTCTTGATTTGATTAATTCCTATATCATTGTTAGATATATTTACGGAGTTATTTTTGGTCATATACAGATAATTATTGAAGGAATGTTTCATTTTATTCTTTGAGTCTAATTGTCTTATATTCATTAGATAATAGGTTGTTTAGTTATGTCAGGATGTACTTAACCTTGGGAATAAAAGTGTTATCATTGCACAAGTGGCTAGTATAGTCTTGGGATAAGTGGAGGGGATAGATAATCATATTTCTCCTCTAACCCTCAATCAATTCCCAAACATATTTATAGTGTAATTTTTAATATTACCTTAGGAGTGAGACATGGTATTAATGAATGTAATAATGTCTAGAATGCATGCCATATCCATTACTATATATATTATGAATCTAGTAGATCCAAGGGGTCCTAAGGGGTAAATTTAGGACTATGAAAATAAAATATTTATATAAAAATGCATATATCTCTACGGAGCACCATTATTGTTTTTAATAAGGTTTATGGGACCTTATGATTATGTGTTGATTAATATTGACTCAATTAAGCTACAATTAAGAATCAATATCTCTTTTTTAATATAATCGATCTAGTTTATCACCCAATGAGTTCCAAATGGTTTTTGAAGATGGATTTGAGATATGGAAATGAAAAATTTAGATTAATATCCAGTGATATGATAATGAAAACATTCATGATTTTCTATAGATTATACATGTTTGTAGTTATCTCTTTAAAGGTGAGAATCATGATATAAATGTTTAAGGATTTTATAAATATGATACTTTTACAGACTTGGATTGATCCTTGATTACATTTATTGATGACATGTTAGTATAGTCTTAGTATCCTGAGGAGCATGAGTGACACCTAGAGATTTTGTTAGATACACTATGAGAAATTCAATTATATAAAAAATTATCAAATTATGGCTTATTTATTTGATGGGTGAAGTACCTTGGACATGTGGTTTTAGAGAAAGGAATCTCATTAGATCCCAAGGAAGCTAAATAAGTAATGTCTTGGGATATTCCCATGAATTTTTTTGATGTTTTTTGTTTCCTCAATTTTATTGGATACCATTTATGGTTTATCTAATACATCACTTAGATATAGGCATTGATAAATTCCAAGATTAAGTAGGTAGTTTTATTTCATTTGATTCCCCAGTGTGATTCAAATTTTCAATAACTAAAGGGAGGGTTGATTTCAACTTTGATCTTTATCTAATATTTTCCAAGTAAGTTATAAAGGGTATATTATGATTCCTTGTCCATGATTATTGAATTTTTGTTTATATAGTGTGATTATATAGTGGATTATGGGTCTCAAAATCTAAGGCATATTGAGAATAACCTTCACACAATCTTGAGTTATTAATGGTTTTATACACTCTGAATTGTTGGAAACATTATATTTATAATGAAAAAAAATTCATATGAATTAAACATAATATCCTAAGATATATTTTCTCATATAATTTTTTAAAACATTGGTAAAGTATGTTTATTGAGTACCTATAATTATATGATTTCTAGGTGATATACATGATGGGTAAGAGGGTTGATCTGGGGGATGCTCTAAGACCAAAATCTTAGACATAGGTGGTTTAGGTGGTGAAAGGGGAATGATAGTTTATGTGTTTTTTCCAAGATACACATAGATATAGTTGAGTATCAGGTTTAAGTGATTTTGAAACCATTTATTTTGACATATACTCTTGTTGATAGATTGATTGAGTATTATAGGGATAACCATGAATTTATCATATTGCATGAGCACATTAATGGTGGGGAACATTGTCCCGATTGGACTCAGGATGTCAAATAAACTATATATATATAGTATCCTAGTTGAACCTATTCACTTGAGAGAGGAGGTGATGAATTACTTTCACACTTCAAGAGGTTTTTTTGATCCTCTATTAACCAATAAGCACTGGGATGTTAGGGGACAGTACTAGTGGTTGGTATTAAACAAGATATAGTGTGATTTGTATCAAGGATCCTTACTTTTTAGTAAGTAAAAACTGAGAATCAGGGAATATAATATACATTCCAAATATTTTCCATTCTCATATGGAAATAATATGAGGTTTTGATGGATTTTATGATGGGTTAACCGAGATATTCTCGGCATAAGGATGTAGTATAAATTAATCTTGATCGATTAAGGAAGGTAACTCATTTTATGGATATTCAGAACACTCAATTGAAGTATGAGATAAGGAAACTATATAATCAATACATGGTCAAACAAAATGGGGAAACTAGTTTCATAATATATTATCGAGATGCAATATTGATGTCTCTTTTCTGGAAGGGACAGCAGAGTTCATTGGGTTCAAAGGTAAAGCTTATTAAAACTTATCAATCAAAGAATAATGAACAATATGACCACAATATCTAAGTGTTAGAGGATATGTTACATGACTTAATATTTAATATAAATAGGGGATATGAATACTATCTTGTTTTGGTGTAATTTTCCTATAATAATAGTTTTTAGACATCGATTTATATCATTCCATTTGAGGCTCTATATGATAAATCATGTATTACTATACGAGATGGTGTTTGGGGATTAATATAAAGTTAGGATGAGATATATTTAAGATATTATAGAAATTTTTTTATTAATTAGGGAATGATTAATTATGACCCATAGTAGAAAAAAATCTTATATATACATGAGGCATCAACCACTAAAGATTAATGTTATTGATCGAGGATTTCTCTGGGTGCCTCTATGATTAGGACATAAGATTATGGGGAAGAAAGGAATTATAAAATATTTTACATAGGCTTATAATGACCAAATAATATTTATTTATCATAGAAAAGGAAATTAGAAACCTAACATCGCCATACAGGAATACCCAGAACAATTCTACTACAAATAGAATAAATAGTTTCTGTTATACCTTTCATTAATGATTGTTTCACCAACAATATTCATCATATAAATGAATATGACCCTAAAGTGGAAGCGAAATAAAATCCCTCCTACATAGTATATCCATAGGTTATATTGAATCATTGAATTGTCGATTAATACTCTCATATACCAATAATATTTTACTATTATATGATATAAAAGGCAGGACAATAGAGGGCTACGGGTTTGGGAGAATCAATAAAAGAGGGGTAATCCAAAACTCACACTATCCCAATGGTTTTTTTCTCTTTATATAGAACTCATAAATTTTTTTTGCATCAACTTGTACATTTCATAACAAAAGAGTTAATACCATGACATGTTCATGCATTCACAAAATGAATGTAATGCTTCTTCCATGTGTTTCATCTAATGAAACACCTATAAATGATAACTAGTGGAAGTGTCGAATGTTAACCTTTTAATGTTCCATTGTCATGTCAAGGTAGTGGTTATGATATCTTTATATCATAGCCAATGATATTACAAAACATTAATATATTTGTTTAATATATTTTTTTTGTACCATATGACATAACTATTTCATACCTTATGATATAGGCATTATCACATCATATGTGTTCAGGCTTTAGGGAATATCTCCTTCAATCCCCCACTTACACTAAATCCTCATAGTCATTATGCTATTTTATCTTATATTGTATCATATAAAATAACTTGTTAAACCATATCCAAAATTGTTTTTTTATTTCTTCTAAAACACATTTATAAAGATATCATCAAATTCACCTTGTATCACATCGTATGCAATTCCATGTAAAAACCACATCCAAAACACATTTTAGATTAACTATAAAAAAATTAGAGTATCTAGTTGAGTTAAACTCAATCCCAAATCAGAAAACCACTAAACACGAACCCATGGTCCTTTGAATCATTTGAGAAAAATATGAATTTCAAATTTCATAAATGTAAGAAAAGATAATCTTCAATTAAATCATTAGTGATAATAATGCAAGAAAGCGATCTAGAAAGATCTTTATAAAACACACACAGACATATATATATATATACCTATGTCCACCAACTACATTATATGAAAGTATGAATTCTCATATGACCCCTTTTTCTAATACACCTAGTGACTATGAGACATAGAGTATGTTAGTCCCATATATTTAACTCGTATGTTCTCGATTCTTTGAGTATAGACTAACCAGGCCGCTGAATGCATCTCATGTCATTCACCTTTATGGATGATCACAAAACATGATCCTAACCCAATAGATAATCACATAATATGTATTATCTAGTTATAATCAAACACTTACTTATTCTATATCAATTGAGGGCTTATACATCATATTTTTCATGCAAGAGGAAAAATACCATCTCAATTAATATCAAACTTATGACATGATCAACAACATACACAACCACCACTAATTATAAAATACACAAAGATTTTTTATGTAGGTATGAAAGTATGTTGTTTTTCATACCAGTAATATAACTAACATTGGATATAGGGAAGTCAAAATATGAAACATGCACCCCTATTATATCAATAACATAGTGTATAACACTCAATGTGGTATACTTTATTTTTCATATAGCACACAAAACCCATTTTATTCCACATAAGCATATTTTTTATTCCGATATAAGGATAATAATTATTTTAAACATATCATTTAATCACAACCTATATTTATCTATAATGAATTTCAGTTAGGGATAATTCAAAGTATTAATTTGAGAGGTTAATTATCATTTAACTTTATAATATATATGTACAACCAATTTGGAATAATGATGAAGTTGGTATTACATTTTAGTATAACATGGTACATTTCATATTCTTTAACTCCTTAAAAATACATCAAAACCTGCACACAAGTGTATCTCTAATATAACATATACGATAGGCTATTATATCATTCTTATGTTTCCTGCATTTTAATGGGTTTTATAAAACTCATTAAATCTCCATATAATTATTTATATATATCTATGTGGTTATATAATAAATCTCTCCCAATAAAGCCTTTTGTGAGTGACATATATAAAGTATTTTGATTTTAATAATGGTGAGACCTAGGAATCATATTCCTAATGTTTAACTACTTTAACATTTAAAACTCTTTTACTCTATAACATTAAATGCCTTTATGTTAATAAGTTTTATTATCTCATTATAAATATTCCCAAGTACATCATCATAATTATTCTTTGGGATTAATTCCATCACAATTTTTCTTTGAAAGTGATATTTCACTTTATGTTTTGACTGGTATAATCCTTTATTTGTTATATTTGAACTTTTATAAGTCAAAACATTCTCCCAGTATCAACTTATAGACTATATTCTCATCAAAATATTAGTTAATATTCAAAATACTTCTTTGTCTTTAGGAAATAACTATTTTTTCCTTTTATTATGAATATTTAACAAATAAACTATTGTATCAAAATCATATATGGTATTCTATGTGTTTGGGTCATTTTCTTGAAAAAAATACTATTCTTTAAGATATTCTACTAAAGGTGCTAGGATCAAATCCATTATGTTTTAATAAACCTATGGATAAACACTTTAATCCTAGTTAAATTATTTTTATCTGTATCTTCTTCTTAAAACGTAGTATATAATATAATAAATCATAAACCATACGTATTGAATCCATTATTTCATATTTTTTATAATAACTTTTTTTCAGTGAAAAACTCCTCTTAAAATTTAAGATAAATGAGATGAACATAAAAATCATTTTATTATATCCATTTAAGCTATATATATTCCTTTATATTCAATTATTTGATGTAGGAACTCTTTTATTTAAAACTTGAATTAAAATTTCAAGATTTATCAGTTATTTCATTTTATTTTGAATTATTATATTTTTACAAAACCTGTAAACTATACATTTTGTATCATATACCATTGAAAACCAAATAATTTATTTCTATAATATTTGAAGATGACATCGATATTCCAAATATTTTCTTAAACCACTTCTATTATCATGAAAAAATTTCAATATATGGAAGCATTAACCTTCCTTCCTAATAATGTTAGGTTTTAATGACCTTTTTTAGATAATCAAAGAAGCACTATCGGACTCTATAACTATATTTACTTTTTCTAGTTTGTACTTTAACCGACTTTTACTATCATTATGACACCAAAACATGGATATTGAATGACCTATTTTATCTATTCTCAACACATTTAAAAATAGGGTAAATGTTAATTTAATAAATTCACATTGTTAGATTATTTATAATAATGATAAAAAACTAATTCCTTGGATAAAAAATTCATAATAAAATCTTGAGTGAGTCATTATTTTCCTATTATAATCATTTAATTACACCAATTAAGAAACTTAGAAAAAAATTATATATGAAGGTGTTTCACTAATACATATAATTTCTATTGCTTAATAATTTTGTTACTTTTCAAATATTACTAGTTTCTTACATTATGTTTATATTTTTCAAGTATTAACATAAAAGTTGAGTTTAATGATGATTATTTTATTCATCTAAAATAAAATATTTTATAATATGAGTATCCTCTTTGACAAACATTTAATAAGGAATTTTATTATATGTGATCAAACTAAAATGATGGCCCCTTCACCATATACATCAGTGGTCTAAGATCCACATTTCAATAAGCAATGAGTCTTCTTTTTAATCAATCCACCACTTATATATTTAGGTATGGAATCATCCTAAGCATTTAACGTATGAATCTTGGATGGTTGAGAGGGAAACTCTTTATCCAATCTATCATACATATAAACTCAACACCATTACTTTTTTATAGTAACTCTTAAGGTTTCCTGGCTAAGTGTAACCTAAATCTCATAACTGGATTTAGTTACTTAAATTTTAGATTTATCCATTTCTACCATACCTTACAAAAGAAAATCTACGGACACCCTAATTTGGTAGAACCTAACTAGCTTAATAATTGAGGTCTTGGCATGTGTTTTAATTAGAAAGAATCTAACACATTGTATTTTAAAGAGGCTTTAATATATTCATATTGTCTCATGTTTTTACTTTACATGTATTAATGCTTTTAATGATTTAGTATGTAATCATATTCCTTCCACCAAATCAATATGTTCAAACTCTATTGGTGTGAAACTCTTTACACAACTCACAGTCCATGTTACTAACCCAAATTAAAATACAATTATATCAGTAAATACCCAAATGTATCCAATTTATAAGTTACTTGAAACCCTTTCATGTAAAAGCTTAAAATTATATGAAATCAATAAAACCCATAAGAGTTAACATGAATCCATAAATATCTAACCCCCACTTTTCTAAACAAGGTACATGCCTCCAAACCTGTGAGCAGTCTAACCCAAATTCCATCAACATAGGGATACTTTACTCAAGGGATATCTCAACTTCATCATAATTATAACACCTAACATATATAGAATATAATTCACTTATAAATTTAATCTCATAACTCAGTACAATCCAAAGTTAAGGTAGAAGAAAACTAAATCTATTATTATACCTATCATGTAACTCCTTGTATGCATATATGGAAATTTAAAGAATATATTTAATAGTTTAAAATAAATTATACACATATTCATGATATAAAAAAATTATAACTATGAATAACAAATAAGAAAATAAATTAAATAAATAAACAATTAATAAATTTAACATTAGATAAAAAAATTATAAAAAATTTATAAATCAAGAAATTATACACACTTTAGAATTAATTATTGAAATTCCATAATTGAATAAATAAATAAAAATTCTATTTATTTATTTCCAATATGTACTCTATATTATTCATTATATGAAATTTACTTTAAATATATAATATAAAATTAATTATAAAAAAATTATTCTAAATATATTATGTAAACAAATATGTAATCTAGACATCACATATTTAATATTATTTAAACCTTGATGATATCAATTATCAAATCCGCTTTTTATATCGTTAAAATAATATCTCAAACAATGCCTTTAATTTAATTAATTTCAATTAAGTAATTACGAACAATTCATAATTTTAAATATAAACACTTTTATAATAATGCCTTCTTTTTTTAATTTATAAAAATTTTATAATTTACACTTATAATTTCAATATAAACTCTTTATAAATAAATTATAATTAATTCTATATAATTTTAAACAAGTTATTTAATATTAATAATTAATATTATAGATATTTATTTATTAAATGTTTCAAAAAATATTAGTCAAATAATTTTAAAAAAATATAATTAATTAATTTATATACACCTTTATAGATTAATTAATATTCCATTATATATTTTCTATAATTTAAAAATGATTTTTTAAATCATTGATTTCAATTCATAATTAAAAACATGGAAAAACTAATTTCTTCCATATTATTTTGTATTTAATGATATAAGCATGTTGTATAGTGAAACATTCTATGTAAAAAAGGGAAATTATCACAATATCTATCATATATTATGATAGATATTTGGTGTCTCGTGTAAAAAACCTCAGCACACAATGATTTGTGTGATGTTTCCCATAGTGTAGTTTATGATATGGACCATATAAGATTAATCAAGTGTACAAGGAATTTATGTGATAATAAGTAGTGGTTTTATGTAATTGTAGGTTATAAATACTTTTTTAAATAGAATTAACCATCAGTAAAAATCATATTTTATGTGATATTAACCTAGTATGGTGATGGTTTTCATCAGAATAACTTAGATCATGGTGTTTTTGTGACTTAAAACAGACCTGTGTAGGATTAACTAGATCCTAAAATTTATCTAATATGATATATATTATATCATGTTAATGATTCTATACCCTATTTTATGACACTTGATTAGCACCATCATACTTTATGACATCCCATATCATATGATATCATATATTGAAAGATCAAAGCATTGATCTTAGTCACTGCCTGTGAAATCCAATTTCATATGGCATGACCCAATCCATGTTTATGATATAAAATATTGTATATGAACCCAAAAAATGTATCACTTATTTTTATTTAAATTCATCATTATATCAATACTATATCATAGTTTCTTCAATTTAAACATAATTTCGAGCATAAAAAATCATGGTAAATCTCAAATACTACAATTAGGATTTTAAGGATCAAATGATTTTCATTTATCATAGCTAAAGTATTTATAAACATGAAATCCCAATATCACAGTGCATGGACACCTAAAACCATGCTACTATAAATAAAATAGATTGCTTGTGGTGTACCTTTCACCAGTGAATGTTACCACAATAATCTTTTTCATGTGGTTGAAGAAGATCATAAATAGGTATCCAAACTATATCTATAATACATGGAGTATCCCTAGGATGTACCAAATCACCTGTTACTTGTCAAGGAATATCCACCACCCATAATATTCTAGTATATTTGGAAGGAAAATTAAGTATAAGAGAGATGTATTTGTATGAAAGAATTGGAAGAATAGTGGCGGGAAAAAAATCAAACCATCAAAACGGTGTTTACCTATTTATATAGCCCTCATACAATCTGCGTGAATGAACTCACACATTACATAACATAAGAGTTAATCCTATGAAATTTTCAATAATTCATCACATGAATAAATCACTTCCCCCATGTGTTTCATGAAATAAAATTCTTATAACTGATAGTAAGTGGATGTTTCGAGTGTTAGCCTCTTAACATTACATTTCAATGTCAAGGTAGTGGATACAATATCTATAAATCATAGACAATGATATTTAAAACCATAATTTTTATTTGGTTCATATATATATATATATATCATACCATACAATATAACTATATCATACCTTACGATTTTGGCCATATCACATCCAGTGTGCATGGGCTTTTAGCGTTATCTTCATTAATTGTTTCTGGGGTTCTTTCAAGATCCTAGAGAGCATCAATACATTGGATTATTATATTTATATTTCAATGTGGTACAAAAATATATGAAACTCCATGCACTTACCTCATATTTGGAGGTATGTGAGAAGGAGTGATGAGGTGGAGTGGGATCTATATGCTCTATTTAAGGAGCTCGACGTTCATATTTTGGATCTTAATTTGATGATTCTATATGTGAAGTAGATACCTTTAGTATGGGAATTATGGAAACATGATTTTATCTGGGATGAGACATGGAAATTAAAATTTGATATCAGATAGTTGTAGTTGTAGTTTCCTTTGTAATATGCTCTATAATGATTCCCATGAACGAGAATCATTATGGTGGAGTTCTTTATAAAAAACCCAAATTTTGAGTTTAGAAATTATTCATATTTTCATGTTTTGAAATTGGGTTTACATATTTGTTTACCAAATAAATGGATTCCTAGTAATTGAAATTTATATTTTTTAATAAGGCAGGAGATGATAGTTCAACAAAGATGCAACAAAGGACACCATGTACCCACTGGGAAGCACCAAGTACCTAGTGGAACTCCAAAATCTAGGGAATTATTTTTATTTGTCCATTGAATGGTTGTTGTCTTGACACTATGATGTCAGTGTCCTATAATAGGGTGGTTAATAATATGTCATCATGTACTTAGTGGTCTACATACCCTTATTCATTTACGTATGTTTTATAATTTTAGTTAGGGAAATATTTTTCAATCCCTTGAATTTTATTACTTTTATAGTATGTGTAGTAATGGGGATATTTGGGAGTTTTTCTTCTTCACTTAACCTTTTTAGTGGTTTATAATTTATCCGTGACATCATATTTCATATATTTTTATCTAGGGTTAGTCTCATCTAATCAGGAAAATTTATCATAGCCAAAAAAATATCGATTTCATCACTAATTAGTGGATGATTGCTATAAATAGTGTTTTATGTAAATTTATAAAGGTTTTTAGAATCATATTATTAGATAAAATTTAACTTATTTCTTTAAGGTGGAGACTCCATCATAAATAAGGATGGTAAAATTTCCCATTTCTATTAATTTATTATGTGTTTCATGTGATAAAGCTTGTCCTAGATGTGGGAACTAATTGTGGGTGACAAAGCAAAGAGGTTTGGATAATAAGGGATTAATGAATTGATTGGTAAAGGGATATAAGATCTAGGATAATCAATCTTACATGGTAATATTTATATGAGGCTAACTTAACAAAACTTTCACTTAAGGATCCATTAATATAAATAATGGGTTAATATAAATTTGACTATTAAGGCCAATTAGAAATGGTGATATGACCTAGTATTATGTTTACACTTCTATATGTGTTTTCAAATGATCAAATCAAGTTTGTCAAGTGATGATGGGTCATAGATGTATGAAATGTGCATATTATTATTATTAAATGTAATTTTTACTAATTAATTGAAGTAATCAATTGTGTATAATTAAGAAATAACTATTTTTATTGTTGGATAATTACCATTAGGGTCATGTAATGAAAGGATAATTGGGAGACAATAGTAAATGACCATAAGGTTCAAGATAAATCTTGGTTATTGGGACCAAGTCAGCGACTAGCTATTTGGTCTAAAGTTATGGAGAGCCAATAGGGGTAGTTCCAGTACCAACTAGTGGGGTCGTTCCATGACACAAATCATTCTAGTTGATTATTGATCACTAATTGGGGTTGATTACCATTATAACTATTGAGGTATATATGATAGATATAATTAATTCATTGCACTTTATTGATATTCAATTCAATCTAGACCCTTATATTTTTTTTATAATTCAACTACATCAATCAACTAACTCAAAAAATAACCTATATGAATCACCTACATCACTAAATCGACTACGTGAGAATCTCTTATGTCTCTAAACCAGCTATGTGAGAAATGGATATATTAATAAAATAGCTACGTCGATAAATAGGCTATGTGGTCTGGATATGTGGTATAATTACCAGCATGGTTCCAATCGTCTACATTATTTTATTGGCTATGTGAATTTTTTCTATGTGGTCAAGATTTACACAAGATTTAGACACATAAGAAAATTCTCCTAAATGAATTTTTTCTACATGATTAATTCTTCCATGTAAATTAATATCTGTGAATTTTGGCTAAGTGGTGATCCAAAATAATCTACAACGTAGTGTAAGTCATGTATTTATTACCATTGGAGTATTTCAAGTGAAAATATACGTAACACCCCGACCCCACTAGGCTGGAGCCTATGCATTACTTGTTGTATTGGCACAGTTAGAAGGAATAAAATTAATGAAGGAAAGATCAGTTTAGTAGTCCTGAAGAAAGTAGACACGTATGTGAAAATGAAATTACATTGTAAAATTTTACAAAATACAATACAAAACAAAAACTAAAAACTGTGACCACAGGAACTCATGAAATGATCACCTCTTCATCACCTGTTGAAGGTAAAAAATGAAAGGGGTGAGTTCAAAAGTTCAGTAAGGTTTAAAAATAGTAGAAGCATGTATAAAATAATAATTGAATTGTAACAAATTTGACATAATTAATATGGCATGGTGAATAAAGGAAAACTCACGCCATTAATAAACTGAGAATGAAACTGCATCGATAGATTTTTTTCATAGTGAAAACTCATAGATAGTAATAACTGATAATGAATAAAGAGAATTATTATTAATTTTAAGTCATGTATCTGGCACATGAAACCATAATACCATGAAAACGGTTTAGTTCTCTGGGTAGAAACCCGTCTGATTTTTTGGAAACAAACTCGAAGGGTTTGTCTCCATTTGATTTGTCTCATGAGACCTACCGATGCATAGAGGGGTTTTAGTGGGCCCCAACCACCTATATATCCAAAACATTCCATATAAATAGATTCAAAATAAGATAAATATGACTTTACATTATCCGTATATAATAGAGGATATAGATTCATCAATATTTTCACACTCAAAACAACATTCAAAACAAATACCGTATGTAAAGTGGTATACAACTTAGACAATAATCATATCCATGATATGAGAATATGGAAATTTAAATAGAATATAATTTCAATTGAAAAGTGATCTCAAATGGGTAGTAGGTATACCACATAAGAAAGAGTAGGTGCACAATTACTAAGCAATTCACAATGGAGTGAAAATTGAGACAATGATCATTACCACGTTGTATTCAATTGAGTCATAGGACCAAAAGTTAATAACACCAAATGAATCACATAATACCATGAATATAAATAGAATCATGATAATATATATCAAATTGTAGTACATGTATACCACATATAATAAATAAGTGGTGAACAATGGAAATCCCACAGAATTGAATGTGAGATGAGAAAAACCCCTTACAAACATTTTGGCATGGTAACGAGTGTTCTTGCTATGTCTTAATGAGAGGTAAAAGGTTATAACATTATTTATATATCATAAGTGATGTATGGGGGAGGAGATAAAACATAACCCATCATTAGGTATTAAAAATAAAAGATCACAACATAGGGGAGATTCTTGAAAAAAAGTGTGAGAGAGAATCCCTTACCTTATGCTTGATGGTGTTCTTGACTTGTTATTAAAGACCTGAATAATCAAATTTATATTCATTAATTAATAAGTCCATAACATCATCAAAATTTAATTTATATGTTATAACCTTATTAAGAGCATTAATGGCCTTTTTATGGGTTTAATAGATTCAATTTTATTGTTTTAGAAGCCTTTACCTACTTGGTTTCATGATTTGCTTACTTGTATTCAAGAATGGAAGTTTTTTTAAAATATGGTTAAACATCCAGAATTGATAATATAAATTATTAGTGAAATTAAATAGATATAAATGATCTTATAATGATTTTGGTTATATACCATGAGGATGACTCATTCGATGAGTTAAAAATAAAGGCTTGGATTTGGTTTGGCTGTTTTTGTGCACAATAAACTTGTTTTGTATTTTTATTCCATATTATGAATGTGTAAATATTCAAGAACAATAATCAAAATAAAATACATATATTATGTCCTGGTTCAACCATTGAAAAGGTTTCAAGACCAGTATTGAAGATAGTAATGAAAATTGAAAACACGTCTTCCTTGAGTGTTATAATTTTTCAAATCTCGGACGGTGTTTGCATTTATTGTATAAAAAGAGGGGGAAACGGGAGATTATTATGAAATATTACATTATCACAATTAAAATCCAGTACATGTAGGGTACTATAATTATCATGGCATTTGGATGAGGTAAGGTGAAAAGGGAGAATGAAATAATGGAACATTGTAAAATAAATTGAAAGAAAAGAGAAGGAAGGTTCACATATTGAGTACTCCCCCTTGAGAATCTCCTTAAGGTATTTTTTTTCCTTTTGGTTAGACCAGCTGGTCTTGGACGTGGGAAGAGGTCTTGGGAAGAGTATTTGGAAAATTTTAGGCAAGTCTTGAATCCTGAGTGGTGTGGGAGGAAGAGGAGGTGAGGGGTACTTTATATAGTGGAGGGGAGAGGAGTTTTCCTAATTTTATAATCATTAATTTATTATTTATTCTCAAGACAACCAATAGTGAGAATTAAATGACCAAGAATAGTAATATATTCATGTGAATCCGAATCAATTGGTCTTACATCAGCTTATCATCATCAATAACTCAATCAATCCATTATTTAGCATTTATCGTGAATTATCGGATTTTACAATTCATCAAAAATTAATGTATTTTAGAAAAATGCCAAAAATTCACCCCAACCATTTTTTGATGTGTATAATCCAAAAATGAATTCCATTTTTCAAAAATAATTTTCTAAGTATGATTAATTATATATTTAATTAAATCATTATTTAATCGAAATATATAAACACTAAAAATATTCATCTTCATTTTTACGGTGTCCAAATTAATTTATACACTCAAGGGTGTAGATACCATTCATAAGATTCATATTACTATTCATAAGGATAAGTTACTATTCATAAGGGTATGTTACTATTCATAATGGTAGGTTACTATTCACCGAAAATTATGTTAATTCTATGAGGCTCTAAATATCATCTTGAACACAACAGTGTATGTCATATTTTTAAAATTCAAATCAAAGAGCTGAAAAATTTAAGTTTAATGGCTATGTTATGGATATCTACTACAAGTAACCATTTTTTGTTCCATAGTATCTCGGTGATTCATGAAATATAGGCTATCTAATGGGTACAATGTATTTAAGAGAAACATACCATATAATGATTGTGGTGCTACATTATTCCCTCCTTTAGAAAATTCATCCTTGAAATTTTATGTATAAAGCCCATAAAAAAGATGTGGGTAGTTCTTCTTCATAACTTCCTCAGGTTCCCATGTTGCTTCATCAATATTCTGGTTTCTCCAAATATCCTTTACTAGATTATTTATCTGATTTCTCAATACCTACTCCCTTCGGTCAAGAATCTCGATAGCCTTTTCATAGTATGAAAAATTAGGTTCCAGTTCAATTTATTCATATGTGAGTACATGCTTTGGGTATGGAATGTATTTCTTTAACAATGACATGTGGAACACATCATGAACTCTGGAGAGATTTGGTGGCATCGCTAGATGTAATCTATAGCTCCGATTCTTTCCAGAATTTCAAATGGTTTGATATACATGTGGCTCAATTTCCCTTTCTTACCAAACCTTAAGACACCCTCACATGGAGATACTTTTAGAAATGCATGATCTCCCACTTGAAATTCCAAATCCTTTTTTCTAGTTGTCATCATAAATCTTCTTCCTACTTTGGGATGCTTTAATATGGACATTTATTTTATTTACCATTGTAATGGTCTCTTCAATATGTTCTGGGCCAATAAGTTTCCTCTCCCCAACTTCGTCCCAACAAGTTGGAGTTCGACATCTCTTTTCATATAATTATTTATATGGAGCCATTTGAACAATATAATGGAAACTATTATTGTAGGAAAATTCCACCAAAGGCATGTATTGATCCCACATACCTTGGAAGTCCAGAGAGAAATACCTCAAAATGTATTCTAAAGTTTGAATAATCCTTTCAGACTGTCCATCGGTTTGGGGGTGATAAAAAGTACTCATACAAAGCTCAGTATTCAAAGCTTTCTGGAGACTTTTCTAGAATTTTGATGTTAACTGGGGATCTCGATCAGATACCATCGATAGAGGTTCACCATGATGTCTTACAACTTCATTAATATACAGTATTTCCAGGAGCTCAAGTGGTAAATCCTCTCTTATAGGAAGGAAATGTGCTGATTTTGTGAGATGATCATCAATTACCCATATTGAATCATTCCTTTTATGTGTCCTCATTAGTCCAGTGATGAAATCCATCATAATGATATCCCACTTCCACATAGTAATAGGTAGAGGTTTCATCACTCCTTTGGGATGTTGTCTCTCTACCTTCACTTGTTGACAAACTAGACACCTTGACACGTAGTCAGCAATTTCCCGATTCATATTATCCCACCAAAAATATTCCTTTAGATCTCTATACATCTTGGTGATACCCAGGTGTATTGAGAAATTTGAGTTATGGGCATCGTCTAATAGTTCCCTTTTTAGCTCAGGTACTAATGGAACACATAACCTCTTCCCAAATTTCAGAACACCTTCTTCATACACGAAGTCATCCAGTCTCCCATCCTTGACATCATTAATTTTCTTTTACAGATTCTCATCATCAGATTGAGATCTTTTTATTTTCTCTAATAAAGATGGTTTAGTAATCATGTGAAAGAGAAAAGATGTTTCCCCTTCCTTAATAATTCACATATCCATCTTTAATATATCCCACAATATAGGATCTCTCTCAATACTCATTTGAGTTAGAAGTCCATATTCCTTCCTGCTAAATGCATGTTCCACCTTATACACCTTTCCCAGGTGGTAGTGTATTGAACAATCATAATCTTTGAGAAACTCAAGCCATATCCTTTGCCTCATGTTGAGTTCCTTTTGTGTGAAAATGTATTTCAAACTCTTGTGGTCCATACAAATTTCACAACTTTCTCTGTAGAGATAATGTCTCCTTATTTTCAGAGAAAAGGCTATGGCTGATAACTCAAGATCATGAGTTGGTTAATTTTTCTCATGGGTATTCAACTATCCTAATGCATAAGCAATAACTTTATCGTTTTGCATAAGGCTGCAACCCAACCCATTCTTTCATGCATCGATGTATATCAAAATTCCATCACTTCCAAATGGAAGAGTCGAAATTGGAACATCGACCAATCTTCTTTTCTATTCCTCAAGAAATTTTGTACATTATTTTGTCCACAAAAACTTAACTCCTCTATGTGTGAGCTTGTTTAGCGGGTTATCTTGTCGGGCAAAATTCTGAACGAAACGCCGATAGTAACCTGCTAATCCAATAAAACTACATACCTCGGTTATGTTTGTTGGTGTGGGTCATTCTTGGATTTCCTTTGTCTTTTCAGGATCAACTAGGATTTCATCCTTAGAGATAATATGCCCTAGAAAAGAAACTGATTGAAGCTAGAATTCGCACTTGTTAAACTTCCCATATAATTTATTTCTTCTAATAGTTTTTAGAATAATCCACAAGTGATTCTCATGGTCTTCATAGCTTTTTGAGTATATGAGGATATAATCGATGAATACGACAACAAATTTATCAAGATATTCCTTGAAAACTCTATTCATTAAATCCATGAAAATAGAGGGTGAATTTGTCAGTCCAAAGGGCATCACTGTAAACTCGTAATACCCATATCGGGTTCAAAATGTTGTCATAGGAATATCTTCCTCCCTCATACGCAACTGATGATATCTGGATCGAAGGTCAATCTTAAAAAAGTACTAAGATCCATGAAGCTGATAAAATAAAACATCAATCTGGGGTAGAGGATACTTATTCTTCATTATAATAGCATTGATTTCCCTATAATCAATGCAATGCCTTAGGGATCCATCTTTCTTCTTGACAAAAAGGACAGGGGCTCCCCATGGAGAAACACTAGGTCAACTAAATCCTTTTTCACTCAATTCCTTTAGTTTTTTCTTTAGCTCTACTAATTCCACAGTGTCCATTGTATAGGGAGTATTTGATATAGGTCATGCACCAGGAAATAAATAAATAGATAACTCAACTTCCTTCTCTTGAGGATGTCTAAGTAAATCCTCTGGAAATGCATCAATGTACTCCTGCACTATGTGCACATCTTAAATTTGAATATTTATTTCCTCACCCATAGATATTGGTTTATCTTTTTCTACAAGTATTGAATTCAGTAGATCTAATGGGGGAGGTTCTAGATAAGAATCAAGTGGTTAGGTCTCTACCCTAATGACAAGATATTCTACACCATTTTCAATAATTGTAACTTCCTTCTTCTTATAAAAAATCATCCCATCATAATTTGACAAAAAATTCATACCATAAATTTTATCAAATTCAGTCGTTGGTATGATGTCAAGGATAGCAACTAAAGCACGTTTTGGTGTCTAGAGGGGGCTAGTCGACAAGCCTTTGTTGCAATGATACATCCCCTGGGATTTTTGACTGACAACTCCTTTATTAAATCAAGTTTGACATATCTAATTTTCTTGGAAAACTGAGATGATATAAATGAATGAGATGGTCCATAATTAAATAAAGTGTTGGCTAAGTTTGAGAAACTAGTTAATGTCCCTGCCACCACATCATAAGGAACTTCAACCTCCACAGTTGAAATCGCATAAGCTCTCCCCTGCTCTCTTGGCCTTTTCTAAGTCATGTTTCCTTGGTTCTTAGGATAATAATTTTCATAGTGTCCCATATCTCTACAATTGTAGCATTTAATATCATTGAATTGTTTCTTCCCCTTGAATTCATAAAATCGATGCCCCTTTTCTCCGTAGTTATAGCAGACTCCCATGCCTTTCAAAAAATTTCTGAGATGATTCTTTCCATAGTTCTCACTTAATGGGAATAGCTTTGTTACCTTGCACTTATTTGGTGATTCTCATTTTCATTTGTTATCAGAGTACAACTTCTTATCCTGGTTCCCTCTGAAAATATTTGATCTTGAAAATTCCTTCTCTGTTTTGATGGCACTTGATACAATTTCATCATATGATGAAAATGATGGGGAAGCTAGTGCCCATGGAAGAATTGGCTTAAAACCTTCGAAGAAATGGTCAATCTTGTCTGCCGAGTCACATACGTAATCTATAGCATACCTGGATAGCCTAGTGAATGTATCCTCTTACTCTGCAACACTGTCTTCTTCCCTTTGTTTTATGGCAAGGAATTTCCTCTTCATTTCAATTCGTTGCTCACGAGGGAAATATTTTCTGATGAATATTTCCTTAAAAGTCATACTATTAATATCTTCTATTTCTTCATCCTCTGTGGTATTTTGAATCAGGTACCACTATTGATTAGCGTCTCCCTTGAGACAATATACTTCCAGTACTACCTTTTCATTTTCATTGCATCTTAACGCCATGAATATCTTTTCAAGGGACTTGATCCATTGCTCAGCCACCACTGGATTAGTCGTCCTGCTAAAAGATCTGGGATTCTTTTACATGAAACGATCCAACACAGGTGTGGAATGATTATTCGTTACAACTTGAGTATGTTGTCCCAATATGGTCATGATCTGATCTGCTCCAACACTGACTATGTTGAATTTATCGGTGGGGAAATCCTTACCTTGACCATGATCCTTGTTAATCAAAACAAAATTAATCCCATCCTGGCTTCTAGAAATTTAGATGTTCCTACCCATCTATTATATGTGGATGATATTATTTTATTCTTAAAGGGTGATAAAAGGAACATTCGAAACCTCAAAAGTGCTCTGGCCCATTATAAAGATATTTCGGGACAAGCGATCAGTTAGAATAAATCCTTTGCTTTCTTTGGGAAAAACTTTTCCCCCAATAGAAAAAGTCATATCATTGATTATTTAGGAATAAAAGAAGGGTCTTTCCCCTTCACCTACCTGGGTGTTCCTATATTTTGGGGGAGACCTAAATCTATCTATTTTCATAGTATTGTTGATCAAATTATCGACCAATTATCTTCTTGGAAGGGTAAATCTCTTTCTATGGCTGGCAGAGTCTGTCTTGCTAAGTCTACAAGTGTTTCCAAGATGGTTTACTCGATGATGGTTTATAACTGGCCTGCCAGCCTTCTCAAAAAAATCAATGTTTTCATCAAAATTTTGTTTGGACTGGTAGTATGATTGAAAGAAAGCTTGTCACCATACCTTGGACCACTTGTTGTAAACCTCTGGATAAGGGTCGTCTTGGTATTAATAATCTTAAGCTTTTTAATGAATATCTACAAGCTAGAATGACTTGGAACCTGATTCACAACAACTCTGACTCCTTGGCCTTTCTTAAGAAAATATTTGTTACCAAGATTCGAAATGGTAATCTGGGAAACATCACTTCATCCATCTGGCCTTCCATTAGACACTCTTTTATCAAAATCATGAACAACTCTAGATGGATGGTTAGTGCATATTCTTCTATGAATTTCTGGATAGATAACTGGACTGGTGTCCCTTTAATCTCAATGCTAACATCCACCACAATTCCTGAGAACACCAACTCCACTATAAGAGAGGTTGTCAACTCTCATGACATCACCCTTATGGATCACATCAGTCATGTTATTGAGAATTATTCTTTTTCTGACACTGATGATTTCCTTATCTGGGAACCTACTTTTAATGGAATACTTGATTCTAAAAGTTTTTATAAAAACAATTTTAGTTCTTTTGTTTCTAAATTTTCTTGGTTGAAATCATTTAACAAACCATGGATCAAGCCCTCGCGCCTCACTCTCATTTGGAAAGTTGTGCATAATAGAGTCCCTACTGATGTGTGTTTTAAAGCTTTTGGGATTTCTTTTTTCTATAGGTTTCAACTGTGCAACCAACACCGCGAGGATGATAATCATCTATTCTTGTCTTGTGCTACAGCTGCAGCTCTTTGGGATTACATTTCTAACATATTTGGTTGCAGATGGTCTCTTCTTGCTACTATCAACTCTTAACTCCAACATTGTGTGATTTGGGATTTCTCCAAGCAAATACAGAACCTTTTTTGAATGTGGTGGCAGATCTCCTGCATGTGATCTGGTATAGTAGAAATGATTTTATTCATACTAATTGCTCTCTCAATCTCGATGCAGGTAAAATGTGTATTCTCATTGCCATCAAGGATGCCGCCTCGCTTCATAAGGATCATTGTGACAACTCTGTTGGTGATTTTGAGATCCTTCACCGTCTTCAGATTGTGGGTTCTTATAAGAAACCTCGACGTACCTTTGAGGTTTTATAGCAAGCCCCGCTTCTAGGATGGATCAATGTGAATGTCTACGACGCTTCTAGAGGAAACCCGGGTCCGGAAGGTTGTGGTGCCATCTTTAGAGACTCTCTTGGTAGATGCCTTGGCTGCTTCTTCAGTGGATGTGGTATGACCTCGGCTTTGGAAGAGGAAATGTTGGGAGTCATCCATGTTGTAGACTTTACCAAGAAAAAGGGATGGAACAAGTTGTGGATTGAATGTGATTCAACCAATGTTGTCCAAGCTATCTGAAAGGGGGTGGTGTACCTTGCATGGCTACTTACCTCTCGATAGATGAAATTCCTTACATCGCTCATGGACCTCAACTACATTGCCACACATTTGTTCCATGAAGCGAACATGGTTGCTGATAGTCTGGCCAACGAGGGAGTAAATCAGGTCACTACCTGGTTGGATGATTTTCTTGAAGACTCGCTCCCTTTTTATAATAAAGATTGTAATAATATTCCATCTTTCAGACTTTTGTATCTCCCTTTCTTTTGATTAATAAATTTTGCCTTGGTCTTGGACTGAGGCACCAGCTTTTAAAAAAACATAATACCATGAATATAATGAAAATCATGAAAATATATATCAAATGGTAGTACACCTATACCAAATATAAGAAATAAGAGGTGAACAATGGAAATCCCATTGAATGGAAAGTGAGATGAGAAAAAACCCCTTACAAACATTTCAGCATGGTAACGAGTGTTCTTACGATGGCTTAATGAGAGGTAAAAGGTTATCCCATTATTTATATATCATAAGGAAATTATGGGGGAGGTTCGAAAACATACCCCATCATTATGTATTAAAAACAAAAGATCACATCATAGGGGAGATTATAGAACAAAAGTGAGAGAGGGAATCCCTTACCTTATTCTGGAAGGTGTTCTTGACTTGTTATTAAAGACCTGAATAATAAAATTTAGATTCATTAATTAATAAGTCCATAACCTCATAAACATTTAATTTCTATGTTATAACCTTATTAAGTTCATTAATGGTCTCTTTTATGGGTTTAAGAGATTCAATTTTATTGTGTTGGAAGCATTTTCCTACTTGGTTTCATGATTTGTTTACTTGTATTCATGAATGGAAGTATGTTTGAAATATGGTTAAACATCCAAAATTGTTAATATATACTATTAGTGAAATTAAATAGATTTAAATGATCTTATAATGGTTCTGGTTATATACCATGAGGATGACTCATTCAATGAGTTAAAAATAAACACTTGGATTTGGTTTCGAGGTTTTGTACACAATAAACTTGTTTTGTATTTTTATTCCATATTATGAATGTGTAAAGATTACAGAACATTAATTAAGATAAAATACATATATTATGTCCTGGTTAAACCATTTAAATGGTTTCATGACCAGTATTGAAGATAGTAATGAAAATTAAAAACCTGTCTTCCTTGAGTGTGATAAATTTTCACATCTCGAACGGTCTTTGCATTTACTATATAAAAGGAGAGGAAAAAGAGAAATTATGATGAATTATTACATTAGAACAATGAATATCGAGTACATGTAAGGTACTGGAATTATCATGGCATTTTGGATAGGGTAGGTGAGAAGGGAGAATGAAATAATGGAACTTTGTAAAAGAAATTGAAATAAAAGTGAAGGAAGGTTCACCTCCCGAGTACCCCCCTTGAGAATCTCCTTAAGGATTTTTTTTTTTGGCCTTTTGGTGAGACCAGTAGGTCTTGAACATGGGGAGACGGATTGGGAAGGTTATTCGGCAGAATTTAGGCAATTCTTGAAGCTTGAGTGGTGTAAGAGGAAGAGGAGGTGAGGTGTGATTTATATAGTGGAGGGGGGAGGAGTTTTCTTAATATTTTAATCATTAATTTATTATTACCTCTCAAGAAAACAAATAGTGAGTATTCCATGACCAAGAATAGTAATATATGCATGTTAATCCGAATCAATTGGGCTTACATCATGAAATCATCATCAATGACTCAATTAATCCATTATTTAGCATTTATTGTGAATTATCAAATTTTACTATTCATGAAAAATTCAAGTATTTCAGAAAAATCCGAAAAATTCACCCTAACCATTTTTCAATGTGTAGAATCCAAAAATGAAGTCCATTTTCCGAAAATAATTTTTTAAATATGATTAATTAAATATTTAATTAAATCATTATTTAATCGAAATCTATACACTTAAAATATTCATCTTTATTTTAAGGTGTCTAAATTCATTTATACACTCAATGGTATATATACCATTCATAAGAGTCATATTACTATTCATAAGTGTAATTCACTATTCATAAGTTTATGTTACTATTCATAAAGGTAGGTTATTATTCACCAAAAATTATGTTAATTCTATCAGACTCTAAATATCATCTTGAACACAACTGTGTATGTCAGATTTTGAAAATTCAAATCACAGAGCCGAAATATTTAAGTTTAATGGATAGGTTATGTCTACCGCCTATAAGTAACCATGATTTGTTCCATAAAGGCTCAGTGATTCATGAAATATAGGCTATCTATTGAGTACAATGTATTTAAGAGAAACACACCATATAATGTTTGGGGTGCTACAATATATGTTTATTTAGATGAATTAAACAATAAACTACCCCTTTATGATAAAATAATTATTCATTGACTATAAATACCAAGAAAGTAAAGATAGGATATTATTTTTATTACTTAGTTCCTTTTTCTAGTGACATATTTATGAAAAAGTCACCTAGAGTTTCAGAGAACAAATAGAGATATATTTAAACAAGATAAATCAAGAACATAAGTAAAATTAATTAAACTAAAACTCTCTATCAATCTCTCTCAAATCCTTGTATGTTTTTTCTTCTCTATTCTAACAAGAATAAGAATAAGAATCAAATTATATACAACCATGATCTCTATTTTAATCCTATTATGTTTTGAATACTCTCCTTGATATATTCTCTATTCTTATTCTATGTCTTGGAGATCTATTCTCTCCTATCAGTTTCATCTTTCAAATATATGCTTCGTCTTAGAATCTCTCATTATTCTTTATTTGTTATAGAAGTAATTACCCCTTTTACCGAGTGTTGAAGGATATTGTTTCAATAAATCCATGTTCTATCCTAACAAAATCTACTAGATTTGTACCAAGGGACGGTTTCTTTCTCTCAACTGGGTAGTCCCTAAGAAAAGAACTAGTACTAGTGAAATCACCATGATCTAGGAGTTGATTGTTGGTGGATTATACTAGGGGTTTCTTGTGTTGAAAACCACTATAAAATATATATTTTTTATCTTTATCTAACTATTTTTATTTATGCTGCTTTATTATGATAAGAAAAGATCATAAATTATCTTACCTTAAAAGAAGTTGTTTTTAAGTGAATGGAATTTCAATCACACCTTGAGTCTCTATGAAACTTCTCTCTGGCCAATAATTATTAGTAGAGGTAGATACTCTTGAGCTAATTACTCTAAAAGTTTGAAGTCATAATGATCACCCTCAAATGTCAATTATGGATAAAAATAAAGATGGAATGTCTATAGTTAGAGCACCCTATTTCAATAGAAGAAATTGTGAATATTAGAAGGTATAAATGAATATTTATTTATAAAATCACAGTCTAAAGGTTTACTTGATATCCATTCATCATTATAAAATTCCTAAAACAGATCTAGAAAAATGAGTTTCTACTATAGAACGTGAGTTGGATCTAAAATCTAAAGCCATGAATGACATTATATGTGACTTTTTTCATAGGATTTAAACATAGTTTCTAAATTTTCTACAATACATGAGATGTGGATAACGATATTGGTATCCTATAAAGGTACTAATAATGTAAGATAGAAAAGGTATAATATTTTGAATGTAAATTTTGATACATTGATAATGATTGGTGACAAAATCATAATTCAAATGAAATGAAGGTTGAAAAAAAATTGAATACTTTTTATTCTCTTAGAGAAAAAGATATTGAACCCAATAAGTCTTTAAAAGTTCTCATTATTTTATAATCCAAATGGAGTGGAATTTCATCTTCCTTCATAAATTCTTTTATTGTAAAAAAATCAAAATGAAAAACCTTATTGGTACACTCATGATGTTTGAGATAGAAATGGAATCTGAATCTTTTGAGCATATAAATATTAAAAGTAGATTACTACTTTGAATTTTTTTATTGAAATGGATGATAATAATATAAAGGGTATAAAAATTTCTGAACCATCTGATGAGGATGCTCTAAATAGTTCCAATTATGACGGTGATCTTTCTCTATTTATTTAGAAGTTTAAAAAAATTATACCAATAAAATAGGATTAAAGAAATAATTTAAAAAGTACAAAAAAATGATGTAATTTCTAAGGAAGTCAAGTGATATGAGTGAAATAATCTTATAGATATCAAACCAGATTTTCTACAATAGTAATATATAAGGGAATATGTTAATAAATAAAAATGGAAACCGTAATTCAATAAAAATATAAGAATCATTTTGAAGGCCATGTTGAGTTCCTTTGAGGATTCTAGTAATGAAACATCTTCTAAATCAAAAGCTGAAATATCAAATCAAAATCCCATCATTTGATTTATTGCATAAATGATAAGGTGCATTCATTTTACTCTTCAGTGAAAGAATCTGATTTTTAAACAAAAAATTTCTATTTTGAAGAACCAAATTAATATTATACCATGCTATAAAATAAATATGAATTATTTAATAATAGAAAATAAATGCCTAAAAATTTATTATAATTTTATTGTAAGTGACAAAATTGGAATTAAAAAAAGATATTTCATACCTAAATGTTATGCTCAAATTTTATATGGATTCTTGTGTGGAACAAGGTAATAAAATTGAAAGGTTACAAAAATAAGTTCAATCCTTTAAATATGCTTCTAGTTTTTTTAAAATTGGGGAAAATTTACCTAAACCAAATACTTAGTGACAATAAAATCCTTGAATATATGTTTGAAATGGGAATCAAAGAAGAAAAACCAAAGGTATAGAAAAAACTATTTTGTTCCTAGCACAAAGAATAAAAACATGTCTAATTTGTTTTCATTATAGAGAACATGAAAATTATTCAAATGGTTTTAGAATAAGGAACCCTTAATTTTTTAGTCTTAAAAATTCTTTTATATCTAAAAATTTATTAAAATTAAGTGCTGGAATTTCTAAATATCATAAGTATATTTGGTTTCCCAAATAATTGGTTATTTCCATTTTAGGTACCAAGATAATATGGGTATCAAAACCACTTCTTGTTTGATTTATTTTCTAAGGAAAAATATAAAATAGTATCAATGATAAATGGTATATAGATTGTGGGTTATCAAGCCATATGAGTGGATATTTTTTAACCTTTCATTCTATACCCAAAATTGATGTAGGTTATGTCACATTTGGTGAAAATTATAGGGGAACTTTTATTGGAGTTGGATCATTTGAAAATCCAAGTTCAGTTCTCATCAAAAAATCTCTTTATGTAGAGGGATTTAAACCCATAATGATAAGTATTTCTCAACTTTGTTATGAAGGTTACTCTATAGATTTTTTCAAATAATGCATGTTCTATTTTTAAATATAGACTCCTTAAGATTATGGCACCTATATATGAGAATGTCTATAGTTTATATATTAATTATTTGAGTAGATAAAAATTGAACTGTTTAAATGATGAAACAAATGAATCTTGGATTTGGAATTGAATACATGGATATTGTAATGTTCACTCTTTGACAAAATTATTAAAGGATAATTTAATTTCAAATTTACCACAACATAAATTGAATATATATAAACATTTTAATTCATGTCAAATGGGTAAGTAACACAAGAAATCTTTTTAAACCAATTAAAGATGTTTCGACATCTAGGAATATGAAATTTATCTGCATGAATTTTTTTGGACCATCTAGAAAACCAATACTAAGAGAAAATTAATTTATTTTAGTAGCAGCATATCATTTATTTAGATTTACTTGGGTTTTATTTTTGATAATTCAAATTGAATATTTTTATGTTTTTATAAGTTTTTGTAAATTATTTTAAAAAGTGAAAGATTCCAAAATTATTACTTTGATCAATGACCCTGGGGAAAAATTTATACACCTTATGTTTAATTATTATTAGTCAAATAATAGTATCACACGTGCTTTTTCTACCTCCTTGAAACATCAACATAATAGGGTTTTTGAAAGGATAAATAGGACCTTATAGAAAATTGTTAGGACTCTGTTATGGGAATGTAACTTTCCCACTCACTTTTAATAAGAATATATAAATACAATATGTTGCGTCATTAATAAAAATATAATTAGGTTTATTTTAAATAAAACACCCTATGATATATGGAATAATAGAAAACTGATATTTGGATACATTAAAGTGTTTGGATTCAATGTTTACATTCTGAAAACCAATTAAAAGCTTGGTAAATTTGATCCAAAGTCTAGCAAAGTACTTTCTCTTCATTGTTATACTAATTTTTAGGCTTATAGAGTTATCCAAAATTTTCAAAGATTATTGAAGTATCAAATCATGTAAAATTTTATTAAAGTGATCCATTTGATCACAAAATGACTCATGTTAATGATTTAACTGATTCTTTTAAAAAAAGATACATGATTCTATTTTTGAAAAATAAAGGATGATGATTTAGAACATTATTTAATTAAAACCAATCCCAAAAAGATTGCTAATAGTGATCCAAAATTTGTGTTTCCGAGATAGCCTAGAACCCTAAAAAATCATCCCTGAGACACCGTAATAGGAAACTTGGATGAAGTAATTAACACTGGAATAAGTGTGGGAACCTTGTATAATTCTATGCTTTTTATCTGAATTTGAACCTTAAACCTTAGAATAATATTTATATGATGATGGTTGGGTTTTATCTATTTAATAAGAGTTAAACTAGATGAATAGGAACAAGGTATGAGAATTAGTTGATAGACCCTCTAATTACCCTATTATAGGATCAAAGTAGTTTTTAGAAATAAATAGGATGATCATGGTGTGATCACTAGGAATATGGTTATACTAGTGAATAATGGGTACAATAAAGATAAAAGAATATATTGTGAGGAAAAATTCCCCCCTGTATCAAAATTAGAATCCATTATATTTATTATTACCTATGAATTTATTTCATCTTGGTTCATGGAATTACCATTTATTTTCAGGGGCTTAGTGTAATTTCAAAATTTAATCATGTCAGTAGGGGTTATCCATAGAAACACCCAATGCCTCCCACATACATAACGATCCAAAAGAATGATTTCCCTAGGTAAGTGGTCACTGGAGTTTCTTTCTAGAGATTATTAGGAACTCACATTGGTCAAAAGTATGGGATGTTGGGCTTATCATACCCTTTAGGGGAAATTATTTCATACTATGGGACTCTCTTATAAACATATTATATATTTTTGAATCCTTCCCAATCCTCTATATGAGACTAGTTACCCCTATGACAATGAGTTAATCAAATACATGTGTGGATGAGAACTACTGTGTGTATCAAAAGTTCTCTATTACTCCATTATCTATTTATAATTATCTTTTTTATAGCATATTTGGGAACTCTGGAGTTTATCACCATCCACAGTGGTGATTGGTGTTTTGTAAATGGGATTGAACCTCAAAGAGACACCCTACATATCCTATGAGAAAAATAATCATACCCACACATTTTATTGTATTTCTATACCCTGAAAGGTACAATAATTGAATTTTGAGCAGGGTTTATGCATATAGAGCTGCCTGAGTTACTTCATCAGGAATGTGACCTTCGAGAGGTAAAGGATATGTAATTATACTTACACCTAAATGAGGGACCATATTGGGGTATTGGTCTCATTCTTATGGCGCAACCATCACTGATCTCTTATCCTGTGTGATTCATGCTCGGTGTGATAAATTATAGATAGCGGAAGATTTAACACATTGCATGAGAGAAAAATATTGAACATGTAATAATATTACACACTGAAGTTTCCTTGATGTTTTATTAGAATCCCCTTTGATTATATGGATTCATAACGAAATATATGATAACTATGTTTGATAGGATCTTTAGCCTTAAGAAGGAATCACATGTATCATTCTTATAACAAGAATTATATTCCTCATAGTTCCATTTTTATGGGGTTCTACATCATAAATGTTATGAAGAAATTTGTTTTTATTAGTACCTATGCATATAAGGTTTCCAAAATATATTTCATTGGGAATATGGACCTATGAAATAAGAATATATGTAGTCAAACTTACATCTGAAAGGACGCCCATATTGGGTGAATCTGCATCATGTTATTGATACAATCATCACTAAACTCTAAGACCATGTGATTCATGGTCAATATGAGAAACATGTGATATTTTAATATTAGACACATTTCATGAGATAAAATTTATACAGGTCTTACACACATATTTTTCTAGGATATTTTATTACAAGTTTCATAGAGATTATGGTATGGATCTTGGGCCTTACAAATTAATCCTACATATCCATTTCATAACAAGAATAACAGTCCTCATAGTTCAATTAATCCATAACACACTGATGGGTGAGGAAGTATAATTCATAATCGAGAGGATTATTTCCCTAAATCTTAGAAACATTGAAATATCTTTGGGACTTACACCAAGTTGGATACCTATGTTTGAACCCATTTATCACCCTCTAATGGACGAGGAACGATGATAGAGTCGTAGGAGAATTTGGTCCAATAATATAGGATAATTGGAATATAATGGGACTTACACCAAGGTGGATTCAAAATCAGATGTTCATTATTTTTCCTATGACTGATGAAGAAAAGTGATGACTATGAAAGGTATATGAAATATGATTATATGGAATGTAGGACCTTTTAAGAGAATGTCATGACTAGGGTTTCATAGTTATACAACCCAAGTACATTATGGAATGTCCCCAAATAAAAGGGGTTCTCATCCATAGGATTTTGTTCAGAGATTCACATGGTAAATATCCAAGTGTGCCTTCCTAAAAAGGTTTACATGTCTGAGGGATGTCGCGTGAACAAGATGACATTTCTGAGTAATGTTACAACACAAGGATGACATATCTAGGGGTCTTTTCATGATCAAGGATGACGAGTCCAGGGGTGTCTTCCTGACAATTCTAATATTTCTATGGGTCTTCACGTGATTAATGTTGACACATCCAAGGGTGTCTTCCTAACAAATTCAAAATGTACAGGGGTCTTTGCATGATCAAGGATAGCCCATACATGGGTTTCACATTATAAAATTTGACACATCCAAGGGTGTAACATGATCAAGGATGACATATTTAAGGGGTTATGTCTCGACAACATGGACAAAATCATGTAAGGTCATCGCGTGAATTCTTCTCAAACCCATAAGAGGATCACACAGTCATGTGATAATAAGAGGATCACAAACTCATAAGTAACTACAAGACTCAGATTAAATATGAACAAAGGTGTGTGTTGAGACCACACAAGGGTTTCATGTCAAGTCCATGTGAATTTGTTTCATTACTACTGTTAATTCATTCAATTATATATGGGATCTCACTGGCCTCATGGAAAATAGGTGTATGTCTGAGGTTTTATAAGCATTTCAAGGTCACATATCAAGGGGTGTTCCCATGAAAAAGGTTTCACATTCACAAATGCTAACATGACATATGGTTTGAGTTTAATGGTCAAGGGTATTATGATAATGCCACGTGTCCATTTATTTTCACATTACATTACATGTCAATGGGTTCATGTCCAAGTATCTTGGACTAAAGTTACATAGACAATGATTCATAACCATTTTTCATGAGTAGTTAGTCATAAGGTCATAGGGAGTGCACATCCAAGGGTGAATAACCTAAGACACATGATCACATCACCTGACTAGTGAGGATTCATGAGATCATGTGACCCTGATTGTCCAAATGAGGGTGTTAAATAATAGTCAATTCATCATGTGATTGTGTGATCTCAAAGGGATCTTTAGATGGATTCACACAATGGTGTCTCACGATTACCTAGATAATCTCTCCCAATTCTTCTTTTTTTCTATAGTTTTATATCCTCCCATAATATCTATTCATGTGTCACTAAAAGAGTATGGTGAGGGATTATATGGGAAGATATGGCTTGTATTTATTCCACTTTTCATAGTGAAGGTGCCATATACACTGGCTTGAGGCTGTTGGAGGATTATCATTGAGAAATTGAATATCTAGATGTTCATCATGATCATGTGATGATGAGGTAGATACACAATTTCATGATCAATTCTTACTGGATATTTCCTAGATTTTCATAATGGATTTTAGGGCTTCGTGTGATTTACTTTGAGGTCTTCATGTAATTTCTTAGAGGGATTTTCATGATCGCTCAACATGTCTATGGAAAATTCTTAGCAACCACTGATGAATTTATGTGATGGGAGGTTGTAAATGATTTAAGGTTATTTCAAAGGGAATATATGCTGATTTTTATGCAAATACATGTTGATTTCATCATGGATTCAAGTGGTCATTAAAACTTGATCTCATGCTTAATAGTCCTTCTCATGATGTCTTTACGCGGTTCATGTGATCAGATAAGTTAGTCATACCATGGTATTATCAAAGCTTTAGAATGTTCATGTTTTCTTGATCTCATATGAAGAAAATAATTAAAAGGAAAGAGTTTGAAAATTATAACCCTTTCAAACAAGCTATGGCTTCATTCGATCAATGATGTTCATGTGTTGGATTGGTGAACAAAGAATTCACATAATCCTCAGTGCTTCATCAGATGAATTCATTTAATGAAGTGGGAGATAGTAGATTTAAAAATTGTCAAAAAGTTTATTTGGATTTTTCATGATTGTGTGATCACTTCATTTTATCATGTGAAATGTCTAGGGACAAGTACTTGACTACCACTTAGGCGTTCATGCGATGAAGGTTGTAAATGACGGAAGATTATTGCAAAGTGGGATAGATTGTTTTTTTGATAAGTTTAAATGATGTTAGAATTTCTTTGTGTGATCATAATCAATTTATCATGTGATCCATAGTCCTTATCACAATTTATTTACATGGTTCATAGGATTAGATCAGTTGATCATCCCTTAGCAGTATCAAAGTCTACTAATACTGGAATAGTGTCTCGATCTCCTTCAAAAAAAAACCCTTCGAAGGATATAGGTTAAATATGATCGATATTTAGAACATCTGATGGATTCTTATTATATACTATTATACTTAAATGGATTAGGGGATATATGATTCATGTTATCCCTAGTGTTTCACATGATGAATTCATACGATGACGTATGGTGTTCAGGCGATGTCACCAGTGATTGTCAGCATGTCTTTTTTTAAAAATTCATATTCCCATAATGGATTAGTGATTGCCTCCAAATGGTCATGTAACCCATATAACATCTCATTATGTCTTCATGTGATCACCAATTATGATCATAGTCATGTGATGGCTCTTTTTATCAAAGCACCACATACATGCAAGATGAAGATTGCATGCATGGGTTCGGGAAGATCAAGTGTCACGAATTGATAAATAAAGATGGGTGTGATGGAATATGTAAAATTATAGATTCAATGTTAGGATTGTATCATGTATTTACACTCGAAGAATCAAGGAGGGTGGCTAATGAGTGTAGGTGGAAGACAATGTGGGGGGGATCAGATGATGCATATTGATTTGATCGGATGGCTGGGGTTATATGAGAATCTTTTAATGAAGGGTGAATATTACTTTTTCCATGATTATATCACATTGGTTTTTCACATGGTCTTACTCTTCTTAATAATCCTTTCCACATCACCAAATTCTAGA
Source organism: Viscum album (assembly GCA_963277665.1). Lineage (NCBI taxonomy): Eukaryota > Viridiplantae > Streptophyta > Magnoliopsida > Santalales > Viscaceae > Viscum > Viscum album. The sequence goes on from OY728133.1 coordinate 500,472,880, forward strand.
GACAAAATCAGGGTTCAGCGCCAACAATAGACCGCATGCACACCCACCTGCCGCGCAACACACTAGAATGGCCAGCTTAGGCACCTCCTAAGAATTTCAAGCACACATAGTGATTTATATTCATTCAAATAATCAATTTTTATTGCTAGATGGATTTTATGACTCTAATAATGGTTGAGGTGACTCCCATAGTTCCTTGCATGAGCTGGCTAGCTAGCTGTCCATGATTTTCCATGGCATACTTAAAATACTTACAATAAAAATTTATGTAAAATGATTGAAATAAGGACCAAAATATTTGACCTTATAAAAATAGTCTCAATAAATTATTCTAAAGAATACCACTTCTAATTCCTCCATAAAAAATATATTAATATTTTTGTATGGGATTTAGATATCTCAAATCCTCAACGACAAAGTGAATGGAATACATTTATGGGTATTAACAAGATATCCCCCCTATAATTAGAATCATTCATAACAAAATGTATATGATTATAAGGTCAAAATATATCACTTTCCCATGTACTTGGATTTATAACCATCCTTGATACTGAACCCTTCAAGAGGATCCATTAAGAGGAGTGTGTTGACTAAGGAATTTAGAGCCCCGCCAGGATAAGAGTCTCAGCTCAAGGTGTTTGTGTTTCTATAATGAATATCCTTTGGATTTACAAGATGGAAAATATTATAAAGGAATTTGGTTTAATGTAGGAATAACCCATTCTTGAGACATAGATATCTTGAATTAAAAATGTATAGATTCTAGGATGAATAGTGGATTGGGGTGAAAAAGGAATTTGTGGTATGATCCAAGATAAAGTGTTTGGATTTCACTATGTATCCCAAAGTAATGGGAATAAAGTCATATGTAGTTCTGATATGGAAGAGTACCATGTATATCAAGATCATTCATAAGGGAAATATGTTCATATATGAATAAATCTATGATGAAATCTTCTATGCAGATATATTTCTCATATAAAGGAGAGGGGGGTGACATCACTTTGTGACCAAATCATGGGTAAGGAACCATGTTTTGGTGGGTATGTTTCACAGATTTGGCTCTCATGCCACATTTTAGGCCGCATAAATTCATTACTATAATGGGAGTCTATATCAATTCCCATATACCAACAGTTTTCAAAAACCATTGGTATAGGGGGTCCTATCCCAAGGGTTTTTCTAAACTAGTGGGATAGGTTATTTTATATAACATTTTCCAATGGTTTTAAAAAAATATTGGGATAATAAATATTATAAAGGGATATCCCAATGGTTTTTTTGAAACTGTTGGGATAGTGTTTCCCCAAATATCACCATGTGGCTAGCCCTCCCCATTTTCAAATCGATCCTCGTTTTTTCCTACTAAGCGCTCCTCTTCTTCCCATACAGAGATCCATCCTTGGTTATGTCATTTGGTTTATTCCACTTAAAATTAGAGTTCAAAATGAGTTATATCTTCTTATTATATTTATTTTTCTTTTTATCAATGAAATTTAATTTCATTCTCCATCCCTTGTAATCTGTAATCCGTTAAGGTTTTCATTTGATTATTCTTAAATATAAAATTTTCATGTTCCAAATACTTCATATCTTTTAAGGGTGGGGTATCTTTTTAGTTTTTTTTGGAAATAGATGGAACTATAATACTGAATCCATCAATATTTTTCTAGGTTAGTTGGTGTAATGAGTTTCTAGTTGTCACTATCACATATAATTGATGGTTATGAATTATATGAACATATTCACTAATTATTTAGAAAATATCTAGTGTGTGTTGGAAAAGAGAATGGGGAATCTAGGGTGTTATGAAATATGTATGGTTCAAGTGTGGTGTTGGCACAGTCCTAGATAGAGGGTGGCATAGATTCAAATCAGGTATCGAGATTTGATGACCAATGTTGTTCACAAGAGATGCATGTGAATACTTATCGACATGGATCGATGTTATGAATATGAGGTTATAAGAACACAAACAAGTTTTTATTGGTATGACTGAGGAAATATTTTTATGATCTTTATATAATGATTATCCATGTAGTTAATGATTTATACATTCTATATTATTATTTGAATAAAGATTTAATATGGCTGGATCTATAATACATGATAATTGTTGATAATATTATTTTTCATACATGTTTTTACATTTTGGGTTTTATTGGGATATGATTGTGAAAAAATATAGTATTAATAGGGGATGTTTTAATTCTAGGATCTAATGATATTATCCACCAAAATGGTGTTTTGTCTTGATTCCCTAACCATTAGAGACACTATACACCTCAACCTCATCTACACTATCTTCATAAATATTTTATGAAATACTTAAAAATTAAATATAACTTGAATAGGTGATGTAAAGTTATTTTATATTATTAGGATGTTAAATAAAATTACCCTTTATGATAAAAAATAATTATATATCAATAGGATAAATCATGTAAACATATTGAATAATCATTCACTAGTACAAAAATACATTGCAAGGGGTGTTTTATTGTGTATTTTATAGGCCTCAAATGTTGTGGAGTGTCTTAAGAGGGAAATTACATGAACAAGATTAACTATTGGAGTATACAAAAATATGTAAATCCCAGTCACATTATTAGATAAACCCTTAATAATCAACAAATATTCATTCAAGGGTAATCCTATCACATCTTATAAGATATCCTATATTATCATAACACTCCTCTATAGAGGAATTAAAACTCAAATATTATCCTATATAAAACCATACGAGTCCCATGAAAAGCATTAAAAATGAATATAATAAAAATGGTAAATACTAATAAACAAAAATAACTTTTTTCAAGATGAATACCTTAAAAAAATAAACCCTATATATAATATCATCTTCAAAGGTGTATAAACTATTTAACATATACACTTTATTGGGATAAGATTTTTATCATCAAAATATCCTACTATGAAACCATTGATCTCCAATACTACAATTTGGATTCCATAAATTAAAAAAATATCTTTACTTGAGGGTCACCATTGATTATAAATCTCATTAATTATGCAATATAATAATATCTATAAATTTACACTTAGTCCAAACTATTTTCTCATAATTATCCTATAGATATATTTATTTATATAATGATTTTCCATAATGTCCACTATGCTTCACATAATCTCCCAATTTATTCCTTGTTATGATAACCCACTAAATAAACTAAATTGAAATGAAATGATCAGACCCCAAGCAAACTAAATTTTACCAAACCGACCTAACTACGCTTGAAAATAAATGACCTAGGGGAGGGGTGAATCAGGGGGTCATCTTTTTCTTCTTAAACTGATGGATCTTATTCCCACATTGGTAGGAACCTGTTAAACATGTCATAAAAATTCTCAAAAAGAAATGACAAAACAATTTTTCTTGGTTCACCACAAAGTGCTACATCCAAGGAGTATACTCCGAAAGTGTGTTGGTCATATGAAAGTACACTAATATTCACTAGATGTTGAAGACAAAGGTTCAGTCACAGTCACTCTTTGGTAGGTGAACATCCATTACAAAGGTTTATTTATAACTCAGTGCGTCCTTAGGATCACTTCTGTTGACTGCCCCTAGCTCACTGCTTTGAGATAAGTCTAACTCAGTTTATCGACTTGAAGGTCGCTTCAATAGATTGGCATTGAAGTCTTTATCTATGTCTAGAACGAGAAACTTATTGTATAAAAGACCTAAGTAGATTCTCACAGAAATCCTTGACCACTCAACACTGATACAAAAAACATCCCTTCACAAAGCCCCTTCACAAAGCTCAACCATTCGCAAAGGACACCACCTCGCAGAGCACAACCCTTCATGGAGATCAGTGCCTCACAGAGAAACCTACTTCGTTAATATCACATATCCAACGTGGAACACCCCATATTTGTGAATCTCACATAACCTAGAAGCATTGGAATCATTCATTAATTTAAAATACTATTTGTGAAGCTCAAGCTCACATAGATCAACCTGCTTCGCAGAGCACCCCTTACTTCGCGAAGTCCAAGCGATCTTGGATTTTATCTCTCAAAATCATGTGTAATGAAGAGGGGAGGCCTCTTATTTATAGGAATTGTCGAACACAGAGCTCCTCTTTTTTAGGTGAAAAATACGTATCAGCCAAAAAAAATTATTCATGGAACATCTCTCTCTTTGTAAATCTACACAGAAAATAGCCCTTCATTACTCTTGTCGTAACTGTAGAGCTCTTTATCAAAACCCTTTGTATCAGTTCAAAGAACCAACACAAAGAACCAATCAGAAATATATTTTCCTTCACTATTATCAATTATCATTGTAACCATGAATAAACACTGTCTCAAATCATGAAGCTTTAGTTCTTCTAAAAACCTCAATCCATACTCCATGAAATCCATACCTTTTACATTTTTATGAAATGTTGATTCCAGAAGTATACCTTTCACGGAGCTCAGAGTATCATAATCATAGACCACACTATTACAATTTTCATGCATTTTCAAAATAAACTTCATGAATCTCATCTCCTAACACTCATTCATTTTCCATATTTTAATGAGACCTTCAATAAAAACCACTTTTCATAATTGTTGAAATTCTTCAAATTTTGGAACGAAAAAATTGGGCAAACACTGGGAAACAATGTCACCTTCCAAACTATGTATGACTTCAACTGTATGATCCATTTCCTTGAAATCTCCTTGATCTTACATGAGATTACTGACAACAAACACAAACAATACTCCTTTTTCAGAAAATAACATCCATAGTTCCAACAATATCCCACTTTGGGTTTGTTGGAAATCTCCAGATAAATTCAACAGAGCACCATCCACTATCAAAACTTGAGACACAATAATCAACTCATCCAACACTCTATGTATACATTATAAATGATCATAGTATAAAAAATAGGGGAAACATGAATTGTGTTCTCATGAGCTTGAATGAATTCTCTAACTGCATTCTCATGACAATAAAAAGTTTTTCTCCTTTCACATTCTCTCCTATGAAAATCTATGTTCTCCTATAGTCATCCTACAATCACATTTTCACATTGAATTTATATATTTTTCCCCATTGTAAATAAACCCAAAGATTGGTATTTTAACATTTTAGAGATCAGAAAATATTCCCCATGGATTGTATCTCCCCCATAAACATATATCTCTTCCCTAAATAGATTAACATAGTTAAAACAATTTGAGAGAGGGGAAAACTGAATCCCCCTCATGCATTAGGAGGTGGCTGAACACCGAGGTTCAACCGATGTTTCTCAAACATAGTCACAGATAGTGGCTTGGTCATAATGTCATCCACTTTCTAATTGGTTCCCACATGGTCCATTTTGATCACACCTTGTTTAAATTTTTTCTTTGATGAAGTGATATCAGATTTCAATATGTTTTGATGATAATGTTGAACAGTATTCTTCATAAGATCAATTCCTCCCTTGTTGTCATAGTAAATTACCATTGGTTGTTTCATCTTATCACATATGTCAGTGAGTTTCTACTTCATCCAAAGTAACTGAGTGCACACCTTGGTAGCAAAGATATATTCTGCTTCAGCAGTACTAAGCGATGTACTTTCCTATTTCTTGATCAACCATACCATGCATTTCTTCCCAATATAGAATGCGCCACCAATGGTGGAATCTCTATCCACAACATCTCCAGCCCAGTCCGTATCAGAAAATGAAGATAGTTCATTATATATTCTTGCAGGAAAGTATAACCCATAATTATGAGTACCTTGAATGTACCTCATGATTCTTTTAACTACCATCATATGTTCATCCTTTAGTTTACTCTGAAATCAGTCTGGTAAGACTGTTTCAAAGACAATATCTGGTCGTGTCACTGTCAGGTACAGTAAGATTCTTATGATTCTCTTAAACATTGTGGGATCCACAGACATCCCATAGTCATGCTTTCCGGGTTTTATTCCAACTGCAATTGGAGTATCCATTGGTTTGGAATCTTGAATATTAAATTTTTTCAACATATATTTTTCATAACTTTTCTGAGAAACGAAAGAGTAATCCTTCTTCATAATAACCTTCATCCCTAAGAAGTATGTGAGTTCTCCAATCATTGACATTTCAAATTCACAATTCATGTGATTGGAAAATTCATCCACTGATCCTTGTCTGTTTCCACTAAAAATAATTTCATCAATGTATACTAATACCATGAACTGGTCTTTATAAGATTTTTTCACAAAGATATTTTCATACACTCCTCCTATTTTGAATTCAAGATTTTCCATATAATAATCTAGTTGAGAGTACCATGCATTTGGTGCCTTCTTCACCCCATAGTGTTCTTTCTTTAACCTTCACACCATTATTTCATCATTTCTAAGTAGGAAACCCACCAGTTATTTTATGTAGACTTCTTCTTCATGAATACCAATTAAGAATGTTGTCTTGAAATATATTTGATACACTTTATACCCTCTTTGGATTTACATGGAAATAAATAGCCTGATTGACTCCAGTCTAGGAACTGGAGAAAATGTTTTCTCAACATCGACACCCTAAATATATGAGTAACCCTTGCACACCAGTCACACCTTATTTCGGATCACATTACCATGCTCATAATATTTTTTATTAATGATCCACTTTTTACCAATCACATTGTGACCTTAGGTTCTCTTGATTTAACCCATGGTCTGATTCTTGTCAATCTGATCTAACTCTTCAATCATGGATTTAACCCATGATTCATCATTTCCAGCCTCTTCAAAAGATGATGGTTCCACAAAACTGATATGAATGAATATTGTGCATTATTACTCATTCTCTTTGTTTGTGTGGGTACATTCTTATCCCCAATGATGTTGGATTGGTTAATCTATTCTCTTTGATTTCTCTTATGGGGTTCAGTTTAATTCTCTTCATCCATGGTTTCTTATTCTAATTCCTCTTCGGAGTCAACATCATAATGTGAATCCTAATAGTTTTGTTCACATTCCTCTACTTCTTCGTTTCTATTTGATCCATGTTCACATTTTTCCTCATCTTCTATCGCATCAGCATATGAATTCTTTGAAGCCTTTGTGTTTTTTTAATGATCTTAACATCAAAGCATTCCAAAATCCTTCCTAAGTGCTTATTGAAACACTTATAGGATTTTCTATTCATTGGATATACATGTAATATTCCATTGTATGCATTGTCGCCATATTTACCTTGATTTCATTCTTTGTTTTGGATGAAACATTTACATTAAAAAACATTAAAATATTTCAAAGAAGGATTCCTTCCATGCCCCAATTTATATGGTGTCTTCGTCTCTCCCGTATAAAGCCCCATTCAATTTTTAATGTACATTGTAGCTTCAATAGATTATTTCCAAAAATGGAGAGAGATGCGACACACAATTAGCATAGTCCCGACCATGTTGTTCACTTACCAATTATGGAATTCAACTACTTCATTTTGCTGCGGAGTCCTCATAGTAGCCACCTCAGGAAGTATTCCATGTTTTTTCAGGTAATTTTCAAACTCAATGGATGTGTATTCCCTCCATTGTCATATCATAGAACATTGATTGTCCTTCCAGTATCATTATCAGTGATTTGTCGATAATTTTTCATGAAATCAAACACTTGTTCCTTTTTATGTATGACCATTACACATGCCATTATAATATAATAATCTATGAAAATAATTAATTACATTTATCCATGTGTTCCGAAAACATTTATCGGGACACAGATGTCTTTATGAATGAGTTCAAAAATATTATATGCTCTCTTCTTCTTTGGCCAATAGGAACTAGAGACCAGCTTCCCTTGTATGCAAGAATCACAAGACATTTCCTATTCATGATTCAAGTTGGGGATATCCATGACTATTAGATTAGATATATTTTCCATGTCTTGTTTATTGATTTTTCTCATTCTCTGATGACACATGTTGTTTTATTCTTCAACTATTAGATAGAAAATGTTCTCTTTATTTTCAACCCGATATAAGTTTCCATCTTTTCTACATCCTTTCATGAGATAATTCCCTATCCTCCCCTTTATAGTACATCCCTTTTGACTGAATGTAACTATAAGTCCTAAGTCACATAGTTGACTCACACTGAGAAGATTTTGATGCAAACAATCCATATAATGGCCTTTAGTTTTCATCCTCTCTCCATTATCTATCTTAGTACTTCCACTACCTTTGATCTTTAACGCACCATCATTACCGAACCTGATTGTTCCATCGACCATTTTCTTGACATTCATTAATAGTTCATCATTACCCTTCATGTGGGACGAACATCCACTATCAATAATCCATGTTTTGTTGTTCTTTGTAGCTTTGAGGGCCACTTCTGCAATATTAGATTTTTCAATTTTCCTCATTTGTTTCCATGAGATATTGGATTGAGTGTAGGACACTGATGGCCTTTCAAATCCCTCTTCCATGTACATGGGGTTTTCATATTGATACTCTTCTTCCAAAGATGAAAACATTTTTGAGATAGCAACACTGTTTTGTTGGCGAGTATTCACCTATCTCTGAGTGTAGTATAAAAATCTCTTGCCATTCCTTTTCCTATAATATGAAACTTTATGGAAAAAGTTATAACAATGAGAAAAATATATATTGAAAATATTTATTCTATAAGTTGTAGTATATGAATTTTTTGTCCTTCTTTGGACTCATAGATCTTCCCCATTCAGATAGCTCCTTGCCTCTTTGCAGTATGACATGGTGTGGCCTAGATACCCATAGAACTGACATTTCATGAGAGGAAATGTCTTCTCATTTCTATTTCTCCTCATTACTTCTTCCTTGGTAAAATATTTTGACTTTTCATTTCTAGAAGATCAAGTATAATCTTTAGTTCTCCTTTTTGTATGATTCAAGGGTCTTTTTTCAGCACTTCTGGTGATTTTTCAACAGGATAAACTTTCAACATGGCTCTATTTTAGTCCAATTTATTTTCAACATTTGATGTTTCGGAATCACAAATAATTCCACTTCTTCCCATGCATGTGGGTCTTTGATCACTCAAAATCTTTTTAACTCTATCAAAACCACATTTTTCTCTCTCTAGCAGCTCAGTATCTGAGTACCTACCAAATTGTATTCTCTTCTTTGCTTTTTTTGGATTTGATTCACTTTTGAGTATACTTATAATAGTAACAACATCTTCTTAAAGTACCTTAATAGTTTCTAACTTATCTTCTAGTATTGAGGTAAGTCCATTGATGACCATTTCTGGTTCATTGATTCTAGTCTTTAGTTCCACTACATCATTAGTCCTTTCAAGGATTGATGACTGTACTTTCACTAGTTCTTCAAATCGTTCAATTTCAACATCAAGATGATCAACAAATTTTGATGATTCGTCTGCCATTTCATTGCACTTATTTCATCTCTTACACTTATTCTAAATATTACCAAAATCTTCCCTAATTTGTAACTTGGGATTTGAATTATTTGTCAGTTGGTTATCTCTAGCTTTATTTGTTAATGGTTCTGACTTTTCAATGGTAGCCATCATGGAAGCATGGTTTCCAGTTTTAAATTCTGGTTATTATTCTTCACATAATTCCTTTTTTATCATCTTCTTCTTCACCGGCAAAACTATTCTTCTATAATTTAGTTCTAGACTTGAAGTCTCCCTTTTTGAAAAAACCTTGTCTGAGGCTTCTCGATGTTTTCAACTTCTCTCTCTTCATCTTCCATCTTTCTTGAGCACTGAGAGGAAAAGTGCCCAGCTTTTTCACAATGAAAGTAATCCTAGGGTAAATTCCCTTTAAATTTACCTTTTCCATTTTAGAAATTCTTGGAAATGAGAGAAATAATTTCATTTTATTCATCGTTTTCACCACTAATTTCTCCTGAAATTTTCAGTTTGTCCATAGATGTGAACGCCATTTCCTTTCTCACATGTGTCATAGCATGACTCTCATTTCTTATGCCCCCAGGCTTCTTAGTATCTCATCCAGAGAAAGTTTTAAAAGATCTCTTTCCTCAAGCTATAACACCTTCTCACTGTAAAAGGGTGTAAATCTTATCATCATTTTATTTACAGTAACAATGTCTTTTATTTAGTTTCTCAGACCTCGAAGTGCTATAACCACTTCAGTAATTCGATTGAAAAAGGAATCTACCTTATCATTAGGATGTGTCTTCAAATCGTCAAGACTACTGTGGAGGACTTGTAGTTTCGCCTCATTCACTTTTCTATATACTTCATAAATATTTTCAAGTTTATCCCACATATACTTTTCTTAGGTGAATCTCATCTCCTTTAGATAGATTTGATCAGACAGGGCCGCGAGGAGAGCATTTTGTGCTTTAGCATCTGCATCAAGAATTTTCTTGTCTGTGTCAGTCATAGTTATCCCTGTTGGATCAGTAACTTTTATTCCTTGAACAATAGAAAATAGGAATTCCATTCCAAGAGATCTTAGAAGATATCTTATTCTATTCTTCCAAATCTAAAACATAATTCCATCAAAGAGGGGGACTCCGCTGACATTGTATGAATTCTAGATGATGGTAAGGGACGAAAAAACATAAGAAACCTCCCTATGATACCTCTTGAAGGACTCAGAGACACCCTAAGAGGGGATGGGTGAATCAGGGTGTCAAAATTTTCTTCTAAAATATATGGATCTTGTTCCCACATTGGTAGGAACTTAATAAACCTATTATACAAATGCATGCAAATAGACAACACAACAATTTTACTTGGTTCACCACAATTGGCTACGCCCAAAGAGCATATGCCAACAGTGTTTCGGTCATACCAAATTCCACTAATATTTACTAGATGTAGAATATAAATGTTTTTTCACAGTCACTTTGTGTTAGGTGCACTACCTTTACAAAGGATTAGGGATAGCTCATTGCATCCCTCAAATCACTTCCATCGACTCCCCCTATCTCACTACTTTGAGAGAAGTCTAACTCAGTTTGTTGACTTGAAGGTCGCTTCAATAGATTGACATTGAAGTATTTGTCTATATCCAGCACGAGAAGCTACTTACATCAAAGACCTGAGTAGATTCTCACTAAAAGCCATGGCCACTCAACATTGATACTCAAAATAGCCCTTCAAAAAGCCCCTTCGTAAACGACACCACCTAGTAGAGCACAACCCTTCATAGAGTTCACTACCTTGTAGAGAAAAACCCTTCATGGAGCTCCCTACTGTCAGGTACCGAGACGCGTAGTGGAATCCAATAGGTTGGGAAATTAAATTCTTTTACATCATCGGAGTGGTGTAACAAAGTAGACTCTAGTGATCTTATCCCGGTATGGTCCAAGGACCACACGTGGGTTTAACAGACCAAAAAATAAAATTCAAACATGTACCTCATTCGAATATGATTTGTGCAAGTCTGTTGCATGATTCTAGTGACTGTTTCTCAAAGACTCCAACGAAAAAGACCACTAGATTGTTCACACGTGCCTCTTAAATCTTCTTGCACATCATTTGTTGGAATCTGGGTACTAGAATGGTACCCTGATGACCACTTGGATGTATAAATGATAACCGCAAGCAATAGTCTTTGATCCAAGAAGAAGGAACTTGAAGATCGTTCTTTCTTTAGAGAATATCTCTCTATAATTCAGGAGGAGAGAGTGGATCTCAATTCCAACCAATGAATAGTTCCATGGGATGAGCCTCTCTCTTTCTTATATAGGGAATATCTAACATACCTAGTACAAGTTCCTAATCCCCGTGTAATAAATATTCCAAGTATAAGTATTATAAATATTTATTTATTACAAATTAAACTATGACATAAATAATATTTATAATTTTATCACTAACTACAATATATATTGTGTAATAAACTTATGTATTTAAGTCTACTTAGGTCTCCAGATAATATTAAATGAACCCAGGATTTTTAAATTCGTTCGAATAATATTTTATCCTAGTTTTTACATAATCACTTTTAAATGAATTTAATAAATAAATTCAACGAATTATTCCAAACATGAATAATTAGAGAATTTATTTATTACTTGGTTGTCCATAGAACATGGATAATACATGGAACCTAGGGTGTGGCCCACCAAGGTCTATATTCCTATTCCACATAATAGGGTAGATTCTCAAAGCGATATAGTGTGTGACCCTCCAGGACCATATCGCAATAGCAGTGAATTATATTCACTGACCAAGAGCAGGGTCTAGAAACCCATTGAGGCCCCTATAGAGGTACAAAAAAAATCAAAGAAAAGACTACATTCCTACAAACATGGTCTGTGTAATATAATCTCTTCATCATCGATATCTCAATAATGCAGAATTCACACTGGTGGCATCATCCTTTATCCTGTGTTATTTTATTTTTTGATCTGTTTGGACAGTCTCACATTCCAATACCATGGAAATAGATTTAATGAAGGTGATACCATCCAAATCAACTAGGCTCGAGATATATATTCCTCATATAGAAAGTGAAGAATCATATCTTGATCATTCAATCAATTCCATGCCACCAATGATGTACCCAACAAAAACTACCTTGCAACGACTTTATTGCCATGTTTTTCGTCTTGCATCAAAGTACAAAATTAAATGAAATACATTGATAATGATCTCACGATTAGAGACAATTACACATTTCCATAAATAGGAATGAACAAAGACACCTCAAACATGTGGTGTTCTTAATTTTCAGGTCAGTTCTCATGATATCAACTACTAAAGATCATCAAGTTCAAACTTCATGAGAAGAAGTCTCAAGGCTTATGAGTCCCCAGTAGCAGATAGTCATATATCATCTGTTTTCTTTTATAATGATGTAATTGGACCATAGGAAATTAATTTAATATTACTATCACAGTATCTCAAGGTTCTCATTATAGCCTGAGATCTACTATAAACCTTTGATACAACATGTAACCTAAAGAAATTTCCATAAAAAAAGTGGATATTGAAGTATCTACATTATTATGGAAATATAAACACATATATTTTTAAAAAAATTAATACATGTAGTGGTAATAAATGTAAAACACAAGTTGGGTCTAGGGAACCCACTTTCAACACTCCTACTTGCACTAGATCCAACGACTAACAAGTCTCAAAATGCTAGCTCTCACATGAGAATCATGCTTCTGTTGAGAAATGGCTTTAGTCAGGGGGTCTACCACATTGTCTTATGTGGATTCTCTATTAACTAAGAATTCATATCATTGAGTAAAATCACTCAAGAGATGAAACTTCCAAATAATTTTATTTGTCCTCTAGTGAGACCTGGTATCCTTGGAAAGCACTGCTACAGCAGTATTATTGCAATATACTGGAACTGGGTCTGCACAGCTAGGCACAACACAACTGTATGGGATAAATTTGTGTATCCAGACTGATTCTTTTGTTGCATAAGAATCTGAAATATATTTGGATTCTTCTGTAGAATCGGCAACCATAGCTTTCTTCGAGCTTCTCCAGCTCACTGCACCACCATTCTGGAAAAATATGTAGCCTGACTGCGATTTCAAATCATCGTGATATGTCTAGAAACTAGCATCAGTTTATCCTCTCACTAATAGTTCCTCATATCCCCATACAACAGGAACATTTCCTTTCTATGCCTCAAGTACTTTAGGATGGTTTTAACAGCTACCCAATGTAGCTCTCCGGGATTGGCTTGATATCTATCCACCATGCTTAAAGAAAAGGAGACATCAAACCTAGTATATAGCATGGCATACATTGTAGAACCAACTACCAAGCATAAGGTATTCTACTCATTACATTAATATCCTCCTATGTTTTTGGACACATTTTCTTGGATAGATTAATACCATGTGACATAGGCAACAATAACCTCTCATATTTTTTCATATTATACCTTTTAAGTACCATGTCAATATATGTACATTGACATAGCCTAATAAGCATTTTAGATCTATCTCGATAGATCTTGATCCCCATAATGTGGGTTGCTTCACCTAATTCTTTCATGGAAAAGCATTCATTTAACCAAGTCTTAACTGACAATAAGACTCACACCTCACTTCCCATAATTAATATGTCATCAACATATACCACTAGTAAAATGATGGCATTCGCTAAACATTTTTATAGACATAAGGATCACTTTAATTTTTGAAAAAACTAGATTCTCTTATAGCCTCATCAAAGCAAATATTCCATGATTGTGATGCTTTCTTCAACCCATAAACTGGTCTTCGTAGCTTGCATACCTTATTGTCATTCTTTGACTTGATGAACCCTTTAGGTTGAGTCATATAGATGTCTTCAACCAACTTCCCATTTAGAAAATCATTTCTGATATCCATTTTCCTAATCTCATAATCATTAAAAAATTCTATTTCAAGCAATATTGTTATGGATTTAATCATTGCTACTAGTGATAAGGTTTCATCATAGTTTATTCCTTGACGTTGCCTAAAACCCTTTGCAACCAGTCTTGCTTTAAAGTTATTAACCTCATCATCCATGTCTGACTTCTTTTATAAAACCCATTTGCAACCAATTGGATTTACATCAGCTAGAGGGTCTACCAAAATCCAAACTTGATTTTGGTACATGGACTCCATCTTAGAATGAGTGGATTCATTCCATTTAGAAGCTTTTGTGCCTTATACTACTTCCTTGTAGGTTAAAGGTTCATCATCCTCAAGGATTAATGTGTCCCCTGACTCGGTGACAAGAAAACCATAACGCTCGGGTTCTCTAACCACTTGCATATGCCTACTCATTATTTGTGTCTGAGGAAAAACTTCTTCCTCTTTCATTTGTGGATATTGTTCCCCTAAAAAATCTTGTGCATCTGGAGTATTAAATTCATCAAATTCAATCTTTCTCCCACTATTTCCAATAGAAATGTGTTCCCTTTCTAGAAATTTGGCTTTTATTTCCACATAAAATTTATATCTAAATGGTTATATAGGTAATATTCTTTAGCCTCCTTAGGATTACCTATAAAGATGCACTTTGTGCTTATAGATTCTAGTTTTTTACATGGTAATGTCTTGATAAATGCCTCGCACCCGCATACATGTATGCATGTCAGATTGGGTTTCTTTCCATACAATAACTCATATAGAATCCCTTCTATAGCTTTAGTTGGTAATCGGTTAATGGTATATGACTTTTTCTTCAAAGTATATCCCTAAAAGTATAATGGAAGAGTTTGATGACTCATCATTGATCTAACCATGTCAAGTAAGGTTCCATTCCTCAATTCACTAACACCATTCCAATGTGGTGTATAAGGAGGAGTGAGTTGGAACACTATCCCACACTCCTTCAAGTGATCAATGAAATATTGTTTAAGATATTCTCCCCCTCGATCTGAGCGGATGGATTTTATCTTCTTACCAAGTTTTTTTTCTACTTCATTTTGGTATTCCTTAAATATCTGAAAGTAATTAGACTTATACCTCATTAAGTAGATATAGACAAACCGACTATAATCATCGGTAAAAGTAAGAAGTATGAAAAACCACACCATGACTCTTCTGGAAATGGAGCACATACATCAGTATGAATTAATTCCAATAATGTATTGGCTCTTTCTCCCTTCCTTGAAAAAGGTGCATTGGTAATTTTTCCTTGTAAACAATCTTGACATACATCTAAGGGTTGTAATTGTACCGAGTACAAATACCCTTCTTGATATAATCTTCATAATTGCTTCTTGTTTACATGAGCTAACCTGAAGTTCCATAGGCGGGTGATATATGTGTCATCATTCCTTGTTTTGTCATTTATTTCCATTACGAGGATCTTGAGTTCAAGTATATAAAAACCATTATTAAGATGTGTCATACCATAATAGATGTTATCCCTATGAAATAGACAACGTTTACTTCGAAACATGAAATAAAATACACTACTGTCTAAACTCAACACAAAGATTATGTTCCTGGTTACAGAGGACTTTTCTTTAAATAATAAAATGGGGCTTCAACTCCAAACATTAAAAAAAGGTTAAGTTATAGTCTCCCACTACCAAGGCTACCAGACTAGCACCATTTGTAGCTCAGATATCCACTTCACCTTTTGCAATCTTCTTGAACCTACTTGGTTTCTGTATATGAATAAAAATTTGTGAGCCACAAGACATATCCAATACCCAACTTATAGATTAAGATAGATTTCATTCAATGAAAAAAATATCTGAAGTAGAAGCATCAGTTTGCTTCTTCCTCCCAACTCTGCAATTCTTCTTCTAGTGGACTTTGTTTCCACATCCAAAGCAGATAGCCTCCTACTCATTACTTTTCCTCTGAATCTTTTACTTCATTACAGGATGATGAATTGGTGTCTTTGGCCTTGACTTATCCATAGACCCCTTTTCCTTTCCCTTATTTCTTTTGTTCACTATAAGGATAGATGAATTGGTATTTTTCATATCCTTTAAGCTTGGAGAACTAAATCCAAAAGGTCTAAAAAAACATTTTCATATCATTCATGTTATAATTGACAATGAATGTCAAGAATAATGGAGGTCAAGAGGCAAGAATGAGATCAACTATTAGTTCTTGTTTCAATTTGAACCCAAGGGATTCAAGCCTCTCAATATACCCAATCATCTTGTGTATATGAGGACTGGATTGGTGCCCTTTTGCTAACCTGCACATATATAGGGAACTTGAGATCTCAAACCTTTCCTACCTGGTCCTCTCCTAATATAATTATTGGAGAAGTGAAAGCATCTTGTAGGCATCCTCGTCCTCTTTCATTTTCTTTAATTTAATGGACATGGATGACAACATGATGCATTGAACATAAAGTACATCCTATACATGCATTGTCCATTTATCTTTTTCTGCCTTACTTTCTCCTTGAGGAGTCTCAGTGGGAACTGAGGATTCTAGTATAAACTTACTTTATTAGCATAGTACAATACGCAAGAGCCTGTAATAATCCGAGAAGTTATTGTTGGTCAGAATGTTTTTTTTATCTAGAAATGATTGCAGTGATAATGTACTTTTGGTGTCAGTGATTTTCATTTTAAATCGACATCAGATAAACATCAGCAGTTATTACTTTATCTTGATTACCTTTTGACATTTATGATTAATGAATTATTATATCATTTTAATATCTCCCACTACTCTAGAAAACCTCAATATCCCTCACTATTAGATTCATAATACTATGTTTCTTGAGTACTCTAGTGTCAAGGGTCCTCGAAACCTCCCTCATAGTCTACAAGATATGGCTATACCACTACTCAGAGGGTTTCAAGGTAAGCACTAGGCTGTCCAACCACTTAAATCTTGGTTCCTTTTACATGTTGAGTAAATTCCCAACTTTTGGAATCTAAACCTGGTTCCCTCAACATCTTGCCTCTAAAGTGATAGAAAGTTAGCTATGGCTAATCCTTGACTAATCACATTAGTTAAGTTGACCCAATTTTCTCATGAAAACACCCCGGTAGTAAGAGGAACTCTAAAATATGGCGGACTAGAACCCCAAACACCCGGTTTTGTTCAAAGATGAGTAATTGAAGGCTTTTAAGACTCAATATATCATTGAGGGACTTTTATATTTATTGACGAATATGATCCTTTTCTATTTATATGTTCAAAATAGATAGTCACACACATAACTAAAAATACAATATAAATATATTCTCCACATCTTTATGCATTTTTATCTTGTATACTATTCTATGTGATCAAGAAATAATCATTCACTGACATAAAACAATAAACAAAGCATAAAGGTAAATTATGAAATCCAACTGGTCTTGAGCATTAAACTATGATAGATCCATAATAGATCTATCTTGACCAAGCGTCTTTCCATACTTGAGTCAAAACCTGACACGTATCGGAGCTTTCCCTTAGTGCATAGTGCTCAGATTCTGTCTTGATTTCCACCTCCACTTGGTAGGGTCCACATCTTGGAATATGATTGTCTTTTAACAAATATACTTGTATGCAAGTGAGGGGGTATAGGGGTACAAAATAAAACCGGTGCATTGAAAATGCATGCCCTTATACATATTTGAATTAATAGAAAATTCGTAGACCGTAATTTATCTAATTTATTATTAAAATCATCACACACATTGAATAAATAATTAAATAAATGAAATCCAAACATGCACAGGTCGTTCGCTAGCTCAATACCAGTTGCTATATGTAAAGCGCAATTAAAATTAAACTAAAATAAATTTAACTATTATGAGGGTGTTCTAATAAATTAAATTAATTTAAGTAAATTCAATTAATTTGTTTATCAGTTCTAGCTTTTTAATGTAATTTTAATTACAAAATTTAAATTAAACCATTAATTGAAATTAATCTTAAATTAAATTAAAGTTTCAGCTTCTGTTTATTCTTAAACACCAAAATTAATTCTAATTAATTTAATTTTAAAAATAAATTAATTAAATCTATATAAAGGGGTTACCTCTGGCTTGGGAATGAGTTCAGTCGGATAGGGAATTTCAACGAGGGTGTTTCCCGAGTAGGGTCGCACCACAGTGTGACCATGACGTGACCGAGGCTTTGCACACTTGGTCCAACGACACCCTGCAGCACTGCTCGTGGGAAAAGGGAGGTCCGGTCCCAACAGTGGCTAGCTCGGGTTCGGGAGGCCGGATCTGGGCAACGGGAGCTAGCCGCAGTGGAGCTCAGGGTGGGGATGTCCAGCTGACCAGAGCAGTGGGGTAATGGCGTACATAAGGGATTCCTGGCTATGGGCGGTGTGGGATAATACTGTGGAAGCGGTCAAGGGAGGCCTGGGATCCATGTGGCCTGGGGTGTCCTGGACAGCACCCGCGCGTGGCGCCTTGCCGCTAAGACGGAGCAGTGGTGAACTGAGCAGGTGCGGCGGCGAGCTCCAAGGGAGGTGGGGCGGCGCCTTGCGGCTGAGACGGAGAGGCAGTGGCATACCAGACCGACGTTGTGGTGGAGATCTTAGAGGGAGGCAGGGCAACACCTTGCGGTCAAGATGGCAAGGTGAAGGCGATGGAGCACGAAGCAGGCACGAGCCGACGTGCTCAGAGGGACGAGTTTGGATCGGGCACTGGTTCAACCGCGACCAACGTAAGAGGGGAGTTAGGGTTGGGGGTGCAGCCTCCGCATGGGAGAAGACCTGCGGGTCTTCTTCTTTTCCTATTTTTTGTTTTTATTTTTTTTGTTCCCTTCCACATTGAAGAAGACCCAAGTGATCTTCCTTTTATTTTATTAAAAAAATTGTTTTCCAAGGCTCAAGGTCTCTACTTCCTTTTAAAAAAACTAAACTCCAAGAGACTTTAATAAAATAATTGGATGACTTGACCAAGGTAAACATAAATTTTTTATTTTATTGGAAAAAAAATTAATATTATATCACAACATATTTTATTAAACCCATAAAAATTGAACTCAACTATAATAATTCTAGTGACTGGATTCCAATCAAAACATTGTCGAATTCCAAAAAATTTAAAGAACATAGATACAAATTAGAAATTTGTGTTCTTCAAAAATAAAATCCAAAGAACATAAATCCGATGACGTCGATCCAATTAGAAATTATCAAATGATCGCTACTTGGTCATTAGAAAATGAAACAACTCGCGGTCGGATCTGATGGAACCATTTTAATACCACGTTCTTAAAATTTAATGAAAATTAATTTTTCTTTGACTTTGAAAAACCATGGGTCCCTCTGATACCACATTCAGGTACCGGAACATGCAAGGGAATCTGATGGTCTTGGAAATTAAAAAAAAATAATCATGGGAGATACGTAACAACGTTGACTACAGTGATCTTATCCTTGTATAGTATGCAGACCACGCATGGGTTTAACAGAGCACAAAATACATTTCACAAATGTACCTTGTTCGGATCTGACATGTGCAATTTCGTTGCAAGATTTTGGTTACTGTTGCTCGAAGACTCTGACGTCAAATCCCTCAAGATAATCCGCACATGCCTCTAAAATCTGTTCGTATGTTGTTTGTTGGAATCTGGGTGCTAGTGTGGCACACTGACGACCACTTCAACGCAGCGATGATCACCGCAAGCAAGTATCTTTGATCCAAGAAGGAACTTGAAGATCTTTCTTGCTTAAGAGAATCACTCTCTAGAATTCAGGAGGAGAGGATCTCAATTATAACAACTAAATAGTTCCATGGGATGAGCCTCTCTCTTACTTATATAGGGAATATCTAAAATACCTATTATGGGTTCTCAGCCCCCATGTAATAAATATTTTGAGTATAAGTATTACAAATATTTATTTATGACAAATTAAATTAAAGCATAAATAATATTTATAATTTTATCACTAACTACAATATATACTACATGAAAAAACGTAAGTCTTTAACTCGACTAATGTATCCTCATAATATTAAATGAACTTGGGATTTTTAAATCAATTTTAATAATATTTTACCCTTAAATTTATTTAATCACTTGTAAATACATGTTATAAATAAATTCAATGAATTATTCCAAACATGAATAATTGAAGAATTTATTTATTACTTGGTGATCCATAGAACTTGGGTAATACTCATATTGCATGGTGGGGACCACCAAGTTCTTTATTCTTATTCCACGTAATAGGGAAGATTCTTAAAGCGCTAGAGTGTGTGACCCTCTAGTCCCTTATCTCAATAGTAGTGAATAATATTCATCGACCAAGAACAGGGCCTAACAACCCATTGAGGACCCTATAGAGATAAGGAAAAAATCAAAGAAATTAATACCTTCCTATGAAAATGGTCTGTGTAATATAATCTCTTCATCATCGATATCTCAATAAAGAAGAATGAAAACTAGTGTCATCATCCTTTATTTTACTTTATTTTATTTTTTGATCTATCCAGATAGTCTTACCTTCCTCTACTATGGCCATGGATTTAATGAAGGTGCTACCATCCTAATCAACTAGGACCGGGATATCTCTTCCTTAGCTCGGAAATGAAAAATCTTATCTTGATCATTCAATCAATTTCATGTCACCAATGACGTACCCAACACAAACTACCTCATCGTGACTTCATTTCCATGGTTTTTCCCTTGCATCAATGTATAATATTAAATGACATACATTGAAAATAATCTCAAGTATGGAGACCATTACACATGTACATAGATAGGAATGACGAATGACACCTAAAACATGTAGTGTTCCTATTTTTCAGGTCAGCCCTCATGATCTCTACTACTATAGATCATTAAGTGCGAACATCATGAGAAGAAGTTTCAATGATTATGAGCCCCCAACACCAGACATTCACACATCATTTGTGCCCTTTCAGAATGATGTTACTGTGGCATAGGACATTACATTGAGATTATTGTCATGGTATCTCAAAGTTCTCATTATAGCCTGGGATCTTCTAATAACCATTGATATGACAGGTAACCTAAGGAAATATCCATAAACAAAGTGGATGTAGATGTATCGAAATTATTATAGAAATATAAACACATCTATATTTAACAAACTCCATACGTGTAGTGGTAATCAAATTACAACACAATATGGGTCTAGGGAAGCCACTTTCAACATCTGCCTCGTAGAGAACAACACTTCGCGGAGCTCCTTGCCACGCAGAGCACAACCCTTCACTGAGCTTAGTGCCTCACAGAGCAACCTACATCGCAAACCTCACTAAGCCAACACAGAACACCCCAAATTTTCAATTCTCATGTAACCTAGAATCATTGGAATCATTCAAGACTTTAAAAGTCTCTTCATGAAGTTCAAGCTCACATAGAACAACCGGATTTGCAGATCACCCCTTTCTTCACAAAGTCAAAGAGATCCCACATTTTCTCTCTCAAAATTGTGTGTAATGAAGTGGGGTGGAATCTTATTTATAGGCATGGTCAAATGTGGAGCTCCCCTTCTTCAGGCACGAAATATAGAATGGCCAAAAAAAATCTTCGCATCACATCTCTCTCTTTTCAAATCTCCACAGAAAATCGCACTTCGTAATTCTTGTCGTAACTGTAGAACTCTCCATAAAATCTATTTGCACCATTACAATGCAGCAATCGAAAAGCTCCTTCCCTTCAATTTTCTCAATGCTCATCACCACCACGAATAAACACTATCTCAAATCATGAAGCTTCAGTTCTTCAAAAAACCTCAAGCCATAATTCATAATATCCATGCCTTCTCCATTTTTATGAAACGTTGATTCGAGAAGTATAACTTTTACAGATCTTAGAGTCTCATAATTTCACAGTACACCATCATAATTTTCATGTCTTCATGAAACACACTTCATGAATCTCCTCTCTGCAAAACTCATTCCTTGGCCATATTTTTATGATACCTTCAATAAAAACCACTTTTCATAATGCTTTCCATTCCTTAAATTTTGGACCCCAAAAATTTGGAAAACACTTACAAACAACGTCACCTTCAAAGCTATGTACAACTTCAACTGTATGATCTATTTCCTTGTTATCTCCCTGGTCATCCATGAGATTATTGACAACAAACACAAACCATGATCCATTTTCAGAGCCTTAGTTCCAATACTAAACCTATCATCCATTTACACACTAAAACTAAATAGAAATAACAATTCTAATATATATCATAACTGAACCGACTTGACCAAACCAACTTAATTGAATTGAAATGAATTGAACTGACCCAAGTAAATAAGAGTAGACCTAAACTACACTAAATTTCATCAAGCTATACTAGAATAAAAATAAGTGGTCTTAATTGAACCTAAATAAAATAAATTCTATAGTAATGATAAAAAATGAATGGACTTGAAATATATTTAATAAAACCCAAATAGGTATGCACCAACCCAATCCAAATAAAAAACTAAACCCAACTGATCTAAATCAACTAGAACTAAAATAATTATAAATAAATAGAACTGACCAAAACCAATCTGAATCAAATAGAATATGGATACCTAGAAGTTGTAATATTTTATACTTGAATTTATTTAGTAAGTATAACATTAATTTAAAAGTGAATATAATAATAAAAAAATAAAAAAATAAATTATAAAAAAAAAATTGTGCAGTATTATGTACAGTTATTACTCATTGGTATTATTGAATTCAATATAATGGTTTTATATTTATAGTATTTTCTTATAAATATGGATTTTTTTCTTTTATATTTTTATTATCATATAGATTAATGTGCCAATTATGGTTTCCTATAAAGAGACCATTTCTTATTTCCTTAAATATATTTTTGATTAAAATTAAATATTATTTAATTGATTTTACTAAATTTCATATAATTATTTTTTTAAAAGTATGGATATGAGTTGGATGAATGAAACCAATCGGATCTCAAGTTATTTTCAAAAAAAGTTGGAAATATTTTTAGATTTTGTATTTGAAAATGCATCAAATAGTGATCACATACACCACCCATGTTATAATTAGGTTGGGATACCTTGGTTGAGTCATGGAGAAGTCAGATACCATATAAAAAATATGGTTTTAAAACAAAATAATGTGTGTTGTATCACAATGGGGAGAAAATGCAATCTAAAAATGTTCATAATCTAAATGAGAGGACTGGATTGGAGAATTTTTTAGATGATTAGTTTATGTTTATTCATCATCATGATAAGGAAAAGATGTTGACTAAAAAAAAGACTTTGATATGAGAAGACATAATACATGTAATGAAAATGATTATGTTGAAAGGTTGGAAATTGGAATAATGTTTCCACAACTCCAGTATATCGTTAATGTGGTAAACTAAAGAAACAAGAATTTTTTATCTGATTGTTTCATGGAAAACAATCTATGGGATTTTTAATACTTCCATCGATTACATTATTAAATTTTTTTAAGGATTTTCTTATAGATGATGTAGATATTCCCTCAAACCATTATATGGCATGGAATTTATTTGAGAAACATGGATTTAAAAAAAAAATTCATGCTTGCTTGAAATATTGCAGCTTATTCTAGGAGAAAACTGCTGAACAAAATGATTGTATAAAATGTGGTTCATCCTGATAGAATCCAAAATATGGTGGAACACCATCCTAAGTTCATCATAATGTAATGTGGTACTTTCCATTGGTCCCCATACTCTAGAATCTTTTCATGTATGAAGAAAAGTTGATAAAAATGTGATGGCATGATACTAAGATAAATAAGAACAATGATGAGTTGGTTCACCCTATAGATAGATTTTCATGGAATAAATATGATGCTTGATATCATAATTTCTCATTTTATATGCATAATTTGATGTTGGGTCTTTTTTGTGATGGTTTTAATCTATTTGGGTCGATTCTTACTTCGCACAACACATGGACAATTTTCATACACATTTGTAACCTTTATCAGTGGATTTGTATAAAAAATATTTCAAATTTATGAATATATTCATATCTAGACCTTCTGATCCAAAAAATGATAGAGATGTATATATAAAACCATTAATAAAATAGTTGAAACATCTTTGGAATGTGGGTGTGTGCACACATGATGCATGTTCAAAAGACATGTTTTATATGCATATTGTTGTTATGTGGATGATTAATGATTTTACTTCTTATGAAATGATGTCTAGATAGAGAAAGAAAGAAAAACTACCATGTATTGTTTTTATAAATAATACATGATCTAGAATACTAAAATATCACCGTAGTTTCAGTTTTATAAGACATCAGAAATTCTTTCCAATGGACCATCCATATAGGAATAATCATCAAAGATTTGACAATACCATGGAGACTGACAATCCACCTCAGTGTGTGTATATAAATAATGTTTTTAATGAATTTCCTGATTTAGGTTTTTTATTTAGTAAGGATCAGATGAAATCTAGAAAGAGGAAGAATGTTTCCACAAAAACCTATAACAATTGGAAGAAGATAATTATCTTTTTTGAGTTTCCTTATTGGTCAACCAATTTTTTACATCATTTCTTAGACGTAATTCACACTGAAAGAAATATAGGTGAAATTTTTCTATTAATTATTCTAAATGTCAATGGGAAGGCAAAATATAGTTTATGATCTCAGCATGACTTGGTGTATTAGGGCATCAGGCCAGAATTTTATGATGTGTGTATTAGTGAAAATAAATCGAAAGTTATGTGTGCTTCTTATGTGATGACACCTGTAGAAAAAAACCAATTTATGGAAGTACTAGTGAATATTAAAGTTATTGATTTCTATTCAAATAATAGATCAAAATGGGTAAATATAATAGAGTTGAAGCTTAAATGTTTGGAGACTCACAATTATCACATCAAACTGCTTGAGTTGATTCCAATAAAAATGTGTCATCTTATTTCCAATAATTTAAGATTTTTAGTTATTCATTTTTTCCATTTATTTTGAAATAATTATTCTAAGAATATTTTGAAGTATTTATTAAATAAAATTTGCAAAGACTCCATTTATTATATATGAGTAATAGAAAATATTTACTCCATCAGTTTCACATGCATGATGCATCTAATTTTCCATCTTCCAATTGAAATACATCTTTTAGAAACTATTTATTTTCAATGGAAGTATCCAATAGAAATAAAAATTATCACATTTAAGTCTTATTTCCAAAATAGAAATCATCCCGAAGGTTCTATCGTGGAAGGTTACATAGATAAAAAATGTATGGATTTATGTTCAATGTATTTTCCTAATCTGACTATGAGATAGAACAAAACAATGAAAAATGAAGAAGAACAATATGAGAAAATTGTACCTAGTTTTCCATCACTTCCCCAAATAGGGGGAATTATTAGATCAAATAAATTGACCACATTAATCCTTGAAGAGATGGAGACCGTACATCGCATAGTTTTGTTTAATTGTGATTTGATCAATAAATACATCAAGTATGTAATTTAAAATGTATATCTTATGTCATCTCATGTCATTTTACATATCTATTAAACTATTTTTTTAGGGAATATAAAAAAATGATAAATAAAAACAATCTCCCTTTATCTTTGATAAGGAGAGATAATTTTCATCGAAATGATATTTATGATTGTTTGAAATTGAATGAAGAGATATTACTATAATAAATTAATAAAATCAATATTTAATTACGTTTAATATTCATTTATATTTCAGGTATTGAGTTTTCCTACTGACTTTGTCTCTGAGGAAATGATAGATTTTTATTTCGGTCATAATACCGTGGTTTTCAAATCAAAATCAATTGTGATGAATGGGAAAAGATTTGTTATCACTGAATGAGAAAAGAACATGAGAATACAACATTATGGTGTTATGGTAACTTCAACAAGAGACTGTTATGCTAGTGCATCGGATTGTAGACCTCAATTTGAAAACATATCTTATTATGGAGTCACTGACAAAATACTAATATTTTATTATTACTCTCATGGTTGAGTCACTATGATGAAATTATAGTGGTTGATTTGATGATGAGGCATGATACATTTATTGATTATTGTGGATTTAGATTTATTGAAATTACCTTCACTCTTGCAACCGATGAACTATATATATTGGCATTAATGGTGAAACTTGTTTTTTATGTCAAAGATCGTCTTAGACCTAAATTTGGTGTCATTGTTGAAGTAATCCCAAGACATATTTTTGATGATGGTGATAATGTAATTGAAACCATCCCATCTCCCATTGTACCTGATCCATTTATTACTTATAATGACTCTAATAATTCAATTTTCAATGTTGAATGTGAACCTAAATTTTTTGTGAGAAACATATAGAATCATTTATATGTGTTCTCAGTTATTTTGGTTTAGCTTAACTTGGGTTGTTGAGGTTGGTGAGATATAAATTGATTTACTATTGATTATAAATATTTTGTATCTAAATTGAACTTCATGTTCATTTTCAATATTTATTTGTTGTAGTTTTCTTTGAGTTTCATTTTATAATATTAAATTAAAATGTATTCAAACCTATCAAACCAAACAAAATGAAACAATTAAATTGTAACAAAAAACAAGATGAATTTAATTCGGCATATTGAACTAATTGAAATTAAAATAAAAATGAATGAAAATAATGAAATAACCAAAAAATTGAAAAATTACCTAACCCAAAATATGAAACAAATGATCTAAGAAAAATAAAAATTCAGAAATGACCTGATCAATGGAAAAAAAATGAACCAAATGACCTGGGAAATATAAAAATGGACAAATGACCTAATAAAATGCCCTGAATGATCCAAATGACCTAACCAAAATTGAATTGAAAATATAAGAAAACTATATCATACACATGATAAACCTGATAATTTGAACATACTGATTTTTCTATGACATGTATTATATTTTGATATTCTTCCCCCTAAATATAATTTTTTTATATCACAACATATCATGTATTTGGTTTGATAAGTGGTATTCCATAATTAAGTCGTATCTCATCTTCTTTCTTGTTTAGGTTACACATTATTTGTGGATTTTTAATTAATTCCATATTTGTTTTCAAATGTAGGAAATGAAAATAATAGAAGATATGAAGAAAAAGGATGAAAGAAAATGATATCTAAATGAGTGAGATGGGTGTTCCTCCTTCTGTTCCCATTGTGAGTATTTTATTTCAAAAATATATATCAATAACATATAATGTCATGTGATTAATTTATTTATCTTTTATTCAAGATCCACCACAATCATGCTAGTTATTCACCGACCAGACTAGTGGTTCTAGTTCTCAGGCCAGTGATACAATGGGGGTGATACTATAACTTGGCGGTCTAGTCGGCGTACCTGATCACACCTCATACCTCAACTAACATCTCATCTACCACACCTTCTGATCCCATAGTATCATTACAGACACCCAGGATATTTAGGTCACCCATGTTTTCCCCGTCATTTTCATCTAATCCTCTTCACCTATCTTTCTCATATCTGACGATGAATCCATCTCCTATACCATATTATTTATTTTCACATCCATCTATTCCTTCTACTTTCTTCTCCCCGAGCTTCTACATTGGTACATCTTAGACTCGTTCTCCAACATATCCTGAGCCCGCAGAGCATACAATTGGACCCACACCATCTATACAAGTTTATGTTTCTTCAATTCCTTGGGATTTAGCGATGGCCATTGATCAAACTACATCAAGTATATTTATAGAACCCTGTTAATTTTTTTTACCATAATATATTTTCATTATATGATGTATTGATATAATATTTTTTTACTTCTTTAACATTTTTATCTTCAAATAAGTGGTGTGCACATACATGAATGTGTGCATTGTGGAACGTTCATATGTAGATGATAGTGGTGTAAAATGAAGATAACCAAATGATTAGAATTACAAAGTGGGAATATTGGATTTTTCTGACAATGCTTCAAAATTACTCTAACATCATTCCTATCAGTCCACTCCCTTAGAGAAACCTACCAAATGAAGTAAAGTATAATTCTTGGGAAAAAATATAGGTAAACAAATTATCGGATTTAATGTTATATTATTATTGTACTTATATAAATTAATATTTTGATGCCAGCTTCATTTTAATTTTCTCAATGGTGAGGCTATGAGGCCACAAGGCTCATGGAATTATGTGAGTTGTGGAGAGGATATAATCATGAGTTTTATAGTGGTTGAAATTCTATATTTTGAATGGATTTATAGGTTTCATGTATCATAGATAATTTCATGGTAAAATGTTATCGGGAAAAAATTACTCATTGGAGGAGTACTGAGTTCAACATATTAATCAAATTTGGTGATTTTAAATGAAAATTACCATTTTTTCATTAATAATTTATTTTTTATTATTTAAAATTATACTTTAGGAATCATCATGAAGAAATAAAAAAACAAGGATGTTATGAAATACCTCTACACTTTGGGGTGGTCTATGATGTCGAACCATGAGAGGAAGAATGTATGACACTCATTTATAATTTTTCCTTAGGACTTTATCTTTCTTTTGTTTCCTCCATATTTCATTCCATTTATAATTGATCTAGATAAATAATAATGTATTCTTTAGTTTATTATTAAAAGTACTTAGAGTTTACAGAAATTTTAAGATTAGTATTGGTAGGTTTGTGATAATTTTATGAACCTATACAACCAATAATAATTTTATTAAATGTCCATTATTTTAATAGGAAAGGGAACAACAATATTGGGGTCACATCCATTTAAAATAATTAGGGATAGAATTATTAATACCTTAAATTATGATACAAAATTACTAAAAATATAGGTACATATTATAAAAAAAATAATATGCAAAAATTAAATTACAGAAGAGAAATAGACTTAGTAATGAAAAGTGAGAATACCTTAAATAGTGATATAACAAATCAATCACATGAGTTTTTCAAAAATCATTAGGTTTTTGAGAAACATCATAATTAATAAACAAGAAAATTAATCAACTAGAGATTTAGAACTAAAATCTCTGTCTAGTATAATCATTTCAAATCACACAATGTTATCTTAGGAAATTGAAACTATGATCTATATGGTGTAGAAAAATTGAAAGACATAATTGGTTATATGTTATTATAAGTCACCAAATTGAACACTTGAATAAATGATCATTTAAAAAAAATATACATAAAACACTATATATTTGATAGATATTATTCCAACCTATACATAAATCACTTCCCATGGTAATATTCATTGATACACAATACCCATGGTAGAGGAACACTCATCCCACACACTAATAATCATTGAAATATGATATAAAGTAAATAAAGATACTATATATCCGACCCCTTGAAAAAAATATACATATCTTATCGAGCTCATTTTTCTGATGTGCTTATTTGGATTGTTATAATTATTTTTTGAGTAGGAACATGATCCTAACACTTGTTTAGATATTTATAATGAAAAGGTTAAAAAAATACTTGGAAAGAAATATTTTAGCCATGATTTGGATCATATTAATAGAATGAAGGATTCCAAGGAACAATAGGACCTCTTGTTATGGAGAAACAAAATTTCACTTGTATCATTAAATCAAAACAACTCAAGTGATAGAATTAAAATCGCAAAAGTATCATTTAGGGAATGAAATATGTTTTATTAAATCATAGAAAAACATAATTCATTTATGTTATAGTCATGATTAGAGTGTTTATAACCCAATCATGCATATTCCTTAATGTTATAGAAATACATGTTCATCATATCCTTAATTATGGTGATCACAAAGCTACCTTATTATTGACTATTGTGATGAACTTTTCACTTATATATATATTATATCTGTTGATAAACCATTTATTGATACTTAGTTATAATTCATCTACCATATGTTTTTTTTTCATCTTCATTTATAATTAATATCCACTTGATTTTAGTTATAAAATTAATTATTATTAAACTATTTTCAATTATGGTTTTATAAATTCAATATCATTGGAGAGGGTTGTATTTAATATTGAAGGATGTTTTCTCTAAGAAAAACTATTTTTCTCAAGCAGAAAGAAAAATATGGAAGTGTGGTAAATGAACCTACACAACAGTAGATTATATGTTTTACTTTTTTTATTTCAAATTTTAATATCTATTTTATAACTTAATAGTCAATTTCTATTTGTAATAGTCTTATTTAGAGGCCCTTGATTCCCAGGAAGCTAACAACATTGGGTTAAATGATCACTTAAAACATGTTTTTGGAGATGAGAACCATGTAAGAGTACGTTGTTGACCAGGGAAGAGTATTGTCCTGATGAGGTATTGTCCGAATTCAGGTTCCATTTCTGGTAGCACCGAGTTAGAAAATGATAATGCACGAGAAGCACAAGATGAGGATTATTTAGAAAAGAGTGAAAAAAGGTCATACATGTGGAAGAATGAAATCAAAGTGAAAATTCTGAATTTATGAATATGAAGTACGTTTTATGTCCATCACTTCCAATAGAGACCATCGCAGCTTTTGATGCATATACATTGATGATGCATACGTTATATAGTGTACTAGGTAGTATTCCTAGTGGTGGTTGGTACGATGATGTTCCATGAGATGGAGATGTAAAGGATGACTGTGAGGAAGAGGGCAAGGATGATGGTGAGGAAGAGGGTGAGGATGAGGCAGAGGATAAGGATGAGGTTGATGAAAATGATGAGGTCGAGGATAGTCGTGATGATAGTGATAGTGAAGGGGGAAAGATTGATCCATATAATTTTTTACTGATATTTATGATATTTTATTATGGATTATTTGTTTTGAATGAATATATGTTAATTTTTTTTATCACTGGTGAAATTAATCAATTAATTTCATGTGTTATTGTTATTTGTGTATTGGTTAGTGGCTCTTTGAGGATGCAATGTTGGTTTCATTGTAGGTTCTATTTTTTGGAGATTATGTTATCATTTTTTGTAGGTTTTATTTATTGCATTTCATGTTTTGTTTGTTTGTAGGTTCTATTTGCATGTTCTGTTTTTTTAATGTTTTTCTTTCTATGGGTAGGGTGGGGCTACTACTGGCTGTGGAAATGGGGGGTCTATAACAATAGTTTTATAACTATTGGTATAGCCTTTAACCAATTGTTCACAGTTAACCTTTGGTGTAGACCTATCCCAATGGTTTATAACTATTTGGATACCCATATACCAGTAGTTTGAACCATCGGAATAGGTTTATACCAACAATTCAAAACCATTGGTATACCCTTATACCAATGGTTCACTATGAATTATAGGATAAAATAAATTTTAGATCACCCTATACAAATGGTTCACAAAAAACTATAGGTATAAGCCTTTCCCAATAGTATTATAGCCAATGGTCTAGAGAATCATTAGTATAGGCTATAACAACAGTTCTCCAACATGTACCAACAGTTTTAAACCATTGGTATATCCGTTAACTCTATCAACGATTAAGACACTCTAATTAGTTTAAGGTCATGTATGATAGACCAAGCCTCATATAGTTTCAAGTCATGATAATACTAGGTACCCTCAAATGGGTCATGAGGAATAGAGATGTACTCTAATATTTTCCTTATCTTGTTGACCTAGATATCATAGCGTGATTTTTTTAGGGTCATATGGTGGGCCCCAAAATCATTATGTTTCATACCTTTTAGACCTTACTTTTTTATAATCCATTATGTGAGAGGCTTAATGGGCATGGACTCATCTTTTTCTAAGACTCCCATTGTGTATATTTATCTAGAAATTTTTTATGCCTTTTTCATTTAATGAGTGATCAATGTTTTCTGGATCACACAGAGTGTGTTTAAAGAGAGTAGAGACTCAAATTTTTCCACGGGTTTCCTTTTTGGGTTTTCAACATGGAGAGTTTTGTCTCCTTCAATAGTATTTTTAAGGTGTTATAATCCACACCAAATAGTTTTTATTATTTAAGTCAAATAGCTTGGACCCCTTATTATTTTAGTTTAGAGTCTTATTGCTTGGACCTTCTCTTACTGAAGTTTACAGTTTTATATATGATACATTACTTTTTGGTATTTTATGGTCTTATTGATCAGACCATTTTTATTATAGTTTAAGGATGTATAGCTTGTGCCTTATGATAAGGGTTATTAAGTATGGCTATTCACGAAAGGTTCAGAAACCCTTCATCCTTATTGGGGTTGTAAAGGATGGATATTCATAAATGTTTTAGAAACACTCCATCCTTACTAAGGTTGTGAAGGATAAATATTCATGAAGGGTTTTTAAACCTTGCATCCTTTTTAATATTACGAAGGATGGATGTTCTTTAAGGGTTCGTTCACCCTATATCCTTACTAATATTGTGAAGGATGGATATTTATGAAGGGTTCGGACACCATGCATCCTTAATAAGAATTGATTTTTTTTATGGTGGTGTAAAGTAGAGGATGTTGAATACACTTGGAAAATGAGATCATGGTATGTGTAAATCACACCTTAAGGATTTTTAATTAAGGATAAAAAATGGGGAAACACACAAGGGATGATCACAGAATGCCCTGCGGTGTTGAGTTTTTCTACAATGTTGTTGGGGCACACAAGGATCAAAGGGACCTTCATGGAAATCCAAGATACTTATGGTTTATTGGTCCAATACCTTTATACAGATCCAACTTTTACATGATCAGGAAGAGGGGTATTTTCTCATTTATGAGGATTTTTGAAGATTTATAAATATTTGAACACATAGAAAATGAAGTAGGGTATGGTTTAAATACTATCCAGGGGTTATATAACTTTTTTCATAGTTTGGATTATGTTCATAAAGCTTGGACCCATATATCATGTGATTTTTGGTCACATGATGAGGACTATCAAAAGGTTCAAGAATGATGTCCGACATTACTTCTTTGAGAAGGTGTATAATACATGGTGACTTAACATCAAAGATATTGAAACCACTTGAATAGTTTGGATATGGGACTTATAAATCATAACCCAAGAATTTATGATTCAATAAGAGGTGGATAACAATGGGTATAGGTTTATCATTAATAATGGAGGAAGCATATATAACATGCAGTCAGGAATATAGATCCTAGATTTAAGGGGGACCTTTCCTTTAGGACCAAAACATCCCCTGGAACAAGATCTTGGGCATTGAGTTATTCACTAGTGAATCCTTACATGGACCATTCAAAACATGAATACCTGTTACTGAAACACTATATAGAAGAACCAAGAGAAATGAATCAAGTCTATTAGGTTCCAAAAGAATTATATCAACTCAAGGAATTAGTGGGTATCAACTCAGAATTCAAATACATGAAGTTGTTTTGTGGAATATATAATTTTAAAGAAGGTTTTTAGCACCCTAAATGTTGTTTCACCACACACTAAAATTGTTATCACGGTTAGGGGATGTGATAAATCATTACACTAACATTTTTCTAGACCATAGAGGTCCATCAAACATGGATCAGATTTTATTGGGGGTCATAAGATAATATAGATGATTATTATTCCTTTTTATTTATGCTCTAAAATCTTCCTATCCTCTGGTGATGAAGAGCTTAGTGAGTAGGGACATGAATTTTCCTCATAAATTCCTTAAATAGTTTTTTTCCTTACAATTTTATCACTCATTAACTACTTGTTTGGGATCTTTCAATTTAATCCATTGAAGTCTAGAGTTTATGTCTTTACAACTTTAAACAAAGTGAATATTGTTGGAAATAAGGTTGTTCTTTGATGGAAATGGAGTAATTTTTGTGTTTTTTTAATTATCACATGTAATATCATTGAGTTTTCATGTAATTAGATCTTATATTTAAATATGACAAAAAATTTAAGGTGGCGTCATTTCCCAGTGTTCTCAAAATTTTTGGATCCAAAAATCCGAGATTGAATAAAAGTGTTTTTGGAAAAGGAAGTCAGGCACAATTTTGAAGGTGGTTTAGAAATTTGAGCACAAGGAATGTTTCAATATCATCGCATCAAAATATGGAATATGATAAAATTGTGTGAAGGATTTAAATGTGTTTGAAAGATGAAGTTTCACGGAAGAGACTTATTCGCCCAATAAGATGTCAAAAATGGTTTTGCATTCTCGGAGAGAATCTTATGCACACATAAGAAGATGCATCAGAACCTTCCACACAAGTTCATCAAGGCCTATAAATAGACGGCTACCCCCACTCAAGACTTCAAAATTATCAATGAAGATCATGTTTCTCTACTACATGAAAGAGTTGTGCGTGGAAGATTGTAGAAAGAAAATATTACGCACACATTGTTCCTTTAGTCTTTAAAGACCAAGTGAATCTTATTGTGTATATATGTGAAATATAAGGGTTGAAAAAAATAAGGTTTGTGTGAAATTCATCTTATTCTATACTCCAAAAAATTTCATGCAATATTAGGTGTTGCGCACAAGTTCTAGGGTGCGATTCTAGAAAGTTTTTCACATCCGATTTTCTTGATTAGTGATTTCAGGTGAATCAATATAGGACATAGGTTCAAGAATAATATCATTCTAGACAAAGAAAAATACTTCAATTCCAATCTATTTAAGTGACCTAAATGTTGATAAGCTGAGTAGGACTTTACCCAAGGTAGTGAGCTTGGTGGAGTCAATGGAAGTGTTTAGAGGGATGCAGTGTTATATCACTAATATATTGTAAAGGAAGTGTGCCTAGAACATAGTAACTATGTTTCAACTCTTGTATTCTACAATAGGTAATGATTAGGGGTTTTTGGTGCAACTAAAACATTGTTGGTGTATGCCCCCAGGACTAGACCTTAGTGGTGAACCAAGTAAAATTGTTGTGTTATCTCTTTGCATGTGATTTTTGTTTATTGAATGTTCCAATTAGATAGGTTTAACATGTTCATAATAGTGTGAGAAAAATATCCATTACATTAAGAAGAAAACGTTGACCCCCTTATTCACTCGTCCCCTCTCAGGGTTTTCTAGAGTACTTCAAGTGGCATCAGAGCCTATAGGTTTCTAGTGTAAAATTTTTCCTCTACTATCATTGAGAATTTAGTAAATGTTAGGGGAGTCCCCATCTTTGATGGAAACGAGTTTTATTTTTTTAAGAACAGGATGAGATGTCATCTAAAAACTCTTGGAATAGAAGTCCTTTTTTTCCATTGCATAAAGAATACATGTAACTAATTCACTCGGGTTGTCTGTGACTGATACAGACATGAAAATTCTTAATGCAGATGTTAAAGCACAGAATTCCGTCACTTTTTCTTATTTTGATCAAATATTTCTAAATTTGATTAGTTTTAATTTAACAATGTATATGTGGGAAATTTTTTAAAATATATATGAAGGGGACAACAAAGTGAAGGAGGAAAAACATCAAGTCTTGCACAATAAGTTTTATGAATTAAAAATACATTCTGATGAAAATGAATATAACTTTTGCAATTAAATTACTGGACTTTTTAGAACTATATGTGGACTTGGTGACAAAAAATGTCATTTAAATTGTGAAAAAAAGTTTGTGAAGGCTTCCACCTCTCTACAATCCATAAGTGTTAGACCTTGAGGAAATTGATTTTTCTAAACTTTCATTGGATGATATGTTGATCAGTTTTGTTTCATATGAAATGAGAGTCAAACTAGAGGATATAACAAGTTGTGTTAGCAAAAAGATAACATTCAAATCCATGGAAAAAAATGAGATTTCAGGAGACTGTGTTAATGAAACTAATGAGGAGGATGAAATTATTTCACTCTTTCCCAATAAATTCAAGAAATGAAAAGGTAAATTTGAAGGAAATATACCCTTGGAATAATTTCATTGTGGTAGATTTGGGAACATTTCCTCTCATTTCTCAAGTATGTTTGATGATGAATAAAGTGAAGCTAGAAACTCACAGAAGCCTTAGAAAAGGTTTTATCAAAATGGAGAATTTAAATATAGAAATAAATTATAGAGAAAGAGAATATTTTATAAAGAAGAAGATGATGAAAATTAATTTTTTGAGGAATAATAACCAAAGATTAAATCTAGAATCCAAGTATCTATTATGGTTACAGTTAAAAAGTCAAAACCATCAAAAGATAAAGCTAGAGATAATCATTTGAGTGATGATGCTAATCTCAAGTAACAACATAAGGATTATCTTGGTAAGATTTATAATAAAAGAAACAGATGAAAAAAATAAAATAGAATTTGTGGAAAACTATCTGAATATATTGAATGGCTTGATGATGAAATTGAACAACTGGAATAACTAATGAAATAATAAGTCAACAACCTTTGAAATCAAAGAAGATGTAGTGGATCTAAAGCTTATACATGAAGAACATTCAACGTTCATCAATTACCTTAAATCCATATTGGAGGAGAAGTACAAGACTATTGAGGGTCTGGAATAAGATGTTGTTACTCTTAAGAGTAAACATGAAAGTGAATCAAATTCAAAATAACTAAAGAAGAAAATACGGTTTGGAAGATTCTCATATGTTAAGCTACTATAGAGATCTAAATAGTGTTCTGATGGAGTAGAAAAGGTTTTTAATGATCAAAGATTCACAAGCATGGGAAATAGTGGAATTAGTTTTGATGCTGAAACATCAAAGGCTATAAATAAGATAAACCAAAGAAAATAGAAATTGAAAGTTGAACATATCATAAAGTCAAATAAAGTCCTAACAATGAGATCCTCAAATAAAACTGAAATGAGAATAAGATTCTATTCACAAGTTTCTTAAAATGATATGTAGTAAAAATATTTTCATAAGGAAGGATACATGGGTAGAAACATGAGTGATAATACATTTCCTCTTATGAAAGGTCAATTTGGTGGCTTTTTGGGGCGTACCATGTCATACTGTGAAGAGGCAAGGTGCTATTTGAATGTGGAAGAGGAAGGAAGTCAACAAGGGACAATGAATTCCTAAAATACTTCTTATAGAAGAATTAATTTTTATGGATATTTTTTTCATTATTCTAAATTTTTCCATAAAGCTATTTATTCCTAGTAGAGGAAAGGAGTGAAAAATTTATATAGAACTCAAGGACAACCTAATAATCATCAACCAAATGGTTTTATTCTTAAAATATATTTTCTCCTCTAGAAGAAGAGTATGAGTATGGTGAACCTTTTGAAATGGAAAATACATTTGAAATTCTATCTTTATCCTTCACTCAATCTAATATTTCTAGAAGGATAAGATGAAAAGTGAGAAATCCAACCTTTTAGAAGTTTCCCTCAATGATACAAATATCAGAAACACCTAGATTCTTAATAGAATATGCTCATCCCATGTGATGTGAAATGAATACCTTTTAATAAATGTTAAGAGAAGGGATTATGGAACATTACAGTTCGGTAATGATGGTACTTTCAAGATCAAAGGTAGTGAGAGTATTAAACTAGCTAATGGCGAGCTGAAGAAAACTGAAGTTATCTATGTTGACGGCCTTTATCACAATCTCCTGAGTGTAAGTCATCTATGTGACTCGGGTGGAAAAGATATCTAAATTTAATATTTTCTTCGATGTCCCCAATCTAATGCATGAAATGGAGAAAACTTGTAATGCTTTCATACGAGGAAAGTTGGTCTGCAGTTCATATTGCGTAAAGATGAAAAGGGAACTAAATCTTCTTGATCTCATCCATACTGACATATGTTTTCTGATAAAATTCATTGAAACATATGGAGAAAGTTACTTCATCTTTTTCATTAATTA
This sequence comes from Viscum album, assembly GCA_963277665.1. Lineage (NCBI taxonomy): Eukaryota > Viridiplantae > Streptophyta > Magnoliopsida > Santalales > Viscaceae > Viscum > Viscum album. The sequence goes on from OY728133.1 coordinate 500,510,873, forward strand.
TTATAGTAGAATGGTGTGTGTGATGGTTATACACAGGATGTGGTAAGTGCTTGATTGCATGAAAATATATCACTGAATAGCAGAGAATGATATAGGTTTCACTATCAAATTTCTATGATCTGATATTATAGGGGAATACACATCGATTGAATTTAAAAATTACCCGGGGAAACATGGAATTCAACATGAGGTGTTTTCTGTAAGAAATCCACAAAAAAATGGATTTGTTGAGTGCAGGAATTGTTAGGTACACAATATTTCCATAACTATGCTGATTGAGAGTCGTATCCCTCGTCATTTCTAGAAAGAGTTTTTTCAAGCTACAGTGTATACTCAAAATCAAACAGGGATTTATATGGTAGAAACCAAGACATAAAATGAGTTATTTCATTGAATGAATCGACCTTTGAAGTATTTTATGCATTTTCATAACTAAATGTTTCATTTGTAACAAATAAGTAAATCATGGGAAGTATGGTGATGCAACTGACGAAGAAATATTCCTCATATTTTCAATGAATAGAAAAGCCTACAAATATTTCAATAACTATCTCGGAAGAATTATGGAAAGTAGTGGGGTTAATATCATTTAATATAAAACCACAAATTCCTTTAGGGGATCTTATATTGATGTTATTAAATATTTAGAAGACAACAGAGATGGAAAAAATTCAAATACATAAGTAGAGGAAGGAGTGTAAAACATTCAGAGGTCACAATGCGATGATAATTCAGAAGAAAAATCAGAATACAAACTATGTTTGAAAAAAATTATTCTAAACCTCATAAGAGAAATTGAAGAGCATAAATTGATCAATTCAACATCATTAGGGATTGGGAGCACCCACACAGACAAGGGGAATGAGTAATAATGCACAATATATATTCTTATCAATTATGGAACCAACCACATTTGAAGAAGCTTCAAAGGATGAATCTTGGGTGAAAGCCATGAATGAAAAGTTAGATCATATTGATAAGAACCATACATGGGATCTTGTTAAGAGACCCAAAAGTCACAATATGATTTGTACAAATTGGATTTTCAAGAATAAATTTGACGAGCATGGTAATGTGATCATAAACAAGGCATGATTGGTGTGTAAAGGATATTCAGGGATTAATGGTGTTGGTGTTGAAGAAAATTTTTCATAGATGGATAAAATGGAGTCAATTAAACATTTTCTTTCCATGGAAATTCCAAGAGGATACAAATTGTATCTAATTGATGTCAAAATAGCTTTCTTGAATGATGTTCTTGAAGAATAAGTCTATATTGAAAACCAAGTGGGTTTTCTTCTTGGTAATGATGAAATGAAGGTTTGTAGATTAAAAAAGGCACTATATGGTCTGAAATAGGCACCATGGGAATGGTGCTCTTAGCTGTATTCTTAACAAATAATCTAGAATTTAAAAGAGGAAGAGTGGATTACAATCTCTATGTGATTAATTCTCAAAAAAAATCAGTTCATGGAATTGGTGTATGTAGATGATATTATATTAGGTGGAAGTAGAAAAGGATCAGTGGATGAATGTTCCAATCCGAAGAAATTAGAATGTGAAATGTCTTTGATTGGTGAACTCACATACTTATTGGGGATACAAGTGATTTATAAGAAAGACCACACTTTTATTTTTTAAGAAAATTATGCTTGAGAATTTCTAAATAAATTAAATATGAATGAATCCAAACCAAGGTCGACTCTATTTGTGGTTGGAACAAAACTTGGAAAGCATGAGGATATGACTTCTTTTGGTCCCACAATGTATAGAAGAATCATTGGAAGCCCATTTTACTTGACTGTAATATGGCCAGATATTGTATTTGCAACATTATTAGCATCTTACTTTAAAAGTAATCCAAAGGAAGAACATATGGTGGTATCTTAATGAATCATGAGGTACATTAACAATACTCCCAATTAAGGCTAATATTTTTCTATAGGATAATATAAATAATTATCGTCATTTTCGGAGGATAATTGGGCTTTAGATGTGGTCGAAAAAAAGTCCAAAAGTGGTGGAGAATTCTTTATTGGAAAGAAATGTGTGTGAAGGTTGAGTAAGAAACAAGAAATAACTTCTCTTAGTACTTCTGAATCTGATTATATCTCTTCCAAAAAGGCTTGCACTCATATACTTTGTATGAATCAAAAACTAACTGATATTGGGGATGAGGTGAAATAGCCAGTGGTGATTCACTGTGATTGAAATTTTTTAATTGATCTTATGAAGAATCATGTTCCGAATTCTCAAACGAAATATATTGAAATCAAATATCACTTCATCAAGGAACTATTTGAACAAGTCATGATTAAAATGGATCATATTGGAATTAATGATCAAATGGATTACATACTGAACAATTCATCGTCAGCACATGTATTCGAGAAACATTGGTTGAACCTCAGTGTTCAACCACCTCCAAATGCACGAGGAGGCTATAGTTTTTCCCATATCCCCATTTGTATTAACTATTTTAAGCTATTTCTGGAAGTGATGTAGGTTTATGGGGGAGATACGGTATAGGGGGAGTGTGTGTTATGTTCATCAAGTTCAATAATAGGTTTTGTGGGTGTATTTTCAATGGGGGAGAATGAATAAATTCAATGCTACAAAGGAGGTAGAATGAAAACCTTATGATTTTTTGAATGCAGGAGAATGGGGAATGGATTAATTGGTTTCAGGTTTTTTAAAAACCATGCAATTCTTATGTGACATGATGTGAATCGGGTGTTATGAGGAAATAGTTCAGGGCATGAAAAGATTTTATGACATGATCAGATCTTAGCTTAAACTACTTAAGCATTCCAAAACATGAGAACCAAATTTATGCTTCCCCTCTTATTTTATACTATGATAATTAATAACATTGACTTAAGAGTGTGGGATTAGTTTTTTCTTGTTTATCATGTCTTGATAGTGGTTGGTGGTTTATTGAATTTATCAGCAGATTTCCAATAAACCCAAAGGAGGTGATTATTGGAACCAAGGATATTTTTTTTTATAAAAATTAAGTTTGGTTTTTTTTTTGTTTTCAATCCTCACAAGGATGATCAGGGAATTTTCAAGGAATGGGATCTTACAGTTCAAGAAAAAAATATTATTGAAGGGGACATTGTTTCCTAGTGTTGACAAAATTTTTGAGTCCAAAAATTGGATATTGAAGAAAAGTGTTTTTGGAAAATGAAGTTGCATGCATGTTTGAAGATGTTTTGTAAAGTTGTTCACAAGGAATGTTTTGGGATCATATCATCAAAATATTCCAAAGGAAAAAATTAGGCGAAGGGTTTAAATGTTCACAAAAGATGAGGTTGCATAAAAGATACTTGCATGCCCAATGCAACGTCAAAAATGTCTTTGCGTGCTCAGATAATATCTTATGTGCATAGAGGAAGACACATCAAAACTTTTCATGTAGTTTTGTCGAAGCCTATAAATAGGAAGCTACCCCCACTCAAGACTTATAACTTTTTAATGAAAATCGGGTTCCTCTACCATGAAAAAGAGTTGCACATGGAATATTTTAGAAATAAAATCGTGCATGCAAAGTGTTCCTTTAGTATTTAAAGACCAAGTGAATCTTATGTTGAATCTAAACAAAAGATAAGGGTTGTGAGAAAATAAAGTTTGTGCGAAATTCGTCTTTTGTGAAATCTCAAATCTTGCGTGCAAGAGTAGGTGTTGCGCACAAGTTCCAATCTGTTCTTCTAGAAAGTTTTGAACATATGGTTTTCTTGATCAGTTATTTCAAGTTCATCTATTCTGAAAATTAGTTCAATCAGATTCTCTTTCTAAATAGATACAAATAATTCAATAGAAATCTATTGAAGTGACCTTCCAGTTGATAAACTAAGTAGGAATTCACCAAAGGTAGTGAGCTAGGGGGAGTCAAAAAAAGTGTTTTGAGGGAAATAGTGTGTTATCCCAAAAATCATGTAGTGTTTTTGTTCCTGGAATAGAGTAACTATATATGAACTCTTATATTTCACAACTAGTGAAGATTAGTGGATTTAGGTATGACTGAAATATTTTTGTTGTATGCTACTTGGACTATCCCTTAGTGGTTAACCAAGTAAATTTTTTGTGTTTTCTCTTTTCATGTGAATGTTGGTTTACTACACATTCCAATCAGATAGGTTTAACATGTTCCTACTAGTATGGGAATAATATCTGTCTCATTAAGAAGAAAAATTTGACTCCCTGATTCACCCTCCCCTCTCAAGGTGTTTCGAGGTCCTTCAAATATTGTTTAAGGTCATGATGCACATTAACCAATTATCAAGGGAGTGTTTCACAATAGCCTAACTAGGATTCACATGGTCAAGAGTACTTTAGTTCCCTTTAGAGAAGGATATGTGAATATTGTAATTCATGGATCAAGGTTCTTGAATCACGAGAGATGTTATGGGAAATTCATTTTAAGGATGATCATGAATCACAATATGGGTAAAACTTCCAAGGCGATGATTTTAGGGCTCACAAGGATCAAAATTCCCTTCCTGTATGGACTAGGTAACTCTAGGTGATGAGTCAATGTAATTTATATAGATCTAACTCATACATGGTAAAATAGAGTGATATTTATCCTTTCCAAGGGCTATAGAATGTTTTTAGTAACCTAAGATTCCCAAGACACAAAGTCTGTTTTATTGATTGAGGTGTTCTTAAAGATGAAGGATGCACCCTAACTTTGGTTGAACCAGTTCAGACTCTTACAGTTCTCTGATAAAGAGTAATGATGGATAATGGTCTTCATATTTTAACCATGTAGCGGGGAATCACCTTCCATGTAGTTTAACATCATGTTATGGGGATGTAATTGTTGTATAGTTTAACGACATGTGACCAGGACGTATTCCTTACATTTTAACATCATGAAGTAAGAAAATTGTCATAAAATTTGACACCATACGACTATGAAGTGATTATTGTGAACTGATGTGAAATTTATGAAACATTTATTTAAGCATTACAAGAAATATTCAAAGGCATTCAAATATGGGAGGCATTTAGATCCTTGCATAAACTTATTGATGGGTAGACATATATTGAAGTCCATTTTTCACTGATCTGATTAATGCCCAAAAATATATATATATATATAAATATGAATCATGTGTAGGTAAAATGAGCTTATAAAACTTCACCATACTTAAGAATATTAAATTATTTAATGATGGACCAAATCTTGGGGCATATGAAATTACCATGGTTGGGATTCCTCATGTTTCCCTATGCATTTTTTAAGGTTATGAATCATTCCACATTCATCTCTTTTAAATAGATCCTTCTATATAGATCTGGATCGTACATGATGGGGGGAATGATTTTTTTTATTTTGTGGCTAGGCCATGATTTGAAGGATCTATAGCATCGCAATGTATCTTGTGATAGTAGGATTCATGCCACACATAGTTCTCGTACGGTTCCCCACAGAGATCAAACTCATATGTGGAGAGAGGCATTTTTATTAGGCCATACACAATATTTTTGAGGATTCCTATGCACAAATATAGCTAACATGTAGGATGGGGGGATTAATCCCTAGCATATTGTAGGTATGTACGAAAGTGAAGTTTCATTGTAAAAGTTCATACATTAAGGTATGAGGGTTTTTTTTTTCAAATTTTATATATGGGATTATTGATGGGTGATCTGAGCAACAATACATATCCTACAGGTATAGGAATCAATAAATATATTTTCATAATGAAGTAAAAGGTTTGCTACCTAGTTCTGACTCATATTCAAGGGAGAGGATCATGTAACTCCTCAAAAGAGAGTTCGCCCACTATCACTCGGGTGCATGATCTACAACTATTTGTGATATTGTTATAGCAAAGGGATCTCATATTGGGAGAGTCTTTCATTGGTGGGTGAATATTTAAATTCTTGTGCCCAAAAAAGGTTGAAAACATCTATTATAAATGAATACCAAAGGAAGGTTTTGATAGTGGAAAACCAGTAGCTGGGCCCAGAACAATATACCCAAGCGTCATTATGTATCCTGATGGGTCATGAACCAATCCCTGCATATTTCTTATAAGATAAGGTTCCTTACATAGATCAATATTTTTTTAGGGAAGAGGGCATTATTATTTTGAATATTGTTGATGGGACTGGGATTAGGGGACCTGGGTGTCTCTATATATCCTGAGGGATCACGGATCAAGACACATGTTATTATTATAAGAGAAGTTTCCTAGAAAAAATAGAGATCATACATAGAGGATGGGGAATTATTATTTTGAATATTGTAGTAGGGCCAATTATTAGAGAACATAGGTGCTGCTACATATCCTGATGGTTCATGAATCAATACATGCATATCTCTTAGAAATACTACTTGCATAGTTCTATTTCATATGAAAAGAGAGTGAATTTTTTCAACCTCTATGGGTGATCATTGACATCATTTTCGGCTAAAGGTATCTCTAGATTGATTGAGATTTTACATAGGGAAAGGGTATTTTCATATTATTTTTTAATTAGGGGATTAAACATTCATCCTTATCATTGAATCATGGATTAGGGTCACATATCATTGCATGGATCTAGATCTCATGTAGGTAGTGGCTCTCATAGATTGGACTTCTCTAAGAAGTTTTAGTTCTTGAAGGATGATCCAAATATAGTTTTTTAGAGGAATGATTAATATAGTAAATTTGATTCTTCAAAGTAGATTCATACCCTAACATAAACGGGAACGATATTATGAGTCATCATCTTACTTTGATAATGAGTATAATTAATTGATGTTTAACATTGAGGGTATCTGAATCCACTTGAACAATTGGGTTATGGGAAGTGTAAATCAAATCACAAGAATATACGAGTCAATGGAGGGGAGAGGCTAGTGGTTATAAGTCAAACATTAATAATGGAGGAATCCCATATGACATGCAGTCGTGAAAAAAACTCATGGATTTAAGGTGGGAATTTCCTTTAGGACCTGAACATCCCCTATGCACTAGTATATAGGTTTTTTTATTCGCTAATAAATGCTAGTTTGGTCCCTTCAGATGATCCAATCCCTAATACCAAAATATTATAGGGGATAACCAAGAGTATGTGGGATCAAGGTCCACTAGGTTCTAAGAGAAATGTATCAACGTAATAAATTGGTTGGTATTAACTCATATATGACATGTATGAATGTGGTTCATGGATAACATAATATTCAAGAAGGGTTTAAGCACCTTAAAGGATTTTCCAATATTTATTGAACGCGTTTAAGGGGAAAAGGAATATAACATTTGATTCATGAGTACATAATTATCATAGGGGTTTATCTATTTATCATGAATAACTCATGTTATGTAGTTTATAATCATGCGATAAGGATATGGTTCTCTATCATTGGTGTAAAATGAATCTCAACCACACTAGTCAAAGGGAATTTTCCAGCCCTCTAAGCTCACATGATTCGTGCTCGACGTGAGTAACAAGAGATGGCAGAGAAGTTGATTAAACTTGAAGGGTGTTCATGATCAAAATCATGTAGAGTCATTCACATTTCCATGTGATCTGGAATCCCCACACAGATCTAATTATCATTAAGAAATACAATTAAAAGTAATAAATATCAATATCTAGGCCTAAAATAGACATGTATGTACATATCTTATGATGATAGGAATCAATCCAAACATATTTAACATAATGAAAACTCCATACATAGGTCTGACCCATATGCAGGGAGGGGTAGTTTTTATTTATATTGTATTTGGGCCTAGGATTTGAGATTTGGATGTCACTATGTATCTTATGTAAATAGTAATTAATTTATACAATGTTTTCATATATGGTTCCTTATGAATATCTTACTCCCTCATATATATGGGGGCATTTTATTTTTGGTTTAAATACAACTCATGCATGGTAAATTTCTATTGAAGAGGTATACTCATTCGAGAAAGAAGGAAATATGATGTGGGATAAAATTTTGTGTCGTGATGAAGGTGGGGCTACTTTTTCCCTGTGAAGCATTGTTAGGGAAAAATTAGCATGAGCTAGAAAACCCATACCCATGAAACTCTTTTCACATATCCATCTAGTATGTAAAAAGAGTAGGTAGGTTCCAAAAGGTTAATATATATCCTTTCATTTACCTTCAAGTAACCTATATGTGGTTCATGAAAATTAATGTCATGTGGAAAGGATGTGTTCTATGCAGTTTAATGTCATGTCATAAGAATGTGTAATATTTTTTCAATTTAAATTCTTACTTCTAAGACTTGGGTATGAAGGCATAAAAATATTGAGACATTATTGATCCCTCATAGACTTGAAAAATAGGTAAAATAAACCATGTATTTAAATTCATATATCATAGATTATTTCATAATGATTTATGGGATCAATGTCACATCATTAAAGACATTTCTCATAGAGTTAAGGATGTACTTTCCTTTGGGACTAAACCATCCCCTAGGTGCAATCTCTGAGGAATTGTGTTACACAACATGAAATCCTTGTTGGTTCCCTTTAGAAACCAAAACATCCCCTAGTAACAAGCTCTTAGGAATTGTCTTATTCACTAGTGAATCCTTGTAGGGTACCTTCATATCAGATATAATCTATTGACAATATGTTTTCAGGGGGAAATAAGAGGATGTGGGATCAAGGTCTATGAAATTCCAAGATAATATGCACTCAAGGAATCTCATGATTCATACATGAAAAGGGGTTATGATGTTTTTTTATGGAAAAGGCGTGTCTAAAGGTATTTAGAAACTCAATAAAGTTAGGTATTCGTAGGATATTTACACCCTAGAATAAAAGGATGCAAGAATATGAGGTTATAATCTTACTTTGACAATGAGTAAAATGAAAAAATGTATAACATCAAGGGTATCTAAATCTGCATGAATATTTGGGTTATGGGAAATGTAAATCATAACCCAGGAATATATGATTCAGCTATAAGTGGAGACCGGTACGTACGGGTTGACCATTTGTAATTGAAGAATCCCATATCACAAGAATTCAGGACAATATCTATTGTATTTAAGGTGTACCTCTCCTATGAGACCGAAAAATCCCTAAGGAACAAGCTATTAGGCATTATGTTATTCACTAGTGAATCCTAGCAGGGTCCCTTCAGATCGGTTATTCCTTATTACCTATTTCACATAGGGGATAGCCAAGATCATGTGGGATCTAGGTCCCTGGGATTCCAATATAATTTTATCAACTCAAGGAATTGGTTGGGTATTATAACAACACAAAAATTTATAAATTAAATTCCCTTTTTGAATGAATAAATTTGTTATTAAGTAATGAAGTGATATAAAAAATATGCACTAATTTGACTATTTTTATGACATTATAAGTTATAACAGGTCATATTTAAAATAATGTTAAGCATCATTACAATTGATATTATAGTATTTATATATTGATCCTATGATTAGTATATATTAACTGTTATAATAAAGTCCAATTGACACAGAAAAAAGGAGTGATGGTCATGACCAGTAGGATCATACGCTATCAATCTCATTTATTAACGATTTTGAGGGAGATAGAATCAATGAAATTTTCCATTGACCAAGACCAATCCCAGATTCAATAACAAAATCTTGAGCAAAACCATTTACAGGATAACTTCAATCTCATCGAGATCATGTCCTAAACCATGTACATCAAACCACCAAATCCCACCATCGCACACCATACCCCTATGGAATATGTTGGTGTAATAAGGGGTTATGTATCTAGACCCTAATAATATGAATTTTCATATTTTTATTTTAAATAATTATTATATTTATTCCATTACTTTATAAATTATAAAATTTTGAATTGGATAAAAATTATATTTTAATATAATGAAACTTGAATGGGATTTTTGGAAAAATATATTGTTTCAATCATGACACTCTTTTTGATGAATTCAATAATTTTTTAATTAAAATATATTTTAATAAAATATTATTATTAAATAATTTTTTATTAAATATGAATGATAATATAATTTTGTGAAGTCAAATATAATTTTTATAAGGGTCGAAAAATAGTTATTATCTAAAAAAATATTATTTTTAATAAATAAGGATTTTTTATTTAAAATAGTAACTTATCATACTCATAGAATTTTTTTAATAAAATAAATATTATTTTTGAAACCATAATATGTAAATTATTCAGTGGTGACTTTTTCATAATTTTCTAAGGAAGTTTAATTTTTTGTTAAAAATTAAATAAAGTATAAATATACGATGAGTATTATGACATCATAATGACACATAAGTGATGTAATATATGTCATAAAATGTATCCAAGACCCAAATTTTGTTACCCCTTTAAAATAATTTCTTTTTTTGGTTATTTTATTAATTTTATACATCCTTAATGAATCCTCCAAAACCTATATTATATTTTAAGGATTTAAAATTAATTCTTTATAAACATGACTCACTTTCACATCACTATGGGTATTATTTTATTTATTTAGATTCTTATACATATAAAATAATTAAAATGACTTCTATTTGGTTGAAAACATGGGAAAAACTATGGTATGTTTTTTAATTAATTTATCATATAAACTCCAAAACCTATGTTTAAAAATTAATAAATAATTCCCTGCTATTTTTCTATATAAACCCACCCAACCTCCCATTATTATTCACTAAAAACTAAATTAACATAAATTTTCTATACCCTTCCCTCTATATATTCCTACCATGGTTCCACCAAGCTCTTAAGAATCTCTTACAAGGCTTTAAGAGAACCCTCTCAGGGTAAGGGATCCTCTCATCCTCCTCCTCTTTATACAAGCACTTCCCTTGTACTATACCTTTTTATTTACAATTGTTCATGTAGGAATATGTTTTTACACATATATATTACTATATTTATGATTTCCAAGTGATGATAGATCCCTTTCACTATTATTCAACCCTCCCATAAGATTTTATATACCCTCGTTATTCTGCCGAAAGTATCCTATGATTTTTCAGTACAAATATTTTTTAGTGAATACCCATCCCCATTTAAAATAAAGGTTATTCAACAATATGTACTAATCCTTTATTTATTTGTAAATTTCGTGTATTTAACCCACACTCCTTATGCATGGGGTTAAATTTTATTAAACTAATTCTTAGTTTGTATGATCTATGTGGCATACTTATGCATGTACATGACACAAATATGAAGGGTGGGACCATGATTATATAACCCTCCAATGCATTGGGTAATGTTTTTTTCTGATGATATTCCATGTATAGTGAATGGGAGGTTATATTATGAACACTATGTTATGTTTTATTTTCCTTTATCCTTGTCTTATGTTTATGATGTCATGTTTTATGTTGTTTCCACATTCCTATGTTTCCTTCATGTTAACATCACATATCATGATTTGATGTTCATGTTCATGATTATCACACCTTTTATGTACCAATGATATACCTATTTACTCAAATGTATTACTTTCATCATGTTATACTTTGATTATTCAATTTTTAGGCTTTATAACTCACCCCTTTCTTATGTACCTCCCCATGTTAACCCATGTAGTTTTAGAAGATCCATGGAAAATAAGGGAATGTTTATGAGTTTTTAAAAAATGATGTAGTACACATGTTTAAAGTTAATTTTCTATATACCAAATTTACCAAATAAACATGGCATCATGATCTTATGGGGTTGTATTAATATTATCTTTATGTAATAATTTAGGAAATTAAGTGTATTAAAATATGGGTTGTCATAGTTGGTATCAAAGAGAAGTTTAGTTATTTTTGGGGATTAGGATTATAAAACCCTAGTGAAAGACTTACGAATAATAATAAACATTGAAAATAATTCCTAAATTTTGGTAAAGTATATAGTAAGTGGTTTCCAAGAAAACACTTCCCTATCAGGATACAACAAGTGGATGTGGCTCTAGCATAGTTGTACCTAAGGGTAATAGGCCTGAAAAGGATAAATTGAGATAGACTCAATTGTCACCTATTACATGAAAATGGGCCTTGCTACAATACTCGTTTCACACTCTCTAGGTATATGATTTGGTAAATTTTAAAGGTCATAACAAACCATTATTAAGGGGACAAAAAATTCCCATAAGACTTTATGTTAGGAAATAGAACATGGATAACTTAGATTGAAACCTAGAGTTTTATAGGTTAAGGAATATATGTCATTGATGAGTTATCCCTTTAATTTTTATGGTTTCTCTTTTATGTGTTGGATGGTTTAAAAATAATCATCCATAATTTTCCCTTTGTTTTTATTCAATGGATAAAAATAGGAGAAACTGATTCAACAACCAATGTGAGAGAAAATGTGATGACTTCTCAAATGAGATTTCCATCTTTATAGGAGCAAGATTCAGGAACTTGATGATAATAATTTCTCAATTAAATAATGTTTTGAAATGAAACTTGAATCAGGAGTAATGTTTTAATTCCCCCCCCCCTAAGAAATAGAAAGTTATAATTGATACATTTATAAAACAAAGGCCTCAAAATTTTAGTGGTTCTTCTGATCCTTTAATCATGGAATAATATATCAACTTCATTAGAAAGTTTTTCTCCATCCATTAATGCTCTGATCAAAATAAATTCATGATTTTTTTTATCAAATTAAAGGAGATATTAATCAACAGTAGATGTTAGTGAATAATATGAAGCTTAAGAATGAGATCAAAGAGTAGAGTGGAATGAATTCTGGAATATTTGTTTCAATAAATATTTTCCTCAAAATCTTTGGATTAAAATAAAGATTTATTTCCTTATCCTCAAACAAAAGGATGAAAAAACCATTGGGGTGTATGAAGTGAACTTCAAAAAACATGAATGATATGCCTCTAGATTTTTCATTACCCCTAAAAGATAATTTTACCACTTCTTTGGTGGGATAAATCTAATACTATGGAAAATTTTATCTATCAGAGACTTCGATAACAATAAGGAAATTGTATGATGTTACCTAGAAGTCAAAATAGAGGTTAGTTAATCTCAAGGTTCCCATAGGGATAATAAGTGAAAAAGGATTTTAATTCTATTGATAAAATAGATAAAGATAAATATGGAAATAAATTCCGAAATCAAACTTTTCAGAAGGGTGGGAAGAAGTATCTTGGGAATTTCTTGTAAAAGATGTGAAAATTATATTGGTGTAGAAAGGAAGACTTCATAGATAGTGATTTCCAATTGGAGAAACCCCTCAAATTTATTGAAGAAATAAATTCTCTAGTCAACCCTCACCTATTTTCTAATGTTTCAAATGAAAGGAACAAGGGATCATTTAAAATAAAAGTAATAATCCATGGGTTGTCAATAATAATGGATGCTAATAACATATAAGGCCTATAGAGAAAGGGAGATCTTATTAAATAAAAAATAAGGATTTGGATCTTGACAAAGAAGTGGTGCATGCTATACTAGTTATTTATTCAAGGATAGTAAAAAAATTGATTCTAGTTCTATGAATTCTTTTATATCATGTAAATTTAGTATAACTATTAAAACACCACCTCAAAACATAAAAGTTGAGTTATCAGTGAAGGAGTAGAATGAGTAAATTATCACATAGCAATCATATAACTCATTCATTTTGAAAAAATGTGAGTTTTATTTCCTAGATAACCATGCGATACTTCCTTTAGTAGAATTTGATGGTATTCTTGGCATGGATTGAGTATTTGTACATAGAGTCAATATAAATATCTAAGATAAGGAAATCAACCTATGTATCTTTAATCTTCCTCTAGTTCTATAAAAGTAAAATGATGAGAATTAATATACTTTAGAATCATCATATCGAGCATGGATATTATTTCTATATGAGAAAACATATTTTTGTCAAATGAATGAGACCAAATAAAATATCATCCTTGAAGACATGCCCATTGTGATGAAATTAACTAATGAGTTCCAAAATAATTGTATGGTATTCCTCATAGTCGGAAGGTTGAGTAATCAATAGATATTATACCTAGAAATTTTACAATATCCAATATTCTATATAGAATTTTAATTATTTAACTTTAGGACCTAAAGAAAAAATTATAGAAAAATTTGAATAAAGGTTTTTTACACCCAAGTGCTTCACTATGCGGTGCACAAGTAATCTTAATAAAGAAGTATGCATCAATACACCTCTATATTGGTTATCATGAGCTTAAAAATATCATGATAAATAAAAAATATCATCTTTCATGGATTGGTGAATTATTCAATCAGCTACATGGAACCTAGTACTTATCTAAGGTGGATCTTTAGTTTGGTTATTATCAAGTAAAGGTGAAGAAGAAGGATATACCCAATAATCTTTTCATATACGGTATGGGCACTATAAGTTCATATTGATGCCATTTCTATAACTAATGTAACATATATCTTCATGGACTAAATGAATACAGTCTTTAGGTATTACCTCAATAACTTTGTGGTAGTCTTTATAGAAGATATTCTTATATACTCCAAAATCAAGGAGGATCATGAGGATAATTTAATTACTATACTAAAGTCCATGTGGAATGAAAATTTATATTAAAACTACATTAAATTTTAGTTTTTGTTAGATTAAGTAACATTATTGGGGAATTTTATCACTAAAAAATTGATATCTATGGACCAGTAAAAAATATAGGCAATGAAAGGATAACACTTACTAACATATGTAACAGAATTTTTAATTTCATTAGATTACTGGGTACTATTATCAATTTTTGAGAAACTTATCATGATTTTCAATACCAAAAATAATGTTTACTTGAGAGTGATTCAGGTTTTTTATGACTAATTAATGAAAAGAAATATTTAAAGAAATGAAGAAGAGTCTAATCATTGCACCTATGCTCACATTACCCACTAGTACCCAAAGGATGTGGGATCTATAGTGATGCATCCAAAAAGGGATTGGATTTTGTACTTTTGAGTGATGAAAAAGTGATAGCCTATTCCTATCACCAACTAAATATCCATTGGTATAACTACTCAACCCATAATCTACAATTGGTTGCAGTGATAATCACATTGAAGATCTAGTTACATTATCTCTATAGAGAAAATCATGACATATATATAGATCATATAAGCCTCAAGTATATATTCACACAAAAGGAGCTTAGTTTTCACCAATGAATTAAGTTAGAGATGATCGAGGATTATGTTTTTTTCAATCCATTAACATCCTAGTAATGCACAAAAATTGGCAGATTCTCTAAGTATAAAGGGAACTGCAACCCTATCTATGATGAGGAATGAAAGGGGTATAATATTATTATAAATTCAAAGGATGGATATGGGAATAATAAATTGATCTACACCCTAGATCTCCAAAATAACCTATAATACATATATTACTGAGAGGATCAAGGAGGCTAATAAAGATGATGAGTTTCTAGGGAAGAAAGTAGAGAATAGTTTAGAGTTCAACATTTCTAAAAATAGATTCATTAGTTTTAAAACCTAGATATATGTCCCATAAAAGAATCAATTGAAGATGTCTCTTTAAGATTATATGCATATCTCATACTTCTCTATTCATCTAGGAATCACTAAGATGTATAAAGATTTGATGCAAAACTTCTGGTGTGATAAAATAAATATAGATATTGCAGATTTTTTATCTTCAAGCTTGTTATGCTGACAAGTCAAGGTGTAATGAAATAAGTATAAGGGTATTATGCAACAATTTTTTATACCAGTATGAAAATAGAAAAAAATAACCATGGATTTCATCATAGGATTCCCCAGGACCCCTAAATGAAATAACGCCACCTGGGTAGTAGTTGATCACCTAATCAAGGTAGAATATTTCATTGCTATCAAATAATATTTCTATATTGACAAAATCACCAAGATATACATAAGGGAAGTGGTGATACTACATGGAGTTGCACTCTTTATTGTATTTGATTGAGATATGTGTTTTACCTAAAGGTTATAGAGAATGTTATAGAATGCGTTTGATATATAAATGAGCTTTAATACTTCTCATCACCTCAAGATGGATGGTCACTCTAAAAGGAACATTAAAACTCTATATAATATGTTTATATCATGTTTAATGAATTTCCATGGATGTTGGGACAAGTATCTTCCCCTCATGGTGTTATCATATAACAACAGTTTCAATTTTAGCATTCAAATGGCACCTTATGAGGATCTATATGGGAAGAGGTTTTAGACTCTGATATTTTGGGATGAAGTTGGATAGATAAAGATTATGGGATATAATATTATCCAAGAAATGATAGAAAAGTTTCAAACCATTTAGAATCTTCTAAAATCTGCAAAAATTTGATGAAAATGTTATTCATACAATCATCGACAAGTCCTGTAGTTTTAAGTTAGAGATAAAGTGTTCCTTTTTATATTACCATAGAAAAAGGTAATGAGGTTTTGGAAGAAGTGAAATATTATTCATAGATACATTTTCCCCTTTGAGATCCTTGAACACATCGATGCGCTGACCTATCGACTATCACTCACAGCTAACCAATCTTAATTACTTGATTTCTTCCATGTAAACCACTTAAGACAGTACAAAAAAACCCCTCACATGTACTGGATATAGAGGTAGTGCCATTGGAGAATAATATTTATTATAAGGATTAGGTGGTGGAGATCATAGATCATAGAGACAAAGTTCTAAGAAACAAGACAACTCACCTACTCAAAGTGTCGTGATAGAACAACGAGTTCAAGGAAGAAACATGGGATCCAGAAGAGGAAATGAAACAACATTACCCTCATCTATTTTATTATATAATATTAAAAAAATAGGGTGTAATCTGTGAAGGGGGTAAGATTGTAATGATCCAGACATTTATAAATTACATTCCCTTGTAGAATGAATAAATTAATTATCAGGTAATGTAGTTATACAAATCACAATCACTACTTTAAATATTTTTAGACTATTATAAGTTATATCCTATTAGATTTAAAATACTGTTAAGAATCATAATCGGTAATAGTATAGTGATTATACAGTGATTTTATGATTAGTATATATTAAGGGTTATAATAAAGTCATGTTGACATGGAAGGAATGAGTGATGGCCTCGAACAGCAGGATCATACCCTATGGAGACCATTTATCAGAGCTTCTGAGGGAGATAACATCACTAGGAATTGACCTTAACTAAGTCCAAGTTGAGATTCAAAAAGTAAATCATGTATAAAACCATTTATGGGAGAAGTTCAAGCTCATCGTGATCATGAGCCAGATCATCTATGTCGAATCACCCCAAGAAAATATAATCATCACACACCTTACCCTTTGGGACTACACTTGTATAACAAGGGATTATGTATCTAGACCCTTACAGTATGAATTTTTATTTTTTTATTTTAAATAATGATTATATTTATTCCTTTATTTATAAATTATTAAATAATTAATTTGATAAAAATTATATTTTAATAAGACAAAACTAAAATAGTATTTTTAGAAAATATATAGTTTTAATAAATAAATACTTATTCATGAATTAAATCATTTTTTAAATAAATTATAATTCAATAAAATATTATTATTAAATCATTATTATTAAATATGAATTATAATATAATTTTATGAAGTCAATTGTTATTTTATTAGGGTTAGAAAATAGTTATTGCCAAAAAACTATTATTTTTAAATAAATAATGATTTTTTATTAAAAATGTAAATTATCATATTGTAGGATTATTTTGATGAAATAAATCTTATTTTTGAAACCATCACATCAAAAGGATCCGATGGTGAATTTTTTATAATTTTATGAGATAGTTGAATTTTTGGGTAAAAATTATATGTGTTGTAAATATATGATGAGTATTATGACATCATAATGACCCAAAAGTGATATAATATATAGAAAAAAATTATTAACATCCCAAATCATGTTTCTCATTTAAAATAATAAGTTTTTTTAAGTAATTTGATTACTTTTATAAATCCTTAATGAATACTCCAAAACCTATATTATATTTGGAACTTTTAAAATCGATTCTATATAAACATGACTCACTTCCACATCACCAAGTGTATTATTTTAATGAGTTATATTCTTATACATATAAAATAATGAAAAAATATCTTTGGTAGAAACCATGGTAAGGTTTTTTGTTTTGATTACTACATCATATAGAGTCCAAAACCTATGTTTAGAAATTAATGAATAATTCCTTTCTCTTTTGCTATATAAACCCACCAAAACTCTCATTCCTCTTCACTAAAAACTCATGGAGCATGAAGTTACTCTGAATTTACCTCTCTATATTCCTTTCATGGTTCCCTTATTCTCTTAGTAATCTAATCCCAAGCTTTATGAAGTACCCTCTCAATTTAAGGGATCCTCTCCTCCTCCACTTTATACAAACACTTTACTTGTACTATGCATTTTGATTTTAAAATTTTCATATTGGGATATGTTTTTTCATATACCTATTACTTTATTTATGATTTATGAGTAATGAGAGTCCCTGTTTTGTCTCATTAACCCCTCTTATAAACCTTTATTTACCCCTGTTACGCTGATGAAATTATCTGGAAATTTTCCATGCCAAACATTTGTCTAGTGAATAACCATCCTCATTTACAATCAAGGGAATTCACCTATATGTACCTATCCTTGATTTATTGAGTACTTCCATGTATGTTACCCAAAAAACTTATTCATGGGGTTTAATTTAATGAAATATATTCTTATGTTGTATGATTTATGTGGCACAATTATGCAAGTACCTAATATGAATGTGATGGGTGGGCCCTTAATTATATAGTCCTCCAATCCATTGGGTAATGTTTTTATCTCATTATATTCCAGGAATGGTGAATGGTAGGTTATCCAAAGAATACTATGTTATGTTGTATTATTGGTTATCCTTGACTTATGTTTATTATGATATGTTTTATGTTTCTTCCACATTCCTATGTGGCCTTCATGTTAACATCATATATCATGATTTGATGTTCATGTTTATGATTATCACCCATTTTATGTCCCATTGATATTCCTATACTGAATTGGGTTACTTTAATAATGTTAGGATTTGATTATTCCCTTACTGGGATTTATAGCTCACCTTATTGTTATATACATCCTCAGGTTATCCCATGGTGTTTTAAAAGATCCAAGGAATATAAGGGAATGTTTTAGACTTTTTTAATAATGATTTCATACCCATCTTTTAAGTTAATGTTTTATGTACCTAATTTCCCAAATACACTAGGCCTCAAAATATTATGGGGTTTTATTAAGTGTATATTTATGAAATAATTCATGAAATATAGTGTATTAAAAAATGGTTGTCATAGGTATAGACTTATATATGAAGGACATAAAGTAGATTCATGGGGATAGAAATATTAAATAAGGATTCAATCACCCTAAAGGATATTAAAACGTGTATTGCAAAAAATTTCTAGGTTAAGGGATAAAACATGTAATTCATCGGTACACAATCATTAATAGAGATCATACATTTAGTAGTGAGGACCTTCTGTCATGAAGTTTAACATCATACAACAAGTATGTTATCATGTAGTTTAACATCATAAAACTAGGATGTGGCTCCCTTTTTTAAATAAAAAACATATTGATCATGATAATTAGAGCCTCTTTCTATGTTCTCTAAGCTCACAGGATTCATGATCGGCATGAGAAACAAGTGATGACTAGGAAGTAGATTACACTACATGAAAGTGCTTGGGAGAGAACTTTTGGGGGTGTGTACATTTTTAATGTGGATTGGAATCTTTACACAGATATGACAATCATAAAGGGGTATGGTTGGGAGTGATAATAATTCATGGACATGCCTGAAATGGAAGATCCATGTTTCACAACGTATCTCTAAATTATTTTAATCAATCCACACTTAGTTATTATATATTGTCCCTTATGTGGGTCTGATTATCACTTTAGGAAGGGGGAATTTCCTTTTTTTCTACATAGATCTATCTCATACATAGTGAATTACTAATAAATAGGTAACCTGGATTGAGAATAAAGGAAACCTATTGTGGATGAGTTTTTAATTCTAGGATAAATATGGGATGACCTTTCCATCATGTTGGGTTATGAGAGTAGACTTAGTGAGAGATGGTAAACCCCTACACCAGAGACCTTTTAAGAAGATATAAATTACACATAATAGGAGACGCATTCACCTCAATATAGAACCATGTTGTGTAATTTAAGGTATTGTGACTAGGACATGGCATGTCGTGCAATTTAATGACATACGGTCAGAACATGTTGGGAATAATACTTCATTAAGTTAGACCATAGAATAATCTTCTCTAGGTCAATTTCCACCTTTGATGAAGCATTTTTGGGGGTTGATGGGGCACTATATATATGGTTAACCCTAGTTTTCTGAGCACCTATCTATATGAAGGTGTCGTAACTAGGGGATGATTTCCTTGTTTGGGTGAGATATCACCATGGGGAGGTTATCCACGGAAGATGTTTGGGATAAGATCCCTAAAATACATCTCGATACTACCACAAGGAAGACTATTATGGCAGTCATCACCTTTTTCATTGGTCAAAGAGTCAGAAGACCCTTGAGGTGCTATAGATATGCTTTGTATAGCCTCTAGAACATTGGTGTCTAGTAGGGGGAATATTAACCTAATCATGCATCATGGATAAAATATTTCATCCCACATTTTGGTGTTGAGAAGATGTATGAGATTTCTTCATGGTGGTCACTAGGGTATGTTGATGACCATCTTGTTACTATGGTGATATAAGACCACTACCTATTATATTATAGAGTATGTTGATGATATTTTTTACTATTAGTGAGAATATGAGACTTCATTTGGGTGGTTTCCAGAGTAATTCAGTAAATTTTGGTTGAAATAGGGTATAACACCAGTTCAAAAATGAATTCCTCATCAGAATATGTTATAAAACCTATAGAATGGTAGAAGGTATATGGTATTCCTTCTTTATAGCCCCTGATGGATGTTGGTTCAATCTTTTGTTGGTAGGAATTTAAGCATGATCTCGGTTGTATGCCTTTGGAGTAAACCAATGTCTTTCTTTGATAAGAGTGTTATCTTTTATTGGGTTGATTTCAAATCTAATTTGACAAACCCTAGTTAGAACAGCGGTTAGAACCCAGTCCTATTTCACATTTGGAGTATGCCTCCAACTTTCTTCAATATGGATATGTTTCTATCTTGAGGTGATTGCCAAAATAGTTTTATGAAACCCATTTATAATGGGAGTATAATCTCATTCATGTGCCTAATACTTTATCAAAATATTATAATAATCCTCTAAGATAAGAGAAGAAATACATGCTTTCTCTAGAGTATCCATTTTCTCCTATCGTACATGCCAATATACTACTTTGGATATTGGGATAGGAATGTGTCTATGTCCTTGTTTCATCACTGGAATATGCTAGTAAATCTCTCCCTTCACTGTTGAAATGTATTTTCATTTTAGAAGGGTATGTGTGGGGATACAAACATATAAATTCTCCATTTATAGGATATACTGGTATATTTTATTATTGAAGTGGGGATATATTCCCACTCTTATCCTCCTTGTTCCATCAGAATATGCTGATCAGATTCATGCATGAATGCATAGATATGTACCTACCCCGTGATTGCTTCCTAGATATGATAACAGACTTGGTTTGAGTGAGTGGGGATATAGGCCCACTCACTTGTTTCCATTGGAATATACTAGCAGGCTTTGTTAGTGGAGGTCGGGATATGATCTCACTCCCTCTGATCCTTATTATTCTATACCCTTCGAGATCTCCTTGATGTCTATATCAGAGTGTATGGGGAGGTGTCCTATAAGAAAAAGCCCTCAGTAAGTGACTAAGGGGAATTAGCTATTTTGTGAAATTGTTGGGGTAAAGATTGTATTTTATCGAGCATACATCCTAACCATTATGTTTTCCACATGATGTTGATGATATCTCCCATAGACCGATATGACGCTCAGTTTATCGGCATCTGACCAGGATGTGTTTTATGTTGTTTAATGTTATAAAGTAAAGAAATTTTTGTGTAGTTTATTATTGTGAAACTAGTAAATTTTTCTTCAATTTAATTTTGTGTGACTATGAATTTATCATGAAGTTTAATTTTGAGTGTCTAGGAAGTTTTCATACAGTTTAACATTATAAAACTAGGACGTCGAGTGACATAACTAGTCAAGAGGGAGGATTTTTAATGGATTTAGGATGACTCATAAGCATGTTTCATGAGTTTTAGGAATCTATAACTCTATAAAGACATTATTTAAACGATTTGTTATCCAATTATATAAAAAATCATACAATCCTATGACCTAATAACTGTTGGTAAGGACAATAAATTAGCTGGTGCTTCATGGATACTTCCCAGGGTTTCTTGGTCATATAGAGTGTAACAACCCGATATTTTGCAATTTTTTTTCAAATTAAATTAATCTTTTGATATTTTCGATTCACATAACAATGAATATAGATTTTTTTATTATATAATAGCACTAAGTTTTGTATTATGTTATAAACAACAACAAACGAAGCTTTCACTACACACAACACCGACTTTACTTGCGTTACTCACAACACCGAGTTTCTATGAAACCACACTTTACAATTATAGTTATTTAAATAAGATAGTCAGAACTTGACTATTAAACATGAAATATAAATAGTAATAACTAATTTAAAAATATTATTTATAATGGGTTTTATAATGACAAATATAATTTCTGGTAAAATCTTCAAATGTTTAAAACTACTATTTTCTAAAATAAACAATTTTTCATGTCCTTCTATAAAAAATAATAAAATTAATTTTCAATAATCATAAAAATTGATTTTGATAAAATAAAAATTATTTTTTAATTCGTAATATTAAAATTATCTTAGGGTGAATTTTTGATAGATTTTTTGACAAGTTTCAATTTTTTGATAAATAGTGAAAAATACTACATAGTAGTTAAAAACCAAATTTTTCATTTAAATAATTATTTTTACATTAAATTTATTTCAAAGTAAAAATAGATAAATAATAAATATATTAATCAAACATAGTTCATTATAATATTAACACCCCAAGCTTCCACGGTATACTTCTCTTTAAATAATAAAATAGCGTGTGTTGGATGCAACTTCAAGTTCTAACACACCACAACCTATCAAACTAGCCATAATGAATAGTAATACCCACTTTTTGAAATTTTATAAATTTTATCTTTCAAAATGGACTTCATTTTTTCATTCGGAATATCGAAATTATATTAGGGTTAATTTTTTTGTATTTTTCTGAAAACATTCATTTTTTGATGAATAGTGAAAAACACTGAGTTATAGTTTAAAACCGATTTTTTTTAAATAATTATTTATTTTATTTAAATTTATTTTAGTTCAAAATATATATATAATACCTATATATGTTCAATTTCATTCGTTGGAGTCATTTTATAATAATTTTAGATATATAAAAATTTTATTGAACTTTTTACCATCTTTTACCCACCTCCTAGGACCATTTACAAATTTACATAAATCATAATTTTACTGCTTCAGTGAGTTGAATTTATAAAATCCTAGAGACATAGTTAATATCAGTAAGTAAATTGTGGTTCAATAAGATGAAAATAATTTTTGGTGAATAGTACCTTTTTAGATTTATTTACAACGGTTAAAAGTAAATAGGGTAATTAAGGGGGGAAATGATTTTATTATTACCCTAAAACGTATCATAATTCTATTGGATAAGTGTAATTCGACCAAAAACAATATTATTAATAAAATATTATTCTTTAGGTCCACTTGGATTAGATTAGGACATTTATTATTATTTTATTTAAAGAAGAGTTAAACGAGTTAAAATCAATATTTAATAACTAAAACATTTTTAATATAGGGTTACACATAAGTTAAATTAGACTATAAATATTCATTAGAAAGATAAAAAATTTCCAACATAATGTTATTTTAGTTATATTTTTTAGACATTAAATAAGTTAATTTATTTATGACACAATGGTGATGCAATAATTACCTAATTAATGAAATATTAAAATAATTGATTTTATAAATATCCAAATAAATGTAATTTGAGAGTTTTTTATCAATTAAACTAATTTTATTATTTAATATTACATATTAGGGTTTATTATATGAATTTTTTTTGAAGTAATAATTCTGTTATTAATTTAGAAAAAACAAAATACTAGATAGTGTCAAAATTGACATAGAAGAGTTTTTAAAACAAATATTATATTATTAATTAATATTCTATTCCTAAAAATCAAAGGTTCATCCAAAAGACATACATAATGATAGGTGTATCATTAATGAAACACTTGGGGTTCTCTTGGATGTATATAGTTTGTTTATTAACCATATAATATAAAAATACAAAGAGACATGGTAAATGTCAAACTATTTAACTAAGAGTTAAATCTAAAAGATAAGGTTAATATAGTGACCCAAAGCTATATAAAACATATTGGTTGACTGTTTTTCGACCCATCACCACATTATAATTTAAATAATCCATTTTTGAGCCATTATAAAGCGAAAATTATTTTATTATAAAATATTATTTCTAGCTTTTCCTAAGGTGCCCCTCACCACTCTTATAAAAGGGAACTCCCCCATCTCTATAATTCACACCTTCAAAGCCTTTTATCTCAAGGAAAAATCTGCCCAAATACCCTCTAAACTATCCTCCCTTCATCCTAGAGGCCTTAATTTAGTCATAAATCCAACCTAAGGAGCCCTTTTGATCAAATCAAAATGATGAACCCGAAGAGGAGGTTAATATTTCATCACCTCTTTCAAGTTCCTTTCTTCTTCCACTTCTTATTTCTTTTTTGTTTCCATTCTAAAATAAAAACTCTAGTATCTTCTATATACTGTGATTTTATTTTAAATATGGTAAAACCATATTAATTATTCTATCCATCCTTTGAATGACATGTCACCATACGTGTGTACGTACGACTTTCCGTCTCCACGTATTGTTGTAATTGTCATTCAATATATTATTATTTGGATGGATTTAATAATAATGTGTAATTTATGTAAATAATATATATAACATGATAATGATTCTGTATATTTTATATACCATCCAATTATATATTATTCTAATATCAAAATAATGATATTGTCGCTCGTGCGTACGTAGAGATTATTATCTCCACGAACGCGATGAGATTGATTCCCCATCATATCCATTCAAGACTAATTTTCATTTGATGATTAAAAATAATGATTAAAGACTTGATATAATTCTATATATTAATAATATACATCCCATGCATAACAAATATGACTCACATAACAAATAATATAAAGGAAAATGAATCCGCTAACACCTAAAACGATGACAATACTAAGATATTATCAACAAAGCATTGTTAAAATATAATATATGATATCATATCAATATGATTATTGAATAATTTAATAACAATTATTTCACCATTATACAGGAGGATAACCTACCCTTATCCAAGGAAAAGTACAAGGTAAGGATTAATTTAACAATATCTTTATTATCCAAGATTGTTTTTACGTAAGTATCTAATGGGACCACTTTATCATCAACATCCATGTTTATTAAAAATGTATTCCAAAACATTTCCACTATTTACTAGAATATGGGTTAAAGTCATTTATACCCTTTTTTGACTTTTTATAAAATGGTTTGAAAGGAATCTTTCTGTCATTTTCCAAACAAGGTACCTTATGAACTTTTCGACAAAATTAAGGTAAGAATGTTTTTTTAACTTATACGGCGGGTGTGACTATTTTCCACTATTATAACACCATAGAATATTCCATTACAAGATTATAAAAGTATTTCCAAAATACATGTTTTCATTATAATTATGCGACTCTTAAATGATTTCAAAATATAAAGAGAAATTTATCTAAAAAAAGTTTTGGTTTCATCTATGCCAACATCATTTGAGGGATTTTAAGCTTATTTGAAGATGATTTATTATGATACAAATCTTCCATATTGTATTTATGGTTTTTTGATATGTTTAACTATGGATTTGTTATGTTTATATTAGTCATGATTTATGAATAAGTTATTGACATTTTGTATGATGGTTTTAAAACGAATGTTTATGTTGTGTTTAAAACTTTTCATATGAGGAATGCATTGGACATAGTATGTGATGGGTGGAGCCTGCTATAGATCCTTGATTAATTGGTAGGTCTCATGAGACAATCTAGTGTCTTGGCACAAGGCCTTGAAAAAATCCTATTTGTAGTCTTGGCACAAGGCCTTGACTATGTGGTTATAAAAGTCTTGCAATATGCATTCCATCATTATGAAAGTGGATATTGATATTGCATGTGATTTTTTGACTACTAGAATATCCATGTGAGTATGTAAATGGAATTATTTTGATTTATATTTTCCATATTATGATGATTTTTATGTTTAAAAGGCTTTTTTTTTAGTTTTATACATTTCTTTAAATGTTTATTTTTATTTATAAAAGATTTCGTTATATTGTTATCCTTACTGAGCATCTGAGATCACCCCTTTCTATGTTTTATTTTTTCCAGGATGCGAAGTAGTATATTATGACTGACCTGCAGAGATAGTCTCTGGGATCTCAGTATTTTCTATGGAAACAATGTTGTTTTTGTTTTCCATTTTATGATGTAATGTAAACCTTATGAATGTATCTAGTACTTCTAAGGCTACTAAACTGATCTGTTTTTCAAGACTTGATCTTTTGTGATCATGCCAATGATATGTAATAATTCACCAACTCTGGGCTTCTGGGGTTGGGGCGTTACAGTTGGTAGCATAGGAAGTTTAGTATAAACCTTGGAAACTAGATTTAGATAAACTCTGATTGGAGCACAAATCCCTAAGATAAACTTTGAGGATTAGTATAGAATAACCTCCTAGAATTTTTATATTGTAGAAATTTTGTGATTTTCTATGAAATACATATTTTTCTTGATACGAGGAGGTTAAGGTGGCTCTGGCACAGATGTACCAAGGGGTAAAACTCAAAAACACTGCTTTGAGATAGACTTGAACGAGAACTGGTGCACGACAATGGGTCTTGTTTCACTCTTAGTTACGACACTTTTGGGGGATATGAATAGGATAATTCTCATTTCCATTACAAACCATTATGAAAGGTTCATGAGTATATACTTCCTCAAAGATTTTTTTTATGAATATGGATTATATCCATAAACTGTTCAATTTATGTTATGTGTTTTAGAAGTTTGGAATTATGTATTTCGATTCATAAAGTAATCTAGATTATGCCATTGTTTAGAAATGGTGCCTAGTGGAAGGAATGTAAACTGTATCAATGCACGAACTCCATGAAGGAATTTACCTTCTACTCAATATAATTATTGTGGAGCTGGTGATGCAACTGGTGCTGATCAACTAATCACCATACTGGGAAAAATCACTTAGGTTATGAATAATAACATTACTGGTATGGAGAACCCCGATCCGCAGTG
This sequence comes from Viscum album, assembly GCA_963277665.1. Classification (NCBI taxonomy): domain Eukaryota; kingdom Viridiplantae; phylum Streptophyta; class Magnoliopsida; order Santalales; family Viscaceae; genus Viscum; species Viscum album. The sequence goes on from OY728133.1 coordinate 500,538,325, forward strand.
TGGAGGATCAATGTTAGATCACTTCATGAGACAACAACCACCAACATTTAATGGGGGTTCAAATCCATCAGTAGCTAATCAATGGATAAATTCCTTAGAGAAAATATTCCACGCCTTGGGGAGTAGCGAAAGGGAAAAATTGTCATGGCAGTTTACCGCCTCAATGGAGTTGCTGATCAGTGATGGTCATTGATTCCAAACACAAAAAAGATGATGAAGTATTAAATATGGAATAGAGGGAGTTTAATGAAATTTTCATAGAAAAATACTTTCCTCATGACCATCGAGCGGATATGGAAAGACAATTTTTGAGTTTGAGAAAAAAGGAGGATGAGAATGTTGCAAAGTCTGAATCTAACTTTACAAGGTTAGTGAGGCATGCTATAGATTATATATGTAATCCAAGAAGTAAGATTGACCATTTCTTCGATGGTTTAAAACCATTTCTCCATCATGAATTAGTTTCAAAATCCTTATAATCATAGGAAGATATTTTCTCGCGTGCTATCAAGACAGTAAAGGAATTATCTAAGTCTTATGACTTTAAAGAAAAGAAATAAAAGAATAAATCTACTGAAAACTCTGGAAATGGAAATATGGGGAAGGGAAAATATTGAATACCCATCCTGCAGTAAATGAGGGAAGAAACACCTTGGTACTTGTCTGAAGGGAATGGGAGTCTATTAAAATTGTGGTGAAAAAGGCCACCAAGCTCGTGATTTCAAGGAGAATAAATAGGATTTCGATGATGAATGGTACAATTTTAGAGAAAGGGGTAATTATGGGAATGAATGTCCTAATCCCTAGGGGAACTTACCTCAGAAAAGGCCAAGGGATCAAGGCCAAGATTATGATATCACTACTGCTAAGGTTGAAGCTCCAAAAGACGTAGTGGCGGGTAATTTAATGGTTTACTCAAGTTTATGAAATGGTTTATTTGATTCTGGATCATCGCATTATTTCATATCTTCCGAGTTTTCTAAGAAAATTAGATATTTCCAATTTTATTTAACAAGGGAGTTTTCAGTCCAAAATCCTATGGGAAGTATCATTGCAAAAAAGTTTTGTGAATCAGTCCCCATTAGGGAATATACATGTTTTTTATCTGCTGATATCATCGTCATGCCCATGATTGAATTTGATATAATCCTCGGTATGGATAGGATTGCTGACCACGATGACAAAATTTATTGTAAGAAGAAGGAGGTTACTATTTTTGAGGACGACGATAAAGAACACCTTATATTTAGAGCAGAATCGTCACCACCTAATTCTTATCAAGATCCACCCCCAGTAGCTCAACTAAATTCAATTATTGGGGAGGAAGAGAATGAAATAACTGTTGGTGAGGAAAGGAATATTTAAATAGAGGATGTTCTTATTGTGAAAAAATATGTTGATGTGTTTCCAGAAAATTTACCAAGACATCCTTCAGAGTGAGAAATTGTGTTTTCCATTAATTTAACTCCTAGATCAAGGCCCATATTGAAGAGCCCTTATAGAATGGCTACTGTGGAATTAGTGGAACTAAAGAAACAGCTAGAATAATTGAGTAATAAGGTATTTATTCACCCTAGTGTTTCTCCATGGGGAGACCCTATTCTTTTTGTTAAGAAAAAAGATGGATCTATGAGGTTGTGCATTGACTATAGGTAAATCAATGCTATAACAATAAAGAACAAGTATCCCCTACCTCACATTGATGATTTATTCAACCAACTTCAGGGATCTCAATGCTTTTCAAAGATTAACCTTCCATCTGGATATCATATGTTGTGCGTGAAGAAGGAAGAAATTTCAAAAATAGCAATTCGAACCAGTTATGGGCATTACAAGTTTATAGTAATGCCTTTTGGATAGACTAATGCACCCTCAGTCTTCATGGATCTAATTAATAGGGTTTTCGAGGAATATCATGATGACTTTTTAGTGGTATTTATTAATGATATCTTGGTATACTCCAAAATCTACGAAGATCATGAAAATTACTTGCGCATTATTCCGAAGACTCTTAGAAGACATGAATTATATGTGATGTTTTTCAAGTGTGAATTCTGGATTTAGGACATTTCTTTTCTTGGACATATTGTCTCTAAGTATGGAAGCTCTATTGATCCTTCTAAGACCAAGGAAATCCAAGAATGGCCAGCACCGATGAGTATAGCTGAGGTACACAGTTTTCTTTGTTTAGAAGATTATAATCAATGTTTTGTGAAGAATATTTCCCGGTTGGCTAACCAATTAACAAAGCTTATACGAAAAGGGGTTAAATTTGTTTGGACAAAAGAGTGTGAAGAAAGTTTGGAAGAATTGAAGAGAAGATTAGTCAGTGCTCCAATATTGACTCTACCACTAGGGAATGATGGGTTTGTTATTTATAGTGATGCATCGATGAAAGGACTTGGTTGTGTCCTTATGAAAAATGATAGGGTTATTTCTTATGCATCACGACAGCTAAAAATTCATGAGAAAAACTATCCTACTCATGATATTGAGTTAGAAGCTGTAATATTTTATTTGAAGATATGGAGAAATTATCTCTATGGTGAAAAATGTGTGATATATAATGACCATAAGAGTTTGAAGTATATTTACTCATAGAATGTACTCAACATGAAGCAAATATGATGTCTTGAACTACTCAAGGATTTTGATTTCATGATACACTACAACCCAGGGAAGGAAAATAAAGAGGCAGATGCTTTGAGCAGAAACGATCATGGAGTTTTGAACAAGATGAGAGTTGAAAGAATCTTATATACATGGATCTAGTAAAGATGGATGTGGGAATCACAATGGTAGGTGAAACATCAATACCTTTTCAAATGGTTTCCAAAACATCTTTACTAGAAAGGATAAAGAGTTCTCAGACCGGTGATGAAGAGTTTCAAAAGAAGAATAAAGTTGTGAATGATGGGAGATTGAGTGACATTGTGTATGAAGATGGAATTTTGAAATTTGGGAAGATACTTTGTTTTCTTGATATACCTGATCTGATAAGAGAATTGTTGGATGATGCTTCTAGATCCAATTTCTCTATACACCCTGGTAGCACCAAAATGTATAGATATTTGAAGGAACATTTTTGGTGGGATAACATGAAGAGGGAGATTTCTGACTTTGTGTCCAGATATATGGTTTGTCAACAAGTGAAAGCTGGAAGGTAGTAGCCTGGAGGTGTCTTGCAACCTCTTACCATACCTGAGTAGAAATGGGATAATATTACGATGGATCATGTCATGGGACTACCAAAGACTCCTAGAATGGATGATGCAAAATGGGTCATTGTTGATCATCTTACCAATTCAGCACATTTTCTTGCTATAAGAGAAGATTTACCACTTGAAAGTTTAGGAAGATTGTATATTAATGAAGTTGTAAGACTTCATGGATTACCCCTATCTATTGTTTCTGATCGTGATCCCTGTTTTATATCAACATTTTGGAAAAGTCTTCAAAAGTACCTTGATACTAAACTGCGTTGGAGCACTGCCTACCTCCACCAAACTGATAGACAATGAGAACAAACTATTTAAACCTTAGAAGACATGTTGAGATCATGCTCACATGACTTTCAAGGTATGGGGGATCAATATTTACCTATGTTATAATTTTCTTATGACTATAGAATACATTCAAGTATTCAGATGGCACCATATGAACCGTTATATAGAAAGAGATGTCGCACACCAACCTGTTGGGATGATGTTGGTGAAAGATAACTCGTAGGCCCATAACATGTGGAGGAAACAATGGAAAAGGTTGTAGAGACCCGAAGCTTAACGTACATGAACATTACATTACTTTTGCGGAATACTTAGTACATAACAAAAAATACACACACAAGGATCGTAATAGTTTAGTGTCTTTGGAAACTCGGAACGTAATCTTCTAATCGTGGTGAAAGATCTCTAATATCTCCCATAAAGATCTTCCCTTTTTTTACCTAAAACATTTCTTTATATCCTGGGGAAAAGAAAACATACAAAAAGGGTGAGCTCAAATGCTCAGTAAGGGTAAACAAAAGAAATATAAATCTCATCGTATACACACGCACATAACTTTTGTAAATCTTAACCTGCAAAAGAGATCATAATTTCATAACATGAGATAAATCATGGCAGTGAAATGTAATCAAAATAATTATAACTTAAAACATGAAACTTTGTGGAATACACACATAATCATAGATAATCATTTCTTGTTAGTCAATACTCATTGCCAAGACTATCTTAGTGGACAAAGTCCCTTTTTGAACCAAGTCACCCTCGTTTCAGTCCTGTTTCACCGAACCGGTATAACCTACTGTTCCAGCCATGTCTATCTCATGAGATATAAAATCTTTTCCCAATGCATTGGAGGGAGATATAGGTCCCACCCATCTCATAATGATACCATTCTTATGTGTGCCACAAAATCATAAATCATACATCATTGCATAACCCATGTAATACAAATGGGAATCTTAAACATCATGACATCATAAAACAATTCATATAAGATAAAGGAATTCATAAAAATAATTCCATCACAACATAACCAAATCAATGTCATAATAGAGATAAAAACAGAACCCTTTATTATCTTAGATGTAAAATAATTTTGATAAAACACTTGAACTCCATTCTTGAGGAAAATATCCTTTCTTCTTAAAAAAAACATTTTTCCTTTCTTAACATGTCATACAACTTTTAACTAAAAGAAGTTGATTAAAAATAAACTTGAAAACTTGTAAAGGAATATTCTTGGAAATATTGTTTTAAAAATCCATTCATGCCGTATATGTTAAAAAAAACATTCTTCGTACTTTTTTCGGAAAAATCAAAAAGTACCTCGTATGAAAAACGACAAAAGATTCCTTTCATATCTTTTACTAAAAACTCACCGAAGGGTAAAATTTGATTTAAACAATTGTAGGTGGATGGAAATAATATTACATATTGAGGAAACATGTATGTGGATGATAAAATACACCCCGGTAAATTCCAAAGTATAAACAATCTCGGATAAAAATGAGATTGTGATATTTCCCTTGCCTTAGGTCCGACTTGCTTTGTAAGTGTCCGAACCTCCTGTATAATGATTTAAATCATGTTATTGACTTATTCAAGAATCATATTCATTGTTATTATATCATATATGGTCCACTTATGACTTTATATTACCCTTTCTTTTGTAAATTCATGTTAAAGTAGCATTTTGGGTAAAATCGTCTCATTTGTCGTTCGTGTTTTTAACTTGTAATTATTAATATGATTACTTGGATCCTGATTACTTATATCCAGAATGTAAAACATTATTTATATATAATATATATTCATAATATATATATATATAATATATCGATAAATGGAATGAAATACACCGTTCATGGAGACGGTAGTCCGTACGTACGCATGAACGCTGTTTTCATTTCCTTATTGAAGTGAATGGAATTAAGTAGATGAAATACATATATACATAAATCCAGTATATTTATAATTTCATATATTTAATTATTATTTCTTATATATACTTTATAATCATTCTTAAATTGTTATCATGGAGAATGAATCTCATCGCGTCGTGGAGACGGTAGTCCGTACGTACGCACGAGCGATGATATCATTCCCATGGTCGTGGAATTGTGTTGAAGTGTATGTAGACTATTTCAGTATCAATATCACTTTATAATAATCATATATAGTTACTCATTACACCATTATACCCATCCTATTAAGGTGGTGGTGGAAAATAGATTACACCACGGTGTGGAGACGGTATTCCGTACGTACGCACGTGCGGTGATTTCATTTTTCCGTAGGATGGATAGAAGGTGAATTAGGGTTGTTTCATATTTATAATAACATATCAGTATGTAAGTAATACTTATGTTATTACTTTTTCATCAAACAACTAAAGAAGAAGAAGTTGAAGAAGAAAGAAACTGAAAAGATCGGTAATGGATATTACCTCTTCTTTGAAACGCCTCTTTGAATCCTCCACTTAGGGAACTAAGATTGGTCTTTGAAGAAGACCAGGACCTCTATGATTATTCTAGGGAAGTGGAGAAGGGATTCTGGTAGGGGTTGTCCGAGCTTGAGTGTTCAAATTGGTGTGAGGAGGAGGGGGAGGAGATGTCCTTTTATAAGGGAGGAGAGGGGCACCTTAGGAATATCTCAAAATATTATTTTATATTAAAGTCAAAATCGGTTTATAATGGTTCCAAAGGGTCTTATTTCGAAGCTAAAGTGGGGATGGGTCGAAATCCTATCAACCAATAGGATTTAGACAAGTTTAGGTTATTATTTTAACCTTATCAATTAGATTTAACTCTAAGTTAAATAATTTAACTTTTACCGTGTCTTTTTGTTTTCTTACACTATATGGTTAATACACTTAATATAACATGCCAAACGAACCCCAAATTGTTTATTATTAATATATCTATCCTTATATAAGTTATTTGGCCTAAACATAGATTTTTAGGAATAAAATAACAATTAATAATATAAAATTTGTTTTAAAAACTATTTTTTGTCAATTTTGACACTATTTGATATATGATTTTTGTGAAAGTCATAACAGAATTATATGTCCAAAAAAAGTTTATTAAATCAACAATAATATATCATAGTAACCTAGAAAATTAGTGGAATTATAAAAAGTCTCAAATTACATTTATTTTGGTGTTTATAACATCTATTATGTCAATATTTCATTAATAAGATAATTACTGCATCATCATTGTGTCAGAAATAAATTACATTATTTAATGTCTAAAAATTACAAATAAAATACCCTTATGTAGGAAATATTTTTATCTTTCTAATGAATATTTATAGTCGAATTTATCTTATGTATATCCCTATATTAAAAACGTTTTATTAAATAAACTTTGATTTTAACTCTTTTAACTCTTATTTGAATTAAATAATAATAAATGTCCTAATCTAATCCAAGAGGGCCTAAATGGTCATATTTTATTCCTAAGTTTGTTTTTGGTCGAATTAAACTTATGCAATAGAATTAGGACATGTGTTAGGGTAATAATAATATCATTTTTACCCTTAATTACCCTATTTACTTTTAACCGTGGTAAATAAAAGTAAAAAGTTACTATTCACCAAAAATTATTTTCATCTCATTGAACCACATTTTACTTACTGACATCAACCTTGTCTCTCAGATTTTTGAAATTTCACTCACAGAAGCGGTAAAATTAAGTTTTATGAAAAATTCAGTTTTTTTAAGTACCACTTAGTGGTTTTACTATTCATCAAAAATTGAAAGTTTTCAGAAAAATACAAAAAATTAGGCCTAAGCTATACTTGATATTATGAACTAAAAAATGATTTCTATTTTACCAAATTCAAAACATATCAGTTGCATTAATTAATTTAAAAATTAATTCCCGTTGTCAAAACAAAAGGCCTGTTTTTAAGAGATAATAACTATCAAAAGATTGACACTTGTTTATAACTGGTTTAAATGTGAAATTACATCCAATTGACCAACATTGTATTAAATTGTAAAAATATATTATAAATATACTTTAAAACCACTCAAATTAATAATTTATCGCTATTAATTATTTCGATTGAAAAAGTTGTTTTTAATTAAAATTTAGTAATTTTCACTATTCATCAAAATATGAAAGTTATCCGAAAATCACCAAAATTTCACCCTAAGCTAATTTAGATATTACGAATCCATAAATGAAGTCCATTTTGAAAAATAAAATTTACAAATTTCAGAAAGTGGTAATTGCTATTCATAACGGCTAGTTTTAATAGTATCTTAATAGCATATCGTTGTTTAGCGAAACTTGGTGTTGCGTACAACACACGCTATCATGGAAGGTCGCGATTGCGTGTAATTCAAGCCAGGTCAAAGATGTGTGTTGTGAAATATCCTTTTGGTGTAGCGTATAACACAAGACATTAATGAAATTAAAAATAATATTTTTCATAAAATCTCGGGGTGTTACATTCTACCCCCCTTAAAATGAATTTCGCCCTCGAAATTCATCGGGGTTATAAATGGATTACTATTCGAAATTTTCTTTAATAGAAACCCACATTGTAAAAAGGAATTACAAAACCAATCTTTAAAAACAAAATTATGAAACGTAATGGTTACCCAAATAGACTAATCACTGGGTTTCCACATAGGTGAAAATATGGACATGGAAGAGAAATCTAACCATCATGTTCTGATGGAGAGTGGTAGATAACATGGATATGGAAAAGCTAGGAATCACAAATCCATAAATTTGTGACGATCTAAGGTACCATCCGATTAATCAGATATAAGAGCACTAGGACACCATTTTTGGTTTTCAAGATCATTTCCCTAAAGTTGAAGAATTTTAATTAGAATAAATACTTACTTTATTTTGGTACAATCTCACTGTTGTTCGTGCCTTGAACAATTTCCACTTCGTCTCTTAAATAAATGAAGTTGAATTTGTTATTCGTGAAGTGTTAGCAGATCATGTGATAGAATGACGGGTCATTCCATCTGTCTCAAACAAAAGGTTAGCAAAAGTTATTAAATATACATAAGTCATTCTATAGTGAGATTAATCATATATGGTTCCTAAAATGGACATATACATCATATATCATACTGCTTAATATAATAAAACTAGTTTCTACTAAACAGGGACTTCCTGTAGGCCAGTGGTAGGCAATAAAGTCCAGTCGCACTTCGGTTGTGGGTTCGATTCCCACAGCCTTTTCCGACGCGATGGGCTGTTGCCCGTCCTTCAGGTTGTCTTTTTTTCTAAAACTATATTACTATAACATCCCCTAAATAATATCGAAAAAAACATCTATACATAAACAATACTAAATTATGTCCAACATAATCCATTCTAGTCTTTAGGCTTATCCATAATACTGCAGTCCACTCTTATAATATAGTGAAAACAATTAACAGAGATTTAATACCATCGTTGATCCCCATATATCATAAGATATGTCTTGTTGGTCACATTCCAAACATTCAAAGGCCTTAATCATGTATTCTCTTGAATACCCATTGAAACTTAGTGAAAACATGAATGCTGTTAAAAGTTAACTCTTTCCACATACCAAAATCCTCAAAATTCTATATACTCTAACCATGATATCAATAGTCCTTATGTCAATCATGAGCTCGTGAATACTGTCAAACATTTCATTTTCTCCTTATCCCTTCATTATGCGCATATCATCTACTTTCCAAAGTATTTGAATCACTTTTCATGGTTACCAGTACCTTAAAATTATTGAAAACCACAATAGACCATTACATAAATATTTCAATACACCATAAAAGTACCTCAAAAACATTATTCTTGAATACCAATACATAAACACTTCAGTCCATCCACTTCAATGATTGTCCTGGAATAAGTCCTTCCTTGATTTAGAAGTAACTTTTTAGGTCAGGGAATTGAGTTGGGTAATGCCCATATTCTCCACAAATAAGACATTGAACTCCATAACAGTCTGTCACTCTATGACCCATTTCTCCACACAGATAACATCGGTCCCTCCATTTGAGATATTCCTCAAGGTTCTTCTTCCCTTCTTTAGAAATCTCAATCTTCCTTTCTTTATGCTCCTCAACATGCGAACATGCATAATATTTTATCTTCCTCTTCTTTGATGAATTAGGGATACCACTAAATTCCACCTTGTTAATCATATATCGAGATGACTGATTAGGCATAATCACAATATCTTTCTCTCTAGGAATTACACAATTTTGTTGCTCATAGTCACCAATTTGTCCATTGGATTCAATGTTAACCGAATTCCTTCTGGTTCGCTCCATTAACTAAAACACAAAAAGAATCTTGTGAGAGGCGAAAATCATGCTAGATAAAACAACATAGTAAAGGGGGAGTATCTTCAATATCTAACATCTTAGGTTAAAATCTATGATCGTTACCGTAGTTCTAGGACTGTATCGTATACGTATACTTATCCTTAGGGACATCCCTAGACATACCTTAGAAATATCTATAGAGATCTCACTAATGTTTACGCATCCTAGTTTCCAAAGGTTGACTAAACCTTTCCTCTGATACCAACTGTAGAGACCCGAAGCTTAACGTACATGAACATTACATTACTTTTGCAGAATACTTAGTACATAACAAAAAATACACACACAAGGATCGTAATAGTTTAGTGTCTTTGGAAACTCGGAACGTAATCTTCTAATTGTGGTGAAAGATCTCCAATATCTCCCATAAAGATCTTCCCTTTTTTTACCTAAAACCTTTCTTTATATCCTGGGGAAAAGAAAACATACAAAAAGTGTGATCTCAAATGCTCAGTAAGGGTAAACAAAAGAAATATAAATCTCATCATATACACAAGCACATAACTTTTGGAAATCTTAACCTGCAAAAGAGATCATAATTTCATAACATGGGATAAATCATGGCAGTGAAATGTAATCACAATAATTATAACTTAAAACATGAAACTTTGTGGCATACACACATAATCATAGAGAATCATTTCTTGTTATTCAAGACTCATTGCCAAGACTATCTTAGTGGACAACGTCCCTTTCTGAACCGAGTCACCCTCGTTTCAGTCCTGTTTCACTGAACCGGTATGACCTACCGTTCCAGCCATGTCTATATCATGAGATATAAAATATTTATCCAATGCATTGGAGGGAGATATAGGTCCCACCCATCTCATAATGATACCATTCTTATGCGTGCCACAAAATCATAAATCATACATCATTGCATAACCCATGTAATACAAATGGGAATCTTGAACATCATGACATCATAAAACAATTCATATAAGATAAAGGAATTCATAAAAATAATTCCATCACAACATAACCAAATCAATGTAATAATAGATATAAAAATAGAACCCTTTATTATCTTAGATGGAAAATAATTTTGATAAAACACTTGAACTCCATTCTTGAGGAAAATATCCTTTCTTCTTAAAAAAACATTTTTCCTTTCTTAACATGTCATACAACTTTAAACTAAAAGAAGTTGATTAAAAATAAACTTGAAAACTTGTAAAGGAAGATTCTTGGAAATATTTTTTTAAAAATCCATTCATGCCGTATAAGTGAAAAAAAATATTCTTCGTACGTTTTTCGAAAAAGTCAAAAAGTACCTCGTACGAAAAACGACAAAAGATTCCTTTCATATCTTTTAATAAAAACTCACCGAAGGGTAAAATTGGATTTAAACAATTGTAGGTGGATGGAAATAATACTACATATTGAGGAAACATGGATGTGGATGATAAAATACACCCTAGTAAATTCAAAGTATAAACAATCTCAGATAAAAATGAGATTGTGATATTTCCCTTACCTTAGGTCCGACTTGGTTTGTAAGTGTCCGAACCTCCTGTATAATGATTTAAATCATGTTATTGACTTATTCCAGAATCATATTCATTGTTATTATATCATATATGGTCCACTTATGACTTTATATTACCCGTTCTTTTGTAAATTCATGTTAAAGTAGCGTTTTGGGTAAAATCGTCTCATTTGTCGTTCGTGTTTTTAACTTGTAATTATTAATATGATTACTTGGATCATGATTAATTATATCCAGAATGTAAAAAATGATTTATATATAATATATATTCAGAATATATATATATATATATATATAATATATCAATAAATGGAATGAAATACACCGTTCATGGAGACGGTAGTCCGTACGTACGCATGAACGCTGTTTTCATTTCCTTATTGAAGTGAATGGAATTAAGTAGATGAAATACATATATACATAAATCCAGTAGCTTAATAATGTCATATATTTCATTATTATTTCTTATATATACTTTATAATCATTCTTAAATGGTTAACATGGAGAATGAATCTCATCGCGTCGTGGAGACGGTAGTCCGTACGTACGCACGAGCGATGATATCATTCCCATGGTCGTGGAATTGTGTTGAAGTGTATGTAGACTATTTAAGTATCGATATAAATTTATAATAATCATATATAGTTACTCATTACACCATTATAACCATCATATTAAGGTGGTGGTGGAAAATAGATTACACCACGGCGTGGAGACGGTATTCCGTACGTACGCACGCGCGATGATTTCATTTTTCCGTAGGATGGATAGAAGGTGAATTAGGGTTGTTTCATATTTATAATAACATATCAGTATTTAAGTAATACTGATGTTATTACTTTTTCATGAAACAACTAAAGAAGAAGAAGTTGAAGAAGAAAGAAATTGAAAAGATCGGTAATGGATATTACCTCTTCTTTGAAACGCCTCTTTGAATCCTCCACTTAGGGAACTAAGATTGGTCTTTGAAGAAGACCAGGACCTCTAGGATTATTCTAGGGAAGTGGAGAAGGGATTATGGTAGGGGTTGGCCGAGCTTGAGTGCTCAAATTGGTGTGAGGAGGAGGGGGAGGAGATGTCCTTTTATAAGGGAGGAGAGGGGCACCTTAGGAATATCTCAAAATATTATTTTATATTAAAGTCAAAATCGGTTTATAATTATTCCAAAGGGTCTTATTTAGAAGCTAAAGTGGGGATGGGTCGAAATCCTATAAAAGAATAGGATTTATACAAGTTTAGGTTATTATTTTAACCTTATCAATTATATTTAACTCTAAGTTAAATAATTTAACTTTTACCGTGTCTTTTTGTTTTCTGACACTATATGGTTAATACACTTACTATAACATGCCAAACGAACCCCAAATTGTTTATTATTAATATATATATCCTTATATAAGTAATTTGGCCGAACCTTATATTTTTAGGAATAAAATAACAATTAATAATATAATATTTGATTTAAAAACTATTTTGTGTCAATTTTGACACTATTTGATATATGATTTTTGTGAAAGTCATAACAGAATTATATGTTCGAACCAAGTTGATTAAATCAACACTAATATATCATAGTAACCTAGAAAATTAGTGTAATTCATAAAAAGTCTCAAATTACATTTATTTTGGTGTTTATAACATCTATTATGTCAATATTTCATTAATAAGATAATTACTGCATCATCATTTTGTCATAAATAAAGTAAATTATTTAATGTATAAAAATTACAAATAAAATACCATTATGTAGGAAATATTTTTATATTTCTAATGAATATTTATAGTCGAATTTATCTTATGTATAACCCTATATTAAAAATGTTTTATTAAATAAACTTTGATTTTAACTCTTTTAACTCTTCTTTGAATTAAATAATAATAAATGTCCTAATCTAATCCAAGTGGGCCTAAATGGTCATATTTTATTCCTAAGTTTGTTTTTGGTCGAATTACACTTATCCAATAGAATTAGGAAATGTGTTAGGGTAATAATAATATCATTTTTACCCTTAATTACCCTATTTACTTTTAACCGTGGTAAATAAAAGTAAAAAGTTACTATTCACCAAAAAATATTTTCATATCATTGAACCACATTTTACTTACTGAAATCAACCGTGTCTCTCGGATTTTTGAAATTCCACTCACAGAAGTGGTAAAATTATGTTTTATGAAAAATTCAGTTTTTTTTAACTACCACTTAGTGGTTTTACTATTCATCAAAAATTGAAAGTTTTCAGAAAAATACCAAAAATTAGGCCTAAGATATATTTGATATTATGAACTCAAAAATGATTTCTATTTTACCAAATTCAAAACATATCAGTTGCATTAATTAATTTCAAAATTAATTCCCGTCGTCAAAACAAAAGGCGTGTTTTTAAGAGATAATAACTATCAAAAGATTGACACTTGTTTATAACTGGTTTAAATGTGAAATTACATCCAATTGACCAACATTGTATTAAATTGTTAAAATATATTCTAAATATAATTTAAAACCACTCAAATTAATAATTTATCACTATTAATTATTTCAATTGAAAAAGTTGTTTTTAATTAAAATTTAGTAATTTTCACTATTCATCAAAATATGAAAGTTATCCGAAAATCACCAAAATTTCACCCTAAGCTAATTTTGATATTCCGAATCCATAAATGAAGTCCATTTTGAAAAATAAAATTTACAAATTTCAAAAAGTGGTTATTACTATTCATAACGGCTAGTTTTAATAGTATCTTAATAGCATATCGTTGTTTAGCGAAACATGGTATTGCGTACAACACACGCTATCGTGGAAGGTCACGATTGCGTGTAATTCAAGCCAGGTCAGAGATGTGTGTTGTGAAATCTCCTTTTGGTGTAGCGTATAACACAAGACATTAATGAAATTAAAAAGAATATTTTTCATAAAATCTCGGGGTGTTACAAAGGTGAAGGTAATCCAAAACCACATTAAGGCATCTCAAAGTAGGCATAAGAGCTATGCTGAAAACCGAAGGAAGGATTTGGAATTTCAGGTAGGAGATCATGTTTTTTTAAAGGTATCTCCATGGAAAGGTGTTATACGTTTCGGTAAGAAGGGTAAATTGAGTCCCATGTACATTAGACCTTTCAAAATTCTAGAACAAATTGGGGTTGTAGCGTACCATTTGGCAATGCAGCGAAGTCTTTCCGAAGTCCATGATGTGTTCCACGTATCACTGCTGAGAAAATACATGCCTGACCCAATGCATGTACTCACCTATGAGGAATTAGAACTAGAACCTGGTATTTATTATTGTGAAGAACTTGTCAAGGATCTTGATACAAGAGAACAACTGCTGAGAAACTAGATGACTCATATGGTAAAAGTTCTATAGAGAAACCATAAGATGGAAGAGGCAACATGGGAACCTAATGAACTAATGATGAAGAACCACTCGAGTATTTTTACGCAGTAATACTCTAGAAATTTCGAGGATGAAATTATTTGAAGGAGGGTAGAATTTAACACCCCAAGCTTCCATGGTATGCTTCTCTTTGAATAATACAATAGCGTGAGTTGTACGTAACTTCAAGTTCTAACACACCACAACCAATAAAACTAGCCGTTATGAATAGTAATACACACTTTTTGAAATTTCATAAATTTTATCTTTCAGAATGGACATCATTTTTGGATTTGGAATATTGAAATTAGCTTAGGGTGAATTTTTGGTATTATTCTAAAAACATTCAATTTTTGATGAATAGTGAACAACACAGAGTTATAGTTTAAAACAAAATTTTTATTTAAATAGTTATTTATTTTATTTAAATTTATTTTTGGTCAAAATATATACATAATACCTATATATGTTCAATGTAATTCATTGGAGTCAGTTTATAATAATTTTAGATATATAAAAATTTTATTGAACTTTTTACTGTCTTTTACCCACCTCCTAGGAGCATTTGCAAATTTACATAAAACATAATTTCACCGCTTCTATGAGTTAAATTTCAATAATCTGAGACACACAGTTAATATCTGTAAGTAAATTTTGGTTCAATAAGATGAAAATAATTTTTGGTGAATAGTAACTTTTTACATTTATTTAGTACGGTTAAAAGTAAATTGGGTAATTAAGGGTAGAAATGATATTATTATTACCCTAACACATGTCCTAATTCTATTAGATAAGTGTAATTCGACCAAAAACAACATTATGAATAATATATGATCCTTTAGGTCCACATGGATTAGATTAGGACATTTATTATTATTTAATTTAAAGAAGAGTTAAAAGAGTTAAAATCAATGCTTAATAACTAAAACATTTTTAATATAAGGTTACACATAATATAAATTCCACTGTAAATATTAATTATAAATCTGAAATTATTTCCTACATAATGGTATTTTATTTATAGTTTTTAGACATTAAATAATTTAATTTATTTACGACACAATGATGATGCAGTAATTTCCTAATTAATGAAATATTAAAATAATTGATATTATAAATAACCAAATAAATTAAATTTTAGACATTTTATATATTCCACTAATTTTATAGGTTAATATGACTTATTAGGGTTGGTTAGATGAATTGTTTTTAAAGTAAAAATACTGTTATGAATTTAGAAAAAACAAAATACCAAATAGTGTAAAAATTGACATAAAAGAGTTTTTAAAACAAATATTATATTATTAATTGATATTGTATTCCTAAAAATCTAAGGTTCATCCAAAAGACTTATATAATGATAGGTGTATCATTAATGAACCACTTTTGGTTCTCTGGGAAGTATATAGTATGTCTATTAACCATATAATATAAAAATACAAAGAGACATGGTAAATGTCAAACTATTTAACTAAGAGTTAAATCTAAAAGATAAGGTTAATATAGTGGCCCAAACAAGTATAAAACCTATTGGTGGAGTGGTTTTCGACCCATCCCCACCTTATAATTAAAATAATAAAATTTTGAGACATTATAAACTGAAAAGTATTTTATTATAAAATAATATTTATAGCTTTTCCTAAGGTGCCCCTCACCCCTCTTATAAAAGGGCACTCACCCTTCTCTCTAATTCACACCTTCAAATCCTTTTGGATCAGCCAAACGCTGCCCAAATACCCTCTCAAATATCTTCCCTTAATCCTAGAGGAATTTATTATGTCATAAAACCAACATAAGGAGCCCTTTTGATTAAATCAAAAAGTAAGAACCCGAAAAAGAGGTAATTATTTCATCACCTCTTTCAAGTTCATTTCTTCTTCCACATCCTATTTCTTCATTGTTTCCATTATAAAATAATAACTCCAGTATATTATATATAATGTGATATTATAAATATGGTATAACCATATTCATTATTCTATCCATCCTTTGAATGACATGTCACCATACGTGCGTATGTACGGCTTACCATCTCCACATCGTGGTGTAATTGTCATTCAATATATTATTATTCAGATGGGTATATTAATAATGTGTAATTGTTGTAAATAATAAATATAACATGATAATAATTCTTTATATATGATATAAAATCCAATTATATATTATTTTAATATCAATATAGTGATATTGTCTCTTGTGTGTACATACGGATTAGCGTCTCCAAGAACGCGATGAGATTCATTCGACATAATGTCCATTCAAGACTAATTTTAATTTGATGATTAAAAAAAATGTTAAAAGACTTGATATAATTCTGGATATGAATAAGTTACATCCCATCAATAACAAATATGTCTCACATAACAAAGAATATAAAGGAAAACAAATCTGTTAACACCCGAAACAATGATAATACTAAGATATTATTAACAAAGAAACATTTAAATGATCATTTATGATATCATATTAATATGATTCTTGTATAATTTAATAAAAAATATTTCACCATTATATAGGAGGTTACCCTACCCTCAACCAAGGAAAAGTACAAGGTAAGGATTAATTTAACAATCTCTTTATTATCCGAGGTTGTTTTTTACATAAGTATCTACTGGGACCTCTCTATCATCCACATCCATGTTTATTAAAAATTTATTCCATAACATTTTTAATATTTACTAGACTATGGGTTAAAGTCATTTATACCCTTGTTTTACTTTTTATTAAATTTTTTGAAATGATTCTTTCCGTCGTTTTCCAAACAAGGTACCTTATGACTTTTTCGACAAAATTAAGGTAAGAATATTTTTTTAACTTATACGGTTGGTGCAACTATTTTCCGCTATTATAACACCATAAAATCTTTCCTTAAAATCTTATTAGAATATTTTCAAAATAAATTTTTCTTTATAATTATGTGACTCTTAAATGATTTCAAAATAGAAAGAGATATTTCTCTAAAAAAGGTTTTGATTTCATCTATGCCAACATCTTTTGAGGGATTTTAAGTTTATTTGAAGTTGATTTATTATGATAAAAAACTTCCATATTATATTAAAGGTTTTGTGATATGTTTTACTATGGATGTTTATTTTTATAGCATTCATGGTTTATGGATAAAGTATTGACATTTTTATGCTATTTTTAATACGAATGGTTATGTTATGTTTAAAAATTTTCATATGAGAAATGCATTTGAATTAGTATGTGATAGGTGGAGCCTGCTATAGCTCCTCGATGCATCGGTAGGTCTAATGAGACAAACTAGTGTCTTGGCACAAGTCCATGACAACATTTTATTTTTAGTCTTTGCACAGGTCCTTGACTATGTGGTTATGAAAGTCTGGCATTATGCATTCTATCATTATAAAAGTGGCTATTGATGTTGTATGTGATTATTCAACTAGTAGGATATCCATGTGAGTAAGTAAATGGCATTATTTTGATTTATATTTTCCATATTATGATGAATTTTATGTTGAAAAGCCTTTTGTTTTTAAATTTGTACATTGCCTTAAATGTTTATGCTTATTTATGAAAGCTTCTACTATATTGTTATCATTACTGATCATCTGAGCTCACCACTTTCTATGTTTTATCTTTCCCAGGATTTTAAGAATTATATTATGACTCACCTGTAGGGATAGTCAATGGGATCTCAGTGTTGTCTATGGAAACAATGTTTTTATAATTTTCCATTTTATGATGTAATGTAAACCTTATGAATATATCTAGTACTTCCAAGGCTACTAAACTAATCGGTCTTTCGAGACTTGCTATTTTATGATCATTCCAATGATATGTAATAATTCACCAAATTTGGGCTTCTGGGGTTGAGGCATTACAAGAATAATTTTTAAAATATAATTAGATATAAAAAAATATTGAACTTTTGAACGTCTCTTTTACCCGCCTTCTAGCCACACTTACGGGATTAGCAGTAAACATAATTTTACCGCTTCTGTGAATTGAATTTAAAAAACAGATATGAATGGTTGTAATTAGTATGAAAAATGTGTTCTAATAGGATCAAAATAATTTTTTTGTTAATAGGTACTTTTTGAATTTTATTTAGCACGGTTAAATGTAAATAGAGTAATTAACGGTAAAAATAATATTATAATAATATAAAATTACCCTAATAGTTTTCCTAATATTATTGGTTAAGTTTTTTTCAACCCAAATAAATCTTAGTTAAAAAATATGATACCTTTTAAGACACATGTGTAATATTAAGACATTTATTATATTTTATTTAAAGAAATGTTAAAAGTGTCATATTCAAAATTTAATAACTAAATAAATTTTAATATAGGGTAATACATAAGATAAATTTGATGATAATTATTAATTTTAAATATAATAAACATATATTCATCATGATAATTTGTTTTGAATTTTTAGAAAATAAATAACTTAATTAAATTCTTGTACAATAATGATGAAGTAATTGTTTAATTAATTGAGATATCAAATAAATGATAATAAAAATATTAAAATAAATATAATTATACTTAATTAATGACATTAAAAAAATTTTATATATATTATACATGTTATTGACATATTTTAAGTATTTTTTTGAATTTATCATTTGTTTTTGATATTTTATAAAATGAAAATATTGAATTGTATCAAAATTGAAATAAATGATACTTTAAAATAAATAATATTTTATTAAATGTTATAAAAGTCATAAAAATATAAGGTTCATCAAAATAACTTTTATAGTTTCAAATATATCATAAATGATACAATTGGGTTTTTTTTATTTTGAGAGTAACTATATTAACACTATATTGTAAAAAAACAAGTTCTTACGGTAAAAGTTGAATTATTTGACTAAGGGTTAAAGCCAAAAGATAAGGTTAATTTTGGGATATAAATATGAATAAAATTAATTGTTTGAGAGGATTTAGACCCATCATCATCTTATCCTTGAAATAACTCACTTTTTATATATTTTAAATCTAAAATAATTTTATGATAAATTAATAGTTTTGGAGTTTCCAAAAGTGCCCCTCCTCCCTCTTATAAAAGGGCACATCTCCTTCTCTTTTATTAATGCTTATAAATACTTTTGAATCATCCCAAACATAAAAATTTAGCATCAAAACATCCAAAAATTCCTCCTAAAATCCTTCTATTTGGAATAAGTAAACTTAAGGAAGCCTTTTGGTATAAATCCAAAGGAGTTTCCCGATTTAGAGGTAACGTCTTCTCTCAAGCTCCTTTCCATTATTTTCCTTCACCACCCCCTAAACTCTCTTTATTTCATTATTTCATGGAAAAAAATCATCCTAGATACACTAGGATTTTTATGATAAGTATTATATCTACACTTACACACACCTCCATCTAATGGATATTGAACATACTATTTCTGTGTACGGCGAACTACTGCCTCAAAAAACAATGATTGTTCATTTTATTCATTACCACCAATCATGGTGGCCATTATGATGAACAGTATATATATATGTTATATATAATTATTATTATGTATTTAATATTATTTATTCCTTTTTAAAATAAAAACCTTTTTACTTTCCATCTAGTGTTAATACGATAATCACGTTTGAGGAAGTGTACTCAACTGCCCCCTCAAAGCGATGTGATTCCTTCACACACCACATGGAATGTATTAAAGATGGGTTTTGTAAAATTATATAATATATATGATATAATTATGAAACTTTAATAATTATATATATACAAACATATATATACATATTTCATTTACATAATTTCTTTGAATATGACAATTAAAACGGAAACAACGTTCATGCATACGTACGGATTACCGTCTCCATGAATGATGTATTCCATTTCATACTACATTATAATATAGATTATTTTAATTTAAATATATTAGATATATATGATATTTATATCATTATTTATATTCTGTAATCATGATATATTTATAATAAACATTGATATAACAAATTAAGACACATGCAAAGAACAAAGAGAATATTACCCGAAGTGAAACCTTAACATAAGATCGTTAAAAATAGGGTAATATAAGGTCATAATAAAACCATACGTGGTATAAGATATAAAAAAATTCTTCTATAAAATATTTATAATATACTTATATTTATTATACATGAATCTTGTTTGAGTACGAAGAGAGTCGTGACTCATGTTATGGGGATTTTGTCTCACCTTTATTTTTGTAAGACACGAGCCTCATACACTAATTGTTTCTTATATATGGTCTATATACTACACATGAATGTATTTTATGATTCTTATCCATAATATTATTATATTTCCATATTCTTATATGTTTTTTACATGGGTCATACTATTCTATTGATTATTAAGTGATGAGTTTTGATTTCACAATCTTTTCCATTTTTGGGATTTTTTCCTTTTAAGTATATGTTGGGTAATATTTATCATCCATGTCCATGTTTTCTAAAAATATTTTCATAAATTTTTTTACTGTTATACTATGTATTTGTAAATCCATTTTTATCCATTTTTGACTTTTTACTACACAGTTGGAAGGAATCTTTCTTTCATTTTTCAAACTATGTACCTTTTGATATTTCCAAAAAAAGTACGAAAAGAATATTTTTTGTTAACTTATACGGAATTAATAGATTTTTACACTATCATAACTCCTTATTACATTGAATCTTCCACTAAAATATTACCAGGTTATTTTCAAATAAAAAATTCCCTTTTAAAATTTTGCGACATTTTAAGCAAAGAAAACAATTTCAAGAAAGAAAGGATATTTTACTCAAAAACTATTTTAAATAATTTTCCTGATGAAATTATATATTTTCAATGATATTTCAAAGAAAAGGGTTTTTAAAATGTTTTATGCATTAAAATGTTATTTTTAATAAAAATTCATGTTCCATGTGATCTTTCAAAATCCTTCCCCAACTATGATGACATAATTTGTTATATTTCAAGAATACCATTAATATTCATTGTATGAATGGTTTATGTTATGATAAAATTATGTTTATGAAACCCAATTATTTTCATGGTTATGATTTTTAAGAATAGATTATCAAACCTATATTTTTTCCACAGGATATGATATGATTAAGTGTTTATGATTCCCATTTTATTTCATGAGTTATGATGCGATTTTTTATGATCTTATGGAACATATATGTATGATTTCCTTATGAGATGGGTGGGATATATATCTCCCTCTGATACATTGGGTAAATATAGAAAACTCATGATGTATATATGTTATGCATGAACCTGATTTCATGTTCACAATTCTATGTGTGGACCTGGATTTCATGTCCATAATTCTATGTGTGGACCTAGTTTTCATATCCATAAATCTATGCATGGACCTAGTTTTCATGTCCATAATTTTATCTGTGTACTTGGTTTTAATGTACATATGTTTATGCAAGGTCCTAAATTTTTTTTCTCAATGAGTGAACCTATTAATTTTTATACATGTTCACAAAGTTACAAGTTTATGTGTTTGCCACAATTTCATGCCTTATGTCAATTTTATGATCTTATGGATTATGTTCTTTGATTTCCTTATGATTCGTGTTTACCTTTGATATGTAAGGCATGATATTCTAATGTTATTATCACATTATCATACCCTTATTCTAATGTTATACTTATGTATCTCTTTTGTTTACCGTTACTAAGCATTTGAGATCACCTATTTCTTATGTTTTCTTTCCCCAGGTTATGAAGAAAGGTTTTAGGACTAATTAATAAAGGTGGAGATCTTTATGGGAGATGTTGAAGATCTTTCACAAGGATATAATATTTTTTTTCCAAGTTTCCAAATACACTAAACTATTAGGATCATCGAGCATGTATTATTGTGATGTACTAAATATTCATATAAAATTATGTAATATCCATGCATGTTAAGTACTAGGTCTCTACAGAGAGCCTAAGAAGTATGTGTTATATTTAACATGAAAATTATGAAGTTTTATTTTTAGTATTAAAGTAATATACCTTGATTCATCTAGAACTATGGTATGATCATCTATCAATGATGGATGGGTGGCTCATATTCTATTGTACAACATGGTTATTTGGTTTGGAGTTCTCACATGACTAGAGTGGGGCTTTAGGTCTCTATGGTTCCAAAATCCCCTCATCTATCTACTTATAAATTGATTCCTTAAATTTAAATAAACATTATATTTTATGCAAAAGACGCCGGTGATAGAGGTAGTGATTGTTATAGCCTCTCAACTCCACCTCATTTGATTTCATCATTATTAGTATTTCTGTAAAATCATTCTTCATGGAATAGTCAAAATACCTAGAGACATGATATGGTTGTAAGTAATATAACTTTCCTTATTTTTCATCAAGATATGGATGGCCATGATGATTTCCCTATGTGCCTCATTTGCATCTATCAGCATGGTCATATTTATTTATTTAGAGCCTAAGATATGGTGCCCTAATCTTTATCGATTAATGGGAATGTGATAAAGCATCGGGGTCCCAGGATAACAAATATCATTCCAATATATAGTAGGAACCCAACTCTCATAAATACCCACAGAAAATACTAAGGTTATATGGTATCTAGAGTGCACATGATGAGGGGGTGGGAAATATAGATTCCCCCCC
Organism: Viscum album; assembly: GCA_963277665.1. Taxonomy (NCBI): domain Eukaryota; kingdom Viridiplantae; phylum Streptophyta; class Magnoliopsida; order Santalales; family Viscaceae; genus Viscum; species Viscum album. Next base: position 500,561,652 of record OY728133.1, read on the forward strand.
CCAGACCTATGGGATGAGGTATCTTGAACATATGAAAATTAACCCATCCCTGTGGGTTGGGGTGAGGTGGATAATTTTCTATATTTCATTCGATAAGGGGGAAAATAATATAAAAATTCCGCCATCCCAATGGGTTGGGGAACTTCACCACAATGAAGACCTGTGTAGGAAGGTGTTGTTATGTCATTACGAGGAAAAGATCCCAAAATCATTCCCATAATTAATTCTCATAGATCCTTATTCACTCATTGGATTTGATTGATCTGTTCTTCCATAGAAGATATCTTATCAACCTAATGGGTTTACTAGAAGAATTTGAGATGAAACCCTTTCCTTTTTCAATGTTAGGGTGGGTGGATGATGAAAGCATTCTCTATGTATACCCCAAAGGCGGAATTTTACAACTCCATTCTGAATATACTCCATCAATATTTATTTTGAATCATCAATAGGGTCGATACTACCTTCTCTAGGTGTATGAAAGGTGTCACTAAGCCCATATTCATCAATGTTATTTGAAAATGGGTCAACCTGTTGCAGCTTGGATGACTACATAAGGGTGAAATCTTCCTCACCAAGAGTGTACTCATCTGAATCCAGAAAAAAAATTCCTCAAATATGGATGATATCATGTTGATGGAGACACAAGTGGGATGGTGATCCTCTTCAGTGTAGAAGTTTGTTTGATTTTTTGGTTCCCAATGTTTTTTTGGTGGGAAAGTTTCCATTATACCATTTAGTGGGTTAGTTCCCATATAGTACATGATTAAATGGTTAAAAATGATAAAATAAAATCCCTAGCCTTGTGTTCTCGCGTTCTCCATGGGATTCTATAGACACCAAGCCTAGTTGTGATACAGTCTGATGCTCCTAGATAGTGATGATTTGGAATCAATTCTGGGACACTATCGAGATATGATGATGGGCCTCAGGTGCATTGGAAGTTGTATTGATAAGTTTATTCTCTAGAGTTACACTATTTGGATACCCCATTTGGGTTATCCTTTTGTATTCCCTGGTATGGGTGGTTGGGGTAGGCACACCATATTCTGCAACTTCCTATGGAATTGTGGTCATATGTCAATGATGATGACCACTGTGGAAAATATTCCCATGTGTATCTTCTGATTGGTTGAGTTGACATAGTAATTTTACTCACACAACTCCCTAAGATAAGAAAGATATATGTTGTTTTTATGTAGGGATAAGTTCTCAAAGAACTTGAATGTGGCTACTAGTGACATCTTCCTCTCTATGGATTGTCATGGGAAATCCAACCTATGGTGATTCATCCTCTGGAAGATCTCATGATATGCCTCTAAATTTTGGATGGCTCCACTAAAATGGAACTCCCTAACCAATAATTTTACCAACTGGAACTGGAGGTGCTGAGTTGGAGACAACATATGTCAGGTCCTTGGGGCCAAGGTTTTCATGTTGGATGATTCATATGATCAGTTTTTTAGCTAGTTTTTCATAGTATTTTGAGGTGTTTTGAGGGTATTAATAAATTTTATAGTGATAATGGTATCCATTCGGATATTTTATGATTCAATTTGTACTGTATGGAATCCCAAAATTCATAGAGAGGAACCAAGACACATTATTAGTGCAGTATCATATATAATAGTGCATGTTGGATCAATTAATTTCAAAAACTTTTTCATATAAGTTTTCCATAAGATATGTCATTAGTTATATGGACCATTAAAAGAACAATATATGTAATCAAACTTACATATGAAAGGATGCCCATATTGGGGGAATGTGTATCTTTTTATTGGTACAATCATTACTCGTCTCTAAGCCCACATGAGTCATGCTAGATGTGAGAGAAAAGAGTTAAAAAAGAATATTAGAGACATTTAATGAGAGAAAATTTGTATGTGTCTTACACATTGATATTTCACTATTATTTTATTAGAAGCCTTTTAGAGAATATGTTATACAGTTCGGGACTTAATAATGTATCCTGCATATCTTGTTCATAAGAGAAATCTGGTTTCCTGTAGTTTAGTTCATCCCTAACCCGCTGATGGGTGAGGAAGTGTAATTAATACTCGTGATTATTATTTATCCAATGGTTAGAAATTTTGGAATATCTGATATACTTACACCAAGGTGGATTCCCATGTACGAACCCATCTCTCATCCATTGATGGATGAGAAATGATAATATAATCATAGAATAATGTGGTCCCATGAGCTACGATAATTGGAATATGGATGTAATTACACCAAGGTAGATGTAAAAATAACAAGTTCATTATTTATACTATGACGGAGAAAGAGATATTATGACCATTAAAGGTTTATTGAATATTTTTATATGGAATAGAGACCCTTTCAAGGTTATGTAACAAATATGGTTGCATGAGTTCTTCACCCTAGTCCATTATAAAAAATCCATACATAAAAGGGGTGCTCAGCTAAAGGTTCACGGTCAATGGTTCACATGGTGTATGCCCAAGTGTACTTACTTGACAAGTATAACATGTTTGAGTAATTTCACATAACAAGGATGACATATATGAGGGATTATGCATGATAAGGATAATATATTCATGGGTTTTCACCGTTCAAGGATGACATGTCCAAGGGTGTCTTCCTAAAAAGGATTCCATGTCCATTGGTATTCATGTGTTCAAGGATAACATGACCAAGGGTGTCTACCTAAAAAGTTTTATATGATTATGGGTCTTTGTGTGGTCAAGGTTGAAACAACCAAGGGTGTCGTGTGATCAAATCTAACATATCCAAGGGTGGCGTGTGATCATGGTTGACATGTCTATGGGATTATGGATAGATCATATATACATCACCATGTAAGTCTATTGCATGTATGATTTGCATTACCATAATAATATCATGAGAAAATGTGATCTTAATAGGATTAGGTGATCATAAGTGAGTGCATGACCGTGGTTCCATATAGAAAAAGGTGTATGTTGAGGCTGCATGGTAAGGTGTCACAAGAACAAGGGTCGCATGTCATGGTCATGTGAAGGTGTCATGCGACTAGTGAGAAGTCATGATATTCTGTAAGGGATATCATGATCCACATGAAAAATAGGTTTCTATCCAAGGTTTCACATCCATGTCAAGGTCATATGTCAAGGTGTGTTCACATGAGAAAGGGTTCATGTTCATGGATGATTGTATGATTTGGGGTTTATGTTGCAATGATGAGGGTATCATTCTAGAGTAACATGTATAGGGATGTTAAAATGATATTTCCTAGAAAAAAGAACCTATCATAACAGAATGGACTAATGTTTCATGGTTGAGGATGAATAACCCTTTTGTATGAGTAGTTAGCTGCAAGGACATAGGGGTGAACATTCTAACGGTGCATAACCCAAGCCACATGATCACATTGATTGATTGGTGAGGATTTATATGATCATATAATCAAGGGTATCCACATGAGGTAATAACATGTTATTAAATTGATCATATGATCACGTGACCTTAAAGGGATATCTAAAACGGTTCTCGCAATGATGTCGCTTGATTACCTAGATTATACGGCCTATTCTCCTTTTTTTCTATGCATCTTCATCCTCTTATCATGCCTCTCTATGTGTGTATTGAAGAGGAGGGTGAGGGTCTATATAGGTAAATGTGGACAATATTTCCATCACTTTCCATATTGAAGGTGTCATGTACATTGACTTGAGTCGATGGGCAGCTTATCTCTAAGGATTTCAAGATCTTAGTGTTCTTTATTCTCAAGAGATTCCTAGGTAGATACGTAATCACATGATCACTTTTTTGTAAAGATTGGATATCTTTTTATGACATATTCAAGGGATTCATGTGATCCACCTCAGAGGCTTTACATGATAACTTCATGGGTTCCATTTGATCACTAGAAATGTCAAAAAATAAACACCTAGAAACCATTGAGGTGTTCAAATGACAGGGGTTGTAAATTGTGGAAGTTTATTGTGAAGGTAAGATACATTTTTTTTCATGTGAATCCATAGTGATGTCATCATGGATTAGAGTATTATTATAACATGATCATGTGATCCATATTTCTTCTTCAAAAGGCTTCTTGAAGTTCATATGATCCACTTGGTTGATCATCCCTCTACAGTATAAAATCCTTTAGATATGCACGGTGTCTCAAGATCATTTAAATAAATCCCTTATGAGGATAATGGTTGAATACAATGGACCTCTAGAACACATGATGGATTCATTTTATCAATGATGTTCATGTTATGGATTGATGAACACATGAATCACATGATCCATAGTTCTTTACATGATTACATCATGTGACATATTGGAAAATAGTTGATGGAAAAATTCTTGAAAAGTGCCAGGGTCTTTTTCATGGTCATGTGATATACTAAAAATTCAGAAAAAAATGTTCTTAAAAACTATTGAGGATTTCATGAGACAAAGTTTGTACATGACTAATGTTTTTAATAAAGGGATATAAACTATTTTTTATGCAAAGACATGGTGATGTTAGCATTTCTTCACATGATGGTCATCACTTGATCGCATGATCTATAGTCCTTCTTGTGATGGATTCATGTAGTTCACATGATCTTCTTGGTTGATCATCCCTTGGTAGTATTGAACCGTTTATATAATCACATATTGTCTTGAGCTCCTTCAAAGAAAAACCTTCAAAAGCCATATGTTGATGACTGTGACTCTTTCAAATAGGTGATGGCTTCATGTGATCCATGATTTTCATGTGATGTCTCAATGGTAATGCTATTTGTGTGATCCATAGTGATTAATGTGATGAATTAATGCAACAATTCATGGTGTTAATGTGACGTCATCAGTGATTTTTGGCATGTATTTATACAACATCACATGTTCCCATGATGGATCGGTGATTATCACCACATGGTCAGGTATCCCATAGAACTTATCACAATGGAACCATGTGATATCCTCTCAAGATCATATTCTTGTGATGGATCAATTATTTGAATCATTGGATGTATTAAATATGAATATTTCATGCATGGGTTTAGGATGATTGAGCATCTCAGATTGATTATTGGATACAGTTTTCATGGTTGATGTAAAATACTGGCATTGATATCATGAGTGGATCATGACCTTAAAACAGTTTCATCGAGGATGGTAGAAAAAAATTGGAGATTGAAAATGATGTTAGGGAATGATTGGATGATGTATATTGATTTGATCATATGGATAGGGTAATATGTGAATCTTTTAATGATGAGTAAACAATGAATGTGTCGCACTTATCCCACATCACTTTTTTACATGATCTAGATCCACTTAATAAGTCTTTCTATGTCACTGAATTCTCAAGCGGATAATAGGGTTCTGCACCCACAACACTATACACACACTCTCATCAGTTATTACATACCCTTGTGCAGCCTACCTAGGAACCTCCTATGTGCATGATGTGCACCCAGTAGACACTATGCTCACCCATCTTCAAGACACTAGGGTATCTAGATGTGTTGGATCACGGGATTGGTGAGGTGATTCCCACAATTCTTTGGTTGAGATAGATATCTAGATATCCATAGTTATCCAATTGTTTTGGAAATGGAATACTTAAAATACTTAAAATAAAAATATAAATAAAATTAGTGAAATAAGGACCAAAATATCTGCTCTTATAAAATTAGGACCAATCAATTTTCCTTAATAATTCCACATCCAAGTCCCCCGTGAAAAATATATTAATTTTTTTCATGGTATTCAAACTTCTAAAATCCTCAAAGGTAAATTCTATGGCACACATTTATGGGTGTCAATAGAATCCCATATGAATTTCCACCTATATAATATGGATGTTAAATATGAATTTCTAAACTGTTTTATTATAAATATATTTTATGTTTAAAAAACTATTAGTTTTAAAAATGATCATGTTCTAAATTTGGTTTTCAAACTTAGTAAATCTCCTTATGGTATTAAATAGGCACTTAGTGCTTCATATGAGCCTTTGAGTTCTTTTATTTTATCAAATGGATTTTAGTATGATTGGAAGATCAAAACCATTTCAAGAAAACTTCATCTTCATATTTTTTTAGTTTAAATATATGTTGATGATGTGATTTTTGGTTCTAAAAATAAAATATTGTGTAATTAATTTTCAAAACCTATGAAAAAAAATTTTGAAATGAGTATGATGGATGGGGTAAATTTCATTCTTGGATTTCAAATTTATCAAAAAGACATTGGGAATGTGAAAAATTAAATAAAATATATTATTGTATTACTTAAAATGTTTAGAATTGAAAATAGTAAGATATATGAAACTCCTATGAGTACTAATAAAATGCTTAATTTGGATGAATCTGGGAAACCAACAGACAAAAAATTATACAATGTAATAACCGAGAGTCTAATGTATTTGAATGATCGTAGACTATACAATATTTTTGTAATATTCTTATGTACTAGATTCCAAGAAAATTCCAATGAATATCATTTAAAACCCACTAAAATAATTTTATGGTATTTTAAAGGAAATTTTTTCTTTTATTTACATTTTCCAAAAAAACTCTAATTTTAATTTTACTTCATATTTAGATGTTGACTTTGGTGGTGGTAGACTATATAGAAAGGGTACCTTAAGAACCTATGACTTTCTAGGTAAATATCTAGTATCTTATTCTAGTTAGAAACAATACTCATTTTCATTATCTACTACTAAAGTAAAATACATAGATGCAAGTAGTTTTTGTGTGAAAGTGTGGCAGATGAAGCACACCTTGTTATATTTTGTATTTAATTTTATTCATGTTTTAATAAAATGTGATAACACCAATTCTATAATCATTTCCAAGAATACAATAAATAATTAAAATAAAAAATATATAGATTTACAACATCATTTCTTGAGATATTACAATCCTAATGGTGATGTCTCTCTTGATTTTATCTCTATTGAGGATCAATTAGCTGATAATTTTACTAAGCCTCTTTCTTATGATAATTTTGATTTTATTAAGAAAGGATTATGGTTATTTGAATTTAAATGATTTTAACTTATTTTGTGTGTTTTTATATTAATTTTATTTCAATTATTTCATTTATTGTTAATTTATTTATATTTTAATGTAATGTGAAAGTTAAATAAATTTACCCCATTTTAATTTATTTTTAAAATCAGTTCTACTTTAATATTTTCATGTTCCTTAATTTAATTTTAAAATTTAATTGGATTACTTTTAATAATTTATTTATCTTATTTTATTTTAATTTATTATATATTTAAAGTCATATTTCACCTAAAAACAAAATCGCCTATGTATCTTATTCACAAATTATGTATGTAACCTAACCCTCAAATCGAACCTCTCCTCTCTCACCATTTGAGTATGTCCTTTATCTCATGAAACAAAATTACCACACTCTCAAATCTCATTACCTTAAATTGGTATCTCATAGACAGGGAAGATTAATCTTGGTGATGAAAGCGGTTCTGGATCTTCTAAGAAAGATAAGGACGATATTGTGTCACGCTGAGTACTTACTGGGAAAGTTATGGACCTGGCCTATAGTATATGGGAGACCTAATACAAAGCTCTATATTATGGTATGACTTTATCCAAATTGGCTCTTGTTTTTTGAGTGTGATGCCTATTACTATATATGATTCATCTCACTCCCAACTAGAAGAAGGCCCCCTCACTAAGTGATATTCCTAACATTAGGATCCTTCATAAGGATACAAACAGCCCCTGGGTCGGTGGATCCTCTAGCACCTCCACAGATTTGGTCTAAAACTCTATATTGATGATTCTTGTAGTATGGGCATGATGTGGGGAGGTGGGGTTGTTTTCTATATCAAAGGATCCATTGATATTTCTTTTTATGCATCCTTTGGATGTGGAGATTCACTATAGGTAGTAGAAAGGGTGATGATGATGGTTCTAGAGCTGTGCTTCAGAAAATACATTAATCTAGTAGCGGTGGAAACTGATTCCAAAATCCATTACTACTTTTTGATTGGGATAGGTAGTTTCTCTTGGAATATCAATTATCAAATCTATATATGTAAGAGTCTCATAAACAACAGTGTGGATATCCTACACACTTGGCATGAGGGAAATAATGTTATAGATTTCTTAGAATTTAAGTTTTCCTAACATGTCATCTTTTTCTCCATCTTGTGATCATTTCCTTTTGAAGAAGTTGACTTAGTCCAAGTGTATTCCCTTAATCTACACCATTTCAGACCCCCATAGTTCCCCTATACACTTGTACTTTTACTTTTAATTTACCTTTACCTATCCTTCTTTTTTGTTAATAAAATAAATTTTGATTGATAAAAATTGGTAAACACTATTATTTTTTCTGTGGAAATGGAAAATGTCTTGGACTATCCTCATGAAGGTGATCGTTTATTTAGTAAAACCTATATTAGAACAATCTTGACTAGACCCTCATGTTTTTTTATGTTTTTTTGGTTCATCTTCCTTTGAAAATAAATAATCTAAAGATTTAAAAATCTAGTGGAAAGTTCTGTGAAAATTCATTCATACACAGATTGCTAAGAGAGAAGGTGAAATGGATAAGGTATTATTTCAGGAAATGTATCTTTTATATGTCCTAATTAATAATTTGTAGATAAATTTTTTGAGGTACATAATTATTTTCATGTACCTTTATTTTCAGGGAAAGGGGAAGATAAATTATTAACCGTATTATATAATTGTGTCTCTGGTTTTAAAGAATAATAAAGAAGATATAAATGATGTAGGGAAAGATAAGTTCCGTAAGAGCAACACTTTATCCAAGTTTCTTCTAAAAACCTTTGAATACAACTATAATTCTTCCTATAACTCTTTGAAACCTTTCATATAAGAGAGTGAAACTCGGGTGGTAGTACCGCCCCTTTCACCAATTCAAGGGGGCCAATCCAAGACCTCAACTCCGAGAGATGTAGAGCCCACTTAGGTGGTTCTTTATAGGTAATTTGAGGAGATATCAATTGATAGATATGAACATACTTTGATATAGATCATACCTTTTATGGAATTTATTAAAAGTTATGATTTTTTTCTTCTAGAGCTATTAAATCGGTTAAGGTATAAGTGTCTATTGTTGAGACGGATACAAAGATCAAAGTTGAAATTCAAGTTGAGAATAAGACACATTTTTCACCTACTAGAGATAGATATGGAAGTGAAAATATGATTTCGGAGGAAGATGATGATCATTTGAAAACCCTAGATCACATTACATCTTCTCCTCCTATGAAAGAGAATACACCCTCAGTGAGAAATGTTTTAAAGAATATGATATTGAGATACACATACAGACTATTGTATTAGTAGCTCTCATTGAGTTTAATAATATAAAGGGATGTTATGGTGATCTAAAGAGGATTTGATCTCTTTAAAGTATGAGATCATACAGTTGAAGGAGACCTTAGTGTATAAAGCTATCTTTGATAGATTGGTTGGTATGATGGATACCCCACTAAATTTTATCAAGAATCTTCAACTGGTGAAACTAGTTTTTTCTAGTGTAAACAATAATGAGTTTGTGGTTTTGAGATCTTAGGTTAGTAAGCTTCAAGAGTCATGTTCCACTAAGTCAGAAAAAAATAAACTTGGAGTTATAATGGAATCACAAAGAGGTATGATTTATAACCTACCTATAGTTCAATGAGATCTTTCTAAGGTTACCATTTATGAGATTCAAATATTAAAATAAAAAGGGAATTAGAAATTTTATACTTTTAAAAGTATGATGGTGATCTAGTTTAAATTTATTAAGACGTTTCAGACAAGTTCCACAAATAATTCAGACCCATCAGTGGTTCTTGATCTCTATACTTAGTTTGATCAACTTTCTTTAGATTTAAACATAGTTTCTTCCTAGATTTAGTTACTGCAATATGACATGTTCACTCCTATTCTTTTTCTAGGGTTTAGGGAGGAAATTTTGTGTAAAGACCCGGAAATTTCAAGGAATATTTTTTATTAATTTTCTTTGGAATTTTACAAGAACGCAGTTTCTGAAGGCACCTGATTCCGAGGCCCAGTGTGCCCGGAATCATTTTCCGAAGTTTGGCTCGGGTACATTCAGTGAACGGACGAGCGTGTTTTTATAACTTTTGAACCGGTGCTTAGAATCAAATTCCGAGGGCACTGACGAAACCGCAGCGCCGATAATTGCTTAGGAACACCTGATCCGGAGTTGCGTTTCACGTGAGAAGATGATAAAAATTGTGGAAGTTTATTTTTTAATTTAACTACAATTTTTATTTTTCTTTAAGTGGTTTAAGTCTTTGGGTGGAAGTTGGGTAACTACCCAACTTCCCAACGGAGGTTATGAGGGTGGTGGGTGTTGTACCTCTTGTACCCCTCGTAGTTTAATTTTCATGATCACAATCACTCTCTTATTTATCTAATCTTGTTTTAAGTGTTTTTGGATGATAGGAATGATTTCAGGTTGCCAAGGAATTGGGCCAAGAAAGCCAGAAGAAAAAAGTGGACTGATTTCAGTCCACCGGCCAACCGGTGGATGACCACCGGCCAGCCGGTAGTGCCTGGGCAGAAGGCATCCCCTCTGTCCAGACCACCGGCCAACTGGTGTACCATCACCGGCCAGCCGGTGGAACCCAGACAGAAGAGTTTGCTACTGTCTCAGCACCGGCCAACCGGTGGCCTCCTCACCGGCCAGCCGGTGGTGCCTGGGCAGAAGGGAATCCATTTTCCAAAGCACCGGCCAACCGGTGGCCAAGCACCGGTCAGCCGGTGGAGCCAGTCAAACTAGCCGTTGGGCTTTGACCAGACTTGTCCACTTGACTCCCAATGGCTCCAAAGGCCTCTCCAACGGCTCCGAAGACCCCCAAAGGCCATTTGAGGGTTCACCCTCTATAAATAAAGGACCAGGAAGCCCTAGAAATGTACGATAGCCCACGGGAACATTGTTCGATCATTTGGCAAACCTCCGACGCATTCCTTCAAGGATCCCCATTTGCTCCAACTCATTTCCACATCCAAGGAGAACCATCAAATAAGCTTGGGAGCACTCTTCATCAACTCCAATCAATCCATTGGTGCCCAAGACTTCTCCACATTACGGTTTTTCTTGTTTTATCTTTTTGAGCATCAATTTGGGTTTGTGCCTACAAACCCCTCTTTCTTTTATCTTCCTTTTGTTTGGGTTTTCACACCACCTTCAAGGTGTGAAGAGGTTAGTCAAGCCTTCCCTTTAAAAGGCTTGAGTCATAGGTGAGATAGCCTTCACCTGTAAGAAGGCTAGTGGGTTCTTGCTCAAACATTAAAAGCAAGATGTAATAGGTTCTAGACTACCTTAAAGTCTAGTGGGTTTCTTTCTAAAACCATTAAAAAGCAAGAGGTAGTAAATCTCTCAACGGTTGAGTTGGGAGCGGAGACGTAGGCTTTGGTTTAAGCCGAACTACGTTATCAAGTTTTGTGTCTTGCCTCTTTTATTTCCGCTGCACTTTTTACTTTGATTTTAAATTGTTAATTATTTTTTAAAAGGAAATTCACCCCCCCTCTTTCCATCACTCTTCCGTCCAACAATTGGTATCAGAGGAAAAATTTGAGTAATACCCTAACCGGTTTCAAATTAAAGATCCTTTGTGATGGCTTCAACTTCTTTCGCCCCCGAAGGCTATTCTTTGGGTCGTGCTCCATTCTTTGATGGAACCGACTATACTTATTGGAAAACCCGCATGACCACATTTCTTAGAAGTATTGGCTATCCTATTTATAAAATTGTCATGCATGGTTATTCTCTTTCTTCTCCCGATGAATCCAAATGGACTCAAGCCGATATTAAAAATTTCGAGCTTGATGGCAAAGCCATGAACGCTCTTCATTGCGGCCTTGATCGTAATGAATTCAATCGAGTTTCCACATGCACTTCATCTCATGAAATCTGGAAACTATTGGAGGTTACCCATGAGGGGACCAACAAAGTTAAGGATACCCAATTGGATATGTACCGTCAAGATTTTGAGTCTTTTACCATGCATCCATCTGAAAATATAACTGAAATGTTTACACGTTTTACTGATGTTTGCAATGGGATAAAGTCCCTTGGTGATGATGTGTCTGCAGAAACGATGGTCAAGAAGATCCTTTGGATCTTACCAAGCACATGGGCACCGAAAGTCACGGCAATCCAAGAAGCAAAAGACATCAAGAACATGCCGGTCGAAGAGCTCATCGGATCCCTCATGACCTACGAGATCACCATGAGGAGGAAAGCTGAAAAGGAAGGAAATCTCATCAAAGTTACAAAGAACATCGCCTTCAAAGTTCAAAAAGAAGAAAGCTCCTCCTCCTCATCGTCTTCCTCTACAAGCGGTGATTCAGAAATGGAGAATCTTGCCCGCAAAATGCACAAATTCATGAAGAAGCACAAGAAGAAGAAATCCCGCAAGGCTCAACCCAACGAAAAATCCGAGCCCGAGGTAACATGTTACGGGTGTGGCAAGAAAGGCCATTACAAGCCCGATTGTCCACTCAACAAAAAAAAGGCCAAGAAAAAGGAAAAGAAGAAGGCATTCAAGGCCACTTGGAGTGATAGCTCCACATCCTCCTCCTCCTCCTCCTCAAGTGACAACGGTAAAAAATGCCTAATGGCATTCCATGAGGTAACCTCTTCCGACTCCTCATCCTCTAGTTCTTCAAATTCTTTCAATCATTTATCGTACGAGGATCTCCAACATGCGAGAGATCAATTGGAGGAAGGCTTTCACGAACTTTCTTCCAAATTTATTGGTTTAAAAAAGAATTTCAAAAAACATTCTTCCGAAAAGGAACAACTTCTCAAAGAGAAGGAAGAGTTGTCCCTCAAGATCCAAAACCTTCCCGATGTTGATTCTATGGAATCAACAATCAAGGACTTAAAGGAATCCCTTGCCAAATTCACCGAAGGTGAACATAACCTTTCAAAGCTCCTTGGTTCCCAATGCATATCTAGAACCACCCAAGGGATTGGCTATTCCAAGTAAGCTTCCTCTTCTCATGCTCCAACTATTTTTGTAAGGGGGAGCTCCCAATATAAATTTTGCAACTATTGTAAAAAACCCGGGCACTTAATTTATGAGTGCAATTGCAAAAATGCCCGGTATGGAAGGCCCAAAACTATTTTCTTTAACGATGAATTTCATAGGAGAAGACCCGCCACTAGACAAGTATGGATTGAAAAATCCCTTTTAGCGAGTCTCTCCGGGCCAAAATTTGTCTCGGTTTCAAAATACTCTCCCCAGTGATTTGTTGTTTTTATTTAGGGGGAGTTAGCCTTTTTGCTTCATTTTCAAAACTATCATTTTCAAAACTTTCAATTCAAAACTTTCAATTCAAAACTTTCAATTCAAAACTTTCAATTTAAAAATTTCAATTGGTTTAAAATCTCTATCTTGTTTTTTCAATCCTTTCCCTCAATCAAGTTTTATGCCCCGTGCTATTTTGATAATCACAAAGGGGGAGAAATTCTTGGTTGATTGGGGGACAAATCTTTCTCTCATGCTTTGCTTTACTTTTCAATTTATCCTTTAAAGAATGCCTTTCATTTCAGTCTTTTACATTGTTTGTTTTGGTGATTGTGATCATCAAAATAGGGGGAGATTGTTGTACCTCTCGTACCCCTCGTAGTTTAATTTTCGTGATCACAATCACTCTCTTATTTATCTAATCTTGTTTTAAGTGTTTTTGGATGATAGACATGATTTCAGGTTGCCAAGGAATTGGGCCAAGAAAGCCAGAAGGAAAAAGTGGACTGATTTCAGTCCACCGGCCAACTGGTGGATGACCACCGGCCAGCCGGTAGTGCCTAGGCAGAAGGCATCCCCTCTGTCCAGACCACCGGCCAACCGGTGTACCATCACCGGCCAGCCGGTGGAACCCAGACAGAAGAATTTGCTACTGTCTCAGCACCGGCCAACCGATGGCCTCCTCACCGGCCAGCCGGTGGTGCCTGGGCAGAAGGGACTCCATTTTCCAAAGCACCGGCCAACCGGTGGCCAAGCACCGGTCAGTCGGTGGAGCCAGTCAAACTAGCCGTTGGGCTTTGGCCAGACTTGTCCACTTGACTCCCAACGGCTCCAAACGCCTCTCCAACGGCTCCGAAGACCCCCAAAGGCCATTTTAGGGTTCCCCCTCTATAAATAAAGGACTAGGAAGCCCCGTAAATGTACGGTTGCCCACGGGAACATTGTTCAATCATTTGACGAACCTCCGGCGCATTCCTTCAAGGATCCCCATTTTCTCCAACTCATTTCCACATCCAAGGAGCACCATCAAAGAAGCTTGGGAGCGCTCTTCATCAACTCTAATAAATCCATTGGCGCCCAAGACTTCTCCACATTACGGTTTTTTTTGTTTTATCTTTTTGAGCATCAATTTGGGTTTGTGCCTACAAACCCCTTTTTCTTTTATCTTCCTTTTGTTTGGGTTTTCACACCACCTTCAAGGTGTGAAGAGGTTAGTCAAGCCTTCCCTTTAAAAGGCTTGAGTCATAGGTGAGCTAGACTTCACCTGTAAGAAGGCTAGTGGGTTCTTGCTCAACCATTAAAAGCAAGCTGTAATAGGTTCTAGACTACCTTAAAGTCTAGTGGGTTTCTTGCTAAAACCATTAAAAAGCAAGCGGTAGTAAATCTCTCAACGGTTGAGTTGGGAGCGGAGACGTAGGCTTTGGTTTAAGCCGAACTCCGTTATCAAGTTTTGTGTCTTGCCTCTTTTATTTCCGCTGCACTTTTTACTTTGATTTTAAATTGTTAATTATTTTTTAAAAGGAAATTCACCCCCCCTCTTGCCATCACTCTTCCGTCCAACAGTGGGGCCCACACGAACCCCACCACTTCATATTCCTTAACTCCCTCAACTCACTTTTAAAATTTGATAACTTAAGTATTAATAACTTATGTTATTAATGAAGTGAGTTTAATGTGTGTGTGGGTTTGAAATTCAAACTCATGTCTAGTTAATAAATTAAGTGAGGGATTAATTTATTTTGGGGATTTGTTGCTTGAGAGGTTGGGGGAGAAAATCTAAAGGAAGCTATAAGTTCTTCATCTTCTTCATCGAAGAACACGAAGAACGCGAAGAATGCATCGAACTCTGTCGAAGAACGCCGAGTCCTCGGAGACCGACTACGCGACGCCGTATACCGGGACGCTTCTTCCGCGACGTCTCCTTCCGCAACCTCTCCTTCCGCGACGTCTCTTCCCGCGACGAATCCTTGTTCGACGAACCTCCGTTCAAGCTCGCACGAGGTAGGGAATTATTTGAGAATGATTTTATTCCCTCGTTTTATTCATTCTAAAGAAAACAAGGAAACACAGATCAACTTATTATCTAGTTGATCCACGCATGTTTACCTTGCAGGTTGGGAATTTTTGTTGCGGGAAGTTGTGGGGGCTTATTTTATTATTGATCGTGATCTCATCTGTCGCCTTTCTTGGTTTCATTTTGGGCCGCCTGTTATCATACTAACGGGGGGTGGTCGGACCGCACGAACATAGCCGACCCTCCTCCGCCCCTTGTTGTTGAATTTGTTGCGACACGTGAAAGGCGGCGTGGTGCCGTTGCACCGCGCGGAAATTATGAGAAAGGGCTAAGAAGCGCGGCACCGTCGCTCCGCACCGATAAAGTTGAACAAGCCACGGCGCCGTCGCGCCGCGCCAGAAAACGACTAACAAAGCCGCACGAGCGTTGTGGGATCTTTGCACCGAAGGTTGGGTCCGGGGATGATCACTGGCGAAGACCACAGGCGAATCAGACCACTGGAGCGTGTCCGGTGGTCCACGGAAGCCCCCGCCGGTGCGGCGGCACCGGCAGTTGGGGGCGGCGGCGCCCGGCATGCCGCTGGAAGAAGCCACTGTGGCTGAAGCCGCGGCAGCGGAGCGTGGTCCCACGAACGCACGGGACCGGAGGGGGGTGGCGGGACGCGTCTGGCTGCCGTGTCTGCTGGCAGGGGCAGCCCCACACGGGGCCACGGTTCCTCACGCGGGGGCAGCGCCCCGCTCCGCTCCGCTCGGCCGTAACCGGCCGTGCCGACCCACCGGCCGGGCCGGGCCACCCCGTCCGGGTCGGGTCACGCCATCCGGGTCGGACCCAGACCCGGTTCAGGCTGAGCCGGGGGGGGGGGGGGGGGGGGGTTGGGCTGGGTCGGTCCGGGCCCAGACCCCCCGTTTTCGGACCCCTCACGGTCTTTCGCCCATATCTGGAGCTGTAGACCTCCGATCGACGCACCGTCAGCGGTGATGCGATCCTTGGATCAAGACGGTCATTTCGGTATATCGTATTTAAGGTTTAGGAATACTTTGGGTTCGGCCGGGTTGGTTCGTACATGAAACCAACCGATCCCTCGGAGCGGAAACACTCATATCTTGAGCTCCAGACGTCCGATTGACATGTCGTCGACTTTGATGGATTCCTCTAAGTAAGAAGGATCTTTTGGATTACTCCTCTCGAGGCTTGGATGCCGTCGGAGTGTGGTCGGGTTGGTTCACTCACGAAACTAACCGGGCCCCTGGAACGATCAAGCCAATAACTCACAGACCGGGCGTCCGATTGACGCGCCGTCTCTCTCGTTGAATTCCTTTTGATGAGACGAAACTTTTGGCATACTTCACCTGAGTTTTTGTTGCTGTTGGATAGTGGCCGGGTTGGATTGTACCCAAAATCCAACTGGGCCCTTGGAACAGAAAAGATGATATCTTTCAGACCGGACGTTGGTTTGACAAACCGTTAGTGGCGTTGGTGATCACGTTGAGAAACGGTCCCTATGAGTATACCCTATGAGTGTTTGGGGTACAGTTGATATACGGCCAGGTTGGTTCACTCACGAAACCAACTGGGCCCCTGGGACGAAAAGGCTAATAACTCACAGACCGGGCGTCCGATTGACGCGCCGTCTATTGTGTTGAGACCCTTATGACGAGACGGTCCTTTTAAATACATCTTCGTGGGAATTTGTGATACTTGGATTATTTATAAGTAGCTCGTGGAGCGGTCCCTCCCGGAGACGAGCATACGGAGTACGGAGACCGTGTAGACGACTGAGACTTGACGACTACTTGACCGACTCGACTTGGAGTGAGTCGACTAGCCCAGTGGACAGAGCGCCCGGTATTTGGCGGCAGACCCACGGCGGACGGAGTGCCTGGTAGTTGGAAGAAGTCCCGCGGTACTAGACTGGAGGAGTACCTCTGTAGGCTATTAGGGGGAGCGCCCAATATTTGGCGGCAGACCCACAGCGGACGGAGCGCCCAGTATTTGGTAGCAGACCCGCGGTAATCGACAGGAGGAGTACCTCAGAGACTTGGATTAGTGAGCAGTACCTCGGAGTCATGACAGGACCACTGTACGCTCTAGAGACGGGGCTCTTCAGCAGTTACAATTTCGATAATGAAAATCCTTGTTTGAGCTGAGTCTACGACCTTTGGGTTTACCTCTTCATTGAGATGGGTCACTTGATAACTTATGTATATGTATGGGCATATACCTGGGTGGTGGTTATCCTGTGATTTCATAATATTTGTGTTTCCTTATGATTGAGATGGGTTATTTGATAACTTTGGTATATGTATGGGAATATACCTAAGTAGAGGTTATCTGTTGAGATATTATTTGTGGTTATCCTTGTTGGTTTTAGTGAGACCTTGAGGGTCTCGGGGTCCCTACTAAGTATCGTTATACTCACCCCTGCACGGGCTGTGCCCGCACCTCGTTGTGTTGGTTGCAGATGATGGGAAGTGCTGACGGAGGCCGAGTGTTCGAGGACTGGACGGTACCCGGAGGTGGACTACACGACGAGTCAGTATTCGGAGGTGGACTTCACGGCGAGACGACACTCAGAGGAGGTTGGAGGGAGAGAGAATTGTGGAGGCTATATGTACCTACCCTTCAGGTAGGATCCGTGGTGGACGATCCAGGAGTTGCGCCATCTGTACCTACCCTTCAGGTAGGATCCGAGGAGGACGACCCAGGAGCTGCTTCCATTCTCCCAGCTGTAGTTTTTTTTTGTTGTACTTTTTTCAGTTGTAGTTGTACTTTCATTTGGGTTTGTATTCTGGCCCATTTACCTTTCAAAACTTCTCTTTGTACATAGATTTTTACTTCCGCTTGTACTCTGTGGTGTTTTGTTTACTTTTATAAGGCAATTCCTTCCCAGTTATCAGGATTTATGCCTTTGGTGCTAATCGCCAGCCCCTGGCCTATGGAAGGCGGGCTTGGGGTAGTCACGGCACGGGCCCCGAGGACGGGTCGTGACAAATTGGTATCAGAGGAGTCAGATCTACCACAGAACATATAACTCTGATATTTTCATTCTGTGAAGCAATAGTGTTAAGAGTACCGAGTGTGGTTTTCAGTTCAGGGAGTCCAGTGTTGGTGCGGGCGGCCAACGTATCCATACACCAGGACCCTGACAACTGGTTTCTGACATTGTGCATGAAAACACTGATTGAGTGTGTGTTTCCAGAAGTTTTTAAATGTCAGCTCAAACTAGGTTTTCTCACCAGTTATAATCGTTTGACCGTGTCACGTTGATTCTTTCAGGATGCCTTTTCACGGACGACCAGCTAGAGCCCAGAGGGATGTGCGTACTGACCGTGTCACGTTAATTTCTAGAACCATACTCATTCCATAAAAATAATTTTTAATCCTTATATAAAATTTTAAATTATCAACTTATGGCGGTGATAAGAAATTCAATACATTATTCGATTGAAATGGTAGTCCGCACGTACACACAAATGAAAAATATGTATTCCATCGAACAAAAAGAAGGGAGAAATTTAATTTCCATTTTAGAATATAATTAATGTGATAAATATCATATTTAAACATTAATTACCCCTTGATACATATCTATTTAAGAGAGGGATGAAAAAATATTATTCATGGAGGTGGAGGTCTCCAGAAAACATGAATAATGTTTTCATTTTTCTATAGAAAGATTTATGGTAGATAATGGATATTCAATAAAAATAAAAAATTTAATAATTTTAATTATGTTTATATAATTATTTTATTATGGGTAATATATATTTTTATAAGTGGTATATGATGATGAAATGGAAGAATAGGTAGAGTTGAGAAAATACATACATAAAAGAATTAAATCATTTCATGGAAACCTTCTTGATTTAGAAGGGATTTGGGAAATATCTACGGACCTAAATGTAACAACATTGGATTTTACAGAATATCACATTCAAATTTAAAATATTTGATATATTATGTTGAACAAAACAATGAGTTTAAAATAAAGATATACTATTAAATATTAACATGACTCTTGTAATAACAATGTAACAATTAGGAATAGAAATCGTGAAATTTGAAATGAAATATCACATATGAGAGTTTAAATAAAGTTTAGTTTTATTATAAATAAAAATTTGATATATTTTTATCATGGAACTAGTAAATACTTTTTTTAAAAATGATAAATTTTATTTTTTCATTTTTTTGTGAAACATAAATTTTTATTATAAATTTTTATAATTAATATAATGATTTAAAAGAAAATATATTTGTAAAAATGATTCGTAAATTAGTATTTTGGTTCATTATAATTATAAAATAAATTTTTTGTGGCTATAATTAATTTTTCAAAGAGTTATAAATTGTTTAATAATATTAAGATTGATAGTTTTTTAATAAATAACGATTTAATATAAAAATTATATTTCTCATATTTAAGAATAAAAATATTTAAATGGAGTCTATTTTTAAAATCCATAGGCTATAAAATATTTAGGTAGTTTTTTTGGATTTATTTAAAATAGATGAATTTTTATAAAGTGTGAGATTTAGTAATTTAGAGTATATAACGTTATAATCCTAATACATGGATTATCATTTCTTTCGTGATATAAAAAACTATTAGTTAGTACTCACATTCACTAGTTACTGTACATAGTCACCAGAATCAACAATATTTATAGTTTTGAGGCAAAATAATAAGTAAATGAATAATATAATCTAAAAGAACCACTCTTCTCCCCTATAAATAACACCCCTCAACACCCATCATGGAAGTTGAGTTTTTATTTTCCCATAACCCCTTGATGATTTTTTATAAAATCATTATTATGGTTAAATTATATTATCATATACATATTATAAGTTATATCATGTTCTAGTACCAATATATAAAAATAACATTTAATAAAATGTCACATGTTCTAATAGTTGAAAAAACCACCAAAATAAATTATGACATTTTCATTGACATTTCATCGAATGAAACATCCCCACAATATATCACCAAATAATATATTAGACCATTTAAACTTATGGAACGTCATTAAAAGAAAATAATTTCACGTTTGGATAAGTTATAACCATCACATATGAGATTCTATATTTCTACTCAAGGGAATTAACCATAAAATGACGAAATAAAGGCTCCTAAAACAATGAAATTAAACCTTATAACTTGTTCAAATAGAAATATATGAAATTAATAAAAATTTAATGAATAATATATATTAGTAAGTTATTATAAATTATATAATTAATGAATGTAATTTTATGATCTATGACATTAAGTACAAGTGTAGAAGGCTTTCAGAAATAAGGTATGGGTTTCTAGTATCACTTTTAGTTTTATGAGATATATTCTTTATCCAACCCTTATTATTTTTGTGGTGTATATAAATCCATTTAATATATCATATAATTAATCTTTTTATATTTATGTATTTCAATGTTTCAATTTATGATCATTAATTTTATGGTGAATACAGTTCGATTATTTAAAAATTGGTAGGGGAATTATTAATTCAATTTATAATATTTAGGAAAAAATTATACTCTATTGATTATGCCATGATATGATTATGTGTGTAGTCAATTTTGATTATATTATATTGTATTTCAAATTATTTTATTTCTATTTATAGCTTAGACTCAAAATTTATTCATTTGAATAATGCTAACATCAATAATATGATATTTGTAAAGGGGTTTATTCTCAAAAAACTACTCTTTTCAATGATTATTTTTAATAATTCATAATGTTTTTTTAAAACATATAACACCATGAGTTAATTTCACATATTTTGTGAAGTCTTAATTTTTTATGATTCCATTTCAATATAATGAGGTTATTTTCAAAGAAAATATTTTCTTTAAAATTTTACATCTTTTAAATGTTAAGTAATTTCAATGTTAAAAGGGTATTTTATTCAAATTATTTTTCGATAATATTAATGTATTTATGTCCGTATACTTTGTTTAATCCTATTATTTCTAAAGGTTTATCTATTCTAAAATCATTTAACATATTTTATTGAATTATTTATGATCTGTTTGATTGGGGATGTACTATATTGAAACCGTTCACCATATTTCTCTAGATGGTGTATGATTATGATTTTTTTATTGGGAAAAGTTTTCAAATTTGGTGTGAAAATTTAAATACAAATGTTTATGTCAATTATGATTATCCCCTTCAATGTGATGAATTAATTAGACTTTATAGGTAATGGGTAAGGGCCACTATTCCCCACGATGCATTGAAAGGTCTCACGAGACAAACTTGATCAGGTTTTGGCTGAGGCCATACCAATTTATGTACCATTATTGATTAAGGAAATGATGGTTTGTTTTAGATGTATTTTTTTTGTATTAAAAATTTATGAGTTATGTTATTGATAGTCCATCTATTTATTCGACTAGTACAATATCCATGGTTATTTTCATTCTCATGTGTTTATTTAAATGACATTATTTTACCAGCTTTTATTCCTTCCATATTTTTCTCAAGGTTATTTTGTAATGGAATTTTGTTTAGATATTAACTATGGTTTAATTTTTATGTTAATTATAGCTTCATTTGTATTCTTAGCCGCAATGAGCATCTAATATCACCAATTTATTATGCCTTATTTGTTTAAGGGATAACATGGTGTATATTCTAATTGACACACATGGATAATCTTTGAGAGTAGGGGTGTTTCCAATAGAGTAACTATGTTTCATTACATTTCAAGTTTCAATATAATACTCCTGTTTGTATCTTGTTTTCCAAAGCTTCCATACAATTCAGTGCATTTGGATACGATCACTTATACTTAGTACCAATGTGGTAAAGTAAGGAACCTTTATTGGGAAACTATGGTCAGGGTCGTTATAGTTGGTATAAGAGAATATTTTTTAAGAACAAGAAAACAATAATTAGGAAAATATATATTAGAGAAAGATAACCCAATAACTAACAATGAGAATATTCCCAAAAAACCATGCTTATGATTTTGAGATTATTTAAAAAAAAGTATGTGTTTTAATAGTTTCAAAATTTCATAATCTAATCTAGTGTATGATATTGTTTACAAATGATGCATAGTGGTTGGAATATAAACTGTATCAGTTCACATATTCCCTGATGGGATTTCAATCTTATGAAATATTATGATGTTGCATCTGGAGATTCAACAAGATCTAAAAAACTTATAACTATTCTTGGAAAACTTATATAGGAAATAACCAATAACCTTACTCGTATAGAGATACTCGATCAACAACATGGTGTAATAGTGTTAGACCACTTCATGGTATAATAACCTCTATCATTAAATGGAACTAAAATCCTATTTATAGATGAGAAATGTATAATATCCTAAGAGAAGATATATTGTACTTTGAGAAGTAATGAAATATATATGGTTATAATGGTTGGTTGTCATCTCTCATTAGATACAGTTCAATGGTAATTATTAATTCAAAACAAAAAGGAGGAGGAAGAAATTTCAAATATGGAATGAAAGGATTTTAAGGAAATTTAATTGGAAAAAATATTTCCCTCATGAAAAATGAGTTTATATATAGATATAATTCTTGAGTTTAAGATATAAATAGGATTAAAACATTTCTATGTGTGAAACTAACATTTAATGTTTAGAAATCCATGATGTGGACTATATATGTAATACAAAGAGAAATAATGATCATTTCATTAATGGTCTTATGCCAATTATATGAAAGGATCTAGCATCCCAAAAATTCTCATCATACAAGGATGTAATACCAAGTGATATCAAGAGAGAGAATTAATTTTCTAATCTATATGAATTTAAAGGGAAATATGATAAGAAGAGGACTAATGATTAATTTGGAAAAGTAAATAAGGGAAAATGGAAGAAGTGATGGATATATTTTCTAACATGAAATAAATGTTGAAAGAAACATAAAAAACATGCCTATTATTAAAGATAGTTTGATACATGTTCTGAGAAAATTCACCATACCCATTATTAAATAGGAAAGAATCATGTTAGAAAAGTTCAATTATTAAGATGTAAGGAGATGAGACACAATGAACATGATTTTCCTAGATGTCAAGGAATAATTCCCTAGAAAATTCCAAGGGATCAATTATATGTTTATGTAGTCTGAACATCGGAGGTTGAATCTCGTAATGATGTGGTGGAAGGTAATTTAATAATAAAATGTAATTTATCTTAATATTAATTGGATTCTAGATCATCAGATTCTTTTATATATTTGTAATTTTCTATAAAAAATTTTATTTCTTAAATTCAACTTAACAAGGTATTTGTCCTTAAAAAATCATATAAGTAATATTATTGCATCAGATATATGTCAATAAGATCCTATTATAACACATGAATGTTCTCTAATTTCTTATTTTTTTATCATTTCAATGGTTTATTTTGATATAATTCTTGGTATAGATAGACATTCAAAATATAATGGAAAAATTTGTTTCAAATAGAAGTAGATTATGATTCATGATGAATATATGTAATTCATTATCTTTAGAGGGGAGACATCATTATATCATTCATATATGTATCCTCCTCCAGTATCTCTTCTAAATTAGATTTTAGGAGAATAAGATAAGATAAGACCTTCTGATTAAAATAAGATCATCATATGGAATATTTACATATATTTCAGGAATAAATTGATGTATTTCTAGTCGAATTACATAAAAATAATATAGAATTTGATAATGAGTTTTATATTGATTTAATTTCTTGAATAAGGCCTATATCAATGACTCCCTATATAATAGCTATGGTGGAGTTAATGGAGTTAATTAAATTAATAGAGGAATTGAGTGGGAAGAGATTTCTAATCCATAATGTTTCTCCTTGGGGAGATCATATTCTTTTCATTAATATTTAATATTTATTTATGAGGATGTGCATTTAATATATGGATATCAATGAAATTGAGATAACAAAAATGAATCATCTTTCTCACATTAATAACTTCATTGACAAAATTAAAAAAGATAAATGTTTTTCAAATATTGATCTTCTTAATGGATTTCATAAAATGTGTGTAAATAAAGAAGATATTCTAAAGATAGAAACTTGAAAAAGGTATGGACATTAATATTTTATAGTAATTCAATTGGGAATGATTAATGCACCCTATAATTTTATGGATCTAATGAATAGAGTTTTAAAGGAATATGTTGATATTTTTTGGTATTTATTAATGATATCATGGAGTACTCTAAAATCTATAAGGACCATGACAACAAATTGCGTATTTTTAAGGATATTATTAGAAGAAAAAAATAATGTGGGAGGCTTAGAAACTGTGAATTATGGATTCAAATAGTTTCTTTTTCGATCAATATCATCTCTAGGGATGGAATCTCTGTTGATCCGATAATGAAAAAGGTAATCTAGGAATTGGTTACACCAATTAACATAAATAAGATAAATAATATCAATAGTTTAGTAGGTTACTATCATCATTGCATTCCTAATATTTCCAAATTAGATAACCCGTTAACCGAGCTTACTCTTAATATGGTTATGTTGACATGGACAAAGGAATGTGATAAATTTTTTGAATAATTAAATAGGGTATTATTGAATTATCCAATATTGTATATACCATCGAGAAATGGTGGATTTTTGATTTATAGTGATCTATCAAAGACAAGACTTGGTCATGTCCTTATACAGAATGATAAAGTTATTTCCTATGCATTGAGTAAGTTAAAATCTACTAAAAAGAACTAATCAAATCATTATGTTGATTTAGAAGCTGTAATATATGCTCTAGAGATATAGAGGCACTATCTTTGTTACAAAAGATGTGATATTTATAAATATCACTTGATTTTGAAATACATATTTTCACAAAATGAACTCAACATCATGAAAATGAAATGGTCTAATCTACTCAAGGATCTTTATGGTCTAATACACTACCATCGAGGGAAGGTAAATAAGGTAGAATATGCATTGAGTTGGAATGATCATAGAGTTATTAATAAAATGAGGATTGATAGGGATACTGTGTAAATGGATATAGTAAATATAGATATAGTAATTATCAAGGAAGGTGAAACATCACTACTTTTTCAAATGGTTTCCATACCATAATTATTTGAAAAGATAAAAAGCTTTTAATCTAAGGGTGAAAATTTTCAAAAGAAAATTTAAGATGTGAATGATGTGAAATTGGTATAATTTGTATATGAGGATGGAATTTTAAAATTTGGGATGACAATTTGTGTTTCCACTATACTATTTATAAAAATGGAATTATTATATGACTCTCATGGATCTAATTTCTTTATACACCATGGTAGAACTAATATTTCTATATATTTGAAGGAGCATTTTTTATAATGATATGAAGGGGGAAATTTAGTATTATGTATCAAGAAGTCTATTTTTAAACTGGTGAAGGCTAAATGACAAAATCCAAGATGAGTCATGCAACCTCTACCCATTCCTACATGTAAATGAGATGACATTATGATGGATTCTATCTATAGAATACCTAATAATCTTAGAATTAACTATTCATTATGTATAATTTTTTATCAACATTCCAAATAATTAATTTTCCTTTCTATAAGGGAGGATATAATAGTGGATCACTTTGAATGACTCTATATTAATTGTTTTTAGGAAATAATGGTTTACCTCTATTGATCATGTCAGATCGAGTTCCCTATTTTACATCAAAATTCTAGATGAGTCTCTATAATTATTTGGATACTGATATCCATTTTAGAACTTCTTATCACCCTCAAAATGATGGTCAATAAAAAAACGGCTCAAACTTCTGAAACATGTCAATGCCCATATCACTTGAAATTCAAGGTATGTGGGTTCAGTATTTACCTTTGATAGTATTTTCTTATAATAATAGTTTCCATTCAAGTATTCAAATTGAACTATATGAACTGTTATATGGAAAGAGATTTCATACAAAAAAATACAGTGATGATGTTTGTGAATGGAAGCCTATAGGACCACATCATGGGGAGAAAACAACAACAATGGTCAATATTATTCAAATCCATATCAAAGTAGCACAAAGTAGAAAAAGGTGTAATGCATAAAATTGGACAAAGGATTTAGAGATTTGAGTGAGTGATCAAGTCTTTATAAAAGTATCTACATGTAATGGTGTTATATGACCTAGAAAGGGAAACTGAACCCTTGTTACATTGGACCATAAAAAATTATGTAGAGAATTTTGTGTTGTGGATTATCAGATGGAAATACCACCTAGCCATTTTAATGTACAAGATTTATTCCACATCTACTTGTTAAAGAAGTACATTAAAAACCCAATCCATGTTCTCATTTCTAGAGAAATTGAATTTTTACATTATTTATCTTAAATTTAAGAGCATATCCATATTTCGAACACAAGAGAACATGTGTTGATGAATCAGATGAATCAGCTAGTAAATGTTATTTGGAGAAATCATAAATTTAAAGAGGAGATGCGAGATATGAAGGGATTTTTTATGAAGAACTACCCTTGATATTTTATGAGGTGACATTATATAAATATTATGGATTAAATATTTGTAGGATGTGAGAATGTAACTCTTTGATATTTTATTGTCTGTCTGTTCTAAATTTATCATCTTTGATAACTTACGTTGCATTAGAAACGATTTTAAAATTGTGATAAACGATTAAATTTTAACATGACCATTGAAATATTAATGTGAATACTATGAATAGTAATTAGACTCTTAGAATAATTACCTCACTTATGAAATTTTTAATAATATTTTTATATCACATAAAAGAAAATTTGATATATTTATATCATGGAATAACAATGTAAATGTGTTAAAAATGATAAATTAAGTGTTGGGGTTTTTTTAGGACTTATATGTTAAGTTACAATTTTATAATTAATATATAGATCTAAAATAAAATTTATTTCCATAAAATTGATTCTTAAATTAATATTTTTGGTATTATAATTATAAAATAATTTTCTATGACCATAAATAATTTTCTAATGTGTCATAAAATCTGTTATAATATTAAAGTTGATATTTTTTTTGGAATAAATGATGATTTTATTTAAAAATATAATTTCTCATATTAAAAAATTTATTTTATTAAAATGGGGCCTATTATTTAAAAAAAAAATCCAAAAATATTTATTGTGGATTTTTGGGATTTTTCTAAAATAGTTGAATTATTTATGAACATGAAAAATGGTAATTTATGATATTTAGCATTATAAACCAAATACATGAATTATATTGTCATAAATTCTGTAAGAAAAAATTATTTCTAAATCACATTCACTAGATAATTTAATTAGTAACAAGAATCAAAACTATTTTATAGTCTTTAGCCAAAATAATTAATAAAGAAATAAAATAATCAAAACACACCACTCTTCTCCTCTACTAATTCCACCCCCCATAACCCTATATCATCACATCATAGAATCATTGATTTTTATATAAATATTTTCCAAATTACCTTATCAAACCTCTTCCCCAATTTAAAAATATAATGTTATTACCAAAAGACTAAATAGAAGTGTCTTAAGGAGGTTTCTAAGGAGATGATATTGAAGTGGTACAATACTCATTATTTATTTTTTAATTTAATTTCAATTATTATACTATCCTAACATACCATATCAAAATTTACATGGTAACTACAATCTCAGATATATGATATAATTTTATTGTTATAACTAATTATCTATCATCAACCCCCTTCTCCTCTCATTTTATTTTAATAAATGAAAATATCATCCATGATGTGTTGATTCACCACCTTTAAAAAAATGATTTTTTTTTAATTTTATTGTAACACCTTTTTGGTAGGTCATAAAAATTTTATTATAGTTAAAAAATAATTTAATATACATATTATAATATTTATCATGTTCAGTAACCAATATATAAACATAATATTAAATAAAATGCCATAGGTTTGTAATGGTCTTAAAAAATGCCAAAATATATTAAGTCATTTTCCCCAAAATTTTACATAAAGAATCATCTCTACACCATATAAACATATGATATATGAATCCATTAAAAATTCATTATTTTCATTAAAACTAAAGAATTTTACTTCTTCATAATTTATTCCCATTTTACCTAAAATCCCTTATTTATACTCGAGGGAACCGACCATAATACCGTGAAACAAAAGCTCCCATAATAGTGAAATTAAAAATTGTAACTCATCGAAATGGATTTAAAAGAACATAAAAAAGTTATAAAAAATAAAATATATGATGAATAGGTTCATAATTAAGTAATTACAAAATGTAATTTTATTATCCAAGACATTAAGTACAAGTGAATAATGATTTCATACATAAGGTAATGGTTTCTCATCTGAGATTTACTTATATATGATTTAATTCATATTCAACCCTTATGTCATGTTTTTTGTGTACATAATACCCTTTAATATATCAAATCATGAATGTATTTATCTTCATGGAATTAAATGATTCATTTTTTGATCATTAATTATATGTGCATACAGTTCGATTGCTAACAAAGTTGTAATGGAATTCTTAACCTAATTTCTATTCTTTGGGTAAAACTTCTAATCCATTGATTATTTCATTCTATGATTACATGAGGAATTAATTTTCATTATATTATATTGTATTTCAAAATTTTTAAGTTTATTTTAAGATAAAACTCATAATTGTTCATTTGATTAATTCTCACATAATTGATATGTCATTTGAAATGGCCTTTCTTTTAAAAATACTTTAAAAAAATTTCATTTTCACAATTTAAAATGATTTATTAAAAATATAACCCCATGATTGGATTTTTACCCTATAATTTTGGAATAAATATCTTTGTTTTTTTACAATATTACAATGTTATTTTCAACGAAATGGGATTATTTTATAATTAAATAATTGTTTATGAGCAAGTAATTTCAAAATTAAAAGGATATTTTCCTCCAAAAAAATTAGTGATCTCAATAAAGTATCTATGAAAATAACCATTGTTGAATCCTATGATTTATTGAGGTTTATCTCTTATCATAAAATTTCGAATATTTTATTGAATAGTTTATGAAACGTTTGATTGGGGTTAGACTATTTTAACACCATTCACCATATTTTACTGGACGATTTATGATTATGTTTTTTTAATTGGAAAAGTATTTAAATTTCATTTTCTAGATTAAATACGGATTTTTATATTGACCTTATTTTATAGAAATCATATGAGGAATGTATTAGACATATTAATTGACGAGAGAGGCCCTCTATTTCCATTCATTTCATTGGTGGGTCTCATTAGAAAAGATAGATCATGTTTTGGCTAAGGCCTTACTCATTTATGAAGAATTATTGCTTGAGTCCTTGATTGTATATTTTATACTCTCATTATTCATTATCTAATTATGAGATTATTTATTGATAATCCACGTGATTATTTGACTCGTAAAATATAAATAGTTATGTTCCATTATCATATGATTACTTATATGGAATTATTTGATCATATTTTTTTTCTATCCATATTATTATAAAGAACATGTTTTAATAGAATGTGTTTTTAGCCCTTCACATTGCCTTATTGTTTATGTTTGTGGTAGCATCCATTGTATTCTTACCTTTAATAAGAATATGAGATTACCCCTTTATTATTTTTTTCCTGGGATGATAAGAAGTATATTATGATTACCATGGAGGGATTATTATGGACAATATAAGTGTTTCCAATGGAGTTATTATAGTGTATTTCATTTCAAGATTTAATTAATTACTTATTTTTGCATATAATTTTCAAAATATACTAAACTATTCAGTCCTTTTGGATGAGATATATTGTACTGTGTACCAATGTAATAAATTAAGGCATTAGTTCTGGGCTACCGGGTTCAGGGTCTTTACCATTTTTATTGTAGTATGTTTTGAAAAATTATCGGAACATAGATTTTGGAAAATATATGTCAGGGAAATATAAAACTATAAATAACTTTGATAATATTCCCAAGGTAACCATGTTTATGATTTTTATATTAGTAACAAAATATTTATGTGTCTATGTAGTTTCAAAATTTAATAATCTATTATTGGGTATTCCATTTTTTAGAAATGGTCCATAATTGGAGGAATGAAAACCATGTCAACACACATATTCCATATAGATATTTCCCTCCTATGAATGATAATTTTGTGGGAGTTAGAGCTATAACTAGAGATGAACATATTATAACTATACTCAGACAACTGACTCAGGTTATGAGAAATAAACTTACTCACATGGGTCAACATGATCTATAATGTGGTGTAATAATATTATAACACTTCATGAGACAATAAAATCAATAATTAAAAGGTACTATAAATCAATTTGTTGCTATGAAATGGGAAAGTTATTTAGAGAAGATACTTCTCACTTTGGGATGTAACAAAAGGGATATGGTGGTCATGTAAGTTTATCGACTCTCAAGATATTTGGATCAATGGTTGTAATTAATTTAAAAAAAATTATGATGAAGAAATTTATAATATGGAATGGAAGTATTATAAGGATATTTTCTTGGAAAATTATTCCCCTCACGAATAGTGAGTGGATATAGAGAGACTATTCTAGAGATTGAGAAACTATGTGGATGAAAAGGTTTCTAATAATGATGCCAACATTACAATGTTTTCATGGGATTCCAAATACTATATACATAACTAAATGAGTAATATTGACCATTTCGTTAATGTTATCAAGAAAATTACATGAATGAAACTAGTCTCCAAACATTCTCATCATATGAGGATATAATATCATGTTCCATGATGATAGATAAATAATTTTCTGAGCTATACGAATTTAAAGATAAACAATATCAGAGGAGGGTTTCTAAGACTCTAGAAAAAGAAATAATGAAAAATGAAAGATGGGATGAATATAATATCAAACTTGTAATAAATATTGAATGAATCATTAAGGAAGATGCCTATTAGGAATGAGAGTTTTTTACAACTATGGGGAAAAAGGATACAAAAATGTGATTATAATGGAGAGAAATAAGTTGAAAATTTAATAAGATTTATCTATATGGAGTTGAGACACTATGGAAAAGATTTTCCTATAAAAAAATAATCATTCTCTAGAAAAGGACAAGGCTATAAGTCCATTCTTATGTATTCACAATAGTTGAGGTTGATGTTCATAATGATATGGTGGCAGGTACATTAATAATCTCCTCAAATTTAGATAATTCACCATTTTGTTTGAGATCATAACATTATTTTATATAATCATAGTTTTATTAAAAAATTTGATCAATATAATTGACATTAACAAGGGTGTTTTCATTAAAAACTAATTGTCAAAAAATTATTGCAATAAAATCTCCCCAGAAGTTCTTATTATTAAACATGAACCTGAAACATTTTCTGATTTTTTACCATACCAATGTTTGATTTTAATATCAGCATGGCTATGGAATGGATTTCACAATATAAAGAAAATAAATATTTAAATGAAAATGAAATTATGTTTCATGATAAAGATATGAAATTTCTAATCACTAGAGGTGTGACTTTATCATTTGAGTCAAATTTGGATCCACAACTAGTAGATTTTCTAAATGATATTCCTATAAAAGAAGAGAATATAGAACTTTTTAATGATAATGAAGATCTTTATATTGAGGATGTACCTATTTTACCTGAATAAATTTATTTATTTCTAAAGTAATTACCCAGACAAACTCTATAATAACAAGTTCAAATTTCTATTAATTGGATCCTTGATGTAAGGCCTATATTATAGAATGAGGGATTAATGAAAATACATTAAATAACGTTAAATAAATATTAAAAATAAATATTATACAAATATTTTTTATTTATAGTTTATATTCATCAAAAGATATTATCGATTTTGATTGTTTCTTCATTACATTAAAATATCGATGTCAATATACGTTCATTTATACCAAGTTCAACCTTCTTAAATTATCCATGGAACTATAAAAAATGATTTATAATTAATTAAAATGTTATAATTTCATTCCTTGAGTGTTTTTGGCCATGATTTTTGAAGACAAGAGCAGTGACGAGCTTGTTTATATAATTATTTAGAAATTGAAATTTTTATATTGGTAATTATTTATATATTTAAATATAATTTCTAGAACCATATTCATTCCATAAAAATAATTTTTAATCCTTATATAATATTTTAAATTATCAACTTATGGCGGTGATAAGAAATTCAATACATTATTCGATTGAAATAGTATTCCGCACGTACACACAAATGAAAAATATGTATTCCATCGAACAAAAATAAGGGAAAAATTTAATTACCTTTTTATAATATAAATAATGTGATAAATATCATATTTAAACATTAATTACCCCTTGATACATATCTATTTAAGAGAGGGATGAAAAAAATATTATTCATGGAGGTGGCGGTCTGCACAAAACATGAATAATGTTTTCATTTTTCTATAGAAAGATTTATGGTAGATAATGGATATTCAATAAAAATAAAAAATTTAATAAATTTAATTATGTTTATATAATTATTTTATTATGGGTAATATATATTTTTATAAGTGGTATATGATGATGAAATGGAAGAATAGGTAGAGTTGAGAAAATACATACATAAAATAATTAAATCATTTCATGGAAACCTTCTTGATTTAGAAGGGATTTGGGAAATATCTACGGACCCAAATGTAACAACATTGGATTTTACAGTATATCACATTCAAATTTAAAATATTTGATATATTATGTTGAACAAAAAAATGAGTTTAAAATAAAGATATACTATTAAATATTAACAAGACTCTTGTAATAACAATGTAACAATTAGGAATAGTAATCATGAAATTTGAAATGAAATATCACATATCAGAGTTTAAATAAAGTTTAGTTTTATCATAAATAAAAATATGATATATTTTTTATTGTGGAACTAGTAAATAAATTTTTTAAAAATGATAAATTTTATTTTTTCATTTTTTTGTGAAACATAAATTTTTATTATAAATTTTTATAATTAATATAATGATTTCAAAGAAAATATATTTTTAAAAATGATTCTTAAATTAGTATTTTGGTTCATTATAATTATAAAATGATTTTTTTGTGGCTATAATTAATTTTTCAACGAGTTATAAATTGTTTAATAATATTAAGATTGATAGTTTTTTTAATAAATGATGATTTAATATAAAAATTTCATTTCTCATATTTAAGAATAATTTTTTTTAATGGAGTCTATTTTTAAAATCCATAGGATGAAAAATATTTAGGTAGTTTTTTGGATTTATTTAAAATAGATGAATTTTTATAAAGTGTGAAATTTAGTAATTTAGAGTATATAACGTTATAATCCTAATACATGGATTATCATTTCTTTCGTGATATAAAAAACTATTAGTTTGTACTCACATTCACTAGTTACTGTACATAGTCACCAGAATCTACAATATTTATAGTTTTGAGGCAAAATAATAAGTAAATTAATAATATAATCTAAAAGAACCACTCTTCTCCCCTATAAATAACACCCCTCAACACCCATCCATAACCCCTTCACGATTTTTTATAAAATCATTATTATGGTTAAATTAGATTATCATATACATATTATAAGTTATATCATGTTCTAGTACCAATATATAAAAATAACATTTAATAAAATGTCACATGTTCTAATAGTTGAAAAACCCACCAAAATAAATTATGGCATTTTCCTTGACATTCCATCGAATGAATCATCCCCACAATGTATCACCAAATAATATATTAGACCATTTAAACATGTGGAACGTCATTAAAAGAAAATAATTTCACGTTTGGATAAGTTATAACCATCACATATGAGATTTTATATTTCTACTCAAGGGAATTGACCATAAAATGACGAAATAAACGCTCCTAAAACAATGAAATTAAACATTATAACTTGTTCAAATAGAAATATATGAAATTAATTAAAATTTAATGAATAATATATATTAGTAAGTTATTATAAATTATGTAATTAATGAATGTAATTTTATTATCTATGACATTAAGTACAAGTGTAGAAGGCTTTCAGAAATAAGGTATGGGTTTCTAGTATCACTTTTAGTTTTATGAGATATATTCTTTATCCAACCCTTATTATTTTTGTGGTGTATATAATTCTATTTAATATATCATATAATTAATCTTTTAATATTTATGTATGTCAATGTTTCAATTTATGATCATTAATTTTATAGTGAATACAGTTCGATTATTTACAAATTGGTAGGGGAATTATTAATTCAATTTATAATGTTTTGGAAAAAATTATACTCCATTGATTATGCCATGATATGATTATGTGTGTAGTCAATTTTGATTATATTATATTGTATTTCCAATTATTTTATTTCTATTTATAGCTTAGACTCAAAATTTATTCATTTGAATAATGCTAACATCAATAATATGATATTTATAAAGGGGTTTATTCTCAAAAAACTACTCTTTTCAATGATTATTTTTAATAATTCATATTTTTTTAAAACATATAACACCATGATTTAATTTCACATATTTTGTGAAGTCTTAATTTTTTTTGATTCCATTTCAATATAATGAGGTTATTTTAAAAGAAATTTACGGCAACCAAAATTCATACTTTCCAAATTTTCCACACAGTTTATTTACCGTTAAGGTTTTCAAAACAACACTTAGGTATTTTCATGCTCCTATTTACTTTTAGAATATACCAAAATATCATCAATAAAAAAACCACAAACTTATCCAATAACTCATGAAATATTATTTTCATAAGATCTATGAATACATAAAGTGCATTAGTTTACCCAAATAGCATAAAAAAGTCCTAATGACCATATCTATTTCGAGAATCTTTTTTTGGAATGTCATCCTTCTTCACCTTTAGCTGATTGTACCTATATCTCAAGTCAATCTTGTAAAAATACTAATCTCCCTGGAGTAGATCGAACAATTCATCAATGAGAGGCAAAGGATACTTATTCTTAATAGTAATGTTATTCAAATATCAATAATCAAGGAAAAGTGTCATGGAACCACCATTCTTTCTAACGAACAAAATAGGAGCTCCCTATGGTGAAGTGCTTGGATGAACAAAGCCTTTATCAAGAAACTATTTCAAATGTTTTTTCAATTCAAGAAGTTCCATTTGAGCCATTCGATATGGGGTATTTGAAATTGGATTAGCATTAGTAACTAAGTAAATTGTGAATTAAACTTCCCGATCAGGTATAACAAAGGTTAACTATTCATGAAAAACATAAAAGTATTCATTTACTACTAGTACATCATTAATCTGAATAGTTCCCTTATTTTTAACAATATGAACAAGATAAATTTCATTTCCATCTTTCAATAGTTCCTCATATTATTGATATGTTATCAATTGTATGGGTTCATTCTTGTATACAAACCAAAACTCTTTTATAAAAACATCTTCTTTATCTCTACAATCAATCTTATCATAATAAAGGGAAATCCAATACATACCTATATTGTCATAAAACTATAATATGGGAAAAAATAAGGTTTGAAAGTAATGTCTTCCCATATATCACAATATAAAGAATCTCCAAATGCCTTTTTTTGTTACATTTCCCCCCGGTGTTTTAAAAATAAGTTCTGGTCCCATTTATTGAGGTTATATTTCCAATTTACCAAATAAAAATCTCAGAAATAAAGGAATGTGTAGAACCTATATCAAACAAGACTTTAGAAAAATCCGAGTAAATAAATAATGTACCAGATACCACTTCATTTTATCGACTTACATCTACTGACATAGTCGCAAGGGATCTCACTACACCATTATGCTTATAGTCAGGATTCTTTCAATCACCTCGATCATTCTTTGGGTAGAAATTTTCATAATGACCCATATCACCACATTTGAAACACTTTACAATTTTCTTTTCAAAACTGGTTTTAAGATCATTTTCATTACAATCTATGGTTATATTTACAAAGTTACTACATCGAAAACAATTCCTGGTTTTGGTAAGACATCCCCCAACGTGATTTTGACTACACTTTTTACAAACTGGAAACTGTACTTTCATACCATCAGATTTATTTGATTCATTATTATACATTTTTTTCCATATATACCTCTTTTCCTATTTGTTTTAAAAGTACCATTGATTAACAAAAAAACTCCATTTCTACCCTCTCATCATATTAAAAAAGTTTCTCATAAATTTTTAATTATCATAAGGCCAATGCCCTACGGTAACTTGGCTACAATCCTGTGTAAAAGCGATTGATTTTACAATAAAGATATCGAATAATATTTGGAAATTACCTTGATAGTTGGGTGAAGTTTTCTTCATAAAAAACCACTGAATATTCCACTTTTTCCCTCAATTAAAGGAATTGATTCTCCATCCTATGTTTAACCACCGTAGGAAAATATTTTTCAAGGAATATACTTTTAAATTCATCCCACTCTAAGACTTAAATATCCTCTCTATCCTTAATATTTCTAACCATTAACCACCAATTATTAGCTTCAACTTCAAAATTATAAATGAAAAGAATAACCTTTTGATTATATGAACATCCCATAACATTGAATATCTTTTCAATGGATTTAATCCATCATTCAGCCGATACTCGGTCCAAAGTTCTACTGAAAGTTGGAGGGTGTTGCCTCATAAAATGTTCCACTATCATCAAGTTCCTTTGTAGTAGATCTGGTTGGTATCTTGAATAGATTACACCGCCATTTATTGAATGTTTCTACTGATCCATTACCAAAACAAACTTCTTGGTTCCAATTCCCACCATTCCTAGTTGCAGATTCGAAAAGATACCAACCTCTCAGTTCTTTCCAACTTCAGCTTCCCTGTTTCTTCTACAGAGAACCAATATGAATATACATGAATTAGATGAAGTGATATGGTAATATTTAAAAGATATATTATTTCAACATAAAAATAAGGTAAAAATCATTTATGTTATTCTTATAACATCATACTAACTCCTAAATTTATCTAAACCCTTCTCTGATACCAATAATAAGGACCTGACCTTAAACATACATAATCTAGCTATTTTAACTAGATTTAACTTCATTACATTCCCAATGAAATTTTTGTTTTAGATTTTTAGAAAGTTAGGACACAACTCATACACATAAACCCACAACATATAAAGTAGGTACAACTAAAACAATATCCTTTTTTCAAAAACATAAAACTTTTAAAACAAAATAACAACATGATTTCTTCCTAAAAACTTAAAAACGTTTAACATGACTTCTTTATTTCTCTTACACATCCTTATAACCTATAAAAAATATTTAAAAACATTGTATGACCATACAAATATTAGTAAGGGATATAAAAAGAAGAAAAGAAACCATCAGTCCATGAATACTTATAAGCAGATGAGATCATTTCACAAATACATACTTTTCACCCATATATACATAATTTTTGAAACATGATAGTTCCATAAATAATTAAGGAACATTTATATAAATCCATAAAGGTATATTTGGTAATTACATAATATTTTAACTCACATATCTACCTTATTATTTTTAACCCTCATGGCTACCTTACAATGTAACACTCATGGCTACCTTATTGTGTAACCATCACAGTTACACTTGGAGTAACCATACGGCCGACCACCAATTTACAAATAACCAATGTATTAGAGGGATATATAGGTCCCACCCCTCATCATAAAAAATTCTCAAGAACCAAAACATAATCATAGAACATGAATAATTTCATAAAAACATTACTTCTGGATTTTGTAAAAAAGAATTTTAAAATAGGATTTTAAAAGGAAAGTATCTTACAAAAATCATATAATTGAAGTGAGAATTAATATAATGAAAGTATTATGTGTATACAATATAAATAAATATAATAAATAATAATATAAATTAAATATATTACACAAATAATCTCGGTAGCACATTATTAATGAAGTAGAAGGTTAACCCAAAGAATGGAAATTGGGTTATAAATTCCCTTACCTTGGGTTATTATTAGTTAAATGTTCTTAACCATCATGTATAATGGCCAAAGGAGTGTTATTTATATTTTAAAGAAACATATTAATGTTTATAATACCTTATATGTTCATTTTATAACATTATTCGACCCATTTAATTATACTATTTTTTATTTCCATTATTTCGGGTGCGTGCTTTACATGATTTCCATGGTTGGTTTGTAATAGATTTTAATTTTGAATGGAAGATAAAATCTATAAGTGGAATTAAATGGTGTTAATATATTTCCATAATATTAAATTATTCCAAAAATAAATTTGGTTATATGGTATGAGGAGGAATCATTATATAAATCATTAGTGGTATTCGTTTAGATCGTTTTGGTGGTTCTTCGATAATCGTGAACTTTTTTCATCATATACCTTTAATATTATGAATATAAGTTAAATACATAACATAAGAGAGGTTATATAATAAAATTTCAAATCTTTTTCAACCATTAAATTTTTTTTACAACAATATTTTAAGTAATTAATGGAAATTGAAAACACATGGTCCACGATTTTGGAAAATCGGCAAATCACGAATGGTGTTTTTATTTTTAGAATGAGAGGAATAAGAGAGGAAGAATGATTATGAATTTTTCCATAAATATAATAAAAATAAATAATTTATATAATTATATATATTTAATTCCAATTGTATAATTTTAGTTAAAGAGAGTATAATAAAATAAATTAATTGAAAAGAAAACACAAGAAAAAAGAGGATTTTTACCTCTTGATCTCTTCTCCTTGAGATCCTATTAAGGGCCTTTGGTTTTGTAATTTTGGTGATAAAAATAGGTCATGGACATGAGGAAGATCCTTATTAAGGTTATTTTTCATAATTTAGACAATGATCAAATCATTATAGGTGTGAGAGGAATAGGGGGTGAGGGTGGTATTTATAGTGGAGGAGAGGTGGGGTTTCCATTATTTTAATCATTAGTTTAATATTTTTGATCAATACTATGAATATTATTGATTAATGTTACCAAAAATAGTAATATATGTATGTGATTTTGAAAAAATTTCCATTTACACCATCCATGACTCAAGCATGATGTAAAAAATCATTTATTTAGCATATTCTTAATTATTGAATTTCACTATTCACAAAAATTCATTTATTTCATAAAAATATAAAAAATTCACCCTAACCATTTCTCAAAATGCAGAATTAATGAATTAAATCCATTTTATCAAAATAATTTTATAAATATTAGAAAATTAGTTTATAAATAAAAGAATAATTTATTTCAAAAATATCAATTTAAAAACTATAACTGATTTTATAACACCTTGAAAAATTAATCAAGGTCTCATAAATTATTAGAAATAAATTCCTTAGTGAGGTTGATATTCATTGGCTAATATTAATACTCATAAGGGTAACATTACTAGTCATAAGGTTAGGTTACTATTCACCAAAACTGAAGTTTGTTCTATCAGACTTCGAAAAACTTACTGATCGCAACTGTGTATGTCAGTTTTTCAAAATTCAAAACATAGAAGCAGAATAATTATGTTTAATGGATAGTTTATAACTATATACATAAAAAAGTGCCACTATGTATAGAATTAGTGTTTCAATAATTTCAATTTATTTTTAAAACAATGTGATGTTAAATTCTGATGGAGATAGGATTTATGAGATTATCTTAGACCAAACCCAAGATGAGATCCAACAACATAAGCATGAGCGAAACCGTTTATAGGAGAAGTTCAAACTCATCGAGATCACAACCCAAACCATATTCCCTAAACGGCCCCATAAACACTATATCATCATTCACCATACTCTTAGGGAGTATGCTGGTGTATTAATGGGATATTTATCAAGACCCCATCAATAGGAATATGTATATTATAATGAATATATTTTCATCCTATTTCTAATTTGTAAATGATTTTTAAAGAATGAATTTTATTTTTGGTTAATATTAATATTAAATTATTGAATTATTATATTTTTGAAATAAATAATGTTTTAATGGAATATTATTATTAAAATTATTTATAAAATATAAATGATCATATAATTTTTATAATGTCAATTGTGATTTTTATAAGTGTTCGAAAAACTGTTATTGGTCAAAAACCCATCATTTTTAATAAATGTATTTTTTTATTTTAAAAGTAAAAATTAACATATTTATAAAATTATTTATATGAAATGAATATTATTTTTGTAATCAGGACATTGAAATTTCCCAATAGTGAATTTTTCATAATTTTCATAGACAATAATATTTTCAAGTAAAAATTAAATACCATATAAATATACTTTGTGTTTTATGACATAATAATTACTAAAAAGTGATGTAATAAGTAATATAAATGGTATATAAGAACAAATATTTTTTTTTTATTTTGAGAATAATGTGATTTTATGTTTATTTTATTTATTTTGTAAATCCCTTATGAGTCCTTCATGACTTATAAAATATTTTGATATTTTAAAATCATTTCGTTAAGAGTGTGACTCACCTCCACATCACCAAGGGTAATATTTTAATAATATTAGAACTTCCAATTGTAAAATAATTTAAACCTCTAACTTTTGGATGATTCAATGGGATGGTTTTTAGTTTTGGATATTTTATTATGTATAGTCCAAAACCTAAATAATAAACAAATCACCATCATTTTATATTTAAACTCACCCATGCTCTCATTTCTCTTCACTCAAAATCCTTAAATCACATCCACACTCTTCCCTCTACTCCCTATAGTCCTCACAAGGTGCCCCCAAACTTTCAATAATCCTCTCCCAAGCCATTGGAGTTACACACTCAAGTGAGGGATTCCTCTCCTCTCTTTTAAATTCAAGCACATCCTATGAAATTAGTCCTTTTAATTTGAATTTATTATATTTCCATTAATTTATTAATATTACCTTATTGTTCAATGATTGCTCTTTTAATGAGATTTAATTTATTCTCTCTCATTTTTAACATTTCCTAATTCGTTACTATAATGAAATTCCATAAGGGAACCTCATCTTCCATCCCCCTCTTTTATCAATCATTCCTTTTATGTTATGTCTTTTAATTTTCATTTTCTTATGATGGTATATTATAATCCATATTCCACTTACATTCTATTTGATTTATAATTTATGATAGTTTCATTTCAATCTCATTAACTCACCCATTATCCTTTATGTACACTCATTACCATGCTGAAATTTCATAAGGATTCTCTTATTTATTCATGTTCCTTCATTACCTTATGCCTTCTATTTCAAAATTTCTAATGTTGTGATATGATTTTCCCTGTCAATATCACATCCCATTTGATTTCCAAATAATGAGAGACCCCTTTATCTCTCATCAACAATTTTTATGAATTTTTGAGTAATTTCGTTATGCTTCCGAAGTTTCACCATGATTTTCCATGCCAAAATAATTGTGTAGTGAATACCATACCCATTATTCTATCAAATGTATTCACCTCTATACACATATACTTATTTATTAGGGACTGAAATTTAATTATTCCACATTCCTTTATCATGCAATAAATTATTATGTTGAATTAATCAAAGTTATATGATCTATATGGAACACTTAAGCATCAAAATGAAATGATTATGATGGGTATTCCCAGATAGTGCTCCAATGCATTGGGTAATGGTTAGTATCATTATTTTTCATGTTGGGACAGGTGTGTACATGATTCCTTTATGATACTTTTTTCCACCATGAAGTCTTAGCAAATTTATCCTTGACTTATGTTCATGATGTAGTGTTTTAAGTTGTTTCCACATTTCCCACATTATAAATATCATGATATATCATTCCTTAATATTCATATTCCTTTTATGATCCATTAATATGCCTATTGTATAAAATGTATTATCTTATTGATGTTAGGCCTTGTTTATTACCGTACTAGGCTTTATAGATCACCCATTTCTTATATATGTTCCTAGGTTTTCCCATACAGTTTTAAGTTCGAAGGATTATTTTTATCGTGTTAAATAAGTTTTCAATAGAGAATTTTAAGGTTGTTTTTAATAATGTTCTTGTTTCCTATGTTCAAGATGTTATGTTTTGTACATAATTCCCAAAGACACTAGACTTATTGATCTTTTAGGTTATATAAAGTGTAGTTTTATAAAATAAATCATGT
Organism: Viscum album; assembly: GCA_963277665.1. Taxonomy (NCBI): domain Eukaryota; kingdom Viridiplantae; phylum Streptophyta; class Magnoliopsida; order Santalales; family Viscaceae; genus Viscum; species Viscum album. Next base: position 500,604,044 of record OY728133.1, read on the forward strand.
ATTAATGCATAATAAAGATTAGGTTTATAATAATAAATATAATATCATCTCTTTAAATACACTTATATCTACCATCCATGTGAGGTGTTGATGGAAAACAGATCACATAGCTTTGTGGATGTGGTAATCCACATGTACGCATGAATGGTGTTATCATTTTTCAATGAATGGAATGTTAATAAACTAGATTATATATTATCTTTTAAAAATTATTATTATGTCATGAATATTATATATATATATTAATCTATCATTATTACCATCCATGAGAGGTAGTGATGGAAAATGAATTACATCAGTTCATGAGGCGGTAGTCTGTCGTACACACGAATGACGGTTACATTTCTCATTTCAAGGAAGATGATATTGATATAGGTTATTATATAATCATAATATCATATTATAATATGAAATATAATGATGTTATTATTTTATTATGGTTTATTAATGTTTAAAGGAAGTATATGAAGAAATAAAACTAAAATATTCAGTTAAAAGATATACCACTTCTTCATACAACCTCCTTTTCATTACACCTTAATCCCTTTAAGGTTGGTATTCTACCCAAACAAATCCCTATAGAATTTGGTTATGGATTCTAGAAATGGGATTTTATCAGGTAATTTCTAAACCAAATGGTTCTTTATGTTTGGAGAAGAGAGGAGGGGGTACCCTTTTATAAGTGAGAAGAAGGGTACTCTTAGAATTACTTAATGTATTAAATTAATATAAATTAATTTTTGAGGAAATGGATCCAAAATCATATAATTAAAATATAATATGAGTATGAGTCTAAATAATCTCATCCAATAAAATTTGGACATTTTTTGTTATATTTGTACCCTTATCTCTTAGTTTTTACCCCCATTAACCTCTTTCACAATTACCATGATATCAATGTTTTTTTTACTTTTTAGGGGTCAATAAAGTTACTAAAAATTTAAAATTGACCCATAAATGGAAAATGGTTGATATTTTCAACCACATATCATTCTCTTAATAGAAAATAGGATTTTTATGAATTTTAAATTGTTTAATAAAAAAATTATTATAAAATATAATTAATTTTATTATTGGAAATATATGAAATATTAGAATATAATTTGTGTCTAACTGATGTAAAATCTTTCCAAAATTACATTGATTAAAAGATAAAAATGGAATGTTTTTAATATAATCACCCAATAAAATTTTGATAAGTTTAGATATCATTTTAAATCATATATTTTGGTTTAATCCCTTGGTTAACCACTTTTAACCTTAACCGTGATAATGACTTTTTCAATATTAAAGAGTTATATTTTTAATTATAAGATGGAAATTGAATCATTAATGGAAATGGGATGAAATTTTTTACCATTCATCATGAAAATTGTCCTCTTTAATGATAAAATAAACTAATAAAATATATTTAACATAAAATACTATTAATGACATGTTATGAATTATTCACATAATTTAACTTTGAAAAAAAAACATAATAGAAATGGAATTAGAATATAAAGCATTAAAATATATATAATATGCTATATTTATCTTTAAAAAATTTGTAAGCTATAACTCTAGCAAAAAATATTATTTTTAGAGTGTTTAAAATCGTTTAATAGATTTTTCAACTGCTTTCACAAGCACAATGTCGGTGTTGCATAAGAATTTAAGGTAATTATTTAATCACTAAAAATTAAAAATAAATTAAGATGATAAAAAATAATCCATATTTAAAATAATAATTTATAATAAAACATAAGTTGTTTTTATCACTTTCACCAAATATTATATATATTTAAATAAGAAAGTGAGATTTTTTACTTTATCTTTTACTTAAATATTATAAAGGTCAAAATAAAAGATAAATAGAAAGAAATTTTATTTTAAAAATTTGGATGATTATGGATGAAATATAATCATCCACTAAAATTCAGGTATGTTTTTTAATGAATTTGAATTCTTATCACATTAGTTTCAACCCTAATTAAATCATTTTACATTTATCGTGGTAATAAAAATTTACTATGGTTACAATTTAAATTAAACCAATATTAAGCTGATATTATTATCTAATATTAATTATTATGATTAAAAATATTAAATCCGTTTTATAAAATTCAATTCATAACATTTTTATAATTCAATTTAAAAGTAAAACCACAAAACATGACGAAAAGTTATTTTCCAGAAAAATTATTTTTTTAAGTATAGAAATGTTTTCATAATAAATTAAAGTATAATTTTGATTAAAATAACATTTATTGAATTGTGTTTAATAAAAATTAACTAATTAAAATTTAAAACTAATCCAAAATAGGATTTGACTTTGTAAGTACCTAAAAATAAAAGACATTTTAAAAAATTTCTATTTTCAGAATTCATTGAAAAATCAAATTATTTAGAAAATTATCAAAAAAACCATCTTAAGTTAATTTTGACATTAGGAATTCAAAAATGATATAATTTATATCAAGTATAATTTTTAAAGGTCCCAGAAATATTCTCTCACAAAAAATCAATAAAAACAATTTTTGAAGAAAACATATTTTTGAAGCATAAAATGAATTTATTAAAAAATTGAGTTCTTTTTTTTCTAATAATTAATCAATACATTTGTATTTAATGGGAATGTTATATATATTTCATAATTTTCTTAATCCTATTTATACCCTCCACTTTAATGTATAAGTTATAACTAGTACTTTTAAATAGTAATATTTAATGGTTTATTTAAGCTCGGTGTTGTGTGTTGTATACGCTATCAAACATATTGTTCTATTAAAATGTCCGGAGATTGTATCCCCTAATTAATAAATATATCCTTCAAAATTTAAACTTTATCTTGGTTATCAAGTGTTTTACATTTTAAAATAATTTTATTGAAGACCCACATCATAAAAAGGGTTAATAAAACATCCTCTAGAAAAGAGGAAAAGGGAAATATAAAGGTCATATAGAATAACACATACTACGATTATAAATAAGAGAAAAATAGTGGGATGTGAAAATTTGGACCTAGAGTAAAAACATAATGTCCAAATAATAATAGAGAGTGATAGATAACATTGATCATAAGAAACTGAATGATCATGAAAAATTCAATAACCACAAAACTGTAAATCAAATAGGTGTGAAAAAAGACCATCGATTCATCAAAAATGAAGGTAATAGTATAATATTTTTTTTCAAGATTTTTTTCCTATAGTTAAATAATTATATTAAAATATATACTAAGAACATAAGAAAATATATAGTACTTGAAAATTCGAATTTTATCCTTTAATCAATTTTCACCACAACCTTATCTTTTTTCCAAAATGATGAGTATCAAGAGGAATTTTTCATGCATGAAGCACTGAAATCAACTTCTAATGGATCACATAATATATAAAAGGATAAAAATTTGTTCCTAATATCTTTACTAAAACCAAAATGGTTATTATAATGTAAGATAACACCCAAAATAAATAAACCTTTATATGATGAAATAATACATTTAACACCAAAATTTCTATTATAACACCAAAGGTTTAAATTAGATCATTACACAAATAAATAATCATATATCTCAATTAACATCAATAAACTAAAAATTAAATAATGTTTTAACCTCAAGGGTTATCTCATACCTTTCATCTTACGTCCCAAAAATGTAATAGCATTCTTCGGAAATAATATTTCATATTAAATCACTTGTTAAACCTAGGGTTATATATACCTCAAAAAAATGAAAAATATCCCAAAATATCATTTAATAACCATGATACATTATTATATAATATTATAATTTAGTGAAATTCACAAAAATATCCTGAATAAAATTTAGATAGTAACCTGAAAGGTGGTCCTTAGAATAACTATAAATATCTCTGAAAATATTTCATTGTCAATGAATGAAAATTAAACCATCAAGATTATCTATATCCCACTATCCAATAGATGATAATTAACTTAGAATAAAATCATATACTTACCAAAAGGGTTATTTATACCTTAATATATTTTTCTTCCTAAAACCCAATGAATGATTCAAATAACCTAAAAAATACATCACTTAAAACCTCAAAAGGCGGTGTATATGTATTTGAACTTATGATCAAAATTAAACTAATAATCTCATGATGGTATCCAAAACTCTAAAATTAACCCCACATGAAAATATCATAATATCCAAAGTTATATAAACTCTGCTCTGATACCAAATATGAAAGCCTCATACTTGTACTTCTATATTTGATGATTAAAAAATAATCAATATATTTTTAGATTTGATAGCAATAAATGTGACCCAATTTTAACCATAAAAAACTTACAACACCAAAATTAAATATTGGATCACTTATAACCCTAAGGACCTTTTAGGTTTAGAGTTTTAGATAATTTATAAAAATTATTACATAATAATACTCATGTCTTTAAATGGTCATTTTCCAATTTATACATAGCTTTTAATATTCCATATTAAGTCTTCAACATCTCCCATAAAATTCATCACATGTGAAAATTTTATGGAGACAAATAATTTAACATCATTAGTAATCACCTAGGGAAAATTAAACATAATAAGGGTGGGATTAAACACTCATTAAGGGTAAACATAAGAATTAATAATTGAATTTCATCAGTGAGGATAAAATTATGATGACATAATCAATGTACATGATCATAAAATAAGATAATTAATATGAATAAAAATCTAGATCTTTAAAAATGTGAAATGGAATAAATAGTTAATAAAGCTAAGATTTATAAGAGTCAATAGTTATGAGCGATGTGATGTTAACCTTGATCAAAGGAAACATTATAAATCCATAGAAAGAAGAAAAATGTGTTGATATTTTGGAAAATTATATTCATATAACCCTCAAAAGATAACTTAAAAGTGGAATAACCAATATGGTCAGCTTCCAACATAATTATCTGGAGAACATAATCATTAACCAATGTATTGGAGGGCTATAAAAGACCCAAACATCCTTGGTATATAACATAACCCCCCATACTTGGTTTGTAAGGAAACCACCTAGCCTTGGTTTATAATAGAACCACCTGTCATCATAAACAATTTCCATGAACCATAATATGAATAAAGTACATATATATTTCATTTAATCATAAAACTCATAGAAACAACCACTGTTACTTTAATACCTTTATTAAACCATGGAAAAGAAATGGGTTCCATGAAAATATCTTTGAAATAGTCATAATCCATCGAGAGAAAGAATTAGGATGGTATCATTACAATATATCCCTATTGAATCATAATTAACATCAAGGTTTTTTTCATTAGAGAATAAAAAATCATTAAAAGAATTCTTGAGTAAAATAATCTTTCCACTTTAAAAATCACTTTAAAAACTAAAAATACACAAAATATTATGAAAATCATTTTCTATGAAAATAAATTTTTAAATTAATATTAAAATTAAAAAATGGAAATCCTAGGGGAAAAAATCGCTCATGTAGTAAAAATTTAAAAAAAAATCTTTTCAAACATTGGCGAAGAGAGTCAAAAGTGGCCCATGTAAAAATCATTAAGAAATTTCATTTTTAAAACATTTAAAAGAAGGAAAAAGAAAATTTAAAATAAATTTAGGAAATAATTTATTTTTATTAAAGAAATTTTTTTTAAAAAATTTATAAAACATGGATTTTGAAGATAACGATTCCTAATCTAATATAAGATACAAGTTCAGTATCACTTATTAACAACATTCTTGATGTTTTTTTAATCACTAAGGGATGAAATGGAAATTAAATATGTAACTTAAATTCATAACCAAAGAATAATAAAAGATATTTGGTTTAATAAAATAATATCATATGATCCCTTTCAAAGGAACATTGAACATAGGAAATCAAAAAATAAGATGAGTTTATATCATAAAAATCCTTACTGTTTTGGTAACTTTGGAATCTTAAGAACATGAAATAAATGAATTTAAATAGAATATTAAATACCATGAATATAAGGATATATATGATATAAAATTATCCTTATTTATATACTGATCATAAAATAAGATAGTTGTATAACATAAATTTATGTCCCAAAGAAGGAAAATTTGAGACGAATAACCCCTACAAAGATCATACCATTAAATTTGAGAATTAATAAATAGATATATTATGTGTAAAAAATTTAAATCTTTAAATAGAAAATTTATATTCAAGAAAAAACTAAAAAAATCATTCCATGCATTATCTTAACATAATATAATCAATAAAGAAGTGATATAAACCAGGGAAAGAAAATTGAGTTATGAAACATTTTTACCACTTGGTAACTTTCAAGTAACATCCTAATGAAAAAATAGTTTGAACTAGAAATTAAAATAATATGAAGTATTAATGATTCACGATATAAAATTTAAAATATTATGATATACACCATATAAAATAAATTAGGTTTATGACATTAAAATATGCCTCAATAAAGGAAAATTGTTACAAAATCATTTACCTCAAGTCCAGACTTCCCATGTATAACCTTTAACTCCTTTATAATAAAATTATATACATTATTTAATTGTTTAAGAAAGTTTTATAGGTTTATTAAAATATAATTTTACCATTTTTTCATTTATTTTAATGACATATTAAATTACTTAATCGGTTAAGTCCATATCGAGTCTCTTAAGGACGTTCGATTCATAGTTGAATTTTTTTTTGATATATTGAATGTGATCAAAGGGGTAATTATTCCATCACACCTAGAGTAATAATTTTGAAATAATTATAATTTTTATACATAAATTATACTCATAAAGTCAACTATTAAAAATGGTTATGAAAAATGAACTACGTTAGAATCATGGAGACAGTGGGTCATAAGTACGCATGAATAATGTTTCAATTTTTTCAATTAACATGAGAGAAAAAAAGTATGTATTGTTTTATAATTATAGAATTATTAGTATATTATAAATATAATATTTTCTCTTTAAATACACTTATCTATACCATCTATGTTGGGTGATGAAAAAAAGATCACATCACTTCGTATATGTGGTAATCCACATGTACACATGGACACCATTATCATTTTTCAATGAATGAAAATTTATAAAAATAGAAGTTATATTATATTTAAATAATTATAATTATTTCATGAATATAATATATATAAATTAAATCCATCATTATAACCATATTTGATATGCGGTGACAGAAAACGAATTACATTGGTTCGCGAGGCGGTTATTCGTCGTACACACGAACGATGGTTTCATTTTTCATTTGATGAAAGAGAAGATGGATATAGGTTATGACATTAATATAATAAAATATTAGTGTAAGTAAGATAATTATTTTATTATTAAATTATGGTTTAATAATATTGGTAGGAGGTAGAATAATAAATAAAACTAAAACATTTATTTAAAAGTTATACCTCTTCTTCAAACAGCCTCCATGGATTTACACCTTAATCCTTCTAAGGTAGGTATTATACCCAAAATATGACATGTAGAACATGGTTATGGATAATGGAAATTTATTTTTCTAGGTCTTGGATTAACCAAATACTTCTTGAATTTTTAAAGGGAGAAGATCGGGGTTCCCTTTTATAAGTGAGGGGAGGGGCACTCATGGAATTACTTAAAGTATTAAATTAATATAAATTAATTTTCAAATAAAAATTGATAAAAATGATATATTTAGAATAAAATTTTATGATGAGTCTAAACCCACTCATATAATAAAATTTATATAATTTTTTTTATTTATTACCCTTGTCTCTTAGTTTTAACCCAATGTTAAACCCTTTAACAATTACCATGATAACAATGTTTTTTACTTTTTATGGGTCAATTAAATTACAATAAAAGAAAAATTGACCCATTAATGGACCATGATTGATATTTTAAACCATATCCAATTCACATGGATTAATGCATGAATTTTATTAAAATAAAATTTTTAATAAAATATTTTTTATTATAATATATCATTAATGTCATTTTTGAAGTACATGAAAAATTATAATATAATATGTGTCTAACTCATATCAAATGGTTCAAAAATGACATGTATTTGAATATAATGAGGCTATTGTATTAATATAATCATTCACTAAAATTTATATAGGTTTGGATATCATTTTAAATCTTAACTTTTTGTTTAACCCCTTAGTTAACCAATTTTAACCTTAACCACAGTGACAAGTTTTTCAATATTAAGGAGTTATAATTTAACTTATAATATAAAAATTTGAATAATTAATGGAAAAGTGATGAAATTTTAGACCATTTATCCTCATAATTTTTCTCTCTCTATATTTTTATGATTTTTAAATAATTTGATAAATTGTATTTAACATAAAATACTATTAATGTCATTTTAAGAACTATTCCCATAATTGGAATTAAAAAATAATGATAAAACAATGGAATTATAATATAAACCTTTCAAACATCTGTAATATTTTATATTTATCTTCAAAATTCATGGGATAATTTAAATCACAAAAATAATATTACTTGTAAAGTCTTTAAAATCATTTACTTGATTTTTCTACTTCTTTCACAAGTACTGTGTCGGCGTTGCATAAGCATTTAAGGTAATTATTTCATTATTAAAAATAAAAAATAAATTACAATGATAAAAAATAATTAATTTTTAAAATAACCATTTATTACCAAACATTTTTTTTATCCTGGTCACAAAATATTATAGACATTAAAAATAAGAAATTGGAATTTTTTACATTCGCTATTACTTAAATATTATAATGGTTAAAATCAAATATAAGTGGAAAAAAATCCATATTATTAAAATTTGGATGATTTCATATGAAATAAAATCATCCAATAAAATTAATTCAAGTGTTTGATGAATTTTAATCCTTATCAAAGTAGTTTTAACCCTAATTAACCCATTTGACCATTACCGTGGTAATAAAAAATTTCTATGGTTACTATTCATATTGACCAAAGATTAAGTTGAACATATATTCTAATATTAATTATTCTGATTCCAAATATGAAATCCATTTTATCAAAATCTATTCAAAAGATATTCAGAATTCAATTTAAAATTTAACCTACAAAACATGATGAAAGTGATTTTCAAGAAAAATGTTTTTTAAGTATAAATATGTTTTTATACAAAATTCAAGTATAATTTTGATTCCAATAACATTTATTGGATTATTTTTAATCAAAATGAACTAATTAAATTTTAAAACTAATCAAAAATATCATGTCACATTGTAAGTACTTGAAAAGAAAAGACAGTTTAAAAAATCGATATTTTCACTATTCATTGAAACATCAAACTTTTTATAAAATTATCATAAATTCATCCTAAGATAATTTTTACATTCTGAATTTAAAAATTACATCATTTTGTCAAATAAAATTTCTAAAGTTCTGGAAATTAATTATAATATTCACTCAAAAAAATAAATAAATAAATTTTTTGAAAAAAAACATACATTTAAAGCCTAAAATGACTTTACTGAAAAATTGAGTGTTTATTTCCTAAGAATTAATAAATATATTTTCATTGAGTATAACCTTTACATATATTTCATAATGAAATTAATTTTATTCATACCTACCAATTTAATGACTAGTTTATAACTATAACATTTGAATAATAATATTTAATGGTTTATTTAACCTTAGTGTTGCGTGTTGTATACATTGTCAAACATATTGTTCTTTTGAAATATAAAGATATTGCATTAATATTGGATATTTCAATCATAATTTAATTAAATTTATCAAGATTATCATTGATATAAGTTCCATAATACATCGTGAATATAAAACATTCTATGCTTTTTATATAAACAAACAACTAAATAAGTAGCCATATATAATTTCTATAATTTTAACCAAATTATGGCAATGAATAATTCATATGAAATAACTCTTAAAATTTTATCACCTCAGGATAATAATAAGGAACTATTATACTTAACAAGAACATCAAAAAAGACATATTTATCAGTGGTAGTGGTTTTCCCATCATCAGACTAAGTAAGAATAGGTTTCTTAGGTCCATGTAGGGCATTGATGAACCCATGATACATATGGAAATCTCCAATAATGATTCTCGAATGATTGAAGTAGTTATTTCCATCAAAATTATCTATTTTGTGTTGTGTAGATTCTAACATTTATTTTGAGTCTCTAATACCAATTTTTTTGGTAAAACATTGTGAGGTATGACCCTAAGAATGGCCAATAATCATTGGATGTGTGATTGGTTTCTACTAAGTTCATGAAAATTGAGATTGGTAAAAGAAAAAAATGAGTGTTTCAAAAATGATGTGATTTTTGAAATTCAATATGAGAGAAACTAGAAACTATGAAAGTAAAAGAAAGTAGTAAAAGGACATATATATTTAATCTTCTTTAGAATGATTTGGTCCTACATGCATGGAAAGAACAACACCAATTCATGTGATTTTTTAAGCTCAAAATAAAAGAAATATAAGAGATAAATAGATTGAAAAAATGAATAATAAATAGGAAATAACAAAGCAACAAGATGAAATGGGAAACTTAAAAATTTAATATCTTATTACTGACCGACAATCCTTCACTTAAGCTTTGGAGGAAGGGGGTATCATTTAGGATCTTTTGATGCTCGCATGCTTACACTCTTAACTTGAAAAAAACTCTAGATCTCTATTGAAAATTTATACCAAGATCGAATTTACTTTAGGAATACGGAGCATGGATAAAGATCTTCACTAAAGATGATGATCCAAAATCTTGGTTTTGGGAAATCTGAACATCATCTCTAATCTCCCTTGAGGTATTTTTTTATGTATAATTCAAATGAGAAAAACCAGAGATGAATGTATAGGTATGTGTTCAATTACCTGAAATGATAGCCTACAAGGGAAGAAAATGTGTGTAAAAGTTGTGACAGATAAGGTGCGGCCAAAAAAATTCACAAGATGCATAAATGGAAAAGATGATCCATGGTGATAAGGTTAATCAATAGTTCAAAAAATTCTTGGGAAACAGACTAGGATCCATGGGCATTATGTTAGAAGAATAAAAATAGGCCAAGTCAATGAACTATATCAAAATAAGATAATTGAGACATGAATATTGAACAAGATCCCAACATATATAAATTTATCTCAATAGTAAAAAAGAAATCCATAATATATATAATATGATTGAGCATAACAAATATATTTGTATGATCATTAATAAATATATATGTAAGATTATACAAAAGGAAATATATGAGTAAATCATATTTCACAAGATGAATCTAACATCTTCTACAATAATGTATCCCTACAATACTAGACTTTGGGCGATGCCAATATCAGTAATGGGAATCTTGATTAATAAAGACATATCTGGTTTAGAAGGGTGGGGTGGTTAGGGGTACAATGATAATGGTGATAGGTTCAATATAAGGGGGTGTATTTTATTGGTAGGGGTCTAATGGTGATAGACTGAGCTGGGGGCGATGTTAACAATGATAGTCTTGGGCGGGTGGGTTATATCGATGATGGTTAATCCATTTCATCTGGAGTTAGGAAAGAGGGGTGACACATGTGACACCCTATGTGTTTTGATACTCTCTCCCTTTAATTTTAAAGAGTTGGTACTTTGATTTATGGGGGTTTTTATGTGATCTAAAGTTTTATAAGGGACTACACCATATAAGGGAGTGGTTGCGGTGTAGAGAGGCTGGTTGTGGCATGGATGAGCTAGCTACAATGTGGATCTTGGGAGGTGGAATTTTGGTGCCACATCCATTTTTAGAATGTCTATGCCATGGAACATGGATGCGGTGTAGGAAATTTGAGTGTTATAGTGTGGAGGAACAAGTTGCGCCATAGTGCTTTGAAAGGTATGTTTAGGTGGTTCTTCCAAATTTAGGGTATTTGGGCCCTGGGAAGTATGTTGTGTCATAGATCACTTTTGGCAGTGGGGCTCTGTGGTGTGGTGATCTCAGCTACACTATAGTTTCCTCTCCTAAAATATAGGATTTGTCATGTAGTTTTTGTCATGGTTCTCATACATGCTTTGACCAGACAGGTTGTAGAGTTGTCTCTTACACTACACCATGGTCTATCCCTCTTTCATTAGTCCTACTCCATGGTCTACTAAATTCCTAACTACTTATAAATACCCAAACCCTCATCAAACCGTCCCTTATTCTAACTTTCTCTCTCGAACCCTAGGTTCACAATTGATCTTTTTTAAGTCTTTTTAATCCCCACTTGATTGTATTTTAACTTCAGCCTTGGGAGATCAATTATTGGTGGTTTCTCTCTATTCTTGAGGTAGGTGTCTTTATGCAAGGGTTCTAAATCCTGAAATACGTGATGTTCTTGTATAATTCCTTTGTTTTGTTTTATGAAAATAATGTATTTGATATCATGATAGATTTTATTTATGAAATGTGTGTTTTTAAGAGATGTTTCTTTAAAAATGGATTTCTTCACACTATGTGTTCGATAAAGGTGTTTTTTTTGTTAAAAAAAATGGCTTTTCAGGCTTGAAATTTATAATTTTTTACTGTGAAAATGTTTTATAAATAGTGATCAAAGTTCTCAAATGGTTTTTGGAAAAATTAGAACATTGGGAGCTTTGGGTGTTTTGGGAAATGGACTTGTCACTTTAGTGTGTGTAATACCACTAGAGGTTTTTATATTGATAATCTGTGATAGGACTCGATATGGGTTAAATTCAAGTGATTTCTAGATTAGGGTTTTATTTATATTTCCTAGTATGTATTCCCATAGGCTAGAGCCCAAATATTATACTTTTTCATTTATGATTGGGTTTACCCATGAAGTTATATTTCATGGTTGGTTTCTCACATATTCATTTTATGGTGTATCCATGGTTAGTTTTTCATATTTATTCATGCTTTCTCATATGTACTTTTCATATTCCATTTTTATGTGAATATGAAATAATTTTATGTAAACCATGGGATGTTTTACAAAATAGTTTCACTTTTGTGAATTCTCTATAAACTGGTCCTTTTTAAAATATATGGATAATTTTTTCATGGTGTTGGACTTTATATAGATTCTTTGGTGAAATCCTATTGGGATTTTGGAGCACACCCTACTTTTTCCTTTGGGTTTTTTGTAGATGTTGTTTTTCAGGGCTCGGGTAAAGGGAAGAGTGTTATGTAGTTTTTAGGATTCTCTTGGATTTTGTCTCCTTCATAGTGGGACAGTTTGGTGGTGATGAATGACCAAATGGAGTTTTTGGTATAAGTATTTTCTTTCCAATGTATGTCTGATGAATATGTACTCGTTTTCACTTTGTAATCTATTCTTTCTTTGGTTATACATGAGACTTGTGTTGTTTTGTTGAACCTCACCTTGTGGTGGACCCTATTTGGTTACTTTTCTAATTTAATCTAGTTAGTTCATTAAAAAATGTTATCATAGGGGTTACCCAGCTGTATGTTCTATGAAATTCCTACGTCTGGTTTGGTGACTTTGGTTGACATGAGTTAGGGCCATCTGAATTCAGGTAGTCAGTGTGGGAGGGTGCCTGGATAGCTAAATAAAAACTAATTTTTTTATTATTATCATAAGTCCCATTTTAAGGGATGAGGGGGACTAGACATGACTTCAAAGACTTAAGACATAAAACCATTCCCTAGTTGTCAAAAATCCAAAAAAACAGATCAAACAACAAAGGAAGGCCCCTCCCCAGCATTAATAACATTATGTCCAGTTTCCACCTTTCTAACACTGCTCGACAAGCTGTCCCATACAAAGACAGGATGGAATCTATGGTCAAGGCCATACCCTATCAAACATCCAAATCCAAAACCCATAATTCTAGTGAAAACTTGAAAATCTAAACCTCATCTAGATAAATTTCTGGAGATAATCTAGAATCATAAACCCTTGAACTGCTGATTGCTGCCCAAACAACATAACACACCAAAAAAGAATCACACACTAAAATAGAAGAATCACAGTGAGGATAAGAATAACCCAAACCTAGAACGTAATCAAGGATGAAAACCATCACCATCAGCACTGATTAATGCAAGAAGAAACATCACTGAAAAAGAATCAATCCAAAACTCTTTGCCACCACCGTTCGATGAGACTGTAGATCCACCCAAAGCACACAAGTGACACGTGTCTTCAACCTTAGACCGCATAAGATTGGATATCAACCACACAACGCACCACTATGGATAATTAGATCCAACCAAAGGTTTCAAGCCTTAAATGCCACAGATGCCCGAAGATGGCTATAACACATGAAGCTACCAGAGAACCCACGAACTCTTGAAACAGGAACCTACACCTCAATGATGATTGGAAAATCGAGATCCATGCTTTCACCGGTAATAGGATCATGCCCAAACCCATTTAGAAATAAGGATGGAGCCGCAGCCGATCGAGGTGATATGGTGGCGATGAGGAAACCTCAATACTGGGGAAGAGCCCCTTATGGGAGCATCTCATCCCTATTACATATTCTTCTCAACGGGCATGGTGACTAGCTAGCTCACTTCCTTGTATGAACTCCAGTTTCCATGGGTGTTCAGGGGATTTTTACCAATCTTAAGACTTGGTGTTTGAGTTTATTTGAATGAAATGGATTTGGAGTTTATTTAAATGGTCTTTTTCCCATTTAAGGTTTTTTATTTATTTTATAGAATAAATTATTGCTATGAATTATTATTGTTTAATGAAATTAATTTGGATTTTGGATGTTAGATTATGATTTGGTAATTTTATCCTAAATTGATAAGTCATTGTATTTCATTTTTTTAGATAATGAATCCTAGAAGGGATCTTCCGAGTTCAATCGAGGAAGCTTCAAGACAAGTTTCATGGGTTGATCATCCAGCAGATCCTACATTGGTGGATGTTGCAATACGCACTATTTGTATTCTAGGTTAGGTGGGTATTAAACACCGGGGATGAACAGTGGGTCATGTATCATAATTTACTAAGAAAAATCCTCCCATATTCCATGGTGAAAATGGACCCTAGGAATCCAAAGCATGGCTTGAAAGGATTGATAGGATCTTCCATTTTCTGAAAACTTCATAGGAACCTATGGTGGGTTTTTTCACATACATGCTTAGTGGATTGAGAATGAGATGGTGGGATTCTATAATGAAAGTTGTGTTGAATGACCATATTACCTATACTTCTTTCAAGGAAAATATTCAGACAATAGTTTTATCTTAAAACATTGTGAGTGTAAAAGACATGGGAATTTCTAACCTTAGAGAAAGAGGAGCATATTGTTTTGGATTATTCCACCAATTTCACTGAGTTGGTGCTCCAAGCACTTGAAATTTTTAGTAACGACGAACTCAAAGCTTGGAGATTTAATATGTATTTTAGGGATAATAATAGGTTGATAATGATTCATTTATGCCTTCTGAACTTTATAAAGGTGGTCAATAAAGAGGTGGTGGTTGAGACATACATAGCTAGGAAAATAGGCATTGGTGGATATTTAGTTTTTTTGGTTGTTGGCCAGGGCATAGATTTTGTCCAAAAAAGAAAATGAAAAGATGTCCAGTTTTTATCGGGACTAGTTTCAGGAACTTCTTCAAGGAAAAAGTGGGTTGTTTACTACTAGTGTGGAAGGCCTAGAAATAGAAAGCCTAATTTTATAGAATATCCCAAAACTTTTCACCATTGTGGTCAATATTTTCATCACAAATTCTTTTGTTTTAGAATGTCCCAAGGTAGTAAGGATGGATCTACTCTCACAAAGGGTTTGTAGGTTCATTTTGATGCTTCCAGAGGTGGTGGATTTTATCCTCATGCCCCAGGGTATGTTCATGCAACTAAGAAAGATTAGGGAGGAGCTGAGACTTGATGTATTTATTTAAAAAAGTATGAACAAGAGGAATTTGAGGCAGGGACAACTACTAATAGATGTACAATGTTTATTTAATCATCTATGGTACTAGACTTATTTGATACGGGTGCTATAAATTATTTTATATCATCAAATTTAATTAACATGTTGGGATTATATTCGGATCTTATTGAATTATTTTTGGATATTACCATGACTTTGGAAAAGATGTTCGAATAAATTTTCAAATGTCCCACGAGTCGGGTACTATCTAACATCAATGGGGTGTGGGATTTATTAGTTCTTGATCTTGATACCTTTAACATGATTGTAATCATGGATTAAATGATTGGTTTTAAGGCCCAGATCCACTATTGTCATCATTCAGTTCATTTTTTATCTCTATATAGTGTCATTCATGTCTTTTATGGTGAGTGGGATTCCATATCTAGGAGGGAGGGGGATGTTGTTCCTTATATTGGGATAATATCATGATAATTTGGAAAGATTTTCCTTGATGTTGTTAGATCTCGCTTGGGAATTCCACTTCTTATAGTGGTGAGTGGATACCCCAAGGTATTTTTATGATGATTTTTCTAGGTTATAACCATAGATAGAGGTCAAGTTTACTATTGGAATTCTCCCTAGTTCCATTCTCATTTCGTTGTCATCATATCGTATTGAAGCTACTGAGTTGATGGAGCTTAAATTCCATCTTTCGGGTCTTGATGCTAAGAGGATTATTCTTCTATTAATGTCACATTAGGCTTCGCTTTCCCTCTTTTCCAATAATGTAGATGGGAGCCTCATACTTTGCGTGGATTAAAAAAATCTAAATCAAATAATTTTTAAGAATATGTATCCCTTGCCAATATTTTATGATCTCTTTGATCAACTAATATGGGATAATTGGTTCTTAAATATTAATCTCTAGTTAGGGTACCATGTCACACCCCGACCCTTGTTGTTATTTTATTTTATTATTTTCTTGGATTTGAACAATTTTATTGTGGTTCAGGTTGAGTCTCGGTTTAAATTTTTGAGTTTTTATTTTAAAATGCATGTTTTGGGTTCGATGGCATTGGGCACACGAGCATAGCACGGTTTGGAAACTATCCAGCTTCGCCCAAGTAAATGTGTGGTCTGCCCGTCTTCGAAATAAAAATAAAATGAGTAATAAAATGATAGTTAATGTAGAATGAGAAAATGTAAAATAAAATTTAAATATACTGTCTTAATAATAATAATAATGTTATTATTTTTTTTATTGGGAAATTTATATTGTTATTATTATTATTATTTCTTATATTAAAAATGTTGTGAAGTTTTTTTACCAATTTTTTGTAGTGGGTTTTAGGCCAGTGCGCGGGCACCGTACAGTTAGCGGAGACCATGCAGTCAACTCGGGTACATGTGCAACGACTTCTAATGTGGGAAGAAGCTACAATACGGTTCTCGCATGGTCACTTAAGACATGCGCGGAACGCATGGTTGCCCAATGTTAAAATAAATAAAATCACAATGAAAAATAAATTTAGACCCAAAGGAATAGTTAATAATTATTATAATATTCATATTATAATTATTATGAGTCTTTATTAGTATAATTATTATGATTATTCATTAGTATAATCATTATGATTATTTATTGGTGTGATTATTATGAGTAAATATTGTAATTAAAATGATTGTGATTTATTTCCATCATTAGGAATTTTTATTAGAAATATTATTAAAGATGTTTTTATCATTATTAATTTAATGAAATGAATATTATTATTATTATTATTATCATTATTGGAATTATTATTATCATTGGAATTTTCAAAATAGATATTTATATTTTTATTGTTAATGATGAAATAGATATTATTAGTATTGTTATCATTAAGAAATGAAATCAAGATTAATCATTACGATTATTGTTAAAATTATTATTGTTTTTAATATATATATATATATATATTTAGTTAGCATATTGTTGTTAGGTTAGTAATTTTTTAGGGCTTTTTTATTCTCCCCCCTCCACGGTCACTCTTCTTCATGAAATCTACATCCTTCCCCCCATTTGTGTGGTGCACCACCATTCCCTCCCCATGTTGTGCACCTACTCGGGTGACTAGCCCCTGCATCACACATGCTCTAGCAGCACCCTCTCTTCTTTGGAGACCTACTTCTCCTGTACGGCCTCCCTGGGTGCAGTATCCCTAACCGGTTCCCATCCCCTGCTCCAGCACCCTCCTACCCGGTGATGGGCCTGCTCCGGTAGACCAGCCTCTGGCGCCTCCCCCTCTTCCGTCCATCCTCCTATAGTGTGTCCTTCTTCCGACGCCCCCCTATTCAGGTTCCAAACCCTCTCCAGACCATCCCACACCCTTCTGCCATTGCCCTTTCCACCCCGCACCTAGCTAGTGTCGCCCTAACTAGAATGCACCCTGCCAACATCGTCCCTGCTAGCCCGCACCTTGCCGGCGTCGCACCCTCCCGACACGACCTTTTCCCCCCTCTAGTATACTCTTCTTCCCCCATCATCTTTTATTCTTGTTTTCCCCCTTTGTTTTTTTCAGGTATTTTGTTAATTTAGGATTTATCTTGGTATGTCTAGTGTTTTGGAACCCTTGGCAAGTGTTCTTGGGGTTGTGTTGTCGTCCTGCCATGGTTTTGAGGTAGGCTCTCCCAAACACATGCCTTTGTGATTTAAGTTCCATATTTTTCTTATTGTTTTCACCTTATATATATGCTATGTATTTTTTTTACAACCTTTGGTTAATTTATTTGGTGGGCAAAATGATATTTTATGCCTTATTTTTGGGAAAATAGTGTTATTTTGTTAAAAATGTGCACTCCAATAGTTTGATAAAAATGATCCATTAGTTTTTCACTCATTCATGATATTTAGAACATGTTTCAATAGCTTAAATGAATTTATGGCATGCAGATTGGTATGTTGTACCTTTTTTTTGAAAAGAAAAAAAGGTACAACATTCCAATATGCATGCCATAAATTCATTTAAGGTTGTTAAGTGTTAAATGGATTTTTTTTGTTAAATATTGCATTCCTTGGTTTCAGTAAAATATCTGGTTGGATTTTTTGTCTTTAGGGTGATTTAAAATGATTTTTTTTTAATTTTTAAATATATTTCTTGTATGAGGAACATTGTTCTTGGGTTACTTATATGTTTTCCAAACTGGTTTTGGTTTTATAAAGGGATGACTATGGGGTTTTAAGCTGTTTCGGCATGTGCCGCTGGTAAATGGCCCGTTTGGCATTTTTGTAAGAAATGTTTTGTTTTCAAGGTGTAACGAAATTTTTTAAGGAGTTTTGTGAATGGTTTCAAATGGGAAATGGCATGTTTAGGCCTCTTTATGAATAGTGGAATTTTTATCTTTGATGAATGTTGGTTTGGTAAAATGTTTAAAGGCCCATTTGGAATCATTATGTAAGTATTGAAAATTTTTTATTATGAAAACCTTCATGGATATTTCTCATGCCTTGTAAGATAATATAATGGATGGTATGTCCTTTATGTGGAATCCTAATGATCCATTATCAAAGTGTACCTCAGGTTGGAATCTTTATGTTCTGTTTATTTTATGGCATGAGATCGGTCCATGGAGTGGCTCAGGGTGATGCATATTGTTATTGATTTATTAAATATATACATGTGATTGGATGCTTGGCTGGCATCAGTTGGCTCTCCCCTTTTTAATATACATGATACATAGAAACCTGAAATAATTAGTGAATTTTCAGAGAACGATATCTACACTGGTATTTTATGTACTAACTAATGTCCCATAGTAGGTTGATATATTTTGGTTTATTTCTATGGTATTGGGACCCTCATTCTGTCCTAATTTAGGGTGGCTGGGTGTTTAGGTGTTTTTATTTCATCATGTGTGGTATGCTAATAGGGATGGGTTCTCATGTATTAGTATGTTCTAGATTTTTCTTGATATCCTGGGTTCACCTATGTCTATCATATTTTAGTTTCTTGCAGTGTTGATTAAGATACTTGTATGATTATTTTCCATTTCCCTTTTCATGTGACCATTGTAGTGCTTTCATGTGTAGAGTTTTATTGGAAAGTGATGTATGGATTTAATATGTCTTATGAAGATTGTTTTGAAGGGAAAGTGTTTTATCCTCTTTGTGCAAGTTGAAAAATGTAAAAATCTCTTTCCCCTTGAAAATGTATCACTAATGGGTTGAACTTGGTTTTGAAAATGAATAAGGTTAATGGGTCATACTTTGTTTTCATGTAAAATGAATATAAGAGCATACTTCTATATATTTTAGTTGAAACATGAAATTTATGTTTCATTTATTTTAAAGGAGGTTCATTGGGAATAGATTATCAGGCTAGCCTACATAGTTTTATAATTAGGCATACAGTTCTCTTCTATTTTTAGACCTTATGCAGGTTTTAGCTTGAGTTCACTCACCTTGAGTGTCAATTGATTGTTGTGTTGGAGAGTGACCCATGGGGTCACATGGAGATAGTTTGGTCATCAGGTTCAACTTGTTTGGTTGTATTGATCTGTTGTAATTTTTGGTTCTTGAATAAATGATGTTCAATTCGGTTTTTTTTATATATTGGGTTTTTTGGTTTCTTTTCACTGTTTAGTTAATTATTTATTTATTGGGATAAATCATTCCCATGTGTAATCTATTATTCCCTTGGTGCTTTTCTCCAGCTCGGGAGGATTGAGAATGCCTCTTGGGCCTTGCCACAGATCGGCTTGGGTGATCGGTTCACAGTCGACTTGGATTGGTTCGTGACATACCATCAGTTAAGAGTATGAGAAGAGGATATACCTAAGAAAAAATTTAGGGGACGGTATGGGCATTTTGAGTTTCTAGTTATTACATTCAGTCTCACTAACACTCATATGGTATTTATAGTGTTAAAGAACATGATATTTAATTGATTCTTAGACTCTTTCATAATCATGTTTGTGGATGATATTTTGGTGTAATCCAATGTAGAGGAGGAGCACTGGGATCATTCTGATATCATCCTTAGAATATTAAGTGAATATCACTGGTATGGTAAGTTTTCAAAGTGTGAATTTGGGAACCAAGAAGTTATCTTTTTAGGGAATTTTATATCTGATAAGGGAATCTTAATGGGTTTTAAAAAGATACAAAAGGTAATGTCTTGGGAGCATCCTAGAAATGTGTTTGAGATTTAGATATTCTTAGGTATGGATGGTTATTATAGGTTTTTTATTTAGTACTTCTCCAAGTCTGCATCTCCAATGAAATATTTGACTCATAATTGAATGGAATACAAAATTTCAAATATCTTTTGAGGAACTAAAGGTGTGGTTGACTTTAAATCAGTTTTTGATTCTTCCGGAACTATGTTCAGGTTATGATGTTTATTGTGATTCTATTGGTATTGGTTTGGGATGTCTCTTGATGAATGGTAAGTAGGTCATGGCCTATATATATTTATAATTATTCACTCGTGTGAAGAACTACCCTACCCATGATCTTGAGTTGGTAGCGGTTATGCATGCACTCAAAACGTGGTGTCACTATATCTTTGGGGAGTGTTTTAGGGTATATTCTAATCATAAGAGCCTAAAGTATATTTTTACTCAAAATGATCTAAACATGCAACAAAGACACTAGATGGAGTATCCCCTAACTTTCTCTTTTGATATTACTTATACTCATAGAAAAGGGAACATGGTTGCTGATTCACTAAGTAGGAAATTAATGACTCAATATTTGAAGGAATCAGTGGAGGAATGGTATTTGATTAGTTTGTTCACAGAGACGGGCATGGGAGTGGAAGAGGATGGTGGTAATGTGTTCTTAGCCTATGTATAGGATAACCCATCATTAGATGATCAGATTCAACATGAATACGTTACATAATCTAATTTCCACCATTTTAGTTAAATCCTAAATGGTGGGGAGACATTGGGTGGTCTCGGTCTCCCTTTGGAGCTTTGAGTTTATGAGGCAAGTTTTTTGTTCCAATATCTCTTGGGTAGGAATTGATGGATGATGGTCACTGGTCTTGTTGGTCTATACAACTTTGGATTTTAAAGATGTATCATGATCTGAGACATTGTTATCAGTGGCCAATAATGATATGGTTGATTGAAAACTTCGTGTCATGGTTCCTAAATTGTTAGTGGATTAAAGTGGAACACCGGAGACTTGTTAGCTTGTTTAAAATTTTTCTCATTCCAATATAGAAGTGGGATAAGATTTCCTTGGAATTATTCATTTGTTTACCATGTAATACTCGTGATAAAGATTGGATTTGGGTAATCATTGTTCGAATTACAAAATCGACTCATTTCACTCCTATCAAGGAGATGACAAAGGTGGAGTAGCTTGATCACCTATACGTCTGAGTGGTTGTGAGACTTCATGGGGATCCCTCTATGATTATTTCAGACAGGGACCCATGGTTCACATCCAGGTTTTGGAAAGGCTTCCAAGAGGTAATGGGTTCCTAGTTGATATTAAGAACAGAATATCATCCACAGATGAATGGGCAGATAGGTCAAGCTATGCATATTCTTAAGGATATGCTTCGAGAATGAAAGCTCAATTTTAGTGGGTTTTAGGTAAATAATCTTCTTCTCGTAAAATTTTCTTATAACAATAGTTATCAAGATTCGATTAAGATAGAACCCTTTGAAGCATTGTATGGGCGGCCATGTAGATCTCTCTTGTGTTGGGAAGAGTTGGTAGAATGGTCCTTGGTCAGGATAAGCCTTGTTCAGAAGATGACGAAAATAGTGAAATTAATCCGGAAGAGATTTTTCATGGTACAGATTCATTAGAAAACCTATACAGACTATCTTCAATGGTTGCTTGAGTTTGAGATTGGTGGTAGGGTCTTTCTCAGAGTTTAACATCACTTGGGACATCGTTAATTGAGTAAGCAGTGTAAGTTGACACTAAGGTTTTTTTACCCCTTTGAGATCGTGGAGCGACTTGGAAAGGTGTCATATCAGTTGGACTTTCCATATCATTTAACATCAATTCACTATGTGTTTTATGTTTCCCAGTTGAGGAGGTATTAACCAAACCCTTCCCATATGGATTAATTGGAGGATGTTGATCTTGATCTCAACAATATTGTGGTTGAGAAACCGGATCAAATTATGGATCGTCGAGAAATGGTAGTGTATGGTAAAACAATTACATTTTTCTATTTACTATGGAAGTGAATATAGGATATACATGAGACAAGGGAGTGGGAATCATTTGTGATGTGGCAGTGTCCTTCTCTCTTTTAGAGTCCAAAATCTTAATCACTTTTTGGGGACAGAAATCTTTCATGGTGGAGAGAAGTCTGACAACCTTCAGGTTTCAATACACTCTCATTTTAATGTCAAAGAGTTTTTACTTTGAGTTTCATGTGGTTGGAGGTTATATAGAGTTTTACAAGGGATTGTTCCATGGATAGGAGTGGTTGCAGCATAGAGAGGTTGGTTGCAACGTGGACGAGTCGGCTACGACTTGGAGTCCGGGTGGTGTAATTTTGGTTCCATTTCCATTTTCATCATGTTGGCACCATGGATCATAGTTGTGGAATATGCAAGTGAGTGGTATAGAATGGAGGATCAGGTTTCATTGTAGTTCCTTAAGGGATAATTTTGGGTGGTTCTAACAAATTTGGGGTAGCTGCGTCGTGGGAAGTAAGGTGCATTGTAGCTCTCTTTTGGAAGTGGGAATCTACAATGTGGTGTTATTAGCTGCGCCATAGTCCCCTCTATTGAAATATAGGATTTCCACTAATACAATAAAAGGTTTAATAAATGCTAAAAAAATCCATTATCATTGTTAAAAAGGCATTGATAAACAAGGCTTGGTTAAAATGTGGTCCATTTTATCAGCACTAAAAAAAGAACTAATAAAAGTCAAAAAAATAGTTCTGTTAATCGAAGGGTGGACCAACCCCCTTTTAACAGCACTTGACCCCCCTTCAACATTGCTAAAAAGCTCTTCCCATGCGTGCACCCAACACCCTTTTGACAATACTAGGCACACCCCCACCCCCATCCCCACCCTTTAACAGTGCTACCCCCCCCGTACCCACCCACGCACCCATGTCTCTGCTTGGATTTGAACTTGAGACCCTTCCCTTGTGTTCCTATATCATTACCACTCACATATCTTATTTCGTTATCCATTTAATGATATATATATATATATAATTAGTTGTATTTATTCTTATATGGATATAGATTTCTATTAATATATATAGTTATATTAATATATATATATATATATTTGTATATTAATATATATATATATATTCATATATTAATATATATATAAAATTTGTTATATTTATATATTTATTCATATATTAATATATATATATATAGTTATATTTTTTTATCTGTATGTTTATTCATATATTAATATATATTTATAAGATTAGTTTTATGTACATTTATAATTTTTTTTTGTATAAATAGATACATATATACAACATAAACACACACACACACAGATATATATATATATTATATGTGTCTCTATAAGTATAATTATACATATTTATATATATTTTCATATATTATATATTAATACGTATATACATACATTATAATATATAGATAATGTATATCTATTTGTTAATATAGATACACGCTAATATAAACAAACATACACTATATAGGTATATAAATATTCATATATTTATATTTTAAATAAAATATGTCATGACCCCGTCCTCACAAGGTGTACCGATCTTGGGTTGGAAATGTGAGAAGGGAGATAGTGACCCCTGAGTCCCACCTCTAGTAGGCCTCAGGTTGGCGACTAGCACCGAGGGTATAGTAACCACAAAAATGGGAGGCATTACCCTCTTGGATAACACGTGAAAAAGATATAGATAAGACATACCCCAACCAACTCTCACTCAGACAGAAATATAAAAGAAACTTCATGTACACATATGTAATGTTCTAAAAAACTACTACAACTAGAATGGAAAACCGTAAGTACCAAAGAAAAGTAAAAATAACAATGACCACGAAGCCCAAACAGCTTCTACAACCCCAAGCTAGTAGTAACCAGCCTAATCTCCAACCTACTCCATGTGACCTGAAAATAGTTTATATATATATATAGGGTGGGTATTAAAGTATACTTAGTAGGATCCTCCCCGGAGCCTCTTGGGAAAAATTAAAGAAAGCATGCTAAAGCACTGTGACCAACAAGTGAAACTAACTCGTCACCTAAACAGGTATACTAAACTCTCAACCTCACAATGGATACTCTAACCAAGTATCACATATAAGATTATATAATATAATAAAGAATATCAAGGGTACCCTGATACTACTTCCTCATTGGTTTTCCGCTTTTCCCAAACATTGCACGTCCTAAGCATCTCTCTCCAAAAAGGCTTGCCCGCAGACACCTGGTCCTAACACCACAACATGCACCTAGTGTAAAAAAACCACCATGTCCATGTAACCAAAGTAACAAGGTAGTTTCCAAGAGCCACCATAGCTCACATAACATGTATCATACGCTGGGTATTGAACCTCAATCCATTATAGCCCATACACCGAGTAAGGATGCTCAAGCCATCACGACCTATACATGCTACACCTATAGTAGTACATAGGAAACAATATTGTAAAAACCCAAAAATTCAACATAATTTTTTTTAATTATTTCAGATTATTATGAGTCTACGAAAAATGACGACACTTGATTCTGAGGCCTACTTTACATGAAATGGATTTTTGAACTTTTATTAGGTAAGTTCAGTAAACGCGCGGGCGATGTTTTATATCTTTTGAACTGGTGCTCGGATTAAAAATACAAGGGAACCATTGAATCCGCCGCATTGGGATTCGCTTAAGGGAGTTTTAACTTCGACCGCAGTCGGTCGAGAGAAAATGATAGATTTCAGATTTTATAAAGAATAATAAAATGACATAAAATTGTTATTTTAATATTTTACCAATAGTTAAGCAGCGGTGGTGGGACCACTGAGTTGTCAAGCCATTTAATTGCTTGAATCTTTGTTTTTGTAACCACAATACTGAGAGATTAAGAGGATCATTCATTAATAAACCTAATTAGTCTCCCATTTAATTAATCACATTTCCACCTCTATTTATATGAGTATCGGGTTTGGGTTTTTGACACAGCTGTGAGGAACCTCTGGTGAAGTACTGCAACATCTTCTACAAATGAAGAATGGAGGATCAAACGACATAATTGGAGGAATCAATCTGGGATCGATGAACATTAGTGGATTCTTCAAGTGTGGATTCTTCTTCCATAACCGCGATGTCACCTATGATTTCGAGGTAGGATTTTTTGTTTAAATTAGAGTGAATTGTTTATTTTTCTTGTTCTTTCAAAGACTAAAGAATCGTGGATGTATTGAATGAGTTATAGTTTATCTATGATGAATTAATTTCAACCTGCTTGTTATGATACTAATGTGGAGGGTTCGGGCAAAAAAAAACAAGGCCCAGACCCTCAGCCTCTTCAGTTTTGTTGCGTTCTTGATGGACATAGTTTGAAATCGATGGAAACTCCAATTCTGGAGCCACGTAGTGATGGTAGCAACCCAGGAGGCCCTTAGGTTCATTAATATGGGAAAATGGACAAACGAATCTCACCCAGTGGCCCACAGAAGATATGACGGTGGAGGCGATGGACGACATCGGCCAACCGCGGTGGCAGTGGGCAGCACACCATTGCACGTCGTAGAGGGGAGTCGAGACATCGAGCTGTGGCGGTGGCAAGGGCGGCCGACTCTAGGTCTGCTGCATTGGCAGACTGAGGTGCATCATTGCAAACTGCAGTGAGGAGACCGCGACGGAGGCGAAGGGGACCCATGCCTCGTGGGTACCACTGATAGGAGGGTGGAACCACGTGGCACCACCGATTTCATACCCCAAATGTCCTTACCATTCGGGAAGGGGGAGTGACCCCATGCGGTCTACCATCTGACAGATCGCGCCAGCCATCAGGCCAGGTCACCTGGTGGGCCTCGCCCAGCAGAGGTGGGCTGGGCTGGTCCACGGCCCAACGGGCCGAGTCCACGAGCCAGCCCAGCCGGTTTGGGCCCAGCTAGTTTGGGCTAGGCCAGGTCAGACCTGAGATGACCCGAATCGGGTCGGGTCAGCCCATGATGGGTCGGGTCTAGTCCGACCCGGTCTGACCAGACCTGAACCCTTTTCGACCCAGTTACGCTTAAAAGACGGTATCTCCCAAACCAGACGTCCATTTGATGAACTGTCTACGGAGCTAGAATCATTGGAACAAAGCGGTCGTTTTGAGATACTCCCCCTAAGTTTTGGAGAAAGTTAGAGTATGGCTGGTTTGGATCGAAACTGAATCCAACCAGGACCTCAGCACTAAAACTCCTATAACTCGCAGACCGGGCGTCCGATTGATGTGTCTTCTATCACATTGAGACCCTTAGGACAAGGTATTCCTTTAGGTTTCTCCGTTTTGAGAATTTATTGATGTTGAGGCATGAATGATATCTTGAGGTGCAGATACTACGAAACTCGAGCACGCCGGGTGCGGAGAATCCTATGGCCAGTTGTCAACTAAACAGTGACCCTATGTGGATTAGCATCATAGAGACCCTATGTGGATCAGCCTCATAGAGACCCTATGTGGATCAACATCATAGTGACACTGAGTAGATCAACATTCTAGAAACCCTGTGTGGATCAACATCATAGCGACCATATGTGGATCAGTATTCTAGCGACCCTGTGTGGATCAACAGTGCGCGACCCGACGAGGACCAGACTCATAGTTTCCTGTTGTGGATCAGAAACATACAACCCTGTGTGGATCAACAATGGAACAACTCCTTCGTGGTTCAGTTGTGGAAAATTTATAATGGAATAAAATGATATAGCTTACGACTAATCATATTTATTCCCGAACACTGAGTTGTATACCTAGTTTGAGCTGTGTATTTTACTTTGTTCTTTGTGATTGATTGAGATCATGCTTTGTGGTTTTCCTTTGTGGAATTCTGAGAGACCTTCAGGGTTTTCAGGGTCCCTAATGATTATTGTTATACTGACCAATGCACACGCTTTTCCTTCACCATGTTGTGTCTTGTGCAGATGAGGAGCAGCTCGGCTGAGACTTTTGGAGCCAGGGCCAGGTGTTACACAGAGGTTATTGGATGCTGTGGAGAGCAGTGGAGATTAGTTATACCTACCATTTAGGTAGGATCTGTGGTAGAGGATTTCAGGAGTTGTTTTCTATTTTCTATTATATTGTATCTTTCCGTTGGGCTTCTATTCTGGCCCCTTTTCTTTCAGTACACTCTTCTACTACTACAGTTTTACTCCGTGGTTGCATCTTGTTGTGTTCTTGGAATTTGTTTTTGTACAGGTTTAAATTAAATGCCTTTCTATTTTATGGATACTCCTTTCCAGTTCTAGTCTCCAACCTCTGGCATATGGTAGGCGGGCTTGGGGTAGTCACGGAACGGGCCTCGGGGGATGGGTCGTGACCAAGTGGTATCAGATGAGTTGGTTCTACCCAAGAACTAGGATTCTGGTATTTCTGATGAATCAATAGTGTTAAATTTTTTGAGTGTGGTTTTTAGATCAGAGAGTCCAGTATTGGGGAGGCGGTCGACGTATCTATACACCATGGCTCTGAATTCTGATTTCTGACTTAGTGCACGAAAAAACTTATTGCATGTGTTTTGGAAATACTTAACTTTTGATCTATTTTGAGTTAGCTAACCAGTTATAAATTATTAACTGTGGTGCACCTGTTTCTTTTCAGGATTCCTCCACGTTGACAGCCAGTCAGGATTCCATAGAGATTTCACAGTGACAGTCACCGAGCGATGAAGCTTCAGTGCAGGGCCCTCTTACTGCGATAGTACCTTCGGGTGGAGCACCAGCAGAACCACTACCTGTTGGGAAGCTGTTGCCACTAGCCCCATTAGCGGATGGTGCACGCCGACTGAGCGTTTTTCATGAGTTCCAGTGGTAGAGGCCTCTGAGGTTTCGAGGTGAGGCATATCCCCAGGTTGCTGAGGACTGGCTGGAGGTTGTGGCATAAGTTTTCTCTTAGTTGATACACTAGCAGAGAAGATGGTGATCCTAGGTGCTAGCCTCTTTTAGGACACAACAAGAGGATGGTGGGTCCTGACGCTCTAGTTACACGGCAAGGCGACCCCCACCTAGACGGACTTCTAGATCCTCTTCATGGTGGAGTTCATTCTAGTGACACTACACTATGTGGGTATTCATAAGCTCTTGCACTTACAATCGGGTAGCTTGACAGGAGCCCAGTACTCAGGGACATTCACTAACCTCTAACGCTACTCCACCAACATTGTACAAAACCCTTTCTTATGGGCCCAAACCTTTGATAAAGGTCCCCGGTGAGAGATCAGGGCATCGAAGATATCGCTCAATATCCCCACGTAGGCTGGAGTACTCGATCGAGCATTATTGGTGGAGATCTTCTTAACTGAGTAGGTATCGACGGTGAGAGCCACCATCGGATGCCAGGTAGCTGGTAGTAGTTAGATGATGAATAGTTTTAAATAGGCCAAACCTTCTGTAGGACGACCCCAAGATGCAGGGCCAGATGTGCGAAGCCTATGAGGGAGAACAGTCCAGTAGAGGAGTAGATTGTGCTTCACATGCGGCGGACATGGTCACATAGATTGTGGATGCCCGACCCACCATACCAATGATCAACATACTGTCATGGGATCTTCAAGGTAGAGGCATAAATTCGAGCAAGGAGGTCCGTTGGGTAGCGTACGTGGAAGAGGAGCATGACATGCAGCAGGCGGTGGGTGGAGATTCAAGGTTCTACCGCCACCACCTCCAGGTGGCCCACCCCGATCTCAAGGAGTAGGAGGACAGGGACGAGCATAGCTTTAGGAAGTTGAGGGCTACGACCACAGTGCTCTAGATATGATTCGAGGTACGGTCTATGTTTATCTCACCCTAGATTAAGTACTTATAGAAACAAGTGTCAGTCACTCTTTCATTTTCAGAACTCTCATTCATATCTCAAAGATACCAGTAGAGCCATTGGCTCGATCCTTGCCATTACAGACTCTTACATGAGAGGATTCTATGGTTACATACTGGGTGTCGATAGTGTGAGATTACTCTAGGAGGTGAGATATTTGGATGGGATCTCTTAGTAGTGGTATCAAGTCCATACGATGTCATCATGGGTATGAACTAGTTATCCACGGTCCATGCTCAGATTGACTATTTTAGGTGCAAAGTGAGATGTGTCCGCGAGGATGAGACCAGGTTTTCCTTTACTGGTGAGCAGGGAACCTTTGCAGCACAAGATGGACTTTCTCAAAGGAGGGTGAAACCGATCACAAATCTGTTGTCTTGCCTTATCCTCTGATCAGTTGACATGAAGAGTCCGATTTATCTTGTATTGGTGGACCAGTATGCTGATGTCTTTCCTAATGATGATCCAAGACTACCTCCTCGCAGAGAGGTAGACTTCTACATCAACCTGTACCCTAAGAAAACAACGATATCTACACCAGCATATCGGATAGCTCCCACAGAGCTTCATGAGTTTGAGGTACAGTTTGAGGACTTGCAGAAGAATGGGTTTATAAGGCCCAGTGTTTCTCCATGGGCATTCCTGGTTTTGTTTTCCAAGAAGGCATATGGGAGTCCGAGGCTTTTCATAGATTATCAGTGCCTGAAACAGGTGACTATGAAGAACAAGTATCCACTCCAGAGGATTGATGATCTTTTAGACCAATTGAAGGGAGCTCAATGGTTTTAGAATATAGACCTCCGATTAGGCTATCATCAACTCAGGGTACGTGACGTGGATGTACTGAAGACTGCCTTCAGATGTCGGTATGGACACTATGAGTTCTTGGTAATTCCCTTCGGTGTGACCAACGTTCCAGCAGTGTTCATGGGGATCATGAACAAGACCTTCTAGCCTTACCTCGATCGCTTCATGGTGGTTTTCATTGAGGACATCTTGTTATACTCTACGTCAGAGGAGGAGCACGCCATGCACCTACCGATAGTTCTGGATACAATCTGAGAGCACCGGCTTTTTGGTAATCTATCGAAGTTCCAATTCAAGATATGGGAAGTCCACTTCCTAGGTCACATTATCTCAAAGGTTGGAGTTGCAGTGGATCCGGTGAAGATATAGGTAGTGCTTGATTGGGAACCACCCAGGAGTGTGACCACAGTGCATAGTTTCCTTGGCTTGCATGGGTACAACCAGATATTCATACCCAAATTTTCCAGATTTGCGACACCCTTGTCACCTTTAAAAAATAATGGACAACCCATAGTGTAGATGGAGAGATTCCATCATATTTTTTAAGAGATGAGGTAGATACTAACGAGTGCCCCCATCTTGAGGATACTAGAAGAGAGCGTTGGGTATGTAGTCTAATGTGACGCATCGGGTACCGATCGAGGTTGTGTCTTAATGCATGAGTGAGCGGTGATTGGCTACGGCTCACAGTAGTTGAGACAACATGAGCAGATCTACAGTACCCATTACCTAGAGTTAGAAAAAGTGGTATTTATGCTGAATATATGGTAGCGCTACTTGATTGGTGAACATTTTACAGTCTACTCTGATTAAAATAGTATCAGGTATATCTTCTCATAGAAGGACCTGAATCTGAGATAGAGACGGTGGTAGAGTTCCACTAGGACTACGAATTTTAGATAGTCTACACTCCTAGGATGGAAAACGTAGTAGCAGATGTTGAGCCGGTTCAGACTGCTCGGCCCCTCCGGGTTGCGCCGAGCTGGGCCGCGCTGAGCTGGGTCGTGCCGGGCCACGCCGCGCCACGCCGGGCCGGTCCTCGCCCCACCGGGATGGCCCGTCACCCGCCGGGCCGGGCCGCATGATTCATTGG
Organism: Viscum album; assembly: GCA_963277665.1. NCBI lineage: Eukaryota > Viridiplantae > Streptophyta > Magnoliopsida > Santalales > Viscaceae > Viscum > Viscum album. The sequence continues at coordinate 500,635,722 of OY728133.1, forward strand.
GCTGGTCTGACCCTCTGCCGGGTCAGACCCACCAAAACTGGGTTCACCCGACCCACCAGCCCACTGGGCTTAAAGGGGTCGGGCCTGTTTTCACTTAAAGGTAAATAACATGAAGACCACACGTCCGATCGACGCGCTGTCTGCGACACTGGCACCATTGTGACATGGAGGTCCTTTTGCGACACTCTAAGTGAGTTTTGGTAAAATCTGGAAAATGGCTAGGTTTGGAACAAGCGTATTTCCGACCGGGCCCCCGGAGCAAAAATGCTAATAACTCTCAGACCAGGAGTTCGATTAATGCACCGTCTATTGCATTGTGTTCCTTTTGACGAGTCAGAACTTCAAGATACATCAACTCTGGACTTCATGACAGTTGATGTATTGAAACCTTTTCTCAAGGAGTGGACCCTCCCGAAATCCAGCATGTTGTGTGCGGGAACCCTAGAGTTGGATGCAACTGCGACGACTACCGTACTCGAATCCTATGTGGGTTCAGCGACAACGACTACCGTACTGGATTCCTCCATGGGTTTGACGACAACGACTACCATACTAGAATCCTTCGTGGGTTCGATGGTGATGACTAGTGTACTTGTATCCTACGTGGGTCCGACAGTTCGACTTCTGTACTAGTATCCTATGTGGGTCCGACAGAGTAGCTGATCTAGTATCATACGTGGGTCCGACAGCTTAGCTGGTCTAATATCCTATGTGGGTATGATAGCTTAGATGAATCAGTGACCGCATCTGATCATCTTTATCACTTTAAGAACGATGTATATATGTGTGAGTTGAGTCTTGATTTTGAATCATTATCATCGATGTGATTGACTTCGTTCCTGTGTGGACTGGGTTGTACTTGGGCTTGAGAGTTGGAGCCAAACTGGAATTGATGACTTAGGTATATGTATGGGAATATACCTAAGTAGAGATGGTTGATACATTGTGATTTAATCATTTCTTTGTGGTTTATGCTTTTTGGATTTTGGGAGACATTCGGGGGTCTCATGGTCCCTACTGAGTATCGTTATACTCACCCCAACACGGGCAATGCCCGCACTACGTTGTTTTGGATGCAGGCGAAGGACAGTGCTGATCGTGGTAGAGGCTTGTAGAGCTAGACGGTACTCAGAGGTGGACCACTTAGTGAGACGTACATGGAGCAGACAGACGGACCTGTGGTGCTAGGGAGACTATCTGTACCCACCCTTCAGGCGGTATTCCTGGAGGACGACTCGGTGGTTGCTGTTTTACTTTACCGCAATTGTACTAGTTTTTCAGTTGTACCGTACTTTCAGTTAGATTTTTATTCTGGCCGATTTACCTTTCATCACTTAATTTTGTATTCAGTATCACTTTGTTCTTACATCTGTTGCGTACTATGTTGTGTTTAATATTATAAAGGCAATGCCTTCCCTTTTATTGGGATTTACGCCTGTGGTTCTAGTCGCCAGCCCCTGGCCTAGGGAAGGCGGGCTTGGGGTAGTCACGACATGGGCCCCGAGGACGGGCCATGAAAAAATTACCTATTTAATATAAGATTCAACACTTAAAACTGGAAATAGACAAGTAAATATTTTAATTTATTTTTGAAGCGATGTGCGGTGTGCTTGAAATTTACTTGATAAATAAATTTTAATGATTTTGATATCACAACATGTCCTATATTTCAAAAACAACTCAACAGTGGTTGTCCAATTATTTCACATCAATATGAGGTTGTTTTCTATGGTTTTGACCGTTCGATATACATTTTAGTGTTTTAAAATAATAAAAACATGTTTTCGGGCATTCAGGGAAAACCATAATTCAGAATGATGTGTAATCGATTTCTACATTTCAAAATTAAATACATGGTCGATTTCCCCATATTTTAGGTCAATCTAGCATTATTTTCTTGGTTTTGAACCCCCGAAGCTTATTTTTAAGACTTTTGTTCATTTAAGAAGTGTTTACAGAGTAATTACGATCACACTGCACGTCGGATTGATGTGTTGTCTACGCATACCTATCAAAAACAACTCAGCAGTTATTGTCCCATTATTTCACATCAATTTGAGCTCATTTACTATTGTTTTTAATGTTCCATGCATGTTTTTGTGTTTTAAAACACTAAAAGCACGTTTACAGGTGTAATTTTGGCCTGGCGGCCTGAAAGCCCGACAGGCCCGGCTCGGAAGCCCGAGCGGCCCGGCCCGGCAAAGCCTGTGTTGGGCCCGATCGGTCTCAGGTCGTATGTTCATCGGGTCGGGCCTGGGCCTATCCAAGAAGGCCCGTGGGCCAGGCCGAGCCAACCTGAAAAAGCCCAGCCTGTTGGCCCATGCGAAGCCCAACCTTTTGTAAAAAAAATTTACGGGAATCTACTGGTAGGGAGATTCAATCCCCCTACCTCGAGCTTCCAAGGCTGCGCCGGGAACAACTAATCCAAGCGATGTGCCTATTATATTATCACCAGAATTTATATATATATATATATATATATCATTATATGTTATCATAAAATAATATATATTATATAATATATATTATATATATTATATATTTAATAATGTGTGTATATACACATATAATTATTATTATATATAATTATAATGTGTTGTCTGTTATATTATCACCAGAATTTATATATATGTATATATATATCATTATATATTAACAAAAAATAATATATATATATATATATTATATTTAATAATGTGTATATATATACATATAATTATTATTATATATAATTATAATGTGTGTGTGTGTCTATATATATAAAATGATATATAATTATATATATATATATAATGTATATATATAAACAAAGCCATTAATAATATATATCAGTTAAGGGTGGCTTTTAAAATTCCATTAATAATAATATATATATATAAATAAATGATTTTATATTATATATATAATTACTGGTTAAATATTAATAAAAAAATAACACACTCACCTAATGATGTTCGTGCACGTCCCGCAACCTCATTAATTTTTTTAGTATGTTGTAACTTGCATATATTGTATATACAATACATTTATAAATCTATTTAGAAAAAAAATTAACCCACCCACTACAGTGCACCCCCGAGCCCGTAATTATTATTTTTTCAATTTTCTCATATTACATATATATATATATATCAATCATTTAACTTTATATATATATATATATATATTTAATAACATATTATATATTAACAAAAAAATAACACATTCACCGAATGATATTCGTGCACACCCCCCAACCTCATTAATTTTTTTAAATATGTTGAAACATGCATATTATATATATATAAACAAATCTATTAATAATATATATATCAATGATTTGATATATATATATATATATATATATAAACAAATCCATTTAAAATATATATATTTAAAGTTATTAATAATATATATCAATCAAGCATGCCTTTTAAAAATCCATTAATAATATATATGTGTGCGTGTGTGTGTATCAATGGTTTAATATTATATATATAATACATTATTTTATATTAAAAAAAATGACACACTCACCTAATGATGTTCGTGCACATCGCCCAACCTCATTAATTTTTTTTTAAATATGTTTCAACGTGCATATATTATATATAAATCTATTTAGAAAAAAAATTAACCCAGCCACTACGGTGCACCCCCAACCCGTAATTTTTTTTTTATGATTTTCTCATATTATATATATATATATAAACTTATTATATATTAACAAAAAAATAACTACTCACCCAATGATGTTCGTACACCCCCAACCTCATTAATTTTTTTAAATATGATGAAAATTGCATATATTATATATACTATATATACATATATAAATATATTTAGAAAAAAATTAACTCACCCCCTACTGCACACCCCCTAAGGATGTAATTTCGGACCATCCTGAATAAGATCGGGCAAGGTCGGGCTTACCCTACAAAAAAAATTAAAAATCCGTTAAAAAATGTATTAATTTAAACAAATGCTTAAAAATAATTTTCATAAATAAGTTAAAAAAATTAAATGTAAAAAACGTTTTAAATATATGATAAAAAACCTTTAAATAACAACACATTAAACCCACTACCCACTACTGTGCATTCTCCAAACCCTAATTAATATTTCTTCCTTCAATTTGCACATAATATATATAAATTCATAGACATATATAAATCTATTTAGAAAAAATTAACAAATTCATCCACTGTAAAATTTTAATAAAAAAATGTTTTTACATAAAACATGTTAATTGTTTTAAAAAAATACATGTTAAAACATGTGTTAAAAAAACTATTTTAAATTAAAAGTCTAAAAATCAGTGTAAAAGTTTTTTAAACAAGTGTTAAAAAATAGTTAAAAAAATGTTTAAATAAATTTTTTTTAACAAATGTTTAATTTTTTTTAAAACAAACACTTAAATTAATTTTTTTGAAACAAAAACTTCAAAAACACTTTTTATATTAAAATATTAAAAATTTTAAATGTTTTAAAAAAATGCTTGTAAACAACATGCGTTTAAAAGAAATTAAAAAACTTTTCAAATTAATCATTAAAAAAATGTAAAAAAACGTTTTAAATAGATGTTAAAAAATGGTTTAAATAAAATAATTTAAATAAAAAAATTTATCAAATGCTTAAGAAATTATAAATAAGTTAAAAACAATTAAATGTTAAAAATGTTTTAAATAAATGTTAAAAAATATTTAAATAACAAAGCTTTAAACTCACCCACTACTGCGCACCCCCAAAACCCTTTGTTAATTTTTTTTACAATGTGGAAATAATATATATAGATTCACAATATATAAATCTATTTAGACAAAAAAACATATCCACCCACTCTAAAATGTAAATAAAAAATAAAATAAATATTTCTACAAAAAACATCCGTTTAAAAATAAATGTTAAAAAATGATTAAATGAAAATGTTTAAAATAAATTTTAAAACAAATAGTTATTCTGAAAATAATAAAGGCCCACCATGGACCGACTTGAAAAAGCTCGGCCCAGCCAGGAAAAACCCGGCCCGAACCGATGGTTAGGGCCGGCCCGAGGCTGGGCTCGGGACACCTCATGGGGATATTTGGGCCAGCCCAGATCGGCCCAAATAGTGGTCAGTGGGCCGACCCTGCCTGAATAGTGGCCAGTGGCCTAATATTTTGGATGCCAGGCTGGCACTGTCTGGGCCGGGCTGGGCCAAAATTACACCATTACGACCATCTAGAGAAAACTGTAATTCGAAATGACAGGTCGTCAGTTTTTACATTTCACCATTAAATCTATGGTCAATGTCCTCTGATTTGAAGGCAATTCGACATCTTTTTCCAGGTTTTGACCCCATGACACTTGTTTTCAAATGATTTTTTATCTTTATGAAGTGTTTACTGAGTAATTTTGTCCACACCGGATGCCGGATTGACGAGTTGTATACACGTACATGTCAAAAATAACTCAACGGTGGGTTTTCAATGATTTCACATCAATATTAGGTTGTTTATTCTGGTTTTGACCATTTCATGCATGTTTTAGTGTTTCAAAACACTAAAAATTCATTTATGACCATTCAAGGAAAAACGAAATTCGGAATGATGTGTTGTTGGTTCCTACATTTAACAATTAAATCTATGGTTTATGTCCCATGATTTCAGAGAAATCTGGTGTCGTTTGTCATATTTCGACCCCCTGACACTTATTTTTAGAAGCATTGTACATTTCAGAAGTGTTTAATAAGTAATTTCAACCATAACACATATCCGATTGATGTGTTTTCTATGCGTACACGTCAAAAACAACTCATCCATGGTTTTACCATGATTTTACATCAATTTGAGGTCGTTTTATAAGGTTTTTACCGTTCCACGCACTTTTTAGGGTTTTAAAATAGTAGAAACACGTTTATGGCCATCTAGGTAAAAATGAAATTCGGAATGACATGTCTTCAGTTCCTACATTTCAAAATTAAATATACAGTTTATGTCCGCTAATTTCAGGGAAATCCATTTTTGTTTCATAGGTTTTGACACCCCAAAAACTTGTTATTAAAGACTTTTGTACATTTAAGAAGTGTAAACTGTAGGCTCTGGGCGCAACGGAAGCGCGTTGGTGGGTTTTCCCAACTTTAATTTTAATGTTAAACAATGTTCAATCCGAGATCCGTCACGATATAAAACGCTGAATCTTCGGAATAGAATGAAGAATGAAAAGAAAAGAAGAGTCCCGGAACCCTTGAGGAGGATCATCATATGTTGATTATAATTAATTTAATTAATGCATAAGAATTACCTTGTTGGAATTCTTTCATAGTTGATGTGTCCGGTCACGATTCGGTGATCCGTCATTGCGTCATAGAATCCAAGTTTAGGATTCCTCTAGCGGTGATCCACACGTGTGTCACGTATCTTCGGACATCACTGAAGAGATATCCGGGTGCTAGCGCGGAAGAACCTTTGCTTGCGATGTCCGCCTTCGACCGCCTTGATCCGGTGGATGATCTTGCTCTCGTAACTTGAGGGAGTTCTTGGTGGAAAGGGAATTCTCTCTTGGCTTGAGAGTATTTCCAAATCCTTTGTACACAACAATGGCTCTAAAAAAATGTTGGGGTTGCGAGGATATTTATAATCAGGTTTGAGGTTAATAGAGTTATAACATTAAATAAACGCGTTACGCGTTTTATTTATTTCATTAACACTTATTGAAAACCCCCATGTCGAATTATTAATTCCTTGACATGCGCCCACGCTGATTATAATAAATATCATTTAATAAAACAATATTAAATCCTCAAAATCCCAATTAGAAAAACTACACGGCATGTAATAATTAATACACGGCGTGTAATTGTTTTCCATTAAACTACACAGCGTGTATATTTAATATACACGGCGTGTACTTTTATTTTCCATTTTTCTCCACCACATTTATTAGACCTTGAGTAATGACTATTTATTTCTTAAATAAATGTAACTGTATTACTCGCTAATAAATATATTATTTTATCCATAGTATATTCTCTCGAATAACTAGTGTCAAAATAAATGCGATCAGACATCCTTAAATAATTATTAAACCACAGTCGGGAATAATATTTATTTAACTTTTTAAATTAATATTTAACTGAGATACATGGACACACTTTGTGTGTGACCCTGTAGGACTCTTTCTCAGTGGAATTAGGCTGATCCTGCCTAAAGTCCAAGGTTAGCATCTAGCAACACGCCAAGGCACCCATAGAGAAAGAAGTTAACGCCGCAATGACGTGTCACCTCCTACGAACGCTTACAGTGTAATATAATCCCTTTGTCTCGATATCTCTAATCAAGCGGGTTGCATGCTAGTGCCATCAAACCATGTGCTTGATTATTCTTTCTTTGAATTCCCGGAATTGAACTTGCCCATACCTTACCATGGCCAGGGATTTATTTAGGCTATATCAATTCCATCAAAGGGCCTGAGATATCTACTTCCGTTATGGAACGGACGGGACAAATCCTTTCTCGCATTATCTATTAATGCGGTATTACTCGTGATGCACCCAACGTATCCTACCTCGTTGCGAACAGTGTTTCGTCACAGTTTTCGTCAATACATCTAAGTGCGCGAGTTGTAATACCCATTAATAATAATCTTAAAGTCTAAGGATCAATACACACGTCCGTAGATATGAACATCCAATGACACTATGAAATGTGGATTTCCTACTGACGGGTCTCGTTCTCATAATATCCTCCTGGATATTACCAAGGGTGCACACCATGAGAAGGTGCCTCAAAGTTTTATGAGTCCTCACCCCTAATGACCTGTATTATTTGTGTCCCTCAAATAATATCATCCGGCCATAGAACATACATTCAAGAACAGTGTTATGGCACTTTTGGGTTCTCATCATAGCAGGGATCCGCTATGACCCTTTAATGCAACAGCTGTCCTTAGGACATTATCACATAACATGTCACGTAGAAGAACAATCAAGATGTGATAAGGCTTTTATTTAATGAATAAGGTACAAAGTAGTTGGTTCTAGACCACCAAATCCAACAGAGTCCCACTTGGACTAGAGCCAACTGCTAACAACCTTTAACCCGCTAGCTCTCACATGATATTCATGCTTCTGCTGAGATAGGCCTTTAGTCATGGGGTCCACCACATTCTCTTCCGTGGACACTCTGCTCACTGCAACTTCACCCCTTTGATAGAAATCCCTCAAGAGGTGATACTTCCGGAGTATGTGCTTTGTCCGTTGATGTGACCTTGGTTCTTTTGCAAGAGCCACCGCTGTAGTATTACCACAAGACAATGTAATGGGATCTTTACTGCTAGGCACCACATCAAGCTCCTGGACAAAGTTCCGAATCCAAACGGCTTCTTTGGCTGCATCAGAAGCCGTTATATACTAGGAGTCCGCTGTAGAATCGGTGACAACTGGCTGCTTCGAACTCTTCTAGCTCACAACTCCTTCATTGAGACAAAAAACATATCCAAATTGCGACTTCAGATCATTCTGATCTGTTTGAAAACCAGCATCAGCATACCCTCTGATGACAAGCTCCTCGTCTCCTCCATACACCAGGAACATATCCTTAGTTCTACTCAGATACTTAAGGATAGTCTTAACAACAGTCCAATGCTGTTCTCCTGGATCTGCTTGATATCTTCCTACCATGCTCAGTGCATAGGCAACATCAAGCCTGGTATATAACATGGCATACATGATGGATCCTATAGCCGAAGCGTATGAGATCTTGCTTATCCTATCTTTCTCCTGTTGTGTCTGGGGACACATTTTCTTAGAAAGATGTATGCCATGTGACACTGGAACCAATCCCCTCATGGATTTTTCTATACTAAATCTATTTAGTATCTGGTCAATGTATGTACCCTGACTTAGTCCAAGTAGCCTCTTGGATATATCACGAATGATCTTGATCCCTAGAATGTAGGATGCTTCTCCTAAGTCCTTCATGGAGAAACACTTGTTCAACCAGTCCTTAACTGACTGTAAGGCTGGTATGTCATTTCCAATAAGCAATATGTCATCAACATATACCATTAGGATGACGACCGCATTCCCATTAAACCACTTATAAACACATGGCTCACATTCGTTCTTAATGAAACCAAATTCCTTTATGGCTTCATCAAATCGAATGTTCCATGACCTGGATGCTTGCTTTAATCCATAAATGGATTTCTGCAACTTACAAACCCGTTTGGCTTCACCTGGTGTCACAAAACCTTCTGGTTGTGTCATATAGACATCTTCCTGAAGATTCCCATTAAGGAATGCTGTTTTGACATCCATCTGCCAAATCTCGTAGTCATGGTAAGCTATTATGGAAAGTATGATTCTTATGGATTTAAACATGGCAACTGGAGAGAAGGTTTCATCATAGTCAATTCCTTGACGCTGTCTGAATCCTTTAGCCACTAGCCTTTCTTTATAGGTGCTAACATGACCTTCCATGTCCAGCTTTCTTTTGAATACCCATTTGCATCCAACAGGATTTACATCAACTGGCTTATCTACTAGAACCCAAACTTGGTTCTGATACATGGAATCCATCTCAGAATTCATAGCTTCTAGCCATCTTGCATCTTCTGAGCTTTCTAATACTTCCTTGTAGGAGAGAGGTTCATCATTGTCCAACAATAATGATTCACCATCCTCAGTGACTAGGAAACCAAATCTCTCTGGTTCCCTTACCTCTCTTGAGCTCCTACGCAGTACTTGTGTTTCTGGAACCTCTTCTACAGGGACCTGTGGAACTTGTTCCTGTACCAACTCCTGTGTATCTTGAGCATCAACTTTGTCGAAGTCAATCTTGCTCCCACTATCCTTCTTGAGGATGTGCTCCCTCTCAAGAAATACGGCTTGTCTGGCGACAATCACTTTCTTATCTTGGGGGTTATATAAGTAATATCTGTTTGTTTCGTTGGGATATCCTATAAAGATACACTTCGTGCCCTAGGGTGCTAGTTTGTTGCCTGAGAAGGCCTTAACAAACGCCTCTCATCCACATACATGTTTGTGCAACAAAGTGGGTTTCCTTCCATTCCATAACTCGGATGGAATTCCATTTGCCACCTTAGTTGGTACTCGGTTTAATGTGTATGCTGCAGTTTGTAATGCATATCCCCAAAAGGATAATGGAAGATCCGCATGACTCATCATCGACCTCACCATGTCCAACAAGGTGCGGTTCCTCCTTTCACTAACACCATTCCACTGTGGTGTATAAGGAGGAGTGAGCTGAGATAGAATCCCAGACTCCCGTAGAAGATCAATGAACTCTTGGTTCAGATATTCTCCACCTCGATCCAATCGAAGATTCTTTATCTTCTTACCAAGTTGATTCTCTACTTCATTCTTTAATTCCTTAAATTTCTCTAAGGACTATGACTTATACCTCATTAAGTAGACATATCCATATCTACTCAATTCATCAGTAAAAGTAAAAAAGTAAGAATATCCACCTCTAGCTTCTACTGGAAATGGTCCACACACATCTGTGTGTACCAATCCTAGAAGCTCTGTGGCCCTTTCACCTTGTCCACCAAAAGGTGGCTTGGTCATTTTTCCTTGTAAACAAGCGTGACATCTATCAAGTGGTTTTAGCTCAGTAGAGTCTAAATATCCATCTTGGCAGAGCTTTGTCAAGCGCTTCTCGTTCACATGACCAAGGCGGTGATGCCATAACTGGGTGATGTATGAGTCATGTGAGTTTGTTTCATTATCGATTTCCAACACTTGGTTTTAGTAATTTAATACATACAAACCATTATTCAAATGTGCCATACCATAACATATGTTGTTCTTATAAAAGAGACAACCCTTATTTCCAAAATTGAAAATAAATCGATCCATATCCAAACTAGATACAGAAATTATGTTCTTGGTAACACTAGGCACAAAATAACAGTTTTGTAAAACCAAAATCATGCCAGTTGGCAATGAGAGGTGATAGTCGCCAATAGCCAACACAGCCAGCCTTGCGCCATTGGCAGCTCGAAGATCCACCTCTCCTCTGGCAATCTTTCTAAATCTACTTGGTTCCTGCATTTGAATACAGATGTGAGCCCCACAAGCTGTATCTAATACCCAATGTGTATAAATAGAAAGATTTCACTCGATAACGAACGCACCTTTAGCGTCCCCACGCTTCTGGGTGCAGTTCCTCTTCCAGTGGCCCTTCTTTCCACATGCAAAACACACTGCTTCCTGTTCCTTTCCCTACCTCTGGATCTTCCCCTTCTTGGAGGGACGGTGCTCGGGGGTTTAGACCGTTTATAAGTCTTTGGCCCCTTTTCCTTGTCCTTCCTTTTCTTGTTCAACATAAGGACCGCGGGTTTTTCACGCCCCATGTCCTTATCTACCTAGCGAATCAAGCTCAGAAGCACCGATAGACTCTTCTCATTGCCGCTCATGTTATAGTTGACAATGAAGCTAGAGAAGGTCTTGGGCAATGATGATAGGATGAGATCTGTACGCAACTCATCTAGGAATTTAATCCCTAAGATGTCCAAGCGTTCAATGTAGCCAATAATCATGACCACATAAGGCCTAGCTGGCGCAGACTCTCCAAGCTTCGTGGTATACAAAGCATTGGAGATCTCATACCTCTCCTGTCTCGCCTTCTCTTGGTATAGATCTTTAAGGTGAGACATCATGCTATACGCATCCATGTTTTCACGTTGCTTCAAGAGCTCATTAGACATGGACGATAGCATGAAACACTGGACATCTGTGGCATCATCCATGTGTTTCATATAGAGAGATAATTCCTCATCACAATCCTCTTTCCCAGGCGCAACTGGAATAGGCTCTTCCAGCACATATAATTTCCTTTCATGGCGAAGGACGATGCATAAACGCCTCTGCCACTCTTGGAAATTGGTGCCGGTGAGAAGGTTTTCTTTTTCGAGTATGGTGCACAATGATATGTTTGAAGTCATTTTCTTGCCGTTTCTACAATTTAAGATGAGAAAAGGTTTATTACTTTATTATATAAATTAAGAGAAATAAATAAATTAATACTTATTAGTCTCCCACTATTTTATCGAAATCCAATATCCCTCACCATTGACTTCGGAATATTCTATTGCGTGAATATTCTAGTGGAAAGGATCCATATTGCCCTTCGCATTACCCCAACTAGGGTTGGTCAAGCAACTTGAAGGGTTTTAGGTAGGCACTCCAAATGCCAACTGCATTAACTCAGAGTTCCTTGATCCCCTGAGTGGACTCCCCAATCCTGAAATCCTTTTTGGATTTCCTCAACCTTTGCCTCTTGGTCACACCAAATCCTGCTGTGGTAGTCAACCCTTGATGCGAACCAAGTCAAGTCAACCCAAAACCTTTAATTAGAATTCCCCGATAATTGAAAGCACCCCAACTAGGGTTGGTCAAGCACTTTGAACTATGGTTCGATTCTAACCAAGATTATGGAAGGCTATGCCGACTTAATATTTATTTTGAGGGATTTTATCCTTATACGTAAATTTCCATTTTATTATCTTTGATTACATGCTTGTTAATATTAATTGGGATATAATAATGTGATTAACCATGTCTAAGATAATATTTACGTATAAGCCAATATTATTTTAGTTCCATCTTGCATGCTCGTTTAATTCATTAATTGTGTGATCGTGACAACACAACCACAATAAATAAACCATGCAACTGACAGAAATAAAATAAATGGTATGATCATGAGCTTTTCTATTGGTTAGTTTATCTAGCGGTTGATAAACTAACCCAAGGCCTAGGGGAGAAACACATTGAACCTTTCGGGTTCGTGTTTACATCTTTCCACCTGTCCACCTTTGTATCTCTTTGGATTGGTTTCATCTTGGCTCCTAACTTGAGCCTCCTCCACTAGCTTGGGAGCTCCATCAATTACATATGCATTTATCTCACACGCAGGTGAGGGGAAAAAGGGGTTTTTACATAAAAGAATCCTTGGGCGCGCAGGCCCTACATATTAATGAGGAGATGGCTCGCAGACCAACAAATTTAATTTAAATAAATAAATTAAAAGAAACCATTCACATACAAAGGTCTCGGTCTAGATCATGATCATCCATACATGCAACGATATTTACGCATAAATAAAACTAGCATTCAATTCTTTAATCGTTCTTGTTTAAGATAAATCACGCTCAAATCAATTAATTATCTTTAATTAATCAATCCTTTTATCTTAAATCCCTTTTCTGATTTTCCATGAGATTCTCATCCATCATAATTTTAAACAAATAAATTCATTTAAAATTATCCTTGTACACAACTTGTGCCTTGGAGGCAACCCGGCGAATTCCCATTTATTACGCAGATGTTAAATTAAACACATATATACAAAACACCTATCACGTGTTGTGCCTCAGCTTTACGCCTGCACCATGGTACACGTCTCAAGGGTTTGTATAATATAATAATAAATTTTAATAAATCTGCGTAATTTGTGTGAGTACACGGTGTGTAGTTCCGACTACATGGCATGTACTTTTCCTTCACCGTCCATCCGAAGTACACGCCCGGGGATAGGGTGTGTTAATGTACTTCGGAAATTTTCGGAGTACACGGCGTGTACAGTGGGACACACACCGTGTAGTTTCTGCGTTACACGGTTTCCAGCCGGGCAGGCTATGTACGGGGTACACGACCCAACCCTAACCCGAAGGGACAACACGCCATGTTCATTGGACCACACGACATGTATTCTGGAAACCGTGTGCCACCTATTTCTGGTCAACACACGGTGTCTTAAATTCTTAGAAAGAATCCAATACACGGCCTGATTTGGTGGATCAGTCAATGCATTGAACCTAGACTACACGGTGTGTACTTCCGAATACACGCCGTGTATTTTGGTGTTATACGGCCAGAAACATTTGACTCCTCCGGATGAGTTCCTCTATTTTATTTTAATCAAAATTAAAAGAAAAATTTGTTTCTGTGAGGTGAACGAGAAATGAGAGAGGAGGAACAGATCTCGATATTCAGATTTCCAGAACGATTAAACATGAATTGAAATAACTAAATTATTAAATGCGTAAATCACCAACAAAAAACTAAATAATTATAACCAACGATATGACCGCTCTGATACCACTTGTAGGTTCTGGGCGTAGCGGAAGCGCGTTGGTGGGTTTGCCCAATTTTAATTTTAACGTTAAACAACGTTTAATCTGAGATCCGTCACGATATAAAACGCCGAATCTTCAGAATAGAATGAAGAAAGAAAAGAAAAGAAGAGTCCTGGAACCCTTGAGTAGGATCATCATATGTTGATTATAATTAATTTAATTAATGCATAAGAATTACCTTGTTGGAATTCTTTCTTCGTTGATGTGTCCGGTCACGATTCGGTGATCCGTCATTGCGTCGTAGAATCCATGTGTAGGATTCCTCTAGCGGTGATCCACACATGTGTCACGTATCTCCGAACATCACCGAAGAGATCTCTGGGTGCTAGTGAGGAAGAACCTTCGCTTGCGATGTCCGCCTTCGACCGCCTTGATCCGGTGGAGGATCTTGCTCTCGTAACTTGAGGGCGTTCTTGGTGGAAGGGGAATTCTCTCTTGGCTTGAGAGTATTTCCAAATCCGTTGTGCACAACAATGGCTCTAAAAAAATGTTGGGTTTGTGAGGATATTTATAATCAGGTTTGAGGTTAATAGAGTTATGACAATAAATAAACGCGTTACGCGTTTTATTTATTTCATTAACACTTATTGAAAACCCCCATGTCGAATTATTAATTCCTTGACATGCACCCACACTGATTATAATAAATATCTTTTAATAAAACAATATTAAATCCTAAAAATCCCAATTGGAAAAACTACACGGCGTGTAATAATTAATACACGGCATGTACTTGTTTTCCATAAAACTACACAGCATGTATATTTAATATACACGGAATGTAATTTTATTTTCCATTTTTCTCCACCAAATTTATTAGACCTTGAGTAATGACTATTTATTTCTTAAATAAATGTAACTACATTACTCGCTAATAAATATATTATTTTATCCACAGTATATTCTCTCGAATAACTAGTGTCAAAATAAATGCGATCAGACATCCTTAAATAATTATTAAACCACAGTCGGGAATAATATTTATTTAACTTGTTAAATTAATATTTAACTGAGATACATGGACACACTTAGTGTGTGACCCTCTAGGCCTCTTTCTTAGTGGGATTAGGCTAAGCCTGCCTAAAGTCCAAGGTTAGCGTCTAGCAACACGCCAAGGCACCCATAGAGAAAGAAGTTAACACCGCAATGACATGTCACCTCCTACGAACGCTTACCGTGTAATATAATCCCTTTGTCTCGATATTTCCAATCAAGAGGGTTGCATGCTAGTGCCATCAAACCATGTGCTTGATTATTCTTTCTTTGACTTCCCAGAATTGAAATTGCCCATACCTTACCATGGCCATGGATTTATTTAGGCTATATCAATTCCATCAAAGGGCCTGAGATATCTACTTCTGTTATGGAACGGAAGGGACAAATCCTTTCTCGCATTATCTATTAATGCGGTATTACTCGTGACGCACCCAACGTATCCTACCTCGCTGCGAACAGTGTGTCGTCACAGTTTTCATCAATACATCTAAGTGCGCGAGTTGTAATACCCATTAATAATAATCTTAAAGTATAAGGATCAATACACACGTCCATAGATAGGAACATCCAATGACACTATGAAATGTGGATTTCCTACTGGCGGGTCTCGTTCTCATAATATCATCCTCGATATTACTAAGGGCGCACACCATGAGAAGGTGCCTCAAAGTTTTATGAGTCCTCACCCCTAATGACCTGTATTATTTGTGTCCCTCAAAAATATCATCCGGCCATAGAACATACATTCAAGAACAGTGTTATGGCACTTTCGGGTTCTCATCATAGCAGGGATCCGCTACGACCCTTTAATGCAACAGCTGTCTTTAGGACATTATCACATGACATGTCACGTAGAAGAACAATCAAGATGTGATAAGGCTTTTATTTAATGAATAAGGTACAAAGTAGTTGGTTCTAGACCACCAACTCCAACATTTACTTAGTAATTCCGACCACACCACACATCAAATTGATGTTTTGTATGTGAATACACATGAAAAACTACTCATTGGTGTTTTACCCATGATTTCACATCAATATGAGGTTGTTTGCAATGTTTTTGACCATTCCACACACATTTTAGTGTTTTAAAACACTAAAAACATGTCTACAGAAATCTAGGGAAAGATGTAATTCGGAATGACGTGTAATCAATTCCTACATTTAAAAATTAAATCTACGGTTGATATTCCCTTATTTCAGGACAATTCGACATCGTTTTCCAGGTTTTGATCCCCGAAACATGTTTTTAAAGGCTTTTGTACCTCTACGAAGTGTTTACCAAGCAATTACGACCACACTGCATGCTGGATTGACATGTTGTCTACGTCCACACGTAAAAAAAACCTAGTGAAAATTTTCCCATGATTTCAAATTAATCTAAGGATGTTTACTATGGTTTTGACCGCTCCACACACATTTTAGTTTTTTTAAACCCTAAAAATGTGTTTACGTCCATCCAAGGAAAACCGTAATTCGGAATGATATGTCTTTAATTCCTACATTTCAAAATTAAATCTACATTCAATTTCCAATAATTTCAGGGTAATCCAATGTCATTTTCTAGGTTTTGAATTCCTGAAACCAGTTTTTAAAGTCTTTTGTGGCTTTAAGATGTGTTTATTGAGTAATTATGACCACACTGCACGGCGAATTGATGTGTTTTCTGCATGTACACGTCAAAAAAAAACTCAACAGTAGTTTTTTCATGATTTCACATCAATCTGAGGCCATTTTCTATTGTTTTGACCATTCCACATAGGTTTTAGTGTTTTAAAACACTAAAACACATTTATGTCCGTCCGGGGAAAACCGTAATTTGAAGGACATGTCGTCGACTCCTACATTTCAAAATTAAATCTACGATATATTTTCTTTGATTTTAATACAATCTGACATCATTTTCTAGGTTTTGACCCCCAACACTTTTTTTAAAGGCTTTTTTACCTTTAAGAATTGTTTACCGAGTAATTATGACCACACCACACATTGGATTGATTTTTTGTCTATGCGTACACATAAATAACAACTCAACGGTGGCTTTCGCATGATTTCACATCAATCTGAGGTCGTTTTTATGGTTTTGACCATTCTACGCACGTTTTAGAGTTTTAAAACACTAAAAATGTGTTTAAGGACATTTATGGAAAACCATAATTCAGAATGATGTGTCTTTAGTTCCTATACATCATAAAGGACTTATGTATTGTTTTCCTAAAATATCAAAAAAATCCTAATGCATTTTCTCAGTTTTGAGTAGATCACTTGTCATTTTTACCAAAATTAATATCAAATTTAAATAAAAAGATGCACTTGGAGTCATACCGGTCACACCGTGTGTCAGATTGAGGTGAAGATGAATTTTACACATCTAAAATGACCTAAGAATCATTTTCCTAATGTATTAAAAATAATCTGAATGCGTTTAATTGGTTTTGAGTATGTCATGTGTCTTTTTAACTAGAATGTCATTTTAAACTCTAAACACAAGTTTGACTCATATCGATCACATCATGTATCTGTTTGACGTGAGACCAATTCCTACATATCAATAATGATTTATGAATCTATTTCCTAAAATATCCAGTACATATGAGTGTGTTTTTTGGTTTTCAATGAGTTACACTTATTGAACTAAAATGTCGATTTTAAACAGATAACTGACATGTTGGACTCCTCAAGTATTAATCATTTTTAAATGATCACAAATATCATTAATGATTCCAAATATCATTAATGATCACTAATCTTATTCAAACTAGTTAAATATTATAAATTATAACCAATAATGTGTATTTATGTTTCAAGGTATCTCATGCTTTATAATGGTTAAGCTCAATCCATTTCATGCATGTTACTATTTAAGTCTGAATACTGTTTTTTTCCTAAGTACAAGACACCATGAATCCTGAAAAAGTATGCCTGACATAGTAAGCCAGACACCGTAAGCCAGAAACTGTGAAGCAAGACACAGTAAGCCAGACACCGTAGGCCAGACACCGTGAAGCCTGACACAGTAAGCCAGACACCGTAAGTGAGACCCCGTGAAGAAAGACACCGTGAGAAAGACACTGTGAAGACAAGACACTGTGAGCAAGACACCATGATCAAGAAACTATAAAGAAGACACCAAGAAGTCAGACACCGTGAACAAGACACCGTGACACTCAGCCCGTGACACTCATACACTATGTGAAGGAGACACCATTTTCATAATATATTGTGACACCATTTCGTAAACTATATTGTCATCTTTAAATTTAATGTTTAACAGTCATATTTCATGCCTTTAATGCACTGACATAATTAATGTTTCTTTGTAGGCATAGTACGAGGTACAAGGTACGAAGCACATGGAACCTATCAGCTAAAACTCATGCATTTGAAGATAAAGAGTGAAGAGTGCCCAACAACAAGATAGCACAATACTGAACAAAAAGAAGCATGTGAGCACGGCCACAAAGAACATATTGCATGATTTTCAAAGAAAGCATTTCCTCATGCATGCAATATGACTCTAATGAAGAACATAAGAAGTAAACTAGAATCCAGAGAACATCTTCACATTATCAACACCCATGAAGAATATAAGCTGAATTACGACACTCTGTTTTTCAAGACCAAAATCAGTGAAGGACTCAGAAGCATTTCTGTTTAATCAAAGGAGTCAAGATCTGCACTACAAATTACTAGAGCATTATAAAATCATATCTACTATCTCTTAGGGATTCTTTTACTTTCTACTTGAGCAGTGTGTGTACTCTGTATATTCCATACACACATTGAATTATGTGCTAAACTGAAGGATTTATAAATCCTTACAACAAACTCTTTTTACTTTTGGTTACCCACGATAACTGTGGAAGAGGTCCATCTGTAGCCTAGTTATTATTTTTGTTTACCCATGAAAATTGTGGAAGAGGTCCCTGAGTGACCAGGACAGTCTGTGTACTGTTGTTAACCATGATCCAGGGTGTGGATCAAAGTTTATATATACTAACTGCTTGGTGGCAGGTGATCACCAAGTGGAGTGGATTAGGTCTGGGCTTGAGACTGAACCACTTGTTTTATATCCGCTATGCTATTTAAATTTAGTCTTCTCTATTTTACTACTTTACTGTATAATCCAGAAAACACTAATTTCACTTTGATAGTTAGTCTTGGAAAGAAGTTATAACTGATTTGTCTTAGTATGATAACTTAAAAAGTAATATTAATAATACATATTAAGATTACTGAGAATTAATCAATCTTCTAAGAAGTTGTTTAAATAGTCAAACTCTTATAACAGTATAACCTTGATTAACTAGGCTGTATCTATTTTTGGGAAAAACCATTTTTTTTAAAATAATATTTTTGTAACAATTTTTTTTATAGTTACTCAATTCACCCCTCCCCTCTTGAGTAAACTACTCTGACCAACATTTGTATCAGAGGTTGCTTTATTAGGACTCTGTGTAATCTTACACTATTGTGATTGTTTTTGTACATTAATGATCAATAAATTTCTATTAATTCTAAATTTCTAGCTCTTTTAAAGTAAATAATTAGTATGTATAATAGATTGGAAGGTGCTGCAACCATCATACCACCATTCTTTAATGGAACCAACTATGCTCAATGGAAAAATAAAATGAAAAAGCATCTAGAGAGTATGAGATTTGAAATTTGGTCATCCATTATAGATGAATACAAACATCATGTGACTGATAGAATTACATGGATGAACCTACCAAACTTTCTTACAATAACAATTTCAATTCCATGATTTCTATATACTATTCCTTAGGAGAGGAAGAATTTTATAGGATTTCTGCTTGTAAAACTGCCCATGAAATTTGGGCTACCTTGTCTGTCTCACATGAAGGCACATCTAGGGTAAAGGAAATGAGAATTAATACTTATACTATAAAATATTATAATTTGAAAATGAAACCTGATGAGCATATTTCTGACATGTATCTCAGGTTCAATGAGATTTTCAACACAATTATTTCTCTTGGAAGAGAAGTCACTGCCAAAGAACAGATCATGAGAATCCTTAGGTGTCTACCTGACATATGGAGGGAAACCTATATCTCAAATAGAGAATCATGCGACATCAGCAAGCTACCTGTAAAAGTGATCATTGGGAAACTGATGAAGTATGAGGAAGAGCTGAGAGTCAGCAAAGAAGAGTATAATGAACTAAAGAGGAAATCTGTATCATTCAAGACCGCCTTCTTGAAGCACAAAGACAAAGGGAAACTGGAAGCTTATGTAGAAAGTTCCACCACTGAACAATCATCACCTGATAGTGACGAGGATATGGCTCAACTGTCCAAAAGTTTCAAACAATTCTACAAAGAGAAGAACTTTTTCAGAAATCCTAACTTCAAGGGCAAGTATGATCTAAATGGAAACCAGAAAAAGGACTGGAAAAGAAGTGATCAAATTGATGAAATTGTATGATATGAATGTAAACGCAAAGGAAATATAAAGACTGACTGTCCAAAGCTCCAATATAAGAAGAAATATTAGCACAAGGATAATAAGTACAAAAAGGCAATGAATGTAACTTGGAGTGCCTCTGAGGATAGTTCAAGTGACTCAGAGACATCACATGATGAATAGGCTAACAAATCCAATATGTGTTTTATTGAAAACACATATTAGGTAACACTGAACTCTTCTATACATAATTCATACTATTCTGAAGAGGAAAGTGACTCAAAAAATGTGACTAATGAAGAAATGTTTGAATATTGCAACATGATTGAAGAGACATGCAATGAATTAAAAGATAAATATAAATCATTGAAGAAACATCATGCTCTCACTGTAAATGTCAAATATGAACTTACTACTGAAAAGGAGAAAAATGATCAATTTCTCAAAGAAAACAATGAATTACAAATTTCTAATGAGAAATTAAAATGTGACTTATAGAAGTTTACTAATGGTTAAAATAACCTTACCCAAATGCTAGGAAAAAAAATTGCCCCTAAATACAATACTTTCATTGGTTATCAACCTGGTAAAAGAAACCTTGGTAGAAAGAATTTTATTTCCAAGTGTAGGACATATAATTTTGTTCCCATTTATTGACATAGCTCAACCAGCTCAAGTCATGATACATATTCTACTATTTCATGTTTTTGTGTACCCGATATAGTTTATTTTTCAAATACATTACATAATGCTTATAGGAAACCTATGAGAAAAATATGGGTTCCTAAATAACTTATTACTAATGTTACTGGACCCAAACAAGTATGGGTACCAAAATCTCTCTTTGCTTAATCATGTTATAAGAATGTTGCTTAAAGAGCTCCTGTAAGAATCTATGGTACTTGGACAATGGATGTTCAAGGCACATGACATGAGACTAGTCATACTTCAAGAACCTGATAAACGTAGGTGGAGGACATGTCACATATAGTGACAATGCCGAAGGGAAGATAATTGTCTAGGCCAGATTGGTATCTCTGATTCGATTTTAATTTCTAAATTACTATTTGTTAATGGCATAAAATATAATCTACTTAGTATCTCACAATTATGTGATGATGTATATCATGTTAAATTTGAAAATGATGCTTGTAATGTCTTTAATTCTAAAGATGAATTAGTATTTTCTGCATCAAGGAATGAGAACGTTTATTCTGTTAACTTAGATTCCTTAGATTATCAAACTATTTCATGCTTAATTGTAATTAATAATGAGTCTTGGCTCTGGCATAGGAGACTAGGACACTATAATGTTCACTCCCTTAGAAAGATAAATAGAAAATGCCTAGTTAATGACTTATCCACACTGGAGTTTCCAAATGAAAAATTGGGTAATCCTTTTCAAAAGGGAAAACAACACAAAATCTCTTTCAAATCAAAGAAAGAAGTTTCTTCTTGTCAACCTCTCGAATTGGTTCACATGGATTTGTTTAGACCATCTAGAGTTTCTAGTTTAAATTGTAAGGACTATGTTTATGTTATGGTAGATGATTTTTCTTGATATACCCGGACCTTCTTCATGGCTCAAAAAAGCGAATCCTTCTCTTATTTTACTAAGTATTCCAAGTCTGTAGAAATTATTAGTGGCCTTAAAATTAAATCTTTAAGAAGTGATCGTGGCTGTGAGTTTGAAAATCAAGAGTTAGAATCCTTTTGCTCACAAAATGGTTATAGTCACAATTTCTCTGCCCCCAGAACACCTCAACAGAATGGTGTTATAGAAAGAAGAAATATAACCCTGTAAGGAATTTCTTGAACAATGCATAGTGAATATGACTTACCTATTTACTTTTGGGCTGAAGTTGTTAATACAACATGCTACATAATCAATAGAGTCTTGATTAGACCAATTCTCACAAAGACCTCGTATGAACTCTGGAACAATAGAAAGACTAAGGTTAATTACCTTAGAGTTTTTTGTTGCAAAGTATTTATTCTCAACACTAAGGATAATCTTGACAAATTTGCATCCAAAAGTGATGACAGAATTTTCCTAGGTTAATGAATTTTAATTAAGGCTTATAGAGTATTAAATAAGAGAACTAAATGTGTGGAAGAATCTGTTCATATAAAGTTTGATGAAACATATCCATATGAGCCTAGAACCATCCTAGAAAATCTAGAAGATGATGTCGAAAATATGAACATCAACTCAAAATCCTAAATTTCCTCTATGAAAGAATATGTGAAAACATCCAATTCTGGAAATTCTCTATAATCGAGTCATAATGAACTTGAATCTGTTGATGAACCCGAAATCACAAGTCCCTCTTTTTCTATAAATGTTATAACACTTAAAAACCATCCCTTAGATGCTGTTGTAGGAGACTTAGAGAAAGGAACACAAACTAGAGCTTCTCTAAGAAATCAGGTTGAACATCATGCCTTCTTTTCACAAATTGAACCTAAAAACATTGATGACACCATCAATGATAAATTTTGGATAATGGCTATGCAATAAGAACATAATCAGTTTGAAAGAAAAAAAGTTTGGAAACTTGTTGAATGTCATAAGGACACTTTCATCATAGGCACTAAATGGGTGTTTATAAATAAGGTAGATAAAGCTGGAAATATAGTAAGGAACAAGGCTTGATTAGTTGCACAAGGCTATAGCCAAGAAGAAGGTATTTACTATGAGGAGACCTTTTCTCCAGTATCCAGAATTGAAGCCATCAGAATCCTACTTGCTTATGCTGCACATCTAAATTTCAAACTATATCAAATGGATGTTAAGAGTGCATTCTTAAATGGGTATATAACTGAGGATGTCTTTGTTGAACAACCCCTATATTTACAAATCCTCATTTCCCAACCATATTTTCAAACTATCAAAAGCTTTATATGGTTTAAAACAAGATCCAAGAGCATGGTATGACAGATTGACTACTTTTCTTATTTCCAA
This sequence comes from Viscum album, assembly GCA_963277665.1. NCBI lineage: Eukaryota > Viridiplantae > Streptophyta > Magnoliopsida > Santalales > Viscaceae > Viscum > Viscum album. The sequence continues at coordinate 500,659,237 of OY728133.1, forward strand.
AGGTTTTACAAAAGGAATACCGGATCCTACCCTCTTTATAAAACTAATTTCTAATGATGTTTTAGTTGTTCAAAGCTATGTAGATGATATTATTTTTGGATCTTCAAAAAATTTATTATGTATTGATCTTTCTAAAATGATGCAAAACGAATTTGAAATGAGTTTAAGGGGAGAACATAAATTCTTTCATGGATTTCAAATCTTTCAAAATAATGATGGAATTGTTTTAAATCAAATTAAATACACTAGAGATATTCTAAAACGTTTTGGATTGGATAGAACTAAAAGTAGTGACACTCCCATGAGTACCACCTGTATGTTAGATCTTGATGAAGATGGAAAATCTGTTGATCAAACCACTTATAGAGGAATGATTGGAAGTTAACTCTACTTAACTAATATCCATCCAGATATTATGTTTAGTCTATGTATGTGTGCTCATTTTCAAGAAAATATTAAATAATATCATTTAAATTCTGTAGAGATAATTTTCAAATACCTCAAGCATACACCCAATCTAGGACTTTTCTATCCTAAAGGACAATCATTTGAACTAGTTAGTTATTCTGACGCTGACTTCGGTGGCTGTAAGTTCGATAGAAAGAGAACCTCTGGAACATTTCACCTTTTAGGCAAGTCACTAGTATCAGGGTCTAGTAAGAAACAAAATTATGTTACATTATCTATTGGAGAATCTGAATACATAGCTGCTGGAAGTTGTTGTGCACAAAATTTGTGAAAGAAACAGGCTTTATTAGATTATGGATATCAATTTAGACGTGGACCAATAAATTGTGACAACATAAGTGCTATTAACATCTCAAAAAATCATGTTTCACATTCTAGGACAAAACATATTGATGTAAGACATCACTTTTTGAAATATCATTATCAGAAAGGTGATATCACCTTTTAATTCATTGGTACTAAATATGAACTTGCTGATATATTCACTAAACCATTAAATTCTGAGAGAACAGACTACATCATACATGATCCTGGCTTGATAAATCTCAAATAGATATCTTACTTGTCCTACTATTCAATAATTTACTTTACTGTTTCATGATTACAGTTTCTCAGTTACTTTCTCCATGTTTACGGTCTCACTGTTAGCACGTTGTACTTACGGTCTGAAACTTATTGTCTCACCGTAACACGCACTGAAAAGTTCACTCATTGTCTCACCGTGATGTTCACTCACTGTCTCACCATGACTATTACTTACTGTCTCACCATGTAAATTCGTTTTGATTTTTTTAAAACCGTATCACGGTAATTTTTATTTCACCTCTTTTACTTTCCCGCGTTTTTATTTTTGTGACAATTTGCATTCCCAAATGATAAAACAAAACATTTCACTCGGTTCTTCACTCAGACTGTCTCTCAGTTCTAACCCTCTCAACCTTGAATCCCCTTCTCTATTTTTCTCTCTCTTGAATCTTCAGTGGATGCCAATAATGAAACGTCTGTCGTCATCCACACCTGAGAAGCACCGCCCAAAGAAGAAGAAGATAACAACCGAGCTGACACCTGAAGAACCTTTGAATCCGAACATGGTAAATCATAGTGTTGTTCCAGGGAAAGAAATTTTCCCCGAATGGATTTTATCTATCAAATCTATAGTCTTGAAAGTGTTAAAATAACAAGGATGGTTATAATGGTTCTCAAGGGAGAATAGACCCATCTAACCTAGATTAGTAGCTTAGTTCTACCAGTATGCATAGTTTTCTTTTGACTCTGTTGAAATTTTTATTGTGAGGAGCTGGATTAATAGTCAAAGATGATCCTTCTCATTGAGGTTATGGGCTGCATCCCTGAGGATACCTAATGAAGGAATTTTTGATGATTATTAGAGATAACCTCCACCTACAACTGATTTCATTGATCTTGAAGATGCTCTAAAAACCATAACCGAAAATGGCACCAAGAGAAGGGCCACCACTGTTGAACATGATGGAGAAACAAGGCTGTTATTTAAGTTTGTTCAAAATATGGTTAGTCCAAGAAATGGTGACTTTTCTGGGTTAAAGTATCAAGATGTATTATTGATTCATCTTATGAAGAATGGATACGAGATTAACCTGTGAAAGTACATCATTCACAATATGTGTGAGTTGATCAAGGTTACATCCAAGTCCACCTCTCTGTTCTACTCTCGACTAATATCATCCATGCTTTTTGAAAAAGGCGTAGTTGGACCTAATGAAGAAGTGCTTATGGACTGTGAGTATTGTCTCTCTAAAGCCACCATCAAGAGAATGAAGATAAACTGGAATCCTTGGAAAAAGGAATGGGTTAAAGACAACGATAAATTTTATGAGAAGTTTAATCATGTGGAGTATCCATCAAGGCCGAAAGAAATTTCTGATCCTGGTTTGGAACCAGATGAAATTGGTGAGTATTCAGAATAAGTAGAAGAAGTGGATGAAGTACCTCATAAGGAAGAAGTTACTATTCAGGAAGAAAGGATTATTGTTCCTCCTATTGTTCTTGAAGAAGAAGTTCTTACCCCTAGTGAAGATGTTAATATGGAAATCTAACCCGAGAATGAAAAAGAATTAGTGGTCATAGAATATAAGCAGAAATTCATGGAAGAGCCTGTTCTGGAAGAACTCCCTGGTGTTCACGAAGTTAATTTAGAAGAACTCCCCTTTATGCAAGAAGAAAATATGGAATAACTCCCTGAGGAACAACCAGTTCCTAAAATAATACCCTCTGCTGAAGAAAGGATGTAGATAGCCTTTCAGCTAGCTAGACAAGATATAAATGAGGAACTTAGTGATGAAACTATTGATTTATACCAAGCTCTCGAGACTCTCAATCCTGAAAAGGAAGCACCTATTGAGGGGGTGGAAACCCAAAATCTTGAGTCTGATGAAGCCTCACATTCAACTGAGTCAAGTCCTATGGACACTCTGTACAAATTTCCTAGTTTTTATGATGTGAGTGAGTCTCAGCAGGTTACTACAACCAGGATTGATCTCTCTTCCCTGTTTCCGTTGAAGTCAGTTTCTGTCATTTCCCCTGAGAAGGAACTAGAACATAAACCTGCCACTGTACCAGTTCCTCCACCTGAACCTTCACCTGAACCTTTACCTGAACAACTTCCCTTTGTCAGTAAGGATGATTTGATGGATTTTGGAGATACTATCTTATCTAGAGTTGAGAATCTTATGAACTCCCAACCTCATCCTGTGACAAATTTGAGTGAGAGAGATTCCTCAATGCTTTTGGAGAAAATTATCTGGAAAATCCAATCAAAGATGCTCTATGAAATCCAAGAAGTATGAGTTGAAAATAATTTGCTCAGTAATTAAGTCACAACCCTGAGAATCATGGTGGAAGACATGAAGAAAGAGCTGCATTCAAGATCAGAGCCTGCTACTGCTCTTCTAGAACCTACTATTTCTCAAATCTCTCGAGATGTTGTGTCTCAGATTCACCCTTATCTATTATCCTTTGATGAAAATATTGCAGAAAGGCACAAACAACTGTTGAAGGAAATGAGAGAGCTTGTGGTGAACCTGAATAAACTCACTGATGAGTACAATGGTTATCTTAAAAAGGTTCTGAACCATCTCAAATCTCTGACAACAACCGTCAAATCTTCTAGTAACTCTGGTGAATCCTTTACGCATTCCTTGGACAGTACTTTGCTCAGATCTATAGTCCAAGAAGTGATTTAGAATTCTTTCAGTGGCTTTAATGTGGCTTCTTTCTCTGAATTTGTCAAGAATAGTGATCGAGTGCCTGACCTTGTGCAAATTCACTCTAAGATTGCAAATGATGCCCATCTGGAGATTTCTAAGAAAGTGGATTTCTATTTCTACCAAATTTTCTCCAAGAATAAAATGAAAAACCACTTCAAATACCTTGTAGAGAATCTGTGAATTCCTCCTATAACTCAAGACTTCAAAAACCAAGTCCAGATGCTAACCGAGTTTCCCAGATTGTGGGACAAGTTCGTAGAAAATAAATATGACTTTGAAAAATCCATGTAGTATGGTGGAGTGATTATTGTAGACATCATAAAACTTCTGAGACCTTATCTTCATGTCCAGAGTACAACAATTGTTGCTCCAGGAGCTGCACCTCTCATACCTAGACTACATACATTCAACCCTACCTTAGCTTCAACTACCATGTCTGTTGGCCAAGCTATCAGTGAGATCAGGCCTATCATTCTTGATTGGCAACTGCCTCGATCTTCTACTACTCCTACCTTGGTTCCCTCAGTCTTTGAAGGTCTCCCTAACCCTCTCTATCTACCACCTATCTACCTTCTTCTACATCAACCAATGCCCCCATGGCCTCTTCTGCTGCTGATAAATGAAAAGAGAAGGATAATCCTTGAAGAAGACCAGTGCTTACTCCTTTTTTGATGGGGATGTCATTGTTTTTGTATCTCTATTTATTTTGTACTGAATTCTTTACTCATAATGGAATGTGCACTATTTACCCTCTCTTATTACCACCTTTTGATAATTCCAAAAGGGGGAGATGTTTTTATATGTTATTTTCTTTATATTTGCGTTTAATTTACAATTTAACACAATATTTGGGATCATCAAAAAGGGGAAGATTATTGGAATCCTCAAGTAATAATCATGTTTTAATGATCACAAATCTCATTAATGATTCCAAAATCTCATTAGTGACCACCAACCTTATTCAACCTAGATAAATCCTATAAATTATATCCAATAATGTGTATTTATGTTTCATGTTATCTCATGCTTTATAATGGTTAAGCTCAATCCATTTCATGCATATTACTATTTAAGTCTGAATACTGTTATTTTATTAAGTACAAGACTCTGTGAAGCCTAACACAGTAAGCCAGACACCGTAAGCCAGACACTGTGAAGCTAGACACAGTAAGCCAGACACCGTAAGCTAGACACTGTGAAACATGAAACAGTAAGCCAAACATCTTAAGAGATACATCATGAAGCAAGACACCATGAGCAAGACACCGTGAAGACAAGACACTGTGAGCAAGACACTGTGAGAAAGACACCGTGAATAAGACACCATGAAGTCAGACACCATGAACAAGACACCATGACAGTAAGACCATGACACTCAGACACCATGTGAAGGAGACACCATTTTCATAATATACTATGACACTGTTTCTTAAACTATTTTTTCGTCTTTCAATTTAATGTTTAACGGTCATATTTGATGCCTTCAATGCCCTGACATAATAAATTTTTATTTTTAGAAATAGTATGAGGTACGAGGTACGAGACACATGGATCCTATAAGATAAAAATCATGCATTTGAAGATAAAGAGTGAAGAGTTCCCAACAACAAGATAGCGCGATACTGAACGAAAAAAACGCCTATGAGCACAACCGCGAAGAACACATTGCAAGATTTTCAAAGAAAGCATTGCCTCATGCATGCAATCCGACTCTAATGAAGAGAATTAAAATTACACTTAAATCTAGAGAACATCATCACATTATCAACACTCCTGAAGAACACAAGATGAAATACAACACTCTGTTTTTCATGAAAAAAACCAGAGAAAGACTTAGAAGCATTTCTGTTTAATCAAAGGAGTCCAAAGCTGCACTAAAAATCACTAGAGCATTCTAAACTCATATCTACTCTCTCTTAGTGATTATTTTACTTACTTATTGAGTAGTGTGTGTACTATATATATTCCATACACACACTAACTCCTGTGCTAAACTGAAGGATTTCTATATCCTTACACAAAAATATAATTACTTTTTGTTACCCACAATAACTGTGGAAGAGGTCCTTGTGTGGCCTGGTTATTATTTTGGTTTACCCACAAAAATTGTGGAAGAGGTCCCTGTGTGACCTGGACAGTCTGTGTACTGTTGTTAGCCCTGATCCAGGGTGTGGATCAAAGTATATTTATATACACTGCTTGGTGGAAGGTGATCACCATGTGGAGTGGATTAGGTCATGGCTTGAGATTGAACCACGTGTTTTATATCCACTGTGCTATTTAAATTTAGTCTTCTCTGTTTTTATGCTTTATTGTATAATCCAGAAAACACTAATTTTACTTTGATAGTTAGTCTTGGAAAGAAGTTATAACTGATTTGTTTTAGTCGGATAACATTAAATGTAATATTAATAATATATATTAAGATTACTAAGAATTAATCAATCTTCTAAGAAGTTGTTTAAATAGTCAAAATCTTATAATAGTATAACCTTGATTAATTGGGCTGTATTTTTTTTTGGGGAAAACCATTTCTTTTAAAATAATATTTTTGTAACAGAAATTTTTATTGTTACTAAATTCACCCCTCCCCTCTTGAGTAAACTACTCCGACCAACATGACACTTAGAGTCATACCAGACACATCGTGAATCAGACTGAGGTGCGGTTGATTCCTACACATCACAAATGACTTATGGATTATTTTAATAAAGTATCAAAAAAATTGAAATATATTTTTATAGTTTTGAGTATGTCAGTTGTATTTTTTACTAAAATTAATATCAATTTTAAATAAAAAGAAACACTTGGATTCATACCACTCACACCGTGTTTTGGATTGAGGTGTGATTGATTTCTACACATCCCAACATCTCAAAACAATCCTAAATGTTAATGTAACCATGATTTCCATTTTTTATTCCTTGGACTGTGAACACTGCATATTGACTCGATGTTATTAGCTGAAAAACCATTCTTGATGTTTAATGCCAGAAGAGTAGAGGAAGATAATGTGCCCATTATATCATGAGAAGCCACCACAATGGGCACATAAGCTTCCTATAATTTTTTGGATTTCAAAAATGATAAAGGTTTTTTGTAAAAAACATTGACTCAATATGCAGTGTTGGCAGTTCGACAAAGAAGGATAATGGAAATGGAAATCATGATAACATTGGAAGAAATAAACATTTTATATCTTTTGGGGATTCATGCAGATAATCGATAGAAAAATATGTCTTCCCAAAAGATATGTGAAAAAATTAAATAATTATTAGATAAAAATGATAAGGAAATTAACTTACAAATAATAGATAAAATGACAACAAAATTAATTAAATAAGTAGTAGAAATTCACCTTTTCATGATGGTTGTATGCATTCTTGATGAATTTCCTCATTTTCATTATCTCAGTTATAGGCTCAAAGTCCAATCTCTCACATGCATGAACAAATTGAAATAAACCACCTCAACTCAAACAAAAGAACCCACCTATAGAAGAAAACAATTATTATACGAGTAATGCTAAAAATAAATAAATTAAACATAAATATGAAATAATATATTTTAGCACAAAGGAAACCCATGAACATTCTAAAAGATATTAAATATGTCTTCTTAAATTGAGAGTTGGAAGATTAAGTGTATTTTTTGGTAAATATAAATTTTTTTGTTCTTATATATCTACTTTTTACTTTTTTATTTTTACTGTGGTAACATGTTTTTACCTATATAAATTATGTTATAATAAATATATAAAATCACCCCTCTAACTAAATATTTGTGTTTTCATCCCTCATTTTTATGAATTTAGTGCAATGAAATTTATAATCATGACAAAAAATATATTTAAAATAAAAGATTTTATATATTAGAAAACTATATTCTATAGAAAAATGATATTTTTACTATTATTTAATCTTATTATTATAATGCATTGATTACCAATTTTTTTTTTAATAAAATCATATATTTTTGTAAACATTATTATTGTGTCATTATTTTAAATACATCAATATACGTTATTAGTTAAATGTTACAAAACATCAATAAAAAAATTTCTAGAAAATAATATTTTTATCATTATCATTGTCATCAACGATAATCATAGTAATTATACATTTATTCCAAAAAATGACACTATAAATATTTCATAATATTATAATATTTATCTAAAATAAAATCTACATTTTATAGTTATAATTTCAATAGGTGAAGAAAACTAATTTTTTAATTTAATTGACTAAATCAATATTTTGATTAAAATATTACATATGTTTGAAAAATTATATAAATGTGTTTTATAAATAGAAAAAAACATAATTCTTGATTTATTAAATATTATTTTTTATAATAAAAAAAGGTTTCAAAAAAATTTAATCCATTCATCCATTACAGTAATGTAATGAAAGAAAATGTTTTAGAAAAATTGGTATTTTTCACTAATTAAATACAAAACAATTATTTGTGAAAATTATAACAAATTATTCATAAGATAATATTGACCTGTTAGAATAAAAAAATGATGTTTATTTTATAAAATTAAAACTAATAATCTTTATAAAAAAAAAAATATAATGAAATGTGTTTTAGAAGGAAAATTATTGTAACAAAAATATTCAACTCTATATGAGCTCACGATATGTCATGCATACAAAAAATATTCAACTTTATATGTCTACCATGGTTGTAAAAGATAACACATCCCCTTCTACCACTATAGAGGATGCACCCGAGAGAACACCATCCATTCATGCTATACATAATGTTTTTATTTTCAATTTTAAAGCATCCATGGAATCATTAGAAGAATTATAATAAAATAATGATGAGTTATAATTAATGAAAAAGGGGTAAATTATATTTTCCCTAAAATATTCCAAATTGATTAATAATGTAGTTGTATAATAAAACTTTTTCTCTATTATATGGAAGCATATATCAAATGATATATATCCAATTAATACACATAATTAATAGCCTATATGTTTGATAACTAAGGCCATACTCATAACATCTTTAACCCCGATACCCAATTTTGTATAGAAATAAACTGTTTATGAGGGAGTTTTCTAGGAGAAACTACAAAATAAAACAACTACAATTACTTATTCACTAACCAAAAAAGTGTTATAAAATACCATGTGTACATAAAAGCAGAGTTGTTGAGATAAATTATATGAAAATAATCCCCTTGAGGAATAATAGATTTTGGGTGATTATGGGGAGGATGATCCCACCTTTAAGGGGGTCTGCATTGTTACTGAGGAGGGGATCTGAGCCATGAAGAGGGAGGTCGGGGGGGGGGGGGGGGCTGTCTGTGTCTCCATTGAGGAGGGGACCCGAGAGGTGGGGGGGGGGTCGCAGGGGTCGGGGTCACCATCGATGATAGAGGTATGTTAGAAGGGTGGGGGGAATGGGGGTCGCCAACGAGGTGTCAGGGTCAGGGTCACCACCAGAGAGGGGAGAGTAGGAGGTCAAGAGAGGTGGGGGAATAGGTTCTAGGGTCATGCTAAGGGATCGGGGGAGGGGGAGGAATTAAAGTTTTTTAAACATTTAATGGAATTTAATTGAAATCTAATCTATTTGTTAAAATAAAAAATATAGCAGCAGTTTGATTAAACCACGTTTATGTTATATTTGTTTAAAATTTTATTTATTTAGTGGAAGTTAATAGAACCATTGCTAATTAGTGATTTTTTATTGGCTACCATGACACTCAAAAGAGAGAACAAATATATGAGAATATGTAAATTTCCCAATCAAAATCTATTGAGATATGTTGAGTTTGATTAGATGTTATCCAAACTTTACAGCGGAGTGAATGATACTACATTCACATGGAGGCATTAAATGCTTTATGAGGTTAATATTATCATGGTATATACATTATTCTAATGAACCAACTTTCTTAAACCTACCATGTCACTCGAGTATGCTAGCCATAAGGCCTGAAGCATGTTCTCTATTTCTACAGGCTAGTGATAAGCACTGAGGGAATTAAGCTTAATATTGGGAACAATTTCACCCTCTCAAATTGATATTAAATACAATAGACTATATTATGGAATCCAATATATGGGACTAAAAAATTCTAATTATAGGTGTTTTAAAACGTCACAAATTCATTTACCAATGTTTCTAGAAAGCATCGATAATTTTTTTTAAATTTATAATTTTTGTACAATGAAAAAATACAATATCACCCCACCACTCTCTACAAATACTCCCACACACCCCACCCTCATCCCACTCTCCACACTGCCCCCTCCAGTACGCCCCCTCATTCCCACCCCATCCCTGTGTTTGCGTCACCCGCCCCCTCCAGCCCTCAAATATGATGCCTTCTCATTCTATGTATCACCCACTCCCTCTCCATCCCTCTAGTATGATGCCCCAGTCTCAACACTTCACTTTCCCTCCAAATGCTCTATATCCATCCCTTGTACGCGTCACCCACCTCTTTCATTCTTGAAGAAAACAACATGTAGTAAAAGTTGATCCATACGGCTTCAATGTCACAACAAAGAAAGAAACCAACTCACCTATTAAGATTTTAATTATTTAAATGTATAATTTTATATATATATATAAATAGATTTTAGTATTTAAAAAACTAATAATATATATATATTTATATACATATATTAATATATATATATATATATGTTTATATTTTATGTTTATATATATTTTATACATACGTGTTTATATTTTATGTTTATTTATATGTTTATAATATATATATTCTTATAATATATATATACAAATATAAAAAATAAAAAATAACAAATCAATGTAGTGAAATAATATATATATATATATATATATATATATATATATATAAATTAAAAAGAAAAAAAGACCAAATAATGCAGCGATAAATACAAGAGAATATTATAATTTATAACAGAACATAACGAAACTAGAAAAACAATGTTTGAGATCCTATGGGTAGAGGCTTGTGTTATGATCATAAGTGTTTAATAACACACCCAAGGTATTATAATAAAATAACCAAAAATATTCATCACAAAAAGTGTCACTGAATACCAGAAATAAAACTAGCTTATGAAAATGAACTGGAAGTGATCAAGTTAGAATAGATAGCCCAAGAGGCTCATGAGAATCTTAGAGATCTAAAGATAAAAATTAGGCAACATGAAATGTTAGGAGATCTATTTAGTGACTTCAAATTGATTTTATTATAATAGTAAATAATCCATGGTCGAAAGAGTGTTTAGAGTTAGACCAAATATTTTAGACATTTGATAGAGTCTTTAAGGGAGTGATTTTGCTGAAGCTTACAATTAATAACATGTTATTTCATCGAATATAAATCCACAATGAAATAAAAAAGTATAAAGTATATCAAGATTATATAATGTAAAATATTTTGCATGACATTTAGTAGAAGAATCTCAAAATTATTGGGATGAAATTTCTATAGTATTCCTCGAAGTATCCAAGAGCACCATAAGAGGATTTATAACATCATTACTCAAGATAATTGAGAACATAATGTTATAAAACGTGTCTCTAAAGACCTAAATGAAAATATCAATAAGGTAGTATACCTGCATGTTAGTCAAAAAAAGAATAATAAGAAAAATATTCAACTCCCAAAAAAGAAATTAGTGTAAACCCTTGGGAATCCAAGATAGAATGGTAGACGATTTCCTAGAAACCAACTCCTAATGAACAACAAAGATAATAATTCAAGAAACTATTTTAGAAGATAAATCAAGGAGAAAAACCCACTCATCCTTGTTATATACAAGATGAATATAGACCAAAGAAGACACATTTAGAAGGAGTTTCACACCATGGTATGACCCTTAATCTATATTTTAGGAAAGGATCCTCAACCAGCCATAATAAATGGGATCTAGACCTTTGATACCATATATAGTTAGTCAGTTTACGATCATTCACCCTAAATTATGCACTTAATTTGATAGGAGCTACCCTATGGGGTATTTTTGGATGATTTTACGATATGCTGTCATAAAACTCACTAGTGAGAATAATTTTCTAAGAATATGTAACTTTCCCAATCAAAATATATTGAGATATGTTGAGTTTTATTAGATGTTATCCATTCATTATAGTGGTGTGAATGACATTACCTTCATAAAGAGGCATTAAACACTTTATGAGGTTAATATTATCATAGTATATACATGATTATAATGAAACAACTTTGTTCAACCTACCATTTCACCTGATCCTACTAACAATAAGGCTAAAAGCGCATTCTCGATCTCTACAGGATAACGACAAGCACCGATGGTATCAAGAATACTATCGGGAACAATTTCACCATCTCAAACTGATATTGAATACAACATACACTAATATGGAATCAAAATGAGGTATCCATGAATTGGATATCTATGTAAAATGAATAAATAGTTTTACAATAAGGCATTACCTAGAAAGGCATGAGAAGTATAAATAAAAAAATACCCCAAAATGATTTGTATGAAAGCCACTTCAAGTGTAACATGAAGTTTTATAAAAGGAATAAAAATGAGAGTAGGTCGGTGAGGTCGATACATGTATGTTGGGTCTATTAGATGGGTTGCATTTTCTGTCAATAAGAGAAGGTATTTTATGATGTCAATATGTGTTGATGGATCATGGTTAGACCAGAGCATCAGTGCAACACAACCAAGCCCAAAACGGGTGTAGAGAAGTCTATAATGGTCATGGTTGATGGGATGGACAAAATGACTAAGACCACATCATTTAATTGAGATTGGTGGTTGAGTGTTTTCCTTATGTAACACGGGGAATGTAAAAATAGTTGTAGAGAGGTTGTGTAAATGTTGTGAAATGTATTGAAGATTGATATGGTCAACGAAGTTAGAAAGTGGTTACCATGTCGTAGCTCATGCCATGGTGAGCACAAAACAACCAATGATTTTTCATTACATCGTAGAATTTGATATGTTTAATTGAGGTTCCACCTATGATACACAGTGAGCCCAAAATAAGAAAAGAACTCCCCATGGTGAGGGAAATAGTGTTTTCCATTCCTACAGTGAAAGGAAATACAACCAATAAACCATGGAGTGGGGAATTTCTCTTGGAGATTACTTTGACCATGTTGGGGTGTTTTTGAGGAATTCATAATGGTGGGCGTGTCAGTACGAGGCACACCCAATATGGAGGATTTAATTATGAAGATACATGAACGATTAATTAATGTTTTAATAATCACATGCCTTTATTTCAAGCCAGGATTCTAGTAGAGATCCTAGTTGGTTTACAATTGTTCATAAGGTGGATTATTTAAGAATTAATTCACATTGAAAAGGAGGGAGAAATTGTGCTGTAATGTAATTATGTCATGACCACAATGATGGAGATCGTGGGAGTTATTGAGGATTTATGGGTGGTTTATTTGATGACCCATAATACACTAAAGGATGTCCAATTTAATTGTCATTGTGTTTATCTACATTAAATAAGAGAATCAATACATACTGAAAGGATGAGGGAGTACCTATAAGAAGAAGAACACTGAGAGAGTCAGATATACCATGTATAGATGAGAGTATAAGAACAGTCGAATCAAGGTATCATCCAAGTACCTGAGTATTCGTGAAGCTGAGAAAGTCCTAGATCATTCATAATTTGGTGTCAGTTTCAAGACCAACAAGATGAGGACCACCATTGACTGTTGAATATCTTAAAAAGAATGCACACGTGATGATTTGTTGATCTCTTTATTCATAGAGGAGGACATTCATTAAGAAGTGTAAAAATCACTCGATTAGGAGGCCTTTATTTATGGGATCATATTTGTAGAAGAAGTGGAGCTTCCACCGGAATTCGAAATTGGAAATAATGTAGTGTATTCTGAATTGTAAGACATTGTTGAAATAGTGGAAAATCCATGTTGGAAGGTCTAACCAACATGGTAAGAAATATGCATGGTTACTTAAACCTTGTAAATATCATGTGTTGTGATATTTATTTGTTTCAACATACAAGGTATGTTTGAGAGATTATATTGAGTGTATTTAGAGATTTAATTGGTTTAAGAGGTTGAGTTTAAAGGGAATGACTAGTAAATGAAAAGAGGTCAATAATTTATCCACTATCCTTCTCAGTGATCTAATTGGATCCTAGACTAATATTTGTTTATAGAGAGAGGTTAAGTCTAAAGACCCAAAGTTTTACCTGATTGTTTTTAGTATCTTCTATGTTGTGAAAATTTCAAGAAGTCTTTGAGATACATTAGATGATGAAAAATGAAGTTACTCCTGAGGATAAAAATCTAGATATTTCTTCCAAGACTAAGAAAAACAACAGGAAAAGAAAGACAGAGAAGCTGAAGATGAATCTAATAGTGAATAGAGAGACACTACTGACTTAAGGTAATAAAAATGGTTTAAGTAGAAATAATAATAATAATAATAATAATAATTCTAATAAAACTTATTTAAGCTCTAATGATGATGTATCACTTAAGGATCTTTATTCAGAGATTAAGAATCATTTGGATAAAGTTACCATAAAAGTAGTTATTTTGTTAGAACTATCAAGGGACTTTAGGATGATAAATTACAGCTGGATGAGAGGCTAAGGAAATGGAAGATGCATTGACTAAAAAGGTCTAAATACGTAACACTCTCACAAAAATTATAAGAGAAAAAGATGAAATAATCTCAGTTAACAATGAATGATATTATGAAACTATTGAAGAATTGAAAATCAATGTTTTTGTGAAGTATGTCTCTAAGATTATTTTGTGTAATATTTTTGTAAACTTGAAAAATTTCATAATATCTATATGGATGTCAAAAATGTTCAATTGGAGGTTAAGGTAAAAAAGAATCAAAGAGCTAGAAAAATATTTATAAGAATTTAAAATAGTTCATGAAGATCAAATCAAGAAGATAAAACAGTACCATGAAGACAAACTAAGATTGTTTGTGGATGAGAAGAACTTCCTCAACATGAAGTTCCTTGAGTTTGAGGTAAGGATGAGAAGTATTGAATCCAAATAGACTGGCCCTTCCCAAGTTATTAATAAGAAAATTGATTCTACTAATATTTTCATTGAGAAACATGGCTCAAAGAGTAATTATACTAGTAGTAAGAAGAGTATGATATCATCCACTCATCAAGTGGAAACATACTCTAAAAGGAAGATAACCCATAAACTAACTATTTCTTACTATACATATACTACTTCACTTACTAGTACAAGATTAAAAGAAAATACTGGGAAAATATGGATGGTAAAAAATATTGACAAACCCACAACATCATTTAAGGTGGATCAGATAATATGTATGAAGATGGATTCCCCAATAAGTGTCCAAAATAGCGGTGTTTCCGCTCATAAAATAGAAACATTCACAACCTATGAAATCTGGATTTATTATACCACAAAATAAGGGAAGAATATTCATAGGATATTGTTGTTGTTGATTGAATTTCAGGAATAAAACATTGGAATTTTGGTATAATTTTTCAATTCATGGAAATCTTAGAAGGCCACAAGTAATGGGGAGAAAGGCTGGTGAAAGGAGAAAACATGCAGATCAATGTTAGAAGAAAAAAAGAAAATAAACTTGTGTATTACTTGAAGAATAAACCAAAGAAAAGTGTTGATCTAAAAAATAACAATAATTCAAAGAAAGAAGGAAATATTCCCATCAATTATAACATGAAGATGAATAGTGAATTGTGTGAAAGAAGCACGATATCAGGACATACAATTGACCAATAGTTGACATGGTTGATTTAATAGTTGGTTAAATTTAAGAATAAAATGAAATCTCCTATAAATTCATGTGGTTAAATGTCTACAATAGAAAAAGATTTTTTATATAAAGGAGAGGATTATTTTTGAAGTAAATAATGGCCAAGATGGAGATTAAACTCTCAATCATAGTGTCAGCTTGGAAAAAATAGGTATCTACTAATTCTCCATTATTTTATGTGTTTAAAGCTAAAATATAGGGAATTTAAGGAGATGTATGAGTGTTTTCACCTTTGGACAACATAGATCATGATTTTACCATGTAGTATCACTAATTCCAATCATCCATGATTAATATAAAAGAAGTGCATCCCTTTAGGGGAAGCAAAAATGAGAAAATAAAGAATGAGGTATGAAAATAACACTCATAACCTTTGTTTATGACTGTGTAAAATGTATATATGAAGTGGGAAGTGTTATTTTATAAAATAATAAGAAAAATGGGGAGTTATCTTGTGGAACATGGATTGTTTTAAGGGTTTTTTGAAGTGTATGTATACTTACTAATTTTTAAAAGAACCCCTAAAATGATATCCTAAGTATGTTTTCAAATAATGAGTTTTTATGGATTTATTATACAACCTTGGTCATATCTCGTTTTTTATATACATCAGGTTATCCCACATAGACATAGAGTGAATTAATCAATGTTTCATTACTAAGATAATAATGTGATTTCATCTCTCTCCTTATAGTGGACAATAGGGAGGATAATATGTTTTTTTGTGAATAAGGATGAGGTTTGAAGAACCCCTTCATTTCCCTTGTATTTATTATTAATAAAGGGTAGAAGAAACAAGAACTCACATATTTAAATTTTGATATATTTGTTTTTGAAGTATTGTCAAAAAATCCAAAAGGGGAGCTTATTGGTCCCATTATATGAGTTATATTAATTATCAATGAGAGAAGGTATTTGATGATTTAAATATGTATTGATAGAGAAAGGCTGGGATAGATCATCAATGAAAAAAAACAAATCCCAAAACTGGTGTAGAGAAGTATACAATAGTCCTGGATATGGGATGGCCAAATCGTCTAAGATAATGCTGTTGTACTCGGTTCGGTGGTTGAGGAGTTTTCATGTGTAACACAGGGGTGGAAAAAAACTATCGCATAGAGGTCTTGGTGAAGCTGTGGAATGTATTTAATATCAATATGATCAACATGGTCAGAAGGTGGTTACCACACCATGGATCATATCATGGTGACTGAAAAATAGCCATGGTTGTACCACTATTATTTGGAATTGGGCCTGTTGATTTTAGGTTCCACCTACAAGACATGGTGAGCCAAAAATTGGCATATCTCTCCTTGTGGTGAGTGAAGATTTTTTTTTGTTTTCCTATAAATAAAGGAAACATAACCAATAGAACATGGAACATGGTGTTTTGAAGGGATTTTTTCTTGATGATTACTTTGACCACAACATAGTGTATGTGAGAAAGCTATAATGGTGGGCGTTTCGGTAGGGGATGCGACAAATATAGAGGATTTGATTCTAACGATGTGTAAATGGTTCTTCAAAGTTTCAATAATCACAGGCCTTGATTTTAGGTTATGATTACTGTAGATATCAGATATAGTTTATAGTTTTTCATAAGGTGAATTTATTGAGAATTAATTCATGCCACAAAGGCAGGAGAAATGGATTCCCAAACTATTTTGTATTGAAAGAAATGATAGAGATCATTGAAGTTATTAAAGTGTCTTGGGTGGTTATTTGAGTGACCCATAATGTGATGATTTGTGACCAATTTAATTGGAATCATCTTTCTTAATTTAAAATAATAGAATCAATACTTATAGAAAGGAGGAGGAAATACCAGCGAGAAGAAGAACATTGAGAGAGTATGATACACCCTATATTAAGGAGTGAAGAAGAAGAGTCAAAGCTGAGTATCATCTAAGTACCTGATTTTTCATGAAGTTGAGAAAGATCTCGATCATTCAGAATCTAGTGTAAATTTCAAGACTAATAGTCTAAGGACCATCATCTACTGTATAATTTATTGATGAGAATGTACATGTGCAGATTTTTTGATTTTTATATTCATAGAGGTGGACTTTCATCAAGAAGTGTAGAGATCTCTAGATTAAGAGGTATTTCTTTATTGGATAATATTTGTAGAAGAAGTGTATCTTCCAACGGACTTTGGAAGTGGAAATAACATATTGTATTTTTTTTATAATACATTTAAATAGTGGAGAATCCATATTGTGGGGGTCTATCCATCATGGCAAGGAGTAGGCATGGTTAGCCTTACCTAATAACTATTGTGTACAATGAGATTTTATTGTTTCTGCATATGAGTAAAGGTTTATAGATTATATTTAGTGGATCGATAACCTACATTGGTTCAAGATGGTTATTTTAAAAGGAATAACTCATAAAATAAAAGATATCACCGATTCACCCTCCCCTCTTAGTGATCTAATTAGATCATAAGATAATAATTGATTCAGGGTTCCGCCATGGACCCTCTATCACAATATTGTTTACTTTGGATCACTACATCACAGTTTTATTTCTCAATAGGGATTTGTACCCACTAGGGGGCTCACTACCCACCTTATGAAATGACTTGTGATAAGGGGATAACACATAAGACTTATAATCTATGCTTAGAACCTCCCCCCCACACCTAACATGGGACTTGGGGTGTGACACCATGGTATGACATCACTAGCCACAAGTGTGGTGTCATCTAGATCACACCATAAGGGATGTTAAACCCATGTCATGATCCACAGGGAAGGAAATATTTTTAAGATTATAATAATCTCCTCCTCAGTTCATTCCCCAAATATTGAATTTGTCCCTCTTTTGATACTATATATAAGGTTTAACCATGACCCCTCTATCGCACTATTTTCTGTTATGGCTCATTGTCTCATGGGTTTGTTTCTCAACAAGACTCACTACCCACTAGGGGGATCACTTCCCTACCCTTCTAAAAAGAACATATGATAGGGGAGAAAACATAGGACATATAATCCATTCATATAACTCCACCATTAATGATATTGGAATTGGGTTGTAACACCATGATACTGCCTCAGTGGCCCTGGGTGTGGTGTTAGCCAAATCACAACAATGGTGTTATAAATCCCATGTCATGATCCCTATATCAAAAAAAATTTATAATGTTTATAAAAATATCTATAAAACCCTAAATAACACATGAAACATCTCCTCGTGAACAATGGTCATCACCCGATCATCACATCATCAAAATGGGAAGAAGATGATTAAGATACACCACTAAAGGAAGTGGATCCCTTCCCTTAACCTACATTAGACATAACGAGACTTACATATGCAGGAACACATATATCTAGGGTGGGGAAAATTACCTAGTAGGATATCACCAAGAGTGTATGTGATTTATTTTACAAGGTAAGTTACAAATTATAGTTTGAACTACAATATAGAAACAAATGTACTTTTTCTTTACATTATAAGGAAAATCCAATTACATACAAGTTTTATTTTATGAAACCAAACCATTTTGAATATTAATAACATGGAATGTTGAGATATAATCACAATAATCAATGTTACATGACATAATGGAAAATAAGATAAAATATAAGTCATGACCAAATATTAATATAACGTAACATGACCTAACATGGGGTATAAACCTTGAGCCTAATGGGATAGATTGGGGATTTTCTAAAAAACCACCCATCGACCTATGATGTGAAACAAATGGCACAAAACCCAACTTAACCTCATGACCTCACTGGTTGATATGCCCTGGATGGATTTTATGGATATATTAACACTTAATCTAAGAAACAGAAGTAATTATAGGCCTCAATCCTATGATCTACCATGTATGAAAATAAAACCATGAATATACATAAAATGAATAACTTTAGTGTGTACCTTACACTGGTTAATGGTCAAAGATTATTCTTATTTAATTTGAATTAAAAACATCCCTTAGAGGCAGCTAAATGACTCCCTCCTTCATGGTGTATTCACATTCTAACTTGAATCACCCATTGAATAGGTAGGAACCTTCTCTATTCTCACAACATGCCAGTTCCTCTTGTGGTAAATAGATAAGGAGGGAAGTAAATAGGGAGAGGGAGAATCAATAAAATCTTGGATAACCTTACTTGATCACTATATCATAGTGATTACTATTGGGAATCCCAGAGACAACCTATGATTCCAATAAAACCTTAGAAATGAGAATCCATGTTCCATCAAAACTTTTCAGATTGGAGGATCTGTGCCGAAGAGACGAGACGACTAAAAGTTCACTTCAAATAACAATTTGTACTAGAAGTAGGTAGAATTCACACCCCACTCACTACAAAAAGTATCCCTTCAAACACACAAGAAAAATATCATTCATTCAAGGAAATGAAAATAAATTCAATGAAAATAAATTCACTAAAAATATAGAAAAATAGGAAAGCATACCAGAGATTAACATGCTTCAGACAATGAATCTTACATGCATCATAGAAACACTACTATTTACTATATATTCACCAGAAGATACAAGAGATTGAAAATAGATTACTAAGTACAAGTAATCTAAACAAGATCTCAGCTTCTTTGTAATAAATGTGCCACTTGATATCCTCACTACAATCTATTCTTCAATACAAAATAACCTTGAAGATCCAAAACACTTATATTCTAAGTGTCATCCGATCAATAAGTTAAACGCATTCCCCTAAAATTATTAACAACTTAGCACAACTTCTTTAGCTTGGATACCAACCCAATGACCCCTTGAATTTACCAAACTTCTTCAATTTAGTCATTACATTATAACTCCATCTGAAGAATCAATATTTTTATAGTACCACTACCCCTAAAGTGGTCCAATTTCCACTATTTTTATACCATGTCAAACCATAATCCAGCATATGAAATTCCAGTAGATGTAATTTCAATGAATGAATTTCTAATGAATTGAAAAAAAATTCACCTCTTAACAATATCCCACTTAAATACTTGTTTTAGGGAACTAGAAAACTCTTTAGATATTAGGAAAACATCTTTCCTCAAATGATAAAATGATTATCCATTATCCTTATGTTCACCCAAGTCTCACCAAGGATCGAAGTTGCCTTATAATTTCTTGAATGATCACTTTGGCGAACATGTCGATCAGATTTTTTATTCCCATTATCTTTCATAGCTCTAGATTATTATCCTCTAGTAAATTTATGATGAAACAATACATTGAGTCAATTTAATTTTTCCTTGCATAGAACCTTATATTTTTAACAAAGTGGATTTCAATTTGTATATCATAGAAAAGAATTCCACCTTTTTGAATTCTCCTAAGTTCCTTTATAAACCTCATCATCCAAACCATTCCTTCATAGATTTTGTTATAGGTACATAATCTACTTCTATTTCACTAAGAGTTATTTTCACAACCCCCTCACAAAAAATTGTACCCTCCTGGGATAGCAAGGTGAGAATAGAGATAATAACCCTTGATTACTGCCTCCAGTAGGCCTCAGGTAGGCAAATAGAACTGAAGGTATAGTAAACACACAGATGAGAGGCATTACCCTTTAAGAGAACACATGAGGAAAAGAAAGATAAGATAAAAACCAACACAATATTTATCAGACTAAAATATAAAAATAACCCCAAGTATATATACATAATTTCATAAAAAACTACTATAAGTAGAAAGGAAAACTGTAATTACCAAAATAAAGAAAAACAATTTTGACCATGAAGCTTGAACAACTCCTACAAAACCCGCAAGCTAGTAGTAACCAGCCTGACCTCCAACTTGCTCCAAGTGACCTGAAAAATAGTTTATATAATTTAGGGTGAGTATAAAAGGATAATTAGTAGGATACTCCCCAGATCATCTCATGTAAAACTAAAGAATGCATGCTAAAGTACCGTGAACAACAAGTGAAACTAACTCATCACCTAAACAGTTATAATATGTTTCCAACCTAAATATGACTACTCATACGAAGTATCACATATAAGAGTATAAGAATTTCAAGGGTACACCACTACCAATTCCCCACTATTTTCCACTTTTCCCTAAAATTGCATTCCCTAAGAATTTCTCTCCAAAAATTCTAGACTGAAGACACCTGGGAGAGCACCACAACATGATCCTCGTGCAACACAAAGGCTTACCCGCAAACAACTGGGGGAAGAACCACACCATCCATACAACCAAAAGAAACTAGGTAGTTTTCCAGATCCACCACAGTCCACATAACATGTTTCAAACATCGAGTATTATACCTCAATCCATTACATCCCACACACTAAGTAAGTATGCTTAAGCCATCACAACTTATACACATTACACCTATAGTAGTCCATAGGAAACTATATTTAGAATATATGTGTCTGAAATAACCACAATCCATTACAACCCACTACACACATATATGGGGAAAACTAACCTCCATGCATATCAGTAGAAGTAACTACCAAAAGAAGAGAGTAGGGACAAAGGGGTAGTCAACCATCCATCCTCCCATTGGGATGTTGGGTAAAACACCCCCAGGGCTCAGAATCCCTAGGGTATCAGTTTATCTAACTAACAGGGTAGTGTACCATATAGAAACACAAAAGTACATGATATAATATACCTCACAACCACACTATAGGAAAAAACTTGTCTTAGAATCAACTACAACTAATGTATCTCAGACTCCTGGATTGCACTATTAAGACTAGATATCCTATCAGAAAACAACAATTTAAAAAGAATTATTAAATCAAATTGTATCTTTTAATAAATTTAAATTTATGTTAATTAATTCTTTAACCATTAATTAACCATTAATAATTTCCTCATTATATTCCATTTGCCTCATAAAAAAATTCATGCCCTCCAAGCATAACGAAACTGAGTCCAGAGCTTCTCAGAAGTACAACCTCAACACTGCATCCCAACAAGCTCCAACCCCATGGGTTCAACATGTTGGGTCGGAGAAAAACGGAATGATGGCAAGAGGGGGGGTGAATTGCCTTTTAAAAAATGATTAACAAATTAAAATCAAAGTTAAAAATGCAGCGGAAATAAAGAGGCAATCACATAAGAAATTGATAACGGAGTTCGGCCAAAACCCGGCCTACGTCTCCGCTCCCAACTCAATCGTTGAGAGATTCCTACCGCTTGCTTTTCAATGGTTTTAGCAAGAAACCCACTAGGCTTTGAGGTAGCACTAGGACCTATTACAGCTTGCTTTTGGTGGTTGAGCAAGAACCCACTTGCTTTTAATGGTTTAGCAAGAACCCACTATCCTTCTTACAGGTGAAGGATAACTCACCTATGACACAAGCCTTTTAAAAGGAAAGGCTTGAAGAAACCTCTTCACACCTTAGTGGTGATGTGAAACCCAAAAGAAAGAGGGATGAGAAAAGGTGTTGGGGTTTGTAGGCACAAACCCAAATTTAAAGCTCAAAATAAATATACAATAAAAACCGTATTGGGAGAAGCCTTGGGAGCCTTTGATTGATTGGAGATGTTGAAGGCCGCTTCCAAGCTTCTTTGATGGAGCTCCTTGGATGTGGAAGTTGTTGGAGCACTTGAGGTTCCTTTGAGGGAAGTCGCCGGAGGTTGGCCAATTGATACAAAATATGTCCGTTGGCTTCGTATATGATCCGGGTGGTGTCCGGGGCTTCCGTGGCCTTTATTTATAGGCATGGAACCCATTGGGGGCCTTCGGAGCCGTTGGAGAGGCTTAAAGAGCCGTTGGAGGCCAAAAGAAGGTTGAATGGTCAAAGCCAACGGCTAGTTTGACTGGGCTACCGGCTGGCCGGTACAGCTCCACCGGCTGGCTGGTGCCTTGGCAGAGGGGAAGAGTTTTGGTCCAAGCTCCACCGGCTGACCGGTGGAGGAGCCACCGGCTGGCCGGTGGGGAGACAGTAGCTCACACTATTCATCTGGGTGCCACCGGCTGGCCGGTGACAGAGCCACCGGCTGACCGGTGGAACCTGGCAGTGGGCAATGCCTCTGCCAGGTCCACCGGCTGGCCGGTGCTATCACACCGGTTGGCCGGTGGACTGAATATCAGTCCACTTCTTGATTCTTTCTTGGGCCATTTTCTTGGCAACCTTGTGCCTATCATTCAAAAACACTTCAAACAATGTTAGACAAATAATAAGGTGATTGTGATCATGAAAATCAAACAACGAGGGGAACGAGAGGTACAACAATCTCCCCCTATTTTGATGATCACAATCACCAAAACAATTAAACTAAAAACATAAATGAAAGACATGCTTAAAGGATAAAGAAAGTAAATTCTAACCATGATCAAAAGGATTCTCCCCCAATCAATCAAGAAATTCTCCCCCATTGTGATTATCAAAATAGCACGGGGCATAAAACTTGATTGAGGGATAAGGGTTTGAAAAACTAGATATGAGAATTGAAAAATCAATTGAGATTTTTGAAATTGAAAGATTGAATAACAGTTTGAATTGAAAGTTTTGAATCAAAAACCAATTGAAATTTGAAATTTGAAACCAAATGAAATTTTTGAAATTGAGAGTTTTGAATCAAAAATGAATTGAAAATTTAAATTGAAAAATGAATCGAAAGAGATTTTTAAATTTATGAAACATTCTCCCCCTAAATAAAACAAAAGATCATCGGGGAAACGAAACTATTTTTGGCCCGGAGAGACTTGCCAAAAGAGATTTTTCAATCCAAATTTGTTTCATGGCGGGTCTTCTCCTATAAAACTCGTCCGTAAAAAAAATAGATTTGGGTTGACCGTACCGGGCATTTTTGCAATCACACTCATAAATGAGGTGCCCGGGCTTCTTACAATAATTACAAAATTTAAAACTAGAGCTCCCCCTTACAAAAATAGTTGGAGCATGGGAGGAGGAATCTTGGATGGTGTAGCCAAGTCCATTGGTGGTTCTAGATACTCGTTGAGAACCTAAGAGTTTGGTCAGATTTTGTTCCCCGTTGGTGAATTTAGCAAGAGATTCTCTAAGGTCCTTGATGGTTGATTCCAAAGAATCAACATTTGGGAAATTTTGGATTTTTAGGGAGAGTTCCTCCTTCTCTTTGAGAAGTTGGTCTTTTTCGGAGGAAAGCTTTTTGAAATTCTTTTTCAAAGAAACAAATTTTGAATAAAGTTCATGAAAACCATTTTCATGTTGATCTATAGCGTGTGAGAGTTCTTCATAAGATAGATGATTAAATGAATTAGAAGAACTAGAGGAGGAAGAGGAGGAAGAGGAGGAAGATACCTCATGTTTTGCCATTAGGAAATTATTACCATTGTCGCTCGAGGAGAAAGAAGAGAAGGAGGAGCTATCACTCCAAGTTTTCTTTAAAGCCTTCTTCTCCTTCTTCTTGGCCCTTTTCTTGTGAGGTGGGCAAACGGGCTTGATCTTTTCGTCGGGTTCTTGCTTTTGATCGGATTCTTGCTTTGGAGCCTCGCTAGTCCCTTCATAGGTTAGTTCTAAAAATTTCCAAAGATCGTAAGATGTAGAGCAAGTAGAAATGCAATTAAAAACATTACGGTCAAGACCACAATGAAGAGCGTTCATGGCTTTTCCATCAAGCTCAAAATAAGAAATGTCATTGGGGGTCCATTTGGATTCGTCGGGGGAGGAGAGGGAAAATCCTTGCATAACAATTTTATAAATTGGATAACCAATACTTTTAAGAAAAGTTGACATGCGGGTTTTCCAAAAAGTATAATCGGTTCCATCATAGAATGGATCACGATCCAAAGAATGTCCTTCGGGGGATTGAGAGGAAGAAGCGGTAGAAGCCATCAAAAAATAGGATCTTTAATTTGAAACCGGTTTAGGGAATTACTCAAATTTCCCTTTGATACCAATTGTTGGGTCGGAGAAAAACGGAATGATGGCAAGAGGGGGGGTGAATTGCCTTTTAAAAAATGATTAACAAATTAAAATCAAAGTTAAAAATGCAGTGGAAATAAAGAGGCAATCACATAAGAAATTGATAACGGAGTTCGGCCAAAACCCGGCCTACGTCTCCGCTCCCAACTCAACTGTTGAGAGATTCCTACCGCTTTCTTTTCAATGGTTTTAGCAAGAAACCCACTAGGCTTTGAGGTAGCACTAGGACCTATTACAGCTTGCTTTTGGTGGTTGAGCAAGAACCCACTTGCTTTTAATGGTTTAGCAAGAACCCACTATCCTTCTTACAGGTGAAGGATAGCTCACCTATGACACAAGCCTTTTAAAAGGAAAGGCTTGAAGAAACCTCTTCACACCTTAGTGGTGATGTGAAACCCAAAAGAAAGAGGGATGAGAAAAGGTGTTGGGGTTTGTAGGCACAAACCCAAATTTAAAGCTCAAAATAAATATACAATAAAAACCGTATTGGGAGAATCCTTGGGCGCCTTTGATTGATTGGAGATGTTGAAGGCCGCTTCCAAGCTTCTTTGATGGAGCTCCTTGGATGTGGAAGTTGTTGGAGCACTTGAGGTTCCTTTGTGGGAAGTCGCCGGAGGTTGGCCAATTGATACAAAATATGTCCGTTGGCTTCGTATATGATCCAGGTGGTGTCCGGGGCTTCCTTGGCCTTTATTTATAGGCATGGAACCCATTGGGGGCCTTCGGAGCCGTTGGAGAGGCTTAAAGAGCCATTGGAGGCCAAAAGAAGGTTGACTGGTCAAAGCCAACGGCTAGTTTAACTGGGCTACCGGCTGGCCGGTACAGCTCCACCGGCTGGCCGGTGCCTTGGCAGAGGGGAAGAGTTTTGGTCCAGGCTCCACCGGCTGACCGGTGGAGGAGCCACCGGCTGGCCGGTGGGGAGACAGTAGCTCACACTATTCATCTGGGTGCCACCGGCTGGCCGGTGACAGAGCCACCGGCTGACCGGTGGAACCTGGCAGTGGGCAATGCCTCTGCCAGGTCCACCGGATGGCCGGTGCTATCACACCGGTTGGCCGGTGGACTGAATATCAGTCCACTTCTTGATTCTTTCTTGGGCCATTTTCTTGGCAACCTTGTGCCTATCATTCAAAAACACTTCAAACAATGTTAGACAAATAATAAGGTGATTGTGATCATGAAAATCAAACAACGAGAGGAACGAGAGGTACAACACAACATAATTTATTCAATCATTTAATAATATAATTACCACTTCTCTATAATTCTAGTTATTCTAAGAAAAATTCTAAGCTACCAAACACAAGGGGCTCAATATGGTGAGTATATGAACTACCCATCAAGTCTTCTCCACCTATAGCAGGAGCATAGACCCATCCATCCTCATGAAGCCAAACACAGAAATAACATGCCATACCTTGTTTGTCTTCATCTATTTTAGAAAAGGGTAAGAAAAACCATATGCCTCAAGTAGTGGGGAAAGTAAAGCAGACAACCAAAAAAAGGTTAACAAGTATTCAACTTTAACATCTATAGGTAAACGTAGCTTCAACCCGTTCCATCACCCTTGGTGTCCTCCTTGACATCGACATGCATAAACTGATACATCTCACCACTCTAAGCATAAACTGTTTCCACAACCATAGGGCCTCCCTACCCCCACATACCATAACAACGTTCTATGATCATTAATCCTAGGATAACACCATAAATCAATCAGAAGGAAACAAACAACATAGCAACTGAGATCTTGGCCCTAAATAAGGCATTCAACCTTCACACATAATGAGCACTCACAGATCCAAAGGAAAAGGTGATCAACCTTTATAAGAAAATAGGTAACTCGGAACCCTACAAGGCATTATCTTTAAACACCACCGGTTTCTTATTAAATCTTTAATTAACCAAATCATTATTCAGGTTCCAACTATAGGAATCCTAAGGAATAAGCTATCACAACAATCAAAAACTAATTAGAAAATTAATTTGACATGCATTTAAAAAAATCATCAACATGCTTCATGTTTATAAATCTATTCAATTAAACATGATTACTACATCAATTTAATTTTCATAAAATTACAACAAGAACAACCAGATTCATTAACATGCCTCCTTATCTTGGCCAATTAATTTACAATTAATCCCAAATATATGTTCATTACCAATTTCGATCAATAATGAAACTATCTAGAAAATCAAGAGGCAGTAACATTGCTATGAAATTGATACAAATTCTTTTAATCTGATTCATATATTTATTATGACAATTCCATTATGATCCAGTGGATAAATCATGCTAACTCAAAAATTACATTTAAATAAATAGAGAACACACGGATCCCCTACATTAAACGGTTTTCGACATTCATTGCACAAGAAAAGGCCAACATAACAGATCACGATTAGCTCTCCCAGACTAACTGCATCCATTTGAGGATGTAGCGGCACAACCGTAACAACCAACACCCAAGAAAGATCCATTAGAAACATGGTGATTACATTCCATAACAAGGAAAATAGAAACATGAGCAGACATATTGAAGAACCCAAAAGAGGAGAGGTAGAACATACCTTATGTAAAAGACTGATCAATACCCCTTGGTTACAGCGAAATAGGGGTGCACATGTAGTTAGATGAACTCTAGGGAAAACATGATCCGAAGTTACAGAACCATGAATGAATCATACGAGAAGGAAGGAAAGGTTAGAGCATATCACACTAGGGGACAAGATAGAATAACAAGGGTAAACCTTTGGAGTGATCAAAATGAAGCAGCAGTTTAAGATATGATGGATTTACCATTAAGATCAGATCTGTCAAATATCACATGGTTTGACTGAGTAAAAACACTAGGACCATTAGGAAAATTAAGTTAGGATTTATGGGAATTGAATCTACCTTAAATTATATAAAACAAGGCCTTGAACACATTTTACATCAATGAAAATGTCAAAGAGTGAAATTATAGGAAGCTGGAAACATTGTTCATGAGTTGGCTCCACCGTTGGAAGAAGCTACCATCACCATTGGACGAGATTCCATTTCCATTGGGAAGAGCTACCGTCACCATTGGACAAGTCGCCACCACCGTTGGGATGAGTTACTGTCACCATTGGATGAGTCACCGCCACCGCTTGATGAGCTACCCCCAACGTTGGATAAGGCACCACCACTGTTGGATGAGTCACCACCACAGTTGGACGAGTCACTGCCACTGTTGGACGAGCTACCACCATCGTCGGAGGAGCTACTATCCTAGAAACACTGTTCAAAAAACTGGAAAATTAGTTAGGTTGTTGGAATAATCCACCTTGACCTCCCAAAACAACCCAAACACCATATTCAGTAAAGGATCAGACTGGAGAGGTCTGGGCCATTATAGTAATAGTCAATAATAAACATGAAATCCAACTTATTATTATTCATTTAAATGTAAACACAAACCTGGTTACGCTCTTCTTGGGTTTTGAATCTCTAGTAAATTCAAAACCAACATATCCATGAAAAGGGTCATACATCCTAATGCATAAGACTATATGTTTTATTCCCTTCAAATACTAAAGAATCCATTTTACAGCCTCCCAATGAACATTTACAAATTTGATATGTATCAAATTATAAATCCCACCACAAACACAATATTTTTTCAAGTGTAAATCATTGATTATATTAGAATTCCCACCACTGATGCAAACAATACTTTCTCTATGTACTTAGTATCAACTTCCATCATTGGTGATTATTCCTTAGACAACTTAAAGTGTCCAAAAAGAGGGGTTTATATCAGTTTACATCAGGCCATCCCAAATATTTATACGATCTTACAAATGTATCCATTCTATGATAGAACCCAGGTTACATCCCTCATATCTCTTTCAATCCTTATTCTCAATATTTTTCTGGATTTCTCTAGACCATTCATCTCAAATCTTCTAGATAAATTACTTCCCAGTTCTTGAAACTATTGAATTGATAGACCCACAAGAAGCATTATATACACATATAATGACAGTATGATGATTTTTATATTTCTATACTCCTTTTAATAATAATAATGATTTGTATTTCACTTGTTGAAACCTTCTTTTTATATCAGTGAATGAAATTTTTGATTCTATTATCACAGAGATTGTTTCAACCCATAAATACTTTTATTCTATTTGTAAACTAAATTATAGTTCTCATATTCTATGAAACATATTGGATTCTTTATGTATATTTATTCCTATAAATCACCATGAAGAAAGGTTTCCTTAACATCCACCTATTCCAGGTATAGATCTTCTGATGCAACCATGCTCACCAATATCTAGATAGTTGTATGTTTAACTACCGGTGATAATATTTATGAGAAATAAAAAGCATAATTAAGTTGAAATACCCTTTTTAAAACTCTGATATTTTGTTATATATTTCTCTATAAATATATTTTATTTCGTTGATAGCTTTATTTACATGCAATGCTGATTTTAAACAAACCACATTATACTATTGAAATATTATTATTTAATGTGATAGTTATCACCTAACCATTGAGTTTGTGGGTATAAATAGGATTACCACATTATTATATGTATAAAGGTCCTAAAAAATAAAATATGTTAATTAATTCTTAATAAATAAACACTCATTTTTTAGTTAATTAATTTTATTCTTCAAAAATACATTTTCTTCAAAAATAGTTTTTATTACTTTTTTTTATGAAAATATTATAAATAATTTCTAGAATTTTTTGAAATTTTATTTGATAAAATGGATTTATTTTTCTAAATTATAATATAAAATTTAACTTAGGGTGAATTTTGAAATTTTTATGAAAGGATTGATTTGTAGTGAATAGTGAAAATACTAATTTTTATTGAAAATCGTATTTTTATTTCATGCATTTAGAAAGATTCATTTTGTTTTAAAAATTGTTTAAAATTTAAATTAATTATATTATATTATTAATAATATAATTATTTTATTCTGAATCAATTTTATGGTATAATATAGAATAAAAACATTTTTATACTTAAAAATGACATTTTTATTGAAAACCGTTTTATTTTGTGTTTTTCATTTTTATCTTAAATTAATTCCCAACACTTATATAAATTTTCAACTTGAAAACTGGATTCTATATTTGGAATAAATAGGTACAAATTTTATAAATAAGTTTCTTTTATTTTTGGTCATTTTGATCTGTAACCTTGGTAAATATTTGTCACCCTGGTATGGGTAAAATGGGTAAAAAATGGTTAAAACATTGGGATAAGGCCTTAAAATTTATCTAACAGTTGTATTTATCCTATTTTATGAGTTTATTTAATATATTTTTATCCAATTATTTAATATATAACCACTTGGTTCCATTTTTCTTTTATTATGACCTTTATATTAATTAAAAAAAAGAATTAATACAAAATGCCACCACTTGACTTTAATAACTTGAATTTATTTTACATAAGGATAAAAAGAGGATAATTTTTTTCATATATTTTTATTTTAAATATGAATTAATTTTTTTTCAAAGTAATTTTTTTTAGTTTTTAGTGATTTAATAATTACATTAAATGCTTACAAAACACCGATATAACATTTATTCAATTAATAGAAAAAATAAATAATTTTTAAAAAGTAAAACAAATTAAATTTGGATGAATTATTATGTTACAATTTTTATAGAAAAATATAAAATATTATGGATTTGGAAAAGGTTTAAATTCAAATTTATTTACGGTAATATTATTTCCAAACTCAAATTAAATGAATAGTTCAAAAATGACATTAATGATATTGTATAATAAATAATTTTTATTAATAGATTTAAAATTCATAAAAATCATATATTTGGATACTTCAATGAGATATGGTTGGAAATATCAATCATGGTCCATTTATGAGTCACTTTTCCTTATATGGTATCATTATTAGACCTTAAATAGTAGAAAACTTTGATATTATGGTAATTTTCCAAAGGGTTAATGAGAGGTTAAAACCAAGAGATAAGGATTAAAAAATCACTTAAACTTGTCTAGATATTATTTTATGAGATAATTTAAACTTATACTCATCATATATTATAAATATATTAATTTAGTGTTACTTTATTATAAAAAATATTTTATATTAATTTAATACTTTAAGTAATTTCTAGAGTTCCCCACCCCCCACTTATAACATGACACATATTCTTATATACTATCAACACATTTTGATCCTTATAAATCATAAAATATTTAAGATAATATCTTACTATTTTCCTTCACCACAACATAGGGTTTATAGTCTTTCCCAAGTACCATCATTTCAAGGATTAAGGTGTAAGCCAAAGAAGGTATCTCAACAAAGAGGTATGACTCTTAACCGAGTATTTTGAATTTTATTTCTTATTATAACTCCTATAATTATATGGTATAAAATATAAAATAATGAATTAAGTATCTTAAATATACATAAATTTTATTATGACTCTGGAATAACTATAATCCACCTTCTTTCCATCTGTTGAAAAATGATAACATCGCTCGTACGTATGTGTGAACTACCACATCCACAAATCGATGTGATTAATTTTTAATTTAAACATTAAATAAATGGTAATATAGATAAATTTAATGAATATATATGATATATATATATATATGATATAACAATGATTCTATTAAGGTTAACAATTATTTACCATTATTTTGTTCAATCAACCGAAAAGTGAAAACATCATTCATGCGTACATACAACCTACCATCTCCATGAAGGGTGTAATTAATTTTTTTATATATAAATTATATAGACAACTATAAATACATATAATGAATATATATGATATTAATATCATTATTAACATCCAGGATATTATGTAATCATGATCAAAGTACAAGGACCGAGACTGCCAAACCGAAACATGCATGAAAAATGAAGCACTTATCACTTGGAATAGTGATTTTAATAACAAATTGTTAATAAAAATTTGATAAGATATTATAATTAAATTATATATGGTATTATTATATTATTATCATTAAATAATTAATATATAATAAATCTATATTTATTATTCATGTTTTTTTAAAGCATATGAAGAAATATGAGACTTGAGGTGAAAGATTTTTGTCTCTCATTTATTTCTATGAGAAACATACCATATTAAAAAATTGTTTCTTTTATGTTATGTATATACTTCCCATTAATTTATTTTATTATAATTATCATGAAAATTATTTGGGTATACATATCATTCTAAATTTACCTCTTTCATGAGTTTTTAATTCAAAAGATACCAAAGTGGTAAAAGATTTAGTTCTCAATCACATTTTATTTGAGATTGCTAATACATTAATTTTCATTCCAGAAATCATATGATCCTCATATGATTATTCAATTTAATTTTACCTATAATATATTTATTTATAGGTAATACATGTTTTCCTTTAATTTTCCTCACTTTGTGTACTCAAAAGACAAAAAAAACATATTTTTAAAGAAAAAATACTATATTTTACTATTCGGTTGGGAATGTTTTTTCTCCATGTACATGTTTTCATTAAAATGTTTTAATGAATGTTTTTTAATATTATAAATATATATTTTAAATTAATTTTTACACATGTTTTAATTTCTATAATAACATTTCAAAGGAATCACCATTTTGATTTAGGAATGGGGAACTTTTGAATTTTTATCAAAAATGTAAATGAAATATTTGTTTTAATGTATACAAAATGAACAGAATTTACTACCATCATGAACAATAAATTATTTTAAACTTACATTATAAGTTTATATGGTGAAATTTTTTTCCATAATATTTTTGGAAATTTTTAGATTATAAAGAAGTGATTTCAAAATGAAAAACGTATTTTCTTTTAGAATTATCCCAGTGACCCATGAAAGGAATTTTCATCTATGATAACATCATTAATGATAATTATGAATTACTAAAAATATAATCCAATGATATAATACTTATTATTTCTCTAGATGGTTTATGATTATGATGATAATATTTTTATAAAACCCCTTTATTTTTTATAGGTTATGATTTAATGAATTTATGAAATGATTATGAAACCTATTTTATTTTTATGTGTTATGATATGATAAATATTTTATGATATTATGAAAAAAATATGTATAGTTTCAATTATGTGATGGGTGTGACCAAATTTTATATTCTTCCAACACATTGGGTAGTTTTTATAACTCATGAGATAATTATGGGAAATAAGTCGATGTTCTTGATCCATTATGGGAAACAAGTAGATGACCATGATACACTATGGGAAAAAATGTTGATGTGATTGATCCATTATGGGAAATACGTAGTGATTTCTGATTTTTATGAAATTGAAAACAAGTGTTTATTCCTGATCCAATATGATTCGATGGTCTTAGTAGTTAACCTTGATATATGAAATGGATTCTATAAATATGATGGTGACAAAATCTTATGAATGTTTTGTATGCTTATGATATGTACTTAATGTTTCATGATTTAGTTATGAATATTCCCCACTCTTATGATTCATTTATTTTAAATGATAAAGTTTTATTCCATGAATTATGTTTATAATTCACGAGATATGGGGTGTAAACTTTTCAAGTTATGTTCATGATCTCATAACCTTATACTAATCTTATAATTTCATATGATCATCAAATGATATATCCTATGTTTACCATTACTGGGAATCTAATCTCACCCTTTCTTTTGCTTCCTTTACCCATGTTACGAATAATGGTTTTAAGTATGGTATGTCAAGAAGGGTAAAAAGTGAGAAGAACATTATGAGAGATGATGATGAATGTACCTAAATAAGATGTTTATGTATATAGTATCCATATATAATAAACTATTATGGTTATGGTATGGATCGTAATGTTATGTATTGAATATTCATATAAAACGATGTAATATTTATATATGAAATGTATGGGTAGTTAATGTTGGTATCAGTGTTGGGTTTAGTTAATATTTGGATATTAGGGTTTGAAAACTTTGGTGAAAACCCTGGGGATAAGTCTAAGTATAGGATACCATCCTAATTTTTGTTAATTACTATGGATAACCTATGTTAAACCTAATGTTCAAATGATTAAGAATGATGTTTCATGATTTATATTGCCTATTAATGATATTTCATGATCATGTGATAACTCACCATGATTATTATAAAATGGTTCTTAAATTTTTCTTTTTAGTTTTAGTAAATGACTGGATCCTGAATACATTATGCTAACAACAAATGTGACGGACAATGCAAAAAATTTCCATCTGAGAAACAAAATTCTATAAGAACTAGAATGTAGAATCTTGTCACTTTTCTCATGAAACTTTATCTTGCCATGAATCATGCTAATCTTCCAAATGATCAAGGGAGGGAAAATTAACCATTGATCCTTTCATGATACAACATCCAACTTCGTTTAGTGGGGTTTTTATCCACTATTGTTTGAATTATGGATCCACACCATTGACAGAATATTTTATTTTTCTCCAGTGCTTGGAATATAAAAAAGTTATCCAATACATTTATAATTTGGAAATAAAAGTAGATCAATGGTGGAATCATATTAATAATACAAGGAAAGAGGAAGGAATTGAATCCATTGAATTTGATGAGTTTAAGATGAAATATTTTTTTATTAAGTAGTTCCATCATATTATACATTGATATATGTAGAAGTAATTCCTTGAGTTGAAGTAGAAGGATAATGAATACATTGGGATATATGAGGAAGCTTTTACAATACATTCAAGGTATGCTTATGGTTTAATCATCTACCATGAAATAAAATTTTACCAATTACATGGTGTTTTAAAAACAAGTCTCTGAAAGGTGTCAAATATAAGAGACTTTATTAGATATGAAGAAGTTGTTTGATGTGAACTCAAGGTAGAAATGGAAATTAAATATTCCCACTATTCCTATGTTTTTATAAGAAAATGAAGATGGAGTATCATGAAAACTCAAATAAATAACTTACTAGAAATAAATTTCATCCATATACATTATCAAAATGTGGAATGAAACATTAATATAATTGCATAAATGGATTTGGTAGGTACATTAAATGTGGAAAGGCAGCTCATAAATCCCATGAATATCGAAAGGAGATGAAGAGGTTAATTGATACAATTGAAGAAAGTAATATACCAACTAATTAACCACCCATGCTGCAGTGATTCAAATGTAAGGAGTATGGTAATTACACAAAAAATTGCAAAAATTTGAGGTGTTTTTACGATGTTTGACATCAATAACCTCTTAATTATAAATACAAAGGAAAAAGTCATGCAATCAAAACTACAAAAGTGGATTATGATAATGATATGGTGAAAGGTACACTTATCATTAAATTTATAAAAAAAATGTCTTATTTGATTCTGGATATACCCACTCTTTTATATCTAAGAAATTTTATAACATTATCTAATTACCACCTCAATGATTATATGTTGAGTTCGCAATGACAAATTCAAATGGTATGATGGTCGCACATCAACTCTATAGTTCATCTCAAAAATATGTTTTTGGGAATGTGCTTCATGAAAATGTCACGATTATTTCCCTATTTGATTTTAATGTTATTATGTACATGGATTAACTTTCTTTATATGGATCTATTATCAATTTTGGAGGAAGGAAGTCAAATTTCATGTTCTAAATGAACCTATGATCATTTATCACAATAAGGATGAGTACAAACTTCCAATGGAAATTACCTCTATCTTGTGGGTCTTAATTCCTATCCATGAATAGTATTTTTCTCATATGGTGAGGGAGAAAATCCACATTGAGGAGACACCTATTATAAGACTATTTGTTTGTGTATTTCTAGAATATTTTCCTAGTCTTCCTCTGAATCATGATGTTTAATTTTCAATATAAATCATACCTAGTGCTACACATATTTTAAATACTCCTTAGAGAATTACCCTAATCGAGTTAAAATAATTAAAGAAGAAATTCTAGGAGAATCATGATAAGGGATTAACACACCCTAGTGAATCACCATATGACACACGTTTTCTTTTTTGTTAATAAGATAGATGCATCAATGCGTCTTTTCATTGACTATCAGGAACTTAATGAGATCACTATCAAGAAAAATTATCCTATAACTCATATTGATGATTTTATTGATTAATTATGGAGATCTAAATAACTTTTTAATATTGAACTTCATTTTGGATATCATTAATTTAGGGTTAAGAAGGAGGATATCCCCACGATATCCTTCTATGTGAGGTATGGGAATTATGAATTTATAGTGAAGTTGTTTGGCCTTATTAATGCCCTTACTATCCTCATAGATTTAATGAATTATGATTTTAGTTATAACCTTGATCATTTTATGGTAGTATTTATAGATGATATTAATATATTTTCAAAGATAAAAGAAGAAAATTAAGATCATTTGAGAATTATACTAAAGACACCGAGTAAGGAGTAGTTGTATGAAAAATATAACAACTGTGAATTTTGGTGTTAGAAATTTTTATTCATGGGTCATATAATCTCAAGTGATTGTATATTAGTGGATTATTTAAAATGAAAGTTTTTGAGCAATGTCCTCGATTAACCATAGTAACCAAAATCTATAGTTTTCTTCGGTTGGATAAATATTACTGATGTTTTCTGATAGATTTATCATGACTATATAATCCTCCCACAAATTTGACTCAGAAGGGGGTTATGTTATTATGTATATATGAATGAGAATATAATTTCAAAGAGTTTAAGAGAAGGTTGTTTAATACACCTGTAGTAACCCTGCCCTGTAGTAGAGAATAATTAATAGTCTATAGTGATGCATCAAAAAAGGGGTTATGATGTGTACTCATGAAGAATGATATGGTGACAGCATATGCATCATGCTAATTTAAAATACATGAGAACAATTTTCTAACTCATGATATAGAGCTGAAAACGATAGTTTTTTCATTAATTATATATTGTAATTATCTTTATAGTGAAAGGCGTGACATATATATGAATAATAAAATATCAAAGCATATATTCATATAGAAATAGTTGAATATTCCCTTGATAATATGGTTTGAATTGATTAAATATTATGACTTCTTAATACATTACCATCATGGGGAGGTGAACAAGGTGGATGATACTGTGATTCAAGAATATTCTAGTTTTTCCCTAACGAGGATTGAAAGAGACCAATACTTATGGATTTTCAGAAGACGGGACTTGAAATACTATAGAAATGGGAAAATCCTATCTTTATTAGTTGAATATCCAACTATCAATCCATATGAGGATTAAAGAGGTGTAGAAGGCAGATGTGGAACTGAAAAAGAAAGTGAGGATTGTTCCTGAGTTTAACCATTATTATAATGAAATGATAAATTTAAGAAACCAAGTATACATATCATCAATACCATAACTGAAGAAGGTAATGTTAGATGAATCTCATAGTTCATCATTCTCTATTTATCCTAGAAGTAGGAAGTTTTATTGAGATATAAAATAATATTTCTAGTGGTACAACATGAAAAGGGATATTTTCAATGCATGTATCTTGATTCCTAGTATGTCACCAAGGTAATACTGAGAGATAGAAGTCTAAGGGGTTATTACAACCAGTAACCATACCTGAATGTAGATGGGAAAACATTGCCTTCAATTTTATCGCCAGACTCCCGAAAACATCTAAATGGAACAATGATATTTGGGTTGTAGTCGATCTCCTTACAAAGTTAACAAACTTCATTAACATCAGAGAAGATTTATCCCTTGATCAACTATCCAGGTTATACATTAAGGAAGTGGTGTGATTTCGTGGATTACCACATTCTATTGTGGATGATATAGATCTTAGGTTTATCTCAAAGTTCTAGATAAGTCTTCAATAAGATCTAAATATTGAGTTGAGTTTCAGTACTTCTTATCATATTAAGACAAATGGTCAGTCCAAGGTAACCATTAAAACCCTGGAGTATATGTTGAGGGATTTTTCAATATATTTTTAAGGTATTTGGTATCAACACATTTCTTTGGTCATGTTTTCTTACAACAATAGATTTCAATCGATCATTCTAATGACTCCTTATGAATCCATCAATCGTAGAAAGTATAGAACTCAAACACGTTGGGATGAAATTGGAGAAAGAAATATATTGGGACCCAAGCTATCTAAGGAGATTGAAGAAATAATTATATCCATTAAACAATATATATGGGTAGATTAGTTTGAATAGAAAATTAACGTTGATAATAATCAACAAGATATGTAGATAGAAGTTAGTGAAAAGGTATTCATATAAATATATCCTTGGAATAAGGTTATTAGATTTAGAAATAAGGTAAAGTTGAGAACTAGATATATTGATACCTTTGAAATTATTTATCACATTGGGATGGTAACATATCATTTAACACATCCATTTAATCTCTCTCATGTTTTTGATATATTCCATGTATCTCTCCAGAGGAAGTATATACATGATCCCTCACATGTACTGAACTCAGTGGTCATATCATTTGAGAAAGATATATCTTATGAGGAATAACTAGTAGATATTCTAGATCTTATACATCATGTTATATGAAATAAGACCACTCACTTGATTAAAGTTTTATGGTGAATCCATAAATTAGAGTAAACTACTTGAGAACCTGAGGATGCGATGAAACAAATATATCATCAATTGATTGTATAAAAGTGATTAAATATCAAGGGTGAAATTAATTTTAATGGGGGTAAAATGAAACACCATAATATTTTATAATATATCTCCCTATAAATAAATTTTATTTTTTTGATAGCTTGTATTACGTGCAACACTTAGTTTAAACAAACCATGTTATACTATTTAAATATTATTATTTAATGTGATAGTTGTTGATTATTCATTGATTTGATGAGTATGAATAGAATTAACCACATTAAAAAATATATATAAAGGAACAACTCAATAAAAAGGTATTAATTAATGCTTAATAAATAAGTACTCAATTTCTAGTAAATTCATTTTACTCTTCAAAAATACTTTTTCTTCAAAAATGTTTTTATTTATTTTTATGAGAGAATATTATAATTAATTTTTAGAGCATTTAGAAATTTTATTTGATAAAAAATATATAATTTTTTAAATTCAAAATTATCTTAGGGTTATTTTTTGGTATTTTTCTGAAAAGATTGATTTTCTAGTGAATAGTAAAAAATAATGATTTTTTTTGAAAACTGTATTTTTCTTTCAAGAATTTAAAAAGTTATATTTTTTTAAATGGTTTAAAAGTATAATTAGATATATTTTATTATTATTTATCATAAAAATTTCATTACAATCAATTTTATTGTTGAATTTGGTATAAAAACATTTTTATAGTTAATAATAATTTTTTCTTGAAAAACCGTTTTCAGTTTTGTCTTACATTTTTTATCATAAATTAATTTATAAAAATTCTAGAAATTGAATATTAAAAAATTTATTTTTTATATGGAATTAGGAGATCCAAATTTGGAAAATATTAACCTTCTATTTTTGGTCATTATGAATAGAAACCTTGGTAAAAAAATTTCACCTCAATAAGGGTAAAATTGGTAAAATATGGTTAAAAATTTGTGATAAGGCTTTAAAATTTCAATAACACTTTCCTTTATACTATAGGATTGGTAGAGTTTGAAAAATTCGATAAATTTATTATATATATGGCCACTTGGTTCTATTTATCTTTGAATATGTTCTTTATATTAATTCAAGTAAAGAATAAATACAAAATGTCACTCTATTGACTTAAATATTTATAATTTTTTGTATATTGATAAAAGATGATAAGTTCAATTCTAAATGTTTATTTAAAATGTGAATTAATTTTTTTATCATAGTAATTTATTATTAATTTTTAGTGATTGAAAAGTTACCTTAAATGCTTACGCAACATCGACACAATTTTTATTCAATTAATATAAAAATGCAATAAATAATTTTAGAAATAGTATAAGTAATAAAATTTTGAGAAATTATTTAGTTTCATGAATTTTTAGATAATTATAACTTATTAGGGATGTTTTAAAGCTCTTATTCACATTATTTTCTATAATTTCTTTTTCAAAGTTAAATTAAATGAATAGTTACAAAAATATAATTAATTATATTTTATAATATATAATACTTTATTAAATTATTTAAAATTCATTGAAATACTATATTCATCCAAGTGAATGATATATGGTTATAAATATCAATAATTTTACATTTATGATTCACTTGTCCTTTATGGTATGATTATTAATCCATAATGTATAGAATATTTCGATAATATTGTAATTTTCAAAAGGGTTAACAGGGGGTCAAACCTAAAAGATAAAGGTTGAAACATCACTTAAACTTGTATAAATATTATTTTATGAGATTATTTGGACTTATAATCAACATATTATATAAATATATCAATTCTAGTCAATTTAGTATAAAAATTAATTTATATTAATTTATTGTTTTAAGTAATTCCAAGAGTGTACCTTCCCTCACTTATAAAAGGGAACCTATTCTTCTATCTTTATCACACTATTAATCATTATATCTCAGAACATAAATTACATAATAACTTAATATATTCCTTTACCACATCTTAGATATTATATTCTTTCTAAAATACCATCCTTTTCAAGGTTCAAGGTGTAAGCCAAAGAAGGTTTCCCGATGAACATGTATGACTCTTAACGGACCTTTTTAAATTTTATTTCTTATTGTACATCCTCTAGATATTTGGTATCCAATATAAAATAATTAATTAAGTATATTAAATATACATAATTTTTATTATGATCATGGAACAACCATTATCCACTTTCTTTCCATCTGTTGGAAAACTCTAACATCACTCATGTGTACGTGTGGACTACCACCTACACGAAGCAATGTGATTCATTTATCATTTATAATTTACATGGATGGTAATGAGGATAGATTTAACAAATATTTATATATTATATATATGATATAATAATTATTATATAAATGTGAATTATTACTTACCTTTCTTTTATTCTATAGGTTGAAAAGTGAAAACAATGTTCATGCATATATACGACCAACCGCCTCTATGAATGGGGTTATTAATTTTTTTATATCTACCATATATGAATGAATATATATATATAATAAATATATATTTTATTTATATAATTATTAACATTTTTTATATTATCAAACCATGATTAATGTATAATTACTAGGATCGCAAAATCGAAACATGCAAAAGAAACGAATTAGTTTTCACTTGGAACTGTGATTTTAATAACAGATTTTTAATAAAAATGTGATAAGATTTTATATGTAAATAATATATGGTATTATTATATTATTATGGTTCTATAATACCTGTATAATAAATCTATATTTATTATATATGAGGTTTAAATGTGTATGAAGAAATATGAGACTTGAGGTAACAGATTTTCATCGCACTTTTGTTTCCATGAGACACATACCATATTAACCACTTATTTCTTTTATATAGTGTATATAATACCCATAAATGTATTTTATGATGATTATAATGAAATTTATTGGGATAATACTATCCATATAAGGTTTTATCTTTCATGAGGTTTTTATTCGAACATTTCCAAAGTGGAAAGGGATTTATGTCTTAATCTTATTTTTTCCTGGATTATTTATATTGAATTTCCATTGAGAAAACTATATGATCCTTATCTAATATATAAATTTAATTTTAATTTTAATTTTGTTCTTTATGTGGAATACATGTTTTCCTTTCATTTTCCACATTTTATGTAATCAAAAGACTAAAATAACGTTTTTAAGGAAAACTGACTATGTTTTACTATTTAGTCGGGAATATTTTTATTCCAGGTCAATATTTTATTTAAAATGTTTTCAAGATTGTCTTTTTACTATTATTTAAATATTTTATAAATTCATTTATACCCAAGTTTTAATTTCTATGAAAATTTTTCAAAGGATCATTCTTGTCATTTTATGAACGTTGTACTTTTGACCTTTTTATTGAAAATGTTAATGAAACCATTATTTTATGATATATGACATGAACAAATTTTCCTAACATAATGAACACTAAATCAATTGAAGATTCCTTTAAAATTTTACATGTTTATTTTCAAATAAAATATTTTTTTTAATATTTTGTAAATTTTTAAATTTTAAAGAAGTGATTTCAAAATTAAAACGGCGTTTTCCTCAAGAAATATTCTAGTGATATTTTAATGGAATTATTATCTATGATACTATAATTTATCTTAATTATGATTTACTAGGTATATGATTCAATTATATAATCCTTATTATTTCTCAATATGATTTATGATTACAATTATGA
This sequence comes from Viscum album, assembly GCA_963277665.1. NCBI lineage: Eukaryota > Viridiplantae > Streptophyta > Magnoliopsida > Santalales > Viscaceae > Viscum > Viscum album. The sequence continues at coordinate 500,701,907 of OY728133.1, forward strand.
GATGTTTACTATACCCATTTATTTATCATGGGTTATTATATAAAGAATTTATGAAATTTTAATAAAACCCATTTTCTTTGCACGAGTTTTGATATAATGAATATTTTATGATCTTGTGGCCTGAATATGCATGGTTTTAATTATGTGATTGGATATAATAGAAATATATAGCCTTATAATACATAGGTAAATGTTTTATATCACATGAAATAATTATGGGAAACAAATCAATGTTCATGATCCACTATGGGAAACAAGTAGATGTTCTTGATAAAATATGGGAAAAAAGTCGATGGTATTGATCCATTATGAGAAATAAGTAGTTATGCATGAAATTTTATGATATGAGAAATAGTTGTTGGTTCCCAATCCACTATGATTTTATGGCGTCAATAACTAACCTTGACATATGAAATGGTTTCTATTCCTATGATGGGGTTATATTTTTATGACATTTTTTTATGATTATGATAGGAACTTATGGTTCATGATTGATTTATAATGATTCCTTACTCTTATGATCCATGTCTTTTTAAGTGATAAAGTTTCATGCTGTGAATTATTTTTACAATCCATGGTAGATGGGAAATGATATTTTTAATTTATGTTCATGATATCATACCCTTATGGTAATATTATGCTTTTAACTGACCATTGATTGATATATCCCATGCTTTACCTTTTTGAGAATCTAATCTCACCCTTTTTTATGTTTCATTTCCCCAGGTTATGAAACAAAGTTTTATGTATGGTATGTAAAGAAGGGTAAAAAGTGAGAAGAACATTACGAGAAATGATGATTAATGTACCGAAATAAGATTTTTATGTAACTATTCTCCAAAGATACCAAACCATTATAGTTCTGGAATGGATTATAATGTTAGGTATTGAATATTCTTCTAAAAATATGTAATGTTTATGTATGAATTATCTAGGCCATTATAGTTGGTATCAGTGGGGGTTTAGTTAATCTTTGGATATTAGGGTTAGAAAAAATTGGTGAAAACCCCATGTATAAGTATAAGTTTAAGATAATATACTAAAGTTTGGGTAATGACTATGGATAACCTATGTTAAACCTAAGGTTCCATACACTGAGAAGAAGGTGTCATGATTTAGACATCATATGAATGATATTTCATGATCATATGATATATCACCATGATTATTATATCTTTATTCTTATACTTTGACCTTTTTGTTTCATTCAATGATTAGAACTAGAAGAAATCATGCTAACTATTATTTTTATGGAAAATGAAATTATTTTCCACTTGAGAAACCAAATGCTATAAGAGTTGGAATAAAAAGTTTTATTACTATGCTCATGAAAATTTCATAGGACATGAATCATGTTGAGATTATAAATGATCAAAGTATGTAACAATGTAATATTGAGTGTTTCATGAAGAAAAATCCTCCTTATTTTATTGGTTTTTATGATCCACTAGTGGATGAGTGATTGATAAACACCATTGAGATAATATTTTCTATTCTCTAGTGCTCAAAACATGAAAAAGTTTTCCTGTCCATTTATAATTTAGAAGTAAAAACAAACCAATAGTAAAACCATATAAAGAATATGAGGAAAGAGGAATAAATTGACTCTATGGAATGGGATGAGTTTAATAGGATATATTTTCTAGTAATCACTTTGTTCATATTCTATATAAACAGACAGATAAGGAATTCTATGAGATGAAGCAGAAGGATGGTGAATCCATTAGTACCTATGAGATGAATTTTATGAGGAATTTCAAGGCATTCATATGGTTTTATCATTATCCCTAAAATGAAAATTAATAGATTCTTTTGTGGTTTAAAAATTACTCTAAAAAGGTTTTAACTATAAGAGAATTAAATATGTATAATGAAATTGTTCAATGTGCACTCGAGGTAGAAATGAAAATAAGATATTCCTACTGTTACTATGGTTTTCATAAGAAAAGGAAGATTAATTATAATGAAGACTCAAATAAATCACATGGTGGAAATAAATTACCACCATCTAAATTCTAGAAATGTGGAAAAAAATCAATAAAATTCATTGAATGCAACTAGGAGGTTATTTAAATGTAAAACATATGGTTTTAAAGCCAATGAATTTAAAAAGGTGATGAAGGGGATAGTTTATACAATGGAGGAAAGGAATATGGTAACTAATTTACCACTCACACTCCAGTGTTTCAAATTTAAGGATTCTGGGCATTAAACCAACTGGTACACAAATCTAAATGTTTTAGATGATGATCAACATCAAAAACCTCTTAAACCTAAAGGCAATGGAAAATATCACGTGATCATGAATATAGAAGTTGGTTAAAAGAATAATGTGGTGAATAGTATAAATATTATCCAGTTTAGATCATCTAATGTATTATTTGAATTTGGATCTACCCTCCCATTATATAAAAGTAATTTTATAACAAATCAACAACAGTAACCTATATCTAGTGTCTAATTTATTAAATTTTCATAGATACAAGGATTTATATCCCAAAGGACCATTCAATTTAGTAGTAATAGAGATCCAGACACATATATGAAACCCATTTTATATTGAAGAATATTAATGGAAAACATTTAACATCATTGAAATCATTTAAATAAGTCTTCTTCATATCTCAGGGAAAGGAAAAAAATAAGGGTGTTTTAAAATACTTAGTAAGGGTTAGTCATAATAGAAGATATCATGAATAGTTAAGGTATAAACAATTTATCTAGTTAAATAAATGAAAACACATTTCATTTAATCAATACCTTACACAAAGAAAATCAAAAAATATGGGTAAAAACCCATTTAATTTGGCCAACTGATTTGTCTCATGAGACCTGTTGATACATCAAGGGGATATATAATTTCATGCCCCACCCATCACTTCATATCTAAAGCATTCCTAATATATATAATGATAAATTTAATTCATGAACAATATTCCTTATCAATAAATATCTATATTGGGTAAAGAATACAAATTTAACAATATTTTTTCAATCATTCAAATAATTTTCAAAGTAAAACATCATATATAGAAATGATACACGATTTAAGTAATAATAATATCAACGATAAAAAATATGGATATTTAATGTAAATGTAATTTCTAATAAAAATGACCACAAGAAAGTTTTTTTCTCAAGGTAAAGTTATCAACCAAAAATTTAATCAAGATATGAGAGGTGTGTGTTAGTTTATCAAGAATATCTACTTTTCATTAAAATCATATTATTTATAAGAATGAAGGTAATTAAAGGGAAATATTAAAACAATATTTCATAAAAGTGTATTATTTTTAAATCCATTTAAAATGTGTAGACGAATCCAAGTATCAAAAAATGGTTATGATGGTGATGAAGTCCTTTATCGCCGTATACGTTAAAAAACATTCATTTTGACTTTTTGTAAAGAAATTCAAAAACATATATTATGGAAAAAATAGAAATATTACTTTAAAACCAATTTTAAAAGTCAAGTATAACTTAAAATTTCATTAATAAATCATTTGAGTAAATAAAAGTAATTTTTCCAAACAATTTTGGAAGAAATGGACATGGAAGAAAAATATATCCGATTTAAAGAGAAAAAATGGATTTTCTTTTAGAATTTTTTTTCTTGATTAAGTAATAAAGAGAAAATAATTTGGAAGAAAATATAGAAAATACTTAAATATACAGTATATAATAAAAATATTGGAACTCATGAAGGATATATGATAATATTCCTTTAACTAAACCAAAATAAATCCCAAAAGAAAGAGAGATTATAAAATAGATTCTTAAATATTTGGAAACATATAAATTGTAAACCATTAAAATAATAATATTGAATTGAAATATAAATAATTATGAATTAATATTTATTCATGTTAAATATATCTAATGGGAAGTATATACACCATATAAAATTGAATAGGTTCTTAATAACAAATATGTCTCAATGGAGTGTAAATTGAGATGAAATCCCTTACCTTGTACTTATCTTTAGTTAAACGTGATTTAATCATCTATATAATGGTTTTAAACATGTTATTAATTTATACCTGTACCATATTAATATTTATAATATCATATATGATCGTTTTATAACATCTTATCACCCGTTTGTTAATAATATTTCATTTTTACCATTGTTTTGGGTATTAACTGCCTTGTTTTCTCATGTATGTTTGTCGCGAAAGTTATGGTTTTGGTGTATGGAATATATTTCCATCATCTACCAAATTATATTAATATTATATATATAATATTTACTCATTATATACATTTTTATAATCATTTTTTAAAGTTGTTCATGAAAAATGAACTGCATTACTTCGTTGATACGACAAGTCATACGCAAGCCAGAGCGATGATATCATTCCAATATTGGGTGAAAGGGTTTGTAATTGTTTTATATATTTATTATATAGAATTAATAACATGTAATATTTATTATATATATATATCACTATTTATATCATTATGACTATCCATGTGATTCAGTGATGAAAAAAATACATCAGTTCATACGGTGGTAGTCGTCTGTACACATGAGTGATGGATTTGTTTCCAATTTAATGGAGAAGGATATAGATAAATATTATGAAATAAATATAATAATATCTCATTATATAGGATATACCAGTTTTATTATATTGAAATTGTTAATACATAATTGAATATGGAAAAAATAAGAAGTAAAAAAAAAGGATCTTAGTAAAGATAATTATCTTAGCTTAGAAGAACCACATTTTGATATCATATTAAGGAACCCAGGTTTGGTATTTTGGGAATAAAAAAACCTTTAGAATGTGTATTAGGATTTTAGAAAAATATTTTTTGAGGGTTTAGATGATTTAAATGGCTTGAGAGGTATGAAAATGTGAGGGATGGGGATGCCCTTTATAATTGAGGTGAGAGGGCACATGTGGAAATTTTAAAATGAAAAAGATATACCCATGTTTTACACACTCTAAAAGGATAAAAACAGATAATTATTAAAAAAATTATGATATAAGGCATAAATATGGATATAAAATTAAAACTAGATGAGTTTTTAGGTCATTTTATCCTTTATCATTATAGATTTTCCCCTAGCAAACCCATTTATACCTTAACCATGGTAATTAATTATTACTATTTTTACTATTCATTATGAGAAAAAATTAAGTTGACACTATTACATAATATTAATTTCTATGATTCCAAATATGGAATCCATTTTATAAAATTCAATCACAAAAGTGTAAGAATTTAGTTTAAAACAAACCCACAAATCATGTAGAAAAATGAGTTTTCAATAAATGTATTTTTCAGGTATAACCGTTTATGATTTCTAGCTCGACGACGACTTGGACCCAGAAGAATAGAGGAAGAGAAAGCGGGATCCCCACTTTTGAGAAATCCAATTCTATAGAAAAGAAAGTGATTGGGATTCAGACTCAGAAGCTGAGGCATGAAGTGATCCATTCATATTATTTTCATTATATGACTATTAATAATAATTTTATGGATTTAAATTCATATATTTAGATATATAACATAAAATTTACACTTAAATAATCCACTATTAAATATTTTTTTTAATTAATTAAAATGTATAGAAATTATTCCTTTTTAAACAAAAAACAGTTTTTTGAAAAAAATACAGTTTTCTAAAACATACCCCTTTTACCTCCAAAGGATCTTATAGTTATTTCCATCAAATATATAGTTAATAATTTTTCAATTAAATATATTATTAAAAATTATTATAAATAAAATAAGGAATAGTTAAATATTACATTTTTCATTATTCATAAAAGCTTATTTCTAAGGGAATCTTTCCAAAATCCATTGTAGGACTATTTTTACCAAGTTCAAAATAGATATTAATATTACCAAATTTAAATTTTTGTGCCATGAAATATTAAAATTTTCATTGTTTTATAGTTTTATTAAAATATAATTTTCACTTACTATAATTTAGTCTCAGGTGTTTCATTCTTCCCTCTTATAAAAATTTCATCCTCGAATTTTTAATGGATATTACTTTTTTAAACAAATATGGGTGGTTATTCTTCATAACATCCTATGGTTACCACATTACATCCGCCATTTATGATTTATAAAAAGTAATTTTACCAGTACAATCATCTAATTCCTCACTACTTACTCTCTAGTTTCAAGAATTTGGATGATCTCTTTACAGAAAGATAGATCATGTTTCAATTCTATTTCTTTAGGGGCGAGAACATGCATTTGGTCTAGTATATAATTCATTAAAAATGATATATGGAACATATCATGTAATTTAGATAGGATTTATGGAATCTCTTTTTGATATGCCACAACTCCAATATTTTCCAAAATTTCAACTATTCCGATATACCCGGGGTTCATTTTTCCCTTCTTATTGAACCTTATGACACCCTTCCATGGATATAATTTTAATAAAACATGATCTCCCACTTTAAATTACAAATATTTCTGTGGATTATTGGAATAGCTATTTTTTTCTTTGAGATGCCTTAATATGATCTTGAATAGTCTTTACCATTTTCATTTTCTCCTCAACAAGTTCAAGGCCTACAAGTTTCCTTTCACTAACTTTATACCAACAAGTTAGAGTATGACATATATTTCCATATAATTCATTATATAGTTCCATTTTAATACTTAGATAGAAACTATTATTAAAGAAAAAATATACCAAAGGTAGATAATGATCCCACATACATTGAATGTCAAGTCATCACGACCTCAACATGTCTTCCAATGTTTGAATAATCATTTTAGACTTTCCATTAGTTTGAAAATGGTATGATGTGTTCAAATGAAGCTCAATATCAAGAGGCTAATGAAGACTCTTCCAAAATTTTTGATGTAAATTGGGGGTCACAATCAGACACAATTGAAATAGGTTCTCAATGATGTCTTACAACATCATTAATATAGAGCCTTAAGAAATATTCTCTTATAATGATGAAATGTGTAGATTTTGTAAGGTGATCAACAATAACACATATTTCTTCATTCCTTCTTGGTTTATTGGGAAGTCCTATGAGAAATTACATAGTAATTTCATCCCATTTCAACATAGGAATAGGAAGAGGTTGAAAGACTCCTCCCAGATACTGTATCTCAACAATCACTTATTGACAAACAAAACATCTATACACATAATCAATAATATCCTACTTCATGTTATCACACAAAAAATATTCCCTCAAATACTGAAACATCTTGGTGCTACCAGGGTGTATAGAGAAATTTGAGCTATCAGCATCATCCAAAAATTCCTTTTTCAGCTCAGGTATTGATGGAACACATAGTAACTTAACAAATTTCACAATTTTGTCTTCAAAAAATGAATTTCTAAAACTTCCCATCATTCATAGATTTAATTTTCTTTTGAAAATTATCATCATCAAATTAATAACTATTTATATGTTCTAATAAAGAAGGTTTCACAATCACTTGAAAAAAGAGCGATGTATCCCCTTCCTTAATAATTCCCATTTTTATCATTACTAAATACATGAACATAGAATCCCTCTCAATCCTAATTTGGATTTGAACTCCATGATCTTTCCTGCTCAATGTGCTTACTACCTTATTTTCATTCCCTTGGCGGTAGTGTATTGAGAAATCATAATCCTTGAGTAGCTCGGGTGGTCAACTTTGGCTCATATTGATCTATTTTTGTTAAAGTATGTATTTTAGTTTCTTATGGTCTATGCATATCTCATATATTTCCCTATAGAGATAACTTATTCATATCTTCAAAGAAATGATTATGACTATGAATTCAAGATCATGGGTTAGATAGTTTTGTTTATGAGTCATTAACTACCTTTATGCATATACAATAACTTTATCATTTTGTATAAGGACACAACCTTGTCCTTTTTGATGTATCACTATATATCACAAATCTATCATTTCTTGAATGTAGAGTCAAAATAGGTGCATAAACCAATATCTAGTTAAATTATTCAAAAAATTATTCACATTCCTTTGTCTATATGAACTTAACACCTTTACAAGTAATCTTGGATAAAGGGTTATCCAATTGGGAAAAATTATGAATGAATCATTGATAATAACCTGCCAAACCAATAAAATTATGTTCCTTGGTTCGTTGTGGAAGTCCATTCTCTGAATACCTATGTCTTCATAGGATCAATTGAAATTCCATGTTTGGAGTCAATATCGCCAATAAAAGAAACATTCTATATCTATAATTCAATCTTGCTAAATTTATTATATATATATTTTCTTCTAAGAGTCTCAAAAAAATTACCCACAACTGATAATCACAATCCTCATAGCTCTTAGAATACACCAAGATACCAAATACCACAATGAAATTATCAAGATATCCCTTGAATACACTATTCATTAGATCCAAAAAAACTGATGGTGAATTAGTTAATCCAAATGGAATTACTATAAACTTATGATTTCCATACCTCATCCTAAATGTTATCTTAGAAATGTATTACTTCTTTAATTGTAATTGATGATTCCCAGATTAAAGGCCAGTATTTGAAAAATATTGAGATCCGTTATATTGATAGAATAATTCATAAATGAAAGCTAGATGGTACTTGTTCTTTATCATAATAACATTAATTTATTATAATCAATTCATAACCTCATGGATCCATATTTCCTCATAATGAAGAGAGTAGGGGATCTCCAATGTATAACACTAGGGTGGATAAATACCTTATCACACAACTTATCTAGTTGTTTCATAAACTCCACTAATTTCACATTGGCCATTCTTTATGGAGTCTGGGATATTGGTCATGCATTAAGGATTAAATAAATAGAGAACATAGATTCACACTTTGGTGACTGTCAAGGTAATTATTCAAGAAATAAATGAATGTATTTTTATATAAAAGGTATATACCAAATTTGAAGATTACCTTTTCCATATATAGATTATGTCTATACTTATTCCCTAAGAATCTCATTTATAAGATCTACTAGGGGTGGATCTAGACATGAATCTGATGATGAATTCACTATTCTAAATATAATTAATTCCACATCATCATTAAAAATAATAATTTTCTTCACCTTGAAATAATTTTTTGGCATCATATTTTGAAATCTAGTATATACTATGGATTATATCAAATTCAACTATAGGTATGAAAATAAATTATGTAAATAGAGCATGTTTATGTGTCATAATGGGGACTGCCCGACACATCCTTGTTGTAGTGAGACTTCTACTGGGAGTTTTGACTTAAAACACCCATCTTAAGGTGTTAGGGAGATATATAATTTTATTAGAAAACATGTAAGATATAAAAGACTGAAAATATTCTCAATCAAATAAATCATTGTCTAAATTTGAGGATATGATTAAAGTACCCACCATTACTTCCTTAGGAACTTCCACCACAATTTTAGCGATCTAATAAACTTGGCATTTTCCCCATAGCCTCTTCTATGCAGATTCCCATAACACTTGGTAAATTGGTTTGAATAATACCAAATTTATTTATAGTTTATGTAATGGATAAATAATAAAAATATTTAAGGGAAAACACTGCATGTAAAGAATCAAATTTAACAACATTTCCTCAGTTAATAAAATAAATTTAAATTTAAAACACCGCATATAGAAATGATATACGATTTAAGAAATAAAAATACGCATAATAAAGAATATGAAGGGAAATGTAATGTATATTAAAAAATGATCAAAATAAATTTATTTTCCAAAGGTTTAGTTAACAACCAAAAAGTTAATCAAGTGATTATAGGAAACCATTGGTTTATTTGGAATATAGGTTTTCCAATAAAATCATGTTCTTTGGAAGAATAAAGGGAATGTAAGTGTAATATTAAAAAAAATCATAAATTATTTTTCTTTATAAAACCATTGAAAACATATATAAGAATCAAAATTTTATAAAATAGTTATGATAGTGGGTAAGTTCATTATCACTTTATATATTAAAAAACATTATTTTTTTACATTTTTTAAATAAATTAGAAAATGTCCATTTCAAAAAACATAGATTTGTTCCTTTAAAAATATTTTTAAAATTAAAGTATAACATTAAATGTTCATAATAAATCATTTGATAAAATAAAAGATCATTTGTAAAACAATTTTGTATAACATGGTCATGGAAGAAAAATATATCATATTTAAAGTGAAATAAAATAAGTTTTTATTTTAAACAATTATTTTCCTGATTAAAGTACCAAAGAGAATAAAAGACTGAATAAAATATAGAAAATTAACATATATATAGTTAGTATGAATTTTATTGGAGGTTATGAAAGATAAATGATGAGATTCCTTCAATGAAAACAAAATAAATACCAAAAGAAATTTAGGTTGTAAAATATATTCTTACTTATTTGGTAATGTTTTAAATTATAATAAATTGAAATAATAAACTTGAATTTAAAAATAAATAATTTTCAATAAATATTTATTAATGTTAAATATATAAAAGGGTCATTAGATACACCATATAAAAGTGAATAGGTTCATAATAACAAATATTTATCAATGGATTTGTTTCCCATTTTATAGAGATTAATATGGATATATTATTTCATTAAAATAATAATATATCATAATATGGGAGATAATAATGTTATTAAATTATAATTTTTTAGACATAATTGAAGATGGAAAAAGAAGAAGTAAAAAAGGAGGAGATTAGTGAAAATAATTATTTGTTTTTAGAATAACATATTTTGGATCTCTTATGAAGGACTATAGGGTTAGTATTTTGTAAAGACCTGGAAATTCCATGTATTTTTTTTAATTATATAGAAATTTTACGGGTCTGTGAAAATTGACAGCGCGTGATTTCGAGGCCCGGAGTGCCCGAAATAAATTTAGGAACTTTACTTCGGGTACTTTTAGTGTAACACCCCAAGATTTCATAGTATGTACTTCTTAAAAACAATTCAATAACTTGCACTACACGTAACACCGATTTCAAGCGCACTATGACTTACCAAAAAAGTCGTTCAAAAGAGGTTATGAATAGTATTAACTAAATTGTGAACCTTATATAATCCTTATAATTTTAGAATCCATATTATGAGTTTCTTAGACATAATGTAAGAACAAATTCCTTTTTTTCATATAAAAGAAGTATTTTTCAAAAATGCACTTTTACCAGCTTTAATAGTGAACCCTTTTTAAATCTAATATTTTAAACTTTTATATATTCAATTTGACTAAATAATTTAATCCTTAGAATGGGGACATAAAAAAATTTACAATGTAACACCCCAAGCTTCCACGGTACGCTTCTCTTTGAATAATACAGTAGCGTGTGTTGTACACAACTTCAAGTTCTAACACACACTACAACCAATCAAACTAGCCATAATGAATAGTAATACCTACTTTTTAAAAGTTTATAAATTTTATCTCTCAAAATGGACTTCTTTTTTGGATTCGTAATATCAAAATTATCTTAGGGTGAAATTTTGGTACTTTTCGAATAACTTTCATATTTTGATGAATAATGAAAATTACTAAATTTTAATTAAAAACAACTTTTTTAATCGAAATAATTAATAGTGCTAAATTATTAATTTTAGTGGTTTTAAATTATATTTAGAATATATTTTTACCATTTAATACAATGTTGGTCATTTTATGTAATTTCACATTTAAACCAGACATAAACAAGTGTCAATCTTTTGATAGTTATTATCTCTTAAAAAAACGCTATTTGTTTTGACGACGAGAATTAATTTATAATTAATTAATGCAACTGATATGTTATGAATTTGGTAAAATAGACATCATTCTTGAATTCATAATATCAAATATAGCTTAGGCCTAATTTTTTGTTTTTTTCTAGAAACTTTCATTTTTTGATGAATAGTGAAACCACTAAGTGATAGTTAAAAAATTGAATTTTTCATAGAACGTAATTTTACCGCTTCTGTGTGTGGAATTTCGAAAATCTGAGAGACGCTGTTCATATCGAGGAGTAAAATGCGGTTCAATGAGAGGAAAATAATCCTTGGTGCATAGTAACTTTTTACTTTTATTTATCACGATTAAAAGTAAATAGGGTAATTAAGGGTAAAAATGATATTAATATTACGCTAACACATATACTAATTATATTGGACAAGTGTATCTCGACCAGAAACAACTTTAGGAATAAAATATTATCATTTAGGTCCACTTGGATTAGATTAGGACATTTATTATTATTTAATTCAAAGAAGAGTTAAAAGAGTTAAAATCAAAGTTTATTTAATAAAACATTTTTAATATAGGGTTATACATAAGATAAATTCGATTGCAAATATCCATTAGAAAGCTAAAAATATTTCATACATGATGATATTTTATTTAAAAAATTTATACATTAAATAACTTAATTTATTTATGACACAATGATGATGCAGTAATTACCATAATAGTGAAAAAATTAAAATAATTGATATTATAAATACCCAAATAAATATAATTTGAGACTTTTCATGAATTAAACTAATTTTTTAGGTTAATATGTCATGTTATGATTTAATTAATTAACTTTTTTCTAAGTAATCATTCTGTTATTATTTTTACAAAAAATCAATTATTGAATAGTGTCAAAATTGACATAAAAGAGTTTTTAAAACAAATATTATATTATTAATTGATATTAAATTCTTAAAAATATAATTTTCTTCCAAGAGACTTATATCACTATAGTTTTATCATTAATGGACCACTTGGGGGTCTCTTGGATGTATATAGTAAGTTTATTAACCATATAATATAAAAATACAAAGAGACATTGTAAAAGTGAAACTAATTAACTAAGAGTTAATACTTAAAGATAAGGTTAATATAGTAACCAAAACCTGTCTAAATACTATTGGTTAAGGGGTTTTCGACCTATCCCCACCTTAAACTTTTAATAATCTACTTTGGATCCATTATAAACCGAATATGAATTTATTATAAAATAATATTTTTAACTTTTCCAAAGGTTCCCCTCACCCCTCTTATAAAAGGGAACTCCGCATTATCATTAATTCACACCTTCAAAGCCTTTTGGTTCGGCCAACTCCTGCCAAAATACTCTATAAACTTCCCTCAATACATCCTAGAGGCCTTAGTTTGATCATAAAGCCAACCTATGGTTCCCTTTTGATCAAATCAAAAGGAAGAACCCGAAGAAGAGGTAATTTTTTCACCACCCTTTTTCGAATTCATTTCATCTTCAACTTCTTATTTATTTGTTATTCCCATTATAAAATAATTAATCCAGTATCTCCTATATAATGTAATATTATTATAAATATGGTACAAACATATTCATTATTCTATCCATCCTTTGAATGACATGTCACCATACGTGCGTACGTACGGATTACCGTCTCCACGTCGTGGTGTAATTGTTATTCAATATATTATTATTTGGATGGGTATAATAATAATTTTTAATTCATGTAAATAAAAAATATAACATGATAATTATTCTGTATATATGATATACCATCCAATTATATATTATTTTAATATCAAAAGAATGATATTGTCGCTCGTGTGTACGCACGGACTACTGTCTCCACGAACACGATGAGATTCATTCTCCATCGTATCCATTCAAGTATAATTCTCATTTGATGATTAAAAATAATATTTAAAGAATTGATATAATTCTGGATATGAATAAGATACAACCTATCCCTGAAAAACATGGCTTACATAACAAAACATATAAAAGAAAACGAGTAAGTTAACACCCAAAACGACGATAATTCTAAAATATTATTAACAAAGTAATATTAAAAGATCATATATGATATGATATTAATATATATGATTCTTTTATAATTTAATAAAAATTATTTCACCATTATACTCAAGGTTAACCTACCCTCAACCAAAGAAAATTACAAGGTAAGGGTTATTTCACAATCTCTTCATTATCCGATGTTGTTTATACGTAATTATCTACTGGGACCTCTTTATCATCCACATCCATGTTTCTTGAATGTGTATTTCAAAACATTATTACTATTTACAATAATATGGGTTAAAGTCATTTATACCCTTGTTTGACTTTTTGTAAGAGGTTTATAAAGGAATATTTTCTTCGTTTTCCAAACAAGATCCTTTTTATCCATTTCGAAAGAATTAAGGTAAGAATGTTTTTTTAACTTATACGGCAGGGGAGGCTATTTTCCACGATTTATAAAATTTTTGAAGCTTCCCTTACAATATTATAAGGATCTTTTCAAAGTAAATGTTTTATTTTATAATTATGTGACTTTTAAATGATTTCAAAATGAATATTTTAAGAATTTCTGAAATGTACTCTTTCTCAAAATCAGAATTTTAAATGTTTTAAAGATTTATCCTTCTAAATATTTTTAATCAATGTCCATGTTTTCAAAATGATTTTAAGGATTTATTTATATGGACATGAATGTATTGAAATGATATTTCTTTTCAAAAGTTTCAATGTGGTATGAGAAACTTTTATTCAAAAATCTATTTTAAATTACATCCTTTATAAATGTGTGACTTTTCAATGATTTTGAGAAAAGAGATATTTCTCATAAATAGTTTTCATTTCATCTATGTCAACATCCTTGATGGATTTTAAGCTTACTTGAAGTTGATTTATTATGATACAAAACTTTTGTATTGCATTGAAGGTTTTGTGATATGTTTTACTATGGATGTGTTATTCTTATACCATTCATGGTTTATGGAGAAAGTATTGACATTTCGTATGCTAGTTTTAATACGAATGTTTATCTTATATTTAAACCTTTTCATATGGGAATGCATTGGACTTAGTAAGTGATGGGTGGAGCCCTCTATATCTCCTCGATGCATCGGTAGGTCTCATGAGACAAAGTAGTGTCTTGTCACAAGGCCTTGACAAAATTTTATTTGTAGTCTTGGCACGAGGCCTTGGCTATGTGGTTATGATAGTCTGGAATTATGCATTCCATCATTATGAAAGTGGTTATTGATATTGCATGTGATTATTCTATTAGTAGAATATCCATGTGAATAAGTAAATGGAATTATTTCATTTTATTTTTTCCATACTATGTTGAAGTTTATGTTTAAAAGGATTTTGTTTTATTTATACATTGCCTTAAATGTTTATGATTATTTATGAATGTTTTTGCTGTATTTCTTACCCTTACGGAGAATTTGATCTCACCCCTTTCTATGTTTTATTTTTTTCCCAGGATTCCAAGAAGTATATTGTTATTGATATGAAGGGTTAAGACAAGGGAATAATGGAATTCATAAAGGATTATTTATGTTGTTTTGTATGTTATGAAGTGTAATGTAACATTCATGTATGTAATCTATTTTACAAGACTATTAAACTAATCGGCCCTTTGGAACTTGATTCCTTGTAATCATGCCAATGTATTAAAAAAATGCCCTAACTCTGGGTAACTGGGGTCGGGGCGTTAGAGTTGGTATCAGAAGAAGTTTAGCAATAACCTTGAAAACTAGATTTAGATAAACTATGATTAGAGCACATAGACCTAAGATAGACTTTGAGGATTAGTATAGAATAACTTCCTAGAATTTTGGTATAGTAGAGATTTTGTGAGTTTTCCGAGCAATACATCCCTGTCTGGATACGAGCAGGCAGAGGCGGCTCTGAAACAAATGTACCTAGGGGTAAAACCCGAAAACACCATTTTGAGCTAGAATCAAATGGGAACTCGTACACGACAACAGGCCTTGTTGCACTCTTAGTTACGACACTCCTAGGGGATATGCTTAGGATAATTATCATTTTATTTACAAACCAATATGAAGGGTTTATGAGTATATACTTCCTCAAAGGAGACATTTTTATGATTATAGATTATATCCATAAACTATTTAATTTATGTTAGGTGTTTTACAAGTTTGGGATTAGGTATTGTTATTAATAAAATAATCTAGTGTATGCCATTGTTTAGAAATGGAGCCCAGTAGAAGGAATGAGAACTCCAGCAATGCACATGATCCAAATAAAAAGAAGATTCATATATTTCGTGGTCTTAAGCCAGAATTTATAAGAGAAATAGTCTCCCATGTATTATCATCATATGAAGAAATAATATCATGTGTTGATAAGATAAGTAAAGAGTTTAATGAGTCCTATAGATTTGAAGGGAAGCAAGAGAAGAAAAGGATGAAAGATGGAAAGATGAATAAAGGGAAGACGGAAAAGAAGAATTTTCCCATATGTGATAACTGTGGGAAGAAACACCCCAGAACATTCCTGAAAGGAATGGGAGTTTGTTATAAGTGTGGAGGAAAAGGGCACAAAGTACATGACTGCAAGGGTAAGAAAATGGTTTCAACTGTTCAATGCTTCATTTGCAAGGATTTTGGACACTACTTGAACCTATGTCCAAGTTATCAGACTATGCCCAAATGATGCTATTGGATAATAATCAAGTTATGATACTACCACAGATGAAGAGGAATGACTAGTGTTCTTATGTTGTTATTTTAGAATTATTTCATTTAAGTGTTGTATCAATGATATTCTAGAAATAAATAAGGATTGTAATGTAGTACTATTTAAATAAGGATTTGAGATATTATGGTACTAAGAAATGTGACTCTACACCGAGTTAATTTTTTTTGGAAATTACATGGTTGAAGGAAAGATAAACCTTAATAAGGTCCTAATACTGAGGTAGTGATTTTGGAATAAGAGACTGTTGATTTTGGTAAGTCAGGATGTTGCGGTTTTGTAAAAGAATATATGAGGAAGTCATTCAAATGTTATTACCTAGAAAAAAAGGATCCTCATTATGTTTAACTTCCTTGTAAATTTTGGACTGTGAGTTTGGAAAATAGTATTTTGGATAAGTCTAATGGTTGGAAAGGATTAAGTTTGAAAGGTTATTTTTTTGGATTTTTATAAAAGGACAACACGCAGACTGTGTGACGACCCGTCGTGTCAGACAAAGCTACGAGAATCAAACCCACAACCATAGTGTAATTGGGATTTATCGCCTACCATTGTGCTACATGAAGTTCCTCGATGGTATAATGTAGTTTCTTTACATAAAGGGAATGATATGTGAATTATCAATTCATTATATTTGGAACCCTATACGATTAGGATAAATAGAGTATTTTTGAGTTGTATTATGTTTTGGGGTGAAAGATGAGTTTGTGGTAGAAATTTATTAATGGATAAAATTTATAAAGTAAGTATATCTCTTTATAATCTTAGCCAATCTCATAAATAAATTCCTCAACATTATGAAAAGGAACTTAGAACAAAAATGTTGTCCTAGATGGTACCTTAGATCATAACTAATTTATGGCTTTGGGATTGTTGGCCTTTTCATAGCCATGTTCTCTACCACTCTCCATCATATAATTGATGGTCAGATTTCTCTTCTATATCCATTTTTTCCTACATGGAACCCTAGTAAGTGTTATTTTCGGTAATCTTCATACTTTCCACTCATTATTTTGAATAGAGGACTCATTAATTCATTTTTCGATGTGGGATTTCAACTAAGATATTTTGAAACTTCAAAAAAGTGTTATCATAATACCTTATGTTTTGTTGAACCGATGGTATTTTAAATCATCATAAATTGATGAATTTAAGGACCTCAATTTTAAACGTGATTGTGATTGATGACCTCAATCACTACCTATAAATATTTACATTTTTCCTCCAATTATATGTCTATAATTTCCACCAATGTCCACCTAATCGAGATCATAATTTTGTGGTGACCCTTTCATTTCTCTTTTCATCTTTATAGACTAAATTTTATCAACCGAATTCTTGATGTGGGTTTTCCCACAATGATATTTTCTATATTCAACCTTTTATTTTTGAAGAACAATTTCAAATTGCGAGGACACAATTTATTGAAGGAGGGGAGAATGTAACACCCCAAGATTTCATAGTATGTACTTGTTCAAAACAATTCAATAACTTGCACTACACGTAACACCGATTTCAAGCGCACCATGACTTACCAAAAAAGTAGTTCAAAAGAGGTTATGAATAGTATTAACTAAATTTTGAACGTTATATAATCCTTATAATTTTATAATCCATATTATGAGTTTCTTAGACATAATGTAAGAACAAATTCCTTTTAATCAAGTTAAAAAAAGTACTTTTCAAAAATGCACTTTTACCAACTTTAATAGTGAACCCTTTTTAAGTACAATATTTTAAACTTTTATATATTCAATTGGACTAAATAAATTTATTCTTTAGAATGGGGACTTAAAAAATTTACAATGTAACACCACAATCTTCCACAGTATGCTTCTCTTTAAATAATACAGTAGCATGTGTTGTACACAACTTCGAGTTCTAACACACACTACAACCAATCAAACTAGCCGTAATGAATATTAATACCTACTTTTTAAAATTTTATAAATTTTATCACTCAAAATGAACTTCAATTTTGGATTTTTAATATCGAAATTAGCTTAGGGTGAAATTTTGGTACTTTTTGGATAAATTTCATATTTTGATGAATAGTGAAAATTACTTAATTTTAATTAAAAACAACTTTTTTAATCAAAATAATTAATAGTGATAAATTAATAATATGAGTGGTTTTAAATTATATTTAGAATATATTTTTACCATTTAATACAATGTTGGTCATTGGATGTAATTTCACATTTAAAGCAGACATAAACAAGTGTCAATCTTTTGATATTTATTATCTCTTAAAAAAAGCTATTTGTTTTGACGACGGAAATTAATTTTTAAATTAATTAATGAAACTGATATGTTATGAATTTGGTAAAATAGACATAATTTTTGAATTCATAATATCAAATATAGCTTAGGCCTAATTTTTGGTATTTTTCTGGAAACTTTCATTTTTTGATGAATAGTGAAACCACTAAGTGGTAGTTAAAAAACTGAATTTTTCATAGAACTTAATTTTACCACTTCTCTGAGTGAAATTTTAAAAATCCAAGAGACACGGTTAATATCAAAGAGTAAAATGTGGTTCAATGTGATGAAAATAATTTTTGGTGAATAGTAACTTTTTACTTTTACTTACCACGGTTAGAAGTAAATAGGGTAATTAAGGGTAAAAATGATATTAATATTACCCTAACACATGTCCTAATTCTATAAGACAAGTGTATCTCGACCAGAAACAAACTTAGGAATAAAATATTATCATTTAGGTCCACTTGGATTATATTAGGACATTTATTATTATTTAATTCAAAGAAGAGTTAAAAGAGTTAAAATCAAAGTTTATTTAATAAAACATTTTTAATATAGGTTTATTCATAAAATAAATTCGATTGGAAATATTAATTAGAAAGATAAAAAATATTTCCTACATAATTATATTTTATTTATAATTTATAGACATTAAAAAATTTAATTTATTTATTACACAATGATGATGCAGTAATTACCATAATAGTGAAAAAATTAAAATAATTGATATTATAAATACCCAAATAAATATAATTTCAGACTTTTAAGGAATTAAACTAATTTTCTAGGTTAATATGACTTGTTAGGATTTACTTAATTAACATTTTTCGAAGTAATCATTCTGTTATGAGTTTTACAAAATTCAATTATTGAATAGTGTTAAAATTGACATAAAAGAGTTTTTAAACCAAATATTATATTATTAATTGATATAAAATTCTTAATAATATAAGGTTCGGTCAAGAGACTTATATCATGATAGGTGTATCATTAATGGACCAATTGGGGGTCTCTTGGATGTATATAGTAAGTTTATTAACCATATAATATAAAAATACAAAGAGACATTGTAAAAGTGAAACTAATGATCTAAGAGTTAATACTTAAAGATAGGGTTAATATTGTAACCCAAACCTATCAAAATCATATTTTTTATGTGGTTTGCGACCTATCCTCACCTTAACCTTTAAATAATCCACATTGGAACCATTATAATCCGAATATGAATTTATTATAAAATAATATTTCTAGCTTTTCCAAAGGTGCCCCTCACCCCTCTTATAAAAGGGAACCGACCCTTCTCATTAATTCACACCTTCAAATCCTTTTGGTTCATCCAACCGCTGCCCAAATACTCTCTCAACTTCCCTCACTACAACCTAGAGGCCTTAGTTTTATCATAAAAAGAACCTAAAGATCCCTTTTGATCAAATCAAAAGGAAGAACCCGAAGAAGAGGTAATGTTTTCACCACCCTTTTTCAAATTCATTTCTTCTTCAACTTCTTCTTTCATTGTTATTCTCATTCTAAAATAATGAATCCATTATCTACTATATAATGTAATATTATTATAAATATGGTACAACCATATTCACTATTCTATCCACCCTTTGAATGACATGTCACCATACGTGCGTACTTACGGCTTACCGTCTCCATGTCGTGGTGTAATTGTTATTCAATGTATTATTATTTGGATGGGAATAATAATGATTTGTAATTCATGTAAATAATAAATATAACATTACAATTATTCTGTATATATGATATACCATGCAATTATATATTATTCTAATATCAAAAGAATGATATTGTCGCTCGTGCGTACGTACGGACTACCGTCTCCACGAACGCGATGAGATTCATTCTCCATCGTATCCATTCAAGTATAATTCTCATTTGATGATTAAAAATAATATTTAAGGACTTGATATAATTATGGATATGAATAAGATACAACCTATCCATGAAAAACACGGCTTACGTAATAAAACATATAAAAGAAAATGATTACGTTAACACCCAAAACGACGATAATTCTAAAATATTATTAACAAAGTAATGTTAAAAGATCATATATGATATCATATTAATATATATGATTCATGTATAATTTAATAACAATTATTTCACCATTATATAGGAGGTTAACCTACCCTCAACCAATAAAATTTACAAGGTATGGTTTATTTCACAATCTCTTCATTATCCGAGGTTGTTTATACGTAATTATCAACTGGGACCTCTTTATCATTCACACCCATGTTTTTGAAAGTGTATATCAAAACATTCTTACCATTTACAAGAATATGGGTTAAAGTCATTTATACCCTTGTTTTAATTTTTATAAGAGTTTTATGAAGGAATCTTTCCATTGTTTTCCAAACAAGGCCCTTTTTAACCTTTTCGACAGAATTAAGGTAAGAATGTTTTTTTTAACTTATACGGAAGGTGCGGATTTTTTCCACCGTTATAAAATTTTAGAAGCTTCCCTTAAAATATTATAAGGATATTTTCAAAGTAAATTATTTATTTTATAATTATGTGACTTTTAAATAATTTCAAAATGAATATTTTAATAATTATTGAAAGGTACTCTTTATCAAAATCAGAATTTTAAATGTTTTAAAGATTTATCTTTCTAAATATTTTTAATTAATGTCCATGTTTTCAAAAAAATTTTAAGGATTTATTTAAATGGACATGAATGTTTTGAAATGATATTTCTTTTCAAAAGTTTCATCGTGGTATGGGACACTTTGATTCAAAAATCTCTTTTAAATTACTTCCTTTATAAATGTGTGACTTTTCAATGATTTCGAGAGAAGATATATTTCTCTTAAATAGTTTTGATTTAATCTATGTCAACATCCTTTGATGGATTTTAAGCTTATTTTAAGTTGATTTATTATAATACAAAACTTTTGTATTGTATTGAAGGTTTTGTGATATGTTTTACTGTGGATGTGTTATTTTTATACCATTCATGGTTTATAGAGGAAGTATTGACATTTCGTATGCTATTTTTAATATGAATGTTTATGTTATGTTTAATCCTTTTCATATGGGAATACATTGGACTTATTAAGTGATGGGTGGAGCCCTCTATAGCTCCTCAATGCATCGATAGGTCTCCTGAGACAAACTAGTGCCTTGGCACAAGGCCTTGACCAAATATTATTTTTATTCTTGGCACGAGGCCTTGGCTATGTGGTTATGATAGTTTGGTATTATACATTCCATCATTATGAAAGTGGTTATTGATATTGCATGTGATTATTCTATTAGTGTAATATCAATGCGATTAAGTAAATGGAATTATTTCATTGAATTTTTGCCATAATATTTTAAAGTTTATGTTTAAAATGCTTTTGTTTTAGTTATACATTGCCTTAAATGTTTATGATTATTTATGAAAGTCTACGCTGTATTGCATACCCTTATGGAGCATTTGATCTCAACCCTTTCTATGTTTTATTTTTTTCGCAGGATTCCAAGAAGTATAATGTGATTGATATGCAGGGTTAAGACAAGGGAATAATGGCATTCATAAAGGATTATTTATGTTGTTTTGTGTGTTATGAAGTTTAATGTAACATTCATTTATGTAATATATTCTCCAAGACTGCTAAACTAATCGGTACTTTGGGACTTGATTCCTTGTAATCATGCCAATGTATTAAAATAATGCATCGACTCTGGGTAACTGGGGTTGGGGCGTTACAGTTTGTATTAGAGGATGTTTAGAAATAACCTTGAGAACTAGATTTAGATAAACTCTGATTAGAGAACATAGCCCTATGATAGACTTTGAGGATTAGTATAGAAGAACTTCCTAGAATTTTGGTATTGTAGAGATTTTGTGAGTTTTCCGGGAAATGCATCCCTGTCTAGATACGAGCAGGTAGAGGCGGATCTGGCACAGATGTACCTAGGGGTAAAACCCGAAAACACCGCTTTTAGCTAGACTCGAACGGGAACTGGTGCACGACAACAGGCATTGATGAACTCTTGGTTACGACACTCCTGGGGGATATGCATAGGGTATTTCTCATTTTCTTTACAAACCATTATGAAGGGTTTATGAGTATATACTTCCTCAAAGGAGATCATTTTATGATTATGGATTATATCCATAAACTATTTACTTTATGTTATGTGTTTTACAAGTTTGGCATTAGGAATTGTTATTCATAAACTAATCTAGTGTATGCCATTGTTTATAAATGGCGCCCAGTAGAAGGAATGAGAACTCCAGCAATGAACATGATCCAAAGAGAAAGAAGGATCATATATTTTGTGGTCTTAAGCCAGAATTTATAAGAGAAATAGTCTCCCATGTATTATCATCATATGAAGAAATAATATCTTGTGTTGATATGATAAGTAAAGAGTTTACTGAGTCCTATGGCTTTTAAGGGAAGCAAGAGAAAAAAAGGATGAAAGAGGGAAATATGGATAAAGGGAAGAGGGAAAAGAAGAATTTTCCCATATGTGATAACTGTGGGAAGAAACACCCTAGAACATGCCTGAAAGGAATGAGAGTTAATTATAAGTGTGGAGGATAATGGCACAAGCTACATGACTACAAGGGTAAGAAAATGGTTTCAACTGTTCAATGCTTCATTTGCAAGGAGTTTGGACACTACACGAACCTATGTACCAGTTATTAGCTTATGCCGCAAATGATGCTATTGGATAATACTAAAGTTATGACACTACCACATATGAAGAGGAATGACTAGTGTTCTTATGTTGTTATTTTAGAATTATTTCATTTAAGTGTTGTATCAAAGATGTTATGGAAATAAATAAGGATTGTACTACATTACTATTTAATTAAGGATTTGAGATTTTATGGTACAAAGAAAAGTGACTCTACAACGAGTTAAATATTTTTGGAAATTACATGGTTGAAGGAAAGCTAAACTTTAATATGGTCCTAATATTTAGGTAGTGATTTTGGAATAAGAGATGGTTGATTTCGGTAATTCAGGATGTTGCGCTGTTGTAAAAGAATATATGAGGAAGGCGTTCACATGTTATTAAATGGAAAAAAGGATCCTCATTATGTTTAACTTCCTTGTAAATTTTGGACTGTGAGTTTGGAAAATAATATTTTGAATAAGTCTAATGGTTGGAATGGATTAAGTTTGAAAGGTTATTTTTTTGGATTTTTATAAAAGGACAACACGCAGACTGTGTGACGACCCCTCGTGTCGGACAAAGCTACGAGAATCGAACCCACAACCATAGTGTAATTGGGATTTATAGCCTACCATTGTGCAACCTGAAGTTCTTGGATGGTATAATTTAGTTTATTTACATAAAGGGTATGATATGTGAATTATAAATTCATTATATTTGGAACCCTATACGATTAGGATAAATAGAGTATTTTTGAGTTGTATTATGTTTTGGGGTGAAAGATGAGTTTGTGGTAGAAATTTATTAATGGATAAAATTTATAAAGTAAGTATATCTCCTTATAATCTTAGAAAATCTCATAAATCAATTCCTCAACATTATCAAAAGTATCTTAGAACAAAAATGTTGTCCTAGATGGTACTGTAGATCATCACTAATTTATGGCTTTGGGATTGTTGGCCTTTTCATAGCCATGTTCTCTACCACTCTCCATAATATAATTGATGGTCATATTTCTATTCTATATCCATATTTTCTTACATGGAACCCTAGTAAGTGTTATTTTTAGTAATCTTCATACTTTCCACTCTTTATTTTGAATAGAGGCCACATTAATTCATTTTTTGATTTGGGATTTCAACTAAGATATTTTGAAACTTCAAAAATGTGTTATCATAATACATTATGTTTTGTTGAACCGATGGTATTTTAAATCATCATAGATTGATGAATTTAAGGACCTCAATTTTAAACGTGATTGTGATTGATGATCTCAATCACTACCTATAAATATTTACGTTTTCCCTCCAATTATATGTCTATAATTTTTACAAAATTTCCACCTAATCGAGATCATAATTTTGTGGTGACCCTTTCATTTCTATTTTCATCTTATTAAGACTAAATTTTACCAACCCAATTTCTGATGTGGGTTTTCCCAAAAAGATATTTTCTATATTCAACCTTTTATTTTCAAAGAACAATTTCAAATTGAGAGGACACAATTTAGTGAAGGAGGGGAGAATGTAACACCCCAAGATTTCATAGTATGTACTTCTTCAAAACAATTCAATAACTTGCACTACACGTAACACCGATTTCAAGCGCACCATGACTTACCAAAAAAGACGTTCAAAAGAGGTAATTAAGGGTAAAATGTGGTTCAATGTGATGAAAATAATTTTTGGTGAATAGTAACTTTTTACTTTTATTTACCACGGTTAAAAGTAAATAGGGTAATTAAGGGTAAAAATGATATTAATGTTACCCTAACACAGGTCCTAATTCTATAGGACAAGTGTATCTCGACCAGAAACAACCTTAGGAATAAAATATTATCATTTAGGTCCACTTGGATTAGATTAGGATATTTATTATTATTTAATTCAAAGAAGAGTTAAAAGAGTTAAAATCAAAGTTTATTTACTAAAACATTTTTAATATAGGTTTATTCATAAGATAAATTCGATTGTAAATATTAATTAGAAACATAAAAAGATTTCCAACATAATGATATTTTATTTATAATTTTTATACATTAAATAATTTAATTTATTTATCACACAATGATGATGTAGTAATTACCATAATAGTGAAAAAATTAAAATAATTGATATTATAAATACCCAAATAAATATAATTTGAGACTTTTCAGGAGTTAATCTAATTTTATAGGTTAATATGACATGTTACGATTTACTTAATTAACTTTTTTCAAAGTAATCATTCTGTTATGAGTTTTACAAAATTCAATTATTGAATAGTGTCAAAATTGACATAAAAGAGTTTTTAAAACAAATATTATATTATTAATTGATATAAAATTCTTAAAAATCTACGGTTCGCCCAAAGGACTTATATCATGATATTTATATCATTAATGGACCACTTGGGGATTCTCTTGGATGTATATAGTATGTTTATTAACCGTATAATATAAAAATACAAAGAGACATTGTAAAAGTGAAACTAATTAACTAAGAGTTAATACTTAAAGATAAGGTTAATATTGTAACCCAAACCTATAAAAATCCTATTTTTAATTGGGTTTTGACATATCCTCACCTTAACCTTTAAATAATCCACATTGAATCCATTATAATCCGAATATGAATTTATTATAAAATAATATTTCTAGCTTTTCCAAAGGTGCCCCTCACCCCTCTTATAAAAGGGAACTGACCCTTATTATTAATCCACACCTTCAAATACTTTTGTTTCGGAAAACCCCTGCCCAAATACTCTCTAAAATTCCCTCACTACAACCTAGAGGCCTTAGTTTTATCAGAAAGTCAACCTAAAGAGCCCTTTTGATCAAATCAAAAGGAAGAACCCGAAGAAGAGGTAATTTTTTCACCACCCTTTTTCAAATTCATTTATTCTTCAACTTATTCTTTATTTGTTATTCCCATTCTAAAATAATGAATCCAGTATCTAATATATAATGTAATATTATTATAAACATGGTACAACCATATTCAGTATTCTATCCACCCTTTGAATTACATGTCACCATACGTGCGTACGTACGGCTTACCGTCTCCACGTCGTGGTGTAATTGTTATTCAATATATTATTATTTGGATGGGAATAATAATGATTTGTAATTCATGTAAATAATAAATATAACATGATAATTATTCTTTATATATGATATACCATCCAATTATATATTATTTTAATATCAAAAGAATGATATTGTCGCTCGTGCGTACGTACGGACTACCGTCTCCACGAATTCGAAGAGATTCATTCTCCATCGTATCCATTCAAGTATAATTATCATTTGATGATTAAAAATAATATTTAAGGACATGATATAATTATGTATATGAATAAGATACAACCTATCCATGAAAAACACGTCTTACGTAACAAAACATATAAAAGAAAATGAGTAAGTTAAAACCCGAAACAACGATAATTCTAAAATATTATTAACAAAGTAATGTTAAAAGATCATATATGATATCATATTAATATATATGATTCTTGTATAATTTAATAACAATTATCTCACCATTATACTGGAGGTTAACCTAACCTCAACCAATAAAATTTACAAGGTAAGGTTTATTTCACAATCTCTTCATTATCCGAGGTTGTTTATACGTAATTATCAACTGGGACCTCTTTATCATCCACATCCATGTTTTTGAAAGTGTATATCAAAACATTCTTACTATTTACAAGAATATGGGTTAAAGTCATTTATACCCTTGTTTTAATTTTTATAAGAGGTTTATGAAGGAATCTTTCCGTCGTTTTCCAAACAAGTTCCTTTTTAACCTTTTCGACAGAATTAAGGTAAGAATGTTTTTTTAACTTATACGGCAGGTGCGGATATTTTCCACCATTATAAAATTTTCGAAGCTTCCCTTACAATATTATAAGGATATTTTCAAAGTAAATTCTTTATTTTATAATTATGTGACTTTTAAATAATTTCAAAATGAATATTTTAATAATTATTGAAAGGTACTCTTTATCAAAATCAGAATTTTAAATGTTTTAAATATTTATCTTTCTAAATATTTTTAATTAATGTCCATGTTTTCAAAATGATTTTAAGGATTTATTTAAATGGACATGAATGTTTTGAAATGATATTTCTTTTCAAAAGTTTTATTGTGGTATGGGACACTTTGATTCAAAAATCTCTTTTAAATTACTTCCTTTATAAATGTGTGACTTTTCAATGATTTCGAGAAATGAGATATTTCTATTAAATAGTTTTGATTTAATTTATGTCAACATCCTTTGATGGGTTTTATGATTATTTGAAGTTGATTTATTATGATACAAAACCTTTGTATTGTATTGAAGGTTTTGTGATATGTTTTACTCTGGATGTGTTATTTTTATACCATTCATGGTTTATGGAGGAAGTATTGACATTTCGTATGCTATTTTTAATATGAATGTTTATGTCATGTTTAAACCTTTTCATATGGGAATGCATTGGACTTAGTAAGTGATGGGTGGAGCCCTCTATAGCTCCTCGATGCATCGGTAGGTCTCCTGAGCCAAACTAGTGCCTTGTCTCAAGGCCTTGACCAAATATTATTTGTATCCTTGGAAAGAGGCCTTAGCTATGTGGTTATGATAGTCTGGCATTATACATTCCATCATTATGAAAGTGGTTATTGATATTTCATGTGATTATTCTATTAGTATAATATCAATTTGATTAAGTTAATGGAATTATTTCATTGTATTTTTGCCATACTATGTTGAAGTTTATGTTTAAAATGCTTTTGTTTTAGTTATACATTGCCTTAAAGGTTTATGCTTATTTATGAAAGTTTCCGCTATATTTCTTACCCTTACAGAGCGTTTGATCTCACCCCTTTCTATGTTTTATTTTTTTTCTCAGGATTCCAAGAAGTATATTGTGATTGATATGCAGGGTTAAGACAAGGGAATAATGGCATTCCTAAAGGATTATTTATGTTGTTTTGTATGTTATGAAGTTTAATGTAACATTCATTTATATAATCTATTTTCTAAGACTGCTAAACTAATCGGTCCTTTGGGACTTGATTCCTTGTAATCATGCCAATGTATTAAAATAATGCACCGACTATGTGTAACTGGGGCCGGGGCATTACAGTTGGTATCAAAGGATGTTTAGCAATAACCTTGAAAACTAGATTTAGATAAACTCTGATTAGAGCACATAGCCCTATGATAGAATTTGAGGATTAGTATGAAAGAACTTCCTAGAATTTTGGTATTGTAGAGATTTTGTGAGTTTTCCGAGCAATACATCTCTGTCTGGATACGATCAGGTAGAGGCGGCTCTGGCACAAATGTATCTAGGGGTAAAACCCAAAAACACCGCTTTGAGCTAGACTCGAACGGGAACTGGTGTACGACAATGGGCCTTGCTGCACTCTTGGTTACGACACTCCTGGGGGATATGCTTAGGATATTTCTCATTTTCTTTACAAACCATTATGAAGGGTTTATGAGTATATACTTCCTCAAAAGAGACATTTTTATGATTATGGATTATATCCATAAACTATTTAATTTATGTTAGGTGTTTTACAAGTTTGGGATTAGGTGTTATTATTCATAAACTAATCTAGTGTATTCCATTGTTTAGAAATGGCGCCCAGTAGAAGGAATGAGAACTCCAGCAATGCATACGATCCAAAGAGAAAGAAGGATCATATATTTTGTGGTCTTAAGCCATAATTTATAAGATAAATAGTCTCCCATGTATTATCATCATATGAAGAAATAATATCATGTGTCGATAAGATAAGTAAAGAGTTTACTGAGTCCTATGGATTTTAAGGGAAGCAAGAGAAGAAAAGGATGAAAGAGGGAAAGATGGATAAAGGGAAGAGGGAAAAGAAGAATTTTCCCATATGTGATAACTATGGGAAGAAACACCCTAGAACATGCCTGAAAGGAATGAGAATTTGTTATAAGTGCGGAGGATAAGGTCACCAAGTACATGACTACAAGGGTAAGAAAATGGTTCCAACTATTCAATGCTTCATTTGCAAGGAGTTTGGACACTACACGAACCTATGTCCCAGTAATCAGACAATGCTGAAAATGATGCTATTGGATAATACTCAAGTTATGATACTACCACAGATGAAGCGAAATGACTAGTGTTCTTATGTTATTATTTTAGAATTATTTAATTTAAGTGTTGTATCAATGATGTTCTGGAAATAAATAAGGATTGTACTATAGTACTATTTAAGTAAGGATTTGATATTTTATGGTACAAAGAAAAGTGACTCTACAGAGAGTTAAATATTTTTGGAAATTACATGGTTGAGGGAAAGCTAAACCTTAATATGGTCCTAATATTGAGGTAGTGATTTTGGAATAAGAGATGGTTGATTTTGGTAATTCAGGATGTTGCGGTGTTGAAAAAGAATATATGAGGAAGGCGTTCACATGTTATTAGCTGGAAAAAAGGATCCTCATTATGTTTAACTTCCTTGTAAATTCTGGACTATGAGTTTGGATAATAGTATTTTGGATAAGTCTAATGGTTGGAATGGATTATGTTTGAAAGGTTATTTTTTTTGATTTTTATAAAAGGACATCACACAGACTGTGTGATGACCCGTCATGTCAAACAAAGCTATGGGAATTGAACCCACAACCATAGTGTAATTGGGATTTATTGCCTACCATTGTGCTACATGAAGTTCCTGGATGGTATAATGTATTTTCTTTATATAAAGGGTCTGATATGTGAATTATAAATTCATTATATTTGGAACCCTATACGATTAGTATAAATAGAGTATTTTTGAGTTGTATTATGTTTTGTGGTGAAAGATGAGTTTGTGGTAGAAATTTATTAATGGATAAAACTCTAATTATAAAGTAAGTATATCTCCTTATGATCTTAGTCAATCTCTTAAATAAATTCCTCAACATTATGAAAATGAACTTAGAACAAATATGTTGTCATAGATGGTACCTTAGATCATCACTAATTTATGGCTTTGAGATTGTTGTTCTTTTCATAGCCATGTTTTCTACCACTATCCATAATATAATTGATGGTTAGATTTCTCTTCCATATCCATATTTTCCTACATGGAACCCTATTATGTGTCATTTTCGGTAATCTTCATACATTCCACTCTTTATTTTAAATAGAGGCCTCATTAATTCATTTTTCGATGTGGGATATCAACTATGATATTTTGAAACGTCAAAAATGTGTTATCCTAATACCTTATGTTTTGTTGAACTGATGGTATTTTAAATCATCATAGATTGAAGAATTTAAGGACCCCAATTTTGAAATTGTTTGTGATTGATGACCTCAATAACTACCTATAAATATTTACGTTTTTCCTCTAATTATATGTCTATAATTTCCACCAATGTCCTCCTAATCGAGATCATAATTTTGTGGTGACCCTTTCATTTCTCTTTTCATCTTTATAGACTAAATTTTATCAACCGAATTTCTGATGTGGGTTTTCCCACAAAGATATTTTCTATATTCAACCATTTATTTTCTAAGAACAATTTCAAATTTCGAGGATGCAATTTATTGAAGGAGGGGAGAATGTAACACCCCAAGATTTCATAGTATGTACTTCTTCAAAACAATTCAATAACTTGCACTACACGTAACACTGATTTCAAGCGCGCCATGACTTACCAAAAAAGTCGTTCAAAAGAGGTTATGAATAGTATTAAATAAATTTTTAACCTTATATAATCCTTATAATTTTAGAATCCATATTATGAGTTATTTATATATAATGTAAGAACAAATTCCTTTTTTTCAGATAAAAGAAGTTTTTTTTAAAATGCACTTTCACCAACTTTAATAGTGAACCCTTTTTAAGTCCAATATTTTAAACTTTTATATATTCAATTTTACTAAATAAATTTATTCTTTAGAATGGGGACTTAAAAAAATTTACAATGAAACACCCCAAGCTTCCACAGTACGCTTCTCTTTGAATAATACAGCAACGTGTGTTGTACGCAACTTCGAGTTCTAACACACACTACAACCAATCAAACTAGCCGTAATGAATAGTAATAACTACTTTTTAATATTTTATAAATTTTATCTCTCAAAATGGACTTCATTTTTGTATTTTTAATATCGAAATTATCTTAGGGTGATATTTTGGTACTTTTCGGATAACTTTCATATTTTGATGAATAGAGAAAATTACTAAATTTTAATTAATTTTTTTTTAATCGAAATAATTAATAGTGATAAATTATTAATTTGAGTGGTTTTAAAGTATATTTATAATATATTTTTACCATTTAATACAACGTTAGTCATTGGATGTAATTTCATATTTAAACCAGACATAAACAAGTGTCAATCTTTTGATAGTTATTATCTCTTAAAAAAATGCTATTTGTTTTGACGACGGAAATTAATTTTTAAATTAATTAATGAAAATGATATGTTACGAATTTGGTAAAATAGACATCATTTTTGAATTCATAATATCAAATATATTTTAGGCATAATTTTTGGTATTTTTCTGGAAACATTCATTTTTTGATGAATAGTGAAACCACTAAGTGG
This sequence comes from Viscum album, assembly GCA_963277665.1. Classification (NCBI taxonomy): domain Eukaryota; kingdom Viridiplantae; phylum Streptophyta; class Magnoliopsida; order Santalales; family Viscaceae; genus Viscum; species Viscum album. The sequence continues at coordinate 500,733,797 of OY728133.1, forward strand.
TAGTTAAAAAACTGAATTTCTCATAGAACTTAATTTCACCGCTTCTGTGAGTGGAATTTAGAAAATCCGAGAGACACGGTTAAAATCAAAGAGTAAAATGTGGTTCAATGAGATGAAAATATTTTTTTGTGAATTGTAACTTTTTACTTTTATTTACCACGGTTAAAAGTAAATAGGGTAATTAAGGGTAAATATGATATTAATATTACCCTAACACATGTCCTAATTCTACTGGACAAGTGTATCTCGACCAGAAACAAACTTAGGAATAAAATATTATCATTTAGGTCCGCTTGGATTAGATTAGGACATTTATTATTATTTAATTCAAAGAAGAGTTAAAAGAGTTAAAATCAAAGTGTATTTACTAAAACATTTTTAATATAGGGTTATACATATGATAAATTCGATTGTAAATATTAATTAGAAAGATAAAAATATTTAATACATAATGATATTTTATTTATAATTTTTAGACACTAAATAATTTAATTTATTTATGACACAATGATGATGCCGTAATTACAATAATAGTGAAAAAATTAAAATAATTGATATTATAAATACCCAAATAAATATAATTTGAGACTTTTAAGGAATTAAACTAATTTTATAGGTTAATATGACATTTTAGGATTTTCTTAATTAAATTTTTTCGAAGTAATCATTCTGTTATGTTTTTTACAAAAATCAATTATTGAATAGTGTCAAAATTGACATAAAAGAGTTTTTAAAACAAGTATTATATTATTAATTGATATTAAATTCCTAAAAAACTAATGTTCATTCAAGATACATATATCATGATAGGTGTATCATTAATGGACCACTTGGGGGTCTCTTGGATATATATAGTAAATTTATTAACCATATAATATAAAATTACAAAGAGACATTGTAAAAGTGAAACTAATTAACAAAGAGTTAATACTTAAAGATAAGGTTAATATACTAACCCAAACCTGTCTAAATCCTATTGGTTAAGTGGTTTGCGACCTATACTCACCTTAACCTTTAAATAATCCACTTTTTAGCAATTATAAACAGAATATGAATTTATTATAAAATAATATTTCTAGCTTTTCCAAAGGTGCCCCTCACCCCTCTTATAAAAGGGCACTCCCCCTTCTCATTAATTCGCACCTTCAAAGCCTTTTGGTTTGGAAAAACCCTGCCCAAATACTCTCTCACCTTCCCTAACTACAACCTAGATTCATTAGTTTGATCATAAAGCCAACCTAAGGGTCCCTTTTGATCAAATCAAAAGGAAGAACTCGAAGAAGAGGTGATGTTTTCACCACACTCTTTCAAATTCATTTCTTCTTCAACTTATTCTTTCATTGTTATTCCCATTCTAAAATAATGAATCCAGTATCTCCTATATAATGTAATATTATTATAAATATGGTACAACCATATTCAGTATTCTATCCATCCTTTGAATGACATGTCACCATACGTGCGTACGTACGGCTTACCGTCTCCACGTCGTGATGTAATTGTTATTAAATATATTATTATTTGGATGGGTATAATAATAATATTTAATTCATGTAAATAATAAATATAACATGATAATTATTCTTTATATATGATATACCATCCAATTATATATTATTTTAATATCAAAATATTGATATTGTCACTCGTGCGTACGTACGGACTACCATCTCCACGAACGCGATGCGATTCATTCTCCATCATATCCATTCAAGTATAATTATTATTTGATGATTAAAAATAATATTTAAGGACTTTATATAATTCTGGATATGAATAAGATACAACCTATCCATGACCAACATGTCTTACATAACAAAACATATAAAAGAAAACGAGTAAGTTAACACCCGAAATGACGATAATTCTAAAATATTATTAACAATGTAATGTTAAAAGATCATATATGATATCATATTAATATATATGATTCTTTTATAATTTAATAACAATTATTTCACCATTATATAGGAGGTTAACCTACCCTCAACCAAGGAAAAGTACAAGGTAAGGGTTATTTCACAATCTCTTCATTATCCGAGGTTGTTTATACGTAATTATCTACTGGGACCTCCTTATCATCCACATCCCAGTTTCTTGAAAGTGTATTTCAAAACATTCTTACTATTTACAAGAATATGGGTTAAAGTCATTTATACCCTTGTTTGATTTTTTATAAGAGGTTTATAAAGGAATCCTTCCATCGTTTTCCAAACAAGGTCCTTTTTAACCTTTTCGACAGAATTAAGGTAAGAATGTTTTTTAACTTATACGGAAGGTGCAGCTATTTTCCGCCGTTATAAAATTTTCAAAGCATCCCATACAAGATTATAAGGATATTTTCAAAGTAAATGTTTTATTTTATAATTATGTGACTTTCAAATGATTTAAAATTGAATATTTTAAGAATTTATGAAAGGTACTCTCTATCAAAATCAGAATTTTAAATGTTTTAAAGATTTATCTTTCTAAATATTTTTAATTAATGTCAATGTTTTCAAAATTATTTTAAGGATGTATTTATATGGAAATTAATGTTTTGAAATGATATTTATTTTCAAAAGTTTCAATGTGGTATGGGACACTTTGATTCAAAATTCTCTTTTAAATTACTTCATTTATAAATGTGTGACTTTTCAATGATTTCGAGAAAAGAGATATTTCTATTAAATAGTTTTGATTTAATCTATGTCAACATCATTTGATGGATTTTAAGCTTATTTGAAGTTTATTTATTATGATACAAAACTTTTGTATTGTATTGAAGGTTTTGTGATATGTTTTACTATAGATTTGTTATTTTTATACCATTCATGGTTTATGGAGAAAGTATTGACATTTCATATGCTGGTTTTAATATGAATGTTTATGTTATGTTTAAACCTTTTCATTTGGGAATTAATTGGACTTAGTAAGTGACGAGTGGAGCCCGCTATATCTCCTCGATGCATCGGTAGGTCTAATGAGACAAACTAGTGTCTTGGCACAAGGCCTTGACAAAATCTTATTTGTAGTCTTGGAACGGGGTCTTGGCTATGTGGTTATGATAGTCTGGCATTATGCATTCCATCATTATGAAAGTGGTTATTGATATTTCATGTGATTATTCGATTAGTAGAATATCCATGTGAATAATTAAATGGAATTATTTCATTGTATTTTTTCCATACTATGTTTAAGTTTATGTTTAAAAGGATTCTGTTTTAGTTATACATTGCCTTAAATGTTTATGCTTATTTATGAAAGTTTCTTCTGTATTGCTTACCCTTACAGAGCATTTGAGCTCACCCCTTTCTATGTTTTATTTTTTTCCCAGGATTCCAAGAAGTATATTGTGATTGATATGTAGGGTTAATACAAGGGAATAACGGAATTTATAAAATATTATTTATGTTGTTTTGTATATTATGAAATGTAATGTAACATTCATGTATGTAATCTATTTTCCAAGACTGCTAAACTAATCGGTCCTTTGGGATTGATTCCTTGTAATCATTCCAATGTATTAAAATAATGCACCGACTCTGGGTAATTGGGGTCTGGGCTTTACATTCAGTAAACATGAGAGCATTTTTTTGTAACTTTTGAAGCAGTTCTAGAAATTGAAATCTGTGTGCATTGTTGAACTCACATCACCGGTATTCGCTTAAGGAGGCCTTAACCTCAACCGCAGTGGGTCGAGGGTGAAAGATAGTTTTTCACTTTTTCATGAAAGAAGAAAATAAAATAAAAATGTTTAATATTTTTATTTTTGAAACTCACATGTGAATGTTATAAAGGTGGTGACCAGCAGAACTAAACCCCCCAGTTTTTGAAATTAATAGAGGGGACCACCCAAACCCCCTTTAATGGGAGAAAACCTTTCAATTCCTCAATTAATTGTTGAAGCCAACTAAAAATTAATGAAATGTGTCAGAATTTAATTGTGATAACATAATTATTTTTCTTAAATTAAATTATATTGCCACCTATTTATTTTGGTTAGAAAATGAGAAGGGGAGAGCTTTTGGGAGGATTACAATTCTCCAATGAAGAAAACATGCCAACGAAGAACTTTTTCAACGAAGAATGCGGCATATTCTCCAACGAAAAACGTGCCACCTCCAATGTGGGATGTCTTTGACAACGCCGAACCGATGTTTTCCCCTCTCTCCTCAACGACGTCAAAAAACCTTCAAGTTAAGGGTTTTGTTATGCATCGTGTTTTGCGTCGAATTAATAATCTTGATCCTCCTGCTACCGAACTAATGTGGAGGGAGCGTGCCAAACCAAAATGGACCCATCCCTTCATCATCCTTCATGGTTGGTGTGTTTATTGTGATGGAGGAGGATGGAAACTGAAAACAGTGGGGTACGAGAATGATGGCTGGCACCACAGCCGTCCGTGATGAAGGCGATGAGAGACCGTGCCTCCCGACTGAAGAGAACCGCGGCATTGTGCCGCAACAGTGAGGGAAGGGCATCTGGCTCGCTGCCAGCTGCCAGCGAAGGCATGGCACACCAGAACTCCACACGGAGAGGACAAATGGTCATCCGGCCAGCCACGTCCGACCCTCACACTACGGCTACCCCACCGTAACTTGGGACCCCGTCGCACCCTGACCGCCCCACCACACCACGACCGCCCCACCGCACCGCGACCGCCCCGCAGTACCACAGTCTCCACGACGCACCACGGCCAACCCACACCACAGGCCACCCAGTGCGGGCTAGGACGGGTTGACCCGAACCAGGTCGGCCCAAGAGGGGTCGGGCCGGGTCGGCCCGACTAGGTCGGACCGGACCCAGACCTACTTCGACCCATTTTTGCTCTTTTGGCCATATCATGAGCTACGAGTGTCCATTTGATGAATCGTCTGCAGCGCCAGAAACCTTGGAGAGGATCGTAATTTTGGGTATACCCCACATGAGATTTGGATAATTTTGGGGTATAGTCGGGTTGTATCGAGAACAAATCCAACCGGGCCCTCAGGACTAACAATCTAATAACATACAGACCAGGCATCCGATTGATGCACCGTCTATTGCGTTGAGACCCATATTATGTGGTAGTAATTTGGGATAATTCTTAGTGGGACTTCGGGGAAGTTTTAGTATCAAACATTGGCTTGAGGAGAAGACACTCCCAGAGATGAACAAGCTTAGTGCGGGAACCTTGTAGCTGGCTGTATCTTGAGAAAGAGATCCTACATGGGTCTTTATTTGTGGATCCCACATGGATGAGCTCTAGGAAATACATGTGGGACTACTCTGGGACCCTGTGTGGGTCTGCTGTACTAGGATCCTCTATGGGTCTAATGATATACTATCATCCTATTTGGGTCTGATGATGTACTGGGATCCTGTGTTGGTTTTACAATGTACTAGGATCTTCTGTGGGTCTGATGATGTACAAGGATCATATGTGGGTCTATGATTTAGGATCCTTCGTGGGTCTGCCTCTTAATAGAGTAAGATGATTTAGTAGTTACATCTAATCAAATATACTACTGTACCTTAGTTGTACCTGGTATGAGTTAATACCTTACCTTTGTTGTGATAAATTTGTGGTATTCTTCTATGTGGCGTACCTTTTTGGTACTTACCTTCATTGTGATACCTTTGTGGTATTCTTCTGTGTGGAATAATTTTGTGGTACTTACCTTCGTGGTATTCCTTCCTTTGTGGAATAGTTGAGCATTGGGCTTTTGAGTTGGGCCTTGTGTTTCCTCATGATTTAGATGGGTTTACATGATAACTTAGGTATATGTATGGTCATATATCTATGTAGGGTTGTCAGTGGTTTTAATGCTTTTTGGTTTATCCTTTTTGGATTTTTTGAGACCTTTGAGGGTCTCGGGGTCCCTACTGAGTATCGTTATACTCACCCATGCACATGATATGCATGCACCTTGTTTTGTTTGGTGCAGATAACGAACATCGCTAATTGAGGATAAGGGTACCCGGACTGGAGGTAGCTCGGAGGTGGACCTTTGACAAGCCGTACCTCAGAGACAACCGTTCGAGAGCTATACATACCCTTCTGGTAGGATCCTTGGTGGGTGTTCACATGAGCTGTTCAGTTTACTTGTACTTTCCAGTTTTCATGTACATTCCAGTTGGGCTTGTATTATGGACCATTTTACTTATTGTACACACTCTTTTTATTGTTTAGTTTACTCGTGTTCGTATCTTGATGTGTTCTTGGATGAGTGATTTTAGAGGTTATAATGGAAATGCCTTCGCAGTTTTAGGGAATACGACTTCGGTGCTAGTCGCCAGCCCCTGGCCTATGGATGGCGGGCTTGTGGTAGTCACGACATGGGCCCCGAGGGATGGGTCGTGATAAATTTGTATTAGAGGAGTCGGTTCTACCATAGATCATAAGACTATGATATTTTTAACAGAAATAGTGTTCAGTGTAGTGAGTGTGGTTATTAGTTTAGGGAATCCTCTATTGATGCGGCAGCCGACGTATCCATACTCCAGGACCCTAACTTCTGATTTCTAACTCAGTGCATGAAAAAATGACTGCGTGTCTATTATAAATTGTTTTCTTTTTGATCTCATTTATTCATCTCACTAGGTATATTTTATTGAATGTGGTGAACCCGTTTCTTTTCAGGATGCCTCCATACAGACATCCATCTAGGGTTCCAGGTATACTTCTCATTGATAGCCCACCAAGAGATGAGGCCTTGGTGTAGGGTCTTTTTCCAGAAGAGGCACCAATGGAGGCACTAGCAGTACCATTACCCGTTGGGTCACCTATGCCACCATCCCCAACAGAAGAGAGTGCACGCCGCTCGAGTATGTTACACAAGTTCTAGTTCCAGAGGCCACCTAGGTTCAAGGGTGAGACGGACCCAAAGGTGGGTGAGGATTAGCTGGAGGCCGTGGTGAGAGTCTTCAGAATGGTAGGGAAACCGTATGATATAATGGTGATCCTTTCCACCAGTATTCAATAGGAAGCAACAGAAATATAGTGGATCTTGATGCTTCAGGTTCATGATGAGGTGATGCTTCTCTCGCAAGAATTTGAGAGGCTGTTTCGAGCAGAGTTTGTCCCAGCGGCTCTTCGCGGAGTGTGCATACATGAGCTACTTCATCTTCAACATGGCAGCATGACTGTGACTTAGTACTCAGCGAGGTTCACTGAAATCTCACGCTACTCCACTAATATGGTGTGGGACCCATTCTTTAGGGCCCAGACCTTCGATCAGGGACTCAGGCGGGAAATTAGGGATTCAATTATTTCACTTAGCACCCCGACACAGGTAGGGGTTTTAGAGCGAGCCCTCTCAGTGGAGAGTTTTCTTGCTGAGCAGTCGCTAGCAGCGAGACACACCATCGAACGTCATGTATAAGAGTCTTCTATAGATGGTAGTAGACAGATGAAACAGAGGTCCAAGAGGACGAGACCTACTGGGGGATGACCTCTTGACTCATGATCAGTTGTGCGGGGTACTAGAGACAGAGCCAGTCATGCGAGGAGCATGAAGTGTTTCACATACGGTGGGCAGGGTCACATGGATCGTGACTGTCTGACCCACTATATGGATGATCAGATGACGGTCGAGGGACCACCCAGGTAGAGACAAAGTTTTAACCAAGGAGGTCTGTAGGGAGCAGGCGGACGTGGAAGAGGATCTGGTCGTGCAGCTGGCAGTGGGCGACAATTCGAGATGTTACCGCCACCACCACCCGGTGGTCCAACCCAACCATAGGGAGAAGGTGGACAGGGGTGAGATCAGCTCCAGGCAACTGAGGCCTATGACCATGGCGCTCCAAGGAAGATATGAGGTACAATCTATGTCTATTACACCTTAGGTGCAATACTTATAAACATATGTTTTAGTTATTCATTTATTGTCACTGCCCTCATTTGGAGCTCAGAGATTCCAACAGAGCTGTTGGCTCTATCCTTATGTCTAGAGACTCCTATTAGAGAAGACTCGACAATTACGCACTGATGCCGGCCGTGTGAGATTACTCTAGGAGGCGAGAGTTTTGGCGGGATATCCTAGTATCGACGTCGAGGCCTTAGGACGTCATCTTGGGTACAGATTGGATATCTACAGTCCATGCTCAGATCAACTGTATTAGGAACAATGTGTGTTGTGTCTGCACGGATGGGACCAGGTTTACCTTCACCAGCGAGAAAAGAGCCTTTGCAGCACAGGATGGACTTACCTGGAGGAGAGTGCAGCTGATCACTCATCAGTTTGATTTCCTTACCATCGGAGCGGTTGATGTAGAAAGTCCTAGCTATCCTATAGTGGTGGACTAGTGTGTGGATGTCTTCCTTAATGATGTTCCGGGTCTACCTCCTCGCTGATATGTAGAATTTTACATTGAATTGTACCTCGAGATGACACCGATATCTGCACCAGTGTATAGATGGTTATCGCAGAGCTTCGTGAGCTGTGGGTACAGTAGGAGGACTTGCAGAGCAAGGGGCTCATTAGGCCCAGCGATTCTCCTTGGGCAACCCCAATTTTGTTCTCTATGTCGGCAGATAAGATCTTGAGACTTTGTGTCGATTATTGGTGCCTGAACCAGGTGACCATGAAGAACAAGTACCCAATTCCAAGGATTAATGATCTCTTTGATCAACTGATGGGAGCACTGTGGTTCTCGAAGATAGATCTCAGATCATGCTATCACCAGTTCATAGTACGACATGAGGATGTGTAGAAGACTGATTTCAGATGTCGGTATGGCCACTACATGTTTTTGGTTATGCCATTCGGTGTGAACAACTCCTCAGCAGTGTTCATGGGACTCATGAACAAGATCCTTCTTCCATACCTTGATCTCTTTGTAGTAGTCTTCATCGATGACATTATGATCTACTCGGCTACTAAAGAGGAGCATGCCTATCATTTGTAGATAGTTCTGGACATACTCTAAGAGCACTAACATTATGGTAAGCTCTTGAAGTCCTAGTTCTTGATGCTAGAGGTTAAATTTCTAGGGCATATCATATCGAAGGCTGGAGTTGCAGTGGATCCAAAGAAGATTGAGGCAGTACTTTATTGGGAGCCACCCAGGAGTGTGACGGAGGTATGAAGTCTCCTAGGTTTGGTTGGATACTACCAAATATTTGTATTAGATTTCTCCAAAGTTACAACACCTTTATTAGTGTTGAAGAAGAAGGGGAAACTCTATGTGTGGTTGGAGAGATGCCAGTGGAGTTTTCATGATCTAAGTCAAAGGCTGACTAGCGCCCCCATCTTGAGGCTACCGGAGGAGGGCGTGGGTTATGTAGTCTACTGAAATGCATCAGGGACCAGGCTCAGATGTGTCCTGATGCAAGAGTGAGCAGTTATCACATACAGTTCCTAACATTTGAGATAGCATTAGTAGAACTATGCTACCCATGACCTGGAGTTAGCAGCAGTGGTCTTTGCCTTGAATATGTGGAAACATTACTTAATGGGAAAAGGTTTTACAGTCTACTCTAATCACAAGAGTCTCAGGTATATATTCTCTCAGAAGGACCTGAACCCAAGACAAAGATGTTGGCTTGAGTTCCTCCAGGACTATGACTTCGAGATAGTCTATACTCTTAGAAAGGGGAACATTGTAGAAGATGCACTCAGATGGAGGTCTAGAATTCAACTTCTAGGTGAGGCGACAGAGCAGTTGGTCTCTTTGAAGATATCCTTTGTGAATCGAGATGGAACATTTTTTCTTCAGTCCCTTATAGTCACTCCCCCACTCCTTCAGTGAGCTAGGGAGGCGCAGTGCTGGGATAATGACAGCGAGGCTCGACATGCTCAGATATCCATAGGACATGCACCTGATGGACTTTCTGAAGGTGGGGAGCACACCATCCTTTTTCAGAGGATGTTCCATGGTACAACTGTCACTTCAAGAGGAAGTGTTGAGGGAGTTACACACATCCCCTCTAGTGGTACATCTAGGAGTGGTGAAGATGTACCAGGATCTCTGACAAAAGCACTGGTGGCCATGAATAAAGAAAGTAGTAGCAGTGTTTGTCTCTCAGTGCCTCACTTGTCAGTAAGTGAAGGTGGAGCATTAGGTACTGGAAGGCTTGGTTCGGACTTTATAGGTCCCATTGTGGAAGTGGGATGGGATATCCATGGAATTCGTGACAGGAATTCCATGTACATCTAGATTTTCTGATTCTATCTAGGTTATGGTCGACCGACTCACCTAGTCGGCCCACTTCCTATCGATCAGAGAGTAGATTTCAGTAGAGAGCTTTGGATGCCTCTATGTGCAGGAGATTGTTCGGCTAAATGGAGTACCCATGACGATTGACTCCAATCATGATGCCCATTTTACTTCCCAGCTATATAAGGGGTTTCAGGAGGCTTTTGTGACATGTCTTCATTTGAGCACCATCTTGCATCCTCATATGGATGGCCAGACTGAGCGGAACATTCAGACAGTTGAGGACATGTCGCGTGCTTGTGTCGTTGAGTTCGGTCGCAGCTGGGAGGATCACTTGTCTTTGTTGGATATTTCTTACAACAACAGTTATCACTACACCATTGGGATGACAAATTTTGAGGAGTTGTACGGTCAACCTTGCAGATCACCTTTGTGTTGGACTGACCCAGGGGAATCAGCACTAGTGGGACCAGAGATGGTACGGGCTACCACAGAGAAAGTGCAGATCATCTAGGAGTGGATGAAGACAACACATATCAAGCAGAAGTCTTATGCCGATAGGAGATGAAGACCTATGGAGTTCGAGGATAGCGACCACATCTTTATATGGGTCTCACCTTGATGAGGGTTGTGGAGATTTGGACGGGGCGGAAAGTTATCTCCGAGGTTTATCGAACCCTTTCAGGTCCTCAGCAGAGTTTGTGAGGTGGCTTACCACATAGCTCTTCCACCTCAGTTTCACTAGGTGAATGACATCTTCCACATATCCCAGATGAGGAGATACGTGCATGATCCATGTCACCTCATTTACTATAGAGAGATGGACATCGATGATGGGGAAAAATTTTCAGAGGTTTTAGTGGAGATTGAGGATCGATAGGAGAAGGTCATTCGTGGGCGGTCGATACCACTGGTGCACGTTTTCTGGCAGTATAAGAACCTCTAGGAGAGCACATGGGAGTGGGAGGCTCAGATTCGTGCTCAGTACCCCCACTTGTTTTCCTTAGGTTGAGTTATGGCTTACAGGGATGCAAATCCCTGAGGTGGGGAGAATGTAAAGACTCGGAAATTCCATTTATTTTTTTTATTTATTTTGGAATTTTACGATTCCGTGAAAATTGACGGTGCATGATTCCGAGGCCTGAAGTTCCCGGAATGAATTTCTGAACATTATTTCAGGTACATTCAATAAACGTGCGAACAAGTTTTGTAAATTTTGAATCGTTTCTCAAAATTGAAATCTGAGGGCACCGTTGAACTCACAGTGCTGGTATTCGCTTAAGGAGACCTTCACCTCGACTTCTTTGGGTCGAGGGTGAAAGATAGTTTTTCAACATTTCGTGAAATAATAAAATAAAATAAAAATGTTTAAGATTTTTATTTTTGAAAATTCCATGTGAATGTTATAAACGTGGGGGCCACCAGAACTGAACCCCCCATTTTGAAATTAAAGGTGGGTACCACCCGAACCTCCTTTATTGGGAGGAAACCTTTCAACTCCCAATTTAATTATTGGATCCAACTAAAAATTAATGAAATGTGTCAGAATTTAATTATTCCAACATAATTAATCTTCTTAATTTAAATTATATTGGCAGCTAAATCTTTTTAGTTGGAAAAAGAGAAGGGGGTAGATTTTGTGAGGATTACGCTTTTCAAATGAAGAACACCTCCCAACAAAGATCATCTTCAACGTAGAATGTGCCATCTTTTCCAACAAAGAATGAACTACCTCCAACGTGGGACATCATCGACAATGACGCACCAACAGTCGCCCCTATCTCCACACTAACGTCAAAAAACCTTAGAGGTAGGGTTTTTTTTATTATTCCAGTTTTACATTGAATTAATCATCTTGATCTGCCTGCTACCGAACTAATGCGGAGGGAGTGGGCCAAACGAACACAACCCGATCCCACCGCAGTCCTTCATGGTTGGTGTGTTCATCACGATGGAGGAGGAGGACAATCGACACTGGTGGGGCACGAGAACGGCGACCGAAACCATGGACGTCCACGACGAAGGATACGATGCGACCGCACCACCCGACAGAAGAGAACCGTGGCTGGCCGCCGATGAAGGCGCGGTGCGCGACCGCGCCATGTGGAGAGGATGGCTGGTCATCCGGCCAACCACGACAGAAATCCGCACCGCGACTCCCCGTCACCCCACGCCCGCCCTGCCGCCCCACAGCCACGCTGCCATACCAAGTTTTCCCCGCACCGTGGGCCACCCTACGCGGCCTGGGGCGACCCAAACTGGGTCGGCCCAGGATGGGTCGGACAAGATCCCTACCTACTTCGACCCATTTTCGCTCATTTGACCATATCATGAGCTACGGGCGTCCGTTTGACGAACCATCTATGATGCTGCAAAGCTTGGTGCTAGGCTGTCCTTGTTTGTATACCCCACTTGATATTTGGATAAGGTTGTGGTATGGTCGGGTTGGGTCGAGCACGAATCCAACCAGGCCCTCGGGACTAAAAAGCTAATAACTTATAGACTGGGCATCTGATTGATGCACCGTTTGTTGTGTAGAGACTCCTATTACATGTTGGTGCATTGTGATACTATTTTGTGGGGCTTCGTGGCAGTTGGAGTATCGACCGGTGGCTTGAGGAGTGGACCCTCCTGGAGACGAGCAAATTATGTGCGGGAACTCTGTAGCTGTCTATAACTTGAGAAATGGATCCTTCGTGGGTCTGTATTTGAGGATCCCACTTGAATATGCTCTAGAAAATCCATGTGGGACTACTCTAGGACCCTATGTGGGTCTGCTATAATAGGATCCTATGTGGTTCTGATGATATACTTGGATCTTTTGTGGGTCTGATGATGTACTAGGATCCTGTGTGGGTCTGACGATGTACTAGGATCCTGTGTGGGTCTGACGATGTACTAGGATCCTGTGTGGGTATGATGATATACTAGGATCCTATGTGGGTCTATGATTTAGGATCCTTCATGGGTCTGACTCTTAACAGAGTCTGATGATTTAGTAGTTACATATAATCATCTCTACTATTGTACCTAAGTTATACCTAGTATGAGCTGAGTCCTTACCTTCATGGTGATAACTTTCTGGTATTCTTCTATGTGGCGTAGCATTGTGGAACTTACCTTCATGGTGATACGTTTGTGGTATTCTTATGTGTGGAGTACTTTTTTGGTACTTACCTTTGTGGTATTCCTTCCTTTGTGGAATAGTTGAGCTTCGAGCTAATGAGTTGGGCCTTGTGTTTCGTCATGATTGAGATGAGTTTACTTGATAACTTAGGTATATGTATGGGCATATACCTAAGTAGGGCTGTCCATTATTTTCATGATTTTTGGTTTATCCTTTTTGGATTTTTTGAGACATTTTATGGTCTTGGGGTCCCTACTGAGTATCGTTATACTCACCCCTACACGGGCTACGTCCGCACCTTGTTGTGTTTGGTGTAGACGACGGACAACGCTGATTGAGGACGAGGGTACCAGGACTAGAGGGGGCTCATAGATGGACCTTAGATGAGGCGTACTGTAGAGACGACCATTCGAGAGTTGTACCCACACTTCAGGTAGGATCCTTGGCAGGTGTTCATATGAGCTTTTCAATTTACTTGTACTTTCCAGTTTTTATGTACTTTCTAGTTGGGCTTGTATTCTAGCCCCTTTTACTTACTATAAACAATATTTTTACTGTTAATTTTATTCGTGTTCGCATCTTGAAATGTGCTTGGTTGCGTGAGTTTACAGATAATAAAGGTAATGCCTTCCCAGTTTTAGGGAATATGCTTTTGGTGCTAGTCGACAGCCCCTGGCCTATGGAAGGTGGGCTTGGGGAAGTCATAGCATGGGCCCTGAGGGACGGGTCATGACTTATTTTGGAAAGAATAGAACCTATATAATATGTATAAGGATTTTGGGGAGATATTTTGGCAGGTTTTTGTCATGATAAATGACTTTAGAGGTGTGAATAAGTGAGGGGAGGGGGTGCCCTTTCATAATTGTGGTGAGGGGACACACTTGGAATTTTAGAATAGAAAAAGATATACCCACATTTTACACACACCAAAAAGGGATCATTATCGAACCTTAGATGAGATACGGTCTAAATATGTCCATAAAATATAAATTATAGAAGTTGTTTGGTCATTTTAACTCTTATTATTATAGATTAACCCTTGTTAAACCCGTTTTTATGTTATCCATGGTAATTAATTTTTACTATTTCTACTATTCATTATGACAAAATAATAATTTGAACCAATTAAATAATATTAATTATGATGATTAAAAATATGGAATAATTTTTATTTAATTCAAATAAAAAAATTTGGTAGAATTTAGTTTTAAATAAACACACAAATTGTGCTGAAAAATGGTTTTTCAATAAATGCATTTTTGCAAGAAAAAGATGATCTTATATAAACTATATGAATAATAGTAATCATTTTGTGGATTTAAATTAATTAACATAGATATATAATATAAAAATTTCATTTAATTCAATTATTATTAAATATTATTTTAATTTCTTAAATTGGATTGACATAATTCCTTTTTTTTAACAAAAAACGGTTTAAAAAAGTTTTTTTTTTAAAAACAGCTTTTTACCTCCAAATGATCTTATATTTATTTATATAGAATTGATAATTAATAAATTTTTAATTATAAATATTATTACACATTATTATAAATAAATATAGTAAAAGTTAAATGATACATTTTTGATCATTCCTAAAAAATTATTTCTAAGGAAAAATGTCAAAAATTCATTCTAGGCTTATTTTGACCAAGTAATTTCAAAATCAATATTAATCCATTAAAATTGAATTTTTTCCATGAAATATTAAAATTAAAATTTTATTATTGTTTTATTAAAATATAATATTTGTTTACTATAATTTAGACTAGGGTGTCACATTCTTCCCTCCTATAAAAATTTAATCCTCAAAATTTTCATGGATATTACATTCTAAACAAATGAAGGTTGTTCTTATTCATAAAATACTTTTGTTCCCATATTTCTTCCTCCATTTTATGTTTTCAAAAAAGTACATTTACCAGGCGATTCCTCCAATTCATCAATACTTTCTTTATGGTGTTATGAATATGGATGGGATCTTCATAGTAAGATAGACCATGTTCAAATTCTAATACTTCAGAGGTAATCACATACATTGGGTTTGGAATTTACTTACTTCACATGGATATATGGAACACATCATGTAATTTAGAGAGGCCTTTTGTAATTTCCAATTATTATGCCATAACTCTAATCCTTTCCAAAATTTCAAAGGGTCAAACGTACCAGAGGATCAATTTTCCTTTCTTATCAAACCTTATGACACCTTTCCACTGAGATACTTTCAAGAAAATGTGATCTCCCACTTGAAATTAAAAATACTTCCTTCGATTATCGACATAAATCTTTTTTATTTATTTTAGATGATTTAATATGAGCCTTAATTGTATTTACCTTTTTTTATTGTCTCCTTAACAAGTTTAGGGCCTAGAAGTTTCCTTTCACCAACTTCATCCCAATAAGTTGGATTATGACATATCTTTCCATATATTTCTTTATACGGTGCCATTTAAATACTTGAATTTAAACTATTATTGTAGAATAAATCTACCAAAGATATATAATTATTCCACGTACATTAAAATATAAGTGACCACAAACTTAACATGTCTTCCAATGTTTGGATAGTAATTTCAAACTTTCCATTAGTTTGAGGATGGTAGGCGATGCTCTTATGAATCTCAATATCATGAGTATTTTGAAGTCTATACCAAATTTCAATGTAAATCAGGGATCATGATCAGAAAAAATTGAAATAGGTGTGCAAATATGTCTCACAAATTCATTAATATAGATCCTTGCAAGGTGCTCAAGAGGTCAATCTTCTCTTATAGAAAGGAAATGTGCATATTTTGTGTGTTAATCAATAATAAATCATATTTCATCATTTTGTATTGAAGTATTGGGTAGTAATATGAAAAATTCCAAAGTAATGTCATCCCATTTCTATATAAGAATATGAATAGGTTTCATGAATCCTCTAGGATGTTATCTGTTATCCTTCACTTATTGACAAACCAAACATCTAGACATATAACCCGTAGTTTCCTTCTTCATGTCTCCCCACAAGAAATATTCCCCCAAATACCAATACATTTTAATAATACTTTGGTTTATATTGAAATTTAATCTATGAGCATTATATAGAAATTATATTTTCAAATCTGGTATAGATGGAACACAATGTTGGATCGAAATAATCATGTAGATGCTCAATATACAAGAGGGGGGGTGAACTGTATACTTTAAAAATTCCTTTGGAACCTTTAAAGTTAGTTACAATTGACTATGTTTTCCTTAAGCAAAAGAAAGGGTTAAGTTTAACAAAGTTAAACTAAGAAAATTCACAACACCTCTAACAATAATTGAAAAATTGGAATAAGGAATGAAGTTATAAACTTCAAGTTCTATGTACTTGCTTATGACTGAAAAAAGTTTCTGAAATTAGGTTCTAAAAATATAGTTCAGAAAATTGAAACTTAACAAAATATTACAATATGAGATTCTACCTTAAAGCGTATAGAATCTAAATGAAACAAAGTACAAGTAAGGAAGTATAAGAAATTTATACATTCCTTATAATACAAAATGCAGCAGAAACAAACAAGTAGTAAAACTACAAGTAACAAGATATAAGTCTTTTAACCCAAAGAGAAGGGTATCCAACAACCTTGGATAAAGGTCCCTTGATTTATACTTTCAAGCAAGTCTGTCTTACCCACACCAGGGTAAGCCCTCGATACAAAGATCAGAATCTCTGTCTTGTTATCCCTGCAAGCCCTCAACTTCAAGGTAGCTGGAAACCTCTATCTTCCTCAGCAAGGAAGCCCTTGAACTTCAAGGTAGTCGGCACCTCTGTCTTCCTATCCCTGGAAGTCCTCGAATGTAATCACCAAAATTCGGAGTCGTACGAAGTGTTGAGATTTAATAAGAGCCTATCTCTCTAGAAATCACTTCAACAACATGTATGCACAATGCCGAAGAAGTTATTCATCAGTCAGCATTGAGCTCTTTCAAATGATCTCTTATTTATAGGCAAGGTCGGCCTCCTTTCCAACGGTCATATTTACCTTAAAAATCGGAGGGACCTGTACACGTGTAACTTAACCAACGGTTACTTTATAACAGAATAAACGACATCGTTTTATAACAAAACAAGTGAAACAGAAAGTAAGACATCGTTTAAAGTCTAACTCAAAAGTTCGGAGTGAAGGTTCGGAGTGTAAGCAAAAATAATTTTTCGGAGTCTAAATAAATTCGGAGTGTATAAAACAAAGATGATCAGATTCTGTTTAATAGGTGAATTCGGAATGAGAATTTGGAATTAGAATTAGTCAACAAAAGTTTTAATGAGAATTTGTCTTTAGAATTCGTAATGAGAATTCATCATCAGAATTCGTAATGATATTTCAATGTCGAACTTCATGAGAGTTCGTATCCAGAATTCGGAGTAGAACTTTATCAGAGTTCGTATCCAGAATTCAGAGTAGAACTTTATCAGAGTTCGTATCCAGAATTTGGAGAAGAACTTTATCAGGGTTCGTATCCTGAATTCGGAGTGGAACTTCATTACGGTTCTCATCCAGAATTCAGAGCCTAAAATAGAATGCTCCTTATCAACGTTTTAAACGATTCCGAGAATATAGAAATGAATCCGATTCTTATACTTAAGAAAAATATGGATATAGATAATGAAAATATGATAAGGATAATTTTTCTAACAAAAGCGATTTTCCCTACAAAAGAAATTTTCCTTATAAAAGCGATTTTCCTTATAAAAGCAATCTTCCTTATAAAAGTGATTTTCCTTAAAGATAAGGTGTTTGTGATTTTCAAAACAAGAAAGAACGGAAAAGTCATAAGGAAAAACTTATTGACTCAACAATCTCCCCCTTTTTGGAAAGCACAAACATCCCTATGAAAAAGAAAGCCTAAGAAGAAAGAAAATATTAAGGCTTATTTTCCTTGGCTTATGGATGTTGATGAATACGACTAACTCCCCCTTAGGCTTTGAAACACTAAGGATCATATTCTAGATTTTCAGAATGATATTTCATTAAGAATAATAAAGTATTCTTTAATGAAAAACTCCCCCTTAGATAAACTCTATTAGAGTTTGTTTTATTTCTTACCCTTTGTTAAGATTATTTTTCCCTTTTTATTAGGATTCTTTTCCTTATCCCCCTTTGTGATTTTAAAAAAGAATTCGAGGGAATGGAAAATATAACAATGTACCTGAAAAATTAGTAATAACAACAAAAGAAACGAGCAAGCACAATTTTCATTAAGTTTGAAAGATCAAAAAAAATAATGTTTAGATACAAAAAAAGATTGGATCTGTCTATTTTGGATCATTTTCTTTTTCCATGAGACCCTTAAGAATAGTATTTATTTTCTTCAAGTCTTTATGATCTTCCTCGGCTTGCTTTTCTAACACAAAAATTCTTTCATTTTTGAGGTTCAATCTTTTCTTCCTGAGCTTGAAGATTTTCTTCCCGAGCCTTCAGGATCTGTTCTTGCTTTAACAACTTCTCTTCAAACTCAATCCGATGATCCCTTTCATACATCCAGTTTTGAGAAACAGAATTCATCTTCCCATTCAGATCTCTGACTTCTTGAATCCAGAAATTCTTTTCATCTGTCAACTTTTCTTCAAAGGATGAAGTAAGTTCATTTATCTTCTTTTCTTCTGTGTCAAAGGAATCCTTCACATTATCATGGAATTCATCAAAGAGCCTCATCTCTTCTACAGTCTTCCTTGACCAACTAGTCATCCTCTTGCAAGATCTTTTGTGGGCTTCATAGCCGATAAAGAAAGTTTTGAACTGAGCCTCTATCTCAACAAATTTGTCCATAACCATGGACACAGAGTCTGTTTTTTGATTCAAAGCATGTTGGAGAATCTGTCATCTTGAATCAATACTTGAGAAAGTCGGAATAGAACCTACCAACTTCTTTAATGACTGAACAACAAAGTCATGCCCCAATGAAGATGACTATGAATCCGAGACTTTTCTTGGATAAATTTCTTCTTCAAAATGCTCAACCTTCTTCTTATAAGAATCACCAACCTCCCTTCTCTTTACAACTACTGAGCTCAGGGTATCAACAACAAGTTGCTTTACCTTGTCCTTTTTCGGAATGGTTTGCTGTTTCGGAGTCTTCTGTTCACTATCAGAAACTTGAACAACATTATCTTCATCATCATCAACTTTTTGAGCGCCATCTTCTACGTTATCCATTTGATCAACATCATGTAGAAGTTGTTCCTCCTCTGCATGATAGGCTACTTCTTGTTCTCCTTCCTCCTCATCCTTCCCTGGAGTGACTAACTTCGATGATTCAGTTTCTGAAGTTCGTAGTGACAAATGTTCCGAAGGTGTCCCCTTATAATCATCTACTTGCTTCAAAACATTTCCGGTGTCACCACTACCTTCAGCAACTGCTTCTTCTTCTTCCACATGCTCAATCTGCTCTACTGCCTCAACATGCTTAGAAACTGCCTCTTCTAGAGCGACAAAGTTTCTTCCTGGAGTCTCAAGTAGAGATTCGAAAGAAAAAGATATCGGAACATGAATGTTTGCTGAAACGGTCTCATTAAACTTCAACAATGTCTGAGCTACCTCAGCTTCATAAATATTCTTCTTAAGCTTCTTTTCATTCACTTGTTTTTCTAGCTCATCCGCAGTTCTTTCCTTCAAGGCCTTAGCCTCTACAGGATCCAAGCCAAATTGAGGCTCCCCTTGCACTCTCTTCTCTTTGATTTCCCTCCACTTAGCAACTAATTCATCTGGGTAAGCTTTCTTCTTCTTAGGTTTTGGAGGTGCAGAATGCAATTCCTTAGATTTGGGATTCTCTGCTTCACCTTCAACTTCTTTCAACTTTCTCTTCCTCATTGGATTAGAGGATTCAGGTTCAGAAACTTTCGGAACTATTTCTTCTTGAGCAGGTGAATCAACAAACTGACCACTATTTTTGTCTAAGGCTACATCCATCCTTTTGAGAGTACCATCAGTCACCAACATAATCTTGAAAACTGTTGACTTATACTTGCAAGCCTCCTTGAAGGACTCAAGGCACCGAAATATCAACTTTGAGAGGATTTCTGGATACATTATGATCTGAGATCTCAGATTCCCTTTATTAACATTCTCAAGAGTAATAAGAATGTGTTTCATCAGGTTAAAATTCCTCAGATTTATCAGAAAATCTAGAATATAAATCTCACTCTTCTTCAGACTACCTTTGTCACCCTTTCTCGGTACGATAAGGCCTTGTACCCATAATTCTAGAATCTGGAAATTTGTAGACAGAGAAGAAATATTCGGAGCCTTATCATCTTCCTGTCCGAGAGTCTCTAATGCCTTTTCCTTGTCGAAGCTCCCTTTTGAATCCAGCAAAACATAAGAAATGAACTCGGCTTCTCCTTCATTTTTCAGCCCTACCAAGCTGGCTTCCTTGGCATAAGAAAGTTTATAAGTCTTACCATAAGACTTATGTGACAACTTCTCCCTACCATCTTCCTTAATGAAGGAAACTGTTTCATAGAACTCTACAAGCAAATCTGAAAACACTTCATCTTGATTTCCGGGCATGGACATAGCAACATCTTCCCATCCGTTGAGCTTAATATTCTTGGATATAAGAGAATCATACTTGTTGAAGAAATCAGGATGAACCAACCATTCTCTACATACTAACCACTTCGAAATTGTCTTAGAGGAAGAAATGTCTTGAGAAGCTACTTCCACATACATTCGGATCTGAAGACCTCTGAGATGTTTGAAACGGAGAAATCTAAAGTTTGGAACGGCTTTAAAAAGGAGAGGCATAGCTTCGGGACACTAGAGCTTGAAAACTGATGTGGGACAACCATTTGGGGTCCCCTTTATATAGGCAATGAGAAGACGGTTCAACTTCATCATTTGATCGAACGATTGTGACAACCTGAGATCAGATCTGACAGTTGAAAACCAATTCTCAAGAAAAACTTGAATCTGATATTTTGAGGTTTTTATTAAAACAAAGATTTAAGAAAAGTATAATCTGAAAACAAAATATAAGGAAACACCATCAAGTAAAGTATGATTACGAAAACATGAGTATGGAAATCATACCTTTCGGATTGGCTTAGGAAGATTATTCGTAATGGGTAACATTCTTAAAAAAAACTACAAAAAATATTTACTACGAAAAGACATAGTTTGAAAAACCCACTACGAAAAAAACTCATTACGGAAAACTCAGTATGAAAATTTCATTACAAAAAATTGAAAAATTAAAATCTCATTATGAAAACCTCGATACGAAAATCTCATTATGGAAATACCAGTACGAAATTTTCCATTCCGGAAGTTTTCAATACGAAATTTTCCATTCCAGATGTTTTCTATATGAAAATATCCATTCTGGAAAATTTTAGTTCCGGAAATTACCATTCCGGAATTTTAGTTCCGAAAAGTTTGAAAACAAACTTTTAAAAACTTAGTTACTCTAACAATCAAATGCACTCCCCCTATGAAAAGGAGTTTATTACAGCAAGGAAACTTTTTCAGCAAAAAGTTAATTAAGAAATATTACCTTACGGTTATCATTCTTAACTTCTATTTAATGTATTCAAATCTATCAGAAGGCAAATATTTTGTGAAAATATCAGCAAGTTGTTCTTGCCTTCCGATATACTGAAGAATAATATCTCCTTTTAGTGTGTGATCCCTAAGAAAGTGATGCCTAATATCTATGTGTTTTTCATGAGAGTGATGTGCAGGGTTCTTACTTAAGGCAATGGCACTTGTGTTATCACAAAAAATTTGAGTTTTAGTAAAACTCAAGCCATAGTCTGTGAGTGTGTGTTGCATCCACAACACTTGAGCACAACAACTTCCAGCTTCTACATATTTGGCTTCAGCAGTGGAGAGTGATAAAAAATGTTTCTTCTTGTAGGACCAAGAAACTAATGAATCTTCTAAGAAATGACAAGTTCCGGATGTACTCTTTCTATCCATTCTACATCCACAAAAGTCAGCATCAGAAAATATTTTTAGAACAAAATCATTTCCAGAAGTATAAAATAATCCTAGATCCATGGTTCCCTTAAGGTAGCAAAAAATTCTTTTTACTGCCTTTAAGTGATATTCCTTAGGATTGGATTGATATCTTTCACATAAGCATACTGAGAACATTAAGTCTGGTCGACTAGCTATTAAGTAAAGTAAACTTCCTATCATACCTCTAAAAGATGTTTGATCTACTGGTTTACCAACATCATCAATATCTAAAGAGTTTGAGGTACCAAAAGGAGTACTTATACTCTTAGTGTTTTCATAACCATACTTTTTAAGAAGATCTTTAATATACTTAAGTTGAGATATGTAGGTTCCTTTTGGTTTGTGAGAAATTTGAAAACCAAGGAAAAAATTTAACTCACCCATCATACTCATTTCAAACTCAGATTTCATTAGACTTTCAAAAGAGTCGGTTAAAGATTGATAAGTTGAACCAAATATGATGTCATGAACATAAATTTAAAAAATCAAAACATTTTTCTTATCCTTCTATATAAAGAGGGTTGGATCTGCATTTCCCTTAACATAGTTATTTTGAAGCAAAAATCCAGTGAGTCAATCATACCATGCTCGTGGGGCTTGTTTAAGACCATACAGAGCTTTAGTAAGTCTAAAAACATGACCAGGATGTTTTGTAACTTCAAAACCAGGAGGTTGTTCAACAAAAACTTCCTATTGGACATAACCGTTAAGAAAAGAACATTTCACATCCATCTGAAAAAGTTTAAAATTAAATAATGATGCAAAGGAAAGTAGAATACTGATAGATTCAAGTCTAGCTACTAGAGCATTGGTTTTTTTCATAGTCTATTCCCTCTTTCTGATTATAGCCTTTAGCAACAAGTCTAGATTTATTTCTTACTATGACTCTATTTTCATCACATTTGTTTCTAAAGACCCACTTTACTCCAATAACAAACGTTTCCTTAGGTCTTTCAACCAAGGTCCAGACTTTATTCCTTTAGAATTCATTTAGTTCATCTTGCATGGCTTTGATCCAATCATCATCACCTAAAGCTTCATCAGTGCTTTTAGGTTCTAATTGGGAAAGAAATTCTAGATGTTCTACTTTATTTCTTAAGGAACTTCTAGTCCTTACAGGTTGATTTACATCTCCAATGATACTATCACATGGATAATTCTTAAGAAACACCTGATTTGGGTTTTGAAAACCCTATTCATCAACATAGGGTAGAAAGTCTTCTGGGGTAAATGTTTCAGAAGTATCTTCTTGAACATTATCCTTATTAGAAGGTTATTCTATCAAAGGTTGACAATCAGTTTTTGAAAACACATCCGAGGATGTAGGCTGGGATGGTTTAAAAACAAAGGATCAAACTCATCAAATTTTACATGCACTATTTCTTGAACAGTACAAGTATTTTTATTAAAAACTCTATAAGCCTTAGAATTTTTTGAATAACCTAAGAAAATTACTTCATCGGATTTTGGTGTGAATTTATGTAAGTTATCATTAGTATTCAAAATTAATACTTTGCCACCAAAAACCATGAAGTAGGATAGTATTGGTTTTCTACAATTCCATAACTCATAAAGAGTTTTATTAAGAAAAGGTCTAATCAAAACTCGATTTATAGTATAGCAGGAAATACTTACAACTTCAGCCTAGAAATGTCTAGCTATAGAATATTCACTCAACATGGTTTTAGTTATATCTTGAAGAATTATATTTCTTCTCTCAACTACACCATTTTTTTGAGGAGTTCTAGGTGCTAAAAAATTGTGAGTAATACCTTTCCTACTACAAAAAGTTTCAAAATCAGAATTTTGAAATTCTCCTCCATGATCACTATGAATAGTATTCAATGGAAGGTTTTTCTCCTTTTTAACTTGAGCTCTAAAACGTTTGAAATAAGAAAAAGATTCAGATTTCTTTGCTAGAAAATAAACCCAAATAAATCTAGTGTAATCATCAACTAGAACAAACACATAGTATTTGCCTCCAATACATCCAGTTTGTGTTGGACCAAAAAGATCCATGAGCACTAGCTGTAATGCATCAGTTGTTGAGACTTCACCGATTGATTTAAAACTAGATTTATGTTGCTTTCCATATTGACAAGGATCAAAAACTTTAGAAGAATCAAATCTAAGATCCGGTAGATCCTTAACTAGTTTCTTCTTAGAGAGTTTACATAGGTTTCTAAGGTTACAATGACCTAGTCTTCTATGCCATAACCTGGAATGATCTTCCATTGCACTTAGGCAAGGTAAATCTTGGCTCCTAAGGTCTTATAAATTTAAGGTGTTAACATTCTCATGCCTATTGGATGAGATAATAAATTCTTCCTTGGAATTGTGAACTAAGAACTTATCATTCCTAAAATTCACATGGTAACCTTCATCACATAACTGACTTATGCTAAGGAGGATGTGCTTAAGACCCTTAACAAAAAGGACATTTGAAATAAACGTTTTTCCTAAAAGAACTATATTACCAATACCAACAATCTCTTCCTTAGCATTGTCTCCGAAAGTTACCTTTCCTCATTTCATTTTGATAATCTTTTCAAAATATCTTTTGTTACCAGTCATGTGCTGGGAACATCCACTATCGATGTACCATGTATTGTTGCTGGTACACTCTTTATTTTCTTGAAATCAAGAAAAGAATTAGACTTTTGGAATCCAAACTTGTTTGGATCTGAGATTTCTAGATAACAAAATTTTATGTACCCACATCTTCTTAGAGAAATAAGCTTTATGAAATCCTAGAGATTGGGTTTTGTTTAAGGAACAATTCCTTGCCCAGTGACCACCACATTGAAACTTGGTAAAAAATGGGGCACTTTGAGGAAAAAAATAATTGTTACTTAAAATTAGTTTTGCATGGGTATAACCAAATCCGGATCAATTTCATAAAGGTCGTATTTGGGAATACATTTTATCAAAATTTCCCTTACCATGGGTAATGTTTGATAAACACTTCTTTAATGAAAAAATTTCAGACTTGAGTTTTATAACCAAGTTTTTATCCTCAAAATCATTAGTTTTAGAACTGGAGCTAGGCTCAAAGAATCTTTTCTTAGAAATTACTTTTTCTAACTCTTTAGAAAGTTTGTTCTTCTTAGAACTTACTTCCTCAGGTTTTTTTGAAATACTTTCAAAATCAGCATTTTTCTTATCAAGATCTTTAGACAGATCTGATATCTCTTTTGTAAGAATATTATTCCTAGAGTTTTCCTTATCAAGTTTTTTATTGAGTTTGGAATTCTCAATTTCCAGAAGTTCAGAAAACCTAGAAACTTCATCATAAGTAGGTATAGTATTTTCTTCATTAGAAGAGGATTATTCATCAGAAGAGTTATAACACTTACTATCATTAGAATTTAAAGATACATTGGTCAATTATTCATCATTTCTTACCTTAGCCATGAAACAATGATTGCCAATAGGTAGTATGCCTATAAGACCAAGATTCTTCTGTCCTGAAGATTCGTAATCATAAGATTCATCTGAAGAGTCACCACCACTGGCACTCCAGGTGTCATTTGTTTTCAAAACTTTCTTAGATTTGGCTTTATAATACTTCTATTTGTTCATGTCTGAATGCCTTTCTTTCCAATCTTTCTTTTTGAGCAAAGGGAAATCTGGTCTAATATGTCCATCTCTCTTTCATTCATAACATGTGAGTTCTCCATCTTTCCTATCTTTCCTTTCCTTCTTATTATATTTGGATTGGAAACTTCTTTGGCCAGCTATCTTGTTCATCCTTCGAGCAGGATTTGATAACTCATTTTCAGATACTTCACTCTCACTAGATTCAGATTGGAAAATAACTTTCTTAGACTTGGATCTGGTTACTCTCTGAGGAGTCTTAGCTTCCATCTGATTTGATGTTGTTGTAAAAGCAACTGTACCATTCCCATTCTTCTTTTTGATGTTGTCAGCATCTCTCTTCATTATGGTTTGATGTTGGAGAAGAGTTCCAAATAACTCATCAAGAGAAATTTGAGTAACCTTCCTGTTCTCAACTATAGCAGTTCTTTTGGATTCCCACTCATTGGGCATAATATCAATTATCTTGTCCACAAGTGCTTCATCATCTAACCCTTTCTCTCCCATTGACTGTAAACTATTGAAAATAGTCATAAATCTCTGTTGAACTTTACAGATTGGTTCACCATAAAGAACAATTGAAGCCATGGTATTCAGCTCTAAGCATAGCTCTCCTATTTTCGATCACTTTAGAAGTTCCAGAGTGTGTAACCTCTATCTTCTTCTAGATACAATTACCTACTTCACAAGAAGAAATTTGACTATATATATTTATAGTCATTGAACAAAGAAAAGTATTGTGTACCTTATAATTGAGTTGATACTCTTTCTTTTCCTGGTTAGTGAATATTCTAACTTCCTTATCAGGAATTTTATAATCTCCGGTAAGCATAACAATATTTTCCACTCCAGTATTGATAACAAAAGTCTTCATTCGATCTCTCCAGTACTCATAATCATTACCATCAAAGATTGGTGGTCTTGTAGGATTTATATTATCAATGGAACCAACATTGATTCATGTCATACTTAAAAGCCTTTGTGACACAAACTTGTTAGTAGAAAAAAGTTCATAATAACAATGTTCAGAATGAAAAAGTTCGGAATGACAAAGTGAGCAAGAAAAACTTATACGTGAGTACAACTATTTCAGAGACCTCCTCTGATACCAATTATAGGATCAAAATAATGATGTAGATTCTCAATATACAAGAGGGGGGGGGTGAATTGTATACTTTAAAAATTCCTTTGGAACCTTTAACGTTAGTTACGATTAACTATGTTTTCCTTAAGCAAAGGAAAAGGGCTAAGTTTAACAAAGTTAAACTAAGCAAATTCACAACACCTCTAACACCAATTGAAAAATTGGAATAAGGAATGAAGTTATAAACTTGAAGTTCCA
Source organism: Viscum album (assembly GCA_963277665.1). Lineage (NCBI taxonomy): Eukaryota > Viridiplantae > Streptophyta > Magnoliopsida > Santalales > Viscaceae > Viscum > Viscum album. The sequence continues at coordinate 500,760,975 of OY728133.1, forward strand.
TGTACTTTCTTATGACTGAAAAAAGATTCCGAAAGTAGGTTCCGGAAATATGGTTTCGGAAATTGAATCTTAACAAAAGATTACAATATGAGATTCTACCTTAAAGTGTATAGAATCTAAATGAAACAGAGTACAAGTAGGGAAGTATAAGAAAGTTATAATTTCCTTATAATAAAAAATGAAGCAGAAAAAAAAAGTAGTAAAACTAAAAGTACCAAGATATACCTCTTTTAACCCAAAGAGAAGGGTATCCAACATCCTTGGATAAAGGTCCCTTGATTTATACTTTCAAGCAAATCTATCTTACCCACACCAGGGTAAGCCCTCAATACAAAGATTGGAATATCTATCTTGCTATCCCCGCAAGCCCTCAACTTCAAGGTAGCTGGAAACCTCTATCTTCCTCAGCAAGGAAGCCCTCGAACTTCAAGGTAGTCGACACCTCTGTCATCCTATCCCTGGAAGTCCTCAAATGTAATCACCATCATTCGGAGTCACACGAAGTTTTGAGAGTTAATAAGAGCCTCTATCTCTAGAAATCACTTCAACAGCATGTATGCACATTGTCTAAGAAGTTATTCATCAGCCAGCATTGAGATCTTTCAAATGAGCTCCTATTTATAGGCAAGATCGTCCTCCTTTACAACGGTCATATTTAACTTAAAAATAGGAGGGACTTGTACACGTGTAACTTAACCAACGGTTAGTTTATAACAGAATAGATGACATCATTTTATAACAAAACATGTGAAATAGAAAGTACGACATCGTTTAAAGTCTAACTCAAAAGTTCGGAGTGAAGTTCTGAGTGTAAACATAAATAATTTTTTGGAGTCTAATTATATTCAGAGTGTTTAAAACAAAGATGATTAGATTCTGTTTAATAGGTGAATTTGGAATGAGAATTTGTTATGAGAATTCTTCAACAGAATTCGTAATGAGAATTTGTCATCAAAATTCGTAATGAGAATTCATCATCAGAATTCATAATGAGATTTCGATGTCGAACTTCATGAGAGTTCGTATCTAGAATTCAGAGTAGAACTTTATCAGAGTTCGTATCCAGAATTTGGAGTAGAACTTTATCAGAGTTCGTATCTAGAATTCGGAGTAGATCTTTATCAGGGTTTGTATCCAGAATTCGGAGTGGAACATCATTACAGTTCTCATCCAGAATTCGGAGCCTAAAACAAAACGCTTCATATCAACGTTTTAAACGATTCCGAGAATATATAAATGAATCTGATTCTTATACTTAAGAAAAATATTGATATAGATAATGAAAATATGATAAGGATAATTTTTCTTACAAAAGTGATTTTCCTTACAAAATAAATTTTCCTTATAAAATCAATTTTCCTTATAAAAGAAATCTTCCTTATAAAAGCGATTTTCCTTAAAGATAAGGTGTTTGTGATTTTCAAAACAAGAATGAATGGAAAAGTCATAAGGAAAAACTTATTGACTCAACACACAATGCCTCTTTCCAAATTTTGAAATCCATCTTCACAAACAATGTCTGCAAATTTACCATCATTCATAGATTTAAATTTCTTCTAAAAATTCTAATCATCAGAAAAAGAACTTTTTATCTTTTCCAATATAGTTCGTTTTTCCATCATTTTAAAAAGGAGTGATGTCACCTCTTCCTTAAAAATTCCAATATCTAACTTTACTAAATCTATGAATATAAGATCCCTCTCAATCATCATTTGGGTTAGAACACTATGATATTTCTTGGTCAATGTATCTTTTACCTTATTTAATTTTTCGGTGTCTTAGCATATTGATAAATCATTATCCTTTAGTAGCTTGAGCTATCACCTTTTCCTCATATTGATCTATTTTTTGAAAAGATGGATTTTAATCTAATATGGTCTGTGTATACCTCAAATATTTCACCGTAAAGATAATGTATCCATTTACATAAAGTAAAAATTATGGCCACCCAAACTAGACCATATATTGTATAGTTCTATTCACAAGTATTAAACTAAATTGATGTATATGCAATAAATTTATCATTTTTCATATGTATACATCTAAGTAATAATTTCAATGAATCACTATATACAAAAAATCCATCATTTTTTGAATGTAGATTCAAAATTTGAGCATTAACCAATATACTCTTTAATTATTCAAAACATTTATTACATTTCTTTTTCCATATGAACTTAACCCCTTTATATATAATCATGGTTAATGGGTTAGTCAATGAAACTATGTACCTCAGTTATATTCATTGGTGTAGGCCATTCTCTGAATGCCTTTGTCTTTATAGTACCAATTGAAATTCCATCCTTGGAGACAATATAACCATGAAAGGAAACTTTTTAAAGATATAATTCATACAAATATTTTATTCTAAGAGTCTCAAGAATGACCCTCAAGGATTCTCACAATCTTCACAGATCTTATAATACACCATGAAATCATCAATTAATACGAGAATGAACATATAAAGATATTACTTTAATAATCTATTCATTAGATCCATAAAAACTGATGGTGTATTAGTCAATATAAATAAAATTACTGTAAACTAATAATGTTTATACCTCATTCATAATGCTGTCTTTGGAATGTATTCTATATTTACCTGAAATTTATGATACTTAAAATGAAGTTAAATATTTAAAAATATTGAGCTCCAGGAATTTGATCAAATAAGTCACCAATTTGAGATCGAGGGTACTTTTTATTTATCAAAATAACATTGATTTACCTATAATAAATAAACATCCTCATAGATACATATTTTTTATTAATGAATAGAATATGGGATCCCCAGGGTGAAATACTAGGGTGGGTAAATCTATTATCAAACAACTTCTCATGTTGTTTCATTAAATCCAATAATTCCATAGTGGATATTCTCTAGGGAGTATTGAATATTGGTCTTACATCATAGATTATATAAATGGATAACTCTATTTCATGCTATGGTGGGTGTCCAAGTATTTCTTGAAGAAATAAATCAATTTTTTTCTATAAAATAGGTATATTCTCAATTTCAAGAATACATTTTCCATCTATAGATGTTGTTTTCTATTATTCCCCAAGAATCTAATTTGGACGAGCTACCAGTGGTGGATCTATACATATCTGAGATAGTGAAGTATCTACTCTTAAGATAAGGAATTCTGCATCTTCATCACAAATTATAATTTCCTTCTACTTGTAATAATTTTTTTCATTATATTTTTAAATTTAGTGCATACCAGGGATTATATGAAAGTTAAATATAGGTATAATAACAAATTACACAAATAGAAAATGTTTATCCGTAATAATAGATATTTTTTGACACATCCTTATTTCAGTGAGACTTCCACAAAGAGTTTTGACTGAAAACTCTCTTCTTAAGGTGATAGGAAAATATCTAATTTTATTAGAAAACATGGAAGATATAAAAGAGTATGAATATAAAAAATCTAATAAATCATTGGGTAAATTTTAGTATATGTTTAAAGTACATGTCATCACTTCATTGGGAACTTCCATATTACCTGTAGTGATTGCATAAGTTTGGATTTCTCCCTTTGGACTCTTATATGAAAGATTACATTGATGTTTGGAACATTAGTTTTAATAATAACCCATTTATTTATTGTTGAATCATTTGATAAAATTGGTATCTTTCATTCCCTTACATATATGATCTAGATGACACTTATCACCTCACTTTCAAAAAATTCTCATGCCCTTCAAAAAATTTCTAGGATACTTGTTCCCACAATAATTACATGATTGAAATTGATACATTTTTTATTCATATTTGATGAATTACCTTTTTTATGAAAATTATTTGACCTCTTATTATCTTGATTACCCTTGAATATATGTGATCTAGAAAATTAATTCTCAATTTTGATGGTATATAAAACTATTTTATCATATGGTGATTTTTTTGAAAAACCAGTTTTCTTCGAAGAAGATTAATCCCTTCAAATAAATGGTCAATATTGAATTATTAATTATGTATGTAATCTGAATCATACTTTTCTAGTCTTGTAAAGTTATTTTCACACTACACAATAGTTTTTTTCTATTTTTTCTTTAGGCTAAAGAACATTATCTTCATTTTAGTTTATTTCTCATAAAGGAAATATTTTCGGAAGAATGTTTCTTTATAAAAATTCCATTCCATGTGTTCTATTTTATATTCCTCCCTAGTATTATTTATCAAAGACCACCATTGATTAGTATTGAATTTAATAAAATATACTTCTAGTATTACCTTTTCCTTTTCATTACATCCCAAGGTCAGAAATATATTTTCAAGGGACTTAATCCATTACTCATATACAACTAGATTAATAGTCCTTGTAAATTATGGGGGATTCTTTCTCATGAAGCAATACAAAGTAGAAGAACAACACCGTAGAAAAACAGGTTACTCCATTATAGCATGCTTATTTTTCATAGCCTTATGAAGCTTCCCTAATATAGCCATGATTTGCTCAGTTCCAATACTAGCTATATTGGATTTCTTACTAGGGAAATTTCTACGTTGACCATGAAGGTTGATACCATTATTTCTTATAGGTGCCATATTTAAATATTGGAATATACTAAATTATATGATGAAATTATTAATTTTAAATCATAACATATAATTATGAATCTTCTACAACACATAACATAAATAAAAAATTAAAGCATTGCTATTATCATAATCATAAACTTGGATTCTTTGAGAATATATTTAAATCGTAAAAATATTTTCAAATACTTTATAATGGTTTATAAAGAAAATGTGAATTATAAAAAGAATATAATCCAGGAGTTTTAAACCAATGCATAGTAAAGCCCATCATCGTGCACCAAGTGATGATCAGGTCAAAGTCCAATATTCCCTTTTTGGAGTTATTACCCCGAGGTACAACTGTACTCGAACCATATCCACTTGTAGTACCCATACATGGATGTATTTCTAAGAAAAAAAATACACAATATCTTCCATACCAATTATTTTGGATAATATTCCACAAATTGACATATATTTAATGTCTATGGTAGGGTTATGTTCCCTAATCTATGTTTTCTTAAATCTAGTTCCCAATATATTTATTAAACTTTCTATGATACCAATTATAACAACCCAACTCAAGTAACCCAGAGCCGATGTCTACTTCATTACATTGGAATAGATTAAAGATGTAAAATCTCAAAATAACATTCAATTTAGTCTTATTTGAGAGCTAAGTACATACATGAATCCCATTTTACAATTGGGATAAAATATAAAACATTGCAATGTAAAACAATCACCATCATTAAACTCATTCAAAGAATTATTCTTCATATCCCAAGGAAAGGAAATAAAAAAGGGGTGAGATCAAATAATGAGTAAGGTTTATGTAAAATGGAAGATATCATGAATAGATAAGTTGTAAACAATATGGAAAGGTAAATAACTGAAAATAAATTCCATTTAATCAATAATTTCATCACAATGAGTAATATTCTTGGAATAAATGATGATTAAATAATGCCATATAGATAATCACATGATCTTAAATCTAATTCATGGAAAATATCAATACATTAATCTCATGGATAATAATTACTAAATTATCAATTAAGGAAATGCCTAATATTGGATATCATGATATCATACATCGTGATATCTACACCATCATTACATTACACAAAGATAGATTAAACTCTGGGTAAAAACCCATTTATTTGTCCAAATAATTTGTCTCATGAGACCCGTTGATGCATCAAGGGGACATATAATTCTCGGCCCCACCCATAAAAACATGTATAAATCATTGATCATATATCAAATAAAAAATTTAATTGATTAAAATTATTTCTTATTAATAAATATCTGTATTTTGTAAAGAATATAGATTTAACAATATTTATCCACACAATCAAATAAATTTCAAAGTAAAACACCATATGTAGAAATGATATATGGTTTAAGAAATAAGAATATCCATGATAAATAATATGGATATTTAAGGTAAATGTAGTATCCTATGAAAAATTACCATAAGAAAGTTATTGTCTTGAGAAAATGTTAATAATCACAATATTTATCAAATGGTGATAGGTGACCATTGGTTTATTAGGAATATAGGTTTTACATTAAAATGTATTGGGATGGTATGGAGAATGATATTCTCCTTAGATACCAAATGTAGGATCATATGATGATCAAAATACAAGAGGGGGTGAATTGTATACTTTTAAAATTCCTTTGGAACTTTTAATGATAGTAATGTTTAACAAAGTTAAAGAAGGAAAAATTCACAAGGCCTCTAGTTCTATAAACTTGCTTGAATCCAGAAAAGTGATTCTGAGAAAGAAACTATGGAAATATGGTTCCAAAAAGTGAAACATAATAATGTTTACAAAGATAAAGATTAAACCATAAAGCGTATAAAATCTTACTAAATCAGAGTACACGTATAAGGAAGTATAAGATAGTTATACTTTCCTCAAAAATAAAAAATGCAGAGGAAAAATTGTAATAAAACAAGTGACAAGAAGTAAATCTTTTAGCCCAAAGAGAAGGGTATCCAACATCCTTGGATAAAGGTCCCTTGATTTATACTTTCAAGAAACTCTTTCTTACCCACGCTAGGGTAATCCCTCGATATGAAGATCAGAGTCTATCTTGCTATCCCCCAATGCCCACAACTTTAAGGTAGTCAACACCATTGACTTCCTCAGTAAAGAAGCCCTCAACATCAAGGTAGTAAGAACCTCTATCTTCCTATCCCCAGAAGTCCTCGAATGTAATCAGAAACATTCAGAGTCGCATGAATAAAATCTGAACAAGATGTTTAGAATGCATTAAGCATGAGTTTCTCTCTCTAGAAATCACTTCAACAACATTTAATCTCTATAGTCATAGAACAATTTCAAAAGTTATGAGATCTTTCAAATAAGATCCTATTTATATCCATAGCTCCAATGGTCAACTCTCTCCTCCAACGGTCATATTTTTCCCTGAATTTCGGAGGGAGCTATACACATTTCACTGAAACAACAGTTAGTAATTAACTGAATGAACAAAATCGTTTTATAACCAATACAAGTGTAAGAAAAAATATAGTTACATAACCAAAATAAAATATTCGAAATGTATGAATATAAAAGTTCAGAGTCTAACCAAAAACCAATTATGTTTTTATCATACAAGGATATTTGGATTCTATTTTCTAGGAAATTATGAACATGATCTCTATAGAATTATAGAGTCAGAATTTCAAGGAAATTCAGAATCTGGATTCACAAGAATTCGGAACTTGAACTTACAATGTTCAGAGTCTGAATTCATTAGGATTCAGAGTCAGAACTCAGAAGAGTTTGGAGTCTGAACTGAGAGAACTCTGAGTCAGAACTCATATGAGTTCGAGTCTGAATTCAGAGAACTCGGAGTCAGAACTCATAAGAGTTTAGAGTATAAATTTAGAGAACTCGGAGTCAGAACTCATTAGAGTTTGGAGTCTGAATTCAGAGAACTCGGAGTCAAAAATCATAAGTGTTCAGAGTCTGAATTCAGTGAACTCGGAGTCAGAACTCGTAAGTGTTCGAAGTCTGAATTCAGAGAACTCAGAGTCTAAATTCAGATCCTGAAAATAGAATGCTCTTTATCTAAGTATTATTTGATTCTGAGGTTTTAGATATGAAACCAAATTTTACACTTAGAAAAGATTATGAACAATAAAAAACATGGTGATGATAAATTTATTTGGGGAAGGAAAATATTAATTATATAAGTAAAACATAGAGAAAATGAAATTTTCCTTAAGAGTAGGTGTTTTTGATTTTCAAAAAAAGAAATAATGGTAAAGTCATAAGGAAACCTTATTGACTCAACAATCTCCCCAAGTATGAAGGAATGAAATAGTCATAAGGAAAAAATTATTGACTCAACAATATCCCCCTTTGGGAAAGCATAAACAACCTTATGAAAAAGAATATAAGGACTTGGGAAATATTTTTCTAGACATTGAAATAAAACTTTTCTCTCTTTAAACAAGGATAATGATGAATATAAATAACTCCCCCTTATGGTTTTTGAAATCTAAGAACCGTGTTCTAGATTTTTGGAATGAGATTTCTCATAATCTTGAATATGGAAATCTTCATAATAAAAAACCCCCCTTAGATAAACTCCCCCTTAGATAAACTCCCCTTTACTTAGGGATATTTCTTCTTTACTTTGTATTCTTTTTTCCTTTATCCCCTTTTGTGATTTTCAAAAATAATTTGAGGGAATGGAAAAGAAATTATGGTACCTAAAAGATTAGTAAAACACATCCAAAAGACAAGAAAACAAAAAATTTCACTATGATTAGGAAGAATTTTTACAAGGAAATGAATACAAAAAAAGATAGGATTGGAAGAAAATTATCCTTCCTTATCCTTTGGAATCAACCTCTTGACTATAATATTCATATTTTTGAACTCCTAATGATCTTCCTCTACTCTCTTAAGAAGCTGATCCTGATCCTCACATTTCTTCTCTAAAGCCTTGATTCTTTCTTCCTGAGACTTAAGAGCCTCTGCCTGAGCCTTCCAAACTTCTTTCTACTTGACCAGATTTTATTCAATCTCAGTCTGAATATATATTTATCTATTCTAGCTTTGGGCAACTGAATATAATTTCCCATTCAGATCCTTTACTTCTTGAATCCATGTATTTTGTTCTAAAGTTAACTTTTCGTCAAAACTTGTTGTATTATATTTTATCCTTCCATCTTCAATGTCAACAACCTCTTTGACACCATCTTGGAATTCATCAAGTTCTCTAAAATCATTAACTGTCCTCTTTGACCACCCAACTATTTTCTTACAGGAGCTATTGTGGGCTTCGTAGTTAATGAAGAAATTCTTGAAATCAGCCTCAAGCTTGACACACTTGTCCATCACCATGGACACTGAATCTAATTTTTTATTGATTGTGTGTTGAAGCATCTGGGATATAGAGTCTATGCTTTAGAAAATCAGAATGGTGTGAACCAACTTATTCAATGACTTGACAACAAAATCATGTCGCAGATATGATGATTCAAAATCTGAGACTTTGATAGTTGAGGGTTCTTTCTCTAGCTCAACAAATTTCCTCTTTGAAGATCCACCAGTTTCATTCTTCTTTGTAACAACATTAGTGGGTGTATAAACAAAATGACGATTATAACTTTCTTCCTCAGACAGATTTTTCACTTCATCTTTAGCCTTGTCATATAACCCAGGAGTATCAAGATTTGATGATTCGGCTTGAGAGGTTCAGATTGATAATTTTTTAGATGGAAATTCCTTCTCATTAAAGTCTTCTACTTGCTTAATCAAATCAGTTGTGTCATCACTACTTTCAGCTTCTTCCACTTCTTCCACAACATTTTCTCCTTGTTTTTCTTGGAATTTTTTCAGAGTGAGAAATTTCTCACCCGGAGTCTCAGGTAAATTCTCTACCAAGAAATATTCTGGTACGAGGATATTCTCTGAATCTTTCTCAGTTTCCATCAGAAGGGATTGAACAATTTTAGTCTCATCCATCTTCATCTTCTGTTTCTTTTCTTTAGTTTGCTTCTCAAGCTCATCATCAGTCTTTTATTTGAAAGCCTTTGCTTCTGTAGGATCCAAAACAGACTATGGCTCTCCTTCCTTCCATTTTTTCTTGTCGTCCCTCTACTTTTCTACAACCTCATCTGGGTATTATTTTTGCTTCTTAGGTCTAGTAGGTGCGGATTAGGCTTCCTTATCTTTTGGGGTTTCTTCTTATTCTTCCACTTCCTTCAAATTCCTCTTTTTTCCTACCTTTTTGGATAGTTCAGCCACTTCTTGATTTTTCAGAATAGCTTTGGAATCTTCCTCTGGTATGTCATAAAATTCTCATGAGTCCTTAGAAAAACCAATGTTCAACCTCTTCATGGTATTATCACTGACTAGCATGACTTTTCAATTTCTAGGTTTCGAACTGCAAGGGATTTTAAAAGATTATATACACCAAACAATCAACTTAGAAAGAATATCCGAGTACATGATAATCCGAGCCTTCAGATTTCCATTGATATTCACGATCATAATCAGAAAATTCTTATCCAAATTAAACTTTGTCATGTTCACTAGAAAGTCTAGTATGTTCATATCACTCTTCTTCAATGTGTCCTTGTCACCTTTTCTCGGAAAGATAAATCCTTTAACCCATAATTCAAGGACCTGATTTTTTGTACAGAGGTGAGGAATCTTTGGAGTCTTGAAATTAGTAAGACTGAGGCACTCAATGGCTTTCAACTTTACAAATCATCCTTTGACATCTGAAAACTTTTGGGAACACAACTCGGATTCCCCATCATATGGAATTCCAACCAAGCTAGCTGCCTTTGTATATGAAAGAGCATAAGTCTTACCGTAGATCTTAAAAGAAAACTTATCTCGGCCTTCTTCCATGAAGAAACTAACTGATTCATAAAACTCAACAAGAAAATCCAGATAAACCAAATCTTGAGCCCCTGGCTTTGATATGCAGACACTCTCCCAACCATTGAGTTTGATATTCTTTGACATTATAGAATCATACTTGTTCAAAATGATCAGATGCACCAACCTTTACCTATATACATTATTCTCCAAAATTGGATTGACAGTAGACATATCTTTCTAAGAGGATTCTTCTACAAACATTTGTATTTGAGAAAACTCTGAGAAGTTTGGAATGGGCTTACGTAGAGAGGAATCACTACAGTATGAAAGAACTTTAGAATCAATGTAAGACAACCATCAGGGGGTACTTTATAAAGGATCTTGATGTGATAGTTCATCTTCCAACTCAATATAATGGCTGAAAATTATTCTGATCAGATCTGATGGTTGATATTATAGCCGCAAAAAAAAACTGGAATCCGATCTTTTGAGGTTTTTAAATAAAAACCATCAGATTTAAGGAAAAGGGAATCCAAAAAAATTTAAAAACAAAAGAAACTACCTGAAAGTAAAGTATGATTACATAAACATAAGAAAGGATACATACCTTTCAGATTTCCAGGAAGATTATTCGTATTGGAGAAAAATCTTCTTGAAGAGCTTTAGATTCAGAAAACTTGATTACGAAAAAAAATTTGAAAACAAAAATCTACATTACGAAAATTTTGAGTACGAAAATTTTTATTAAAAAAATTTTATGTTCAAAAATATTCATTATGAAAATTTTATGTATGAAAATAATCATTGTGAAAATTTTAAGTACGAATAATCTTCAATATGAAAATTTTTAGAAAAAAAAACTGATATAAATATTTTTTAGAAAAACTGACAACAACTTTTCATGGAAAGAATGATTATGAAAATTTTTATTTCAAATGATTTTGAAAAACTCCGACTAAGAAATTTTTTAGAAAATATTCATTACAAAAAAATTGAAATTAACAAGAAAATTTACTCCCCTTATGAAAATGTGGTAATTACAGTAAGGAGATTGGTTTCAATAGAAAGTTAACAAGGAAGATTACCTTATGGTTATCATTATTAACTTCTGTTTAATGTATTCATATCTATCAGAGGGTAAAGAATTTTTGAAAATATCAGCAAGTTGATATTGTGTTCCGATGAACTGAAGATGATATCTCCTTTTTTTTGTGTGATCTCTAAGAAAGTGATTCATGATATCTATGTGTTTTGCACGAGAGTGATGTGTAGGGTTTTTAATAAAGCAATGGAGCTAGTATTATCACAAAAAATTTGTGTTTTCATAAAACTCATACCATAGTCTATGAGTGTGTGTTGTATCCATAACACTAGAGCACAAAAACTTCCAGCTGCTACATATTCAGCTTCAATAGTGGAAAGTGCTACTGAGTTTTGCTTCATACATGACCCAGAATCTAATGAATCTCCTAAGAATTTACATGTTCCGGATGTACTTTTTCTATCCATTCTACAGCCACCAAAGTCAGTATTCGAAAAACTTTTCAAAATAAAATCATTTCTAGAAGTATAAAAGAGTCATAAATCTATGGTTCCCTTTATGTGGCAAAACACTGTTTTCACTTCCATTAAATGAGATTCCTTAGGATTGGATTTATATCTTGGACATAATCATATTGAAAACATTATGTCTAGAAGACTAGCTGTCATGTAATGAAAGCATCCTATCATAAATATGTATGATCTACTGGTTTCCCAATTTCAACAAGCTCAAGTGTGTTTGAGGTACCTATGAGAGTACTAATACTCTTAGTGTTGTAATGTCCATATTTTTTAAGAATATATTTAATATACTTATGTTGAGAAATATAGATTCCTTCTGGTTTTTGAGAAATTTAAAATCCAAGGAAAAATGTTAACTCACCCATCATAATAATTTCAAACTCAGATTTCATTAGATTTGCAAAGGAATTAGTTAAAGATTGCTGAGTTAAACCAAATATAATGTCATCAACATAAATTTGAACAATCAAAACAATTTTGATATCTTTCTTTATAAAAATGCTTGGATCTACATTTCCTTTAATGTAATTATTTTGAAGAAAAAACACTGTAAGTCTATCATACCAACCTCCAGGGTCTTTCTTAAGTCCATACAAAGATTTTGTAAGTTTATAAACATGTTCAGGATGTGTTGCATCTTCAAAACCAGGACTTTGTTTAAAAAAACATCCTCTTCTACAAAAACATTAAGGAAAGAACATTTCACATCCATTTGAAAAAGTTTGAAATTGAAGAATGCAGAAATGGGAAGTAAAATACGAATAGATTCAAGTCTAGCTACTAGAGATTAGGTTTTTTCATAGTCTATTCCTTCTTGTTGATTATAGCCTTTAACAAATAATCTAGCGTTATTTCTTACTATGATTCCATTTTCATCACACTTATTTCTGGAGATCCATTTTACACCAATGACATAAGTTTCCTTAGGTCTTCCAACTAGGGTCAAGACTTTATTCCTTTCGAATCCATTTAGCTCATCTTGTATAGATTTTATCCAATCATCATCACCTAAAGATTCATTAGTGCTTTTTGGTTATAATTGGGAAATAAATTCTACATGTTCTAGTTAATTCCTTAAGGAACTTCTAGTCCTTATAGGTCGATTTACATCACCAATGTACTCTCAATAGGATGATTTTTTAGAAACAACTGATTTGGGTTTTGTAAAACCTGTTCATCAACATAGGGTAGGAAATCTTCTGGGGTAAATGATTCAGAAACATTTTATTGGGCATCTTCCTTATTAGAATAATCTTATAACAAAGGTTGGTGATCAGTTTTTGAAAATACATCCAAAGATGTAGGTTGGGGTTGTTTAAAAACAAAATGATTCGTTTCATCACATTTAACATGTACTATCTTTTCAATAGTACAAGTTTTTTTATTGAAAAATCTATAATCCTTAGAAGTTGTGGAGTAGCCTAAGAAAATTACTTCATCAGATTTTGGTGCAAATATGTGTACATTATCTTTAGTATTCATAATGAATACCTTGCAACCAAAAACTTTGAAGTAGGAAAGTCTAGGTTTTTGACCATTCCATAACTCATAAGAAGTTTTATTAAGAAATTTTCTAATCAAAACAAGATTTATAGTATAAAAAGTAGTACTTAAAGCTTCAAACCAAAAATGTTTGGCTACAGAATACTCACTCAACCTGGTTCTTGTTATCTCTTGAAGAATTATATTTCTTCTTTCAATAACACCATTTTGTTGAGGTGTTCTAGGTGCTGAGAAGTTATGAGTAATGCCTTTTCTACTACAAAAAGTTTCAAAATCAGAATTTTTAAATTCATTTCCATGATCACTATGAATAGTTTTCAAAAGAAGGTTTTTCTCATTTTTAACATGGGCTATAAAACATTTTAAATGAGAAAAATATTTATATTTCTTTGCAAGAAAATAGACCCACAAAAATCTATAGTGTAATCATAAACTAAGAAAAATACATAATACTTGCCTCCAATGCTTCCAATTTGTGTCGGAACAAAAAGATATACATTTACTAACTGTAATGCATCAGTAGTTGAGACTTCACCGACTGATATAAAACTTGATTTATGTTGCTTTCCATATTGACAAGGATCACAAACTTTTGAAGAATGAAATATAATATCCAGTAGATCCTTAACTAGTCTTTTCTTATAGAGTTTTCATAGGTTTCTAAGATAACAGTGTCCTAACCTTCTATTCCATAACCTAGAATGATCTTCCATTTCCATAAGGAATGGTAAGTCTTGGCTCTTATGGTCTTCAATGTTTAGTGTGTATACATTTTCTTTCCTATCGGCAGAAAGAATAAATTCTTCCTTCGAATTGTTTACTATACACTTTTTATTCTTAAAAATCACAAGGCAACCTTCATCACATAATTGACTTATGATAATGAGTTTGTTCTTAAGACCCCTAACAAATAAATCATTTGAAATAAAAGTTTTTCCAAGTAGAACGATGTTACCAATACAAATAATTTCTCCCTGAGCATTATCTCCGAAAGTTACTTTTCCTCCTTTTTTCTTGATAATCATTTCAATGTAGTTTTTGTTACCTGTCATATGCCGGGAGAATCCACTATCCATGTATCATGTATTTCTGTTGGTATTCTCTCTACTTTATTTAATACAAAAGAGTTATAATTTCAAAACCCAAACTTTCTTGGATTCGGAAATTTCAGAAAGCAAATTTTTTTGGCACCCACATTTTCTTATAAAAATAAAATTTATGAAATCCTAAAGATTGTGTTTTTAGGGAAAATTTTTTTCCCAGTGCCCACCACACTGACCCTTAGTGTAGAATAGAGCACTTTGAGGAACAAAATAATTTTTACTAAAAAATGGTTTTGAACTAGTATAACCAAAACCAGAACTATTCCTTAGAGGTCGGATTTGAGAATTAATCTTATAAAAATCATCCTCACCTAAGGTAAAGTTTGACAAAAACTTACTCAAGGAAAAAATGTTGGATTTAAGTCTGATAACTAAGTTCTTGTCTTCTAAAACAATAGCTTTCAAACTAGAGTTAGGTTCGAAAAAATTTTATTTTGAAATTTCCTTTTCTAGATCATTAGCAAGTTTATACTTCTCAAAATTTACTTCCTCAATATTTTTTGAAATAATTTTGAAATCAAGGGGTTTATTATCAAGATATTTGAAAGATATGATATTTCCTTAGTAAGAATAGGAATCCTATAATTTTCCTTATCATGATTTTTGTTGAGTTTAGATTTCTCATTCTCAAGAAGAATAGAAAACCAAGAAACTTCTTCATAGGAAGGTAAAGTTTTATTTTCATCAGAAGAAGATTCATAATCCAATGATTCATAATATTTATCATTACTATAATTTGTATTTAATGAAACATTGGTCATTGATTTAGCATTGTGTACCTTAGACATTAAGAAATGATTGTCAATAGGTAGTATATCTTTTAGACCAGGATTCTTCTATCCAAAAGATTCATAATCTGATGATTATCTTGAAGAGCCACCACCACTGAAACTCTAGGTTTCATTAGCTTTCAAGAATTTATTTGCATTATCTTTGTAGTACTTCTCTATGTTTCTCTCAGAATGATTTTTCTTTCTTTCATTTCTTTTAATAATAGTACAATCAGGCGTTATATGTCTATCTCTATTGCATTCATAACATGTGACTTCTGAGTCCTTCTTATATTTACTTTCTTTATTCTTATATCTGTATTGAAAGTTATTATGTACAACTATCTTGTTCATCCTTTGAGAAAGATTGGCTAGTTCATTTTTTGATGAATCACTTCTACTAGATTTGAATTGTATAACAACCTTCTTAGATTTGGTTATTGTAACTCTATTAGGAGCATTGGATTTCATAATATTTTAAGTCATAGTAAAATCAACACTACCATTCCCATTCTTCTTCTTTAAATTATCGACATCTCTCTTCATTCTAGTCTCGTGTTGAAGAAGAGTTCCAAAAAGTTCATCAAAAGTAATCTGAGTAACCTTTCTGTTCTAATCAATAGTAGTACTCTTGGATTCCCACTCATTGGGAATGATGTCTATGATATTATGAACAAGAGATTCATCATCTAATCCTTTCTCACCAATGGATTGTAAACTGTTAATGATAGTCATAAATCTTTGTTTCACCTTACATATGGGTACTCTATAAGGAAAGAAAAAACCATGATATTTAGAACTGAGCATGGCTCTTCTAGTTTCAATAACTTTGGATGTTTCGAAGTGGGTAACATCAAGTTTCTTCCAAATACAACTTGCTGCTTCACATGATGAAATTTGGTTATATATATTTCTAGTCATGGAACAAAGAAAAGTATTGCGTACCTTATAATTCAGTTGATATTCATGATTTTCTTGATTTGTGAATGTACTAACTTCCTTGTCAGGGATGTTATATCATCCAGTAAAAATAACAAAATTACGCACTCTAGTATTGATAATGAATGTCTTCACGCGATCTCTCCAATATTTGTAATCACTCCAATCAAAAATAGGTGGTCTTGTGGGATTTAGGTTGTCTATGGAACCAACATTGATTCCTACCATCGTAAAGAAAAAAGTTCCACACAAACTTAATAGCAATTAAAGTTTGTAAACAAGGAAAATATTCCTAAGCAAGGAAAATATAGAATAATGAATAACTTGGGAAAGGAAAACATATATGTGAATATAAGTATTTCAGAGACCTGCTCTGATACCAATTGTTGAGATGGTATATAGAATAATATTCTCCCTATATACCAAATGTAGGATCTTATGATGCTCAAAATACAGGAGGGGGGGGGGGGGTGAATTGTATACTTTTAAAAATTAATTTGGAACTTTTAAAGATAGTAATGTTTAAAAAAGTTAAAACAGGAAAAATTCACACAGCCTCTAGTTCTATGAACTTGCTTAAATCCAGAAAAGTGATTCTGAGAAAGGAACTACGAAAGATGGTTCCAAAAAATGAAACTTAATGAATGGTTACAAAGATAAAGATTATACCTTAAAGCATATGGAATCTTACTAAATCAGAGTACATGTATAAGGAATTAAAAGATAGTTATACTTTCCTGAACAATAAAAAATGCAGCATAAAACATGTAACAAAAAAAGTAACCAGTTGTAAATATTTTAACACAAATAGAATGGTATCCAACAACCTTGGATAAAGGTCCCTTGATTTATACTTTCAAGAAAGTCTGTCTTACCCACACCAGGGTAAGCAATCGATATGATTGTCGGAGTCTATCTTGCTATCCCTACAAGCCCCCATCTTTAAGATAGTCGACACCTCTTTCTTCCTCATCAAGGAAGCCCTCAACTTCAAGTTAGTTAGAACCATTGTCATCATATCCCCGGAAGTCCTCGAATGTAATCAACAACATTCAAAGTCGCATGAAGAAAATCTGAACCAGATGTTCAGTATGCACTAAGCATGAGATTCTCTCTCTATAAATCACTTCAATTTCATGTAATCTCTAGAGTCATAGATAAGTTTCAAAAGTTTTGAGCTCTTTCAAATGAGCTCCTATTTATAGGCACAACTCCAATGGTCGGCTCCCTCCTCCAACTGTCATATTTTTCCTTGAATTTTGGAGGGACTTGTACACATGTCACTCAAACAACAGTTAGTATGTAACCGAATGCATGAAATCGTTTTATAACCAATACAAGTGTAAGCAAAAATATGGTTACATAACCAAAATCTGATATTTGGAATGTAAGCAAATAAAAGTTCAGAGTCTAACCTAAAACACATTCGGTGTCTATAATACAAAGATATTTGGATTCTATTTTCTAAAGAATTAGAAACCTAAACTCTATATAATTATAGAGTCTAAATTTCAAGGAAATTTGGAATCTAGATTCACAAGAATTCGGAACATGAACTTACAAAGTTCGGAGTCTGAATTCATTTGGATTCAGAGTCAGAACTCAGAAGAGTTTGGAGTCTGAATTCAGAGGACTCGGAGTCAGAACTCATAAGAGATCAGAGTCTGAATTTGGAGAACTCAGATTCAGAACTCATAAGAGTTCAGAGTCTGAATTTAGAGAACTAAGATTCAGAACTCATAAGTGTTAGGAGTCTGAATTTAGAGAACTCGGAGTCAGAAATCATAAGAGTTAGGAGTCTGAATTCGGAGAATTCAGAGTCCGAACTCATAAGAGTTCGGAGTCTGAATTCAGAGAACTCGAATTCTGAATTTGGATCCTAAAAATAGAATTATCTTTATCTATGTATTATATGATTCCAAGGTTTTAAATAAGAAACCAAATTTTACACTTAGACAAGATAAAGAATAATGAAAAACATGGTGAAGATAAATTTCATTGGGGAAGGGAAATTTTCCTTATAGAAGTAAAACATAGAGTAAATGAAATTTTCCTTAAGATATGGTTTTTTTATTTTCAAAACAAGAAAGAATGGTAAAGTCATAAGGAAACCTTATTGACTCAACAATCTCCCCCAAGTATGAAGGAATGAAAAATTCACAAGGGAAAACTTATTGACTCAACAATATCATGTCATTTCGAAGAATAAATGGAATGGTAGTGAAATATTAAAATAAAATTTTATAAAATATTTTTCATTTTTAAATTCATTTAAATCTAATATAAGGAGGTAGATTTCATAAAATTATGATGATAGCGGGGAAGAATGTTATCGCTGTATATGTTAAAAAAATATTCCTATTGATTTTTTTAAAGAAATGAATTTTTTTTGGAAAATGGAATAAATATTCCATTAAAAGAATTTTTTAAAATTAATGATAACTTAAAATGTACCTAATAAATCATTTTATTAAATAAATGGACTTTTGTAATATAATTTTTGAAAACATGGACATATAAGAAAAATATATTCAATTTAAAGAGAAATAAGATCAGTCTTTCTTTAAAAACATTATTTGATTATTAATGTACCAAATAGAGGAAAAGTTAGAAGAAAATATAAATAATCCTAAAATATATGGTGTATAAGAAAATTATTTCAGCTTATTAAGGATAAACGATAATATTCCTTCAAAGAAAACAAATGCAATCCCAAAAGAAATTGGGATTGTAAAATATATTCCTTCCTCCTTGGTAACTTTTAAACTATAACCCCTTGAATTAATAAACTTGAATTTAAACATTAATCATAATGAATAAATAGTTAGTCATGTTAAATACCTAAAAGGGTTTGTATATACACCATATAAAAGTGAATCTGTGAATAATAACAAATATTTATCACTGGATTATAAATTGAGACGGAATCCCTTACCTCACGCTTCCCTTTAATTGAAAATGATTTAATCTCATATATAATGGTTTAAACATGTTATTAATTTATAAAATAACTTTATTAATATTTATAATGTCATATATGATCCTTTTATAACATCTTATCAGTCACTCATTAATAATATCTCCTTTTTACCCTTGGTTCGGGTGTTAACTTCCTTGTTTTCTCATGCATGTTTGACATGAATGTTTCGATTCTTTGGAATGGGATATAGTTACATAATCTAAAGAATAATATTAATGTTATAAATATCATATTTACTCATTAAATACATTTTTATAACCATTAATTAATGTTTTACATGGAAAATGAATCGCATCGCTTCATGGAGACATTAGGTCGTACGAATGCATGCTCGACGATGTCATTCACTAAATGGGTGAAAGGGTAAAGAAGTGGATGATATATTAATTTTATATAATTAACATAATTACATATTTTTTCATAAATATTCATTATTTATGTCATCATGACTATCCATATGATTTGGTGATGGAAAATAAATTACATCCTTTTGCGAGGCGGTAGTCCACCATACACATGCGCGATGACTTTCTTTATCATTTAATGGAGGAGATTACTAAATATTATGAAATAAACATAATAAAATATTAGTATATTGTATTTAATCATGTTATTATACTGTAATTTTTAATACATAATTGAATATGTAAAAAAAGTAAAAGTAAGAAGCTTAGTGAAGATAATTACCTTCACATAGAACAACCACATTTCAATCTCTTATTAAGGACACTAGGATGGTATTTTGAGAATAAAAACACCGATAGAATTTTCTTAAGGTTTTTTGAGAGATATATTGGTATATTTTTCTCAATATAAATGTCTAGATAGGTGTGAATAAGTGAGGGGATGAGGCTTCCTTTTATAATTATGGTGAGTGAACACACCTGAAATTTATTAAATGAAAAAGGTATATCATGTTTTATGTACACAAAGGGATCCAAAATGTCACATTATAGAACCTTAGATTATATAAAGTCTAAATATGGATATAAAATATAAATTAGACAAGGTTTTATTCTATTTTACCCCTTATCAATATATATAAACCCCTGGTAAACCCGTTTTACCTAAACCATGGTGATTAATTGATTTTATTATTTACTATTCATTATGAAAAATATAGGTTAAACCTATTAGATAATATTAATTATTATAATAAAAAATATGGAATCTATATTATAAAATTTAAATTAATTAATTGGAATAATTTAGTTTATAATGAACCTGCAAAATCGTGTTGAAAAATAGTTTTTCAATAAATGCATTTTTCAAGCATAATCTGATCTTATATTAACTATATGAATAGTAACCATAATTTTATGTATTTAAATTCATATATTTATATATGTAATCTATAAATTTCTTATAAATTATTCATAATTAAATACTATTTTTATTAATTAAAATAGATAGACATTATTCATTTTTAAACGAAAAACAATTTTATGAAAAAAAGAGTCTTATGAAAAATCCCCCTTTTACCTCCAAATGATATTATCATTATTTATATCAAATAGATAGTTAATAAATTTAAAATTATAAATTTTTTTCACATTATTATAAATAAAATTTGGAATATTTTAACATTTTATGTTCTATTATTCATAAAATCTTATTTTTAAGGGAAAATTTCAAAATTTCATTGTAGTCCTATTTTGACCATGTAAGTTCAAAATAGATATCCTTCCAATAAAATTGAATTTTTTTCCATGAAATATCAAAATTTTAATTTTATTATCATTTTTACTAAAATATAATTTTCAATTACTATAATTGGGGCTTGAGTGTTTGAAATTTGATAAGGGTATTGAATTACCACCTTTACGATTAGATGTTGAGTTAGCAGTGAAAACTCCTAATGGTATGATGGTCACATATCAAGTATATAGTTCCTATATGATATAATTTTGTGGAATTTTAATCTTAAAAATCTTTTGATTCTTCTCATAGTTAAATTTTATTGGATTCTATGCATGGATTAACATTCTTTATATGGACCCCATATCAATTTTCGAGGAAGAGAAGTCACATTTAATATTCCAAATAAACCTATGATCATTTATCAGTGCGAGGATGAATAAAAAAATCCAATGAAAATTACTTCTATATTATCAGTATTAATTTATATCTATGAATGATATATATCTCACATAGTTAGGGATAAACTCAACATTTATGATATGCCTATTATACGAGAATTTGTTAATGACATTCAAGAAGAGTTTCCTAGTATTCATCCAAATTGTGAAGTTGAGTTTTCAGTAGAAGTCAAACCTTGTTCTACACCTATATAAAATACTCATTATAGAATAGACCCAATTGATTTGTAGTAATTGGAGATGAAATTCGAGGAGAATCTTTATTAGGGATTTATATTCCCAAATGTGTTACCAGGGTGTATCTTTTTTTTGTTAAGAAGAAAGATGGGTCAATGAATTTTTGCATTCATTATTAAGAAATTTACAAGATCACTATCAAGAAAAGTATCCTCTACCCTATATCAATGATTTATTTGATCAATTGTATCGATATGAATTCTTTTATAAGATTGATCTTCCTTATTGGTATCATCAAGTGAGGGATAAGGAGGATATACCCAAGTAATCCTTCTGTTTGATGTATGTGTATTATGAGTTTAGAGTGATTTTTATTCTGACTTACTAAACACCATATTATCATTAAGTATTTAATGAATAGATTCTTTAGAGATTAACTTGATCAGTTTGTTGTAGTATTTTTATATGATATTATTACATATTAAAATAGAAAGGAAGATAATTAAGGCCATTTGAGAATTGTACTAAAGACCAAGAGAAAGGAAAAGCTATATGAAAAATATACCAAGTGTGAATTTTGTATTCTGAAAGTTTCATTTTTAGGTCATATAATCTCAAGTGAGGGTATATTGGTTGATCCTACAAATAGAAAACTTATTGAGAAAGGGCGTAGACCAATCACAATAACCTAAATCTACCGTTTTTTGTTTAATGGATATCACTAATATTTTAAAAATATTTTTCATGATTTTCTAATCCAATCACTATGTTAACTCATAAGGGGGTTAAAAGATTATGAAAAGATGAATATAAAGAGAATTTCAAGGGGCATAAGAGAAGGTTATTTAATGAACCTATGCTCACACTACCCTGTAGTATAGAATAGTTTGTGATCTATAGTGATGCATCGAATAAGGGATTGAGATTTGTACTCATGTAGAATGACATGGTGATAGAATATTACTCACACCAATAGAAAATACATGATAAAATTACCCAACACAATATTTGGATATGATAATGATAATTTTTTCATTAAATACATGGAGGTATTATATTTATGATGAAAGGTGTGGCATATATAAAGATAATAAAATATTGACGTATATATTCACACACAAAGAGTTGAATATGAGACAAATAATATATTTGGAAATTATTAATGATTATGAATTATCAATAAATTACCACCCTAGGAAGGAAAACATTGTGTATTTTACTTTGATTCTGAAAGACTATTCTATTTTGTCAATGATGAGGATTGAAAGTGATCCAATACTTAGAGATTTATAGAATATATGACTTAAAATCATGGGGAAAGGGTGAAAATACAATATTTATCAGATGAATATTCAACCATCTATCCTTATTATGATTAAATAGGAATAAAAGAAAGATGAAGAACTGTATAAAAAAGTGTGTGTTCATAAGTTCAAACATGTTTGCGATAGAATGATAAGGTTTCAGAACCATGTTTTTTTACCTAAATACCAAAATTAAAGAAAGATTTGTTAGATGAATCTCACATTTCACCATTCTTTATTAATCATGGAAGTAAAAATATTTATTGAGACCAAAAAGAATATTTCTAGTGGGGAAAAATGAAAAGGGAAATTGAAAATTATGCATCTCAATGCTTGGTATTCCATCAAGTTAATATTGAGAGTCAAAATTATAAGGGGTTGTTATAACCATTACCCACACATGAATGTAAATATGAAAATATTACCTTGGATTTCTTAGTTGGAGTCCCCAAAATGTTCTGAGTGGAATAGTGTTATTTGGGTTATAGTCAATATCCTTATGAAGTCAACACACATCATTACCATCAATGAATATTTCTCTATTGACCAACTTTCCAAGTTAAACATTAGTGAAGTGATGATATTTTATAGAGTACC
Organism: Viscum album; assembly: GCA_963277665.1. Lineage (NCBI taxonomy): Eukaryota > Viridiplantae > Streptophyta > Magnoliopsida > Santalales > Viscaceae > Viscum > Viscum album. Next base: position 500,784,405 of record OY728133.1, read on the forward strand.
CCAATATATTGTATCTATTCGGGATATGAGGTTTAACACAAGGTTAGGGTGAAGTATTCAGCTGACTCTGAATAAAAATTTGAGTTTCAATACTTATTATCTTCCTTAGATAGATTTCTAGTCTGAAAGAACCATTAAAACCCTGGAGGATATGGTGATATCTTATTCTCTGGATTTCAAATGATTTTGATATCAACATCGCCATATATTTGTGTTTTCCTACAACAATAGATTTAGATATAGCATTAATAGGACTAATTATGAAGCCCTCTATATTAGGAAATGAAGAACTCCAACATGATAGGATGAAGTTGGAGAAAGATATTTATTTATACTTAATATAGCTAAGGAGATAACATAACAATTTATATCCATTCAAATATATATAAGGGTAGTTCAGAATCAATAGTTAATTTATACTGACAATCATTGGTGAGATCTAAAGTTGAAAATTTGTGAATATGTATTCCAATGTATATATTCTTTGAAGAATGTTATGAGATTTGGAAATAATGGAATGTTGATCCCTAGATATATCTTTCCATTTTAAATTCTTGATCATATTGGTATTTTATCTTATCGTTTGACACTTCAATTGAATATCTCTCAATTTCATGATGTATTTCATGTATCTGTCCTAATAATGTACATATTTGATCCTTTACATGTACTGAACTCAGAGGTCATATCATAGGAGAAAGGTCTATCTTATGAGAAAAAATTGGTGGAGATTATATATCATATAAATGAAGTGATATGAAAAATTACCACTCACCTAGGAAAATTATTATGGTGAAACAATAAATTAGAGGAAGCTACTTAGGAACCTAAGGATGTGATGAAGTGGAGGTATCCTTTATTGATTATATTAGAGTGACAAAAGTTTGGGGGTGAAATTCATTTATGGGGGTAAAATGTAACACCACGATATTTTATGATACATTTCTCTATAAGTAAATTTTATTTCTTTGATATCTTGTTTTACACTCAATAATGAGTTTAAATGAACTATGTTATACCATTGAAACATTATTTTTTAGTGTGATAGTTTTCCCCTAGCCATTGAATTGGGGAATATGAATTGGATTAACCAAATTATTAAATATATATAAATTCCATAATCAATATAAACGCATTAATTTGTACCAAAAAATAAGCACTCAATTTTTAGTAAATTCATTTTATGCTTCAAAATTACATTTTCTTCAAAAATGGGTTTTATTACTTTTTGTGAGTGATTATTATAATTAATTTCTGATCATTTAAAAATTATATTTTATAAAAATTATATATTTTTTGAAATAATTATATCAAAACTATCTTAAGGTTAATTTTTGGGCTTTTTCTGAAAAGATTAATTTTCTAGTGAACAATGAAAAATACTGATTTTTATTGAAAGTTGTTTTTTTTTTCAAGAATTTACAAAGTTACATTTTGGTTTAAAATAGTTTAAAATTAAAATTAGTTACTTATATTATGAATAATGCAATAATTTTAATTAGAATCAATTTTTTAGTTTAATTTTATATAAAAATATTTTTTAACATAAATGAAATTTTTAGGAAAAATAGTTTTCTGTTGTGTTTAGTGTTTTTATCTTAAATTAATTAATGACACATATAGAAATTGAATATTGAAAAATGGATTATATATTTTGTATTAGGACGTTCAAATTTTTTAAATATGCTTCTTATTTTTGTTCATTATAAATAGTAACATTGGTAAATATTTGTCACCTTAGTCAAGATAAAACATGTAAAATAGGGTTAAAAATATGCAATAAGATCATCCATGTCTTGAATAAATGGACACTTGGTTCCATTTTTCATTTATTATGACCTTTATATTAATTTAATAAAATAATAAATACATAATTCTACTATATTTACTTTAATATCTCTAATTGTTTTACATGAAAATAAAAAGAGGAAAATTTTAGTTATAAATATTTATTTGAAATATGAAGTAATTTTTTATATTATAGTAATTTTTTTAATTTTTAGTGATTGAATAATTACCTTACATTCTTATACAACACCGGCACAATATTTATTCAATTAATATAAAAATAAAATTAATAATTCTAAAAATAGTAAAAGTAATTAAATTTTAATGATCTATTATGTTACATGAATTTTTTAGGTAAATGTAACTTATTAGTGATGTGTGAAAGGTTTATATTTGAATTCATTTACTTAAATTTTGTTTTCAAAGTGAAATTAAATATATAGTTCCAAAAATGAAATTAATGACATTTTATAATAAATAATATTTTATCAAATGATTTAAAATTCATTAAAATCCAATCTTAGTCCAAGTAAATGAAATATATTTGAAAATATAAACTATTAATAATTTATGAGTAAATATTCATTTTATGGTAACATTATTATCCCTTAAATGTTAGAAAACTTTTATATCGTGGAAATTGTCAAAAAGGTTAATGAGGAGATAAAATAAATGGATAAGATTTGAAAAATAAATTAAATATTTATAAATATTATTGTATTGGTGCATTTAGACCTATCCTCACCATATCATATATATGTATATATATATCTATTTACAGTCACTTTATTATAAAAATTAATATTTATTATTAAAATACTATACTTAATTCTAAGAGTTCCCCTCCCTTCAATTATAAAAGGGAACCACTTATCCATTATTACGCACACATCTTGTTCCTTATAAATCTTATAAGAACAATAATAATACCTTCAAAGATTCCTTAAAAACATCATAGTGCTTATGGTCTTTCCAAAAGGCCATCTTTTCAATGGTTAAGGTGTAAGACATATAAGGTTTCAAAATGAATAGGTACGACTCTTAACTGAGTGTTTTTAATTTTATTTCTTATTATACATCCAATAAATATTTGTTATCCATTAAAAAATAATTAATTCAGTAACTTCAATATAATTAATTGTTATTACGATGATGGAATATGAAATCACCCAGAATCCAATTGTAACAACACAAACATTCATTAATGAAAATCCCTCTTGACCTAATTAAATTCATCTTTATGTAAAATGCTTATTTAAAATGTCAAATTATTTGGTTTTATGTTAGGAATTGTGAACATTTCTAATATAGCCATTGAACAGTGATCACGTGATTAGTATGAATATAGGGCTTTAACAAATCAATTTTACTCAGAAAAAGGAAGCGATGGTCTCATCTAGTAGACTTGCCCCATATGAAGCCCATTATTGGAGCTCGTAAAGGAGGTGGCGTCCTTGGGCTTTGATCTTGACGAATCTCAAGCTATGCTTGAACACATTAAGCTTGAGCAGAACTGCCTATTGGAAAAATGGATGTTGATAGAGATTTCCACCCAAGCGATTTATCCTAGACACCCCAAGAGACTGTCACCTTTACAAACCTCACCCTTTGGTCTTATGTGATTTTTAAAGGGTTATTTAACAAGACCATAGAACTATGGTTATGTACATTATTTTTGTTTACAATAATGAATATACTATCATTTTATTATTGTTACCTTGTAAATAGTTTTTAAAGCACAAATAGCATTTTTAGTTAATTTTCAACTAAGAAATATATTTTGATGAATTAATGGATTTTTGAATTAAATAATATTTTAATAAAATAGTATTATTATTATTAAATTAATTTTTATTAAATATTAATGATCATATAATTCTATGAATGCAATTGTAATTTTTATTAAGGTTTGAAATCCATTTTTGTCAAAACCCATGAATTTTCGATAAATGCTGATTTTTATTTTAAAAGTGAAAATTAAAATATTTAGAAAATTATTCATATAAAAATAATATTATTTCTGGAATCAAGATGTCGAAATTATCCAACTATGAATTATTCATAATTTTCTGAGACAATCAAATTTTTGGGTAAAAATTAAATACTGTTAAAACATATAATGTGTTTTATAACATCCTAATGGCCCAATAGTGATGAAATAAAATACTATAAACATTAAGTTCGACCAATATATGTTTTACCATTAAAATAATGTGATTTTAGGTTTGTTTGACTTATTCTACAAAGCATTAATGGACCCTTCAAGACTTAATAAACATCTTGTCTTTTTAAATTGTTCTCCTTGAGAGTGTGACTTAACTCCACATAAGAAACCCCATTATTTTAAGAATTTCGGTCTTTTTCCTTATTAAATATTTTTTTCCACTTCCCTTTGAAAAAAAATGTGGGCCAAAATCATGAAATGGTTTTTGGTTTGGATTAGTTTAATGTGAGGTGTCCCGAACCTAGAAAATAAAGAATTCCCTCACCTTTCCTATATAAACCCTCCCAAGATCCCACTACCTTCTCACTCAATGCCTTTGGGGGTTTTCCAAACTCTTCCCTACTCTATCTATAATCCTCCCAAGTTTCCCCAAGCTCCCAATAATCCACTCTCAATCCTCTCTCAATCCTTTGGAAGCACACTTCCAAGTTAGAGTTTTTCTTCCATTCTCATTTTTGTCCAATTTTATTAATGTTGTTATGTCGTTTTAATTTCAATTATAAATGTTGGGGTATGGTTTCGTACCTTACCCATACTGACCTATTTATGTTTGAATTATTAGAGACCCATTTATCTCTCAATAAATGCCTCCCATGTACACCCGTTACAATGCTGAAATTCTAAATGGAATTTATCTCTCCTCACTTACATTCAAGAAATTCTTTTGTATCATGAGTTGAAATTCCATTACAATTATTGTGAAATGTATTTATATGGCCCCCTTAATTTTCATTTCATGTACATATGATGATACACCTTTTTCTCTCTCATCAACCATTTTTATGTATTCTTATGTCACACCGTTACGCTGCCGAAATTGCACCGATTTTCCAAGTGAATGTCATTGTGTAGTGAATACCATGCCCATTTCTCTATCAAGGGTATTCACCTTTTTGAACATTTAATTATTTTCTAAAGAGTTTCATGTATATATTCTTCATTCATTTATTGTAGAATAAATTATTATGTTGAATGATTCAATGTTTCAGGATCCATGTGGCACACTTATGCATGAAATGAAATGTTTAAGAAGGGTTCACCCTTATAGCACTCCAATGCATTTGGTAAAGTATAGTATCATAATAAGTCATGTGAAATGGGTTTTTACTCATTCTAATTCATGTTCAATGAGGGTTTACTCATGCTTCATGTGCAATGAGGGTTTACTCATGCTCCATGTGTAATGAGCCTTGGCTCATGCTAATTCCATGTTATGTGTTGTTGCCACATTTCCATGTTATGATTATCAAGATTTATCATGCCTTTATGTTTTTGATTCTCTTGTTTTCTATTAATATGTCTATTTTCTAACATGTATTGTAATCTTCTTGTTATTCCATGATTATTCCCTTACTGGGCTTTATAGCTCACACTTTTCTTATGCAAGTCCTCAGGTTATCCCATGTAATGCTAAGTACGACAGAATGTAGTGGTCATGTAAAGGATGTTTTCAATAAAGATGTCTTTTTCATGTTTTTAGTTGTTATGTAATAATATTAATCCCCAAAGACACTAGACCTCTCGATGTTCTATGGTTTATCAAGTGAAGTTCATGTAATAAAATATGTTTAATTGTTTAAAAAAAGTAGGGTTGTAATAGTTGGTATCAGAGGATAGGTTTAGTTATTTTTGGGATTAGGATTAGAAAACCCTATTAAAGTCTTAGAGATAAGACTATGTATAATAAAAACATCCCTATGTTTTGGTGATAATTGAGTAAGTGTATTATCAAAAAAATACATCCATATTTGGATACGAGCAGGTATATGCAGCTCTGGAACAGATGTATCCTAGGTGTAAAACCAGAAAACACCGCTCTGAGATTGAATCAATCGGGAACCAGTGCACAAAAATGGGCCTTTCTACACTCTTAGTTACGACATTCCCAGGGGATATGATTTGGTAAATTCACAAGCTTAGTATGAACCATTATTAAAGGACAAAAAAATGCCCAAAGAATGTATGTTAGAAAGTAGATCATGGATAACATAGATCGAAGCTAATAGATTCATATAATAATTATTTATAAGTAATCAGTTTTGTCCTTATATTACCCTTTATGTGTTACCCCTAACTTTACTTTTATTCCAGCCAATGGCCGGTAATAGGAGGACTCGGGCTAACAACTGATGTGAAGATCACTTTGATGACTATACTAATTAGATGCCCAATCCAATGGGAGCAGGAATCATGAACTTTGTCATGATTTTCTCTTAGGTAACTCATGATTTTAATTGAAACATGGGTCAAGAGGAAAGTTCAACCCCCCCAAGAAAGGACAAGTCGCTATCGAGAGCTTCATGAGGCAAAGTCCTCCTACTTTTAATGGATCATACGATCCCTCAATGGGTGAACAATAAATCAACTCCATTGAAAATATATTCTCCATCCATCAATGTTTTGAACAAGAGAAGGTTCTCTTAGCTGCTTACTGTATCACTACAATAAAAATCGGGTTTAGCGGCGGTTTTGTGGCGATGGTTCACAAAACCGCTGCTAAACATTTTCTCCAAAAGGTTTCATGGCAGTTTTTAATAAACCGGTGCAAAACCCATTTTTTTTAAAAACCCAACCCTTCCCTACCCCCACCCCACGTTTCCCCCAAACCCTCATTCAGGACCCCATCTTCCCCTAACCCCCCAGACCCGACGACCCCCAACCGTCTGGTAACCCCTGCACCCTCCCTTCTTCCCCTAATCCCACCGGGCCCTACGACCCCCAACCGTCCGGCGACCCCGTTCGGTGACCCGCGACCCCCAACCATCCGACGACCCCGTGACCATCTTGGGTGAGATTAATTTTTAATTGAAACACACATTTATCACATTTCTAGTATTTTTTAGAATTAACAGAGGAATTAGAAGATTTAATAGAAGAAACAGAGCGTGATGGAATGCATCCACAGTCTAGGAGGCCAAAAATTTCCCAATTTACCATTATTAGGTTCCCAGTGGGAGTTCTATGGGTGAAATTAATTTTTTTTGAATCATAGGATACTCAATGACTCTAAACATGGTACCCGATAGATAATTGGGAAAAATTCATTATAAAAAGTTTTTTTTAGACTTTTTGATCCCTTATTATTTCCAAAAAATCACCCCAAACATGGGATTTAATCTCATTTCCACTGTGATAGGTCCTATATGGCGATATTATTGATCTAATATCCCTCTTGAGTGAACCAATATTTTTACTTATTTCTAGTTCGATTCAGTTGGATATTAGAGTTCATTTTAAATGAGGAAATGTCGGGTAACTCCTATAATATTCCCTTTCTTACCCTTTTGTTATGGTCATAGGGGTAATATTTACCCTTAACATATTGGGATATTATAATATTTGGAATCTATTGGATTCCATTGGGTATTGATATTAGAGATACATTTTCTAGTTGAATCTAAGGAAAACTCAGGGTTGCCTTTTTTAATTACACCTCCTTATATGATAGGGACCTAATTCCCGAATCTATCCACTTAGGCGGGTTTTTACATTAAATGGTGGTATCTCTCGTACTCAAGTAAATTTAAAGGGGTCTTTTATAAATAAATTGGTTAGTTCAACCCTTCTTCCAACCCTCCTCATAAAGAGTTTCCTTGGATATAATTTGGTTCTAAGTGAACTTAATTAAAACCTAGGGTTAAAAAAATAATAATGAATTTTACTAGGCCTCTAATTAAATAAATTATTTAATGATTAAATTCCTATATTTTAATGATGTGATTACCTTTCTATATTGTTAATTCAAATCCTTGTTTTCTATTTTATATTTTTATATAGTGCCTATTTCATTATTTAAATCACGTGAAACATCAATGGATACAAATTTACATTATCCACTACTATCTGTTACTATTTAATGACCTTCCATGCTCATTTTACATTCTTTACTCACTTTATATGAAATATGGATTATTTTTTTATTTTTCACTCTATTAGTCATCTTATAATATTCTTCATATTATGGTATATAGATTTTATCCAGTAGAAACTTGTTTAAGGATAGGTTGGTGATTTCAGGATGGGCTTAAAATTCACCAAATCATTATAAAAATTCCCCCTTTTCTCTATGAGGAGCAATAAGATTCACCTGAATCATTATATCAATTTCCCTTCCCCTAGGGTTGTTCACTAAAACTATTAAATCCACTGATAATATCTACAAATATTTTTGGGTTTATAGATGTATATGTTTGTGTTATTTATAGGTACTAACACTACTTACCATATAATATGGAATTGGATTATATCTACAATTTTGAGTTGAGGCTTGAAGAATGTAGTAATGATAAGTACACTATCCATGAATGGTGTTACCTTTACATAGTTATTCTTATTCTCTATTCATTAAGTTGGGTGGTCTTGGAAAACTCCCTTTAGTCTGTTCTGATTGTTCTAGTATGTGAAAAATTATGATCGCATCGACATGCCACATGCACAACCTAAATAATTGGAATTATCCCTTCTTTATAAAATCCTCCTGTTGATCCCTCCTAAGGATCCATTTTTGCTCTCTTAGCATTATGGTTCGGACTTGTATTAACATTTGTGGTGTTCCAACCCCTCATGATTTTATGAGATCCTTTGGAATCATGGATTAGTTAAAGATCTATACATTGCATGTGAAATATGGAAAATGGTTTAAGATGATTCTGGTGATTCGTATATATATGAGGATTTGAAAACTAGGAAGAAATAGTAAATTTAATAAGTGATGGGATGAATTAACTAATATATCATGTAATAATATTTTAGACCTGATTGATATATACTATCAGTGATTCATCCTAATACAAGAGAATCCACCATTTGATATGAGATTATTAGTTTTCCCCATAGTGTCACATTCCATGGGAAGACATAAGTGGTTATAGAATGTCTTAACCTAGTTATATGGTTTATTTCCTCTTAAATACATGTTCCATGGGAAGATGTATGTAGTTATATCAATTCTAGGACTGGTGATATGGTTAATTTTTCCATTGGGGGAAAATCCATGGGAAGAAGAAAGTATTTATATAAAGTCCATACCAATATTGGTACATAAATCATGATATTGGAAATTCATCCCGATTTAACAGAATCTTCCAGTATTTTAGTGAAATATGTCCTAATGTAGGAGGATCCACCTCATGAAAGAGACACCCCACATGGAGTTGATGAGGCTTTGGCTAACATAGGGTGTCATCCTAGAGCCTAAGAGTCTTTGGGTTTGTTATATATATATAATTAATTTATTAAATTAACACCCTTTTTTATCGCTTTATTGCATACACTATATGCTCATACAAGACATGTTTTGGCACCATTGGTGGTGGAATAATGAGTTATACTTCCCATATTTTGGCCACTATTTGGTACCTTAGAAGATTTCATGGATGCCGAATGACATATTTAGTAAGGACATTTTATTTATCACCATGGGATTATCTAACATGTTAGAAAATATCATCATAAGTTCTGAACTAGTGTCACTTACTAAATATTTGAAATTTATTATGATTTAAATAAGTATAATAGTTTGTGTTAAATTTGTAAATTCATTTCTAAATAATTACTTCAAATTAACTGAGCTTAGGACTTGAAATATACATAAATGTTTGAAGTAAAAATTCAACATGTCCTTTTTATTATATGAAATCCAAATTTTATGGTTTTCATTAATTTTTTTAATATGAGTTGTTTGAAATATTGAAGATAAATTTTTATAGTACTAAACAAAAAACATATTTAAGTGAAAATAACATACATCATTCATTAGTTTTTAAAATATCTTTTAATAAGAACCCCACTATGTAAATCCAAGTGGATGAATTAAAATTTTACAACCTAATGATATAATGAATAACAAAGGTCTCTCCAAATTCATGGAAATAAGAAACACTATCGAATTCAAAGATATAGGTAAATTCAAATAGATGTTTAAAAGATTGAAAAACATAAAGAGCGATGAAACATGTCCAATTTTCCTGAACAAACCTAGGCTACCCATAATCTGGGTACCCAAGCTAGCCTATGATAAGTCTCAAAGGGTTTCATATAAGGGATAAATATTTCTAGTAATTCCGTCATACTAATGGTATAAAAATCGTGCATCTTCGGTGTGTTCAATGACATCACTTTCAATGGGGTGTTGTTTGAGGCATCATAAATGTGTGATTGACAGTGTTATGATAAGTGTGTAACCCGATATTCTTATTACTCCTCAATGAGGTGTTGATAGTGTCTCCTAGGGACCAGACTAGTTCGGTTTGTCTGGGCATGCTAAGTAAGTGGTAAATGTGATCAATGTATCATCTTTATTATATTATACATACTTTATGATCAATGGGTCATCTTTATTATAATATGTTTTTGTAATCTTACACTATCGTATATATGAAACTCTTTCTCTATTTAGTAGTAACTATGTGTTTTATTTTTTTTATTATTGTGTAGGAACATTGTGATATACATGGATAAAAGCTAGATCACATTACCGAGGAACACACCTCAATATGTTAAGGGTTTGAATGAGTTTTTAGATTTTGAAATTTCTAATCGATCCATTGAAGGGAGAATAAGATGTCAATTTCCTAAATGTAAATTTTAAACATGGTTGAAGAGAGATGAAGATTATGAACATTTAATACTGAAGCAATTCCCTGATCAATATTTGTGTTGGATTTGGCATGTATAATCGAACAATAAATAAAGATTGAGGACTGATGTTAATCCATAGAATGAGGTCCCATGTTCATCGAAAATGGAAAATGAAATGAAAAACCACATAAATGATGCATTCGGCACTACAAGACACCACTATGAGCATCAAAACATATCAGAACAACCAGAAGAGGGTGCTACAAATTGCAACGTGACAAGTGATTATTTTGAGACTGTAACACAAGCAGATCAAGATTTTAACATATAATTGGATCCTCCTCTTGATTCTGTGGAAGAAAATGTAAGGGAAAACATCAGTGAGGAAAATGTGTTTCATGATTTAGTTGAAGATAGAAATCAAGAGTTGTATAGTGGGTGTTTGAAATATTCAACGATTTCATTTCTCCTGAAGTTGTACCATATCAAATGTCTCTGTGGAATTACAAATAAGGAATTTTCCATGTTATTGTAATTGATTTGTGATGAATTTCCTGAAGCAAAAATACCAGAATCTTTTTATGATATGAAAATAGTTGTTAACAAGATTGATATGAATTATAAAAAAATATATGTGTGTCCCAATGATTGTATGATTTATTGGGGAGAGGATTCAAGTAGATAGAATTGTAAGAAATGATCTTCTTCTAGATGGTAGTGAAAGTTTGATGTAGGAAGTCTGACTGAACATAATCTCATGGAGACGAAGAAAAGGAACACAACTTCAAAAGTTTTGCGTTACTTTACTTTGATGCCTTGACTGCAAATATTATTCATGACATCAAAAACCGCCGAAAACCTGAAGTGGCATTCTGTAGATAATAACAATGATGTGTTAATGAGATATCCACGAGATTCCTAATCGTGGAAGACATTTGATTCATTACATCCATATTTCTCACCTAATCCTAGAAATGCTCGATTGGGATTGGATACCGATGGATTCAACCCATTTGGGACTTTGACTACCAGTTATAGCATTTGGACAGTTGTTTTGATCCCTTATAATCTGCCTCCATGGATGTGTATGCAACAAAAATATTTTATCATTTCGATGATTATTCCTGGAAAACAAATGCCTGGAAATGATATTGATGTATACCAAAAGCCTTTGATTGAAGAATTGTAAGATTTATGGGGCAATAGTGTTGATACATTTGATGTTTCTTCTAAAACAATGTTCAAAATGCATGCTGCTTTAATGTGGACCATTTGTGACTTCCCTGGGCTTGGGAATTTACCTGATTGGAACACTTATACGGGTTTGTCTTGTCTCGTTTGTAAATTTTATTTCATGCCCAAATGGCTACCTCACAGTAGAAAATGGTGCTTCTTGTGCCATCAAAGATTTCTTGATGCATCTCATAGATTTCGGCTGAACAAATCAAAATTTAATGGTTCCATTGATCGTAGACCACCTCCAAATTTGTTAAATAGTTTTGAAATATTGACACAGCATGAAAATGTTAAAACAGAATTTGGGAAGTTTCATCATTTGAATGATGTCGGAAAACGAGTGCGAAGTTCATCGTTAAGTGAAATCAGAATGCAACAATGGAAGAAAAAAATTATATTCTTCAAAATTCAGTATTGGAAATTTAATTTGTTGCGCCACAATTTTGATGTGATGAATATTGAGAATAATTTATGAGATAATTTGATTTTCACATTACTTAATGAGCATGGAAAGTCAAAGGATCATCTCAATGCTCGCAAAGACTTATAAGTAATGAACATAAATCGTGATCTCTGGCCATATGAGAATGAAAAGTATGCTCCGACCATTTTTTCAATGAAAAATAGGGATAAAGATATGTTCCTTTGAATTTTAAAGAATGTGAAGGTATATGATGGGTATTCGAGTAACATCCCGACGTGTGTTGACTTGAATAATCGTAAGTTATATGGATTGAAAAGGCACAATTCACATATTTTGTTCCAACAGTTACTACCATTGGAATTACGTACATTATTACCTAAAAAGTTACTATTGTTGTACTCTAATTCTGCACATATTTAGGAAATTATGTGAGAAATATCTACATCCATTTCAGCTTTACATCCTCCAGGAGAGGTTTGTATTGACCCTGTGTGCAATGGAGATGATCCTTCCTCCATCGTTTTTATTTTCATGATGCATTTAACTGAGCATTTGGTTGAAGAAGGTAAATTAGGAGGCCTCATTCATTATTGATGGATGTATCCAATTGAGAGGTATTTTATTTATATGTTTCTAGTTATGTAAACAATTTTTGGAATTTAATTAAATGCATAATATTATTATTTTATTTCACAGTTATCTTGGCCATTTGAATGTATACGTGAGAAATAAAGCTCAACCAAAAGGCTCTATTGCTGAAAGCTATTTGGCCAAGGAGTGTCTCACCTTTTGTTCTAGATATTTGGATGATATTGAGATAATATTTAATCGAGTTGGACATTTTTATGAAACATCAAATCAATATCAAATGCATCAGAAATCAAAAATATTTAATGCTATTGCCCGATCAGTTGGAAGGACCTCATATGTGACACTGACAGAATTGTAATTATTATAGGAACATAGATATGTGCTGTTGAATAGTGAAATTGTAGATCCATTTACTGAAGAGTTGAGGATACAAACAAAGAGATGAATAAGAGGCCGAACATGAAATGAGAAAGATATAATGAAAGCTGTGAATAAAGATCTGGTAGAATGGTTTGCATGACATGTAATTTTATAAATATTGCAATAAATACAAATATTAGTCTGACACATAAAATTTGTAAATCTATAAAATTATATTTCTTTTTTCAGATCATGAAAACTGATACTCAAGCATACTTGTCAGAAGATTTGATGTTTCTTTCTAGAGGTCCTATAAAACATGTTAGAAAGTTCGACGCTTATAATGTGAATGGATTTAGATTTCGTACAGTCGATCGAGAATTGGGTTTGAAAACACAGAATAGTGGTATATTTACATTTTATGAAGTGGGATACTATGGAAAGCTGCATGTTATTATTGAATTAAACTACCGTGGGCATTTTTTTGTTGTTTTATTCAAATGCAAATGGGTCTATATTGTCAGAGGTGTTAAAAGAGATTCCTTGAAATTTACTTCTGTAAACTTCTCTCGCTTGATGGATGTTGGTGATCATGAACTACATGATCCATATATCTTAGCATCACAAGAAAAAATGGTATATTCTGTGAATGATGTTGTGGATGAAGGGTGGTGTGTAGTTACTCACATAATACAAAGAGGTTTGTATGATATGGGTGATGAAGTGGAAGATTTGACCTCTGGAATTGAATTTCATCAACAATAGGAAGCAAAATTATTTGTCCATAATGATATTGAAAATATTAGTCTAGAAAGGATGAATGAAATGGATGAATCAACGGATCAGGAAACTGACATGATTGAAGGGGAAAATGATTGTATGTACAATTATATATTCATTCAGCAACCACTTGTTTTATTTCTGCAGTCATTCATTATCATTGTTATATATATTTTGTTTACTAGTACTGGGCATCTACTATCATATTTAATTTTTATTCTGCATAAATTTCTTGAAATATATATTCTGAACATAATTTTATTTGATTAAATTATAGGAATGCCAAGGAATAACCGGTACACTATTTCATCTAGTTCTGCGACAGATGACGGTCCGTATGTCCCCATGGCATCTGAGGCACCAGCTGCCTACACCACTGCACCATCTCCCCCTACACCATCTCTGACACCATCTGTGGATGTCTCATTAGAGTATGAGTCATCGAATCCCCTTACAGGAGCCTCAGTAGTGTGGTAGCGACACGCCCCTTCCAGTTCATCACGGACATTCTGGAGGGTCAGAGTCATAGGTAGAAATTTTAATTAAATAAATTTATTGCATTTTGTTTATACTAATTGTTTGCTCATTGCAGATGAAAAAAATGCAACCGTGAAAAAACACATAAAATGTTCAGATGTTTTGAGATGAATGGCGAGAATATAGTCATGCCATTTGATTCTTATAGAGTCCCGACGGATGACACCGCAGGGTTACTTGGCTAGATTATCGGTTAGCTAGCAGTGGAGCCCATTTCCCTGCCTATTTCATATAATGATTGGAGGAATATGCCTCCAAACAGAAAAAATGAAGTTTTTGATTCTCAGATAAAGGTAATTTTAATACTTTATGGTTTAATTTATTGTCATGTTACTAATATGTTCAAAATGAATTTCTGTATACAGATGTTCTTCCACTTTACCGTTGCTGATGTGATAGCACGGAAGTGGACATTGAAAAATCTTGGTAAAAAATGGAATGCTATCAAATGGAGGTTGTGGTGTGATGTCAATGATACATCGTTGACCGTGCAACAAATGTATGAGAAGCTACCCAGTGGGGTACCGAAAGAACAGTGGAATGTTTTTGTAGATAGACACTGTGATGAGAAGCAGATGGTATTGAAATATATATTATTATATTATCCCCATTTTACATTTATACACGTATATTAAGAGGAGATGACATTGAATACATTACTGTTAAATTGAATTTTATTTATTGCAGGATCTCTCAAGATAGAATGCATCAAACCATGCAATGCAAGTCATCCCGCAAAGTGTGGGCTCAAAAAGATTTTCTAGAAGCCGAATGTCATTGGTAATATTTTAATTAGTTTAAATATTTATAAGACAATATTATATATTTAAAATATTAAATTGTTGATTTAACTTTGTTTAATGCAGTCATAGAGTTTAGGGCATGAAGCATCTCGAACTGAACTGTGGATGGATGTTCATAAAAAAACAGATGGAAGTTTTGTTAATGAGCCTGCCAAAGAAGTTGGGGTATGAAGTCAATTTTTTATTATGATAACTTATTATCAATTTTTACTATGTTAATATATATTGATATTTGATTTATATGTAAAAATTAAAGAAATATGGTATTCCAATCCTGGGCAATCCTACTTAGTCTCCCAGGATGTCCCAGTTGCTAAAGTCCTTGGGAAGGAGCATCATTGTAGAGTGTGCGGGATGGGTTTGTGACCCATACCATCTGAGGTCTTTGTTAGGCCACAAGGAATTAAAACTACATCTACTCTTGGTTATAGTCATTTCATACCTGAATATGCTCAGAGGGAGATGTATTCTCTACGAAACACAGTTCAACAATAGGGGGATCAGATATCTACTTTGTAGAAAGAGTTTCTTGAAATACGTCAGTATATGGGCAGATATGCCCCTGGTGGTAGTGCATCAACTAGTGGTGAACAGGAAAATCACAAAAAATCAAAATAATTTAGTTTGAAAACTTTTATAGGTTTTACGTTTAATTATAAATATGCAACAATATTTAATTTTCAATATAATGTTCTTATAGGTGGAAGCAGGTAGTGTAGATAGAGGTGGAGAGGGTGACGATGCATCATCGGACCATGAGTAGTAGTATTGTTGATGTGTTGAAGAAATATGAGAACGGTTGGTTTTTATATGTAACATATATGAAACATAGTTTCCACCAAACATTTCCATTTCCTAACATTTTCTTGATTTCTTATGTTTCCTTCTATGCATTTTTATTTATTTATGATGTTTTATTTTATGTATTGATTTCTCAAGTGTGGTATGCATCATTCCATTTAGGCATGTGTTTTAATTGGTAGTTGAGATTTTGGAGGACTAAAGAGTGATCCTTTTGTTATTTTTTACTGGTTATATAAATTGGAACCTAGTAGGCAGTATAAAGACCAAACATAAGAGGATGATGGGAATGTGGTTTAGCCTAATCATGTGATACGAATCATACACTCACTAACAAAATTATTTGGAAACAAAAATGGTGAACCTAACATGGAACCTTAAACAAAATGCATGTGTCACACATATGTTAGGCTCATTTTTCTGTCTGAAAATATGAAATGTGGAAAAACATGGATCTGATATAATTGATTATACATGTGTTTATTTATTGATATGCTGATTTCATGAGGATTTCTTGTAAATTTTTATCAAAAGTATTCTGGCACTTTCAACTAGAACCCCATTTGATCCAAATGACATTTTACTACATTAAGAACACATATTCTTTTACTACTGCACAAGTTGGATCCTTATTTAAAACTAGGTCTCTATTATCAACCTTACACCCTCAACATTGGGTCTTAAATTCACTGGTTTGGGAGTCACACCTAAATGGTACCTTTCTATCTTCAGAGGAAGCTTAAAAATCCATTCATCTCAAAAATCCCTACTATATGTCTACTCGACAATGACTGGTGAAACATAATTTGTTGTAAATAGTTTCCATCTCAAACCATTTCATGTTTATATCCATGGAAGGAAATAACATGTTCCTCCCATATCTAGGGAGGTTGATCAAGAGGTTATTAATGGACTCATCTAGATAGCATAAGGGACCCTCCAAAGGGCTCCTTTTAGCATTCACCATCAACAATGCTACAAAGCAACAAAACTTCTATATGATGTGTGTGTTTACCTCGGGAGTCTGACCTATGTCTCCTAAACCTATGTAGTCAGGAAAACCCACTGAGGGTAGTGAAAAATCATCCAAGAAGATGGACCTACATCTATACCCTCCAAATAATCCCACTTACTAAATATGGTGGAAATCTATGAGCAAGAGGACACATTTTCCCAAATTTATTAAGCTTGTCAGTATAATCTGGAATTATTCAAAGAACCCACCAAGAATATTTTGGTAAAAAATATAGGGAATACCCATATCCTTTCCCACTGACTTGATTAACATCGGTATATAACTATATGAAATGGAGGAAAAGATCAGGCCCATACACATTCTACAAAAATTGAATAAGAAAATATGAATGTTCTGGTCACGGATGTCACCTAGAATATTCTAAAAAAGGTTAAAGGGAAGACACACAACTGTTCTACCATAATTTGGGTGACTCATTAACACAAAATGAGGAGATTTAGAGAAGATACACATCTTTTCTCCCAACGCACGGTGTATCTAGTTAAATGCAGAGGTTATAAGAGTTTGGGTCATATCTTGCACATCTTCAAAACTTTTCCACCAGTTCCTCCTAGGGGGATAAGATCCTTACATATTCCACATTATTATGTGGGTCCTCTTAATTTTTAGTAGGGATGTAGCTTTAATACCACATACTGCTGAGGCCAAAGTGGTAGTCGACATAGTTGATACTAGACTCAGGAATTAATGTGCATGAAATGTGACCCCACTCAGAATAGTCAGGTTATAGCATAGAGTCATGGTATGGGAAAAATAAATGACGTTCATCATATGATATGGAGCATAGTTCAGATTCATATATTGTTTGAGGTACTAATATTGTATACTCTAATATAGATTCTATATTATTTGACACAAGTGCATCATACAATGTTATATTTGATACATTTCTAGAGATTATGGTCCTTGATATAGTGTATTTATGTGTCATTAAGAATATGTAAACCTCATTGGTTATTCAATCAATGATTGTTCACTGATGGAATTATTTTCCCCATCAGATAAGAAAATGTTTTTTATAGATAATTCATTCTTTCCCATCATATAACTGTATGATGTTATTATTGGAATGGATTTCATGCTTCCATATAGATCCATTATTGATTATTATCACTATAGAATTATGGTCGATTGTTTTTATGATGTCTCCTGTTTCATCATGTTGGGGATACCATGTTAGAAATAACATTTTATTTGTTTTTATGATGTATCCTGTTCCATTTTCAAGTTTGATTAGTTTTCAGGGCAGTGGGGCAGTAGAAGCAAAACTGCATTTTTTTTCTGGTCAGCATTTCATGGCGGTTTTAACCGCCACAAATTCTTTACTGGTTAGCATTTCGTGGTGGTTATAACCACCGCCAATTCTTTACTTCTAAACCATTAGCGGTGGTTAAAACCACCGCGAAATGTAATCAGTTTATATTTAGCGGCAGTTTTCACCGCCACGACAGAGGCTCATCAAACACCTGAATATCACGGCGGTTAAAACCTCCGCGAATAAAAAAATATCCGGCACCCGTCAAACCGCCGCTAAAGTCACGAAAACCGCCATGAAATGAGGCATCTACGACTCTTACCTTAAACCACCACGAAATGGAGAAAACCACTGATAATAGATTTCCGACGCCCAATTTAGAGGTGGTTTCTGTAAACCACCCCCAAACCATATAGCAGCGGTTTAAACCACCGCTATATGAAAAAAAACCATCAGTAATAGCCAATTTTGTTGTAGTGTATGGAGGTTGAATCTGATCAATGGTGGAAGTTGATAAAAAATATGAATCTTGAGGAGGAGATCGAGGCGTTGGAATGGAATGATTTCCAGAAGATGTTTTTTGATAAATATTTTCCATGCACCCTCTGACTTAATATGAAAAGGGACTTCCTAGCACTCAAGAAAAAAGATGATGAATCTATTGGAGCATACAAGGAAAACTTCACAAGGCTTGCATGATACACTTTTTCCTTTGTCGTTACCCCTGATTGAATTGTTGAGTACTTCTTTGGTGGGATGAAGCCGAGCCTGCAGAAACTGCTGGCGATCTGTGACTTTGACAGCTATGAGGAAATTTTCTGATGTGCCCTCAATGTCGAGATGGATATTAGAGAATCTCAAGGGCATCAAGGGGATAAGAAGTGTAAGGTAGACTTCAATGCTGGAAGTTCGATGGATAAATCCAACGGTGCTAAGAAGATCCATCGCTCCACATGCCAAAGGTGCGGAAAGAGGCACCTTAGAAATTTCTAGAAGGGTATGAGGAAATGCTTTAGGTGTGGAAGAGAAGGGCACCAAACCGTTAACTTCCGACAAGAAAATCCCACAGCTGTAATAGAGGCGAGGAACGTTTCATTCGAACATCAATGCATTTTTCATTGCTAAAACTGCAAAGAACCAGTGCATTTGGGAAATTAGTGCCCTAAACCAAGGGTTTTCGGAGGCAAACAAAAACCTCCAAGGCAGCAAGGATGAGCTTTTTCCATCACTACTGCCAAAGTGAACCCCGACAACGAAGTGGGTACTAGTATACTAGTTATTCATTCAAGAATAGCAAATGTAGTTTTTGATTTAGGTTCTTTTCATTCTTTTATATCTCTAAATTTTATTAGAACATTCACATCACAACCACAAATCATGGAAGTGAAGATGTCGATGAGTACGAAAAATGGGGAAATCATTGCATCCCATGAATATAACTCCTCCCCTATCATAATATGTGTATTAAACTTCCCGATGAACCTAATCATACTACATATAGTGGAATTTGATGCTATTATTGGCATGGATTGGCTTTCCTTATATAGATCCAACATAAATTTCTGTGAGAGTGAAATCACTCTCCATGTGGATAATCGACCCCAGATTATATACAAGTGAAAGGATGAAGATGAATCTTATTTAGCTCGATCATCTCAAGCATGGATATTACCACCCTATGAGCACACGTATTTGTCTTAGATGATTGAGTCTAAGAGGCAACAATCCTAGAAGACATGCGTATTGTGAGGGAATTTGCTGACGTGTTTCCTGAGGAATTTCCTTGTCTTCATCCTAGAAGATATGTAGAATTATCAATTGATCCTATACTAGAGAATTTCCAATATCCTAGAATCCAAATAGAATGGGTGTTGTGGAG
Organism: Viscum album; assembly: GCA_963277665.1. NCBI lineage: Eukaryota > Viridiplantae > Streptophyta > Magnoliopsida > Santalales > Viscaceae > Viscum > Viscum album. The sequence continues at coordinate 500,804,698 of OY728133.1, forward strand.
CTTGAGGAGATGAAGAAACAACTACAAGAGAATCTGGAAAAAGTGTTTATACAGCCAAGTGCTTCACCATGGGGTGCACCAGTCCTCTTTGTCCAGAAGAAAGATGGGTCAATGTGCAATTTCATCAATTATCATGAGGTTAAAAAAATCACGATAAAGAAAAAGTATCCTCTCTCACAAATTGATGACTTGTTCTATCAACTTCATGGAGTACAATACTTCTCCAAGGTGGATTTTCGGTCGAGAAATTATCAAGTAAGGGTGAAGAAGGATGATATCCCCAAGACTGCTTTTTGTACAAGATACGGGAACTATGAATTCATAGTAATTCCTTTCAAACTCACTAATTCACTATCAATATTTATGGACTTGATGAATAGAGTCTTTAGAGATTACCTCAAAAAATTTGTGTTAGTCGTTATAGATGATATTTTGATATACTCTAAAAACAAGGAGGATAATGAGGAGCATCTATGAACTGTAATAGAGACCTTATGGTAGGAGAAGATCTATGCAAAGTAAAACAAGTGTGAGTTCTGGTTAAAGGAGGTCTCATTCTTGGGCTATATCATCACAAGAAATAGGATATATATGGATCCCTCCATAAAAAATGCAATTGATTGATGGACAAGGACCACATCAATAACGGATATCCGTAGCTTCTTGGGGTTAGCTATATATTGTCGATGATTTTTTAGAAATTTCTCATTATTTTCCAACCCTCTTACCAAGCTAACTCAGAAGGGAGTAAAGTTTTATTGGAGTTATGAATATGAAGAAGGCTTCAAGGATTTTAAAAAGAGGCTTATCAATGTGCTCGTGCTCCCTTTACCCACAATTGGAGAACTTTTTGTGGTATTTAGTTGTGCTTTGAAAAAGGTCCTAGGATGTGTGTTGATGCAAAATGGAAAAGTCATTGTATATGCTTCAAGGAAATTGAATTTTCATGAATAGAACTATCCAACACATGACCTCGATTTGGCATTAGTGATCTTCACTTTGAAAATTTGGCGGCATTATCTCTTTAGTGAGAAGTGTGAAATATATACAGACCACCGAAGCCTCAAGTATATATTCACACATAAAAAGTTGAACATGCACCAAGGAATATGGTTAGAGCTGATAAAAGACTATGACTGCTCAATCCATTACCACCATGGGAAAGCGAACAAAGTGGCAGATGCCCTAAGTAGAAAGGACCCAATGATTCTATCATTGATGAGAATTGAAAATGATCCAATATTCTTATATTTGATGAAGATGGAAATGGGAATCATAAAGAAGGGAACATCATCAGTACTTTCAAAAATTATTTCTCAACTGTCACTTTTGGAAAGGTTAAAGGATGCTAAAAAAGATGATGTGAGAATTCAGGAAAAAGCGGAAGCTATCAGAAAAAGGAAATCCTAAGAGTTTAATGTTAATGAAGAAGAGATTGTGAGATTTGGGAAAATACTATGTGTTATATCAAGTCCATATTTGAAGAAGGATCTTTTGGATGATACACATAGTTCAAATATCACTATTCACCCAGGAAACACAAATACGTATCGAGATCTTTGAGAGCATTATTGGAGGGATAATATGAAGAATGATATCGCAGAATATATATCAAAGTGCTTGGTGTGTCCAAAAGTGAAGGCATAGAGGAAAAAGCCTAAGGGTATGATGCAATCATTGCTCAGAACAGAATGGAAATGGGAGAACATCACCATGGAATTTTTCACCAGACTTCCGAAGATATAAAAGGAAACAATGCAATCTAGGTTGTTATGGATCATCTTACAAGGGCTACACACTTCATTGATATTTGGGAGGATTTATCATTGTCTCAACTGGCATAGATATATATCAAGGAAGTGGTAAGGATGCATTGAGTACCACTATCTATTGTTTCCGATCGAGATCAATGATTTACCTCAATGTTTTGGAAGAGTCTTCAACATGCTCTGAATACTGAACTAAACTTCAGTACGACCAGTCATCCTCAAACTGATGGCCAATCCAAGTGGACTATCCAAACACTCGAGGACATGTTTAGTGTGTGCTCAAATGAATTTAAAGGAGTATGGGATAAAAATCTTCCTCTAGTTGAGCTCTCTTATAAAAACAATTTCCAATCGAGCATCCAAATGGCACCATATGAAGCCATTTATGGGAAAAGGTGTAGAACACCAGCGTGTTGGGATGAGGTTGGTGAGCGTAAGCTTCTTAGACCAGAAATGGTCGATGAAATGGTGGAGAAGGTGAAAACCATCTAGCATCATATCAAGGAAGCCCTATAAGAACCCAGATCTTCTTTTCAGGTATGTTTTTCCTTTCTGGTCATTTTTGGGAAAAAGAGGAAAATCGGGAAATTTTCTAACTACACACTGTGTACTTTATAAGTACACTGCGTGTATTTCGATGCCACTGGAAGCTATGTGCTGGCCATGTCATGGCCACATAGACGACCATGTAAGGGTGACTTGGAGGTTTCCTAAAGTAGAGTACGGAAAAGGCAAGTACAAGCAGTGTACTATAGAATTATACGCCGTGTAATTTCTTTTCTATTTCGTTAAATGGATCGGGGTCGCATCTAATCGTTATTTCCATATTCATCATTTCCTATTTCCGTCCAGAGTTTCCGAGGAGGACGAATCTTCTCTAAGACGTTGATCCATCACAGGTTATCCGAATCGAACACCGTTGGTTTCAATAGAATCACAGTGGTGAGTTCTTGGTTCTTCTTTGGTCACGTTTCCTAATTATTTCTCTTATGAGAGTTATCATAGGTTGAACGTTTTAGACATTTTCGCAGATCTCCTCCATTCTTGGCTGATTCACAGGCTGAGGTTCTTGTATATCGATCTCCTAGAATCGAGGAATGTGTTTTTTTGCCTTACGTTGAATGTATTTGAGTTTTTGTGCAAAAGTGTCGGATTCCCATGTTTCAAGTATCCCGTGTTAGGGATTTTGGTCCTATTGTTTTATTTCCTTAGATTTGATGTTAACATAAGGTTAATTGATAATAATATATGCTAGTTTGCATGTTTGAGGGTCACCCCATGGGTGTTATCCCTGTTTGGCTATTTATCACCATTTGGCATAGTTTATCTACAAGGAAAATCCTATTGCAATTGCCAGTTTGCTTGTTATAACTGATTTCATGTGTTTCATGTCGTTTTAATGCTTTTGATCCATTGAAGCTTTTAGCCAAGTAGTTGCTAAACTTACTTAGGGCTACTGACAGTCGATTACGCACGACTGGACTGCTCAAGGCTGTGAGAACCTGGTGAGGGAGACCAAAGAGGGAATAGACGATAAGTGCTTCCCTAGGGGGTCTGTTTGGATTAGTTTCATATGTAGGTCCTATGGGAATTGGAAATTGTGCTTCCTAAGAGTTTCCTTAGATTACTCAAGTATCGAGACCATAGGAGTAATTATACGTAAGAGCTTCTTCAGAGAGCATGTAGCTATCGTTGCCAGACCATAGGGGAATCGATGTGAGTGCTTCCCAGAGTGTCTGTGTCATTGTATGTTTACATGAATATAGGGGTCTACTAGTTTGAGCCACCTAGAGAGTTAGTGTGAATGCAGATTGTTTGGTTTGTTTAGATGAGTCTACCAAGCCAAAGCACAAGCTTGGATCTATTGTCCTACCTGTTTGTTTAGGTGGTCTTTTGATGCCTATTGTGTTACTTGTTTACCTTGGAATAGAGAGATTTTCTATATTCCTTGGTTGTTTAGGTAAATTAACGAATTAATCGTTAAATTAATATGAATGGTAATTGGTAGGATTGTTTAATTGTGTACTCCTAGTTCATTACTACATTTACTTTCATTACTTCTTCTATATTACTCACTATAAGTATGGAAAAAATATTATGGTGGTTTCCTACTAGGATTAGTCTCACACCCTATTTGGGTCCTTCTTTTCTGCCCAAACAGGTTATATGGTTGAAGGTGTGGATAGGGATTGTGGCCCTTATACATCAGGTACATGATTTCTGGTTGGAGATGGAGAGCATAGGACCGAGAATAGGCTTGCGATTCTACTGGAGTTGCTGTTTACTTTTAGTACTCTGTTTCTCAGTTGTATTTCATCACATTGTTGTGTTTCTACTTTCTTAAGATACATGTAACTGCTGCATAATTATCATCATCAATATATATATTCATTGCTTCTGCTATTTAGTTTTAGTTATTGTATGTTGTTTACTGCTTCCACTATTGACCGTTATTTTCTTTCCCTTGTATACTTTACCAAATGAGGGCATTGTTTCCCCAATGACTCACCAAGGACCTCACTGATAGTCGGAAACCTCTGGCGTTTGGGGAAATGTGCTTGAGGTCATGTGACGAACCGGGTAGAGGGCACCAGTTGAGTGGCTCCGGATTCGGGTCATTACAAAGTGGTATCTCAGGGGTTCTTTTCGTTTCTATTGACTTACAGTTTAGTGAAATTAGATAGGGATATGATGGAATAGGTAAATGGTAAATATCTGTGCCCTAGTGTTCTAGAACCCGTGTACAGGGAAAAAGCCAGGTAACCTCGAGTATTGCAATTTTCGAGTTTTGGAAATGTTTCAGTCTAATTGATTTCACCGTTGGGTGGTTCACTTGTGTTGTGGTATTACTGTTTATATGATTGTGGTTCTAATTTTTTGAAACCCGATGGGATAAGGGTATGCCATCTCATGCATCATATATACACTTGTTAGAAAATCACATGTCATGCATTTTTCCATGCCATCTAAATTGCATTTGAAATTGCATGCTGTTGTGATAGAATTTGTTATAGACTATGCATGATGTTGTGATAGCTGCTGTGATAGAATACCTACTATGTTAAAAGGGTATCGTTTGTTTATAGATTCTTTAACATGGACGCCAAAAATTGGTCTTAGAGGTGTATGGGCCCTCGAGGATCGGAATTGTTAGATAATTTCCGTGTTTTCTTATTATAACTTGTATAAGATGCCAATCTTTGATTCGCGGGGAGTATGGCCCCTCACAAGTCAGAATTTGAAACCTTAACTATTTTGTTCTGTGTTTTATGGGCTTCGGAGCAGTTTCTGAGCTACTTCCCGGAAAAACCCAGAATACATTGCGTGAATTTTATTAATACACATCGTGTAGTTTTTAATCCGTGTCACTAACTGTGTGAGCAGAAACATGGGGTTCTAAAAAACATTGTTGGAACATGCCATGTACTAGTTTAGCACACCGTGTAGTATGAAATAGGTACCTGGGCCATGTCATGAACAACACGGGTCGTGTTATCCTTTCATATACACGTCGTGTCTGAATCTTACATGCCGTGTAGTTTGATTTAGCTACCCGGCCGTGTCACAAACAACACGGGTTGGTGTTACCCTTCCTTGTACATGTCGTGTCTATCTGGAACATGCCGTGTAGTGTCAGCCGTGTGTCAGGCCGTGTTGCTAACAACACGGGCCAGGTAAGGCATGTCTAGTACACACCATGTCTCCCTTGAACATGCTCTGTAGTAGTGGTCCGTGTACAATTCCGTGTGATTAACGACACAGATAGGGGAATATTCTTAAGAACACACTGTGTAGTGGACAAAAACGACATGTAATATCTTACTGGGACAATCCATGTTTCAAGCCGTGTAGGAGTAACCAGGAAGGGAGAAAAAGGGTTTGTACATGCCGTGTAGTGGAAAAACACGCCGTGTATTTTCCTGCTAGGACAGTCCGTGTTCCAAGCTGTGTCGGGGTAACCGGTCAAGGAGAAAAAGGGTAAGTACCCACCGTGTAGGGGACAAACATGCCGTGTATTTTCCTTCTGGGACAGTCTATGTTCCTAGCTGTGCAGGAGTAACCGGGCATGGAGAAAAAGGGTTAGTACATGTCGTGTTGTGGAAAAACACACCGTGTAGTTTCCTACTGGGACAGTCCGTGTTCCTAGCTGTGTAGGAGTAACTGGGCAGGGTTAAAAAGGGCTAGTAAACACCATGTAGTTAGAGAACACATCGTGTAGCTGGGTAGTTTACACAGCCAAATATGGAGAAGGTACACGCCTAGGGTAAAATTTCAGGAAACACGCCCTGTAGTGGTACTACATGCGGTGTAGTCACGTTTTCCCCAAATATATGAGTTTTTTTATCTCTTATTCTATTTTACTCTCTTATTTTGAAACTATGTTCATCATTAATTAAGGTGTTATTGTGACCTTCCAGACTCATGTCACCAAGATGTCATCCCGTTGCACGCCAGGAACTAGGCTGTGACCGTACACCTGATATGGAAGATCAGGGACTACCAGTAGTTCCACTTATCATTTCAGACATTTCACCTATAGTGATTCCACACACTGGATCTGACACTCGGTTCAGAGAGGGTTTCATGAGATTCATGTAGACCTTCCAAGGATCTCAGCATCCTGCCTTGTATATGGTAGAGCTAACGTAGGTTTTTCAGTAGCAACATCCTCTTACGTTCATAGGGGATGGTGGACCATAGGCAGAAAAGTCATGGTTCGAATCCATGTTATCCATATTCGAGCACCTAGAGATGCCTCCAAATAGGAGAGTGAATCTCGTGACTTAAATGTTGCGAGACTCCGCCGAGATATGTTGGGATGTGGTTTTTTAGGCAGGGCGCCAACAGGCTATGGCTTGAGACAAGTTTCAGCGTCCGTTCTATGACAACTTCTACCCAGCGACGCTAAGTGCTGACAAAGCCAGAGATTTCATGAACCTATAGCAAGGTACTCTCATAGTTATGGAGTAGTCCTCTCACTTCATAAAGTTACAGTGTTTCACTCCAATTCTTGGGAATGGCGAACTATTTTTAGCGAGAATGTTTGAGGAAGTCCTCAGGCCGGACATCAGATCACATCTGAACGTCTTTCAGTTGACTTCTATTAATCTTATAGTCAACTAGGAATTCATCACTGAGAGAAATATGAGGGATACTGGAGCTGTGGACCAGGGCGGTTCAGCATCCAGGTCTTATTCATTTCAGATAGACAGTAGGAAGCACCAATAAGAGTCTACACGAGGTGACCCGAGGAACTGAGGCATTCCTTATGGTAGATGAGATCATAATTATGGAAACTAAGTGGCATGATATTAGAGTGTAAAAAGTGGTCATAAGAGGCCTCAGTGCTCGAGAGACCTAGTGGAGTGCCGATCTTGCGGCAAGATGGGTCATCTGTAGCGTTTCTGCAAGGTTTTTCTTCTAGTGGCTAGTGAAGGAGGATCAGTTTCGATTCCACATACAGGAGCAGGATTACATGTTCCACAGCAGACTGGAGGATGGATTTCTTCAGGTCATTCAGGCCAGGGTAGAGGCCGTGGACTTAGTGTTCAGGCTTAGGAAGGGTGAGCTCAGGGATCTCAGGCTGCTACACAGGGCCGCGGTGGAGGCTCGATTTTTGTGATTGAGAAGATTCATCAGGAGAAGGATCTTGGACCTTCTACAGTTCGAGGTACGATTTTAGTAGCCTCAGTTTTATACTCTACAATTTTCGATACAAGAGCTTCTCATAGATTTATTTCTTTGCATACTGTGGAAAGCCTTAGACTTACTGTTTATACTTATGAGGATATGATGACGCTAGACACTCCCTTGGGAATTAGAACTTCTATCTTGCTTCAGTTCTTAGACATCCCCCTTGAGGTTGGTTGGTGTCGTTTTATGTGGAGTCTCTATGTTTTGGAGATTATAGTCTATGATTTCATTCTCGAGATGGACTGGTTAGTTCTCTTCTAGGCCTTTGTCGATTTCTATCACTGTAGGGTGGGTTTCACATCACCAGAGGGCAGATCATTTCTTCACAATGGAAAATGGGATGTCCAGGCGAGTAGAGCTAGACCAGAGCATCATGGGTTGGGAAGTGTTATGAAATACATTTCTAGCTTATATCTGGATGACCAGCGGACTTCTTAGATTTATTTTCCTCCAGTGGTTAATCACTTTCCTGATGTATTTCTAGAAGACTTTTCAGTTTTTCCTTCAGAGGGAGAGGTGGACTTATCCATTGATCTTGTGCCAAGAGCAGCACCAGTGTCCATTACTCCTTATAGGATGGATACACCTGAGTTGTAGAAGCTCAAGAAGCAGTTGGAGGAGTTTCATGCAAAGGGTTTCATTCGACCTAGTACTTCTCCTTGGGGTTTTCCTGTCCTGTTTGTGAAGAAGGCAGATGACACCCTTAGGCTTTGTGTGGATTATCGGAAAGCTGATCCAGTTAACGGTCAAGAACCGATATCCATTTCCAAGGATTTATGACCTATTTGATTATCTTCGAGGAGCTTGGGTGTTCTCAAAGATTTATTTGAGGTGAGATTATCATCAGTTGCACGTTAGACCATCTGATATACCTCTTACAGCTTTCCGAAGTAGGTATGGTCTATATGAGTATATGGTTATGCTGTTCGGCCTCACGAACGTGCCTGTAATTTTCATGGAACTGATGAACCAAGTGTTCCCTCCATAATTAGACTCTTTCGTGGTGGTCTTCATGGACGATATCTTGGTGTACTCTCACACTCGACACGACCATGCTACCCATCTTGAGATCGTTTTGAGTATACTAAGGGAGCATTAGTTATATGCTAAGCTCTCAATGTGCCACTTTTAAATGTACGAGATTCACTTCCTGGGTCATGTTATCTCAGAGATAGGAGTATCAGTAGACCAAACGAAGGTGAGAGCAGTAGTTACCTGGGAGAAACTGAAGAATGTCTTCGAGGTATGAAGATTCTTAGGGCTAGCTGGTTACTACAGGCGGTTTATATAGGAATTCTCATACTTATAAGCTCCATTGACGGGCTTGATTAAGAAGGTGGTGAATTATGTTTGGTCATAATCCTTTGATTCATAATTTCAGGAGGTGAAGGGGAGATTAACTTCAGCACCGATTCTAGTTTTTCTAGATCCGGCCACGAGTTATACAGTTTTTTTTGATGCATATGGTATCGGTCTTGGAGCAGTGATTATGCAAGAGGATCGTGTTATTGCATATGGATCTTAGCATTTGAAGCCACATGAGAGGAACTATCCTACACACGACCTGGAGTTGGCCGCAATTGTTCATACTTTCCGTTGTTGGAGACAATATCTTCTGGGGGAGAATTTTGTGGTATATACTTACCATAAGAGCCTCAAGTATATCTTCAAACAACGTGACATGAATCTGAGACAACATAGGTGGTTTTAGTACCTACAGTATTTTGATTTCGATATTACTTATACGCCTTGGAAAGGCAATGCTGTGACATATGCACTAAGCAGGAGGACACATATACATGCAGTTTAGGGGGCCAGCAACGAGTGGCAGCTTATGGCTTTGTTTTCTGAAATGAATTTGGAGGTGCACGACAGACAGGGGAAAATTTTTCTTTCTTCTGTAGCTATTACTTCTATCCTTCTTGTCTGAGACGAAATGAGGCATCTATAAGATTCTAAAGGCCTAGTCCTATGGGAAAGCGTGTCTGGGGAGAACCCTCTTCCTGGATGGACCATCGGTGAGGGTGAGATCTTGTGTTTCCAGGGATGCGTATGGGTTCTAATAGATATACGTGAGGAGCTGATAAGAGACTTTAATTCCTCAGTTTGGGTAGTTCACCATGGCGTCACAAAGATGTATCATGATCTACACTTCCAGTATTGGTGGCCTGGTTTGAAGAGAGATGTTGATGGTTTTTTCATGAGGTGGTCCACCGGTCAGTAGGTGAAGGCAGAGCACCAGTGACCAGTAGGGCTTTTACAGTAGCTACCCATTCTCGAGTGGAAGTGTAATGATGTCGTGATGGAATTTGTAACAGTGTTACTGAGATCACCTCGAGGGAATGACGCGATATGGGTTGTCATTGATAGGATCATGAAGGATTCTCACTTCTTGCCGATTAAGGAGACCTTTGGTGTTGATGAGCTTGGATGTTTGTACATCCGTGGGATTGTACGCTTGCATGGGGTTCCAAGTACTATTATTTCAGATTGGGATTTCTACTTCACATCACATTTCTAGAAATAGCTATCAAAGGCTTTGGGAACACAGGTACTTCTTAGTAAAACATACCATCCCCAGACAAATGGCCTGTCAGAGCGCATGATTCAGGTGCTAAAGGTCATGCTACGAGCATGCGTCCTTGATTTTAAAGGTTCTTGGGAGAGACATATACCTCTAGTGGATTTTGCCTACAATAATAGTTTTCAAGCAACTATTTAGATTGAAACTTACGAGGATTTGTACGGTAGGTCGTGCCGATCACCCTTATATTGGCTAGAGGCAGGAGAGGCAGCTATGCTGGGACCTCGTCTTGTTCAGGAGAACACAAAACTAGTGGAGTTGATTTGGAAGAGAATGGCTCCTGCACAGTCTCGATAGAAATCTTAGGCTGATCAGCGGAGACCACCCATAGAGATCAAGGTCGGAGATCAGGTTTTCTAACGTGTTACCCCGAAGTTGGGACAAAAGAGGATCAGGAGACAAGGTAAGCTTTCACCAAGATACGTCGGGTCATTTGAGGTTTTGGAGAGAGTCGGGCTGGTTTCTTATAGGTTGCATCTACCTCAGAGGTACCAATCTATGCATGACGTCTTCCATGTTTTTTATCTTCGACACTATTTTTTCAGACCCGTCTAATATTTTCCAACCAAAGGAGGATGAGATTGAGCAGGATACATCATTCGAGGAGCATCCTATCCAGATTGTTGATCGTAGTGAAAAGGTATCCATGGCCGGTGTGTTCCTCTAGTATGGGTGCTATGGAAGCACGACCGTGTACATGATGAGACTTGGGAGATGGAGGGAGATATGCAATCAAAATGGCCAGATTTTTTTAGACTTCTTCTTCAACACCTTGTTAGGGAAATTCGGGGATGAATCTATTTAAGGAGGGAAGTTTGTAAGAACCCAGATCTTCTTTTTCAGGTATGTTTTTCCTTTATGGTCGATTTTGGGAAAAGGGGAAAATCTGTAAATTTTCTAAGTACACGCCGTGTACTTCGATGCCACTAGAAGCCGTGTGTTGGCCATGTCATGGACGCACACATGACCGTGTAAGGGTGACTTAGAGGTCGCCTAAATGAGAGTAAGAAAAATGCAAGTACACACCATGCACTCCATAAGTACACGCTGTGTACTTTCTTTTTTATTTTATTAAATAGACATGGGTGGCTTCTAATCCTTATTTCCATCTTCTTCTTCGCCTATTTCCATCCAGAGCATCTGAGGAGGTTGAATCTTTTCCGAACCACCAATCCATCACCGGTTATCTGAATCAAACACCTTCGGTTGCAATAGAATCACAGCGGTGAGTTCTTGGTTTCTCTTTGGCCACATTTCCTGATTCTTTCTCTTATGAGAGTTATAGTAGGTTGAACGTTTTACATGTTTTTCCATATATACTCTATTCTAGGATGATTCATGGGTCTAGGTTCAAGTAGATCGATCTCCTAGGATCGAGGTAGGTGGTTTGTTGCCATATGTTGAATGTCTTTGAGTTCTTGTGAAAAAGTTCCGGATTCCCATGTTTCAGGTATCCCGGGTTAGCGATTTTGGTCCTGTTGTTTAATTTACTTAGATTTCTTGTTAGATTAAGATTAATTGATAATAATATATTCTTTTTTGAATGTTTTAAGGTCACCCCATGGGTTTTATCCCTATTTGGATATTTATCACTGTTTGGAAAAGTTTTCCTATAAGGAAAACCCTATTGCAATTGCATGTTTGCTTGTTATAACTGATTTCATGTATAACCTATTGTTTTAATGATTTTTATGCATTTTATATTTTATCCAAGTATTTTATAAATTTACTTAGGGATTATAACAGTCAATTACGCACAACTTGACTGCTCAGGGCTGTGAGAACCTGGTGTGGGAGACTAAAGAGGGAATAAACGATAAGTGCTTCCCTAGGGGGTCTGTTTGGATTAGTTTCATATGCAGGACCTACGTGAATTGGAATTTGTGATTCCTAAGAGTGTCATTAGTTTACGCATGTATCGAGACCATTGGAGGAATTAGATGTAATATCTTCCTCAGAGAGTCTATAACCATCATTGCAAGACCACAGGGGAATCGGCGTGACTGCTTCCCAGAGTGTCTGTGCCTTTTTATGTTTACTTGACTATAGAGGTCTGCTAGTTTTAGCCACCCAGAGAGTCAGTGTGAATGTGTATTTTTTGGTTGGTTTAGATGAGTCTAACAAGACAAAGAACATGATTGGATCAATTCCCCAGCTTGTTTGTTTTTGTAGTCTTTTGATGCCTGCTGTGTTTCCAGTTTACCTTGGAATAGAGAGCATTCCTATATTCCTTGGTTGTTTAATTTAATTAATTAATTAATTGTTAAATGAATATGAATGGTAATTGGTAGGATTGTTTACTGTTGTACTCATAGTTAATTACTACATTTAATTTCATTACTTCTTCTATATTACTCACTGATAGTAGAGCACCGATCTTGTGGTGGTTGCCTATTGGGATTAGTCTCATACCCTGTTTGGTTCTTAATTTTTGGCCCATACATGTTATATGGTTTCAGGTGTGGATAGGGATTGTGGCCCTTCAAATTTAGGTACATGATTGCTGGTTGGAGTTAGAGAGCATAGGACTGATCTCAGGCATGCAATGCAGCTAGAGTTACTGTTTACTTTTAGTACTTTGTTTCTCAGTTTTATTTCAGCACGTTGTTTTTTTTGATTCATTCCTTATATACTTGTACCTTCTGCCTCATTATCATCATTTCTATATATATTCATTACTTCCACTATTTAGTTTTAGTTATTTTATGTTGTTTACATCTTCCGCTATTGATCGTTATTTCCTTTCCCTTGTATACTTTACCAAATGAGGGAATAGTTTCCCCAATGAATCACCAAGGCCCTCGCTGCTAGTTGACAACCTCTGGCATTTGGGGAAATGCGCTTGAGGTCATGTGGCGAACCGGGTACGGGGCCCCAGTTGAGTGGCTCTGGATTTGGGTCGTTACAAGCCAAGAGTTGACAGAAGTTTTATACAGATAACCGTCAGTGAGACCTTGAGTTTAAAGTTGGAGACATGGTATTTATACACATATCTCCGTGGAATAAGTTCATGAGGTTTGGAAAGAAAGGGATGTTAAGTCTAAGGTATGTCAACCCCTTCATGATTCTTGATCATGTCGGGGTTGTGGCCTATCAACTAGCACTTCCTTCTACCAAGTCCAAATTACATGATGTCTATCATATATCCCTCCTCTAGAAGTACATACCAGAACCTTCACATGTATTATTTTCTGATGTGGTATAGTTAGAGGATGATATTTCTTATGAGGAACAACCAGTGAAGATCTTAGATCGTAGAGAAAAAGTTCTATGAAATAAGACAATTCCCTTCGTTAAGGTGTTATGGAAAATCCAAAACATTGAAAAAGCAACATGGGAATCTGAAGAAGTGATGAGGCAGAGTTACCCAGATCATTTTTAGTGTGGGAAAAGGAAATTTCTAGGGAAAAATTTCTTAAGGGGGGAGATTGTAACGACCTAATATTTCATTAATGATAATATCTCTTGATCTAATTAAATGTCTCTTTATGTAAAATGTTTATAGAAAATGTCAAATTCTTTGGTTTTATGTTATTATTTGTGACCCTTGCTAATATAATCATTAAATAGTGATCACATTATTAGTATAAATATAGGGCCTTAACAAATCTATTTTACTCAGAAAAGGAAGCGATTACCTAATCTAATAGACATGCCCCATATGAAGCCTATTTGTCAGAGCTCAGAAAGGAGGTGGCGTCATTAGGATTCTCTCTTGACCAAGATAAAGCTGAGATTGAACACATTAATCTTGAGTGGAACCACCTATGGGAAATGTGGAAGTTGATAGAGACTACCACCCGAGCGATGTTATATGAGCCACCCAAAGAGCCTATCACCATTTCACACCTCACCCTTTGGTCTAATGTTGGATTTTAAAGGGGTTATTTAACAAGTCCCTAGTAATATGGTTATGTACATATTTTTTATATAATAAGTAATATAATTTCATTTTATTATTGTTACCTTGTAAAGAGTTTTTAAAGCACAAATAGTATTTTTAGTTAATGATCAACTGAGAAATCTATTTTGAATAATTAATGGATTTTTGAATTAAATAATATTTTAATAAAATATTATTATTATTATTAAATTAATTATTATTAAATATAAAAGATCTTATAATTATATGAATGAAATTGTAATTTTTATTAAGGTTTGAAAGCCATTTTTGTCAAAACCCGTGAATTTTCAATAAATGCCGGTTTTTATATTAAAAGTGAAAATTAACATATTTAGAAAATTATTTATATAAAATGAATATTATTTCTGGAATTAGGGCATCAAAATTATCCAATGGTGAATTTTTCATAATTTTCTGAGTCAGTCAAATTTTTGGGTGAAAATTAAATACCGTTTAAATATATAATGTATTTTATGACATCATAATGACCCAATAGTGATGTAATAAAATACTATAAACTTTATGTTCGTCCAATATATGTTTTAAGATTAAAATAATGTAATATTGGGTTTGTTTTACTTATTTTACAATGCATTAATGGACCCGTCAAGACTTATTAAACATCTTGTCTTTTTAAATTGTTTTCCTTGGGTGTGTGACTCACCTTCACATAATCTAACCCCTTATATTAAGAAGTTCAGACTTTGGGATTATAAAATATTTTTTTACACTTCCCTTTTTTAAAACCCTTGGTAAAAAAGAACAAGATGGTTTTGGTTTTGGATTAGTTTAATGTGAGGTGTCCCAAACCAAAATAATAATGAATTACATCACCTTTTCTATATAAACGCACCCAAGATCCCACTTCCTCCTCACTCAAAGCCTTCGGAGTTCTTCCAAACTCTACCCTTCTATCTCTATAATCCTCCCAAGGTGCCCCAAGCTCCAAATAATCCTCTATCAAGCCTCTCTCAAGCCTTTGGAAGCGCACATCCAAGTAAGGGGTTTTCTTCCTTTCTCATTTGTCCAATTTTCTTAATGTTGTTATGCCCTTCAAATTTCAATTATAAATGTCGGGATATGGTTTCACACCTCCACCATACTTCCCTATTTATGATTTAATTATTAGATACCCCTTTCTCTCTCAATAAATTCCTCCCATGTACACCCGTTACTATGTCGACATTCTGAAAGGAATTTTTCTCTCCTCACTTACATTTAAGCAATTATTTTGTATCATGAATCTAAATTCCATTAAAAATGTTGGACGTGTATTTATATGACCTCCATACTGTCCATTTCATGTAAATATGATGAGACACCCCTTTCTATCTCATCAACCATTTTTATGAATTCTTACGTCACGACGTTACACTGCCAAAATTGGACCGATTTTCCAAGCCAATGTCATTGTGTAGTGAATACCATTTCCATTTCTCTATCAAGGGTATTCATCTTTATGAACATTTACTAACTGTTTAAAGATTTTCATGTATATATTCCTCATTCGTTGATCCTGGAATAAATTATTATGATGAATTATTCAATGTTTTATGATCTATGTGGCACACTTATGCATGAAATGAAATGTTTCAGAAGGGTGCACCCTTATAGAGATCCAATGCATTGGGTAAATTATAGTATCATGATACTTCATGTGCAATGGGTTTTTACTGATGATAATTCAAGTGAAATGATGGTTTAATCGTTCTTCATGTCCAATGTGGTTTTACTCATGATCTATGTGCAATAAGCCTTGGCTCATGCTAGTTTCATGTTATGTGTTGTTTCCACATTTCCATGTTATTATCATCGTGCTTTATCATGCCTTTATGTTTATGATTATCCTGTGCTCTATTGATATGCCTATTTTCTAACATGTTTTGTAATAATCATGTTATTCCATGATTATTCCCTTACTGGGATTTATAGCTCACCATTTTCTTATGCATTTCCTCAGGTTATCCCATGCAATGCTAAGTACGATGGAATGTAGTGGTCATATAAAGGAATTTTTTAATAAAGATGTTTTTTTTCATGTTGTAAGTTGCATTATAATGATCCTAATCCACAGAGATACTATCCTTCTTGATCTTCTATGTTGTATAAAGTGAATTTCATGTTATAAATTTTGTTTAATTGTGTAATAAAAGTAGGGTTGTCATACCAATATCCTGGAGACGATGCCTTACTTTATTACATTGGCATAAGATACAAGAAATCACATCCTAAATGACCGATAAGTTTAGTAGTCTTGGAAAACTAGATATATACTTGAAATTAAAATAACATTTTATACATAAAATAAAAAAATTATTTTCTTCACGAACACTATTATTCCCATTAGTGTAACCCTACATATCAATTATGAATAATCCTCTTGGAATCCTATGGAAAAATAAAACATAAGAAATAGGTGAGGTAAAATTCTCTGTATGGGTATGTATATAGAAAAAGATATCATAAATAAGAAATAAAAATTATAGGAATGTAAATTACTGAAACACATGCCATTTTATAAATAACATGAAAATAATATGTCTAGAATAAAAGATAATCAAATAATTCTATATAAATAATCATATGAGCTTGAAACTTAACATTGGATATTCAACTAATAGAATAATCACATTGAAATCAATAACTAATCTCATAATGGTGGAATGGAAAATACCAGACATCTGAAACATACCATAAAATATTTTCAACAAGAATCTAACACCATCAAGGCATTGTTTCAAGAATAGAACACCATAAAGGATTTGTGCCCCAAATCTAACACCATCAATGTGTCGAGCCAAGGATCTTATAAATTAGTAGGGCCTTGGAAAAAACCCAATATATTTTGTCTCATGAGAGCTACTAATGAATTTTGGAGCTATAGTAGGACCCGATCGTCACTTACTAGGCCCAATGCATTTCTCACATGAATAAATAATACAATTGAATCAACATTTCTTAGAAAAATCAGTAACTGTCTGTATTATAAGAACTAGTTATACGGAATATTAATACTTCCCCAGTCAAACTGATCATAAAACATATAAGGAAATATTATGAATGTTATCAATAGAGTGAATTCTCAACATAATATTCAAACAATTATTTTGAGATATATGAAAGTATTTTAAAGAGATCATTGGAATATTTCTTGAGGGAAAATACACATTTTACTTCAATTTTTTTAAATCTAAAAACTACGTATGCAATAAATAAATAATTTTATTTGAAAAAACTTCTAAACTTGTAAAGAAATATTTAAATCATAAGGCATCATGACATTGGTAAATTCCATTCATTCCATATAAATTAAAAAGAATTACTTTTACACTTTTTTAAGAAAAGTCATAAAGTACTTTGTTTTGGAAAATAATAGGAAGATCCCTTTTAATTTTTTTTAAAAGTAAAAAAGTGGTAAAATTAATTTAAAAAATCATTGTATAATAGTAAAAATATTTTTTAAAACCTTTTATAAAACTTGGTAATGGATATGAAATATTTCTCAAAAGAGAATCAAACTTAAACAATCTCAAATAATTATGAGATTGAGAAATAAACTATTACAACTTTATAATCAGTTGAATAGAATTTCTCTTGAAAGAAATATTTTAAAATTTAACTTTACATACCATGAAAAAAATATATTCATAATATAATATATCAATGTGGCAGTATACGCACCACACAAAAGAAATAAGCTCAGAATATGACATATATCTCATAGAAGTAAATGCAAGATGAGATACCCTTACCTTGAGATTTCCTTTAGTTTAACATTCTTTGAACTCATGTATAATGAATTAAGGAATATTATTAATTTATAATATAATCATATTCATATTTATGATATCATATATGATCCTATTATATCATATTATCACCCATTTGTTAATAATATTTTATTATTACACTTATTTCAGGTGTTAACTACTTCATTTTTCCAATGCATGTTTTCTCATGTAAGTCCTGGTTATTGTGAATATGATATAGTTTTTTCATATCCAAAATAAATTAATGTCATATATAATATATTTATACATTTCTATAACAATTATTGAATGGTGAAAATGGAAATTTAATTGCATCATGGAGACGGTAGGCCATACGTACGCATGAGCGACAATATCATTCCCTTAATGTTGAAAGGGTAAGGAAGTGGATGATATATTAATTTTTTAAGAATAAATATCATTTAATAATTATCATATATATCCATTATTTCAATCATTATACCCAACCAAGTAAAGTGGTGATGAAAAACAAATTACACTACAACGTGGAGACGGTAAGTCGTATGTACGCACACACAATGTTTTTATTTTTCATTGGATGGATAAAAGATGGAATACAGTTGAAGCATAATCATAATAAAATTTAATAATATAAATGATACTTTATTTATTATTTTAGTATAGAAAAACACATTAAAAGTAATTAAAATAATAAATTAACTTGACTGAGTTGGTAAAAAGTATTACCTCTTCTTCAGTGGATTTCTTTTAGATTTCTTATTAAGGGATCTGGGGTTGGTCTTTTTGGAAGAACAAGACTTTAATAACTCTTATAATGATGCTTAAAAGGGAAATGGTCAGGGATTTTTCAATCTATAAGGATCAAAGTGGTGTGAATAAATGGGGGAGGAGGTTCCCTTTTATAATTGAGGTGAGGGGAACTTTTGGAAACTATGAAAATATTAAATTAATATAAATTAATTTTAAATTAAAAATAGATAAAAAATGAGTTATTTCGAATATAATATTATAATGGGTAGAAATAATCTCATAAAATAATTTTTACACGAGTTTAGGTTTCATTATTACCCTTATCATTTGTTTTTAACCCTTATTAAACCCCTTTAACTCTTACTGTGACAACATTGATTTTTACACTTTGAGGATTAATAAATTTACTATAAAATGACAAAAAAACATAAATAGAAAATTTATAACATTTTAAACATTATTATAATAAATTTTATAAATTTTATATTTTTAATAATTTAATATCATTTAATAAAATATTATTTATTTTAAAATATCATTAATGTCAATTTTGAAAGTATTACTTTGACTTTTAAAAATATCAATAAAATAAGATATATTTGAACCAAATATTTTAATACATCGATTACATGAAAATTTCATTTAAAAACTTCATGTATAACCTTAATTATCTCAAAATATATTTATTTCAATATTTTTAATATCATTTATTTGATATTTTCATTAATTAAATAATTATAGCCTCATTATTGTGAAAGTATTTAAGATAATTATTTCTTCACTAAAAATTAAAAATAAATTAATATGATAAATAAAATTCATTTATATTTTTAAAAAAATATTTATAGTTGAAAATAAATTCTAGATAAAACCTTATTAAAAATGATATATTTATTAAAAACATTAGTGTGATAAGTTTACCTTTTCTTAAAATAAAATACTATAAGGGGATTAAAGTCATCAAAGAGGATCCAATAGTTCATAAATTAAAAAAAATATTTTTTTTAGTATACATTCAGTCATGAAATAAAATTAGGACTTGTGTTAGGGTAATTTTATAATCCCTATCATAAATATTTTTACCCTTAATTACCCGATTTATTATTAACCGTAGTGATAAAAATTACTAAAGTTACTATTCATATTGTACTAAAATAAAAAGAAACTGTTTACTTAATATTTACATCCAGAATAGAAATATGGAATCCATTTTTCAAAATTCAAAAATATATAAGTTGCTAAAATTAATTTAAAATTAATCTCATAGATGGGGTATGAAAGTAGATTTTTAATGTGAAAATGTTCAAAAGTTTGCAAAGTTTTATATCTATATTAAATATAAACATGATTTAGATAACCTAAAATGGATTTATAGATGTATAATTGATATAATTTTACATTAAAACCAATTTAAAATATAATTTAGCAATATAAATTATGTAGATGATAAGTTATTTTTTAATTAAAATGCAGTATTGTTCACTATTCACTGGAAAATAAACATTTTCTAAAAAATATCGAAAATTCTACCTAATATATTTTTGATATTAAAATTTTAAAAATTAAGTTTATTTATCAAACAAAATTTATAAAAGTGTAAAAATATATTTTTAAAATAAGTGGGCCAATAAAAAGCCACAAAACTGCCTTTAGAAAAATATTGTTTTTATGCATAAAATTGTATTTGTTATTATTTTATGTCTATAAAATCTATTGGATGAATTTCAAAACATTTGATTGAATATATGATATATAATTTAATAATGTGGTTAATACTATTTATTCTAACCAATTTAACAACTAAGTTATATTAGTATTTCATTGTTCATTTATGTTGGGTGTTGCGTGCAACGTATGCTATCAATGAGATTAAATTTTAAAAGAGACATAACATAGAATATTAGGGATTTACATTCTCCACTACTTCAATAAATTGTGTCTTTGAAATTTTAAATTTCTGTTCAAAAATAAAAGGTTGATACTTGAAAAATTATTTGTGGGAAACCCACATCGTAAATAGAGTTAAAAAAATATCATATTAATTAAAGGGAAATAGAAATGAGAAGTTCACCAAAAAAATGAGGCTTTTGAATAAAACTACACTCATAAGAAGTGCAAAGCTTGAAATAGAAGAGAAATATTACAATCTATTTTTGATGGATAGTGATGTAATACATGGTCATTATAAATTTTACCATCACAAATACATAAATTCATGATCAGCTATAAGAATATTGATTTCTCAGAAATAAAATTAAATAGATAATGTTTTTCTTCCAAAATAATTTTTACTAGAGGTGCGGGATTATTTTACTATTCATATAAGAACTTGAGAAAATAAACTTACATGATTACATTACATGCCTTAATAATAATCTAATCCTTTGGTTGAACATCAATATATTTTCAATTCACCCATTACACAATGAAATTAATGTTCATGATGAAATTTTTATATACCTGGAGCACATTAATGAATCATAAGATCCACAAGTCATTAATTCAACCTTTAAATTTTCACTGAAAACAAAATTGTTATCATATTATATCTAATATAATAAATCAAAATTTAACCTAAAATAATAAAATCAAATATTCAACATAATCTATTCCAAAAGCAGTTAATTTTAAGACTCATCCAAAATATGACTATCCAAATTCAAAGATAAAAAATTTATAAGTAAGGCCACTAAATTTAAAAAATCAACTTAACATTATATTTTCCCAAAACAATATATTGTTGTTATTATTGGTACATACCAAATATATGAATACCTTGATCACCTCTAAACCTCAATGAAAAATGAATTCTTACAAAAATAAAATCTTAGTTTCACTACTGGAAATATAAAAAATACCAACAGTTTCAAACCATTGATATACTATATACCAATGGTTTTTCAAATCGTTGGTTAGAAAGGCGTTGGGAAAGGCCTATACGAAGGGTTATTCTCAGACCGTTGGTATATGGCAGTGTATGATTCAGTATGCCAATGGTTTTATAGACACCGTTGGTATATATTTATACCAATGATTAATAAACTGTTAGGATATATAGTTTACCAATGGTTTATAAACCATTGGTATATAGTATTACTAGTGGTTCTTTAAAACTATTGGTAAAACTATTCTGTAAATAGACATTACCAATGGTTTTGAAGCATTGGTAAAACTATTCTCAAAATACACTTTACCAGAAGTATAAAACCATTGGTATAATGTATTTATAGAAAAAATCAAAAAATCCACTCATCCCCTCCATTGTATACACCTACAAACACACCTGCAAACAACACTTAAAACAGAACAAAAAAACACCGACAATAGAAGATAAGAATAGCATATTCTTCCAACCGTGGCATGTACCACAATATAGTTTTCCGTATTTCAATATTCACATTAGAAACACTCTTCCAACTAACCCATTTAAATTTATTTGGTACAAACATCTCATAATGGTGAGAGGCCAATCACATTTCAGAGACCCCAAGATAGTTAGAGTTACATTTTGAGTATGTGAGTATGGTTTTTAGTTCTTTATTATGGAGATTGGTGTATGATGCGTATGTGTGATATGTGAATTAACAAAGTGTGGTTAATATATGGGAATAAAGAGTGATAAAAGACTTGTATGCACATTTATTTTTTTGAGGTATTTTATTGGCATCATATATGGTATGATTATGAAATGAGAATATGAGGGGATGTTGGAAATGATGGTGTATGATGGTTCTAATATGGGTGTTTTGGGATGATGGTTGCTGTGGATCCACCAGGATATTGATACCTTGGGTTGGGAAGTAATGAGGTAGGTAATTCCTATGGTCGGAGTTACCACAGAAGGGATTAGACAATTATATTGATTAGTTGGGGTATTCTAGGAATATATGAATGATACATCTACATTCAATGTCATATCAAAATTTAGGACAATGAAGATTGGGAACTTGAGATGGATGAGTGTTTTGGTCGGTGTATAGCCAAAATATCATAAGGATGAGCTATTATATGTTTGGGATATATCAAGGCACATGTATTTTTCATGGATTTAAAATATTTGAGGGTTGTGAGTGTACAAGAATGAGGTTTGGGAGATTCATGTTAGTCTATATCCATTCACAGTGTGACACTATGTTCCATGGAACGAAATAGTTATAAAGAGGTGGGGGTCCTAATGACCCAAGGAATGAATATACAGCTCACAATATGAATAATTCCATGAGAAAAAAAGGTTGTTTATTTTGATATTAAAATGGGGATTTATGGATTCCCATTCGGCTGAGCTAGAAGCATACTCCGCTTTCTCAATCATTATAAACCCCGAGTGAGGGATTTCACTCTTTTCCTTCTAGATATTGGAATCATTAGAAATAGTAGGTATCTTAGAGAAAGACTAATGTTATACATCCATTATTCTATTATTTCTCTCACTTATTTGAGGTGATAAAATATTTATGAATATTATGCCCTATTTTTAGATTTTTATATGCCTTTTTGATTATTTATATATGAAATCGAATTAGAGTTCATTCCTCTATGATTAGGAATATATAATTATAATGAAGGTGCATGATATATTTCTCCTAAACATAAATGATTGTTTTGTAATGTGTGGTAATTAGGTGTGAGAGGGATGATCTAGGTGAGACCATTTATGATATTCCTAAAATTTTTATAGTTATTAAGAAAACACTAGAAGGAAGTCTCAAGTGAGAAATGGTATTGTGGAGCCAATTATGGAATGGTAGGTGTGATTTATGACTCTATTGTTATTTTGGAATGATGACCTTGGGTATGGAAATTGTTTCATTATGTGATCACTAAGATGGTTCTATGGGTATGTGTTGGGAAAGGGCCATGTGACTATGGGTGATTTTAATCACCTGAAGTTAGGTGAAGTGGTTTTTTAGGATAAGGTAGATAGTTTTGACCATTTATTTGTTGAAAAAATGGTTTACATGTGGTGATAGAGGCTTTCCAAAGGTGTAATCTTGGATTTTTGATGCCTCTCACTGTGGAAAGACAATATAGTCATCACATTCATGTGAACATAAGATAAAACCCATTGAGGTGGTGTTGACCACTCTTTGTGGGTGGAGACCTATGCAGATTATGCAATATAGGAAATGGGGTTAATGATGGGTACGAAGAAGGTGTTTTACATAGAAGGCCATGACTAGTGGTGTGTAAGCCCCCTCCCACTACACAACCCCCCCGAGCAACCCTCCCTCAGCTCCCGCCTGCAGCCCCCACCCCCACACAAAACAGCCCCCCTCACCCCCTACAACCCTAACCTGCACAACCACCCCCCTAAACACCCCCACTGCACAGCCCCCCCCCCCCCAAGCCAACAACCATCCCACTGTACAACCCCCACTACCACTGCACACCCCCTTATAGCCCCCACCTCCCACTGCACAACCTTACAACCCATAGCCACCCCCACAGCAACCAACCCACCTCCCACTACACAGCCCCCACCACAATCCCCTATAACTACATAACCCCCTATAGCCAACCCCCTCCCACTGCACAAATCCATGTATCCCTCCCTCCCCACCACCTTCCCCCTATAGTCCACACCCCCCAAAGCCCCCCTCACCCCATGCAGCCCCACCCTGCATAATCCTCTCTACATATCCCACTACACACCCCCCAAAACCAACCCGCTCCCACTATATAGCCTCCTCCCTCACTCCCATTTCACACCCCATATATCCCCCATAGCTAACCCCCTCCCACTACACATCCCCCCACAACCCCCCTCCAGTCCCCCGCCCCCACCTCCCCCCTGCAGCCCCACCCACCAAATTGAATATCCCACTCACCCCTTGTAGCCTCCACCCTACACAGCCACCCCTACAACCCCCCACTACAGAACCCATCTACAACCAACCCCCTCCCACTGCACCCCTACAACCCCCTCCCAATGCACCCCCCTACAGACCCTCCCACTTCATAGCCTCCCGGTCACCCAGCCAACCCCCCCTCCCACTACACAATTCCCCCACATCCCCCTCCCACCCTACAACCCCATATAACCCCTCCCACCCTACAACCCCTCCCCCCGCCTCCCCCCTCCATCCCACACCCCCCACACTGCACATCCCTACACACCCCTTGCGGCCCCACTCTGCACATCCACCCCCAACATCCCCCCACCGCACTTCCACCTACAGATAACCCCCTCCCATTGCACAACCACCCATAGACAACTCCATCCCACTACACAACCCCCAACCTCCCACTACACGTACCCCTCCCATTCCCACAAAAATTAAATATTGAAATAGAGACCCATAGTAGGTCTCCCTACCATTTAAGAACTCACTACTATATTGGATCAATATAACATGACATTACTAAATTATCACTACAAAACATGAACCATTATTCTAATCAAAAGGGTCTCAATAGAACACCTAAACAGAACCTTACATGTGCCTTTATTTTCCTTTAAGAACAATATAAGTTCCACATTTAAGTAACACCACCATGACCACCTTGAAGGGAATGACACACCCATAACCCATGGAAACATTATCTCTTTTGAAGGCATGAATGCTTAGCATATGTAAATAAATGGAACTCTACACAAATGTAAGGATGTTTCCAATTGGTATATCAATCTAGAATATTGACCATCTTCAATGGCATATGAAATTAACCACCCATGGGATAATCACATTCCATGGTCTTGAACTATCCTTCCAATATCTAGAGCCATTATTTTTGAGTCATGTCAAGAAAGGCCCCCCTTTAAGGGGAATACTAAGTCAGATACGGTCCCTGATCAACATGAACAATGAAAATATGGTACCACTAGATATGTAAAAATATACATGTATGTTACAAAAAATAAATGAGAAATATATCCTAATGTGTACTTTGAAATTTATAAAATAATACACAAGTAAGGAACATCATATAAATTAATAAAATGTTTTAATAAATATTTCTCCATCTATCAAATAACCATATACAAGGTGTTACATAGTAAATAACTAAAAATAAATACCACGAAAATTACTCACATGATAACCATACATGAAAAATAAACTATTTCATGTAAGGTTTTCTATACTAGGCACATATACTCAAGACCATAATGTAAATAAACCTTATAAAAGGGAATAATATTTTAAGGAATTCATAGATTCATCATGTTTGGATAAATTTATATGATCCACCAACAATTTACACTCAGATCATTCCCAAAAAACAAGGTTCACTAAAAAAATCCCAATACATCATAATAGAGTCTCTATAATTGGGGTTCAAGGAGGATGTCATTCCCAGATATGCAATCCACATCAATTTACCAAAATAGATTCATTCCAAATCGAAGGTCATGGATATTTATTGGATATTTCACAAATTATCTTGATCCAATAATGATATATTAATCAATCATGAATCATTCATTAGATATGGTGTATATTTAAAGATTTTTCCAACATGTCTTTAATCTATGATCATGTTTTAATGAATAAGAAAAATAATTATTATAATATATTGATCATACCTTGAAAGATCCAAAAAAATCAATATAGTAATATAAAAAATAATATTAGAGGATGAGGAATCCTAAAGCCCCAAAGGATATCTCTTTGGGAGGTTTTGGTTGTAATGGGGTCAGATTACTATGATGGTTATTCAAATAACAAAATTAGATCAAAATGGTGAAGGAATTATTAAATAAAATTTTATCTAGGCGCCACTAGGAGGCTAGTGAGCCAAGGAAGAATGCTATCATTCTTACTTGGACACTGGGTGATCCTTGAGATATGAAGAATTTCAAGTCCCACTACTAGAACCACTGGATTTGTAGTGCACCCCATTAGATATCCAATGGCCTTGTTTCCACAACCATGCACCCAACTCAGCCACCATCCCCTTTGAATTAAATCCAAGACCCCCATTATCTATAAGATACACCTCTAAGGGAGTATAAAATTTACCACGCATAATAGATTAAAAAAATACCTTTAATGTCAAGGATGTTAAAATTAACCCTCTTTAATGGATTCTCATCCCCAAGTAGTGTCTTTAGTTTTCTTTATAAAAAAAATCAAGTCACAATGTAAAAACTTCTGAATCATTTCCTCCCCTCTTAAACCCAACCATCCTAACATAGGACATTGACAACTGGCAACATATTCCCTCACTACACATTCTTGATGCAGTCTGATATATGTATAGAGCACTCCTCGATTGATGTGTTAGGATCCAACTCAATTATATCACAGTCATTAACATGTGCAAGAAAAGACATGTACCTCTAGAGTAGAGACACAAGGAATAGATACTGAATACCTCCATACCATGGAGTAAGATCCAAAGGGTAATATTGTATACCAATATGGAATGATACTCAAAGGAACTATAACACCCCAAGATTTTATGAAAAAATATTCTTTTTAATTTCATTAATGTCTTGTGTTGTACGATACACCAAAAGGAGCTTGTACAACATGCATCCCGGACTTGGCTTGCATTACACGCAAGAGCGACCTTCCACGATAGCGTGTGTTGTACATAATACCGAGTTTCGCTAAACAACGATATGCTATTAAAATATTATTAAAACTAGCCGTTATGAATAGTAATACACAATTTTTGAAATTTTATAAATTTTATTTTTCAAAATGGACTTCATTTTTGGATTCGGAATATCGAAATTAGCTTAGGGTGAAATTTTGGTACTTTTCGGATAGATTTCATATTCTGATGAATAGAGGAAATTACTAAATTTTAATTAAAAACAAATTTTTTAATCGAGATAATTAATAGTGATAAATTATTTATTTGAGTGGTTTTAAAGTATATTTACAATATATTTTTACAATTTAATACAATGTTGGTCATTGGATGTAATTTCAAATTTAATCCAAACATAAACAAGTGTCAATCTTTTGATAGTTATTATCTATTAAGAACACGCTATTTGTTTTGATGATGGGAACTAATTTTTAAATTAATTAATGCAACTCATATGTTTTGAATTTGGTAAAATGGACATCATTTTTGAATTCAAAATATCAAATATATCTTAGGCCTAATTTTTGGTATTTTTCTGGAAACTTTCATTTTTTGATGAATAGTGAAACCACTAAGTGGTAGTTAAAAAATTGAATTTTTCATAAAACTTAATTTTACCGCTTCTGTGAGTGGAATTTCAAAAATCCAAGAAACATGGTTAATATAAAGGACTAAAATGTGGTTCAATGAGATGAAAATAATTTTTGGCGAATAGTAACTTTTAACTTTTTTTTACCACGGTTAAAAGTAAATAGGGTAATTAATGGTAAAAATGATATTATTATTACCTTAACACATGTACTAATTCTATTGGATAAGTGAAATGCGACAAAAAACAACTTTAGGAATAAAATATGACCATTTAGGCCCACTTGGATTAGATTAGGACATTTATTATTAATTTATTTAAAGAAGTGTTAAAATAGTTAAAATCAAAGTTTAATAAGTAAATCATTTTTAATATAGGGTTATACATAAAATAAAATTCGACTATAAATATTCATTAGAAATATAAAAATACTTCCTACATAATAGTATTTTATTTGTAATTTTTAGACATTATATAGTTTAATTTATTTATGACACAATGATGATGCAGTAATTATCTTATTAATGAAATATTGACATAATTGATGTTATAAATACCCAAATAAATGTAATTTGAGACATTTTATGAATTACACTAATTTTATAGGTTAATATGATATGTGTTGATTGATTTAATTAAATTTTTTCGAACTAATCATTCTGTTATGATTTTCAAAAAAATCAATTACTACATAGTGTCAAAATTGACATAAAATAGTTTTTAAAACAAATATTATATTATTAATTGTTATTTTATTCCTAAAAATCTAAGGTTCGGAAAAATGACTTAGATAAAGTTATATATATTAATAATAAACAACTTGGGGTTCGTTTGTCTTGTTATAGTATGTTTATTAACCTTATAGTGTAAGAACTCAAGAAGACACGATAAAAGTAAAATTATTTAACTTAATGTTAAATATAAATTATAAGGTTAAAATAGGTACCTAAAAATGTCTAAATTATATTTTATGAGAGGATTTCGACCCATACCCACCTTAGCTTCTAAATAAATCAATTTGTAACTATTTAAAACCGAATTTGGCTTTATAATTAAATAATATTTTTAGTTTTTCCAAAGGAGCCCCTCTCCTCCCTTATAAAAGGGAAACTCCTCCCCCTCTTCCTCACTCCACTTTGAGCCTTCCAGCTCGGCCATCCCCTGAAAATTTATTCTCTCCACTTCCCTAGAGACATCCTAGAGGTCCTGATGTTCTTCAAAGACCAATTGTAGTGCCCTAAAAGGAGGTCTCAAAGAAGCGCTTCAAAGAAGAGGTAATGTCCGTTACCGATTCTTTCAGCTTTATTTCTTCTTCCACTTCTTCTTCTTTATTAGTTTCATTATGAAGTAATAAAATATGTATAAAAAATATACTGATATGTTATTATATGTATGAAACAACCCTATTTCACCATCTATCCATCCTATGGAAAATGAAATCTCCGCGCGTGCGTACGTACGGAATACCGTCTCCACGCCGTGGTATAATCTATTTTCCACCACCACCTTACTTGGATGGGTATAATGGTGTAAATAATGAATATATATGATTATTGTAAAGTTATATTGATTATGAAATAGTATACATACACTCCAATACAATTTCACAATCATGAGAACGATATCATCGCTCGTGCGTACGTACGGACTACCTTCTCCACGACACGATGAGATTCATTCTCCAGGTTAACAATTCATGAATGATTATAAAGTATATATAATAAGTAATAATTAAATATATGAAATAATAATGATACTGGATTTATGTGTATATATATGTATGTCATCTACTTAATTCCATTCAACTCAATAAGGAAACGAAAACAGCGTTCATGCGTACGTACGACCTACCGTCTCCATGAACGGTGTATTTCTTTCCATTTACAGATCCATTATATATATGTATATTCTGAATATATATTATTTACAAATAATTTTTTATATTCTGTAATTAAGTGATCATGATCTAAGTAATCATATGAATAATTACAAGTCAAAACACGAACGACAAATGAAACGATTTTACCCAAAACGCTCTTTAACATGGAATTTACAAAATAACGGGTAATATAAAGTCATAAGTGAACCATATATAATATCAAAACAATGAGTATGATTATTAACTAAGTCAATGACATTATTTAAATCATTATATAGGAGGTTTGAACACTTACGAAGCAAATCAGACCTAAGGTAAGGGACAATCTCGCAATCTCAATTTTTATCCGAGATTGTTTATACTTCAGAATTTAATGGGGAGTATTTTATCATCCACATCCATGTTTACTCAATATTTAATATTATTTCCATCCACCTACAATTTTTTAAATCCAATTTTACCCTTCGGTGAGTTTTTAGAAAAAGATATGAAAGGAATCTTTTGTCGTTTTTCGTACGAGGTACTTTTTGACTTTTCCGACAAAAGTACGAGAAGAATGTTTTTTTAACTTATACGGCATGAATGGATTTTAAAAAATTATTTTCGAGAAGCTTCCTTTACAAGTTTTCAAGATTATTTTTAATCAACTTCTTTTAGTTTAAAATTGTATGACATGTTAAGAAAGGAAAATGTTTTTGACGTAGAAAAGATATTTTTCTCAAGAATGGAGTTCAAGTTTTTTATCAACATTATTTTCCATCTAAGATAATATAAGGTTATATTTTTATCCCTATTATTAAATTGATTTGATTATGTTGTGATGGAATTATTTTTATGAACACCTTTATCTTACATGAATTGTTTTATGATGTCATGATGTTTAAGAATCCCATTTTTATTACATGGGTTATGCAATGATGTATGATTTTTGATTTTTTGGAACACATAAGAATGGTATAATTATGAGATGGGTGGGACCTATATCTCCCTCCAATGCATTGGGTAAAGATTTTATATCTCATGAGATAGATATGGCTGGAACGACAGGTTAAACTGGTTCAGTGAAACAGGACTGAAACGAGGAGTGAACTCGGTTCAGAAATGGACTTTGTCCACTAAGATAGTCTTGGAAATGAGTCTTGGCTAATAAGAAATGATTCTCTATGATTATGTGTGTATGACACAAAGTTTCATGTATTAAGTTATGATTATTGGGATTACATTTCACTACTATTATTTATCCCATGTTATGATATTATGATCTCTTTTGCAGGATAAGATTTCCAAAATGTTATGTTCTTATGAATATGATGTGATTGATATTTCTTTTTTTACCCTTACTGAGCATTTGAGCTCACCGTTTTATGTTTTCTTTTCCCCAGGATATAAAGAAAGGTTTTGGGTAAGAAAAAAAGGAAGATCTTTATGGGAGATGTTGAAGATCTTTCACC
This sequence comes from Viscum album, assembly GCA_963277665.1. Lineage (NCBI taxonomy): Eukaryota > Viridiplantae > Streptophyta > Magnoliopsida > Santalales > Viscaceae > Viscum > Viscum album. The sequence goes on from OY728133.1 coordinate 500,835,611, forward strand.
ACGATTAGAAGATTATATTTTGAGTTTCCAAAGACACTAAACTATTACGGTCCTTGTGTGTGTGTTTTGGTAATTTACTAAGTATTCGGAAAAAGTAATGTAATTTCCATGTACATCATGCTTCAGGTCTTTATAGTTGGTATCAGAGGAAAAGTTTAGTCAACCTTTGGAAACTAGGATGCGAGAACATTAGTGAGATCCATAGAGATATTTCTAAGGTATGTCCAGGGATGTCCCTAAGGTTAAGTATAAGTATAGGTTATAGTCCTATAATGACGGTAACGATCTTAGAATTAAACCTAAGATGTTAGATATTGAAGGTACTCCCCCTTTATTATGTTGTTTTCCCTATCATGATTTTTTCCTCTCACACTATTCTTTTTGGGTTTTAAACGATGGCTAGAACCCGAAGGGACCGTGTTGATCAATGCAATGGACAATGCAATGATTTTACTCCTGGACAAACAAATGTTATGGGATATGGAGTGAAAAATATTATTGCTATACATACAAAAGCTATGAATCATTCTGTACATCCAAATGAGCAGAGAAGGGAACAATATTCTATTGAGTCCTTCATGAGGCAACATCCACCTTCTTTCAGTGGGTCTTCTGATCCACTTGTTGCTGAACAATGGATTAGTACCACTGAAAAGATGTTTTCAGTTCTTAAATGTTCAGAACATGATAAAGTCATCTTAGCAGTATATTGTTTGGAAGGTGAAGCTGATCAATGGTGGAATCTTATCAAGAATATGTAGCCGAGAGATTAAATTGATTCCATGGAATGGGACAAGTTCAAGAACTTATTTTTCAATAAGTACTTCCCTCGTATTCTTCGAACAAAGATGGAGAATGAGTTTCTTGAACTAAAGAAAAAGGATGATGAATCTGTTGGTGTATATGAAGTGAATTTTACAAGGCTTGCAAGGTATGAATCTGACTTTATCATCCAACCTGAAAGTAAAGTTGATCGATTCTCCAGTGGCTTAAAACCAAATCATCGAAGGGCATTAGCTATAAGAGACTTCAGTAGCAATGAAGAAATTGTGCGTTGTGCTATCAAGGTAGAAATAAAAGTTGGTGTTACTTAACCATCTCATTGTTTTGACACGAAATTAAAGATGGAGTTCAAGGAGAAATCTCAGAATAATGGTGAAAATAAGATTAATGTTTCCTTATGCTCAAAGTGTGGAAAGAAGCATGGTGGAGATTGTATTAAAGAGACTAGAAAATGATTTAAGTGTGGAAAAGAAGGTCATCGAGCAGCTGAGTGACGAAGTAATCGAAAAAGGGTTTCTAATGATGTGAATAAAGAAAAGACTGTAGACAACGCACCACCAACACTTCAATGCTTCAAGTGCAAGGAATTGTGGCATTATGCTAATAAATTCCCTAATCTAAGGGTTAGTGATGATCGACATGAGCAACCACTTAAGGAAAAGGAAAAATGGAAGTCACATGAGATCCCTATTGGTGATGTTGAATATGAAAACGATGTGGTTGAATGATTAAGTGTTTATGTAATGGGATTCCAAAATAATGTTGTATATAGTATCGTTGAATATTGGAATATTTATGTATTGGTCTATTGTGATTTTCAATAATTTTATGGTATCGGTAACCATGAAAAGTGATTGAGATATTTTTGGTAAGTAGATGATATGCGCATAATGAAGGTCTAAGAAGATAATGAGATGTTTGATTGTATTCATGAGATCATGATTGATATAAGGACTAAGTGATATCATGGTTTGCGTATAAAGAATTTTTGGATTTTGGTTTGTGGAAAGTGTTAACTATTAACTGCATTCATGTTTTAACTACGGTTCAATGGGTATTAATTCTTCAAGAGAATACATGATTAAGGTATTCACATGTTTGTAATTTGACCAACAAGATATATCTTATGATATATGGGGGATAAATGATGGAATTCACGTGATTGTTATGCGACATTTCAAGTAATCATTTTCTTTATACTATGATCTTGGATCGAAGTATTTTAGATAAGCCTAAAGATTGGAATGGATTATGTTGGGAATAAGTTAGTATTGTTTATGGATAGAACTTTTTTTTTTGATATTATTGATGGGATGTTATAGTAATATAGCTTTAGAAAAAGGACAACCTGCAGGACGAGCGACAACCCATTGTGTCGGACAAGGCTGTGGGAATCGAACCCACAACAGAAGTGAGACTAGCCTTTATCGCCTACCACTGGCCTATAGGAAGTCCCTGTTTAGTAGAAACTAGTTTTATTATATTAAGAAGTATGATATATGAAGTATAAGTCCATTTTAGGAACCATATATGATTAATCTCACTATAGATGAACTTATGTATTTTTTGATAACCTTTCTAACCTTTTGTTTGAGATAGATGGAATGACCCTTCATTCTATCACATGATCTGCTAACACATCATGAATGACAAATTCAAATTCATTTCTTTTAGAGATGAAGTAGAAATTGTCCAAAGAATGACCAATGGTGAGACTATACCAAAATCACAATAGTATTTCTTCTAATTCCAATTTCATCAACTTTAGGGAAATGATCTTGAAAACCAAAAATGTTGTCCTAGTGCTCTTATATCTGATGAATCATATGGTACCTTAGATCGTCACAAATTTATGGCTTTGTGATTGCTGGCTTTGTCATAGCCATGTTCTCTACCACTCTCCATTAGAACATGGTGGTTAGATTTCTCTTCCATATCCATATTTTCACCTATATGGAAACCCAATGATTAGTTTACTTGGGTAACCGTTAAATTTCATACTTTTGTTTTTAAAGATTTGTTTTGGTATTCCTTTTTACGATGTGGGTTTCTATTAAAAAAACTTTCGAGTAGTAAACCATTTATAACCCCGACGAATTTTGAGGGAGAAATTCATTTTAAGGGGGGTTGAATGTAACACCCCAAGATTTTACCAAAAATATTCTTTTTAATTTCATTAATGTCTTGTGTTGTACGCTACACCAAAAGGAGCTTGCACAACACGCATACCTGACTTGGCTTGCATTACACGCAAGCACGACCTTCTACGATAGCGTGTGTTGTACGCAATACCGAGTTTCGCTAAACAACGATATGCTATTAAAATATTATTAAAACTAGCTGTTATGAATAGTAATACAGACTTTTTGAAATTTTATAAATTTTATTTTTCAAAATGGACTTCATTTTTGGATTCGGAATATCGAAATTAGCTTATGGTGAAATTTTGGTACTTTTCGGATAGCTTTCATATTCTGATGAATAGTGGAAATTACTAAATTTTAATTAAAAACAACTTTTTAAATATAGATAATTAATAGTGATAAATTATTAATTTGAGTGGTTTTAAAGTATATCTAGAATATATTTTTACAATTTAATACAATTTTGGTCATTGGATGTAATTTCAAATTTAAACCAGGCCTAAACAAGTGTCAATCTTTTGATAGTTATTATCTCTTATGAACACGCTATTTGTTTTGATGACGGGAACTAATTTTTAAATTAATTAATGCAACTGATATGTTTTTAATTTGGTAAAATAGACATCATTTTTCAATTCATAATATCAAATATAGATTAGGCCTAATTTTTTGTATTTTTCTGGAAACTTTCATTTTTTTGATGAATAGCGAAACCACTAAGTGGTAGTTAAAAAACTGAATTTTTCATAAAACATAATTTTACCGCTTCTGTGAGTGGAATTTTGAAAATCCGAGAGACATGGTTAATATCAAGGACTAAAATGTGGTTCAATGAGATGAAAATAATTTTTGGTGAATAGTAACTTTTTACTTTTTTTAGCACGGTTAAAAGTAAATAGGATAATTAAGGGTAAAAATGATATTATTATTACCCTAAAACATGTACTAATTCTATTGGATAAGTGTAATTCGACCAAAAACAACCTTAGGAATAAAATATGACCATTTAGGCCAACTTGGATTAGATTAGGACACTTATTATTAATTTAATTAAAGAAGTGTTAAAATAGTTAAAATCAAAGTTTAATAGGTAAATCATTTTTATTATTGGGTTATAAATAAGATAAAATTAGACTATAAATATTCATTAGAAATCTAAAAATATATCCTACATAATATTATTTTATTTTTAATTTTTAGACATTAAATAATTTAGTTTATTTATGACACAACGATGATGCAGTAATTATCTTATTAATGAAATATTGACATAATTGATGTTATAAATACCCAAATAAATGTAATTTGCGACTTTTTATGAATTACACTAAATTTCTAGGTTAATATGACATGTTATTATTGAATTAATTAACTTGGTTCGAACTAATCATTCTGTTATGATTTTCAAAAAAATTAATTACTACATAGTGTCAAAATTGACATAAAATAGTTTTAAAAAAAATATTATATTATTAATTGTTATTTTATTCCTAAAATTATAAGGTTCGGCCAAATGACTTAGATAAGGATATATATATTAATAATAAACAACTCGGGGTTCGTTTGGCTTGTTATAGTATGTTTATTAATCTTATAGTGTAAGAACACAAGAAGGCACGGTAAAAGTAAAATTATTTAACTTAATGTTAAATCTAAATGATAAGGTTAAAATAGGAACCTAAACTTGTCTAAATTCTATTGGATGAGAGTATTTAGACCCATCCCCACCTTAGCATCGAAATAAATCAATTTGGAGATATTTAAAACCGAATTTTTCTTTATAATAAAATAATATTTTTAGTTTTTTCAAAGGAGCCCCTCTCCTCACTTATAAAAGGGAAACTCATCCCCATCTTCCTCACACCACATTGAGCCTTCAAGCTCGGCCAAACCCTGCCAATTTCTTCTCTCCACTTCCCTAGAGACATCCTAGAGGTCCTGGTCTTCTGCAAAGACCAATTTTAGTGCCATAAAAGGAGGTCTCAAAGAAGCGTTTCAAAGAAGAGGTAATGTCCGTTATCGATTCTTTCAACTTTATTTCTTCTTCCACTTCTTCTTCTTTAGATGTTTTATTATGAAGTAATAACATAAGTATCACTCATATATTGATATGTTATTATAAGTATTAAATAATCCTATTTCACCATATATCCATCATACAGAGAATGAAATCACCGTGCATGCGTACGTACATAATACTGTCTCCACGCCATGGTGTAATCTATTTTCGACCACCACCATACTTGGATGGGTATAATGGTGTAAATAATGAATATATATGATTATTGTAAAGTGATATTGATTCTGAAATAGTATACATACACCTCAATATAATTCCACGATCATGATAACGATATCATCGCTCGTGCGTACGTACGGACTACCGTCTCCACGACGCGATGAGATTCATTCTCCACGTTAACCATTCATGAATGATTATAAAGTATATATAATAAGTAATCATGAAATATATGACATAATAATGATACTAGATTTATGTGTATATATATTTATGTAATCTACTTAATTCCATTCAACTCAATAAGGAAACGAAAACAGCGTTCATGCGTACGTACGGCCTACCGTCTCCATGAATGGTGTATTTATTTCTATTTACTAATCTATTATATATATGTATATTCTGAATATATATTATATATACATCATTTTTTATATTCTGGAATTAAGTGATCATGATCTATGTAATCATATGAATAATTACAAGTCAAAACACGGACGACAAATGAAACGATTTTACCCAAAACGCTCTTTAACATGGAATTTACAATAGAACGGGTAATATAAAGTCATAAGTGAACCATATATAATATCATAACAATGAGTATGATTCTAGAATAAGTCAATACCATTATATAAATCATTATACAGGAGGTTATAACACTTACGAAGCTAATCGGACCTAAGGTAAGGGACAATCTCGCAATCTCAATTTTTATCCAAGATTGTTTATACTTCAGAATTTACTGGGGAGAATTTTATCATCCACATCCATGTTTCCTCAATATTTAATATTATTTCAATCCACATAAAATTGTTTAAATCCAATTTTACCCTTCAGAGAGTTTTTAGTAAAATATATGAAAAGAATCTTTTTTCGTTTTTCGTACGAGGTACTTTTTGACTTTTCTGACAAAAGTACGAGAAAAATGTTTTTTTAACTTATACAACATGAATGGATTTTTAATAAATTATTTCCAAGAAGATTCCTTTACAAGTTTTAAAGTTTATTTTTAATCAACTTCTTTTAGTTTAAAATTGTATGACATTTTAAGAAAGGAAAATGTTTTTGACATAGATAGAATATTTTCCACAAGAATGGAGTTCAAGTGTTTTATCAAGATTATTTTACATCTAAGATAATATAGGGTTCTGTTTCTATCCCTATTATTAAATTTATTTGATTATGTTGTGATGGAATTATTTTTATGAATTCCTTTATCTTATATGAATTGTTTTATGATGTCATGATGTTTAAGAATCCCATTTTTATTACATGTGTTATGCAATGATGTATGATTTATGATTTTGTGGAACACATAAGAACGATATCATTATGAGATGGGTGGGACCTATATCTCCCTCCAATGCATTGGGTAAAGATTTTATATCTCATGAGATAAACATGGCTGGAACGGCAGGTTAAACCGGTTCAGTGAAACAGGCCTGAAACGAGGAGTGAACTCGGTTCAAAAATGGACTTTTTCCACTAAGATAGTCTTGGCAATGAGTCTTGACTAATAAGAAATGATTCTCTATGATTATGTGTGTATGACACAATGTTTCATGTATTATGTTATGATTATTGGGATTACATTTCACTTCTATGATTTATCCCATCTTATGAAATTATGATCTCTTTTGTAGGATAAGATTTCCAAAATGTTATGTTCTTATGAATCTTATGTGATTGATATTTCTTTTGTTTACCCTTAGTGAGCATTTGAGCTCCCAGTTTTATGTTTTCTTTTCCCCAGGATATAAATAAAGGTTTTTGGAAAGAAAAAAAAGGAAGATCTTTATGGGAGATGTTGACAATCCTTCACCACGATTAGATGATTATATTCCGAGTTTTCAAAGACACTAAACAATTACGGTCCTTGTGTGTGTGTTTTTGTAATATACTAAGTATTCCGCAAAAGTAATGTAATGTCTGTGTACATCAAACTTCAGGTCTCTACAGGAACTCTATGCAAGGGCATACCATTCCGTAGATACAAATTTCTATACTTAAGGAGACATCATTTGAATAGATATTATACTAAAGGAATCATGTGTTATATTTGGGTAAGTATGCTACACTGTGTTATCATATATTTGAGGTGGAAAAACAAACACTTAAATGAATAAAGGATGTATCATAGGATAAGAAGAGGGGTTCACAAAGAATAGGGGAGCTGTTGTTTAGGGATAATAAAAAAAAAAACAAAAAACGTCCTTTTATTCAAATAAATAAAAATGAAAAATGTAATAAATGGAGGTAGAACATAAAAATAAATTATAACTTACATATTTGATGTGTAAGCATAAAAAATTGGTTTTGGGGAAGAAGGGTTTGCACGCTGGAATAATGGGAGATCTCATTTAAGAACCAATGTGGGCGAATTAGGATCAGAATTGGGAGATACATTTTTGTAATTTTAACCCAATTTTTTTTAAAACCATTGGGAAATATTATCAAACCTATACCAATAGTTTCAATGAACCATTGGAATAAGGGGATACACAATCCACTATCCCAACAGTTTGTTGAAACTGTTGGGAAACTATCACCTATCCCAATAATTATCTATAATTTTTGGTAAAAGTGTCTCTACCTGGGCCTATCCCAATTGGTTTTCATACCATTGGGAAAATATAGTTTAAATATTCCTATACCAATAGGTTTCAACAAACTCTTGGTATAGCGGTGTTGGTATAAGAGGGATTTCCAGTAGTATTTGTTTGAATTATTCCTTAAATCCAAACATATAGTAAACTCTATAAAGATAATATAAGCCATCAAATCACTAAACAATTTTATGGTCAAAATACTATCCCATAAACCACCATTTTTCATTTTATGTCAACATTAGTCACATATTTAGGGTTATATTTCCCAAATCATGTGTTTTAGAGAAGACCATATTAATGAAGAATCACTTCTCTTGGTTAATGGAACTACATGATTCCAAATCCTTAAAGAATAAGTGCTGTAGTATATTCCCATATATCTCGAGATTCTTATAACCAGATAAATTTATTTTATAACATAATTATTGAATCCAAAAAAACAAGAACATTAATAATTAAACTACATTCTTAAACCATTAAATTTTTTTAATACCTTCTTACTTTCATATGGTATTTATAGTATCTTCATCATTAGTTGTATAACCATTACTTATACAACTTTGATGATTATTTTTAAGATTTTCCCCTCATAGGACATCGAGTAACTTTCCACATTTAAAACATTCAACCATTGATGATACCATAGGGAGTCTATTATCATCATCCTATTTAATTAACCACAATTTTAATTTTTCATTTGAAATTACTTAATTTGTGTCCTTATTTTCCACACCCAAAACAACTTAATGTTCCTCTAATAAATTCACTTGGGTGTTTTTCTCACATTCTTAACATATAGGAGAATGAATATTCTTTCCTCCATGGTTTCCATTTCCTGATCTCTCAAAAAAAGACTTTTGTTATCTTTTTTTTGGTGAGTCCAAGAATTAGTTAAAGTGTCAGTTTTTAATCATGATAAATAATTATGAATAATAAAAAATACCATAACTCTAGTCATTATCAACACATTTTTGATTACATTCCCCATTACCCCAATTCCTTCTGGTTCCATTCATTGACTAAAAGAAAAAAATTAGCGTAAGAAGCATTAATCATAGTGGAAAATAACATAGTCATAAAGAATAATTTATAGGATGTATAAATCATGAAAATTTATCAATCTATGGATCCTTATATTTAACCTAGGTGATCCATTTTCATTAAAAAATATATAGGATAATATACTACACTTAGACATATCCTCAAAGTGTATCATAGGGTTATATTTCCTAATATATGTTTTCCTGAATATAGTTCTTAATGATTATACTAAACTTTCAATGATACCACTGTAAATACCTGAAATCTAGTAGCCCAGAGTTGATGTATTACTTTATTACATTGGCATAAGATTTAAGATATCACATCCCAAAGGACCAAATAGTTTAGTAGTATTGGTATATGAGATACAAATTTGAAATTCAAATTACCTTTTAGACAAAAAATAAAAAACTATTTTTTAAGAATACCATTATTCCCCTTAGCATATCCATATATATCAATCATAAATAAACTTATTGGAAACCCAGGGAAAAATAAAACATAAGAAACATGTGAGGTCAAATTCTTAGTAAGGATACACATACAATAGAAGCTATTATAAATAAGAAATACAAATTATGGAAAGGTAAATAAATAAGACACATTCCATTTTATCAATAAATTGAGCATAATATAGCCATAATAGAAGTAGATAAAATAATTCTATATAAATAAACACATGATCTAGTAACATAACCATGTATATTATACTAATTGAATAGTCACATGGAAATAAATACCTAATATCATAATGATAAAATGTATAATATTGGATATCAGAAAAATACTTTCAAGGCTTTATACAAACAATATAACATTATCAAGGCTTCATGATAAGAATCTAACATCACCAAGGCTTAATTCCACGAATCTACCTTCATCAAGAATCGTGCTAATGATCTTACAAATGGGTAAGGACTTTCCCAAAACCCAGTCTAGTTTGTCTAATTAGACCTACTGATGTAGCGAGGGGCTATATCGTGCCCTGACCATCAATTACTAAGTCCAATTCATTCTTCACATGAATAAATAATACAACCGAATCAACATTTCTTATCAAAATCAATAACCATCCATAATAGAAGAACTAGTCATACTAAGTATCAATACTTTCCCAGTAAAATTGATCATAAACTAATTAAATATAATTATAGTTATCAATATAGTAAATTGTAAAAATAATATTCAATAATGGATATTGAGATAAATGAAATTACTTTAAAGATATTATTCGAATATTTCTTGAAGAAAATACCCTTTTTATACTTTAAAAATAATTATTAAATTCTTAAAAACTGTACACATAATAAAGAAATAATTTTCATTGAATAAAAAATTGTATAATTATAAATAAATCTTCAAATAATTAATTATTAATTATATAGATATATTTCATTCATGCCATATATGTTTAAAAACATTTCTTTTATACTTTTGTTAGAAAATCCATAAAAAACCTTGTTTTGGAAAACTATAGGAATATTCCATTTAAAACATTTTTCAGAATGTAAAAAGGGTCTAAAATGGATTTAATCAACAATTAGAGAATATTATTATTTTTAAAAGCTTTTATAAACAAGTTAATGAAGAATAAATATTCCTCATTAGTAACTTGAACTTAAATAATCTTGAATAATGATGTGGTTGTGAAATAAACTATTACCACTCTATAATCGGTTGAATCGCATGCCCCATTAATGAAATAATTTCAAATGTAACTTTAGATTCTATAAATAAAAATATATTCATGATATAACATATCCAAGTGGCCTTATATGCACCAACAAATAATTAAGTGGTGAGAATGACATATATCACGTGGAAGTAAAAGTGAGACGAGAAATCCTTAACATACGATTTTTATAGTTGAATGTGTTTTAACATAATTTATAATGGTTTAAATAATGTTATTAATTTTTAATAGTACCATATTAATATTTATGATATCATATATTATCCTATTATATCATCTTATCACCCATTTTTTAATAATGTTTTGTTATTACCCTTACTTCGGATGTTAACCGCTTCATTTTTCCAATGTATATTTTGATATGTAATTCCCAGTTCATGGGAATAAAATATAATTATGTCATCTAAAAAACTATATTAAGGTCATATATAATATATTTATATATTTTTATAATCATTATTTAATGGTGAAAATGGAAAATGAATCACATCGTGGAGACAGTAGGTCGTACGTACGCACGAGCAATAATATCATTCCCTTATTGGTGAAAGGGTAAGGAAGGGGATGGTATATTAATTTTTTTTAGAATCAAAAAAATTTCATAATTATCATATATATCCATTATTTCAATCATTATACCCAACCAAGTAATGTGGTTGTGAAAGAAAAATTACACCACAACATGGAGATGGTAAGCCGTACGTATGCATGCGCGATGCTTTCATTTTTTGTTGGATGGATAAAAGGTAGAATATGGTTGAGCCATAATCATAATAACATCTTATATTATATATTACACTAAATTTATTATTTTTTTATATAAATAAAAAATTAAAATGAAGTATAAGAATAAATGAACTTGCATGAGTTGGTAAAAACGATTACCACTTCTTCTGCGTACTTTATTTAGATATCTACTAAAGGGATCTAGGTTTGTATTTTTGGATGAAATAGGCCTCAAGAATTTGTATAATGATTTTTATAAGATAAATGGTTAGTTTTTTTATATATAAGGATAAAACTTGTGTTATAAAATGAAGGCGGATGCACCCTTTTATAATTGAGGCGAGGGGCACTTTTAGAAACTCTCAAAATATTAAATTAATATAAATTAATTATCAATTACAAATGGATAAAAAATTAGTTATTTATAATATATTATGATTATAGGTCGAAATACCCTCATCCAATAATTTTTATACATGTTTAGGTCATATTATTACCCTTATATTTTGGTTTTAACCCTTATTTAACCTCATAATCTCTTACCGTGACAACATTGATTTTTACTTTTTGAGGGTTAATATATTTACAATAAAATGAAAAAAAGAACATAAATATATCACTTATGATACGTTAAACAATATTAATATAATTTTTCTGAATATAATATTTTTAATAACTTTATATCATTTAATAAAATATTATTTATTTTAAAACATCATTAATGTCAATATTGACACTATTCATGACTTTTAAAAATATCAATCAAACAACGCATATTAAAAAACTATTTTAATACATCCCTATCATTTTAAATTCATCTATAAAATTATTTTATGACCATAATTATATAAAATAATATTTAATTTAATATTTTTATTATCATTTTTTTGATATTTAAATCAATTGAATAATTACTACATCACTGTTGTGAAAGTATTTAAATTAATTATTTCTTCAAAAAAATTAAAAATAAGATAATATGATAAATATAATTCCTTTATGTTTAAAAATACTGTTTATAGTCTAATATACCTTCTTGATGACACCTTATTTAAAATTTAATATTTATTAAAAACATTAGTGTGACAAGTTAAACTTTTCTTAAAATAGAATACTATAAGTGGATCAATCTCATCCAAGTGGCTCAAATAAGTCATAAATTTTTCTCAATAATGTTTTTGGTAAAAAATTACAGATCAAAAAAAATCATGAAATGTATTAGGTTAACTTTATATTCCCTATCATAATTATTTTTACCCTTAATTACCCTATTTACCCTTAACCATGGCAATAAAAATTACAAAAGTTATTATTCATATTGATTAAAAATAAAAGGGACCTATTTAATTAATTCATAACTACTGAATAAAAATATTTGATCCATTTTTAAATATTTAAAACACATAATTTCCTAAAATTAATTAAAAATTAATCCCATAAATGGGGTGAGAAAGTGGGGTTTTGAAGAAAATGTTCAAAAGTTCACTATGTTTTTATATCTAAATTCAATAAAAAATTGATTCAAGTGAAATAAATTGTATTAATATATGTATAATTTATATAACTTTACTTTATTAAAAATTAAAATATAATTTTCCATTATAAATTATTTAGATGAAAAGTCAGTTTTTAATAAAAATGCAGCATTATTCACTATTCAATATAAAATAAATTTTTTTTTCTGAAAAATAAAACAAATTCACTCTAAGATAATTTTGGAATTAATATTTAAAAAATTAAGTTTATTTTTCCAAATAAAATTTATAAAAGCGTAAAATTTTAGTTTTAAAACATGTGCACCATTAAAATATGTCAAAACTTCTTTTAGAACAATATATATTTTTATGGGTAAAATTAGATTTATTGTTATCTGATGCCTATCAAATATATTGGATGAATGTAAAAAATGTTGATTCAATATATTATATATAATTTCATAATGTTGTTAACATTATTCATTCCATCTAATTAAATGGATATGTTATAATAATATTTTATTATTCATTTAAGATGGGTGTTGCATGCAACATATTCTATCAAAGAGATTAAATTAAAAAAAAAACACATACCATAAAATTTTGGTGTGTTACAGAAAAACCATCATCCACCTTCTTCCAATCCATTGGAAAATGATAACTTTGCTTGCGCGTACATGTGAACTACCACCTTTATGAAGTAGTGTGAATCGTTTTTCATTATCTATTTACATAGATAATAATAAGGATATAATTAATAAATATATATCATATATATGATATAATAATTTTTTTAAAATGTGAAATATTATTTACCTTTATTTGATTCCAAATTTCGAAAGTGAAAACAATGTTCATTCATAAACACAACCTACCATCTCCATCAATGTTGTATTTTATTTTTATTTATCTAATTTATATGGATGATTATATATATATATATATTTAATGAACATATATGATATTAATATCATTATTAAAATTCTAGAGATGATGGAACTGTGAATAAGGTACAAGGACACGGACTTCCACACTGAAACATGCATGAGAAATGAAGCAGTTATCACATGTAATAGTGATTTTAATAACAAATTGTAAATAAATGAGTGATAATATGTTATAATTAAATCATTCTTGGTATTATATATATGATTATGGTTATGTAATACCTGTATAATGAATCTTTTCTTCTTATATAGGATGTTTGAACATCTATAAAGAAAGAGGAGACTTAAGGTAATGGACTTTCATCACAATTTTATTTCTATGAGACACATTCCTTATTCACCATTAATTTTATTTTATGTGGTGTATACACTACCCATGAATGTATTTTATTACTTTTTATTTAAAATTATGGTGATATATATATCCATATAATGTTCTCTCTTACAATATTTTTTGATTCGAAAGTTACCAAAGTCGTAAGATATTTGTTATTCAATCCTATTATATTTGGGATTGTTTATGCTTAAATTTCCTTTGAGAAAATTATATAATAATTATCTGATAAATCCCATTAATTTTTATCATCCTGTATTTATTTATGTTTAATACATGTTTTCCTTTCATCTTCCTCTCTTAAATTACCCAAAATACCATAAGAATATTTTTAAGGAAAACCAACTACATTTTACCATTCAATAAGGAATATTTATCTTCAAAGTACATGTTTTCTTTAAAATGTTTTGACTAATGTTTCTTACTATTATCCAAAGTTTTTTCAAATCCATTTTTATCCATGTTTTAATTTATATAAAAAATTTCAATGAAATCTTCCTGTAATTTTTTGAAGGTGGTATTTTTGAATATTTACTAAAAATGTGAATGCAATAATTGTTTTAAAATATAAGATATGAATAAAATTTCCCAATATAATAACTGATCAATGATTTGAAGCATATTTTAAAATTATACATGGTTATTTTAAAATAAAATACTTTCCAAATTATGTTGTAAAATTTTACATTTTAAATAATATTTTTCAAAATAAAAATGTTTATTTTATTGAACAAATATTCTAGTGATATTTTAAAGGAATTTTCATGTATGATAACATCCTTGATGTTAATTATGATTTACTAGGGATATGATCCAATGATAAAATATTTATTCTTTATCTAGATTCTTTATGATTATGATGAAGATATGTATTTGAAACTCATTTATTTTCTAAGGGTTATACTTTAATGAATTTAAGAAATTTTTATGAAACCAATTTTCTTTTTGTTGGTTATGATATGATGAAATGATGAATTTTTTATAATATTGTGTGACACATATGTATGGTTTTTATTATTTGATGGGTGTAACTGATATTATATATCCCTCTAATTAATTGGGAAAAGTTACGTATTACATGATATAATTATGGGAAACAAGTCGATGTTCTTGATCAACTATGGGGGACAAGTCAATGTGATTAATACACTATGGGAAACAAGTTGATGTGATTGATCAAATATGGGAAATAGAAAACAATCCTTGATCTGTTATGATATGGGAAATAAGTGTTGATTCCTGATCCATTATGATTTTATCGTTTCTATAGTTATCCTTAACACATGAAATGGTTTCTATAGCTATGATTACTCCAAAATTTTATGAAATAATTTTATGATTATGATATTAAATTATGGTTCATGATTTATTTATTATGATTTATAACTCTTATGATTCATATTTTTGAAATGTTAAAATTTTATGTCATGAATTATTTTTATGGTCCGTGATAGTTGTGGTATGAAAATTTTAATTTTTTTTCATGATCACATACTTTTATTCTTATCATATTATTTTATATAATCTTTGATTGAAATATCTCATGTTTACCCTTACTGATCATTTGAACTCACCCTTTATTATGTTTATTTTTCTTAGGTTATGAAGAAAAGTTTTAATTGGGGTATTTAAATAAGGGTATAAATTGAGAATAACATTATGAGAGATGATGATTAATAAATTTAAATAAGAAATTTATTTATATAGTCTCCAAAGACACTAAACCTTCATAGTTATGAAATTTATAATAATGTGATGTATTACATATTCATCTAAAAATATTTGATATTTATATATGAAATGTTTGGGCTATTTTACCTTTACACCATCCATGACTTGAATATTTTTTTTGATCAGCCTTCTCTTTCATGAGATAAAACAACATATTTTCTAGTGCCTTAGTCCTTTCTGGTAATATAGTGAGCTCCCAAGATTCTTTGGAATTGTATTAATACATGTATTCATACTTCATTAAATTCCAAGTGTTTTTTTATTATTCTAGAGACATTGGTTCTTCTAAATTTGTTTAGAGTTTAAATTTTTTATCTACCTAAAACCTTCAAACTATATTTCTAACTATATTTGATCTTCTTAACTGAGTTAACATCACTAAACTACTCATATTTAATATAAATTCAAAAGGCATAACTTTCATTGATCTCAGTCGAGCTTTAGACACCATTGAAGTCTCTAGAATATCTCCCACTGTCCTCTCCTCTAGAATTATGATTCTTTTATTTGAGTTATCTAGATTTATCTCCCTACTGGGTTTCTTACTCATATCAACATAGAATTTTATAGATGATTTATTTTGCTCCATTTCTTGCAGTTCCAAGTTCTAGTCCTTCCACATAACCCCTTATTTGAAATGATTATCTTGAAATTCGGTGAATTGTATCTTGTCAACATCACATGGCTGGAAACCAAGGTTCTCATGAATATACCCAATAAAAAAAATCATGATTTAGACATAGCTTCAAGCATGCATCTGTCTTTATCATTAATAATCAAATGTTCCCAATTTCCTAAGACTTTAAGATAATGAACTTTAGATCATTTACCAGACAATAAATCCTTTAGATGTTCCTACCCAACCACTAATGATGTACTTCATTTGACGTGATATGTAGTTGTTTTGAGCGTCTTTTCCCAAATTCCCTTAAGAATTAATGAGTGAAGCATCTTGCATTGAGCCTTATCTATCAATATATAATTCATTAATTCAACCACTATATTAGATTATGATGTTCCCAACATTATATTTTCATACCTATTGCAGAATTTTAAGAAGTTATATCTAGTTTTTTCACCACTATTATCAGTACATATCCATTTAAGCTTATGACTACACTCCCTACAAACCAAGTATTTCCATTTAATAAAAGTATAAAATACATCATACATATGCTTCAAAATGTAATTCTAAACTTATCTACTATAATCATTAATAAATTTATCATAGTAAAGAGAACCTGTGAGGGACTGAATAGGGGAATATCCTCATACATTAGTGAGAACTATTTTTTTACTTTCAGGATCTACACTTCTATTCATCAAAATTTAAGGGAACCCTCCTTATTTTTCCCAACACACAACATTCACATCCTCCAATGTCCATGTGATCAAGCTTCAAAATAACTTTAGCTACTAAAAAATTAATTTTATTATTGAGGAAATTACCAAATGTGAAATTAAAATCCTATTTATTTTCTAATGAAATTATCTTCCACTAAAATAGATATATCACTAAGGAAAGAGTGAGAAAATAAACTTAAATTTCGTAAAACATGTGATCTAATACCACTTGTTGGGAATCCCTTGGACTGCACATGGTTTTGATAAAACCAATAGAAGAAGGATCCTCAATCCACCAAAACTTCACATGATGGAGGCATTACACAACAGATATCAGACCTCAAGAAGTTTGCTTCCCATGATCCAGTGTACCCGAAGTAGGTAGAATTTTTACCCTACAAACTAAATAAAGTATTCATTTATAAACACAAGAAAATTCACATACATTCATGGAAATATAAATACATTCAATATAAATACAAAAATGTAGGGAAGAGCATAATAGATTGATGTGATTTGGACAACGAGTCCTATATACACAATAGAAACATCGTTGTTTAACTTGTATTCACTGGAAGACACAAGATATTACAAATATATTATTAAGTACAAGTAATCTAAAGAAGATTTCAACTTCTCCACAATAAATGCACCTCTTTATATCCACCATTTAATATATTCTTCAAGTCATACTAATACTGATGGTCCCACACACTTATATACTAAATATCATCCTCTCAAAAATTTAAACCCACTCCCATACAATTATGAACAACTTAACATAATTTCTGCAGTTTGGATACGAACTCAGTGACCTCTAGACATTACCAAAATTCCAAAATTTCAGTGCTCCATCATAACTCTATCGAAAAAAGAGAACTTATGATAGTCCTACTACACCCAGAGAGGTCATGTTGTTGCTATCTACACACCATATCCAACCAATATCAGATGTACATAATTCATGTAGATGCAATTCTGATGAATGAATATCTAGTGAACTAGAATAGGATTGACATATTAAAAATTTCCCCATTTTATACCCCCCACACTATAAAAATATATTTTATCCATGTTTTCTAAACACATGGATAAATTTTTCATTAGTAAATTTTTTAAAATGTGGTCAAAATTTAATTTTTCTAATATGGGTATGCTTTTTTAACTATGATTTAAAATTTTTACTAATTTAAATTTGTCCACATTCATGGATAATTTAAGTTCATTTAAAAACATGACTAAATCATGTATATATAAAATAATTTATATGTATATATTTAAATATAATATATATATAAATATATTGATATATATATATATATGTTAATTTATATATTAATCTATATCTGAATATATAGTTTTATAATTATATTTGTATTAGTATATATATATATGTTAATAATGTTACATATATAATTGTCTTATATAGTAATAAAATTTAATGTAATTTATATAAAATTAATATACACACACATACATATATACATATAAACATACAATCATAGTAGTTAAAACATAATTATAATGAATTAATGATAACTAGTTAAATTATTATTAATATATATAAGTGTATTTATATTAATATATATATATATATATATTAATTTAAAAAACATATGATAACATATATGTGTGTGTTTTTAATATATAATAACATATATATATATATTAATTTATTTATAAATATATGATAAAATATATATTAATTTATAATAACAAATAAAATAATAACATATACTTACATATATTTTAGTTTATATATAAATATATAATGACATATATTAACACACATAAATGTAACATATAATAACAAATATTTTAACATATAATATTATATATATTTATTTATATATTCATAGATATCATATGTGTTAATTCATATATAAATATATAAATATATTAATTTAAATTATAAAAAAAATATATATATTTACTATATAAATATAAATTTATCATCACAATAAATACCATAAATACATTAACACATATATAAATAGTATATATATATATATATACAAATGTGTGTGTGTCAATTTATAAGTGTAATATGTAGGTCCCAATGGAATAATCAAGTGTGTGTGTGTGGGGGAGGGGGGGTTTAATTGAGCTTCCAATAAAGAAAAATTCTATTTTAAAAATATAAATTAAAATCATCTCAATTAAAATAAGACCCATTTAACAAATACAATAGGTATATATAATTTTATATGCTAAAATAAACGTATGATCAATACCTATTTAAAATAAATGAAATTACTTTACATTTTAAAATTAATCTAATGACACAAATATATATATATATATAACACATAAATTCTAACTATCATATTTTTAATTTTCAAACACACTTTGAAAATATTTAGTGAAAAACAAAGTAGTGAAAATAAAGAATAAAAACACACAATATAATTAAAACAAGAGGTTAGTTCTAGAACTTAGTCCTCTTCACTTGATTGTAATCCACTTCGAATCATATTTATTAAAAATAATAAATTGATCCACAACTTGGATAAAATTACGATCATACAACTACACATAAGAAGTCCTGGCTAGACCAAGCCTCTTCTACAATTATTCAGGGGAAACAAAAATAAATATAAATAATAAAAGAGTATTTGATAACTTTTCTTCATAGAACATGAGAAGTGTCAAACAGATCTCTAGGATTGAAAAAACACAGCTCAAAAGTAAAGTAAGATAGCGAGAGTAAAGAGTGAAGATAAATTTGATGCAACTATATCTCTAATTTAATTTGGTTGATCGATAAGGATATATTCTCCTTGTATGACTATCTAGTAAATACAGGAGCACCGGAAGTAGTCAGTGAATATTCCTCTTGTTTTTTATAGTGTCGTGAAGGAAAAAAGAGTGTCATCAAGAATGAAAAATGATTCCAATTTGGCAGTAGTTTGTTTGAATATTTTCACATCTAAGGCTTCTTTGTATTTGTTGAATACTCTCCTCCACATTTCCATTAGATGATAATCATAACAGATATCCTCAAATTGACACATTTTAATTGCTCTAACACATTCATTAAATTCTAAATTATAGACATTGGAATTTTAAGTATAGAAGATCAACACTAAATTCGATCGACTGGTATATCTTACTTGTGGTAGGATTAAATTATCTTGAGGTAAATCACTTCTATGGAAGGACCTTAGATAAACATTCATAGTTGATATAAGGATTTTGGTTGGTTCATAATTCATTTATGCAGTTGCTTCATCATACAACCATTCATTTTTTGTTTAATTGGAACACCTTATGGTAGATCCAAAACTTAATATAATTTTAGATATAGTCAATATACTAGAATGGTATATTAAATCCTTTTCACGTTTTTTATGTATTTTATTCAATCTGTAGCTTTAACACTCGTATTTTTTGACTATCTTGCATAGTATCTTGTTTGACTGGTATGGTCAAACTGATACTTCATGTTGCCAATCACTTTCTCATATTATCGATTGAGTACCTCAAAAAAAATTTCTATG
Organism: Viscum album; assembly: GCA_963277665.1. Taxonomy (NCBI): domain Eukaryota; kingdom Viridiplantae; phylum Streptophyta; class Magnoliopsida; order Santalales; family Viscaceae; genus Viscum; species Viscum album. The sequence goes on from OY728133.1 coordinate 500,856,180, forward strand.
GTTAATAGTATATAATTTTTTTCGATGACTTGTACTTGTGGTCAATCTAGTGATATACATGGATGATACAACACTCACAATTTTTTCATAAAAAAGGTGTACTATCATAAAACACATAAATCATTAAAATAATAATAATCATGATATGGGATCATTAATATAAGAAATTATTGGACTAAACCAAAATTCTCCCCGATTTTGATGATCATAAATAATGATTATTTATTTCAAATTAAAAAAAATCATTACTCAATAATTAAATCAAAACATAAATCAAAACTTTCTTGAAGGAAGATAACTATTAGATTTATTCTCCTCATTTTTGGATTATCAATAAATACTAGAAAATGATAGAGAAAAAAAAATAATATATATCGAAATGGATTACTAAAATAGGTAATGAGTACAAAAATATGAAAACTAAGAACAATACAAAAAATACTCCAATAAGAATCAGAATTAAATACTACAATGGATCTAAGATCCATAGAAGATCTGTATTTATATTTTTAAGGCTCAAATGTTGGTTTGGGATTAGGTCTAGAATCTTCACGAATAAAAAAATCCAAGAAATAGGTCTGAGATGCTATACTTCCTGATCAGGTGAATGAATGAGTGGTGCTATGGTATATGCTATTGGGGAAGGTTCTAAAATAATTGTAGAAGAAGTCTTTGTAGGACGTATCACAATATTCATGGATGAAAGCACCAAAATATTATTGTAAATATAAAATTATAGTTCTTTAAGATTGGTAAATCCACCTATGTAATGAGATCCATGGTCAATAATTTTTAAAAACTGGTAATTTTCCTTTAGAATGATCTCTAAAAAAGGTGAAATAACATTCAGCTAGTCAACTTGAGTCTTGAAGGTTTGGGTCAATGGAGTCATTTTATGATAATTGGAAAAATTATGAAATAAAGAATTCAAGAAATCCTTAGTAAAAATCTATAACAAGTAGTACTTAATAGCCTTTTTAGGGTTTCTTTATCTTTTCCAATCATCTTATCACCAAAATTTAACAAATCTAAAACATTATTATCATGGATTTTATTTGTATATTGAATCAACTGTTGGGTTCATGAAGAAGATTTCAAAATATATTTTAATTCATTTTTTAAAATCTTCCTGATAGAATATCTATCAATATATGCAGCAATATGAGGTATATATGCAGAAGAGGTAGAGGCATTGAGAGGTTCTTTGGAATTAGATACATGTACAACCAAACTAATGTCTCTATGAAATTAAACCCTCATAAAATAATTAAAATATGATTAAAAAACTATCATTTATTCATTTAACCTTTGAGATTCATTTTATAGATATTTATTTTACAAAAGAGTTTGAGATGGATGTGTTGTACAATGGAGGATATGGCAAATTATATACCTTCTTCTCTAACTGTCTCAAATCTAGTGCATAGATCCAGAAATAGACGCTTCAACATATTTATTAGATCGAACTGGAACTCATTAAATCCATATTTAGTCACATAGGATAAATATTTAAGAGGTGAGTGTATAGCTGGATCAAAATGTGATGTCTTATATCCACACCAACTTTCTTAGAAAAAGATTCTATTTCTCTTAGCACAAAAGAGTCAAACATGGGAACAAAACTTGTTGGTTCTAATTTAGATTATAGTACTTTACTTAGCTTCACATGATTTGGACCAAACATATCACCTAACAATTCATCCATAGTTTTCTCCAAACAATTTTATTCTTTATATATTCTAGAATCAAGAGAAGGTATCTTGATCCTATTATATATATCAATATAATCAACTAAATCACCTTCAACAACTATAGATAAAATTGGAACCACTGATCCACCGTTCTCAGTTGGGATGCCTCCATTTTCATGATAATCACCATCCTCCAAAATCAGGCAATCAATAACAAATAGTCCAGATCTAGGGGACTTATTCCCTTGATAATGCAGAGTCCCCTTTTGTTGATTTGATTCTCGTCCATCAACTAAGGGAATAAATCCCTCATAAAATTCATTATAATCATAGTATTCTCACTATACTTATCCTTATAATCAAATTATTCTTTATATAAAGGTATAAAGTAAATAGTCTCAAAAATTCTTTAAAAAATAGCTCTAGAAAGAGAAACTAGCACTTTTGTAGGTGAGGAAACATATAATTGTTCAAGAAGAAAACTCCTCTCTAGTAATTTTGGGGTAGAACTACTTTACACTGATGTTCATACAACTTTAGTATGATCAATATTTATTTCTTTCTCTAATTATATTACATATTCTATAATTTGAACATTCATTTATTCCTCATAAGAATACTCTACAAATTAATCTGTTTCTAGACCAAGATCTAATTTATCCTCTGGCCTTATTGAATTTTTGAAAGGATTATACTTCTCATATATCTTCTCACTGTCAGCTACCCATAACTTTCTACATGGGTTTCAGTTTACTCTTATCCTTTTAAATATAGTCTAATTTAAACACATCCCACCTGAAGATTCTAAATTTTATTACCCGTGAGGATTAATTATCTTTGAATAAAGAAAAGGATAAATGTTTTTTAGGTATGGATTATTGTTAAACCAAGAGGAGGGATTAATCAATTCTCATATATTACTCATCAATAATCTAGGTAAACTTATCTTCACACAAGTATTCAATATATATAAAAATAAAATACCTTTGTTCCTTATAATTCAAAATACACCCTTCCTCTAGAAAATCATATGCTAAATGAACTTTATCAATAATCTGTATTCTATATAAAATTACACAAAATTAATTATCCTCAAGATTCCAATCCTAGTTAGTTCCTTAAGATCCTTCCCAAAATCAAAACATAAATGAAAAATGGAATAATAACTTTTTCAATCCTTTAATTCACCTTTATGATAAGCCATTAAAAACTTTTCCTTTTGATTTGAAGAAAAAATTAATTATTCTTTATTCACTAAGGTTGGGATGAAATATTTCCTCTCACCAGCTTTGAGCATGGAATTCAAATAGAAATATTTAACCAATATTTTATAGAAAGGTCCTCCATTCTTACTAAACCCATCACTCCATCCTTATTTCTCCATCACTTCCTATAACAAAAATTTGGTAAATTTAACCACTCAGAATCCAATTATATGATTGAAATTACAATATAAGTTGAAATATAAGAGTTGTGTGGAGAAAAAAATGAACTGAAACTTACATTCACTTTCATTACAGTAGGTTTTTGATCTACTTGAGGGAAATAAAAAACTCCCTTTACACGCATTATCCTTATAGAGGTTTGAGAGGTACAATAGAGAAGTGTAACAACCTTGAATCTAGTAACCCATAGTCGGTGGTTACTTTATTATATTGGTAAAAATAAAAGGGATATAATCCTAAATGATTCATCAGTTTAGTAGTCTTGAAGATCCTAATACATACATCATTCCCATTTTTAAATTGGAAATAAAACATAAAACATAGTAATAGAAAACATTTGACATCCTTGAAATCATTCAAATAATTCTTCTTCAAATCCTAGGGAAAGAAAAAAAATAAGGGTGAGATAAAATTCACAATAAGGTTATGTAAAATAAAATAAATTATGAGTAAATAATTAATTGTCAATATGGTATGGTAAACGACTCAAAAAACAATCCATTTAATCAATAAATTGAACACAAAATGAATATATGGAAAATATCAATATAGTAATCTCATGGATAATAATAACTAAATTATCAATGAAGAAAATGGATAAAATTAGATGTAATGATTCTATACATCGTGATATCTATAACATTAAATCCTTGTGCCACGATAGTTTAATCGATTAGAAGGTATACACCATAAACCGATTTAATTTGGACAACTGATTTGTTGTATGAGTCAAATAGAAGCACTGAGTGGCTATATACAACTGTTCCCCAGCCATCACTACATGTCCAATGCATTCATAATATATTTAATGATCAATTAAATTTATAAACAATATCCCTTATCAACAAATATATATATATTGTGAAAAAATTTGAATTTATCAACATTTTTCCTAATAAATAAAATAAATTTTAGAGTAAAATGCCATATGTAAAAATGGTATAATTTTTAGGAAATAATAATATCCATGATAAAAATATATGTATATTTAAGATAAATTTAATTTCCAATGATCACAATAAATCTAATGTTTCATGAAAAAGTTAACAACCACAAAATTAATGAGAGATAAAAGATGACCATTGGTTCATCAGAAATATATGTTTTGTAATGAAATCATGTCCTTTTGAAAAATAATGAAAATGGAAGTGATATATTAAAACAAAACATAATTAAAGAGTTTTCATTGTAAATAATTGAAAACGTGTAGAAGAAGTTAAATATCAAAAAATTAATATAGTAGTAGAAAAGTCTGTTAATACCATATAAGTTAAAAACCTTCCTTTTGACTTTTTATAAAGAATGTTGAAAAAAAATCCTTTCAAAAAATATTAGAAATGTTCCTTTAAAACCTTTTAAAAATTAAAATATAAATTAAAACATCCTTAAGAAATCATTTGATTAATAAAAAGTTCTTTTGTAAAACAATTTTGAAAAATATGGACCTGAAAGAAAAATATATACGATTAAAAGAGAAATAAAATCAATTTTTAAAAATTTATTTACTTGATTCAAGTGAAAAATAGAATAAAATTTGTAATAAAATATATAAACTCCATAAATATCCAAAATATAATAAAATAGTTGTATTTTATTAAGGATATATTATAATATTCCTTCAACAAAAATAAAGGAAATCCCAAAAAAATGAGATTGTAAAATAAATCCTTACCTATTTAGTAGATTTGAAATTGTAACCCATTGAAATAGTAATATTAAATTAAAAAATTAATAATTATTTAAAAAAATATATTAATGTTAAATATATAAAACTGTTATTATATACACCACATAAAACTAAACAGGTGCATAATATCAAATATGTCTCAATGAAATAGAAATTGTTGTGAAATCACTTACTTCACGCTTATCTTTTGATAAAAATGATTCAACCTCCTATATAATAGTTTTAAGCATGTAACTAATGAATACTAGTACCATATTAATATTTATAATATCATATATGATCCTCTTATAACATTTTATCACTCATTCTTTAATAATATTTCATTATTAGCATTATTTTTGGTGTTAACTATTTTGTTTTCTAATGCATGTTTTATCATTAACTTTTTAGTTATTATGTATAATATATAGTTGAATCATATAAAAAATTATATTAATTTTATAAATATAATATATGTTCATTATAAATATTTTAAGAATCATTCTTGAAATCTAAACATGAAAAATGAATCACATCGCTTCGTGGAGACAGTAGGCCGCACGAACGCACGAGTGATGTTATCATTTCCATAATGGGTGAAAGGGTAAGGAAGTGAATGATATATTAATTTTAAATAATAAATATAAATTAATATTTATCATATAGATTCATTATTTCCATCATTATGACTATCCACGTGAGTCGGTGATGGAAACAAAATTATATCGGTTCACAAGGCAACAGTCTGTCATACACCTAAGTGATGGTTTTGTTTCTCATTTTATATAGAAGGATATGGATAAATATTATTAAATAAACATAATAAAATATTATTATATGGTTGATTTTTATTATATTTTAATTAATATGAAATAACTTAATTTTGTAATAAAAGTAAAAAAGAAAGATCTTGGTGAATATGATTACCTTCTCTTTGAAAAATCACCTTTGGATCTCTTATTAAGGACTCTAGGTTTGGTATTGTGGAATGAAAATTATCTCTTGAACATGGATAATTATTTCAGGGAGATTTATATTAGTATTTTTTCAAGATAAAAGTCTTAATAGGTGTGAAAAAGTGGGGGGACAGGGTGCCCTTTTATAATTGATGTGGGTGTCGTGCTTGTAATTTTTCAAAGTTTTAAAATATTGTCAATTACAATTATTGAAAAAATCGATCAAAAATAACTTATAATAAAAATTAATAATTCAATGTAATAATACAGAAAATCAATGGGGTTTTATGATGTTTTTAGGTCATTTTATCCCAAATATTTGTTAGGTTACCTCTGGTAAACCAATTTTACCCTAATCATGGTAATTAATTTTTAGTATTTTGACTATTAATTATGAAAAAAATTAAGTTTCACATATTAACTAATAATAATTTTTATGATTAAAAATATGGAATTAATTTTATCAAATTTAATTCATATAATTGTAAAATTTTAATTTAAAAATAATACTCTAAAACGTGTCAAAATCGTTTCTTCAAGAAATTCATTTTTCAAGCATAAAATGATCTTACATTAACTATATGAATAGTAATCATAATTTAATGTATATAAATTCATATATTTATATATATATTATATAAATTTCATTTATATCATTCATCATGAAATATTATATTAATTAATTAAAATCGAATGACATTATTCCTTAAAAAATCATTTTCTGGAAAATATCCATTTTTACCTCCAAATGATTTTATCTTTATTTATTTCAAATTTATAGTCAACAAATTATTAATTATATATATCATATAAAGTTATTATAAATAAAATGAGAAATATTTAAATACTATATTTTAAATTATTTATAAAAGTTTATCTCTAAGGAAAAATTTTAAAAATTCATTATAGGCTTATTTTGACCTATTAAGTTAAAAATCCATATCCATCCTGTAAAATTATAATTTTTATTCCATAAAATAATAAAATGTGTATTGTATTATTTTTTTATTAAAATATAATGTTTTCTAACTATAATTGAAGCTAGAGTATTACATTCTTCCCTCCTACAAATATTTCATCCACAAAAGTTTCATAGATATTTCTTTCTAAATAAATAATGGTGGTTCTTATTCAATACATCCTTTGGTTACCATGTTTCTTCCAACATTTTATGATTTCTCTAAAGTAACTTTACTATTTGAGTCATTTAATTACTCAATACATTCTCTCTATTTTCATGAATCTGGATAGGCTATTCATAGTATGATAGATCTGGTTCCATTTAAATTTCATCAAAAGTGAGCACATGCGTTGGGTTTGACATGTACTTACTGAATGATGATATATGGAACAAATCATGTAATTTAGAGACACTTGGTAGAATTTCCAAATTTTATGACCAGATCCAATTGTTTCAAGAATTTATAAAGTTCATATGTACTTGGGGATTTGTTTCCCTTTATTACTAAACCGTATAACACCCTTCCATAGAGATACTTTCTAGAAAACATGATCACCTTCTTGAAATTAAAAATATTTCCTTAAATTATCAACATAACTCTTTTTATTACTTTGATATTCTTTAATATGATTTTTAATAGTATTTAAATTTATTTTTTTCCCCCCAAAATGTTTTGGGCCTACAAGTTTCCTTTTACAAACATCATCCGAACATGTTAGAGATGAAATCTATATCTATATAATGCTTCATATGACACCATTTGAATACTTGAATAGAAAATATTATTCTAGAAAACTATTCTAAAGGTAAATAATGATCTAGCATACCTTTATAGTCATATGATAACAATTAAAACATGTCTTATAATGTTTGGTTAGTCCTTTCAGACTTTCTATCGATTTGATAATGGTAGGTGGTGCTCAAATAATGCTCAGTATCAAGATCCTTCTAAAGAAATTTATATAATTTTGATGTAAATTTTAGATCAAGATCATACAAAATTGATATAGGTTCACCATTAAGTCTTAAAAATTCATTAATATATATCTATACAAGTCAATCAAGAGGTAAATCCTCTCTTATATATAGGAAATGTGTAGATTTTGTAAGGAAATCAATAATAACCCATATTGCGTCATTATTATTAAGAGACATTGGTAATCTAGTGAAAAAGTACATAGTAATGTAATCACATTTCCATGTAGTAATAGATATAGGTTTCAAGGATCTTCTTGGATGATATTTCATAGCCTTCAACTATTGATAAACCAAGTATCTTGTTATATAATCATCAATTTCCCAATTCATATTATCCCACAAAAAATGTTCCCTGAAATCCCTATACATCTTGGTGCTACCATGTTATATTGATAAATTAAATATATGAGAATAATATAATAATTCCCCTTTCAGATTAGGTATATATGGAACACATAGTCTCCTTCAAAATTTAAGAATGCAATATTCACAAATGATGTCTGCTAATTTTCCATCATTCATGGATTTAATATTTTTAAAATTGTCATCATCAGGTTGAGAAATTTTTTATATTTTACACTAATTTTTTTCAGATTTATTTAAAAAAGGAGTGATTTATCCCCTTCCACAATAATTTGCATATACATATTTATTAGATCCATGAGCATAAGATCCATGTCAACCCTCATTTTAGATAGAACTCCAGGATCTTTCTTTCTTAATATATCTTCTACCTTATTTTGTTTCCCATGGTGGTAGTATATTGACAAATCATAATCCATGAGCATCTCTAGCCACCTTATTTTCCTCATATTGAGATATTTCTATGAAAATATTTATTTTAGGCTCTTATGGTCTGTGTGTATATCACACATTTCACTATAAAGATAATGTATACATATCTTCAAAGAACACATTATGACTGCCAACTCAAGGTCCGGAGTTGGATAGTTTTGTTCACAAGTCATTAAATCCCTTGATTCATAGGAAATAAATTTATCATTATTCATAGGGACACACCTGATTCCCTTCTCGAATGAAACCCTATATATCACAAATCCATCCTTTCATGATGGTAGAGTCAAAATAGAAGCATTAGCCAGTCTATTATTTAATTATTTAAAACATTATTTACGTTCTTTTATCTATACGAGCATAACCCCATTAAATATAAGCTTGGTTAATGGTTTAAACAATCATGAATTGTTTTGAACAAATCACTAATAGTAAACTTCAAAACCAATGAAACTATGTACCTCGATTATATTCGTTGGAGTAGGCCATTATTTTAAGGCCTTTTTCTTCATAGGGTCAAAAAATATTCCATCCTTGGACAAAATATATCCATGAAAATAAAAATTCTGAATAAAAAATGCACACTTTCTAAATTTACCATATAACTCTTTTCTTTTAAGATTCTCAAGAATTATTTAAAAAATATTTTCATAGTCCTAATGTCTTTTAGAATACACCAAGATATCATTAATAAATACCAAAAAAAAAATTATCAAGATATTTATTGAATACTATATTCATTAGATCTATAAAAATAGAGGGTGCATTAGTCATTCCAAATTTCATTAATGAATACTCGTAATGTCCATACCTCATATGAAATACTATATTCAGAATATCTTCCCTCTTTACTCGTAATTTATGATACCCAAAATGAATTTCAATCTTTAAAAAATATTTAGCTCGAGGAAGTTGATCAAATTAGTCATCAATACGAGGCAGAGTATACTTATTCTCTATCATAATAGTATTGATTTCCCTATAATAAATACATAGCCTCATGGGTCTATCTTTATTTCTAACAAAAATAAATTAGGATCCCCAAAGTGAAACACTCGGGTGTATAAATCCCTTATCACACAACTCCTCTAGTTTTTTCTTCAACTACACTAATTGCACTATGGCCTTTCTATATGGAGTCTTCTATACAGGTATTTTATTAAGTATTTAATCAATGGAAAACTCAATTTCATGCTCTGGTGGATTTATAGATATTTTCTTAGAAAATAAATCAATATATTACTATACAATAGCTAAATTTTCAGTTTGAATAATAAATTTTCCATCCATAGGTTGTGTATACTCATATTACCTAAAGATCTCATTCTGGAGAGAAATTGATGGTAGTTATAGACATGACACAAATGATGAATTCTCCCCTCTAAATATAAGGAATTCTATATATTCATTATGAATCGTAATTTCCTTTTCTATGAAATATATATTTTTCATCATATTTTGAAATCTAGTTAATATCAAGGATAATATCAGAGTCAACCATATGTATAATAATAAAATCTGTAAGTAGGGAAAATTTATGTGTCATAATATAAACTACCTCACACATCCTTTTTGTAGTGAGATTTCCACTAATAGTTTTAACCAATAACTACTTCCTTAAGGTGTTAGTGAAATATATAATTTTCTTGGAATACATGGATGATATCAAAGAGTGTGAGGATCCATAATAAAATAAATCATTATCTAAATTTTAGTATATGATTAAATTACCTGCCACCACATCTTTAAAAACTTCAAACTTAGCCAATCACATAATATTAGCCTTCTCCATGTGGCCTCTTCTATGGTAAGTTCCCATGATTCTTGGGACACTAGTTTGAATAATTCTCTATTTATTTACAGTTCAAACACAAAATAGTAGTGACCCTTTATTTATTTAACATTCATTATCTTGATAACCCTTATCTTCACATTTATAATAAACTCACATGCCCTTCAAGCATTCTATAGGATGTTTCTTTCCATAAATTTCACATGATGGATATTTTTTCATCATATTCTTCTTATTTAACATGTTCAATTTTTCTTGTAGTTTAAACGAACTCTTATTATCTTTATTTCTATTGAATATATAGGATATGGATAAATTAGTTCTCTATTTTAATGGAACATAAAACTATGTCATCATTTAATGAAAATGTTTTACGAACCAGTGCCCTTCAGAGACATAGCTTAAGCCCTTAGTAAATGGTCAAACATTCATTCTTTATTATGTATGTAATCTATATCATACCAATATAGTCTTCTAATGGTATCCTCACAATCCAAAACACTTTCTTCTCCATTTTTATTGAAGCTAAGTAAATTTCACTTCATTTCAATTCATTGTTCATGAAGGAAATATTTGTTGAAGAATGTTTCTTTAAAAGACTTTCATTTCATGTGTCCTATTTATTATTCCTCCATAGTATTCTGAATAAATTTCCACCATTGATCAACATTTCATTTGAGAAAATATACTAAATATACCATCTTTTCCCTTTTATCAAATCCCATGTCCTAAAATATCCTTTCAAGGGGCTTAATCCATTTCTCAGCTACCAAAAGATTAGTAGTTACACTAAATTAAAGAAGATTCTATAGCACAAAATGATCCAATATAGGTGTATCATTCCATGAAACATCATGCCGATCCATATGTGAAATGTTATTTTCATAACCTGGGTCTTTTTCCTTAATATGGCTATGAACTACTCAGTTCCAACACTAATTTTATTAGCATGCTCAGTAGAGAAATTTTTAAATTTACCATGAGTATTGATACCATCCTTCCTCCCAAGTTACATTTCTAAATAATGACATATAATTAATTAGTTTATAACATTATTAATTTTTAATCAAAATATATTTCTATGTCGGGTACAAAACATAACCAAAATCTAAAATTTATGTATTGTTAATATAAAAATCATAATATTGGGTTTTTTGGGGATATGTTTAAATTATAAAACTATTTTCAAATATTTCATAATGTTTTCTAAATAAAATATAAATGAACCAAAGAATATCCCTCATGAGTTTTAAACTAAATGCACAATAAGGGTATACTCACTATGAATCAGAATGATGGTTAGGATATACTCTAATAACTCTTTCTAGTGTTCTTACCCCTAGATGCATCTATGAAAAAACCACATACACTTGTTATAATCATACATGGATATATTACTAGAAAAAACATCATAATCTCTACCACATGAAAACTTTTATAATATTATTGTACAATTAGACACATCCTCAAAGTCCATCAAAGGGTTATGTTCCCTAATAAATGTCTTCCTAAATATAGTTCTTAAGGTTTCTACTAAAATTCATATGATAACAACTATAATAAACCCAAATTCAGTAACCTAGAGTTGGTGGTTACTTTATTATATTCACATAGATATAAGGGATATAATACCAAAACATTGATCTGTTTAGTAGTCTTAAAGAACTAGATACATACATTATTCCAATTTTTATATTTTAATAAAACATAAAACATAATAATAGAAAACATTCAACATCTTTTAACTCATTCATATAATTATTCTTACTACCATATTTAAAGGAATCAAGATAATAGTTATCTCAAATTATTAGTAAGGGTTACATATAGTGGACTCTATCATTAGTAAATGAGGCATAATCAATATAGAAAGGTAAATAACTAAAAATACATTCCATTTAATCAATAACTTAAGAACAAAATTCATCCATGGATAATATCAACACAGTAATCTCATGGATAATAATAAATAAATTTTCAATGAATGAAATTAATAATACATGACTTAATGATCTCAGACATCATGATATCATTATTATCAAATCCAAGTTCCAAGGTAGTCTAATCAATGGGTAGGTATACACCAGAAACCCTTTTCAGTTTTCCAAATGATTTGTCTCATGAGACCCATCAATGCAATGAGGGGATATATATTACATGGCCACAACTATCAATGCATGTCTAATGCATTCCTCATATATTTAATGATCAATTAAATTCATAAACAATATTCCTTATCAATGCATATATATATTGAGTAAATAATATAGATTTATCAATATTTTCTAAAGTTTATCAAATAAATTTTATAGTAAAACAACGTATGTAAAAAATTGTATAAAGATTAGTTAATAATCACATCCTTTATAAAAAGAATATGAATATTAAGAGAAATGTAATTTTCAGAAATCACAAAAAAGTGAATGTTTCAAGTGAAATTTAACAACAACAAAATAATTGATTTATAAGAGATGACCATTGGTTTATCATAAATATAGGTTTTACAATAAAATAATATCCTTTTTGGATCGAAATGAACATGAGATAGCACAAATACAGGAGGGGGGTCAATTGTATATTTAAAAATTTATATTAAAACAGTTAAGGTTGTTTTTTTATTTAATACAATATAAACTAAAACAATTTACAATTCCTCTAATTCAACAAATCAAACAATCAGATTGACGATGAAATTTCTATGATACCACATGTTATGAAACAATTTTATTCAGGTTGAATACAAATATCAGAGTAATATAATGTTTAAATGATTCTACCATATAGCATATAGAATCAATACTAAAAAGTATAAACTGTAACTAAAAAAATTACAATGCAAAAGAATTAAAATAGAAAGAAGAAACAAAAGGATTCTATTTCTATTACAATAAACTATGGAAAATTAAAAGATATTACAATTATTTTATCCCAAAGAGAAGGGTATCCTTTCACCTAGGAAAATAGGTCCATCTTACCAACACTCGTATGCCCATGGTACGATTATTAACATGCTTGTCTTGCTATCCCTATAAGCCATTGATTTTACTAGTAATCGAAACCTCTGTCTTTTAAACACTTAAAAGCAATTGATATGATGATCGGTCACACCATCTGCCTATCCTCGAAAGCCCTCTGTTATTATCAACTAATCAGACTCACAAAGAAAAAACAAGATATTATTTAAATACAAAAACTAAGAAAAATCCATTCACCTTTTTTAGTTTCAAGGCTTTCACACGAAGAAAGAGAGAAGTCACATAGTCTCTATCTAGAACATGGAAGTATCTAAAGTTGTTGTATATAGTTTAAATGGCCTCTTATTTATAGGCCTTAGGTTCAAATAGTCACATTTTCTCGAACAGTCATTTTTTTCAGGAAAACTCGGAGGGACATGGACACCTGGCATTTTAACGGTCATATTTAATGGGAAAACACAATATCATTTTGATTAGTTTATAATTAACTCCACGCCATCATTTTGGTTTAAAAAAATAGGTATATGAAATTGAAAAATTAGTATGATTGATATAACACATATTTTTTAAAAAATTAATAATAGAATGCATGTGATAGAAGTATAACATGAGTACGATTAATATTACTTAGTGTAAAATACCGATAAAATGCAAAGTGGGTACGATGCACAAAGTGAGTATAGTGGACATAGTTAGTACGATAAGCAAATTAAGTTTGAAGGCCAGAGTTAGTACAATAAACAAAGTGGGTATGATGTCCAGAGTTAGTACAATAAATAGAGTGGGTATGATGGATAGTTTTAGTACGATAAATAGAAAAATGTATTCAAAGTAAATCCTTTATTTTAGAATTGAGTAAAAAGAGATATATGATTTCCAAAACTAAAGACATAAAAGTGAAAAGAAAACTTTTGACTTAACAATCCTTTGTAAAAATAAATAAAATAAAATTAAAATATGAAAATAATAATTCATTAAATACTTTTCATTTTTAAAATATTGAAATTCTTTAGAAGAACCTAAATATCATAAAATATTTATGACAATGGGAAGCCTACTAACTCCTTATACATTGAAAACATTCATTTTGGCTTTTTGTAATGAAATTTGAAATAAAATATTTCCAAAAAAATTAGAAATATTCCTTTTAATCCTTTTAAAAATTCAATGATTACAGAAAATTTTCTTAATAAATCATTTGAGTAAATAAAATTACTTTTTTATAACATTTTTTAAAAATATAGACACGGAAGAAAAAATATATCTGAATAAAAGAGAAATAAAATTTGTTTTTCTTTAAAACATTTATTTAATTGATTCAAGTGAAAAAGGGAGAGTTTGAATAAAATATTAAAACTCTATAAATATCAAGAGGATAAGAAAATAGAATGATTTTATAAAGGATATATTATAATATTCCTTCATTGAAAATTAAGGTAATCCAAAAAAATGAGATTGTAAAATAAATCCTTACCTCTTTGGAAAATTTTAAATTGTAACCCCTTGAAATAATAAAAATGAATTTTAATATTAATTATCATGATTAAAATTTATTCATGTTAAATATATCAAAGAGTTAACATATACCCCACATAAAGGTAATTAGGTTTATAATATTTAATATATCACAATGGAATGGAAATTGAGATTAAATCCCTCACCATATGATTCTATTTAGTTAACCATGTTTAAAATAATGTATAATTGTTTTAAACATGATAATAATTTCTATAAAAACCATATTCATATTTATAATATAATATATTATCCTCTTATAACATTTTATCACTCATTCATTAATAATATTTCATTATTAGCACTGTTTCTGGTGTTAACTGCTTCATTTTCTCATGCCTTTTTTGTTGTGGAAGTTTTGGTTGTTGTGAATAAAATACTGTTATATTATATCCATAATTATATTAATGATATATATATATATATATATATATATCATATTTATTCATTAGATACATTTTTATATCAATTCATTAAATTTGGACACGGAAAATGAATCACATTGCTTCATGAAGATGGTAGGTCGTATGTACACACAAATGATGTTATAATTTATTTAATGGGTGAAAGGTTAAATAATTTGGTGATATATTAATTTTAAGAAATAATAATTATTTCATAATCATCATATATGTTCATTATTTACATAATTATTACTATCAATGTGAGTCGGTGAAGGAAAAAAATTATAGTGGTTCGTGAGGCGGTAGTTCACCATCTATATGTTTGACGTTTTTGTTTCCCATTTGATAAAGAATAATATGGATAGATATTACTCCATAAACATAATAAAATTTTAGTATATGGTGGGTACTTTTTTTATTATATTGTAATTATCAAGACATAATTTAAGGGGGTAAAAGAACTACTAAAAATAAAGAACTTGGCGAAGATGATTACCTTTTCATAGAAAAACATCTTTTGGAAATCTTATTAAGAACCCCAAGGTTGGTATTTTGGGAAGAAAAGTAGATCTAGAATATGGATAATTATGTTAAGGAGATGTTTGTTAGGGTTTTTTCAGGATAAAATCCTTAACAGGTGTGAATAAGTTAGGGGAGTGGGTGCCCTTTTATAATTGAATTGAGTAGAAAACTTGTAATTTTTCATAGTTTTTAAAATAATGACAAGTCACTTTATTGTATAAATGGATAAAAAATAGCTCATATTATAATTTTATAATAATAATGTCAAAATTTAACCAACCAATTGAGTTTCAGTAAGTTTTTAGGCCATGTTAACCCTTATCTTTTTATGTTAACCCCTAGTAAACCCGTCTTTACCTAAACCGTGGTAATTAATATAAATCATTATATTGATTTAAATTAATAAATTTAGATATATAATATATAAATTTCATTTAAATCATTCACCATTAAATATTGTTTTAATTAATTAAAATGGAATGCCATTATGCCTTAAAAATAGTTTTTTAGAAAATATCAATTTTTACCTCCAAATGATATTATCTTTATTTATATTAAATTTCTTATCAATAAATTATTAATTATATTTATTATAATAGATTATAATGAATAAAAGTATTATTATTTTAATACTAAATTTAAAATTATTTTTAAAATATTATCTCTAAAGTAAAATTTCAAAAATTCATTCCAGACTTATTTTGACTTATTAAATTCAAATTCGATATTCACCTTATCATATAATTTTTTTATGCCCTGAAATATTAAAATGTTCATTGTAATATAATTTTATTAAAATATAATTTTCAATTACTACAATTGATTCTTGGGTGTCATAATAATGGGTTATGAAAAGGGAGGTAGAAAGGGAAAATCTCAATGGTTTGATAGAAACTAATTTGATTTTGAATCAAAAGATTTTAAGTAATTATGGTAATGATAATTGGAAATAAAAATAAATAAGGATAAATTAATATAATTTTATTAAATTTTAAATAAATTTTTATATTCATTCTTTATTACTTGATTGACCATGGGAATCTTCTTAATGTCACTCAAGAGTGTCACAATAATTTGACCTACCACATGACTAATCTTTATGGTACATTACTAGAAAATAGCTCTATACCCATAGTTTTTCATAACACCGTGGGAATAGAGGTGCCCTATTCACATGGTTTTGAAAAACCGTGGGTATAAGTATAGTATAAGGACCTATACCCATGGTTTGGGGCGAAACTATGGGTGTTGATAGTTTTTATGACCTATACCCACGGTTTTCCAAAACCGTGGGTATATGTGTTTTTTTCAAGGCCTATACCCATGGTTTTAGAAAAACCGTGGGAATATAGTTTTTTTCAAAGACATATACCCACAGTTTTGTAAAACCATGGGAATATTTTTGGCTGGGAAAAAAAGTCTGAGGGAAACAGAAAATATTTGGCGAGAAAACATATACCCAAAGTTTTACTTCCTATACCCACGGTTTGAATTAATATATTTAAAAAGATAAAAATATATAGATAATTAAACTACCCAACACAGTTTGTGAGGCGCTCTATCTTCCTTTAGGTGGTCTTGGGATCAAATCAAGCATGATTCTTTTTTTGATACAGTGAGATATAATAATATATTTGATTAGATTTGGATTTATTAAACTACAAGCTGCTTAGACCGGTTGGTTCACCACGATAGACAGTGAGAGAAGGACTGAGGATCGAAACTCACCGCCAATATTTTTATCTAATATTGAAACAGATTAATATATTTAGAAAAATATTTATATATATAAACATAATTGATGTAGTGTAGTGGTGAGATGCTTCAGCTGAAAAGTGAAGCTCCTGGAGGTCATGTGTTCAACACTTTTTAGCTTCTGTTTTTGTACAATTAATACCCACAGTTTTAAAACCATGGGTAAAATCCATTGACAGTGTGGAAAAGGGAGCATGAATATTTGATAGCGTGGAAAAAAATCTATACCCATGGTTTGTCAAATAGTTGGTATAGTCTGGGGACCTATCCTGATGCCTTAGTTGCCTATGGTTCCCAGAACCACAGGTACAGGCTATACCCACCATTTTAAACTGTGGGTATAAGTCATTTTTCCAGTAGTGGTATCATAAAAAATCACTATAGATTGACCTACCTTATAACCAATTATCATGATAGCTTGGAAGTTATAGTCACTTATGAAATTTATGACTAAAATACTACATATTATGTTTAAATAAGAAATATCAATTAGTAATAGTTTATCATTCCTAATTCATTTATGATATAATTAAATCTATCTTTATTCAAAGGATTTGAGAAATATCATAAATTTTTTGTTCAGTGCCTATGAATTCAAGAGTGATATCACTATTTTGAAAATGATATCTCAAAAAGTGATTCCTAATAACAGTGTTATTTCATCTATAATGGGATATTGGATTCTTAGAAACATTAATAACTATTTTATTGTAACCATTTATAGGGAAATTTTTGAATTGTTATCAATAATGTAGTAGAGTGTAATTCATCAACAAAATCTATGCACAAAAATATCCTACATATATGTACATAGGTTCAGTAGTAAAAAATTCAACTATATTTATGTTTATTTCTACACCTAGAATATAAAGGCTTTAATAAAAAGTAACATATTTCATATGTGTATTTTAATCTACCTTATAACCATCAAAATTTTCATCAGAATAACCAACTAATTGGATTTCATGTCATCTTGAGTAAAATAAACCAAAATTAGTTTTATTCATAGGGTATTCAAAAATAATTTTAATAGAATTAAATGATATTCTCTAGGGTTTTCTTTAAAATGAGAACATATGCACACATTAAACAGAATATCTGGATGGATAATATTTAATTTAAGTAAACTCCAAATTATAACTCTATAAATAGTTTGTTCAACCAGTTTCCTAGTTTCATTCAAATCTAATTTAAAAATAATACTCATATGAGTATCACAATATTTAGTGTTATTTAAACCAAAACAATTCAAAATATCTCTTACATTTTTCTTTGATTTAAAATAATTCCATCGCTATTTTTAAAAATCTGAAAACTACGAAATAACCTTAACTCACTCCACTACTGGAAATATAGACAATACCAATGGTTCAAAACCGTTGGTACATGCTGGAAAACCGTTGGAATAAGATATACCAATGGTTTCCCAAACCGTAGGGAAGTATGGCGTTGGGAAAGCCCTTTACCAACAGTTTAAGGAAAACTGTTGGCAAAAGGTGCTTGAAGTTTTAATTTCCCAATGGTTCCTCTAAACTGTTGGAAAAAGGATTTACCAACGGTTTAAAACTGTTGGGAAATTCATATTTTTGAGCTTATACCAATGGTTTTGAACCGTTGGTATAGCTTTTTACCAACGGTTTAGATAAACCGTTGGTATATATTCATATATTTTCAAATCATACCAACGGTTCTAAACTGTTGGTACAACTTCTTACTAATAGTTTAGATAAACCATTGGTATATATTCATATATGCTCAAAGTATACCAATGGTTCTAAACCGTTGGTATTGGGTATTATCACAAAAAACCAGTAGTCTGCATACAGCTACCTCCCCTTGATACACCTGCATAAAACACATCATAAATAAAATCTAGAAAAATACATCAAACACCATAAAAAACATTTGAAATATCACAAAAAAACACATAAAAACATCACACTTCCAACCATGCCATGTACTACAATTCCCCATTTCAATCTTCATATGACAACAACTCTTCAAGTTAACCAATTTCAATTTATTGGGTTCACACATATCAATTTTTTCTTACTCAAGAAGGTGATGATTATGATAGAAATTGGTGCATGAGGGGTATGTTTGATAAAGTGAATTAACAATGTGGTTAATATTTGTGCATCATCTAGAGTGATGCATGACTTGCATTGAATGTGATGTGGGGGGATGTCTAGAGAGGGGAGGGGGTTGTCCAGGAAGAGGGGAGGGGAGATTTCCAGGAATCAGGTATGGGGGTCATGGAGAATGTGCAAAGATGAATTGTATTCAAATTATAGCATATCATCACATGCATTTGATGAGCATGAGCTAATAAGCTTACCAAGTCATTCATATAGTTCAAGACATACAAAAATGGAATAATTGAAAATAAAGTTGCATGATCAAAGAAATAAAAAATGCATGTGAAATCAACATGCCTACATTTACATATCATCCATGAGGTATAACATTTTATCAAATTGTAATAGAGTTATAAATAAGGCATACGAGTCTCAGTTACTTGCATACACAGTGGTACAAAAGGAAAATGTTATTCATGTATGGGGGGCTTTCCGGGGTCCAAAGAAGAGGGTGGGGGGCTGTCTAGGGTCCATGAAGGGGGGGGGGGGTGGGGGGGCTATCCAGGGCTGTCCGTTCACATCATATTTTAATCATGGATCGTTGTCCTTAAGTATCAACAGAATTCGAATGTGTTTTGTCAGTTTGTCGTATGTTAGTTGTTGATTTCACTTAAAATTAAGTCCATTTTTAACAAAACAGAGGCACTTTGAGTGGTGTCGGCCACACCAGGCCTCGGATTGAGGCAGGGTTGACTCGAACACCTCACATATGAGACATGGATCGTTGTGAAAAAGTAACAACACAATTTGAATCCGTTTGATCGGTTTGGCGTATGTACGTAAAATATTGTCCATTTTAAACAAAATACATACACATGGAGTGATATTGGCCACATTGCAGTTTGGATTGAGCCATGATTGAATCATAAACATCACATATAACCCATGGATCATTTTCCTCAAGTTTCAACACAATCTGATGGAATTTGGTAGGTTTCCCGTATGTTAGTTTTTGATTCCACTTAAAAATAAGTCCATTTTGAGAAAAAGAGAGGAAGTTTGAGTGGTCCCGACCACAACACGCCTTGGATAGAGGTGAAGTTGACTCGTACACATCACATTCGATCCATGGATAATTTTTCTTAAATTTTAACATAATCCGAATGTGTTTGGTCGGTTTGCCGTATGTCAGTTGTTGATTTCACTTAAAATTAAGTTAATTTTTAACAAAACAGAGGCACATTGAGTGGTGTCGGCCACACCGGGCCTCAGATTGAGGAGGGGTTGACTTGTAAACATGACATATGAGTCATGGATATTTTTTAAATAGTATCAACACAATCAGAAGTCATTTGATTGGTTTGGAATCTGCACGTAAAATATTGTCCATTATAAACAAAATACATACACTTGGAGTGATACTGGCCACACCGTGATTCGTATTGAGCCGAGGTTGACTCTTAAAAATCAAATATAACCCATGGATCATTTTCATAATGTGTCAATACAACCTGAAGGCATTTGGTCGGTTAACCATATTTCATTTGTTGATTTCACTTAAAAATAAGTCCATTTGGAACAAAAGAGAGGGAGTTTGAGTGGTCCTGGCCACACCGCGCCTCAGGTTGAGGCGAAGTTGACTCGTACACATCACATTGGACCCATGGATCATTTTACTTAAGTTTAAAAAGAATACGAATGCGTTTGATCAGTTTTTCGTATGTCAGTTGTTGATTTCACTTAAAATTAAGTCCATTTTAACAAAACAAAGGCACTTTGAGTGGTGTCGGCCACACCGGGCCTCAGATTGAGCCGGGGATGACTCGTAGACATAACATAGAGTCATGGATCATTTTGAAAAGACTCAACACAATCATAAGTCATTTGATCAGTTGGACGTATGTACGTAAAATATTGTCCATTTTAAACAAAAGAGGGATAGTTTGGGTGGTTCCGGCCACACCGTGCCTTGTATTGGGGAAGGGTTGACTCTTACACATCACATATGAACCATGGATCGTTTTCCTAAAGATTCAACAGATTTCGAACATGTTTTGTTGATTTTCCGTACACCATTTGTTGTTTTCACTTAAAATTAAAGTCATTTTGAACAAAAGAGAGACATTTTTAATAGTACTGTCCACACCGCGCCTCGGATTAAGGCGGGGTTGATTCATTCACGTCACATATGACCCATGGATCGTTTTACTATAGTATCAATAGAATCTGAATGAGTTTGGTCAGTTTACCGCATGTCAGTTGTTGATTTCACTTAAAATTAAGTCCGTTTTTAACAAAACAGAGGAATTTTGAGTGGTGTCTACCACACCAACCTGCTTATTGAGGCGGGGTTTACTCGTACATGTCAAATTTGACTCATGGATCGTTTTCCTTAAGTTAAAATTTAATCTGAATGCGTTTGATCAGTTTTTCGTGTGTCAGTTTTTGATTTCACTTACAATTAAGTCCATTTTTAACAAAACAGAGGCACTTTGAGTAGTGTCGGCCACACCGGGCCTCGAATTGAGGCAGGGTTGACTCGTACAAACCACATATGAGTCATGGATCGTTGTTCAAATGTAACAACACAATCAGAATCTGTTTGATCTGTTTGGTATATGTACGTAAAATATTGTCCATTTTAAACAAAAGAGGGACAATTTGGGTGGTTCTGGCCACACCATGCCTTGGATTGAGGCGGGGTTTACTCGTACACATCACATATGACCCATGGATCATTTTACTAAATTTTCAACAGATTTGTAATGCATTGTTCAATTTTTCGTATGCCAGTTGTTGTTTTCACTTAAAATTAAAGTCATTTTGAACAAAAAAGATTCATTTTGAAGGGTACCATCCACACCGCGCCTCGGATTGAGGCGAGGTTGACTCTTACACATCACATATGACCCATGGATCGTTTTCCTATAGTAACAATAGAATACAAATGCGTTTGGTCGGTTTACTGTATGTCAGTTGTTGATTTCACTTAAAATTAAGTCCATTTTTAACAAAATAGAGGCATTTTGAGTGGTGTCGGCCACACCGAGCCTCGTATTGAGGTGGGGATGACTCGTACACATCACATTCGGGGGGTGTCTAGGGGGCTGTTCGAGGTACATGGAGGAGGGTGGGGTGGTTTTCCTAGGGGATGTCTGGGGACCGTGGAGGAGCGTCGGGGGCTGTCCGGGGTCTAGGGAGGAGGGTGAGGGGGGCTGTCTGGGGGGGTGTCTTGGGGGCTATCCGGGGACCAAAGAGGAGGGTGGAGGGGCTATTCGGGGGGCTGTATGGGGTCCAAATAGGAGGTTGGGGGGCTGTCAGGGGGGATGTATGGGGTCTAGGGAGGAGGATGACATGTCAGTGGGAGGGGAAGGGTCTAGTAGGGTACGCGGAGATGCTCGTCTAACTCTGGTACGAACCTCCCTTGTACCATCGACCTAAGCACTGAAAGAATGGAATAATTAAAAGAGCACATACTTATGTACCTGTAAAATATACACATAGACATCACATAGCTGCATCATGTCATAAAAAATTACACCAAGGATCAGAGAAAATAGAAGCAGTCATGCAGAGTAATGACAAGTGCACATACAGATCAGAATCAACTAAAAAATTGTTGCATACATGCCATGTTTATTTCCTAAAAAAAGTAAAAAAAGAAAAACGATGAAACTCTAGAACATTGGTTGCCTCCCAGGAAGCACTAAGTTTTACGTCTTCAGCAAGATGGATGGACACTGGTCAACCGTCTTGGTCCATCTTCTCAGAACTCTTATGTCTCTTACAAGAACTGGTGGTCGTGTCATCAAGCTCACAAGGATGCTTAGTTGGATTGATCACTTCATGAGCATAGCGGGCGTGAATCTGGTGTGTATGTAAGAGAATCTAGCTCTCATCATCATCCAGACACTTATTGGGATTGATCACTTCATGAGCGTAGCGGGCGTGAATCTGGTGCGGAAGTAAGAGAATCTGGCGCTCATCATCAGCCAGACGCTGAGTCACTCGTCGTATGAGGTAATATGGAGATAGGACATGCACATCGATGATCATGGAAGAGTCAGACAATCTAGAAATTGTTGGTTAAGCTGCATCCACAAATAGATTCATTTTTAAATATTAGAACGTTTATAAATGTTTGTCCCATTTTTACAAACAATTAATGTGTGAAAATTGTGAAAAATAACTTATCAGATATATAAAAATAGATTTACTCATGGACATGATCCATAATATCTCAAATATTCCTCATTGGATCCCAATTTGAAATTTTAACCCATTATCAATTGTCTTATATCAATTTTTTTAATATGAATCCTTAAGGTTGAGAACTTTTTTTAAAATCTAGATAAGGGAGGAAAGACTAGTGACTTGGCATAAAATTGGATGCTATGTGGTGAAAACCACATTATAATCATTGTTTAGGATATTATTGAGGTTGTTTGAGAATCAAATATATCTTTTTAGAGAAAATACAGCATGTCCATGTTTGGTGGTCAATGTTTTGAAGTAGGGGGTATTTGGTGGTTGAGGAATGTGGTGAGGGGGATGTCCAAGGTCTAGGAGGAGGGGTGGGGGGCTGTCCAGGGTCCAGGAAGGGGGGTGGGGGTCTGTCCAGGGTCAATGAGAAGGGGAGAAGGGGTTGTCCATGGTCCAGGAAGGAGGGGGGGGGGGGGGGGTTGTCCAGGGTCCATCGAGGAGGGGGGCTATCTAGGGTCCAGGGTGGAGGGTGGGGGGCTTCCTAGGGTCCAGGAAAGAGGGGGGACTATACAAGGTCCTAGGAGGAGGGTGGAGGGGGGTTGGCCAGGGTCCAGGAGGGGGTCTGTCCAAGTTTCAGGAAAGAGGGGGGGGGGAAGGCTGTCCATGTTCCAGGAGGGGGCGACTATCCATGGTCCAAGAGGGGGGGGGTGTCCAGGGTCCATGAGGAGTGGGGGCTCTGTTAAAGGAAGTAAATCCCCAAATAATTTCTTGAAAATTAACTAAACCTATTCCAAAAAACATCACAATTCCAATCCATCACCCAACCAACATCCAATTCATATTCAATATCACTAACCTTCACATGCCATAAACAACACAACCTAGTTTATACCAAATTAAAATAGAAAACAAAAATAATAGATTCAAAACATTAAAACTAAGGTAGTACTTATAGATTTAGAGTGTATAACTAATTTTTTTTTTGATTTTTGATGGATCTATGAGTGGAACGAGTTTATGATTCTTTGTCTAGAGAGATCCTTCACGTTTAGGTCAAATAAAAATAGAAAATAAAAAATAGATGAAGAACAATATAACTAAGGTAGAACATAAATATTTGAAGTGTAGAACAGAAAAATTGTTTTATTGAAGAGGATGGATGCAGTTTTGGAGACTGGGTAACGAGAGAGCGTTGGGAGAGCTTCAATTTCAGGGCTGTAGTCGGGCAAACAGACAATTGGGGGAGAATTGGGGGCTCTGTGTATTTGGAGGAACATTGCCCCAATGGTTTTAAAAAACCGTTGGGAAAACTATGAATTACCAATGGTTCACTAAAACTGTTCGTAAATGTGGTGGAATTGGGATATATCCCAACGGTTTTATCAAACCGTTGGTAAAAATGGGTTCTATTGGGAGATATCCCAATGGTTTGATAAAACCATTGGAAAAAAGGTGTTTACTCCACATATACCAACGGTTTTCTATAACCATTGGCATCAATGTGTTGGTATAGCCCTCCATTCTAGTACTGCTCATTAAATGCATGTCAAATCCATTTTTCATATATTCAAAAAACTTAAAACATAATGAATTTTTATTTGAATAAAACATAATATCATCAAAAATGATTTGTACAACAAAAAAATATTTTGAAATTATTTTTATAAATAGGTTAGGATCATCAATACCTATTGAAATGTCATTTGAAATTAAAAAAAATATGAGCCTATAATACTAATATCTAGGATCCACTTTTAAACCACAAAAAGATTTATAAAGATTAAAAACATTATTTAGTAAATGAGGATTTGAAAATATATGGGGTTTTCAACAAAAACAACCTTAACATTATAACCATTTAGGAATGTACTCTTAACATTCATTTAATATAATTTGAAATTAAGATAAGTTACATATGTTAGAGATATTATAATGGATTCAAGTCTAGCTAATGGTTCTATGGTCTATTGATAATCAATCCCTTTTTCTTGATTATAACCTTATGTAAAAAATCTATATTTATTTTTGACTATTGTTCCTGATTAATCAGCATTGTTTCTAAACACTTATTTAGTTCCAATAGTAAAGTAGTTTTTGGGTCTCTGAACTAATTCCTATACTTTTTTCCTTAAAATTTATTTAATTATTCTTACATATCCATTACATATTTTTCATCACTAATTACATCCGTCATATTATTAGGTTCTAGATGAGACAAGTAAGTTTGATGTTAAACCCTATTTCAAAGAGGAGATCGTGTTTAAGTCCCTTTATTAAGATAACACATTACAAAATCTAAAGGATGGTTATTGAGTGTCCTAATAGTTATGGAAATTGAATTGATTATTTAATATTCAAGGTCAAGATGGTTTTTTGGTCTCCAATGAGAGATTTAGAATGTAAATCAACGACATGGTTATTGGTATTTGAGGTATTAAAAAAATTAAAATTAAATATATAGTCAATGAGGTCTTATAAAAGAGGTATATCAAAAAATTATTAATTATATATCAAATTATATTCATATATTTTACCCAAAAATAAATAAGTAAGTCATATTCACTAAGCATGGTCTAATACATTTCATGTAGAGTTCGGTTTCTCCTTTCAACAACCCTATTTTGTTGGGGTGTAGATAAATTTTGTCTATAATTATGTTGTGAACACAAAATTTTGTAGTATTGATTATCAAATTCTTTTCCATTATCACTTCTCAAGGTC
The DNA here is from genome assembly GCA_963277665.1 of Viscum album. Lineage (NCBI taxonomy): Eukaryota > Viridiplantae > Streptophyta > Magnoliopsida > Santalales > Viscaceae > Viscum > Viscum album. Next base: position 500,882,637 of record OY728133.1, read on the forward strand.
TTAATGATATGTCCACTATGGTTCTCATCAGATATTTCATTTTTTTCAAAAGAGGTTCAAGATTAAATTTTGTGAGATAATAAAAATATCCATCTAAATATTTAGAAATCATCAACAATCAAATACGCATGATTTTTTCCACCCAGACTAGAAAATATAAGAGGGCCAAAAAAATTCATGTGAACCTATTCTAGGGGTTTATCAGTATACACCTTTTTATTTAGTTTGAAATAAATTTTGTGTTTCCTTTATAACAGGTACTTAATACATTGGGTTTTCAGAATTCATGTTTGGGTAGATCATTACCTAAGAATTTTATAGTTATCTTTATAAGTGAGTGTATATTTCAGTGACTTAGTCTCATATTCCATAACCAAGATTCTATTTGAAATAAGCTTATGAAATATTTGTTATATAAAATAGAGTATTTAAATCTATAATATGAAAATACCATTTCTCAAAATAGTAAAAACTAAATAATGATTAGAATCATAAATCTTATAAGAAACAGTCTCAAATTTAAAATGATAATCATCATCAAACAACTGATGAATACTAATAATATTTTATTATATACAGTAATCATCTGAAACATTATTAATTAGAATAGTTTTATTTTTTATTAAATTTTCTAAGAACAATTATTTTTCCTTTTTCAATGTCACTAAAAGTGACATGTACACCATAAAATTTTATTTTATTATTGAAACTTGATTAGTATCTAAACATATATATGAAACATCCTTGTTGAAATAACATAATATTTTTAATAGATATATTCAAATATGTTTCCTACATATTCAACCAATAAATGAATTCGGTACCCAAACATTCTCAGGTCTAGAAAAGTTATCAAATTGATACTTCGTTGTCCACATTTATTTTACAAGCTTACTAATTGTATAAATAAAATATATTTAATAAAAAAGGTCTTATTAGTTCTAATAGAATGAGAACTATTTAGATATCTAGAAGTTCCTTCAACCTTTTAAATTATGGTCTTTTTTTTAGAACTATAAAAAAAGTTTTTTAAAAAAATTTCTTTGTCTTTACAAACCGATGACTTATACTAGTTTCGAGTTTAGGTGTTTGTTGATTATCCAAAAATCATATACAAGATATTTATATTTCCCAATATCCTTTCTTAGATGTTTATTTTTAAATTTCAAATCCGTTTTTTCTTTTAATAGTTTTAAATTATCTTCCTTTTTAATAGAAATATTTCATTTATTAGTAACACATAGAGCATGCATCTTCTTTATAATTTTATATTTATCTTTAAATGCATTCATAGTTTCTTCATATATAGATAAATAATCCTCTAATTGTTCATTTAAATATTCAAATTCCTCTAAAACAGAATCATTATAAGAGGTATAAGTAGTTTTTAATGTAGATACAGTGTCCATGAAATAAAAATTATTTTTTCAATTGCATTGTCCTTGGAACAGTCTAAATAACTATAGATATCCTCTAAAGCACTCCATGTTGAATTCATCACTTTATTTGTTATTTTTTCCTTTATCATAATTCTTATTAATATAAATCATCTTAGGACTATCAATCATGACATGTAATTATATTTTAAATCTATAACAGGTAATTTATCTAGATGTGTTGTCTTTATTATTTTCTCCTCCTTGTTATATTTTCCCCTTTTTATTTTTTTCTTCTGAAAAAATTATTTTATTGTAGAATTATTTAGATCTCGTTGAAAGGTTATCCATATCATCAAAACATTCAATGTCTGATTCGCATCCACTTGAATCATCCATGATTACTTACTTTGATTTAGAATCATATGCCTTGAATTTTATATATTTCCTCCTTGGTTTTACATCCTCAAATTTTTAGGTTCTTATTAAGACGTCATCAGTTATCCAATTAGTTACCTAACTTTTATCTTACTAATGTCAAAAGATTCATAGATAGAGACTATTGTGCTTCTTTGTATTTTAGGTAGACATCACACAATTTCTAACAATTGATTTTTTCATCCTTAAGTTATCTTAATGAAATAATTACATTAATGATCTCATTGAACCAATAGTATATTTTGGAAATATATTCGTCAGTTTTTATATTATTTACCAGTATATGTACTTAGATTCGTTTATTTAAATTTTTTTTCCCATCATGAAACACAACTATGGTATCCTGGATTTGATAATAAATGTCACATTTAGATATATAGTTAAATTTATATTCTCATAATGTATCGAATAAGGCATTCATAAATTTAAAATTAAAATCAGACATTTTTTAGTAGTATCACTCCAATCTTTTTGAGGTATTTTGGGTTTTTCAAATTTATCCTATATGGTTCCCCAAATATCAAATACCTTGATTCTAAGATAAATATTCATTTTGATTTTCCATTGAGCATAATTTTGAACATTAAATAAAAAAGGTTTATTTGTAGCTTGACCTTCAAGTCTAGAAGAATTGTTAATAACATAATATTAACTAAATAAAAATAGATATTTTGCATCAGGACTTGACCAAGGAAAAAAATAAATAAAGATAATAAATTGGTAAAAACATATATATCTCCAAATAAAACCTTACTTTGATACCAATTGATCATCCCAGTGGAATGATCAAGACGGGGTGAATTGAGCATCCAATTAAAAATATTTATATTTTTAAAATTTAAATTAAAATCCCAAAAATTTAAATACAACATAGTTAAAAATAAAATAGGAATAAAAAATTTAATTCTTTAAAACGATTAATAAAAGGCATGATCATAACCTCATTAATATAAATTAAATTAATTTAGATTTTGAAATTATTCTACATACAAAAGATGACATATATATCATATATAAATGATAACAATCATTGTTTTCCTTTACAAACACACTTTGAAAATACTTACTAAAAAATAGTGAATGAAAAGAATAAAAAAACCTAAAATAATTAAATCAAGAGGTGAGTTCTAGGATATAAATTATCCTCTCCACTTTACAGTAAGACAATTCTATGAAAGCTTATTAGAACCAATGGACAGTTCCATAACCTAGATTGGGTAGACTGAACCCCATCATAGATCATATTACAAGCATACAAAAACACATAGATAGTCCAGGATAGACCAATACTCTTCCACATTTATTTGGAGGAAATAAAAGTAAAGATATAGAATAAAATAGCATTTGAGTACACTTATTTATAGAATAGTAGAAGTTCTAAACATATTTTCAAGAATGTAAAAGCACACCTAAAAAGAACATAAAAATAAAGGGAGTAAATAGTTAAGATAAATTCAATACAACACTATCTCAGATTGAATTCTCTTGATCTACAAGGTTCTATTATCCTTGTACAATAATCTAGTATGATGGAAGAAATTATAGTAGTAAATTAATCCTCCTCTCAATTTTGGAGTGTTTTATAGGAAAATAGAGTACCATAGATCATATAAAACGAATCAAATTAGGTAGTAGTTAATTCATCACTTTACATGTGTGAGGATTCCTTGTATTTGTGGAATATTCTCCTTCATAGAGCTATTAGAATATAATAATGTATACCATACTTGGATTAATTCATTTAAACCACTCTATGAGACACCCCAGACCCATACTTCTGGATATTTTGTTTAATCATACATACTTATTAATAAATCATAAAGAAAAAAAATGCCAAGATCAAAAGTTTAGTGTCTTCAGGAACTAGGTATATATCCATATAAACACATAGTACAATACACATTTCATCCCAAAATATTGTCAACACATATAATTCTATTATATGTATCCATTTGATTGATAATCTTATGGGAAAGGGAAACATAATAAAGGGTGATATCAAATGATCTATAAAGGTGATAAACAATTACAATGAGACAACATTTCATAATTACTAAAACACATGATCTTGTGAGAAATAACATGATTAAATGAGTAATACATAGGAAATAATAAAATAAGCACGAGATCATGTACATAATTCAGGGAATAAAACGGAATGATATCACATGAGATTCAATAATCATAAAATAGAATCAATCATATAAATATGGTATAATATATAAGATGTCATAAGATAATGGTAATCAGGAGTTTCATAGGAATGTGGAAACAACATAAAACATGAAATCACAAGGATAATTTGAGGTTAACCTCTAAGACATCATAACCTAGTGTGATTAAGATAATCGACCATTCACCATAAAATGTATCTCATGAATTATAACCATTACCCAATGAATTGGAATGCTATTAGGGAGAACCCTTAACATTATTAACATGTATATGCATATGTGATCTATAATGAACTCATAATTTTCATGTTAATAATAACATGTTTTCATCAATTCTTTTAACTATTTTTATTTTTGATTTGTTTGGTTGGAGTCTTGGGTAGCATCAAGGTAGTTTTTGAGTGTTTTATAAGCCTTTAAGCGGGGACATGGTTTGAGCATGGTTAGGGGAAACCATGCAGTTTTACCTAGGTAACCAATCAACTTATTAGAGAGGAGAAGTTGATGGTGCATTTTTGGGGAAAAGTTATATCTTACAACAAAACATCCCCTAGGTAAATGTGTAACATAGAATAGAATTAAAATAATGGTTGGAACGTGGTTGACAAAATCATATAGGTTCCCTGAAGAGGTAGTGAGCATCATGTGGTTGGTCCAAGGTTTGGTAAATCATGTGACTAAACCATGCACAAAGTTTTAATCAATATTAAAATCCATATTTGACCCAAAAACTCCATAAAACCCCTCATACATCATCTTACATATATGTCCCTTAAATCTAGGGACTCTAATATTTATTAATAGTTAATTACTTCCATATTGAGAGAAATTACAAAGGATATAGAGATGTAATTCCTAGGGATTCCAAGGTAAGGGATCAATTATTATTCATTCTTATTGTTCCCTATATATCTCATCTCTTTTACTCAGCAAAGACCCTAGATTTGAACTTTCATGGTAAGATCTAGGAACTCTAACATGAGAAAATGTTATTCTTACTAGGTTTTAAGAAATGGAAGGTGAAAATACCATTTCATCTTAATAGTTATTATATTTTTGTAGATCCACTATAGTTTAATCAATATACCAATGGAAACAATTTTCATCAAGGTATTATTCTCATAAAATCACAATATCAAATCAAATCAAATCAAATCATTTTAATAAAGATGTAAGATAATACTTCACTTTCCCCTGCCCCTTTTTAAATTTAATTTAAACTGATTCATTATCCTTCCTAATATAGATGAAACCATAATATCAATATATAAGAATAATAAACCCTTCCCCCATGATACACATAATGATAAATGAGGGAAAAAACTACTTGTAAGAGAGAAATTTTTTCTAAACTTACTTCACAAAAATAGGGGTGCGCGTACAAGAGGGAACTTCTTATAGGGAACATGAACCAAATATAGTGACATGGTTATAAAACTCCAAGGTAAGAAGGATTTGGAAACTCCCATCTCAAAATAAATAATAATTAAATAATGAAGCAATGATATTCACTTTAGAAAGATCAGATCCCAAACTAACAGGATTTGAAATGGTTTAGATTGTCCATTAAAGGTGGATCTTGTTAGATATGAATAATTTAAACATTTGAAATGTCCCTAGACATTTTAGAATTTGAATATATGATTCATCACCTTTGAAACAGATTTAAAACCCCTTAATTAAGGAATTAAACCCAATTTTCATCATAAAAGATTTCAAAATGGAAAATCTGTAAAATTTGGAAAACCAGGAAACACTATAGAACTAACATTACTGTAGATCAACCATTGGGTGATCCACTATTACTGTAGATCCACCATTAATATAGACCCACCATTACTGTAGACCCACTATTACAATATATTTACCATTACTGTAGAGCTACCGTTGGTTGATCCATCGTTACCATATATACACTGTTAATGTAGAACCTACATCAATATAGATCCATCATTACTATAGACCCACCATTACTACAGATCCACCGTTACGGTAGAACCACCATTATTATAGACCCACCGTTACTGTAGAACCACAATTACTGTAGAACCACAATTAGAAATTTTCTAGAAAAATGAAAAAATCACAAAAAATGACATACCGTTAGTTCAAAATGACCCACCATCAGATTGATTTTGGAAAAATGATAAAATTATAGAATGATCTTCCATTAGTTAAAAATTACCCATTATCAACAACTCACTTTTAGCCTAAAAACCACCTCAAAACTCCCACATTCCTCCACAAAACACACCTGAACTTTCCCCGAACACCTCAAAATCAAGATATCCAGAAAATTAAATGAATATAAGTTTGAGACCGTTACAAATAATTTTCATTAACATGTTATTCTTTTTATATCTTCATTATCAAATCCACATGGGGTGATTTGGGGTTCATTCTAGGGATATTTGTTGTGTGAGATGGATTTGAGTGGTAAACTTTGATGTTGGAATTCAATAGGTTTAAGGTATGAAGTTCATTACCATGTTATTATATTTATATAAAACGGTATGGTATGAATTTCATGTGCATGTGTGTGACTCATGAGACCTCTCTTGATATGACATGCTTATGCATGTGTGTGTGTGACTCATGAGACCTCTCTCGATATGACATGATTATATGTGTGGGTGTGTGACCTATGATACATGTCTTTATATGACTTTCTTGTGTGTGTGTAACCCATAATACCTTTATTAATATGACTTGATTGTGTTTGTGTGTGTGACCCATAATACTTCTCTTAATATGATATGCTTTTCCATGTGTGTGGGTGACCAGTGAGACCTATATTTATATGACTGTCTTGTGCAAGTTTGTGTGACCCATGAGACATATCTTAATATGACATGATTGTGCATGTGTATAGATAAATGTTTTCCTTGTTATGACTTGTGTTAGTATATATGTGTATGCGTATATGGTATCATAGTTATAGGTTCACTCTTAATGGCTTGGTTAATATCTTAGAGGGATTATCATGTGTAATGTGATGCATAATGATTATGATGGGGGTCTTGAATGATGTATGGTAGGGAATGATGACCATGAGGCATGAAATTAGATTAGCAGTGGAGCATGATGACCCTATGTGATGATTTGAGATTATTGGTAGGATTTGGTATCCTTATAGTCTAGAAAGATGCTTTTTTTAGACCTCCTTGATGTATCTCTTATGTGATGTGTTCTGTGAGTTTTCAAAATCAATAAAAATATTAGTGTTCATTCATTCATTATGGTCTTACATGAGGCATTATGTCCTCGTGACATGTTTTGATACTTATGCTAGTCTTTTGGACTTTTTTGAGATACATGGAAACCCAAAATAACTTTTCCTCCAACATGGAGCCTAAGAAGGGTAGGATAGGGTACATTTAAGCCTCGTTAGGGCATGATGACATGTTAGGTGATTATTTACTTATGCATTTACATTCATTTAATTTAATACAATTTTATATAAATGTATTACTTATACTAAATACGCATTGGTGGTGTCCTAATGGGTTTATAATCACACTCTACATGAGCATCTCAGTGCACATGTAGACTCCTTTGTCATGGATTTCAGATGAGAGTAGTGGACATTCTTAAGGAAGTTATACTATTGGAGTAAGTTGGCTGAGGTGAATTCAAGATGGACTCCATGATCCTTTGTAGAGTTTTATATTTATTTATTTTTTTTCCTTACTTATTTTGAATTGATACCACATGTGGGGATTTCCAGAATTGTTGAATAGGATATTATATACCATACTGTTATAGAATTGGTTGATCTTTTAGTTATTTCTTCCATATTTTGTTTTTCTATTACTCTTATTAACGTTTCTTCTATTGTATACCCCAATTTTTATCTATTAGTAAGGTGATTGACTCCTTATGGTGTCTCTTAGGCCCTCACTATTAATTAAAATCCCCTTGCATATAGGGAGGAACACATGAGTTTAGGAAAGACTCTAGCTAAGACTTGATGATTTGGGTTAGGGTGTTACAAAATAGTATCAGTGCTATTTAGTTTTTTACTAACTATTTTAGAAAGGTTGATAATAGATAGGATATTTTTAGGAATTGGTTTAGAAATAATTCATAGGAGTAGCTAACATATCTATAAATAAATTCTAGGTTTTTATGGATGGGATTTATATTTTAGTTTTCGATTTTACTATTTACCTATTTCATCTCAAGCGACGCAGATGGTTTTATTGTTATGTATTATGAGAATTTTTCTTGGACAAATTTTCAAAAGTGGAAAAGTTCATTCATTATGGATAGGTATGTAGGTTCACATTTCAGGAGACTATTTTCATGTTATTAGAAAATATTTACATTTATTAAATGATTGTAATGATATGTTTAGTATTCTTCCAAACACATTGTTTTTGAAATAAAATTATTTTAAATTGAGTATGTTATATTTTTTTATGAATGACAGTGACTAACAAACATGTATTGATGACATAGGGAGAGCCTTGAGTATAAAGGTACGTATTATTATTTGTGTGCTTCCTTTCTTGCTATTTTTTAAGTCTATTGAGGCTTTAAATAGTTTTAAAAAAATGGGAATTCACTTAGTATAAAAGGTTTTAAATTTTGTTTATGAGATTTTTGTTTTTAAAGTTATTGGGAAAGATGTGAGTTTGTGATATTGACTTTTTGGATTAAATATATTTTTAAAATAGTTTAAATGGGTTGATTGAATGGAATTTTGATTTTTAAATGGCATTTAACCCAGACCGGGATGAGATATTAGTGTAGTTTTGGTTTTTATGAAATATTTCTAAATGAGAAAAATGGTTGTTTTTTTCAAAGTTGTTTAGAAAAGTTGGATTTGTATTTTGATGGTTTTCAAATGAATTTAAAAGTAATTTATAAATTATTTCGGTTAGAAATGTAGTTAGAAATATAATTTTTAAAGGGAAGTAATGGTTTAACACAATGATATAAAATTTTTATCTGCCGATTGGTAATTTTTAACTATTTTTTTATAATGAGCACGAGAGTACCTCTTTAAAGCCTCTTTATTTTTAGGCTTGATGTGAAATATGAGCTAAGGTAATGTTTCTCATTATTTGAGCTTGGATTTAATCGTGGTGTTCTATATGTGTGGTTTGGTGAATAGAGTTCCTTTAGGGGATGAGCTCGAAAGTGGTTGACTAGTTTGTTTTGGATATTTTTAGTAGTGGACCCTCAAAAGGGGAAGGTTAGCTTATGATGGTATCATGTAAAGGTGGTTTAGCTCCTTATAAAGTGAGTAGAGTATGGTTATGGGATGTAGGTGGATGTATGAACTTTGAGTGAGATGTGAACCCCTTCAGTGGTTGAGGAAGTCATAATTTATTCTGGTTAGAGACCCATGGGTTATATGTGTTAATGTGTGATATCACCCAAGACAATTGAGTTGTGGTTCTATGTGTGAGATCTAGGCTATAAGTGGCATAATTATGATGGTTGAACTGGGTGGACATCAATATTTTACTATTTTTTGAGACAATCTAGTTTCACATGACTTGTGAGGTATGTGAGTGGTTTGTTCTCCTTTCCATGAGTGGAAAGTAAGTGAAATGTTATGAGGGCTAGTGAGTATAGGTGCATGGACTAGTTTCTAGAGACCATAAATTATGATGCTCAATCGGCATGAGATCCGGCATCATGTCTTGTTAGTTAAGTTATTGGTTATAAAGTGTGATCCTAGTGAGAGACTTGGGGCCTTAGAATAAGTTTATTGATATGTTTAGGAAGAATCATACCACCCATTAGCCAAGGTGTTGCTTCTTGTAATGGTTCACAGTGTAAACTGAGTGTTTATTGTATGAAGGGGGATCATGGGATGATTATTAAGAAGGTTAGTATTCGATAAGGTGGATGTTTTATCTGGTGGATTCATATTAGAAATCAATGCTAGGAATAGGAGTGAGACAAGATCATAATTTCCTCCTTAGAGTGGTAGAAACCATGTGATTCATACCTGTCTAAGTGTGTGATAAGAGGTGGTGTGTTGCAAGAGCATATTGATATACCTTTGGGTATTTAGGTGACAAGGTTTGAGGAACCATGGTTTTTTAAAAGGGTTATTAGATAAAGGAATTCATGTGAGCTGGTCAAAGTTAGTGAGTAATGTTGGTGAGAAGTGCTTCTAGAATATTATGTGTAGATATAAGTGTCTCTAATGGGTAGTGCCTAGTGAATCACCCTAGGAACGAATGTGTTGAGAATATCTAGAATTCTTCACAGTGTGTTTTTATAGAATAGAGTTGTGATGTTTTATGTGGTTTCCATGGAACTTGTGCCATGTTCATGGGGGGAGTGTGGAACAAATGTGATGTTTTTTTTGATAAATCCATGTTTGACCAGTTTAGGTTGATAAAAGTGCAATAATTATAGTACAAATTAAAAAGTGAAAAAATTAGTCCTTCTTGTGGATTAGTGTCCTTGGTTAATGGAGGGTTAAGTAGAAAGTATTAGTGAAGGTAGGTTTGGGTGATAATAATTCTTATCGGTTCTGTTGTGAATGGATTTTGGTTTAGCATTATGAATCCTTGGTGTGTGATAGTTAATAGTTGGGAACTACTATATAGTTTGGTTGGACTTTTGGATTAGGATCTTTATGTATTTTTAGAGGTTCATAAAATACCCCATGTTTTTATGAATTATTATATTTTGAATAAATTAAATTTCATTGATCTTTTGCATCACATGAATCACCAAGTGAAGCTTTCTCTACACACAACACTGGGTCAGCTTGTGTTACACACAACACTGAGTTGTAACAAAACCATGATATATTATTAATAAAGTTATTTAGATACAACCATAATAACTTACCCATTAAACATAGTGATATGAATAGTAATAACTAATTTTTAAATATTATGTATAATGGTTTTATATAAATAAAAAAATTGATAAAAAATTCTTAAATTTTCAATAAATCTATATGTATCGAAAATACTATTTTCTAAAAAAGGGTTCTAATTATTTATTTTTGATAACAATTAAAAAAATTATTTTTTGAAACTTTTAAAAAATTAATAAGATAAAATAAACTTAATTTATTAAATAATCAAATCAAAGTTATCTTAGAATTATTTTTTTTGATTTTTCTAAAAAGTTTAATTTTTTATAAAAAGTGAAAATATTGAATTTTATTTGAAACTGCATTTTTGATTAATTTATTTATAAGGTTAAATTATAATATAAATTAGTTTTAAAATAAACTTAGTTTAATTATACATCCATTAATACAATTTAGGTCATTTGGATTAATTTAATGTTTTATTTATATATAAAAACATTGTAATCTTTTAAACATTTTCTCTTTAAAAACCCATTTTCTGGCCGCATCGACGAGATTAATTTTAAATTAAAATTTTCCACTTCTGTAAATAGAATTTGGAAAAATGGATTATATATTTTTAATTATAATTACTTATATTATATAATAATCTAAACATAGTTTTAACCAAAATTGAAACACCCTAAGATTTCAAAGTAAGTTATTTTCTTTAAAGTATTTCAATATCTTGCGCTACACGCAACACCGAGTTTGAGCACACCACGAACTATCAAACTAGTCATTTTGAAAGATATTATTAATAGTAATAACCAAATTTTGAGTTTTATATATATCACATATAATTTTAACATTAATATTTTGTGTTTCTTAGACATAATATAAGGACAAATTCAATTTTTCAGATAAAAGTAGTATTTTTCATAAAATGCAGTTTCTACGCCTTTTAATGAAGAACCATTTCTAAATACAATATTTGAAACTTTTATATATTTTATTTGAAAAAATAAAATTCTTTTTTAGAACCGGGACATCAAAGTTTACTTTGGGTAAATTTTTGGTATTTTTCGGATAAAATTCATTTTTTAATGAATAGTGAAAAATACTGTATTTTAATTCAAAACTACCATTCAATATAATTTATTTATATTGTTAGATTATATTTTTAATTTGTTTTAATCTGTAGTTAGATTATATTTTTACCATGTAATCCATTTTTGGTTATTGGAAGTAAGTTCACATTGAAATTGGACATAAACAAGTCCCAATCTTTTGATAGTTATTATTTTTAAAAAAATCCTTTTTTTTGACATGCGGAATTAATTTTAAATTAATTGATGAAAATTATTTGTAATTAATTTAGTAAAATAAACATGATTTTTAATTCATAATATAAAATATATCTTTGGCAAATTTTTTTGTTTTTTTTGATAAAACTTCAATTTTTGATGAATAATGAAAACAGTAAGTAGTTGTTAAAAAACCCCGACATTTCATTTAAATGGAATTTTACCGCTTCTGTGAATTGAATATCGAAAATACAACATACATGGTTGTTATTAGTATGTAAAATTTGGTTCAATAAGATGATAATAATTTTTGGTGAATAATAATTTTTGGCTTTTATTTACTACGGTTAAAGGTAAATAGGGTAATTCAAGGTAAAAATAATGTTATAATAATATTAATTTACCCTAACATATGTCTTAATCCTATTGGATGATACATTTCCAACCATGGGAATCCTTGGGTCGATTTTGGGACCCCATGGAGCCACTAAAGAGTGACAATAATACTTTATATTAATTAATTTAATGTAGAGACAAAAATTACTTAAACATATATCTTCTAGTAAATCAATTTTTACATAGGGTTTTAGAAGTTATATATTTTAATATAAATATTAATTTGAAAGCTAAATATATTTACTAAATCTTGGTATTTGTTTTAGAATTTTTAGACATCAAATAAATAATATTATTTATGACACAATAGTGATTGAGTGTTTACCTCATTAATGAATGAATTAAATAAATAAGCTTATAAAGATTAAAAAAATATCCAAAACATGTCCAATTCTTATTGGATGATTTTATTTGGACCACGAGTCATCTTATCATAGACTGTAATCAGTTTTGGACCTTTAGAAACTGAAAATAATTATATAATAAAATAATATTTTCACACTTTCCTAAAGATCCACTCCTCCCACTTTAAAAAGCCCTCACTTCAAACCCATTACAGACACTTCTAAAGCCCTTTTTCTCGTCCAAACATTTCCCCATTAATCTCCCTATATCCCTCTATTCCTCTTAGAAGTCTTACCTTAGGTATAAGGCACTTTAAGTAAACCTTTTGGTTCAAACCAAACGTAGATACCCAATTTAAAGGTAACGTCTTCTATTATGTTATTTTGTTTTATTTTACTTCTCCAACCACATAGTACCTTATAATTCATTTATATTATAACAACACCAGTATCCTCAATATTATATGATGGTTTTATGAGGATTATTTGATCTACACCAACAAAAACCTCCTTCCTATGGTGAAAAAACATACTGTTTCTTTGGGTGGTGAACTACTGCCTCATGAAACGATGATTGTTCAATCTTCTTCTACCACCTCTCATGGTGGCCATAATGATGGCACTATATTTATATATGATATATATTAAGTTTATGTTTTCTTTATTATTCGGTAATTTTTATTTACAAACACACTTTTATGATTTCCAATATGTGTAAACACAATAATTTCATTTGAGGAAGTGCGCACTACCGCTCCCTCAATGTGATATGACTCATTCATTCCATATGTGGAATGTATAAAGGATGGAATTAAATAAATTATATAACATAGATATTATACTGGAATTATAATATACCTATTTATTATTATGTTTTCATTTCTTTAAATATAAAATATAAATGAAAGTAGCGTTCAGGCGTACGTACGATTTACTATATTCATGAACAGCGTGTTTCATTTATTAACTTCAAATGATATAGAATATTATAAATAAATATACAATGGATATATATGTTATATATTATTTTTAAATTATGAATATCATTATGGAGATAATGTTATTTTGACCACATGGTCAATTTTTTATTATAACAAGTTGATTTTCTGACTAAAGTTCGGAACCTCGACAAAATGTCTGATAAGAACTCATACAATTAAATAATTTTTATAGAAAGGTAATAAGTAATATAAATGGAATAATAAACTTGAAAAATATTCTCAAGGAAGTAGAAATTAACTTAAGTTTATTATTTATTAATAACATGAAACATACGAGACAAGTCAGACACAAGGTATGACGTTTCTTATCTCACTTTTAATTCCATGAGATTTCCATTATTCGCCACTCATTTACTTCATGTGGTGTATTTTGTACTACTATTTTTATAAATTATCATGATTTTATTTATATTGATGGTATTATATGATCTATTTGGTGGTTGTTAACTTTTCGTCATAGGACTCGATGGATTGCAACGTTGTACGTGATTTTCATCTCAATTCTTATTTTCGTGAGATTCATGATAGATTGCCACTATTTAATTTTGTGTGGTGTATGTAATGACCATAATTTTATTCCTTGTGTAATATAATTTAATTTATGGGTATTTACATATTCATTTTATGATCCTTATTTCATGGGGTGTATGTTTCGTAAGTCACCAAATCGGTAAAGGAATTTCTAATTTCGATTTCCACTCATTGGGTTTTATGAAAACTTCATTGATTATTTTACTCCAAGATTATGTGTGAAAAAACTATTTATTTATTTATTATTACACTCCCCTTTGTGTGGATATGATTTTGATACACATAATCACTCCATTGATAAATTCTCAAGTCATTGATATGAAATTGATAAGAGTAATCTTAACTCAATTTCCATTCATTAAGTTAAACATCCAAGTCATTGGTGTTGTTGTTAAAAGAATATATGTGAATGTCCTCTGATTATTTTAAACTAAATATCCAATAATATTTAGTGTATTTTTATTTGTCTCACAAAATTATGTCATTGATTTATCCTTAACCTAAGGATAAAGTCTTTATAAGGGATTTCATCTCAATTTACATTTTATTGAGACTTCTTTGTTGTTATGCACCAATTCACTTTTATATGGTGTATATACTGTACTTTGACATAGTATATCATTAATCCCTTTATCCTCATGATATTATAAATTTTATATTGCCTCAATTATTTGTATTCAAACATCCCTCTTTTGGTTATGAACTGTAACGAAAATATCATTTAAAATGTTTTACAGATTTAATTTTCTAAAACTTTCTCATTAATGCCCATGTTTTAAAAATAGTTTTATGGATTTATTTATATGGAAATTAATTTTTTAAAATTAAAATTCCTTCTAAAAGTTTCAAAGTTGAATGGGACAGTTTTATTTAAAAATGTTTTTTTAACATCTTCTTGCTAATTATGTGACTTTTAAATGATTTCAAAATAGAAGGAGATATTTCTCTCAAATAGTTTTGATTTCATCTATGTCAAAATACTTTTATGGATTTTACAATTCTTTGAAGTTGATTTTTTATGATACAATATTCCATATTTTATTAAAGGTTTTGGGATATGTTTGACTGTGGATGTGTTATTTTTATACAATTCATAGTTTATAGATAAAGTATTAACATTTCGTATGCTAGTTTTAATTCGAATGTTGATGTTATGTTTTAATATTTTCATATGAGGAATGAATTGGACACAGTATGTGATGGATGGAGTCCACTATAACTCCTCAATGCAATGGTAGGTCTCATGAGAAAAACTAGTGTCCTCGCACAAGGCCTTGACAAAATCTTTATTTGAAGTCTTAGCACGAGGCCTTGACTATATGGTTATGATGTCCGAAATTATGCATTTTATCATTATGAAATTGGCTATTGATATTAAATGTTATTATTCTACTAGTAAAATATCCATGTGAATAAGTAAATGGCATTATTTTATTTATCTTTTCCATATTATGTCGATGTTTAAGTTTAAAAGGATTTTTTTAAGTCTTATACATTGCCATAAATGCTTATACTTATTTATGAAAGTTTACACTATATTGTTATCCTTATTGAGCATATGAG
Source organism: Viscum album (assembly GCA_963277665.1). Taxonomy (NCBI): domain Eukaryota; kingdom Viridiplantae; phylum Streptophyta; class Magnoliopsida; order Santalales; family Viscaceae; genus Viscum; species Viscum album. The sequence continues at coordinate 500,898,539 of OY728133.1, forward strand.
CTCACCCATTTCTATGTTTTATTTTTCCCAGGATGTGAAGAATTATATCATGATTAACTTGTATGAATAGGCTACGGGATATGAGTGTGTTCAGAGGGGCCATAATGTTGTTTTTTTATTTCATGATGTAATGTAAAACTTATGTATATATCTATTAATTCCAAGGATACTAAACTAATCAGTCTTTCAAGACATGATTCCTTGTACCATGCCAATTCTATTTAATAATACACTGACTCTGGGTAACTAGGGCTAGGTCATTACAAAATTAAATGGTAAAAACAATAAAAATTATTTACCATGGTTATGGTAAAAATGGATTTATTAGGGTGAGGGGGATAAACTAAAATTATAAGGATAAAAAATGAATCAAAACTTTTCCAAAAAACATTGTATGGAAATATTTTGACATTATAACTTCTATACTTGAGAGTGGTCCATTATTGGTGCCTTGTGACATGAAAAGACGTGTGTGAAATTCTTTCTTTCAAAAAATAAAAAGTGTGCCACTCACCTTACTTATAAAAGATAAACCCTTATCATCTCATATTCACACCTTAAAAAAGTTTTTGTTTGACCAATACCCAACCAGATAACATCCCAAATTTCCTATTATCATCCTAGAAGTCTTATTTTGGATATAAATCCAACCTAGAAAGGATTTTGGTTTAAAACTAAGGAGTATACCCTAAGAAGAGGAAACATTCATCAATGAGCATTTTTGTATTATTTATTCCTCAAACTCATTAAATTATTATTACAAAATATTGATAAAATAACCTTAGTGTATTCTATATAATTATACATTTTTATGTTAAGGACATGACATAAAACCATGTCCACTTCCATCGAATGGGCTCTGAAATCATCATTCATATGTACAGAAAAATACCACCACATGAACTGATGTCATTCATTTTTTAATTAACACTTCTCATAATTGAACATTGTTGGGAAAAAATCACTCAAGTTACGATTTTTATGTTTTTTGGGTTGATTTTGTTTGTTGAAAAGAAAATAGACATAGATAATTGTGTATTTCCTACATGGTTGTTGATTGGGTATAAAAAAAAGATCCAAGATAGTGGAATGAATTCTATTGAGGTATTAGATAAATTTTCATATAAAAGGTGGTGCTATTTCCTAGTGTTTCCAAATTTTTGAGGTCCAAAATTTTGGGGATGGATCAATCATCAAATTTTTTTATTTCCATGAATGACTCATAAATATATGGAAAAGTTATGAGTTTTGTAAATATGGGAGTTTCTCAAAGGTATGGAGCTTTGAGAAGGAATTCAGTGTCGTGAAGGATATGTTTCACGATGGTGTGGGGAAGTATAAATTTGAAATAAAAAATAGAAAATCTTCATGACTATGAGAAATTGAGCATCATAAATAAATGAAGGGTTGAAAATAATCTCTTTGACTCTGAGAATATTTTTAAATAGTGAAATACCCATGGTGCTTCAAGAAATATGGAGTTTCATGAATGAGATTAATGAGAATAATGAAAATGGTGATAACATGGATGGAAGCTTCTGGAGTGGGAGGAAATTCCTATAAATAGTCCTCCACCCCTCATAAAATAATAGAAATCCAAAATGAAAATCCATAGGCTCTGAATTTGCGATGGTGATTCATGAAGGTTGTTCTGTAGAAAATTTTCCAAGAAATGAAGTTTTTAAAAGCTATAAAAAGTAAAAAAAAAGTTTTGGAGTTTTTAAAGGCCATATAAGATTACCAAAAGTGGTGATCTTCTTGAAGGTGTGGAGATTTTTGAAGGTCCAGTGAGATTCTTAAAAGGAATGACCTTTAGAAAGGCTAAGTGATCTTCATAAAAGGATGGAGCTTCGTGAAGGCTCAGTGAGATTCCTAAAGGAAGGTACTTTATAAAGACTATTTGAGCTTTATGAAAGAGGTCACATTCATGAAAATAAGTAATCATCCCAGAATTAGTAGAGAGTTATTTCCTAGTAAATCTATGGTAAATTGGTTTTCATCAAGTGGATGAAAGAGGGATGCCAATAAATAATCTACCTACAATTAAGGATTCAATCACTATTTATAATGAAGAGAACTACATTTCTATAAACTATGTGTGAATCCTTTATATAGTAGCAAGAAAATGAAGAGGAAGAAGGAAATCATTTACACCATAAGTGATCCATCGAAGAGAGATCGAGGGAGTGACCCTTGGTAAGTAGTGATCTATCCCAAAACTTTGTAATGGTAGTGAGCTTGGTCATATAAGTTATCTAGCCTGAAACCTATTTTGGAAATATGACTTATTTGATTTGGTACATCAACACATTGCCATTGTGTAATCCTTGTACATAGCCCAGTGATGTTGAACAATGTAAAATTGTTATATCTCATGAATGCTTACATTTATGTTCGTACATTTCTATGGGAAAGAGAGAGAAGAGTGTTTTGTTTAAAAATTAAATGAGATATGAAGTGGAATTTTTTTAATCTTTCAGTCAATGATTTATCCTTCTCAGGGTATTTTACCTATATGGGCTTACAATTAGTATCAGAGGAAGGTTAATATAAATGTTTCCCGATAAAGGGTTTTAGAGGAGGTTGAAAATGAAAAATGAATTTTGATATTTGATGGGTTTTTTCAATTATGGAACAATCACATGTAGTACTACTTTTTATCTTTAATAATTGATGTATTTACAACAACGATGCATAGAACATTATCAAATATTGACAGTGGTGATTTATTAGAACCTGCCTGATCAGAATTGGATGATGATGCAAAATAAATAAATGATTCATGGGGATCCATATCCAATGTAATCTATATGAAGGTTATTTAATTTAAGATATCACATGATATGTGGAAAAAGTTGAAAAATATTTATTAGGGAAACTCCAAAGTCATAGAAGAAAAACTATAGGTTCTATGGAACAAGTATGAGGATATCATAATACACCATAATGAGTCTGTTGATACATTATTTGACAAGGTTAATATTGTTGTGGAAGAAATTCATGGTCTTTGAGAAATTATTGAAGATTTAAATATTGTCAATATCATCTTTAGAATACTTCCACCTTAGTTCAATATGAAAGTTTCTTTGTTGGGAGATTAAGATACAAAGGAGATGACATTGGATAGGTTGAACAATACTCTTGTTCTATATGAGATGATAAATGATGATAATGAGTCTATGGAAAATTGTACGTCTAAATAATAAGTATTCAAGGCCATGAATAAGTCACTAATGAAGATGATTAGGAAGAAGAAAAGATAGATAAAGTCATATCATTCCTTTCATCAAAATTATAGAGGAAAAAGAAATCTCAAATAGAAAATCCCACTTATATTACTTCGATGTGGAAAGGTTGGAAATCTTGCAGGGAGGTTCCCCAAGAGATTTCAATATGATGATGAGGATGATGTCAAAATTCCTTTGATGAAATATTAATCCTACATGAATGGTAAGAAATATTTTAAGATAAATTTATTCAAAAAGAAGAATATACTTTCAAAACAAGATGATAGTTAAGAAGAATCTGAGGTAGAAGAGTTGGAGAACTATAAGGATCATGATACCAATGAAATGGTGGATGTTTTCAGAAATTATAAAATAAGTTAATAAAGAGACAATGATGAATTATGATTCTAAGTAAGAGTTGATCTTCATGTCGAATTAGAAGATTCACTTGAAGATATTGATGTTTGGAGTGCCAAAAAAAAGAAAAAATAAATCCAAAAGGGTGGTTTGTGATGACAAACTTCTTATGTAGGAGTAGGAAGGAGTTATTTATAAGCTGATGGATGAATTTAAAAAGCATAAGTATTCAATTATAGAGAACTTAGATATGATCGGTGAGTACAAGATCAATGTTGAATAATAGAAAAGGGTGATCGATGGTTTGAATAATAAAACAAAAGATCACGACAAAATCATTGGAAATATTGAGGAGGAGGTTGTTATCATGTGAAGGAAAGTAAAGGATTATAAGAAAATATTGAATCTAGAAAATCATGTCACAAATGTAGTATAAAATGGAAAAGTAGAGTTTAAAGATTCAGTGAAATAGAAAAAATAATGTCAGGAGAAGAACTAGATAGATCCAAACATCACATCTAATATGGGGGTTGATCTAAAATAGAATGTAGTAATGGTTGAAGTCAAAACACAATCACCCCCTCTGAGATTGATGATTCATTTTATTATGAATCAGAACCTGAAGATTCATGGAACCCAAGGGAAAACCAGTAGTGTAGAAGTGACACAAAGTAATTCACCCTACATTAGATGTTATTGTTTGGGTAAGAAGGGACAATCACAAAATATTTATTCCATTTCAAAGAGGCACGATATTGAATAATACCAAAAAATTAATCAATATAGAGCACAATATTCTAGGATGTCATTTGATGGTGACTATTTTAATTGTGGAGGATTAAAATGCATAGAAAGATATTTATCATAAAAAATGGAACGAAGTGTGCCAAAGAAGACTGAATGCGGTTATAAATGGATGCTCAATGTATCATAAATTGAGGTAAAAATGAAAAAAAATTATTTGAATCTCTATATTATAAATTTTGTCCATCCGAATTTGAGGATGATAAGTATTATCAATCCATACCGAGTATGAATTCAAAGACATGGATCATAAATAAATGAGACAATCAGGTAGTGGTTGTAGATATTTCTTTAAAATCTTGAGATCACATTGGAATATGGAACATTGATTGTGGATGCACTTACCATATAATAAGAATGAATTAATGGGTGAGAGGAATTGGATAAGACACGGTATTGTGATATTTTTTAATGATGAAGGCCTATAAATTATTGGGTTAGGAATATAAAAGTTTGGCAGAAAAGACATGAGGCATGTATATGTCTTGGTTATTGAAGGAATCATTTACAAATTACTAAGTGTTATTCAATTATGCGACTCAAGACATGCCATTATCTTTTCCATGAAATTATGTGCAATTAAGAAAAAATATAATGCAATTTTTTCTTAGTAAAGAATACAGAAGGAAATAACTACATTATGAGTGGAGAAGAATATATGTGATTCGTATCCAAGGAAGAAGAATACCAATTATGGAATAAATATATTAGTCACATAAGACAAACATACTTGGAAGATTTGGTGAAATGTGATGCTACTAAAGACCTCTCTGGGTTATCACGTGATCATACTCATATCTGTGATACTTTTCAACTAGGGAAGATCTTTTTAAAGACATATAAGACAAAAGAGAAAAGGTCAAAAAAATTGCATGAGTTGGTATATATTGATATGTGTGAGCCTATTTCACAAATATCTTTTGATAGGATGAGATATTATATTATCTTCATAGATGATTTTCGTTGAATAGCATGGGTTTCAGTCATCACTCGCAAGTATGAGGTGTTCAGTTATATTACAACTTATCGAAGGGAAGTTGAAAAGATATTAAGTCAAAAAATCTAGAAGACTTTAATAAATAATGGAACATAGTTCATAAATATTTAAGTGGAGGATTATCTCGAGAATGCTGAGATAAGGAACCATGTTTTAGTAGCAAGAATTGCATAGCCAAATAGAGCAGTTGAGAGAAGAAATCAAATTATCAACAACATGGTTAGATCAATGGTCATCGAGAAAGTCCATCCAGTGAAGTCTTGGAATGAAGAAGTTATAAAATTATTATACACATAAAATATATTATTATTATGTTCGAAATAAAAGAATACTCCATATGAGATATGGTATGGAAATAAGCTAATGTTGAAGTACTTTTGAGTCTTCAAATGTAAGTGTATCATTATCAATAAAGAGAAACACAAGAAGTATGATTACCATGGAGATGAAGGCATATTTCTTGGATACTAAAGAAAAATAAAATCATATAAATCCTTCAAAAAGTTATTGGGAAAGGTAGTTGAAATCAATGATGTAACATTAATAGAGAATGAGTAGAATATTCAAAAAATACATGAATAGTATTAGGAGGATAATGATGAAGAGATAAGTAGATCAGAGGATTTTCTAATTCCAGAGGTTGATTCAGATGAAGATACAGACAATGAAATGGTTAAGCATAAACCAATATCTTCACAATGACTTAAGATTATAACTGAAATTGATATATAGAACATAATTGGTGATCATAAAGTGATAGTGCTAACAAGGAGGATGAAGACTCTACAACAAGCATCGTTCTTATTACGGGTAGAGCCTAAATGTTTTGAGGATTTAGTTGTATATGACAACTGGGTTTAGGATATGAATTATGAGCTTGAATTAATAGAGAATAATCAGAAATGGGAAATTATTTTGAGGCCAACAGATAAAAATTTCATTGGGACTAAATGGGTATTTTACAAAAAGATAAATGAATATGGTGTAACTATTTGAAAAAAACACGACTAGTGTGAAAAGGGTACTCCCCGATAGAGGGTATCGATGTTGATGAATCATTTTTACATATTTCATGGCTAGTTACAATCATATTATGCTTGGACAGGGTAGTGAAAAGAAAGTTTATAGTTTTTCATATGGTTGTCATGTCATTATTTATAAATGGGGTTCTAGAAGAAGTTTATATTTAGCAGCTAGATAGTTTTCATATTCATAAATATGAGAAAAGAGTTTATTGGATGATGAGGGAAATATATGGGTTAAATAAATCACTAAGAGCACAGTATTCAAGGCCCGATTAGTTTATGAAGAAGACTAGTTTTCAGCATGGTGGAGTTGATAACAATATATCTGTCAAGAATGAATGTAATCAATGGATTATGGTGATGGTGTATATCGATGACATAACCATTCAGGGATCAGATGAATCTCAGTGTAATAAATTCATAGAATTCATGAAAATGAGTTCAAAATTTCAATGATAGGTGAACTGATGTTTATCCTTGGTTTACAGTTGGCATAATGAAATGATGTCACATTAATTTCTCAATCTAAATATGGCAAGGAGGTTTTGATGAGTTTTAGAACAGATAATTCCAAGGATATGATGACTCCAATGGAAACCTGAATGAAAATATCATCAAATAATGAAGGGGATACATTTAATTTCACATAATATTTGAAAATCATTTGAAGTCTATTGTACTAGTCATCGATAATACTTGATATTTATTTTCAACATACCAAGAAACAAGATATCAATGAAATCCCAAATAAAGACACTTGATTGCAGTTGAAATAATACTTTGGTATATCAAGGGGATAGTGGATTTTAGTTTACTATAAAATGAAAAATATCTACCAGAGTTATTGGGCTATATAGATGCAGATTTGGAAGGTTCAACAGATGATATAAAATCAATGTTAGGTTGTGCATTCTATCATGGTGGATTTTTTATTTCTTGGATAAGTAAGAAACATGATTGAATTTCGTTGAGAACAATAGAAGTTGAATATATTTCTTCTACTCAAATATGCATGAAGTTATTGTGGATGAAGAAGTATCTTGGGGATATGGGAGTTGAAGTGAAGTCTCGGATCATAATACATTATGATAATTCAAGTGCTATAAATCATGGAAAAAATACAGTCTGTCACTTGAGGAAGAATAAAATTGAAATAAAGTATCATTTTTTCAAGGATAAGGTGGATAATGGGATTGTAAAGTTAGAGTATATGACTAAAAAACTACCTGTTGTGGAAATTATGATGGACTTACCCCAAGAATCATTTTTTTGGAATCTACTGGCTCTAGGTGTTTAGTCAGCTCTGCACGCTTAAAAATTTGTTAATGTGGGTCCACCTCTCCCTGAGGTATGATGTGATTTTCCCTAAAGTGATGATATGTGTTCTTTATCCTGCTGCAAACCACAAAAATGTGTCCTTTGGGTTGCTTGACAAAGGGGTAGAAATTATGGCAATAAAAGGGTAGAAAATATATTAATCAAGACAGGGGAGAAACTAATAGGGGGAACAACAATGTAGAGGGAGATTTAAATTTTATGATGATAAAAGTGATTGATCAAATTTTATATATCACTATATATAGGTTTCTTAATGAAAGAAATTGAGTGGTTTTGGAACAAAGTGTTTCATTGAAGAACCTTTCATGCTACTCTTATTTCTCACACCAAGAATGGCACGTGTGGGATTATAGTGTGTGTTGAGTAAATATTTCATTTCTATCTGAATCGCAAGAAGAGAATTTTGGAAGAATATGGAAGAAGAATTAATTAGGTATCAAAATGTGAATAATTTTCAATAAGTCCAAAGGGGGTGATTTTTGGAAAAAATCCTTCAAGGTATCATTGTAGTGTTTTTGGTTTGATTGTGTTTGTTGAAAAAGTAGATAGACATTGATAGTTGTGTATTTTTACTATGATTGTTGACTAGGTATGTTGAGAAAGATCCAAGATAGAGGAATGAATACCCTAGAGGTGTTATATAAATTTTCATATACAAGGTGGCCCCATTTCCCAGTGTTGGCCAAATATTTGGGGTCCAAAATTTTGGAGGATGGTTCAATCATCCAAAAAGTTGTATTTCTATTTATTCCTAATAAATTTTGTGTGAATACGTTATAGATATGTGAGAAAAGTAAGAGGAAGAAGGTTATATTTTCCATCGATATTGATCCATCAAAAGGGAGATCGATGGAGTGACCCTTGGGAATAAGTGATATGTCCCGAAAAATTGTAAAGGCAGTGAGCCTGTGAATAGAAGTGATCAATCACAAACAATAATTTGGAATTGAGGCTTAGTGAATTTAGTACATCAGAATTTTTTTTATATTCTTTTTGTACATATCCCAATAAGGATGAAGAATGTAAAATTTCTATGTATCATGAATTCTTTAATTTATGTTTATACATTCCTATGGGAAAGGGAGAGAACAATGTTTTGTTTAATGATGAAACAAGATCTGAAGGGGTATTGTTTTAATCCATCATACCCTAATTCACCCTATATAAGGGTATTTAGCCTAGTTGGGATAATATACATAATGATGGATTTATTATTTATATATTATATTTATGATATTATTATGCCTCTTTAATTATTATATCACAAATAACTATTTGATTTCAATTTTTTGGGAATACGATAACGCTGCTTGTGTGCATAGAGGACTACCACCTCGCGAAGCATTTTTATTCATGCATGATTTACGTAGAAAGTAATAATGATGAATTTAATGAGAATATGTGATATATATGAAATCAAAATGATTTTTGAATGATAATATATCATTTACTTTTATTTTTTTCAATACGTCGATAAAATAGAAAAAACGTCCATGCTATATATGACCGACCATCTCCATGAATGGTGTATTTTATTTTATATATCTATCTTTAATAGAATAATATAAATAAATATATAATAAATATATATGAAACTTATATCATGTTTAATATTATTGATATTATCGACCCATGATCAAATTAAGAGGTCCGAAAACTAAAAATCAAAACAAATAAGAAAAACAAAGTGGTTATTACCTGAAATATAACTTTAACCTGGAATTGTTAATAAATGTGTAATAAAGGGACATAAGAAAATAATATATGGGTTGATATATATAAATATTGTTATTTAATTGATCAATAATAAAATTATATTTATTACACAGTAGGTTTGAATGTTTATGATGGAATTGAAGACATAAGGTAAAGGATTTCTATCTCACATTTATTTTTCTATGAGACACATGCCATATTCACCAAGTGTTTATTTTAGGTGGTATATATAATTACCATGAATTTATTTTATAAGTATATTACTTAAAATTATTATTATTTAAATATCAATTTTAGGATCTCTCTTTCATGGGTTTTAGGTTCAAAAGTCACCAAATCTGTAAGGTATTGTTGTCTCAATATTTCTTCTTTGAGACGTAAGTTATGTTATGAACCTATATTCTTTTGTGAGGTGTATATACAAACCCATTTAAATTAATTATCATGAATTTATTTACCTTCATGATATTTTATGTTTCATTTAATGTTATTCCTTTACAGTGCTTATGATTCAAAGTTACCAAAGTGGTGAAAATTTTATGTTACAGACTCATTATTTATCAAGACTGTTTATGATTATGCTTAAAATGATGAAATATTATGATATATATCTCTATAAAATCATTAATTTTATTCTCCTATGTTAATTTCATGAGAATACATGTTTTATCCTCATTTTCCTCTCTCTAGGTATCCATGATTTCAAAGGAATGTTTTTATTAAAAACGTCTTTATTCCTATCTTAGATTGAAATCTATTTTTTTTCTTTAAAACCTTATTTTATAATTTTTTTTCAAATTTTTTTAATCCTTTTTTTCAAATGATTTATTAAAGACATTTTACACATGATTTAATTTTTACAAATTGTTTTGTAAGGATTCTTCATGTTTTTATCTAAAAAATTCCTATTCTTATTTTACATAAAATGTGTAAAGAGTCTTTGTTTTAACATTTATGGTATGAAAAAACTTCCCATCATCATAAAAATTATTTTATTTGAAGATTAATTTATATTTTTTCATGGTTACTTTCAAATAAAATGATTTTACAAATGGTTTAGGTTTTTAAAAGCATTTTCAAATTGAAAAATATATTTTAATTAAGAAATGTATTAAATGATTTTTAAAGCTTCTTTTATAAGAATTTAAGGTAATTTTTAAAGAAATGGATTTTCAAATGGTTTTATTTTTTTAAAAAATAATTTTCAATGAAAATTTATCTTCTTTAAGATGTGTTTAAAATTATTTTTAAATATTTATTTATAATATTTAAAGTTTATGTTCAAAGAAATTGGTTTTCAAAAGGCATTATCTTATTAAAAAATGATTTTAAAATGATTATTTTCCCCAAGAAATGTTTTAAATGATTTTTAAATATTCCCTTATAAAATTTTAATTTTATTTTCAATGAAATGGTTTTTTTTAAATATTTTATATTTTTTTTTAAAAAAAATTGAAGTAAAAGTTATTTTACCCAAGAAATGTTTTAATAGATTTGTAATGATTCTTTTATAATATATTAAGTTTATTTTAAAAATTATATATTTTCAAAAGGTTTTATTTTTATAAAAAATTGTATTTAAATAAAATCATTTTTCCTCAATAAATTTTTTAGATGATCTTTGAAAATCATTTTCCATCTACAATGACATCTTTTGATGTATCATTTTCTTTTCTAGGGATATGAACCAAAGAAACCATTGTTATTATTTATAAGAATTATTTATAATGAAAATATTTTTATGAAATCCATTTCTCTTCCATAGGTTTTTCTGTGATGTAATTCTTATAGAATCTGCTGATTTTTCATTGGTTATTCTATAATGAAATGATGAAATAATTATGAAACCTATCTTATTTCCAGAGGTTATGATATGATGAAATGTTTATGGAAACCATTTCATTTCCTGGGATATGATATAATGAATGTTTTATGATCTTATGGAACACATATGAATAATTTTAATTATGTGATAGGTGAGACCTATATCTCCCTCCAATGAGTTGGGTAATGATTAGTGTTATATGAGCTTAAAGCGTACACAAGAGGTTATCCCAATCCCAAATGAGGATACACCAGAGGTTATACCAAGCCAAAAACATGGTACATGTGAGGTCATCCTATGTTCAAAGAAAATACATGGGTGGTTATCCCAATACTAATATGATATGAATGTCTTGGTGGGTAGCATTCATATAAGATTTTACATGCTTATGTGTATGCCACAAATATATGTCTTAAGAAAATTTTATGCCCCTGCACATCATGTTATTTGAATCTCGTAAAATTAATGTATTATAAACTACCAATCATTATTTCATGACTCAATATTATGATCTTTGATATAAAGGGTATTATTTCCAAATGTTATTCTCATGTTTTAATTCCATTATATTCATGTTATGCTTATATATATTCCTTTTTCACCCTTACTTGGAATATGAGATCACCTTTTATTATGTTTCTTTCCCTATGTTATAATGAAATATACTACGTATGATATGTCTAATAAGAGTGATAGTTATAGTTATCATAGTGGGAGATGATTTAGTTTACATATAGACCAGTTGTTTTCAGTCCTGAGTTTCCAAAGGCATTAACCAGTTATGGTATATAAGAATGTGGTTGTGTAATGTGTTGAATATTAATCTAAGAAGATGTAATATCTATATATGAGAATCCTGGGTCACTATAGTTGGTATAAGATGATATGTTTAGTTAACATTTGGAAACTATTATGAGAAAACCTTCATTTTATCCCTAAGTAAATATTTAAGGATAAGTATAAGGATGATTCAAATTATAGGAAAGTGTCTTAGAATTTTCGTAAAGTATAAAAAGAGTGGGTTCCAAAAAAATAAATCCCAATATTGATGTTACAAGTTGATGTGGCTCTGAAATATAGGTACCTAGGTGTAATAACTATGAAAAGGGATAATTGAGCTAGAATTGATCTTTAGCTAGTGCACAACAACATGCCTTACTGTACAACTGGTTTGAGACGCCCTTGGGGATTAACTTTAGAAATTCAAAAACTCATTGTGAACCATCATAAAGGTTTTAAGTAGATGATGAATATGAATGAACTAGGATAAACCTAAGGTGTTATAGATTAAATAAAGATATATGATTTAGACATCCTATATGTGATTTTTCATGATTATGTGGTTCCCCATTATGATTACTATTTCTTACACTATTATTTTTGGTTTTCATCAGTGGATGGAACCCAAATGAAGCATGTTAATGTGATTGGGATGGATAATGAAATAATTGTCCTTCTAAACATCCAAACTTTATGGGATATAGAATGAAAATAATTTCTATGATCACACAATTGTCTCAAACTATGAATCATGCTAGACTTCCAAATGAACATAGGAGGGAACAACATTATATTGAGTCCTTTATGAGTTAATTTAAAACTTATTTTTGTGGTTCATCTAATCCACTAGATTCCAAACAATGGATAAACACCATTGAAAAGATAATTTCCCTTATATATTGTTTACAACATGAAAATTTAATTTTTACTCTCTAATATTTGGAAGGTTATGTGGATAAAAGGTGGAATCTTATCAAAAATAGGAAGAAACAAGATGAAATTGACTCTATGAATTGGGGTGAGCACAAGAACTTATTTTTAAATAAGTATATTCCGTGTATTCTTCATATGGACATAGATGTGAAGTTCCTTATGGTAAAGTAAAATGATGATCAATATATTGGTACCTATGACGAAAATTTTAGAAGACTTGTATAGTTTTCTTCTAGTATTATCATCCTACCTGAATGTAAGGTTGATCGATTATTTAGTGTCGTAAAACTATGTTTATTAATAGCTTTATCCAAAAGGGACTTTAGTTTCTATGAAGAGATTGTTTGATGTGATATGGAGGTGGAAATGTAAGTTTGAGTTATGTATCAATCACATAATTTTAATAATAAGGGTAAAATGGAATTCAAAGTAAAATATAAGAACCATGGAGAGAATAAGATGATATTTCCTTTATTCTCAATGAGTGGAATGAATCATGGAATAAATTGTTATATGGGGACTAATAAATGTATTCAGTGTGCAAGGGAAGGTCATTAAGTAGTTCCACATTTAAGTGACGAGATTACGTTATCTATTAATATAAATAATGATAAATAATCACAGAATAAACCATCCACACTCTAGTATTTCAAATGTAAGGAATTTGGAAATTATACTAACAAGTTCCTAAATCCATGGGTTAATGATGGTGATCAATGACAACAACCTATTAAGCTGAGGGAAAAGGGTAAATATCACGTGACCATTATTTCTGATGAGGGGTGTAATAACAACATGGTGAAAGGTAGACTTACTATCCACTCTAAAACTACTAATGTATTATTTAACTCTATATCTACCCATTATTTCAAATCTAAACGAAGTGTATGAAGATACCTCCCAAACAATTTGAGGTTGAATTAGTAGTGAAAAACACTAATGGTATGATGATTTCGTATCAATTCTATGAATCCTATCTGGTTGTTGTTGGAGGGATTTTTCTTCCAACAAATCATATTATTCTTCTTATGGTTGTATTTGATGTTATATTGGGAGTGGATTGACTTTATCTATATTATAACCATATAAATTGTAGAGGTAGGGAAGCTACATTTTATATTCCAAACAAACCTATTATTATCTATCAATGTGATGATAAGTATAAACTTATGATGGAGATAAAATCCATTGTATGGGTCTTAATTCCCATTCATAAGGGGAGTTTATCTCAAATGGGTGGGGAGAAACTTGACGTCAATGATATTCTTATTGTGTAGGAATTTGTTGATGTATTTCTGGAATATTTTCATAGCCATCCACAAAAAAATGAAGGTGATTTCTCAATAGAACTCATACCTTGTTACATGCCAATTTTAAAGACTCTATATAGAATGAACCCAATTTATTTGAAGGATTTGAAGAACAAAATACTATAAAACCTTAACAAGGGATTAATTTGGCTAAGTGTGTCACCTTAGGGTGGAGTTGTTCTTTTTGTTAAAAAGAAATATGGATCATTGCGATTCTATAATGATTATCAAGATATGAACAAGATAAAAAATAAGAACAAGTATCTTATTCCCCATATTGATGACTTGTTTGATCAACTAAATAGATCTCAATACTTTTATAATATTGAACTTTTTTTGGGATAACATCAATTGAGGGTAAAAAATGAGTATATACCCATGAAAAGATTCCATACAAGATATAAACACTATTAATATATAGTGATTCTATTTAATATTTTTAATGCCCCCAATATCTTCATAGATTTAATTAATAGAGTCTTTATAGATTACACTAATGGAAAAATTACCTATACCAATGGTTTGGAACCATTGGTATAGGTCCCCAAACCACTGGTATACCCTATACCAAAGGTTTGAGAAACCGTTGGGTGATTTGGCGTGGGGAAAGACCTATCCCAATGATTTTGAGAAAACTGAACTGTTGGGATAAGTCTTTCCCAACGTTTTTCAAAATAGTTGGGATATGTCTTTCCCAATGATTTGGGAAAACCATTGGTATAGTTATATATATAAAACAAATTTTTAGTGGAGGTTTGAACCCACAACTTCCACATTATATATAAATGACTTTACCACTATCCTAGAGTTTCTTTTGTGAATATATTTAGATATATATATATATATGTATGTAATTAATATATTTATTTATTTGATGATATTCGATAAATGTACTCATAAAAAATAAGATTACTTATCACAACGGTTCTCAAAACCATTGAGATTGGCCTTTCCCAATGGTTTTGAGAACCATTGGGATAGGTACCCTCCATTTCCCTATGGTTTGGTCAAACAATTGAGAAAAATGGCCTCAAAGTGTACATTTCTCAATGGTTTGAAAAAACTGTTGGGAATTCCATACCCTTTCCCAATGGTTTGTCCAAACCATTGGGAAAAGTGGCCTCAAAGTGGGATTTTCCCAACAGTTTCACCAAACTGTTGGGAAAGAAATACCCTTTACCAATGGTTTGGCCAAACCATTGGGAAAAGTGGCCTCAAAATGGGATTTTCCCAATGGTTTGGAAAAACCATTGGGAGAAGGTTCCTCAAAGTGGGAATTTCCCAACGTTTTGGCGAAATCGTTGGGAAAGGGGGTATATATGTGTCTGTATAGGTCATATTTCCAGTAGTGTTAATTTGATCTATTTGTGGTAGTCCTTATAAATTATATTCATATATATTCTAAGAGAAAGGAAGAGTATAAAGACAATATGAGAATTAAACTAAAGACCCTAAAGAAGGAGAAAATATATGAAAAAAATTATAAAATGTGAATTTTGGATGAAAAATGTTCCATTTTTTAGGTTATATAATCTCAAGAGAGGTTATATTTGTAGATTCTTAAAAGGAGAAGGCTATTGAATTTGGACCATACCAACTATAGTGACTGGGATCTATAGTTTTCTTGGTTTATTTAGATATTATCAACAGTTTGTGGATAATTTATCATGACTATCTAATCTTATGACAAAGTTAACTTTGAAGGGATCTATGTTCCTCTAGATAGATGAATGTATATAAAATTTCAAGGAACTGAACAGGAGGTTTTTCAGTTCACCTATTCTTACATTACCCTATGGTGGAGAAGGGGTTATAATATATAAGTATATATAAAAGAAGGGATTGGGATGTTATCTTATGAAAAATGAAATGGTTATATATTATGCCTCATGAAAATTAAATATTCGTGAGAAAAATTACACAACTCATGATTTGGAGTTAATTGCGGCAATTTTTTTCAGTAAAGATACAGAGACATTATATTTATGGAGAAAGTGTAATATATATATTTATCAGAAAATATTAAATTATATATTCATATATAAGTAGTTGAATACGTTACAAATAATATGGGTTGAACTTATTAAATATTATGAATTCTCAATAAATTACCTCCCTAGGAAAGAGAACAAAGTGGCCGATGCTTTGAGTTGAAAGGATCATGCTAGCGTATCCATGACGAGGATTAAAAAAGATACAATATTTTTTGATTTGAAAAGTATGGATATATAAATACTAAAGTAAGGGAAAAATCTTATCCTAATAAATTTAATGTTCAACCATATATCCAAGTGAATATTAAAGTGATGATGAAATAAAATGTAGAGTTGAAAAAGAAGGTTAGAAATGTTCTTGAGTTTATCTTTGATCATAATGGAAGAATAAGGTTCAGGAATAGTGTATGCATTTTTTCCATACCATATTTGAAGAAGGTTTTTAATAATATGCTCATAGGTATTCATTATCTGTTCATCCAGGAATCATGGAGACAAATAAAGATTTGAAAGAGTATTTCTGGTGGGATGGAATAAAGGGATATATCATAGATTTTGTATCTCAGTAATTTTTATGCTTGTAAGTTAAGGTTTAAAGACAAATATTTATGGGGATTTTATATCAATTAACCATACTAGAATGGAAATGGTAAAAAATCACTTTGTATTTTATCATCATACTCCCCAAAAAATCTAAAGGGTATAATACTATATGGGATATATTAGATTGACTTATTAAGTTAATAAAATGCATCTCCATTAGAGAAGACCTCATTCTGGATCAACTTTCCAAGATATTCATTAAGTAAGTGGTATATTTTCATAGAGCACCACATAATATTGTGTATGATTAGGATTTCAGGTTTACCTCAATTTTATAGTGAAATATTCAACAAACTCTTGATATGGAGTTGAGTTTCAACACTACGTATCATCCCTAGATAGATGGGTAGTATAAAATAAAATTTCAAACCCTATAAGATATTTTGAGATCGTGATCTTTATATTTAAAAGGTGGTTTGTATCAACACATTCATCCAGTTGAGGTTTATTTAATTATATCTCTCACTTAATCATTTAGATGGATCCTTATGAAGTCCTACATGGAAACAAATGTAGAGCTCCAACATGCTATAATGAAGTTGGGGAAAGAAATCTATTGGAATCTGATATAGCTGAAGAAATGGTAGAGAAGTTTAAATCAATTTATAAACACATCAAGGTAGATAAAAATTTATTGAAAAGATATAATAATAATTACCTACATGATTTAGAATTTGAAGTTGGTGGTAAGGTGTTTTAAGAATAACTCCATAGAGGAAGGTTATGATATTCAGAATGATATGTAAACTATGCCCTAGGTATATTGGTCCCTTTAAAATTCTTTATTATATCGGGATGATAGCCTATAAATTGGTTCTTACATAAAAAATATATCATGTTCATGATGTGTTCCATGTATCTTTCTTAAATAAGGACATACTTGACCATTCACATGTATTAAACTCAGTGGTCATACCATTGGAAGTATATATTTCTTATGATGAACAAACAAAAGATTTTGGATCATATATAGAAAGTTATATGAAACACAAAAACTCACCTAGTCGTAGTTTTTTTTTGAAAAAACTACTAGTTTGAGGAAGTCATGTGGGAACTTGAGGATTTGAGGAGGTAGAATTATCCTTATTTTTTTGTATCAAAGTGATGAATTTTGAGGACGAAATCCATTTTAAGGGGGGTTGAATGAAACACCCTCAATTTTTATGAATTATTATTATTTTGAATAAATTAATTTTCTTTGACATATTTCATTACATGAAATACCGATTTAATATTTCACTACTTAAACACTTGGTTATCTTCTGTTACAAACAACACTGAGTTAAAAAAATGATGATATATTATTAATATAGTTATTTAAACACGACAATTATAACCTAGCCATTAAATTTATCGATAATAATAGTAATAAATATTTTTTAAATATTATGTATAATTTTTTTATTTAAATAAAATAGATTGATAAAATACATAAATTTTCAATAACGACTTTATATGTTTCAAAAATTGTATTTTTTATAATGCAACTCTATTTTTTAATTTTTGTAAACAATAGTTAATTAATTTTTTAAACCATTAGAAAATTAATTTAATAAAATAAAATTTATTTTTGAAGGCATCATGTCAAAATTATCTTAGGGGGAATTTTCAGGATTTTTATGAAAAGTTTCATTTTTTTGATGAATAGTAAAAAATACTGAATTTTAATTGAAAACTGGCATTTCGTTAAATTTATTTATAAAGATAAAATATATTTTAAATTATTTTTAAAGTAATATGCGTTCTATTATGAATTTATAAAAACAATTTTGGTAATTTTAATTAATTTTATATTTAATTTATTTAAAAAAACATTATAAACTTTTAAAAATTTTCTCTTTAAAAATCCATTTTCTCGTCACGTCTCCAAGATTAATTTTAAATTATAATTTATTACTCATTTGAATGGAATTTAAAAAATTTATTCAATATTTTTAATAAAAAATTAAATTATCAAATAATGTAAATTTAATTTTTTACCAAAATGAATAGTAAAAAAGTAAAAATAGTAAAAATTATTTTTCGTAATTATGGTAAAAATGGGTTTACTAGGGGGTGGTTAAATTAAAGAGAAAATGATAAAAACTAACCCAAAAATTTTACAAAACCTATTATATGGACTTATTTTGAATTATACATGATAGTATCAATAATATTCTATTATTTAATCCTTGTGACTTGAAAAAAACATGGGTGAAACTATTTCTTTTAAAAAATTACAAGTTTTCCACTCACCTTATTTACAAATGGACACCCCTTATACTATCCTATTTACACATTAGACCCATTTTCATCACATAATACCTACCCAAATGACATTAAAACATCCCTCCTATCATATTTTAAGCCCTATTTTTGATAGAAATCCAACCTTGGGAGGCATTTGGTGTAAACCTAGGGAGGATATCCGAAGAGGAGGTGACATTCATCAATGATTTTTTTATTTTATTTGTTACTTCGACTACTTAGATTGTTATTATAACATTATAATATAATAAAATCATTGTATTATATATAATTATATGCTATTATGTTAATTTAATAACCTAAAACAATATCCTCTTCCACCAAATGGATTACAAAATCAGCATATGTGTGTACGGAGAACAACCTCCTCATGATCTTATGTCATTCGTTTATCCATTAACACATCTTAGACTTGAAAATATTGATTGATTTATTATATATATGTAATATTTATTATATTATGATTCATCTAGAATTATTATATCACACATAACTTCATGATATCCATTGTTTGGGAATACAATAATGTCGCCCGTGTGTATGGAGGACTACCACCTCACAAAGCTATGTGATTCATTCATTATTTAAATTGAAGGTAATAATGATTATTTTAATAGAAATATGTAATATATATCACATAATTTTTTTTTGGAATGATAATATATCATTTTATTTTGTTTCTTTCAATATTTTAAGAAAATGGAAATAACTTTAATGCTTACGTATGACCTACCGTCCCCATGAACGTTTTATTTCATTTTATATCTCTATATTTTATAAATTAATATAAATACATATATACTGAATATATATTATATTTATATCATGGTTAAAATTTTGGATATTATGGAACCATGAACAAAGTACATTGGTGAAAAATAAAAAATCAAAACATAGACAAAAAACATATCGATTATTACCCAAAACGTAACATTAACATGTAATTGTTAATAAAAGGGTAATAAAAGGTCATAAGAAAAAAATATATGGTATGATATATATAAATAATATTCTTTAATATATTTATAATAAAATTATATTTATTTTATAGGAGGTTCGAATGTGTATAACATAAGTCAATAATTAAGGTAATGGATTTTTATCTCACCTTTTTGTGAGACACATGCCATTTAACCATGCATTTATTTTATATGGTTTATATAATAACAACTAGTGTATTTTATGATGATAATACTTAATATTATTTTTATTTATATATCTATTTTAGGATCTCTCTTTCATAGGGTTTATGGTTAAAAAGATACCCATTTAGTAAGGTATTTTATCCCAAATAGATTTCTTTGAGACGTACATTATGTTATGAACATATATTATTTAATGAGATGTATATACATCCCATTTTAAATGAATTATCATAATGTTTTTTATCATCATGATAATTAAAGTTAAATTTTATGTTATTCCTTCATGGGGCTTATGATTCAAATTTACTAAAGTGGTAAAAATTTTGTGTTACAATCTCATTGTTTATCAAGATTGTTTATAATTATGCTTACAATGATGAAGTCTTATGATCTATCTCTAAAAAACTCTTGAATTTTATTATACTATTGTTATTTCATTAGAATATATGTTTTCCACTAATTTTAATCTCTCTATATACCCAATATTTCAATGTAATCACCTTCATTTCTCTCTTCGGTTGAAACCCCTTTTTTCTTCCCAAACCATATTTTCAGAAAATGTATTCAATTTTTTTATCATTTTTTAAAAAATTATTTTTAATGAAATTTTTACCCATGTATGACTTGTTAATTTTATTTAAAGGAATCTTTATGTTTTTTAAACAATTCCTATTTGTATTTTATGAAAAACATGAAAGGAATATTTGTTTCACCATATAAGACATAAATTAAACTTCTGATCATCATGACCATTATTTTATTTGAATAATTCTTAATAAGTTTTTACGTTTATTTTCAAATAAAAGGATTTCAATTTTTTTTATATTAAAATTGTTTTTTAAATAGAAAATGGTATTTTCCTCAATAATGGTTTTAAATGATTATAAATATTTATTTATAATATTTTAAGGTTATTTTTAAAGGAATGGATTTTTAAAAGGTTTTATGTATATTAAAAAAATATTTTTCTTAAAAAGTGTTTTAAATGATTTTAAAGCTTCCTTAATAATATTTTAAGGTTATTTTCAAATCAATTTATACATTATTTGTTTCACATGTATCATCTTGGAATTAATGAGATGTATCATTCACTTATGATTGATAGCAAGGATTTTGGGTTGGAGGTGGATACTTCATTTAAGGAACAACTGGTACAAATTGTTGATCAGAGAAAAAATGTACTACGATGTAATATGGTTCCTATAATTTGAATTTTTTCACAACATAGTTTTATTATAGAAGAAAATTTATAGTGGCAATCAAATTTTTGGATCAGTGGCTGAGTTATTCCACCAGGACCTCTAGGGTCACTTTTCAAGGATGATAAGTCCTTAAAGTGTGATATCTAATGGTCTTAGACTTTTTAGGTGTGTTATTCTTTGTTTTCATCCATTATTTTAAGTTTATTTAGTTGTAATTTTTTATGTGGAGTATTGGTTGGAAAAACAATTAAAGATGACCATGTTACATTCACCAAATAACCATGTAACTAATAACAAAAGAAAAATCATGATTGGAACACCATTTAGAATACTGTGGAGCCAAAACATGTGGGTGACCTAAAGAGGAAGTAAGCCTCACATAGTTATCACATAGTTTAGTAAACCATGCAACCAAATCATGCACACAGTTTTAAATAATCTAATCTATTCTAACCCAAAACTCCACCAAACCCCAAATTATTCATTATAATCCTAGGAATCTCGAACCCGCGACTCCAATGTTCATTCTTTGTTAATTTCTTCCCTCTATAGAGTAATTATATTTGATCTATAAACATCATTCATAGGTATTCCAAGGTAATTAATCATTTATTTTTTGTTCTTATTATTATTACCACACCTTCTTTATTCTCCTTTTTAAAGAACATATATTTATAATATCATAGTTGTATCATGGAATTATGATATGATGAAATTTGATTCCATATATACTTGAAGAAAAGGACGGAATATAGCTAGTTTTGTCTTGATCGTTCTCAGATTCATCTAGATTTTCTTATTACATTGGATCTTATTGGGTAAGTATAAACTAATACTATCAATTTATATGTTATTGTTCTTGTATCTTAATTTAAAAATCCATATGCGGTGGTTTATGGTTGGTTATAGTGATCATTGGTGTGTGATCTTGATTCAATTGGTGAATCTTGGCATTCAGATTTGATACACATAATATAGGATGTTCCTTACCATGTTATGAAAAATTTATAAAACTGTATGATATGACATTCATGTGCATGCCTGTATGACCTATAAGACCTCTATTGATTTGAAAGACTTGTGTGTGTGACCTATGAGACCTCTATTGATATGAAATTATCGTGTATGTGTGTGTGTTATTTGTGAGAATTATCTTGATATGTATAACTTGTGTGTGTGTGTGACTCATGAGACCCCCATTGATATGATTTTCTTATGCACATGTGTGTAGCCCATGATACCTATTTTGATATAACATGCTTGTGCATGAGATCTCTCTTTATATAAATTACTTGGGTGTATGTGACCCATGTGATGTATATTTATATGACATGATTGTGTATATGTATATCCCAAGACATTACTTGTTATATATTTAAAAATTATATATGTGTATAGTTTATAGACTTCTGTTATCTATTATTAATGTGACAATTGCACTCTTAATGTCTTGGGTAATCCCTTGAAGAGGTTAGCATGTGTGATGTGACATTTAATGATTACAATGGGGTATTGAGTGAAATTTGACATGTCAGGTAAAACTTGAGGCCCAATATAAGGCAAGTAGTGGGGTATGATAACCTTTTGGCCTGGCCTAATATAATTGGTTGGATATGATAACCTTGTGTATTAAGCTAAGGCACGATGGACTTGTGGCATATTTCAAGACTTTTATTAGTCTTGTGGATTATTTTGAGATTCATATAATCTATATATAACATATACTCTAACATGGAGCTGATTTAGGTGGTTCCTAGGTTCACGGTAGTTTATTTAGTGAAAAATTACCTGATATGTGATTATTTACTTTCTTTCCATTGTTTATACTTTTATATAAATTCCTCAATTATCATAAGGATGCATTAGAAATGCCATGCTGGTTTTACAGTCACACCCTATATGATAATATTAGTGTGAATAAAAACTCCTTTTACTTGGATTTTAGATAAGGGCACTGGCCTTGCACATGGATGTTGTACAAAATGAGAAGGTTGGTTAAGTTGAAGCTGGGATAAACTCTAAGATACATTATAGATATGGGTCTTTATTTATTTTTTACATGTTTATTTTTTACTAGATCTATTACATGTGGGGATATCATGAATTTTTGAACTAGATATTGTAATCCATATTATTATAACATGGGTTAATGTTTTTATTATTACCTTTTTAATTTTTTTCTACAGTTACTTTGATTATTGATTCTTCAATTCCATAACCTGATTTATTTATGTTACTGTGGGCATAGTATCCCCATAGTGCCACTTAGGTCCTCATTTATAGTTGTAAACCTATTGCCTAATTGGAGGCACACCTGAGATCATGTGACCTTCTATCTTGGACTGAGTGATTTGGGTTAGCATGTTACATATTTTACATGACTAAAACGTATAAAAACCGACCAATAATCATAACAAAACCCCATGGAAAATGAACAAATATCCAATGAAAGTATGTCATATATTTTAACTAGGACAATGAATTATGAGGTATTTAAAATATATATAATAAATGATAAATGATTTAATTAATAATTTCCTTAGTCAATCAATGAATTTGTAACTGAATGAACACCCTTAAAAACATACAAGGTATTCAAAAAGGATATTAATTAGAAAAAAATTTCTTCATAACTGATGTTAAAGAAAGAAAAAGGTAGTGATATTCTATTCTTCTAGAAATTTCATATATACTATAACACATGTAAATATGAACATGAATATATAGAATGAATGTAAAATCCACGAGAAATATTGAATGTGATAGAGAACATAATCATCTGTGAAAAAATGAGCAGGATGGAACGACATTCAATTTACTAATGTGGATATCTTGGTTAATATACAACAATCAACTTTAGAATCTATATGATATTCACAATGATATGGGTTTTTCAACATTTGAGTAAATTTCATCATGTAGTAGTGAAGGGTACATTCATAACTTTGGGATATCGATCCAAAGTGAATTATAATCTATATATTATAATCCTTTATTATGACTCATAATGAGCATATGAATTATCCAAATAATATCCCCTAGGAGTGCCAAACTAGGTGTGTAGTTAGGA
Organism: Viscum album; assembly: GCA_963277665.1. Classification (NCBI taxonomy): domain Eukaryota; kingdom Viridiplantae; phylum Streptophyta; class Magnoliopsida; order Santalales; family Viscaceae; genus Viscum; species Viscum album. The sequence goes on from OY728133.1 coordinate 500,923,112, forward strand.
ACCTTTGTCTTGTAATAGGTGATGATCGATTTAATACTCAATCATCCATTTTTGGTGTCATTACCCATAGGTACATATGTTACAATGCCACATCAACTTATTTTTATCCAGACAGGGATGTCGTTGCTAGGAAAACCAAACACACTTTTATTTAATTTTTTTATATGGATTCATGGCTATGAGAATGTTTGATAATTATTAAATATTAATACGGTAGTATAGTGATAGGTAATGGTGGTGTCTCATTGATATAATAGTGATGAAATTATAAAAATAAACCACAATAAAATTTACCATTGAAATGGAAAGTAATTTAAAAGGATTGTAAAATAGAAAGGAAATGAGGGGCATCGAACCCTTGTTTCGGTATAGTAATGGATTGGGAAAAGGCTATAATGATATATAATAAATAAACTCTCATTTACAGTATATCAAATTAAATATAATACCATGGAATATAAAGCAAGGTTTTATATGAAAAATGAATTTAAAAATACAATATAAAAAAGTAATGAACTTGGAAAAGAAAGAGGATGATAGGGGAAACACATACTTCTCTTGAGATTCATAGATTATAGATGACCCTTCGAACCAAAAAAACTCTTTAGGATTGAAGAGAGAGAAATAGAGGGGACTGTTTAAGTTATATATTATGAGATAACATAAAATTTTAGTATGAGAGAATAGTAAGAGAGTGTGTATACTTATACTTGATGAGAGAGGTATTTAAGGGTTATAATATTGATTATTTTAATATTTAATCGATCCACTTGTGGGTGGAATTAATTAAAATGAATTTTCATAATAATTAATAATCCATAGATGATTAACTTACCATTTAACTAGGAAATAACCAAAAAAAATATTCCAACCTCCTTGTTTGATGTAAAGAATCCAGAAAATTTTTTATCATGAAATATAAAATTCAATTTTATGTTCCAAAATTTTGACACCTTGAGATTTTAGAAGAATAACAAGTTCTGTAGTGTACAAGACACGTAAAACATAGCTTAAATGAAAAATAAAATATTATTATTTAAATATGACCATTATAACTTTGCCATAAAATTGTAATATTTGAATAAGATAAAATTTACTATAATGTATATAAAATGTTCCTACTAAGTACAAATGAATTTATTCATTTTTATGAAATAATAACTCAAATTTTTAGTAAATCCATTTTAAGCTTTGAAAATGCATTTTCTTCAAAAATGATTTTATTACATTTTTATGAGAGAATATTATTATTATTTTTTGGAAATTTTAGAAAATATATTTGATGAAATTAATTTCATTTTATGAAATAATCATGTCAAAATTATTTTAGAGTGAATTTTTGAGATTTTTTTTAAAATATTGACATTCTAGAAAATAATGAAAAATAATGATTTTCATTGAAAACTATATTTTTGTTTCAAAAATTAAAAAAGTTCCATTTTGTTTTAAAATTATTTATAATTAAAATTAGACTTATTATAATATGAATAATCAAATTATGTTCATTTTAATTATTTTTGTGGGTAAATTTGGCCTAATTGTTTTTTTATACTTAAAAAATGCATTTTTCAAAAAAACTATTTTTTAATTTCATGCAATGTATTTTTGTCCTAATAAATTAAAAAAGTCACTTTTTTTAATGACTTTAATGAAAATTATATATTATATATTCAATAATTTTTTTCACATTCATCTAATATTTTTATAGGCATTGGATAAGAATAAATCTAGTTTTATGCTTAAAAATGTAATTTTCTAGAAAGTGATTTTCATCACTTCTTGCACTTTATCATAAAATTAATTTATAAATCTTATATAAATTTAATATGATAAAATATATTACATATTTTTAATTATTATTTTCAAATTTTATAAATAGTTTACATTTATTTTTTACTAATATGAATAGTAATCGTTGTAAAATTTATCACATAGGTAAATTGTAAATCGGGTAAATATAGGTTAAAAATACGCAATAATGCCATAATTATTCATAATAATAATAATCTGATGAATTTAATTCATCATTTATCACCTTATTCTTGAAATTTATTTGGTTAATGGAATCTCTTCCCTGAAATGACCTATATAATATTTAAAACAATCTTAAATTCAAAATGTCACTCTCTTACTTTTAAATATCTATTATGTGTACACATACAAATAATGTAAGTTATAAAAAAAATATAAATGCCTATTTTTATAATAAATAATTTATTTTGATGATGGAAATTTATTTCTAATTTTTATTAATTATATAATTACCTTAAATTATTATGCATCACCGACCCAATATTTCCTCAATTAAGAGAAAAATAAAATAAATGATTTGTAAAATAATAAAAGAAATATAATTTGACTGATTTTTGGTATTAAATGAAATATATAGATTAATATGATATATCAGTGTTGTTATAATTTATTATATTCATATTATTACTTTTTTATTTGGTATTTTATGTCAAATTAAATGAATTGTATTAAAATTGACATTAATGATATTTTATCAAAATAATATTATATAAAAATATTAAAAAAAATATATTTAAAGATTAAATAGATGATATTATTTGGATTAAAATTTAATCCCTTGTATATTTATGAGCCAATATTAAATTTATATATAAAATTATAACCCTTTAAGAGTGAGAAATTTTTTATCAATGGGTTAACTAAGGGGTTTAAGAAAAGATGAGTTTTAAAACAACAATAAAACCTATAAAAATTATATTTGTTGATGGTATTTCAAAAAATACCATATTATATTTATATATATGGAAATTTGGAAGCATTTTTCATTAGAGTTAATTTATTATAATTTAAACTTTTAAGAAATTCCAAAAGAACCCCTCACCTCAATTATAAAAGACCACCTCCTCCCCTCACTTATTCAAATATTTTGAGCCATATATCTCAACAAATACCTAATAAAAACCTTACAAATATTCTTATCCATATTATATAGGTTCTGGTATTTCTAAATGTCCAATCCTAGGATCCTTAAGAGGATATCTAATGGAGTTGTTTCAAAGATGAGGTAATCACCTTAACCGATCACTTCCTTTTTAATTCTTATTTTAGCTCTGATAAATATATTATATTATAAATTAAATAACAAATTAAGTATAATTAATATATATAAATTTTATTATGATTATTAAATCACATTTATTTACCATATTTTCCATCAAATTGGTAGTGGATGTATCTCTCATGGGATGTAAGACTTACTGTCACCATAGAGTGATACAATTCATTTTCCAACACCATTTTTCATTCATGGATGTTATGATGGGTTTAAATTTATATATTATATTTATAAAATAATTATTATTATGTAATGATGATATCATATATAACTTATTACCTTCCATACTGTTGGAAAATTTTAATGTTTCCCGTGCGTATGTGTGGACTATCACCTCTATGAAGTGATGTGATTTATTTTTCATTTCCATTTTACTTAGATGGTAATAAGGATCTATTAAAGGAATATACATTATAAAGTATATATTATAATTATTATTTAATGGTGAATTATTATTTACCATTCTTTCATTCCATCTTTTGAAAGTGAAAACAATGTTCATGCGTAGATACAACCAACCATATCCATGAATGGTGTGATTCATTTATATATTGGCGAAATTTATGAATGAATATATATATATATATATATATATAATTAATAAATATGATATTTATATCATGATTAAAGCAATTGATATAAGTTCACCATGATCAAAGTATAAATATTGTGATTTCCAAACCAAAACATGAATGAAAAATGAGGACGTTTTCACCCAGATCTGTGTTTTTTAATAAAAAATTATCACTAAAAAGGTGATAAGATGTGATAGGAAAATCATAAATGGTATGATAAATATGGGTATGGTTATTTAATACATTTATAATATACTTATATTTAATATAATTTAGTTTTTAACATGGATTAATAAAGTCGGGAATTATGGTAAGGGATATTGGTGTAACTTTTAATTCTGCGAGACACATTCTATATTCATCAATTTTTTCTTTTATGTAGTGTATATAATTATCATGAATATATTTTTTTATTTCTATTTTTTATTTTATATGTATTTAAATACTCATATAAGATTATTTATTTCATCAGGCTTATGATTAAAAAGTTACCGAAGTGGTAAAGGATAAATGTTTCAATCCTATTTTTAATTAGGACCCTTTATGAAAGACTCTCCATCAAGGAAATTATATGATTATTATATAATAAATACATTTAATGTTTATTTTAATATGTTAAATTATTAATAATACATATTTTTATTTCATTTTACATACTTTAAGCACTCAATATATTGAAATGATATTTTTATGGAAGACTAACTTTATTTCTCTCTTCGGTCGAAAAAACATTTTCTTTCATATCCATGTTTTAAAAAACTATTTAAAATAACGTTTTTATTGTTTACATATGACAATTTAATGTAATTTTTTCCCATTATTTTTTTTATCAAAATGGTTTAAAATAAATACTCTTATCATTTTTTAAACGAGGTACTGTTTTTGACATTTTAGAAAAGTGTGAATGGAATGTCCTATTTCATATTATAAAAAATGAATGGAATTTCCTTCCATCATGACCAATCAATGATTTAAATATTAATTTAAAATTTTCATAGTTTATTTTCGAACTTAATTTTTTCCTTCATATTTTGGAAATTTTTATATTTTTAATAATTGATTTGAAAATGAAAAGAGTATTTTTTTTAGGATATATTCCAGTGATTCTTTTAAATTATTTTTCATTTAAGATAGCATCCTTTAATGTTAATTTTATTTTAAAAAAGATATGATTCAATAATAAAATACCTATTATTTATTTAGATGGTTTATTATTATGATGATGAGATGTTTATAGAACCCATTTATTTTAATGGGTTATTCTATGTTGAATTAATGAAATGATTATGAAACCTGTTTTATTTTTATAGGTTATGATGTAATGATATGATGAATGTTATTATGATCTTGTGGGACATATATGTATGGTTTTAATTATGTTATGGGTGGGTTTATAATTATATATATTTCTAGTTATTTGGATAAATTATTATACATCATGAGATAATTATAGGAAACAGGCCGATGTGATTGATCTATAAAAGGAAACAGATCGATGTGATTGATCCGTTATGGTAATCAAGTCAATTTTCTTGAAACACTATGGGAAATATGTGTTTATTCCTAATCCTTTATTATTTTATTTTCTAGGTATTTAAACATGATATATGAAATGGTTTCTATACTTATGATGGTGCCCTACTTTTATGAGCCGAACATATGGTTCATGATTGATTTATGATGACTTTTCACTCTTATGATCTATGTATTTTGAAATTATAATTCTTTACACCATGACTAGTGTTTATGATCTGGTGTAGATTGGGTCTGAATTTTTTAATTTATGGTCTTTATCTCACAACCATATATTAATTTAATGATTTCTTATGAACATTGATTGATACCTCCCATTTTACCCAATTATTTTAAGTTGGGTATGTATATAAAGAGTAATAAATGGGGAGATATTTATGGGAGAAAATTAAGATATTTCACTAAAGAATAATATTACAAAATTATTATCCAAATAAAATAAATATTTATATTCCTTGAGCATTTATTTTAAATATTAATTGAATATTAATATAAAATATTTAATATTAATGAATGAAATGTACTTTCGATTACATTTGGTATCTGAGTAGGGGTTAGTCAATATTTTGAGTTTATGATTACAAAATTTTGGTAAAAACCCTTGGGATAATTCTATGTATTGGATACCATCATAATGTTCTGGTAAGGAATAGACTCTATGATTTTACTTGCAATACATCCACAAGGACTTGGTTTTGGAACATATAAATCTATGTGTAATAACCCTGAAAATAGTTAGTCGACTATATTTCATCCGTAATTCTAGTGCATAGTGAGTGTACCCTTACTAAAAAATTGTTTTGACACTCCCATGAGATATGTTTGGGTTAATTCACATTTCCTTTATGGACCATTATGAATTATTTGAATAGATGATGATTATGGATGGCCTTATTTAAACCTAAGGTGTCATATATTAGAAAGAATTTGTCATGCTTTATACATATTATTTTTGATTTTAATGAATATATGGTTTCAAACTATGATTATTATTGATAAAATAATGTTTTTTGATTTTAGTCAATGGTAGGAACTATAAGGAACTAGGTTTACATTTAATGTGATGGAAATTATGTTGATATGTAATCGAAAGGGATGATGACTAGAGTGAAGAGTATTATGATTATTCCGAATTAGGAATTGTGGAATATGATTAAAATATCTCACTTTAACCAACTATTGAATTTACTAAATAAGGGGAGGCCAGATTTTTCTAAGAGGTTGGGTAATGGAGACCCTAAAGGAAAGAAGATTCAGTTTCCTATATATTGATAATATGGGAAGAATTATTAATGGGAATGTATCTAATGAATAATAAAAAGTTTTATGGGTGTAAAATAATTTAATATAGAAAGTAAATTCCAAGGAAAAATGAAGTGTTTGACTGTAGGATGTGAAGTTCATCTGAAGGTACCATTTATAGTTAAATGTATTGTGTATGGGGAATGTGGGAATTATCCGAGTCAATTCCATAATCTAGGATATAACCCCTATAATAACAAAGGTACTATATTATGTCGATCATTAAAGATAAATGATTGATGTATTTATGTATTAGAATTATAGAATTATGTTGAAGAAGTATATTTTTTAATGATATTATGTTTTTAAGTTTCATGAAATATTTGAGTATTATTATGTAGAGGTTTTTCATAATGGATTTTAAAGAATTTTTTGAATGGTACTGATGATCAAAAAAATTGATTTATTTGTAAGGAGATATATTTAGAGAATAAATTATTAAGGGAAAGATAAAAATTAATATGTGAATTATATTGCGATCATAATGAGATAGAATTTTTCTTGATTTCTTGATCTTTATAGTAAAATAATTCCTCAACTTTTGGAAAAAGATCCTAAAATAAAAATGTTATACTTTTACCTTCATTTTTAACAAATCGATGGTCTTTTTTTACTTATAATAGATTTGTGGTTTTTTGTTCATTAACTTTCTCTTGACCATGTTCTCTATCACACTATATTAGTCCTTTGGAGTTATTTTTCTATTCCATGTCCATAGTTTATCTTCCCACCAATTTTATCCTTATCTAGGAACCCTATTTTATATTATTTATAGAAACCATCAGGTTTCCCACTTACCATTTTTAAAAGAAGTTTTATTATCCCTTTGTAAGATGTGATTTTTGAAAAAGAAATTTTCTAAAATATTTTATGTTTGAGATTAATTGTTAAGGGGAAATTTTTTTAGGTTGGGGGGAATAATGTAACACCGATAGATTTTAAAATAAGACTATGTTCAATATCTTACAAGACACATAACTATAATCTTAAAAAAATACCCTTATTTAAATAATACCATTAAAACCTTGACATTAATTCGGGGATTATTAATTGGATAAGGTATACTATAAAATGTGTACAAATTTTACAGTCAATATAAATTTATTTATTAATTATTATAAAAAAGCACTCAATTCTTTAGTAAATTTATCTTATGATGTGAAAATATGTTTTCTTCAAAAAGGATTTTATTACTTTTGTGCGAGTATTATAATTATTTTATAGAAATTTTAGAAAATTAATTTTATAAAATCAACATAATTTTTAAATTATTATGTCAAAATAAGTTTAGAGTTAATTTATGGTATTTTTTTTGAAAAGATAGATTTTCCTCTGAATAGTGAAAGTCTTGATTTTTATTGAAAATTATATTTTTCATTCAAGAATTAACTAAGTTACATTTTATTTAAAAATTATATAAAATTAATATTAGTTATATTATATTATTAATAATCCAAATATATAAATTTTAATCAATTTTATGGTAAAATTTGGTATAAATATATTTTTAAACTTAAAAAAAATATTTTTTGGAAAATTGTTTTTTTATTGCGCACTTTTTTTTGTATTAATAAATTAAATAAATCTATATTGGTGAATTATTTGAATTAAAATTATCTATTATATTTTAAATCAAATTTTTTAGCATTAATCTAATTTTTTATGGGCATGTGATAAGAATAAATCCAGTTTTATATTTTAAATAGTATTTTTCTAAAAAGATATTTTCATCATGTTTTTAATACTTATCTTAAAAATTGTTTATTAAACTTATATAAATTTAATTTGATAAAATTTATTCTATATTTTTATGTATGAGGTAAAAATTTGGTAAATATGTCCCTTTTATTTCTAGTCAATATGAATAGTAACCATGGTAAAATTTATGACCATGGTAATGGGTAAATCGGGTTAATCTAGGTTAAAAGTAAGTGATAAGGTCATAATGTTTCATAATAATTATTTTTTTATGAATTTAATTCAACCATTATCACCTTAGGGAATAAATATATTTTGTAATGGAAACATTTCCATGAAAATGTACTATATAATATTTAAAAAAAAGTCAAAATGTCTCTCTCTTACTTTTAAATATCTATAATGTGTCCACATTGGGAAAAAGAAATTTATAAATGAATATATCTGTATATTTTTAGGATAATAAAACTATTATCAAAATGAAAATTTATATCTAATTTTTATTAATAATATAATTACCTTCAATTATTATGCAACACCAACATAGTTTCTCTTAAGTTAATAGAAAACTAAAATAAATGAATTTGATAATATTAAATGTAATATAATTTGAGTGATTTATGGTGTTACATTAATTTTATAGAGTAATATGACATATTAGTTCTATTTTAATGGATTATATTCAAATTCCGACATTTTCTTTATGACTTTGAAGTCAAATTAAGTGAATACTATCAAAATTTAAATTAATGATATTTTATCAAAATAATATTTTATTAAATTATATAAATATAATAAAAACTTTAAATTGTACAAGGAGGATAATATGTGGTCTAAAATCTCATACATTGTATATTTATTATCCAATTTTCATGTAATATGTAATATTATAACCCTTAAAAAGTGAAAAAGTTGTTGTTGTGGTTGTGGTTAAAATCGGTTATCTAAGTGGTTAAACCAGCATACAAAGTTTAAAACACCACTTAAACCAATAAAAATTATAATTTTTGATGTAATTACAACCAAATACTAAATTATAATAAAATATATATCAAAATGGAATCATTTAATTGATAATTACTTTATTATAATTTAATCTTTTAAGAAAGTCCAAAAGTGCCACTCACCTCAATTATAAAAGGGAACCTCCTCCCCTCACTTATTCACCCCTTTTGAGTCATATATATGTATAAATAACTTCCAAAAACCCCCCCAACGTTATTATAATAATTCTATATGTTCTTGAATTACCAAAAGGACATACCTAGGATACTTAGTAGGATATCTAAAAGAGTTGTTTCAAAGAAGCGGTAATCACCTTTACCGATCACTTCTTTTTTATTTATTATTTTACCTATAATAAATCTGTTAAATTATTAATTATGTAATAAATTAAGTATAATAAATATACATAAATTTTATTATGATTCTAAAATCACATTTATTCACCCTCTTTTCTATCAATTTAAAATTAAAAGTATCGCTCATGTGTACATACAACTTATAGTCTCCAAATAGCGATACAATTCATTTTTCATCAACATTTTTCTTGGATAGTGATTATGATGGATTTAAAGTTTATATATTATATTTATGACATAATTATGATTATGTAAAGTTAATATCATATATAACTTCTTACCTTCCAAACTGTATGAAAATGATAACCTTGCTCGTGTGCACGTGTGAACGTCCACCTCCATGAAGAGATGCGATTTGTTATTAATTTTTATTTTACATAGATGGTAATAAGTATATATTTAATAAATATATATGATATATATTATATATATGTTATTTTTTAAATTTTAATTGTTATTTACCTTTCTTTCATTCTATCTGTCAAAATTGAAAAGAACAATCATGTGTACGTATGACCTACCATCTCCATGAACGATGTAATTAATTTTTATATTTATATAATTAAGGGATGAATATATATATATATATAATTAATATATTTTATATTTATATAATAATTATCATTATTTAGATGATGTGACCATGATAAAATAATAAGGTCTGGGACTATCGAATTGAAACAATCATGAAAAACGAAGTAGTTATCACCCATAACTATGGGTTTTAATAACAAATTGTTAATAAATAGTTCATAAGATGTCATAAAAAATAATACATGGAATTATATTTATTATTTTGGTTATTTATTACATTTATAATAATAAAATATTTATTATACAATATTTTCAAACATGTACAAAAAAAATTGGTAATTTAGGAAAAGGATTTTCGTCTCACTTTTTTTTTCTATGAGACACATATCATATTCACCACTTATTTCTTTTATGTGGTGTATATTATACCCATGAATGTATTTTATAAAGATGAATATTAATGTTATGGGTATTTTAATATCAATATAAGTTTCTTTTGTTCTTGGGGCTTACGATCCAAAAGTTACCAGAGTGGTAAAAGATTTATGTTTCAATCGTATTTTTTAATCAGGAATGTTTATGCTTGAATTTTCATCAAGGAAATTATATAATCATTATCTAATAAATCTATAAAAAAGTTTTTACACTATTTTAATTGTTAATAATATATTTTGTCTTTCATTATCCTCACATTAATTACTCAATAGATGGAAATAATTTTTTTAAGGGAAAATCGACTATATATTTCTTAGGTCAAAATTCTTTTTTATTTCAAATCCACATTTTATAAAAGTAATATCGAGAATGTTTTTAATATTTATCTATGATTTTTTAAATTATTTTTTACCCATGATTTAGTTTTTAAAAAATTTACTAAATGTAATCTTCTTTTATTTTTCCAAACAAGGTACTGTTTTTGAATTTTTACAAAAGTGTGAATGGAATTTTATCTTTCAACTTATATGACATTAATAGAATTTACTATCGTTATGACAACCAAATTATTTAAAGATTTGTTTAAAATTTTCTAAGTTTCATTTCAAAGATAATTTTTTCCTTAATATTTGGGAAATATTTATATTTTAAATAGGTGATTTCAAAATGAAAAGATTATTTTCATTAGGAAATATTCCAGTGATTCTTTTAAAGTAATTTTCATTTATGATCAGATCCTTTGATGTAAATTATATTTTAATAGGATATAATTCAATGATAACATCCTTATTTTTTCTCTATATGGTTTTTTATTATGATTATAATATGTTTATGAGACCCATTTATGTTCATGGGTAATGCTATGTTGAATTGATGAAATGACCATGAAACCCATTTTATTTGTAAGGGTTATGATGTGATTATAAGATAAAAGTTATTATGATAATGTTTCACACATATGTATTGTTTTATATGATGGATAGACCTAGGATTATATGTAACATCCTAGGTAAATAAAGAATATGACTTTTTCATATTTATTAATTTATTAATTAAATATTATTTTTACTTTAAAAGGGAAGCTATGCTCGATAGCGTACCCGATACGCAACAACGAGTTTCTTTGAAATCTTACATTGTACACTAATAATATATTATTATTTTAAATGGTAGTTAACTCCTAGCCATTGTATTGGTAGGAATGAATGAAAATAACTACAATATTATTGTACATGTTTGTTAAATGTATTTTCATTTATCCAATAAAATTTAGAGGCTTAAAATGTGAATGAATCTAATTTTAAGCATAATTTACATTAAAAGGCCGATTTATCATATTTTAATGGAGAACCCTCTATTAAATAAAGTTTTTCCCACTTTAATACATTATATATGACCAAATAAAATCCTTCTTTATAATGGGGATATCAAAATTTACTTTGTGTAAATTTTTGGAACTTTTCTGATAAAGTTTATTTTTATTAATAGTGAAATATATTGTATTTTATTTCGAAACTGCCTGTTAATGTAATTTTTTTATATTGTTATATTATCTTTTTAATTGGTTTTAAAGTGAAATTAAAATATATTTTTACCATTTAATCCAATTTTGGTCATTGGAATTAATTTCACTTTAAAATTAGACATAAACAAGTATCAATCTTTTGATTGTTATTGTTTCTTAAAAACACGCTATTTGTTTTGATAATGGGAATTAATTTTAAAATTAATTAATTCCACTTCTATTTTTTGAATTTTGAAAAATATACATCATTTTTTAATTTGTAATATCAAATATAAGTTCGGCTGAATTTTTTGTATTTTTCTGAAAAGCTTAAATTTTTGATGAATAGTGAAACCACTTAGTGGTAGTTAAAAAAACTGAATTTTTCTTTTAAATGAAAATTTTCCACTTATGTGAATTTAATTTCAAAAATCTGACATACATGGTTGTTATCAAGAAGTAAAATTTGGTTCATTAAGATGAAAATAATTTATGGTGAATAGTAACTTTTGACTTTTATTTACCGTAGTTGAAGGTAAATAGGGTAAATCAAGGTTAAAAGAATATTATAATAATTTAAAATTACATTAAAAATTGTCTTAACATTAGTTTTTGAGTCATATATGACCATGGGCATCTTTGGGTTGATTTTGGGACCCCATTGAGCCACTTGGGAGTGATAATGACAATTTAGATTAATTAATTTAATGTGAAGACAAAATTGACATTAACATTAATTGTTTAGTAATTAATTTTTATATGGTGTTATATAAGTATTATTTTCAACTATAAATATTCTTTGGAAATATAAAAAGATTTCCTACATGATAGTAGTTTTTTTCAAATTTTTAGACGTCTAATAAATTAAATTATTTATGACACAATAATGATGCAGTATTTACCTCATTAATAAATGATTTAAATAAATAAGATTATAATGATTAAATTATTATCCAAAACATGTACAATTCTGATTGGATGATTTTATTTCGATCATGAGTCATCTTATATTCATCGTTAATGACTTTTGGACCTTTTGAAACCGAATATCATTATATAATAAAATAATAGTTTCACACTTTCTTAAAGAGCCCCTCCTCTCCCTTATAAAAGGACACCATTTCTATCCAATTCCTCACTCCTCTAAAGCCATTTGGATCGTCCAAAATCTTCCCAATTAAACTCCCTACACCCCTATCCTCCCCTTAGAATCATTACATTAGGTATAAGGCACTTCAGTAAGTCATTTGGTTCAAACCAAAGGGAGTTACCCAAATTAAAGGTAACAGTTTAACTTAAATTTATTTCTGTTATTTTACTTCTCCAACCCATAAACTCTTTTTATTAAATTAATTTGTAACAACACAAGTATCATAAATATACAAGGATGTTGTTATGAGAAGGATTCTAAATACAGTTACACACACCTTCATCTAATGGATTAAGAATGTAATGTTTCTTTGGATGGAAAACTAACGCCTCACGAAACTATGATTGTTCAGATATCTCCAACCGCATCTCATGGTGTCCATTATGATGGAACTGTATTTATATATGATATATATTATGTTTATTTTTCTCTTTATGCTTCTGTATTTTCCATTTATATCACTCCTTTATGGTTTCCATAGTGGGTAAATACGATAATCTCATTTGAGGAAGCGTGGACTACCGCCCCCTCAATGTAATGTGACTCGTTAATGCCTTATGTGGGATGTATAAAGGATATATATAATGATAATATATATTATATTATACTATAATTATAATATACCTATGTATCATTATGTTTTATTTCCATTAAAATAAGAAATAGAAATGAAAGTAGTGTTCATGTGTACGTACGACTTACCGTCTCCATGAACGGTGCATTTCATTTCTTACCTCTAAACGTTATGTACTATTATAAATAAATGTATATACTGGATATATATGATATATATGATATCCAAAACATGAATATCATTTTGGATATAATGAACTATTGACCACATGAACAACATGTGATTATAAGAAGTCCATTTTTGACTCCAGTATCAAATATTGAAAAAATGGACTTTATCAACATAAATGATTGCATAATGTTTATAACATGGTAATAAGTGATATAAAAGGAATAATAAACACGAAAAATCTTATTAAGAAAGTATAAATGAACTTTAGTTTATTATTCAGGTGATTAAAGAATGAACGAGTCACGTCAGACACGAGGTAAGGGATCCGACCACTTTCATTCTTTTCAAGTACTCTCTTTTATGTCATTTTTTAATGCTCTATATTATTATGTTGGAGGATGTTCTTTTATATTCACCATACTGTAATTTTTATTTTTATATGATGAGAGACCCCCTATTACTCTCATCAATTCATTTTATTAATTTTTAAGTGGCGCCGTTAGGCTGCCAAATTTTTGTAAGGGATTTTCTTATCTCACTTTTAATTATGTGAGATTTCCATTGTTCGCCACTTATTTATTACATGTGGTGTAATGTGTACTGAAATTTTTATATATTATCATGATTACATTTTTATTCATGGTATTCTGTGATTCAGTTTATGGTTATTAACTTTTGGTCATACGATTCAATTTGAATACAATGAAGTAAGGGTTTTTTATCTCACTTTTTATTCTCGTGAGATTCATGCTATATTGGCCACCATTTACTTTTTTGTGGCTTATGTACTATCCATGATTGTACTCTTTCTGTAATATACTTTCATTTATGAGTATTTAAATCTTCATTGAATGATTCATCTTTCATGTGGCGTATGTTTTGTAAGCTACCAAATCAGTAAGAGAATCTTTCACCCTCCTCTTTTTTTTAAAAAGACTTCTTTTTGTTATGTCTTGTAACATATATCTTATTATGTTGGGATATGTTATTTTATATCATTATTGATGTAAAATTTATTTCCAAGTGATGATATTCCCTTTTTATCTCATCAACTCATTTTATGAATTTTAAAGAGACACTGTTAGGCTGTCGAAGTTTTACAAGGTAACATCTTAACCCAGTTTCAATTTATTGGGTTAAACTTGTTCTTCTTGAATATGTCATCCAAAAAATATGTGTGAAAGACCTATGATTATTTTAAACATAATATACACTTATATTGTGTGTATTTATATTTTTCACACATAATTATGTGATTTATTTATCCTTAATTTAAGGATACCATATTTATAAGGTATTTCATCTCAATTTACATTTCTATTGAGGCTTCATTGTTGTTATGCACCAATTCACTCTTATATGGTGTATATATTATAATTTGACATATTATATCACGAATCCCTTTATTCTCATGATATTATAATGTTCTTATTAAATTTTATTCCTCAATTATTTGTATTCAAGTCTCTCTCTTTTTGTTTAAAATCTCTTTAACTAAAATATCGTTTTAAATGTTTTAAAGATTTATTCTTATAAATATTTCTCATTAATGTCCACGTTTTTAAAATGGGTTTAGGATTTATTTATGTGGACATTAATTTTTTTAAATGATAATTCATTTAAAATCTTCAAAGTGGTATGGGACACATTGATTAAAAAATATTTTTTTAAAGGTTTTGAAAATGATTTGATAAAACATTGTTTCTTTAAATATGATGATTTGATATATTGGAATGTGGAAATGTTATCTTTCCTTTACACATGTGTTATATATTATGATTATGTTATGGTTATTGGGAATTGTTTACGTATATAGGTGGTTCTATGATAAACCTAGGGCGGGCGAGCCCGAGATTTCTCTCCAATGCATTGGGTAATGTGACAGAGGTAAACATGATGTTTCTCCTAAGAGATTTAGGGAATATACTGTGATGGGTATTCTAAGTGTAACTCCCTATGTAGCTATGATAGCTACAATGTATGTTTGATATGGATGCCATATTTAACCTTTATTATTTATGATTTGTGTGTGTTATTCATAAATATTTTTATTTTATAAGGTATGTTATGATTGAAAAGTATGATTTCATGGATTTGTATTTATTGTTGGGATAATGCTTTCCTTCCTTATTTTATAACCCTTACATAGATTTTTATGCTCATCCCAATTTTTTGAAATGTTTTCCATAGGACTTAAAGATGAATAGGTTCAAGGATGGGATCAAGGAAATGTCATGCCGTCTAAAACATGGAACTAGACATGTGTCTTTTTAATAGTCTTTATTTTATAAAAAAATTGATACTGAATAGTAGTTTCTACTTGTAATATTCAAGTTGTTATGTAATAGTTATGGCCTAATTCTCTAAAACTATAAACCTGAAAAGATTCTCAATGTGAATTCAATATTACGTAATATTTAAGGTCATGTCCTTATATTATATATCCCTCTAATTAATTAGGAAAATTATTTTATCTCAGGAGATAATTATAGGAAACAAGTTGATGTGCTTGATCCGCTATAGGAAACAAGTTGATGTGCATGATCTGTTATGGTAAAAAAGTTTATTTTCTTGATCTGCTTTGGAAATAAGGTACTGATACGTGATCCATTATGATGTTATTGTATTAGTAGTTAACCATTACATATTAAATGATTTCTATACTTATGGGGGTGACATAATTTTATGACATGAACTTATGGTCCATGATTAATTTACGATGACTTCTCACTCTTATAATTCATGTCTTTTTAAATAATAATTCTTTATAACATGAATCATTTTTATGATCTTGGATGGATCAGGTATGTAATTTGTAATTATTTATCATGATCTTACAAAATTATTCTTATTTTATGCTTTCATATGATCATTTATAGATATCTATCATATTTACCCTTATAGAGCATCTAATCTCACCCATTCTTATGTTTCCTTTTCCTAGGTTATGAAGAAAGGATCTGAGTAGGGTATGTATATGAAGATTACTAAATGGGTAGATATTTGGGGGATATTTTTAAGATATTTCATGAAATAATCATATTTTATATCTAGTATCCAAGGAAAATAAACCTTTACAATCCACAGGTGTGTATTTGTTAAATGTATAGAATATTCATATAAAAAGATTTAATATTTGTGTATGAAATGCCTAGGACATTATAAATATATCAAGTAAAAATTTATAAATTAAAATTCATTAATACACTACTTAAATTAAATTTTTATTGAATAAAACATTTCATAAGTATTTATTCCATGCACACATCATAATGTTGTCATTAAAACCACAACCCTCATAAAATCGTAATTTTCCCCATTTCACCCAAAAATTAAATTTGTCAAAAAATTTCAAAAAATTTAGTATAAGAAAATTTTTATATGATGAGTCATAAACTAAAGTCATTTTATTCAAAATAATTCAATATCCATGTGAAATTTAAAAATAATTGTGTATTTCAAAGGTGAGCATTTAGTGCATAAAGTCTGAAAACTCTACTTTTAGAAAATCTAATTTTGTTATAAGATATGTCTGTTTTAATGTTAATATTGAATGATTGTAAAAAATTGTATTATTATAAAATTATTTTATTTAATTTATAATGATACTCCTATAATTATGTGGAATTTTTTTCCAAATATGTAATAGAGAAAACATGTTTTAACATAACAAACATTATATATCATGACTTATAATGCCATTCCAATCACAATTTCAATTATCTATCCACAAAATAAAGAATTTAAAACCATTTTTTGATTATAATACACTATAGAAAAGATTAATTACCTTTTAAAATTATAATAAATATTTAATAGAAATATTTTATTTTAAAACATTTTACTATCTCTTTCAATGTAAATTTTGACTAATAAAATATTTATATAGAATAGGATTAAAACCATTTAGAAATTAAATGAACCTTAATGTAATTAATAGTGAATGATACTTTATTATTTAAGTGTGTAAATAATATTCCATAATTATTTTATAATAGATTAATTACCCTGAAAATAGAACTTATTAATAAAAGTAATGCATATATGTAAAAAAGTATTTGATATATTAAATGAGATATAAGAATTTATATATAAGAATAAAATATATATAAATAGAAAAACATATGTTATAGTGGTAGGAACTATTACCTTATCACTATTTAGTAATGGGTTTAAGAACTGTGACCATTCTAAATTTAATCTGTTGTCTCTTGGTTTGAAAGATTCCATTTTGCTAAAATTATTTTAATAAAAAAATTTATGTTATACTTGAAAAATATAACTTCCTGACCCAAATTACCAGGTCAAAGCAAAAAATCTAAATGAACTATTGCATGACTCCCTATATTCCAGAGGATGATGACTATTAGTGAGGGTCTCGAGTAGAACCATGGGGAGAGTATACCCTAAATTAGAGTGTGAAATAATAATAAATAACCCAATATGTAAACAATATAAAACTAGAGTAAGAGGAAATAAATATAATACAGACTATATGAATGCATGTGAAAAAAATACTCAAACATGAGTACAAGGCACTGATGACCCACCAGTATGATCACATATAAAAATAAGGAAATTAAAAATACAAGAGTCTCTATAACTCTAGCCTTACTTCATCCCAGTCACCAAACTCGTTGTAAGCTATCCTGCTCAATGATCAAACCTAGGCCTCATCCCTACTCTTACCTACAATAAGTGAGGGATATATAGGTACCCAGGTGCCATGGAAACCCAATAAGTGTGTGAGTGAAACTCACTAAGACACCACCAATTTTATCCACTACCCAACCAGAAATATACAATGTATGTGAATGTGATTAGATCAGCAAAAAGTAAATAATTAGGCATAAATGTGAAACATAACATATAATCACCAAGAAAACACAAGTAATAAAGAACATGTATCGAGTGGTCATGTGCATACCAAGCCTCCATGAACCATGGTCGTACCTAGTTCGACTCCATACTGTAAGGATAATCATAATAGATGTTATAAGTGATCAAGGGTTAGCCACAAGGCTCGTGTCATACTTCTTGAAATCCTTAAGGAATCTAGTCTACGTCATGCCACAATGATGGATAGTAAACATGTACTCTAAATCCATAATCAGAAGAGTCTTATGTTATCCCAAAAGGATAACTAGCCACAAGTCATATAAAAATGTCTCTTGAAATCCACAAGGAATCAAGTAGAACATGTTATATAGAATCTATAAGGCATCGATTACTAGTACATCATCAGAATCCTCATGGAATCAAGCTATGATCGGTCCACCATGATATCATTCTACTACCATCATTAACGTTTCACATCATAAATTATTCCCCTCAATGGATAAACATACCCGAGGGGACCATCTATTCCATATACAGAATCAATGACTCTAAAGGTATGGCCATCACACATAACATGGTAGCACACAAAAGATAGGCATAACATAACATGTCATCATGAAGAAATAGTAGCAACAAAAATAACATATAATCATCAAATAAAACATGGTATGACAAGAAACAAAATCACATTCATGTAATCAAGTATAAAAAATGGTCCCTTGGATATGAACACACCCACTTGAAATCACAACCGAACATGGTCAATAAGCTTTTCAGAAAAAGGTATCAGATCAAGGAAATAAGAGTGAACATATTAAAAAATTATTACATGTAATAATAATTAATAGAATCTACATATGTGTTCAAAATTTAATGTGGTCTCTCAGACCATAAATCATACTCATGGAATAAATTAACAGAAATGGTCTCATGGGATACAAACTAATACCACAAGGCATCTATGTAAATAAAAGAACTCTTTAGTGATCAAGCCTTGAATATTAGTGGAAAACATCAATACAATTAATAAGGGTTTGTCATAGACCTTGGCATGTTTTATGATTATATTAGGCACCTTCCATTAATTAATTAATACTCAAACCTCATTAATTAATTATGCATTATTAATTATTAATAAAACAATAAAAATTTAATGGTCATTTTCTAGATGTGAGAAACCTCATATATCAATCTAATAAATGTTCACAATAACACATGGTAGAGTTCATGGGACCACCCAACTCATGGTTTTTGATTTCAAAGTTAATATTATTCATGGAAATGCCATTTAAAACACACTCATGTATCAATTGGTTCAAAATTATCTCCAAGGATTCCTGGAACCAATTCCATTATTTTATTTCAAAAATAAATAAAAAGCAGCACATAAGAAAAGAAATTTATATATCATGTATAACTTCTAAAATATCAATTTAATCCAAGGTTTTCACTAACCATTATTATTTAAATAATAATTATAATTAGACCTGTGATAATATTCTCTCTCTAGAATAATCTGAGGTATGAATGATAATTATTATTTAATATGTGATGATAATTATTATTTAATTTTTTATTATAATTTATTGTTATTAACATTTAAGGATTTGATATCATCTTTATTTTGAATCCATAAATAATAATACCATTTTAATTAAATAAGGGATAAGATTACCTATAATTTATCTTTACGAAAAAATTCTAATCTCAGGAATAGAGAAGAAAGAGAGGGTTTGGCCATTCCTAGAAACTGGGGGGAGAACCTAGTTTATTTGAAGAATACTTCTCATACCCCAAATGAAGAAGTTTTATTATAATCAAACTCAAAATGATATAAAAAATGAAATAAGAAGGGTTCAAATAATTTTATGAATAAGATATATATATATATATTCATATTATTAAATCAAAAAATTAAATTAACAATTTAATTTTTTCTCCGAAATGTTTCTTTGTAGAAGAGATTTTATGTATTACTAAATATGAAATTCCAACATTTAAGATAATAAATTCTCATAGTTTTGGGCTTTTAATACATTGAAAATGTATTACTATGTCGAGATGTGGAATACAAAATGAAAATAGTGTTTTTATTTATTTTAAGCCTGAAAAGGGTGCTGTATAAGTGTAACATGGTTTACACTTATGAAAATCCTATCCATCTTGTAAGGGTATGAATTTTACCCTTACTTAGTATCTCAATTATAAAATACCCTTATGCAGCCTCGGTTTTACCCTTATATATTTTTTGAAAATCTTGGGCACCGTTACATGAGGCCCTATTTACCATTATGTAGTCCCTTAATAACCCGTATGAATCCTTTGAAAACCCAAGGCTACCTTTATCTAAGACAATAATTACCCTTACAAGGGATATACAAATTTCAATTCTACCCTTACGCAGTAGCAGTTTACATTTACACAATGTCAGGAGTACCTTTACGTATCCTATAGTTTTTTAGCCTACCCTTATGTAACTCCTATTTACACTTATATAGATGAGTACTTAACATTACCTAGTTAAAGGTACCCTTAGGTAGTGCATGGAAACTCCATCTACCATTACACAACTAATCTTATCCTTACGCAGTGCAAATTATTTTCCCTTTACCATTACGTAATGGATCTTGTGGCCTTACACAACTCATAAAAAGAGTTTTACCCTTAAAAAACTCCCAAAAAATCTCTATTTAAGGTTATAGTTCACTTACCTCTATATAGGCCTTATTATATACATAAGGGTAAACATAAATTTTAAAATTATTCAATTTTCACAAAAAGAAATTATAAAATATAAAAAAGAGGATTTTTAAGAATAATTGAAAACTAAGAACATTATAATCCCCCACATAACAAATTATAATCTCTAATAAGTGTCTCTAATGGAACAAATCAACACCTTAGTCATACTTGATTTGATGAGGTTAATGCAATTCTTACCCACCACATTCAGATTCTCATGGAAAAACTGGTTAGAACATTTCACCTATCTTCCTTCAAAGGTAACTGGCCTAAAAAATCAAAAATAACTGGATACCTAACATAGGTATCCCCACCATTTATTTATTTACCCAAAATATGTAACATGAGGAAAAAATATTCCAAAACACATCACTTAAACAAAAATAATATACTTTGATCACACGCTACAACGAAACACCCAAGAACCAATACTGAAGCATCAAGGAATGACACATCCAAAACACCTCAACGATTCCCAAAAAATACGAACCTATAGATATTTCTCAACTATCCAACCAACCACAAGCAAGGAATAGAACTGAAAAGTATATCTACCTCAGGAATGTACATGATGTTAACCTAAGATTTTCAACATAGAGCCTCACCCCTTGATGAGATCATTGAATCATTTCCCATGTCCTCGAGGTGTCTGGTCTAGCAAGAATCCACATCATCCTAGAAACCCAAGTAAATTATCCAGGCCTATCCATGTATAATCAGAAAGAGATCAAAACAATATGTTCTATACTCAAAAATACACTACACTCTCACACACAAGATCATCTATCACATTGAGATTTATCTATGACCATTAAGGAAAAAACAAGAGGATACCAAGGAATAAAATCCAACTTGAATGGTGCCCAAAATCAACCATAGGGAGACACCCATGACATTAAGAAAGAAGAGTCATTTTGAAGAACAGTAACCTAAACCATATATATATTCTTAGTACAAGATTAAATTCAATCCTATGGATCACAATAAACCTCATGGGTTTCCAAACCATTCCTGATGATGGCTAACACCATTCAAGAGAACACATCAACAAGAAGTAACAAGGAGATATCATGTGAAGGAAGCCATCATCATGATCACAACCAAGGTTAATAAGAGAAAAATATACAAAGAAATAAATAAATATAAAATTTATCCCCAAAACCAGAAGGTTTAAACCCATTTTATAGATTTTTTAAGTTAGTTCACATCAACCACAAGGTGCTCAAATGTGTGTCAATGCACCAATGATCCAACACTTCCTGGGATGGAATTGATTTTTCTTTTCAGTCAAAATTCAACATCTGGTTACCATAAAGTACTATATAAAAAACATGAAACATTAAAAATATAACCAGATACTCTTAGGCTACAATACATCGGTCTCTAGAGTCACCACAATTTCCCAATGGCCAGTCTTATACAAATTACGACCCTTTTACAAGATAGGTCATTTCACATGTGATAAGGTTGATTCACCCTACTATATAAGAATCCTTATTTTTACCCACATGCATAATTATACACTAATCCATTGTCGATGTCATCTTCCATCATAAATATTACTTTGTAAGCATTAACATATAGGATTCCAACCCTATGAGCTTCCCACCAAACACACTGGTTTCCAATAATAAGGGTGATTCTGAATAGAAAAATGTCAGTGACCTACCATCACAACCCCATCGGGATCATCCATATAACCAGATACATCCTCAATGGTCAGTAAATCATCCCTATTTTTCTAACTCACATATAACCACCGTGTGAATGCTCACACATTAAGGATTTATAGAAAGGCACAACAAGATCACTAATTACCTTTATGTATTGATTACCCATGAATCACTAACTCTTATCCTAAATCACTTAAAATAATAGCTTCTCTCACTGAGTATCTGATGGGAGTTTCATTCTAAACTTATAGGATATGAAACACCATATTCTTCCATTAATAAAACAAGAATTACAGTGCCCATGAACCCAACCTTGTATCACAAGTACTAAAACTTTATGTTCTCTATACACTATGGTTGAAGGATATTTTTAAGACCTTAATTTAAACCTTTCATAAGTTATTTCTTTTAAACAAAACTACCCCTAATGTGCTAACCTTGACTACTGTTTTATAAGGAATATCCTTACACATGTTATTTACAAGAAGTGAAAGGTATTAACCTTATAATAACTATAGAAACATTTATAAGTCCACCAGTCCTTCAATAATAACTTCACATGGTTTCACTAGGGGTTATGATCCAAAAAATGCCATCTAGGATCACCCCTATAGACATTACACATTAGATTCACCCTTTGAACAACCATGTTGAGAGTCAAGGATTTCAATTTCAGTAAAATAGGATAACACTAGGTACTAAAAAGAAAAATTTGCATAGAATATAGCTTTCAACTTAATCTACCTGATCTATCCATATTCCACTTGAAATAGGTTATTTACTAAGCCCATTAATTCCCAATAATGACCAAACATGTGCATTTCACCACCTATGCACAGAGGGAATGCATCATCATCACCGTCATCATCACCATTGTCATAACCATCATCATCATCGCCAAGTTGCATCACGATATTGTTTCATATGATATTCTATTAGAAGTAGGCACACACAAGAGTTCAATCAAATGAATGACATTAAGAACTCATATCATTGATACCTAAATAGTTGAGTTATCCATCATCATTACAACCATACAAAAGAAGAATACATGTTATGAGAAACCTACATGACAAATATGATGCATGCGATTCCTCTTTTCAGAACGTACAAGAGAAAAATACAAATGAAATCACAACCTCAACAATCCATGTCTTCTATATGATGTGAAAAAATATGATAATAAAAACAAACCATGAAGATTAATCCCATGCATTGGTAACCCATAATTCCCTTAGAAAATGTGTTTTCAATGCAACCATTTGAGGTTCATCACATGCTCTGAAATATTCCTATGTCACTGGTCTATCAGTTCCACAAAATAAGAAAACTAGCGTTCCTGTTCTGTGATAACATTGTGTATCATCCCAACATGAATTACTAGGTCTGATACAAAATTCCACATGACCTTAGGTGCACCTCCATGTATGCCAGAGGCTTTTGGATAGAAGTGATGGTAACAAGTGGAACCATGAGGAGACTATACCCTCAATGAGAGTGCATAAAAATAAATAAATAACCCAACATGTAAACAAAACACAATCAGATTATGTAGAATCCAATAAAATATGAAATGTATGAAGGTATATAGAAACAAAATACATAAACCTGAGTACGAGGTACTGGTCACCAATAGGTCCAATCAAATATAAACATTAGAAAAGATTAAGTAAAAAAGCCTTTGAAACACTAGAATCACCTTATCGCAATACCAAATCATAGAAATATATCATGATTAATCATAAATCTTAGGTCTTAACCCAGCTCATACTTATAACAAGTGAGGGATTCTCGGGTACCCAAGTTCCATGAACACCGGATTAGGGTGTTAGAACAGTTCAGTAAGACACCGCCAATGCAGTCCAGCACACAACTAGTAATATGAAATGTATTTACATGTGATAATCTTAGTAGAAAGTAAATAGTTAGAAATTACTGCACAATATAGAAAATAATCACCAGTAATACATCACCAATAAAAAACATATAATTAGAATTTGTGTGCTTACCAAACCGCCATGAACCCCGATTGTACAAGATTTAAATCCATACTAGAAGGACAATTATAATAGATGTTAGAAGTGATAAAGTTATATCCATAACATTGGTGTTATATTTCTCTACATCCTTGAGGCGTCAAGTCTAAGTCAAGCCATAATTACAACCAGCGAACATGTTCTCAAAATCCACAAGGAATTGAGTCTCATGCCAGTATATAAGCCCAACTAGCCACAAGGCATGGAGAAATGTATCCCAGAATCCTAAAGGCGTTGAGAATACCATGTTACTAAAAATCCATAAAAGATCGAGTATGAGTGTGTTTTTAGAATCCCCAAGGAATTGAAATACGAATGGGCCACCATCTTATCATGCTCCCATCATCATCTACATCGCACATCATGTGTACTTCCTCTAAAGGGAAAACTATTCCATGATGTTCCACTTATTCTAGATACAAAATAAATATCTCCAAAGGTATGAACAACACACATAACATGGTCAATCATGAAAGATAGACATAACATAACATGTTATCATGAGGAAATAGTAGTAAAAACATATCATGTAGTCGTCAATCAAATACGGTATTTTAAGCTACATAATCACACTCATGAAATCAAAAATCAAAAAGTTCCTCATGGATATTCACACACCCACATGCTATCATAATAAAAAATGGTCAATAATATATTCCAAAATATATATAACATTAAAGAAATAAGAGTGAACATATAAACAGAGAATGACCTATCATAATGAGTCATAGTATCTACACATATGATCAAAATATAACATGGTCTCTTAGTTTATCAAGAATACTCATGTCATAAATCAACACACATGGTCTCATGGGATATACATTCACACCTCATGGTTTATATATAAACAAAGTCAATCTTTATTGATCAAGCCTCGACGACCAATGACTAGCATCATACCAGTTCACATGGGTCTTTCATAACTCAGGGAACATTTTCTAACTATAGTAGGAATATTACATTAATTAATTAAGAATAAAGACTCATTAATCAATTAAGCATTATTATTTATTCATAAAATAATATAAATTTAATGGTTGGTCACCCGAAGTGGAGAGCCTCATATCTCATGCGAATAAACATGAATAATACCATATAATAGAGTAGATTAGAATACCTTCATCAAGTTTTTTGATTTTAATGTCAAGAATCCTCATGTAAACATCATCTAAAACATGACCATGTATTAACTTATTCCTAACACTTTCAAAGGATTCTTGGAATCGATTCCATTATTTTATATCAAAAGGAAATAAAAATACGAAATATGGTAATAGATTTCTATCACATAGATAATTTCTAAATTATTAGTTTAAACCAATGTATGTGACAACCATTTTTTCTTTAAAGAATAAATATAATTCAACTTTCTATAACATTCTCCCTATAGAATAATATGATACAAGAATGATAATAATTCTTTATTATTTTATGATAATTCTCAATTACTACAATGTAAGGATTTCATTTCATATTTATATTGATTACTTAATAAAGTTAACCTATCATTTAAACTAGGGAGAATATTACCTTGAAATTATCCATTAGAAAAAACACCGATTGCAAGAACTGAAAAGAGAGAGAGCATTCAACGACACCTAAAAACCAAAATAAGAACCTAGTTCATTAAAATTAGACCTCTCAGATATTGTATAAATAATTTATATGCCACCAAAACTAAATTTGATATAAAAAATGGAAGGATAAAGGTTTGGATAATTTTAATAAGACAATCCACATACAAAGACATAACATTAATGCCACAAATTAAATTATAATTATAATTTTTCTTCAAACTATCTCTTTGTAGTATTGAATTAAAATATTTATAAATATAATTATCAAACCATTAACGAGTAAAAAACATCAATAGAAATAAATTTTATGCATTTTAAATAGTCAAAAAAGGTTATAGGATTGATATGTGGAAGAAGAAATAAAAAACATGGTTTTTAATTTTTATCCCATAAATGGAACTGTTTAAGTGTAACATGGTTTAACCTTAAATATATCCAAAAAGTTATGTAAGGGAAATGATTTTACCCTTATGCAGACATTGAATTCCATACATCCCTTATCCAGCCTTTGTTTTACTCTTACATATCCTTCATGAAACCTCGGCTACCTTTATGTGAGGCCTCACATAACCATTATAGTGACTTAAAAACCCTTAATCAGTCTTTGAAAACCCATGGTTACCTTTTCAAAAGCTAGGATTTAACTATAAAAAGTGTATAAAAATTAAATTCTACACTTATGTAGTGGCTATTTACCCTTACAATGTTCGAGGGGTACCTTTATGTTACCTATAGGATGTCCAACTTAACCTTATGAAACTCATGTTTAGACATACATAGGTAATTTCTTACCTTTACGTAGAAGAAGGTACCCTTGCACAAACCATGGAAACTACAACAACCCTTACGCATCCAAGCACACAATTACATAGTGCATAATATTTTCCATTTATCATTATATGATGGCTCATGTAACCTTAGAAAACTCATATAAAAAGGGAGTTATCCTTATGGAACTCCCCACAAAACTACCTATATAAGGGTAGAGTGAACATACCCTTAATTAATACCTATTCAATGCATAGAGAATAAAATAAAGTTAAAAATTATTGAATTTTCATAAAAAGCGATTATAAAATATAAAACAAGTGGGGTTTTAAGAACATTTAAACACTGGTAATATTTAAAAAAATATATAAATGAGTAACTTAGGTGATAAAAATTTATATAAATATTTTTTTTATTAAAATCAATAAATTCAATTAGTATTTATATTTATATTTAAGAAATAAAATTAATAAAAATGATCATTATAAATCTGTGATGTTGCATTCTACCACCTAGAAATGTAGTATCCTCATAATTTTACCCATAGATAAAAACTTAATAAAATCCAATTTGTAGTTAAATTATTTATATATAAGGTATATATTATAAATACCTAAGATATATTAATCTTATGGGGTTATACTAGTTTAACATCATCCTCTAGACAAAAAGGTAATCTATAAAAGGCTCTATAACCAAATATTCCAAATCTAGATTCCTTAAAATAACCAAACTCTACACTGATGCCAACTAATATACCCCAAACCCAAACTTTCATATCTAGTACTAAATATATATACTTTTTAATACATCATAAAATTTTATAAAAACTCCCAAGATAAAAAGTTCTTGCTTTTGTGAACTAGGTACATCTTAATCTAAATTCATAGTACAAAAAACATTTCATCCACAATGATTATACACAAACATAATTATTCTATACGTATCCCTTTGATTGAATATCCTAAGGAAAGTGGGAAGAATAAGAGATGTAAAGATACAATTCTCAGTAAGTGATTAAACAATTACCATGAGGAATCATTTCATAATCAATGAAATACATGATCACATTAGAAATATAATGATTAACAGATTAAGACATAGGAAACGATAAAACACAAATATGATAATATTCATAATTTATGTTATAAAATGGAGTGATATGTCATTGGATTCAACGAACATAACATGGAATCAATAATAGGAATATGATAAAATATATAAGGTATCTTAGGAGCATGATAATCATAATGGTCATAAAAATGTTCCAACAACATAAAATGTGACATTACAAGCATAATCAAAGGTTAAACAATAATAAATAATAAAAATAAGTTAATGCTAACCAAAAAGACATCATAACATAATCTACTTTCGTTAAACACCCACACACCATACATAATATCTCATGATATATAATCATCACCTAACGTATTGAAGTGCTATCAGGGTGAACCCTTCACTTTCTTAACATGTTCATTCCTATATGTTCCCCATGATGAAAAATTTTATAAATCCATCAATAATTGTAACATGAACACATTGAAAATAAATGGCCATCCAATCGAAGTAAAAAAACTTTCTTCAATCACGATAATGAATTATGACATATTTAGACCATATAAAATAAATTATTTATGATTTAGTAAATAATTTACCTATTAAATTGATGAGTGGGAATATAGGTTAACACCCTTAAAATTGAAAAAGCATACAAAGGCATCCATAAGGAAAAGGCACTGGAAAAAACGTTATGTATAACTGATGATAAGATAAGAAAAAGGTAGTGGTAGATCATTATCTATAATGATTTAATTTCCACCATATATCTTTTATTATGAACATAGACATGGAGGAGAAAGGTAAAATCATGAGAAATATGTAGAGTGGAAGATAATATAATCATTAGTTATAAAAATATAGAGAATGATCCTCTTCCAATGGATTAATGTGTCCATCTATTTGAATATCCAATAATTATGTTTAGAAACTACGAGATATTCACAATGATATGGGTAGTACCCCATTTGAAGAAATGTCATGAAGTAGTATTGGATGATAGGTTCTTGGAATAAAGATATCAATTGAAAATGAATTTAAATCCAAATATATTCCAATCCTTCATTATGACTTATAAAGATCATGTGAATTATCGAAATCATATCTCTCAAGAGTGTCAAATTGGGTGCGCAGTTAGACCACGTTGTCATATACTAGGTGAAAACCATGTTAATACAAAATACACCATTTTTTGGGTTCACTGACCCTAGGTACTTATATTATCAAAATTTAATCCACTTATTATTATCCATAAAGTGATATCATTGTAAGGAAAACTACATGCAATTTTCGCTACCAATTCGAGGATAACTTCATGGCTATGAGAATGTTTGAGCATTATAACAGCTTATAAAGGTAGTATAATGATAGGTACTTGAGTTATATCATTAATATCATTATAAAGAAATTATAATAATGAATCATAATAACATTTCCAATTGAAATGAAAAGGAATTTAAAAGGATTGTAAAAGAAATGGGAAATTAGGGGTGATAAACCCTTATTTCGATATAGTAATAGATTTAGAAAAGTCTATAATGATAGGGAACACATAAAATCACTTTTTAAATATATAAAATGAAATATAATACCCTGGAATAACATGCATGAAAATATATGAAGGAAGGATTTAAAAAGGATATATATTATAAGTACTGAACATGAAATGGGAAGAGGGGGATAGGGAAACACTTACATTTCGTGAACTTCTTAACTTAGAGCTGAACTTTTGAACCAAAAAACTATTCAAGATTGAATATAGATAAATGGATAAAACTCCTTGAGATATTAATGATGTTATGAATTCAAATTTTGGTAAGGAAAAATGGGGGGGGGGGTATTTATATTTTAGGAGTGATGTATTTAAGGGTTCAGATATTGATTATTATAATGTTTAAGAAAATATGTTGTTAGTGGAATAAATTATAATAAATTTTAAGAAAAAAAATGATAAATGTAGGATTATTTTATTGTTTAATCAATATAAAACATATTTTAATCTTCCAACCACCTCATTTAATGAATAAAATCCAAAAATAGTTTTTATTATGAAAAAAAATTCAATTTTAGGTTCCAAAATGTAATGTGAAAAATTATAAATTTAACATAATATGTTTCAAATCATCAATACATTCTTTAAATTTATTTTTTATTAACTAAAACGTTTCATATGTTTTTATGTCATCTTCACATCATAATGATGTCATTAAAATCAAGGTATATATAAGATCATATTTTTCACCTTTTAAAAAAAAGTAAATTGGCCAAAAAATTAACAAAACTAAACCTAAGATAGTTTAGATGTTATAAGAAAAACTATAAATTTTTTTTATTCAAAATAATTTTCTATCCATGCGAATTTTTGAAATATTTATCTATTTCAAAATCGATCATTTGGTATATAATATTTAAAAATTCTACATTTAGAAAATCAGATTTCATTATCAGATAGGTGTGTATCAATGTTACCATTAAATAATTGTAATAAATTATATTATTATCATATTATTTTATTCATTTTATGAAATTATGATTCTAATTTAGTGTAATTTAGTTTCTAAATACATAATCTAGAAAAATATGTTTTAGCATAGAAAAATTTTTATATCCTGATTTATAATTCCAAGTCAATAGACATTTTAATTTTATAAAAAAACATTATCAAAACATTAAAACCACTTTTTATTATAATATATTATACCAAATATTAATTACATTTTCAAAAAATAATACGAATTTCATAACATTATTTATTATAAAATATATTACTTAATTCTTTAAAAGAAATTTTTTTCTAATAAAATGTATACATAGAATATGATTAAAACCCATTTAGAAATTAAATTAACCTTAATTAAATTAAAAAATAAATGATAATTTATTATTTTTGTGTGTAAATAATATTCAATCATTATCTTAAAATAACATAATTGCAATTAAAATAGAACTTATTGATAAAAGTAATGCATATTTGTAAAAAGAATCTTGAATATTTTAAAAGTGATATAATCAT
This sequence comes from Viscum album, assembly GCA_963277665.1. Classification (NCBI taxonomy): domain Eukaryota; kingdom Viridiplantae; phylum Streptophyta; class Magnoliopsida; order Santalales; family Viscaceae; genus Viscum; species Viscum album. Next base: position 500,954,747 of record OY728133.1, read on the forward strand.
TTATATAAAAGGATAGAATATAGAAATACTATAACATTTACTCTATTGGTTGGAAATATTCCCATATTTCCCTTTAGTCATGGGTTCAAGAACTGTGGCCCTGCCGAACATGATAGTTTTTCAATTAAGCTACGATATTCAATTTTTCTAAAACTATTTTAATAAATAAATTTCTATTATACTTGAAAAATAGGTTAACAAATAAATCATTTGATAAATATTTTTTTATTAAAATAAATATTTTCATTTATAATTTAAATATATATTTATGAATGAAAATTTATAAAAATGTTCATTGGAAATCTGGGATGTCACACTCCAACACATTCATTAAATTCCAAAATATAACTGTTGGAATCAAAGACATGATAGTTCAACACACATGGTCAACTGAAAAGTATCTCTGAATTATGATAGGTTTCCCTAGTATTGTAGCTAGTTACTACTATAGTAGGTCTCTAAGTAAAAAAACATGATTAATACAGGACCTGTGGTAGGTGAAGATTATTTCATTTGGTAGCTTTATTATGTAGTAAGTACATGTGTGGTCCATTGTTAAATATTTTGGTTGATCCATGAATTCACTGAATTTTAGTTGTAGTCAATATACTGGTATGTTAAATAGAAGATTCATCAGGTTGTTAATCTATTTTATTCATATATTAGCTTTAATATGTATACTTTTTTTGACTATCTTATATAATAACTTATTTTACTAGTACAATTGATCTGATACTTCATGTGGTCGATCACTTGATCATATGATAGATTGATTACTTTGTAATTTTTTCTACTGTTGATAGTCTTATATGAGTTCAATACTTTGTACATGTATTAAATCCAATATAAAAGATGTTCAATCCAACACTTAACATTTTTTCATTAAAAAATAGTGTATGATAATAAAACATAGAAATCACTGAAATAATAATAAACATTATTTGGGATAATTTAAAAAAAGAATTTATATACTTATCCAACATAATTATACTAATTTATATATAAATTTGTACATATACACACATGAGTTCACACATATACACATATAATAATGTTATATAATATTATAAATAACATATATGAATACTATTATATTTTTTTGATATAATTCTAGCCAAAAGAAAGGTTCTTGATATTATTAGATAAAGGAAAAAGAAAACACAAAATTTTTTGGGGTCAAACGAAGCGACAAGACCTCATCCATAAAACTAGATTATGAATCAAGAAATGAATGATCATTTCTATATTTAGGGTTAGAATCATCACCAGATTCCCATTCTGAGTGTGAGTGATCCTAATCGAGGATACTTATCATTGCTTTTTTGGACCTTTCCTGCTCTGGAGTGGGCATGATCTTAAAATATTTGAAAGATGATATAGTGGAGACATTCCTTGGAAGATTGGAATAATCTTTCCTTAGAATAATTTTTGGAGGATCCATTTCATTCATCTTCACCTATGAATTGATAACATCATCCACAATGTAAGTAACACCATTACTACCAATAGGTCTATTGGTATTCAATAAAATCTTCCACTGATCATTACCATTTTAATATGATATGTTTTCCCATTTATAAAATTTTTTATATATTAAAATTGTCCCAATTATCCTGTATAACATTTAAAAAATCCACCGCCATAGGTACAAGTTGTAAGTCCTTACCTTACATAACATTCTGTAAATTTGAGGCATCACTAAAATCTATATCAATAAGATAGGAAGAAGAAATTACCTACTCCTAACCACTTCCAATCCCCACTTGAGAAACCTATCCTGGGCTGGTTGGAAAAGCATAGGAAATTTCTTTTGACTCATTATCATCAATAAGACCAGCAATTCCTTTACTGTCCAAGATCTCATAAGGAGAAATATCAATAGTGGGACCACCAGTTACATCTCCATCTCTAGCTAATGTAACATAAGTTGTAGCAATAACATCATTTTAAGTAACCTCTTTTATAAACATAGTATTAGAGGGTCCACTATTATCTCTCATAGGAGACTCGTCAACCATCAACCCACAACCTTTCAAATTAGGCACTTGAGAATCAAATTTCTCAGGAACAAACACATTATATACAATGGATAATAGATTTTAAATTATATCTCCATTATGATCAAGGGGATTTGACAAAGTTTCATGCTTCATATTTGGCATCCTTTGATAGAGATTAGCTAGATGACCTCTTTTCCCACATATTTCACATGAGACCTTCCTTCGAAATAAAACTAAAGAGTTGCTAATATCTATAAAATCATTGAAGAAAAGTGTCTTTCTTTCATAATAAACATAAAATTGAATATTATCAGTTTGAGTGGAAAGAGTTACCTGGTCAATCATGATGGATATGAGATCAATCTCCACCAATATCTTGACAAAGTGTCTAAACCGAACATCCTTTGTTTGTTTATCGAGACGTATAGGAGTCCCAATTTCTGTGATGAAATCATGAAAAATATTTGGATGCCAAAGGACCCAATTGAGTTGATGAAGGAAAACCCAAACCTAAAAAATTGAATTCTTTATATGAGATACATTAATTACCAAACACCATTCATGTAAATTAAGTCATATATGTTTCAACAATAGGGAACCAATTCTCTATGCACAAATCTTAGAATCATCAGAAGGAAAATGGAAGTGAAAAAAATACTCAACCAAGAGAGACACATCTCTAGTTAGAAAAACCACACAAAAGAGAAATACGATGAACCAAATCATCTAAATTACATGGTTTTTCACATTTTGGTAAAACAATTCATAAAATTAGATATTTTTTTTCCAATTTATAGTATCTCAACAATAGCTTTAGGGTTTACTTCAACATGGTCCACTGATCCCTTATGAAGGATTCTTTCATAGCTTCAGTCCTTGAATAAATCCAAATATCATGTTCTAGCTAATTTTCGAACTGAATTTGATAGTGAACATGCCTGATTATTCACCACAATAGTATATGATCTCGATTGAGATCTTTGAATATCACAATCACTAGATAGGGGAGAATTTTTTTGAGTATCCTACAATGAATCATCATCACAGATCTTCACCACTATAGTGTCTTTCTAAATTATCGACTCACCATTTAGATTACTCTAATCACATTGCTTCCAAGAATCCCACAATGAAGCATCGCCATGGATATTCACCGTGATAATGTCTTTCTAAACAATTCACTCACTACCATTATTCTTCATATCATGATTCTGTGAATCACCATTCAATATAAACCCGAGAAAAACACCATTATTATATCGAGGGTTCTCGATCCATTGAGAATCATCATTAGATCTCGATACCATGTATAGATCTAAGGCTGATTGATTTCAGGTTGGGAATATTGGCTTGTCCTCAATCTGCAAGGCGCATACATTGATGGAAGATCGATATTCATGAGATATTGATGACAAATGGGATACCGATGAGGATGGAAATGCCAACATAGATCCCCTAGGGGAAGAAGTTTAAATAAGAGATAACATCCTATCTCCATGAGCGGGTTGAAACCCTATATTCCACAGCTAAGAGAGAATTCTTCCACTACCCACATCTCTATCTTAATTCTCATATTATTCTCTTTTCATCAATAGTATTATATTATATTATATATATATATATATAATAAAGTTATATTATATTACACACACACATTCATACTTACACACACACATACATATAGAGAGTGAAACTAATATGAATATAGTATATATATATATATATATAATATAGTATTTCATAACATTATAAATAATATATATATATATATGTACAATTAAATTAACTATTATTAATTATGATTTAAAACATTATTATTAGTTGATAATAACCATTATCTAAATGGATTCAAATAATAAATAATTTGTAATAAGTATAAGTATATAAATTCATATATATTAGTAATTAATTCATTAATTATAAAATAGTAAAATAATTTTAGTTGTATTATATTATATATTAATTTATGTGTGTTTTAATACATTTATATATAAATTTATAAAAATATGTATCTTAATATGTAAATATATATAGTGAAATATTTTATCATTTTTATATATTCAATGTGTTGTAGTGGTCTTCTCTTTTTATTTTCAGAGGTAGTTCATGGTATCTAATTTATGATGCTGTGAGATTTTATTTATGTGGTGTATTTTTGATTATCGCATGAGGAGGGAGGTTAACACGCATTTTCGATGTGAGGTGTGAGTCTTAGGATGCTATCAAAATTGGTGAGTAATGAGGTTTTATTCAAAGGTATGTGTGAATTAAGGCATGTGAATGTGTGAGACTGAGATATGGGGGGGGGGTAGACATGTGTAAAGTAGATAGTAGGAAAAAATATAAAAGAATATTTAATTTATTTTGTAATGTCCTTGACCCAGTTCTCCCTCATATGACTGAGATGGTTGGCCATGTGATATCAAGAATGCCTCCACATATGGAAGGAGCTACTGACTATCAAAGAGGGTCTGATGGATATAATGGGGAGACTATACCCTTTGGTACAAACTGGAAAACACAATGAAAATTAGATAAAAAATAAAATTATACAACTCAAGAAGATAAATCATCAAATACCAAATCAAAAAATATAATCAAACCATTAAATGTCATAATAAATGTTGTACAAAATGTTTTATTGAAAGTGAAACAATAAAATAACCAAATGGTAGACTCAAAATAATGGCTCCCTACAGCAGTCCAGGACCCCATGCTCAGTCCCATATCCAAAATCCAGTCTCAATATGAAATCAATCAATCAATCATAGGTATCGTTTCCCTGGTCCATACCCACATCTATGAAGTATTCTTGGGTACCAAACGAAACCTGAGCATTGTGTGAGTAAACTCAATAGTCGACCACACACAGTGTTTAAAAGAATATATTCTGATTATTAGTCTATTAAATAGTATGATAAACATGAGGAGTTTAATATAAATCATGATCAAATACTAAAAAAACCCAATGATCCTCAAGGCCTAGGATGATACCCAGGGATATCCATTCCTTATTTGGATCACTACCAAATGCTTCTATCCTTAAAACTAGTGAATGTATCAAAATTGTTTCATTATATCCTTCCTCAAAATCCCAACCATAGGCATCTTGTGTATCCATTCATATCTCCCCAATGTAATAAGGAACCCAACATAACTCCCACAGAAATCATGTAACCAATAACCTATCCCTCAAGAATCGTGTAATCATGGATCATACCCTCAAGAATTAAAAACAACATGGGTCATGATTAGGCATCGTGTATCTATGCATCGCACCCTCATACCTGAAGAAATCATGAATCTCACCTTGAGGAATCAAGAAACCTAGCATATAGCCTTTAGGAATTAAGCCGAGATGCATATGAATCGTAGTAACCAAGAAAGATTCAATGAATACACAATCACTAAAAAATTAAAATATGGTAAAAAATACCAAATTAGTTAATTCATTACAATTAATAATTTTCATTCCAATTTGAGTTACATGATATTATTCCTTTAAGTCAAACATTAATTTCATTCCAACAATCCATTTACCATTTTCATTCGAAGTTTGTGATTCACATATCATTTGTATCAATTCTTATTCATGTTTCAATTATTTCCAAACCATTTCACATGTCAAATGAAGAAAAAATTCAAAGCTCCAGGTTCATGCTATTCGGGTTCCATCCTAGGGTCAAGGTTAAACACACCCCATAATGGAAAAAAGTATTGGACCTCCACGCCAACAAACCCAATGGGATTCAAGGTAGATCTATGCATGAAAATTCAATCCATATATGATAATTACGATTATAAATGGTCACGTGCATGGAATGCTGACATGACCACACATGTGGAAAATACTGGAGAAAAAAATGGTTATTAGGGAGTTCTTTTAGACCACCTACCTCAAGAAATGAATAAGAACTCCATGGATGAAGCATCCAGATCAGTTAACCACATCACGATCCTGTATGGATAGTAATTGAAACACTGCACCAAGGTTGGAAGAAAATTAAATATAGAGAAAACTATGGGAATTCACCAATTCCATGAAAAACATACCGAATATGGATCATTGGATTGAAAACAAAATCAAGGGATAAAGGTATGATCTTGTGATGTCAAGGGATCCTTGGAAAGACCTTTATGATCTTAAATCATTAGTTATATCTGAATGTGGATTAATTGGTAGTTAAATGGTGTGGGGGGAGGTTGGGGGAAGAAAATATGATTCTGCCTCATAATTTTCTAGCTCCCAGCGGTGCCATCAGTGTGACATTGGCTGCCACTGGCCACCTATTTGAATTCATTAACTAGTTGATGGTGCCAAGAAGTTACCCTGTTCCATTTGGAACCCCATTACTAGGCATACACGTTTCTTGTAAAAACAAACATTCTATTTTGAAGACACTAACTAGCCAGTGGACATCCTATTTACTTACCTAGATATTGTACATCTAATTGGCTATTTGGTGGCCCAAAATCTTCTCCGATACAACATTCCACTACAAACCTCTACTGGTACACCTCCTCTGAGCCCCCAAACAGCACCAAAACACTAAAAAAACTGGGAATAAGGCTTGTTTATATAATTTAAATTAGTTCAAGAGAAAATTAGAGAGAGAAAGTACATGGGTAAAAATGGATTCTTACAACCTCCACACCATAAAGAAACTTATCCCCGAGATGTGCTCCCATGAATCAGTGATATGTATTGGTAAACAACTCGATCCACTATACCCACATATCAGATTCCCTCTCTCAGGAATCCTTGTGAAACAAACCCATGCTACCACTTCACTCGCACTAAAGGTATGGTATTTCCATGAATAATATTCTCAATATGGTTTATGATTCATATTATATTCTCCTAAAAGGATAAATCAACACTAAGATAAACATCACCAACATCTATCATTTGAGAAGGATATTAGTGATATTTTCACAGCTACAATACATAAAACCTATCGTGTATAGAACTATAACACAATGGAAGATCTAATCGACCATCCATTGGTCCATCCCTCTCCATTATCTCAAATGACCATACATACCTAAGTGTTCACATTCCCCAAATTATGATTATAATGCTAACGCAATCTCAATGAAACCTCAAGAAAAACTCGATGACCAACCTCTAATTCTAGATTTTGTCTCTGATGGTCAGTATAATATTTTTTTTCCTGATCTTCACAATTTACAACCATTTATGGATCAACCGAACGCATTCATAAATATCCTACACAAGACTCAGCATAATAAGTGATCTTTCACCCACTACCATCCAACACAATGGGGAGTGAAATGGACTACCATATAAGGCATCAAATAGATCTATATGTATTAATTCTTGATAAATATTATTGTAGGTGAACTACAAAAGGGAAAACTATTTATCCTAAGAACCTCCAAAGTCCATAACACATACTCTCAACATTTTCTTTAGTATCTTAGTGGATTGCTTGTATTTCCTGTCAGTATGAGGGTGGTAGGTTGTTCTTAGAATCAACTATAAACCCAGTGCCTTATGTATCCCCATCCATAAGAGTAAATAATGATAGGTATCGTGATTAGATACAATACTACATAGAAATCCATGAAACTTTACAATTTCCTACACATACCTGCTACCTTTGTCACCAAGAGAGAAGTTAGACTAATTAAGCAGTAAATGGGATACTTTCACCAGTCGGTCCATGATCACCCATGTTGCATCGTTCTTCGTGGGTGTCTTTGGTAAAACTTTCATAAGGTTTATAGTGAAATCATCCCATTTCCAATTGATAATGGGTAATGGCTGAAATAAACCTATAGTTTTCCAATAATTTTCCTTCACCTTCTTCTATGTGATGCATTGGGCCATAGATCCATCTATCTTTCTTCTCATTCGCAACTAACAATATAACCTACAAAGATCTTGATACATCATTATCAAACTGAGATTTACCACCCACCTAAAGCATGAAACTATTTCATCATCTCCCCACACATATTAATGAAAACCAAGACAAGACTATGAATTTGAGGAACCCTATGCTCATCAACAACCCAACAAGATGGTGGATCCCCATCATTTAATTTATATCTAATAGGAAACAATTTCAGATCCACTAACTCACACTTCTTGATCCCAAAGAAGAGTGTGTGAATTAAAGAGGTGGAGGTTAGAGTCACTCACCCTTGGTACTCCTAAACATCCAAAAGCAAATAAAAAATTTGTGTGATCAACTTCCACTCATAACTGGTCTCCCACACCTTTGGTGTCAGTGAATTTTTTCTCAAGAAATTTACATTGACATTTCCTTTAATGGGAGTTTGTGTAAGGTAAAAATCAAAAGACAACAATTACTCAACCCAAATCATATTATGAAGGTTTATATCCCTCCAATAATAGATATACCTTATGTTCTTATTATATATATGCACCAAAAACAATTATCCCATTAGGTAATTCAACCATCAACTAAAAGAATGAACAAAAAATCCAAATCCATATCATTAGAGGGAAAATTCCAATCACGCGAAACCAAATTCCTCAAGCCATAGGCAACCATATGTACGTCTTATATAAGAACTGATCCTATCCATATTCCATTTCTGTCATGGTACACAATATACACCATACCAAATTCTGGTAATTCTAGGTTCAATACTGACATCATCCTACATTTCATCTCTTAAAAATATTCCTCAAAACCATCAGTTAATTCATACCAAACCCTCTTCATGGTTATATTATCCATTAGTTCCACTATCTGATAGAAATTATGAATAAACCTATGATATTATCTATTTGTACTGAGAATAATTTGAATATTGAAATTATTATTGGTCCTCTCATAAGAAAAAACTATCTTCACCTTTTCCGATTCCATGAATATTATTTCTTATGATATAATATGGCTCAGAATGTAGAAGGAATACTTTGAGAGTTTTTCAAAATTATAGTTCTCACTTAGTATACTCAGGAGAATATCCATATGTTATGCAAGATCCTCCCCAGATTAAGAGTATATTATAATGTCATTAATAATGAAAACCATGAACTAGTCTAGATAATGGTAGAATGTGTTGTTCATAAAATCCATGAACATCGCCAATGCCTTTTTCAATCCAAAATGCATCACTATAAATTCAAACAAACTATAATTTCTTTGAAAGGTTGTTTGAGGTATATCAGAAAACGCACTCTCAGATGACTGTACCCTGATCTCAAATCAATCATGGAGAATACATGAGAACCCCTTGATTGGTCAAAGTTATTATGGATGTGTGGAAGAAAATACTTATTCATGACTGTTATGCAGTCCAACATCCAATTATTTTAAAATAACCACAACATCCAATATTATTTCATAGAGAAGAGTACCAGAGATCCTTATGTTGATGTAACAAGTTGGATAAAACCCATAATCTCTAAATCATCTCATTGATCTTTCAACACTTGAATCTCATCTGGTTCCATTCTATAGGGTGGTATTAAAATAGGATTTTATCCTGGCACTAACTCAAAAATAAACACAGTTTTCTATTTTAGCAGAAAGATAAATGATTTATTAGGAAATACATCCTGATATTTATCTACTACTAGATGAAAGAATCTATGACGTGGTTCGCAGTTATCTAGAAAAATGTTATCTACCTAAGATGTAATCCATCCATTATAATCTATTCTAGTCCTACTCAACCCGCCTAGATATTCCATTCATGATGGTTAATGTAAATTTCACCCTTAGGTTGTGAGAAGGAAACATACATATGGTAGAAATTTATATGATCCTAATATAAAAGAAGCCAGTGTATCCCCATGATTAGGTTTAATTCTATCATCTAGAGAATAAAAAATCCTAGAGAAAATTATATCTACCAACTTAGAGAGAACACTCCTTGAAGAAATGAATTCCTTCAAACCACACCCACAATGTTGTGTTAATAAACATAAATATAAAATAATACACCATGGAAATACCCAAGACATGGGAAAATTATATAGATTTGAAAGAGTGAAATTACCATGTACAAAAAATGATCATATAAAAGGGTATATTCTACTAAGATCCTACCACGAATAGTGGAAGGTTCCACATCCAATCTGGTAGGTGCATACTGGAATGCATGTGTCTGGGTCACATCTCTACCCATATCTCCCTACGGTACACCGCCATGTTGGGACAAATTTTCCTTCCATAATGTATATTTACTTTTCCTAGGATTGAATGACTAGTGGGAATCCATATAATCATCTGTTTCTGAGTAATAGATTCCTTTCCTGGAAATGGAATCTTCCATTCCCCCACATCATTATCTACCCATTGAGTGTTCCTACAAAACCTCTATAGGAGTCCCATCATACCACAGGCATAGGACTACGCCGGTGGTCGAGGGAACTAATCCTACTTATGGATGGGCATACCACACTATAAAAAGTGAACCCGGTCAACATCTGTATGATATGACCAAACTACTTTTAATACACCTCCCACTACTATCTTGATAGTAACATTCAAAATGGAACTATCTACTACCAGAGGAATTGCTTCTAGTCTGCCTCGATGAAACTACCCACCCACCACTTGTGTCCTACCTTAGGTTCCCTTAAAAAATGTGTTTTTTCATCTAGAAAACATTCACCTAATAATTTATCACATAGTGAAGGCCCTCCAGGAAGTACATTGACCTAACTATCTCATCTCTATTCAACATCAGAGAAAAATGTTTTCGGTTTGTGAAACGACCAGTGTAATCCATCACCATCATGTTCCCCTACATCAAGTGAATAAACTCCCAATCTCTATACTCGCTCAACTTCTTCGAGTATAATTGTTCTTGGAACACAATTTAAAAATTATACCAAGTTATCACCTCATATTTATTAGCCTGAACCATGATTCCCCACCAATTCATGGCTAATCCCCACAACATGTAACCCAAAAAAATTACTCCCATCTCCATGGGTGTATCTAGATGATTGAAGATCCTCTTAATAGACTCAAGCCAAAAAGATGAAACCTGGGAGCCTAACATCCCTCCAAACATTGGGGGTTATTCATATAAAACTCCCATGTGTGGATTTAAATGGTCATTCATCTTTAGGTAATACCCCTTTCCAGGGACCACATCACTCGCCAGAAAGTGTCCCATATCTGATCATCCATAATACCCCTCTAATTTGCTGGGGGATTCATCTCCACTAATCATGCCATGTTGTCATCTACACCTTACTCATGCTCTATAGAAACATTATGTAGAGGAATATATTTGTAGAGGGTATAAAACAACTCTAGCCATATGATAGGTAAAAGAAATAAAATGAGTAAGGGCCATCTAGATATACTATGAAAATTTAAAAAAAATAGGTGCTGAAAGATGAAAAAATAATCCTATCTAGTTTTAATGGGTTCACAAATTATCTCAGGCTCAATTTTCATGTTTGAGACACGTAATGATATCAATTTTTGGCTTAAAAACTATTTCACATGTTATAAAAATAGATAACTATTATTCATTAACAAGGAATCATTAACAATAGTTAAAAAAGAATACACTAAATTAAAATATTTTAATATGAATGTGAATTATTTCCAAGGATAATAGTAAAGATGAAAATATCTTATATACCAATCATGACTCATTTATACCAACCTCATACTATATTTGACCATGAGTAAAATCTTATAAAAATAGTAACACTACATAATGAGTGAATCACCTAAGGTGAAATAACATCACAACTATAACAAGTGAACATCAAGAATAAGAATAAAATCCTTGGAAACTTGTGGTTTTCCTCATATGATGGTTATCTAAACCCATGAAGGATCTCATTACCAGGCCTTGACACATCATATTCCTATGTATACCTTACTAAAGAAAAAAAATACATGACCTTTGAGGGCCCTTTGTAATGTCCCCCTCCCAGTTCTCCCTTACATGACTGAGATGGGATACCACATGACCTCTTTGGTGCCTCCCTATAAGCCAAAGTCTTCCCAATAGCATATAAGGTATGATAGATATAGTTGGGAGGCTATAACCTATGGTATATAGTGACAATTATAGAAAAAATAAGATAAAAAATCGAATCATACAACCAAAGAAGATAAAAATGAAAAATCCAAATCAATCCAATATAATTAAACAATTTAATGTCATATTGAATGTCATTATAAATGTCATGCTGAAATTAAAATAAGAAAATAACCAAAATACTTGCTCAAAATAAAGACTCCAAACAATGATTTTAAACCCCTTGCTCAGTTTTGTCCCCATGTTGTAGTCCAAACATGAAATCAATCAATCATGTACATGGATCCTTACCATTACCTAAACCTACAGTGATGAAGTTTACCAAAGTACCAAACAACCCCTAAACAGGCTGTGAAAAAAACATAGTATTATACCACCCATGTTTTCTCAAAAATCTTGTCTATGTAATAGTGAATCAAATAGTATGCTAAATAGGATACATTTGATATAAATCAATAGGAAATACTAAAATAAACCTTATCACCCTTGAGCTCCAGGATGAAACTCAGGCCAGCCATAACTACTTCAATATAAGGACGAATGTCTTTGTCCTTTTACCCTAGTTAAAATTACCAAGTAGGATCTCCATTTACTTCCTCCCAACCTCTTCCTTAGGCATCATGAGTATCCATTCATCATGCCCTTAAGAACTGAGGAACTAAGGATCTCATCTGCATGAATCAAGAAACCATGAACCTTACCCTCAAGAAACATGAATCCTAGTATCTCACCCTCAGGAATCAACAACCACATGACTCAACCTTAGGCAACATATATTTGTGCATCTTTCCCTTAGTGGACAATACAACATGGGTCTCAACCACAAGCGTTAATAAACCAATCATTTATCCTTCAGACATTAAGCTAACATGCATCTCACCCTTAGGCACCATGTAAGGGTAAATTGATACACAATCACCAAAAATCCAAACAGGTTAAAATATGGAAAATTGGTTAATTCATGACAATTAAAAATTATTATTCTAGTTTTAGTTATATTCAATTATCCCTTCAATCCAAATACCAATTTCATGAAAATATACCATTTACCATTTTCATTCCATGTTAAAAATTATCATAAAATTTGTAACAATTTCAATTCACATTCCTATTATTCCTATACCATTTCACATGTCCAACCTAGACCAAATACAAATCTCGAGTTTCCTATTATTCAGATTCCAACCTAGTGTTAGGGTTAGACGCACCCCTTGGTGGCTAAAATATAGGGTTTCATAACCAAAAGACCTAATGAGATCCATGTGAGGTCAAATCATGAGGATTCAATCCATATAGGATTATTCCAACTACAAGTGGTCATGATCATATAGTTCTACTGTGATCGTACATGTTTCACATACAAAAGAAAAAACACACCTTAGGTAGATTTTAGACTACCACATCAATAAATAAATAAGGATTATAAGGTTGATGGATCCATATTAGTGATCCACACCATGTTCTATTATGGATAGTGATTCACACACTTTTTTTAAGGATATAATAATAATAACCAGGGAGAAAACCCAGGGAATTTACAAATTCCAAGGAAAACACACCAAAGATATATCACTGGATAGAAGAATAGATTAAAAGATCAAGGTTTGATGTTAGAGATGTTGATGGACCCTTAGATAGATATTTAATATTGTAAATCCTGAGTTAAGGACAAATGGAGATTAATTAGAATATAAATATGGGTTTTGGGGGGAAAAATATGATTTACCCCTTAATTTTCTACCTCCAAACGACACCACTGGTTAGTTGGTGGTTCATGAATATGATCCTACACCACAAGGAACCCCACTAGTAGGTTAGTGTGTTTCCTATAAGAACACCCATTTTTTTAGACCCCCCTAACTAGCCAATGAGTTTCCTCATATTTCCAATGGACTTCTTATGACCTTATTGGGATAATATCTAGTACAGTAGATAGTCTATCGATGCAACCGACTATCATGTTTAACTTCATCTTAGTCTATTTTATATGAAACAACAATACTCCACATGTCTTTCTCTTATGAGCCCCTGAACAACAACAAAACTCTAAAAATAACTGAGAATAAGTCTCATTAAAAAAAATAAACTATCCTAACAAAAACATAGAGAAATAAAGTACATAGTTTACACATATGGTCTTTCATGTGTGTTCATTAAAAAATTACCCATTTTTATGTATAAGGTGGGTAATTAGGTATCAATTACTCATGTTTCAAACAAACATGGGTAAATAGTGTATCAATATATTTTCTACATTTTCTAGAAACACTAGTAAATAGACACATTAAAAAATGTAGAAAATTAGCATTGTTTATAAACGTGACTAATTAGGGTAATTAAAAAACACAACTAATTAAAAAAATTTAAAAATGTGGATAATTAGTGATTGTTATAAATTAAACTAATTTAACCCCACCACTTTTCCAGGTGCTTCTAGAAAACATGGAAAATCACATTAAAAACGTTTCAAAAAATGACTAATTACAAAATAAAACGTAGATAAATTACAATTTCTTATATTGTCTGAGCAATATTGTGTTACACACAAATTCACTCATATGTTACATAAAATACAAATTAATTCATTTTCTTGAAATTATTATAACCCTCAACCACCCATATAACTCAATAATATCCAATGATATATCGAACTATATCATATATATAAGGATTTTAGAGAATAAATCCATCAATATCCCACTTGCACTTAGAACTCTTATTATTTGTGTTATTTCACATTATATTGTATTATATGGAATAATTTTTGAAATCAAATACAAATCTCTTTTGGATATCTTCCAAAACAATTTTGGAAAATTTTCATCAATATCAATTTATATCACATCTTATCTAATACCTTGTGAATACACATCCAAAACTCTTATTGGATAAACTCTAAAACACTTTTGGTGAAACTCTTTGAGTAAAATTCAATCCCCATGAAGTCAACCACAAAGTTTGACCCCCAGTTACTTCTTAGAATTAAAAAAAAAACATAAACTTATGAATCCATAAATATATATAATGTACATCCTCTAGAGAAGTAATAATTCCACTCGATCACAAAGGGATCTAGCGTGATCTCCATCAAACCCATTTATCTTTATACCTATGTCCACCAACTATATCACATGAAATATTTTTTTATATGATACATTTATAGAAGTCATCAGGTGACTCCAAGCATGGAGTATGAAAATATCATTTAGCTACTCATATAAACTTGATTATGTTAGAAAAGTCTAACTAGGTCAGTAAATACATCACATTTCATTCATTATTATGGATGATCATATTACATTCCCCTTACCCGATAGATAATAACATCACATGTATTATCTTGGCATGGTCCAACAGTTTCTTTGTATATCTCAATCAAGGGAATATATTTTATACTCATCATATGATAGGAAAAATAAGATGTTTGTTACGAGGAATCCAATGTCATGTTTAACAATATACCTAATCACCCATAATTGGTTAATCATTGTGGCTTGTGTAAGAAATGTATTAAATTATAAAGTTTATCATGATAGGTATCTCAAAAATATCAAGTATTGGGGGAATAATCATATGAAACATTCACCCCAATTATACAAATTACATAGTGTAAGACACTCCATTTAGTGTTCTTTATAGGCCACCCCACACACAAAACCCATTTCATGCATCATAAGCTTTTTATGTATCTTGATATAAGAATAATATTCATTATAACCTTAACATATTTTCATAACTTATAATAACCCATGTTTAACATTGGTTAGGGATAACTAAAAGTTATACTTTTAGAGTTTAATTATCATTTCACTTCATGAGTATATATTTCCAACATGAAATAATGATAAAATGGAAATTGAATTTTGTATAACATGATATATTTTTATTTTATTAATCCTATCTAATAATTTTAATAAAAAAACATAATCTTCCATATCATTATATCACATATAATATATTTGTAGATCATTATTATGTTTTCTACACTTTTATGGTCTTATTACACTCATTACATGAATATATATATTTTTTCACATATCGATATGGATATATGATAATACCTTCCCACTAAACTCTTTAGAAAGTAAAATTTAGAAATTCACTAATAAAAATGGGGATTTGTACATATTTTTTAATTTTAACTTCATTAAATAAGTGATGTGTTTTCAATAGATATTGTAAATAAGTTATTTTTATATTATCTAAAACATGGAATGTAAAAGCCAACATCTATGTCAGTTATAATAATAACTGACACTGAAATCCCTTTAAAAAATCCAAAATTAAAGAACTGACCACATCGGTTGAAAAATAAAGGCCTTGGAATATATTTTTAACATTTGATATTTTATATAACCAATGTGAAAAGTACCTTTATTTTTAATTACTAGAATTTATAGTACCCAAACTAGCAATGAAAGAAAACTATAAAAAATAACAATAAATTTGTTTAGCATAACATCATGTATCATTTTATATTAATTATTTATATCAAAAAATTTCTATAATTACAACCACTTTATACTTTTAGAATTAAAATAAAAAAAATAATTTATAAATATAAATAGATTATCTAAAACAAAATAAAAAATATTAAATAGTCATCCTAGGATCCTAGTTGATAATTCAACTCAACTCCATTATAAGAGTAAGGATCATCAAAAAGATAACATTTAAGAAGAAACTATTAAACATTTATTACCGATATAAAGATAATATATATAAAAGGGAAACTAATAATAATGCCTAGCTTTATAAAAAAATCTAAATGTTCCAGTTATAATTATTTTATAGGTAAATATCAAAACATAATACCCACATTCCAATACTTTTAATTGATGATGAAAATTTAATTTCAAAAGAAGTTATCAATTGAAAATAACATTTCATATATCTCTTAAATTATAGTTCTTCTAAAATAATAAACAATTGCGCACACAAAATGGATCTTTTTCCTATCTTCTTAATAACTGATTATAGTGCTTACATTCCCTATTTAAAAATTATAAGTATGAAATAAACTAAAAAGTAAATATAATATATAATAATTAAAATAATCAAAATTAGTTCTTTAATTATTCCTTAAATTTTCCATGAAGGTCACCATGTATTGAGCATAACGAGTAAGTAATTATTTCTTGTTGAAAAAAAACGAACAAAATCTAGTGGCCACTAATATAAAAAAAATATAATGTGAGTGTCTATTTAATTAAAAACGATTTCTCTATATTAAAAATATGTTTTATAACCAATAAGGTAAGGGAACATATAACACTTAATTACCTCATTATCAAATCTCTGAGAAACATATTCGGTTCTATCATCGTCCATAATTTTCTTTGTCCTTGGAGAAATAAATTGCGGGTCCAAGAATCCATACATTTACATTGAATCATATTTAATATAAAGTTTATAATGATACCTAATAAAAAAACATAGGTAACAAGTTAGATCAAATTTATATAAATGAAAAAATATGACAAGTGACTTACATAGAGAATACTGTAATCCCTAGATCCCCAACATATATATAGCTACAAAATCTAGGATAATTTCATTAAAATCAATAATAGATAATAACACAAAAAAATGTTATCATTAATTGCCATCTCATAAACATCCAACAACATAAATGTATATTATAGTGGCCTTGGGTTTTCCTAGCCAATTATTAACTCAGTTCGAATGTTAAAGATTATTGTGACATCACATGGAGTAAAATGGTAAATTTATCCTGTCATAAGACCTGATTTTTTTTTCATTCCATTAATCATTTAGTGTGGTGTTTACCCCCCCCCCCCAAGCTGAGTTGGTAAAAAATTGAAAATTTTATAGATACTCAAGAATAATAAATTAAATATAATATAATATATTTTATCCCATGTATATTCAATAAATATAATGTGTTCCCTCCTAAATTATGCCTTATATGGGAAATCTAAGATAGTGTTTGCATCAAAAATGGGGGGTTAACCCTAAGAAATTTTTAACTTGATTTTTCACTTAGGTCCCCCAGGATGTGTCATCGTGAGTGTCAATTATTTTATAAATTTTAATTTACTGTGATGTTTTATGTAAAAAACCTATAATTGGCCTATAAAAAATCTTTATGGATTTCATCTTGGGTTACACTATTTTCATTGACATAACCCTAAATATAGAGGCATATATGGGAGTGAGAGAGAGAGAGACCAAATTATTTCATAATTGATGTCAGATCAATGGAAAAAATTGGATCTATGATGAATTTGAAATTTATATCACATGGTGATGAAAAATAGAACCATGACATCAATAATGGATTGAAGTTATGACCATTGTCCCCAGATTTAGGGATTTATTATTTCTATGTTTATCAATTCTATGTAATTTTTAGCATAGTTTATTCATTGTGGATTATATTTCTATATTTCAAGGCCCTAAATAATTACATATTTATATTTTTTGCATGAAATTTATTTTTTACCTACTTTTTTTCTATTTTATAAGATTTTATTGCCAAACTTTAGTGAAAAATATTTAAAAATACCACCAATTACACTATTTGATGATTCGACTTGGTTCTCTATTCCCCATTCTGTGCACATTCACTGTCAGCTTTCTCTAAGGTTAGAATTTTAAAAATATTGATTCGAATCATCTCATGTTCCAAATATATGATCGTATATAATTTATTTGGGTTTTACAATGATGAATCAATTCCTAAATAAGAATCATTAAGTGATCAGTTATTGCGAGAGGTATTTTGGTGCATATACAGTTGGACTAACATCAATTGGGAGGGTGGGGGTTCATGTGTAGTGACCATGATCTTCATTTCTACCAAATTAATAAGGGAAAATAGACATTTGTATGATAAATATTCATATATGTGGATTATTGAGAATATTTGTGCTCGAATAGAGGTGATAATGGTGATGATGATAAGATTCAAAGATTGTTATAGATTCTGGGAAAATAACATGACTACATGGCATGTAGTGTTGAAGAACACACACCATGTACCTACCTATCTATGATGACAATGTTTTAAAAGGTTATAACTATCACATGAAAAGCAATATGAATTCACACACATTTTAGGGAGACCAAGTGCTTTCCAAGATTTACAACACGTAGTTTGGATACACACATCATGTGGATTACCTGAAATGGATTAAGAAATAACAAAATCCTAATGTGACATCTATATTCTACATTCCATGTGTATATGGAGTCATGTCATGTAGTTGGGGACTACATGACTTAGGGTAGCAGGAAATATATGTTGAGTGAGTCGGTAGAGTTCACACGCAATGTACCTTATGGCGTATTCCTTATATGGAGACTCAATCATTCCATGTAATGAAGTAGTACACTACCAGATAACCCCTAAAGGGTCACACTATATAAACCCCAAAAGTACATGACATGTAATTTTCCATCCTCGGCGGGATTTTTATCTTCTATCTTGGGACTTGGATTTCGGTGCACATGTAATCCACTCTGAGTATTTTCCCACATAGTATGTTATGTGTGATTCTATTATACTACAGTGATGAGATGTGAGGTAATGCATCAAATTACCCTTTTTAATTATATAGGTACAAAAATAGTAATCATGTATCACTATTTTAGAGTTTTTGGGGTCATTATCCCGATAACTCTATATGTTTTGTTAGGGGGTAGGTCCCTCACTATCCTAAAATATGGATTGTATTACCCCCACCTACTTGGGTCATGGGATTTTTTATCTAGGGAGTTGGTATTTATCCTATCAGGAGCTTAGTTTCAGTATGAGATCTACTACAAGAGTTGATTTCCCCCTCAATCAATACTTATAGTTAAGGGAGGAAAGTGTCCTCCACTATAGTTCCAGAGATGTGTGGGTTTCTCAGTTTTGGTATATTAGATTTGTAGTGCTACTTTATGATACACCGATAGTTGGGATATTACAAAGTGGGACATTCTTATATGTTTCAAGTTTCCATGAAATCTTTTCTGGAGCAGTGGAATGGTAGTTAAATATGACAAGATATATAACCCCCTTGACTAACACACTTATTTGAGTAATGAGTGGGTCCTCCCATTTGGTTTTTAGTGGTAGTGTAATGGTGGAGAGATGGACAAGATCAAGAACTTTTGGAATTATGATCCCTTGAGTACCCCTTGGTTTCCTTTAACCTGTGATGTATAACTATGATATCGATTTCAAACTTTATGGATTTTTATATACTCCAAGCATCTCTAGTTGACATGAGATTCAAACCATTAAGTGTTGATGAAGATATTATTTTGAATTATATATGTTATAGAAAATTCTAGTTGTATATAATATCTATATCCCTTCTTATCTTCCACATGATCAGAGGTTATGAGATGAATTTTTTCTTTGTTTGTCCGTTTTGGTTTCAGGGTGTTCTACTATGTATGTTTATACTCACCTCTGCAAGGGATTTGTTCCCAAAATTTTGAGCTTTTGCATATGAAACAATGAATTATGGGGGTCTTGATGGATGCCAAGATGATATTTATAGTTTTGATTTTATGTCTTGTGATGTTTGGAGATTAATGGTGGTTCTCGATGGTGGAATTGGCCATTGTATCTAGAGACCATTCAAGGAGTACACTTAATGAGGAGGATCCTTATAGTATCTTGCTCTATTACATTTAGAGGCTTATAGGACATACAATTTGTTTGGTATTATCCTATAAGGAATTGTAATTGTATTTTATGTCTAATGAATTAATTGTATATAGTTCAATTGATTATATATATGCCAATGATTGTTTTTTTATTTTTATGATTTATAGATATGTTTCTATTATAGGTTGATATAAGGTAAGGCCTCCTATATTTTGTGATATGCCTAATCTATGCTAGTCACAAACACCTCTATTATTTTTGTTGATATTTGAAGTAACCCAAGCTAAAAAAAATTAATATCATTTTTATACATCAATAATAATTCTATATCACAAATATTCACACAAACCGGAGGAACAAAGGATTAGTATCTTAGATGATTAGCTATAAAATAATTTTTTTACAATTATTGTGATAATTTATTCTTATGTGAACCATACTAGAGCATATTTTAAATTCTTCATTAGTAAAATTCATCCTCATAACATGGGGAATAAAAATATATGAAAGATGTGATCTCAAATACTCAGTAATGGATTAATAAAAATTTCATCAAGGTTGTGTTCATAAAAAAACACTAGCATAAAAGGAACATCGTATTATCATGAGTGATAGTCATGAAGCATAGTTGAGCTTCAAAGGGAGTGATATATGGTATTAAATATATAAGCGATCAACATAAAAACATAATATCCATAACATAACATAATTTGTTTAACATAAACCTTGAATCATGAGAGCATAGGATCATAATTAATAACATCAATCAATTATAGAATAAATATTATAATTGAGAAACATTACATTCATGAGTCACACACTTGCATACATTATTGAGATATAACTAAATTGTAACCATGTATACATCATCATCATGAGTCACACACTTACACTTATTGTTGAGAACAAATAAATTGTTCCTACACATACATATCTCACGAGATTTAAATTTTTAACCAATGCATTGGAGGGTGATATTAGATCCCAACCATCATCATTCATACATATGAGTTCCAATTTAAATTAATTTATATATCAAATTAAGAATAAACCATTGAAATAAACCGGATTTCAAATAATATTTAAATTAAATCATTCACTTTTCATAAAAAAACACATAAATAAAAATGGATTTCATGAAATATTCAAATGAAATCCATTAACCTATCATATAGTAAAGAACCCATGTAAATAAAATGAGGTTTCATAACATTTACAAATAGAATAATAATATAAACTAAATTTATTGACATTGAATACATTATCACACCTAGTTAATCACATAATTGAATAAAATTAGTGGTTGAAACTTGAAAAAAATCTTCATCAAAAATTAATATTTTTAAATATAAATTTTTAAATGAAAACAAATCAGAAAAGGGTTTCTTTGAAAAATATTTTGTAATCATTGATGTAAAATCCATAGTCGTGAGTCTATTTTAAAAAATAATCTTTTTTTAACATGTAAATAGAACACTTCATGAAGGTATATTAGAATTAAAAATTTTTTTACCAAGAGATATAAGAGATAAAATAATTTAAATTGGAAAATCAATGACATTAGTGAAAATAGAGGAAATAAATTCAAGAATAATATTTATAACTCAAAGGAAGATGTCTGAGTTACCAAATCCTTTACAAAATTAGAAATTTTTGAATCAAATCCACTTGAAGGATATAATTTTAAATGAAGAATTAAATACCATGAATAATCACAGTATCATGATAGAAAATATTAAATGGGACGTATATGCACCATTCTAAAAGAACATGGTGTATAATAAGATTTATACCTCAACGGGTGATGATTTGAGACAAGAAACCCATACCTTAATCCTCAAATTCCATTAAATGACTTGAATACACTATATATAAAAATAAATATATTAATCATATATTTTATAAAATTATTCATATCTATAACCTGTTATAAAAATAATTTATAATTATTCACTACGTGTATATTAGTTATTTATTATCTATTTTCAGTATTGGGAGTGACTAATCTTGATCGTTATGAGATAGTTTTATAATATCAGTTTTTTTATTCTTTATTATTCCAATGTTCATCATTAAAATTTCATAAAAGGGACCAGAATTGATAATTATAAATTATTTATAATTTTATAATTTCATTCTATGAGTTTTTCTATGATCAATAAAAATAAAAACTGAGTTCAACATGTTTCATAGATTTTTAAAGAATGGATATTGGTATCTTAATTAATGGGTTCAATATTAAATTTAGCAAACCAAAACCATAATATAAAATAATTATTTACATATTTATTTCATATATTATCATTAATTGTGTTTTTAGAATCATCCATGATATTATTTTATAACATTTTCATGTTGGTTGTTAGATTCACCCAAACATGAACATACCATAATTAATTGATGAATATGAAGTGATTTAGTTAAAATATAAATATAAAAGAAGGATAATAAACATATATATTATTTATTAGTGTGATATTTAATAATTTTAAATGATTAAAATAATTATATAACCTATATGAAGTTATTATATAAACTGAAGAAATCATTTTATGCTGTTTTGGACAGTTGAATTTAAAACGGTTGTTTATTACTCACATTGTTAAAAGGTTATCCAATTGAAATTTCCAAAACCTTAATAATTTTTTAAAAAATATATATCCCTTAAAATCAATCTTATAACCTTTCATGAATTGTGGTAATAAAATAAAAATTACATCATTTCATTGTAGAATAGTCCTCACCTATTCATGGATGATGATTTTATTTCCCATAGAATGACAGAAATGATTACTATGGTTAATTATTTCAAAACCTAAGTCATATTATAAATATAATAATTATATATTAAACCACTTATTAAAACCTCACTTTAAACTGGTTAATGGAAATTAAATTCTTTGCATCATGGATGCGGTAGTCCATAGATACACACGATTTTCATTTTCACTTTTCCTAATGGAAAGGTGGAAAGGGTAGAAAATGTGTGTTTCATAATCATAAAATTTTTTAAGTATACATGTTGTACAAATTTTATAATTTCATAATGGGTAATATAAGTTTAAAGAAAAAACATAGATAAGGCAAAATATTAGAGAGTGGGAATTACTTTGAGATTTTTAACTATCTTATATTATACTTATAGGAAATGGACGACTTTTGCCAATATATTTTGACCAAAAGATTAAAGGAGTAAAATTATATTATAGAGGAAGTAAAGAGGTAATATTTTAAAATGAAAATATAATCATTATAGTGTTCTTGAAGGGGTAGTGAGATACCCCTTTTATAATAAGTAATTAAGACATTTTTGTAAATATATCGACTTTATATAAAGAGATCACATGTTTCAAAAGGCAAGTAGAATAAAAATAGAAAATAATGGAGTGGAGTACGATATAAGGTTGATAAAATCTAAAAAAATCAATTATAAACTTGTTTTTAATATTTCTCAATATCATTAACCCTATATATTTACTTTAAAAATTTTAGATATTACTACAGTAACTAGTTTTCACCTAAGCACTTTATCCTTTATTCATAAAAATAAAATGTGGTTGCTAAATAATATGAAACTTATAATCCAAAATATTAAATCCTTTTTTATATAAAAAATATATAAAATTGATATAAATTTATTTCAAAACAACTAATGTATAGTGTATTAAAAATAATTTTAGATAAAATGTAATTTAAAAATTAGTCTTTAATATAAAAACAAATTTTATAATTTATAATGTAATTTGGCCTAGAAAATGGTAATATCCCTACCCTAATCATTATCTAGGAAAGATCAAAGGTTCCACTAACCTTTGATGATATCTTCATGATAAGAAAGATTGAAAATAACTGCCAAGGAATTACTAAAAGGTTGACTGATGATTTTCCCTTTTAAACAACCAAAAACCATCAAGAAAAAATAATAACAAAAAACCGAATATATGATACATGAAGTATAAAAAATACAACAAAAAAGATAATAACAATATATATCGATGGAATAATTGAAAAAATAAACCTAATCAACATGACACTAAAATAAAGCATGACTCGAAAAATAATGGGGCACCACTCCAAATTCCAAGGACATAACCAAATACACTAATTTTAATCTAGAATAATAGATCCAGAGGGAACACTAGAGAAAATATAAATTTTAACTTTTCTTATATCATGGAAAACAACGTCTACATACACACCAAAGTGTATATTTAGGGAGTGAGTAATCATACCTAGTAGAAAATCCAAAAATTTCTTCCCCAAACATTCCACTAATACAAGAACATGTTATGTCATAGATCAAAGTATAATACAAAATAGAAGATAAGAATGTAAAATCAGTTTATCAATTAAAAATAAATAATTTAAAAGAAAAATAAAATTATCCACTTACACTACATGGAATTACGATTCTACATTCATAGACACACACACACAGACACCTGAATTCCAGGTGACAATCCCATACTCATGAGTGGTTACTCATCAATCCACTAATTAATCCCTAGGTGACTATTCCCTAGGTTCCTTCAGTTTGACACCTCACAAGAAGTCTATAATGGAAAGGCTATGTTCAATATAGGGATGAATATACACTAACCATTCATTCCAAGTTAAAACACCAATTGAATTATCGAATCAATTATTATTTTTAAATAATTTAATCAAACATTCTATATTCATCATCTCAAATTCAGAATTTAAAATATAAAACAAGAGAAATTTTATAATAACTAATCAAATCCAAGATTTCTTAATTTTCAAGAAAAGAGAATTCTAATAATAATTAAACATGATTTTACTTTTAAATACATATAATTTAATTTACATATTGAATATTTTTTATTTTATAACAATTGGTGAATAGAGTGACCCACCTAACTCACAATGAGTGACAAAAACAAAGAATGACACAACTAAACCTCTATACCTAGGCTCAAAATTCATCCCCATTAATAAATCCAATCAATATCTCAAAAAACACATCATGGATCATAAATATATCCATAATAGATTATATATAAGAATAAATCAAATGATAATGAATGTATCTATAAATAAGGGAGAAAAGACAAGAGAAAAGGGCTCTTACCATCAATCTCCTAGATCCAAAAAACATAGATCCATTAGAATAAGGTTCTAGAGAGAGATATAGAGTTTATTACAAGAATGAAAAAAGTAATCCTCATGTTTGATATCCTAGGAAAATAGGAGATAAATGAGAGTTTTTATAAAAATAATGGATTAAAAATTCAATTTTGAGATGCATTAATGCATGTTTAATTGTTAGGTCACATTAATTAACAAACAGTGCACTAATCATGCATGTGCTACTGGATAATACCTATGTGGATACATGATTGTGTTGTATGGTTTGAAAAACCATGAGTGAACCATGAAATACATTAATTTATTGAGAATTTACAGATTTTACAGATTTACATGGGTTTTTCAAATTATTCATTTAACATACACATGTATAGAAACTCCCAGAATATTTAGCATGGTTTCTTAGAGAAGTTTCATAGTTTCTCTTTAAGATGATTAAATTGTTCACCCTTAAAAATAATTCCAAAACCATCCATAAAATCATGAAACTCAACTATAAAATTATATAATTTTAAAATAAATAATAAAATGGTTAATTACCTAAAATTACAGGCTTTACATTATCCCCAATATTAGGCTTTCCATCATTGGAAAGCTGAAGATTGTTGGTTCCATTGGAATAGTTCTGTACAATATTCTAGCATTTCTTTCTCACATAGTCATTTATCATCTTAAATTTCACCATATCTCTATAATAGTATAAACAATAGAATGTGTTTTTTATGAAATACCTTATCCTGTCTATCCATGATACAGATTGTATTATAAATAAATGTAACATCAGGTTCAAGATCAACATGATCCCATTGAATCACATGGCATGGATCGGGCTGGTATTTCCTAAATTGACATACATGAAAGACATTAAGAAATTTTTTTAACTATGGTGGTAAATCAAACTGATATGTTTAACACCCTAATATCTTATCAAATATTTTTTCAAATAAATATAGTTTTTTTGATAGCATTCATTACTCGTAACAAAGAGTTTAGATGAATCATGATATACTATTAAAATGTTATTATCATATACCCCTTAGAATTGAGGGTATGGTAATGAATAAATAAATTGTGAAAATATATTTTTTAAAACATATATAAAATGAATTAATTAGATAACAATTAATTATAAATTAAAAAGAAAATTCATTTGAATATAAATGAGATGTTTTTCTGAAAAACCTTTTTTCTGTGCATAATGTATTTTTATCCTATTAAATTAAATTGATAAATATTAGGGAATGATATAAAATAAATTTTTATATTATAAATTAAATAATTTTTTTTAACATTCATATAATATTTTTATATTATTCATAGGATAATAATAAATAATGTTTTAGGCTTACAAATGCATTTTTCTAAAAATCAATTTTGTCACATTTTTTATATTTAAATTAAAATTAATTTATTTAATTTATAGGTATTAAATTTGATAAAATTATTTACATATTTATAATCACGGGGTTCAAATTTGGTAAATATTTCCCTTTTATGTTTGGTATTATAAATTATAACTACGGTAAAATTTATCACCCCAGTAAAGATTTTATTGTGTTAATCAAGGTTAAAACTAAGAGGAAAGACCATAATTTATCATAATAATTCCTATTTGATGAATTTAATTCTACCCTTATCAAATTACTCAAAATATTATTATTTTAATATAAACATTTCTAGTAAAATTACCAATATAATATTTAAATCAAATAATGTTACAAAATGCCAATCTCTTTGTTTTTAATATCTCTAATGTGTCCACATAAGGATTGTATAATGTTATGAATGATTATATGTTTATATACTACTTTTAATGAAATTATTTTCTTGATATAAATATATTTTTAGTTTTTAGTAATTATATTATGAATTTATTTTCTTATGCAACACAGATGCAATATTTCTCAATTTGATAGATAAATATAATAAATGATTTCGAAAATCTTAAAACTTAAATAATTTGGATGAGTTAATGTTCAAAACGAATTTTACATATCTATATGAAATATTATGGAGGTTTTAAAGATTTAAATTCTAAAACCCCTTTTATCTTGATGTATTTAAAGTTAAATTAAATTAATAGTGTTCATAATGATATTAATGATCTTTTATAATAAATAATGATTTACTAAATGATATAAAATTCATAAAAATATTAGATTCATCATATTTAATGGGATATGATTTTAAAAATCAACCATGTTCTATTTATGTTTTTTTAATTTTATATTAACATCATTTACCCTTAATGGGTATAGAACTATAATATTACGATTATTATCAAAAGGGTTAATGAGGGGTTAAAACTAGAATATATGTTTAAAAATGTGATCCAAACTTATCCAAATTCTATTGTATGAGATTATTTAGACTCATCCTAATTTTAGATCTAATTTTATAAATTTGGATCCATTTTCTCATTAATATTAATTTATATTAATATTTTATGAAATTTTAAGAGTGCCCCTCACCTCCCTTAGAAAAGGGTACCCACTTTTCTCTTATTCACACCACTTTGAGCCTTCTATCTCAACCAAAATACAGAAATTTATATTATAAAATTAATTAGGCAAACCTTATAGGTTTTTTTCTTCCAAAGTGACCAAACCTAGGTCCCTTTATAGGAAATCTAAAGGAGTTGATTCAAAAAATAGGTAATCACCTTAACCAAACACTTTCTTTTAATTTTTTTAACTCATATAATTCTATTATAGTATTTATAAAATAATAAATTTAGTATCGTAAATAGAGTGAAATCTTATTATGATTATAAAAACACCCATATACACCCTCTTTCCCATCAAATGTGAAGTGAAAGTATCTCTTGTGTGTACGTACGATCTATCATCTCTATGTAGTGATACAATACATTTTTAATCAATATATTTTATGTATGGGTATTATGATGAGTTTAATATATATATATATATATATGATATTAATGAAACTATTATTATTATTTAATTATAATATCATCTCTACCTTCTTACCATGCAGTACTTTGGGATACTATAACACCGCTCTAGCATATAGGTGGACTACCACCTCTACGAAGTTATCAGATTCATTTTTTTTATTTTATTTGGATAGTAAAGATGATATATTTATTGAATACATATTATAAATATGACATAATAATTTTCTTGTAAAGGCGAATTAATATTTACCATTCCTTTGTTCCATCAGTTGAAAAAAGAAAACAATGCTCATGCGTACATATGAATTACCATCTCCATGAATGATGTAATTCATTTTTCTATCCCTAACATTAAAGAAAACAATGCTCATGCCTATATATGACTTTGAATCTGAAATAATATGTATAATAAACATATATTTATTATATGGGAGGTTCAGAAACATATGAAGGATTTTGGATCTATGTTACAAATTATTATGTTATAATCTCATTGTTAATTGGGATTGTTTATGATTAAGTTATGATGTTAAAATATTCTGATAAAACTATCAAGATAATAATGAATTTTAGTATACTATTGTTATTTCTTGAAAATACATATTTTCCTTTATTTTTACTCACCTTATGTACTCAAGAGACCAAAAATAAGTTTCTATGTAAAATCATCTTTATTTTCTCTTTGGTTGAAAATACTTTTTCACCCATATCCATGTTTTCTAAATTTTTTACTATTATAAAAAAAATTTTAAAGTAATTTTTACAGATGTTTAAATTTTTTACAAAATTGAATGAATGAAATATTTTTTTTATTTTCAAAATGAGGTATTTTGTGACTTTTTCGAGAAAAATATGGAAGGATTGTTTTTTTATATTATATAACATGAAAATATTTCCCACCATAATCACTGCTCAATGTTTGGAATCTTCAATTAAAGGTTCTAATGGTTATTTTAAAATAATTTTTTTCTATAGTATTTTGTAAATTTTTATATAATTAATAAGTGATTTCATAATAAAATTTTTATTTTCTTCAAGAATTATTTAATGATATTTTGATTCATCAAGAAAAATAACCTTCAATGTTTCTTATTATTTACGGGGAATATGATACAAGGATGTCATACTAATCCTATATGTAGATGGTTTATGTTTATGGTGACAAGATATTTTGGATACCAATTCCTTTTACATGGGTTATGCTATGAATAAATGCTTATGAAACCCATTTATTTTCATTGGTTCTGATATGATGAACTATTTATGATTTGATAGAACACATACGTATTATTTTCATTATGTGAAAGTTGGGAAATATATTTCCCTCCAATCAATTGGGTAATGATTGATATATTAAGAGAAAAATAGTACTATAATGGGGAGTGAATCAATTTAATTAAAGGAATTTGTCCACAATGATAGTCTTGAGAGTAAAAATTAAATACTATGATGGATTGGTGAGTAAACCAAATCCACTATGATAGTCATAGAAATGAATCCTTAACTACTAAGTAAATGATTTACTATGATTATGTTTCCTAGTAGAAAACTCAAGAGGGGGGTTAATTTAATTTCTAATGAAATTTCTATTTAAGAACAATTTAAAATCCAAATACCGTATTTTTATGAAACTATCTTGTAATGAAAAATAGTATAAATATATAATTTGATCTTTGAAATAGTTTTTCAAAGATATAAATCAATGCTTTGTTAAAATATAACATGAAAATAATCAATCTTTTGAAACTAATATACTCATATAAAATAAATTATATATATTTTTATGTTAAATATCATAGTTAATTTTCATTTCTAATTTTAGAGCATAGAAGTCGGTTTGATTTAAAAAAACTAAAACAGACAAAATAAAGCTTAATATAATTTTAAAAAGGTGTTTAGTGTTATGAAAAGACTTAATCCCTTACACTTGGTAATCACATGATGACAAGTAGTTTATTATTTAATAAACAGATCCACAAACTTTATTGGGTTTTTTAAATAAACACAAAAGGGTGTCGAGAAAAAAAGCCTTTTCCATAGTTCATTATGGGAATAAAAAAACACATGCCACACAAGACCTCTTCTATAGTTGTTCACGAGAATACAAATAAAGATAATAGTTATAGATTATCAAGAACTCTAACACCCCAAGATTTTTCACATAAATTTAATATTGAATTCATGAAACACTTAGTCTCCAAAAAACACCACTTTGTTATAACCTAGAAAAAAAAAATTACTTCATTTATTTGAACTTAAAAAATATGACATACACGGCAGTGTATGGGGTGACATTTAGAGTTAGAAAGAATCAACTTAGTTTTTGATAAATAGTAACACACCCTTATGAATAGTAACATACCATTATGAATAGTAATGAATCGTAAATGGGCCAAAAAATAGAATATTTACCCATGAATGTATAAATACAATTTAGACATCGTATAAGTGGAAAAAAATCATTGTATAAGTATTGGAATTTTTGTATGTCATAAATATTTTTATTACAATTTTCTGATTAATTTAATAATTTAAAATGGACATTTATTTTAATAAAATGTGATCATAAAATGTTGTTATATTGTCTTATGGTTATAATATAATTTCATGGGACTTTGATTCATGTGTCAAGGTTTCATAAAATGAATTATAATTTTAATGTTGTTTTTTTGAATAAATTATGATTTTATTTAAAAATTTAATTAAAAATATTTAGAAAATTATTTTTGAAAAATTTATTTCATTTTTTAATTCTACATGTTGGAAAATGGTCAGGGTGAAGTTGTTGGATTTTTCTAAAACATTTGAATTTTGTGTGAATAGTAAAATACGATAATTTACGATAAATTCTAAATACACGATTTATTGTGTCATAAGTGATGTATGGATGATGTAAGATAACTAGTTTCGAATTCACATGCACATATTACTATTTTTTGTCACAATAATCAATTCTATTGGTTTTCTTTGGAAACTTTATAAAATAATTAATAAAATAATGGGAAACCCCCATCTCCTCCACTATAAAACCCCCTCACACCCTCTTCTCTTCACTTCTCTAATCCTTGAATATCTTCACAGTTTTACCCAAATACCCATCCCAAGTCACTACCCACATCCAGGATCTCTTGGTCTTTCCAAAAGGCCAAAACCCCTTCCCTTAAAGAGATTCTCAAGGAGGTGGATTCAAGAGCTAAATTCACATTCTATTTCTTTCAATTTCATTTCATGTTCCTTTATATTGTTATACTCTCATCAAATCCTCTGTAAAAATGACCATGGTAACTACAATATCATTTTTATAATTTAATTATATCATGTTAATGGATGATCCATCGTCAATATCCTTACTCTCCCTCTTTTATTTTATAAACAAAATCATCATCCGGGAGGTTCCAATTTACAACCGTTGTGGATGATGAAGTTTTTTTATTCAATTTCACATTCAATACTGGTCATGAAACCCTTTTAATGGTTGAACCGGGATATAATATATTTATTATGACCTATTTAATATTCAGTAACCAGTATATGTACATAATATTAAATCATATGACCAAACTAGTTCCTAATAATCAAAATACCACTAGAAAAATCTATGTGATTTTCATTAATATTTAATCTACTGATACATCCTCATTCCATGTAACAAAATTATATAAATGGAAATTAAAACCTATGTATGTTCATAAATAATATGTTAATTTAATTTTTGATATTTACATCCATTTTTAATGAACTCCATTACTTAAAAACAAGTGAACCAATTATGAAAATCAAGAAAATGAACACTCCAGAATGATGGAATTCAATATCATAACTTATCAATACGGAAAAAAATGAACTAAAAATATCATGATAATCTAAATAAATTTCTAATCAGATATTAATTAAGTAATTAGTTCATATAATTTATTATTCTAGGACCATATGGTCATGAACGAAACATTCAGACTCAAGGTAAGGGTTTTCTACCCGAACCTCCACTTTCATTCCGGTTACTCTTATTCTCTAATTATGAAAATTAAATTATTATCTATTCATATTTACTACTCATATATTCTATGATAATTTTCTATATATTTTTATAAACCATAATCCTACTTTAATTACTGAGGCTTTATATGTTTTTAAGGATCATTAAGAAATTCATCCCATAATACATGCCTAATTCACGGGAATTTCTCAAATTATTACCTATTTTTTTGGGAACTATGTAATCTGTTTTAAGAAACCATTAAAATTTTAAATAATATAATTTTATTATGAAAATAATATCTAATTCACATATGGTTTTATAATACTAATTTTCCAAAAGAACTCTTCTTTTCAAAGTAAAAGAGTATTTATCTCAAGAATTGCTCAATTATTTTATAAGAGTATCTTGATATTTTCAACACTCTTGTTGATTATTATGTATTGTTGGAGTTAATATTTTATGATATCATATAACATATATAATTTAATGGTTTATTATTAGTTTGACTATAGATGTTATATCTTAAAACCATTCAGCAATTTACTTCAAGTGGTTAGTCTTTATGCTTAATGATTCAGGGAATGTTATTTACATTTCATATGTTAGTTTCAATGTGAATGTATATATTGTATACGTTTATCACCATTAATATGAAGAATCAATTGGACTTAGTAAGTGTCAAGTGGGTCCTACTATAACCCCTTAGTGCATCAGTAGGTCTCATTAGACAAACTATGGTCTTGGCACAAGGCCTTGACAAAATGGATATTTATGGTCTTGGCATGAGGCCTTGATAGTATGGTTATAATGCCCCACATTATGTGTTCCCTCATTAGAAAAATACTATTTATAGTTCATGTAGTTATTCAACTAGTAGAATACACATGATTATGTTTTATAATGACCTTATTTATTCATCTCTTATTCCTGCCATAATGTGTTCAAGTTTATTTTTAAACGCATGTGTTTTAGTTTTTTTTAGCTGAAGCCTCATTTTATTATTTAAAGTAAAGAACACATTAGACTAGGTAGGTGGAGACCCATTACATAGCCAGAGGGCCGAAGGCCAAGTGGCCTAAAGACTAGGCTTGAAAGCCCATTTTTGGCCCAAAGAGCCTGTCGGTGAATAGTACTACTACAGTACCCGGGCTGCTACAGTACTGCCACCGCTACAGTTCCTGCTACAGTGCCTCTGCCACTACAGTTTCATCACTGCTACAGTTTTACCGATGCTATAGTACGGCTATATTTCCCTTCTATAGTGCTGCTCCAGTACCCCTAGAATTTAGTTCTTTCTCGGATTTGATCCGAGGTCACTCGGATGCCAAGCAGGAGCCTGTACCACTAGGGTATAGGCTCGTTGGGAAAGGCATGTGTTTTAGTTATTCACCATGACTAATGTTTATGTTTATGATATCTTCCACTATATTTATTACCCCTACCGAGCATTTGTGATCACCCCTTTCAAATGTTTAAATTTCTCAGGACATGAATAAGTTTATTATGAATGACCTGGAAGGATAAACTTATAGTCATGGATGTTCCCAATAAAACTTATATGTTATATTTCTTTTAAATATGTAATTTTTAACTCCTGCATCCATATTGTTTCCAAATATACAACACTAATCGGTCCTTCCGAATGCATATTTCTTGTTTGTATCCCAATGTAATAAAATAAGGCACTGGCTATGGGCAAATTGGGTTTGGTCCTTACAGTTGGTATCAAAGGAAGTTTAGTAGAATATTTTGAAACTTTATATAGAAAACATAGATATGAGAACGAAACCCTAAGATAATATTTGAGGATAAAAAATACAATAACATCCTATAATTTTTGGAAAGGAATTGATTATGTGGATATTTCAGAAAATAAATCCCAATCTTGATACTATAAGTGGGCATGGTTTTGGTATAGATGTACATAGGAGTGAATACTCTAACAAGGAGTTTCAGGCTTGACCTGGGGTATCTTGGTACATGAAAACATGCCTTAATTCACACTTGGTTTGACACACCTAGGGGATATGCTTATGATAATTGAAATTTTATTTATAAGCTAAGGTGATGGATTTAAATGTAAATTTTTTCTCAAAGAAACCATGTCCATGATTACATGATTACCCATGCATAAAATTTAAATTTATGTTAAGTATTATTCTAAGTTGAGATTATATATTATGATTAAAAACCCAATCTTGTGGATTCCATTATTTAGAAATAGATTCTAGTGGAAGAAATGGAAACTACATGAACACATGTATCCCATGTAGGGGGTTCCCTCTAATACAAGACAATGATGTTGTATTTGGAGCTACAACTAGTGCTGAGAAAATTATAACTATATTGGGACAACTAACTCAAGTTATGAACAATAAATTTACCCTTATGGAAAATCCTGATCCACAATGTGGAGGAGCTATGTTGGATCTCTTTATGTGATATCAAACTCCATCATTTAATGGGACAATAAACCCATTCATAGAGGAGCAATGGATAATTACATTAGAGATGATATTTATTACATTGGGATGTAATGAAAGTGAGAAGGTTGTCATGGTATTTTATTGTCTGTCGAGAGATGAGGATTAGTGGTGGTCTTTAATCTAAAACATAAAAAAGGAGGAATAAATATAAGATTGGTAATGGAGAGATTATATAGAAATATTCATAGAAAAATACTTCCATCATGTACAACTGGTAGATATGGAAAGGAAATTCATAAATCTGAGGTAGAAGGAGGATGAAAATGTTTCCAATTGCGAAGAAAACATTAAAAGGCTAACAAGGTATACTTTGGACTACATATGTAATCCACGAAAAAATATTGATTGATTATTTGATGGTTTAAAATCATTCATATGAAGGGCTCTAGTCTTTGTATGTTTCTCATCATATGAAGATATTGTCTAAAGTGCTCTGAAGATGGAAATGAAATTTTATAAGTAATATTACTTTAACATAATGCAAGAAAATAAGAGGGATGATGAAAAATATGAAAAATTAAATAAGGAAATGGGGAAGAAGTGATGATTTGGCCTTCCACCCTACATTAATTGTTGGAAGAAACATGCTGGCACTTACCTGAATGGAATTAAAGTCTGTTACAAGTTCATAGAAAAATGCCACCTATCTCAGGATTATAAGGGGAAGAAAGAAGATACCAATATTCAATTATAAAATTGTAGAGAGATGGGACATTATGCACATGAATTTCCTAAGCATCAGGGAAACATTCCCCAAATAAGGACAATGGATCCTGGCCAAGCTTATGTGTTCACAACTACGGAGGTTGATGTTCCAAACGATGTGGTGGAAGGTACTTTAATCGTTTCCTCAATCTTAGCCAATGCTTTATTTTATTTTCTATCATCACATTCTTTCATATCTTCTTAGTTTTCAATGAAAATTAGATATTTCTAATTTGATGTAATAAGGGAGTTTTCAGTCAAAAATCCTAAGGGAAGAACCATTGCAACAAAGTTGTGTATGGAAGTCCCCATTATGGCATATAAATGTGATTTATCTACTAATTTTATTGTTATACCCATGATTTAAGTTGATATAATCCTTGGTTTGGAATGGATTTTGAACCATGGTGAAAAAATTTATTGTAAGAAGAAGGAGGTTACAATTTTTGAGGACAATGTGGAATCCCTTATCTTTAGGAAAAAAACCTCATCATATGATTCTCATCTCGATCCACCCCCAATAGATCTACTGAATTCAATTATTGGGGAGGAAGAGAACACAATAACTATGGGTGAGGAAAATAATGTTCAAATAGAGGGAGTACGTATTGTTTAATAATATTTTGATATCATTCCAA
Source organism: Viscum album (assembly GCA_963277665.1). NCBI lineage: Eukaryota > Viridiplantae > Streptophyta > Magnoliopsida > Santalales > Viscaceae > Viscum > Viscum album. The sequence continues at coordinate 500,991,224 of OY728133.1, forward strand.
GGGATTTACATAGACATCCTCTAGAGCGGGAAATTGAGTTTTCCATTGACATTATTCCAGATTCAAGGTCGATAATAAAGACGCCTTATATAATGGACACTTTAGAATTAGTTGAATTGAATAATAAAAAAGAGGAATTGAGTTATAAAGGATTTATTGTCCCTAGTGTTTCTCTAGGGGGAGCCCCTGTTATTTTTGTTAAGATGAAAGATGGATCTATGAGGTTGTGCATTGACTATAGGGATATCAATGCTATAATAATAAAGAAAAATATTCCCTAACTCACATTGAGGATTTCATTGATCAAATTCATAGAGATCAATATTTTTTAAAGATTGAACTTTGATCGGGATATCATCAGTTTCTTAGGAGGGAGAAAGGCATTCCAAAAACAGCATTTTGAACCAGGTATGGGCATTGCGAGTTTACAGTAATGCCTTTTGGACTGACCAATGAACCCTATGTTTTTTTGGATATAATGAATAGAGTATTCAAGGAATATCTTGATGAATTTTTGGTTGTATTTATTGATGATATTTTGGTATACTCCAAAATATATAAAGTTCATGAAAATCACTTAAAAACTATTCTAAAGACTCTTAGAAAAAAAATATATGGGACGTTTAGCAAGTGTATTTTTGGATTCAATGAGTTTCATTTGTTGGCCACATTTTCTATAAGGATGGAATATCTTTTGATCCTTTGAAGACAAAGGCTATTCAAGAATGGCCTACTCCAACGAACGTAACTGAGGTATGTAGTTTTATTGGTTTAGTAGGTTATTATCAACATTTCATTTAGAACATCACCCATTTAGCCAACCCAATGACCAATCTTACTTGTAAAGGGGTTAAGTTCATATAGATAAAACAATGTGAGGACTCTTTCAATGAATTTAAGAGGAGACTAGTGAATACTATGACCCTAACCCTACTATCGGGGAATGATGGGTTTGTGGTCTATAGTGATGCATCATATAAAGGAATTGGTTTTGTATATATGTAGAATGATAGATTTATTTCTTATGTATCAAGGAAGTTAATAATTAATAAACATAACTATCCTACAAATGATCTTTATTTAGCAGTGGTAATCTTTTCTCTGATGATATGGAGCCATTATCCCTATAGTAAAATATGCGAGAAATATACGGATCACAAGAGTCTGAAGTATATCTTCTCATAGAAAGAACTCAACATGAGGAAAATGTGACGGATTGAACTACTCAAGGATTATTATTGTACCATTCACTAAAACCCGGGAACAGAAAATAAGGTAGTTGATTCATTGAGTAGGAAGGATAATGGAGTTCTCAATAAAATGTGGATTGACAATGATCCTTTGTACATGGATTTAGTGAGGATGGATATGGGAATTATCAATGAAGGTAAAACATCACCAATTTTTCATTTGGGTTCCCAACCATCTTTATTAGAAAGGATAAAATCACTCATCCTAAAGATGAGAACCTAAAAAGGAAAATTAATGTTTTGAAAGAGGGGAAGTTAGATGACTTTCTTATGTGAGGGTGGAATTATGAAATTTGGGAAGAGGCTTTATGTACCAGCTATACCTGGGCTAAAAAGGGAGTTATTTGATTATTCCCATATCTCGAATTTCAATATACATCTTGGTATCACTAAAATGTATAGATATTTGAATGGACATTTTTAGTGGGAGAGCTTGAAGTGGGAAATTGTTGATTATGTATCAAAATGTTTAGTCTGTCAACAAGTGAAGACCGAATGACTACATCCTAGAGGAGTCATGCAACCTCTACCTATTCTTACATAGAAATGGGGTGACATCACAATGGATTTGGTCACTGGATTACCCAATACTCCAAGAAAGAATGATTCAATATGGGTAATTGTAAGTCAACATTTGATATTTGAAAATTTCCTCGCTACAAGGGAGGATGTTTCACTAGAAAGACTTGTACGACTCTATATCAATGAAGTTGTAAGACTTCATAGAAAAACTCTTTCAATATTGTCTGATCGTGAAACTCAATTTACTTGAAAATTATGGAAAAGTCTTTAGAAATCTTTGGTTTCTGAGAATTGTTTGACTACTTCTTATCACCCAAAAACTAACGGGAAATTAGAAAGGACAATCCAAACCATCGATTACATGTTGAGATCATGATCACATGACTTTCAAGTTACATGGGATAAATATTTACCTTTAGTGGAGTTCTCCTACAATAATATTTTCCATTCAAGTAATCAAATTGCACTATATAACGCATTGTATGGAAAGAGATGTTGTATACAAACTTGATGGGATGAAGTTGGAGAATGGATGCATATGGGCCTAAAGCATGTAGAGGAAACAACAATGAAGGTAAATACTATTAAATGCCATATCAAAGTAGCTCAAAGAAGACAACAAAGATGTACAGACAATCAAAGGAAGGATTTGGAGTTTCTAGTGGGAGATCATCTTTTCTTAAAATTATTTCCAAGGAAAGGTGTTATAATATTTGAGAAGAAACGGAAATTGAGCCCTTGGTACATAGACCCTTCTGAAATTATGGAGATAATTGGAGCTGTTGCATATTGTTTGGCTATTCCACCTAGAATATTTAAAGTAAAAAATGTGTTCTATGTCCCATTGATGAGAATGTACATGCCAAACCCAACGAAAGCCCTCACATATGAAGGTATAGAATTGGAACCAGATCGATCTTAATATTAAAATCCTATCTAGATTCTGGACCCTAAAGAAAAAGTGTTGAGGAATCAGATGACTCAACTTGTATAGTTACATTGGAAAAGTCATAAAATCGAAGTGGAAACTTGGGATCCTTATAAGAATATGATGAAGAACTACCCAAATCTTTTTGTGAGGTAACATTCTGGTAATTTCCACAACAAAATTTCCATACGGAGGGGATGATTTAACACCCCACGATTCTGCAAATAAATTTAATATTGAATGCATGAAACACTTAGTATCCACAAAACACCACTTTCGTATAACCTAGACAGTAAACATACTTTTTTCTAATTACATGTTTTGAAGTTTGAATAACTAATATACATGGTTGCATTCGGGGTGATATTTAGAGTCTGATAGAATCAACATAGTTTTTGATGAATAGTAACATACCCTTATGAATAATAACATACCATTATGAATAGTAATTAATAGTAAATCAGCCAAAAGAATAGAAACTTCACCCATGATTCTATAAAAAATTTAGTGTTTGTATAAGTTAAAAAATGATCATAGTATAAGTATTAGTATTTTTGTATGTCATAAATATTTTAATTAAAATTTTATGATTAATTTAATAATTTAAAATGGAAATTTATTTTCATAAAATGTGATCATAAATGTTTATTTTATTATCTTATGGTTATAAGACAATTTTATGGGACCTTGATTAATTTCTCAAGGTGTCATAAAACAAGTTATATTTTTAATGTTTTTTTGAATAAATTATAATTTTTAAAAAGAATTACATTTAAATTTTTTATAAAATTGTTTTCAAAAAATGGATTTAATTTTTTAATTCTACCTGTTGACAAATAGTTAGGTGGGATTTTTTATATTTTTCTAAAATACTTGAATTTTGGTGGAATACTAAAATATGATTAATTATGATAACAGATAGATACATGATTTATTGGTTAATAAGTGATGTAAGGATGAATTAATCCCACAAAGTTAGAATTCACATGCACATATTAATATTCTTGGTCACAAGAATCATTACTATTGGATTTATTAATAAAAAATAATAAAATAATGAGAAAAATAACAGGAATCCCCACTCTCCTCCACTATAAAACCCCCCTTGCTCCCTCTTCTCCTTAGTACCCTAAGCCATGAAGCTCCTAAAACATCCCAAATAACCTTCCATATCCAATAACCACATCTAAGAGCTCTTGAGTTTTCCAAAATACCAAATTCCCTTCCCATAAAGAGATTCTCAAGGAGGGGCATTGATGAGGTAAATTCACATTTTATTTCTTTCAATTTCATTTCAAGTTCCTATCTATTGTAATCTTCTACTCACCTCCTCTATCTAAATGACCATGAAAATTCCAGTATCATCTATATAAAATAATTATATAATGTGATAGGATGAACCATCATCAATATCCTTACTCTCTCTCTCTCTTTTATTTTATAAACAAAATCATCATATGTGAGTTGCAAATTTACAACCTTCATGGACGATGAAGTTTAATTCATAAATTTCCCATTAAATACTTGAAGTTAAACCATTTTTATTGTTGAAAATAGCTATAATATATTCATTATAACCTATTTAATATTCAAGAACTATATACGTACATAATATTAAATCATATGACAAAACTAGTTCCTAATAGTCAAAATAATGCTAAAATATTCTAAGAGATTGTCATCAATATATCATCTAATGATTCATGCTCATTCCATGAAACCCAATGATATAAATGATCATTAACACCAATTTATTTTCATAAATAATCTGTAAATTAAATTATGTAGATTTACATCCATTCCTCCTGAACTCCATTAGTTAAAAAAATGAAACGATTATGAAAATCAAGAAAACGAACACTGTGGAATGACAAAATTCAATATTATAAATTATCAATAAGGACATAAATGAACAAAAAAATTATTATAAAATAAATTCATGTATAATAGGGTTTTAGTTAAGTTATTAATGAGTCTAATTTCATATTTCATGACCGTAATGTCAAGAGAGGAACATTAAGACTTAAGGTAAGGGTTTTCTACCCAAACCTCCTCTTTCATTTTGGTTACTCTTATTCTCTACTTACCTTAATTAAATTATTATTTATTCATATGTACTCCTCATATATTATATGAAAATATTCTATATATGTGTACAAACTAGAATCATACTTTCATTTATGGTGATTTATATGTTTTAAAAGGATCTTTCAAAAATACTTCTCGTAATACAATCCTGATTCAATGGAATTTCACAAATCCGTACCTATTTTTAAGGGAACTCTCTAAAATTTTTTTATAATAAATTATATTTCTAAATTATATCATTTTATTATGAAAATACTAGCTACTTATCTTATGTTTTATACCAATACTTTTCCAAAAGAACTCTTCTTTTCAAAGTAAAAGAGTATTTTCTCAAGAATTACTCAATGATTTTATAAGATTATCTTCATAATTTTCAACACTCTTGTTGATTGTTATGTATTGTTGGAGTTAATATTTTATGATATCATCTACCATATTTAATTGAAATTATTATTATTATTTTGAATGTGAATGTTCTATCTTAAAAACATTCACCAATTTACTATGAATTGTTAGTTTTATGATTAATGATTTAGGGAACGTTATTAACATTTCATATGTTAGTTTAAATATGAATGTATATGTTTTTTATGTTTATAACCATTCATATGAGGTATTCATTGGACTTAGTAAGTGTTAAGTGGGGACCACTATAGCCTCTCGGGGCATTGGTTGGTCTCCTGAGACAAACTATTGTCTTAACACGAGGCCTTGACAAAATGGATATTTATCTTCATAGAATGAGACCATGATGGTATGGTTATTATTTCCCACATTATTCATTACATAATTATGAAAATAATACTGATAGTTCATGTGGTTATTCAACTAGTAGAATTCCATGATTATGGTTTATTATGGGATTATTTATTCAGCTCTTATTCCAGCCATAATGTGTTCAAGTTTATTTTTAAAGGCATGTATTTTTGTTATTAACCATGGATAATGTTTTTGTTTTTGATATATTACACCATATTTCTTACCCTTTCTGAGTATTTGAGCTCACACATTTCATATGTTTCATTTTCTCTGGACATGAAGAAGCTTATTATGATTGAACTTAAAGGATAAACCTATAGTCTTGGATGTTCCCAATAAAACTTATATGTTGTATTTCATTTCAATTCGTAATGTTGAACTTACAAATGTATCGTGTAACCATATATACAAACTACTCGGTCCTTCAAGATGCATATTTCTTGTTTGTATTCCAATGTAACAAAATAAGGCACTCGCCCTGGAAACTGGGGTTGGGTCCTTAGTGTTGGTATCAAAGGATGTTTAGTATAATACTTGGAAAATTGATTTAGAAAACGTAGATTTGGTAACAAAACCCTATGATAGTATTTTTGGATAAAAAAAATAGAATCCTTGAATTTTGGTAAGTAATAGATTATGTGGATCTTTCTAGAATATAAATCTTTGTCTAGATACTACAAGTGGACATGGTTCTAGAACAGATGTACCTAGAAGTGAAAACTCTGACAAGGAGTTTTGGTCTTGACGTAGGGCATCACGATACACGAAAATGGGCCTTACTACGCTCCTAGTTTGACACTCTCAGGGGATATGCTTAGGATAATTCAAATTTTATTTACAAGCCATTATGATGGATTTAAATATAAATTTATTGTCAAAGAAACCATGTCCGCCATTTTGGGATTATCCATTCATAGGATTTAAATTTACGGTAAGTATTTTGTTATGTTGAGTTTATACATTATGATTCATTATCTAATCTAGTCTGTGTCATTATTTAGAAATGGAACCTAGTTGAATAAATGTGAACCACATGAACATGCGTATCCCATATAGGGATTGACCTCTGATGCAATATAATGATGTTGGATCTGGAGCTACGACTAGTGCTGAGAAACTTATAACTATACTAGGAAAACTAACTCATATTATGAATAATAACCTTACCCGTATGGATCATCCTGATCCATAATGTGGAAGAGCTATGCTAGATCTCGTTATGCATCAATAGCTTCTATAATTTAATGGTACTACAAACCCATTCATAGTAGAGCAACAGATAATTTCATTAGAGAAGATATTTCTTGCTTTGGGATATAATGAATGATAGAAGGTTGTCATTTACGTTTATTAACTGTCTAGAGAAGTGGATAAGTGGTTGTCTTTAATTCAAAAAACAAAGGAGGAGGAAGAAATTAAATAATTGGAATGGAGAGATTTTAAGGATATATTCTTTGAAAAATACATCCATCATGAACAACGACTAGATATGGAAAATCATTTATTAAATCTGAGGCATAAGGAGGAAGAAAATTTTACAAAGTATGAATCCAAATTTACATGGCTGGCAAGACATGTTGCAGACTACATACATAATCCAAGGGAAAATATTGATTGATTCTTTTATGGTTTAAAACCATTCCTTTGAATAGATTTATTCTCCCAAAGTTTATCATCATATGAATATATAGTCTCAAGTGATATTAATATGGAAAATCAATTTTCTAAGTATTATGATTTTAAAGTAAATAAAGAGAAGAATAGGGTTCCTGAAAACTCTATAAAAGTAAATAATTAAATGTGGAAGAAGGGAAGACTTGACCTTAAACCCTATATTAATTGTGGGAAGAAACACCTCGGAACAATCCAAAAGGGAATGAGAGTCGGTTACAAGTGGGGGATAAAAATTCCACCTATCTCAAGTTTCTAAAGGGAAGAAAGAAGCTACCAATGTTCAATGATACAATTGCAGTTATATGGGACATTATGCACGTAAACGTCCTATGTGTCAGGGATACATTCCACAAAGATAGCCAAGTGAGGAAGGGAAAGCTTATGCGGTCACAACTGCAGAGGTTGAAGTTCCTAACAATGTGCTGGAAGGTAATTTAGTCATTTACTAGATCTTATACAGTGCTTTGTTTGATTCTAGATCATATCATTCTTTTGTATCTTCCAAGTTTTCCAAGAAAATTAGATATTTTTAATTTTATTTAATAAGGGAGTTTTCAGTAAAAACTGTTAAAAGAAGTATCATTGCAACAAAGTTGTGTCAGGCAGTCCCCATTATGGCATATAAATATGCATTATCTACTGATTGTATTGTCATACCCACGATTGAATTTTATATAATACTTATTATGGATTATATTTTGAACCATGATGCGAATTTTTTTTACAAGAATAAAGAGGTTACAATTATTGTGGATGATGCATAATATCTTATATTTAGGGTAGAAACACCACCATCTGATACCCATATAGATCCACACTTACTATCTTTACTGAATTCAATTATTTGGGGGGAAGGGAACACAATAACTATAGGCTAGGAAAAGAATTTTCACATAGAGGACACAGCTATTGTGTAATAATATGTTGATGCCTTTTTAAAGGATTTACCTAGACATCCTCCGTAGTGGTAAACTGAGTTTCCCATTGACATAATTTTGGATTCAAGCCCCATTTCAAATACCCCTTATGGAATGGCCACTGTAGAATTAGTGGAACTGAAGAAAAAACTAGAAAAATTGAGTGAAAAAGATTTATTCTCCTTAGTGTTTCTCTATGGGGAGCCCATAATCTTTTTGTTAAGAAGAAATATGGATCTATGAGGTTGTGCATTGACTAAAAAGTGATCAATGATAAAAAATAAATAACAAGTATTCCCTACAAAACATTGATGATTTATTTTATCAAGTTCATGGAGCTCAATATTTTTCGAAGATTGACCTTTGATCTGGATATCATCAGTTTCTTGTGTGGAAGGAAGACATTCAAAAAATTGTATTTCAAACTAGGTATGGGCATTAAGAGTTTACAGTAATTCCGTATTTACTAACGAATACACCCTATGTTTTCATGGATCTAATGAATATAATTTTCAAGGAATATCTTGATTACTTTGTTGTGGTATTTATTGATGATATCTTGGTATACTCCAAAATCTATAAAGATCATGAAAATCACTTGAAAACTATTATGAAGACTCTTAGAAGAAAAAAGATATATGGTAAGTTTAGCAAGTGTGAATTTTGGCTTCAATCAGTTTTCTTTCTTGTCCACATTGTCTCTAAGGATGGAATATCTATTAAATCAGTGAAGATAAAGGATCTTCAAGAATGACCTACTCCAACGAACATAACCGATGTATGCAGTTTTATTGGTTTAGAAGGTTACTAACAACCTTTCTTTCATAACTTTTACTATTTAGCCAACCCAATGAAAAATCATACATGTAAAGGGGTTAAGTTCGTATGAAAAAATATAGTGAGTACTATTTCAATGAATTGAAGAGGAGATTAGTGAATGTTTTGATCATAACCCTACCATCAGGGAATGATGGGTTTGTGATCTATAGTGATGAATCATATAAAGGACTTGGTTTTGTATTTATGGAGAATGATAGAGTTAGTTTTTATGCGCCAATGTTGTTAAAAATACGTGAACAAAACTATACTTTTCATGATCTTCAGTTACCTGTGGTAATATTTTCTCTGAAGATACAGAGGCATTACCTCTATAGAGAAAGAAGAAAGATATATATAGATCCCAAGAGTATGAAGCATATATTCTCACAAAAATAACTCAATAAGAGGCAGAGGCGATGTCTAGAACTACTAATGGATTATGATTGTTCTATACACTACCATCCAGGAAAGGAAAATAAGGTAGATGATGCATTTAGCAGGAATGATCATGGAGTTCTCAACAAAATGTGGATTGACACAGATCCTTTTTACATGGATCTAGTGAGGATGAATATGGAAATTATCAATGAAGGTAAAACATCACTACTTTTTCATTTGGTTTCCCAACCATCTTTATTAGAAAGGATTAAAATCACTCAGTCTGATGATGAGAAACATCAAAGGAAAATTTATGCTATGAAATAGGGGATGTCAGCTGACATCATATGTAAAGAAAGAATTTTCAAATGATTTGTGTTCCAGCTACACTTGAGCTAAAAATGGAGTTATTTTATGATTCTCATAATTATAATTTCACTATAAACCACAGTATTACTTAAATGCATAGATATTTTAAGGAACATTTTTGGTGGGACAACATGGAGCGAAAAATTGCTTATTATGTGTCGAGATGTTTAGTATGTCAACAAGTGTAGACCGAACAAAAATATTATATAGGAGTCATAAAACCTATACCTATTCCTACATGGAAATGGGATAACTTCACCATGTATTTTGTCACTAGATTACCTAAAACTCCAAGAAATAATGATGCAATATGGGTAATTGTTGATAGAACTACGAAATCTGCACATTTCCTCACTATAAGAGAGGAGTTTCCACCAGAGAGACTTGCACGAATCTATATCAATGAAGTTTTAAGACTTCATGGAGTACATTTTCAATAGTGTCTTATCATGATCCTTGATTTTCATAGAAATTATGGAAAATTCATCAGAAATATTTAGATACTGATCTTTGTTTGAGTCCTACTTATCACCCACAAACTGATGGGAAATCAGAAAGAACGATCTAAACCGTAGAGGACATGTTGATATTATGTTCACCTAACTTTCCTGGTATGTGGGATCAATATTTACCATTATTGTAGTTTTCCTACAATAATAGTTTCCATTCAAGTATTCTAATGGAACCATATGAAGCATTGTATGGAAAGAAATGTCATACACCAACTTGTTGGTATGAAGTTGTAAAAAGGATGCTTTTGGGCCCAAAGATTATGGAGGAAAAAATAGTTAAGGTAAGAACTTTTAAAGATAATATCAATGCTACTCAAACATAAAAAAATATCAACAATCGAATGAAGGATTTGGAGTTTCAAGTGGGAGATCATGTTTTCTTAAAAGTACCTCCATGGAAAGGTGTTATATGATTTGGGAATAAAGGGAAACTGATCCCTAGGTATATAGGCCCTTGTGAAATTCTAGTGAGAATTGGAGAAATTTCATATCATTTGGCTATTCCACCTAGCATCTCTAAAGTACACAATGTGTTCCATGTCTCATTACTGTGAAAGTACATACTAGAACCAATGAATGTCCTCACATCTGAAGGTATAGAATTAGAACATGGTCTATCTTACTGTGAAGAGCCTATAAAATTCTAGATCCTAAAGAAAAATTACTGAGGAACCAGATGACTAGACGGGTAAATATACATTGTAAAAATCATAAAATCGAAGAGGGAAAATGGGAGCCTGAGGTGCTTATGATGAAGAACTACCCAAATCTTTTTGTGAGGTAACATTTCAGTAATTTTTAGGTTGAAAGTTTTGTATGGAGGGGATAATGTAACACCCTAGGATTCTGCAAATAAATTTAATATCGAATGCATGAAACACTAAGTCTCCAAAACACACCACTTTGTTATAACCTTGCGACTAAACATAATTTTTTTTTTCTACTTATGTGGTTTTAATTTCAAAAACTAACATACACAGTTGGGTATGGGGTGATATTTATAGTCTGATAGAATCAACATAGTTTTTTATGAATAGTAACATACCCTTATGAATAGTAACATACCATAATGAATAGTAATGTACAGTAAATATGCCAAAAAAATAAACTTCAACCATGAATGTATAAATTAAATTTAGACATCGTATATGTGAAAAATGATCATAGTATAAGTATTTGTATTTTTGTATGTCATAAATATTTAAATTAAAATTTCATGATTAATTTTATAATTTAGAATGGAAATTTATTTTCATAAAATGTGATCATAAATTATTATTTTATTTTCTTATGGCTATAAGATAATTTTATGGGACCTTGATTAATTTCTAAAGGTGTCATAAAATGAGTTATTGTTTTAATTTTGTTTTTTTGAATAAATTATTATTTTATTAAAAAATTAAATTACAAATATTTAGAAAATTATTTTCAAAAAATGAATTTTATTTTTTAATTCCACACATCGTAAAATGGTTGGGGTGTTTGTTTTTGGATTTTTCTAAAACACGTGAATTTTTCATGAATAGTAAAATACAATAATTTGTGATAAATGCTAAATACATGATTTATTGGGTAATAAGTGATGGAAGGATGATGTAAGCCCACTAGATTCGAAAAAACATGCCCATATTACTATTACTAGTCACAAGAATCAATACTATCAGTTTTCTTTGAAAAGAATAAAAAAATAATGAGTAAAATAATGGAAAAACTGACCTCTCCTCCAGAATAAAACCCCCTCACTCCATGTTCTATTCACTCCTCTAATCCTTGAAACTCCTGAATGTTCGGCACAAATACATTTACCTATCCACTCCCCACATCCAGGAGCTCTTGTTCCTTCCAAAATACCACAACCCCTTCCCTTAAAGAGATTCTCAAGGAGGTGGATTCCAGAGGTAAATTCACATTCTATTTCTTTCAATTTCAATTCAAGTCCCTTTATATTGTTATCCTCTTCTAAAAAACTTTTACCTAATCAACATGATAACTCCATTATCATAAATATACTTGAATTATATCATGTGAATGGAAGAACCATCATCAAAATCCTTACTCACTCTCTTTTATTTTATAATGGAAATCATCGTCCGCGAGGTGCCAATTTACAAGCTTCGTGGACGATGAAGTTTCGTTCTTAAATTTCACCTTCGGTAATGGTCATGAAACCATTTTATGGATGAAAAATAATATAATATATTTATTATAACCTGTTTAATATTCATGAACCAGTATATATACATAATATTAAATCATATGGAAAAACTAGTTCCTAATAATCAAAATACAGCTAAAATAATCTAAGTGATTGACATTAATATTTCATATAATGATTCATCATAATTCCATGTAACAAACTGATATAAATGAAAATTAACACCTATGTATGTTCATAAATAATATGTAAATTCAATTCTAGAGATTAAAATCCATTTCGCATGAACAACATTACTTAAAAACAAGTGAACCAATTATGAAAATCAAAAAAAAAACACTCTGGAACGACAAAATTCAATATAATAACATACCAATAAGGTCATAAATGAAGAAACAAAAATTATTATTAACTAAATTAGTGTCTAATTGTTTCTTAATTACGTTATTAATGAGTCTAAATTCATATTCTAGGACCATATCGTCAGGAACAGAACTTCCTGACTTAAGGTAAGGGTTTTCTACCCGAACCTCCACTTTTATTTAGATTACTATTATTCTATACTTACATGAATTAAATTCATATTTATTCATATTTAATCCTCATATAATCTATAATAATGTTCTATATGTATGTACAAAATAGAATCCTACTTTCATTTATGGGTAGTTATATGTTATAAAAGGATCTTTCACAAATTCTTCCCATAATACAAGACTGATTCAAGGGAATTTCTCAAATTCTTACCTATTTTAAGGGAACTATATAATCTATTTTTAAGAACCATTATATTTATAAATTAAATCATTTTATTATTAAAATAAAATCAACTTCACATATGGTTTTATTCAAAGACATTTCCAAAATAACTATTCTTTTCAAAGTAAAAGAGTATTTAGCTCAAGAATTACTCAATGATTCTATAAGAGTATCTTCATATTTTTCAACACTCTTGTTTATTATTATGTATTGTTGGAGTTAATATTTTATTAAATATTATACCATATTTAATTTAATGGTTTATTATTCGTTTGATTATATATATTCTATCTAAAAATCATTCACCAATTTACTCAGAATGGTTAGTGTTTATGCTTAATGATTCGGGGAATGTTATTGACATTTCATATGTTAGTTTCAATATTAATGTATATGTTGTTTATGATTATCCCCATTGATATGATTATTGAATTCAACTTAGTAATTATCGGTTGGGACCCTCTATAGCCCCTTGGTGCATCGGTAGGTCTCATGAGACAAACTATGTTCTTGGCACAAGGCCTTGACAAAATGGATATTTATAGTCTTGGCATGAGGCATGGCCAATATAGTTTGGATTTCCTGCATTATAATTACCTCATTATAAAATTAATATTGATAGTTCATGTGTTTATTTAACTAGTGTAATACTCATGATTATGTTTTATAATGGCATTATTTATTCATCTCATACTCCTACCATAATGTGTTTAAATTTATTTTTAAATGCATATGTTTTTATTATTCACTATGCCTAATGTTTATGTTTATGTTATCTTCCATTATATTTCAATTTGATCTCACTCCATTTTTATGTTTCATTTTCTCAGGACATGAATATGTTTATTATGATTAACCTTCAAGGATAAACTTATAGTTGTGGATGTTCCAAAAAAAATTATATGTCGTATTTCATTTCAAGTTGTAAAGTTGAACTTATATATGTATCTTGTTTCCAAATATACTAAACTACTCAGTCCTTCAGGATGCATATTCCTTGTTTGTATGACAATTTTATAAAACAATTCACCAGATCTGAGAAACTCAGGTCGGTTCCTAACAAGAACTCTCTAGTTTATTATAGGAGATAATGTTTATAAATAAATAGAGTAAAACAATACCTAGATGAAATATAAAGCATAAATAGAACGAATATGAAATAAGTGATGAGAAAATGTTATTTTGATCAATATAAATAGCTCCGATCACATATGAGTCTCTAAAAAATAATTATGAAATGATTATATAAGTTTTTCATAGAAAGAGAAGTGAAATAGAGTATCATGAATGCTTTTGAAACTCCTTTGATCTCTATCAGTTTGTTTTCACTATATCTTTTTACTCCTTTATTGTATTGACCATGCATCCACACCACTCAAACATGAGGGGGATCTTAAGAAAACATAGTATTTTTGTGATCTAAATATCCATTAAAAAATAATAATAATATAATAAAGATCCTTATACATAGAAGAATATTTTGGAAGACAAACATAATCTTTAATTATTTCATGGAGTTTTTTATGTATAATCATTCATAAATCCTTCTGGTTTTGCAAAACATTAAATGAAAAAACTATCTATTATAGAAATAATCGTAAAAATAATAATGGAAAAACATGGTGTCTCTACTTGCGGTATATGACTTGAGGGTATATTATTGAACTTGTGGTTTATTGGTCCAGAAGTAGATCGTTCTAGTAGTAGATAGGTCAGGCGATTGATCTTCTAGTTGAAGATATTTTTGGTGGTGGTATTGATTTGTTTGGTGGTTGAAATGTTTGGTGGTAGATATGTTTGGCAGTATATATTTATTGTGGTAGATATGTTTGGTGGTATATATGTTTGACTATAGATACGTATATTGGTAGATATGTCTGGAGGTAGACCTTTTGAACAAATGGTAGATTAACTGAATGGCCCAAAGGCCTAAATTTTTTATAGATTTTGGATAAGTCGCCTTTTAAGGGTAAAGTATGAAACCAAGACTTCAAAGACATCAAGACATTAACAAAATTCGAAACGTAAGAGGGTTAAAACCCAGAACAAGACTACAAATAAGTGCTTCTACCCAGCATAAAAATCATTAAGGCACGCCTCCACCAAAGCATGGATGCTCAGCAAGCAGTCCCGTGCAAAAATACACGGGCCCGGTACTGATGGCAACTGATTACCCTCTCAATCTTCCAAATCAGAAAATCCATGCACGATGAAGACAACCATATCTATCCTTATATGAAGCAACACCTTTTATAATGTTTGGGTTCCCCAACAGTCCATCCATTTTACCTCGAACAACAATCAACAAGCAAGATACCAATAGATTCAAAACCTACCACACCTTCAACACCACCAAAAAACCACCAATTCCACAGTCAATCAACCAAGGTCCCAGCTTCACCAAATCAAAAAATGGAATGAAATTACAACAGCACCAAAATGAAATTCCTCCCCCTCCGGTCTACTAGAGCTGACACCAAGCAAAAAGGCACACGCCAGAACCGACTTCAATCCGGGACAAAGCCGAGCAGAGATCTCGGATCCGGAAGGCATGCCAAATCCGCCGTTGTGCATACCGAATTCGATGCCGATACCACCGCAGCCAAGACAAAATCCTAAGATGACGGAGGCAAGCATACTATAGCAAGCATACCGAACACGATGAGACCCTAAAGACATAGCCACCACTGATCCAAGATCCTAACAATGAACCACTCAAACATGATGAACACTGATGCCAAAATGAGGTCCCGAAGCCATGAATGTCAATGAGCGAGATCCCGAAGCCGAAAGGCGCAACGAAGTTGCCTCCAAGACAGGAATGCACCTGGACCGTACAGATCTTCCATCCATAAATGCCAAGCCGAGACGTGAAGCTGTTGCTGAGGTCGGGGCAAGGCAAAGGAGGGGAGGAGGCGTCTTGTAAGGGAAACCCTAGGCGCATGAGGTTGGGGGAGAATCTGCCATTCCGAGGCATCGAGAAACGGTATAATGAGACCACAACAAACTATAGAATAACACTTAGATAAATTTTCATATTTTTGTTAGAATATTATTTACAGTTATAAAACATTAAAATTATTAGAAACAAAAAAACATGATTTATGATCATTAAAATAAGGAGTATATCAACATTATCCCCCCTTTTGATGATCAAAATCATTCCATTTATTACCATGGATAAAAAAATACAAATACTGATATAAATGAATTCGATGAATGTTGTACTTAACATTTCAAGTACTCATATAATGATATTCTATTTAATTATCCATATAAAATTCCATTTAAATGTACTCCCCCTTTTGGGATTATCAAAGAGATAAATGGAATAGAAATATAAAGATAAGATAACTATCATCAGATGTAAATGATAATGTTTTAACCAACAAAAAACAAAAAAAAACTATCAAAAGTCTAATCAGAATCTAAAAATCATTGTAGAAGCCTTGAATATGCACTCTTGAATTTTTTTCTAAAAACAAAAACATAAATTTTTGGATTTGTTAACAACAAATTTGTCCCAATTTTTTTTCCATCCAAACCTTACATAATCGATTGGATATATTTTATCACACAGATTACCTAGGACCTCTTAGGATTATAGTTTTGGAGAATTATGATAAACACTAAATAAATTAGATTTGTAAAAAAGTAGATTATCCAGATCAATATCATTATCTTCCATCATACCCAAATTTTAATATTTTATATTATGTCTTCAACATCATCCATGAAAAACTATATAGAATCATTTAATTTAAATTAATTTATCAAAACCTTTGTAAAAGAAAAAAAAAATTAGGATGAGACAAAATTCTCAGAAAGGGTAAAATGAATCATTAACAAATGAAATTCATCAGTGATCTATAAGAACATAATAGAGGAATAATAATTTTAATTATAAAATACAAAAAAGAATAAAAAATCATTTCCCTAGTTGTCAAGGATCATTTCCCAAACTATTATAGTCTATTCGGTTAACTTCCCAAGCAATCATAGTACTGAAGGTTCACTCCCAAGACTGTTATAGTGGATTGGGTTTACACACCAAAACATCATAGTAGCACAGGATTCCTCTGAATACTATTATAGTTGATTGGGTTCACTCCCCAAACCATCATAGTATCCAAGGTTCAATCCCAAGATAATTACAGTGGAAAAATTCCTTTACTAAACCAAGGTCACTCCCAATTCAAATACTCTCCATCTCATGAGATTAAAATATTTACTTAATGTAATAGAGGGATATATAGTTACCTTCCTTCAAATAATGAAATTCATACCTATGTGTGCTATAAGATCATAAATAATTCATCCTAACAAAACCCATAAAAATAAATGAGCTTCATAAACATTTCATCACAACATATCTCATGGAAAAGAAATAGTTTTCATAAACATCATGCAATCATAAAAATAAACCATCCTTAGAAAGTATAAGTATGGAATCCCTAAATCATATCCCCAGTAAATCATAAATCATATCGAATAATTTTATCATTAATGGAAAATTATTTTGAAAGATCACTTGGAATAAATCTTGAAGAAAACAACCATTCCATTTTGAAATCATTTTTCGAAAAGCCATGAAATTATAAAGGGAAAAATTTTCATTGAAAATAACATAGTAAAGTTTTAAAGGAATCTAAAAATCATTAATTCATCATAATGGAAAAAATATACTCATTCTATATAAGATAAAAAATATTCTTTCCATATTTTATTGGTAAAGTCACAAAGAGCCTCATTTAGAAAATAGAAAGAAGATTTTTTTAAACCATTTTTTAATAAGTAAAACATGGTTAAAAATGAATATAAATAATAATAAAAAACATTTTAATTATTTTAGAAAATATTGACAAGGAATATAAATATTTTCTAGTGGATACATAAACATAAACAATTGTGAATAACAATGAGATTGTGAAAAAAAACTCTAACTGCTTTGGAATCATTTGAATCATAATCCCCATGAAAGAAAGAACATTAGATAGAAATGAATATCGAAAAATTTAAATGATTAGAGTCATAAAATACATTCATGATTTTTATATATAGAAAAATAAATATACATATAGTGTATAAGGTTTTTATCTCAGAGAAATAATAATGGGATTAAAAACCCTTACAATAGGTCTGACTTCCTTTGAAAATTATTTAACCTCATGTATAATAAATTTTACATTGTTATACATATATATAATTATTAATTAAATGATTATTATATCATATATATTCATTAAATATTTTATATTTAATTTCACCCATAATGATATAGATGGAAAATTAATTAAACTATTCATGGAGATGGTAGGCCATATGTATACATGAATGCTTTATTCAGTTTTTGAAGGATGAAAAAGGTAAATAAAAATTAATCATTATAGATTCATTATATTCTCATATATTTCATACATTTTAATCATATCCATGATTCTTAACATCCAAGTAAAATATAAATTAAAAATGAATCACATCACTTTGTGGAGGTGGTAGTCCACACGTACGCACATGATACATTATCCTTTTCTAAATATTTTGAAGGTAAGTAGGTAGAAATATTATTTTCATTATAGAGTAATAAATATATTTTTTGATATACTATATAAACCATAAAACCATCATATTAACAATATATGAAATATGGTGATGGAAAATGAATTGTATCATAACGTGGAGATGGTACGTCATATGTATGCATGGATGATACTTTCACTTCTTATCTGATAAGAAAAAAAGTGTATAATTTTATTTTCAAAATAATAATAGCATTTCATTATATTAAGGATAGATAAATTATTATTTTTTATAAAAATCATATATTTTGAGGAGGTAAAGAAGAGTATAGAAATTAAGTGATCTATTAGAACGATTACCTCTTCTTTGAAATGACTCCTTTAGATCTTCTCGAAAGGGCTCCAGGGTTTGTATTTTGAGAAGAAAAGAACCTCTAGAATGTGTCTATGGACATTAAAAATAGAATATGGTAGGGTATTATTGATATAGAAGGCTCCATGTGATGTAAATATTTGAGGGGGGAGGGGCCCCATTATAATTGAGGAGAGGGGAAGTTTTCTAATTTATAAAAAGATTAAAATATATTAAGAATAATCTGGGGAAAAATTCATCCAAATGGACTATAAATTATTAAGGTATGAAATTTTAAACAATATATTATCTAACTTTTTCTTATTTAACATTTTTATATTTCTTAAAAAATTTAGTAAAATATTAATCCCATAAAATATCATTATTGTTAAATTTGATACTAATCATTACGTTGACATTAAAAACCCCAAGAAATAAAGTCAAATTAAAATTTTTTATTATATTATAAAAATTTAATAATCATATTGAGAAATCCTAGATCACCATAAATATCTAAAATTATGTTTCTTTTAATATTTTTTAATATCATTTATTTAATTTCCCCATTAATTAAATAATTAATTTGTCAGTGTTGTGTAAGCATTTAAGTTAATTGTTTCTTCAATAAAAATAAAAAATAAATTTCCATGATTATGATAAATATTTGATATTTAAAAGAATTATTTATAATCCAACATATCCTCTAGATAACCCTATATAAAAAATATTATAGTTATAAAAGGCTAAATTATAACATATTTTAATTTTCTTAGAATAAAATATTTTAAATGTTATAATCACATAAAAATTCAAATAAAAAGTCATCTAACCGAGCCCTAAAGGATTATAGACTAATTTTACTCATCAAATAAAATTTGTACAAGTTTTTGGGAGATTTTATTATCCTTATAATTTTATTTTTACCCTTAATTACATGATTTACCCTTTACCTGGTTAGTAAAAATTACTAAAGTTACTATTTATAATGTATAAAAATAAAAGGTGATTATTTAATAAAATTTAAACTCATTATTCAAAATATGAAATATATTCTTAAAAATTCAACTCACATAATTATTATAATTTAATTTAATATTATACTGGAAAATGGTAACGAAAAACAGTTTTATTGAAAAGTGTGTTTTTTTGCAAAAAAATTACACTTATACCCAAACAAGGTATAAATATGTTTCCAATGTAATTATATGGGATAAATATAAATGAATAGTACTTATTTTAATTTAAATAATATTCAAAACATAATGATTCTTTAAATTACTTAATTTTTTGAAAAGAATTTACATTTTTACGAAAATCTGTATGTTCCACTATTCACTACAAAATTAATAGTTTTAAAAAATATAAATAGTTTACCATAATATAATATTGTTATTATTTATTAATAAATTATATCCTGTTTTTAAAATAATATTTCTAAAATTTCTTAAAATTAATTATATTATCTATTCTCAAAAACCAATAAAAAACTTTCGTACAGAAAATATATCTTTAAAGAGTAAAATGACTTTAATAAAAATGAGTCCTTATATACTAAGAATTAATATAAAAATTTATATTTATTATAACATTTATTTATATACATATATATTGAAGAGTAGTTAACCCTATTCATACTCTCCTATGTTAACAGCTAGGTCATAACGATCATATTTAAATAATAATATTTTTTGATTATTTTACGCTCAATATTGCATATCTTATAAATATTCAAACATAGAATTTACTTTAAAATATCAGGATATTATATTCTACCCAACATTAATAAAGTTTTCACCAAAATTTTAACTCGGTATCAGTATCTGGGGATTTGACTATTCAAAGTACCATTATTTAAATCCCACATCATAAAATGGATAAAAAATATATGCTCTTGAAAAAAGAGAATGGGAATTATGAAGGTTATATGGGATTACACATACTAGGAATACAAATTTAAGATAATTAGTGGGAAGTAATGAAATAGAAATAGAAGAAAATTAATCTGTAGAGTTCATTGATGACAAGAAACTAAATGATTTTGAGAAAGTTAAGAACCATAAAATCATAAACCAAAGATGTGGAAAACACTATAAATTAAATAGAAATTAAGGTTATATGAATTTTATTATAATAATACCTTTTTACTAGTTATGAATCATTTTTTTACTTTATAGGCTATAAATACAATTAAATATACTTACACGATAAGTATAATTTCATACTTTAATCAATTTCCACCATAATCTCATATTTTTCTCTAAACGTTAGATAAGATGGAATTTTAAATGCCAGAGCACTAACATAAAATTCTAATGGATCACATAAAAATTTAAATAGTACCTATCTATTCATCATATATTTATACATTAAATAATTAAATGGTTAGCCCAGGGTAAGATAATTACCAAATAACATTAATCTCCAAAATCCAAAATTAGTACCCAAAGTTCATCTTAGATAATTCAATAAATTACAATCATTAAATTTCTTAAAATATTCTAGATGAATATCGAAACCTGAAAATTATAAGTGTTTGATCAGATCTACCAAGATAAATTTAGTATTTATATAATGACCCATACTTTACATACATTGTTAATACTTCAAAATTGAAGCATAGTTATTAAAACATATAACAAAACCACGAAAGGTCCCTATAGGTATAGAGTCTTTAGAAAATGTGAAACATAAACAACTGGCTCATAAAGCATCTACTTTCCCTCCCATTTATTTCATCATATCTAGAGTCCCTTTTGGAATATCCTACTTAATAACCTTCTTCCTAACCTGGGGAAATAAAACATACAATAGGGTGAGCTCAAATGCTCAGTAAGGGTAAACAAAAGAAATATCAATCACATCATATACATAAGAACATAACTTTTGGAAATCTTAACCTACAAAACAGATCATAATTTCATAACATGGGATAAATCATAGTAGTGAAATTTAATCCCAATAATCATAACTTAAAACATGAAAATTTGTGGCTTACACACATATTCATAAAAAATCATTTCTTAGTAGTCAAGACTCATTTCCAAGACTATCTTAGTGGAAAAAGTCCATTTCTGAACTGAGTTCACTCCTCGTTTCAGTCCTGTTTCACTGAATCAGTTTAACCTGCCGTTCCAGCCATGTCTATCTCATGAGAAATAAAATCTTTTCCCAATGCATTGGAAGGAGATATAGGTCCCACCTATCTCATAATTATTCCATTCTAATGTGTTCCACAAAATCATATACCATACATCATAACATAACCCATGTAATAAAAATGGGATTCTTAAACATCATGAAATCATAAAACAATTCATATAAGATAAAGGAATTCATAAAACTAATTCCATCACAACATAATCAAATCAATGTAATAATAGGGATAGAAACATAACCCTTTATTATCATAGATGGAAAATAATTTTTATAAAACACTTGAACTCCATTCTTGAGGAAAATATCATTTCTACCTCAAAAACATTTTTCCTTACTTAATATGTCATAAAATTTTAAACTAAAAGAAGTTGATTAAAAATAAACTTGAAAACTTGTAAAGGAAGTTTCTTGGAAATAATTTTTTAAAAATCCATTCATGCCGTATAAGTTAAAAAAACATTTTTCTCGTACTTTTGTCGGAAAAGTCAAAAAGTACCTCGTGCGAAAAACGACAAAAGATTCCTTTCATATCCTTTACTAAAAACTCACTGAAGGGGAAAATTTGATTTAAACAATTGTAGGTGGATAGAAACAATATTACATATTGAGGGAACATGGACATGGATGATAGAATACACCCCAGTAAATACCAAACTATAAACAATCTCGGATAAAAATGAGATTGTGATATTTTCCCTTACCTTAGGTTCGATATGCTTTTTACATGTCCTAACCTCCTGTATAATGATTTAAATAATGTCATTGACTTATTAGAGAATCATATTTATTGTTATGATATCATATATGGTCATATTCTTAGCTTCTTATTAGTAATATTTCATTACTACTAGTTATTCGGGTGTTTATTGCTTTTTGTTCTTATGCGTGTTTTGTCGAATAAATTGTTATTCCTATTTATAGGATATAGATACATCATTTACAGAATGGTTTTAGTGTAATATATATCATATTCGTTCATTCAATTCAATTATATAATCATTATTCAATGAAGATCATACAGAATGAGTCGCATCACATCGTGGAGACGGTAGGCCGTACGTACGCACGAGCGATGATATCATTCTCATGATCGTGGAATTGCATTGAAGTGTATGTATACTATTTAAGAATAAATATCACTTTTCAATAATAATATATAGTTATTCTTTACACCATTATACCCATCCAAGTAAGGTGGTGGTGGAAAACAGATTACACCACGGCGTGGAGACCGTATTCTGTACGTACGCACGCGCGGTGATTTCGTTTTCCTTAGGATGGATAAGAGGTGAAATAGGGTTGTTTCATATTTATAAGAACATATCAGTATATGAGGTATACTTATTTTATTACCTCGTAATGAAACAACTAATGAAGAGGGAGTAGAAGAAGAATGGGACTTGAAGAAAACGGAAGAAGGTATTACCTCTTTCTCGAAGTACCTCCTTTAAACTTTCTATTAAGGCACTAGAGTTGGTCTTTTGATAATACCAGTGCCTCTAGTATGTTTATAAGGAAGTGGGGAAGTGAATTGGGCAGGGGTTGGCCGAGCTTGAATGCTCAAATTGATGTGAGGAAGAGAGGGTGGAGGTGCCCTTTTATAAGGGAGGAGAGGGGCACCTTTGGAAAGTGTGGAAATATTATTTTATTATAAACTTATCTTCGGTTTCAAAAGGTCCAAAAATCATTAAAGATGAATATAAGATGACTCACGGTCGAAATAAAATCAACCAATCAGAATTGGACATGTTTTGGAAAATATTTTAATCATAATAATCTTATTTATTTAAATCATTTATTAATGAGATAAATACTTCATCATTATTGTGTCCTAAATAATTTAATTTATTTGGTGTCTAAAAATTATAAAAAAATATCATTATGTAGGAAATCTTTTTATCTTTATAAATAATATTTATAGTCGAAAATATAATTTATATAACCCCTTATAAAAATTAATTACTAAAATATTTTTGTTAATGTCAGTTTTGTCTTTATAGTAAATTAATTAATCCAAATTGTCATTGTCATTACCAAGTGGCTCAATGGGGTCCCGAAATCGACCCAAGGATGCCCATGGTCAGCCAATATTCATCTAATAATATTAGGACAAGTGTAAAGGTAATTTTGAATTATTATAATATTCTTTTAACCTTGAATTACCCTATTTACCTTAAACCGTAGTAAATAAAAAAAATTACAGTAGTTACTATTCATAATATCAAAAAATAAAAGTAACCTATTAACATAATTTGGACCCACTGATTCCAAATATGGAATCTATTTTTCAAAATTCATAACACAGAAGTTTCAGTAATTATTTTAAAATTAATCCCGTTGTTAAGAAAACAGGTTTAAAAAGTTAAAACATTGCCAAAGATTGAAATGTTTTTACCTATAAATTCAATGTAAAATTAATGATAATGACATACATTATATTAAATGGTAAAAATATATTCTAATTATACTTTAAAAACAATCAATATTATAATTTATCCATATAAAGTATTTCAATGAAAAAAAGTTGTTTTTAATTAAAATATAGCGTGTTTTTAAGAGATAATAACTATCAAAAGATTGGCACTTGTTTATGTCTGGTTTAAATGTGAAATTAAATCCAATGAACAAAATTGTATTAAATTGTAAAAATATATTATAAATATACTTTAAAACCACTCAAATTAATAATCTATCACTATTAAATATTTCGATTAAAAAAATTTGTTTTTAATTAAAATTTAGTAATTTTCACTATTCATCAGAATATGAAAGTTATCCGAAAAGTACCAAAATTTCATCCTAAGCTAGTTTCTATATTCTGAATCCAAAAATGAAGTCCATTTTGAAAAATAAAATTTTCAAAATTTGAAAAAGTTATTATTACTATTCATAACGGCTAGTTTTAATAATATTTTAATAGCATATCGTTGTTTAGTGAAACTCGGTATTGCGTACGACGCAAGCTATCGAGGAAGGCCGCAGTTGCGTGTAAAGAAAACCAAGCTAGTGTTGTGTGTATTGAAAGATTCCTTTGATGATTTATAAAATCAAAATATTTCTCATAAAAGTCTCGGGTGTTACATTCTACCCCCCTTAAAATGAATTTCACCCTCGAAATTCATCACATTGTAACAAAAAGATAAGGATAACTCTCCCTCATCATATCCTCAAGCTCCCATGTAGCTTATTCTAATTGGTGGTTCCTCCATAATACTTTCACCAAGAGAGTGGTCTTGTTCCTTAGGAATTTTTCACTACGATCTAGAATCTCTATCGACTGTTCTTCATAAGAAAGATCTTGCTCCAGCGGTACAACTTCTGAGCTGGGTACATTTGAAGGATCAGGTATGTACTTTCTCAGGAGAGATACATGGAACACATCGTGAACATGAGATAGATTCGGTGGAAGTTCCAATTGGTAAGCTACCTTTCCAACACGATCCAGTATTTCGAAAGGACCGATATATCTAGGGCTCAACTTCCCCTTCTTTCCAAATTTCATGACCCTCTTCCAGGGAGATATTTGTAAGAACCCTTTATCACCTACTTAATACTCTAGGTCTTTTCTTCGGTTGTCAGCATAACTTTTCTGTCGACTATGAGCTGCTCTTATGTGTTGTTGAATAGATCAGACCTTTTCTACCATCTCATCAACAAGATCAGGTCCTAATAGATTTCTTTCCCCAACTTCATCCCAACAAGTTGGAGTCCTGCATTTCTTTCAATAGAGAGCTTCATAAGGAGCCATATGAATACTGTAGTGAAAGCTATTATTATAAGAAAATTCCACCAAAGGTAGCTGTTGATCCCAACCACCTTTGAAATCCATAGAGCAGGCTCTCAACATATCTTCTAGAGTTTGAATTGTTCTCTCAGACTGACCGTCTGTCTGAGGATGATAAGAAGTGCTGAAACTCAACTCTGTATCCAGAGTATGCTGAACTCTTTTACATAACTTTGAGGTAGAACTCGGATCCCGATCAGATATAATAGAAAGTGGTACTCCATGCAATCTTACCACTTCCTTTACATATATCCTGGAAAGATGATCCAGAGATAAATCCTCTCTAATAGCAATGAAGTTTGCAGACTTTGTAAGATGATCAACTATGACCCGGATAACATTATCGCCTTTGGATGTTTTAGGAAGTCTTGTGACAAAGTCCATAGTGATGTTTTCCCATTTCCATTCGGGTATGGGTAATGGTTGTAACATCCCCTTAGACTTCGGCCTCTCAGCTTTAACTTGCTGACAAACCAAGCATCGAGAGACATATTCAGCAACATCTCTTTTCATGCCATCCCAGCAGAAGTAGTCTTTATGTTCCCTATACATCTTCGTGCTTCCAGGATGAATAGAGAATTAAGAACTATGAGCCTCATACAGCAGCTCATTCTTTAATTCGGGGATGGGAGGACCACAAACCTGATTCTTGAACTTTATTATCCCATCACAATCGAGGTTGAATTCAGGTATATTTCTCACCTTCTTTTGTAACTCTACATCTTCTTTATGCGCCTCTTTAATGTTCACAAGTATAGATAGTTAAACATTCATTTGAGAAGGATACGATTTCCCCCTTCCATTATAATTCCAATATCCATCCTTTGTAAATTCATAAATATTGGATCTTTTGTGATCCTCATCATGGATAAACTGGCATGGTCTTGTCGACTTAATGCATTTGACACCTTGTTTTCTTTCCCAGGGTGGTAATGAATTGAGCATTCGTAATCCTTAATCAGCTCTAACCATCTACTTTGGTGCATATTCAACTCCTTTTGTGTGAAAATATACTTTAAACTTTTATGATCAGTATAAATGTCACACCTTTCTCCATAAAGATAATGCCTCCAAATATTTAATGCAAAGATTACCGCAGCTAACTCCAAATCATGAGTTGGGTAATTTTGCTCATGGATTTTCAACTGTGGTGAGGGATAAGCTATCACCATATCATTTTTCATAAGAGCACACCCCAATCCCTTCTTGGATGCATCACTGTAGATCACAAACCTTTCTCCACTACAAGGTAGTGTTAGCACAGGTGCACTGGATAACATTCTTTTCAACTCCTTGAAATTCTCTTCACATTCCTCCGTCCAAACAAACTTCACTCCTTTCCGAGTCAAAATTGTGAGTGGATTAGATAATCGTGAAAAAATAATTCACAAAACGTTGATAATATCCAGTCAAAGCAAGAAAACTTCGGATCTCAGTTACTATTGTTGGTCTCGACCATCTTTTGATAACCTCTATTTTTGCTGGATCCACAGATATCCCCCCTTTTGAGATTATGTGACCCAAAAATGAAACTTTTTGAAGCCAAAATTCACACTTGGTAAATTTTGCATAAAGCTTCTCCTTTCTTAGGGTCTTCAATATAATTCTCAAGCGATATTCATGTTCTTCCTTGCTCTTTGAATAGACAAGAATAAAGTCTATAAAGACTACCAAAAACTGATCAAGATAGTCTCTAAAGACTCTATTCATCATATCTATGAAGATAGTAGGGGCATTTGTAAGTCCAAATGGAATCACTATAAATTCATAGTGTCCATACCTTGTACGGAAAGTCGTCTTTGGTATGTACTCCCTTTTGACCCTCAATTAATGATACCCTGAACGAAGATCAATCTTGGAAAAGTATTGGGATCCTCGTAGTTGGTCATATAAGTCACCAATGCATGGGAGAGGATATTTTTTCTTGATAGTGATCTTGTTATGTTTTTGATAATAAATGCAGAGTCTCATTGATCCATCTTTCTTCTTAACAAATAGAACAGGTGATCCCTAAGGTGACTCACTAAGGAGTATGAATCCTTTATCACAATTCTCTTGGAGTTTCTTCTTCAATTCCTGCAACTCAATTGGGGCCATTCTATAGGGTGTGTTTGAAATAGGAAAAGCACCCGATACGAGTTCTATTGAAAACTCAACTTCACAATTTGGTGGAAGACCTGGAAATTCCTCTGGAAAGACATCATAAAACTCCCGTACAATGGGAATATTCTTAATCGTGAGTTTCTCACCAACCATTTGAAAGAAATAACCTTCATTTACTGGAATCAAGACCCATAATATGGAAGAAATTTCCACTGGAAGGTTATGTTCATCTTTGCATCGATAGACGATCATAGATTGATCTGGAATATGAAATGTAACTTCCCTTCTTTGTAAATTGATATGAGATCCATATAGAGAAAGCCAATCCATGCCAAGAATCATATAAAATTCCACTATAGGGAGGAGCACAAGATTTTCAGGAAGCACTTTCCCACAAACTTCAATCGGAGAAGAATTATAAACATTTGATGCGACTGTTGTGCCATTAGGGGTTGTCACAGCTAACTCAACATCTAATTATTGAGGTAAAACGGTGATACCCTTAGAAAATTATTCATAAATAAAATATTGGGTGGATCCATAATCAAATAAAACATTTTCTACTTTAGAGTGGATGGTAAGTGTACGTTTTACCACATCGTTATCATAATCCACATCGCTGATAGAAATTGCATGTGACTTTCCTTTGTCTTTAGCCTTAAGAGTTTGTTGACGTCGACCATCATCATCAACCCTTGGATTTTGGCATTTATTGACATAATGCCCCATCTACTTGCACTTGAAACATTGAAGTGTAGTAGGTTCATTCTATGTATCTCTTCCTTTGTTTGCATCATTAGACATCTTCTTCCCATCATTGGGGCATTCAAATGCCCGATGACCTTCTTTTCCACTTTTGAAACATTTACTTGTCCCTTTAAGAAAACTCCCTCCATGTTTCTTTCCACATTTTGAGCATATGGGAAAGCTCATCTTCTTTTCAGTGTGCTCTTTATATTTTCCTTTGAATTCCATTTTCCTCTTCTTATCAAACCCATATGACTGATGGGTTACTCCAATCTCCATCTCAACTTTGACAGCACATCGAACGATTTCCTCATAGCTATTGAAGTCCCTTATGGCTAAGGCCCTTCGAATACTTGGTTTTAAGCCACTAAAGAATCGATCGATCTTACTCTCATTTTGGATAATAATACCAGAATTGTACCTTGCAAGTCTTGTAAAATTTTCTTCATAGGTACCAACAGATTCTTCATCATTTTTCTTCAGTTCAATAAACTCTTTCTCCATCTTTGTTTGGAGAATACGAGGGAAGTACTTATTGAAAAATATGTTCTTGAACTCATCCCATTCCATGGACTCAATTCCATCCCTTTTCCTTATATTCTTAATAAGATTCCACCATTGATCAGAATCTCCTTCCAAATGATAAACTTCTAGGATGACTTTATCATGTTCAAAACATTCAAGAACTGAAAATATCTTTTCAGTAGTACTAATCCATTGTTCAGCAACTAATGGATCAGTAGACCCGCTGAATGACGGTTGACGCTGCCTCAATAAGGATTCAACAAAATGTTTCTCCTTCCTTTGCTTGTTTGGAAGTCATAAATGATTCACAGCTTGATAAAGTTGTGTTAGCATGGATACAAGATTTTGCATTACAGCTCCCATAACGTTTGGTTGCTCAAGAGGACAATCATTGCATTGCCCATCGCATTCCGCATTAACACGGTTCCTTCGGGTTCCAACCATTGACTAAAACCAAGAAGAATAGTGTGAGCAACACTAATTATAATAGGAAAACTACATAATCAAGAATAAAATTTCACAGTTAAGGTCTTATCCTAGGTTATCCATGTCCATTTCTGACACACTAAGATTGTGTTATATGCTTAGACTTATCCTTAGGGTTCTTACTAAGGCTTTCACATCCTAGTTTCCAAAGGTTGACTATACCTTTCATCTGATACCAACTATAACGACCCATACTTTACATACATTGTTAATACTTAAAAATTGAAGCATACTAATTACAACATATAACAAAACCACGAAAGGACCGTATATGTATAGAGTCTTTAGAAACTAGGAAACATAATCAACTGGTTCATAAAGCATCTACTTTGCCTCCCATTTATTTCATCATATCTAGAGTCCCTTTTGTAATATCCTACATAATAACCTTCTTCCTGACCTGGGGAAATAAAACATACAAAAGGGTGAGCTCAAATGCTCAGTAAGGGTAAACAAAATAAATATCAATCACATCATATTCATAAGAACATATCTTTTGGAAATCTTAACCTGCAAAATAGATCATATTTTCATAACATGGGATAAATCATAGAAGTGAAATGTAATCCCAATAATCAAAACATAAAACATGAAACTTTGTGGATTACACACATAATCATAGAAAATCATTTCTTAGTAGTTAGGACTCATTACCAAGACTATGTTAGTGGACAAAGTCCATTTCAGAACCAAGTTCACTCCTCGTTTCAGTCCTGTTTCACTGAACCGGTTTAACCTGCCGTTCCAGCCATGTCTATCTCATGAGATATAAAATCTTTATCCAATGCATTGGAGGGAGATATATGTCCCACCCATATCATAATTATACCATTATTATGTGTGCCACAAAATCATATACCATACATTATAGCATAACCCATGTAATAAAAATGGGATTCTTAAACATCATGAAATCATAAAATAATTCATATAAGATAAAGGAATTCATAAAAATAATTCCATCAGAACATAATCAAATCAATTTAATAATAGGTATAGAAACATAACCCTTTATTATCTTAGATGGAAAATAATTTTGATAAAACACTTGAACTCCATTCATGAGGAAAATATCATTTCTACCTCAAAAACATTTTTACTTTCTTAACATGTCATACAATTTTAAACTAAAAGAAGTTAATTAAAAATAAACATGAAAACTTGTTGAGGAAGATTTTTGGAAATATTTTTTTAAAAATACATTCATGCCGTTTAAGTTAAAAAAACATTTTTCTTGTACTTTTGTCGGAAAAGTCAAAAAGTTCCTCGTACGAAAAATGACAAAAGAATCCTTTCATATCCTTTGCTAAAAACACACCGAAAGGTAAAATTTGAGTTAAACAATTGTAGTTGGATGGAAACAATATTACATATTTAGGGAACATGGACGTGGATGATAGAATACACCCCAGTAAATACCAAAGTATAAACAATCTCGGATAAAATGAGATTGTGATATTTTCCCTTACCTTAGGTATGATATGCTTTGTACGTGTCCAAACCACCTGTATAATGATTTAAATAATGTCATTGACTTATTAAAGAATCATATTTATTGTTATGATGTTATATATGGTCATATTTTTAGCTTCTTATTAGTAATATTTCATTACTACTTATTATTTGGGTGTTTATTACTTTTTGTTCTTATGTGTGTGTTGTCGAATAAATTCATATTCCTATTTATAGGATATAGATACATCATTTAAAGAATTGTTTTAGTGTAATATATATCATATTAATTCATTCAATTCATTTATATAGTCATTATTCAATTAAGATCATATAGAACGAGTTGCATCACATCGCGGAGACGGTAGGCCGTATGTACGCACGAGTGGTGATATCGTTCTCATGATCGTGGAATTGTAGTGAAGTGTATGTATACTATTTAAGAATAAATATCACTTTTCAATAATCATATATAGTTATTCTTTACACTATTATACCCATCCATGTATGTTGGTGGTGGAAAACAGATTACAACACGGCGTGGAGACGATATTCCGTACGAACGCACGCGCGGGGATTTTGATTCCCGTAGGATGGATACGAGGTGAAATAGGGTTGTTTCATATTTATAATAACATATCAGTATATGAGGGATAATTATGTTATTACCTCATAATGAAACAACAAAATAATATGGAGTAGAAGAAGAATGGAACTTGAAGAAAATGGTAGAAGGTATTACCTCTTTCTCGAAGTGCCTCCTTTAAACATTCTATTAAGGCACTAGAGTTGGTCTTTTGATAAGACCAGTATCTCTAGTAGGTTTATAAGGATGTGGGGAAGTGAAATGTTCAGGGTTTGGCCGAGCATGAAGGCTCAAATTGATGTGAGGAAGAGAGGGATGAGGTTCCCTTTTATAAGGGAGGAGAGGGGCACCTTTGGAATGTGTGGAAATATTATTTTATTATAAACATATCTTCGGTTTCAAAAGGTCCAAAAATCATTAAAGATGAATATAAGATGACTCATGGTCGAAATAAAATCATCCAATTAGAATTGGACATGTTTTGGAAAATATTTTAATCATTACAATCTTATTTATTTAAATCATTTATTAATGAGATAAATACTTTATCATTATTGTGTCATAAATAATTTAATTTATTTGGTGTCTAAAAATTATAAAAAAATATCATTATTTAGGAAATCTTTTTATATTTCTAAATAATATTTATAGTCGAAAATATAATCTATACAACCCCTTATAAAAAATAATTACTAAAAGATTTTTGTTAATGTCAATTTTGTCTTTACATTAAATTAATTAATCCAAATTGTCATTGTCATCACCAAGTGGCTCAATGGGGTCCCAAAATCGACCCAAGGATGCCCATGGTCGGTAAATACTCATCCAATAAGTTTAGGACAAGTGTCATGGTAATTTTGAATTATTATAATATTCTTTTAACCTTGAATTACCCTATTTACCTTTAACTGTATTAAATAAAAAAAATTAATGTAGTTACTATTCATAATATCAAAAAATAAAAGTAACCTATTAACATAATTTGGACCCACTGATTCCAAATACAAAATCCATTTTTCAAAATTCAAAACAAAAAATTTTCAGTAATTAATTTAAAATTAATCCGGTTTTTAAGCAAACGGGTTTTAAAAGTTAAAACATTGCCAAAGATTGAACTGTTTTTACATATGAATTCAATGTAAAATTAATGCTAATGACATATATTATATTAAATGTAAAAATATATTCTATTTATACATTAAAAATAATCAATATTATAATTTAACCATATAAAGTATTTCGATGAAAAAAAGTTGTTTTTAATTAAAATATATCGTGTTTTTAAGAAATAATAACTATCAAAAGATTGACACTTGTTTATATCCGGTTTAAATGTGAAATTAAATCCAATGAAAAACATTGTATTAAATTGTAAAAATATATTCTAAATATACTTTAAAACCACTCAAATTAATAATTTATCACTATTAATTATTTCGATTATAAGAGTTGTTTTTAATTAAAATTTAGTAATTTTCACTATTCATCCGAATATGAAAGTTATCCGAAAAGTACCAAAATTTCATCCTAAGCTAATTTCGATATTCGGAATCCAAAAATGAAGTCCATTTTAAAATATAAAATTTTCAAAATTTCAAAAAGTGGTTATTACTATTCATAACGGCTAGTTTTAATAATATTTTAATAGCATGTCGTTGTTTAGTGAAACTCGGTATTGCGTACGATGCAAGCTATCGAGGAAGGCCGTGGTTGTGTGTAAAGCAAACCAATATAGTGTTGTGTGTAGTTAAATATTCCTTTGATTATTTATAAAAACAAAATATTTCTCATAAAAGTCTCGGGTGTTACAATTTATCTCCCAGAATGTGTACTCCCTAAAAATATAATCTCCAAGACACGCTATGCATTTCCATAAATAAATTGAATCACCATAAATCCATAATTAAATCAAATATTCCACTAAACTACAATTAAAACATTATTCATAAAATAAAATTCCATAATATTCTACTTACCTTAATCATATAGGATTTACAAAATAGTGAACTTCTTTTTCCATAACATTAATAACATTACACCAAATCAATCTCCAATCCCATATGTTTTTATATAATAAAACATATATTACCAAAATCTAATTAATCTATATTTTATAAATAATTTAAGTAGAAAAATAATTTCATACTAATAAGGACATCACATAGGCCAATGATAGGTGATTCACCCTTGTCATCCTTTGGGTGTGAGTTCAAACCTCTCAGCCTTTCTGGATCGGACGAGTTGTCACTTGACCTATAAGTTGTCCTTTTTCTAAAACTATTATTTCATTACCAAAAATTTGATAAACATCCTAAAAAATAACCATAACATATTTATAATTAAGGAAATGTTTTAGCCTCAAAGGTTACCTCACACATTTCCTTTTTCATCCCAAAATGTAATAACCCATAATTACCTCAAAATCAAAGATCATGTAAACCCTACTGTTTATAGATATATTCAAAACTTTTGTATAAAAAATATAAACACATTTTTACTTAGATAATAATTCATTTTAAACCTAAGGGTTACATATTAATCATCCAAATAGAACTTCCCAAAAAATATGATTATCCATCTTAAAATTCCATCACTTAAAACCTCAAAAGGGGGGTGTCAATGACTCTTAAATTATGTTCAACCTAAAAATTATATACCCATGATGATATATATGAATCTTATGAAAAACTCACTTGAAACGATTATAATCTAAAAATTTATCTAAAAACTACTCTAATACCAACAGTAATAGCTCCAAATCTTCACCCTTGAATACAGGGATAAAAACTTAAAATTCACATTTTTGGATTTGTTATAGATAAAAGTGACCAAATTTTTTTCCATCCAAATCATAAAAAATAAAATGGAAATATTGGATTAGTTACATTCCCTAGGACCTTTTAGATTTATAGTTCTATATAATTAGGACAAACATTGACAAAGTTAGATCGATAAACAACTGGATTATCAAGAACAATATCATCATCTACCACTATACCTTGCTTTTTTTATTTCACATTATGTCATCAAAATCATCCATGTAAAACCCTTATAGACACAATTAATTTAACATCATTACTTATAATTTTGGGAAAATGAATCATAATAAAGATGAGATCAAATAATCAGTAAGGGTAAAAATAATCATTAACAAATGAAAGTAATTGGTGAGAATAAGATAATCATAAGGATACGATGAGATAATTATAATGCATAAACAAAACATATGGGAACTCATATCCATCAATACCTAGATCATCAGACATGAAACATGGTATAAATACTGATAGTTTATAATATATGAATCATAAAGGAATCGGAGAACCTGAGGTATAAAAACATAAAATAGGAATAAGACATTTAATTATGGCATACATGAAATCATAAAAAATCATTTCCTTAGTAGTCAATGCTCATTTCCAAACAATCATAGTGGATTGTGTTTACTCTCCAAACCATGGTAGTAGACAATGTTCACTCCCAATAATATCATAGTGGATTGGGTTCACTCCCAAAACCATCATTATAGCAACATTTCACTCCCAAGACTATGATTGTGCATTGGGATTACTCCACAAACCATTATAGTATCCAAGGTTCACTCCCAAGACTATTATAGTGTACATAGTCCTTTACTGAACTGCAACCACTCCCTATTCCAGTCCTATCTACATCATGAGAAATAAATATTTATACAATTAATTGGAGGAATATATTGGTCCCAGCCATTACATAATGAAATTCATACATATTTTTTCCATAAGAGCATATATCCTTCATCATATTAGATCCCATAAAAATAAATAGGCTTCATAAAAATTTCATCATAATATAACTCATAGAAAAAAATTAGATTCATAAATATCATTTTATCATAAACATAAATTATATAGAGAAAGAATAAGTATGAAATACTTGGATTCTGTCACTATCAAATCTTAAGTAACATAAAATAATGTTATCTTAAATAGAAAATTATTTTGAAATACCACATGGATAATTAATGAAGAAAATAACCTTTCCATTTTGAAAGTATTTTTTAAAGCTGCACAATTATAAAGGAAAAAATTTTGTTTGAAAAGAAAATTTTTAACATATAAAGTATGCTTAAAATCACTTAGACAGTCTGATGGCAGAAAAATTTGCTCATACCATCTAAGTAAAAAAACTATTTCATTTTTATTTTTGTTGGAAAAATCACAAAGAACCACTTTTATAAAATGACAAAAATATTACTTTCAAACTAATTTTTGAAAATAAAAACATGGTTGAAAATGTATTTTAAGAATAGTAATTTTTTTGAAAACTTGGAAATGGAAGAGTAATATTACACATTAATAATCCTAAATAATGATGATATTGTGATATAAACCGTTATGAATTTAATATCATTTTAATAATAAGAACCATGAAATAATGAACTTTAGATAGATATTTATATAACATAGTTTTCATGATATGAATAATAACATACATCCATGGGTAGAATACACACCACACAAAAGAAACATATAGAATATAGGGAATTTATCCCTCATATATATTCATTATATCCTTCATCATTACCAGCAAAGTAAAATAGAAATGAAAAACGAATCACATCACCTCGTGGTGGTGGTAGTCCACATGTACAAACGAGCGATGTTATCATTTCATAACATTTTAGAAGGTAAGAATTTAGATATTATATTTTAGTTATAGAACCATTATAATGTTATAAATATCATATATAAACTTGAAACCCATTATATAAATCATAAATGAAATATGGTGACTGAAAACGAATTGTGTCGCTACGTGGAGATGGTATGCCATACAAACGCCCAAGCGACACTTTCACTTCTTATTTAACGGGAAAGAGGGTGTTAAATGATGTTTTTATAATAATAATAAAATTTAATCATATTTAGGATACTTAATTATTTTTTTATAAATAAAATATATTTATAATGGGTAAATAAGAGTATAAAAGAAAGTAATCGGCTAAAGAGATTACCTCTTCTTCGAAATGACTCCTTCAGATCTCCCATAAAGGGCTCTAATGTTGGTATTTTGAGAAGAAAAACAACCCCATAATGTGGTTAATGAAGTTTATAAAATATATTTTTTCAGGTTATGGTCAATATATAAGGATCCAACTGGTGTAAATATGCAGGGGAGGAGGGCCACTTTTATAATTTAGGTGAGGGACACTTTTGGAGTTTAAAAAAATGATCAAAATATATTAATTATATTATATGTCGAAATGATTCAAAATGTACTATAAATGAATAAGGGTTGAACTTTTCAACCATAAATTATAAAAAATTTTCCTAATTATTATTTTTATGATTTTCTATTAATTTAATAAAACAACAGTTCCATAAAATATCATTATTTTAAATTGTGATATGATTCACTACTTTTACATTAGAAACACCAAGATATCAATTAAAACTAAAAAAAAACTATTTTATTAAATCATAAAAATTTAATTTTAGTCTATAGAATTTATGGTTTTCTATAAATATCTAAAATTATGTTTCTTTTAACATTTTAATATCATTTATTATATACTTTACATTAATTAAATATTTACTACCTCAAAATTTTACAAGCATTTAGGTAAATTATTTCTTCCCTAAAAGTTTAAAATAAATTACCATGATGTATATAAATATTTTATTTTTCACAAGAATATTTATTTTAAGACATATCCTCTAGATAAACACATATTAAAAATATTATATTTTGTAAAACGTAAAGTGTGACATATTCGATTTTTCATGGAATAAAATATTATAAATGTTATAATAAAATAAAAATGGAAAAAATTGGTCATATAACAAAAAAAATAAATATTTATAAATACATTTACCTATAAAATAAAATTTAGACTTGTGTTAGGGTCACTTTCTTGTCCTTATCATTTTATTTTTACCCTTAATTATTGGATTTACCATTTATAATGGTAAAAAACATTACTAAAGTTACTATTCGTAATGTCTAAAATTAAAATGAGCCTATTTACTAATTTTAGAACTCATGATTAAAAATATGTAATCTATTTCTCAAAATTTAAATCACATAATTAGTATAATTTATTTTAAAATTAAACCAACAAAATGCAATGGAAATCATTTTTCTTGAAAAGTGTGTTTTTAAGTCAAAAATGAACTTATATAAATATACAGTATAAAGATTATTAAAATTTAATTAAATATATTTAATATAAATAAATAATTCTTATGTTACTTTAAATCATATTCAAAACATAATTTTACTTTTAAATTACTTTATTAATTGAAAAGAACTGTCTTTTTTACAAAAAATAGTATTTTCCACTATTGATTGAATAACTGATCTTTTCAGAAAAATATAAAAATTTCCCTATAGTATAATATTAAAATGATGACTCAAAAATTATATTTTTATTCAAAATAACATTTCTAAATGTTCTGGAAATTAATTATATTATCTATTCTCAAAAACCAATAAAATACATATTAAAAAAAATATATCATTGAAGAATAAAATGGATTTACTAAAAATGAGTGATAATTTACCAAGAATTAATAAATAATTTTTTATTGATTAGAAACTTTATATTTATTTTAAAAATTATTTAATCATATTTATACCCTTAAATTTAATATTTAGTTCCTAAGTGTCGTATTTAAATAATAATATTTCATAATTCATTTATTCTGGGTGTTATGTATCTTATATCTAATTGAACATAGTATTTTCTTTAAAATAAAGGGATATTAAATCCTAACCCCTTTAATAGATTGAATCATCTCAATTTGAACTCGGTCTCGATAGCTATGGGTTTTAAAAATTCAATCTACCTTTATTGAAACCCCACACCATAAAAAGGATCAATAAACTTCCTATTGAAAAAAGATAAAGAGAAGAATGAAGGTATAGACGTGTATGAAAATTATTTTCCAGATATCATGATGTTAAGAAACTAAATGATCATGAGAAAGTTAAAAATCACAAAATCGTAAACCACAAATGTGGATAAGACCATAAATTCATAAAAAATGAAGATTATACGACAAATTTTTTTATATTCATATATTTTTTATATAGTTTTGGTATTCATTTAACATATATACTTTGAACATATGGAAATATAATTATTTGATAAATAGAATTTAATTTTTTAATCAATTTTAACACAATCTCAAATTTTTCTCTGAACGATGAATAAGATGAAATTTTCATGCCCGTAGCATTAAAATAAACTTCAAATAGACTAAATAATCCAAATAATAATACGAATATATACATCATGTATTTAGACATTAAAAGAAACCAAAATGGTTAGCCCATGAAAATATAATTACCTAATTACATTAATGTCCAAAACTCCAATGTATTACCCAAAGTTCGACTTAGATCATTCAATAAATTATTATCCTAAAATTCATTTTAATATTAAAGATGAATATCAAATCCCAAAAATCAGAAAGATTTGATCACCTTATATTCCATGATAAATTTATTATTTATCACCTAAAATTTGTCTTCCCTAAACATATAATCTCTAATATATGCTAACCATTTCCATAAATAACCCGAATCACCATAAATGCATAATAAAATAATATATGTCTATAATATAAAATTAAATATTATTTCATTAAATAAAATTACTTAATATTATGCTTATATTATTTATATAGGATCCCTAAAATAGTGAACGTATTCCACAATAACATTAATCACATAAAACTAAATTAATTTCCAATCCCATTGTAATCTATATGATAAAACATATGTTCCCAAAATAAAATTAATCTTTATTTTCCAAATCATTTTAGTAGAAAAAAATTTTCACACTAAACATGACTTCACATAGGATATTGGTAAGGAATGCACCCTTTTCACTCTTCCGTAGTGAATTCAAACCTCACGGCCTTGCTGGATGTGATGGGATGTAACCCGACCCATGGGGTGTCCTTTTTATTAAACTATTATAACATTCATAAAAATGTGATAAACATACACAAAAATAAACTTAATATATTCCAAATTAAGAAAATGTTTTAACCTCAATGGTTATCTAAAACCTTTCATTTTTCATCATTAACATTCAAAAATATATAATTTTATCAAAATCAATGATCATATAAAACCTTATATTTACAAATATCATTAAATTTTTTTCCACAAAATTTAATCATAATATTCCTCAGATAATACTTCATGTTAAACATAAGGGTTACATATAAATCATCCAAATAAAACATCACACAAAATATAATTATCCAATTTGAAATTACATCACATAAATCCTCAAAAATGTGGTGTCGAAGACTCTTGAATTTTTATCAATATCAAATTTATATACCCATGATGACATCTATAACTCTTAAGATAACATCACATGAAAACATTGTAACATCAAAGTTTATCTAAACCCTACTCTAATACCCACTATAACTTCCTTGAATCTACAATCCTGAATCTGATGCTAAAAACATAAAATCTATAGTTCGTGTTTTATTACTAATAAATATGATTCATTTTTTTCATCCAAACCTTAAAACATCATATAGAAATATTGAATTTATTACATTCCCTCGGACCTTTTAAGTTTAATGTTTTAGAGAATCTGGAAAAACCCAAAAAAATTATATCTATAAGAAACTGGCCTATCAAGATCAACATCATTATCGCCCACTATACCAAACTTTTCTTATTAAAAATTATGTCATAAACATTATCCATGTGTAATCCTTCTATAGAAATTCAAGCTAACATACTTCCTCATAACACGGGGAAATGGAAAAATATGAAGGATAAGCACAAATTCAATGTAATCATAAAAAGAATCATTAATAAAAGAAATTTATTAGTGAGAATAAGATGTGTATAAAGATATGATGACATAATCATTATTCATGAACATGACATAATAGAGTTCATATCCATCAATACCTTCACAATTAATAGAAAAACCTGGAATATAG
The DNA here is from genome assembly GCA_963277665.1 of Viscum album. NCBI lineage: Eukaryota > Viridiplantae > Streptophyta > Magnoliopsida > Santalales > Viscaceae > Viscum > Viscum album. The sequence continues at coordinate 501,032,027 of OY728133.1, forward strand.
CCTCATATTTTGTTAGAAATGAATCTTAAATAAATCAAAGACCATGATGTAAAGGAATATAAAATAGGCATAATAATTTGAATTGTGACATCCAAACAAGCATAGAAAATAATTTTCTTAGTATTCAAGGATCATTCCAAAAACCATCATTGTGGATTGGGTTTACTCCCCAAACCATCAATGTAGCCAAGGTTCACTCTCGAGACTATCATTGTGGATTGGGTTCACTCCAAAAAACAAATTATTAGTGTAGGATTACTAAAAATAATATCATAGTGGATTGGGTTCACTCCCAAACCATCATAGAAGCAAAATTTCACTACCAAGACTATCATAGTAGAAAAAGTCCTTTACTGAACTAAGGTCACTCCCCATTATAATAATTTATATCTCATGAGATATAAATCTTTACCTAATGAATTTAAGGGAGATACATGCACCTCCATTGACATAATTAAATTCATACATAATGTTCCAGAGGATCATAAATCTTCATTTTATCAGAACCCAAAAAAATAAATCGGCTTTATAAAAAATTCATTATAAAATAAATATTGAAAAATAAATGATATTCATAAAAATCATACCATCATAAATATAAAACACACTGCGAAAGAATAAGGATGATAACCTTTTATAGTAACCTTATTAAATCAAATTTAACATCAAATAATTTTATCTTAAATGGATATTTTTAAAAGATCAACACGAATAATTTTTGAGGAAAAAAACCTTTCCGTTTTTAAATCATTTTTTTAGATTCCAAAAAATTATAAAGGAAAGAATTTTATTTGAAAATATACCTTGAAAAATTTTAAATTAATCTTCAAATCATTAATGTGTCATGATGGTTGAAATATACACTCATACTATATAAGTTAAGAAAACATTCCTTTCCTATTTTTGTCTTAAAATTCATAAAGAACCTCATTTATAAAATGATAAAAATATTTATTTCAAACCATTTTATAAAAATTAAAACAAGGGTAGACATTATTTTAAATAATAATAAAATTATTTTAAAATTTTGTTAGAAAACATTGACATAGAAGTTAAATATTCCCCAGTGAAGGCTTAAACATAAATAATCCCAAATAGTGATGAAATTATGAAATAAACCCTTACCTATTGTGTATTATTTGAATAATAAGACACATGAAAGAAATAAAGAAAGAAAGAAATATATTTATATTATATAATTTTCATGATAATAATCTTAAATTTCATTAATGGTAAGTATAAAGTCCAAGAAAATTAACATTTAGTGTAGAAGTCACGTAACCCACAAAAACAAAAGTGAGATAAAACTCCCTCACATAAAGTCCGAATTACTTTAAATACTCTTTAACCTAATTTATAATAAATTTAAATTTACTATAAATAAATTCCAAAATAATTTATATGATTAATATTTCATATATATTCATTATATATATATATATTAAGTAATCCACAATGATATAGATGGAAAATGAATTACACCATTCATGGAGACGGGAGACCGTACAAATGCATGATCCCATTATTCACTTATTGAAGGATGGAAAAAAAGAACGGTAAGTAATATTTAACCATTATGAAATAATTATTATTTAATTTATATAATATATATTCATCATATCAATCCTCCTTACCTTCCATGTAAAATCGAAATGAAAATGGAATCACAACATTTAGTGGAGGTGGTATTCCACACGTATGCACAAGAGATGATATCGTTTTACAATGGTTTGTAGGGTAACAAGATAGATATTATATTTCAATTAAAGAATGATAATTATTCCACAAATATTATATATAAACATTAAACCCATCATATTAATCATCCATTAAATATGGTGATGTTAAATGAATTGAATCGCTATGTGGAAACGATACGCGGTACGCCAACACGAGGGATACTTTCACATATTATTTGATGTGAAAGAGGGTGTATAATGGTTTTTTTTCATATTTATAATAAAAAATAATCATTTTCATGATAGAGAAGTTATTATTTTATGAAAAATATCATATATTAAGAGGTGTTAAAGAAGAGTCGGAAAATAAAGTGATCAGTTATAGAGATCACCTCTTCTTCAAAACAACTCCATTAAATATCCTCTAAAGGGATATAGGGTTGGAATTTTGAGAAGACAAGAACCTCCAGAATATGGATAAAAAGGTTTAAAATAGAAATTAGAAGGTAATGTTTCATATATAAGGCACCAAGTGGTGTAAAATAGTTTGGGAGAAGGGGCTATAACCACCATTCTCTTTATTTCACATTAATACTTAATTTATTACATAAGAATACTATTAATACAAATCATATGATTGATAAATATAGTTTATTTTTCGAATTAGATACAAAACATAACATATTGAACATGAGACACAATAAAATTATTTAAAAATTCATTAACACACTTTTATAGAATACTTTATGGACATGATCATCATATTCTAAATAACGTTAAACTGCACTAGATAACATGGGGACATACATAAGAAAAGGTTGATCTATAAATCCCAGTAAGGGAATAAAAATGGAATAAGTGATACATGTTATAAAAAAGTGTTGGGAAGAAATCCCTCAAGGTAACATTGTAGTATTTTTTGTGCTGATTGTGTTTGTTGACAAAGCATGTTTCCAGGATGAATTTTCATGTTCCAGATAAGTTGTATACAATCCATGTTGACAAAGAATGATGAAAAAGGAAAGGACGATCTGGAGGCCGTACAAAAGAGTAGTACAAGGTGGAGCCGCTTCCCAGTGTTTTCCAAATTTTTGGGGTCCAAAATTTGGAGGTTGGTGAGCATCGTGAAAATAGATTTTCCATGAAGATCTTATTTTAATATGGAAAATGCATGAATTTTGCGAAGAGAGGCTTCATGGATTGAAATTCTCGAAGACCAGAAGTATGATGGCGGTGATTCTTCATGATAATGACATGATTCGCGAATGGAAGAGGTTGAGCCGCATTGTGGCGGTGAAGGGATTTGTGAGGGAGATTTGCGGTGGTGACACAAAGTAAGTGATGGAACTCTCCGCGATTACGTCAAGCTCTGCAATCAAAAAATTACTGTGGTGCTTCTCAATTTTGAGAGAATTTCGGCAGAAATTTTGGAGCATCGCGATTGGAAATGACGTGGTGATGACTTCGCGCCGAAGGGTCGAGGGTCGGTGGAATTTCCTATAAATAGAGGTCGGCCCCCTCGAGAAAAGAAGAGATAATTTTCAGAGAAAACACTTTGCTCTCGGTTCGTGAAGGTAGGTTTCTTCGCGAAAGAAGAGCTTCACGGTGGCTATTACAGCTCCGTGAAAGTCGTTTGCTCCGCATTGGCTCAGTGAGCTTTGTGAGGGAATTCAATTTGTGATGACTTGAGCTCCGCAGTAGCCAAGTCATTGAGAAGTCTTGAGATTTGCGATGGTCTGAGCACCTGGAAATTTTGAGCTTCACAAAAATGAAGGAGCTCCGCGAAGGCTTGTTTGAGCTTCGCGAAATTGGGATCCTCATGACGTAGGGTGCTTTGCGAATGTACTTTCCAAAGGTAGTTTTCATATTGTTTAAGAGGCAAAGGGGTATTCATTAGTGGATTAATGTTTGATATTAACCGAGCATCTATCAACAGTTGATGATACATTTATTCATGAAAATGAAGAGACCTACAGGTCTATAAACTGTGACTGTATCCCTTCCAGAGCAGTGAGAAATGGAAGAGGAAGAAGGTGATCCTCTGCACCGGTAGTGATCCAAAGAGAGAGAATTAGGGAGTGACCCTTGGGAAAGCATTGAGCTAACCCTAAACATTGTAAAGGCAGTGAGCCTGGGCATAGAAGTGATCTAGCCTGAACAACATTCGCAGTGAGCCTTAGTGGATTTGGTACAGCGGTACATCGCTATTGTATTCTCTTTGGACGTAGCCCACTGAGGGTGAACCAAGAAATAATATATGTGTCTTCATAGTGGATTCCATGCATTGCATCTAAACCATAACCATCAGATAAAGATAAAGAGAATTGATCAACAAAAACACAGAAGGGAAAACAAAGTGACCCTTGTAATAAAGAGGTCAGGATCCAGTGGGGCAAGAATCATTTTAGAAAATAATATCCATACCCTTATTCACCCCCCTCTCAGGGTATATAGGCTCTTATTTGTCCTAACAATTGGTATCAGAGCGAAGGATTCTTTTATCAGATTTATTTTCTTCGACTTGGTGTAGTCGATCCGTGTGGTTATATAATCAGAGTTCTCTTATCGTGGTGTGCCATGAAAAACAGAAAAACATCAAAGAAGAGTCATAAGTCATGAAATATTCCTTAGTGTGTAGGTGTGTATGTAAAGACATTGATTCAATTAATAGAGTCCAACAGCTTGCTGAAAGAAGGCCTGGATTAATCTGATAGGGAAAATATTAATTGACTCAATCATGATGTAGCAATAAGTAAAGTACATGAACTTAAAAGGGATACCAAAACAACTAATGATGAATAAGTTTCAAGAATGAGGTCACAAGTAGATTTTGTCAACATGAAAAAGAAATTAGATCAGGAATTGGATGAAAAAGTCAAATATAAAGATATATAAATCCAAGTATTAGAAATTGAGGTCAACAAGCTGAGAGGATTAAATAAAAGGATTATTGATGTGGCTACTGAACTAAAGGAGAAGAATGATTATCAAGGTGAAGAACTTCAAAATATGGCTAAAATGAAAGGAAAACAAAAGGCTGGTGATTATAAAGAGAATCAAAAGTCATGTGATGTTCAGAATCTAAAATCCAGAAATGATGATCTAGAAACATAGTTTTCTGAAGAAGTTCAGAAGAATCAGAGGCTACAAAAAGAGAATGAATCTATCTATGAATCGGTTTCTGAGGAAAAATTGAAAGTAATGAAGCAAGGTGAAATGGTGGAAAATCTCACACGTGAACTAAAAGATGAGTTGAGAAGAAGGAAGAATCTCAGAAAAGAACTCAATGATCAACATGAATCAAGAAATAAAAATATTCAATAATTGGAGGAAGTAATAGAGAAATCAAAGAAATAAATGGAGATATCGAAGGAAAAAGTTAAACCTAAGTTGAAGGATGCACTGCACCTACTATTCAATTTTTTTTTGGTAGGTAAAGATAAAGTGAAAAGGAAGTATGAGATTTCTGAGGAGAAACAACAATATTTTTTCTCCGCTCAAAGACCCCATAGCTTGGGAAAATCTATCACTGGATTTGATGATTTCCCTCTCGTGCATGATAGAATGCGATCCATGAATAGTTATAAGAGTGGAGAAAAACATATAGGTGCATAAGATAGGCCTAAGAGGTCAACTACAAAAAGAAGCGATGACCTTTTCTTTTTCTACAGGATTTATGGCAACATGCCAAGATTCTGTTTAGAGGCTCTGGAATACATTTCAGGCTGTGAAAACAGAAACATTACGAAATCCAAGAATAAGGAGAAGAATCATTATAAATTAGAGAGAAGAGTCTCTTAGAGAAAATCATCTGTTAGATGCTATTACTATGGAAGAATGGGACACACCATGAGTATGTGTCAGGAAGCTCAATAGACCCGTGTCAGAAGAAGAACTCAAGGTGTATCAGCATCTCGACATAGAAATGATGAAATGATGTATGCCTTTGATGGAAAATTTTGTATATGTTCAGATTATATGAATTTGGAAAGAAATTGCATCAAGAAGAACACATTAAAGGAAATGGAACTTGAATGGAGATTCTCGACTCCAATGATGCATAATGAGAAATTCTACACTTAGAGACAAAGTGGTAAGGAGAAGAATAGGCTTAAAGCCTCAGGGGAATCACATGGAGCTGAACAAAAGGTGTATCAGTCACCTCCTCTATCATACTCACAACAACTCTCAAGGAGAGAATGTGAACAAACCTGGACGATTAAGGGGAGATCTACTCCAGTTGTGATAAAGAAGAAAAATCATTAAATGGAGGACTCACCACCAGTGAAAAATAGTGCGGTGAATCAGACATCTAATAAAAGAAATATGAACAAAGAATGTAATGAAAAATTTGCATGTCGTGTTCCACAGTGAAAAGTGGAGGAAGGTGCAATATGCTTGCAATAGTGGAAGAAGCAAGGGAAGATGGAAATAAAAGATATTCTTGCTCCGAGTAGGAATTAAGGGAAATGGAATTTTTGTGGAACATCAAAGATGGAAATGTGTACTAGTGGTTTTAAACCCCAAATGGTGAGAGAGTACATGCCTGCAGAATCTTCATAGCAGAAAAAGACTCACCATGTGAGTAATGAATGCTTAGTCATATGGCAGAGCAGTTGAAGTTGGCTAGGAAGCTAGAAGAAGCAAAGAAAGAGTGTGATGCTCTGAATGAATGAATCAAAGGGTTGACCCATCAGGATCAACCACAATCCACTTCTTGAGAATTTCAGAAGCACCCCTCTCACTATGTATATAAATTATATTAACTGATGATTCATGTGTTTCAGGTTTTAGTGAGATATGATCCAAGAGGAAGTGGCATCTAAAGATGCAAAGTAGAGAAGTGATATGCTCCAGAGTTTAAATTGATTCCAATCAGGTACCAGAGTTGAAGAAGAATGGAAGAAATATAGCACAATAGGAAGTGATTGTGTTATTGACTTTGTCGCTTGTTTCCTACAATGAGTTCCAACTCAGTAGGCTTAGAGATTTTGTTAATGGCTAAATTCCAAGTGGAAGATGCGAATAGATGATGAAGGAGAAGAATACATTTTATGGGTCTAAACAGTGGGCCTAACCCCAATAAGTGTTTCATAACATAGGGTGAGCATTAAATAACAAAATCATATGAAAGATCCATGAAAGAAATAATTGGATGACTCAGCTCAGGTGTTGCCTATTGAGGGAAGAAAGAAACACAGGGAGAAGTAGCAATAATCATGCATCTCATGATTGTCTATTTAGTTTTAAAAATGTGTTATCGACTGACTACTTTCAGGATACCAAGAACCTGCAAGAAAAAATCAAAGGTGTGTCAACAAAAAATCATAGAGAAGAAGTTAAAATAAATGAATTCATTGAACAATGACATAGTGAGAAGATTTCGGCTGAAAGTAAGGAAGTGGTAAGAGACTCATGGAGAGCAGAAGTGACTGATGATGATTCAGAAAAGAATCTGATGTCAGAGATTGTATTGAGGCCGGTAGATAAGAATGTCATCAGGAGTAAATGGGTTTATCTCAACAAGATGAATGAATATGGCACATTGAATCATAACAAAGCACAAATAGTGTGAAATGGATACTCCTAGATAGGCAGAATATATGTTGATGCGACATTTGCAGCAGTTGCGAGGCTAGAGACAATCAGAATATTTTTTTGCCACAATAGTGAAAAGAAAGTTCAAAGTATTCCAGATGAACGTCAAATCTGCATTATTGAATGGGATTCTGGAGGAAGAAGTACATATCAATCAGCCAGATGGTTTTCTCATTCATGAGGATGAGAATAAGGTTTTCAGATTGAAGAAAGCATTGTGTGGGCTAAAAAAGGCACCAAGAGCATGGTACTCAAGGCTTGACCAGTACTTGAAGAAGCCTGGTTTCTAGCGTGGGGGAGTTGATTACAATCTCTATTTCAACAATAACAGTAATAAAATGATGATGGTCTTGGTTTATGTCGACAAAAAATTATTTGGCCGATCAGATGAAGCTCAGTGCAGACAGTTTTCCGAATTCATGAAAAGTGAGATCAAAATGTCAATGATTGGAGAGAAAACATTTTTCCTTGGTCTATATGTGACAGAATGAAGGAATGGATCATTAATTTCACAATACAAATACGCCAAGGAGGTTCTAAGATGGTTTGGAATGGAGAATTCCAAGGAGATAAAGACTCAGGTTTCTACCTGGATAAAATTATCAAAAGATGAGGATGGAAAGGCAGTTAATATCATAGAATACGAGAAAATTATTGGCAGTTTTCTATACTTGACTGTAACAAGGCCTGATATTGTTTTCACCACATGCCAAGAAACGAGATATAAGAGGAATTTCAAAGAAAGCCACATGCCTGCAGTTAAAAGAATACCTCTATATATAAATGGCACTGTGGATTTCGGTCTGATGTATAATTTCAAATCTCAATCAGTGTATTTGGGTTACACAGATGCATATTGGGACAGATCAGAAGATGATAGAAAATCAACGTCTGGAGGTGCATTCTATCTTGGTGGACTATGTATTTCTTGGATAAGCAAGACCCAAGATTTCATTTCATTGAGCACCGCAGAAGCTGACTATATTGCGGCCACTCAAGTATGCACAAAATTATTGTGGATGAAGCAGGAACTTGATGATATGGGAGTTTAAGTGAAGTCTCTGATCGAAATTCAATGCGATAACTAAAGTGCTATAAATATCAGAAAAAATATCATCCATCACTCAATGATAAAGCACATTGATATAAAGTATCATTTTATCAAGGAGAAGGTTGAGCAAGGAATTGTGAAGTGGGAAAATGTGCCTATAGAACTATAGGTTGCAAAAATTATGACAAAGGCCTTACCTATGGAATCATTTGAAAGGAATAAACTTGCTCTGAGAGTTCAGTCGACTCCCCACACTTGAAAAAGTGTGGATGTGGGAAATCCTCCCTCACCCCAAGGTATGATGTGTTTTCCCCAAATGTGCTGATATGTGTTCTCTACTCTATTACAGACTGCAAAAGAGTGACCTTTGGTTTCATTGTCAAAGGTGGAGAAAATAATTATTGTTCAAGGGGGGACAATGTGTCTATTTGAGAAATCATGGATGGTATGGGGAGAATCTTAGAGGTTGAGCAGTGAGATATGGGGATAACTTTGTTATAGTGGGAGAGTTTTAAATCTGATGATGCTAGAAGTGATCGATCAATGCATAGATATCACGATAATAGAGGACCATGATAAAAGAAGAACAATGATGTTGGAATGGTGTGAGAAGGTGTCCAGCTATGCCAAATTGGTATTTGTGTGGTTCAACAATTGGTATCAATTTAAAAATTAGTATCAGTTTGGAATCGACAATTGGGGTCTGACATGAAGTACTTCATTGATGATCTTTTCATACTACTCTTGTTTCTCATGCCGAGCATTGATCATGCGGGCTTAGAGTACATGTTAAGTGAATCATTGAATGCTATCATAATCTCAAAAGGTAAATTGCGGTAGTGGCTAGAAGGAGACTCAGTGAGGTATCAATATGAAGAAAACCATTCTGAGAAGAGTTATCAAGAGTTGTCAAGAAACCCAAAGGATGAAATTGTTGGGCAAAAATCCGTCAAGGTAACATTTCATTTTTTTGTGTTGATTTTTTTTGCTGACAAAGAATGGTTTCCATGTAGAATTTTTGAGTTCCAGAGAAGTTGTTGAAAATCCATGTTGACAAAGAACGATGAAATAGGAATGGACGATCTGGAGGTGGTACAAAAGTGTAGTACAAGGTGGCACTGCTTCCCACTGTTTGAAAAATTTTTGCGGTCCAAAATTTGGAGGATGGTGAGAATCATGAAAATAGGATTTCCATGAGGATCATGTTTTAATATGGAAAAGGCATGAATTTCACGAAGATTGGCTTCATGGTTTGAAATTCGCGAAGACCAGATGTATGATGGAGGTGATTCTTCGTGATTACGCCATGCTTCGCAAATGGAAGAGGTTGAAGCACATTGCGACAATGAAGGGATTTGTGTGGGAGCTTCGTGGAAGTGGCACGAAGTATGTGACGGAATTCTCCGTGATTACGTTAAGCTCCGCAATCGGAAAATTGTTGTGGTGCTTTGTGATTTTGAGAGAATTTCGGCAGAAATTTTGGAGCATCGTGATTGGAAATGACGTGGCACTTACTTCAAGCCGAAGGGTCGAGGGTCAGTGGAATTGCCTATAAAGAGAGGTCGACCCCCTCAATAGAATAAGAGAGAATTTTCAGAGAAAATACTCTGCTCTCAGTTCGCGAAGTTAGTTTGTGAAGGCAGGTTGCTTCACGAAAGAATAGCTTCCCAGCGGCTATTATAGCTTCGTGAAAGTCGTGTTCTCTGTGTTGGCTCAGTGAGCTTCACGTGGGAAGTCACTTTCCGACGACATGAGCTCCGCGATGGACTAAGAATTGTGAAGGCTTGAGATTTGCAATGATCTGAGCTCCACGAAATTGTGAGCTTCGCAAAAATGAAGGAGCTTCGCGAAGGCTTGTTTGAGATTCACAAAATTTGGAGCCTCGTGAAGTTTGGTGCTTTGCGAATGTACATTCCATAGTTATTTTTTCCAGGGTTTAAGAGGAAAAGGGGTATTAATTAGTGGATGAAAGTTTGACGTTAATCGAGAATCTATAAAAAGTTGATGATGAATTTATTCATGCAAATGAAGAGACCTATAGGTCTATAAACTGAGAGTGGATACCTTCCAGAGTATTGAGAAAAGGAAGAGGAAGAATGTGATCCTCTCCACCGGCAGTGATGCAGAGAGAGAAACAGGTAGTGATCCTTGGGAAAGCAGTGAGATGACCCTAAACTTTGTAAAGGCAGTGAGCCTGGGCATAGAAGTTATCTAGCCCGAACAATATGGGTAGTGAGGCTTAGTGGATTTGGTACAACGACCCATCGTTATTGTATGCTCCTTGGATGTAGCCCAGTGAGGGTGAACCCAGTAAAAATCTATGTGTCTGCCTGGTGGCTTCCCTGCATTGCATCTAAAGCATAACCATCAGATAAAGATAAAGAGAATTGATCAACATAAACACATAAGAGAAAAAAAAGTGACCCTTATAATAAAGAGGTCAAGATCCAGTAGGGAAAGAGAAATTTTAGAAAAGAATATCCATACCCAGATTCACCCCCCTCTTAGGGTATATAGGCCCCTATTGGTCCCAACAAAAATGAATATCAATTAGTAATCAAAGGAACATGAATAATAAGGCATGATATTGCATGATAATCATAACATGGGAAATGTGGAAACATATTAAAACATTTAATCATAAAAATGGGTAAAGGCTAAATCACCAAGAATTCATAGTGGAAAACCCACCAAAAAGGAATCAGGTACACCCCTATACCAACATTACATATCATGATACTAAAAATTACCTAATGCATTGGAGTGCTATCTGGGAACACTCATCATAATCATTTAGTTCTCATGTATAAGTGTGCAACATAGATTATATGACATGGCTTCATTCATTATCATAATTTATTACATGATCAAGGAATGTCGAATAAATATATGTAAGTCCTTAATAAATAAGTATATGTTCCAAAAGGTTAATACCCTTGATGGAATAATGGGTATGTTATCCACTACATAATTGTTTTGGTATGAAAAAGCGCGGTGAAATTTCGACACCATAATGACGTTAATTAAATATTCATAAAAATGGATGATGAGAATGAAAGAAGTATCTAATTATTTGGAAATAAAATGGAATTTATTAGGGACATTTAAAATCATATCCAAACATTATAAATTTGTAAATATAAGGAAAAAGGCAATGAAGAAACATGAATAAAAAAATAATCCTTATAAGATTTCATCTTGGTAACAAGTGTACATAAAGAATCATGGGAGGGTTAATGAGAGTGAAAGGATTATATAATAATTTATAAATCAAATTTAAAGTGATTGGAATATGGAATATCATATACCATCATAATAAAATTAAAAGTAAAAGACATAACATAAAATGAGTGCTTGATAAAAGAGAAGAGTGGAGGATCTACTACTTGAGTGTGTGGCTCCAATGGATTGGGAGGGGCTTCTTGAAAGATTGAGGAGCCTTAGGAAGAATCTAGGTAGTGTAGGGAAGAATGCGTATGTGATCGAAGGAGTTTTAGTTAAGATAAATTGGAGCTTGGGTGGGTTTATATAGGAAACGATGGTGATTTTTTTTGGTGTTTGACTCTACATAATAAAATAACCTAAACCACAAACAATACCATGGTTTTTCGCATGATTTATACAAAAGGGGAGTGTTTTATATTATTTTAGGGGGGAAAGGGTAGAAATTATTAAAATATTACCCTTGGTGATGTGGAGGTGAGTCACACTCTTAAATAAATGATTTTAAAATATTAAAATATATTATAAGTCTTGGAGGATTCAAAATGGATTTTCAAAATAAATAAAATATAGTTAAAAAACATTATCATAAAGGGAAAAATATATTTCATCTCAGATCCCATTTATATTATTATCACATCACTTTTCGGTCATTGTGATGTCATAAAACAGAAAGTATATTTATATGGTATTTAATTTTTACACAAACATTCATCTATCTCAGAAAATTATGAAAAATAAAATGTTGGATAGTTTAAACATCAGGATTCCAAAAGTAATAATCATTTTATCTACATTTTTTTCTAAATATGTGAATTTTAACATTTAAAATAAAAACTGACATTTATTAAAAATGATTAGTTTTTTACAAACACATTTTTTTTGAACCCTTATAAAAATTATATTTGGATTCATAAAAATAACGTGATAACTTATATTTAATAATTTTATTTAATAATAATTTTTTACTAAAATATTATTATTTCAAAAATCCATTAATTCATAAAAATAGATATATTAATTGAATTTGAATATTAACCAAAAATACTATTATGTTTTATTAAATCAAAATAAAAATCATTTATAAAGAAATAATAATAGGGTGTAAATATAATCATTATTATATAAAAAATAATATACATACTCATATTACTAGGGACTTGTAATATATTCTTTTAATACACCATAAAACTCCCTAAGTGTAAGGTGTGTGATGGTTGGACTTTCATATGGTGGTTTAGAAAATATGGTTTGGATCGTAATCTTGATGAGCTTGAACTTCTCCCATAAAGGGTTTTGTTCACGCTTAAGTTTTTGGATCTGTACTTGGGATTGGTTAAGGGAAAGGCCCAAGAATTATATCTCCATTAGAATCTATGATAAATGGGATTCATAGGGTATAATCTTACTGGTTTAGGCCGTCACATTCTTTGTTAGTGACAATTGGATTTGTTAAAACCCTATATTTATACTAATCATGAAATCACTATTCAATATCTATATTATCAATGATAATGATTCTTAAAAGTAAATTATATATAATATTCATATTACGAAAAAATAAGTGCATGTGTTTTCTATACCCATAATATATAATAAGATATTTAATAAAAATAAAAGGGAAATTATATTTATAAAAGGTCGGGTCATTACAATATTAACCCCTTAAGAAATTTTTCCCTCGAATTTTTCTTTTTTCCCATGATAAAACAGATGAGGGTAACTATTCTTCATAATTTCCTCAGGTTCCCACATTTCATCTTTAAAATTTTGGTTTCTCCATTAAACATTCACTAGGGGCATCATCCTAATTCATAGAACTGTTTCTCTTCCATCTAAGATCTTCACAGTATTCTCCTCATAGGAAATGTCAATCTCCAATGGTAACATATCTAGATTTATTACATGTGAGGGGTCTGGTGTATAGTATATTAAGAGGGATACGTGGAATACATAATGTACTTAAGATAGGTTCGGTGGGAGTTCTCATCGATAGACCACCACTCTGATGAAATCAAGTATATCAAAACGGAAGATGTACATTAGTTTAAGATTCCCCTTATTCCAAAATATCATCACTTTATTCCATAGAGTTATGAAAAGGAATACCATGTCTCCAATATCAAACTCTAGTACTTATGGTTGATTCTCATCATAACTATTATGTAGACTCTCACCCTCTATGATGTTCTACTGAATGGTTTTAAACTTCTACAGTATTTCCTCAACCATTTCAAGACATAGTAGTTTGTGTTCCACAACTTCATCCAAATATGAATGTGTTCTTCACCTCTTCCCATAAAGGGCTTCATAGGGGTACATTTGGATGTTTGAGTGGAAATTTGTTTTGTAAGATTACTCAACCAAAAAATAGTGTTGGTCCCATCCAACTTTGAAGTCCATAGATCATGCTCACAAGATATATTCCAGTGTTTAAATAGTCTACTCAGATTGGCCATTAGTTTAATTATGATAGGATATATTGATGTTCAGATCAGTGTTTAGGGATTTTTTGAGACTTTTTAATAACTTTAAGGTGAATATTAGATATCTATTAGATACAATCAATAATGGTAATCCATGTATCCTTACAAATTCTATGATTTATATCTGTGAAATTTGATCCAATGAGAAGTCCTCTCAAATTGTAATAATATGGGCTATCATTGTATGACAATCCATAATAACTCATATGTCATTGTTTCCCCTATATGTATTTAGAAGTCTGATGGAAATGTCCATGGTGATGTTCTCCCATTACCATGTTGGTTTGGGTAATGGTTGCATCATCCCCTTGGACTTCTTCCATTCAGCATTCACTTGCTGACATACTAGGAAATTTGATGTATATTCAACAATCATCTCATTCATGTTTCCCACCAATAGTTACCTCAAAGATCTTAATAGATCATTGTGTTTCCTAGGTAAATGAAGAAATTAGAACTATGCACATCTTCTAATAGTTCATACTTTAACATAGGATTTGATGGAACACATAGTCTTGACCCCAATATCACAATTCCTTATTTATTAAAATTGAACACTATGGATTTCCCTTTTTTATAGTGTCTATTTTCTTCTGAATTCCCATACCATATTATTAGCATCATTTAACCTTTCAAGAAGAGACATTTGAGAAATTATTTGTGAAAGGATTGATGATATTCTTTTGTTTATGATTCTTGTGACTATCCACTTCAATTCTATGAATATTGGATCTTTCTCAATTCTCATAAATAATAAAATTTCTAGATCGTTTCTACATAGAGAATCATCCACATTGTTCTCTTTCCCAGGATGGTGGTGAATTGAGTAGTCATAATCTATGATCAACTCTAACCATATTCATTGGTTAATATTTATCTCTTTCAATGATAATATAAATTTTTGACCTTTGTGATCCATATATATTTTTTACTTCTACCCAAAGAGATAATGCTGCCAATTTTTAAAAGTGAAGATCACTATTGACAACTCTTGATCATGTGAGGGATAGTTTTGCTCATGATTTTTCAACTGCCTTGAGGCATAGGCAATGAATTTTCATTCAACATTAACAAAAAATTTAATAACTTCTTTGATGAATCACTGAATACTATGAAAAGTTCTCCACTTGTGGGAAATTTGAGAATATAGGCAAGGATAAGCCTCCTTTTTAACTCCTTTAAACTTTCTTCACACTAATCATTACAAGAAAACTTGACTCCCTTCAATGTTATCTTGGTCAGAGGGTTCGATAATCATGAGAAATTTCTCACAAATTGGCGATAATACTCAGCTAAACTAAACAAACTACAGATATCTGTCATAGATGTTGAAATCGACCATCCTTAAAATTCATTTTTCTTTGAAGGATCCAAAAATATCATGTTACTTATGATGATATGAGCCAATAAATTGACTTCCTTTAATTAGAACTCACACTTTATATAATTTTCATAAAGCTTATCCTTTCACAAGGTCTTTATTATAATTTTCAAATACTCCTCATTCTGCTCCTTGATTTTAGAGTATATTAGTATATTATCTATAAATAAAACCAAATATTTGTTGATTAAATCCCAAAAGACATTATTCATCAAATATATAAATATTTTTGGAGCATTAGTGAGTCCTAATAGAATCAATATGAACTCATAGTGTTGGTACCTTGTACGAAAAGAAGTCGTGGGGATATCTTCCTTATTCAACCATTATAGATAATATCCCTATCAAATATCCACCTTTGAGAAGTATTTTACTCCTCATAGTTGGTCAAAAAATTCATCCATCCATGATAGAGGATAATTGTTCTTTATCATGATCTTATTGAGTTCACAATAATCAACGAAAAATGCGCATTGTCCCTCCTTCCTCTTAACAATGAGGATTGGTACACCCCATGGTAAAGAACATGGGAGTATAATCAATTTATCTATATTTTCATATAGTTGTTTCTTTATCTCCTCAAGTCCCACAATAGTCAACCTATATAGAGTTTTTGATATTGGAAATTCCCCAGGTATAATCTCAATTAAAAATTCAACCTCCCTGCTAGGAGGAAGACCAGACAATTCCTTAGTAAGCACATCAGTGTATTTCCTCAAAATAGGCACGTCTTCAAGGATGATCCTTTCCATAGAATCAGTAACTGGAGCTAGATATGATTGATCATAGTGAAATAATATCCATGCTTGAGAAGATAATGTTGAATAAGATTCATCCTCCCTCTTGTACTTGTATATAATTGGGGGTCAATTCGGTATACAAAGAGTGATTTCCTTATCATGGTAATTTATATTGGATCTATATAAGGAAAGCTAATCCATATAAATAATTACATGAAATTCCACCAAAGGAATTATAAATAGGATTTATGGGATATTCTTCCACCAAATTATGACATGAAAGGAGTTATATACATGGGATTCAATAACTTCCCCACTTTCTGTTTTAACCGACATCTCTAATTCCATCATTTTTGGTGTTTTTTGAATAGTTATACTAAAATTGTGTGATATGAAGTTATACATAGAACCAAAAATTACATGCACTATTTTTGAATGAACAACTATAATACCTATAAACACATTGTTTTCAGGATTCACATAAGTAGTTGTGATGGAAAAAGATCATCCTTGCTTCCTTGGAGGTTGTTTGTTTTCTTTGAAAACCCTTCGATTAGTGAATTTATTTGCAAAGTTCTCCGGTTTCTTTATGTTGTTACAATGAACAATGAATTGGGGTTTGAATAGAGAATTCCTTTCCTTTGTTGCATTAGCAGGTTTCTCTTTTCGGCAATTTTTTTCTGCATATCCTCCCTTACCGAACTTAATTATTTATTCCTACCAAATAATAAATTTTGGGGGATCATATTTACACACCTTTAATGAGTGGGATATTTAAATTTCATGGAACTATTTTATTTCTCCATTAGAATTCAAAAATTAAACTCTACTTTACTCTTATTATCCTTATAATATCCTTGATATTCGCTGATCCCCATTTTGAATTTGAGGGCACATCCGAAAATTTCCTCAAAGCTATAAAAGGCACATAGAGCCAAGGATTTTCGTAGAATAGGTTGTATCCCACCAAAGAAGTGGTCAAAATTGAATTTGGGGGAGGTGAAAAAACCTGAGTTGTATCGTCCAAGTTTTTTGAATTTTTTGTTATATGTCCCAATAAATTCGTCGTATTTTTTCATTCCCTTTCCATTTTAAGATGCATAGTGAAAGGAAAATATTTTTCAAAAATAATTTTCTGGAATTACCTCTACTACATTGCTTAGATATCATCCTCAGGCATCAAATTCTTGATCAATAGCCACCACTGATCAGCTTCTCCCTCCATACGATAAATAGATAGTGGAACCTTCTCTTTCTTAGAACATTGAAGGATGGTGGAGATCCTATAAATAGTTTTGATCTATTGTTCTACAGTTAATGGATCAGATGATACATTGAAAGTATGAGGAATTTTTCGCATGAAGCTATTGATTGTAGTTTGTTATATCTTGGGGGGGGGGGGGGTTGGGGCACTAATCCTGATCTAGATTTTTATTCAGAAACCGAGTTAACTAAGAGAGCATAATGTAAAATTCTGTGATTCCTACTCCCATTAGATTGGGTATCTCATTAGGAAAATCATTGCATTTCATGTCACATTGATTCTTTTCCTGATATCATATGTTTATAGACATTATATTTAATAAAAGTAAAATTAGGGATGAGTATTGTAAAGAATTAAACACATAATGGGGAATACAATGACATTAAAGGGATAACTTATAAATTATATTTGTGTTTGTAAATTATGAGTTTCTAGGATTCAATCTATGTTATCCATGATCTATTAACTAACATATATTCTTATGGGAATTTTTTTATTCCCCAAATAATGGTTATTAACGATCTTATTAATTTAGCAATGAATATTCTCTGAGAGTGTCAAACTAGGTGTGCAGTAAGGCTCATTGTTTTGTACCAGTTTACTCTGAGTCAGGCCCAAAACACCTTATCGAGTTTGTTACTCCTAGGTACATCTGTGCCCGAACCACCTCCACTTGTAGAATCCATATAGGGCTGTATTTTCTTATTAAACCAATTACTCTATACTTAATAAAATTTAGGGATGTTTTTTTATTCATTGTCTTATCCCTTTGTCTTCTTCTAGAGTCCTATAATTCTAATCCTAGAAATAAATAAACTTTTCCATTAGTACCTACTATAACAACACTTTTCTTTATTTAAAATTAATACTATTTTTATTACCTAATACTAAACTTAATACAAATTGGATTATCAAAAATTACAGTGTCTTTGGGAATTAGGTAAAAATTAGAACATCTTGAACATGGGAAACAACAAAATTATTAAAAACTTATTTATCATGATTTTGTTGAAAACTTCCTTGACATTATCATAATATTACAAAAAACATAAAAATTAATTGGATAATTTGGGGACATACATAAGAATGGAAAACGCACTAAATCCCAGTATTGTAATAATCATGGCATAAGTGATACAAGTTAGAAAATAGACATATCAATGATGAATGCAAGGAACATGAATAATAAGGCATGATATATCATGATAATCATAACATGGAAAATGTGGAAACAAATTAAAACACTAAATCATAAACATAACTAATGGATAAACCTCCAACCATTAATGGTAGACAACGTCCCATAAAGGAATTAGTTTCAACCCTATACCAACATTACATATCATGATACAAGACATTACCAAATGCATTAGAGCACTATTTGGGTGCACCTATCATAACCATTTCATTCTCATACTTAAGTGTTCCATATAGATCATAGGACATAGATTCATTCATCATAATAATTTATTCCATGATTAATGAATGTGTATTACATACATGTACGTTACAATTAAATAATTATATACTCATAAATATGAATACCCTTGATATTATAGTAGGTATTGTATCCACTACAGAATTATTTTGGCGTGGAAAATCAGAGTGATATTTCTACAGCCTAACATCTTCACATTAAAATTCATTAAAATGGTTTATGGAAGATAAAGGTGTCTATCATTATTTGGAAATAAAATGGAATGTTTTAGGGACATTTAAAAGAATGTACCAATGTTATAAATTTCGAAATATAAGGCATAAGGTAATGAAGAAACATGAATAGAGAAAAGAATCCTTACAAAATTTATGCATATTAATATGTGTACATAAAGTATCATGGAAGTATTAATGAGAGTAAAAGAAATCTTGAATACATTATACCTAAAATGGAAATAAATTGGAATGTGAAATATCATATGCCATCACAATCAAATGGAAAGTAAAGTATATAACATAAAAGGAGTGCTTGATAAAAGAAGAGAGTGGATGATCGCTTACTTGAGTGTGTGACTCCAAAGGCTTGCGAGGGGATTCTTAAAAGCTTGGGGGATTCATAGAAGGAATATAGAGAGTGGAGGGATGATTTTGGGTCTGCTCTATGTAGTTCAAGTGATGATAAATGTGAGTTTAGGTGGGTTTATATAGGGAATGAGGGGGGGGGGTTCTTTATTATTTTGGTTTTGGACTCTACATAATTAAATAACCTAAACTAAAAACCATACCATGGATTTTAAACATGGTTTCTATCAAAGGGGGGTGTTTTTTATTATTTTAGGTGGAAAAGGTCTTAAATTACTAAAATATTACCCTTGGTGATGTGTAGGTGAGTCACACTCTTAATAAAACGATTTTAAAATATTAAAATATATTATATGTCTTGGAGGATTTATAATGGCTTTAAAAAATAAATAAAATAAACTTAAAATAAAATTATTTTAGATAAAATGAATATATTTGCTCATGGGTCTAATTTATATTACTTTTTACATAACGTTTGGGTCATTTTGATGGCATTAAACACAAATTATATTTATATGGTATTTAATTTTTACCCAAAATTTTGGATATCCTAGAAAATTATGAAAAATTCACTATTGGATACTTTTTATGTTCTGATGAAAAAAATAATATTAAATTTATCTAAATATTTTTCTAAATATGTTAATTTTCTGTATTAAAATAAAAACTGATATTTATTAAAAATTATCGGTTTTTGACCATAATTCTTTTTCAAACCCTTATAAAAATTACATTTGAATCATCAAAATTATATGATCATTTATATTTAATTAAATTAAATTAAAAATAATATTTTAAAAAAATATTATTTCTTTTAAAAATACATTAATACATTAAAATTTATATCTTAATTGAATTTAAATATTAATCAACAACAATATTTTATTATTGAATCAAAATAAACACCATTTATAAACTAACAATAATTGGATGGAAAACCATTAAATATTATATAAAAAATAATATACTTACTCATACTTCTATAGTGTTGTTATATATACCATTAATACACGAGAAAATTCCATAAGGGTATGGTCTGTAATGATGGGACATTCCAAGGGCAGTATAGTAAACATGGTTCGGGCTATGATCTCAATGATATTTAACATCTCCCATAAATGATTTCTCTCATGCTGAAGTTGATGGATCTCTGCTTGGGCATGGTCAAGGGAAAATACCAAGAATTCTACCTCCCTCAATTGACCTAATAAATTGGCTTCATAGGATATGATCATACTTGTGGATTCCATGACATCCTTTGTCTTTGAAAATTGTATTTTTTTTAAACCGTATGTTTATACTAATCATTTGATAACTGTTCAACAACTATATTATTAACGATAAGGATTTTTAATGGTCAATTATATCTAGTGGGAATAATAAGAAAAAATAAGTTCATCTGTTTTATATAACTATATTATAGAATAACACATTTAATAAAAATTTCAAAATTAATTTTATTTATAATTTTTTTGGTTGTTATAGGGGCCCTTTTGTAGTTGAGGTGGGGGAACTTTTGAAATTTTCTCAAAATATTTAAATATATTAAAACTATTATAGAGAAAAATTCTTCTAATGAACTATAAATGAATAGGGGATGAAATTTTAGTCCCTATATTATACCCTTTGTGTTTATTTAATATTTTTATGATGTTTAAGTAATTTAATAAAATATTAATTATCTATAATATCATTACAATCAATTTTGATACCATTCCTTACTTTGACAAAAAAAAGACAATAATTAAAATTAGAAACAAAAATTTTATTATATCCTAAACATTTCATAATAATATATATAATTCACCGACAACCATATATATCTCAAATTATATATTTATCTAAATTTTTTAATATCATTTATTTTATTTTTCTATTAATTAAATAATTACATCATTAGCATCGTGTAAGCATTTAAGGTAATTATTTATCAACTAAAGATTAAGGAGAAATTACGAGCACGAAGATAAATGTTTAGATTTAAAAATAATGTTTATAGTTAAACATATCCTCTAGATAACTCTATATTAAAAATATTATATTTATTAAAACATAGAGTGGGCTATGTTTTACTTTTCTTTGAATAAAATATTATAAATGTTATAGTTACATAAAAATTGAAGTCAGTGGTTATATGGATGAAACTTGAATGATTATGGATGAAAATTAATCAATCAATAATTTTTTTTAATGTTTTAGGATCTTTTTCTAGTCCTTATCATTTTATTTTTACCCTAAATTACAAAATTTACCCATTACCATGGGAGAAAAACTTATTAAAGTCAATATTCGAAATGTCTAAAAGTAAAAGGGACCTATTTACTAAATTAGTAACTCATAATTATAAATATGGGATCTATTTTTCAAATTTAAATTCAAATTATTAGAAAAATATAATTTAAAATTAAATTGAAAAAATGTAATGAAAAACGGTATTCATAAAAAGTGCATTTTTATACCCAAGAATGTACATATACCATAATAAGGCATAAAGATTATTAAAGTTTAATTAATTGTATTAAATATAGATAAATAACACATATGATACTTGAAATCATATTTTAAACAAAATAGAAATTTCAAATTACTGAATTTATTGAAATGAAATAACGTTTTCATAAAAATCGGTATTTTCCACCATTCAATGAAAAATTAATCTTTTATGAAAAATATCAAAATTTATCTATAGATAATTTTGATATGATAAATCAAAAAATGATATCATTTTTATAAAGTAACATTTATTAATATTATATAAAATAATTATATTATCTATTCTCAAATAGAAATAATAATTCATTTTTGAAGAAAACAAATCTTTGATGAAAAAATGGATTTACTAAAAATGTGTTCTTATTTAATATGAATTAATTAATAAATTTTTATTTATTAGAACAATTTTTATATAATTTAAAAAGTATTAAATCCAATATATACCAACCAATTTAACATATAGGTCATAACCATCATATTTAAATAATAATATTTTGTGTTTCTATTACGCTCAATGTTGTGTATATTGTACGCTATCTGAAATAGTTTTTAATTTAAAATACAAGGAGATTACATTATCCACCATTTAACAAGATGCATCCTCATAGTTTTAACTTAGTCTTGGTATCTGGGGGTTTGACTATGTAAGAAAGCGGTTCTTATTTGTGGTATAAATACATTAATTTCTGTCAATTCTCAGTTTATATGTTTAAATGTGGTCTAATGTGAATTCCCGTTGAGGTTATGGAAGTATCAAAGAGTTTTGAGGGCTGGTTAGAATCCTAGAATCCATGTTTTTGGGTTAAATTAACTTGTAACACAATTAGAGTAAACCATGCAGAGTAGGATGCATGGATAGATAAAACTGTATGAGGTTGGACATTGAGAAGGGGAAGGATGCACAGTTAGACAAAACCATGAGATTTTGGGCGCACGACTATGCAACCACATATGAAATTTTTACAATGTGTTTTTCTTTGTTTAATCATGGTTAGAAAAACTATGTGAGAAAAAATTGTGGGGATCCCTTCCTGATAGCAGACCGTGCATGTTTGGCACATGATTTTTCATACTATGCACCTAAAATGTGCGGCCCATAAATTTTGGGTAAAATGACTATTTCCCACTAATTTAAAACTTTTTTTAATTTATTTTTTCACTATCCATCAAGAAAATATTCCCCTCTCTTTCGAAACCCTTTTTGGTGAATATTCCTGTATTTGATCCTGACTCCCCAGATATTTTGTGCTATGTTTCCAATTATCAAGCGAAGCCGTAAAATTGATTTTGATCCTTGATAAAAATTGATAGGTATAGACTATTAAATTAAATAGGCTACCATTGAATGGTTATAAGTTAGAGACCTTAAAAAAACAACCACCCTTTAGGTGCGTTGTTAATTAAATGGTACATTATGATGGTGTATGAGTTGGATTCCCTTGTGGTGTGTCCTTTTCCCCTTAAAATTGGGTGTTGAGCATTAAAGTTATAATTGTAAATTGAATAGTGATATCAATTTTAATTGAATTGAATAATGGGAAGAGACGGTGACCATAAAACGTGGCCCATTTTTTGGAATCGCATGGTAAATCTTGAATTTCTCTATGTATTGAAATGCCCAAGTTAGTTAAATAGAGGAAATCCTTCTAAGATTAGCTAATTGATTGAGGCACCTTTTAAGGTGATTTTGATTTTAATAGATTGAAGTGATAACATTTACATGTTAAATGATTTTTATTAAATGGTTTTGAAATACTTAAATTCTTATTTGCCTTTGGGAAACACATGGATTCAAAGGAGAATGCCATGAAAGGACCCAATTGGCTTGAACCTTTTTTATGCATGAGTGACACTTGGACTCTAGATATAGACTATATAGGATGGAATCAATGGGGCTAAATGTCATATGCCGAGTGATATATGGATTCATATGAGAATGCCATAAATGGACTCAATGTGCAATTATTATTATGACATGGGTGATACTTGGTCTCCCTTAGTGGACTGGGAAGGACATAATCGAATGGAAGTGATGTTATAATACACCTAGAGTGATACATAGGTTCTTTATAGGAACACCATGGACATGATTGTAGGTTATTAGTTTATATTAAACTTAGGGTGATACTTGGATTTCATCTTAGGAATTCCAGGGATGGGCTCAAGTTCTAAATTGATTATTGAATTTAATGATTTATATGGTGCATCTTCCAAGACAAGGCATAATATTGGTTTTAGTCTTTGTATTGATGTTTATAGATGGGCTGTTTAGTCATCCTTGATCATGTTATAATGGTGGACACTAGGACTTTTGGGTGGCCTCGATAATTAATAATTAAATGAGTTTTAATTTTTAAAAGAAGTTGATTATAAAGATAAATAACTTTATGCTAATTAATATAATTAATTCTTAAATGAAATTTATTAATTGAATTTGATTATAAATGAGAACATAGACTCATAAGATGTTTACTTTTTTGTACATCTATTACATGTTACATTTTTACTACACACTATTATTATATATATTCACTAACTGGATGGAATGGACCATGGGTGGTTTACTACTAGGATTATGTCTAACACACTATTAGGGATTCCTTGGGTACCCAAATAAAGTATAGGAATATAGGTATTGGTAAGGGAAAGTTCCCTAATACTGGTTCTTGATTTCATATTTGGATTATAAGAGGATGTAATTAAGTTGAGGCTCACAATTCTACTAGGTATACTTTTCTCCTTTTTGTAATTTTATTACAAGTATTATATGTACGCCTTGTATAAATCCTATGGATGTTTTTTTAAAGACATATGAAATGTATCATCATTTTGTATGTTCGAAGACTTCTGGAATTGTTTATTTATCAGTCTTACAATGTTTAATTCTTGTCTATTTATTATACTTCTTCTTCTATGTTACTGATATTACACTATTTTACAATCTAGTAAGTGGGAATAGTCTCTCCATAGACACAACCTAGGTCCACACTGCTATTCGGTGGCATCTAGAATTTGGGGTGATGTGCCAGAGACCATGTGGCCAATTGGGCTTGGGGAACTGTAGAGTGGCGTCCTAGTCCGAGATGTTACAAAGTGGTATTGTAGGATTATTTTATTGTTGTCCATATTGTTTAGAGATAATAAGAATTGATAGGAAGGAAATTGAATTTGTTATTGAGTTGTAATTTTCCATAGCTAACCCATGCATAAGAAAAATCCAAATTTCCACAAATTAATGTATTATTTTCTGTTTTTTATTATTATTGTTTATTTGATTCCACCATTGGGTGATGCACCTGTATTGTGCTATTATTATTGATATGGTTATGGGTTATATTTTTTTCAACATGATGAGATGAGGTTATTCCATATCATGTATTATATCAGGTAATCTATATAAATCACATGCCATGCATTATTCCATTACATTTATGATGCATTACTTTGTTCAAG
Source organism: Viscum album (assembly GCA_963277665.1). Taxonomy (NCBI): domain Eukaryota; kingdom Viridiplantae; phylum Streptophyta; class Magnoliopsida; order Santalales; family Viscaceae; genus Viscum; species Viscum album. The sequence continues at coordinate 501,057,413 of OY728133.1, forward strand.
CTATTGTGATAGGTGTTCTGATAGTTGTCCCTACTATTTTGATAGACCTTCTAGAGTGGGTTGCGGTGTGAATTAGGTGGACAACAGACATTGGTTCGTTGGGAGTATGGGCACTCATGGATAAGAATTTTTTGAACTAATTGGTTCACCTATTTAGATTAAAAGTGATAAATTTGAGATGAACATGAATTCAAATGAAATGGAAATGGATATAAATGAAAGGGAAACTGAAATTTATTATATTATAGAACTTGACCCAAACCAAAAATTATTAGTGGGTAGGAGATAATGTCTCTCGTTATGATGTACAATCTGTATGACATCCAACCTGACTCTTGGAGTAGGATACAAGGTCTCTGGTCATGAAATTTCACATGACTACAATTTTTTGAATAGTGAATCAGGTGATTATCACAGAGCGTAACCTGAGAGAGGCTGGAGGTTCATGACAAAGAATTTTGACATCTCGATATGGAACTAAATTTACTAGTAGTAGGGAGTGTAATATGGATCTTCCATGATATGATATTAACAATAATATCATATACTATGGTAGCCAACTTAGGTTCTACCAGTGTGGTAGGCTGAGACATATGAAGATATAATGTATGAAGGACCCAGTCGAGTGATGACCTTGTAGAAATATGGGACATAAATAGTGGTTATGTAGAACGTTTCTTCTAGAAACTACTGAGATAGGGTCTTCACTGAACCCATGTCCAAGAGTAGGGTTAGAAGCTTCTCCTGAGGCAAGGAGCAAGAGTATCACAAGACAATCAGGACAATGTGGTGGTCGTGGTCCTTGTAGTCATACCCTTGTTTTATAATGACAACAGAGTAGATATGATCCGGGTAGCTAGGTAGTATCAAAGGTCTGTGGTTCAAGCCAGATATATGCAGTGAAACCAACCCTTGAGGAGTAGGATCGCAGCCCATCTACTATCGTAGGTACTATTCTATTGGCCTCTACATTAGCTTCTTCACTTTTTGATACATGGGCTTCACATAGTTTCATATCTATACCAATTATAGAGATACTTGGGATAAGGTTTTATAAGAATGATGGCTTCATGATGTTTGAAACTATATTAGGTATTATAAAAGAGGATGTACATCAGTGCATGGAGTGCCCCTTGATATTGGTGGGTGTCACTTCATATGGGACCTCTTCGTCCTTGAGGATAGGATTTGATATCATTCTCAATATGGGCTGGTTGGTCCCCTTTAATATTCTCATTGATTTCTATCACCGTAGGGAAACCTTAACTTCACCATAAGGAAGAGAGATTATTTAAAAGGGTGAATGGGATGTCCAGGAGAGCCGATATGGACCCAAGCATCGTGGGATGGGAGGAATGAAAATCCATATTATATGTTTTTATCTAGATGATCAGGGAACTTTTCAGGAAGATTTCCCTCCAGTTGTGGATCGTTTCAGGGATGTTTTCCTGAACATCCTTATAGGTTTACCTCAGATGAGAGTGGTATAGTTCTATATTGATATATTCCAAGGAGCTGCACCTTTGTCCATTCCTCCTAATATGATGGATACTACTGAGATGCAAGAGATCAATAGGAAGTTAATGGTTTTAGATAAAAAGGGTTTTATCTAACTCAATACATATCTATGGGTATTTCTAGTCCTTTTTCGGAATAAAGATGATGGTACTCTCATGATATATATGGACTATCAAAAATTGAACCAGGTGACGAATAAGAACTGGTATCCTTTGTTGTGGATATATGACGATTTTGACAAACTATGAGGATATTAGGTTTTCTGAAAAATTAAAATGAGATCTGTTTATAATCAGGTGTGTGTTATACCATCAGACATACCTCACAAATAATTTCAAAGAAGGTATAATCTATATGAGTGTTTTGTTTTGTTGTTCAGTCTCACGAACACACCAATGGTCTTCATGGAATTAATGAAATGAGTTCCCTAGCCTCATCTAGATTAATTAGTGTTGATTTTTATGGATGGTATCTGGGAGTATTCTCACAATTAACATGAATATTCCAAAAATCATGTAATTATATTTAATACACTAATAGAGCATCATTTATATGCTAAGCTCACAATGTGCCACTTCTAGATGGATTTGAATCACTTCTTGGGATAGATTATTTAGATACAAGAGTCTCGGTTGACCCAAATAAGGTGATTAATGTATTTTCCTCCGATTAGAATAAGAAATACTTTGTTTTATGAATTTTATTGAGGCTATAAGGTTATTAAAATCATTTCATACAGGGCTTATAACACCATGAATCACCGCTCAGGAGCTTGACTAAGATGGGTGTGAAGTTCTTATGGTCGGATTCCTATGATAAGACCTTTAAAAGCTAAATGGGATATGGAATTTAGCACCAATACAAATTTTTGAAGTCTAGGAAGACGTTAAATGGTCTACTTGAGTGCATTGGGTGTCGGTATTAGAGGAGTTCTTATGCAGGGGGATAGAGTCATAGCAAAAAGGTATCAGTAGTTGAGGCCACAGAAGACGAATTACCCAATGTTTGATCTCATGTTGGATGAAGTAGTTCACACATTATGCTTTTGGATACATTACTTACTTGGAGAACATTTTGTGGTCTACAGAGTCAACAAAAGCCTCAAGTACATATTTACACAGTGTGATCGGATTCTGAGGTAGTTGAGGTGGTTTGAATACCTACATTATTTTGATTTTGAGCATGCCTACATTCTTGGTAAATGAAAATGCATTGTCTGATTCACTAAGTAGGAGGAATCAGATACAAGTAGTTCATTCGGTCAATAAAAAATGGTAGTTCATGGATTTATTATGTGAGATGCGCTTGGCGGAGCATGATAGCTAGGGGGAGACTTTTCTATTAGCCTTAACTGTTTCCTCTACCCTACTGGATAGAAAGGGGATGATGTAGTCACACGACTTATATGGAATATTCTTATAGGAGAGCGTGGTAGATAAGTACCATCCTCTTGGTTGGATCGTATGTGAGGATGAGATTCTATGTGTACGTGGTTGCGTTGGGGTTTCTTCAGGCATGCATCATGAGATGATGCAAAACTTCAATGCTTCAGCTTAGGTAGTGAACCTTAGTGTCACCAAGATGTATCAATATTTACATCATCAATACCTTTTGCCGAGTATGAAAAGAGGTGTATCTATTTTTTTCATGAGATGTTCCACTTTTTGGAAGGTGAAGATGGATTACCAGTGACTACCCAAACTTTTACAGTAGCTACCTATTCCTTAGTGGAAATGGAATGATTTCATGATTGATTTTGTTATAGGTATTATGAGTTCGACTCAAGGTAATGATGTTGTATGGGTTATTTATGATAGGCTCACTAAGGTTAAAAATTTCCTTTCGATCAAGAAAAGATTTAGTTTTGATGATATTAGGAAGTTTTATATCCATGAGATAATATGTATTCACAGAGTCCCATGCACTATTGTTTCATATAGGGATTCCCTATTTACATCTTGTTTATAGTAGATTTTGTAGAGGGAGCTGAGTACATAGGTGATTCTGAGCATAAAATACCACCCCCAGATAGATAGATAGATAGAGTACATGATTCAAGTCATTGAGGATACGATATGGGTATACATCCTTGATTTCTAGGGATCATGGTAGAGGTGTATACCCAAAGATTAATTTGACTACAAAAATATCATTGAAGATACTATTCAGATGGTGCCTTATGGGGAATTTTATGGAAGTCTATTTTGATCACTCCTATGGTAGTTAGAGGTAGGAGAGACAACTATTATTGAACATCATATTTTTGAAGAAACCACAGATCAGGGGCGGTTGATTCAGAAGCAGATGACTACTATGTTGTCTTGTCAAAATTCATATACTGATCATTGCAGATGACCTCTAGCTGGATTGGATCAGATTGAGGGAGATAAAACTATTCATGAACATCATATTTTACAAGAGACCACAGAGCAGGTGTGGTTGATTCTGAAGTTGATGACTACTGTGCAGTCTTGTCAAAAATCATATACTGATCACTACAGATTACCTCTTGATTTTGAGGTTGGGGATCAGGTCATTATACATGTCTCACAATAGCAGGGAAAAAGGTGGATCGAGAGAGAGGGTAATCTTTCACCGTGTTATGTCAGGTTGTTTCTAATTCTGGAGAGGGCCAGATTAGTTGTAACACCCTGAGTTTTTATAGAATTTATTTTTGAATGAATTAATTTTCAATATTTATTTAGTTGTATAAAATCAGATATTCCTTTCACACAACACCAAATTGGATTTATCTAGATGCAACACCGACTTGGCGTACATTACACGCAATGTCGAATTTCTATAAAGAATCATTTTATTATTATAATTATTTAAATGAGATAATTATAACCAAGCCATTAAACTAGTAATATAAATTGAAATAACTAGTTTTCAAATACTGGGTATAATGGTTTTATATAAATAAAACATATTTATTATGAAAGATTCAATTTTGGGTAAAGTCTGTATATGTTTTAAAATATTATTTTCTCAAATGAACTACATTTCACGTCCTTTTATGAAAATTATAAAATTAATTATAGAAAATTTTAGAAATTGAATTTGATAAAATGAAATTCAATTTTGAATTTATAATTTATAAATTATATTATGGTGAAGTTTTTGGATTTATCTAAGAAATTTCCTTTTTTATGAATTGTGATAAATACAGTATTTTATTTAAATATTGCATTTCTGTTTAAATAATTATTAACATTAAGATATATTTAAATTTGATTTTAAAGTAATAATATATAAATTATATATATAATAAACCAATTACGTTCACTTTAATCATTTTTATATGGAAATTGGTTATAAAAACTTTTTGAACTTTTTAACATTTTTAATTAACAAACTGCTTTCTAACCACATCAACGGGATTAATGTTAAACTTAATTTTCCAAATTATGTGATTTAAATTTTAAAAAATAGACATAAATGATTTTAATTATTATAATATTAGTGCTCTGTTGTTATAAACTTAATTTTTTACCAAAAATATTAGTGAATGTGACTAAAATTAATTATGACGGTTAAGTTAAAAATAATCTAATAAGGGAGTAAAACATAATCATAAGGATCAAAATGACCTGGAAACATATCCAAAAGACTTTGGATTACAATAATTATACCATATCTACTATTTTTTTAATTTAATGGGTTAATTTAATATTATTCAATGGAAGTTACCTATATAAAAGGTTAAGTATGGAAAAAGAAAAAATGGAACTTTCATTACATTTAATATTTATCAAACTCTGAGATATGTCAAAAACATCATATTTTTTATTATAAATATCCTTTTGGAATATAAGTGGGTTATTTTTATAATAATAAATTATCAATTATTTTTATATATTATTTAGTTACTTAAAATACTTATGAAATGCCAACATAGTGATTATTAGTTAACAATTAACTAAAATAAATGATACTATATATATTAAAAGTGAGGTGAATATTTTAATTATTGTATTTAATTATTTTTTAAGATGAATATATAATGTTATAAATATTTAAACTCAATATAAATGAATTCCATTTTATGTTTGATGTTTTTAAAATTAAAATTAAATAAATAATGTCAGAATTTTACATTAATGTTATTTTACAATAAGTGATATATTATCAAATGATTTAAAATTAATAAAAATACTATATTCTTTCATTTGATTTTTATGTGTTATAAAATATGAAATTTTATCTAATAATGGTCTAATTTATCTTTTATAATTAACATGTTGACTTCTAGAATGTAAAAAACATTGTTAGCACTGTCTAGGTTTAAGTAGTGTTTTTCACATCACATGCGTTTGTTTTAAAAATTAATTTCCAAAACACCTGATATTTTTATTTTGTAAACTATGTATCATATTTAAAATTAAATGGATCAATATTTTATAATAAATATCCCAGTATTTAAGTCTTAATGGTTAAATTACTTAGGTAATAAAACTAGAGGCATTAATAAAATCCAATATAATAAAATTGGGAATCTTAGAAGTTAAGGAACCAAATTAATAAAATGAAAATATTTTTTCTGTGGTGTAGATTTTGTTTGACCATAAATTCAAATTAACCCGGAATTTTTCAATATTTAGTCTCATTAGGTAAATGATAACTCCAACTATTTAATACATTCTGGTAATTACAAGAGTTCCACTCCCCCTCCATTATAAACAAGAAAGCACTCTACATCTTCCTCGCACCTCTCAAGAAATGTTGGTTCGACCAGTATATACCAAAATAGATCCTCAAAATCCCTATCCTAAACCTAGAATCCTAAAATTTGGCATAAAGTAATCAAATAAATCCCTTTGGCGCAAACCAAAAGGAGTTACCCAAAGAAGAGGTAACATCCTTCCTCAAGTTCCTTTATATTATTTTCATTCTCCACCCAAAAAACAAAATTATTCCTTTATTATAAAAAAACAGTATCCTAATTATACTGAGATATTTTTATGGAATGGTTTTGACCTTAACTTACATACAATTCTATCTAATGGGCAACAAAAATATAGTTTATGTGTACGGTGAACTACGACCTCACAAAACGATGATTTTTCATTTTTCCTTCACCGACTCTCACGCTAAGAATTACATTGGATAATATGTTTATATATAATTTATATAATATTTATAATGTATTTAATCTTCTGGAATTATGTTACAACACATATCCTTACACTTTTAAATTTGTGTAAATATGATAATTTCATTTGAGGAAGTGTGGACTACCACCCCCACAAAAAGATGTGATTTGTTAACACACTACATGGAATGTATTAATGATGTATTTAGTGAAATTATATGATGTATATATATATATAACATTATAATGATACTGTACTGATATTATATACATATATACATATATTTCATTTTATTTCTTTATTTCAATACAATAATAAAACCAAAATTAGCATTCATACATAAGTACAACTTGTCGTCTCCAAGAACAGTGTATTTCATTTCATACTTCTATATTTTATAGATTATTATAATAAATTTATATTGAATATAAATGACATTTATATAATGTTTTACAGTCTTTAAATCATTATATATGTATAAGGACTAAATATATAACAAATTAAGACACATGCAATGAACAAAGAAGATATTACCCGAAGTGAAACCTTACCATATAATTGTTAACAAGCGGTTAATATAAAGTTTTAATCAAATCATATGTTGTGAAGTCCCCAACAAGAAATACACTAAAACACTGCACCACGCTGGGTGGTTTCATGACCTTAAGTGCACCTCCTCGTACGCCAAAGGCTGCAGACTAGCAGCGGGGGTCTATGTTGTCAAGTGGGGAGACTATACCCCCTTTTTATCAGAATAATACACAACAGAATATACAAAATTGGAGAAACAATAACCAAAAAATGAGGAACATGTATAAAAAACATTTCAAACAGTAAATATGAAATTTCATACTACAAGTGAAAATATGAACAAATCCCAAAATAAAGACAACAACCAAATCCCCAAAATGGTCCGACTCCATGTCCGGATCGTCCACCATGTGCTACCCATGTCCACTCACTATAAAAAAAGGACCTTTTCCCTTCTCCTGACCTGAAAACATGAAGTCTGCTCGGGTACCCAATGGCGGCCCAAGCAGGGTGAGAGTACAACTCAGCAGGCCACCACCAACGGTGTCTACAACATATACGGTATAAACAAGTAGTGCATGAAAAAGGAATATTAATGATAGTTTCCAAGTAATTGAATAAGGTTCCATTAAAAAGTTTAATGCCAATGCCATTGCCACTTCTATTACCATTAATTTCACACATTTCATCATCAATTACCATTTCATCACATTTCCATGGGTTAATTACATACATTATGTTACATGGATCTAAGGCCAACAATCACATGCAAGAGGGTGTACAAATCATTATCCAATATCACTAGGACTATTTCCCTCATAGAAACCATAACCTCACCTCGAAGCATCGGTCCTTGAGGATGCAACCGTTAGGAGAAAAGAGCATCAGTCCCCATTCCTAACCCATGCATTTTGGGTGGAGTTCGAAGCCTCAGTCATTACTCGACCCGTGAGAGTAGAGCCTCAAGTCATACCCCATTCTACCAAGCCATGTGCACATTCTTATATATATAACTAACCATTAACCATTCAAACCATTTTCCTTTTACAACCACTATTTATAGTAACTTACATGGGAATCCACATTATTCCTTAACCCATTAACATATCACCATTTCACATCATTTAACCATTCACCCCCAATTCCAAAGTGTTATGCTTATCACACTAAGAATTCAATACGAGACCCATAATCCATCCCATTATGGTCTTTAAATCAGTTATATATTAACCCATTTAACACGTTCATCATTCCCATAAATCAACAATTCATCGCATTCCATATAACCTTTAGGTCATTACCAAGTCTAGGTGCATCACCTAACTTCTATTCCAAGTTCAACAAAACATTCCAAAATATTCATCAAGGATCTACAATTCATTATAATAAGTTCACTTGTTTAATAACAATCCCCAAACCCGGGACAACCAGCACATCCCATGGATGGCCCTAAATTAGGTCAAGTCCATCCCATAACACCCCATGGGGATAGTGAGGGTTCTCATTTTCAATTTTAAACATCATTATTTCCAAACATGCCAAGGATATTCAAAACACAACCAAGGAGAAACAAGAATCATAACTCAACATGCACAAATACCCAAATAACCGTGGGATATCATTTGTAGACCACCTACCTCAAAACCACGGTTGAATGCACTCTCAATCGAGTCCTTAGTCCTCAATCCGATCAACCTTTTGAGCTTAAACCTAAAACTCACCCAAACGAAAGGGTTTTAGGGTTTTGGAACAAGAGGGAGAGATGATGCAAACCCTAAAACAAAAAGAGAAGCAAGGATGGGATTAGCCTTACCCGGAGCTTCGATCTGCAACCAATAGCACCAAAAATGCATTGGAATCAAAGGAGAACCACCATTGGGAAGCTTGGGTCATCCAAGTTCATCGCTAGGGCTGAGAGGGGAGTAAATGAGAAAACCCCCGAGTGGGGTTTAAAAGCTCAGAGTGGAAAACTTGTAATTTTTCCCAACTTTAAGTGGCCGCACGGTTTGTCCGCATGGTATGGCAAACCGTGCGCATGCCACTACCTGGGGGAGGAGGAGTCACATGATTTAGCCGCACGGTTTGGAAAACCATGCACAAACCATGCACATTCTTCTATCCGGAGGAAGAGGGGTCGCACGGTCCAGCCTGGGCAGGCCGCACGGTTTACCTAGCCGTACACAGGCTGTGCTCCCTAGCTTGACTTGCCAATATTCCCTTTCTTCCATACCCCGAGCCCCCAGAACACCCCTAAGGACTCTCACACTGTCCTGAAACATTTTAATGCCCCAAAAACAAAGGGTTCAACACAAAACACAACAAAAACAAACCTTTACAAAACCTGGGATCTTACAACCTCCCCACCTTATTACAGCTAGTCCTCAAACCGTGTTTCTAAGCCTCATTGTTCCACCGAAGAGAAGAGTTCGGTCCACTGAGCCCGTATATCTGATTCCTACTCCCAAGTTTCTTCCTGAACATTCACATGATGCCATAGTACTCACACTAATGGAACAACCTTGCCTCTCAAGACCATTTCATTATGATCCACCACACGAACCAGATACTCCTCAAAGTACGCATCAGCCTCAAGCTCCACATCCTCAACGTGAACCACGTGATATGGGTCAGGGTGATACCGTCAATTCTATGACACATGAAACACATCATGCATCCCACCATACCACTGTGGAATATCCAATCATTAAGCCACATGTTCGATCCTTTCCACAATCTCAAAAGATCCCACATTCATAGGCGCCAACTTACCCTGCTTTCGTATCCGATGGTGACCCAACCTTGGCGACACCCGAAGGAACACATTATCACCCACCCCAAACTCAATAGGTCTATGCTGCCATTCTTCATTCAACTTCTACCTACTCTGAGCCGTATCCATTCACTTCTTAATCAACTTAACTCTCTCTGAAGTCTCCTGCATGAGACTCGGTCCCAACAACTCAGATTCACCGGCCTCTAGCCAACACAACGGAGATCTACATAGCCTCCCATAAAGTGCTTCAAATGGGGCCATATGAATCGTAGCCTGAAAAATATTGTTGTAGGAAAACTCAACTAATGATAGGCGTCGCTCCCAAGAACCACCAAACTCCAAGACACAGGCTCTTAACATGTCTTCCAACACTTGGATCGTACGCTCTGATTTCACGTCCATCTGTGGGTGGAAAGCCGTAGTCAAAAACACCTGCGTACCAAGAGCCTTCTTGAACCCTTTCCAGAAATGTGATGTGAAATGCAAATCTCGGTCGAAACTATGGTTCTTATTACCCCATGAATCTGCACTATCTCACATACATATAGCTCACCCTACTGGTCGACTGTAAAGGTCTCCTGAATCGGAAGGAAATGGGCCACTTTCGTTAACTAATCCACAACTACCCATATTTCATCTTTCTTTAATGGCTCCTCAAAATACCCACAACAAAATCCATTGTCACATAATCCCACTTCCATTCCGTAATGGGAAATGGATGTAACAATCCACCTAGGCATTGATGCTCGGCCTTCACCTGATGACTGGTAAGACACCATGCCACAAGGCTTGTAACTTCCTTCTTCATTCTAGGAATCCAAAACTACCTTCGAAGGTCACGATACATCTTGGTCAACCCAGGATTTACTACCCACTTTGATGCATGGAACTCTCGCACCAACTTTTCCCACAAACACTTTGGCACAACAACACGATTGCGAACACGAACAACACCATCCACGCCAACGACGCAAACAGAAGGTTTCTCCCCACCATTAAGTTTTTCCTTAATGATAAAACACTCAGGATCATCTAGCTGACCTTCCTTAACTTGACTCAAAAGCGTCGAATCCATCTTTAAGGAAGTAAGAGTGACATGACCACTCTCCTCCTGCACCTCTAGGTGAATTTCTGCAAACAAAGACATCACCTTCCACTCGGTGCTGGACTCCTGAACCATCTGATTCTGAACCTTCCTGCTCAGAGAATCAGCAACACTGTTCCCCATTCCTGGAGTGTACACCAACTCAATGTCAATATACTAGAGACATTCAACCCATCTTCGTTGTCGAATATTCAGATCTCGTTGTGAGAATATGTACTTTAAACTCTTATGATTAGTAAACACAGTAAACCGTTCTACCAACATATAGTGACTCCAGCACTTCATGGCATACTCCACTGCCGCCAACTCAAGATCATGAGTGGGATAGTTCTGCTCATGGGGTCTCAACTGCCTGGACCCATAAACCACAACCCACTCACCTTTCATCAACACAGCCCCATGTCTAATTCCAGACGTATCACAAAACACGATGTACTTCTTACCCAGCTCAGGTAAGATCAAGATAGATGTGGTCATCAACCGATTCTTCAACTCTTGAAAGAAATTATCACAAGCCTTATAACACTCCAAACTGATTCCATTCTTTGTCAAGCCCGAAAGTGGTGCTGCCAAGCGAGATAAATTCTGAATGAACCTTCAGTAATACCCGACCAAACCTAGAAAACACCGCACATCAAAAACACTCTTGGGATACTCCCAAGATACAACTGCTTGCAAATTTTTTTGATCCACTCACACACCTACCTTCGAGATGCTATGACCCGGAAAATGTACCTCACCTATCTAGAATTTACAGCTAGATAGATTGGCCCATAGCTGATGCTCTCTTAGCGTACCCAATATGATGTCAAGATGTTGGGCATGATCGTCATGAGTTTCTGAGTACACTATGATATCATCAATAAAGACAACCACAAACCGATCTAGATAGGGATAAAAGATTTTGGTTCATTAAAGACATAAACACCACTGGTGCATTGGTCAAGCCGAAAGGCATTACTGTTGAGCAATGTATTGTTTTCAAACAATTCAAAATAATGTTTTTAAAGGGGGAGATTATTTTAAATAATACTCTGTCTCTTTATGATGATTTTGATGCTCACAAATACCCTTAATTATTTACTAATTATTTCGTTGAGTATTTTGCAGGAATTTATTTCATTTATTTATTGCATATAACGAGATTTCATACTTCATTTATTCCGAGATCAAGTTTAGCGCGTTCTGGAATCACTGTAGCGCGAGATCAATTTTAGCGCGTTCTGGAATCACTGTAGCGCGAGATCAATTTTAGCGCGTACTGGAATCACTGTTCATACCCTACGTTAATGAACGTAACGTATGGATGAAAAGTTTACTTTTTATGTTAAAAGAAACGTATGGTTAAGGAACCTTACGTTATTTTGAAACGTATGGTTAATGAACCTTACGTTGTTGAAAAGTATTGAAGAAGAACATTACGTTTGGAAGGAACCTTACGTTTTCGTTGTTGGACAAGTATGGAAGAGAAACCGTACGTTAGTTTTCAGTGTTGAGTTTGTTTCTCAAAAGTATGGATCATCAATCTTACTTTTATAATCAACCTTACGTTCTTTGAAGAGTTGAAGCGAGACAAAGTATGGATGATCAACCCAACATTTGAATGCTAAAGAGAAAGTATGTATGTTCAACCTTACGTTTGTGAACCCTACGTTTGGAGCCACGTCATCAACCCTACGTTTGGCGTCGGGATATTTATGACAGACGATATTACCGTTTGCATTGGTCAAACAAGCGGATTATTAGGCGGATTTCGAGCCGATTCTTAAGAACGACTTTGACTGAATCAAAGACGCTTTTCAACGGATTACTGATTGATTTAAATGGAGCTTTTTATGCCGATTCCTCAGGGGAGTTACAACGGCTCTGTTATTTCATTTAATATCGTGAATCTAAAGGAGATTTTTATGGATCTATTTATGCGGAAGAATCTCTCAGATTTGAATATATTTTCTATCTTGGAAACTTTGGAGATATATATATATACACAGGAAAGTGTGTGAGAAAAAGAGATTGATTTTTTAACGAGCAAGAAACAGAGATTGTGAAAAGGTGTTCTTTTCTGTGATTGAGAAGAAGTGTAAAATTCTTTTTACCGAAAGAAGATCTTGATAACAGATTCACGTGTTCTACATCGACTATCTGTTGTGAATCTACTGCTGCTGAAGTTGTGAAGTTTCTGGTAATATCTATTGCAACTGGATCGACTCAGAACTGTTTTGATTACAGATCTTTATTTTCTGAAGACAACGATCTATCTACTGTCAATTGCATTCTGTTGCAATTGTGAAGAACAACTGGAGAAGTGTTTTCTTTATCGAAACTCTTGTTTTTGAGTGATCAGCTTCTCGTTCTAAGCTGTGTGGGTTCGTGTTTGAACCAGGAAGGCTGTGTTTGCCTGAATCTTGTAAAGGTGTCAACTGCCTGTACTCAGTTGTGGACAGGTCTGTGGAAACGAGGACCAGATAGTGAAAATCGCCAAGCTCGTGGATTTGAGCGTTGGTGGAGTGGACTAGGGGCCTTCTGTTCCCCGAACCACTATACATCCGTGTGTTCATGCTTTTACTTTTTCCGCTGCATATTTAATCGAGCAAAAGCATCGTGGACAGAATTTGTCTAAATTGAAGAGATTATAATAATTTTGAAAAGACACAATTCACCCCCCCTCTTGTGTGTAATCCGTAGATTCAGATCCAACAATTGGTATCAAAGGAGGAACTTCTTATTTTTAAAGTCTTATCAAGCTAGAAGTATTTAAAGATTATACATAGTGTATCATGGCTGATATGAGAGAGGGAATGTCAATGGTCAGAGCACCTTACTTTAATGGAGATAATTATGGCTGCTGGAAATCACGTATGATTATTTATTTGAAAAATCTTGGTTACAGAGTCTATTCAAAGATTCTGACTCCCTATGAAATTCCTGAAAATCCCGATACATGGAGTGCTGCTACAGAGGCTGAGTATGACATAAATTCAAAAGCAATGATTGCAATCATCTGTGGTCTAGGACCAGATGAATTTAACAGAGTATCTCAATGCCCGACTGCATATGAAATGTGGCAAACAATAGCTGTTGCTTATGATGGAACAGATAATGTAAGACAGATGAGATATGCAACTGCTAAGTTAAAATTCGATACTTTCAGAATGATTGAAGGAGAGAGCATCACTCAGATGAATGGAAGATTGACAGAAATTGTCAATAATATAACAGCTCTAGGAGAACCAATCAAGCAGGCTGATCAAGCGTTGAAGGTACTAAGAGTACTTCCTACTCGATGGAATGGAATCTCTGCAGCAATCAGACAATCAACTTCTGTTAAAGATCTAACTATGAGAGAACTGATTGGTACATTGATGATGTACGAGGCTGAAATTCAAGATGAGGTAAATGAGCATAAAGTATATATAAAAAGGGAAAATACTGCGTTGAAAGCGACTTCTCAACAAAAGGATAGAAAGATGAAGAACAGAGAAGTAAATGCTAAATCAGAAAGCTCTGATGCTTCAAATTCAGACGAAGAACTGGCTCAGCTAGCCAGAAAATTCAGAAAGTTCTACAGTAAGAAGAAAGACTTCAAGAAATCCTTTAAGAAGGATAGCAAGGAAGTGAGATGTTATGAATGCAAAAAGATGGGACATATCAGACCGGATTGCCCTAAATTGAAAGATGCAAAGAAGAAGAAATTCTTCAAAAGAGATGATTATGAGAAGAAAGACAAGAAAGCTATGAAAGCTACTTGGAGTGTTTCTGAAGACTCAAGTAATTCTTCTGAATCAAGCTCAGAGAAGGAGGAAGCCAATTTAAAAGCAAATATGTGTTTCATGGCTGAAACTGATGAGGTACACTCATACTACTCCTCTGACTCAAATAATGAATCAAACTCTGAAACAAGCTTCTCAAATAAAAAACTTGCAGCTTACTGCAATATGCTTGAAGAAAGGTATGACTCATTATTTAAAAAATATAAATCTATAAAGAACTTGCATAAAGCTATTTCAGATGAAAGAAATACTTTGCTAAAACAACATAAGGAATTAATTGACAAATACAACTCTGCTGACTCAAATAAAATTAATTTTGAATCAAAAATAAAAACTCTACAGGATGAAGTAGAATCTTATAAAGAGGCTGCATTAGTTTTTAAAAAAGGAGAAAACACCTTAAATGAGATACTTGGAAAAACTGTAATTAAAAGGGAAAGGTTTGGAATTGGAAGTAAAGGAGAAAAACCTAAGTTATACAAAAATTATTTTGTTCCTAGCACTAAACAGGTTATTTGTAACTTCTGTGGAACAAAAGGTCATATAGCTAAAAATTGTTTTCTAAGACAACCTCAAATATGTGGAATTAAGAAAGCTTATATTTCCAATGATCTATATGATTCAATAAATTTTAAGAAAACAAAGCAAATCTGGATACCCAGATCACTGCTTTCTAACACTCCTGGACCCAACAAAATATGGGTACCAAAGCAATTTGTTTAAATGTCTTTGCAGGTAGCAGGTCACCAAAGAAAAAAAGAAATATGGTATATGGACAGTGGCTGCTCAAGACACATGAGTGGAACTTCAGCTAATTTCTCTTCTCTTACTCGAAAGGAAGGAGGACTTTTCACCTTTGGTGACAATGCCAAAGGAAAGATTATTGGTATTGGAACAGTTGGAGATCCAGAGACAGTCTCAATCAACAAAGTACTTTATGTACAAGGGTTAAAACACAATCTGATAAGTATCTCTCAACTCTGTGATGATGGATACACTGTTGATTTTACTAACAATAGTTTTACTGTTTCTAAAGATAAACTGTTTAAGTTTAGAGCACCCAGAACTGATAATGTTTATACTTTGGATTTGTATTCCTTGTGTAAACAACAAGTAAACTGCTTAACTGCTAATATAAGTGAATCCTGGATCTGGCATAGAAGACTTGGTCATTGCAATATATATGCTTTACATAAATTATCTAAGAAACATCTAGTTTCTGATTTGCCTAGTATCAAATTTGAAAATGACAGATTCTGTGATGCATGTCAGCTTGGCAAGCAACACAAATCATCATTCAAATCTGTTAATAAAGTTGCTACAACTAAACCTCTAGAACTTATCCATATGGATTTGTTTGGACCTTCAAGAGTAGCAAGTTTAGCTGGTAAATTATATGTTTATGTATTAGTTGATGATAATTCTAGATTTACTTGGATTTTCTTTTTGAAATTTAAAAGTGAAGCTTTTAGTTTATTTGAAGGTTTTTGTAAATCTATTCAAAATGAAAAAGGTTTTAATATAATCTCATTGAGAAGTGATCATGGTGGAGAATTTGAGAACCAGGAATTTAATTCCTTTTGCTCAAACATGGGTATTAAACACACCTTCTCTGCTCCAAGAACACCTCAACAGAATGGGATTGTAGAAAGAAGAAATAGAACTATTCAAGAAATGGCTAGAACTATGTTAAATGAATATAGCCTACCTATATATTTATGGGCAGAAGCTGTTAATACAGCTTGTTATATAATGAATAGAATTTTAATAAGACCTATTTTGAAAAAGACACCCTATGAACTATGGAATAACAGAAAACCTAAAGTAAATTACTTTAAAGTTTTTGGATGCAAGGTTTACATCTTGAATACCAAAGATAATCTTGGTAAATTTGATCCAAAATCTGATAAAGGTATTTTCTTAGGATATTCTGCAACCTCCAAAGCTTATAGAGTCTATAATAAAAAGTCAAGGATTGTTGAAGAATCAGTTCATGTGAAATTTGATGAATCTGATCCTTTTGAGAAAAGGATAGAACAAATAGATGAACCTGATTCTAATGAAAACATGAGACTTGAGAATTTAAAGAATGATTTTGAAAATGATATAAAAGAAATTCAGTCCAGTTCAGAAGAACATGATACTGAAGAACCCTTGAATGTAATGCCTAGACAGTCTAGAACCTTAAAGAATCACCCTTTAGAATCTGTGATAGGTGACTTAGAGACTGGTATTCAAACTAGAAGAAACTTTGGAAACATAGTTGAATTCTCTGCTTTCCTATCCCAACAAGAACCTAAGACCATAGAAGAAGCCTTAGATGATGAGAGCTGGGTAATAGCAATGCAGGATGAATTGAACCAGTTCAAGAGAAATAAGGTTTGGGAATTAGTTGAAAGACCACATGATTATCCAGTAATAGGAACTAAATGGGTCTTTAGGAATAAACAGGATGATCAAGGGATAATAACTAGAAATAAAGCAAGATTAGTAGCTAAAGGATATAATCAATAAGAAGGAATAGATTATGATGAGACTTTTGCACCTGTAGCCAGGTTAGAAGCCATTAGAATCCTTTTAGCCTATGCATCTTATATGAATTTTAAATTATTTCAGATGGATGTTAAATCTGCCTTTTTAAATGGATATTTAATGGAGGAAGTTTATGTTGAGCAACCTCCTGGTTTTGAAAGCTCTCAAAAACCAGATTCTGTTTTCAAACTTACTAAAGCTCTTTATGGCCTTAAACAAGCACCTAGAGCTTGGTATGAAAGACTAAGTTCTTTTCTTTTGAAAAATGATTTTACTGTTGGACTAGCAGATCCAACACTATTTAAGAAAACTGTGAAAAATAATGTTTTGTTGGTTCAAATTTATGTTGATGATGTAATTTATGGATCGACCAATAAAATTCTTTGTCATGAATTTTCAGAATTAATGCAAAAAGAATTTGAAATGAGTATGATGGGAGAATTAAATATCTTTTTGGGTCTTCAAATATTTCAAAATGATTTTGGAAATGTTTTGAATCAATGCAAATACATTACTAATTTACTTAAGAAATTTGGACTTGAAAACAGCAAGACATTTACAACTCCTATGTGTACTAATATAAAACTTGATTTGGATGAAACTGGAAAATCAGTGGACAACAAGTTATATAGAGGTATGATTGGTAGTTTGTTATATCTTACTGCTAGTAGACCAGATATAATGTATTCAGTATGTCTTTGTGCTCGATTTCAATCAAATCCCAAAGAATCCCACTTAACTGCTGTTAAAAGAATTTTTAGATATTTAAAAGGTACTATTTATCAATCTCTGCTTTATCCAAAAACCTCTGATTTTAATTTAATTTCATATTCAGATGCTGACTTTGGAAGCTGTAGATTAGATAGGAAGAGTACTTCAGGAACATGTCACTTTTTAGGAAAGTCTTTAGTATCATGGTCTAGTAAGAAACAACACTCAGTTGCCCTGTCAACAGCCGAGGCAGAATATGTGTCTGCAGGTAGTTGCTGTGCACAGGTGTTGTGGATGAAAAACACTCTTATGGACTTTGGATTAAATTTCAATAATACGCCTATTTTATGTGATAATACTAGTGCAATTAATATTTCAAAAAATCTTATTAGTCATTCTAGAACTAAGCACATTGATATAAGACATCACTTTTTAAGAGATCATGTGTTTAAAAAGGATATATTTTTAGAATTTATAAATACTGAAAATCAATTAGCAGATATTTTTACTAAACCACTTCCCACGACAAGGTTTGAATTTATTAAGGGGGAGTTAGGTTTATTTAATTTTAAATAAATTTTTTTTAAATCTTATTCTGTTTTCGAATTCTGTTTAATTTTTTGTTTCCCGCTATAAGTAATTTTATTTTGTTTTAAATAAAAGTAATGATTAGTGATTACACGGGAATCAAGGCTGTCAGAACCGTTTCACCTTCTAAACTGTTTCACCTTTTTCGGAAACCCTTTCGAAAAACCTAAACTCGCACATCTGCTCCAAAACCCTTTTCTGAATCTTCAAACCCTAAACTTACGAACCTTCAGAAATCGTTGTTGGAATGGCAAAAACTAAGCGTCCCGATGAAGCCGAGAGCAGTGCTGCAAAGAAATCTAAAGTAGTTGGTCGGAAAATACTGCAAGGTAAAGTCATCGATTTAGAGTGGCTGTTTGAAACTAATTTACTGTTGAAGCAAGCGTTATCGTTTCAAAGCCTTGAGCAAGCTTTTAATAGTGAAAATTCTGAGTTTCTTTATGAGGCAGAAATGAGACATTTCTTTAGAACTGTTCAGTTTAGCCTTGGAGATACGGAGGACAGTTTGTTGGCTCAAATAGAGGATAAGGACTTTTCCATATCATCTGTAGAGATAAGTCAAATTCTTAACTGCCCTCATGAAGGAGTTTTTCATTTCGATTTACGGAATATTGGAGATTCTGTACATAAGTCTGAAGACATTATGTCTTTTCTGTTTGGAACCAGAGTGATAAAGAAAATGCTTATTAAAGATTTGGAACCCGATCAGAAAATCTTGGTAAAGTTTGTTCAGACTGGTTTAGCACCAAGGATGGCTGAGATGGAGAAAATTCTATACCCTGACATGTACATAATGTATCTTCTGATGTGTGATATTAAGTTTAATTTTCCTCGGTTCATGATAAGATATCTAAGATACTGTTGTCAGAGTGAAGCAAGAATGACCTTTTTCCCTTATGGAAGGTTCATTTCTTTGTTTTTGTTTAAAAGAGGAATGATCAGATTGGTTGATGCTGGGGTGAAATGTCACCACAGTAATGTTTTTAATGCTGGGACTTTGAGGAAAGTCGGATACTTCTAGAGCACTATTAAAGGAAAACTCTTACCTGTTGGAGCTGAGGAAGACTCGGAGAGTGCTCAGGCTCAACCTGCTAAGTCCAAGGAGGGACAAGCAGAATCAAGGGTTAGTACAGTGGCAAGGAGAATTCGCTTTGAAATGGAGGAAGTTGAGGAAGAGAGAAGTCAGGAAGGACTTCAATCTAGAAGGAAGAGGTCAATTGATGAAGAAATTATCTCTCCTGCCTTGAAATCTTCTGAACCGGTAATTTCTTATTCCTTTGTGAGAAAAGCTGTTGTGGAGCAGACTGCACCGATAGAGGAACCAGCAGCTCAACCGGAAATCCAAAAAGAACCTCAATCTGCTGCTGTGGCTGTTGAAAATGTAATACAACAAGAACAACCTATGGAGGCAGTGCCTGGTGAAGAAGTGGCCCGACCTCAAGATTTACATGAAGATATTGTTCTTAATCATTCAGTAGAAGTCAGAGAGACTACTGTTCGTGATGAACATACTTCTGAAGCTAATACAGAAGTACTTCAGGAAGATTTTTCAGTGGAAGAATTTCAGGCTTCAAAAGCTAGTTCAGTGGATCAACCTTGTCAGGACAAGGACAAAGAACAATCAGATGCAGATTCTTTACCACTTTCCTTGCCTCATCAACCTATTTCTGGACATGAGAATAGAGCACAGGGTGCCCCTGATTCGAGAAAAGAGGAAGTTGTTGAGCTGTACAAGCGTATCTCTCAGTTAGAATCTGAGAATTTTAGTCTCAGAAATTCTCTGAACTTAGAGCAGTTGAAGTTTCAGAAGCTGAAAGAATGTACTGTTTCAAGACAGGAAGTATATTTGTTTAAGACTGATATGTTGCATGCTGTTGATCAGTTAAAATCAGAGATGGTAAAGAAAGATGATTTCGCTGAGATGAAGATTTACATGGAGAATAAATTTGAGTCTGTTGCAAACAATGCTGTGAGTGGATCAGGTTCTTCACCTGATTTGATTCGAAGATTTCAAGAAATTACAGGAGCACTAAGCAATATGAGTGACAGATTACACGATCTTCAGTGTAATAGTGCCCCTTTGTCAGTTTTGCTGGATAATCAGAAATTTTTAGTGGATCAGTTGACATCTGGAGAGCAACCGATTAGGATTCTTTTGAATCAATTATCAGAGAAGCTGACTCTTTTTGTTGAAAAAGAAGAAAGAATGCATGAGTTTTTCAG
Organism: Viscum album; assembly: GCA_963277665.1. Classification (NCBI taxonomy): domain Eukaryota; kingdom Viridiplantae; phylum Streptophyta; class Magnoliopsida; order Santalales; family Viscaceae; genus Viscum; species Viscum album. The sequence goes on from OY728133.1 coordinate 501,078,260, forward strand.
AGTTAATTTGATTGAAGATATTCATATGACTCAAGAGAACAGAGATCTTATCATTAAGTTAGGAGATGGGATGATGAAGAGGCTCAGAGAACAGTTTACAGAGATCAAGACCGTGATTCAAAGGAGATAGACACCTTTTTTTTCCCTGTCTTATCCATGAACCTTGATTCCTCTGTATATCACAATCATTTATATATATAACAGCTTGTGAATGAAAATTCTTTTCTAATTTCTTTTTTGTTTTGTTGTTTATTGATTTATGATTAAGTTAGCCAGTATAACAAATTCACTTATTCATACACAGTTAATTATAGCATTTACTTATAGTTCAGTGCAATATTGAATGTGTTCAAATCCGTAATTTTTCATTCTTTTTGATATCACAAAAAGGGGGAGAATTTGGATAAACACAACATTTAAATTCATTTTTTTTCCTATGAATCCTATGAAGAAATTTGGATATATGGGAGAAGACATTTATCTTTTATTTATTTTTTAGCTGAAAATTTATTTTTATGGGGGAGAAATTTTATTATAGTTAAATATTGTTTTAATCCTTTCAGAATTCTAAAATTTTATAAAACTAATTTTTCAATAAATATTGCAATTAAATTAGTTCTATTATTTTTATGGGTTTTGTGATCATCAAAAAGGGGGAGATTGTTGAGCAATGTATTGTTTTCAAACAATTCAAAATAATGTTTTTAAAGGGGGAGATTATTTTAAATAATACTCTGTCTCTTTATGATGATTTTGATGCTCACAAATACCCTTAATTATTTACTAATTATTTCGTTGAGTATTTTGCCGGAATTTATTTCATTTATTTATTGCATATAACGAGATTTCATACTTCATTTATTCCGAGATCAAGTTTAGCGCGTTCTGGAATCACTGTAGCGCGAGATCAATTTTAGCGCGTTCTGGAATCACTGTAGCGCGAGATCAATTTTAGCGCGTACTGGAATCACTGTTCATACCCTACGTTAATGAACGTAACGTATGGATGAAAAGTTTACTTTTTATGTTAAAAGAAACGTATGGTTAAGGAACCTTACGTTATTTTGAAACGTATGGTTAATGAACCTTACGTTGTTGAAAAGTATTGAAGAAGAACATTACGTTTGGAAGGAACCTTACGTTTTCGTTGTTGGACAAGTATGGAAGAGAAACCGTACGTTAGTTTTCAGTGTTGATTTTGTTTCTCAAAAGTATGGATCATCAATCTTACTTTTATAATCAACCTTACGTTCTTTGAAGAGTTGAAGCGAGACAAATTATGGATGATCAACCCTACGTTTGAATGCTAAAGAGAAAGTATGTATGTTCAACCTTACGTTTGTGAACCCTACGTTTGGAGCCACGTCATCAACCCTACGTTTGGCGTCGGGATATTTTTGACAGACGATATTACCGTTTGCATTGGTCAAACAAGCGGATTATTAGGCGGATTTCGAGCCGATTCTTAAGCACGACTTTGACTGAATCAAAGACGATTTTCAACGGATTACTGATTGATTTAAACGGAGCTTTTTATGCCGATTCCTCAAGGGAGTTACAACGGCTCTGTTATTTCATTTAATATCGCGAATCTAAAGGAGATTTTTATGGATCTATTTATGCGGAAGAATCTCTCAGATTTGAATATATGTTCTATCTTGGAAACTTCGGAGATATATATATATACACAGGAAAGTGTGTGAGAAAAAGAGATTGATTTTTTAACGAGCAAGAAACAGAGACTGTGAAAAGGCGTTCTTTTCTGTGATTGAGAAGAAGTGTAAAATTCTTTTTACCGAAAGAAGATCTTGATAACAGATTCACGTGTTCTACATCGACTATCTGTTGTGAATCTACTGCTGCTGAAGTTGTGAAGTTTCTGGTAATATCTATTGCAACTGGATCGACTCAGAACTGTTTTGATTACAGATCTTTATTTTCTGAAGACAACGATCTATCTACTGTCAATTGCATTCTGTTGCAATTGTGATGAACAACTGGAGAAGTGTTTTCTTTATCGAAACTCTTTTTTTGAGTGATCAGCTTCTCGTTCTAAGCTGTGTGGGTTCGTGTTTGAACCAGGAAGGCTGTGTTTTCCTGAATCTTGTAAAGGTGTCAACTGCCTGTACTCAGTTGTGGACAGGTCTGTGGAAACGAGGACCAGATAGTGAAAATCGCTAAGCTCGTGGATTTGAGCGTTGGTGGAGTGGACTAGGGGCCTTCTGTTCCCCGAACCACTATACATCCGTGTGTTCATTCTTTTACTTTTTCCGCTGCATATTTAATCGAGCAAAAGCATCGTGGACAGAATTTGTCTAAATTGAAGAGATTATAATAATTTTGAAAAGACACAATTCACCCCCCCCTCTTGTGTGTAATCCGTAGATTCAGATCCAACAATTACCAGAAACACAAACAACCCGTACCGACTCCGGAAAGCTGTCTGCAGTATGTCGGAAGACCTCAACCTCAACTGGTGATAACCCGACCTTAGATCAATCTTAGAAAACACTAATTCACCTCTCAACTGATCAAACAAGTCATCAATTCTAGGAAGAGGGTACCGATTTTTCACTATCATACGATTGAAATTTTGATAGTCAACACACAATCTCAACGACCCGTCGGCCTTCCTTGTAAAAAGAAAGAGAGATCCCCAAGGAGATGTACTTGGACGAATAAAACTGTTACGCTCCAACTCCTCATGTTGAATCTTCAGTTCATGGAGTTCTTCCAGTGCCATTCTGTATGGCATAATAGAAACTGGCTCCAATCCTGGCAGTATCTCGATCGTGAACTCGACATCCCTCTCAGGTGGTAACCCTGAGAAATCCTCAGAAAACACATCCTGAATCTGATCCACCACAAGAGGAAAATTATATTGTTCCCCTTCCTCATCATCATCAAGCATGATACTTTCCACTTGATCCATGAGTCTACTCATCTGTTAACAAAACGACCCCACACGCCCTGCTCGAACATCTCATTCGCCACGGTGGACATAAGTGTCAGCCTCAAGTGACCTGAACAATACTCTGCGATGATAACAGTCTATATAGGCCTGATAAAACACCAACCAATCCATGCTAGAGATTAGGTCAAACCCTGACATCTCTAGAATGAACAAGTCCCAGACAAAATGATACCGACCAACATCCAAGGCACATCCCTTGCACTGCCTGATATCCTAAACCCGCACTCACAACGATGTGTCAATTGACATCACTCCACACACCCTCTCCACAGTTAAACTCATCACTACCACAAGTTGAGAAGAGAAAAAAGAGTGTGTGTCACCTGTGTCAAACAATGCACTAGAAAAAGTAGAAACTACAAGGATCATACCTCGAATAGTCGATGGTCCAGCCTCGCCATCACCAGGCACAAACTGAACTTCCTGAAGCTAACTATCCCCTCTACCCTAAGATCTAACCTGACTAATCTGTGCTATACAACTCTGATAGCATGAACAATCTTGCCTTGGAGTTCCACGTCCGCTGCCCCTGTAAGTACGGCCCGTGGAGCTCCATCTGCCTGCCTGATATGGGGAAACTGATACCCTTCCCTTACCTGGTACCTTCCTTTCATCAAGCTCACCCACCTGCTGAGGGTTCCTGAAGAACCTCTGCACATGCCCCATCCTGCCGCTCAACTGACACTCAATTAAAGGTCAAGGAAAATGACCACACATATGCCCTGTCCTTCCACACTGATAACGAAACACATGGTTCCCACTCTGAGAGGCTGACCCCATCTTCTAACCACCTTGATGGAAACTTTATAAACGGCTCTTCCATCCTTTGGAAGATCCACCACTTGTCTACCCAGCTGGCACGACATGCCCACCACCCGAATCTCCCTTCAGGTTCCCTTCTAGGATGAGTGCCTGATCCATCACCTCTGCAAACTTCTTCAAGTGGAAGATATTCACTTGAGACCCGATCTCATGTCTCAACCCATCCTGGAAACACCTTGCTATCACTGCCTCATCCCCAGCTAACACGGGGACGAAGCATCGCAAATCAGTGAAGTTACTAGCATAGTCCATCACAGATAGTGATCCCTGAGTTAGGATCATAAACTCCGTAGCCCGCTCTTGCCTCAAAGTCTCTGGGTAAAAATGCTCCAGAATTATTTCCTGAAAAACCTTCCTTGAAATTCCCTCAGCCTGCTCGATTAGAGCCTGAATGTCCCGCCAACACCTAGACTGTCCCCGCAACATATAAATGGTCAGCTTTACTCTCTTTTCAATAGGGTTTTCTAGATGATCCAATATCATCTAGATAGACTCTAACTAGAACTCCACTACCTCTGGCCCACCCTCTCCAGTGAAAGTCAGAGGGTGCTGCAGTTGGAACTCCCTGGTCAGCTCAAACATACTCATTGTACCACGCCTTGGGTACCGATCCATCATCTTCATTAGGTGACCCATGTTCTCTTAGAACTGGTCTTCTCTACCTTCATTGATCACCACATTTTCGTGCTCTTCTATCAGAGGAGTGTTCACAACAACATCCTCCTGTTGCCCAACTGGCAACCGACGTCGTGGTGGAATTTCTCTACAATGCCAAGCATGATATTTAGAATGCATACCATAAAAATTTCATGACCTCATCCAAAGTCCCTTACTGGATACAAAAACCCAATTTTCCATGCTAATTTCAACAACATTAGCACCTCAAATTTACCTCCCTGACCATACCTACCACGGGCCATGGTCCAGATGGGTAAACAACCATACACTATCACCAAACTCACAAAACATTTTACAAAACATTTTCCACTTTATTTCAAAACCATATGTTTCATTAAACATCCTTTATCCACTTGTTTTATTTCATTATTCTAATTATTTCTTGGTTTCAGGAGATTCATGATGCAACCTACCTTCCTGCCTCACACACCCTTCTTGTGTGTTTTCCTAACACAATGCATGCCACCTATCTCCCTAGGTTCCTACAATGATGCATGAATGCAAATCCTCGTGTTGTTAAGGCCACAAGAAAATTATCATAAACAGTCACATCAAACCTCATGTGCATCATCCAATGGTGAAATATCATCAACTGTAACATCACACATGCAATGGAAAGATTTCCCCACCCAGGGTGACTTGGGTTTCCCCCGTACCTGGGTTAGCTACTCCCAAGGACAAGCTCATTACCAAGGACCGACACGTCTTAACCCTTGGCTACCAATCCCAAATAAAAAAACCACAAAGAAGAAGAATAAAGACCTCCTCTAATACCACTTTATAACATCCCCGACATGGAATCCAATAAACCGGTGCCCCAAGCTGGGTGGTTACATGACTGTATGCACACCTCTCTGTATGACAAAGGTTTCCGACTAGCAGCGGGGGTCTATGTTGTCAAGTAGGGAGACTATACACCCTTTTTATTAGAGTAATCCACAACAGAATAAACCAAATATCGGAAACAATAACCAACAAACAAGGAACATGTATAACAAACCTTTCCAACAGTAAATATTCCATGTCATACTACAAGTGAAAACGTGAACACAGCCCAAAATAAAGACAATGACCAAATCAACAAAATGGTACCAACTCCATGTCCGGATCCTCCACCAAGTGCTACCCATATCCACTCACTATCTAGCAAGGACCTTTTCCCTTCTCCTACCTGAAAAAATGATGTCTGCTCAGGTACCCAATGGCGGCCTGAGCAGGGTGTGTGTACAACTCAGTAGGCCACCACCAACGGTGTCTACAAAATATCTGGTATAAACTAGTAGTGAATGAAAAAGGAATACAAAAGATAGTTGGAAAGTAATTGATTATGGTTCCATTAACAAGTTTAACGCTAAGGCCATTTCCACTTCAATTACCATTCATTTCACACATTTCATAATCAATTACCATTTTATCACATTTCCATGGGTTAATTACATACATTATGTTACATGGGTCTAAGGCCAACAATCACATGCAAGAGGGTGTACACATCGTTATCCTATCTCACTAGGAGTAACTCCCTCATAGAAACCATAACCTCACATCAAAGCATCAGTCCTGGTGGATGCAACCATTAGGGGGAAAGAGCATCAGTCCCCATTACAAACCCATTCATTTTGGGTGGAGTTCGAAGCCTCAGTATTTACCTGACCCATGGGCATAGAGCATTAAGTCATATCCCACTCTACCAAGCCATGCACACATTATTATTTATATATATTTAACCATTAACCATTCAAACCATTTCCCTTTAGCAACCACTATTCACAGTAACTCACATGGGAATCCACATTATGCCTTAACCCATTCACAGATCACCATTTCACATCATTTAACCATTAACCCCCAATTCCCTTGTGTTATGCTTATCTCACTATGTATTCAATAGCAGACCCATAATCCATCCAATTACTGTCTTTAAATCTGTTATACATTAACCCATTTAACCCGTTCATCATTCCCATGAATCAACCATTCATCCCATTCCATATAAACTTTATGTTATTACAATGTCTATGTGAATCACCTAATTTCTATTCCATGTTCAACCAAACATTCCAACATATTCATCAAGGATCTAAAATTAATTACAACAGGGTCACTTGTTTAATAACAATCCTCATGCCCGGGACAAACTGACACATCCCATGGATGGCCCCAAATTAGGTCTAGTCAATCCCATCACACCCCATAGGGATCGTGAGGGTTCCCATTTTCCATTTTAAACATCATTATTTCCAAACATGACATGGTTATTAAAAACACAACCAAGGAGAAACAAGAATCATAACTCAACATGCACACATACCCAAATAATCATGGCATATCATTTATAGACCACCTACCTAGAAACCACGGTTGAACGCACTCTCAATCGAGTCCTTAGACCTCGATCCGACCAAACTTTGGAGCTTCAACCAAAAACTCACCCAAAAGATAGGGTTTTAGGGTTTTGGAACAAGAGGGAGAGAAGATGCAAACCCTAAACCAAAAAGAGAAGCAAGGATGGGATTATCCTTAAACGGAGATTTGATCTGCAACCAACAGCCCCAAAAACACCTTGGAATCGAAGGATAACCACCCTTGGGAAGCTTGGGTTGGACAAGTTCGTCACTAGGGATGAGAGGGGAGGAAAGGAGGAAAAACCCAAGTGGGGTTTAAAAGCCCAGAGTGGAAAACATTTAAATATTCCCAACATTAAGTGGCTGCACGGTTTGTCCGCACTGTTTGGAAAACCATGCGCAAACCGTGCGCTTTCCACATCCCTAAGGAGGAAGAGTCGCACGAGTTTTCCGCACGGTTTGGAAAACCATGCGCAAAATGTGCACATGATTCTGTCCGGAGGAGGAGGTGTAGCACGATCCAGCCTGGGTAGGCCGCACAATTTACCTAGTCATCTTCCCTAGCTTGACTTTCCTAGATTTCCATTCTTCTATTCCCCGAGCCCCCGGAACAACCCTAAGGCCTCTCACACCATCACGAAACATTTTAAAGCCCCCAAAACAAAGGGTTCAACCCAATACACAACAAAAACATACCTTTCCAAAACATGGGATCTTACATATATTGTATTAGATATACAAATATGTTTCTTGTGACAGTTTTATAATAAACTTACATTCATTATATTAGAATTTTTTATGAGTATGAAGAGAGTCAAGACATGAGGTAAGGTAATTTCATCTCACTTTTTATTTATGTGAGATACAAGCTTTATTCACATCTATATACTTTTTTGGTGTGTATATTTCCCATGGATGTATTATAATTTTCTTATACTTTAATTTATGGGTATTTACATATCTATTATATGATACTTATTTCATGGGGTCAATGGTTCAAAAGCTACCAAATTGGTATGAAATGTTTTTCTCAACTTTCCTTCTTTGAGATACATGTTTGTTTCTGCACGTACATTATTTTTTGAGGTTTATATACTTCCATTTGACATGTTATATAATGAATATACTTATTTTAATTATATTTTAAATCTTCATGTATTTCATTTTTCTTACATTTATATTATGTTTCCAAGTTTCCAGGTGGTAAGAGTTTACTAAAACAATCTCATCGCTTTTTGAGATTATTAATGATTATGATTTCATTCATGAAATATTATGATCCATATCTTAATAACTATAATGAATTTTTTTCACCTATGTTTATTCAATATATCCTCATTTATTAGTGAATTTTTTCAAATAATTGTTACTTAAGATAATTATGAATTTTTTTATAAGAGTCTAACCATATCTCTCTCTTCAGTAGGAAATTGATTTTATTTAAAAAAAATATTTTCAAAAATATTTTTAAAAGAGTTTTTAAAATGATATTTAAAGATAATTTTCATTGAAAAATTATTTTATTTTTATTATGGTTTCCAAATATTCCTTTATAAGTTTTTATGAATTTTCAATGAAATGACTTTCAAAAACGTTTTCAAGATTTCATTAGTTTTTAAGTATTTTAAATGAAATGGGTTTCAAATTTTTTTTCAATATTTCTTTAGTTTTCAAGTATTTACAAGTAAATGGATTTAAAAAATGTTTTCAATCATTCTTTAGTTTTCACATATTTTCATGGAAATGGTTTTAAATTTTTTTAATATTTTCTTTTATGTTTTAATGTATTTTCAAAGAAATGTTTTTTGAAAACATTTTCAGGATTTATTTATATATTTTAAAATTATTTTCAAAGAAATGGTTTTTAAAACATCTTCAAGCTTTCTTTATGTGTTTTCAAATCATTATCAATGAAAAAGTTTTTTAACAATGTTTTAAAAATCCATTTATTTTTTTAAAAGAAAAAGGTATTCGAAATGTTTTCAATATTCTTTTATATGTTCTTAATGAAAATGGTTTTCAATTTTTTAATGATTCTTTTATATGGTTTCAAGGAAAATGGTTTTCAAATTTTTTTTCAAACTACTTTTATATGTTTTCATGAAAAAAGGTTTTTTTAAATTTTTTCAGGCTTTCTTTTTATGTTTTCAAATTAGTTTTAAGGAAATATTTTTCAAAACATTTCCAAGAATTCATTATAAGTTTTAATGACGTTTTCAATGGAGAAGGGTTTTCAAAGTGTTTCAAAATATTTATTTATAAGTTTTCAAGTTTATTTTCATTAAAATGGTTCTTAAAAGGTTTCATGTTTTTAAAGTAATTTTACAAATAAGAAAGAATATTTTCATAAGGAAAAGTTTTTAAAATGTATTTCAAAATTATATTCGATATAAGATGTCATCCATTGGTGTTACCCATGATTTTTTCGGGAAATAATCCTAGAATTCAATTAATATTATTTCTTGAATGGTTTATTATTTGATGGAATTATGTTTATGACATTTATTTCCTTTCCATGGGTTATGTTATTTCAAAACCCATTTCTTTTAATAGGTTATGATTTTAATGAAAGTATTATGAAACCTATATATTTTTTCATAGGTTAAGATATAATTACTTGTTCATGGTATATATTTAATTTTATTGGTTATGATATGATTTTTATGATTTTGTGGCACATTTATGGAAGATTTAATAATGAGATGGGTGATACAAATATCTCACTCCCATGCATTGGTTAAATATTTATCTCTCTTGAGATAGACTAAGATGGTATTTGGAGTGAACCTTGACTACTAAGATGGCCATGGGAGTGAACCATGAATACCAAGATGGTATGAGGAGTGCAATCATGATACTAATAAGGATATGGGAGTAAAATATGTATAACTAGATGGTATGAGGAGTGAACCCATGATACTAAGATGGCCCTAATAGTAATGCCTTTACTACTATGGAAGTAATTTTATATGATTATGTGTTTTCCACAATTCCATGTCTTATTTCTATGTTTTGATTTCATGTATTAAGTTATTTATTTCCTTATTATTCATGTCTTATAATCTTACAAGGTTAATTCCATGATCCATGTTTATGATATTTTATATGTAGGGTTTGATCTTCTGATGTTATGCTCACATTCTCATACACATACGCTCAATTTTTATGCTTATATGTCTTCTTTTTTTACCATTAATGAGCAACTGAGATAACCCATTTTTATGTTTCCTTCCCTAGGTTACAAAGATATATTTATTTTATGATATTTATTAGAGGGGATATATTCTTGGAGAACGTAGTGGGAGATAGTGTAGCTATGTCATATACCAAGGTTTATGTTTCCATATTTCCAAATTCATTAAAATAATACAGTCTTTGGGCATCCGTTTGTATAATGTTTTATGTATTTATCAAAAGTTATGTAATGTATATGTATGTTAAGGATGGGTCACTATAGTTGGTATCATATAAATGGTTTAGTTAATCTTTGGAAGCTATGACGATAAAACCTTACTGATAACAATACAGACATGTATAAGGATAAGTCTATGGATAAGGAAATGTATAGGAAAATGTCCTGAAATTTTGGTAAAGGATAAAGAAAGTGTATTCCTAAAAATATATCCCTATCTAGATACTATAAGTTGATATGGATATGAAATATATGTAACTAGATGTAAAAAAATCTGACAAGGTGTGTTAGGCCTGACTCGATATAACCTGGTACAATTTCAACGAGCCTTGAAGAAAACTAGGTTTGACACTCCTACGGGATATGCTTTGAGAATAAGAAAACTCTAAAGAAACCATCATGAAGATTTAAATGGATTTTGGATATGAATAACCTATTATAAACCTAAGGTTTAAATGACTAAAAATTAGTTTTCATGAATTATACAACCTATAAGTAATTGTTCATGATTATATGGTTTTATTATATGATATTTATCTCCCACCGAGAGCCTTATGGTTTTAGTCAATGGTTAGAACTTGAAGGAACAAAGTTAACATTGAATGTTTAAGATGTGGAAGGTCTTAAAATTATGAAAGTCTTTTTCCCAAGTGGAAATCTGATAAAGAGAATCAGGAAGGTGGTATGAGTATTGGATATACTTATGAAGATAAAGAGACCACCAACGACATATAAAAGGTATTTAATGTTTTTTTGAATATTTATTATATAAGAATCATAAATAAATTAAGGTTTTAATTCCTTAAAGCATGATTTATTTTTAATATTCTAGGAAAGAGGTATTAAGGAATAAGTTGACGATGGAAAATAATGTTTTAATAATAATTTTGGATGAATAAAGTAGTTATGTTTTGTAATTAAAATATTATGTTATATGAGTCATTAAATATGTACGTATTTATAGTATAAGTTTTCATTAAGGATTGAAAAGAACATGGTGAATGGTGATGAAGAGATAGAAATGTGATTTCATAGAAATTTGATATTTTCATTTGGGGAAGTTAACCCTTAATTAATTCCTAACGTTGAGATAATGATGATTGGTTAAAGATATGTTTGATATGAATATGTAAATTTGATGGTATATATTACCCTATAAATGATTATTGAAAAAAATTTCTATGCCATCAAGGATGATGTTTAAAACTTCATGGATTTAAATAATGAACTAAATAATCATTTGAATATGGAATCATGGATGTTTTTCAAAAGGATTTATGTTACTTTAGGTTATTACTATGTTTCAAGGGAATATATGATGATGGTATTCACATTCTTAGAATGTGACAACCAAGTGGTACATTGTGATATATGGGGAATCAATTTTAATATGATTTCATGACCTTATTTATAATTTTTTGGATTTTCATATTTTGGAAGGGTTATAAGGTTAAAATTTTATGGAATTATTAAATAAAACATCAGATGAAGTTTGGGAAAATAATGTATTATCTCAAAATATGAGGATTTATGCATATTGGATAACCTGTTCAAGAAACATTGTGTTAATGATAATTGATAACAAATGGGATGACATATCATGGATATCATGATATTTTAGTGCTTTTGGAATAAAAAATTTACCTTACTTTTTGGATAAATAGGTGATGTGGATCAAGTAACAACAAAGGGTGTGGTTTTCCTAAAATCATATAAGTATATCTTTTTATGAAAATTCTTCATCTGTAGTAAAAAAATATAAAGATAAAATATTATCATAATGGCATAATTTTTTTTTGAAATAATGAATTTTAAATCATCATAGATTTATGAATATGATTCCCTAATCAGTTCATTGATCATTCACTTATTTTTGATCGATGATCTCAATCACTATCTTCGAATATTTAAACTTTTCCTCAAAGTCAGTGTTTTTAGTTTCCACCTATCATCTCTTATATATGTTTATGATTCCAAATTTTCATTATTAAAGTAAATTTTATTAATAATTCATAAGATTTTGTTTTTTTATGAAAGGACCTTTCAAATACTACACCTTTGATACCCTAGATTAATATCAAGGGTGAAAATTATTTTAAGGGGGGTAGAATGTTTCTCCCAGGGTTTTTATGGACCCTTTTTTTGAATGAATTAACTTTAATTGATGTATTTAATTGAACTAAGTCATATATTCCTTTCACATGGCACAAAATTGGATTTCACTACATGCAACACCAACATGGCATACATTACACGCAACACAGAGTTTCTACGAAACATCATTTTATTGTTAGAATTATTTAAATGAGATAGTTATAACCTTGCCGTTAAAATTAGTAATATTAATATTAATAACTAATTTTAAAATATTTTAAATAAATATTTCATAAAAATAAAACTTATTGATTATTGAAATTATAATTTTGGTAAAGTCTATATATGTTTAAAAATAATATTTTCTGAAATGAACTTATTTTCAAGTCGTTTTGTGAAAAAAGTAAAATTAATTTAAGGCACCTTTTAATTTTTTTTTTATAAAATAAAATTCATGTTTCAGTTCTAAATTTCGAAGTTATAATAGGGTTAATTTTTGGGTTTTTTTGAGTAACTACATTTTTTATAAATAATGAAAAATAATGTATTTTAGTCCAAAACTGCTTTTCCATTTAAATAATTATTAATATTAATTTATAAATTAATTTGGTTTTAATGTAGAAATATATCAATTATCAATATATTAATAAAATTTATTTCATTAGAATCATTTTTATGTGTAAATTGTTTATAAAAACTTATTGAACTTTTGAACGTTTTTACATAAAAAACCCATTTCCTCACCACGTCTATGGGATTAGTGTTAAACTTAATTTTCCAAATTATGTAATTCAAAATTTTAAATATGTATATAATAAGTTTTAAATGGTATAATATTTTTTCTATAATAATATGAAGTTAAATTTTGACCATATAGATTAGTGAAAGTGAATAAAATAAATTATGTTGATTAAGGTAAAATTAAGCAGGGACTAAACCATAATCATAAGGACCAAAATGACCTGCAAAATTTGAAAAAAAAATTAGATTCAAATAATTATTCAAAATGTCATATTTATTATAATTTTTTGGGTTACTAGTATATTATTAAATGGAATTTCCATATATAAAAGGCTGTGTTAGGAAAAAAAGAAATTGGAACTTTACTTACCTTTAACATTTATAAAACATTGAGATATTTAAAAAACATATTTTTGCTTAAAAATATCATTTTTAAATATAAATTGGTGGTTGTTATCAAAATAATTTATTAATATTTTTTATAGATTATTTAGTTACTTAAAATTCTTAAGAAACACCAACGTAGTGATTATGTAGTTAATAATTAACTAAAATAATTGATACTATAAATATTAAAAGTGATGTGAATTAATTAATTATCATATTTAATTATTTTTTGACATGAATATATAATTTTCAAAATATAAAAAATTCATATATTTTAATTAAATTTTTAAAAATTTTTAACATTAAAATTAAATAAATAATTTTAAAATTGACTTTATTGTTATTTTACAATAAATATTATATCATTAAATGATTTCAAACTTATAAAAGTACTATATTCTACCATGTGTTTTTTAATTGTTATAAAATATTTAATATGGTATAATAATCATCCAATTTATATATTATAATTAAAATATTAACCCACAGACCGTAAAAACACTGTTAGTACAGTTTGAGTTTAAGTAGTGTTTTGCGCGTCACATGCGCTTATTTTAAAATTTAATTTAAAAAACACATGAGAATTTTATTTTGGTAAATTAATTATCATTATTATAATTTAAGTTTATATATATTTTATAAAAAAATATCACTTTAATTTAGTCTTAATGGTAAAATTACTTAGGTTAGAAAAATAGATGCTTTAATAAAATCTTAAATAAAAAAATTGGGGAATCATAGAAGTTAAGGAACCAAATTATTAAAATGATCAAATTTTTGTGTGGTGTAGATTTGGGTTGACCATAATTTCAAATTAATACATTAGTTTTCTATTTTGGAGATACATTAGGTAAAGGAGACCTCCCATTATTTAATACCTTTTGGTATTTACAAGAATACCACTCACCCTCCAATATAAAAAGGTAAACACTCTACCCCTTCCTCACCCTTGTAAAGAGACTTTTACTCAAAAAATATCTTCTCCAATAGCTCCTAAACATCCATAAAATCAACCTATAAGCCTAAAATTTGTCAGACTAAAATCTAAGGAATCCCTTTGTTGAAAACCAAAAGGAGTTACCCAAATAAGAAGTAGCATCCTTCATCATGCTCCTTTGTCTTATTTTCATCTAATGGGTAACATACATACTGTCTGTGTGTACGAAGAACTACCGCCTTAAGAAATGATGATTGCTCCTTTTTTTACATTATCACTTATCATGGTGGGAATTATGATATAAAATATGTTTATATATAATATATTTTATATTTATAATGTATTTATTATTATTTAATTATTTTACAACCCATATATTTGTACTTTCTATTTATTGTAAATACAATAATTTTTTTGAGGAAGTGTGGACTACCTACCCTCAAATAGATGTGATTTGTTCACAAACTACATGTAATGTATTAAGGATAGGTTTAGTGTAATTATATGATATATATAACATTATAATGGAAAATTAATTATATATATTATATATATATACATATATTTCATTTTTTTATTTCTTTCAATACGACAATAAAAACAGAAACAACGTTCATGCATAGGTATGACCTACCGTCTCCCTAAATGGTGTATTAAATTTCATAATTATATATATTATATAGATTATTATAATACAACTATAATGAATAAAAAATGCTATTTATATATTTTTTTTAATTTTTTAAATCAATATATATGTATAAGGACCAAATATAAAACAAATTAAGACACATTCAAAGAATAAAACAAATATTACCTGAAGTGAAACCTTAACAAACAATTGTTAAAAAATGTGTAATATAAAGTTAAAATCAATCCAAATATTATATGGGATATAATAATGTAGTTATTTTATATATTTATAACAAACATATAATTATTATACATTAATTTTTTATGAGTACAATGAGATTCAAGAAACAAGGTAAGGGAATTTCATCTAACTATTTATTTCTGTGGGATACATGCTTTATTACACACCCATTCCTTTTCCATGGTGTGTATACTGATCATGGATTTATTATATGATTATTATAATTAAATTTCATTGTATTTAAATATTAATTATATTATCTTTATTTCACGGGGTTAATGTTTTGAAACCTACCAAATTGATAAGATAGTTTTGTCTCAACGTTCCTCCTTTGAGACACATGTTTGGTTATGAACCTACATTATTTGTCAATGTGTATATACATAAATTTAAAATTTAATATAATAAATCTATTTATTTTAATTATATTTTAAATCTTCTTGTTATTTAATTTTCTTACATAAAGATTATAATCCCATGTTACCAATTTGAAAGAGTTTATTGAAACAATCTCATCAGTTTTTGAGATTGTTAATTATTATGCTTCCTTTGATGAAATCTTGTGATCCATCTCTTAATAAATCTCATGAATTTTAATCTCCTCTTTTTATTCAATATATAATTATTTATTAGTACCCTTTTCTACAATTTGGTACTTAAGATAATGAATAAAGATGTTTTTAAAAAAATCTGAAGTTATCTCTCTCTTCGGTCAGAAATCTATTTTTTTTTCAAAAAACCATGGTTTAGAATTTTTTTTAATGTTTTCAAATGATCTTTGAAGATAATTTTCAAGGAAAATGATTGTTAAATTGTTATATGGTTTCTTTAAAAATTTATTTATAAGCTTTCAAGTATTTTAAAAGAAACGCGTTTTAAAAACAATTTCTAGATTTATTTAATTTTAATGTATTATCAAAGATATTATTTTCAAAAACATTTTCAATATTTCATTTGTTTTCATGTATTTTCAATGAAATGGTTTTCAAAAAATCATTCAATTTCTCATTATATTTTTTCAATCATTTTCAAAGTAATGGTTTTCTAAAACGTTTTGAAGTTTTATTTATATATTTTCAAGTATTTTATAAGAAATGGTTTTCAAAAATGTTATCAATATTTTTTATATTTTTTAAAAGTACATTCAAATAAATGGTTTTCAATATTTATTTATATGTTTTCAAATATACATATATATATATAATGTTTTAAATACTCATTTATATGTTTAAATGGAAAATGATTTCAAAACTTTTTCATGATTATTTTATATATTATCAAGGAAAAAAGTTTTCAATCTAATTTTAGAAGTTTTAAATTAGAAAAGTTTTAAAAAATATTTTGAAACTTATTTTATAAATTTTCATGGAAAATGGTTTTGAAAATGTTTTCAATCTTTCTTTTTACATTTTCAAAGTAGTTTCAATGAAATGGTTTACAAAATGTTTCCAAGCAGTCATTATTAGTTTTCAAGGAGTTGTCAATGGAAAAGGGTTTTCAAAATGTTTTCAAATATTAATTTATACGTTTTCATTTTTAGTTTCATGAAAATGGTTTTCAAAAGGATTTATGTTTTCAAAATTATTTCCCAAATAATAATGGATACTTTCCTCAATAAATGTTTTCAAAAGATATTTCAAAATTATTTTTCATCTAAGATGGCATCTGTTGGTGTTACTCATGACTTTCCAAAGAAATGATTGAAAATGTCATTCATATTATTTCTTGAATGGTTTATGATTTGATGGAATGATGTTTATGACACCTGTTTCTCTTCCATGGATTATATGCTTTTGAAACCCACATCTTTTCACGGGTTATTATTTTAATGAAATGATTATGAAACCATATCATTTTCAACATGTAATGAAATGATTACATGTTTATGATACCCATTTAATTTCATGGGTTATGATATTATTGATTTTGATTTTGTGGAACATGTATATGTTATTTCATTATGAGATTTATGAGATCTATATATCCCTCCAATGCATTGGTTAAAGATTTTTGTCTCATGAGATAGACTAATATGACAATGGGAGTGAACCATTACTAAAAAGATTGTATGAGGAGTGAACTAATACTACTATGATCGCCACAGTAGTAAACTATGACTACTAAGATAGCATGGAGAGTGAACCCATGCTACTAAGATGGCCTTCTATGTAACACCTTGACTACTGTGGAAATCATTTTATATGCCTATGTGTTTTCCAAAATTACATGTCTTATTACTATGTTATTATTTTATTGATTTTGTTCTTTATATCATTATGATTCATGTCCAATGAAATGAAAATATTTATAACATGATTCATGTTTTTGATCTTTTATATATAGGGTGCAATCTTCTAATGTTATGATCACGTTCTCATACCCCTATGCTCATGTTTATGGTTACATGTCTCTCTTGTTTATCCTTACTGATCATCTCATATAACCATTTTTTTATAATTACATCCCTTGGTTATGACGATATATTTATTATATGATATGTCTAATAGGGGTTCTAGTCATAGAGAACCTAGTAAGAGATAATGTATCTCTCTCGTGTACCATTTTTTATTTATCCATGCTTCTAAAGGAACTAAACTAATATGGTCTTTGGGAATCCATTTGTATAATGTTTAATGATTCTGAAAAGTTATGTAATGTCTATATATATTAAAGCAGGGTCACTATACTAGTAGCCTACTAGTTTTAGTTACATCAGATGTATCATCATATGCACTATTTCTTCCATGTATCTTCGTTGCGACATTATTATTCAGAACCATATCATGCCTTTGATCCTGAGGAGGTTGAGTTAATGGTAGATGCATTATTTAAGTTTCATCCTATACATATTCCCGATAACAAGATGAAGGTTCTACGAGGATGGTAAATTTGTTTAGTATGAGTGTTATGGAATCATAGATGAGTACAAGACAAGTCCTGGGAGTAGGAGGCCAATATACGATCACAGTGGCAAAATTTATTCTCAAATCATGCTTTACCACCTTTGAGAAGGAAATTTGGGAACAAATTACTTTAAGGGGGAAATTTCTAGGAACTAGATTCCTCTTTGAAGTATAGATCCTTTAATTTATTCCAATTATCATATTAAATGATTAAATATGGTCTAATATGAATCCCCATTGAGGTAATGGTGGTATCAGGGGTGTCTGCAGCTGGTTCAGAGCCTGAAACCCATGTTTTGGGGTGAAATAAGACTAGTTCATGGTTAAGTAAACCATGTGGGGAATGACACATTGTGAGATAAAACCATGTGAGGCTAGAAAATTAGAAGTGGAAGGCCACGTGCTTAGACCAAACCATGCAATTTGGGGAACACAACCATGCGACCAGGTATAAAATTTTGACAGTGATGTTTTTGCATAGTTTGCGCATGGTTAGTCAAACTATGAGAGAAAACCATACAGGGTTCCATTCTATATAGAAAACCATTCTTGATTAATGCATGGTTAGTCAAACCATGCAACTAAACCACATGACCAAGATATTTTGGAATAAATTACCATTTTACCCAAATTAATATCCTTTTTAATCCTAATTTTCACTCTCCCACACGCACATTAGCCCCTCCCTTTTGAAACCCTATTTGGTGACTATTCTTGGATTTGATCTTGAATCTCTCTCTCTCTAATATATTATTCAAGAACCACTCATCTAATTTGATCTGAATTAGTGAGTACTTAATTAAATTTAAACCATTCTTTATTTTATTTGGTATCGGTTGTGCTATTTTTATGCAAGCTAATTTTCCATATTATTTGGTTCTTTATCAATTCATTGATTTTCTCTTGTTCTAACTCAAATGAAGAGCTAATAATGGATGATCTATCTAATATGGAGTTATGACTTGTGGTTTAGTTCCTTTAATTAAAATTTTAAGTGTTTATATATGTCATTGGGATGCACTCCCAATTCTCAGGTGACACCTTTAAATGGATTTTGAAACTTGAAATAAATTGATTGGAATTTCTTATTAAATTAAATATGTTTTCATTGAATAGTTATAGGTTGGATACCTGGAAAATGGAACCACCCATTTAGGAATG
This sequence comes from Viscum album, assembly GCA_963277665.1. NCBI lineage: Eukaryota > Viridiplantae > Streptophyta > Magnoliopsida > Santalales > Viscaceae > Viscum > Viscum album. The sequence goes on from OY728133.1 coordinate 501,097,588, forward strand.
TTGTTATTTAAATGGGACATTATTATGGTGTATGAGTTGGATACCCTTATAGTGTGCCTTTTTCCCCATAGCATGGAATGCTGAGAATTAAATTGATAAATATAAATTGAATGGGTTTATAAATTATAATTCAACTCAAAAATGGGAAAGGATGGTGACCATGACCCTTGGCCCATTCAATGTAATAAAATGTTAAATCTTGAAGTGGTCATTGTATTGAAATTGCCTTGTTATTTAAATAGAGGAAAGCCTTCTAAGCATAGCTAATTCCTTGATCCATCTTCTGAGGTGAGTTTCAATTGAAGAGATTAATGAGATGAACTTAAAATGTTAAATTAATTTGATTAAAATGTTTTTAATTGGTTAAATGATTATATTCCTTAGGTGACACATGAATTCAAATGATAATGCCATTGATAAAATCAATTTTCTTGAACCACACTTATTCCTGAGTGGCACTTAGACTCGTAATATGGATTCACAAGGACAAAACCTATGGGGAGGAATATCAAATGTTGAGTGATACATGGATTCATATGGTAATTCCATGGAAAGACTCAGGGGGAATTTATTATTATTCCATGGGTGATACTTGGGCTCCCTTAGTGGATCACCAATGGGAAACTCGAATGAAAGCAACATTATACCACACTTAGAGAAATACATGGGTTCTTGGGAGGAATTACATGGACATGCTTATAGGGTGTTGGTTTATATTACACCTAGAGTGATACTTGGTCTCTATGTTTGGAATTATAAGTATGATCTCAAGTTATGAATTGATTACTGAATAGAATGTTTTATATGATGAGTCTTACAAGCCAAATCACATGCTTGGATTTGGTCTTTATATTTCACTTAATGGATGGCTTATTTATTTCATCTTTGATCATGTTTTCATGAGCGATGTTGGGAATTATGATAGGTCTCAAGATTTAATAATTAAATGATCTTAAATGGTTAAATGAATTACATTATAAAGACACAATCCCGAATTCTAATTCAAGGACATTATTCTTAAAATGAAATTGATTAATTTAATTTTATTATAAATGAGAACCTGGACTGATAGGATGTTTAATTTTCAGTAATTCCATTACATGTTACATTTATCTTACACACTCTGGTTATATAAATTCACTGGCTTGATGTCACAGACCTTGGGTGGTTTCCTATTGGGATTATGTCTCACACCCAGATCGGGTCGCCTTGGGTACAAGAACAGATGATATGATTGAATGTATTGATAATTAGAAGCACCCTACTATAGGTTCTTGATTTCTTCTCAAGAGAAGAGGTGCATGGGACTAGCTGAGGCTCATGATTCTATCTAGGATAAATTTTTCATTTTTTTTACTTTTTTCAGATATTTTATGTCTTCCTTGTATACCTATTTTGGCTATTTTGTAGAGACACATGACATGTATCATCATTTTGTATATGAGATAACTAATGGAATTTTTTATTTATCAATATTCCATTATTTACTTCTTGTATGATTACTATAATTCTTCCAATACTTTTATGTTATTGATATTAGACAATGTTACACTCTAGTAAGAGAGAATAGTCTCCCAACAAACACAACTTAGGCCCTCACTACTAGTTGGTTGTCTCTAACAATTGGGGATATATGTTCGAGGCTATGTGGCCAACCAAGATCAAGATTTTGTTGAGCGGCATCTAGGTCCAGGATGTTACAGACTATTCAAGGTACCTTTATTTAAACCCCACATCATAAAAAGACTTAACAAAAACTTCTCTTGGAAAAATAGAAATGGATGTATGTAGGTCATATAATATTAAACATACTAGGATTCCAAATAGATGAATATTAGTGGGAATTGATGATATGAACATGGAAGAAAGTTAATTTCTATATATCATTGATCATTCGAAAGTCAATTTTCTAGAAAAAGTTCGTAATAAAATACAATAAACCACAGATGAGGAAAAGACCACAGATTCACTGAAAATGAAGGTTATAGGAAAATAATTTTGTCTTAAGATATTTTTACTAGAGCTAAGGAATTAATTTACCATCTATACTAGGAGAATAATAAAATATACTTACTTGACAAGTATAATTTTACCTTTGAATCAATTTCCACCACAACCTCATCTTTTTCTCCAAATGGTTAATAGGATGAAATCTTCATATCTGAAGCACTACAATCAACATCTAATGGATCACAAAATCCACAAAATAATATTAATAGATTCATCCTATATTTAAAAATTTACCCAAAAAACATTGTTATCCTTAGGTAAGATAATTCCCAAATTACATTAATCTCTAAAATCCAATAATATTAACCAGAGATCAACTTAGACCGTTCAATAAATTACAATAATTAAATTCTTAAAAATATTGGAGATGAATATTGAAAGCCAACAATTTAAGGATTTTATCACAATATCTTCCTAGATAAATTTAGTATTTACATCCCAAAATTTTTATTCCCTAAACATATAATCTCTGAGATACGCTAACCATTTCCAAAAATAAACCGAATCACTATAAATATAAAATAAATTAATATATTCCACCAAAAAACAATTAGTCTTTTATTACTCTAATAAAATTCCATGATATTCTATTTACCATAAACATATAGGATTCCAAAAATAGTGAACATCTTCTACAATAACATTAATCACCAAACACAAAATCAATTTCTAATACCAAGGTTTTTTATAGGATAAAACATGTATTCCAAAAATAAAATTAATCTTTATTTTCCAAATAATTTAAGTATAGAATCAATGTCATAATAACTAGGAACTAACATAGGATAGTTGTAGTTGATGCACCCTTATCACCCTTCGGTTTTGAGTTCAAATGTCATGATCTTGCTAGATGTGATGGGTTTTCTGTAACACCCCAAGATTTTATGAAAAATATTCTTTTTAATTTCATTAATGTTTTGTGTTATACGCTACACCAAAAGGATCTTGCACAACACACATCCCTGAATTGTCTTTCATTACACACAAGCACGACCTTCCACGATAGCGTGTGTTGTACGCAATACCGAGTTTCGCTAAACAACGATATGCTATTAAAATATTATTAAAACTAGCCATTATGAATAGTAATACCCACTTTTTGAAATTTTATAAATTTTATTTTTCAAAATGGACTTCATTTTTGGATTCGTAATATCGAAATTAGCTTAGGGTGATATTTTGGTACTTTTCGGATAGCTTTCATATTCTGATGAATAGTGTAAATTACTAAATTTTAATAAAAAACAAAATTTTTAATCGAGATAATTAATATTGATAAATTATTAATTTGAGTGGTTTTAAATTATATTTAGAATATATTTTTACATGTTAATACAATTTTGGACATTGGATGTAATTTCAAATTTAAACCAGATATAAACAAGTGTCAATCTTTTGATAGTTATTATCTCTTAAGAACACACTATTTGTTTTGATGACGGGAACTAATTTTTAAATTAATTAATGCAAATGATAAGTTTTGAATTTGGTAAAATAGATATCATTTTTGAATTCATAATATCAAATATAGCTTAGGCCGAATTTTTGGTATTTTTCTGGAAACATTCATTTTTTGATGAATAGTGAAACCACTAAGTGGTTGTTAAAAAACTGAATTTTTTATAAAACATAATTTTACCGCTTCTGTGAGTGGAATTTAGAAAATCCAAGAGACACAGTTAATATCATGGACTAAAATGCGGTTCAATGAGATGAAAATAATTTTTGGTGAATAGTAACTTTTTACTTTTTTTTACCATTGTTAAAAGTAAATAGGTTAATTAAGGGTAAAAATAATAATATTATTACCCTAACACATGTACTAATTCTATTGGATAAGTGTATTTCGACCAAAAGCAACCTTAGGAATAAAATATGACCATTTAGGCCCACTTGGACTAGATTAGGACATTTATTATTAATTTATTTAAAGAAGTGTTAAAATAGTTAAAATCAATGTTTAATAAGTAAATCATTTTTAATATAGGGTTATACATAAGATAAAATTTGACTATAAATATTCAATAGAAATCTAAAAATATTTCCTACATAATATTATTTTATTTTTAATTTTTAGACATTATATAATTTAATTTATTTATGACACAACGATGATGCAGTAATTATCATATTAATGAAATATTGACATAATTGATGTTACAAATACCCAAATAAATGTAATTTGAGAAATTTATGAATTACACTAATTTTATAGGTTAATATGACATGTTAGTATTGATTTAATTAACTTGGTTCGAACTAATCATTCTGTTATGATTTTCACAAAAATCAATTACTACATAGTGTCAAAATTGACATAAAATAGTTTTTAAAACAAATATAATATTATTAAGTGTTATTTTATTCATAAAAATATACAGATCAGATAAATGACTTAGATAATGTTATATATATTAATAATAAACAACTTGGGGTTCTTTTGGCTTGTTATAGTATGTTTATTAACCTTATAGTGTAAGAACACGAGAATACACGGTAAAAGTAATATTATTTAAATTAATGTTAAATCTAAATGATAAGGTTAAAATAGGAACCTAAACATGTCTAAATTCTATTTCATGAGAGTATTTAGACCCATACCCACCTTATCTTCTAAATAAATCAATTTGGAGCTATTTAAAACCGAATTTGGCTTTATAATAAAATAATATTTTTAGTTTTTCCAAAGGAGCCCCTCTCCTCCCTTATAAAAGGGGAACTCCTCCCCCTCTTCCTCACACCACATTGAGCATTCAAGCTTGGCCAAACCCTGACAATTTCTTCTCTCCACTTCCATAGAGACATCCTAGAGGTCCTGGTCTTCTTCAAAGAACAATTTTAGTTCCCTAAAAGGAGGTCTCAAAGAAGCGCTTCAAAGAAGAGGTAATGTCTATTACCGATTCTTTCATCTTTATTTCTTCTTCAACTTCTTATTCTTTAGTTGTATCATTATGAATTAATAACATTAGTATCACTCATATACTGATATGTTATTATATGTATGAAACAATCCTATTTCACCATCTATCCATCCTACGGAAAATGAAATCACCGCACATGCGTACGTACGGAATATCGTCTCCACGCCGTGGTGTAATCCATTTTCCAACACCACCTTACTTGGATGGGTATCATGGTGTAAAGAATAATAATATATGATTATTTTAAAGTGATATTGATTCTGAAATAGTATACATACACTCCAATACCATTCCACGATCATGAGAACGATATCATCGCTCGTGCGTACGTACGGACTACTGTCTCCACGACACGATGAGATTCATTCTCCACGTTAACCATTCATGAATGATTATAAAGTATATATAATAAGTAATAATGAAATATATGAAATAATAATGATACTGGATTTATGTGTATATATATTTATGTCATCTACTTAATTCCATTCAACTCAATAAGGAAACGAAAACAACGTTCATGCATACGTACGGCCTACCGTCTCCATGAACTGTGTATTTTGTTCCATTTACTGGTCTATTATATATTTGTATATTCTGAATATATATTATATATAAATAATTTTTTATATTCTGTAATTAAGTGATCATGATCTAAGTAATCATATGAATAATTACAAGTCAAAACACGGACGACAAATGAAACGATTTTACCCAAAACGCTCTTTAACATGGAATTTTCAAAAGAACGGGTAATATAAAGTCATAAGTGAACCATATATAATATCATAACAATGATTATGATTCTGGAATAAGTCAATGACATTATTCAAATCATTATACAGGAGTTTCAGACACATACGAAGAAAATCGGACCTAAGGTAAGGGACAATCTCGCAATCTCAATTTTTATCCGAGATTGTTTATACTTCAGAATTTACTGGGGATTATTTTATTATCCACATCCATGTTTCCTAAATATGTTATATTATTTCCATCCACCTAAAATTATTCAAATCCAATTTTACCCTTCGGTGAGTTTTTTGTAAAAGATATGAAAGGAATCTTTTGTCATTTTCGTACGAGGTACTTTTTGACTTTTCCGACAATAGTACGAGAAGAATGTTTTTTAACTTATACGGCATGAATGGATTTTTAAAACATTATTTCCAAGAATCTTACTTTACAAGTTTTCAAGTTTATTTTTAATCAACTTTTTTTAGTTTAAAATTGTATGACATGTTAAGAAAGGAAAATGTTTTTGACGTAGAAAGGATATTTTCCTCAAGAATGGAGTTCAAGTGTTTTATCAAAATTATTTTCCATATAAGATAATATAGAGTTCTGTTTCTATCCCTACTATTACATTGATTTGATTATATTGTGATGGAATTATTTTTTTGAATTCCATTATCTTAGATGAATTGTTTTATGATGTCATGATATTTAAGAATCCCATTTTTATTACATGGGTTATGCAATGATGTGTGATTTTTGATTTTGTGGCACACATAAAAATGGTATCATTATGAGATGGGTGGGACCTATATCTCCCTCCATTGCATTGGGTAAAGATTTTATATCTCATGAGATAGACATGGCTGGAACGACAGGTTAAACCGGTTCAGTGAAACAGGACTGAAACGAAAAGTGAACTCAGTTCAGAAATGGACTTTGTCCACTCAGATAGTCTTGGAAATGAGTCTTGACTAATAAGAAATGATTCACTATGATTATCTGTGTATGAAAAAAAGTTTCATGTATTAAGTTATGATTATTGGGATTACATTTCACTACTATGATTTATCCCATGTTATGATATTATGATCTCTTTTGCAGGATAGGATTTCAAAAATGTTATGTTCTTATGAATATGATGTGATTGATATTTCTTTTGTTCACCCTTAATGAGAATTTGAGCTCACCATTTTATGTTTTCTTTTCCCCAGGATATAAAGAATGATTTTAGGTAAGAAAAAAAGGAAGATCTTTATGGGAGATGTTGAAGATCTTTCACCACGATTAGAAGATAATATTCCGAGTTTCCAAAGACACTAAACTATTATTGTCCTTGTGTGTGTGTCTTTGTAATGTACTAAGTATTCCTCAAAAGTAATGTAATGTCCATGTACGTCAAGTTTCGGGTCTCTACAGTTGGTATCATAGGAAAGGTTTAGTCAACCTTTGGAATCTAGGATGCGAGATCTTTAGTGAGATCCATAGAGATATTTCTAAGGTATGTCTAGGGATGTCCCTGAGGTTAAGTATAAGTATAAGTTATATTCCTATAATTATGGTAAATATCTTAGAATTAAACCGATGATGTTATATATTAAAGGTACTCCCCCTTTATTATGCTGTTTTACCTAGCATGATTTTTTCCTCTCACACTATTCTTTTTGGGTTTTAGATGATGGCTAGAACCCGAAGAAACCGTGTTGATCAATGCAATGGACAATGCAATGATTGTCCTCTTGAACAAACACATGTTATGGAAGATGGAGTGCAAAATCTTATTGCTATACTTACATAAGCTATGAATAATTATGGTCTTCCAAATGAGCCGAGAAGGGAACAATATTCTACTGAGTCCTTCTTGAGGAAATGTCCACCTTCTTTTAGTGCGTCTTCTGATCCACTTGTTGCTGAACAATGGATCCGTACCACTGAAAAGATATTTTCAGTTCTTAAATGTTCAGAACATGATAAAGTCATCTTAGCGGTATATCGTTTGGAAGGTGAAGCTGATCAATGGTGGAATCTTATCAAAAATATGAGGCCAAGAGATGAAATTGAGTCCATGGAATGGGACAAGTTCAAAAACTTATTTTTCAATAAGTACTTTCCTCTTATTCTTCGAACAAAGATGGAGAAGGAGTTTCTTGAACTAAAGCAAAATGATGATGAATCTGTTGGTGTATACGAAGCGAATTTTACAAAGCTTGCAAGGTATGAATCTTGATTTATCATCCAACCTGAAAGTAAAGTTGATCGATTCTTCAGTGGCTTAAAACCAAATATTCCAAGGGCATTAGCTATAAGAGACTTCAGTAGCTATGAAGAAATTGTGTTTTGTGCTATCAAGGTAGAAATGGATGTTGGTGTTACTTATCCATATCATAGTTTTGACAAGAAACTAAATATGGAGTTTAAGGAGAAATCTCAGAATAATGGTGAAAAGTAGATGAATGTTTACTTATGCTCAAAGTGTGGAAAGAAGCATGGTGGATATTTTCTTAAAGGGACTAGAAAATTCTTTATGTGTGGAAAAGAAGGTCATCGAGCAGCTGAGTGTCGATGTAATGGAAAAAGGGTTTCTAATGATGTGAATAAAAAAAGACTTGAGAGAACGCACCACCAACACTTCAATGCTTCAAGTTCCAGGAAATGGGTCATTATGATAATAAATGCCATAATCCAAGGGTTAGTGATGATCGACATGAGAAACCACTTAAGGCAAAGGAAAAAGGGAAGTCACATGCAATCACTATTGGCGATGTTGAATATGAAAACAATGTGGTGGAATGATTAAGTGTTTATGTAATGGGATTCCAAAATAATGTTGTATATAGTATCATGGAATATTGGAATATTTATGTATTGGTCTATTGTGGTTTTCAATAATTTTATGGTACCGGTAACCATGGAAAGTGATTGAGATATTTTTGGTAAGCAGATGATATGTGCATAATGAAGGGATAAGAAGATAATGAGATGTTTTATTGTATTCATGATCTCATGATTGATATAAGGACTAAGTGATATCATGGTTTGAGTATAACGAATTTTGAGGATTTTGGTTTGTGGAAAGTGTTAACTTTTAATTGCATTCATGTTTTCACTAAGGTTCAATGGGTATTAATTCTTCAAGAGAATACATGATTAAGGTATTCACATGTTTGTAATTTGACCAACAAGATATATCTTATGATATATGGGGGATAAATGATGGCATTCACGTGATTGTTATGTGACATTTCAAGTAATCATTTTGTTTATACTATGACCATGGAGCGAAGTATTTTAGATAGGACTAATGATTGGAATGGATTATGTTGGACATAAGTTAGTATTGTTTAAGGATAGAACTTTTTTTCGATATTATTGATGGGATGTTATAGTAATATAGCTTTAGAAAAAGGACAACCTGCAGGACTGGCGAAAGCCCATCGCGTCGGACAAGGCTGTGGGAATCGAACCCACAACCGAAGTGCGACTAGCCTTTATCGCCTACCACTGGGTTATAGAAAGTCCCCGTTTTGTTGAAACTAGTTTTATTATATTAAGAAGTATGATATATGAAGTATAAGTCCATTTTAGGAACCATATATGATTAATCTCACTATAGATGGACTTATGTTTTTTTATAACTTTTCTAACCTTTTGTTTGAGACAGATGGAATGACCCATCATTCTATCACATGATCTGCTAACACATCACGAATGACAAATTCAACTTCATTTCTTTAAGATATGAAGTAGAAATTTTCCAAACAATGACCAACGGTGAGACTATAGCAAAATCACGATAGTATTTCTTCTAATTCCAATTTCATCAACTTTAGGGGAATGATCTTGAAAAAAAAAATGTTGACCTAGTGCTCTTATATCTGATGAATCAGATGGAACCTTAGACCGTCACAAATTTATGTCTTTGTGATTGATGGCTTTTCGATAGCCATGTTTTCTACCACTCTCTATCAGAACATGGTGGTTAGATTTCTCTTCCATATCCATATTTTCACCTATGTGGAAAACTAGTGATTAGTTTATTTGGGTAACCGTTATGTTTCATAATTTTGTTTTTAAAGATTGCTTTTGGTATTCCTTTTTACAATGTGGGTTTCTATTAAAAAAACTTTCGAGTAGTAAACCATTTATAACCTCAACGAATTTCGAGGGCGAAATTCATTTTAAGGGGGGCAGAATGTAACACACCAAGATTTTACGAAAAATATTCTTTTTAATTTCATTAATGTATTTTGTTATACGCTACACCAAAAGAAGCTTGCACAACACGCATCCCAGACTTGGGTTGCATTACACGCAAGCGCGACCTTCCACGATAGCGTGTGTTGTACACAATACCGAGTTTCGCTAAACAACGATATACTATTAAAATATTATTAAAACTAGCCGTTATGAATAGTAATACCCACTTTTTGAAATTTTATAAATATTTTTTTTTCAAAATGGAATTCATTTTTGGATTCGGAATATCAAAATTAGCTTAGGGTGAAATTTTGGTACTTTTCAGATAGCTTTCATTTTCTAATGAATAATGGAAATTACTAAATTTTATTTTAAAAAAACTTTTTTAATAGAGATAATTAATAGTGATAAATTATTAATTTGAGTGGTTTTAAAGTATATTTATAATATTTTTTTACAGTTTAATACAATGTTGGTCATTGGATGTAATTTCAAATTTAAACCAGACATAAACAAGTGTAAATCTTTTGATAGTTATTATCTCTTAAAAACACGCTATTTGTTTTGATGACGGGAACTAATTTTTAAATTAATTAATGCAACTTATATGTTTTGAATTTGGTAAAATAGAAATAATTTTTGAATTCATAATATCAAATATAGCTTAGGCCTAATTTTTGGTATTTTTCTGGAAACATTCATTTTTTGATGAATAGTGAAACCACTAAGTAGTAGTTAAAAAATTGAATTTTTCATAAAACATAATTTTACCACTTCTGTGAGTGAAATTTCGAAAATCTGAGAGACACGGTTAATATCAAGGACTAAAATGTGGTTCAATGAGATGAAAATAATTTTTGGTGAATAGTAACTTTTTACTTTTTTTTACCACGGTTAAAAGTAAATAGGGTAATTAAGGGTAAAAATGATATTATTATTACCCTAAAACATGTCCTAATTCTATTGGATAAGTTTAATTCGACCAAAAACAACCATAGGAATAAAATATGACCATTTAGGCCCACTTGGATTAGATTAGGACCTTTATTATTAATTTATTTAAAGAAGTGTTAAAATAGTTAAAATCAATGTTTAATAAGTAAATGATTTTTTATATAAGGTTATAAATAAAATAAAATTAGACTATAAATATTCATTAGAAAGCTAAAAATATTTCATACATAACAGTATTTTATTTGTAATTTTTAGACATTAAATAATTTAATTTATTTATGACACAACGATGATGCAGTAATTATCATATTAATGATATATTGACATAATTGATGTTATAAATACCCAAATAAATGTAATTTGAGACTTTTTATGAATTAAACTAATTATATAGGTTAATATGACATGTTAGTATTGATTTAATTAACTTGGTTAGAACTAATCATTCTGTTATTATTTTCACAAAAATCAATAACTGCATAGTGTGAAAATTGACATAAAATAGTTTTTAAGACAAATATTATATTATTAATCGTTATTTTCTTCCTAAAAATCTTAGGCTCGGCCAAATGACTTAGATAAGATTATAAATATTAATAATAAACAACTTGGGGTTCGTTTGTCTTGTTATAGTAAGTTTATTAACCTTATTGTGTAAGAACACAAGAAGACACGGTAAAAGTAAAATTATTTAACTTAATGTTAAATCTAAATGATAAGGTTAAAATAGGAACCAAAACTTGTATAAAATCTATTGGATGAGAGGCTTTCGACCCTTCCCCACCTTAGCTTCGAAATAAATCAATTTGGAGCTATTTAAAACCTAATTTGGCATTATAATAAAATAATATTTTTAGTTTTTCCAAAGGAGCCCCTCTACTCCCTTATAAAAGGGTAACTCCTCCCCCTCTTCCTCACACCACTTTGAGCTTTCAAGATTGGCCAAACCCTGCCAATTTCTTCTCTCCACATCCCTAGAGACATCCTAGAGGTCCTGGTCTTCTCAAAAGACCAATTTTAGTGCCCTAAAAGGAGGTCTCAAAGAAGCGCTTGAAAGAAGAGGTAATGTCTATTACCGATTATTTCATCTTTATTTCTTCTTCCACTTCTTATTTTTAGTTGTTTCATTATGAAGTAATAACATCAATATCAATAATATAATGATATGTTATTATCAGTATTAAACAACCCTATTTCACCATCTATCCATCTTATGGAAAATGAAATCACCGCGCGTGCGTACGTACGGAATACCGTCTCCAAGCCGTGGTGTAATCTATTTTACACCACCACCTTACTTGGATGGGTATAATGGTGTAAAGAATGAATATATATGATTATTGTAAAGTTATATTGATTCTGAAATAGTATAAATACACTCCAATACAATTCCACAATCATGAGAATGATATCATCGCTCGTGCATACATACGGACTACCGTCTCCACGACACGATGAGATTTATTCTCCATGTTAACCATTCATGAATGAATATAAAGCATATATAATAAGTAATCATGAAATATATGACATAATAATGATACTGGATTTATGTGTATATATATGTATGTCATCTACTTAATTCCATTCAACTGAATATGGAAACGAAAACAGCGTTCATGCGTACGTACGGCCTACCGTCTCCATGAACGGTGTATTTCTTTCCATTTGCTGATCTATTATATATATGTACATTCTGAATATATATAATATATAAATTATTTATTATATTCTGGAATTAATTGATCATGATATAAGTAATCATATGAATAATTACAAGTCAAAACATAGACGACAAATGAAACAATTTTACCCAAAACGCTCTTTAACGTGGAATTTACAAAAGAAAGAGTAATATAAAGTAATAAGTGAACCATATATAATATCATAACAATTAGTATGATTCTGGAATAAGTCAATGACATTATTTAAATCATTATACAAGAGGTTCAGACACTTATGAAGCAAATCAGACCTAAGGTAAGAGACAATCTCGCAATCTCAATTTTTATCCGAGATTGTTTATACTTCAGAATTTACTGGGGAGTATTTTATCATTCACATCCACGTTTCTTCAATATTTAATATTATTTCCATCCAGCTAAAATTGTTTAAATCCAATTTTACCCTTCGGTGAGTTTTTAGTAAAAGATATGAAAGGAATATTTTGTTTTTTTTCATACGAGGTACTTTTTGACTTTTCTGACAAAAGTACGAGAAGAATGATTTTTTTAACTTATACGGCATGAATATATTTTTAAAACCTTATTTCCAAGAAGCATACTTTACAAGTTTTCAAGTTTATTTTTAATCGACTTCTTTTAGTTTAAATTGTATGACATGTTAAGAAAGGAAAATTTTTTTGACGTAGAAAGGATATTTTCCTCAAGAATGGAGTTCAAGTGTTTTATCAAAATTATTTTCCATCTAAGATAATATAGAGTTCTGTTTCTATCCCAATTATTACATTGATTTGATTATGTTGTGATGGAATTATTTTTATGAATTCCTTTATCTTATATGAATTGTTTTATGATGTCATGATGTTTAAGAATCCCATTTTTATTACATGGGTTATGCAATGATGTATGATTTATGATTTTGTGGCACACATAAGAATGGTATCATTATGAGATTGGTGAGACCTATATCTCCCTCCAATTCATTGGGTAAAGATTTTATATCTCATGAGATAGACATGGATGGAACGGCAGGTTAAACCGGTTCTGTGAAATAGGACTGAAATGAGGATTGAACTCTGTTCAGAAATGGACTTTGTCCACTAAGATAGTCTTCGAAATGAGTCTTGACTAATAAGAAATTATTCTCTATGATTATGTGTGTATGCCATAAAGTTTCATGTATTAAGTTATGATTATTAGGATTACATTTTACTACTATGATTTATCCCATGTTATGATATTATTATCTCTTTTGCAGGATAAGATTTCCAAAATTTTATGTTCTTATGAATATGATGTGATTGATATTTCTTTTGTTTACCCTTACTGAGCATTTGAGCTCACTATTTTATGTTTTCTTTTCCCCATGATATAAAGAAATGTTTTAGGTAAGAAAAAAAGGAATATCTTTATGGGAGATGTTGAAGATCTTTCACCACGATTAGAAGATTATATTCCGAGTTTCCAAAGACACTATACTATTTCGGTCCTTGTGTGTGTGTTTTTGTAATCTACTAAGTATTCCACAAAAGTAATGTAATGTCCATGTACGTCAAGCTTCTGGTCTCTATAGTTTCTCTTGACATACTTGTTATAATTTTTCTAAAACTATTATAACATCACAAAAATTATGATGAACATCCATAAAATAAACTCAATATATTCAACATTAAGGAATTTGTTTTAAACTAAAATTGTATCTCACAACTTCCATTTTGCATCCAAAAAAAGTAATAACCCATAATTACCTCAAAAATCAAAGATCATATATACCCTAATATTTATAAATTTCATTAAAATTATTTTACAAATAATTTTAACAAATTATTAATCTGATAAACATCATTTAAAACCAAAGGGTTATACATAACTCATTCAAATAAAACATCACCCAAAATATAATTATCCAATTTAAAATTCCATCACTTAAAAATTCAAATATAGGTTGTCTATAAATTTTAACTTATGATAAACCTCAAATATATATATCGATTATTATATCTATAACTATTAAGATAACCACATATAAAAACATCATAATCTCTCAATTTATCTAAACCCTACTCTGATACAAACTATAAATGAACAAAATCTTCACTCCTGAATGTAGTGATAAATACATAAAACTTACATTTATTGATTTTTTACCAATAATTGGGGATAAATTTTATATCCACATAAAACATACTAGATAAAATGGAAATATTGATTATTTTACATTCCCTATGTCCTTTTTTATAGTTTTTGATAATTAGGACAAAAACTGAACAAATTAGATCTATAAACAACTCACATATCAAGATCAACATCATCAGCTCCCAATATACCCATTTTTTATTATTTCATATTAGGTCATGAAAATTCTACTTGACAAACCCTTCTAGACACAATTCACTTAACGTCCTTCCTCAAAACATGGGGAAAAGGAATCATAATAAGTATGAGCTCAAATGCCTAATAAGGGTAAACATAATCATAAAAAAATAAAAGTCATTATTTATAAGAATATGGAAATAAGGATATGATGACATAATCATAATTCATGTGAATAAAATAATGTAAATCATATACATAAATAATTGTATCATTAACCATGAAATTTAGAATAAATCATGATGGTTAATAATACATGAAACCAAAAAGGAATCAAAATACATGAGATATAATAACATAACATTAGCATATGAATTTTATTTGTGGTATACAAACAAACATAAAAAATCAGTTCCTCAGTATTCTTTGATCATTGAAAAAACTATCATAGTGGATTGGGTTCACTCCTCAAACCATCATAGTAGACAAGTGTTGGGAAGAAATACCTTAAGGTATCATTCAATCATTTTTGAGGTGACTGTGTTTGTTGAAAAAGAGGGTTTTTTGTGGAATAAAAGGATTTCCATGGTGAGTAGTTGAGTTCAAAAGATATTTTTGACACCTTATTTTGACAAAGAACCAGGAAAAAGGAATGGTTGATCTGAAGGTAGTACAAAAAGAACAAGTCTAACATGGTGTTGTTACCTTGTGTTTTCCATATTTTTAGGCCTAAAAATCAGAAAATGGAGAAATGTGTTTTTGGAAATGGAATTTTAATGAAATATTAAAGTTGGTTTGGAAACATGCACACAAGGAAAGTTTTGGGAGAAAAATTTCAAAAAATGGGAAAGGAATGATGTGAACGAAAGATGAGGTTGTGTGAAAGAAACGTGCGCGACCAGTGCGACATCAAATGATGTTTTTTGTGCTCAAAGTGAATCTTGTGCGACATAGTGAATCTTCCGAAATGCAGTGAATCCTCCATAAAGAGTTCAGAGAATCCAATAAATAAGAGGTGAACCACCTCATTAAAAATGGCTCAATACTTAGTGAGAATCTGAGATATGGATTACATAAGTACATTAATCAAAGGGAGTTACGCTAAATCATTTTAGTTGTGCACTATATAAGAATTGTTCACATAATATTCTATTTTCATGTATGATTGAAGTTGCCTGCAAGGGGTGTTTTGTGAAAAAAGAGGAATCTTATCTACAAGGAATTAAATTTGTGTGCAAGACGTAGTAAGGGTTACATGAAAGATTTGAAGTTTCCTATTACATATGTGGTAAAGTGGTATTCATTAGAGAATGAAAGTGTGAAATCAATATATAATCTACATACAATGGAGGATTAATTGATTATATATAATGAAGCGACCTAGAAGTCTATAAACTATGAGTGAAAATTATGAAGAAGTAGTGAGAACACATCATTTGAGAGAGAAGTGATCTTTAAAAGTTTGATTGGTTATAAACCCATAATGGCAGTGAGTCTTCTCCAATATCTGTAAACAGAAGTGCGCTTTTAGTGGATTTGGTACATAGGCACATCGCCGATGTATACTCCTTGGATGTAGTCTAGTGATGGAGAACCAAGTAAAATCGTTGTGTCCTGTTCTTTCTTTATGATTTGTTCATACACTAAAAAATTAAGGAGAGAGAATATAGTTTTTCTATAAACAAGTCATGATCAATAGGGGAAATTGTTTTAATCTATTATACAATGATTCACCCCCTCTCAGGGTATCTAACATAGTGGACCTAACAAAAAGGTTTAATCCCAAGACTATAATTGTCAATTGTGTTTATTATCCAAACCAAAACATTATCCAAGGTTAACTCCCAATGCTATAATTGTGGATTGAGTTCACTTCCCATATCGTAATAGTAGTCAAGGTTCACTATTAAGTCTATCACAATGGATAAAGTCCTCTACTGAACCAAGGTCACTCACAATTCTAATCATGCATGTATCATGAGATATAAATATTTACCCAACAAATTAGAGGGATTAAAAGGTCCCACCCATCACATAATGAAATTATAATATATTTGTGACATAAGATAATAAATCAAACATCATATCAAAACCCATAAAAATAAATGGTCTTTATAAAAATTTCATCATAACACAAGTCATGGAAAAGAAACAGGATTGATGAACATCATACCATAATAAATATAAAACCTACAAATATAGAATAAAGATGGTATCCTGGGATCATATCCCTAGTAAATCATAATTAAAATCAAATAATTTTTTATTTAATAGAATATTATTTTGGAAGTTCACTTTGAACAATTCTTGAGAAAAATAAATTTTCCATTTTGAAATTATTTTTTAAAGGATGAATAACAATAAAGAAATTTTTTATTTGAAATAAACATTAAAATTGTAAATGAAGCTTAAAAGCATTAAGGAACAAAGAAATATGAAAGATAAACTCACGTCTTATAAGTTAAAAAATAATTCCTTTCTTATTTTTTTGGAAATTTCACAAAGAAACTCATTTAGAAAAAGAAAAAATATTACATCCAAACCATTTCTAAAAAAATTAAATCAATGGAAAAAATGATTTTAAAAATGATTAAAAACTTTTTTTAAACATTTTTTAAAACATGTACATGGAAGAATAATTTTACCAAGTTGAGACTTAAAAATAAGTAATCCTGAATAATGATGAGATTGTAAAATAAACCCTACAACTTTAGTATCATTTTAATCATGAGCCCCATGAAGTAAAGAAATTATATTGATACGTGTATCCAAAAATTTTCAGATAATAACCTTAAAATATATTAGTGGGTAGTATATAAAACACATAAGAGAAAAATATACTGTATATGGCATGTATCCCATAGAAATAAAAGTAAATGAAAATCCCCTACCTTTTCTATGACTTGTAAATTATTTAACCTCCTGTATAATATATTTAAACTTTTTAAAAATATATACTAGAAAAATTTATATGATTATTATATCATATTATATATATATATATTTATTTAATTTAATCCATAATTATATTTATTGAAAATGAATTACACCGTTAATGGAGATGGTAGGTTGTACGTACGCATGAACACAATATTCACGTTTTAATGGATGGAAATAAAGAGAGGTAAATAATAATTTAAATTTAAATAATAATTATTATATCATGAATGTCATATATATTCATCATATCTATCATACTTACCATCCAAGTATAATAGAAACAATAAACGAATCACATTTCTTCATGGAGGTCGTACTCCAAATATATGCATGAGCGACATAATCATTTTGCAATGGTTAGGAAGGTAAGATGGTAGATATTATATTTTCATTATAGAATAATAATTATATAATAAATATCATATATAAAATTTTAAACCATCACCATAATAATCAATTAAATATGGTGATGGAGAATTAATTTTATCTCTACATGGAGACGATATTCCATAAGTATGCACAAGCGATACTTTCGCTTCTAATTTGATGGTAAATAGGGTGTATAAATTTGTTTTAGTATTCATAATAAAATTTCATAATATTTAGAATAATTAATTTATTACTTGATGATAAATATTATATACTTATAGGAGGTAATGAAGAGTAATAAAAATTGATCAGTTAGTTTGATTACCGGATCTTCAAAATGACTTCATTAGATCTCCACTAGAGGGCACTAGGGTTAATCTTTTGAGAAAATCAACACTTGAAGAATGTGGGTAAGGATGTTAAGAAAATAATTTTGTTCGGTATGTTAGATATATTTGGAAACAAGTCATGTAAATAAGTTAGGTAGGAGGGCCCCTTTTATAATTTAGGTGAGGTGAACATTTAGAATTTCAAAAAAGATTAAAATATATTAAGACTATCAGAGCCAAATGATTCAAAATAGTCTATAAATGAACACGAAATGAAAATTTGGACCATATATTAATCAATTTATTATTAATTATAATTTTTAATATTTTTAAACAATTTAATAAAATGTTAATCCCATAAAATATCATTATTTTCAATTTTGATACTATTCATTACTTTGCATTTAAAAACATCAATAAGACAATTAACATTAGAAATAAAATATTTCATTATATCCCAAAAATGTCATGTTTATTTTTAGAGTTAGTGTATCACAACAAGTATCTCAAATAATACTTCCTTTAATATTTTTAATATCATTCATTTTTTTTAATTAAATACTTACTACGTCAGCATTGTGTACGCAATTAAGGTAATTATTTTTTTCAATAAAAATTAAAAATAAATTACCATGATGAATATAAATATTTTAGATTTAAAAATAATATTTATAGTCATAAATATTCTCTATATAACATCATTATTAAAATATTATAGTTATTAAACCATAAAGTGTGATATGTTAGACTTTTCTTTGAATAAAATATTTTAAATGTTATAACCACATAAAAATGGAAATAAATTTTCATAAAAACAAAACATTAATTATTATGGATGAAAATTAATCATCCAATTAAATTTTTACTAGTTTTATAGTAATTTTATAATCCTTATAGTTTTATTTTCATCGTTAACTACACGATTTACCCTTTATCGTGGTGGAAAAAATTACTAAAGTTAATATTAATAATATCTAAAAATAAAAGAATAATATTTAATAAATTTAGAGAGAATAATTAAAAATATGTAATCCATTTTTAAAAATTTAATTCACTTAATTAATATAATTTTATATATAATTAAATTGACAAAATGCAATGAAAAACAGTTTTCTTGAAATGTGTGTTTTTAAGCACAAAAAAGTACTTATATCAATGTAAGGTATAAAAATTATTATAATTTCATCAAGTGGATTAAATATAAATAAATAATACTTATTTTACTTAAAATAAAATTAAAAACATAATGGTACTTTTAAATTACTTACTTTATTGAAAAGATATGATTTTTTTTACAAAATATGGAATTTTCCACTATTCACTAAAAAATTATTATTAATAGAAAAACATCAAAATTTTACTAAAGGTTAATATGAATATGATAACGTAAAAAATGATATAATTTTTTTAAAAATAAAATTTATAGATATTCAAGAAATTATTATATTATGTATTCTAAAATATCAATAAAAAACATGCTTGAAGAAAACATATAATTGATGAATAAAATGGATTTACTAAAAATGTGTTCATATATAATAAAAATTATTCAAACAAATTATTTATTATAATATTTATATATATTTTAAAAAATATTTAATCTTATTCATACCCACTAATTTAGAACCTAGGGCATAACAATCATATTTAAATAATAATATTTTGTGATTTGTTTATGCTCTATGTTGCGTGTCTTCTCTGCTTTCAAATATATTATTTATGTTAAAATATCCAGATATTAAAAATTATTTTACTGATGAGAATCATGATCCAGTAAATCCTTTCCTTTTCCAGTGCTACGAGGAAGATAAGATGATGACATATGAGTTTGAGGTGTAGGTTATTTGAACACTAATGGCCACAGATTCCAGATTGCCTTAACCAGAGTGAATCCAAAAGGACCAATGGATAGAGAAGTGGATGGAATAGGTGCTAATGAAGGAGCATAAGATAAGGATAGTAATTTAAGGTATTCATGGGCTACAACTACTGTACTTTTGGTGTACAGAAAAGGATTCATCATGTCTAGAAACTGTGCAATGACCCTCACACCATTCTCCATAGCCTTGAAGAAATCAACATTCTCTTCATTGAATAATTGATAAAGGGAAATGTATTATTTTGGTTCACTTTCTCTATGAAGGACCTGGTCACATGATTAATTATTAAGTTTTTATCCAATAACATGAAATGGTAATTAAGGTATTACATTGTATAAATCCATGAAATATAATAGATAATATATTTAGTGATAGTATCTCTATCACTCCTAGAATCATTCAATAATTCTCTAACCAATATATATATATGATCACCATGTAATTTTAACTGATGAATTTATTCTTAATGATTGGAATCTGAAGCACCCATTGAAGCCTACAACTCCTCTCTAACTATAGATATGATCAAATTATCATCCATAAAAGTTGGAGTTAGAGGAGGTAGAACTATATAATAAGGTTCTATAGGTGGATAAAGAGATTCAAACTCTCTAATATAATGATCTCCTTCCTAGTAAAATTGGCACTCATATAATCTTTGGTAATTTGGATAATATCAATATGCTTTACTGGATGTTTATTCTCTTCTTATGGGTTTCTCATCTTCAAGAGACATATGGTTTGGATATGACCAATGACTATAAAGGAAGTCATACCAGTATTAGGATCATTGTGTTTAGTCTCAAGTACTTAATAATATCTAATATATCCACCAAGTTATATCAATAATCTTTCCTTAATGGTATCTAAATCATGTTTGATTTAATAACTGGAATGAAGAGGTTTATTAGTAAGAGTAGGGGTGACTTCCTTTCTAGGAGTAGATACATCCTCATGATATGCCTATATAGAGCAATAATCATAAATAAAATATTATAAATATCCTTCCAAATCTTTCCTCTCAACTAATAGTCCATTAGGATCACTATGGACAATCGAAATTGCTGATCCACCATGCTCTGGTGGACTGCATTGATAATCATCACCATCACCTTCATCCTCTGAATCTAAATAGTATAAAACAAGCTAAGTAGATCTTGGGGACTTATCTTATTTATTAGGTGACCCATACTCATATCTAATAGATGTGTTTGGATCAACATGAATGGTATAAGCCTTCGTATTGATCAAGTTGTCAAGCATGTCAAATTAGTTTTTTAGTTTTTACTAGAATTTCTGTACTATAGCCGAAACCCTTATTTATATATTGATAGATCCTTGGATAATTAATTTCGAAATAATTTTTTGATTATGAAAATAATTAGGGAATGATATTTTAGGAATGTTGTGGTTTTTTGAGTTAAGAATCAAAAATAAAGGAAAGTGATAAATAATGCGGAAATTAACATATTTGATTAAGTGTGATCAACCCGAGGAAATATCATGATACTCATCCTTTATCGGTTAAAGATATAGTGTTAAGATTATTATATAACATGTTTTAACACCTATAAGTATGTTATCAATAAGTTTACATCGTGATACCTCACATTGTTTGTTTGAAAACACAAAATGATTCACAGGATACCGCTGATGATTGAGTGATTTTTGTTCAACATAATAACAAAAAATAAATAAGGAAACTCATAAATAACTTGATATGATGTCATGTTATGTATTTTATTTAAATTTTATTACATTAAATAAATGTACATGTCAATTAATGTGTTTACAAGAGTTCATCTAGCTAATATGAACCACAGAAACACTACAATTGAGAGGGGTAAGAAAAAGTGGTGAATGATGTGTGAATCATCACATGAATGTGTACCCGAAAACAAGATCATCTCAGTCGAGTTTGACATAATAGTAAAAAAATCAATAAAACAAGAAGATATTATTAATAAAATAAAAATAAAAACCTATAATTAGAAAGATCATTCAAAATAGAAGAAACATGAAGCTTGGGATTTGCATCACGTTCCTCCCTGGGTGATCAAAAGGAGTTTAGAACTCCATGGGATGGGAGAACGACATATCTTATTAAAAGACACTTCCCAAGAACTCAAAACTCACCCCTAGTCTAAAAACATTAGATAATTAGTGTGATGATAAGTTTTACGGGAAAATACATAAACTTACCACAAAAATAAGTCAAGTATCTATGGGACTCATTGACAATTCATGGAAAAAAATTTCATCCTTCTTTATCTGTATGGTTGACTGAACAAAACATGTGAAAATATCTTAAAAATATTAAATGAGTCAGAACATTGATTTATCTATCTATTAAAGGACGAATGAGGCCAATTAGAGATCTGAGGTTTGAGTAATATCCCAAATACCAAAGGGTGTTCCAATATGTATAGTCCCTAATATTTTCAAATTGTGGGACAATTTTGGGCCTCAATATGGATGAATTGGGATCTAGGGTCTTATATAGAGATTCATCCCATATATTTTATCAATTTTAAAAAAAATCAACCCAAATTTATGCATGTATTATCCAAAATAAATATTAAATTTCACAAGTGTTCTTGGGCTCTCGTGCAGTTTGGCCCGTTTGACTTGAGATCCATCACAAGCTCTCCAAAATCACCTCCTCCTTTTGTGTAATAAATAAAAAAAGTAAAATTTCCCTATTTAAGATTTTAAAAAATTAAATTATTGAATAAAACATTACAGTTAATTTTTATTACATTTTTAATTTTCATTACAAAACGAGTTTAATATAGTGGTGTAAGGGTGGAAATGAATATTGAATCTCTATGTGATCACACCCCCAAAACTAAATATTTACACTCCTGGGAAAGGTAACATTTACAATAAAAAATTATATAGGTATATATTCCAAACTTCATGAAGATTTTACATTCAATGAAATTTTAATTCATTACAACAATGTCATCAAATCAAAAAGTACATCATGTTGTTATTCTCTGTGATCATGGAAAAAGATTCCTCATAAATTGTATCAGAACAAAATTAAAAGAGATGTATGATACCAATATGAGTGAGGAATTCATAATCTAACCATTAGAATAACACTATACAAGTGTTTGAAAACCATTTCATTCCATTATTTCTACTTTTTATCTAGTAAATATAAGTTATTTTAAAAATTTTCTAATTACCTGAATTTTTTCCATTGAACATTACCTACATACATTGTAATAAAATTTCAAGACCCACCCACTTAAGAAATCCTAAAATTCATATTATAATATCCTAACCTACATATCTCCATATTTTGTACATTTTATCACTCCCCTCATTAATATTTTTCATTATCATTATTATTTTTTTATTTTATTAAGGGCATACAACAGTCAGATAATAGGTACACACACATTGGTTAATCTGCCATAGTAATTGAACAGATCAGATAAGGAATGAATGTATGGAACAATAATTTTTTAAATATGACAAATATTAACCTAACTTATATTCACATTCTACTAAGTAATAAATTTTCACACTTCATGGTTGGGTGGAAAGATGTGTGGAGATATTAGTGATACAATTTTCCCATAAACTACCCACACAATGGGTATCATTCATCTCAATGGATTCATAGATATATATCTATTTATAGAATCTAAAAACCAATTTACAAAAAAATACCTTAATGGTAAATTCATGAAAACATTCTAATTCCATACTTGAGACGAATTTTCATTAAAAGTTAAAACAACATGGAATCGAGAATTTTGACAAGAATTTTTAGTAATTTATATGATTTGGTGAGTATTAGTGGGAGGAGGTATAAATACTATTTATCAAGTGAAAAAGATAATAAATAAGAAAGATGATGAAAATACTAATAAACTCAATAAGGTGGGGAAAAGTAAAAATACTATTCAAGTAGTGAAAAAGAGAATAAAGAAGAAAGGCAAGGAAAAAATAATGAGCTCAGGAATGTACCCACCCCCACACCTAGGGTGCGTAGTGTCCTCACTGTAATAAATGAGAATGTGGGAAGGATAACAGCCGATGTGTTTCACTAGTTTTTTAATTCTTCAAAGTGGATTTCCTCCACCAAATGCTTTGTAAAATCCTCATAAAAGGTTTAAGTATCTGAACATTGAATGTAATACATACACCACTAATCTCATGAAAAACCTATATTTCACCAAAAGGGTAAACATTAGTTATAATATAAGGACTAATCCATCAGGAACGAAGCGCATCTAGTTGGATCTTTAGAATATAATTTATCATGAAGCCCTTCTCACCAATATAAAAATTCTGTTGATGAATAATATCTTCATGGATATCCTTTGTATTCGCTTTATAGATTCAAGAGTTCACATATGTATGATGATGAATTAATTCCAACTCATGAATCTAAATCTTCCTATGCTATCATGAAAATGAAATATTCATATTACATTGTTTAAAATCCCAATCTTCATGGTTTTATACCTCCACTGGGAGGTGAAAATCCTTTTAAAACATAATACTATACGGTAATATTCTGATCGGGGTTTTAAAAGTTATACGATAATGTAACGACTTGATCCTCTCTAGTCTATTACATTGAGAAAATACAGTGCTTGAGGTGTTTTGGGAGGTAAAAGTTACTCATTTCATGAGTCATTCCAAATCCAATTTTTCCAAATTTAACTCAACCAACGACGAGTGAGAACTGGTAGGTCACTGGTGGTGAGTTATACCTGTGACTTGAAACGGCGAGTCACTGATGGTAGGTTACTATAGTAGGTCAGTAACAGTGACTCATCCACTAATGACTCTTCAACTGATGACTCATCCAATGGAAAGTTTCCCAATAAGGAATCATCCACTGGTGGCCCATCCACTGGTGACTCATCTAATGGTCAGTCAACCCACATTGACTCATCCACCGGTAACTCACCCAATGGTGACTCATCCACCGGTATCTCATGCACCAGTGACTCATTCAACAACGAGTCACCAATGATGAATTATCTATTGGTAAGTCACTAATTGTTGACTTGTGATGGTGAATCACCCAATGGTGGGTCAATTCACTAGTTTATCAAATTTTCTAGTTTTTCAATGTTTTTCCAGTTTCACCCCTTTAAAATTTTATTTGACGTAAAATGGGTTTAAATTCATATTGAATTAATTTTGAATCTGTTTCAAATTATATAAAATAAATATTTAAATTACTAACACTCTAGAGGCATTTAGATAGTTAAAAAATACGAGTTTGATTATGATATGGATTTAATGGATTTTGAAACCATTTCTCCAATTGATATAGGATCTAGACTTTCTAAAGTCGAGATACATTCTCCATTATGTGTTTTCTCTTTACTATTAGTACTCTGCATCCCGAAAAACTTTATTCTCGAAGGATCTATGCGTCTGCATTTTACCCTTGGATCATGTTTCCCTAGATCCTTGCACACACCCTATTTGGAACAATGAGGAGGTGTTTGTCTATTTCAAAAGGTAGGGATCCCTTCGCCCCTCTTATTTGTGTATCATGTAGGGAGTGTGTATGATTGTTTCTCATGTGAAGGCAGTTGAATCCAAATTTAATAAATATAATTAAATAAGTTTGAAACCAATAAAAGGGTCTAGGTAAAAGTTCCACATTCTTCTATTTTATTATTTATTGATATTCTTTGTTGTATGGGTTGTATGCCTACTTGAAATCATGTCTATTGGTGGTCTTTGTTTATGCACTCAGGATTAATTGTAATGTCTTGTTATGGATCATGTGTTGAACATTTGTAAATATATAATTGATTAACTACATATACCTTTTTAAATAAATGAATTCCCCATGATATAACTTTCTTTTTGATAACCCCTGAAGTATCAAAGTTGAACTGAAGAACAAGTTCTTTATAAAAATGTATACACCCTACATTGTTTGGTGTGGAAATGTTCTGTGTGTGGTTTTGTTCTTTATTGTGCCCTGGGTGGTCATGTGGTGCTAGGGTTTATAGCACGACTGTGTGTGGGGTGGTACGAGTGGTGTAATGCAATACCATGTCAAAAATATTGATTGTATGTTGAATGGATGAGAGGTGTTGTGCAGTGGAACAACAACTAGGTTTTGTTTTGTTTATGTTACTAGGTGTAATGGGTGTGGTGTTATTATATAGTGGGGTTGTGGAGTTTGGTTGTAATGATATGTGTTGTGGGTTTTTTATGTATGGTGGGAGTTTTCTTGTTGAGAGGATGGATTGGTTGTAATGACTTTGAATAATGTTGATGGATGTGGTTGGTATGAGTGTTAAACATAGTTGAAATATGAAGTTAGTTTCTTTATTGTGGCTCTTTTTCCTCTACATGGCTTAGGTTTTGTGTCTTTTTGTGATTTGTGGTTGGTAGTTTTCCAGGTAGAGATGAAACGAATAAATGGATTTCATAAACAATAATGATAATTGGTTAAATGTGTTGGATGGGGTTATTAATTTTAATGTGTCATGTTGTGTAGTTGTGCATTTAGAGGTAGTATTAAGGGATTTTTTGTGTGTTGGTTGTTTGTTTTGGAAAAACCCATAGGTTGGGATGAGTTTTTGATACCTAAATCTATACTTGAACATCCTTTTGATTTCTATATCCACCCCACCCTAGTTGATCACTATGTTTTGAACACCCCTATTTTCATGTGGGAGTGTGATTTTTCCCAACATCCAAGTGGGAGGATGGATGAATAGTTATTGGCTCTTCCGTGGCCCCTCTTCTAGGCATTGTATCCCAAGGCTCTTTAGACAGGTTATGGTGTAGTTGTGAGGCCTAGGTGTTATTTCCTAGGTGTCTATATGATGAGATGTGGTTTGATTTTCCATGTGTCTTTAGGACGAGGTATTGTTGTGGCCTAGGTGTCTATAGGTAGGATGAGGTATGAATGTGCCCTAGGTGTGTGCGACTAGGATGCGGTGAGCTTTATTTTCCCAGGTCACGGGACTAGCTATGAGGCACAGGTGTGTGTGGGAATTTTGTAACATGGGGCATGTGGAAGAGTGTGGAAGCCCTAGGATTTTTTCCATTAGGGTATGATATGTTAACCAGTGTGAAGTATTTAGGGGTACCCAAACATTGATGTGCTTATTATATTAATTTACATGACTTGCGTTCTTTGGAGAGTTTGCCTTATTGAGGTAGGTATGTATAGTAGTCCTTGTTAGGTTCTCTTAGTTTCTACTATTTTCTCACAGGGGCATTATTATGATTCTCCAACTAGTGCGTGAGAGACGTTGGTTTTTTCCAATTGAATATACTTGTATTCTCACCGTACATATATAAAACTACTTTTAGGTTTCTAGGAGGACAATATAGAACATTCTTGGAATTACTAGCTAGGACGATGGGACAATTTCTGTGTGGCTAACTAACTTTGTTATTTTGGTAATTTACATTGGAGTTTTATTTTATTTCTAGATGTTTTATTTGAAAACATGCATGTGGGATGGATTTTGGTTTTATTTTTTATATATAGTGCTTTTATTTGTTTTGGGATGGACCATGTTATCTCCCAATCTTGTTTTCTTATAAAGGATAATGTCTTCCATATTGTGATATCTTTTTACCCTTGGTTCTAGTCTCCATGCACTAGTCTACTAGAGGTGGGACTCATGCGTCATTATCTCTATTCCTTTATCTCCATCTCAGGAGTGGCATCTTTGGAGGGAGGAGGTCATGAAATAGTGGTATCAGAGGTGATAATTCAGAGATAGGATAGAGTTTGAAGTTAGGAATAGTGAGGATTGATTGGGTTTGTAGAGAAATAGTCTTTAGTGACCTTGTTGCTTGACATAGTCTTGGGAAGATAGGCTAGGACATAGGATTTTAGGGCCTCTGTGATCTGAGGAAAGGAATCTGAGTTTACTGAACAAAAAATTGAGGTTACACCAGTTGCAAGGTAGAGACCCTAGGGAATTTACATATATAATAATTACTTTTGTTACTATTTTAATTAGGGAATTTTGGAAAATTCATAATAAATAATGAGTAAATGAGTTAAATGAATTAAAAACAATCTTAAATAAAATTCCATACTACCATGGATTAGTAATTACTTGTTTACCTTTTAGCTATAGAACCTGATTGTTTTCCATGGCTCGCGCAGTTGAGGCCTTGAAGACCAATCCAATTGGTAGGGAGATTGTTGATTCGGTAGAGGAGGAAGACCAATGGAAGAGAACATTATATTCTTTCTAGTGGTTATATTTTTGAACATATGAGGGAAACGTTTTATATATGGATATGGAGAGATGGATTGAGGACCTTGTGATCACCTTTAGTTTGATTTGGGATCCAATAGAGTATTGGGTTCCTCTAGAAGTGAGTTAGATGTTGGAAGATACACATCAATGGTAGACACTATACTTGGGGGATATGAAGGAGGCTGATGTTTTATTGATCAATTTTCAGAAAGAGTTCTTATAATAATTCCTTTGATCCACCATGAAGCCGATGAAGAGGAAATAGTTTCTCTCCCTTTAGAATGGGAGTATGTTAGTACTAGATCCAGGGATCAAGATGAAGGACCGCCTTCTCCTTTCTCTAGATCGCTTTCAAGATGAAGGGTCTCATGCGAGATGCTTAGAGGAGGAACTATTTCCTTCTCTCAAGTATGCAGTTACTCTCTTCACCTTGCCGACATACATGGAGGTCCAGATAAAAGGTGGGGGTAGTTGAGAAGATGCACTCATGATGAGGTCCACCTCAAGAGGGGTGCCAACATATTTCTTTGAGATGCATGGTTACAAGAAGAAGGTACAGGCTCCAGGTCCTTCGATGTTTTGGCCAGTAGGGAGCCGACCTCAGTTGTTTCTGTTTCGACATCCTGTTCTTGTGCCTTTACCACAAACTTGGGAATTAGTTATTTCACTTATGGGACATGCAGAAATCTTTAGAGTCAGTACCTAGTGAATATTTGAGCTCAGTATGGTGGAGGTGGTTAGGTCTATGGCCCGCCTGAGAAATAGTTACTGGTATGGCTATTTTGCAGTAGGGACAGTAGGCTCATGCTCCACTGAGGGGTGACAGAGCAGGTAGAGTCCGATCTCAGGGTGTTCCTTAGGGACCTCAACATAGGTTTGGTCGAGGGGGTAGTTGTTAGTAGAGGGGAAGGGGAGCTGGGTGTGGTTTGTTTCATGTCGCTGAGGTAGTAGTTCCAGTACAGCCAAATATCATTCGTGGTATGATCAGTTTGTTCAGTACTCTTGCTTGTGCCTTGTTTGATTCAGTAGATTGACACTCATTTGTTGCACCTAGTTTTTCCCATTCTATGGGTCTAGATGTATAGAGACTTCCCGTTTCCCTGGTGTTGAGTATTCCAGTCAGAGGTCAGACCATCTTGTTTGATGGGTACTGGGGATGTAGGCTAATAATTGGACTGTATTAGTCCCATGGGGATCCTTTCTTGTTATAGATGCAACCATAAAATGTAATCCTTATCATCATCTGGTTGTACTCTTTGAATGTTTTTATCGACTTTATCTAGAGAATAGTAGTGTTTATAAATGTAGATGGTCAACATGGGGCCTTCTGCGGTGAGTGGATCTATCAGGTGTGCAATCTGTGTTTGGAGCCTCTTCTTTCCTTATTGGCCGAGCTGCCAGTGGAAGTAGCGAAAACTAAAGTCCCTAAATATGTTAGGTTGTTATTGGAATTTTTTCTTATAAAGGCTTTGCCTCTACCCCCTCAACGTGATATTGAGTTAGAGATAGACTTACAACCTGATACTTCTCTAATCTCGATGGATCATTATCAGATGACACCTTCAGACCTGCGGGAGTTGAGGATTTAGATATTTGATCTCATGTAATAGGTATTTATTCATCCTAGTGTTTCACCACGTGGTTTTCTAGTCTTGTTTATGGAAACATCAATTTGTGTTATAAGGTTGTGCATACACTACCTGAGGTTGAATCAGGTAACAGTTAAGAACTGTTACCCTCTCATGAATATAGATGATTTTTTAACCAGTTGAGGGGATAAAGTTTGTCCTCAAAGATAGATCTGCGGTCTGGATATCACCAACTGATGTTGAAGGAGGGGGATATCCTAAAGACTAGTTTCAGGTGTAGGTATAGCCACTTAGAGTTCATTTTTATGTTGTTTTGTGTTATGAACTCCCCAACAGTGTTCTTAGGGCTCATGAACTCTGTTTTTTGTGAGATCTTGGACCGGTTCTTTGTCGTATTCATCAATGAAATCATAATATACTTGAAGTCATATGATAACGATATTGGAAATCTCAGGACTATCTTGGAGGTTCTTCAACATTACCGACTCTATAGGTAGTTTTCCAAGTGTATGTTTTAGACAATATAGGTACACTTCCTTGAACATGTGGTGTCTCAACAGGGTTTAATAGTGGAACTGTTGAAGGTTGTGTTAGTTGTTTCTTGGGAAGAACCTAAGAATGCTACATAGCTTAACAGGTTTCACATTATAGAATACTATTACCAGAGTTTTGTACCCTATTTCTCTTGAGTTTAAACCCCATTGACATTTCTAACTTGAAAGGACCAGGATTTTGTGTGGAGTGAGTAGTGTTAGGTAGCGTTCAACTATCTGAAGGGGAAGTTGGCCACTGCTTTAATGATCTGGTTTCTAGTGGAAGGGATGATATTCAAAGTGTTTTATGATGATTATAATTTAGGATTGGGATGCATGTTGATTTAGATGTCGGGAGTTATCTCTTATAGGTCTAGGAAGTTATGTTCCCACGAATGTAACTATACCAGCAATGATCTATTGTAGTATTAGCCGTGCTTGTACTGAATTTTTAGTGACATTAACTCATTGGGGAGTGCTTTGTGGTCTTCACAGATCAGAAGAGATTGGGGTATTTCTTTTACCAGTGAGATCTAAACTTGTGACAATGGAGGTGTATGGAGTTTCTCAAGGACTATGACTTTGAATTCTCTTACACCTCTGGAAAGGGAAATTTTGTGGATGATTCTTTGAGTAGGAAGTCGTAGCAGGAGGTAGTTAGGGATTTTGTGGATTCGTGGAAGGTGATGGAGATGTCATAAGTCTTGTACCTAGATGTAGGAATGGATGATGGAAGAGGCTATTTATTTTAGATGACAGTGCATTCTACTCTGATACAGTAGGTGGGGGTGTCTCAGTGAGGATACTCAGAGGTATAGGTGATTCCTGATCAAGTTGATTAGGGTGATGTTTCAAAGGGGTGGATAGGGGATGGCCAGAATCAGATTTGGTTCCACGGAAGGCTATTTTTTCTAGTGGTGATGCATGAGGGAGTCCTCCATGAGTTTTATAGCTCACCTCTGCTAGTACACCCATGAGTTTCAAAGATGTACCACATCTTGAGAGAGCAGTTTTGGTGTCCTGGGATGAAGTAGGCAGTGGTAGAGATTGGGAAAAGTGCTTCATGTTCTAGTAGGTTAATACTGAGCACCATGTTACCAGTAGTTTTTTTTGTATCCCCTAGATTTCCTCAAGTGGAAATGGGTTGAAATATCGATGGATTTCATCATAGGACTACCTAGGGTTCAGTGAGGCTGCGATACGATCTAGGTATTAGTGGATCAGTTGAAAAAATCATCTCACTTATTATCAATAAATAGTCGAGATGAGTGGATTCCTTGTCTATGAGGTATGTGGATGATGTGGTGGGGAATCATGGAGTTCTGAAATTCATTTTCTGAGACCAGAAAACATGTTTTACCTCACAATTCTAGAGGGGATGGAAACATGCTTTTGGAACTCATTTACACCTCAACACTACTTTCCACCCTCATACTGATGGGAAAATAGAGTGAACTATCCAAAAGGTGGAGGATATGCTTCGAGCATGTGTATTGGACTTTGGTGGATCTTGGGTGGGACAATTTCCCTTATATTTCACTTACAATAATATCTATCACTCTTCCATTTTCATGGATCCGTTTGAAGCTTTTTATGGAAGACTGTGTCGTTCTCCTTTGTTCTGGACATAGGTTGGGGAGATAGTTTCTCTTTTTCCTAAAGTTTTGTAGAGAATTATATAAAAGGTTCAGCTACTTTGTGAAAGGATAAAATTACACAAGACATGAAGAAGTGATATACCCACCGGAGGAGGAGGCCTTTAGTGTTCGATGTTGGGGACTATGTGTTCTTGAAGGTTTCCCATCGACATGTGATGCAAAAGTTCTGTAGAGGGATAAAGCATTCTCCAAGGTTTATCAGACCCTTTGAGTACTTGGGGTAAATTTTTGAGGTGGAAGACCAATTGGTGTTGTCTCCATAGTTAGAGAAGGTCCACAACATCTTTCATGTCTCTGAACATCCTAAGTAACTTCACAATGACTCCCATGTCATTGAATGGGGAGAGTTGAATATTAAAGATTACACAACACTCGTTCAGTAGACACTAGAGATCCAAGATCATCAGGGGAAGGTTCTACATGGATGAACCATTCCCTTGGTTCATGTTTTGGGTATTAATGGTGGAATGGAGGATAGTAAATGGGAAACGGAGATGAAGATGTTTTCCAAATACCCATATTTGTTTTGAGTTTCATTTTTCTCAATTTCATCTTAAGTTGAAATGTTTGAACCTTGTTTTATATGATGATCTCTTCTCCTTAATTATGATTTGTGTGGTGTAATATGTGACAAAATCCTTACATTTGATAAGGGGAAGACCATATTCCTAATTAAGATGAATTTATTGTGACGCGATTAAACCCGTATGGGAGAGTCAGTGCCACCCAAAGCAGATAGTATCTTGACATGGATGTAGGAATTCCCTGATTCATATATCTGTATAGTGTGGATTTTTTTTCTTCTGTGGTGTTTCTTGTGGTCAGTTGGGGTAGTACATGTTGGTGGAGGTGTTATTGGATGTTGAGGTTTTACTCCAGATTGTGAACAAAATAGGGTGGTTTGTCATTGGACCTTGGGGTGTCCAAATCGTAGCAATGTTTCATGTACAACCAGATCCTTGTGAGGTATCTTATGGGGTGTTTGTTTGGACCCCTATTTCTTCTAGGTTGATTTTAACTTATCGTGTGAGAGAATAGTTGGAGAGGTATCTAATGTCATGTCATAGTCCTCTCTTGTCCATTCCTTTGTAAAAATATAGTGTTTGAGGTCTTTTGGGATGTAACTGTGACTCATTTAATTTCTTTTTTCAGAATATAGTTTTTCCAATGGAAACTCATCAAACATTGAGTCAAGACCCATAAGTATCCAGTGCTGAGTTGAACCAGTGAATCACAATATTGAGCAAATGATGGTAGGTTAAGAAGGTAGGTCTCCAAGGGTGAATCATCCATCGATGAATCATCCAATTATGAGTCACCCAATGGTGACTCATCCACTGGTAGCTCGTCCACTGGTGACTCATCCAATGGTGAGTCACCCAATGGTGACTCATCTATTGGTAACTCACCCAATGGTGACTCATCCATAGATAGCTCATCCATCGATGAATCATCCATCTATGAGTCACCCAACAATGAATCATCCACCAGAAACTCACCAACTAGTGAATCACGATAGCGACTCACCCAATGGCGAGTCATCTCGATAGTTTTTTGAAATTTCTAGTTTTTCCTTGTTTTTCCAGTGTATCCCCTTTAAAGTTTTATTTGATGTAAAATAATTTTTAAAAAATATTTATGTGTTTTTTAATCTATTTAAATGGATATAAAATATATCTTTAAATTCATAATGGTGGAGAGGCTTTTAGATAGTCAAAACATGTCGGATTGATCGTTATTTGACTTTCCTAGTTTTTGAATCTATTTCTCCCATTGATATAGGATCTAAACATTCTAAAGACGATATCATTTCTCCATTATTATTTTTCCTATTTACTCTTTCTGAAAATAATCCCAAGAACCTTTGTTCCCCAAGTAGCTGTACATCATGTTTGACCTTTGGATCACGTTTCCCTAGAGCCTTATGTGCCCCCTGTTTGGGGCAAGGAGGAGGTGTTAATTATCTATTTCTCAAGGTAGGGATCCCTTCGTCCCTCTTATTTGTGTATCATGAAGGTGGGGGTATGAATGTTTCCTTTATGATAGAAGATGAATCCAAATTTAATAAAGAAAATTGAATTCACTTAAAACCAATAAACAAGGGTTAGGGAAAAGTGACACATGATTGAGTTTTTTATTGATATAGTGAGTCGTATGGTCTGTATGCCTACTAAAAAACATGGCCATTGGTGCTATTTTTATACACTCAAGATTACTTGTGATTGATTGTTGTTGATCATATGTTTAATGATTACATATATGCAATTTATTAACTACATATACCCTATTAAATAAATAGATTCCTAAGGATCAAACTTTCTCTTTGATAACCCCTAAATTTTAAAAGTGGAATTAAAGAATGAGTTTTTTAAAAATCTAAAGACACCATACTTTGTTTGGTGTGTCTTTGTGATATGTGTGTTTTTTATGGATTATGCCTTGTGTGGTCGGGTGGTGTTGGGGTTAAGAGCACGACAATGTGTGGGGTAATGCGAGTGGTGTAATGAAATATCAGGTTGAGAGATTGATGGATTGTGGAATGGATGAGCAGTGTTGTGTAGTGAGAATGAAACCTGGTTGTGTTTTGTTTATGATACGAGGTTTGATGGGTGTGGTGTTGTTATACATTGGATCTGTTGGGTTTGGTTGTGGTGAGATGTGTTTCAGTGATTTTCTGTGTGTTTGGAGTTTTCTTGTTGAGAGGATGGATTCGGTGAAATACATTTAAAGAACCATGATGGTCGTGGTTGGTATGGGTGTTAAACTAAGTGTAAATATGACGTGAGTTTCTTTACTGTGGTTATTTTTCCTCTATGTGGACTATACTGTGTGGATTTTTGCGTGCTGTGTTTGGTAGTTTCCCGCATAGGGATGGAATGAAAAAATTGATTTGTTAATAAGGAATTACAATTGGTTAAATGAGTTGGATGGGGTTATGAATTTAATTTCGACTTGTTGTGTAGTTTTTTGTTTAGAGGTAGTGGTAAGGGAGGTTTTATGGGCTGGTTTTTTGTTTGGAAAAAAACAAATATGTTAGGCTGAGTGTTTGATACCTTTATTTATACTTGTACTTCCTTGGGATTTTTATTTTCACCCCACCGTAGTTTATCACTATGTTTCAAAAAACCTCATTGTTACAGGGGTGGGTGAATTTTCCAAACATCCCTATAGGAGGATGGATGGCTGGTTATTGGCTCTTTTTGGCTCCCCCTTCTAATAATTGGTAGCCTAAGACACTTTGGGGTGGTTGTGGTGTGGTTTTGAGGCCCATGTGTCTTCGAGAAATGTGGGATTTCCTAGGTGTCTAAAGGATGATATGTGGTGTGTTTTCCCAGTTGTCAGTAAGATAAGGTATGGTTGTGGCCCAGGTGTGTGTTGGAGGGATGAGGCATGATTGACTCCCAGGTGTGTGCAGGTGGGATGTGGTGAGTTTCGTTTCTCCTGGTTATGGGACTGGATCTGAGGCCCAGATGTGTGTGGGAAGGTTGTGATGTGGGTCTTGTGGAAGAGTGTGGAAGCGCCAAGATGTTTTCCATTAGAATATGATTAGTTAACAAGTGAGAAGTGGTGAAGGGTACCAAAACATCAATGTGATTATTAAATTACTTTACTTGAATTGCATTATTTGGTGAGCGTTCCTTCGTGAGGTTGGGATGGCTATTATTCCTTGTTACGTTCTCCTGGTTTGTTCAATTTTCTCCCTAGGGAATTAGTATAATTCTCCCAATCGTGTATGAGATACTTTGGTTTTCACTAATGAGTATACTTGTATGCTCACCCAATGTATATAAACCTTTTTTCAAGTTTCCAGGAGGACTACGTTGTCCATGCTAGGAATTACTAGCTCAGTCGTTGGTATAGTTTCCATGTATCTAGATAGCTTGGTTCTTTTTATAATTCACTTTAGAGTTTTGTTGTATTTAAAGAAGTTTTATTTTAAAACATTATTATTAGATGGATTTTGGTCTTACTTTATATATATATAATGATTGTTGTTTTTTTGGGATAGACTATGTTATCTCCAGATATTGATTTTCTAAAAAGGGTAATGCTTCCCATGTTGTGAGATCTTTGTACCCTTGGTGGTAGTTTCCACCTAGGGGCCTACTAGAGGTGGAAATTAGGGGTCATTGTCTCTATTTCTTCATTTCCAGCTTTGGTGGGTAATCTTTGGAGGGAGGAGGTCATGACTTGTAGGCCCAAATTGCATCATCCAAGCACAAAATTCAATCTTTCCTATTGGGTTGTGCTATTTTTTACATGATTATATTAACATCCAAATTTCAGATTTATAATTGGTCATTAGTTGGGGGGGGATCTGTAGTAGATACTTTATGATCAACCCCATATATATGGATCATGTTTATTATTTTATTATTGAAAAAATGTGAATCTTAGAAAACCAAACCTACTGAAAATATGAGACCTCCCAAAATCAACAACCACTCGAGAGTGATTAGTTTGGTGGGATTGTCTTCCTCCCATTTATAGGAATAGTCAAAAACTAATAAATATTACACAAAGATAAATGAATTTTTAAAAGGCCCTTGAAGTCAATGCACCATGCATCAAAGATCTCAAAAATTAACAGGGGTTGTTGTGGAATTTCATTCCTATTGAAGATATTCCTTTTGAATTGACATCAAGTAGATGACATAAAAGCTGATGGGAATCTATATAATTTTTTTTTCCAATAAATTCATATGTTATGGAGATTTAGAGACATATTTTGAGATCCAAAGTGTCCCCCACAAGCCAAAGTGTGGCAGAAGATCAAAATAGAGGTGAACTCATGGTCATGGACACACCAAAGAACAACTTGTTCCCTAAAAATTTGTGAAAAATATGGATCATCCCAAATGTACCATCATGAATTATTATTTAGTCTCTAAAATTGTGAATTTTTAAAAACTATGGGATCCCTAGATGTTTCTAAAAAATTTACATAATCTTCATACCAGGGGGTGTGGTCCACAACATCGCAAAGGTTTTCTTAATGGAAGAATTATCTAATTGGGAGGGATGAGTCCACATGGTGGTCCAATGGTGGGGAAATCATGATAATGTGGTCAGATTGCACATTTTCCACCCCTTTATTATCTCAAATCTCAAAGTCAAACTCCTAGAGTAAATGCATCCACCTAATGAGTCATATCTTAACTTTAGGTTTATTAACGAGAAAACGAAGGGGAAAATGATCATAAAAACAATGATTTTTGACCCAAGAAGATATGAACTGAAATTTTTCAAGGAAAAAAAATATAATAGAGTTTTTTAGTGTTTTTGTGGTTTTCCTATGGGAGTTAAAGGGTATATGATTAATACACAATGACATGAGTTGCCTTCTAAACCCTTTGTGATAAAACTGCCCAAACTGAAAATCAAGAGGCATCACACATAAGTTTGAAGGGGAGACCCACCTCGGTGGTTGGAAGATGGGAGGTGATGTGAGGATCATATCTAGTGAATTTAATGCATCCTCACATCTTTTATCGAAAGAAAATTTTGAATCCTTTTACAATAATTGAGACATGTGAAGTGCGATCTTACTGAAGTCTATAATGAATCGATAGTAAAAACCAACATGAACTAAGAAATATCAAACCACATAAACCCATTTTTTATATTGTAGGAATAGAATTAATTAAATTTTTGATTTATACACTTGAATTACATCATTTTAAATAATATTCCCAAGACCTACCCCATCTCAACCATGAAATGGAATTTCTCATAATTTAATAACTGATCTCTTTCAATACAATGGTGGAGGAAATAACCTAGGTGTTCTAGAAACACGTCAAAGGAAGATCAATAAACTATGTAATACTCCATAAAAACATGCATAAAATTATCAAGGTACTTATAGAAAATACTCAACATACATCACTGAAAAGTACCCGGGGCATTAGATAGAACAAATGGAATCCTTCTATATGAGAATGTGCTTAATGGAAAGAGAAATGCTGTCTTTTCTTAATCCTAGAGGTCTATATGGATTTAGAAATAACCCAAGTATCCATCAAGGAAACACTAATGGGACTTACCAGACAATATTTCTATCATTGGGTCAATTAAAGGTAAAGGAAATTTGTCCTTTTTTGTGGCTTGATTTAGTCAACGATAGTCAAAATAGACTCGCATACTATTTTGTATATGTGTTGGAACCGATTCATTCTATCCATTTGACACAACCATTATTCTACTTTTTTTGGAACAATTTACATTAGGCTAACCCATTTACTATCAGATATAGGATAGATGATCCCAACTACATGTAATTTAATTAATTCAAATTTTACCACTTCATAGAGTGTGTTATTTATCCAATGTAGAGATTTACTTATGTGTTTTCCTCATCATCTAATAGTATATGGTGTATCAAAATAGATGGGACAATCCCAGGAATATCATCCAATGTTAATCTTATCTCTTTTTTACACTCTCTAAAAGGTCAAGATGTTTTGATTCCTGCTATAGAGAGAGGTTGTTGTCAATAATAATGGGAAATTGGATAAGCAGTTTTAATTACAACACTGGTGAGTTTTGGAATGAGGGAGGGGATTTAAGGTGAGGGACATCTATAGAACTATCTATCTATGCATGTTTATTATCGAAGGAAATATAATACATGAAAATCATATTTTTAGAATCATTGACGGTCATGGGTCTCTACTAATGATCACACTCATCAATCAAAGAACTAAATTTACACTTCATTAAACCCACAAAACACTCAAAACATGAATTAAAACACAAATCATTCAATAGTGGAGAAGAAGAAAATAAAATAGAGTTTAGGATGATGTGATAATTTTGTGTGTGTGTGTGTGTTATTATATATCAATCCAATTGAATAAACAGGAAGAGTGGAGTGCTCTTCATTGGGGTGTTTCAAAGCATCAAGGATATTAGAACATAACTTTTATCCACCAACCACTCTGAGAAGTGTACAATTGTGAACGTTGATGTTCATATTTTTTAGGGAATGTCCTTCCAATTATGAGAGGATCATGTCCTTAGGTTCGAGTATCCTATATCTCAATAATGTAGAATTATGTAGGGAATATGTGATACTTCACTATAATAAGGATGTCTTTGATCTCTCCCAATGAGTGTGTTGTGCTCGGGTAGGAATGTTTCAGGAAAATTTCCATTGTTTTATGCTCTCTAATATGAAAATAAGTATGCATTTAGTGAAGAATTACAATAATTTAAGAACAAAAATATAGCATTTCATTAGAAAATAAGGCATCCCATATGGTGTAGGGTATTGTAAAAGTTCTAAGATCCTTGAATTTGGTCTAAATATATTGTTGTATCAAATCCAAGAAATTCATTCCAAGATTGAATCTATCATTTCCTTTTAGCCTCTGTCTATGGGTGCAAATTCTACAAAAAATTTGGCATAGTGAGGAATTTTGTTAACTACATCCAGAAGAGGAATGTTAACTTTTACCTTTTTAAATGTATCCATTATTTATTTATCAGAATCATTATCAAAAATTTTCTTTTGATTTATAGAGTCTTTGGAAGAAAGGAAGAGAAATGGATTGTTCAGAGGAATACTCAGGAATAACTTGTTTTTCCTTTTCATCTTGATTTCTTCACATAAATGTTTTGAGGATAGGGAAGGAGAGTTTTCAAGAGGAGGACATATTAGGAGGGTAGAGTAATTGGATAGATAAAATGACTTATCATTCAGAAGTTTTATTTCACATTAATTACCATTTTTCATAGGATTATCAATAGGGTGGGATTTTATTTTTCTAGAACCTTTCATCATTATATCACTGATGGGTTTTTCCAATTGTCATAGTTGAGATCTTAGGTCTTGAATAGCTGATTTCATGGTCTGTTGGAACTGGATGTTCTGGGATTCCATTTGGATCACCATGTCCTCGAGCCTTGATTTAGAATTAAGAAGAGGGGAATTGTCTTGAAAAGGTATAGGATAATAAGGTTTTATACCTTGGCCTTATTAGTTCCAATTCTACTTGGTATATATTTATTTTCCTACTTGTCATTATTGTAGTTGAGATTTCCACCTAAGGTTTGTATTTGTCATGAATTGTTCTTTATTGATGGTATGTTGTTGTTGGAATATACGCCCATGGAATACTTCTGAACAAGAATCTAATGAATCCTGATGTTGTGTGCACTGTTCAGAAAAATGAGTGTTATCAGAACAAATAACACATGTAATGGAACACGAGATGATTTTTAAGTACCTTGGGATTGAGATAGTAGACTTTTAAGGGCATGAATCTCATATATTTTATCATCAACCTTTTTTTATAGGTATGAATGACTCACCACATGAACTCCTTAGGTTGGTGAAATTTCTAATGTACCAAATTGTTGTGCATTGTTATCCATGTTGTCTATTATGTTCGGAGCGGGTGTAGGAGTTTTACCAACAAGGTCACCACTAGATTCATAATCTATCATTCCATAATCCATGGTGAAACTTCCTTCATAGAAGTATTGAATTATACATTTTTCAATAATTTTTTGGTGTTGGATACTTAAACAAAGTCTTTTGAATCTCTCCCAATATTCATGCATGGTGTCCCCTAGTGATTTAATAATGCCAGATTTTTATTTTCTAATAGATGTAGTTTTGGAGGTATAGAATAAATACTCCAAAAAGTGTTGTTTTAGGTCCTTCCATCCCACAATTATGGTAGGGAAATATTATATCTTGTATTTGGATACACCATCAAGGTTGAAAGGGAAATATTTAAACTTTATAGGGTCCTCAATCACATTTTTTGGTTTCATGGTGGAGAAAAGTATGTAAAACTACTTGAGATCATTGTGAGGGTCCTCACTAAGGAGACCATGAAATTTAGGAAGGAGGTGGATGAATCCCAATATCGTCTTGAAGTTGGATGCTTCCTAAAAGTATTGGATGTACATAGGTTAGTACACTACATCAGGGGTGATCAGTTATTTTAAATTTTGATTATTTGTATCCATGATTTTGGGAGTTTGATTTGGTTCAATTTTTTATTGGTTTAAGACCTCTTGTGGTTTCACAATGGGATCGTTAGTGTTACTTGACTTCCCTACTCTTGATGTACTAATTTATGTGTGAAGTGCCTTTTCAACGATGTGTGTTGAGAATTTTCTATGTGTACCTTGTTAATTGTATGGATGTTTTTATAGATGATTTCATGGTTTGTGTATATTCCTTTAATGATTTTTCGTCACACATAGGTTATTTCATCCATTGTTGCAATGCAAAATATCTCGTATTAAATAATGAGAAATTCCATTTCATGGTAGTGTGGGGGATAGTTAATTGACATGTTATTTCAACGTAGGGAATTAAAGTGGATAAATGAAAAATTAAATTAATTTAATCACATCCATATACAAAATGTGTTCTTGAGGTATGATATTTCTTTACTCATGCTGGTTTTTACTGTCGATTCATTAAATAATTTAGTAAGACAACACTTCTCTTTTCTCAGTTATTAGAAAAAATATTATGATTGATTGTTTGATAAAAATTGCGATGATAATTTCAATTCACGAAAAAAGAGTCTCACATCACTTCCCATCATCCAAAAAACAATGTGGGATATCTCATTCAAACTTAGATCTGACACCTATAATGTTTTAGTTAGGGATGTTTTATTATAAAGGGCTGAGAAGGATCCCCACGTCATTGTATATGACTCACATACCCCTGAACATGCCTAAGAAAAATACACAACCACTAAAAAATAACCCCTTTTTATTGTTTTAGACTTTGAAAAACTACATTCATATCTTATTGGGTCAAAAATAATTGGGTATTCTGATCATTCTACACTTCATTTTCTCCTTAAGAAACATAAATCTAAGCCCCCCTCAAACGATAGATGATCCTCCTATTTTAGTTGTTTAAAATTAAGATTCAAGATAAAATAGGAGTGTGTAATATGGAAACTAACTTCGTTAGCTGGATTTCCCCATTATTGGACCACCATGTTGACTCCCTCCCCATTAGAGAATTATATCCTCATGGAAACCTTTTTTATTGTGTGGACCTTACCCCCTAGTATGCGAATCTTTTGAATTTTGTAGCAACATATAGGGTCAACAATAATTTGATCACTTCATAATCCTAGTGAATTAATCATGATTCATGATGGTATATTTTGGATGAACCTTACGTGTTGATAATTTTTAGTGACCATGTTGTTCTTTGGTGTGTCCTTGACCATGAGTTCACCTCTATTTTGATCTTATTTCACACATTAGATTGTGGGGTCCACATTGGTTATCAACATACAGATCGAAAGGGCATTGATTCAGAACATTATTGGCCATTATTATATAGAGATACCCATTTGTTTTTTAAGTCATGTACATGATATGAATTCATAGGAAATATATCGAAGAGGTATGAAATTCACCAACAACCCATGTTATTTTGTGAGATCTTTGATGCATGGGCCATTGAATTCAAGGATCATTTTCCAAATTAATTTGGATTTGTTTACATATTATTAATTTCTGAACACATAACTAAATGGGTGGATGAAAAGGCCAATAATAACGATTACTCTAAAGTGGTTTTTATTTTTTTAGGTCCTAGGTTTTCAGTAGCTTTGGTTTTCCAAGATTCATCGTTAGTGATCAAGGATTAGATTTTTTCAATATCATCATGGAAAACATAATCTGTAAGTTTGGGGTTGTTTATAAAGTGTCTGCTACATATCACCCCAAACTAACAGACAAGTATAAATCAAAAATTACACTAGTTAAGAAAATATTGGAAAAAACGGTACAACCCAATATGAAAGATTGGAATTTGCATTTAGATGATGCACTTTGTGTGTACAACAAAACTTTTAAAATCCTAATTGGAATGTCACCAT
Source organism: Viscum album (assembly GCA_963277665.1). Taxonomy (NCBI): domain Eukaryota; kingdom Viridiplantae; phylum Streptophyta; class Magnoliopsida; order Santalales; family Viscaceae; genus Viscum; species Viscum album. Next base: position 501,140,800 of record OY728133.1, read on the forward strand.
ATAATATCGTGTTTATAAATGATTATCACCTCCCATTGGAGGTAGAAAACCATTCATATTTTAATGTAAAACAATGTAATATGAATATCTCAGATGCTTGTGATTGTATAAAGTTACAGATTCGAGAGATAGAAAAAATTCAATGTGATGCATATGAAAACTACAAAATCTATAAAGATAATAAAAAGGATATCCATTATGAGATGATTCATTAGTGTAAATTTCATAATATTGAGAGGGTCCTTATATATAATTCCTGGATAAATCTCCACACAGGTAATTTTCGTTTTTGATGGAACAACCCTTACACTATTATTAATGTTTACCCATTTGGTGAAATACAGGTCTTGCATGAGATGGGTGACCAAAGTATTACTATCAATGGGTGGATACATAAATACTTTTACATGGATTTTCTAAATCAATCTATAGTAGAAATATATATTAAAGAAGAAACTTACTAGTGAAACCCACCACGTCGTATCCTTCCTTCTCAAATTCTCTTTTATTACAACGAGGGCACTACACACGCTAGATGTGTGGAGTGGGTTCATTTCTCACTTTATTAGTATTTTCATCATCTTTTTTCTTTATTATCTATTTTCATGTTATATAGTATTTTTACATTTTTACACCTTGTTGATTTTATTAGGATTCTAATCGTCTTTCTAATTTCTTCTCTTTTTTCTCTTACTGAATTTTATTTTTACGCTTCCCCCTCTTATTCTCACCAAATCCTAGATATTACGAAAAATGAATGTTGAAATTCTTGATTCCATGTTGTTTTAAAATTGAATGAAATTTTTTCTTAGTTATGGAATGTGATTTTTTTCAAGAAGTTAACATTGTGGAGTGATTTTTTTAGATAATTTCTTGTTTGAGGATGATATTAATGGTTATCTATATATAAAACCTTTGATATTAATAAAAACCATTGTGTGAGTAGTTTATAGGGAATTTTTTTCACTTATTATCTCCAGAAATCTTTTCACCAAACCATGATGTGTTAATTTTAATTACTTAATAATAATAAAATATAATTTAGATTAATTTTTTTAGATTTAAATAGAGATTTTTCCTTATATTTGTTCCTTGTATAATCTATTTCATTACTATACTAGATTAACCTATGCATGTGTACCTATTATCTGACTATTTTTTCCCTAAAAAAAATTAATTTAAAAAATAATAATAGATTAATAATTAGGGGAGTTATGAAATGTACAAAAAAAGGATATCTTTTTCGGGAGATTATGGTTTGACTTTCAAGAATGCTTAATTAAGTTTGTCTTACAATTTGATTGTAAAGGATGTTGGGTAGGTTCAGTGGATAGAATTTGGTAAGCATAAATTTTTCAAAATAACCTATATTTACTGGATATAAAGTGAAAATAATCTCATGAAATGGTTTTCAAACACTCCCATGGAGAGTTATTGGGATGGTTTAATTTTTATTTCCTTTATTAGATTGGTATCATTCATCTCCTATAATTTCATTCAAATACCATTTATGAGACATATTTTTCCATGATCACTAATAATTAGTCCTTCGTGTGGTTTTTTATTACATTTCTATAAGGAATTAAAATTTCAGTAAATGTTAATTTATCAGAATGTTGAAAATATATAAATGAATCATTTTTATATATGAATTTTCCTAGGAGTGAAATTTTTTAGGTTAGGTGGTGTGATCACATAGTGATTCACTATTTATTTCCACCCTTGCACCACAAGTTTGAAATAGTTTTGGATTGAAAATTAAAAATATAATGACAAATTTATCATCATGTTTGATTAAATAATTTATTTTTTATAAAATTAAAATAGAGAATTTTTACTTTTTTAATGATTAGATTGTAGGAGGAGGTGATTTGGAGAGCTCACAATGAAATTCATGCCAAACATGCCAAATTTCTTGAGTGACCGAGCACACTTTAAGACTTCAATAACTAATGTTGATAATATATGAATCCAATTAGGATATAAATTTGTGGAAGGCTGTAAATCTGTTTGGGATAAATTTTTCTAGAAACCATAAATCCAAAATCATTTTTAGGAGGACCAAAAGTGTCCCAAAATGTGAAGAAATTTAGGGCATACCAGATTGGACCAAAATTAATAATTTGGGCCATAACCTGACCCTTAAAACTCTAATTGGTTTGATTCCACCTCCATTGGATAGATCACTCGAAGGGCCACATGTAAAAAAAATTTGAAGACATTTTCACATGTGATAGTTAGTAAAATATCTAGATAAAGCAGGAATACGTATTCTATGAATAGTCACCTAGTCCCATAGATACTTGACTTCGTTTTTGGGAAAATTTTGCTTATTTTTTCATAAAACCACTCATCACGATCATTGTATAATTTTGTTCGACCAGGGGGTGAGTTTTTAGTGCTTGGGATGTGATACTTCATCAGATATGGCTTTCTCCCATCCCATGGAGTTCTAAATTCCTTGTGATCACCCGGGGAGGAACATGATGAAAATCCCAAGCTTCATGTTAATTTTATTTTTAATGATATTTTCTATTATAGGATTGTATTTTGTTTTTATTAATATTATATTATTCATTTATTGATTTATGTACTGGTATGTCTTACTCAAATCATATGATCATATTTGCAGGTACCCATTCAGGTGACTTTTCACACATCATTCACCACTTTTGCTCTCCACTTTCAATTTTAGTATTTGTGTGGTTCATATTGGTAAATTTAACACTCATAAACACTAGCATGTCAATGTATATTTATTTCATGGTATCTCATTTAAATAACATGTAAACCTAGATAACATATTTAGTTCTATGTTTGTTTCCTTGGTGAGTTTCAGTTTTGAAGTTAGTTAGAAACCACCCAATCATCAGCGGTAGCTGGTGAATCATTTTGCATTTCCTACCAAAATCTAGGAGTTATCCTGGTGTAAAATCAGTAATAATATAGTTATAGGTGTTAAAAACATGGGATATAATGAACATAATCTTATCTATTGAAGCGATGAAGGATGGTCATCATGAGATTTCCCTAGGTTGATCACGATTAATCAAATCTATTAATCCCCGCATTGTTTTTTCATTTTTCCTTATCTTTTGGCTTCTTAAATCATCATAACAAATACTTTATAAAATCTCATCCCCCTTTTAATTTCATAATAAAAGTTTTATTTTAAAATTAATTATCTAAGGATCCATTGAGAGATGACCTAGGGTTCCTTCTATACTACCGAAATTCTAGTAAAAACTAAAAGAAAAATTGTTCGTGCTCCAAAAAAATGATTTTTTAAAAAAAAAATAGGAAATGGAGAATGGTGGAATTCATTAAAGATGGGCCAAACTATGTTAGTTCCTAAGACACTTATAGAATTCAATATCTACATGGATATTTTTTTAAATCCAATTGGGATGAAAATTGGTTGCCGAGTGTGAAACTATGTGGGATATATTTCCCTAGAATACCCTGGATCCCAATTCATAAATATTTAGGACCAAACATGTCCCACAATGTGAATAAATTATAGGAAGTCTAGATTGGACCAAACTTATGTATTTGACCCATAAATCGTGTCTTGAAACTCTAATTGATCTAATTTTACCTCTATTGGATATTCAAGTCAAAGGCCTTAATCGCCACAAAATTTGAAGATAGTTTCATTCATTTTTATTAGTAAAAAATCTAGATAAAAGAAAATAAAATATTCTTCCATGAATAGTAACATAGTCCCACTGATACTTGACTTATTTTTGTGGAAATTGTGATGTATTTGTCCATATAAACACTAATCACCTTCATTATCCAATGTTTTTTTAACCAAGTGTGCTTTTTGAGTGCTTGGGATGTGATTCTTCATTAGATATGTCTTCCTCCCATACCATGGAGTTCTAAACTCCTTGTGATCACCTAGGGAGGAACATGATGCAAATCAAAAGCTTCATATTTGTTTTATTTTGAATGATCTTTTTAATTATAGGTTTTTATGTGGTTTTTTTTCATTTTATTTTATTTTTTTATTGAGTTATGTACTTTTATGTCATACTCGATATATACGATCATTTTATTGAGTTCCCATTCATGTGATGTTTCACACACAGTTCACCACTTATTATTTCCCCTTTAAATTTTTGTGTTTATGTAGTTCATATTAGTCAATTGAAATATAATAAAAACTTCCATGACCATGTAAATTTATTTCATTGTATCACATTGAAACAAGATAAAAACTTGAAAAAAAATATAGAGTTCTTCAGGTGTTTCCTTGGGGAGTTTCAGTTATGAAGTCTGACCTAGATCACCCAATCATTAGCGGTAGCTAGTGATTCATTTTGGGTTTCCAACCAAATAATAGGAGGTATCCTAGTGTAAAATCAGTAACAACATAGTTATTGGTGTAAAAAAATATGGATATAAATATCTTAACGCTATATCTTAAAGAGATGAAGGATGAGTGTCTTGAGATTTCCTCAGGTTGGTCACGCTTAAACAAATATATTAAGTCTTGTATTGTTTTTTTGATTTACTTTATCTTTTGGCTTCTTAAAAACAAAAAAAATCTAAAATAACATTCAATTTTATTTTCCTAAGAAAAAACTTATTTAAAAAATATTATTTTAGGTCCCTAACAATGGGGAAAAATTTTGATCGAGTTGTCAAGAGCGTCAAATTAGTTTTTTTTACTAATTTTTATTTGCAGTATAGAAAGAACCCTAGGTCATATATCGATAGGGACTTTTATTATTAATCATAAAATAAAGTTTTATTTATGAAAATAAAAGGGGAATTTTATTTTTTTTGTTTTTTGTTTTTTTAGTTAAGAATGAAAATGATATAAGAAAGTGATAAAATAATACAAGAATTATGAGGTTTAATTATGCGTGATCAACCCAAGGAAATCTCATGATGCTCATCCTTCTCCTCATAAATAGGTAAGGATAATATCTTTATAGAATTATTTATAAACACCTATAACTATTTTATTACATATTATAGAGAAGGATGCCTCCTAGGGCTCAGTAAGTAACACAAAATGATTCACTGGCTACCGTAGATGATTGAGTGATTTGTGTTTGACTTCATAACTAAAACTAACCAAGGAAACACAAGAATAACTCAATATACTATATAGGTTTGTATTTTATTTAAATATTATACCATTACATAAATTTATATTCCTACGGATGTTATTATTAGAGTTCAATTGACAAATATGAACCACACAAACACTACATTTGAAAGGGGAAAGAAAAATCAATGAATTGTGTGTGAAAAATCACCTGAATGGGTACTCGAAATCATGATCATATGAGCCAAGTATGAAATACCAGTACATAACTCAATAAAATAAGAATTTAATATGAATAAAAACAATATAAAAATATGGTATTTAAATTATCATTCTAAAATAAAACAGACATGAGTATTGAGATTTCATCACATTCCCCCTGGGTGATGACAAGGAGTTTATAACTCCATGGGATGGTAGGAATCCATATATAATGAATAATAACACATCAAGAACTAAACATTCACACCCTAGTTGAGAAAAATTGGATAATGACGTTTATTATTGGTTTTATATAAAAATAATTCAAACCTTCCCCAAAATTAAGTCAAGTGCCTATGGGACTTGGTGACTATACATGAAATATTTTTCATCCATTATTTGGATGGTTGATTTACGAAAATATATGAAAATTTCTTAAAATTTGGTTAAGAGTTGTTTCCATTAGTTATATGACGAATAGAGGTTTAATCATACAAATTGGAGATCTGAGGTCCAAGTAATGACTCAAATATAGAATGGTGGTCCAATTTGGGCCGCCTAAAATTTCTTCACATTGTGGGACCCATTTGGTCCTTAAAATGGGGTAATTGGTCTTCATGGTCTTCTATATAAATGTATCCCATAGAGTTTCAAAATATTCCATTAATTTTCAAACAAATTTAATGCATGTATTATCAAAAATAATTATTAAAGTCCACAAGTGTGCTCGGTCTCTCATGCAGTTTGGCCTGTTTTTCTTGAATTCCATCATGGGATCACCAAATAACCTCCTCCTACAATATAATCATTAAAACAAGTAAAATATACATATTTAACTTTTATAAAAATTAAATTATTAAATAAAGCATGAAGTTCAATTTGTTATTATATTTGTAATTTTCATTTCAAAACCAGTTTAATACACCTGTGTAAGGGTAAAAATGAATAGTTAATAACTATACAATCAAGAATTCAAATATCGTATATCACTAGAGTCCTAGCTAGATTAAACTAAAGTAGATATACCCTTACACTCACCACTAAAAGATCTGTTGGTCTCATTAACATACTGGAAGGGATGATACTACTTATCCACATCCCCTCCATCAACATTAAATTACAAGTTGTCTAAAAGAACCACTACATCCTTATATGTATTAGAAGAATTCATATTCAAATGAACACCATTAGAGACCTCATTCACCTATAAATAATTATATTCTGTCAACAAATGTTTTATAGTAGTAAGATAGATTGGAGGACTAGATACTCCAAAAGATAAAACATGGCTATTAGTCACATCAGGGTCACTACCCTCTTCCTATGAAATATAAATTGATCCTTATTCTTTAGTCCTATCCTGTTATACTTCTACCTATGTCTCAACATCCTATGAATAGGTATACATCACTACCTCACCTTTCTTTATTCTAGGGTCAAGAAAGTCTCTTGGTCTAGTGGGATACTATACTAGGTAAAATCTCTCAAAGATTTTATCACTATCTACTACACATTTATTCAACTAGGGATTCCAATTAACTATCAATATTTTGTAGATAAACTGATTTAAAAATAATCCACCACAATTTATCCTAGTTTCTTCACCTTTCGTAACTAAACCACTCAATTCTACCATAGAAGAAATCAACTTAGAGTAGGACAAAGAGTTTGGACAAGAAATGGACTAGATTAATTATATAATATGAAACATCAAATATCTTCATAGATTTATCATACCTTCTATTTTCAAAATATTTAATAAAAATACATCTTGATACATGATGGTAAAAAAATTCACACTTCCCATGACAATTCATCTAATGTATAAATTTGAATAAAAGACAATACTCACTATCATGATCTACGACTGCAGGTCTTCGAACAACAACCTTTCCAGTGGGTTCATGTAGGGAATCTTCATACAATGTTTTTTTCACTATTACAAGGAATGGATACTTGAAAATAATCAGATACACAGTTATGAGGTACATTTAGGCATCTGGACCACTACTTTGAAGAAAAAGTCAGTTATTCTCCATTAATCACAGTCTTAGTAATATCTTTATTCTCTCCAAATTCACACTGTACAATTTGATACAACTCTTGAAAAGACCTAGGATAAATTTTTTTATCATTCGTTGATAACTATTTTCTCCCTCCTTGGTCTTGTATCATTATTAACATGAGCGAGTTTCTCTAAATTAACAATTTGATATCAACATCCTTTTTAGGGAAAACTTTAGGGGATGCAAGTTGAGGGTGTCTTGATTCTACATCAAACTGACTATATTCACCTCATTACTTTTTCTAGGTATGATAATATTCTATTGATGAAACATTTGGGTGCAGGAATATTTCCATTATTTCTCTTGTTCAATAAATGGAGAAGGAAGGAGTATTATTGTTGTGGGTTAAGAGAGAAAAGAGAAGGGAATGTTCAACATAGGGGGAATGCGAGAGAGGGTTCTCAAATTTTGAATTAAGAAAACATTATCAATTTAGGATTTAAAAATAAAAATTATATATAATAGGAATAATAATGTATAAATAAATATAATAAACATTTATCTATATAAGGATAATAATTGTAGATTACAACATAGGCATAATAGATGATCGATTACCGATGGTAGATCTACAACATTAGATCCCTAATGGTAGATCACAAGCATTAGATCAGAAATGGTAGATCAGGAGTAGTAGATCACCAACTGTAGATCTCCAGTAGTAGATCACCATTGTTAGATCACCAATGGTAGATCACTAATGGTAGATCACCAACCGTGGATCACCAGTGATTGATTAGTCAGTTTCGAGACTTTTCTACCAAAATCAACAACAATTATAAGGACTAAAGTGTAACCAATGTTTATCATTCCTTTTTCATGTCTCATATGGTTTAATCTCTCAAAATACAATTGCTTTTTGAACATCTCAGCCATAATATGTTCATCATTAATAAACTCAAGGGTCATGTCACCCATTGTAAAATGGTCTCTCAAAAAGTGATGTATTATATCAATATGTTTGGTTCTCAAATGAGACACATGGATGTTAGAAATTTTAGTAGCACTTGTATTATAAAAAGTTATAGTTTTCTGTTGAAATTGATATCCATAGTCTAGTAGAGTTTGATTCATCCACAAAATCTTTTCACAACAACTTCCTCTAGCTATGCACTCAGCTCCGTCAGTGGATAATGAAACATAGTTTTGTTCCTTTCTACAACATAAAACTAGATACTTTCGCCAAAAGTGACATATTACACCAGTGGATATTCTATCTAACTTACAACCACAAAACTTATCATCTGAAAAAATCACTAAGTTATATTTTTTTCCTCTAGAGTAGAAAAATATTAAATTTGTTGTATCTTTGAGGCATTTGAAAATTCTTTTGATAACATGGAAATGTGAATCATTAATATTTTATTTAAAATGATCACACATACACACAAGAAATATTATATCACGAAAACTAGATGTTATGTATAGAAATATTCCAAGCATACCTTTGTATGTGGTTTTATCAAATGGTTTCCCATATTCATCAAGAACCAATTTTCATCTAGTAAACGTTAGAGTATCACTACCTTTAGTACAATACATTCAATTTTTTTTAAAATATCTTTATTGCAAATACATTGGATTAAAATAATTCCATGTTTATTTTAAGTAATAAAAAATCCAATATATATTTTATTTTCACCCATCAAACTCATTTCTAATTCACTTTTCATAATTTTATAAAACTCATGGCCCAAATAATTTCATGAATATCCCAAAATAATATGATATACAAAATTTTGTAAAAATAAAATATCATTTGAAATTATTGTAAAAAATATGGTAGATCCATCTATTAATTTTGTAAAACCTTTAGAAATATAATATGTTAACTCCATCATACTAAGATTTTAGAGTTTATTTTAAACAATATACTATTTTTTTAAATTTCAAAACTTGATTTGGAAGAGAAGTGTTTTTAATTATACGGGGTTTTTCAAAAATACATCGTCAATTATATATGTATTTTAGAATGAAATTGTGACATCCATTAGATATATTTTGATATTAAAATGTGTTTCATGGAAAAGAAAGATCTTGATGGCTTCAATTCTAGCCATTGGATAAAATATTTCCTCATAGTTAATATATTCTTCTTGAATATATCCTTATGTCACCAATTTTCATTTGATTCTAACTATTATTACTGATTCATCAAACTTATTTCAAATACACATATAGTTACAATGGTTTGGTAGTCACTAGGTCTTTCATCTATTTTATAGACTCTATTTATTTCAAACTAATTTAACTCATCTTTCATATCCATAACCCAAAATTCTTCATTAATTTCTTTTTTAATTGTCTTAGGTTCATGTTGTAACATGAAAACATGATGTTAAACTAGATTTGTAATAGAATATTTAGTCTGAGTTCCTTTAAGTAGGACACCTACAATATTATCTAAGGGATGATATTAATGAGTCATAATGATTTGGTGGAGAGAATTACTAGATACTTTATTATCATCTATAGGTATGGGTTCAGGTTGTTCTTCAAAACTAAGATATTTTTCCACATGTTTCACAAAACTATTAGAAGTGTTATAATTGATATTTATATTCTAAAGATTATCTTAATGGTTTCCTAAATAGGTTTTAGTTTCATGTGGATTTGATTCATCAAAATAGACAAGAATAGTTTCTTCCACAATATTAATCCTTTTATTAAACACCATATATGATTCATTGGTTGTATAATATCTAATAAAAATTCCTTCATTAATTTTAGATGAAAACTCCTCTAAAATCAATTTTGTATTGAGTATAAATATTTTTTAGAAAAAAACTCTAAAGTAATTAACGTTTGGTTTTATACCATTATATATTTCATATAGGTTTTTCAAAAGTGGTTTAATTAAAATTCTATTAATTGTATAAAAAAATGTGATCACAATTTATACTAAAATTATACATATTAATTATACTCCTTGAGCAAGGTTCGATCATTTTCTTGAAGTATTCTATTTATAATTTCTACAATACCATTCAACTATGGGGGTCCTAAGAGTAGAAAAGTTATGACCATAGCCATATTGAGAGATGAAATATTCAAAAACATTATATGAAAACTCATGTAAATTACCAATATTAAAATTATTATTTCTAAGACCACTAATATTTTATATAGATATAGAATATATGGAGAAATAGAAAAGAGATTCACTTTTTTGAGAAAGAAAAATACACATGTTTATCTTGAATAATCATCCACTATGATATATGCATAATGGCTTCCTGATAAAATAGAAAATATAGAAGGTCCAAAAAATTCAATGTGAACCATCTATAAGGGTTGAGAAGTTGGTATTTCTTTCTTTGTTCTGAAATATATTTTATTCTTCATTCCCTTTTGATAGAGATTTAAAAAAAAATTTCTGTAAATTTTTAGTTTTGGTATTTCCTTGACTAATCATTTCTTATTAATTATTTTAAGTGAGTGGATATTGTATTATCCTTTTCTCATTTTCCATATCAATGATTATTTGTGAAATGCACTCAAACATGAAATTGTTTGAGAAAAAAAAAAGAATTTAAATCTATAGTATAAAAATTTTCATTTATTATATCATTAAAAACTAAAGAACATTTGGAATAAAAAACATTACAAGTATTTGTTTCAAACTTGACATGAAAACGATCATAAAAAAATTGTGAAATACTAAGAAGATTATTTTTCAGTCCATCTATAAATAAAAATTTCTAAATTAAAATTGTACCATGGTTATCAATTTACCCCACCCCAATTAGTTTACAATGGGAATTGTCACCAAAAGTGATATTACCACCATCCACTTTGATTAGGTTCATAAATCATGAGTTTCCACTAGTCATATGTATAGAGAATATGTTATCCATGTACCATAAATTCATATTGGTACTTTTCTAGTATGTTTCATAAAAAATAGATTTAAATCAAAAATGATTTTGGTACCCATATTTTCTTTGGTCTAAATATGTTAATAATAAGTGGTTTAATAATCCATAATTATCTTAATCTTTTTATATACCCATAACATAGAATTTTAATGATAAAAAAGTTATTATGCCCAATTGAATAAGAACCACTATCAAAATTTTCAAAAAAGGAACTTAGAAGAAGTCTATTTTTAAATATGTTCCTCTCTCCAAGCTGATATCCTGTTATTGTAGTATACTTATAATTTATATCTTTACCAAGAATCTAGGTAATTATTTTTCTTCCATTTTTCAATGTATCTTTATCATTATTTTATTGTTCATTAGATAATTCGAGCACTTTATTTTTCTCAAATAATTGAGCATTATTGTGATTTTATATTGTAAGATTTATTTTAAAATGACCTGACATAACATGATGATTCTTTAAACTTTTATATTTATTTTTCATTAATTAGATTTATCTTCTATAATTTTACAATATTCAAATAATTCAACACTATACATATTTTTTTAATCATTTTTATTCTTATAATGATTATAAATATGATCTTCAGATTTTGGAAAAGAATTTAATACCTCATAAGTGTTTGTCATAAAACAAACATTATATTTGTCACTTATTTCTTCTATTATAGGTTTTATTCAATCAACCTATAGTTCAAGGAACTCTAAGTGTATTTCATATCCTTTTTATACAACTTTACTCTATTCTCATACTTTTCTTAAATTTTAGATTGGGATAATCTACTTTGATGTGTCCTTTCCTTTTACATTCATAAAATGTAATTTCAATGGAAGAATTATCTTTCTTCAATTATTTTTTCTAATTCCCTGTATTATAATACTTACATTTATAATAATATTTCTTTAAAATTACTGAATAACTTTTTGAAATGTCGGGATTAGCCATCTCCTCGTCACTATTCGAAAAAGATTCCTCATCTACTAAAATTTAAACATTGATCTTCTAATTATTTTATTATTTGAAGTATTAAATTCTATCAACTTCCTCTTTAGTTATTCTACATTCTATTTAATTAATTTTAATTATTATTCAAACATCACTAGCATTACAATTAACTCTTTTCCAGGTATTGTACTAATGTCACATGAATCTCTAATGAGGAAAAATGTTCCTCTCCTTATGGCTGGAAGGCATCTCAATAGACACATCACTTGATCCTTGTTTGTAACCATCTTTTCTAGTATGTGCACTATATTAACAATATAATTGAACCCAATATACCTGTTACAGATAGATTCATCTGTATTCATCTTAAAAATATCATTTTTAATAGTATATATATATTCAATTTCATTTCTTTAACATTAGATATTCATTCATGAGAAAAAAAAAGGGTTTCCCAAATCTAAAAAAACAGCATCACATGACTATATTATATTAACCTCATATTTGAAAAAATAATAGTTTAAATCATTCAAATATTTATAGTTATAATCATATGATACATTATTGGCTTCACTCTAATATGCTCTAGAAGCTTGTGAATTCACATATTTAACATTAATTACTGTCCAATTATTAAATCCCATTATTTATAAATGAATTTTCATTTTGATTTTATATTGAGAATAATGTTTTTCATTAAAATAATAAGTCTAATTAGTATAAGTTTCTTATTATCTATTATTATACATAAAGATATAAATTTAGATAAAACAAAAATTTACTATCTTTAAATAAAACTAGATCACAGTAAAAAGATATTTTGAAACATATTTTATATCAAATGTTGGCCCCATTGTACAACTCAAGTGGGGGTTTAATTTAGTTTCCAATAGAATTTCTATTTAATAAAAATTTAAAATCTAAATCCCCAAATTTTTTTGAAAAAACCCAGTTAACAAAAATTGTATAAATATATAATATGATCTTTGGAAAAGTTCATCAAAATATCGATCAAATATCAATTAAAATTTATTTATTAAATAATATAACATTTAAAACCAATATGTGTGTATCATACAAAATATATAAAACAATAGATTGAGTTAACTATCAATGTTAAGTTTAATTTTAATGTTTATAACACAGAAGAATGCATTATTTAAAACTAATAAAAAAAATAAAGCACAATAGAATTATAATAAGTGGTTTGGTCTCATTATGAGACTTAATACCCCCACATTATAATCACATGCTTCCAAGAAGATTATGATAACAAAATCTGATCCATGTACTAGATCATGTTTTATAAACAATAACACACAAGGCTATCCAGGTACAAGTCCTCTTCTATAGTTCTTTATGGGAATAAAATAAGCATATCCCAACATGAATCCTTTGATAGTATTTCATGGGAATAAAGATGAATAAAATAGTGTAAGAGCATCATGAACACTCTATTTTATCATAGAAGGCTGTGTATACAGATAAATAGAGAAAAAAATTTACGCATCTCAAATGTAATTAATAAAAAAAATTAAGATATTAGTGATGAGAAAATGTTTCTCTACTCAAACTGAATAATTTAGGTCACTTAGGAGTCTTCAAAAATATTAATGAGAAGATTCCCTAAGGTTGTGATAGAATGATTAGTGAATTAAAATATGATAAATGATATAGAAACTCTTTTTTCTCTATCATATTGTTTATACTATACCTTTTCACCCCTTTTATGTATTAATAATGAATCTACACCACTCACGAACAAGGTGGATCTTCTGAATATTTTTTATTCTTGGAGATCCAATTATCCATTGCAAAATAATAATAGTGTAATCTATATCCTTTTATTGAGAAAAAAATATATAAAGTATAACATTTTATTTATGTTCGTTGTGAATTTGTTTAAGAATAGTCATTTTTATGTCAATGTGGTTCTATCCAACATTAAATAATAAAATATCCATTGAAGAATAAATTTTAAAAACAGTTCTAGATAGCCGTAGTAGTTCCACTATTAGTAGATGCCTTGACGAAAAAATCTTGAATCGGTGGTAGATCGGTCTTGTGGTTAATCATTCTAGTTATAGAGAGTTCTAGTGATAGATCTTCTAGTGATAGATCATATTGTGAAAGATATATATATAGGTATATCTTCTATAAGTAGATATTTTTTGTGGTATATTGGTCTAGAAGTAAATCTTTTGGACTAATGGTAGATTAACACTTAGATAAATTTCCATAATTTGGCCAAAGAATTATTTACTATCATAAAACATTAAACTTATCTTAAACAAAACAGACATGGTTTTCAATCATTATAATAATGAGTTTCTCAACATATTCCAATGCTATTCTATCATGTCTCATGTTATTTTATTCCTTTTTGATTTCTATCATATAAACTACCAATTGTTCTTCCCTGGATCAAGATTATGATATATGATTTGTTAGGTATGGTCTAAATTTGTTATGATCACGTTATCATACCTATTTTCGTATGTTATTATTATATGATCGTTGATATATAACTTGGTTAACCTTACTGAGCATCTGATATCACTCTTTCTTATGTTTTCTTTCTCAGGTTATGAAGAAATTCTTCATGTATGATGTGTCTATGAAGGGTGATAGTTGTAAAGATAAAAGTGGGAGATTATGTATAACTATTATGAACCAGTTATTTATGTTTCTATGTTTCGAAATATACCATAACTATATGATTCTGGTGAAGATCGTTATGTTTTATTAATAATATTTCTCTACATATATATAATATCTTTGCATGAAAATTTTAGGTCACTATAGTGAGAATCAGAGCACGGTTTAGTTAAAATTTGTAAAGTAGGATGAGAATAATTCAGTGAGATTCCTTGGGAAAAGTCTATGTATAGGATAAGATCCTAATGTTTCAGTAATAATCATGAATATCATAGGATAAACTTATTTTTTCCAAGAATAATGTTCCTGTATGATCCTGGGATTTCCTACGAGGTATGTATACCTTTAATTTCAGTTTACATTATTTTTTATAGCCTAATGTTAGTAAACGGTGAGGTTATGGGGGGTATCAGGGGTGTATGGGGATTTTTTAGAGCCCATAACCAATTTTTTTTGGAAATTAAGGTGGGGCGTTGGATTAGTATAAAGCGTGTGGGATAGGTTTCATGGTTTCTCCTGACCCTTCAAGACAAAGAAAGAGGAAATGAGGAGCCCACATGATTTAATGAAACTATGTGGATGGTTACAAACACCCGTTAGAGGTACCTGTAATTTTTAGAAATGAAAAAATGTATAGTTTGTGCATAGTTAGTCATACCATATAGGTACCCCCATAGAACAACAAAGGGAACACATTTGGCGCACGGTTTCAACAACCATGCAACTAAACCATGTGTCCCAAATTTTTGAGTAAAAATGGCCATTTTTCAATTAAATCCTTCTAAAACATAATTCTATTTTTTAATTCTTTTTCCATTGGATAGTAGTATATGTGAGGATCTCCCCTCAAATCCCTCTATAAGGCTTCACTTCTGATTCTCCATCAAAACATAGAATCAAGCACCATCGACCTCTTTGGATTCATGCAAGTGATTACTTTATTCCTTATGTGTCATTCTTCTTTTATCATTGGATTGAAAGAGTTATTTAGGATCTAGGAAATATACCCCATTTCTATGTTCTCCATCCATTCTTCAATTTTCTCCTCATATGAGTCAAATCAAGAGATGATACTAGATGATCACTCTTGTGAAGACCTACAGTAGGTGGTCTATACTTTTATTGAGTAGTTTGATTCCTTATAGAGCTAGCTGTCATTATCCCACCCATTGGAATTTCCAACATGGCCCCAAATATTAATTGAATGTTTAAATTGAATCTACTAGAACTTTTTAGGGATTCACACTAGTTCCATGAGACTTTTTGGAGGTAGTTCATCCAACCTTGGTCACCCATGGGTTTTTCCTTTGAGATTTACGCATTGTTAAACCAACCATGGGGTGAGTGTTGTACTTTACTAATTATAGGATTTTGCAATGAATATAATAGAATATAATATAATTGATTCTTTGGAGATGAATATTTCACCCCTTTTATGTTGATGCTTTGATTATATGGTTTATAAAGAATTATTATATAAGTGGGTAATATGATAGATTGTGAAAAGTTATGAAATGTGAAATTGATGAATTAATGTGATAAATTGATATGGCAGAGAATTTCTTAGTGGGTATACCATGGTTTCTAACTCCATTGGATGCCCAGAATTATATCTCCATTAATCATTATAGTAGTAGTGGATGCCTGGGATGAGATTTATCCCTAAGTCGCTATTTCATAGGATATCTTGGTCCATGCTACCCCTTGGATCTAGCTTGTCTGGGATCAAAGTGAATATGTACTGTTGACATGCTCCTTGGATCCCATTCCAAGTATACCCGAGTTTCTATTGAGATGCTCTTGGGACTCGACATAGATTCCTTGGTTCAATATACCTTGGATCTTGACTTGTGGGATCTAAAACATCTGATTATATGACTTGAATGTGGAAAACGGGAAAACCATGATTATATAGATTGTTCATGGTTGATATGAGATATTGGATATACAACGTAGCCATGAGTGTTATGATATATTGTGTATATGGTATAGTTATAAAGATTAATTCCATTTTTGTATTTATACATCCTTGTTATAGGATATTGACACCTGTTTTGCAGTGTGCCTTGTATTGATTTATAATGTCACTTGATTGGTTACACTTCACTATGAAAATTTACTTTCAGTACTTGCACACTTGTTATATTTTTTCACTCTGATTTAGATTATATTGAACAACCAAGATTTATTATAGGCACCTTGGGTGGTGACCTAATAGGATTATATCTGAAACCCTATTTGAGTCACTGTTGGGTACTTGGACATACTATATGGATGTAGGTAGGGAACAATACAGAACCCACAGTATGATGATTGAATTTTTTCCATGCTTAGGAGCATGGGAGCACGTGACCGAGTTGAGGCTCGCAATGCTATTTGGAGATAATAATTTTTTTTTGATAAATGTATTGTACTGTTTTCTATATAATTATTTTATCTAATTTTTAGTCACATGAAATGATCATAATTGTATATGATATTACATCTAGAAATATTTATATATTCTTAGTCACATATTATTGTGCTTTCGTTATGATGAGATAATGATCTACTGGTCATTGTGTCGATTACTGCTGTTTATTAAATGTTATATTGCTTATGATATTTATTTTATGATTTACAATATTATATTACACTCTGGTAAGTTGGAGTAGTCTCCCCATAGAGAAACCCTAGGCCCTCACTACTATTTGGTATCTCCAAGAATTTAAGGAGATGGGCTTGAGGCTATGTGGCCAATCGGGATCGGGGCACCGGTTAGAGGTATCCATTTATGGAATGTTACCATGTGGTATCAAAGAATTTTATTTTTTTATTTACATACTGTTTTGTTATAATATAAAGTGATAACAAGGAATTTTAATTTGGTAATGATTTTTTCATAGGAGTATATAACCCACATAAATGAAAAATCCATGTTCCCTCAAATGAAAATTATTGTTTCTATATTTTGACTATTCTAGTTGATTTTATTCTAATATTGGGTGATACACTTGTTATCATTGATATAATTAAGGGTTATATTTTTTTGCAACCTGATGAGATGAGGGAATTCCATATCATGAACCATTTTAGGCACTTTACATGAATCACATGCCATGAATTATGCCATGCCATATAAGATGCATTTCTTGTTTTCATGATGTTGTGATATTTTCCATATGTGATATGCCTACTATTTTGATAGATATTATAAGCAAGGAATATGAATACATGGAAGGTAGTTAGATTTCTTAATGTAACTGAAGCATTATTTTCTTGATTAGGATACAACATATACCCTAAGTAGCTAATTATGACTTGTTGGTTCATGGACCATGAGTCATGGGGACTAGAACATGTTATGGTGTAGAGTAGATGGAATCCATATTTTGGTTTGTGAGGAGTGTGGTCCCTTATAGATCGTAATAGGCAAACCATTTTGTTCAACCATTTAAAATTAAAAGTGAAAAAAATATGAACACATATTAAAAATTGAATTTAGTGGAATAGATAACATGAGCAAGACCTAACTGTTGAGTGGGAAGTAGGAAGTGTCTTTAGTGACTTAATTTTTTTTTCTTTTTACTAGTCATTGATTTAAAAGTATTCTATATGGTACAACACTTTTATAAGATGTTTTTACCCATCCTATGCTTTTATTGGTGAACTTTTTGATCAATATTATCTAAGTAATGTGTTTTGCATTGTAGAGATATTGCACCATGATGGCCTAAAATTGTATATTGGGAGGGTGGTGATGACAATACTATGAATTTGGTGGTCCATGGGTTATTAGTGGATCCTCCTGTAGTTCTAGTTGTGGAACCAACTATTTTAATGGACATAGGTGCTAAGGCACAATTTTGTGAGGGTTTAAATGATTTATGAAGAATTTTCAGAGAGTACCACACCCTACCATGTCTTTGGATGAGTTAATGCATGTGTTATAGTAGTATCCTCCCATATTTTTTTGGGGGGATGATGGTTCAAAGGCTTGTGATCTATGGATTGAGGCTACCTTTTCAACATTCAATCATATAGATACACCTCCTGAGAGAAGAGTGAAGCTCATGAATTACATTATTTAGGGAGAAGAAAAGAGTTGGTGGGATGTTTTGAACTAAGTTGATAGGTTTTGATACATGGGTTGAAGGGATTTCCAAACCTGATTTTATGACTACTTTTTTCCTAAGACTTTGAGAGAAGAGAAGGATAGTGAGTTCATGAATCTGATAGTAATTGAATATTTGGAACAATTTATAGAGCTTCAGTTTTTTGTGCTTATATACCTTGCTGACAATCCATAGAGGAAGAGATGCTGTGAGAAAGGTCTCATACATGAATTAGATCTCAGGTCAACATTATCTAGTTGAAAACTATTACTGAGAAAGTGAATCAATCACTAATTATAGAGCAGAACCTGAGGGAATATGGGGGCGCAGAGAAAACCTATGTACTATTTTGTCCTAGTGGTTTGACTTACAATGGAAGGAAGTGATGTTTTGAGGCTTTCCGTTATTTGAGTACTATGTAGGATGCTGGTGTTGGTAGTTCATTTTTCTATCATTAGTCTGACAGATATGGATACATGAGTAATCAATGCAATTTTCAACCTATTGGAGGTCTGATATTGTGGAAAGATGGTCCATGTAGAGTGTTTTTGTGGTATCTTCATTTCATAAAATTTTTTTTAGAGGCTCATCTATGATACCAAGTTCAAGAGTGAGTTTCTCAGATCCACATTAGATAGGGATGTGGAAGAGTACCGGTCATTCAGGTCAAGGTGGTGGGGGTCATGGATGAGGCTTCTAGGAACCATCTATAATTAGATAACAGAGTGGGCCTACTCTAAGTAGTGAGGTTGTTTCACAGGGCCATAGTTCAATCTGAATATGTTCTATATATCATACTCCTGAGGAACAGGGTTTTGGACTATCTACGGTGAGAGGTACGATCTTGGTAGCCTCTACTCTTGTATTTTCTCACTATGATATAGGTGAATCACATTTTTTCGTATCTATACCTATGGTGGATCTAATTGGGATTGTTGATTAATTTTTTGAGGGCGTTATGACACTTGAGACTCAGTTGGGGATCATAACAGAGTGTGTATGTCAGTGCAAGGAGTTCCCCCTTGAGGTTGGTGGGTGTCACTTCGTATGAAATATTCTCTTCCTCGAGGTAACTGGGTTTCATGTTATACTTAGTATGGACTGACTAGTTTCTTATCTAGAATATGGTAATTGCTATAACTATAGGGTTACCTTCACATAACCATAGGGAAGTGTGTTTATTCAAAAAGGGGAATGGGATGTCCAGGTGGGCCAAACTGGACTAGAGATTCATGGGATTGGTGGGATGATAGTCCAAAATTTCTAGTTTGTTTTGGATGATCAAGGATCACATCTGAAATATTTCCCTTGAGTGGATGATCATTTTAGGTATGTATAATTAGTTTTAATTTTTAGTTTACCTATAGAGAGAGGGGTTGATTTATCCATTGGAATAGTTGTAGGAGCTGCACCTGTATCAATTCCTCCTTATAGGATGGCTACTATAGAGTTGTAGGAGCATAATAGGCAACTTGAGGACTTGGAGATAAAGGAATTTACAAGACTTAGTAGTTCCCCATGGAGTTTTCTGATCTTTTTTGAAAAATACAAAATGGTACCCTTAGGCTATTTGTGGATTACCAAAAATTGAACCAGTTAATAGTTGTGAACCAATATGCTTTTTCTTGAATATAATAACTGTTTGATTTGCACTGAGGAGATCAGTTGTTCTTGGAAATTGATTTTGTGATCTGGAAACCATCATGTGCATGTTTCACCTACATGCATACCTAGTAAAACATTTTCTAGAAATTATGGGATATGCGAGGATATGAATATGTTGTTTGGTCTCATGAATGTGCCAACTATTTTCATGGATCAGATGAAATGAGTTTTCCTTCCATATCTAGATTTTTCTGTGGTGGTTTTCATGGATGATAAGGTGTATTCTCACAATCAACATGACCATGAAAAAAATCTTGAAATTATTTTGGACACATTGAGAGAGAATTAGTTATATAATTATATAACAAAGTGACACCTCTATATGGATAAGATTCACTTCTTGGGTCATACTATCTCAGAGACAGAAGTATTAGTTAACCTAGAGAATGTGAGAGCTATTGTTTAATGGGAGTATCCCAATAATGTCTTTGAAATAAAGAGTTTCATAGGGATATCTAGACCCTAAATAAATTAAATACAAAACTTCTCTTGCTTAGCATCATCATTGACAGTCTTGAATAAGATGAGTGTGAAGTTTGTATGGACAGATAGATGTGAGACAACCTTTTAGAAGTTGAAAGGGAGGTTGACTTCACCACCAGTCTTGATTTTTCTCAAATAGGGTATGAGCTACACTGTGTATTATAATGAATCTAGTATCATCTTTGGAGAAGTTATACTGTCTGGATATGGATTCATGGTGTATGGGGCTTGTTAATTGAGTCCACATGAGAGTAATTACCCAACAATAATCTCAATTTAGTTTTAGTTGTTCTTGTTTTCAACTTTTGGATACAATATTTATCGGGGAATAATTTTGTTGTATACATGATCCAATGAAGCCTCATCAATATATTTACACCGCATGATCTGAATTCAAGGAAGATAAGGTGGTTTGATTGCCTATATTATTTTGAATCTGTGCCTATCATCATGATTGGTAAGGGGAATATAGTTGATGATGCATTTAGTTGAAGGACTCAGATAAAGGTTGTCTCGTAGGCTAATAGTGAGTGGAAGCTTATGGATATGTTTTCCAAGATTCACTAGAACGCACATGACATTTTGGGATAGAATTTGCTTTCATATTTAGTTATGACCTCTACCCTACAAGATAGAGTGTGGATGAGGAAACTATTGGATTCTGAGGGCCTAGTCTTATGAGAGAGTGTCATAGGTGAGGATTCATCTTTTGGTTAGGATATAGGAGAGGATGATATCCCTTGTATCCATGGTTTCATATGGGTTCCATTTTACATATGAAAGGAGATGATACATATGTTTCATGCCTTAGTTTGGGCTGTGCACGTCAGTATCACTAAGATGCACTGTGACTTATGTTGTAAGTACTTATATCCAGGTATGAAAAGCGAGGTAATGTGTTCTATAATGAGGTGTTCCACTTGTTAGTAGGCAATGGAGAAATATCAATGACCAACCAGACTTTTATAATACTTACCCATTCCTGAGTGGAAATGGGATGATGTTTCAATTGATTTATTGACTAGTTTTTTGAGGTCAACTCAAGGCAGTGATGTAGTGTGGGATATTATTGACATGCTCATGAATGTTTCTCATTTCATATTAATAAGGGAGACCTTTTGGGATGATTATATTGGGATACTGTATATTCCTAATATAGTTCAGCTTCACGGGGACCCTTTTACCATCTTCTCAGATAGGGATTCATGGTTTAGTTGTCGTTTTTGGTAGATTTTGCAGAGGTACTTGTGTCCATAGGTGATTATGAGTATAACATAACACCATCAAACTGATGTCCAATTAGATTGTATGGTTTAGGTGCTTGAGGACATGATTAAACCATGCTTCCATGATTTTTGATGCTCTTGGTAGAGGCATATAACCCTCAATGAGTTCACCAACAACAATATATATCAGGAAATGATACAAATGGAACCTTAAGAGGATTTATATGGTAGGCCATGCTGTTCGCCCATATGAAGGTTAAAGGTTGGTGAGGCAGCTTTATTGGGATTATGTATCATAAATGAGACTTCTGATTAGGTACAATTGACCATGAAGCCTATGGATATGGAATAGTCTCAACATAAATCCTATTCCAATCACCGTATATGACTTATAGATTTCGAGGTTAGATCTTGGGTGTTTTTCTATATCTCATTGAGGCTGGAAAACAGATGGATTAGAGATAGAGTATGCTTTCACCAGGATATGTTGGACCATTTGAGATTATAGAGATTTAGGCTAATAACAAATCATCTACAGTTACCTCATTGGTACTGATCCATGTATTACATCTTCTATGTATCTTAGTTACACCATTATCACTTAGACCCATCTCATATTGTACAGCCTAAGGATGTGGAGTTATAAGTTGATTTATCCTTTGAAAAGAATGATATTCATATCATTGACAAGATAATGAAGGTTCTACAAGTTTGGTCAGTTCCTCTAGTATGGGTGTTATGGAAGCCCAACTATTTATAGAATGAGACTTGGGAGAAGGAGGCTAAAGTACATTCTCAGTATCCAATGTTATTATTTGAAGGATATTTGACCACCACTGGGAGGGTAATTCATGTATGAATTTATTTATTAAAGGAATATGGTAAGATTCTAGGTATTGGTATGAGGTAAGGATCCCTTTACATTAGGTTCAATGTCTTGTTTATGACTTAATGTGAGTTCCCTTTTAGGTTATGGGGGGTATTAGGGGTGTCCAAGGCCTGTTTGGATCCCAGAACTATGTATTTTTGGAAAATTAGGTATGATGTACAGTGAGCAGAAACTATACAGGGACATGCCACATAGTTACTACTTATCATGTGAGACCATGGAAGAGGGTATTAGGAGCCCACATGGTTTTAGGAAACTGGGTGGATGGAGGTGAATGCCCATGCGAGGCACTAGTAGTTTTTAATAGATCCAAAATGCATTTTTTGTGCATGGTTAGTAAAACCGTGTTCAATTACCATATAGTTCCCCATTAACAAAACAAAGGAAACATGGTTAGAACATTGTTTGGCCAACAATTCATCCAAATTTTGTATCATAATTTTTTTTTAGGAAAATGAATTTTTTTTATCTTAAATCCTTTTAAAAGCTAAATCTGATTTTCCATCTTCTTTTGTTGGACATTAGTAGATGTGGGGAGATCTTCTTGAAATCAAATATCAAGGATCTCTCCAAATTCCCCATATGAACATAGAATTGAGAACCATTGGTCTCTTTGGATTTACACTGGTGAGTAATCCCTTCCTCTTTTCATTCATCGTTTAACTTTGGATCAGTGAAGTTATTTAGGTGAAAGCTAATATTCCCTATTATCAGGATCTTTTCCCATTCTTCATTTTTGTCACAATCTGAGTCAAATCAAGAGATGATGCTATATGATCACTCTATTTCAGATCTATATTAGGTTTTACATATTTTTCTTGAGTGGTTTGGTGATTTATAGATCCAGTTTCCATTATAACACCGATAGGACTTTTTTCACATGGCCCCAAAAATTAATTGTATGTTTAAATTTAAAGTAATAGAACCTGTTAGGGATTCCACTAGTTCTTTGAGACTTTTCTGTGGTTGTTTTCCCTACCGAGGTCACCCATAGAGTGAGACATTAAGATTCCCCCCTTTTTACACCAACCATGTGGTGAGTATTGTGATTTATTTGTTAAAGGAAGTGGTAATGAAATAAATTTAATTGAATTGATTGTTAGGAGATGGATATTTCCTCCCTTACATGATGATTATTTGATTATAAAATTTATATGTAATTGTTATATGAGTTTGAAAACTCATGGATTGTGAAATTTTATGAAATTTGGAATTGATAAATGAATATGATGAATCGATATGGTAGAGTATGCCTTGGTGGGTATAGCTTTGTTTCTAACTCCATCAGATTCCATTGATGATACCTCTATGGAATTCGATAGTTGTAGTGGATGCATTGGATGATATTTATCCTTTTGTTTTGATTCCATCGGATACCTTGGGCCTTGATATCCCTTGGATACACCTTGTTTGGGATCACAGTGGAAATAGTATATTGACATGCTCTTTGGACCCCAATCGATGTCAAACCGAGTTTCCATTGATATTATCCTAATACTTGATAAGGATTCCATTATTTCCTATACCTTGGATCTAACCCCATGGGGTCTGACATGTCTTCTTATAAAGATCAACCATGTAATATGTGACATGATTGATTATATGAATCAACCATGGTATATGTGACATGCTTGATTATACATATTGTACATGTTTCATATGAGATTCCTATTATATGGTGTGACCATGGGTGTTATGCTATATTGTTTATATAGAATGGACGTGGTGTTGACATCCTTTTCTTCTTTCTGATACCTTGTTATAGGAGAATGACACTTGTTTTTTTGGTATCATGGTATGACTGTACAATATCACTTGTTTGGTTACTTTTCCCTTAGGAACTTTAGTATAAGTACTACCAAACCTATTTTGTTCATTTTATTTAGCTTATATCACAAAACCATAATTTGTCTTAGACAACTTGGGTGGTGACCTACTCGGATTTCATCTCACATCCTGTTTGGGTAGCCACTAGTGTAACACCCCAAGCTTCTACGGTACGTTTCCCTTCGAATAATGCGATAGCGTGTGTTGTACGCAACCTCGAGTTCTAACACACACCACAACTAATTAAACTAGCCGTTGTGAATAGTAATACCTACTTTTTGAAATCATATATATTCTATATTTCAAAATGGACTTCATTTTTGGATTCGGAATATCAAAATTATCCTAGGGTGAAATTTTGGTACATTTCGGATAACTTTCATATTTTGATGAATAGTGAAAATTTCTAAATTTTAATTAAAAACAACTTTTTTGATCAAAATAATTAATAGTGATAAATTATGAATTTGAGTGGTTTTAAAGTATATTTAGAATATATTTTTACCATTCAATTTAATGTTTATCATTGGACATAATTTTACAATTAAACCGAACATAAACAAGTGTCAATCTTTTGATAGTTATTATCTCTTAAAAACACGCTTTTTGTTTTGACAGCGGGAATTAATTTTAAATTAATTTCTGCCACTTCTGTGTTTTGAATTTAGGAAAATGGATTCCATATTTGGAATCAGGATGTTCAAATTGTGTAAATAGGTAACTTTTATTTTTACACATTTTGAATAATTACTGCGGTAAATATTTTATTTACCATGGTTAAAGGGTAAATCCGGTAAATAAGGGTTAAAAAAAATAATATTATAATAATACTAAATTACCCTAAAACGTGTCTTAACCCTATTGGTTTATACATGGTCGACCATGGGCATCTTTGGGTCTATTTTGGGACCCCATGGATCCATTTGTAAGTGATAATGACACTTTATTTTAATTAAGTCAAAATGAATACAAAAATGACACAAGCATATATCTTTTAGAACAAAAATTTTTACATAGGGTTATACATGTTGGATTTTCGATTATAAATATTAATTAGAAAGATAAAAAGATTTCCTACATAATGATATTTTATTTATAATTTTTAGACATTATATAATTTATTTTATTTATGACACAATGATGATGCAGTAATTACTAAAATAGTGAAAAATAAAAATAATTGATCTTATAAATACCCAAATAATTATAATATGAAACTTTTAATGAATTAAACTAATTTTCTATGATAATATGATATATTAGGATTGATTTAATTTACTTTTTTCGAAGTAATCAATCTGTTAGGAGTTTCACAAAAATCAACTATTGAATAGAGTCAAAATTGACATAAAAGAGTTCTTAAAACAAATATTATATTATTAATTGATATTAAATTCCTAAAAATCTAAGGTTCGTCAAGAGACTTATATTATTATAGGTTCCTCATTAATGGACCACTTGGGGGTCGCTTGGATGTATATAGTAAGTTTATTAACCATATTATATAAAAATACAAAGAGACATTGTAAAAGTGAAACTAATTAACTTAGAGTTAATACTTAAAGATAAGGTTAATATAAGTACCCAAACCTGTCTAAATTCTATTGGATGAGTTTTTTTCGACCTATCCCCACCTCATCCTTTGAATAGTCAACTTTGGAGCCTTTTTAAACCGAATATGAATTTATTATAAATTAATATTTCTAACTTTTCCAAAGGTGCCCCTCACCCCTCTTATAAAAGGGCACTCCTCCTTCTCATTTCTTCACACCTTCAAAGCCTTTTGGTTCGGCCAAACTCTGCCCAAATACTCTCCCAACATCCCTCACTACAACCTAGAGGCCTTAGTTTGATCAGAAAGCCAACCTAAGGAGCCCTTTTGATCAAATCAAAAGGAAGAACCCGAAGAAGAGGTAATGATTTCACCACCCTTTTCTAAGTTCATTTCTTCTTCCACTTCTTCTTCCTTTGTTCTTACCATTCTGAAATAATAACTCCAGTATCTCACATATACTGTGATGTTATTATAAATATGGTACAATCATATTCAGTATTCTATCCACCCTTTGAATAACATGTCACCATACGTGCGTACGTACGGCTTACCGTCTCCACGTCGTGGTGTAATTGTTATTCAATATAATATTATTTGGATGGGTATAATAATGATGTGTAACTCATGTAAATAATAAATATAAAATGTTAATGATTCTGTATATATGATATACCATCCATTTATATATTATTTTAATATCAAAAGAATGATATTGTCGCTCGTGCGTACGTACGGACTACCGTCTCCACGAACGCGATGAGATTCATTCTCCATCGTATCCATTCAAGTATAATTATCATTTGATGATTTAAAAATGATGTTTAAGGACTGTATATCATTCTGGATATGAATAAGATACAACAACCATGGCTTATGTAACAAAACATATAAAAGAAAATGAGTAAGTTAACTCCCGAAACGACGATAATTCTAAGAAATTATTAACAAATCAATGTTAAAAGATCATATATGATATCATATTAATATATATGATTCTTGTATAATTTAATAACAACTATTTCACCATTATACAGGAGGTTAACCTACCCCAACCAAGGAAAAGTACAAGGTAAGGGTTATTTCACAATCTCTTCTTTATCCGAGGTTGTTTATACGTAATAATCTACTGGGATCTCGTCATCATCCACATCCATGTTTCTTCAAAATGTATTTCAAAACATTTTTACTATTTACAAGAATATGGGTTAAAGTCATTTATACCCTTGTTTGACTTTTTATAAGAGGTTTATAAAGGAATCTTTCCGTCGTTTTCAAAACAAGGTCCTTTTTAACCTTTTCGACAGAATTGAGGTAAGAATGTTTTTTTAACTTATACGGCGGGTGCGGTTATTTTACGCCGTTATAAAATCTTCAAAGCTTTCCTTACAAGCTTATAAGAATATTTTCAAAGAAGATGTTTTATTTTATATGGATCTTAAATGATTTCAAAATAAAAGGAGATATTTCTTTAAAAATAATTTTGATTTCATCTATGTCAACATCCTTTGATGGATTTTAAGATTATTTGAAGTTGATTTATTATAATACAAAACTTGTATATTGTATTGAAGTTTTTGTGATATGTTTGACTGTGGATGTGCTATTTTTATACCATTCATAGTTTATGGTGAAATTATTGACATTTCGTATGCTAGTTTTAATACGAATGTTTATGTTATGTTTAAACCTTTTCATATGGGAATGCATTGGACTTAATAAGTGACGGGTGGAGCCCGCTATAGCTCCTCGATGCATCGGTAGGTCTCATGAGACAAACTAGTGTCTTGGCACAAGGCCTTGACAAAATCTTATTTGTAGTCTTGGCACGAGGCCTTGGCTATGTGGTTATGATAGTCTGGCATTATGCATTTCCAACATTATGAAAGTGGTTATTGATATTGCATGTGATTATTCGATTAGTAGAATATCCATGTGAACAAGTAAATGGCATTATTTCATTTTACTTTTGCCATACTATGTTGAAGTTCAATTTTAAAAGGCTTTTGTTTTAGTAATTCATTGCCTTAAATGTTTATGCTTATTTTGAATGTTCCGCTATATTGTTATCCTTACTGGGCATTTGAGCTCACCCCTTTTCTATGTTTTATTTTTCCCAGGTAGTGAAGAAGTAATTTATGAATGACTTGCAGGGATATTATGAGGGGTTAATAGTGTGGATATGAAGACTTTGTTGTTGTAGTAGTTTTTCACTTTGAAATGTAATGTAAAACATTATGATTATATCTAGTGTTTCCAAGGCTACTAAACCAATCGGTCTTTCGAGATTTGATCTTTCTTGTGATCATGCCAATGTTATGTAAGTAATGCACCGACTCTGGGTAGCTGGGGTCGGGGCGTTACAGTTGGTATCAGAGGAAGTTTAGTACAAACCTTGGAAGCTAGATTTAGATAAACTCTGATTAGAGCACATAGACCTAAGATGAACTTTGAGGATTAGTATAGAAGAACTTCCTAGAATTTTGGTATTGTAGAGACTTTGTGAGTTTTCCGAGCAATACATCCCTGTCTGGATACGAGCAGGTAGAGGCGGCTCTGGCACAGATGTACCTAGGGGTAAAACCCGAAAACACCGCTTTGAGCTAGACTCGAACGGGAACTGGTGCACGACAACGGGCCTTGCTGCACTCTTGGTTACGACACTCCCGGGGGATATGCTTAGGATAACTCTCACTTTATTTACAAATCATTATGAAGGGTTTATGAGTATATACTTCCTCAAAGAAAACATATTTATGATTATGGATTATATCCATAGATAGTTCAATTTATGTTAAGTGTTTTATAAGTATGGGATTATGTATTTTGATTCATAAACTGATCTAGTTTATTCCATTGTTTAGAAATGGCGCCTAGTGGAAGAAATGGAAACCGTATCAATGCACGCACTCCATGTAGGGATTGCCCTCCTGCTCAAGATAATTATAGTGGGGCTGGTGATGCAACTGGTGCTGATCAGCTAATCACCGTACTGGGACAACTTACTCAGGTTATGAATAATAACCTTACCCGTATGGAGCACCCTGATCCGCAGCGTGGAGGATCAATGTTAGATCGATTCATGAGGCAACAACCACCAACGTTCAATGGGAGTACAAATCCCTTAGTAGCTGAGCAATGGATATTTTCCCTAGAGAAAATATTTCAGGCTTTGGGGAGTAGTGAAAGGGAAAAAGTTATCATGGCAGTTTACCGCCTCACTGGAGATGCTGATCAATGGTGGTCATTGATTCAAAATACGAAGGAAGATGATGAAGTATCAAATATGGAATGGAGGGAGTTCAAAGATCTGTGTTTAGAAAAATACTTTCCTCGCGACCATCGAGCAGATATGGAAAGGCAATTTCTGAGTCTGAGACAAAAGGAGGATGAGAATGTCACAAAGTATGAGGCTAACTTTACAAGGTTAGCGAGGTACGCTGGTGATTATATTCGCAACCCAAGAAGTAAGATTGATCGTTTCTTTGATGGGTTAAAACCATTTCTCCGTCGAGCATTAGTCTCACAATCCTTTTCATCGTACGAAGACATTGTCTCATGTGCTATCAAGACCGAAAAGGAATTCTCTAAGTCTTATGACTTTAAAGCAAAGCAAGAGAAGAAGAGACCTGCTGATCAATCTGGGAATGGAAATAAGGGGAAGAAGGGAAAGGTTGAATATCCATCTTGTGGTAAGTGCGGGAAGAAACACCCCGGTGCTTGCCTGAAGGGAATGGGAGTCTGTTACAAGTGTGGTGAAAAAGGCCACCAAGCTCATGATTGCAAGGGGAAGAAGGAAGCTACCAACGTTCAGTGCTACAATTGCAGGGAGATGGGGCATTATGCAAATGCATGTCCTAAGCGTCAGGAGAACTTACCTCAGAAAAGGCCAAGGGATCAAGGCCAGGCTTATGCTATCACTACTGCTGAGGTAGAAGCTCCGAAAGACGTGGTGGCAGGTAATTTAATGGTTTTCTCAAGTTTAGCAAATGCATTATTTGATTCTGGATCATCGCATTGTTTCATATCTTCCCAGTTTGCTAAGAAAATTAGATATTTCCAATTTGATTTAATAAGGGAGTTGTCAGTTAAAACTCCTAAGGGAAGTATCGTTGCAACAAAGTTTTGTGAATCAGTCCCCATTAGAGCACATAAATTTTCTTTATCTGCTGATTTCATCGTCATACCTATGATTGAGTTTGATATAATCCTCGGTATGGACTGGCTTTCGGACTATGATGCGAAGATTTATTGTAAGAAGAAAGAGGTTACGATTCTTGATGATAATGATAAGGAGCACCTTATTTTTAGAGCAGAATCGTCACCACCTAATTCTTATTTAGACCCACCCCCAGTAGCTCAACTTAATTCAATTATTGGGGAGGAAGAGAATGAAATAACTGTCGGTGAGGAAAGGAATGTTCAAATAGAGGATGTACCTGTTGTGAAAGAATTTGTAGATGTATTTCCGGAGGATTTACCTGGACATCCTCCAGAACGAGAAGTTGAGTTTTCTATTGATTTGATTCCTAGATCAAGGCCTATATCGAAGACCCCTTATAGAATGGCCACTGTAGAGTTAGTCGAACTAAAGAAACAACTAGAGGAATTGAGTAATAAGGGATTTATTCGCCCTAGTGTTTCTCCATGGGGAGCCCCTGTTCTTTTTGTTAAAAAGAAAGATGGATCTATGAGGTTATGTATCGACTACAGGGAGATCAATGCTATAACGATAAAGAACAAGTATCCCCTACCTCGTATTGATGATTTATTTGACCAACTGCATGGAGCTCAATACTTTTCAAAGATTGACCTTCGATCTGGATACCATCAGTTGTGTGTAAAGAAGGAAGACATTCCGAAGACAGCATTTCGAACCAGGTACGGGCATTACGAGTTTACTGTAATGCCGTTTGGATTGACTAATGCACCCTCTGTATTCATGGATCTGATGAATAGAGTTTTCAAGGAGTATCTCGATGAATTTGTGGTGGTATTTATTGATGATATCTTGGTATACTCCAAAACCTACGAAGATCATGAAAATCACTTGCGCATTATCTTGAAGACTCTGAGGAGGCATGAATTATATGGAAAGTTTAGCAAGTGTGAATTCTGGCTTCAGGAGATTTCTTTTCTTGGCCATATTGTCTCTAAAGATGGAATCTCTGTTGATCCTTCTAAGACCAAGGCAATCCAAGAATGGCCAGCACCTACGAGTATAACTGAGGTACGTAGTTTTATTGGCTTGGCAGGTTATTATCGACGTTTCGTCCAGAATTTTGCCCGATTGGCTAACCCATTAACGAAGCTCACACGTAAAGGGGTTAAATTTGTTTGGACAAAAGAGTGTGAAGAATGTTTCGAAGAACTGAAGAGAAGATTAGTCAATGCTCCTATATTGACTCTACCATCGGGGAATGATGGGTTCGTTATTTATAGTGATGCATCAAAGAAAGGACTTGGTTGTGTCCTTATGCAGAATGATAGAGTTATTGCCTATGCATCACGACAGTTGAAAATGCATGAACAAAACTATCCTACTCATGATCTTGAGTTAGCAGCTGTGATCTTTGCTTTGAAGATATGGAGGCACTACCTCTATGGTGAAAAATGTGAGATTTATACTGATCACAAGAGTTTGAAGTATATTTTCTCACAAAAAGAACTCAACATGAGGCAAAGGAGATGGCTTGAATTACTCAAGGATTATGATTGCACGATACACTACCACCCAGGGAAGGCAAACAAGGTGGCAGATGCTTTGAGTAGAAAAGACCATGGAGTTTTGAACAATATGAGAATTGAAAGGGATCCAATTTTCATGGAGCTAGTGAAGATGGACATGGGAATAACCAGGGAAGGTGAAACATCAATGCTTTTTCAAATGGTTGCCAAACCATCTTTACTAGAAAGGATTAAGAGTTCTCAGACTGATGATGAAGAATTCCAAAAGAAGATTAAAGCTGTGAATGATGGGAGATTGAGAGACTTTGCGTATGAAGGTGGAATTTTGAAATTCGGGAAGAGACTTTGTGTTCCCAATATACCTGATCTAAAAAGGGAATTGCTGGATGACGCTCATAGTTCCAATTTCTCTATACACCCTGGGAGCACCAAAATGTATAGGGATTTGAAGGAACATTTTTGGTGGGACAACATGAAGAGGGAGATTGCTGATTTTGTGTCAAGGTGTATGGTTTGTCAACAAGTGAAAGCTGGAAGGCAACAGCCTGGAGGAGTCATGCAACCGCTTCCCATACCGGAGTGGAAATGGGACAATATTACAATGGACTTTGTCATGGGGCTACCAAAGACTCCTAGAAGGAACGATGCAATATGGGTTATTGTTGATCGTCTTACCAAGTCAGCTCATTTTCTTGCTATAAGAGAAGATCTACCCCTGGAACGTCTAGCAAGACTATACATTAATGAAGTTGTGAGACTTCATGGAGTACCCCTATCAATTGTTTCGGATCGTGATCCCCGTTTTACTTCAAGATTTTGGAAAAGTCTTCAGAAATCCCTGGATACTGAACTTCATTTGAGCACTGCTTACCACCCTCAGACAGACGGACAATCAGAACGGACTATTCAGACCTTAGAAGACATGTTGAGATCTTGCTCACTTGACTTTCAGGGTATGTGGGATCAATATTTACCACTAGTAGAATTTTACTATAACAATAGCTTCCATTCGAGTATTCAGATGGCACCATATGAAGCGTTATACGGAAAGAGATGTCGTACACCAACCTGTTGGGATGACGTCGGTGAAAGAAAACTTGTAGGTCTAGAACTGGTGGAGGAAACGATGGAAAAGGTAAAGGTAATCCAAAATCACATCAAAGCAGCTCAAAGTAGGCAGAAGAGCTATGCCGATAATCGAAGGAAGGATTTGGAATTTCAAGTCGGTGATCATGTTTTCCTAAAGGTATCTCCGTGGAAGGGAGTCATACGTTTTGGTAAGAAAGGTAAATTGAGTCCCAGGTACATCGGACCTTTCGAAATTCTAGAACGAATTGGGGCTGTAGCTTACCGATTGGCAATGCCGCCAAGTCTCTCCAAAGTTCACGATGTGTTCCACGTATCTCTGTTGAGAAAATACATGCCTGACCCAACGCATGTACTCACCTATGAGGAATTAGAACTGGAACCCGATCTGTCTTATTGCGAAGAGCCCGTCAGGATTCTTGATACAAGAGAACAAGTACTGAGAAATCGGACGACGCGTCTGGTAAAAGTTTTGTGGAGAAATCATAAGATGGAAGAGGCAACGTGGGAACCCGAGGAACTTATGATGAAGAACCACCCGAGTCTTTTTATGCAGTAATACCCTAGAAATTGCGAGGACGCAATTATTTGAAGGAGGGGAGAATGTAACACCCCAAGATTCTACGGTACGTTTCCCTTCGAATAATGCGATAGCGTGTGTTGTACGCAACCTCGAGTTCTAACACACACCACAACTAATTAAACTAGCCGTTGTGAATAGTAATACCTACTTTTTGAAATCATATATATTCTATATTTCAAAATGGACTTCATTTTTGGATTCGGAATATCAAAATTAGCCTAGGGTGAAATTTTGGTACATTTCGGATAACTTTCATATTTTGATGAATAGTGAAAATTTCTAAATTTTAATTAAAAACAACTTTTTTAATCAAAATAATTAATAGTGATAAATTATGAATTTGAGTGGTTTTAAAGTATATTTAGAATATATTTTTACCATTCAATTTAATGTTTATCATTGGACATAATTTTACAATTAAACCGAACATAAACAAGTGTCAATCTTTTGATAGTTATTATCTCTTAAAAACACGCTTTTTGTTTTGACAGCGGGAATTAATTTTAAATTAATTTCTGCCACTTCTGTGTTTTGAATTTAGGAAAATGGATTCCATATTTGGAATCAGGATGTTCAAATTGTGTAAATAGGTAACTTTTATTTTTACACATTTTGAATAATTACTGCGGTAAATATTTTATTTACCATGGTTAAAGGGTAAATCCGGTAAATAAGG
This sequence comes from Viscum album, assembly GCA_963277665.1. Classification (NCBI taxonomy): domain Eukaryota; kingdom Viridiplantae; phylum Streptophyta; class Magnoliopsida; order Santalales; family Viscaceae; genus Viscum; species Viscum album. The sequence continues at coordinate 501,175,386 of OY728133.1, forward strand.
GTTAAAAAAATAATATTATAATAATACTAAATTACCCTAAAACGTGTCTTAACCCTATTGGTTGATACATGGTCGACCATGGGAATCTTTGGGTCTATTTTGGGACCCCATGGATCCACTTGTAAGTGATAATGACACTTTATTTTAATTAAGTCAAAATGAATACAAAAATGACACAAGCATATATCTTTTAGAACAACAATTTTTACATAGGGTTATACATGTTGGATTTTCGATTATAAATATTCATTAGAAAGATAAAAAGATTTCCTACATAATGATATTTTATTTATAATTTTTAGACATTATATAATTTATTTTATTTATGACACAATGATGATGCAGTAATTACTAAAATAGTGAAAAATAAAAATAATTGATCTTATAAATACCCAAATAATTATAATATGAAACTTTTAATGATTTAAACTAATTTTATATGATAATATGATATATTAGGATTGATTTAATTGACTTTGTTCGAAGTAATCAATCTGTTAGGAGTTTCACAAAAATCAACTATTGAATAGTGTCAAAATTGACATAAAAGAGTTCTTAAAACAAATATTATATTATTAATTGATATTAAATTCCTAAAAATCTACGGTTCGGCCAAGAGACTTATATTATTATAGGTTCCTCATTAATGGACCACTTGGGGGTCGCTTGGATGTATATAGTAAGTTTATTAACCATATTATATAAAAATACAAAGAGACATTGTAAAAGTGAAACTAATTAACTTAGAGTTAATACTTAAAGATAAGGTTAATATAAGTACCCAAACCTGTCTAAATTCTATTGGATGAGTTTTTTTCGACCTATCCCCACCTCATCCTTTGAATAGTCAACTTTGGAGCCTTTTTAAACCGAATATGAATTTATTATAAATTAATATTTCTAACTTTTCCAAAGGTGCCCCTCACCCCTCTTATAAAAGGGCACTCCTCCTTCTCATTTCTTCACACCTTCAAAGCCTTTTGGTTCGGCCAAACTCTGCCCAAATACTCTCCCAACATCCCTCACTACAACCTAGAGGCCTTAGTTTGATCAGAAAGCCAACCTAAGGAGCCCTTTTGATCAAATCAAAAGGAAGAACCCGAAGAAGAGGTAATGATTTCACCACCCTTTTCTAAGTTCATTTCTTCTTCCACTTCTTCTTCCTTTGTTCTTACCATTCTGAAATAATAACTCCAGTATCTCACATATACTGTGATGTTATTATAAATATGGTACAATCATATTCAGTATTCTATCCACCCTTTGAATAACATGTCACCATACATGCCTACGTACGGCTTACCGTCTCCACGTCGTGGTGTAATTGTTATTCAATATAATATTATTTGGATGGGTATAATAATGATGTGTAACTCATGTAAATAATAAATATAAAATGTTAATGATTCTGTATATATGATATACCATCCATTTATATATTATTTTAATATCAAAAGAATGATATTGTCGCTCGTGCGTACGTACAGACTATCGTCTCCACGAACGCGATGAGATTCATTCTCCATCGTATCCATTCAAGTATAATTATCATTTGATGATTTAAAAATGATGTTTAAGGACTGTATATCATTCTGGATATGAATAAGATACAACAACCATGGCTTATGTAACAAAACATATAAAAGAAAATGAGTAAGTTAACTCCCGAAACGACGATAATTCTAAGATATTATTAACAAATCAATGTTAAAAGATCATATATGATATCATATTAATATATATGATTCTTGTATAATTTAATAACAACTATTTCACCATTATACAGGAGGTTAACCTACCCCAACCAAGGAAAAGTACAAGGTAAGGGTTATTTCACAATCTCTTCTTTATCCGAGGTTGTTTATACGTAATAATCTACTGGGATCTCGTTATCATCCACATCCATGTTTCTTCAAAATGTATTTCAAAACATTTTTACTATTTACAAGAATATGGGTTAAAGTCATTTATACCCTTGTTTGACTTTTTATAAGAGGTTTATAAAGGAATCTTTCCGTCGTTTTCAAAACAAGGTCCTTTTTAACCTTTTCGACAGAATTGAGGTAAGAATGTTTTTTTTAACTTATACGGCGGGTGCGGTTATTTTACGCCGTTATAAAATCTTCAAAGCTTTCCTTACAAGCTTATAAGAATATTTTCAAAGAAGATGTTTTATTTTATATGGATCTTAAATGATTTCAAAATAAAAGGAGATATTTCTTTAAAAAGAATTTTGATTTCATCTATGTCAACATCCTTTGATGGATTTTAAGATTATTTGAAGTTGATTTATTATAATACAAAACTTCTATATTGTATTGAAGTTTTTGTGATATGTTTGACTGTGGATGTGCTATTTTTATACCATTCATAGTTTATGGTGAAATTATTGACATTTCGTATGCTAGTTTTAATACGAATGTTTATGTTATGTTTAAACCTTTTCATATGGGAATGCATTGGACTTAATAAGTGACGGGTGGAGCCCGCTATAGCTCCTCGATGCATCGGTAGGTCTCATGAGACAAACTAGTGTCTTGGCACAAGGCCTTGACAAAATCTTATTTGTAGTCTTGGCACGAGGCCTTGGCTATGTGGTTATGATAGTCTGGCATTATGCATTTCCAACATTATGAAAGTGGTTATTGATATTGCATGTGATTATTCGATTAGTAGAATATCCATGTGAACAAGTAAATGGCATTATTTCATTTTACTTTTTCCATACTATGTTGAAGTTCAATTTTAAAAGGCTTTTGTTTTAGTAATTCATTGCCTTAAATGTTTATGCTTATTTTGAATGTTCCGCTATATTGTTATCCTTACTGGGCATTTGAGCTCACCCCTTTTCTATGTTTTATTTTTCCCAGGTAGTGAAGAAGTAATTTATGAATGACTTGCAGGGATATTATGAGGGGTTAATAGTGTGGATATGAAGACTTTGTTGTTGTAGTAGTTTTTCACTTTGAAATGTAATGTAAAACATTATGATTATATCTAGTGTTTCCAAGGCTACTAAACCAATCGGTCTTTCGAGATTTGATCTTTCTTGTGATCATGCCAATGTTATGTAAGTAATGCACCGACTCTGGGTAGCTGGGGTCGGGGCGTTACAACTAGGAACCCAAAAAGGGTATAGGGAAAATTCCCAATGTATGATGCTTGACTCTGTTCCATGCTTAAGAGAAGGGGAACATGAGACCGAGCTAAGGATTGTGATGCTATATTAAGACAATAGTTGTTGGTCATTTTAGTATTTATATATATGTATTCTACTACTACATGTATATCAGTTTTGGATGATTTACAGTCACATGACATTATCATCATTATATATTAGACTAATTCCAAAATTATCTATATATTCATTTTAATATATTATTGTGCCTCTGCTATATTGGGTTACTAGTCAAGTGGTCATAGTGTCAATTACTATTATTTAGGAATATTTATATTTCTTTCTCTATTTATTTGTTTGATTTCTACCACTATGGTACACTATGGTAAGTAGAAATACTCTCTCCATAGACACACAATATTATTTCACTACTAGTTGTAAGCCTTTATCATTTGGAAAGATGAGATTGTGACCATCTATCCAACTAGGCTCGAGGCATCATTTAGTGGAATTCGGGATTAGGACATTATAGGGTCACAATTTATACTTCCTATAAATTTTTATTATGACTATGTGGTTTCCCATGTGATTACTATTTCTCACACTATTATTTTGGTTTTATTAAAAGGATAGAACATGAAAAAATCATGTTAATTCTCAATGTGATGGAAAATGAAATGATTTTCCTCTATAGAAACTGAATATAATGGGATTTCGAATTCAAAAATTTCATTTCTATGATCAAATAACTTATAAATATATGAATCATGTTGAGCTTCCATATGAGAAAATGAGGTATCAATGATATGTTGATTCATTTTTGAGGAATCATACACATTCTTTTAGTGTGTGTACTAATCCACTAGTAGCTAGGAAATGGACCACTAATTCTAAAAATATATTTTACAATATATAGTGTTTGAAACAAGAGAAATTAATTCTAATTTTTTATCCATTATAATGAAAAGAAGATCAAAAATAGACCTTTAAAAAGAACACAAAGAAACATAAATAAATTGACTCTACAGAGTGGGATGAGTTTAAGATCTTGTTTCTCAATAAGTATTTTACTAATATTATTTATTTTAAAATGGAGAACAAATTATTTGAGTTGAAATAGAAGGATAATGAATCTATTGGTACCTATGGGGAAAATTTTATAGGAATTTAAAGGTATGATTATTGTATTATCATCCTATATGAATGAAAGGATGATCTATTATCCAGTGTCTTAAAACCAAGTATCCAAATGGAGTTATCCACATGGGTCTTTAGTAGCTATAAGTAAATCATCTGATGTGATATCATGGTGGATTTGGATATTGGAGTTTCCCATCAATATCATGGTTTTTATAGGATACAAATGTGTACTTTAAAGTACATTCTAAAAACCATGGAAGGAAGAAGATGATCTTTATTTATGCTCAAAATGTGGAAGGAAAATGGGGAAAGCTCCCTTATAGAATATTGTAAATGTTTCCAGTGTGGAAAGGAATGTCATTAAAAAATTTAATGATGAAGGTATTGGAAAATGTTAGATAGTGATGTTAATTGGAATAATTTACTAGATAAAGAAACACCAACACTATAGTGTTTAAAATGAAAGGAGTATGGGAATTTGGGTAACCAGTTCCCAAATAAAAATGTTAATGATGATAATCGATGTCGACAACCTCTTAATCCCAATGTCAAAGGGAAATATCATGTGATCACTATTTCTGATGAGGGGTATTATAATGATAATGTAAAATATACACTTACTATCCACTCTAGAAATGTTAATATCTTATTTGATTTTAGACCACTCACTTTTTTCTATCAAAATAATATTAAAAGGTTATCATAGTACCACCATAAAAATTATAGGTTGAGTTAGTAGTAAAAACCCCTAATGGTATGATGATCACATCCAAAGTTTATGATTCTTCTCCGGTTAAAGTTTGTGGGAATGTGATTTATAAAAATATTTTCATTATTACTCTAATTGAAGTTGACTTCATTTTGGACATGTATTGGATTTATTTACAAAAATCTCATATAAAAGGGATGTTATGGTTGATATTATGAAAAAACTATGATCTTATATCAGTTAGATGAAAAAATGAACACCCATTGAAAATTACATCAATCATATGGGTCATGATACTTATCCAAAAGGGGTGTTTATCTCATATGGTTGGGTGAAAACATAGCACCAAAGATGTTATTATTGTGGGGGATTTTATGGATGAATTTTTTGAGTAATTTCCTGGTCTTCCACCAAATCGTGATGTTTATTTTTCAACATAACTCATACCTAGTGATACAGTTTTTTCCAAGACTCCATATTGAATAACCTTGATTGAGTTATAATAATTGATGAAGAAACTCTAGGATAATACTGAAAAAGGATTTTTTTTTCAGCCAACTATCAACTTTAGGTTAATTTTTTGTAAATAAAAAAGATTTTTCAATGCGAATCTTCATTGATTGTCAAGAACATAACAAGATCACCATTAAGAAAAGTATCCTCTACCACGTATTGATGAATTTTTTGATCAACTGGGTGGATCTCAATACTTATCCATGATTAATCATCATTCTGGATATTAATAATAGATGTTCAAGAACTATGATATATCCAATACAATATTCCATACAAGGTATGAAAACTATGAATTAACAGTGATGCCATTTGGTCTTACTAATTACCCTGTTTTTGTCCAGGATTTGATAAATAGTGTCATTAGAGAATAACATGAGTACTTTGTGGAATTATTTTAATATGATATTCTTACATATTCTATGATAAATGGAGATCATTAAGATCACCTAAGTATTGTTCTAATGACCCTGAGGATGGACAAGAATTATGAAAAATTTACCAAGTGTGATTTTTGAATTTGGAATGTTTCATTCTTAGGTCATATAATATGATGTGACGATATATCAAGATACCCTTCAAAGATATATGTTATTGAACTATGGACTAGACCAACCACTCTGACTGAGATCCAAATTTTTCATTTTTTGGAGGCATATTATAAACTGTTTTTGGAGAATTTTTAATCCATATCGAACCCACTCACAATGTTAACATAGAATGGAGACAAGTTCCTTTGGATGGTTGAATGTGAGGGATGTTTAAAAAAAATTATGATAAGTCTAGATTGCAAAACAATTCTTACACTACAAGATAGTATATAAGTGGGTTTAATCTATATTTATGCATTAAAGGAAAGGATAGTTTGTGTCCTCTTGTATAATGATGTGGTTATGACTTATGCATTATAAAAATTAAAGGAGAATGAGAAAAATTACCCAACTAATGATTCCGTTTTATCTACGTTAAATATTTCATTAAATATATAGAGGAATTAATTCAATGGATAAATGTGTGACCTATATACTGAACTCAAAATTTAAAGTATATTTTCACTAAAAAAGTGCTGAACATGCACCAAATAATATGGTTGAAGCTGATTAATAATAATTATTTATCAATACACTACAACCATAGGAAAGAGAACAAGCTGGAAGATGCTTTATGAAAAAAGGATCATGCTATTATATCTATGTTGAGGATAAAAAGATTTAATATTTCTATACTTTAAAAGGTTGGGTCTTAAAATCCTAAAGGATGAGAAGAAATATTATTTTTCTCATTTGAGTGTTCTATTATCTAGCCAAGTGATGATTAAATATGTGTAGATGTAAGATTTAGAGATGAAAAATAATCTGACAAATTTCCCAGAGTTCAACCATGATTATTATGGAATAATAAGTTTCCACAATCATGTATGTTTCCCTTAAGAACAAAATTCAGAATCCCTTTTGGATGAAGGTCAAATTTCATCATTATTTATTCATCATGGATGTAAAAAGATGTATAAATATTTGAAATATTGTTTTTGTGGGAATAAATGAAGAGAGATATTGCAGAGTATGTTTCATGATTATTTGTTAGTATATATGTTATGTTTGAGAGACAATAGTCTAAGGGGATATTACAACCATTACGTAAACAATAATGGATATGAGAAAACATCTCCATGGATTTTATCATATTTCTCCCCAAAACATCTAAAGGGTATAATTATATATGGGTTATAGTCAAATTACTTATTAAGATTTAAATATTTATTTCTATTAAAAAAGATTTATATTTTGATCAAATTACACGGTTATACATTATGTAGGTGGTAAGATTGTAGGGATTATCACTAATAGTTTTATCTAATCTGGATCAAAGGATCATCTCATTGTTTTGAAGATGTTTTCAATAGACTCTGAATAAAACGTTATGTTTCATCACTTATTATCATCATCAAATGTATGTTCAGTCTTATAGGACCATTAATATTCTTGAATAAATGTTGAGATCTTGCCCTGCGGATTTCAAACGTAGTTGGTATCAACACCTTAGTTTTGTGGAATTTTCATAGAATAATAGTTTTAATTCCATTATCTAGACAACTCCTTATGAATACCTCTATAGTTGGATGTTCATAACTCCAATGTAATGGAATGAAATTAGAGAAAGAAATATATTTGAACCTTATCTAGATAAGGAAATGTATAGAAGGTTAGAGCCCTTAAAATTCACATAAGAGCATATTAGAATCAACAAAAACTTTAAGATTAAAATTATTGAAAATATCTAGTATATAAAGTTGGTTAAAATGCATTACAATGAATATATCCCTTAAGAGAGTTATGAGATTTGTAAATAATGGAAATCTATTACCTTATTATATATTTCCTTTTGAAATTATTGATCATATTAGGATGGTACCTTATCGATTTGTTCTCCCATCAAATCTCTCTTAGGTTCATGATGTCTTCCATGTATATCTCTTGAAAAGGAATATATATAATCTTTAACATGTACCAAAATAAAAATTCAAACAACTATATAATGGTATTTCTTATGAATAAAAACTGATATATATTCTAAATCATATAAATAAATCTATATGAAACAAGACCACTCACCTGGTCAATATTTTGTGGAAAAACCACCAATTTGTGGAAGCTATGTGAGAACATGAGGATACAATGAGGCATAATTATCCTCCATTATTTGTATCATACTAAGGTAATTTCAAGGAAAAAATATGTTAATAGTTTAATAAAGTGACACCTAAATATTTTAAGAAATATATATTTCTAAAAAAAAATTATGTTCTTCGATAACTTGTGTTTCCGGCAACAATGAGTTTAGATGTACAATGATATGATATTAAATTATTATTACTGCCTAAACATTGGATTGAATGGTATGAATATGACTGAAAAAATTATTAAAAGTCATTATTTATACATGTATAAAATGAAATAATTATCTATTAATTAATTATAACTTAAAATTAAAATTATTTTAAAATAAAATACATTTTTTTATTTTTTTTAAATACGTAATGTATTATGATCCTAATAAATTAAATTGATCACTATTGGTGAAAATTTTTAATGAAATTTATATATTATATATTTAATAATAGGTTTTAATAACCGTCTATTTTTTTTATTAGACACACAATAATAGGAAGTGAATTTTTTGTTTAAAATTGTTTTCTTAAAAAGAGGGTCTCTATTTTTTTCACATTTTCAATAAATTTAATTCATTTAATTTAATGGTATTAAATTAGAAAAAATTAATTAAATATTTAGAATCAATATATTAAAATTTTATAAATCATTCCCTCTTATTTTTTGTCAATATAAATAGTAACCGTGGTAAAATTTATCACCTTGGTAAAGAGTAAATCAGGTTAATCTAGGTTAAAACTAATTGGAAAGGCCATAAATATTCATCAAAATTATTATTTTAAGAAGTTAATTCTACCCTTATCACCTTAGGCAAAAAATTTATTAGTTTAATGGACAATTTTAAATAAAAAGAACATTTATAATATTTAAATTAGAGAAAGTTACAAAACATCACTCTCTTTATAATATCTTATTTGTATCCAAATATGAAAAAAATAATGTTATTAAAAAATATAATTGTTTATTTTTATATTAATAAAATTAATTTATTTATATAATTTTATTTTAAATTTTTTGTAGTTATATAATGTCCTTAATTACTTATGCAACATCGAAGCAATATTTGTCCATTTTAAAAAATATAATAAATGATTTAAAAAAATATTAAAAGTGATATAATTTAGAAGAGTTAATGAGTCCTAATAATTTTATAGATGTATATGACATATTTTTGAGATTTTAAATCTTTATATTCGAATTACAATTTTTTCATGATGTGTTTAAATTTAAATTAGATGAATAGTGTTAAAAATTTTATTACTGATCTTTTATAGTAAATAATATTTTATAAAATGATATAAAATCCATAAAAATATTAGATTCATATAATTTAATGGGATATAATTTTTAAAAATATGTATTATCCATTTATTGTATTTTTTTAATTTTATAGTAACATTATTAACTCTTAAATGCTGGAAAACATTATTACAGTAATTGTCAAAATTGTCAACTAGGGGGTGGGGGTGGGGATGGTGGGTGAAAACTAATGATAAGGGTAAAAGGTGACCTATACTTGTCCAAATAATATTTAATGAGAGTATTTAGACTCATCCTAATAAAATATTATTATCTTATCAATTTTATCCATTTTTTATATTCAATTTAATTTATATTTATATTTTATGAAATTCATAGAGTGTCCCATTCCTTAATTATAAAAGGGAACCATTGTTTATCTTTTTAATAGCACTTTTAACCTTATATCTCAACCATCATTTGTAACACCCCGAGATCTTATAAAAAATATTTTTTTAATTTCATTGATTTATTGTGTTATACGCTACACCAAAATTATATTGTTCTATATGCAACACCGTATTAGCTTATATTATACACAAAAACTATTCCTGGCTTGTGTTGTACGTAAGAGAAACCTTCTTCAATAGCGTGAGTTATACGCAATACTAAGTTTCACTAAACAACGATATATTTTAATAATATTGTTATGAACTAGCAGTAATGAATATTAGAAACTAAAATTTTAATTTAATGACATCATAATTCATCTTACACATTCTATAGAACAAGGTATGGGAACAAAATAAAATTTTTGAGTAAAATAAGTATTTTACAAAAAATACAGTTTTGCCGTCGTTTGATGGCACACCTACATTAAATTTAGTTTCTGACATGTTTATAACTTCAATTTGACAAAATATAATTCTTTTTTTTAATCAGGATATAAAAATTTTCTTTGGATAATTTTTTGATATTTTTCTTGATAAGTTTCTTATTTTGATGAATAGTAAAAATATGCTAAATTTTAATTAAAAACATCTTTTTTCATCGAGATAATTTATATAGTTAAATTATAATATTAAATGGTTTTAAATTATAAATAGAATATAATTTTAAAATTCAATATAATGTAATTCATTATCATTAATTTTACACCGAAATCATAAGTAAAAACATATCAATCTTTTGCAACGTTTTAACGTTTAACACCCGTTTTCACAACAACGGGATTAATTTTAAATTAAATACTGCAATTTTTTTTGAATTTGGAAAAAGGGATTCCATATTTGGAATCAGTGGGTCCACATTATTTTAATAAGAAACTTTTATTTTTGGGCATTATGAATATTAACTATGTTAAATTTTATTTACCATAGTTAAAGGTAAATCGGGTAATTAAAGGTAAATATAATATTATAAAATCATCATAACACTTTTCTTAATATAAATTGGATAATTATATTTTTCCCTAAATCTTACTTGGGTCTAAATGGAATCTAATGGAACCCACTTGTATTTGATTACGACCATTTATTTATTTTATTTAAAGGAAAGTGAAATATGTCCACTCAAACTTTAATAATTAGATTATTTTTAATATAAGGTTATACAGAATATATATCCGATTATAAATACTAATTTGAAAGAAAAAATGTTTTTCTTTATCATGGTAATTTATTTTTAATTTTTTAAAAATATTTAATTACTTTAATAGATTATTCATTAATGTTGTAGAAATTATTTATTTAGTGATAAATAAAAAATATAGTTTTTATTAAAATAACAATACATATATAAAAGACCAGAAACTTGACCACACACTATTGGTCGAGTATATCTATACCATAAGAATACAAGTGTCTATTTTTGGACCATTTAGAGCCTTACAAAACAGATTATGACATTTATATTATTCTATTTTAAATGATGTCAAAGATGTCACCTTCATAATTTAATAAATATAACAATTTAAATGTTGTGATTTTAAGATGATAAATTCTAGTAAAAATATTATTATAAAAGTTATTATATTTATATTCATCATCGGATTTTATTTTTTATTTTTATGAAAAAAATAATGATATTAAATAATTATAAAAAATGTTGTAATAATTATTTTGTTAAGAGATATACAAAATTAATTGTTTTAAAAATATTAAAATAAATAATATATGAACAAATTAAAGTGCCCAATGATCTTTTTTGACGAATATAACATTTTAGGAATCTATTATATATTTTTGTTTGAAAATATATTTGGTTTGGCTTTATTTAAATTCAAATAATGAATAGTATCAAAATTGAAACTATTGACATTTTATAAAAATATCATATTATTAAATTATTTAAAAATCACAAAAATATTTAAAAACTAAAAATTGAAAATTATATGGTATAAATGTTTATATATTATACAATAATGGAAAATTGACAACATTTAAGTTTGTTTTTATGACAATTTAAAATTTAGAATTTCATTACCTCAAATAAAATTAAATAGATTAAATAATGATAAATCAAGTTGAAATGGTTTAAAATAAACCTAAAACATGTCTAAATTTTATTGGTTGATGATATTACAACCCTATATCATCTCATATTCTAATTGAGTCATTTTGGAGGTTTTTATGTGGGGTTTCATTTAATTATTAATTAATATTGTTAAGGTTTCCAAAAGTGCCCCTATCCTCTCCTATATAAGGGAACCTCCTTCCCTCTCCTCTTCACTCACTTTTTAGCCTTCAAGCTCTACCAAAACATGTCAATTTCTTTTCTAAACCTCTCTAGTTATATTATAGAGGTCTTGGTCTCCTCAAAAGACCAACTCTAGTGCTTTAAGAGGAAGCTTAAAAGAGGTGCGTCGAAGACGATGTAATCTCTTCTACCGATTCTTTCAAGCTTCTTTCTTCTTCAAATTATTCTTATTTAGTTGTATCACAATTAAGTAATAACATCAGTATCAATAATATATTGATATGTTACTATAAATATGAAACAAACCCATTTTACCTTCTGTCCATCCAACGGAAATCGAAATCACCGTGCGTGCGTACGTACGGAATACCGTCTCCACGCCGTGGTGTAATCTGTTTTTCCACCACCACCTTACATGGATGGGTATAATGGTGAAAATAATAACTATATATGGCTATTATAACATCATTCTGATTCTGAGATATTATATCATCCCCTCCAATTCCATTAAATAATTATGGGAATGATATCATCGCTCATGCGTACGTACGTATTTCCGTCTCCACGACGCGATGAGATTCATTCTCCATGTTAACCATTCAAGAATGATTATAAGGAATATATAATGAATAATAATGGTATATATAACATATTAATTCTACTGTATATATATATATATGTCATCTACTTACTTCGATTCAAGTAAATAAGGAAAGGAAAACAACATTCATGCGTACGTATGGCCTACTGTCTCCATGAACGGTGGGTTTTATTTCATTTATCTATCTATTATATATATATACTGAATATATATGATATATAAATCATGTTTTACATTATGTATGTAAGTAAATCATGATATAAGTAATAATAATATCAATAAAAACATGTCCAAACACGTACGATAAATGAAACGATTTTACCGAAAACGCTGCTTTAACGTGGAATAGACAAAATAAAGGGTAATATAAAGTCATAATTGAATCATATAAGATATCATAAATATTATTACGGTTTTGTTACAATTTAATAATTTGTTTAAACCCACTATATAGATGTCTTGGACACATACAGATTAAATTGGTCATAAGGTAAGAGATAATTTTTCAATCTCATTTTTATCTGAGATTTCTTATACATAAGTATTTACTGGGGTTATATTTTTTCATCCATGTCCATAAAAATGTTTTCATAAAGTGTTAAATATTTGTCTGTGTATGTTTAATCAATGTTTTTACCACTTTATCAATTTTAATTTTTGTTATGGAAGGAATCATTCTTTTGTTTACCATACGAGGAACTTTTTGACTTTTTTTGCAAAAGTAGGAGGAGATTTTTTTTAACTTATAAATCATGAATGGATTTTTATGGTTTTATAAAAACATATTCACATGAAGCTTCATCTACAATAATTTATTATTATTTTTAACAAAATTCATTTTGTTTTGAAATTTCATGGTATTTTGTGAAAAGAAAATGATTTTGAAGAAGAAAGGATATTTTCCTCAAGAATTTATTTCAACTGTTTTATCAAAACAATTTTCCATCTATGATGAATTTATTTAATATGGTTATGTTTCAAGAATTATGTCTCTATTATTTACATGGTTTTATTTTTCTTATGATGAAATGATATCCATTTTTTATATGGATTATGTTATTATGGGATGATGTTTATGAAACCCATTTTATTCTTTGGGTTATGATGAATGATTTATGATTGTTTTGTCGCACACATAAGAATGATTTCAATGTGAGATGGGTGGGACCTATATCACCCTCCAATGCATTGGGTAAAGATTTATATATCCTGAGATAGACATGGCTGGAATGGAAAGTTAATCTGATTCAGTGATACAGGAAGGGAACGAGGAGTGAACTGATTTAGAAAAGGACTTTGCCCACTATGTTGGTCTTGGAAGCAATGCTTTGGCTTCTATAGAAATCATATCATGTGATTAATGGTTTCCAGAATTACATGTTTTATTCCCATGCTATTTTATTAGGATTAATGTTTCTTTATGATATATGCCTTACGTACTGCCATGTTTTATGTCATTTCTCAAGATTTTGATGTTTAATCATTATTTTCATGAATTTATGTTCAAATGTATATGATTTGTTTTATTTTATCCATTATTACCCTTACTGAGCATTCAAGCTCACCCTTTATATGTTTTATTTTCCCCAAGATTTAAAGAAAGGTTTTAGGTAAGAAAACAATAGGGGAAAAACTTTATGGGATATGTTGAAGATCTTTCACCACGAAAGAAGATTGTGTTCCGAGTTTCCAAATACACTAAACTATTATGGTACTTGAGTGTTCGTTATTGTTATGTGTTAAGTATTCTGCAAAAGCAATGTAATGTCTACGTATGTCAAGCTTGGCACTCTACAGTTGTTATCAGAGGAAATGTTTAGTTAACCTTTGGAAACTAGGATGCGAAAACTTTAGTGAGATCCCTAGAGATATTTATAAGGCATGTCTAGGGATGTCTCTATGGTTAAGTATACGTATAGGTTATAGTCCTAAAATTACGGTAACGATCTTAGAAATAATCATAAGATGTTATTTATTGAAGATAATCCACCTTTATTATGTTGTTTTCCTAGAAATATTTTTTCTTTTTACGTTATTCTTTTTGGGTTTTAGACGATGGATGGAACCCGAAGGAACCAGGTTGATCAATGTAATGGGAAATAAAATGACTATCCTCATGAACAAACCAACGATAGAGAAGATAGAGTGAAAAATCATATTGCTATACTTAACAAGCTATTAATCATTCTAGACTTCTGAATGAGTAGAGAAGGGAACAATATTCTATTGAGTCCTTTATGAGGCAACATCCACCTACTTTCAGTGGGTCTTCTGATCCACATGTTGCTAAATAATAGATCAGTACCATTGAAAAGATATTTTCCATACGTAGATGTTCCGAACATGAAAAATTCATTCTGGATATTTACAGTTTAGAAGGTGAAGCAGACCAGTGGTGGACTCTGATTAATAATACAAGGCCCCAAGGTGAAATTGAATCCATGGAATGGGACGAGTTCAAGAAATTAATTTTCAATAAGTACATCCCCAGTATTCTTCAAACAAAGATGGAAAAGGAGTTCCTTGATCTTATGAAAAAGGATGATGAATCTGTTGGTATATGCGAGGTGAATTTTACAAGGCTTTCAAGGTATGAATCTGGCTTTATCATCCAACCTGAAATTAATGTTGATTGATTCTTCAGTGGCTTAAAACCAAGTCTTCGAAGTGAATTAGCTATAACAGAAATTAGTAGCTATGAAGAAATTGTGTGTTTTGATATCTTCTTTGAACTGGATCTTGGTGTTCCATATCCATCTCATATTTTTGACAAAAAACAAAAGATGGAGTTCAAAGAAAAATCTCAGAACAATGGTGAAAAGAAGATGAATGTTTCTTTATGCTCTATGTGTGGAACGAAACATGGTGTAATTTTCTAAAAGGTATTAGAAAATTTTTTAATAATGGAAAAGATGGTCATAGAGTAGTTGAGTGTCGATGTAATGGGAAAAAGGTAGCTAATGATGTTAATAGAGAAAAGACTACATAGAACGCTCCACAAACACTTCAATGCTACAAGTGCAAGGAAATGGGGAATTATTCTAATCAATGCCCTAATCCAAGGGTTAATGATGATCTACGTGAGCTACCTACTAAGGAAAAGGATAAAGGGAAGTCACATGCGGTCACTATTTGTGACGTTGAGTATGTCAATGATGTTGTGTAATGATAAAGTGTATTTAATGGGATTTCAAAATAGTATCATGGAATCTCATTTATTGTATCATGGAATTTTGGAATATCTATGTATTGGTTTTCAATAATTGTATGGTACCAATAACCATGAAAAGTAATTGAAATATTTTTGTTAAGCTGATGATATGCGCATAATGAATGAATAAGTCGAAAATGAAATATCTGAGAGTATTCATGATCTCATGACTGATATAACAACAAAGTGATATCATGGTTTGAGTATATATAAATTTTGGGATTTTGGTATGTGGAAAGTGTTAAATTTTGACAACATTAATGTTTTCACTAAGGTTCAATGGGTATTCATTTTTCAAGATATTATATGATTATGGTATTCACATGTTTGGAATGTGACCAACAAGATATATCATATGATATATGTGGGATAAATGATGGTATTCACATGCTTGGTTGATGAAATTTCTAGTAATATATTTCTATATACTATGAGCTTGGATAGAAGTATTTTGGATAAGAATGAATATTGGAATGAATTAAGATAGACATAAGATAGTATTATTTAAGGCTAGAACATTTTTTGATATTATTGAAGGAATTTAATAATAATGTAGTTTTAGAAAAAGGACAACCTACAGGACGAACGACAACCCGTCGTGTCAGAAAAGGTTGTGGGAATCGAACCCATAACCGAAGTGTGACAGGCCTTTATCGCATACCACTGGCCTACAGGAAGTCCCTGGTTAGTATAAATTAGTTTTAATTTATTATGTGGTATGATATATTATGTATAAGTGCATTTTAGGAACCATATACGATTAATATCACTATAGATGGACATATGTATATTTAATAACTTTTTCTAAACTTTTGTATGAGACAGATGGAAAGACCTATCATTCTATCGCATGATCTACTAACACTTCATGAATGACAAATTATACTTCATTTCTTTAAGTGATGAAGTGTAAATTTTTCAACGAACGACCAATGGTGATATTGTACCAAAATCAAGAATGTATTTATTCTAATTCCAATTTTTTCAACATTAGGGAAATGATCTTGAAAACCAAACTATTTCCTACTTCCCTCATATCTGATGAATCAGATGGTACCTTATATCATCACAAGTTTATGTCTTTGTGATTGTTGGCTTTTTCATACCCATGTTCCCAACCACTCTCCATTAGAACTTTATGGTTAGATTTCTCATCCATATCCATATTTTCACCTATGTTCTCCTATGTGGAAACCTAATGATTAGTTAATTTGTGTAATCATAACGTTTCATAATTTGGTTTTTAAAGATAAGTTCTGGTATTCCTTTTTATGATGTGGGTTTCAATTAAAGAAACATTCAACTAGTAAACCATTTATAACCCCTATGAAATTTGAGGGTGAAATTCATTTTACGCGGGGTAGAATGTAACACCCAGAGATTTTATGAAAAATATTATTTTAATTTCATTGATGTCTTGTGTTTTACACTACACTAAAATAATCTTGTGCTATACGCAACACCATATTGTCTTATATTATATGCAAACACTATTCTTGGCTTGTGTTTCACGCAAGAGCAACCTTCCTCAATAGTGTGTGTTGTACGCAATACTGAGTATCACTAAACAATGATATATTGTTATAATATTATTATGAACTAGCTGTTATTAAAAGTATTAAATAAAATTTTAATTTCATGACATTATAATTCAATTTACACATTTTATAGAACATGGTATGAGAAAAAAATAAAATTTTCGGGTAAAATAAGTATTTTTCAAAATATGCAGTTTTGCTGCCTTTGGATGGCACTCCAACATTAAATTTAGATTTTGAAATTTTTATAAGTTCATTTTTCCAAAATAAAATTCTTCTTTTGAATCAGGATATAAAAATTTACTTTGGAAATATTTTTATATTTTTCTCATAAGTTTCTTATTTTGATGAATAGTAAAAATACGTTAAATTTTAATTAAAAACAACTTTATTCATCGAGATAATTTATTTGGTTAAATTATAACATTGAATGGTTTTAAAGTATAAATAGAATATATTTTTACCATTTAATATAATGTTAGTCGTTAGAATTAATTTTACACTGAATTCATAAGTAAAAACAATTCAATCTTTTGCAACCTTTTAACTTTTAAAATTCGTTTTCTCCACAGCGGGATTAATTTTAAATTAAATACTGAAACTTTTGTGTTTTGAATTTGTAAAAATGGATTCCATATTTGGAATCAGTAGGTCCAAATTATGTTAATAAGCTAATTTTTTATTATTAGGCATTATGAATAGAAACTACGGTAAATTTTATTTACCATAGTTAATGGTAAATCGGGTAATTAAGGGTAAATATAATATTATAAAGTTACCCTAACAAATGTATTAATACGAATTGGATGATTATATTTTTTCATAAATCATTCTTGGGTCGAAATGGATTATAATGGAACCCACTTGTATATGATTAAGAACTTTTATTCATTTTATTTAAAGGAACGTGAAATATGTCTCACTCAAACTTTAATAATTAGATTATATTTAATATAAGGTTATAAAGAATATAAATTAGATTATAAATACTAATTTGAAAGCTAAAAGGTTTTTATATATCATGGTAATTTATTAGTAATTTTTAAGAAATATTTAATAACTTTAATAGCTTATTCATTAATGATGTTGAAATTATTTATTTATTGATAAATCAATAATATAGTTATTATTAAAATAACTATACCTATGAAAAGGACCCTAAACCTGACCAAACATTATTGGTCGAGTATATATATACCCTGAGAATCCAAAGGCCGATTTGTGGGCCATTTTGAGCCTTATAAAACTGATTAAGACATTTATATTATTTTATTTTAAATGATGTCAAAAATGTCACCTTCATAATTTAATAAATATAACAATTTAAATGTTGTGATTTTAAGAAGATAAATTCGAGTAAAAATATTATTATGAAAGGTATTATATTTTTATTCGTCATATACTTTTATTTTTAATTTTTATTCAACAAATAAGTATATTAAATAATTATACAAAAATGTTGTAGTAATTATTTTATTAAGAGATATACGAAATTAATGGTTTTAAAAATATTAAAATAAATAATATATAAACAAATTAATGTGCCCCTTTATTTTTTTGATGAATATGACCTGTTAGGAATCTATTATATATATTTTGGTTCTAACATATCTTTTGTGTGGTTTTTATTTCAATTTAAATAATGAATAGTGTCAAAATTGACACTATTGATATTTTATAAAAATAACATATTATTAAATTACTTAAAACTCCCAAATATATTTAAAAACTACAAATTGAAAATTATATGTTCTAAAAGGATATAAAGTATCCAATTATGGTAAATTGACGAAATTTTATTATGTATTTATAACAATTTAAAATTTAGAATTTTATTACTACAAATAAAATTAAATAGATTAAATAATGATAAATCAAGTAGATAAGGTTTAAAATAAACTTTAAACATGTCTAAATTGTATTTTGTGATTATATTAAAACCCCATATCATCTAATATTTTAATTGAGTTGTTTTTGGTGGTTTTTATGTGGGGTGTCATTTTATTATTAATTAATATTTTTAAGGTTTCCAAAAGTGCCCCTCTCATCTCCTATATAATGGCGCCTCCTTCCCTCTCCTCTTCGATAAATTTTGAGCCTTCATGATCTGCCAACCCCTGCCAATTTATCTTCTCAACCTCTCTAGTTATTTTATAGATGTTCTGGTCTTCTAAAAAGACCAACTCTAGTGCCTTAAGAGGATGCTTAAAAGAGGTGCGTCGAAGAAGATGTATTCTCTTCTACCGATTCTTTCATGTCTCTTTATTTTTCAACTTCTTCTTCATTAGTTGTTTCATTGTAAAGTAATAACATCAGTATCACTAATATACTGATATTTTATTATAAATATGAAACAACCCCATTTTACCTTCTATCCATCCTACAAAAAATGAAATCACCGCTCGTGCGTACATACGAAATACCGTCTCCACGCCATGGTGTAATTTGTTTTTCCACCACCACCCTACATGGATGGGTATAATGGTGTTAAGAATAACTATATATTGGTATTATAACATTATACCGATTCTGAGATATTATATCATCCTCTCCAATTCCATTCAATAATTATGGGAACGATATCATCGCTCGTCCGTACGTACAGATTACTGTCTCCACAACGCGATGAGATTCATTCTCCATGTTAACCATTCAAGAATGATTATAAGGTATATATAATGAATAATAATGGTATATATAACATATTAATTCTACTTTATTTATGTATATATATATATATATGTCATCTACTTACTTCGATTCATGTCAATAAGGAAAGGAAAACATCGTTCATGCGTACGTACGACCTACTGTCTCCATGAACGGTGTGTTTCATTTCATTTATCTATCTATTATATATATTTATATACTAAATATATCTGATATATAAATCATGTTTCACATTCTATAAGTATGTAAATCCTGATATAAGTAATAATAATATCAATAATAACAAGTCCAAACACGTACAATAAATGAAATGATTTAACCGAAAACGATGCATTAACATGGAATTGACAAAAGAATGGGTAATATAAAGTCATAAGTGAATCATATATGATATCATAAATATTATTATGGTTATTTTACAATTTAATAATATTTTTAAACCCACTATACAGGATTGTCGGACACATATAGAAGAAATTGGACATAAGGTAAGGGATAATTTCTCAATCTCATTTTTATCTGAGATTGCTTATACATAAGTATTTACTGGGGTTATATTTTTCACCCATGTCAATACAAATGTTTTCATAAAGTGTTTAATTTTATTAAATGTATGTTTAAATTCATTTTTACCCATTTTTGGATTTGACTTTGTGTTAGGGAAGGAATTATTCTTTTGTTTACCATACGAGGAACTTTTTGACTTTTTCAGAAAATGTATGAGAAGAATTTTTTTTAACTTATATGGCATTAATGAATTTTTATGGTTTTATAACACCTTATTCACATGATGCTTCCTCTATAATAATTAATTATTATTTTCAACAAAAGTCATTTTATTTTAAAATTTCATTTTATATTGTGAAAATAAAATGATTTTGAAGAAGAAAGGATATTTTCCTCAAAAATGTATTTCAAGTGTTTTATCAAAACTATTTTTCATCTATGATGGAATTATACAATATGGTCATGTTTCAAGAATAATGTGTCTATTATTTTCATGGTTTTATTTTTCTTACGATGAAATGATATCCATTTGATTATATAGATTTTGTTATGGTGGGTTGATGTTTATGAAACCCATTGTATTCTTTGGGTTATGTTATATGATTTAAGATTGTTTTGTGGCACACATAAGAATGATTTTAATATGATATGTGTGAGACCTATATATCCCTCCATTACATTGGGTAAAGATTTATATCTCAAGATATAGACATGGATAAAATGGCATGTTAATCCGGTTCAGTGATACAGGACTGGAACGAGGAGTGAAGTCGACTCCGAAAAGGACTTTTCCCACTATGACAGTCTTGGAAGCAATCCCTTGGATACTATGGAAATCCTATCGCGTTCTTAATGGTTAACACAATTACATGTTTTTATTCCCATGATATTTTATCATGATTAATGTTTTTTTATCATTTATGCCTTACATACTACCATGATTTATGCCATTACTAAAGATTTTTTGGTTTAAACATTATGTTCATGTTTTTAAGTTCAAATGTATATGATTTGTTTTATTTTCTCCATGCTTACCCTTACTGAGAATTCGAGCTCACCCTTTATATGTTTTCCCCCCAAGATTTAATGAATGGTTTTAGGTATGAAAGCAAAAGGGGAGGATCTTTATGGGAGACGTTGAAGATCATTCACAATGATAGAAGATTAGGTTTATAGTTTCCAAAGACACTAAACTATTATGGTCCTTGTGTGTTGGTTCTTGTTATGTATTAATTATTCCACAAAAGTTATGTAATTTCCATGTATGTCAAGCTAGGGTCTCTACATCATCTACCAATTTATCTTCTCCACTCACCTAGACAGAGATTATATGTTTTTTAATTATCAAAATACCAAACCTAGATCCATTTAAAGGTTATGTAAAGGGGTCGTTTCAAGGAAGTGGTAATCACCATAACAAATCACTTTCTTCTAAATTTTTCTTTTAACTCCTCTAAATATGTTATATTCTTCATTAAAAAATATATTCAGTATCCTAAACATAATTAAATTTTATTACTATTATGAAAACACCAATATACACAATTTTACCCATCAAATGGGATGGGAATGTCTTGCTTGTGCGTATGTAATGCTTACTGTCTCCACATAGCGATACAATTAATTTTCCAAAACCAAATTTTCTGAATGAGTATTATGATGGGTTTAAAATTTAAATATGAAATTTATGACACAATTATTCTTCTATAATGATAATATCATGTCTATATTCTTACCATCCAATCCTTTGTGAAATGATAAAGTTACTTGTGCATATGTGTGGACTGCCACCTTCCCGAAGCGAAGTGATTCATTTTTAATTTATATTTTACTTGGATGGTAATGAGATTTTATTTTATGAATATATATAATATATATTATATATTAATGTTATTTTAATGGTTAATTATTATTTACCTTTCTTTTTTTCAATCTATTTAAAAATGAAAAAAACATTCATGAAAACACACAGAGTTAGTGGGGATACTGATTCTCCTAAATGTTGTTTATTTCTAGCCAGGGGGTGTAGGGTTATTTTGTATGATAAAAATAATGAAATATTTAAATATCATCATTATTGTTTTATTATTTTTATGGTGAGATTTATATCCCTTATTGTCATGACCCGTCCTCGGGTCCCGTTACATGACTGTCCCAAAACCTAACTTCCATTCTCGGCCATCTTCCATCAAGGATAAAGCCATCTTAAACGAATACTGGTGCTGCGAGTTCAAAGGTGCCCTCATATTTTAGTTCCGAGTATTGGTTAAAAAGTTATAAAATACTGATCGCATGTTTACTAAACGTACCCTAAAAAAACATTAGAAATTTATTCCAGGCACACCGGGCTTCATAATCATGCGCTGTCAGTTTTTGCGGTCTAGTAAAAATCCCATGTATTAAAAAAAATTCCATGGATTTTCAAGTCATTAAATTCTCCCCACCCCAGGGCTCTACGTCTCTGAAATCCAAAACTAAAAACTAGGGAAACTAATGGGGGTAATGAGCACGGATTTGAGCCTTCCACTCCCATGTGCTCTCATGGAGGTTCTCATGCTTCCACCGTACACACAGAAGAGGTATCGACCGCCCATGAAGGACACTATCTTGTCAATCGTCGATCTCCATTGGAACCTCCGAGAAAGTTTCACTGTCGTCGATGTCGATCTCGCCCCCGTCTATGATATGAGTCGGGTCATTCATGTATCACCTCAGCTGTGAAAAGTGGAAAAAATTGTGCACTCGATGTAATTGAGGTGGAAGATCCAGGTGGTAAGCCACCTCACCTACACTGCTGGGGACCTAGAAGGGTCCGATGAACCTCGGAGATAACTTACCGCACCAGATAAATATCGTAAACCTTGTTGAAGTGAGACCTGTTGGAAGACGTCGTCACCATCCTCGATCTCCACAGGTCTTCATCTCCTATCATCATATGACTTCTACCTGCTATGTGCAGTCTTAATCTGCTCTTGGATGACCTACACTTTCTCTATCGTATCTTGCACCATCTCTGGTCCCATGAGTGCTGACTCCCCTGGGTCAGCCCAGCACAAAGGCAATCTGCAAGGTCGGCCATACAGTGCCTCAAAGGTTTCCATCCCGATGGTGGAGTGGTAACTGTTGTTGTACAGAAACTCTACCAAGGGAAAGTGATCCACCTTGCTCTGACCTATGTTGATGATGCATGCACAGAGCAAGTCGTCAAGAGTCTGAATAGTCCTCATAGTTTGGCCATTTGTATGAGGATGGAAGGTGATGATCAAGTGAATCTGCATCCTGAAAACTTCCTGTAACCCCTTCTATAGCCGGGAAGTGAAACGGGAATCTCGATCGGAGATGATCGTCGATGGAACACCATGAAGCTATACGATCTCCTGTACGAAGTGGCATCCCATGATCTCTACTGAAACCTGCTCTCTAATTGGTAAGAAGTGGGCCTACTTGGTGAGTCGGTTGATAATAACCCAGATAGATTCGTGACCTATGGATTTATGTGGATGTCCTATCACGAAATCCACGGATATCTCATCTCACTTCTACTATGAGACCTCTAAGGGCTGAAAAAAACCTACTAGAACCTGGTGCTCTGCCTTCACATGCTGATAAGTGAGGAATCATGAGACAAACTCTACTACTACATTTTTTATACCTAACCACCAGTGTTGTCGTCGGAGGTCTTGGTACATCATTGCCACACCTGGATGTACTGCAAGAGGCGACGTGTGAAACTCCCTCAACACTTCCTCTCGAAGAGACACTAGAACCATGGTACGTCCCCTGCAGAAAATGGCGTGCTCCCCACCTACAAGAAAATCCTTCAGGTGTCTGCCTTGTGGATATCTCTTCATGTCGAGACGCGCAGTCAACATCCACACACTGAACCTACCCGACTCTTTGAAGAAGTGGAGGTGTGACTGTAAGAGACTGCAGAAAGGTTTCTCCATCTCGATCCACAAAGAATATATGCAACACGACTATCTTCTCTATCGCCTCTCCTAGTAGCTGAATGCCTGATCTCCTGCTAAGATAATCTACTACAATGTTCCCCTTCCCAGGAGTATAGACTATCTCAATGTCATAGTCCTGGAGTAACTCAAGACAACACCACTGTCTCTAGTTCTGGTCATTCTACGAGAAGATGTACCTAAGACTCTATTGGTAAAATTAGATAGTAAAACGCTTGCCAATCAGATAGTTCTGCCACATCTTCAAGGCGAAGACCACTAGTTCTAACTCCAATTTATGATTGGCATAGTTCTTCTCATGCTTTCTCAGCTGATGAGAACCATAATCTATCACTGCTCTCTCTTGCATTAGGATGCATCCGAGCCCGGACCCTGATGCATCGCAATAGACTACATACCCAACTCCCTCCTCTGGTATCCTCAAGATGGGCACACTATTCAACCTCTGCCTCAACTCCTTAAAACTCCACTGGCATCTCTATGTCCACAAAAAGGGTTTCCCCTTCTTCGTCAATGCTGAAAGTGGTGCTGAAACCCTAGGGAAGTCTGGTAGAAATCTATGAAAGTACCCAGCCAGACCCTGAAAACTCCGTACCTCTGTCACACACTGGGGTGGCTCCTAAGAAAGTACTGCTTTGATCTTTACTAAATCAACTGCAGCTCCAGCCTTTAAGATGACATGTCCCAGAAAGTGTACCTCTCCGATCCAGAACTGGCACATCGAGAGCTTAGCATAATGCTGGTGCTCTCGGAGTGTGTCCAGTACTACCCACAAATTGTAGACGTGCTCCTCCTCAGTAGTTGAGTACAACAGAATGTCATCGATGAGGACTACCACAAAGTGATCAAGCTATGGATGAAAGGTCATGTTCATGAGTCCCATGAACACATCTGGTGCATTGGTTATGTTGAATGGCATAACTAAGAACTCGTAGTGGCCATACGACCATCTAAAGGACGTCTACTTTACATCCTCATCTCATACTCTGAGATGGTGATAGACCAATGAAAGATCTATCTTCGAGAACCAACACGCTCCCTTTATCTGATCTAAGAGGTCGTAAATCCTCCATAGTAGGTACATGTTCTTCACTGTCACAAGGTTCAGGAGCCTATAATCCCCACACAGTCGCAAACTCCCATCCGCCTTCTTGGAAAAGAAAAATTTGGGATGTCCAAGGTGAAAAACTTGGTCGGATAAATCCCTTCCCCTATAAGTCCTCCAGTTGTACCTACATCTCACGAAGATCCGCAGGAGCCATTCGATATACTGGTGTGGATATCAGTGTCATCCCTGGGTACAAGTCAATGTAAAAGTCTACCTCTCTGCTAGGAGGTAGTCCAGAAAAGTAATCAGGGTAGATATATGCGTACTAATCAACCACAACAAGAAAACATGGACTCTGCACATCAACCGCTCTGAGAATGAGGCTATCCAACTGATGTGTGATCAGCTTCCCCCTCAACTGGGTAAGTCCATTCTGTACTACATGGGCTCCCTTCACGCTAGTGAAGGTAAACCACATCCCATCTTCACGGACACACTACAATTTCCGCCTAATACAGTCAATCTGAGCATGAACTGTGGATAACCAGTCCATACCCAAGATGACATCGTAAGACCTCGAAGCCACTAGTTGAAGAACCCAGCCAAATCTATCTCCTCCTAGAGTGAGCTCACACTGCCCGCACTAGTGTGCAATGTTCAAATCCTCTCCCGTAGGAATATCTAGCCGTAATGGTCGAGACAAAGGCTCCCTCGGAATCTCCGGGCTCCGCACGAGGCCAGTGACAATAGAAGAATGACTTGAACCTGTTTATAAAAGTACTACAGTAAGGGTGGACTAGACATAGATATTACCTCGAATAATCTCAGTTGCGCTATGGTTGTAGGCATCAACTGCCCGGAGCTGAGCCGACCCCTATATGCCATCTCCCTGTGGTCGGGGTGTACCTCATGGTCGTGGTGGTTCTAGGACCTCGAAACATCATCCACCACCTACTACTCGAGCAGCTCCTCTGCCACTTCCAGCTGCACCCGGAGGACCACCACGGTCAAACCTCTACCTCTTCCTGGGAGGTCCCTCTACTATTTGCTACTCATCTGCATGGCAGGTCTGGCAGTCACGAGCCAGGTGACCCTACCCACAGCATGCATAGCGTTGCCTCCTCCTCGTATGGCTGGCTCTTTATTGTGTGGATGGCACAACCAAACCTGTATCCTGGGGTCACCCACCTGATGGCCTGGTCTACTTAGACCTCTGCGACATCTGTCTACTGTCAGCTGTAGAAGACTTGGTCTGTGTCGCCCTGTGGTGGGTCTCGCTGCTGGTGAATGATCAGCAAGAAAACTCTCCACTAGAAGGGCTCGCTTCATCACCCCTGCCTACGTCAGAATGCTGAGGGAGATCATCGAAGCCCTGATCTCATCCATGAGTCCCTGCTCAGAGGTCCGAGCCCTGAAGAACAGGCCCTGAACCATATCTATGGAGTAGCATGAGAGGTCGTTGAACCTCACTGAGTACTGTGCCACTGTCATACTGCCCTACTACAGATGAAGAAACTCCTGAATCCGCGCCACACGTACGGTGGCTAGAACAAACTCTGACCGAAAGAGACTCTTGAAGTCTGCCCAGAGAAGTGATGCATCGTCATTAACCTATAGCATCAGGCTCCACCATATGCCTCCTACTGCCTACAGAAGACTCGTGGTAAGGATCACCATTAGGTAAGTTGGTGTCCCTACTAATCTGAAAACTCTCACAACGGCCTCCATCCAATCCTCAACTTCCTGTGGGTCCATCTCTCCCCTGAACCTGGGCGGCCTCTGGTGTTGGGACCCGTGAAATGAACTCAAATGGCGTGCACTCTCTGCTGCTAGATCTAGTGGTATCGGTGGCCCAGTGGGTAGTGCTACCGTAGGCACCTCTGCTGTGATTGGGCCCTGCACCGAGGCCTCATCGCTCGGTGGGCTACCATCTCGTACAAAACTCGTAAACTTGGCTGGCTGCCAACATTGGGGCATCATGAAATGAAATAAGTGTTCCACGGGTAAAACAATAAACCTGGTGAGCTGAAACAAAGTAATCCCAAAGAGTGAATTTCAAAGGAAAAACACACGCAATCAGTGTTTTCATGCACTGAGTCAGAAATCAGAAGTCAGAGTCCTAGTGTATGGATACGTCGGCAACCGCACCAACACCGGATTCCCTAAACTGATAACCACACCCAAAACAAATAACACTATTTCCATTAAAATAATAAGATTCCAAGTTCTAAAGTAGAACCAACTCCTCTGATACCAATTTGTCACGACCCGTTGTCCGGGCCTGTGCCGTGACTACCTCAAGCCTGCCTTCCATAGGCCAGGGGCTGGCGTCTAGATACAAAGGCGAATCCTTGATAAAAAGGGATGTAATTTACTTTAAATCTATAACACAAAGAGTCTGAACAAAATAATTAGAATTAACAAGTAAAAATATAGAAAGAAAAGTGTGCTGAAATTAAGTGGTCTAGTATAAAAACCCAACAGACCAACAAGTACAAGTACAAGTAAAAATGGAAAACAACTTTTGGATCATCCACCGGGGTATCCTACCTAAAGTGTAGGTACAAATCTTGAACAACTCGTCCCTGAGGTACGTCCCATCTAGTCCAGCTCCAACCATCTTCCCATCCATCATCCTCAGCCTCAATCACTGCTGACTATCGTCTACACAGAACACACACTACAACAAAACATGGTTTAACGGCGGTTTTGTGGCGGTGGTTCACAAAACCGCCGGTAAACCTTTTTCGGTGAAGGTTTCACTGCAGTTTTTAATAAACTACCACGAAACCCGATTTATTTTACATAGCCGCCGACCCTTTCCCCCTTCCCCTTCGTGATCCCTAACCCTCGCCACTCCTCACCCCCGCGCTGCCGGTGACTCCCCACCCCCCGCGCTGCCGGCGACTCCCCACCCCCTGCGCTGCCGGCGACTCATCAGCCCCGCGCTCTCCGGCGAAACCTGCACCCCCCGACGCCCCCCTCGACCACCGGCGACCCCCTCGACCACCGGCGACCCTCGCGCCCCCCGCGCCCCCTGCGACCTCCAGCGACCCCGGCACCACCCACGCCCCCCCGCGGCCTTCGGCGACCCCCCGCACCTGATTTGGTATAGGTAGTGGTACAATATTGTGCCTTTTCTTTATTAATGCATGATTTCCATTCCATGTGATTTGAAAATGAATTATATTCATTTTTTTCATGAATTATTTAGTGTACTATTGAATCTAATATTGAGATTATATACATAAAATAGTTTTTTACAATTCATGCCTTGTGTGCAAAGATTAATTAGTTGGGTTGTGAATAATTGTTGATATATATATATTTAATTACACATATATTTTTGAACATCACAGTGATATATTTATGTGGTCATAAACTAATAGTGTTTCTTATTAATGAATCATAGTTTGTTTTAGTCTTTAAAATTAATTATTCTATATGTTATTTGAAATTTAGTTTCTTTGTAAATATATAGTCACTACATTATATTAATTGATGATAAATCATAGGTTATTAACTTTTCTTTTTCATGTTAATTGAGAAAATGTTTTTAGTTGTGAATTAATGCTGTAATAAATGGCATTCTTATCATTGTTTTCCATACGATGTATTGTTGCATGCAGCCCTCCAGGACCTGTACATAGAAAACCAGTTTGGGTTAGAAAATTTCCCTTTAAAAGGTTGAATATTCAACATCCTTTATTTGAAAATGAACAAAAATGTGTCTAGAGATCATGAACACTTGGTCAATAATGGATTCAGTTGATGGAACACTATTTTTCTTTAATAACAATCTCAGCATATTCATACTACATTATTTTGATAACAAGAAAACATTATTACTAATTAGTTACTGTATAGAGGTATGTTACGACTTTAATATACTCTCTTAAATAATTTATTCATTTATTAACTGATATCAGTATGGATCAAACATCTTAATTTCTTATCATAATGCTCTGTTGGGTTTTTGATATGAAATTATTGTTGTCATTGAACTTTTTCCAGCATGACATTATTTTGGCACTATGTCCTAAGTTGTAGTTTCTTGGATGGTGGTTCTTGCGCATCTCTTATTTTTCATCCAATATCAAGTACTTGCATTATCTGTTATCTATTAATGTTATTTCAGTTTTGTTTTAGGCCAATGATGTCATCTATTTCGTTTGGGAAATATTTTTGGTTCCAACAGTTTGAGTTGGGGATGAATTGCAGATTTGTTTGTAGGTTCACTGATATTTTCATTTACTACTATTTAGGATCATCTAGAGTGGGTTTTTTGAATTTTAACTGTTATATTCTACTGGAATGAGAGTTCTTATTTGTATTTGAGGAATGAATGTCAAGCTTCAGACTGGTTGCAAGTTCCACGTTATTGATTTGTTGTCGTAGTGCTGCGAATGCTTTGTGTTTTGGTTTTCTTTTTGTTATTTTGTTTCTTTTCCTTTATTGCCTTTGGTTTATTGGTTCCACTGTAATCCCCATGGTGTTTCATGTACAGTCGTGCAAAGTTTTGTTGTCTGTGTTTGTGTTGTTTTGTTTGATTTGAGTGTACTGCTTCTCTATTTATATAATATGACTTGAAGTACCATTCTATCACTACCACAAAACTGGGCAAGGCCTCCGCCCTGCCTCCGCCCTGCCTCTACGCTGCCACCGGTGCCTCCTCCTCCACCGCGGCCTCCTCCTCCTCCACCGCAGCCTCCTCCTCCTCCTCCGCTGCCTCCGCTGCCTCCTCCTCCTCCGCCGCGACCGCCGCCGCCTCCTCGGCTCCTCCTCCTCCTCCCCTCCACCGGCCTCATCCTCCTCCTCCGCTTCCTTCGCTGCCTCCGCCCTGCCTCCGTCCTGCCTCCGCCCTGCCTCCACCCTGCCTCCGCCCTGCCTCCGCCCTGCCTCCGCGCTGCCGCCGGTGCCTCCGGTGCCTCATCCTCCACCGCGGCCTTCTCCTCCTCCGCCGATGACTCCTCCTCCTCCACAGGTGCCGTCAGTGACTCCATGTCTCCTCCTCCTCCACGGTCACGCTGCGGTCATGCTACGGTCATGCAGCGGTCACGCCGCGGTCACGCCGCGGTCACGCCGCGGTCACGCCGCGGTCACGCCCCGGTCACACCGCGGTCACGCCGGTGCCTCTCCGGCCGCCGCCTCCTCCTCCACCGCCGCGGCCGCCTCCTCCTCCTCTGCTCCTGCTCCTCCTCCTCCTCCTCCACCGGCCTTATCCTCCTCCTCCGCTGCCTTCGCTGCCTCCGCCCTGCCCCCGCCCTGCCTCCGCGCTGCCGCCAGTGCCTCCGGTGCCTCCTCCTCCACCGCGGCCTTCTCCTCCTTCGCCGATGCCTCCTCCTCCTCCGCTGGTGCCACTAGTGCCTCCATGTCTCCTCCTCCTCCGCGGCCACGCTGCGGTCACGCCGCGGTCACGCCGCGGTCACGCCGCGGTCACGCCGCGGTCACGCCGCGGTCACGCCGCGGTCACGCCGCGGTCACGCCGCGGTCACGTCGGTGCCTCCGCGGCCGCCGCCTCCTCCTCCACCACCGCGGCCTCCTCCTCCTCCTCTGCTCCTGCTCCTCCTCCTCCTCCTCCACCGGCCTCATCCTCCTCCTCCTCCGCTACCTCCGCTGTCTCCGCCCTGCCTCCGCCCTGCCTCTGCGCTCCCGCCGGTGCCTCCTCCTCCACCGCGGCCTCCTCCTCCTCCACCGATGCCTCCTCCTCCTCCGTCGGTGCCTCCGGTGCCTCCGCGGCCGCCTCCTCCCCCTCCGCCGGTGCCGCCAGTGCCTCCAAGTCTCCTCCTCCTCCGCGGTCACGCCGCGGTCACGCCGCGGTCACGCCGGTGCCTTTGCGGCCGCCTCCTACTCCTCCGCCACTGCGGCTACCGCCTCCTCCTCTTCTCCTGCTCCTCCTCCTCCTCCTCCACCGGCCTCATCCTCCTCCTCCACTACCTTCGCTGCCTCTGCCCTGCCTCCGCCCTGCCTCCGCGCTGCCGCCAGTGCCTCCGGTGCCTCCTCCTCCACCGCGGCCTCCTCCTCCTCCGCGGATGCCTCCTCCTCCTCTGCCGGTGCCACCAGTGCCTCCACGTCTCCTCCTCTTCCGCGGTCACGCTGCGGTCACGCCGCGGTCACGACGCGGTCACGCCGGTGCATCTACGGCCGCCGCCTCCTCCTCCACCGCCGCGGCCGCCTCCTCCTCCTCTGGTCCTGCTCCTCCTCCTCCACCGGCCTCATCCTCCTCCTCCTCCGCTGCCTCTGCTGCCTCCACCCTGCCTCCGCCCTGCCTCTGCGCTGCCGCCAGTGCCTCCTCCTTCACCGCGGCCTCCTCCTCCTCCACCGATGCCTCCCCCTCCTCCGCCGGTGCCTCCGCGGCCACCTCCTCCTCCACAGTCACGCCGCGGTCATTCCGCGGTCACACCGGTGCCTCTGCGGCCGCCGCCTCCTCCTCCGCCGGTGCCGCCAGTGCCTCCACGTCTCCTCCTCCTCCGCGGTCACTCTGTGGTCCCGCCGCGGTCACACCGTGGTCACGCCGGTGCCGCCGCGGCCGCGGCCGCCGCCTCCTCCGCTGCGGCCTCCTCCTCCTCCTCTGCTCCTGATCCTCCTCCTCCTCCTCCACCTGCCTCATCCTACTCCTCCTCCGCTACCTCCGCTACCTCCGCTGCCTCCGCCGCATCCGCCCTGCCTCCGCCCTACCTCTGCGCTGCCGCCGGTGCCTCCTCCTCCACCGCGGCCTCCTCCTCCTCCACCGCGGCCTCTGCCTCCTCCTCCGCTGCCTCCGCTGCCTCCTCCTCCTCCACCGTGGCCGCCGCCTCCTCATCTGCTCCTGCTCTTCCTCCTCCTCCTCCACGGGCCTCATCCACCACCTCCTCTTAGACAACCCTTGAATAAAAAACTGGTTCTTTATATGTCGATGGTTGAAGACATGATTATAAATGTCTGACTTGTAATACTCAAACCTAGAGAGGTGACACTTCGATGAATAAAGTGAACATAGTGGCCCTCTTTATAGTTGGTTGTGTATGAAACCATTGAGAAACATCATTCCACTTGGAGGACATCTAAGGTCAAGCCTAAACAATCACATAATGTCTCACGTATAAAATGCATTATGATCAGTTTCGATCACACATCAATGGGGTGTTGTTTGAGGAAACATAAATGTGTGATCGATAGTAGTATGATAAGTGTGTAGCCCGATATTCTTATTGCTCCTCAATGAGGTGTTGACGCTGTCTCCTATGGACCAGACTTGTTCTGTTGGTCTGAAGTGGTAAATTTAATCAATGAATCATCTGTATTATATTATGTATACTTTATGATCAATGGTTCATCTTTATTATATTATGTTTATATAATCTTACACTATCATATATTTTTGTGTAGGCACATTGTGATATACATGGATAAAAGCTGGATCACATTACCGAGGAACACACCTCAATATGTTAAGGGTTTGAATGAGTTTTTAGATTTTGCAATTTCTAATCGATCCGTTGAAGGGAGAATAAGATGTCCATGTCCTAAATGTAAATTTAGAACATGATTGAAGAGGGATGAAGTTTATGAACATTTAATACTGAAGCAATTCCCTGATCAATATTTGTGTTGGATTTGTCATGGAGAATAAAACAATACAGAAAGATTGAGGACTGATGTTAATCCACATAATGAGGTCCCAAGTTTGTCGCCAATGGAAAATGAAATGAAAAACCTCATAAATGATGCATTCGGCACTGCAAGACACCACTATGACCATCAAAACATATCAGAACAACCAGAAGATGATGCTACAAATTGCAACATGACAAGTGATGTTTTTGAGACTGTAACACAAGAAGACCAAGATTGTAACATATCATTGGATCCTTCTCTTGATTCTGTAGAGCCAAATGTAAGGGAAAACTTCAGTGAGAAAAATGTGTTTCATGACTTAGTTGATGATGGAAATCACGAGTTGTATAGTGGGTGTTTGAAATATTCAAAGATTTCATTTCTGCTGAAGTTGTACCATATCAAATGTCTTTGTGGAATTATAAATAAGGCAATGTCTATGTTATTGGAATTGATTCGTGAAGCATTTCCTGAAGCAAAAATCCCAGAATCGTTTTATGAGATGAAAAAAGTTGTAAACAAGCTTGGTCTGAATCATACAAAAATACATGCGTGTCACAATGATTATATGCTTTACTGGGGAGAGGATTAAAGAAGACAGAATTTTAAGAAATGTTCTTCTTCTAGATGGAAGTAAAAGGGTAATGTTAGAAGTATGACGGAACATAATTTCATGGAGAATAAGAAAAGGAACACACCTGCAAAAGTTTTGCGTTACTTTCCTTTGACGCCTCGATTGTAAAGATTATTCATGTCATCAAAAAGCGCCGAACACATGAAGTGGCATGCTGTAGATAATAACAATGATGGGTTAATGAAACATCCACGAGATTCCCAATCGTGGAAGACATTTGATTCATTACATCCAGATTTCTCAGCTGATCCTAGGAATGTTCGATTGGGATTGACTGCCGATGGATTCAACCCATTTGGGACTTTGAGTACGAGTTATAGGATTTGGCCAGTTGTTTTGATCCCTTATAATCTTCCTTTGTGGATGTGTATGGAACAAACATCTTTTATCATTTCGATGATTATTCCTGGAAAACAAATGCATGGAAATGATATTGATGTATACCTGCAGCTTTTGATTGAAGAATTGTAGGAGTTATGGAGCAACAGTGTTGAGACATTTGATGTTTCTTCTAAAACAATGTTCAAAATGCATGCTGCTTTAATGTGGACCATTAGTGACTTCCTTGGGCTTGGGAATTTATCTGGTTGGAACACTTATACGGTTTTGGCTTGTCCCGTTTGTAACTTTGATTTCGAGCCCAAACAGCTACCTCACAGTAGAAAATGGTGCTTCTTGTGCCATTGAAGATTTCTTGATGCATCTCATAGATTTCGGCTGAACAAATCAAAATTTAGTGGTTCCATTGATCGTAGACCACCTCCAAAGTTTTTAACCGATTCTGAAATATTGACACAGCTTGAAAATGTTAAAACAGAATTTGGGAAGGTTCAGCAATTGAATGATAGCAGAAAATGAGTGTGCAGTGCATCGTTAAGTGAAATCAGAACGCAACAATGGAAGAAAAAAAGTATATTCTTCAAATTTCCGTATTGGGAATTTAATTCTTTTCAACACAATCTTGATGTGATGCATATTGAGAAGAATGTATGGGATAATTTGATTTTCACATTACTTAATGAGCATGGAAAGTCGAAGGATCATCTCAATGCTCGCAAAGACTTACAAGTAATGAACATAAAATGTGATCTCTGGCCAGATGAGAATGAAAAGTATGCTCCAGACATTTTTTCACTGAAAAATAGTTATAAAGATATGTTCCTTCAAATTTTAATGAATGTTAAGGTATCTGATGGGTATTCGAGTAACATCTCGAGGTGTGTTGACTTGAAGAATCGTATGTTATATGGATTGAAAAGTCACGATTCACATATTTTGTTACAACAGTTACTACCATTGGCATTGCGTACATTATTACCTGAAAAAGTTACTGCTGTTGTACTCCAATTCTGCACATTTTTCAGGCAATTATGTGAGAAAGCTCTACATCCATTTCAGCTTGACAACCTACAGGAGAGGTTTGTATTTACCCTTTGTGCAATGGAGACGATCTTTCCTCCAACGTTTTTACTGTCATGATGCATTTAACTGTGCATTTAGTTGACGAAGATAAATTAGGAGGCCCCATTCATTATCGATGGATGTATCCAATTGAGAGGTATTTTATTTATATGTTTCCAGTTATGTAAACAATTTTTGGCATTTAAATAAATGCATAATATTATTTTTTTTTCACAGATATCTTGGGCATTTGAAAGCAAACGTGAGAAATAAAGCTCAACCAGAAGGCTCTATTGCTGAAGGCTATTTGGCCGAGGAGTGTCTCATCTTTTGTTCCAGATATTTGGATGATATTGAGACAATATTTAATCGAGTTGGACGTGTTGACGACACATCAACTCATTCTCAAATGCATCAGAAATCAAAAATATTTCCTGCTATTGGCCGATCAGTTGGGAGGACCTCATACGCGACACTAACAGAATTAGAATTATTACAGTCACATAGATATGTGCTTCTGAATAGTGAAACTGCAGATCCATTTATTGAAGAGTTGAGGATACAAACAAAGAGACGAATGAGAGGCCAAACACGAAATGAAAAAGATATAATGAAAGCTGTGAATGAAGAGCTGGTAGAATGGTTTTCACGACGTGTAAGTTTATAAATATTGCAATAAATACGAATATTAGTTTGACACATACAATTTGAAAATCTATTAATTTTTTTTTCAAATCATGAATACTAATACTCGAGCAGACTTGTCAGAAGATTTGAAGTTTCTTTCTAGAGGTCCTATAAAACAAGTTAGAAAGTTCGGCGCTTATAATGTGAATGGTTTTAGATTTCGTACAGTCGATCGAGAAGTGGGTTTGAAAACACAGAATAGTGGTATATTTACATTTGCTGAAGTGAAATACTATGGAAAGCTGCATGATATTATTTAATTAAACTACCACGAGCATTTTTCTGTTGTTTTATTCAAATGCAAATGGGTCGATATTATCAGAGGTGTTAAAAGAGATTCCTTGCAATTTTCTTCTATAAACTTCTCTCGCTTGATGGATGTTGGTGATCATGAACTGCATGATCCATATATCTTAGCATCGCAGGAAAAAATGGTATATTATGTGAATGATGTTGTGGATGAAGGGCGGAGTGTAGTTACTCACGTAATACACAGAGACTTGTATGATATGGGTGATGAAGTGGAAGATTTGACCTATACAATTGAATTTCATCAACAACCGGAAGCAGAATTATTTGTCAATCATGATATTGAAAATATTAGTCTAGCAATGATGAATGAAGTGGATGAAGCAATGGAGCAGGAAACTGACATGATTGAAGGGGAAAATGATTGTATGTACAATTATTTATTCATTCAGCAACCACTTGTTTCATTTCTGTAGTCATTCATTATCATTGTTATATATATTTTGTTTGTTAGTACTGGGCATCTATTATCATTTTTAATTTTTTTTCTGCATAAATTTTTTGAAATATATATTCTGAACTTACTTTTATTTTATTAAATGACAGGAATGCCAAGGAATAAGCGGTACACCATTCCTTCTACTTCTGCGACAGATGACGATACGTCTGTCCCCACGACATCTGAGGCAGCAGCTGCCTACATCCCTGCATCATCTCCCCCTACACCATCTCTGACACCATCAGTGGATGCCTCATTAGAGGATGAGTCATCGCCTCCCCCTACAGGAGCCTCATCAGTGGGGCAGTGAAACGCCCCTTCCAGTTCATCACGGACATTCTGGAGGGTCACAGTCATAGGTACAAATTTTAATTAAATAAATTTATTGCATTTTTTTATAGTAATTGTTTGCTCATTGCAGATGAAAACAATGCAACAGTGGAAAAACATATAAAAAGTTCTGATGTTTGGAACATTCATGGTGAGAAGATAGTGGTGCCATTTGATTCTTATGGGGTCCCGACGGATGACACCGCAGGTTTACTTGGTCAGATTATAGGACAACTGGCAGCGGAGCCCATTTCCCTGCCTATTTCATATGATGATTGGAGGCATATGCCTCCAAACTGGAAAAATGAAGTTTATGATTCTCAGATAAATGTAATTTTATTACTTTATGGTTTAATTTAATGTCATGTTACTAATATATTCAAAATGAATTTCTGTATACAGATGTTCTTCCACTTTACCGTTGCTGATGTGATAGCACAGAAGTGGACATTGATAAATCTTGGAAAAAATGGAATGATTTAAAATGGAGGTTGTGGTGTGATGTCAACGATACTTCGTTGACCTTGCAGCAGATGTATGAGAAGCTACCCAGTGGGGTACCGAAAAAACAATGGAAGGTTTTTGTCGATACACATCGTGATGAGAAGCGGATGGTATTGAAATATATAATATTATATTATCCTCATTTTACATTTATACATGTACATGAAGAGGAGATAGACATTGAATACAATACTGTTAAATTGAATTTTATTTATTTCAAGATCTCTCAAGACCGAATGCTTCAAACCGGGCAAAGCAGGTCATCCCGCACACTGGGGGTTCAAAAAGCTTTTCAAGAAGCCGAATGTCATTGGTAATCTTTTAATTAGTTTAAAAATTTATAAGATAATATTATCTATTTAACATATTTAATTATTGATTTATCTTTGTTTAATGCAGTCACAGAGTTTAGGGCATGACGCATCCCGAACAGAATTGTGGCTGGATGTTGATAAAAAAACAGATGGAAGTTTTGTTAATGAACCTGCCAGAGAAGTTGGGGTATGAAGTCAATTATTTATTATAATAACTTATTATAAGTATTTACTGTGTTAATATATATTGATATTTGATTTATAGGAAAAAATTAAAGAAATATGGGATGCCAATCCTGGGAAATCCTACTCAGTCTCCCAGGATGACCCGGTTGGTAAAGTCCTTGGGAAGGAGCATCCTGGTATAGTGCGTGGGATGGGTTTGGGACCTTTACCATCTGAGGTCTTTTGCATGCCATCATGGATTTCAGCTACATCTACTCCTTCTTATAGTCATTTCATACTTGAAGATGGTCAGAGGGAGATGTCTTCTCTACGAAACACAGTTCACCAGTAGGGGGATCAGATATCTGGTTTGTAGAAAGAGTTGCTTGAAATACGTCAGTATATGAGCAGATATGCCCCCGGTGGTAGTGCATCGGGTAGTGGTGAGCAGGTAAATCACAAAAAAATAAAAATCATTTAGTTTGAAAACTTTTATTGGTTTTAAGTTTTATTATAAATATGCAACAATATTTAATTTTCAATATAATGTTCTTACAGGTGACAGCAGGTGGTGGAGATGAAGTTGGAGGGGGTGACGATGCAGCATTAGATGAGTAGTAGTATTATTGATGTGTTTAACTAGTATGATAACGATTGGATTGTATATGTAACATTTATGGAACATAGTTGATGATCTTATTTTATACCAAACTTATCGTCGGACTCAAAGGTGATGTTTAAAGGGTAATGATTATAGTGGGATGGATCTAGGTTCCACCCTTGTTCATGCTGGGGAACAATGTATTAAATGGTTAGGTGATGGAATGACTAAGAAATTTAATTGAATGTCAGGTATGGGCTTATGTGAATGTGCTTGTGGTAAACACGGGATTTCATAGAGGAAGGAATTGTGGTTCATGTTGTGATATGTGAGTCATCTAAGCTGAGTATCTTGGGAATGGTTAGCTAAAAGTGGATTGAATTATTATACTTCTTCTTAGATGTATATAGGTGAAAGTATCCATTTAAATCATGTCACTAGGCTAATGTGGGTTTCATGAAAGGGTCGAAAATGTCTTCTGAGAATGATTGCATGACTAGTTTCAGTTAGGCTGATTGGCATTTGACTGTTTCTTTATAGTAAGGTCCCTATTATGGCCTCAGAAGTATTTAGGAGTTCCCAATTAGAGGAAAAATTCCAATATTATCATTGGAAATATTTGGATATCCTTTATAGGAAATTACAATGGTGGAGAATACTATGTTTCATAATTTTCTGTTAATGTTACAACCTATGGTGGGGAGCACGATCGGTTGGATGCTTAAAGGGATGACGATGTGATCATTTATCTATATTCTAGTTTGATTTATTTTTCAGGGCAGTGGTGTAGTAGAACCAATTTTTTTTTTCCAGTTCAGCATATAGCGGCAGTTTTAACCGCCGCTAGATATATTACGTTTATATTTAGCGGCGGTTTTTACCGCCGCAAAATAGGCGCATCAAACGACATAATTTTGCGGCGGTTAAAACCTCTGTGAATAAAAAGGTGTGGCATACAAATAAAACCACCGCTAAATAGAGAGAAACCTCCGGGAAATGAGGCATCTACGATACATATTTTAAACCGCCGTGAAGTAGAAAAAACTGCCGCTAAAAGATTGCTGATGCCAAGTTTAGCGGTGGTTTTTGTAAACCGTCGCTAAATGGAAAAAAAACCCCCGCTAAGGGCTGCTTTTGTTGTAGTGACAACAAGCTGTGGGTGAAGCCCGTGGAGAGGTGAGTATAACGATACTCAGTAGAGACCTCGAGACCCCCAAAGGGATCCCAAAATCCACAAATGATTAACCAAAATATAAAGATACACACACAAAATATCAACCATTCCTACTTATGTATATGACCATACATATACCTAAGTTACCAATCAAACTGGCTCCATCTCTTGAGCCCACACACATTCCGTTGGACATAGGAAGAGAGTCAATTATCTTGATGATAACATCACATAGTCATGTTGGATCTCACATAGGTATTTAACTTAAGTAGAGGGGTAGAGATGATTAGATGTAGCCACTGAATCATCTCCTCTATCGAACCCACATAGGATCCTGGAATAGTATTAGCGCTGTCGAACCCAAGGAGGATCCCGGTATAGAAGCCATCATTGTCAATCCCACAGAGGATCCCGGTCCAGTATCATCACTATTGAAACCATAGAGGATCCTGGTATAATATCATCACTATTGAACCCATGGAGGATCCTGGTATAGTAGTATGTCCACATAGGATCTTATTATCTCAGTCGCAGCCAGCCATAGGTTTCCCGCACACAGCACGCTCGATTCCAGGAGGGTCCTCTCCTCGAGCCAATTTTCAATACATAAACTACCAAAGAGTCTCGAGTTGATATATCCCATAGTTTTTTCACATCATAAGGAACCCTACATCACAGATGGTGCATTAATCGGATGCCCGATATGTGAGTTATTGGCATTTCCGCTCCGAGGACCCTGTTTGATTTAGGTTCAATACAACCCGGTCGTACCCCAACTATGTCCAAACCTTGAGCGGGGTAATCCAGAAGAACAATCTCGTTCCATGATTTCTAGTGGAATAGACGGTTCGTCAATCGGAAACTCGTAGGCCAAGAGATGGAAAAAGCTGTCATGGGTTAGAACTAGGTCCCGGACCGGCCCGGCCCAGTTGGAATGACCCGACCCGACCTGACTCAGGTCCGGATCCGGACCGGGGACCGACCATGGATATGGGTCCGACCTGGCCCGTCAAAAACCATCACGGCCCATGAAAAACGGCCTTCCTGCACTGCAGCCTGACCCGCGATGGGCGGCTAGTCCTGCGAGGCGGCCCGTCCCGCGACGGGCGGCCCAGACCATGGGTGGCACGGCCTGCGTGGCTGGGAGGCGGTCCTCCAGCCAAAGCCAGTGGGTGGGTGCTCCTCGCAGGGACCTCCCTGACCGAGTGACAGGGGGTTCAGTTCCCCCCGTATCCCTGTAACAGCCAGCGTGTGGTGCTAGACGGCTAACTGCGGGACCCTTCATGTCCCCCCTCTGGCACGCTCGCCGATGGCCGGCTTAGCCAGCCACCCTACTCTGTCCGCTGTAGCCCGCCTGGCCGTGGCTTTGCAGGGCGCGACAACACCATGCCCACCCTCTGACCACCGAGGACCTCTTGGCCGCGACTATTCCACACGCATGGCACGACGGTGCCACGCCCCTCCGACGGCCATCCAGTTACCTTGCTCCACCACGGCTCATGATGGCCGCGGCTCGGTCCTCTGTGCGGCGCGATTGCTCCACGCTCCTCTGGTGACCAGGCGGCCCTTGAGGCGCCGGTTCCTTTCGAGGCCGGCCCGTCGTCGGCCACCATTTCTCCACCACCATCATTAACAAAATGAAGAAAATTAGAGGGGGGTCAGGCTATGTTTGTTCGGCCCGTGCCCCTCGTGTTAGGGTGGTAGCAATCATCCATTAAATATTCTCAAGAATGTCAAAGAATGAATATCGAAATCAATCAAAATGACCACTACCTCAGGTTTGATGATTATTGATGATGGAAGGAGAGTTTAGAGAAGTCGAAGTCGAAGACGACGCCATCAGTGTTCTTCATGTGAGATGGTTTCGTTCCTCGATCAAAGGTTCCTCGTTGGCGGAATAGGAATTCTTCATTGGGAAGATAATTTTCCATGTTCTTCCAAATTCTTCTAAAGCTCCACCAAATGAAAAGATACCGACCAAAATGAAATATTATATTTGTCTATTATTTAATTGTTGTCATGAATTCAAAATATTTCAAATTTAATTAATTAATGTTCCATTAATTAATTGATGTGGAGCGGAAATTTAATGAGAGAGTTCAAGTGTTTTCCCCCACTTATGGGGAGTTCAAGGAGTTAATAAGCTCGGGTGGTCCCCACCATATTTATCATCCCAAGAGAGGTTATGCTCGGGTGGGACCCACCACCATATCCTCCCATGGGAGGTTGGGGTGTGGTGGACCCAACCTCCAACCTCCCCTTTGATATTTTAACAACCAAAATAAAGATAAGCTACACTTATTTTTATTTATCTTTATTAAAAACCCCAAAATCTATCTTCCATTCTCGACCATCTGCCGTCGAGGAGAAAGCCTTATTAAGCGAATACCGACGTTACGAGATCAACAGTGCACACATATTTCAGTTCCGAGCACATGTTAAAAAGTTATAAAATCCTGCTTTCAAATTTACTAAACGTAACCGAACAAAACCTCAGAAATTGATTATGGGCGCATCGGGCCTCAGAATCATGCTCCGTCAGTTTTCACAGTCTCGTAAAAATCCCATGTATAAAAAACATTTTCCATGGGATTTCCAGGTCTTTACACTTGTTTCATTTCTAGGTGACTTTATAAAGTTGAAGGATAGATCCCATGTACCTATGTCTTTTATAAAGAATACTAAGTCTCATTAGAATCTCTCTATCTGGCATGATCACTAGGCTTGTTTGACCATTATTGTTTATGAAAGGAAGACCTATACTGATGGATATTATAAGGTGGATATTATGAGTGGTGGTGGGATGGTCCATAAAATCAAGGGCTCTATTGGTATTGATTTTAGTTATTTTTATGGCCATGTTTCCTCTCTTCCTTTTGAGGAAAAAATATTCATAGTGGTATTATTATATGCAGGCTTTACAACATAAGTATAAAAATGATTGAGTTAGAATTATCCGTGGTGAATATAGATATCACATGATAAAGTGTTTTTCATTGTTCTATTATTAATCAGTTCCGTTCTTGAAAATCTATTTTGGATAATTTTTTGGAAAATAAGCATACATGGTGTGAGGGAAATTACAGTTTGGATTTTTTTGGCTTCCTATGGTTCTCTAGGGACAATCATATTATTTATTTTAGCATAGGTTCATTTAAAAATGGTTGTATAAACATTATTATATAATATTCTTTGTTTCATCATCAATTTACACCTCCTTGATTTTCAAGGTGTGTCTTACATTAACAAAAATTTATATTTTGTGTGTACATACGACTTACCATCTTCAAAAATGGTGTAATTAAGTATTCTTTCTTGAAATTTTATGGATTAATATATATATATATATAATGAATATATATGATATTTATACCATGATAAACATTATGAAGATGATTAAACTATGATCAATGTATAAGGATAAAAACTATAAAAAACCTACATGAAAAACGAAGGAAATATCACTAAAAATAGTAATTTAGATAAATAATTATTAATAACCTATGATAAAAGGTTATAAGTTAATCATATATGTATATATATATATAATAATGGTTCTGGAATGAGATTTATAATAATTGTAAATTTATTTTATAGGAGGTTTGAAAATTTAATAAAGAAGTTAGAACTTAGGTAAGGGGTTTTATGTTACAATCTCATTATATATCATGACTATTTATGATTAAGTTATGATGATGATCTATTATGATAAAACTATCATGATACATTTTAATTATATTCTCCACTTGTTAGTTAATGAAAATAAATTTTTTCATTTTAATTTCCTCACATTATTTACTCATGTGACTAAACATATGTTCTTAAGGATAAATGACTTCATTTTTCCCTTCGGTTGAAAACCCTTATTATTATATATAAATGTTTTAGAAAAATGTTTTAAATAATGTTTTTTCATTCGCCTGAGATTTTTTGAATTCATTTTTACTCATTTTTTACATTTTAAAATAAATATTGAAAGGAATATTCATGTTGTTTTCCAAAGGAGGCACTTTGTGACTTTTCTGAAAAAAAATATGGAATGATTTTTTTATCTTATACCACATGAAAAAATATTCATACTATCATATCCACTC
Organism: Viscum album; assembly: GCA_963277665.1. NCBI lineage: Eukaryota > Viridiplantae > Streptophyta > Magnoliopsida > Santalales > Viscaceae > Viscum > Viscum album. Next base: position 501,219,262 of record OY728133.1, read on the forward strand.
AATGTTTTTAATCATATTTTAAAATATCTCACGGTTATTTTAAAAAATATATAAATTGTTTAATTATATTTTTTAATTTTGTTTTTGTATTTTGAAGAATTGGTTTCAAAATTGGATGGTAATTTTTTCTTGAAGAATGTTTTAATTATATTTTTATTTAATAATAACACTAAAATTCAATTTTTATTATGAATTAATTGTAATATAATCCATGGATACCTTCCTTCTTCGTTATCTATATGGGTTATGTTTATGATGACATGATGTTTATGAAACCCATTCATTTTTCACGGGTTATGCTACAATGAACTGTTTATGAAACCCATTTCCTTTCATGAGTTATGATATGATGAATAGTTTATGATATAATGGCACACTTAAGTATGATTTTCAGTATGTGATCAGTGGGAACTATATCTCCCTTAAATACATTTGTAAAATATTGATATCTCATGAGATACATATGAATAAAATAGATGGTTAACCCAATTCCATAAAGGAATTTGTCCACTATCATAGTCACGAGAGTGATCCTTGAATACTAAAATACTTTGGGAAGTGAACCCAATCCAATATAATAGTACCAATAGTGATTCCTTGGAAACTAAGGAAATGGTTTTCTATGATTATGTTTATGTCATAAATCGATGTTTTATTAAAATGATATGATCTCATGGCTTACTTTATTCGATCCATTTATGATTCATGTATTATAAACTTCCATGATTTATACCATGACTCATGTGTTTGGTAAATGATATGCATGGTAACATTTTAAAATATTAAGATCATGTTATCATGCCATTTTTCTCATGTTATGTATATAAGATCATTAATATCTTCATTGTTTCCCTTAATAAGAGTTAGAGATAACCCTTTCTTCTGTTTCCTTTATCGGGTTATGAAGAAAGGTTTTATGTAAGTTATATATAATATGGTTGGTAGTTATAAAGATATAACGGGTATATGATGTAGAGCTATTATGAACTAGTAGTTTGTGTTTCCAAAGATACACGACCTATACGATTATGGTGTGGATCATTACATTATGTAAATAATTTTCATTTACTTAGATATAATATCTATATTTTAATGTTTTTGTAAAAAAAATAAGCAAGATCACCAATTCATTCTAGTATTTCAAAATGTCCAATGTACTGAGGAGAAACCTTCAATTTATTTTAAAATTTATGATGTTTCTATCATAGAGAGACTTTCAAGAACACATGATTTATAAAAATAAAGGATAAATAGATTCATCAATAATCTATATAATATTTTTGATGTATTTGGGACACAACCATCATTTTCCTAATCATTTTAATCATCTTAGTCATCTCGTGAATTAGGATAGGTTTCAAAAGTGTATCTTCTCCTGTCTCTACCCAAAAAAAAGTAGAGATTGAAATGTATGGATGTACAATGCCTTGAATAAGAAAAAATCATCTTAAAATTATAGATATTGTTATATGAGAACCACACTAAGGTAAAATGATCCTATCACTAAAATCTATAACACAATATTAATGCATTTATTTCCAACATCTAAATCATTAGTTTTGACTATAAATCTATTTTAGGATGATATGATGTTCTCGTGGTCAATTGGGTGCCTCAATACTGTTGATATGATCACCAAATTCAAGAGGTAAAATGAATATATTGATTATAGATGATTAAAACTCATATTCCACGAAATTTTACCATTTTCTAATTGTATATCTTTTATAAGTAATCTACCATATTGGATCCATAAATTTGAATATAATGGGTTGAATTTGTGAGTCAGTCCATAATCACCCAAATTGAATCATGTTTCCAAATATTTATTGGTAAACTTGTGATAAAGTCTATAGTTATCTTATCCTATTTCCATATGGGTATAGGTAAATATTTAATCATTACAATTAGTCCTTGATTCTATGCCCTGGCCTATTGAAAACTTAGTCATTTCATAAAATAATCCACCACATTTCATTTCATACCAGACTATAAAAAATGGGTCCTTAGATCCTCGTATAAATTTTGGATTCTCGGATGAACCAACCACATAAAATGGCGATAAGCATAAAGAAGTTATTATTGACATGAGGGTGGAATAACTTTACGATATTGAAAATGAAATACAAAGTCCCCACATTTTTTATATCTTTCAATGGACTCCCCACCATTATGTTTTTACATAATTTTTGAGAAATCAGGATATGAACTTTGATTATCCTTGAATTTATCTACCAAATAAAGTATTAGAGTAACCAAAATCAGAAAAAAAAAACAGATGTATATATGCAATCATACTCATCAATTTCCACCAATCCTAAACCTTTCTGGATAATTTATTATATGAATTTTAGAAAAAAGTATCAGCCACATAATTTTCTTTTCTTGATGTATAAAACAATTTAAAGTCAAACATCTGAAGATATTTCATCCATTTTATTTTTTTATGGTTAAAATCTATTGTTCATAATATATTTTTCAAACTTTTATGTTTCCGGGAAACATATAAAATTTCACCAATGATATAATGGTGCTATGTTTTCAAATAATAAACCACTTTATCAACTTCCATGTCGTGGATTGGATAATAATTTTCATGAATTCACAATTTTTGTGACATATAAGATTCATCATGGTCTATTTACATGAGGAAAAATTTATTTCTAGGTCCAAAAGAATCAAAAAAATTACATAACGTTAACCAGTTTCCATTAAGAAATGAATTTTTATCGAAGTGATTCTCGAATTAAGATTAAAAAAATATTTCTAAAAATCATCCCTCTAATTGAATGGAGAGCCCTTTCTAGTTGAAAATGTGGTATTATATGATAGGCATGATAAGACTCAAGTGATGTTATGATATTATCTTATTAACCTAAATATTTTATATCATAATGTTATTATTTGGAGATTAACATCGGATGACAGATTCTACAATTTTGTGATCTACTGATACACATTTATTAAAAGTGACATGACTAAGGAAGAAAACCTCTTATACACAAAAATCACATTCTTTTATTTTTTCTAAAGTCTATATTCTCAAAACACCCTCAATATAATATTGAAACATCATTCAATGTTTTTAGAGTTTTAGAACACACTATAATTTGATAAAAATTTACCAAAATGAAGGAGTCTAGGAAATGTTGAAAGCCTTAATTCATATATGCCAGGAAAACATATATTGTATTTATAAGACCAAAGATAATGACCATAAATTTAAAAAAAAAGTGAATCCTGAAATCTATTTTTTTGTGTATACATTTTTTTAATCCAAAGTTAGTGGTACCCATACCATTTTTTAGTTTTATAGAACTATTAGGGTCCTTTAAATTGATTGAAAAGATCATCAATTCACTGAAGATGACATATATTCTCTATCATAACCTTATTCAGTTTATAAAAATCAACAAATAGTCATAACAAACCATATTCCTTCTTGAAAAAATAATTATATTATTCTATGGATTTTTATTCGGTCTTATAAACCCTTTAATTTCAACTTTTTCCAATTAGATCTTCAATTCCATCGATTACATTTCTTCCATTATATATGATTGAAGTTAAATGATATTTTTTCTTAGAAAAATATAAATAAATGTTTTCCCATTTTAGGTGAAAAACCAATTTTAATTTGTGGTAAATACATCAAAATTCCAGTCCCAAATGCTATGAAAAATAATTTTCTCAATTATTCCATTAGTACTCAAAGTGAACATTCTAATAAATAAAAAATAGTTCCAATAATTGGTGATAATGGACCTTATTTTCTAGTCATCACATCCCAATCTTCTTTAAAAATATTTACAAACCCATTAGGAGATCTAAACTTTAATCGCCACAAATAATAATTGATATGGTCCTTGAAATCAACAAACCAACTGATACCCAAGATTAAGTTAATAATACCCATGTCCAAAACAGAGAAGTACCCAATAAATTAGACTCCATAGATCATTATATAACATTATTGAACTTTAAATCCCCTACAATATAGCTTCCTATGAGGTATATATATGCTCATGACATGTGGAATCATATCAATATGATATACCATTTGGTTAATGATACAAGAAGAAATAAAAAAAGGGGATGAACTAGTATCAAATGGAATTTTCATAATCATTTAGTTATAAATAATGGTACCTCATACAATCAAAGAAACTAATTTATCTTCCATGATCATATTTTTAAAATTATATAATCTTCTAATCACATCCTTGTTCCTTGATTCCCTACTATGGTTTCAACATTTGAGGAGTCATGGTGTTCCTAAAATAAAATTGGCTCACTCAGTTTTGAGGATGAGAACTATTCTAATGAGATCTTATAGTCAAATCATAATATTTTAGAGACACATGAGATGTATTACCAGTAAACTAAAATTTTATAATTAGGGTAATATTTCTAATTATGTCACATTTAATTACAATTGTTACATGATTTGGGTGTTTTCATACAATAGCACTTATTATTCTCTAATGTTAAAAATTAAAAAAATTTGGAATTGTGACTATCGTATAGTGGAAATATAACCATTCTAGTGGTTTGATTTAACGATACTCTACCAGTTTGGAAGTAGGAATCCCTCTTTTATTTATTCTCAGTATTGGAGTTCTCACATGTTCCAAGGTAGACTGACATACTTCCTACAGAAAGATTGTTATTAATATCTACTTGCTCCATTATGTCCCTATTAACCATATTTTATTATTAATAATACAAATAAAAACTATATTAGAATAAAATTTGGGTCACATGAAAAACTAAATTATGCATGCCTTCATGGAAAAACAAAAATATAATTCCTATGAAAAATTATCTATATTTATAAAGAAATATGTATATTCCACCACTAATAGTTTTTATTTATTTATGTTAAATAAGTCTATCATTTTTTATCCATCATAATGGTGTGAGTGTAGATTTTTTTCTAGAACCGTTATTAAAAAACCTCCAATGTAAGGCTTTTTTGAATTTATATTTTAGAATTAAATACCATCATTTTCATGAAAGATCCTCCATCATATAGACCACTAATTTGACCATTAGATCTGTTAGAGTTCTAAGGAAATCAAAGAACTAATTCAATATGCTAATCCACGATTCCTTATTTTCAAGATATGAATCTCCATGAAATATTTGTTATTTCTATTTGTTAAATTTCATAGAATGATATGGATGTCACAGTTCATCATTTTTTGTTTCCCTTAGAAATATCTTGGAATTATTGAACAATGATATGAAAAATATATTGGTTTACTTGTGGTTCATGTTTCACCACATTTTTTAGGACAATTCTTATACATTATTATGTTTCCTAAATGGTCTTGTTTCTTTATAGTTAGAAAAAAAATCACTTAGTAATCACTCATTATGAAACTAATGGCTTAGAATATCCCAAATCACCAATAAAATTAATAATTATAACTGATTTCCAAAAATCATCAAACATAATACAAACAATGAAATCCTAGTGGAATGTATCATTACTAATGTATGATATGCTTCTTTCATAATCTATACCCATAATGATGAGAATATGGAACTCCTCTAGGTGTCCCAAAAACAAATTTTTTTACTTGGACAACCCTATTAACTTGAAGTTCATTATAAAGAGGATAGTTACATATTTTTATGATATACATTACATGTTCTGACATTTCTTATCTCCTTACTACCATCCCAAGGCTCAACTAACCTTAAAGGATGTCAACAATGAACCCAATACTGATAATAAATGACAATCTAATAATAAAATGTTGGGGGTGGGGGATGATTTTACCTTTTAAAAAACAATAACCTATCATGAAAAAATTAAAATTGTCAAACCAAACTATATAATTCATGAAGTATAAAAAACACAACCCAAAAATCTAATAACCCACTATATTAGTGTAAACATTGAAATAATAAACCAAATTAAAGGGGCACCAAAATAATGTATGACTCGAACACCAATGTGGAACCAATATAGACTCCAAGGACACAGCCAAGTACACGCCTCTCACTCTAGACTTCAACATCAAGAAGAACCACTAGAGAAAAAAAAAATCTCACCCTTTCCAATATCATGTAAAGTAATGTCTGCATATAAACCATACAATATATATATGGGGTGAGTTACAATATCCCATAGTAAATCCACCAAAATAATCCCACAACTGTAACTAAAATAAGAACAAGTTACCTCACAATTCAAAGTGTAATTTAAAATAGATAAAAGGAATATAAAACTAGTTTATCAATTAAATTTATTTAATTTAAAATCAAATATAGTTTATCTAATTATACTACTTGGAATTCCAATTCCACATTCACACATACACACACAAAAATTCATGCTGGGTGATTGTTTTTTACTCATGGGCGGTTACTCATCAATCCACCAAGTAATCACTAGGTGAAAATTTTCTAGGTTAGACCTATCTAGAACCTCATTCCAAGTATATAATGTAAATTCCATGTCCAATATAATGATTAAAACACAGCACCAATGTATTTCTTGTTCACACACCAATTCACATTTGAATCATTAGTTATTTTTAAATCATATAATCAAACATATTTCATGCATCCTCACAAATTTACAAATTAAAACATATAAGAAAAGAGATTTAAAAAAACCCATTCAAATCCATGATTTCTAAATTATCATTAAAAAAGGGGTACCTAATAGTAAATCAATATGATATTCCATTGAAATAAAAAAAATTAATTTAAACATCACAGACTTCATGTTCTATATTATAGTTCAATTTGGTTTTTTCACTTTCTTACATTAGGGTTTATCCCATTTTCCCATTTTTTCTGATTATTTTAGGGTTTCATCCCCGATTCCATCTTTACTTTAGTTAATTATTTTATTGATCTCGGGTTTCTTCTATGATGGATTATTTCTGTGCCTTTTCTGGGCGTTTTTTCAAAGGTTATGTGGGCCTAATGTGTTATTATGTTGGCGATTTTTCTTTATGGTCACGAGGATGCCAGGAGGGTCTTATCCCTCATCTGACCTACCTATGTCTACTTGTTTATCTACTCTTGCTCCAAAACTCCAACACTCACTCTGAGGTAGATTTGCGTGGTGGTATTAAATGTTCTTTAGGAATTGAGTTGAGCTATCAGCTCCAAGAGGCTGGTGGTGAGGACGCTTCGATTGTCATCGGCAAGGAAGTGTATTCTCTCAGAACATCTTTGGTGGTGCGATGACAACGATGATAATGATGATGTTCTATGTGATGATGGAGACAATGATGTATTTCTCAATGGAAATTATGGATTCTTATTGGCCACCAGTGAAGAGACGATAGTTTCGATGACCACGGTGATTGATGGTGATTGAATGATAAGGCGTATTATTTAATGATGGTAGCCTAGTGATGTCGATTACCTCTATGTTGGGTTTCTTGGGTGGCTCTCTTTTCCCACCTTTTTAGAATTTCACTTTTTAAGTTTGGATTTTAAAATTTGAATGTGGATTTCGATTAGAACAGTGTTTTATTTGTATGTTGTTTTAAGTAGGTGATGATTGAATTTGGTCTGTAGACATTGTGATGTTCCTACTTTTTCAAAAAGTGGTATTTTGAAAATAATAATAGGATTGAGGAAGCCACCTACCTCTTAACGAGTGCTAAAAATGAATAAAAACACAATGAAACATTATGATCGGGGATACAAATTTATTTCCATCAAAATAAACTTTATATATCTCATCAAAACACACCATAGATCTTAGATATATCCATAATAGATTATATATAATGATTTATTCAAAGATAAATGAGTGGATATATAAATAATGGAGAAATGAGTAGATAAAAGGTGTTTTAAATTAAATCTCCTAGACCCAAAAAAAATTTATCCATTGAAATCAAAATCTGGCTGGAGAAGAGATGCTATGAACACAAAAAGGAATCCTCATTTTTTAGATCTTAGGCCAATGGGATAGAAACATGTGTTTTTAGAAAAAAGAATAATAAAAATTAATTTTTTGGATGTAGTAATTCATCTTGAGTGATTATTCTACATTATTTAATAAATAATCTTCCAACTATAAAATTTATACTACATTATACCCAGTTGTCCATATGGCAGTGCTCTATAGTTTGACAAATCATGCACCAACCGTGCAAAATGCCACTATCCTGAAAATGTCCACATTAAATGTTTTTTTCACATGGTTTCGTCAAAAAATATCTAACAATGTGCCTATGTATTAACTTCCATAATATATTATATGATTTCCATGATAATTTAAACAATTTCCCCTAATTGTTCTTAAAATGTTCACTTTTAAAAATATTTAATTAACACACCAAAACCATCAAAAAGCTCCTAGTACTAAACCAAAATATTATATAACATCAAAATTCATAATAAAATATAATATCACCTCAATTAAGAGGTGTTGAAAAATGTTTTGATAAATATATGATTCATACATATATACTAATAATTTCAAAAAAGTCATGGTATTTGTAAAAATGGTATTTTCACTGTTCGCCTAAAAATCAAATATATCATAAAAATTTCAAAATTTTACCCTGAACTATTTTTGAAATTAAAAAATAATAAAATGATTTACATTTTATATAATTAAAATTAAAATAATTATATATTTACCATTATAATTAATAAAAAATATAAGGAAAGATTTCTTTTATTGAAAATTGATGTTTTTAAACATTATGTGTTATTGGTATTATTTTATATAAATTTTTAGTTAAATATTGTTAATATATAAATAATTTAAAATTATTAAATTTAATTTATTCGGTTAAAATATAAAATACTTAATAAAATTGTTCTTTAAAAAACTACTTTATACTAAATACACTTTAAAAAAATATCAATAAAATTAATTGTTTATATTTTACAACTTAATTTCACTATTTAATTGATATTGAAATATTTATTTTATTTTTAAATATAAATCGTATCATATTTTAATAATAATGTTGAAAATAATTATATATAATACATATACATATTTATAATATTTAAATATCAAATTTTCATTTTATTATGAGACATATTATTTTAAATTTACTAATAAAAAATACAAGAATTTAGTTTACCTACCACATGTAAATCCAACAACTATATTTTAAGTGAACATATTTCCAATGACAATATTTATAATGGTTTTATTTCATTTCTATATTTATATACTTACAAAATCATTCATTATATTTTCTATTTACTCATAGGTAATAGTTCTTATTTCAGAATATATATTTGGCATAATGTTTTCCCCTTTATTGGCTCCCTTCCATATTATAGAATTTTTTTTTATTTTGGTGATCATCAAGGTTAAAGAAGATCCAAGATATTTATTAATCATAGATATTTTATAATTTTATATCTATTTACGCGATTTATTTATAAACTTTTAATGGATGTATTCATCCGTGGTGAGTAATAATCAATAGTCTATGATATATAGTTTTATTTTATTTTATTTTAATGTTCCACATAAGAATGAATAAAGTGTTTTTAGGTTAATTTATATCCAATTCAATATATTTACTTACAAATTTCAAATACATTGAACTAAAAATAGTTTATAATTATAAACATATAGTTTATAAAATGAATAAGATTTCTAAAATACCTAATGCGTAATATTCTTCTCCATAAATTAAATTACATCCCCACAATTTTAATTATAACATACCAATGAAAATATCTGATGGGAATGTAAATGATAGAAATGATCCCGAATTTAATATCTAGAAATTTATCAACCATGTAAACTTGGGAATAATATATTTTCCCCCAGAATATGATTATCCCCTATATTGGGTTTTTCATCAACCTTTTGATCCAAAAGACTGTCTTTATTTAGAATCATGACCCACATTATATCATTTTCCCTTAATGAGTGATTATAATCATCCTTAAATTGGTATAATTTAATTGGTACATAAGAAATTTTAATTCCTTATTCTAATAATGAATTTATTTATTCTAGGTAGATAACCAATACATTTACAAAATCACATTAAATTTATCTAATGGGAGACAATTTAATTTTCACAAAGTACTTTACTATGAACATAAACATGAAAAATAGAATCATACTACAAGTAGTTTTAATTAATAATTCAACATATAACCATTAGAGTAATGTTTTGGTCTTTTTTAAAAGTATCCTAGGTAAAAAGAAGTGGGTTGAAAAAGTAAAAACTATAATACTCATAGTTATTGTGTAGATGACCCATTTTATTTAGTCCAAATCATCATTGGAACCCATTTTAGTAGTTGTGGTTGCATAGGATTTCCCTTGTTCCATCAATTTTTGGAAATTTTTGATGCCAATAATCCTTATTATCCCTTGGATTAGGGAATTTATCTAGGTAATTCACAAGTTCCCCACATATATATAATTACACTATTAGTGGAACTTATGGATTAACTCTATTTAATTTCACTGTGTCTACTGAGTTCTTCAATTTTCCTCGAAAATTAGTTTATCTAAGATCACATTTTTCAAAAAATAAAACATCTCCCAATTACATTGAGACAATTTTCTACATTCTTTTTCCCATATTTGTAATATATAAAAAATTAAACATTCATTCCTTTATCATCTTTATCACCCAAACTTCTAAGAGGCTCTATCATTATCATCTTTTATGCATATGGGATTTTAACTATGCTCACATCATTAATAAAAATTCATAATAAATGGTTTGGAATAATCATAATATTTATTACTCTAACCCTTATCTTGTTAGGTTGTTCAATGGGACAAACCAAACATTGTCCATGAAATTTATCATTTACATGATTCTGTTTGGATTTATCCATTACTAAAAATAAACGTGTTAAAATGAATTATGAATAGTAGAATATAATTATCATAAATTATCATAGATATATTTAACCTTAAGATTTATCACCTTATAACACTATCTTGTTTTTCTATAGTTCCTCCTTCTCAATTTATATCATACTTGGTTCATCCTATATCACTCTCATTATGACCAATATCATTATTGGCTCAACATACTTTAATTTTAGTTGATTTATATTATAATTAGTTAAATAATAATAAAAATAAATATCAAAATTTACCAAAATTTTTCTTTAAAAATTATAAACACAAAAATTATTGAAATCTATGCTCTCAAAATCCAACTACCCTTTATCCAAGAAATCACATATCAATTAATATGAACCTTAAATTATGAATATATCTGTTTAAATATAAGGTATCCTTGTTTAATTTTTTATTAGTTTATAATCCCAAATATATTGAAATCATTCATAATGGTTCATGAAGAGAATATGAATTAACCAAAGCATATCCCCAAAGATTGTTATACTTGGATTGCAGCTAGACATATTTAACATGCACCGAGTTAAAATTATGTTTATAAATAATATATAACATCCTGATATTTTTTGAAATACTATTTTTTTTTTCAAATAAATATAATTTCCATAATTTCTTTTTTTATATGAAATATATAGCTTAAACAAACTGTAATATACCATTAAAATGATAATATTTAATGTGATAGTTATTGAATAGCTATTGGATTTGTGGGAATGAATAGGAAAAAATAAATTATGAATAACTTATGGTTTAAAAATGTATAAAATATATTCATTGGTTAACAATTTACTATAAATGAAAATAAAAATAATACAAAATTAAAAGAATTATTTTTCTGAAAAACAGTTTTTATGTATGTAATGTATTTTTTTCTTAATAAATTTAATTAGTCACTATTGGTGGCTGATTTTAACAAAATGTATATATAATATATTCAATAAAATTTAATATCATTCATATAATATTTTTCTAGGAATGGGATAATAATTAACCACGTTTTCTGATTAAAAAGGTATTTTTTCTAAGAAGCGGTTTAATCGCATTCTATACACTTAATTTAAAATTAAAATTTGAAACATGTTAAAATTTTATTAGAAATATTTTTTTAAATCAAAATTCCAAAATTATATTACACTATATTTTTTATAATTTTATAAAAATTTTAAATTTCCTTTGAACAGTGAAAATACTGATTTTTATAAAAATTATCTATTTTATTTAAAGAATTTAAAAATTTAGATTTTTTTATTAAAATCATTTTAAAAGTAAACTTAATTCAATTATATTAGTATTAATCCAATTTTGGTCATTATAATTAATTTTATGTTGATTTTTTTAATAATTTATTTTATACACAATGAAATGATTTCTATGGAAAATCGTTTTTTATGTGTTTGGGGGTTTATTTTTAAATAAAAATACATAACTTATTTTAGTTTATTTATATAATTTAATTCCATATTTTGAATTATAATTATTAATATTAGTTAATAATTTCATCTAATATTTTGGTCACAATGAATTGTGAAAATAGTAAAAAAATCGATTTCCATGGTTAAGGTTAAAACAATTTCACTTGGTTCAGATTAAACTAAAAATATAAGTGTTAAAATGAACTAAAAAATTTCTATAGATACATTTTTTGGTTTAATTTAAAACATAAATTTATCACCTCCTAATATGATCCATTTGGGAGCCTTATTTTAATAGCCAGACTTGAAATTATTTTAAAACATTGAAAAATTACAAGTGTACCGCTTACCTCTATCATAAAAGGGACCCCCTATCATATCATATCCATGATTCATGAGACCATTGTTTTAGAAAATACATACCCAAATACATTAATTAATTATAAACCCATGATGTAGATTCCATAAATTTATCATAAAACCATCATAAGATGGCTTTAGGTAGAAACCCAAAATGGTTGTCTGAAGAAGAGGTATCGTTCTTAACTGAGCATTCTCATTTTATTTATTCATCCAAATCCTTATAATCATTTTCAGATATGATGAAATAATAAAACCAATATATTCAGTATAATATTATGTTATCATTCTAATGGTATAACCTATATCAATCTCCATTTCCATCAAATGGTAAACGAATCCTTTTATCGTGCGTACGATGGACTACCGCCTCACGAACCAATGTAATTCATTTTATATAAATTCTTCTCACATATGAATATAATGATGGATTTAATATATGTATGTTATATTTATGAATTAACTATACTTATATAATTATATTATTACATTTACCTTGTTACCTTTCAATAAATTAGAAAATGATAACATCTTTTGTGCATACATGTAGACTACCACCTACATGAAGCGATGTGATATGTTTTCATTTTATTTTAAATGTATGGTAATCATAATAGGTTTAATGAATATATATTATATCTATGATATAAAAACATTTTTTAAATTCTTATTAATATTTATGCTCATTTCATTTCATCTATAAAAAAAATGGAATCAACATTCATGAATACGTATGACCCATCATCTCCATAAATGGTGTAATTCAATTTTCTATCTACACTTTTATGGATAAGTATAAATATATATCTAATGAATATATATAATATTTGTATCATTATTTAAATTATTTATATTATACAACCATGATATTTGTATAAGGACAAAAACTACTGAACCAAAATCGACATGAAAAATGAAGAAAGTTATCACTCCGAACAATGGTCTTAATATAGAGTTGTTATTAAATGAGAGATAAAATTCTATATATAATTAATATATGGTACAATAAATATTTTTATAGTTCATTAATACAATTATAACAAACCTATATTTATTATAATTGAGTTTTAAATACATACAAAAGAATTCAGACTTGGGGTAAAAGATTTTCATTTCATTTTTATTTCTATGAGACACATGACATATTCACCAATTATTTATTTTATGTGGTGTATATACTACCCATAAATGTATTTAAGGATATGTATTATAAAAATTATGGATATTTAAATATTTATTTATTGTATTTATTTAATGTTTCTTATGATTAAAAAATTACCAAATTGGTAAGGGATTTATGTTATAGTTTAACGAGATTGTTTTTAATTATTCTTCTGATGATGAAATTTATTGATCTAACACTCTATAATCTCATTGATTTTATTCTCCTTTAGTTATTTTTATATAATACTTGTTTTCCTTTAATTATTATCACTTTAATAACTAAATATTCCAAAAGAATATTTTTAATTAAAATCAACATTATTTATCTCTTTAATAAAATATTTATTTCTAATATATCAATGTTTTCTAAAACATATTTCATGATTTTTATGATGATATTTTTAAGTCATTTTTACCCATATTTTAATTTATAAAAAATTATTTAGAATTTATTTTATTTTATTTTCTTCTAAGTGGATTAGTGTTTGATTTTTTAAAAAAGTGTGAAAGGATTGTTTTATTATAATTTATATAACAAGAATGATATTTACCAATATCATGAACAATTATTTATTTGAAGATTCATTTTAATTTTTTAATGTTTATTTTCAACGGAAATTTATTTCCTATATATTTGGTAAATATTATGATTTTAAATAAGTTATTTCAAATTAAAAATTTTGTTTCCTAAGGATATATTCTAGTGATCATTTTAATGTATTTTTCATCTATGATAATATATTTTGATCATATAGACTCAATTTGTTCCTTGAAATAATTTTGAATATTTCAACATATATTTCCGGAGTTAGGAGATGAGTTAATGTAAAATTATAAGGCATGCTATTTTTTGAATAAATTATACAAAAATATTAATTATATTTCATATTATTCATGAGAAAAAAAGGGGATTTCTCTAAAATGGTTGCTTAGATTAGAAATCTGAGGCCACTGTTGATTTCAGAGCGTGACTTTTACCCTCAGAGGGACATAACTTTTTTAGTGCGAATCTTCTATAGAAATATACAAAGAGAGAGAGAATCTATAAATAAAATAATTAATTAAATTTAGTATATGTCAAAAATTAATTCAAATAACTAATGAATGAGGACTCAAATTGGAAATCTGAGACCTTTGTTGAGTTCAAAATGTGGAGTTTTCCCTAAGAGTGACCTAAATTTAGAGGGTGAAGGATGTTTGGATCTCATGACCACTGGTGATAAATTATATAAATATCTGTTTAAGGAAATGAGGATGGGTTTGGATCATTTCCTACCAATGATGAATCCTCACCCTCTTCTCTTTTTTTGTGGGAATCAACGTCATATTCTTGTTATATCACGATGAATCTTTAGATCCGAGTAGACAAGAGAAAAAATAACAAAACAACAAGTCCAAATATCTTGGTAGGATTATTCTTTCGGATTCTTCATCCCCTGATTGGAGTTTTAGTTGTCCAAATTGATTTCTGGTTGTCACCATTTCTTCAAAAGCCTTTGTCGATGACCATACTAACACAACCATTGGCCAATTCATTTTGGATTGCTCATTTTTTGTTGTTCTTCCCCATTCTATGGTGTTAACTTTTTTATTCTTTGGAACAATATCCAAAAATTGGGCAAAGAATAGATCAGTGAAGGTAGTGATCCATGGATTCCAAATATCAAAAATTTAGAGTTTCGGGATCTAGAGGTGGTGCGACAGTGAGAAGAAGTGATAGGTTCTATTCATCACATTGAAATGTTGATGAATATTCTAGAGAAGTAAATATTTGTATAGATAGGGTCCCCAGGATCTCAAATCTCTTCTCAGTTCTTAGTTTTGATCATCGGAGCGATCCTGGTAGTCCACGGAAGGGAACACCAGTGGGGGCGGTTTGGCTGTGGAAGGCAGTATTCCGCCCGTGGTAGGCGGTGAAAACCGTGAAGAGACGACGGTAGGGCGCCATGGGCCGGTAGGGACAACATGCCATAGAGGCGGGCTTGTCTAGAGCGGTAGTCCAATGGAGTTGGCCAAAAATGTGGTCCGGCCCTGGCAGAGTGGGTTGGTCCGGCTAGAGTGGACTACGTCGGGGTGAGAATACTTTAAACCCTTTTTTATTTCAAACCGGGAACATGTTTTGCGTGTTGTATATGGAAACATGATCCTCTATCTAAGGGAGACATTTTTATGCCGAATTGGGAATTTAATTTTATTGTAATGAGGGTCGGGGGCATGAAACCCTAATTTTAATAGTTATAATAATAATTGAATTATTTTTATTTGAGGATTCATGAAATGCATGTATCTCATACATACGACATATGATTGATGCACTGTCAACATCATTACGACCCTAAAATTAATGAGGATGTTTCAAGATCAATTTTAGTCACTTAAAACGATATTGAGGTGTGGGACCCATGAATCCCGATTCGGTCATTTGCGGTGAAATCTAACAGCTTCACCAAATGTCCGTTTGGGATGAATGAATAGACGATATAGTGTGTTTTTTATTGAGGATCTAAACAGTGTGATCCATTTTATGTTTTTGATGATTGAGGTGCGAACCCCATGAAGCACTATTCGTGTCCGATGTAGAGAGATGTATCTTCTTCACTGGGTGTCTGTTTTGGATGAATGAATAGTCAATCCTATCTGCTTTTCCCCATGGATCGCAATGGCATGATACTTTTTGTTATTTGGGGTCGTCTTAGGAGGAAATTTATTAAAGTTACATTTCTTCCCTTTTGGACCAGCGATGAGCATCGTGCATTAGTCATCCTTTTTGGCTAGATGTGCTATGTACTCTAAGACAACACTTGCATGGATTGGGGTACTAGTGAACATCTTAGTACCAAAGTATGGATAGTTAAACAACCAGGCTATAAGGTGCGGTGACACATCCTGTGGGCCCCACATTCTTAGTGTACCCGTTTATGAATCTTCTATGCCTCGTATCATCTTCATTTGAACTCAAATTTTGGCCCGTGAGTAGCCTATCTTGAGTGTTTTTTCCATGTAGAATGTGACAGTGCCATCCATAGTGTATCTAGAGATATGATGCGAGATGTTACAAGCACAACTCTTATTCCAGGTGACGCCCAAAGTTGTGAGCCTGGGGCATATCAGAGGCGATGACAGAAGACATCAGTGGTCAGTTGATAACATCAGAGTTTTCTGAGTGGAACCCTCTATCTGGGCTAAGCATGTGTCCAATATGTAACTACAGTGGAACTATCCATCAGGGTTATGCGTGGTTCCTTGATGAAACTATAGTGGAACCCTCCAACTAGGATGTTCATGGGTCCTCGACCGATTCTGTGTGTATTCCTCCAGTCGGGCTGGGCATGGGTCCTCGATGACACAAGAGTTGAACCCTCCATCCAAGCTAGGCATGGGTCCTCAACCTTTTTTGAGTAGAACCCTCCATCTAGGTAGGTCATGGGTCCTCAAACTGGAGCCACAACCTCTTGACTATGTAGATCGATGATGAAACATTGTTTGATGTAAATCTATACTCGATGAGTAAGAAGGGTTCTTTTTTTTACAAATATGCATCCTCGTTATATGAACTAAAACCGTGTAGCCTAGACAGATCTTCCCAAAGTATATAGTCTCAAGTTGTGGTGATTGAACCCCTTTATATTGTGTGTTCATGGAAGATATGTGGGAGAGTGGTCATCATTGGTGGATAATTATTGAATTATTGTGGAATCTTTTGTTAGGATGAGGTGTGAAATGGATATCCCATTACTCTCCGAGTTTTTCCTTTATTGACTGAGTACACCCACACACACACAGAGATATATATATATATATATCCTATTTCAATACCCACTCCTTGGGTTTTGGTTACTCTCTGTACAAGATAAGAGAATATTACTGGTGTATTCCATGTGCTTTTCTTGTCTATCTTATTAGGGTTGGATGAGTCCACTCTCCGGCTATAGGTAGAGAAAACTTGATAATAGGTTCACATTCTACCCATTTCATGATTCTTATGTTTGGATGAGTTTTCTTTCACTCTATTATTGGGTTGAACTGTACTCTTTAACTATAATTTGTCTTATCTACTGCTTTCCTTATCAATTGTATCTCTTACTTCCCCCCTCACCCTTTAGGGCATCCCGCTGAGTATGTTTATACTCACCCCTGTTTAGAATTTTCCCACATGTATCGTGCCATATGTAGAAAATGGATAGGTTGATTGTGACATCAGAGGAGCTTAGGTATATGTGTTCTTGGACCATGTACAATGGTCATATCTTGGGATTCAAGTGCAGGGGTCACTCATCTGTTTTACTTTTCAGTTACTTCTAGGTTTTTTCTATTTTCTAGTTCGGAGTTTATTTTTTCCCTTTCCATTTTTTTTAAAATTTTCATACTTATAATGATTAGAGGATGATGCTTGTTTTTTTCACTTTTATAGTGTTGATTTATCTTGTTTTCATTTCGATCTACACGTTTTCATTCAGTTGGATGCTTGTTTGTGTACAGGTTCTTAGGAAAAGGCCTCCCCATGTTTTTTGTGACTTAAGTGCTTGTCACCACCCATTCCCTATAGAGGCTGGTTTTGGGTAGTTGTAGCTCGATCCCCGACATGGTTCGGGTTGGGAAAAAGTGGTATCAGAGGTGGTTCAACCCTTGGGACATTGTTCGGATGTTTCCATTAAAAGGTATTGGTTGAGTTTATGGAAATAATGTCAATGCGTATTGAGTGCAACTCTCAGGATAGGGAGTCCAGTGATGGTGCGATGACTGACGTAGCCATTCACCTAGACCTTGATTACCTTCTTGTCAACACGGCATGCTACGAAATTCATTGGAGTGATCTTTGGTACATGAATCATATAGTATTGAGTCCATGACTATCCTTCTTGGGTCATATCCCAATTATGGTTGATATATATTTACATATATGATCATTTGACTATGGTATTGTTTGATAAGTTTTATGATGTATTTGTGATGATAGTTATCTAAGATACCAGCTCCAGTTTATGATGACGCTTCTGTGAGCAAAGAGGACTTATTTCAAGATCCATCATGAGATCCCCTTACTCTAGGTGGGTAGGTAGTTTCACCTTCACCTATTTTGTAGTGGTTAGTCCCAGAATAGTATGTTGAGGATGTGCATTGGTTGAGCGCACTCTGCAAGTTCCATAACTAGAGACCACTGAGGTTCCACAGTGAGACATATCCTCATGCTTCAGAGGTTTGGATAGAGATAGTGGTCCATCTCTTTAGGATTGTTTGAAAACATACAGATCAGATGGTGGATTTTGCAACCATTGTTTTCCACAGATCGACTCGATCTTGCTGGAGTATGGTTACATTGGTGCACGGTGAGTCAACACTCTCATGGGCTGACATCTATCAGCTATTCATTAAGGATTAATACCCCCAAATCTTGTCTTCTGTTTGAATTTAGGATCTTCTAGAGCTATAGTAAGGAGGGATGATGGTGGTAGATTACACGACTAGGTTCGCATATTTTACTCGATACTCTTTGGATCTGATACCCGATAACTTCCAATCCCATAGGTTTGATCATGGACTCTGTAGGGAGATCTATGCTAGGGTATAAACCTTGTGCACTAACTCCTATGTTAGGGTGATGGATCAGTAATTGATGACGGATATATTTCCATCAAAGGTGTTCTAGTTAGCTAGTAATGGTAAATGGTGTGAAAGAGCTGATATGTCTGTCGTGACTAATATATGTATGTTGACAGTGCCTAAATGTATGAGACCTCCCCATGATCAGACTCAAGAACATGGTCTGGGACAACATAGGGAACTAGGGTATCTGAGGGAGGGCCTATGCAATGCTTGTGGTAGGCAAGGTCACATGACATGAAACTACCCGACCACACACACTATGCTTCCTAGGCAGATTTTAGATAAACCTCCATGATAGAGACATCATTGTGATGATGGATCTATCAGGTGAGGAAAGGTTGGTACCTAGGGTGGTGGTTATAGAAGAGTATAAGGAATAATTATGGTTATTGGACGACACAAAAATATCCTTCCACCACCACTAGGTGGCCCACATCAGGCTCAGGGAGCCGGTGGATGGGGTTTTGGGAAGATTCTTGATATGGATATCTACGATCCTGCAATGCATGATATGATAAGTTGTACATTTAGTGTCTTATCTAATTTTTAGAAAAAATTAGATGCAATGTGTGTTACTCCTTCTTCCCATCTTTTTTTACTTCAGGTTTCACTTGGGTGACACGGGGTGTCGGTGTATCCCTGTGTTGGAGTTGTTCGATGTAGCTTAGAATTAATGAGGATGTGGGGTCCTTCCCCCAGAGAGATTCATTTTCGTGACATTAGAAAAAATGTGAGGGAATGTAAGTGCTTCCCAAATCGGATTGTATCGAGGTGTGGTGGTTGAGTCCCTATGACACGTGTGTTCATGGAAGGGTTGTGCGGTGGAGTATCCAAATAGGCCATGGGATTTCCAGTGGAGTTTTTCAGCTTGGCCTCATTTTTCATGGAATTCCACTAGCAAGTGTGGTAGAATACCTAGTTTGGGGATTACTCTCCTTCCAGGATAAGTGAATATGCATGGGGTATTCCAAGTGCTTTCCATGTCTAGATTCATGTGGTTTGGTGAATTTACTCAGCTTCCCTATTCATTGGTACCTTTTGATGCTCAATGTCAAACCTGATACATTTGTTATCAAGTAAATGGCATAGTGATGGAGACACCATGAATAGGACTAATGACTAACTACTTAGTACTAGAAGTAGTCTTCTTCAACCTAATGATGTAAAGGAACTACGTTTTAGGAGAATGGTTTGTGGTTTGCACAGACCACCAGTGTTTTAGGTACGTCTTCTTTCAGAGAGACTAGATATTGAGGCGGCGATGCTGGTTGAACTTCCCACAGGACTACGTCATCAAGATAATGTATACTATTGGAAAGGGTAATGTTATATAATATTACCTTAGAAGGAATTACTAGGTTCATTGAGTGTGGGATGTTTTGGAGCAGTTAGCTTCCATGCATCTAACCCTAGTGGACCAGAAGGGTGTAGTTTTTCTTCCATCAATGGTGTTGACTCCTTCCCTTATCAAGCATGTGAGAGAGTCGCAACTCTAAGACATTGATGGAGAGATCCTTCATGACTCATATATACATAAGTGATGCACTAGATGTATATTCTAAATTAGTTAATCATTAGAAAATGTTCTTGGAAAAAACAATAGTCCCATTTGCGATGCGGGGGGAGGTGATGCAAGAGTTCCACAATTCTATCTTAGCTTTACATCTCGATGTGGTAAAGATGTACATGGTTATTTAGTGGCTGTTTTGGTGTTCCATAATGAGATGAAGAATAGTTATGCTCATTTCATGATGCCTCACCTGTTAGCAGATGAAGGTTAAATGCTGAGTTCCGAAAGGTTGTTGAAGCCTCTTGAATTTCCATGAAGGAAATGAGACGACATATCCAATGACTTCATCAAAGGGTTTCCACATGTAGCGAATGGCATGGTAGCCATATGGTTGATAGTAAACTGACTCATGAAGTTAAAGAAACTCATTTATATCATGTATTAGAGTTCGGTAAGGATTTTGGGGAAATTGTATGAATGGGAGATCTTCCACCTTCATAGGGTTCCCTCAACATTTGGCCCCGATCATGGTGTGCGGTTTACATCACTATTGTGGTGAGGCATACTAGAGGAATTCATGACCTAGTTGTGGATGCAGATAGCCTTTCACCCAAAACTAATGGGCAGACCAAGTGCACTCTCCAGGTGTTAGAGCATACTCTGAGAAATTTCCTGTTAGTTTTTGGTGAGGGAGGAAATCTATCCCAGAGGTTAGTTGGGCCATTATAGACCATGAAAAGTGCTGGATAGGTTTATTACCACCTTGAACTACCCCCAAAAATAGATAAGGTGAATTAAGATTTCCCACATGTCGCAACTTAAGAGATACATGCATGATCCTACGCACGTCATCGACATGAGTGGACCTTATAGGGACAGAACATCCCTTTAGTTTGAATGTTGTGGCAGAACCGAAAGGTTACAGATAGGTCTAGGGTGCGGTAGATCCATTTTTCAGGATAACAACCCATGTTTTACCCTAGATTTACTTTTTAGGGATGAAAATTTGAAGGAGTGAATGATTTAGAGACCAGATATTTTCCTTATAATATACTAGAATGTTTATATATATATTTCCATAGCCAGGTGATGAGACAGTGTATGATTCTGAGGTCTGATGTTCCCATAATAAACTATAAAAAATATTAATTATATTTTATATTATTAACTTGATATAAATTGGATATCTCCCAAATGGTAGCTTAGATTAGAATTTGAGGCCACTGTTGATTCTAGAGTGTGCCGTTTATCCAAGGTAGGACATAACTTTTGTCAACGCGAGGCTTATGTAGGAAAATCCATGGAGGGTGAAACAGTAAACAAATAATTAAATAAAATTATTTTATCTATGATGACATGTCAAATAATTACTGAATAAGGACTCATATTGGAAATCCAAGACAATTGTTGATTTCAGAATAGATCCTTTAACCTAAGAGAAACCTAATGTGAGAGGGCACAAGATGTTCTGATCCTGCAACCGTTAGTAGAAAATTAAATAAACATGTGTTTAGGGAAATGAGAAAGGGTTTGGGTCATTTCCTCTGAATTCCGAAGAAGCTGTCTTATCTCTTTCTATTAGAGAATGAAAGTTATATTCTTGATATATCATGACAAAGCATCAGATCTGTGTAGATCATTACATAACAGACACAATAACAGATCCAAAATCTAGGTAGGATTATTCTTTGGATCTTTGCATCCCCCGATTGGAGTTTTGGTTGTCAAAATTGATTTTTGGTTGTCATCGCTACTTTGAAAACCTTTTTCAATGAACATACTAACACAACTATCGACTGATTCATTTTCTAATTTCCCATTCATCATTGTTATTTTCCGTTATTCAATGTTAACTTTTTTCCTCATTGAAATGACATCTAAACATTGAGAAAGCAGTAATATATGAAGGTAGTGATCCATGGATTCTAGATCTATAATAGTTTCTAGTTTTGGGCGTCGAATGAGGTAACACGCTGAGCGGAAGGGGTGGCTATTTTTCATCATGTCGAAACGTCGACGAATCATGGAGCAGAGAACATGTCAATGAAGATTGGGACCTAAGGATCCCAGATCTGGCCTCTGTTCTCATTTTGGACTTCCAGAGTGATATCGGTTGTTTACGGAATGTAACTCCGATGTGGGCGGTCTGGTAGGTAGTTCGGGGGAAGTTTGACTACGACAAGAAGCTGCAGATGGTCGGGGTGACGCAGGTGCGCGTGTTGCACAAAGGAGCACCAAGGGATGGTGGACTATGATAGTTGGAGGAGATGTAGTGGTGGAAAGGAGGGGTGGACCATGAAGTGGCATGCAGGGCTTGTCGGAGAGGGATGAACCAAGCAGAGCAGACTGGCTGGAGTAGGGCGGTCCAGCTAGAGCAGGGCGGTCCAGCCAGAGCGGGTTGTGTCGAGCTGAGGGGACTTCAAACCCCTATATCATTCAAACCATGAACCTGTTTTGAATACTGTCGATAATAACATGATCCTCTCTTGGAGGAGGAACTTTTGTGGTTGGCTTGAGAGGTTTATGTTACTAGCATGAGGATCGGGGGCACAAAATCCCCCATTTTAATAATAATATAAATATTATTATTTAAGGATTCTTGAAACGAACGTATATATTATATACAATGTCCAATAGATGCATTATTAGTATAATTTCAACCCTAAATTATGGCGGTTGTTTCAATACCAATTTGGAAAACGTAAACCAAAATTGAGGTGTGGGGCCCATGATGCCTGGGTTGGGAATTTGTTGTGAAATATTACTTCTTCACTTGATGTCTGTTTGAGATAGATGAATAGCCAAACTAGTGTGTTTTTCTATGAGGATCAAAATGGTGCGATCCATTTGATGTGTTCCGAGATTGAGTTGTGGGCCCCAAGAAGCACCGTTTGTGTGCAACATAGAGAGATGAAACTTTACACTGGGTTTCCATTTCAGAGAAATTAATAGTTGATCCTTTTTGCTTTTCCACAAGGATGGAAATGGAATGATCCACTGGGTTTTCTGTGGCTGTCTGGGGAGGCTATTCAGTAATGTTATGTATTTACCCTTTTAGACCAGGAAAATGTATCATGTTATCTTCATCCTTTTGGCTAGATGTTCTATTTACTCTAGGAGTACATTAGTATGACTAGGGGTACTAGTGCGTAACATAGTACCAAAGTATGTCTACATACCTGAAAATGTAATGAGGTGGGGTAACAAGTCATGCAGGCCCCAAATGCTTAGTGTACCATTTTACGAATCTTCCACCTCTCGTATCTCTTTTTTCTTATACACAGGTTTTAGAACTCAAGTAGCCTATCCTGTGTTTTGTTTCCATGTAGAACGTAATGGGGAAATCCCTAGTGGCTTTAGAGATACTATGTGAGAAGCTTTGAGTGTGTCACCCATCTGAGGTGACTCTTAATATTCTGGGTGTAATGCCTATCTGAGGCGAACCTCAAAGGAAACAATGGTCAGGTGCTGACATCTTAGTTTTCTGAGTGGAACGCTACATCGAGGATGGTCATGGGTCCTCGATGACACTAGAGTGGAACCCTCCAACTGATCTGGGCATGGGTCCTAGAACTTGTCTTAGTAGAACCCTCTAGCCAGGCTAGGCATGTGTCCTCGACCTAGAGGAATGAACTTTTGACTATGTATATCGTTGAAGAGACATGCTTTGACATAAATCCTGACTTGATGAGTAAGAGGGGTCATTTTCCCACTGAGACACATCCTTGAGATGAGACCTAAAACTGTGTGGGGAAATACAGAGCCACCCAGAGCAGATAGTATCAAGGTGTGGTGATTGATCCCCTTTGACTAACATTCTCAGGGTAGAGATGTGGGATACCGGGCGTCATTGGTTAATAATTATAGAACAATTGGAGAATCTTTTTTTGGGTTGAGCTGTGAGATGGAGATACCCTTACTATCTCATTTGGGATTCTTTGACTGATCACACACATATCATATTTCAGTACCCACTCCTAGTTTTTTTGGTTACTCTCAAACCAAGAGAAGCGAAGAAATGAAGGGTATTCCAGGTTCTTTATGTGTTTATCTTCTAATGGTTGGATGAGTCCAATATCCAACTATAGGTAGCGAATACTTGATGAGAAGTTCATCTTCTCACCATTTTTGAGCTTCTTGTGTTTATATGTGTTTAATTTTACTCTCTTGTTTGGTTTATCTATAGTCATTTATTATAACTTATCCTATACAATACTTTCCTCTTTAGTTGTATCTCTTACTTCCCCCTTCACATTTTTGGGGAATCCTACTGAGTTTGTTTATACTCACCCCTACATGGGATTTCCCCACATGTATCGTGCTATAAGTAGATGACAAATATGATGACCATGACTTAATAAGAGCTTAGGGATACGGGTTCCAGGACCACATATGGTGGCTGTATCTTGGGATCCAATAATGGGGCTCTCTTATCTATTTTACTTTTTAGTTACTACCAGGTTGTGGCCCTTTTTGGGGTGGGCGTGTATTTTTCCCATTTCCATTTAATTTTATATTTTTATACTTGTACTGATTAGAGGTTGATGCTTGTTAGGTTCCCTTTTATAGTAGTGTTGTATTATTTTTTTCCTTTCGCTCTAAACTTTATCATTGAGTTTGAAGTGTGTGTGTGTGTGTGTATAGATTCTTAGTAAAAGGCATCCTTGAGTTTGTTATGACTTCATCTCTTGTCTCCACCACCTTGCCTATAGAGGCGGGATTGGGGTAGTTGCAGCTCGAGCCCCGACATGGTTAGGGTAGTGACATTGATGTTAATTATGATTTAATAGGGATATTATTTGATGATACCATCCTTGTTATTTTCCATGATGTTTTATGATTATAATGACAATATATTTTTGTAAGCCTTTTATTTTCCACATGTTATTCTATGTTGAAATGTTTATGAAGTCCATTTATATTTCACAGGTTATAATATGATGAATGTTTTATGATCTTGTGGAAAAAATATTTATAATTTTCTTTATGTGAATGGTCATTCTAGAATTATATATTCCACTAATGAATTTGGTAATGTATTATATCTCTTTATATAACTACTGGAAAAAATATGATGTACTTGATTAGCTATGAGAAATAAGTTGACTTGTATGATCCACTATGGGAAATATGTCGATCTGCTAGATTCCCTATGGGAAAAAGTAAATGTGAATGATCCACTATAATAAATATTTTGTAATGAATAATCCATTATGATTTTACATTCTCAGTAGTTAACATTGACATAATAAATGGTTTCTATACCTAAGACGATTCCAAAATTTTATGAAATTATCTTATGATTCATTATTGATTTATGATTATCACTATTATGATACATTTATTTTGAAATAATAAATATTTTTTACATGAATCATGTTTATGATCTTTTATATATTGGTTATGAAAGATTTACGTAATGTTCATGGTTTCAAACCCTTATACTTATCTTATGAATTATAATGACCATCGATTGATATCTCCCTTGTTTACCCTCATTGATCATATAAGATCACCCTTTCTGATGTTTCCTTTTCCAAGTCTATGATGAATGGTTTTAAGTAGGTTATCTCTCTCAAGAGTACTAAATAGTGAAATATTTGTGGGAGATGTTGAAGATATTTAATGAAATAAAAATAATGTGTATCTAGTGTCCAAATACATTAAACCATTATAGTACTCGAGCGTATATTGGTAAAAATTAACGAATAGTCATTTTAAAAGATTCAATATTTATATATGAAAATATAAGGTCACTATATTTGGTATCATAGGATATTCTTAGATAATATTTGGGGTTTATATTTTGAGAAAATTGATAAAAACCCAAGGGATAAGTATAAGAATAGGATAACCACCTAATTTTAGGGAAAGGAAGATATTATGTGGTTTTCCTAGAAATTCATCCATGTATGGATACTAAAAGTTGACATGATTTTTACATAGAGGCATCTCAATGTCACAGTTCTCAAAAGATTTCGTTGAGTATATATCATCCATTATTCAAGTGTATGGTGAGTGTGCCCTTATTGGGAATATCGTTTGACACTTTTATTGGATATTATTGGGTTAATTAAATTTTTATTTAAGAAAAATTATGTTATATTTCAAGAAATGATGACCATGGATGACGAATGTTGAACCGACAGTGTCATAGGTTGAAAAATGGTTCATGAATTAAACCTACTATAAATGTTTCATGGATTTATGGTTTCTCACTATGATCATTATTTTCCCTATTTTTTAGTTTTAGCCAATGGTTTTAACTATAATTCATCATGATAATAATAAATGTGGTGGAGAATGCAATGATTTTCCACCCGAGAAACAAAATTCAATGGGAGATGGGATACATAATCTCATTTCTATTCTAATGAATCATTTTTAGTCAATGAATCATATGGATATTCCAAATGATTAATGGAGTGAAAAACATACTATTGATTATTTCATTCTTCAATATCGATATCCTTTTAGTGGGTATTCTAATCTACTAGTATCTAAGAAATGGATCAAAACCATTATGATTTGATTCTCTAGTGCTCAGAACATGGAAGGCTGTCTTATCTGTTTATCACTTAGAAGGAAAACTAGATAAATGGTGGAACCTTATTAATAATACAAGAAAAGAGGATAAAGTTTAATATATGTAACACTATTAGTTTAAGAGTAGTATGTACTTCACTCTTATTCTATGAAAAAGTATGGAGAAGGAAATATTTTATCTTTAAAAAAAGGGTGATGAATCCATTGGTAAGTATGAGGAAAGTTCTGTAAGACATTCAAGTTATTATTATAGTCTAATAATTACTCCTAAAATAAAAACTGATCAATTATTTTATGGATTAAAACCAATCCATTGAATGGTGTTGTATATAAGATACTTTAGTAGCTATGAAGAAATAATTTGATATTCATTCAAGGTAGAAATGTAAATAAGATATTCTCACCATTCCCATTGTGTTTTTTTGAGAAAAGGAAGACTGTGTCTCATGAAATAGAGAGTAAATATCAAGTTAGAAGGAAATTATAACCATATAAATGCCATAAATTTTCGATGAAACATCAAGGTAACTACTTGAGTGTATCTGGGAGGGATTTTAATATGGAATAGTGGTTCATAAAGTCTTTGATTGTTGAAAGGAAATGAGTGGTCCAATTAATGAAATGGAAGTGAAGAAGATGTCAACTAATGCACCAACCACACTCCAATGATTCAATTAAAAAGTGCATGAGAATTCTGAAAACAATTGCATGAATCTAAAGGTTTATGATGATGATCAGTGTTAACAACGTCTTAAAATCAAATACAAAGGGAAATATCTTGCAATCATGACTTAAAAAGTGGGTTATGTGAATTATGTGGTGAATGGTACACTTATTATCCACTATAGAATAGTTAATTTATTATTTAATTATCTCCACAAACTCTATTATATCTATGAAATTTCAAAATTGTATTGAATTTTCATATCAATGATTATATGTAGATTTAAAGATCAAATCTCTTAATGGTATAATGGTTGCATCTCAAGTATTTAATTTCTCTTCGATTGAAGTTTGTGGGAAAGTGCTTCCTTATAAATAATGTGATTATGCCTTTATTTAAATTATATGTGATTATAGGAATAGATTTTATTTATTTATCAATATCACATATCACTTTCTAAGGAAGTAAAGTCATATTTCATATTCTAAATAAACCCATTCACATTTATCATTGGAAGTATGATTTGAAACATCCAATGAAAATTACTTATATATTGTGGATCATAATTCTTAGCCATGCACGATATTTATCTCAGATGGTTAAAAAAGGTTGACATCAATGATATGCCTATTTTTCTGTATCTTGATGATGTATTTACAAAAGAATTTCCTAGTCACCATCTATATTATGAGGTTATGTTTTCCATAAATATAAATCATGGTGATACTCCAATTTCGAAGACTCCCTATCAAATGACCCTAATTCAATTGAAGAAATTGAATATGAAACTCCAAGATAATCTTGATAAGGTATCTATTCATCTAGGTTAATCACCTTAGGGTGCACCTATTCTTTTTTTAATATGAAATATGGATCAATACAACTCTACATTGATTATCGACAACATAACAAGATCACTTTCAAGAAAACGTATCCTATACATAGTATCTATGATTTTCTCTATAAACTAAGATTATATTAATTCATTTACATGATCAATCATTGATCTGGGTGCTATTAGTTAGGGGTAAAATGTAAAGGTATACCCAAGACAGCCTTCCGTATGAGGTATATACACTATGAATATATATTTATTCCGTTTGGTATCACAAATAATTCATTATATCTATAAATTTAATGAATATAGTATTTATAGATTACATTGTCTAGTTTATTATATTATTATATAATATATTCTCATATATCCCAAGAGAAAGTAAGAGAAAAAACATCACTTGAGAATTGTACTGAAAACCCTAATGAAGGAGAATTTGTATGAAAAATTTATCAAGTGTGAATTTTTGTTTTGGAGAGTCTCATTGTTGGGATATATAATCTAAGGTGAGGGTATTATAGTTAATCCTTTAAGATGGATGTTTTTGAGAATTTCCTAGACCAACCCCGGTTATTGAGATATATAGTTTTTTTTTTGTTTTTAGATATTATTAATTATTTTTGGGTAATTTCACATTGATTTATAATACACACACCAAGTTAACATGGATGGGAGGAAAGTACCTTTATACATATAAATGTGAAGAAAAGTTAAAGTAATTTAAAATATGGTTTATTATTTCACCTATGATTACATTACCCTATTATGGATAAGGGTGTTTAATCTACAGTGATACATCAAAAAAGGAATGATATTTATTCTGATGAATAATGATATGGTTATATCTTATGACTCATAAAAATTGTTGGTTCATGGGAAAAATTAACCAACTCATGATTTGTAGTTAGCTTTAGTACTATTTTTCATTAATTATAATGATCCATTATCTTTATGAATAAAAATGTGATATATATAATGATAATAAAATCTTAAAGTGTATATTCAATAAAATAGAGTTGAATATACACCAAATAATATGGTTGTATTTTATTAAAAGTTATGAATTCTCATTACATTTCAACCCTGAAAAAAAAACAAAGTAGTCAGTGGTTTGAGATGAAAGGATCCCATAACTACTCTATGATAAGGATCACAAAAGAAGAAATATATTAGGATTACCAAAGTATGGATTAGGAAATATTAAAGGAAGGGGAAAAATCTTATCTTTCTAAAATTAATGTTCAACGATCTATCTATGTAAAGTTTAGAGAATCTTAGAAGAAAGATGTATAAATATAGAAGAAGGTGAGAAATGTTAACATGTTTAACTTTTATTATTATTGAATGATAATGTTCAAGAACCTTTTTTGTATATCATCCATTCTATATTTAAAGGATATATTAAATTAATTTCATAATTAATCATTTTATATTCATCCTGGATGTTCAAAGATATATTGAGATTTTATAGAGTTTTTCTATTCAGACCACATGGAAAGGGTTATTATAGAATATGTATCTCAATGTATTATATGTTAGTACATTAATGCTAAGAGAAAAACTTCCTAGGTGGTTTTATAAACATTACCCATACAATAATTGAAATGATAAAACATCACAGTGTATTTTTTCATTGGACTACTTGAAACATCTAAAGACTATAATGCGTTTTGGGTTATAGTTGATTTCTTTACGAAGTAGCACACTTCATTACCATTAGTGAATATTTAAATTTGTATTATTTTTACTGGATATACATTAAGAAAGTGATATGGTTTTAAGTATTACCCCATTATATTGTATCCATTTGGGATATGAGGTTTACCTCATATTTATGGGGAAGTATTAAGTAGGATATGGATATGATGTTTTGATTTATTTTACTTATCATCTTTAGATATATGGACAATATAATAGGAAAATTCAATACATGGAGGATGTGTTGATATATTTGTCTATGTAATTAAAAGGTGGTTTGGATCGACACCTTCCTTTAGTATAATTTTCATAAAACAATATCTTTCACACGAGCATTATGATGGAAAATTATGAAGACCTCTAGGAAAATAATTTTAAAAATCCAACGTGCAAGAATGATGTTACAGAATTAAGGATATTAGTACCTAAGCTAGTTGAAGAAATGATCTAGAATTTTAGATCCTTTTAAAAAATTCATAAGGGAAAAAAAGAATCAAAATAAAATTTATGTCGACAATTGTTAATGACATATGAAGTTTGATGTTGGTGACAAGGTATTTTTGTAAATTTATATATGGAATATGGTTATGAAATTCAGGAATAAAATAAATCTAAGACCTAGGTATATTTTCCATATCAATATTATTGATTTCTTTGGGATGATAGCTCATCATTTGTAACTTCCACCAAACCTCTATCAAGTTCTATATGTGTTCCATATATCTATCCTAAAGAAGTACATACCTTACCATTCACTAATACTAAAATGAGAGGTTATACTATAAGATGAAGATATATATTATGAGGAATAATCAATTTATATTCTATACCATCGAGATAAATTCCTTTGAAAAAGGACCAATCACCTGGTCAAAGTATTGTGGAGAAACCACCAATTTGAGGAAACTACATAAGAACATAAAGATACAATGAGGAAAAAATAACACTCAGTTGTTTATATTAGAGTAATGAAATTTTATGGGATAAAATATTTTATGGGGTGTAGAATTTAACACCCCATGATTTTATACTATTTATTAAGTAAATTTAATTTACTCAATATATTTTGTTATATGCAACACTGAGTTTAAATGAACTATGAAATACTATTAAAATATTATTATTCAATGAGATAGTTATAGTGAAGCCATTGGATTTTTAGGTATGAATAAGAATAACCAAATTAAGAAAAATTTATGATATAAACATGTATAAAAATGTTCATTGATTATAAATTGTTTATAAATGAAATAAAAATCATTTAAGGAATATAAGTATTTTTCTAAAAAATTTGTCTTTATGTACATAATGTGTTTTTATATTAATAAATTAAAATAGGCACTATTAGTGAATTATTTTAATTAAATTTATATATTATATATTCAAGAAAACATTTTAGAATTCATATAATATTTTTTTTTCTGGGTATGGGATAAGAATAAATCCAGTTTTTTTTTCTTAAAATTATATTTTTCCTAATATGCTCTTTCATCATGTTTTTTACAATTATTTTAATATTAAATTTTTCCATTTTTAGTAAAATTATTTTAAAATATAAAAATAATGTTTTAAATAAATATTAAAGAATTATCTTATTTTGATTTTTTGAGAATTTTTTTAAAAGATTATTTTTTCGATATATAATGAAAATAATAATTTTAATTAAAATAGTATTTTCATTTAAAGAATATAGAAATTTGAATTTTGTTTTAAAAGAGTTATAAAATAAAAAATTTCTCAATTATATTATTATTAATTTAATTTAGTTCATCTTAATCAATTTTATGTTTAATTTTTATATAAAAACTTTTATACTAATGGAAACTTTTTTTGTGGAAAATAAAACTTTTAACGTGTTTACCAGTTTTATTTAAAATTAAATTATATCAAATATATGAATTTTATTTAATAAAATGAATTACATATTTTTAATAATAATAATTAATATTAGTTAAACTATGAACTTAAGTTTTTTTTCATAATTAACTGTAAAAAATTGTATAAAAATATTTTACCACGGATAATGTTATGATAGTTATATTGGAGGGTGAAACTAAAATGATAAGGATTAAAATGACCTTTATAATTTCTTTAAACCCAATGGTTGGTTTTATTTCAATATTAAAATTCTCACATCTAAATATTTTCCATTTTTATTCTTTTTTTCTTAGAAAGTGACCTGACATTTTTTTAAAACATGGAATAATTTCCAGTGTGCCACCCACTTTATTTATAAAATGCAACCCCCTATACTCTATTTTCCACACATCAAGAGAATTTTAGACCATCCAATTACTACTAAAATAATTTAATCACATCTATAACCACGAAATAATGTCTTATTTTTTATCATAATACAATTTTTGGAGGGATTTAGGTATAAAACGGAAGAGTTTGTCTGAAGAAGAGATATTGTTCTTTACCAAGATTTTTTATTTTATTTCTTCATATACCCCCTTAATTTTTTTTTTCAAAAAATATGAAATAATATCAATAGTAACTTCCATAGACTTATAATTTATTATGTTAAGTGTATAACCTATATCCATCTCATCTTCCATCAAATAGGAAACAAAACCATAAAATTTGTGTATGACAAACTATATCCTCACGAACTGATGTAATTCATTTTCTATCACTGCCTGTCAAGAATGTTTATAATTAAGGATTTAACACACAAACACACACATAGAAACACACAGACACACACAAATATATTATATTTAGGATTTAATTATACACTTTTAATTATAATGTCAAATCTATCTTCTTACCTTTCAATCCATTGGAAAATGATAACATCACTCATGCGTATGTGTGGACTACCACCTCCATAAAATAATGTGAAAAGTTTTTCATTTTATCTTGACATGGATAGTAACAAGGAAGTATTTAGTGAACATATATTATATAATATATGAAAATTATTCTATAAATGTGAATTATTAATTACCTTTATTTTATTCCATATGTCAAAAATATGGAAACAACATTCATCCGTACGTACATCTTACCGTCTCCAAGAATGGTGCAATTTGTTTTTATATATATATATACTTATATGCATGAATATAAATATGTATATAATTAATGTATAAATTATATTTATTTAATTATTAAAAATAGATATTTTGGAACCATTATCAATGTACAAGGATCCAAATCCCCAAACCAAAATATACATGATAAACGAAGCAGTTATCACCAAGAATAATGATATTATAAAGAGTTGATAATAATTGGGTGATAAAAGGTTATAAATAAATAATATATGGAATGAT
The DNA here is from genome assembly GCA_963277665.1 of Viscum album. NCBI lineage: Eukaryota > Viridiplantae > Streptophyta > Magnoliopsida > Santalales > Viscaceae > Viscum > Viscum album. The sequence goes on from OY728133.1 coordinate 501,253,182, forward strand.
ATATTTGATTACGGTTTAATAATACATGTATAATAAAAATATGTATTTTATATAAGTGGTCCAAACACATACAATGGAAGTCGGACCAGAGGTAAGCGATTTTCATCTCACATTTATTTTTGTGAGACACATTCAATATTCACCAGTTGTTATTATATGTGGTTTATAAAATACCCATGAAGGATTTTTTATGATTAATATTATTATTTTTTTGGATTTTCATATCCATCAAATATTTTTTCTTTCAAGGGGATTATGATTCAAATGCTACAAAGGTGGAAAGGTAATTATGTTACAATCTCTTTATTTATTTGGACTGTTTGTATTATAGATTTGATGATGAAATTAATTGATCTAAAAATATAAAATCTCATTAATTTTCTTCTCCTGTGGTTATTCATTTAAATTAAATGTTTTCCTCTCTTTTAATTCTCATTAATAACTAAATATATCAAATTATTTTTTTAATAAAAATTAAATTTATTTATCTCTTTATTCGAAAATACTCTTTCTTTCATATCCATGACATCTAAAAAAATTTCAGGAATATTTTATGATAGTTTAAATTCATTTTTCTCCATTATTTAATCTATAAATGTTTTTAAAAATTAATAGTTATTTTTTTTCAGAGAAACATACTTTATTAATTTTTAAAAAAGTGTGAAAGGAATGTTTTATTTTAACTTATATATCATGAGTGGAATTTACCACCATCATTACCAATAAATTATTTGATTCTTACTTTAAAAATATTCATGATTATTTTCGAATAAAATGTTTTTCAAAATTTTGGTGAATTTTTAGATTTAAAATAAGTGATTTCAAAGTGAAAAGGGTTTTTCATTAAGGAACATTCTAGTAAATATTTCAAAGGAATTTTTATATTTGATATATTTCTTTGATGTTAATTATTTTTTACCATGAATATGATACAATGATACAACATTTAATACTTTTATGGATGGTTTATGATAATGGTGATTTTTTAACGAAACCCGTTTCATTTCTGTGGGTTATTCTATGTTGAGATTATGAAATTTTTACGAATCCCATTTCTTTTCAATGGGTTATATTATGATGAAATGTTTATGAAACCGATTTCATTTTTATGATATTATGAATATTTTATGATCATGGGGCAGACATATGTTTGGTTTTCATTATGTTATGGGTGTGACCAAAATTATATATCCCTCTTGTGCATTGGGTAAAGTATTATATATCATGAGATAACTATGGGAAAAATTCGATTTAATTGATCCACTACAAGAAAAAAGCAATATTTCTTGATATACTATTATAAACAAGTTTATGTAATTGATCTTCTATAAAAAATAATTCAATGATCTGGATCCACTATGGGAAACATGTGCCAATTCCAGATCTGTTTTGACTTATTCATCTCTGAAGCTAACTATTACATGTGAAATAATGTCTATACCTAGTATGATTCCTAAATTTAATTAAATGAATTTATGGTTCATGTTTAATTTATGATGATTGATCACACTTATGATTCATTCCTTTTGAAATTATAGTTCCTTTTTCATGAATCATGTTTGCATTCCTTGATAGATTGGGTATGAAATTTGTAAGTAATGGTCATGATCTCATACTGTTATGATTATGTTATTATTTTTTATATTCATAGATTAATATTTACTATGTTTACCCTTATTGTAGATATGAGATCAACCTTTCTAATGTTTCATTCACCTAGGTTATAAATAAACGTTTTAAGAAGTGTATGCATATTAAGAGTACTAACTAGAGATATCATTGTGGGAGATTTTTTAAAATATTTTAATAAATAGGATGACTTTATATGTAGTTTCCAGAGACACTGAACTTTTACAGTATTCAGGTGTGTATTTGTGAAATATATTTAATATTAATAAAAAAATTTGTAATATTATGTATAGAAATCTAGGTTCACTATACAATACACCCCTTTTAGTGTTACTACCCCTGGGTAAATCTATGTTACTGACTACATCAATAAATAGTATCCAGACATAGATATTATTTCTAGGAAAATGTATCAATATCAACTTTATCAAAATTTCAGGTTGTTATCCAATACATATACTTACCCTTTATACATTTCCCTATTATTTTTACTAAATTTCTCTAAATTGATACCTAAAACAACTAAAACCTCCATTGATAATAATTTAAGAAACCCAAGATAAAAAACAAATTTATATCATTAATTTACATGAAGAATCATTTCATACCACAAATGATCACAAAAACTAGAGGAATGTAGATTTCGTTTCTTATAGGATCATCTACGTAAAAAATTATTTTATAACGAATGTAATCATTTATTATTAATTGAACTATACTAAACCATCTTCTAAACTTCTCATTAGTAAAAATAATCCAAAAAAACTAGGGAATAAAAAATATATCAAAGGTGTGAGACCCAACATTCAGTAAGGGATTAAAAAATAATTTCAACAAGGATAAGTTCATAAAAACATGATCATAAGGGAAATTTCATATAATCTTGATTGACAATCAAAAAAATAATTTATATTCAATGGTAATGGCATAAATACTTAAATCCACAATATATTTATATGAAAACATAATAACCATAACATGGATTATTTTTTTTAATATTAACCTTAAATTTTTATAGAATAAGATGAGAATTCATGGCATGTTTCAGATATCATAAAAACACAATAATAGAGGGACATTACTCTCCTAAGTCACACACTTTCATCAATGATTTCAAGAGAAATTAATTTCACCCATGTATACATCACCTTCATGATTTATACAGGTACACCCACACTTGTGAACAACTAAATTGTGCTCACATATACATATCTCATGAGATTCAATCTTTTAACCAATTCATTGCCGGGAAATATAAGACCTAACCATAATTATATATTCTAATGAGTTCAACTTGAAAATAATTCACTTGTCACATTATAAATACCTCATGGAAATAAAATAGGCTTTATAAATCATTTAAACGAAAATGATTCACTTTTCATAAATAAAACACAAAAATATAATTGTGTATCATAATAAATTAGAGGGAAAATTATCCACCTATTAAAACATAAATAAATCTTGAGAATAAAAGTGGGTTATATATAATTTAAAAATAGTATAGTAGTATTAATTAAATCGATTGACATAAAAAACTTGATCAACAAAAAATAATCACATAATAAAAGAAAAATAGAGGGTAAAACATGAAAATAACTCCATTGGATATTAATATTATTGAATATATATAGGAAAAGCGATACAAAATAACATAATATTTTCTTGAAAAATATTTTTTAATCATAGATTTAAAATTTATACTCATGATTATCTTTTCAAAAGGCCCCCTTTTTGCTTAAAAAAAGTTAAAATAAAAAATTACATAGAAGTGGATTAAAATTAAAATTTTCCACAGTGATATTAGAGGGAACATCATTTAAAATATGAAATTAATGATTTTAGTGAATAGAAGGCTAATAAAGTCAATAAGAAGTCATGTAACGCAATGGAATATGTTTGAGTTTTCAAATCCATTACAACATTAGATATTTTCCAATAAAAAAACCTTTCATGAATATAATTTTAAAAGAAAAATTAAATGTAATGAATAATTATAGAATCATCATATAAAAAATTAAAGGGTATTTAAATAATCCATTCCAAATAATTGAATATTTATAATAAGAATTATGTCTTAGGGGTGATAATTTAAGATAGAAAACCCTTACGTTATTTTATAACATCCACTAAGGAACTTGAAATATTTACTGAAAAAAAATAAATATTTTAATAATATATTTCATAACCTTATTAATACATATAAAATTTTATAGAAATTATTTATAATTATTATGTAGATTCAGTTTATTTAGAAATTAGTTATTTTCATTATCAGTTGTGAGTAATCTTGATTATTTTAACTCATTTCGTAATAACAGTTCAATTATTAATAATAATCCCATGGTTAATAATCCCCAAATCCTAAAAGGTAAGAAATTTATTATTTTAAATTATTTAAAATGTTATAACATCATTCAATGGTAGTTTTTTTACATTTATTAAAGATGATATCGACAATGTGCACGTTTCATTGATTTTTAATGAAGGGGCATTGGTATCTGAATTATTGTTTTGAATATTATGTTTACCAATCCCGAACCAGAAAAAATAATTATATACTTATTTATATTATATGTTATCAATAATTAACTTTTCATAGTCATTCATGAAATTATTTTATATCATTGTTCAAGTAAGTGGTTTTCCTGACCTAAACATGAATATACCATAATTAAAGGATGGTTATAAAGTTATTTAGTTGTAATATCATTATAACATAAAAATAGTGAACTTATCTAGTGTTTATTAGTGTGATATATCATAACTGGATAGAATTATATTAATAATATAACCTATAATAGGATATTATATAATTTTTTGGAATCATTTTTTTCTATTAGTAATCTATTTAGACAGAAAATTTGTTTTTTATTTGATTTTCAAAGAAGCCGCTTTATGGGAGAGCGATAACCGGCAGGATACAAAATCAAACCATGCCTATTAAAAATTAAAAATTCAAAAAACTGGCAGGACACAAAAACCAACACTATCAGATCATCATGACAATCACCAACCAATCGCACCGTAGAACATAATCACCAAGTCATCAGCCCAAATCACATCGCCTGCAACCAACATCATCCCCAGCACAGTCACTATCACCATCCAATACCCACCACCATCACCAATGTTAGAGACCATCGTTGACCATCAAGACACCGTAGAACATTATCACCGAGAAAACCAACACCTCCACCATCATCACCGACCAAAAAAACCAGTCGACAGAGAACATAAAAATTTGTAGCCACCAAAAAACTACAGTACCAGACACAATTGGCACTATCGAGGGAGGATCATGACTCAGGGAACTCCAAAATCCACACAAACAACACCTCCCAAAGCTCCTGTGAAAACCATATTTCCAGATCGACCCGAGGAGGAGAGATGGAACATGAAGCCAGAGTAGAGTAAGATTGAAAGGAGAAAACAGAGATTCGTGAGCATCACCGACATCACCCAACCAAATAGAGATCCAAAACCTCCAAATCCAATCATGATCAATAAATTGCCAACATTATCACCAACAAGAAGCATCAACAAACCTTCACCATCATCGTGCCAATCAAAAACTCTACCAAGAATAGGTATACAACTCCAAATCATCATAGAATGATGAAGAAAAAAATGGGACTGAAACCCTAGATGATCATGGGACTAAAACCCAAGGATGAAATGGTGAAAGGGGAAACTGCTAAAGGAGTCGGGGGTGAAACCCTAAACAAAAAGGCATCAATGGAAAGGAAATGAAACCCTAGGAAAAGGAAAGGAATGCGATTGAATTCAGGATGATTATCTAGTGAGAACATCGGGGGATGGGACCCTTCGAAGAAGGAAGAAGATCGATATAGGGAGCACACCAGGAGATTAGAGGAAGAGCACTCCAGCTTCGGAGGATGAAACTAAGAACAGTTGAATTTATAATGACTGTTTAATGATAATATTGTTAAAAGTTTATTGAAATATAATTTAAAGGAACATAATAGTGTTATAAAAATAATTTCAATACCCTAATCCAAATATTATAACCATCATTAATGTTGGTAATAAAATATGGAAACACCATTATATTACAGCGGTAGTCTGCCTGCATGTACTTATGGATGGTGATTTTAGTTCCCATAAAAAGAGAGAAATGAGTACTATGGATTATCATTTCAAACCATAACATATTTTGTAAATATCATAATTATATATATATATATACACATATATATTAAATTATATATTAGGAATATTCTTGCATGTTAGTGATGGAAAACAAAGCATGTTGCACTATGGATGTGATAGTCCACACATTTGCACTATTATTGTTTGCCCTTTTCTTAAGGGAAAGAGGGAAAGAGTAGATAATGTATATTCCATAAAAATAACAAAATTTTAGTATATAGGTAATAATTATGTTATAATTCCATAATGGGTAAACTAATTTTAAATGAAAAATATACGTAAAGAAAAATATTAGAGAGTGAGAAGTATTTATTATGAGATTTTGAGGTTTCTCTTAATTAACATCGTAGAAATGGATGTATTTCACTAATATATTATGATAATAAGATTTATATAATGAAATAAAAATATATGGGAAGTAAATAGATATTATTTTCAATAGTAAAAATATTTTTAGAGTGGTTATGAATGGGTGATGAGAGGCCTTTTTTATAAGTGGTGAAAATGATTTTTTTAAAACAAAAAACATAATATAAATAGAGAACATGTTTCACATCTATTGTGAAATAAAAATCGAAAATAATACCGTTTAGGAGGAATTATGGTGGTGAAAATATCAACCACTCAATTTAAAAGAAGTATTTAACAAGTTTTAAGCCCTTTACCCGATGAATATTAATTTTACTTTTTTAGATTTTACCGTGGTAACTAGTTTCTACATAAGTAATTTATCATTTGAGACTAAAAATAAAGTTTTAATTATTAATAATATGGAACATATAATTAAAAATTTTAAGTCCATTTTATTATATTCACCTTATAAAATTTATATATTTTTTCCAATAATCAATTTATTTTCTATTAAAATCAATTTTTGAGAAAACGAAACTTAAATTCTAATGTATCAAGTATATGTTTTAAAACTAAATAAATATTTTTAAATTTATAAATTAATATATAAAATACATATTTGGTATAGAAAAGGGTTTCATTTATCTTTATGTCATATTTATATACTAATAATGTCATAAAAGTCATGGTATTTTCAAAAATAAAATTTTTCATTATTCACAAAAAGTAATATATTTTAGAAAAATTCTAATATTCCACCCGAAGATAATTTTGAAATTCCAAATTCGAAAATTATGTTCATTTTAAATAATTTTAATTCTAGAAATTATATATTTATCTTTATAATAAAAAAACAAAAGGTTATTATTACCAGGTTATCTTGAAAAATGATATGTTGAAACTTTTTATGGTGTTAATATTATTTAATATAAATTTATACATTAAGTAATATTAATACAATAACCTTTAAAATTATTCTATTTAATTTATTAGGAGAAAATATGCAATTATTAATAATGTAGGAATTTGAAAAAATTTACTTTTATACTAGATACGCTTTAACAAATTCCCTTGAAATTAATTATTTATATTTTAAAATTTAATTTCACTCCTCCATTAATATTGAAATATTTACTTTCATTTAAATATAAGTAATATCATATTTAAATAACAATAACATTAATTCGTTTTATTATAAAAAATATATATATATTAATATTTTAATGTCATTTTTTATATTGAATTATATTATTTGATATTTATTACTGAACAATATATAAATCCAGTTTACCTATTGATTGTATATTCAATTACCATATTATCAAGGACCAAATTACTAATGACTATATTTTATAACATCCATATTTCATTCATATATATATATACACACCAACTAATCATCCAGTCATATCACTCTTACTTCTCAAACCATAGTTCTTATTTCATATAATAGATTTCGCATAATTCTTTTTTCGTTAATGGTTCTCTTCCCTATTATAGATTTTTTTAGATATTGGTGATCCTAATGTTTGAATATAACCTTGATTATTTTTTCCATGAAGATTTTATTCTCTTCTATATATTTCTTGTATTAATTTCTGAACATTTAATGGTTGTATTCACCCATGAAGAGTAATAATCAATGGTGTGATATACATTGTCTTATGTGATTTTGTTGCAATTTACCAATTACGACTGAATAAAATATTGTTTTTTAATTTATATCTTATAGGAATTATTTATTATCTAATTTCAAATCCTCTAATATAAAAATATTTAGATTTATAAACTTATTTTTTATAAAAGGAATATACTTACAAAAGAAACCATGGTGTTAGATTATCCCCTTTAAATAAATCTCACCCTCATAATATTAATTATCCCACACCAATGAAAATATCTGAGGGAATATAAATGATTTACATGAACCATGATATAGTGATTGACCATAGAAAATTTGTAATCCTGTCTTTTTTCCTCAAAATAGTATTATCCCCAATATTGAGTTTTCCCCAACAATTTGATCCAAAATTCAATCATTATTTTGTATCAAGAACCCCATTTTATCATTTAATTCTAAAGTGTATTTATAATAATCCTGTAATTTCTATAACATCATAGGATTATAAGATATTTTACTCCCCTATCTCAAAAATGGTTTTTATCATTTAGGTAATGAACCAAAATATTTCCAAAACATATTAAATTTATCTAATTGGAGAATAATATATTAATCACAAATAATTTTCATATAAAATTAAACTTGAGATAAAATAATCATACCACTAGATGTTTTTATTTATAATTCAATATATAATCACCAAGGTGATGATTTTATGTTCTTAGAAAATATTCTAGGAGAAAAGGAGTGGATTAAAGTAGATACTAATACAATACTCACTGTTATTAAGTAAATGATCACTTTTTTTACTCCAATTTATTCTTGGATATCATTTTAGTAGTTTTGGTTTCATAGGATTTAAATTATTCCCTACTTGTTGGAAATTTATGATTCCTATCACCCTTATTATCCATTAAATTATGAAATTTATTTGAGAAATTTCCAATTTACTGATGTTTAAGACATTAAAATATTAGTGGAACATATGAATGAACTATATTTCATTTCACCATGTCCACTTTTCACTTTAATTTTTATTGACAATTAGATTCTATATTCCCTCCTCTCCCCCATAGAAAATATCTCACATTTCCTTTTAGATGTTTTTCTTAGTGCTTATTCCCACATTTTTGACATGCATGAAATTGAAAATTATTTCCTTCATCATCATTATCACCAGAATATCCATGAGATTCCATCATTCTCTTCTTTGGAGTTTTTAGGATTTAAACCACATTTACATAGTTAATCAAAATTCATTCTAAATATTATTGAATAATCATAAGATAACACACATTATCCCTTATCCTATTAGGTTTCTCAATTGAACAATCCTCACATTGTTTATGACACCGATTATTTAATTTATTCTTTGGGATTTTGCTAATACTAAATCAGAAAGAGTTGAGATGAGTGACTAACATTATAATGTAATTATCATATTTAATAATTGGAAAATTTAACCTCAAGGTTCTTCCATAACATTATAATGTTTTCCTATATTTCATTATGTTCAAATTGTTTAAAACTTGTTTCATATAATATCACTCTAAGTTTAAACTATATAATTATTGGTCCAACCTAGGTTAGTTTGATTTGGGTTTTATTTTACCTCTTAACCAAATCCTTAAAAATAAATATCCCAAATTTCTAGGGACTTTCTTAAAATAGGCTAAATAAAAAAATCAATGAAATCAATGCTCCGAAAATACAAATTACTCTTTATCCATGAAATAACAAATAGATAATATGTACCTTAACTTATGAATTTATATTTTTCAATATACCAATTGTAACTACTATAATAGTTTATTTGAACTAAATATATTCAAATATTTCATAATGGTTCTTAAGTAGAATATCATTTAACCAAATCATATCCCTAGGTATTCTTCTATGTGGTGTATAGATAGGCATATTTTTCATGCATCATGTGATGCTTTAGTTAATTCCCAACACTCCATTTATGGGGTTACCTCCCTAGGCACATCTATATCAGAGCCTGTATCCACTTATAAAAGAAAGAGATATTGTTTCTAGATAAAACAGAAAATCTATACATTACCAAAATTTTCATAATGTCATCATATACTATTAATTTTACCTTAGCTATATCCCTAGGGATTAAATAAAGTTAAAAAATAATCCCCAAAATAAATAATGTATCTTATAATACCAATTTAAGTGAACCAAAATAAATAAACATATTTATGCCATTATTTTATATGAATAAACATTTAATTTACCAAATGGTCACAAAAAATGGAGGAATATAGATTTAGTATCTTAGAGTATTAATGATGTAAAAAAATTATTTTAGAATGCTTCTAATAATTTGATCTTAAGTGATCCATACTGGATCATGTTTTAAACATCTCATAAGTAAAATTAATCCACATAACGAGGGGAATGAAAAAATAAGGATGGGGTTAGATAAAATTCCATATAAAGTATGAATAAATTTTTTATCAAGGTTGTTTTAACAATAAAATTAGCACAAGATAAATATAATATCAACACGAGAGATAATCATAATAAAAAAATGAGTTTTAAGGGGAATTCCATAAGGAATTAAATCCATAAGAGAACAACCTGAAAACATAATATCTATAATATGGCTTAAAAAACATAACATAAACCTTCAATCGTGGGAGAATAAGATAATAATGAAATTCATATTTCAATCATGTCAAAATAATTATCATAGGGAAGCACTACATTAATAAGTATCACACTTTCACCCATGCTTGCGAGACAACATAATTATACCCATGTATGTATCACCATCATGAGTCATGCACTTTCACCAACACTTGTGATCAACTATATTATTCCCACATATACATTTCCCCTGAGATTTAAGGTTTTAAAAAATAAAATAGAAGGAGATATCAGACCCCACCCATCATCATCCATACATATTAATTAAACATTAAAATCATTCACATATCACATCAAAAAGAACACATTGAAATAAAATTAATTTCATAAAACATTTAAATAGAAATTAATAAATTTTCATAAAAAATGCAACATAAATAAAAATGTGTTTTTTAAAACCTTAAAATGAAAATTATGCACCTTTCATATTATAAAAAACTCATGGATATAAAATATGGTTTCATAACATTTACACTAGTTTAACTACATTAATTAAATATATTAACATTGAAATCTTGAACACCCAAAAATTATCGTAACAATAAAAGAAAAAAAGGGTGAAACATGAAATTTAATAGCATTAGATATTTATATTTTTGAATATATAGAGGAAAATGAAAAACAAATCACAATTTTTTTGAATTTTGTTTTGTAATCATCATTGTAAAAGTCATAGTAACAGGTCTTCTTTCAACCAGTCGTCATTATTTTCTTAAAAAAAGTAAAAATAATATTGTTCATTGAAGTGTATTTTAATTTAAAACAATTTAACCCAGGTATATAAGAGGTAAAATAAATTATCATGTAAAATAAATTACTGTAATGAACATAGGTGAAAAATTCAAGATGATGTTGTATAACTCAAAGAATGAAGTTTGAGTTATTATATCCCTTATGAAATTATAAAATTTCAAATCAAACTCCCTTGAATAATAATATTTAAAATGAAACGTTAAATATAATTATTAATGAGTGTATATAGATAAAAAATATTAATGGGGTATATGGTATACCATTCTAAAGAAAACATGGTGTATTATAAGAAATATGTCTCAGGGGATAGAAATTTAAGAGAAAAAATCATAAAATTAATTACTAGATTGCAATATATCCCTTAATTATCATATATAAGAAACAGAAATATTAATTATCTATTTAATAAACCTTTTCGTTTCTATATATTTTTATAAACATCATTTATAATTATTCTCTACATCCATATTAGTTGGTTATTATTTATTTTTAATATCAGGTGTGAGTGAAATTGATCTTTTTAAACTACTTTCATAATAATAGTGTTGTTATTCATTATTACCCAACGTTCATAATTTCTAGAGCATAAAAGGTACTATAATTTTTGATTTTTATGTATTTATAATTTTATAATTTCATTATATGGGATTTTTTATTATGATCGTTAAAGATGAATTCGACAATGAACATGTTTTGTTGATTATTACCAAATGGATGTTGGTATTCTAATTAACGAGTTTACTATTAATATAACCAAGATAAAATCGTTATTTACCTATTTATATAATATATTAGTAGATAATAAGTTTTAATAATCATCCAAAATATTATTTTATAACACCGTTCAAGTAGGTTGTTAGACCGACCTAAATTTAAACATACCATAACTAATGGGTGATTATGGAACACATTAGTTGTAATATAATTATACCAGAATAATAATAAACTTATTTTTTTTAGTGTGATATATCATAATTATAAATAATTATAAAAAAATTAAAACTATAATAAGTAAATACAAAATATGGAAAAATAAGTTTTTCACTTAGTACTATCTTTTGGATGATTGATTTTTCAATGATTGTTTATTTCTCATACTATTAAAATGTTTTCCAATAAGACATACCAAAAAATTGAAAATATAATCAAAATAATTTTTATCCCTTAAACCCAATATTATAACAATCCCTTAATAATGGTAATAAACGATATAATACACTGTTACGTGGGGGTGGTAGTTCATTTGTACTCATGGATGATGATTTTTTTCCAAATAGAAATGGGATAATTGAGTGAAATGATTTATTATTTCAGAACTAAAACATATTAAAAATATCATACTTATTTATTAAATTACCTTTTAGAAACACACATTTAATATGGTGAAATAAATGGAAACACATAGCGCTGTGAAGGTGGTAGTCCACACATATACATGATTGGAATTTTTTCTTTTCTTAAGGGAAATTGAGGAGGGGTTGAAAATGCATATACCAATAAAATAAAATAAAATTATATAAGAAACAATTAGGTTATAATTTTATAATGGGTAATTTAATTTTATTGGAATGAGATAGAGAATCAAAAACATTAGATAGTGGGATGTAATTTGTGCTTTTGAACTTTCTCTTGAAGTACATCTTGGAAATGGATGATTTTGAATAATATATTTTGAATATAAGATTTAATAATTAAAATATATTTATAGGGGAATGAAATTGGGTATATTTTAGTTAAGAAAAAAATAGTGGTTTTTAAGGTGTGGTGAGTGGCCCCTTTTATAAGTGGTGAGAATGATATTTTTATAAATATAACCACTTTATATAAAGTGATAATATATTTCACATCTCAGGTGGAACCAAAAAAAATAAAATATTATAAGATTATATATGGTTTACAATTTCTGAAAAACTAAAATTGAAACATTTTTTTTACATTTTTCAATCCCTTTACCCCTAGAACTATTACTTTTAATATTTTTGATTTTACCGCGATGACTAATTTTTACATCAGTAATTTATCCTTTGGGACTATAAATAATGCGGTTCTTATTACATAATATTGAACATATAATTATATAATTGAAATCTATTTTATTATATTTAGTTTCTAAGAGTTATAAAAATGAATGCCAAAATAATAAATGTATCGTGTATTAAAAACAATTTTAAATAAAGTAAATTGAATTATGAAATGTCAAATATTGGTTTCTAAACTAAAAAAATATTTTTAGATTTATAATTTCACTTATAAAATACATATTATTTCAATAAATAAGTTTTATAAATATTTTATTTTTAGTCATATACTAATAATTGATTAAAATTTATGGTATTTGTAAAAAGAGTATTTTCCATGATTCACCAAAACGTATAATGTTTAATAAAAATCAAAAAATTTAACCCTACTATATTTTTGACATTATAAAATAAAATATTATCTTCATTTTTTCAATTAAAAATTATAAAAATTATATATTTATATTTAAAATGAAAATAAAAAATATAAGGATAAATATATTTTATTAAAAAATTATATTTTTAATCATTGTCTATAGTTAATATTATTTATTTTCAATTTATAATTTAAATAATGTTAATATAATAATATTTTAAATGGAAAATTTAATTTTTTAGAATAAAATATTCAATAATTAATAGAATATATATTGAAAAAAATTACTTTTATAATAAATATTCTTTAACAAATTCCATTAAAACAATAATTTATATTTAAAAATTTAATTTCACAAGAATATCGATATTGAAATATTTTTTTAAATTAAATATTTACATAATATAATATTTTAATAATAATATCATTAAATAATATATGTAATTCACACACACACATATATATATTTAATATCATATTTTCCTCATAATCATTACTCTTCACCCCACATAATGGTCTGAAATAATTTCTATAACATCCCAAGTAACGTTAATATTAATATTCTTCATTTCTAATTAAATTTTTTTAATTAAATTTTATATATTCATATTAGTTTTAAGAATATAATTTTTTTTAAATTAACGGTTGTATTTCTAACTAAATTGACTTTCCATGCTTTACATGGTTTTATTTAAAAGATTGATTTCATAATTATATAATTTTAATTTGTAATAAATAAATTCATTAATTAATTAAGAATGCTAAAATTATCATAGGATAAATTTTTGAGAATTTTTCAAAATGATTTTTTTTACAATGAATATTGAAAAATACAATTTTTATTGAAAAGTATAATTTATTTTTAAATACTTAAAAGTAACATTCTATTTTGGAATAGTTTTAAAAAAAATTACTTAGTTTTTATTAAAAATAATACGATAAATATTATTTGAATCAATATTATACATTAATTTGGTATGAAAACTTTTTTTAAACTTTAAAGGAATTTTTATGGAAAATAGATTTTTATCACATTTAATAGTTTTGATTTTATATTAGATTCCACTATATTTTTCAATTAAATTTGATAAAAATGATTCCATATTATTAATTTTTGTAATTAATATTAGGTAATTTGGTAAACTTATTTTTTGGCCAATATGAAAAGTAACCATAGTAAGTTTCTTTTACCATGGAAATGATAAAATGGGTTAATTATGGTTAAATATTATGTGATAAGTCTTAAAATTCATTAAAAATTATCCTTAATTTCACTAGACGAGTATATTTCAAAAATAATCATCTAAAATTATGAAATATTTTATTTACGTTTTTCATTGATTTTTATATTTATATTATTTAAGTAAAATATAAAGTAAAAATGTTACTTTCTTTTATTTTTTAAAATATTTTTTGATCAGGAAAAAAATAACTTAGGTTTAATTATAAATATTTATTTTAAAATGAAAAATTCTCCCTCATGGTATTTTTTTTAATTCTAATGACAATATAATTACATTAAATGTATAGGGAATGCTCACATGGTTTGTGGGAAAATAGGAGAGAAATCTATTTAATGATTTTAAAAATTCTAAAAGTAATAATTTAATTGGGGTATTTAAAGTGTACCATGAATATATATGATAAATTTAAAATAATTATGATGTTTTAAAGGTTTATATTAAAGAATCGTTTCATTCATGATGTTTTCAAAGTAAAATTTTGTGAATATTTCTTTAATTGACATTAATTGTATATTATGTAAAATATATTTTATCATATTATTTAAAAATAATAAAAAGATATAAATAAGAAAAATAAAATGATAAATGGTCTAAAATGTCACCCATTTTACATTTATTATCCATTTTTTACCATATACGAAAAAATTATAACTCTTTATTTCTCAAAATGTCATTTCCATTATTATAGTTTAAATTGGTTAACCAAGAGATTGAACTAAAATATATGATTTTAAATAATATAAAAAACTATATAATTTTGATTGGGTGATTATATTATCAACAAATCATTCTTATTTTAGTATCCATGTCATTTTCGAACCATTTTACATGAGTTATACACATGATGTATTATAATATTTAAAGTATTTCAAAAATAAAATTAATGATATTATATAATAAAAAATATTTTGATAAATAATTTAAAATTTAAAAAAAAATTAGCTTCAGAAAAGTGAATTGTATATGGTTAAAAATATCAGACACGGTCCATTTATTAGTCATTTTCCCCTTTTAGTTACTTTCTTGACCCCTAAGGAGTAAAAAACATTCATATCCAAATAATTGTGAAAAGGGTAAATGGGGGGGGGGTTTAATCTAAGAGATATGGGTTAAAAAATAACCAAAATTTTTCAAATTTTGTTTTATGAAAGTATTTAGGGTCATAGTCATCTTATATTTTAATTATATTATTTTATCCATTATTATATAAATATTAATATATATTAAATAGATACTTTTTGTTATTCTAATATTTCCCTCCCCTAACCTATAAAAGGGAACCTCATTTTTCCTCCTCATGAAACATTAAGAACCATTTGTATCAGAAAATAACTTCTAAAATAACTTATTAGAATCAATTCCCATTTTATAGAGGTCAAATTTTAGATATAATACAAACCTTATAATGTTTACGTTTTAAAGTAAAGGAGGTAGTTTGAATAAGTGGTATTACTTTTAAATCAATATTTTAGATTAATTTCTTATTCTACACAATTAATACTTATGGAATCATGATTAAATAATAAAACCAATAAATTCTATATACTAGTATTTTATTATTTTTATGAAATATTTTATATCTATCTCCTCTTACATCTAATGGGAAATGAAACCATCATTTGTGTGTATGGGGGGACTACCGCCTCACGAACCGTTGTAATTCAATTCCCATCAACCACCATTAATGGATGGTTATATTGATGGAATTAATATTTTTATATAATACAAATTCTATAATTTTAATTCATTAAATATAATATATCATATATTTTCTTACATTTCCATTGATTAAAAAATGATGACGTCTATTTTGCCTACATATGGATTACCACCTCCATGACGCGATGTGATCCATTTTTCAACAACAAATAAAATGTATGGAATATATAAGTTTATTTAATTATGTGATATTATATTTATGATTCAATAATGAATATTTAATGTTAAAATAATACTTTCCTTCTTTCTCTCATATTTTTTTTGAATAATTGGAACATTACTCATGAGTACGTATGACCGACCATCTTCATGATTTTAACATAGTACATTTTTCATATTCATTTTTCATGGTTGGTTTTAAAATTAAAATTGATGTTTAAAAATGATAATTAATTCGAAATTTTAATTTTATTGATGATTTAAGAGTGATTTCTTTTACTATGTTCACCCTACCAAGGTTGTTTTGTGATTATGAACTGAACATCCTCAAAACAACCGATGTTGACATGGTCGATTTAGTAATTAAATATTCAATTAAAAAATTGAAATAAATAGTAAAAAGATAAACGATTAATCCTATATTTTTTATAAATATAATTATTTATATAAGGTTTTTATATATGTGTTAAAGGACATGCATGACAAGTCTGAACCTGAGGTAAATGATTTCATCTCAATTTCACTTCACCGAGACATGTTTTAATATTATAAAACTAATTTCATTTATATGGTGTATATGTTTTAAATTTTACATGTTATATAATGAATAAGTCATGATTCATGGTATTTTATGTTTCAATTCAAATTATTTCATTTAATAGTATTTCACATGAAAGTTACCATGTGGTTGGGGGGTTTTTAAACTCAATTTTTATTCATTGTGTTATACTTATACTTCACTAACATTATTATGAAAAGGGTATGTATTAATTTATCTCTATATTTTATTAACTATTTTATCACTAATTATTGGGATTTACATATTTTAAAATAATTTCTTCATGTATTAATTATCACATAAAAATTTATGATCTATTTAATGGTTTTCTTTTTTTTTAATCTCATTTTCTTGAGACATATTTCATGGCATACACCATGATTTACTTATATGGTGTCATTATTACCTGATGAATTATTATATATATATTCATTTTATTCATGGGTTTTATATATTAATATCATAATCAGTGTTTTAATTAATTTCTCTTTCGAAAGGTTCCAAAAAGGTAAAGGATTTATGTTATAATCTCGTTTATTTTTGATATTATTTATGTTCATTGTTAGTATGGGGGAAATAATATAATCTTATTTTCTTTAACCCCATATCTATTCTTATACACTCTTAATGAATGTGGTTTACATTTTTAATTACTAACTCCACCCATATGGATTAAAGTAACATCAATAAATTTATTTGTAAGTGATATTGATATTATATTTTTTTAGATCATGAATTCTTATCTTCTATATACATGGTTTCTAAATTTTATTCAATAATTTTATTTTATAAAAATAAATTATGTTCTAAATTTATTGTACATGTCCATTTGAAATTTTTTATAAATGGGTTGTAATTGGATTTCTTAAAGATTTTTGCATGGGTCACTATTCCAACTTTTTACAAAAGTTTGAAAACAATGTTTATTTTTTATGTTTACATAATTAGTAGATTTTTCTTCCATAATTATTGTTATTTTATTTGAATATTACTTTTTTTTCTATGGTTTTTTTAATGAAATGTTTTTTCCCAGAATATATTTTTTTAGTTTTTAAATGTGATTTTTCAATGGGTAAAGGGTATTTTGCTCAAGAATTTATGTAATGATATTTTTAATGGTATTTATATTTATAAATGAAAATAACCCTTGATGGTTCTTATGATACAATATGGATATGTTTTAATGATTCCATTCTAATAAATTTCTTATATGTATTATGATTGTTTAAAATAAATTATCACAGAACTTGTTTCTTTTCCATGGGTAAATCAAGATATGAAATAAAAATGATTATTATTATTTTGAAAAATGAAAGATTTAATGTTTTATTATTATTGAAATTATTTATGATGGGCGAGCATGATATATCTCATAATGATGGGTGATCCTGATATAACTATCCAATTATTTTTGATGGGTGAGCTAGAAATATAATGATTGTTTTATAAAGAACATATATGGGAGTACGGGTTCTGGGATTTCATAATATCAGTAGTTTTATTTTAACAATATTTACTTATATCCCTTGGTCTTAGATATTTATAATTTCTATCATCATTATCAGACCTTGGATCAGTGAATTGAATTTGGAATGACCAAGTTCCCCTTATTTTATACATTGTACTATTAATGGTACCTACGAATGAAATATATTTCCTTTCATTGTGTAAATTAAATTATTTACCTTTCCACAAAAATCATCTTCTATATCACTTCCTTTACACACAAAATACATCTTGAAATTCATTTGAGACCTTTTTCTTAGTGCATCTTCCCACATTTTTAACACATAAAAAACTAATCCTTATTTCATTCTTCATATTATTCAGCCAGAACTCCATGAGATTACATCATTCTTTTATTTGGTGTGTTTGGAATTTAATCTAGGTTCACATCCATAATCACGATTTGTGATAACTGGTTTCAAATAATCATAATATTTAACATTCATGTCCTTTCCCTATTAAGTTGACCAGTGGGAAAATCCCCACATTGTCCATGGAACCCATCATTAACTTGATTCCTTCAAAATATATCTATTACTAAAACCAAATGAGTTATCATGAGTTATTAAAATTATAATATAATTACCATAAGTTATAGCTAAATAATTATTCATATTTAATAATTGTGAAATTTATAAAAAAATTTACTTAAAAAATGTATATATTTACAATATTTATATTTATATATATTTATTAAATATATATATATGTATAATTATACAAATATAGAAAATGATTTTAATAATATATTTATAAAATATTTCTATAATTATAAATAAATATTTATAAAATTATAATAAATATATTTAAAAAGGAATATATTTTCTATATTTATATTTTTATATATTTATTAAGTATTTACAAATATTTACAATTTTTTAATTTTTAATTATAATTATAAATCCTTTTTCCCAACTTCAGTAATAAGTAATTTTAAAAGACTCTTTATCATCACATTTTTTGCGCTGATAATGATGATGATTTATCAGCGGTAAACAAAGTGATGATAAATGAACATTTATCATCGCTAAATATTTAGAGCTGATAAATAGTCTTTCTTAGTTATTATTAATAAGAACTGATAAAAGTTCCCCGATCTATTTTAATAATCTTAAAAATTTGCGAACCCGTCATTATATAGAATAGTTCTACGGAAGCCACCCACTGTTGGTGCTCCTCCACGGTGAATCGAAGGTCTAGTCACACAACTCTAATACCTCCTAACACCTCATCCGACATCCGAAGTGGGTCTCATATTTTCTTTTACCCAGCGAGGTAGGCCTTCTATATTTCTTTGGGTACTTTTTTTTTAATTCTTGATTTATTCTTCTACGATTTTTTTATGATTCATTGTTTATGATCTATTGTTCAAAATTTTTCTGTGATTCATTATTTAGGGAATGATTTGGGGTCATTTTTTTATTGAATAACAATTTATGACCCGTATATTATATCTGACATTGAACATTGGATTTATACAATGTTATTTTACTTCTATGTTTTATATCTTCCAACTAAATAGTTTTTTCCTTTATATATATATAAATGTGTTGAAAATTTCATGTATATTCTTATTTATTGACTTCTAATTTGAATAAAATTGGTGGTTCCCTAGTGATTATATATATGTTGACTCCTTTCATGTCACCTAAGTAGACATGCAGCTTCAAATTCTATTTTTTAGGAACCAGGTGAATGGAGTGATATATGTTCCTCTATTGTTTATATGTATCATAGTATTCCATTCATCATAGAGTTCACTAAGGTCCTATATTTACCCAAAATTATATTAATGAAAATTCACCATGATCTAATTAACTGTATTATTATGTAAAATGGTTATATAATAGATACACTTCCTTGGTTTTATGTTTTTCGATTTTAAAATAATGTTAAGAATTGTTACCATTGCTAATATTGTCGTTTAACAGTGACGACATGATTAATATAAATATAGGGCTTTAAAAACAATCCAATTTACTAATTCAAATGAAGGGATGGATTTATCCAGAAGAATTTGTAAAGGCCCAGAAATTTCGAGGAATTTTTTTTCTTTATTTCTTTGGAATTTTACAAAACTGCAGCTTCTGACAGCACCTGATTCTGAGGCCCAGTGTGCCCAGAATCAAGTTCTGAAGTTTAGCTTGGGTACGTTCAGTGAACGAACGAGCGAGTTTTTCTTACTTTTGAACCGGTGCTCCGAATCGAAATATGAGGGCACTGATGGAACCACAACACCGATATTAGCTTAAGAAGACCTTTTCTGAAGGTGAGTTTGCTTGGGAGGAGTTGTTTAAAATTGGAGGTGTAAGTGAAGAATAATATAAAATTTGTATTCCAATTTTATTTTTCATCTAAGTAGATTTATCCATGGTGTGGAAGTTGGGTTGGTAACTTCCCGTGGGAGAATAAAGGAGAGGTGGGGCCCACACGAGCCCCCACCTTTTCACAATCCCCATAACCCCTTGAAACTACTCCTTAATGTTGTGACTTTACCTCTTCTCTTTTAATGAATTCCAACACTCTGTACTCAATTAATTGAACACATTAATTAATTGAATTAGTTTTTAATTTTAAAAGTGTTGGGAAGTGTGAATAAATTAAGATAAAGTCTTAATTTATTTTGTTTTATGGGTTGTGTGGGGAAATGGAGGAGATAGAACTCGTCTTCTTTGTTGGAGTACGCGAAGAACGTCAAGAACCCGACGAAGAACGCCGTCACCGCAAGGAGTGAATGACGTGCCATTATTCTTCCCTCTCCGCAGCCGGAGAGAGACAGCTTCGTCGAAGAATGACGACGTGCCACATCCTTCATCAGGCGAATGCTGACGATGCTTATGGAGCCTCAATCTGCGACGCCGTCTTCCGTGACATCGTCTTCCGTGACTCCATCTTCCGTGATGCCGTCCTCCGCGACGTCCTTTCCCCGCGATGACCCTCGTTTGACAACCTCATCGAAGTAGGGGTTTAATCTTCGTTCAAGTTTATTTAACAAACATCGTTGATAGTTGTTGGACGCTTGCTATCATTATAACGGGAGGAGGTCGGACCGCACAAACACGACCGACCGACCTCCCCCTTTTGATGTCGTACCCGTTGTGGCTCAAACGAAGGTGACGTGGTGCCGTCGCACTGCGCGGAAAAAAAGAAGAAGCGCACCGCCGTTGTGCCGCGCCGTTGAGGTCGAACGAAGCCATAGCGCCGTCACGCCGCGCCGGTCGGACAAGGCCGCGGTGGTGCGGGGAGCGGCCGCCGGAACCGCCGGCCGTTAGAGCAAGAAGGGCGGGACCCACTGAGGGGGTCCCGCGGTGACACACCGGCTGGCCGAGCCGGCTGGTTTCTGAGAAGGTGGGGGTCATAACCCCTAGCTGGAAAAAGGGAGCGGCCCCCACATGGGGGGCCGCGGCTTCAATCAGGGGGGCATCGCCCTCCCCCCCTTCCCACAACGGCTCGGCCAGCAGGAGCTGGCCGTGCGGGGCGCGCCGCGCCAGGCCAACCGGCCGCACAGGCTGGGCCGGGCCTCGCCGGTGGGGCCGGGTCGCCCCCACTGAGTTGCGCCCTATTGGGCCAGACCCGGACCTGGGTCAGGTTTCCCCGTTTCGGGCCGACCCAGGGGGTCTCGGGCCGGGTCAGTCCGGGCCCGAACCCCCTATTCTCGGGAAGTTTCATTCAAACACCCATAACATGGGCTACAGACCTCCAATCGATGCACCGTCACTTGCAGTGCGATCAATGGATCGAGACGGTCATTTAGATATATCACACTCAATGTTTCGAAAAACTTTGTGTATGACTGTGTTAGTTCGAACCCGAAACCAACCGGGCCCTCGGAGCGGAAAAACTTATAACTTGAGATCCGGACGTCTGATTGACATGACGTCGACCTTGTTGGATTCATCATAGTGAAACAGACCTTTTGGCTTACTGCTCTCAAGGTTTGGAGTAAGTTGGAGTGTGGTCGGGTTGGTTTTGACTTAAAAACCAACCCTGTACCTGGAATGAAAAAGCTGATTATTTTCAGACCAAACGTCTGTTTGACAAACCGTCAACAGCCTTGGTGATAACGTTGAGAAATGGTTCCTATGAGTATACCCTATGAGAATTCGGGGTACAGTTGAGATATGGCCGGGTTGGTTCACACACAAAACCAACCGGGCCCCTAGGACGAAAAGGATAATTACTAACATATTGGGCATCCGATTGACGCGTCATCTGTTGCGTTGAGACCCCCATGACAAGGAGATCATTTGAGATACTTATTCGTTTCACTTTGTGATACATGGAGTATCGGCCTGTAGCTCATGGATCGGACCCTTCCGGAGACGAGCGTACGGAGTACGGAGACCGTGTAACCGGCTGAGACCTGATGACTGCTTGACCGAATCGACTTGGAGTGAGTCGACCAACCTAGTGGATGGAGCACTACTGTGTCTGGGTGGAGACCCACGATGGACGAAACGCTTGGTAGCAGGCAGGAGACCCACGATACTCGACAGGAGCAGTACCTCTATAGGCTTTGAGGGGGAGCACTACGATGTGAGGTGGCAGACCCATGGAGGAGGAGCACTACATTGTGAGGTAGAAGACCCGCAGTACTCGAAAAGAGGAGCACCTCAGCAGTCTTAGGTTAGTGAGAAGTACCTCGGAGTCATGACTGGATCACAGTACTCGTCAGAGACGGGGCTCTTCATTAGTTACAGTTTCGATAATGAAAATCCTGGTTTGAGCTGAGTCAATGAACTTGGGTTTACCTCATGATTGGGATGATTCACGTGATAACCTAGGTATATTTATGGGAATATACGTAAGAAGTGGTTATCTGTTGATTTCATAACCTTTGTGTTTCATCATGATTTAGATGGGTTACATGATAACTTAGGTATAAGTATGGGATTATACTTAAGTAAGGGTTATCTGTTGAGATCCTTCTTTGTGGTTATCCTTGTTGGATTTAGTGAGACCTTGAGGGTCTCGGGGTCCCTACTAAGTATTGTTATACTAACCCCTACACGGGCTATGCCCGCACCTTTTTGTGTTGGATGCATATGATGGATAGCACTGACAGAGAGAAAGTGTATGAGGACTGGACGACACCTGGAGGTGGACCTCATGACGAGTCGGTACCTGGAGGTGGACCTCATGATGTGTCGGTACCCGAAGGAGGTTGACAGACAAGGGAGATGAGGAGGCTATCTGTACATACCCTTCAGGTATGATCCTTGGTGGACGATCCAGGAGCTGCTTGTCACCTTCCGGCTGTTTTGTATTTTTCCTTGTACTTTATAGTTGGGCTCGTATTTCCGCCCCCCTATACTTTCAGCACTGCTTTGTATTCAGTTTTACTTAGTGTTTACATCTTCTTGTACTCTGGTTGAATGTGTTTATGTTTTATAAAGAAATTCATTACCAGTTATCGGGATTTACGCCTTTTGTGCTAGTCACCAGATCCTGGCCTATGGAAGGCGGGCTTGTGGTAGTCACGACACGGGTCCTAAGGATGGGTCGTGACAAATTGGTATCAAAGGAGTCAGTTCTACCGTAGAACATAGGACTCTGATATTTTCTTTTTGTGAAGAAATAGTGTTAAGGGTACTAAGTGTGGATTTCAGTTCAGGGAGTCCAGTGTTGGTGTGGCGACCGACGTATCCGAACACCAGGACCCTGAGTACTGATTTCTGAATTAGTGCATGAAAACATTGATTGCATGTTTGTTTCAAAAGTTTTCTTTAAGTCAACTCAAACCAGGTCAGCTCACCAAGTATAAATCATTTGACCGTGTTGCATTTGTTCAGGATGACTCCACGTAGTCAGTCAGTTGGAGTTTTCGAGAGAGTACTCGATGACGGCCCACCAAGCGTCGAGGCTCTTATGCAGGGCCCTTTTACTATGTTGGAACCCTCGAGTGGTGTACAAGTAGCACCACCACCTGTTGGGAAGTAGATGCCACAACCATTCTAGTGAACTGTGCACGATGGATGAGCGCATTGCATGAGTTCCAGCAGCATTAGCCTCCGAGGTTACGAGGTGAGGCCGATTCCCAGATAGCAGAGCACTGGCTAGAGGTGATTTCTACAGTTTTCTGCCTATCTGAGACATCAGTAGAGTGGATGGTGGACTTGGATACTAGTTTATTCCAATGAATGACCATGAGGATGGTCTTCATAGTGATGAGGCTTCCTTATGTGGACCGATTCCTCAGATAGTGCCTTCGGATAGTGTGCCAGCTAAACATCACTACCTGTTGGTCAGCAGTTACAACCAGCGGTATCGGTATGTGAAACATGTAGAATTACTGCCTTACATAGGTTCCAACATCAGATACCCTCAATTTCCGAGGGGAGCCCGACTCACAGGCAGCTAAGGACTGGCTTGAGGTGGTGGTTGAGAGTTTTCTAGAGCTTATACAGCTTCGGCAGGACGACAAGTCAGTAGCTGAGAATTCATCAAGGCTTACCAAACCATTCCTGGTACTCTATGAATGTGATGTGATCGGTTCTTCAGGTCTCGGACATCCGAGCCATCTCCTTTTCTCTATTCATTCCTACGTAGGTTTGGGTTCTAGAAAGAACCTTTTTGGTTGAGAATTCTTTTGCTGAATGGATGAAGTCAGTGAAGGTTAACATTGGGAAAGATGGAAACTCGCGCCAGTCTCAGAGACATGGGCGTGTAAAATGTTTCAAGTACAGGAAGTAAAAAAGGACAGATGAATCTGCTTGGTGGAATACATGGAAGAGGAGCTATGATAGCAGCATGGTGTGGTGAAAATTTTGACATGTTGCAACCACCCGCCCTTGTAATTCCCAATAGGCTCAGGGAGCTGGGGGCGGGGGAAATAGTAGCTGCATGCAGTCATGGAGTGCGACCGAAAGGCTCTAAGGATGATTCTTACTAAGGACTGTGTCTTCTACTAGCGGCTGTAACAACAAGACATTGATACAAATCATTCCTTCCGACCACGAATCATGTCCCAAGCCTGGAGTTCCGGTAAGCCGTAGACTTTACCCTCACGTCTGGGGATACCTTTGGGAGGAGAATCGATAATCACACGTACGCCGACAGTGTGATTTGTCCCACGAGGCGAGAGTTTCGGATGAAATATTTTGGTGGCAGCGTCAAGGCCTTACGATGTTGGTCTGAGTATGGATTGGATCCACAGTTCATACACTGATTGACTATATTAGGCAAAACATTTGTGGTTTATCTACAACGTTGGGATGGGGTTTTCCTTGGTCAGAGAAAATGAAAACCCATGCAGCATAGGATGGAATCATGCATAATAGGGTGCATTCGATCACTCATAAGATGGACAAACATACCTTTGTTCCAGGATTCGCCAGAGTTGTGGAACCACTTCCAGTAGAGCTGACATGAGGCCTCTAGAGATCGAGGATGACGACCACATACCTATACGGGTCCCACCTCGATGAGGTTTCCGTAGATGTAGCCGAGGCGGTGAGATATCTCTGAGGTTCAATGGACCATTCTAGGTCCTCAGTAGGGCAGACGAGGTGGTTTACCGCTTGACCTTTCCACCTCAGTTGCACTGGGTGCATGATGTAATCCTCGTATCTCAGCTAAGGAGATACGTGCATGACCCATCACATAGCGTCGACCGCAGGGAGTTGGACGTCGATGACGGGGCGACATTCACAGAGGTTCTATTAGAGAACGAGGATCAACGGGAGAAGGTCCTACATGGACGTTCGATTCCTCAGGTGCGCTTTCACTGGTAGCTCGGGAGCCTTCAGGAGAGCACAAGGGAGCGGGAGGCTCAGTTGCATGCTCAGTACCACTTTTGTTTCCCTAGATTTTGTTAGAGAATTATAAGGATGTAAATCCCTGAGGTGGGAGTAATGTAAAGACTTGGAAATTCCAAGTAAATTTTTTTCATTATTTCATTGGAATTTTACGAGACTGTGGCTTCTAACGACACCTGATTCTGAGGCCCGTTGTGTCTGGAATCATGTTCCAAATTTTAGCTTGGGTACATTCAGTGAAGGAACAAGCGGGTTTTTCTAATGTTTGAACCGGTGCTTGGAATCGAAATCTGAGGGCAGCGATGGAACTTCGACGCTGGAAATTACTTAAGAATAACTTTTCCAAAGGTGCGTTTTCTTGGGAGGAGTTGTTTAAAATTTGAGGAGTAAGTGAAGAATAAAATACAATTTTAAATCCAATTTTATTATTCTTCTAAGTAGATTTATCCTTTGTGTGGAAGGTGGGTTGGAAACATCCCTTGGGAGAATAAAGGAGATGTGGGGCCCACACGAGCCCCCAGCTTTTCACATTCCACATAACCCCTTGAAACTCCTCCTTAATGTTGTGATGTTACCTCTTCTCTTTTAATAAATGCCAACGCACTCTCTATTCAATTAATTGAACTAATTAATTAATTGAATTAGTTTTGAATTTTAAAAGTGTTGGCATGTGTGAATAAATTAATACAAAGTCTTAATTTATTTTGGTTGATGGGTTGTGTGGGGAAATGGAGGATATATAACTTGTCTTCTTCATTAGAGAACACAAAGAACGTCAAGAAGCTGACGAAGAACGTTGTCACCGCAAGGAGTGAATGACGTGTCATTCTTCTTCCCTCTCCGCAGACGGTGAGAGATGCCTTCATCAAAGAACGACGACGCGCCGCATCCTTCGTCGGGCGAACGCTGCGATGCTTACAGAGCCTCAATCCATGATGTCATCTTCTGTGACGCCGTCTTCCGCGACGCCGTCTTCCGCGACGTCCATTCCCCACGATGACCCTCATTTGACGACCGCATCATAGTAGGGGTTTAATCATCGTTCAAGTTTATTTAACGATATTCGTTGATAATTGTTGGCCACTTGCTATCATTATAACGGATGGAGGTCGAACCGCACAAACATGGCCGACCCACCTCCCCCTTTTGATGTCGTACCCATTGTGGCTCGAACGAAGGTGACGCGGTGCCCTCGCACCACACAAAAACAAAGAAGAAGCGTGACACCGTCGCTCCATGCTGGAGAAACACAAAGAGGCCGTGCCGGAGCGGGGTCGCGGCGAAGGGGGCGTGGCGCCGTCGCGCCACGCTGGTCGGACAAGGCCGTAGTGGTCTGGGGAGCGGCAGTCGGAACTGCCATCCGCCGGAGCAAGGAAGGCGGGAACTGCGGAGGGGGTCCCATGGTAACAGACCGGATGGCCGAGCCAGCTGGATTCCATGAATCTGGGGGTCGTAACCCCCGGCTGGAAAAAGGGAGCGGCCCCCACGTGGGGGGCCACAGCTTCAATCAGGGGGGCATTGCCCCCCCCCCTTCTCGGAACGGCTCAGCCAGCACGAGCTGGCCATGCGGGGCACGCCGCGCCAGTCCAACCGACCGCACAGGCCAGGTCGGGCCGCGCCTACAGGGCCAGGCCGACCCAAGGGGTCTCGGGCCAGGTCGGTCCGGGCTCGAACCCCCTATTCTCGGGATGTTTCGTTCAAACACCCATAACATTGGCTATAGACCTCCGATCGATGCACCATCAGTTGAGATGCGATCCAGGGATCTAGACGATCATTTCGGTATATTACAGTCAAGGTTTTGAAGAACTTTGTGTATGTACGGGTTGGTTCAATCCCGAAACCAGCCGGGCCCTCAGAGCGGAAATGCTTATAACATGAGCTCCGGTCGTCCGATTGGAGTGTCGTCAAACTTGTTGGATTCCTATTAGTGAGAAGGACCTTTTGGATTACTCCGCTCGAGGTTTGGATGCAGTTGGAGTGCAGTCGGGTTGGTTTTGACTTAAAAACCAACCGGGACCCTTGAACGGAAAAGCTTATAACTTTCAGACCAGATGTCCATTTGATGAACCATCAGCAACATTGATGATCACATTGAGAATCAGTTTCTGTGAGTATACCCTATGAGAGTTTGGGGTAGAGTTGAGATACGGCCGGGTTGGTTCGCACATGAAAACAAAAGGGCTCCTATGATGAAAAGACTAATAACTCACAAACTGGGCGTCCGATTGACGTGACATCTATTGCGTTGAGACCCCCATGATGAGGCGGTCCTTTGAGATACTTCTTCGTTGGACTTTTTGATACTTGGACTATCGACTTGTAGCTTGTGGAGTGGTCACTCCCGGAGACGAGCATACGGAGTACGAAGACCGTGTAACCGGCTGAGACCTGACGACTGCTTGACCAACTCGACATGGAGTGAGTCGACCAGCCCAGTGGATGAAGCACTAATATGTTTGGGTGTAGACCCACGGCAAGCGGAACGCCTGATACCAGGAAGAAGACCCGCGATACTCGACAGGAGGTGTACCACTATAGGCTATGAGGGGGAGCACTGCTGTGTGAGGTGGCAGACCCATGGCAGAGGAGCACTACATTGTGAGGTGGCAGACCCATGGTACTCGATAGGAGGAGTACCTCAGCAGTCTTAGGTTAGTGAGAAGTATCTCAGAGTCGTGACAGGATCACTGTACTCGTCAGAGATGGGGCTCTTCAGCAGTTACAGTTTCGATAATAAAAATACTGGTTTGAGCACAGTCAATGATCTTGTGTTTACCTCATGATTGGGATGGGTGACTTGATAACTTAGGTATATGTATGGGAATATACCTAAGAAGTGGTTATCCATTGATTTAATAACCATTTGGTTTCCTCATGATTGAGATGGGATACTTGATAACTTAGGTAGAAGTATGTGCTTATACCTAAGTATGTGTTATCTTTTGAGATCCTTCTTTATGGTTATCCTTGTTGGATTTAGTGAGACCTTGAGGGTATGAGGGTCCCTACTGAGTATCGTTATACCCACCCCTGAATGGGATATGCCTGCACCTTGTTGTGTTGGATGCAGACGACGGACATCACTGATAGAGACCAAGTGTACGAGGACTGGACGACACCTGCAGGTGGACCTCATGACGAGCCAGTACCTGGATGTGGACGTTACGCTGAGTCGGTACCCAGAGGAGGTTGACGGACGAGGGAACTGAGGAGTCTATTTTTACCTACCCTTCTGGTAGGATCCTTGGTGGACGATCCATGAGCTTCTTGTCACCATTCGGTTATTTTTTCTTTTTCCGTTGTACTTTACAGTTGGGCTTATATTTCCGACCCCCATTACTTTCAGCACTGCTTTGTATTCAGTTTTACTTATTGTTTAATTCCAGTTGTACTCTGGTTGAATGTTTTTATGTTTTATAAAGGGAATTCCTTCCCAGTTATCGGGATTTATGACTTTGGTGCTAGTCGCCAGCCCCTGGCCTATAGAGGGCGGGCTTGGGGTAGTCACGGAACCGGCCCTAAGGATAGGTTATGACAGAATTCCTCCATAAGAATCCCATTTGTTGGAGCTCAGAAAGGTGGTAGCGTCACTGGGCTTCTCTCATGACCAATCCCAAGTCTAAATTTAACATATTAAGTTTGAATGGAACCGCCTATGGGGGAAGTGGAAGTTAAGATAGATTTCCCCTGAGCAATGTTATCTGAGCCTCCCCAAGAGTCTGTCACCATCGCACACCTTAACCTTAGGTCTTATGCGAGGGTTATAAGGGGTTATGTAACAAGACCATAGAACTTTGATTATGTCCATAATTTTTTTTATAGAATAATTAATATACATTTATTTTATCATTGTTACTTTGCAAATATTTTTGGAAGCAGAAATAGTTTTCGTAGTTAATATTCAACTAAGAAATCAATTTTGACGAATTAATGGATTTTTGAATTAAATAATATTTTAATAAAATATTATTACTATATTACTTTTTTTTATATTTAAATGATATTATACTTTTTATAAATACAATTCTAATTTTTATTAAGGTCTGAAAGCTGTTTTTTTCAAAACCATGAATTTTCGACAAAGGTCGGTTTTTATTTTAGAAGTGAAAATGAACTTATTTAAAAAATCATTTAGGTAAAATGAATATTTTTTTTGGAATCAGGATTTCGAAATTATCCGACGGAGAGTTTTTCACAAATTTCTGAGACTGGTGAATTTTTGGGAAAAAATTACATACCGTTTAAATATATAATGTGTTTTATGATATCATAATGACCCAATAGTGATGCAATAAAATACTATAAATGGTATGTTAGACCAGTATATGTTTTACCTTTAAAATAATGTGATATAATATTTGTTTTATTTATTTGAAAAATACATAGTGGACCCTCCATGACTTATAAAACATTTTAGCATTTTAAAATGATTTCCTTGAGAGTGTGACTCACCTCCACATAAAAAATCCTAATAAATTAATAACTTATTCCATTTTACATCTCAAATAATTTTTTCCACTCCCATTTGGAAAAAAACCTGGGAAATAACCATGTAATGGTTTATGGTTTTGATTAGTATAATGTGTAGTGTCCAAAACATAAGTAATGAAGAATTGCCTCCACTTTCCTATATAAACCCACCCAAGATCCCACTTTTCATTACTCAAAATCCTTATAGCATATCCATAATATTCCATATTCTCTCTAGTATCCTCCCAAGGCACCCCAAGCTACCAATATGCCTCTCCAAAGCCTATCCCAAGCCTTTGGATCACACATCTAAGTAAGGTATTTCTTCTTTTCATATTTTTGTTCAAATTTAATTATGTTGTTATACCCATTTGTTTTTAATTAGAAATGTTAGGGTATAATTTATCATCTCCCAAATACTTCCTTCATTATTTTTTAATGACGAGAGACCAATTTATCTCTCATTAATGCCACCCATGTACACCCATTACCATGCAAAATCTATAAGTAAATTCTCTCTTATCATTTACATTCACGAAATTATTTTAAATTATGCATCTAAATTCCATTACATATGTTGGGACATATATCTATATGACCCTATTACTATCCATTTCCTATAAATATGACGAGATACCTATTTCTCTCTCATCAACCATTTTTTATGAATTCTTTGCATGGATTAACTTTACTTATATAGAGCCAACATAAATTGCCGTGAGAGGTAAATAACTATCCATATAGAAAATCAGCCCCCAATTCTGTACATGTGAAAATAGGAGGATTAATCTTTTTTAGAACCATCATCTCAAGCATGGATATTACTGACCTATGAGCAGGCATATCTCTCTCATGTGATTTAGTCTAAGGAACCAACCATCCTTGATGACATGAGAATTGTGAGGGAATTCACTAAAAAGTTTCCTGACGAATTGTCTAGTATTACTCCTATAAGAGATGTTAAATTATCAATTGATTATATTCCTGGGGAATAGCCAATATCCTATACTTTAAATAGAAGGGTTTTTTTGAACTTGAGGAGCTGAAGAAACAAAAACAATAGAATCATAACAAAGTTTTTATATGCTGAACTGCTTCACCATGGGGTGCCCCAATCCTCTTCGTCAAGAAGAAGGATGGGTCAATGCACCTTTTCATGGATTGTCTTGAGATAAACAAAATCATGATATAGAAAAATTATCATCTTCCACGAATTGATGATTTGTTTGATTAGCTATGTGGATCAAAACAATTCTCCATGGTTGATCTGTATTCGGGATATTATCATGTAAGGGTGAAGAAGGAGGATATCCCTAAGACTTCTTTTCATGCAAGATACCATCACTATCATAGTAATTAATTTAGGACTCACCAATGCTCCATCAATATTCATGTATTTTATGAATAGAGACTTTAGATATTACATCGAAAAATTTTCAATAGTCTTTATAGAAGATATTCTAATATACTTCAAAACCAAGGAGGATAATTAGGAGTATCAAAGAGTTGTACTAGAGACCTTGAGAATGGAGGAGCTCTATGTTAAGTACAACAAGTGTGATTTATAGTTAAAGGATGTATAATTGTTGGGTCATATCATTACATGAAATGGGATATCTTTGGATCCCTCCAAGATAGCTACAATTGATAGATGGTTGAGGCCAACATTGGTAACAAATATCTATAGCTTCCTAGGGTTAGCTGGATATTATCACCGATTTGTGAGAAATTTTTCATGATTTTCCAACCCTCGTACCAAGCTAAATCTGAAGTCAATAATCATTTCTTGGAGTGATGAATGAGAATATATCTTCAAGGTGTTGAAAAGAGGCTTATCACTTCACCTGTTCTCACACTACCCACAAGTGGAGAACTTTTGGTGGTATTCAGTAATGCATCAAAGAAGGGTTTGGGATATGTGTTGATGTAAAGTGAAAAATTCATTGCCTATACTTCAAGGAAATTTAAAATTCATGACCAAAACTATTGAACACATGATATAGAGTATGATATTATAATATTATCCATAAAATTTGGGGGACATTACCTTATTGGGAAGAACTGTAAAATATATACGGATCAAAAAATTATCATGTATATATACACACAGAAAGAGTTAAATATGTGCCAATGATGATGGCTAGAGATGATCAAATACTATGACTCCTCAATCCACTGCCACCTTGGAAAAGAGAACAAGGTGGAAGATTCTATAAGTAGAATGGAACCAACAATTATATAATTGATAAGATTTAAAAAGGATCCAATCCTCTTAAATTTGATGATGATCGACATGGGAATCATAAAGAAGGGATCATCATCATTACATTCAAAATTTATTTCACAGAAATATATTATGGACATGTTAAAGGATGATCAAAATGATGATTTGAGAATTCAAAAGAATGTGTAAACTATCAGAAAAGGGAAATCCTCCAAGATTAATGCTAATGAAGAAGGAATTGTGAGATTTGGGTCACGACTATGCATTCCATCAAATCCAATGTTAAATAATGAAATTTTGGAAGATTCACATAGTTTAAATTTCTCCATTCACCCAGGAAAAAAAAGAGGTATCGAGATATCTGAGGGAATTATTGGTGGAATAACATGAAGAAGGATATCATTGAGTATACATCAAAGTTCCTAGCATGTCAGCATGTTAAGGATGAGAGGCATAAGTCTAATAAGATGATGCAACCATTACCTATACCAACATGGAAATGGGAGAACGTCGCCATTGAAATTTTCACTAGACTTCTGAATAGATCCAATGGAAATAATGTTATTTGGTTTGCTGTGGATCGTCTTACAAAAACTATACACTTCATTGCAATTCTAGAGGATTTCTCATTGGCTCAACTAGCACAGGTATATATCAGAAAAGTTGTAAGGTTTCATGGTGTAACACTATATATTTTATCCGATCGAGATCCAAGACTCACCTCTATATTTTGATAGAGTCTTCTATATGATCTAAATTCTATGCTAAACATCAGTACCCCTTATCTTCCTCAAAATAATGTCCAATCTAAGCGGACTATCCAAACACTTGAGGACATGTTGAGAGCATTCATGATGGAATTCAAAGAAGTATTGGATCAACATCTTTCTCTGGTTGAGTTCTATTA
Organism: Viscum album; assembly: GCA_963277665.1. NCBI lineage: Eukaryota > Viridiplantae > Streptophyta > Magnoliopsida > Santalales > Viscaceae > Viscum > Viscum album. Next base: position 501,287,312 of record OY728133.1, read on the forward strand.
TAATAATAGTTTCCACTCAAGAAGCCAAATGGATCCTTATGAATCCCTTTATGGGAGGAGGTGAAGAACACCAAAAAGTAGGGATGAAGTTGGGGAGTGAAAACTCCATGGTCTAGAAATGGTTAATGAAATGGTGGAGAAGTTTAAGACCATCCAATAACACATTAATTCTACTCATAGGTGACAAAAGAGATATGCTGATAATCATCGACGAGACCTAGATTTTGATGTCGGACACATGGTACTCCTCCCCATATTGAAGTGGAATAGATTTATGAGATTTTTATAGATATTAAATCTTAGTCTAAGGTACATAGGCCCTTTTTATACCCTTGATCACATTGGTGTAGTGCCATATCGACTAGAACTACCACTGAACCTTTCTTAAGTACATGATTCATTCCATGTATCACTCTTGAGGAAGTACATAACATACCCATCATATGTACTCAATCCAGAGGTGGTACCATTGGAGAATGAATACTCTTATGAAGAGAACTCAATAAAGATATAAGATCAGAAGAAAAAAGTTCTATGAAATAATACAATTCCCCTTGTCAAGGTGTTGTGGAGAAACCACAAGTTTTTAGAGGCAATATGGGAATTAGAGGAAGTGATGAAGTAGAGTTACCCTCATCTGTTTGAGTGGGGGAAAAGGAAATTTTGGGGGTGAAATTTTTTAATTGGGGAATATTTTAATGACCCCAAAATTTATTAATGAAAATTCATCTTGTTCTAAATAAATGTATTATTATATAAAATGGTTATATAACATGTGAACTTCTTTGGTTTTCTGTTTTTGTATTTTAAATCACCGTTAAAAATTGTTACCATTGCGAATATTGCCATTAAATAGTGACTACATGATTATTATAAATATAGGGTTTTAACAAATCCAATTTACATAGACAAAGGAACCGATGGCCTTATCGAGTAGAATTTCTCCATAAGAAGCCCATCTGTCGGAGCTTAGAAAGGAGGTAGCATCACCGGGATTCACTCTTGCCCAAGACCAATATGAGATTCAACATGTTAAGATTGAACATAACTACCTACGAGAGAAGTAAAAGTTAAGAGAGATTACCACCCGAGCATTGTTATCTAAGCCTCCCCAAGAGCCTTTCACCATCTCACACCTTACCCTTAGATCTTATGCGAGTGTTATAAGGGGTAATTTAACAATACCCTAACACTATAATTATGTGCATTACATTTGTATAGAATAAACAATTTACATTCATTTAATCATTGTTTCATTTTAGTCCATGTTGTATGGAATGATAAATGACATTCCTGCTTATGGAAATTTATTAGGCTATAACATTAAAAGCATGTTGAGGTGTCCCATTTGTGAAAAATGCACACACTCAGTTCTGTTGAAAGAATCCTCTAAGAATATGTTTTTAGGAAATTATATATTTTTACATAGATGACATAAATACCGATCATGAACTTCATCATTTTTTGGGTATATCAAATAAGGCACAACACCGTCTCTAGCAATGGGAGATCAAATATACAAAAAATTTAAAAACATTGAAACAATTTTCGATAAACATTTTTTGAAAAACATTACCGAATCATGGTATTCCAATTATGGAATTATCAAATAGATATAAGAGATGAATTATTAAACATTTCATGTTCTTCTATTCCATTAAAAATGAGTTGTAAATATCCATGCGTTGAATGTTAATGAAATGGTATTTGTGAAGAACAATTTCAGTATAGATAAGTTGTGCATCAGGGGTGTGTTATGTGGTGGAGGGGTGATATGTGCTTCCACTAGGTTAGTCCTCCTGGCATTCTTAGCTCGCTTGGGCCATGGATCTACCCTTCCGGGAGAGGCCAAGGCAATGCTCTACGACCTCTCAATTTGAATCTAGAAGGAGCTTGTGCTCTTGGAGGATGAAATTGATTCAAATATTCTCTAAAATTCCATACAAGGCATCAGAGCCACTCCCTGGTCTATTGGATAAATCATGATATGCTTTTGGAGGGTGATCAACAGCAACACCAGAGTGGTTTACACATGTAGAGAGGGTAATGAATTCACTAACCATGTTGCCTCTACAGACGTCCTTGGACCTGATCCTATTTTCCCTAATAGCATGATCATCCTCAAACCGGATGGGGTTAATCTGGTTAGAGGGGATTCCCTCAGCCTTCACTAATTCAGACCACCATAGTTTTTCATTTTGGTGTCGGAGTCTTTTCTTGTATTTTCCTCTTTTCTGTACTGCTCCCTATTTTCCTCCATTATATATTTACATGATGATGATGAGTATAGAAGGGGAAAATGCTGAGATGTTAATAATGGCATCAAAAGAAGTTCAATTATTTTATTTCTCTGATCCAACAAACAAGAATTAGATGATTGTCTTGTTGGGGACTAAAACAAATGTTGAGTCAGATGAAATTTCAATTGAGGATAAGCCTTTAATTGGGATATCACAATTATTTCATGCTAGTACCACTATAGAAAATGTCTTTTACGTTAGATGGGGCCACAAAGGGGGGATTTGGATTCATGAAAGAGGACCCAAATCTTTGAAACATTTTAAAAAATTAAATAGGGTTTGATGTGGAGGTAACAGTTTTTTAATATATTATTAACTTTCTCATAATAATATATGTTCTTTACTAGATTAAAAAATCTAAATTAAATATTTGAATACTCATATTGTAACGCCATGGGTCTGGGTGCTCCCCAGAGGTGCCCCGTACCCCGTTGGTCACATTGCATCAAGAATATTTCCCCAAACACCAAAGGCTTCCACATAGAAGCGGGGGAAATAGGTGTGATAATGGGGAAACTATTCCCTCATTGGAAGAGTAACACAATAGAAATATTCAGATAATAGTAGCAGAAGCAGTAATAATAACATGTAACAGATAAACAATAGAAGACTGAAAGTAAGTAAACAACTAGAGAACATATATAAATTATGCATGTCACATATGTCTAGGATTGTATCCAAACAAGTCACAATGCTAGAATACAATAAAATCCAAATTACAAAGGAAAAACAAGTATGAAACTCCAAATGCAACCCAAGCCTCAGCTTGGTCACATGCTCTCTTTCTCTATAGTAGTCAAGTACCTGACGTAGAAGGGCGCATTCCCTTATCTAAACCTACAACAATATAATATGTTTGGGGCCAAAATAATGACCCAAATAGGGTGTGATACGAATCCCATAAGACACCCACCCAAATTTCTATGCCTAACAGTTAATGAATATATATGGTAGACAATAATAAAAATGAAGCAGTAAACAAGGAAGTACTCAAAAGTAAACAATCCTACAGTTTCAACGGCATTCATTTTCATATATCAAGTAAGAATCTACTCAAAAAAATTAACCCTATGGGATATACTCATAGACCAACCCCTCTAGTTCAACCTATTAAGCACAATAAACCCTCTGGGAAGTACTCATAGTATAACCCCTCTGGTTCAGCTTTATCAAAGACTCTCTATGGAAGAACTCACCGTAAAATCCCCATGTGGTCTCATATCAGTAACTATAAACACTCTGAGGAATCACTCAACACTAAATTCCCCATGTGGTCTCACATGATGGAACTATATACACTCTGAGAGAGCACAAATTCTATCCCCCCTATGGTTTCAAAATAGAAAAGTATATCATACACTCTCGGAAAGCCCTCAACATCAATTTCCTCTATGTTTTAACTATATCTGGTTTCTGTAGCGCTGTGTATGTCAATCATGCACAAATGATTTTCAGCAGACAATATAAACACCAAGAACTACTTGTCTAAAAAACTATAAGAAAATCAAAACATCAGATAATATCACGCCATCCTAATAACACTAAGCACGGAAAACAAGCTGCCTAACCGGAAAAGATAGACCAAACTACCAATATCAAAACAAAAATGGGAAACACATTCATGGAATGGGAATTAACACAATTCACAAATCAAATAACATCTACTCAGGAACACAAGGCATAATGGGAATTAACAGGTCAATAATCCCTAAACACGCAATACCCCGTTCTTGGGTATTGTGCACTTTGTCACATAAAATTCAATGACTAACTATGGAAAGTCACAAACCACCTACATTATAATTGTATGATTGAAATAATTTGGTGTTGAACCTTGAATCGACCTATAACACGGTAGATTTACAAAAATGTAAAAAAGGATCAACCAAGGATATCTCACGAAAGTAGAGATATCACGGAACGAGGCTCTAGAAGAAGGAATAACTCACCATGGCGATTCCAATGCAATTAATGGTGGTTGATTCAGAGAATGGATGGTGGGTCAGCGGCTCAGAGAAGAATCGCTGGTCCCAGTCGTTCATGGACGAGACAAATCATGAAGAAGGGTGTTCTGCCAAATAAACATGACCCCAGTCCGATATAATAAAATAAAATTACATGGTGTGTTTTTTAATATTACATGGCATGTATATGAATTTACTGTGCCCACTTTAGGTGGCCTCTAGGTCACCCAACACAGCCATGTACTCGGCTGTTACACAACCAGTACACTGTCACCCACAACAACTGGGTACCTGAGGTGTACTCCTAAGTTCACGGTGTGTACTCCTTAAATTTACAGATTGTCTTCATTTTCTCAAAAACACCAGAAAAAGAAAAAAACATACCTAAAAATAAGGTCTGAGTTCTTACAAACTTCCAATATTAATGAAATTATTCTTCAAATTTCCCTAGAAAGGTGGAATAGAAGACGAATCCTCGAATAGCTACGTCCACTACGATCGTACATAGGCCTCCCTCTCCCATGTCTCGTCATGTACTCACATGTGCTGCCACAACACTCATACCAGAGAAACAGACAAGCCATGTAGAACATTTTCACTACGATAAAAAATATGAATAAGATTCTCCTCGAATGAGGCATCTACCTCCAACTCAACCTCCTCAGGTTTAAAAACATGATACGAGTCTGAGAAGTAACGTCGTATCTGAGAAATGTGGAAGAGGTCATGCATAGCCCGATACCTCTGAGGTTACATCAACTGATTGGAAGCCGCCCCGACTCTCTCCAAAACCTCAAATGGTCCAACCTATCTTAGTGAAATATTTTCCTATCTACTAATCCGTTTATGTCCCAACCTAAATGTGACACGGAGAAAAACCTGATCACCAACATCAAACTCTAGAAGTCATCTTCCTCGTTCAGCGTAAGACTTCTATCATGACTGTGTAGTAGCCATCCTCCTTCGAATTAACTCTATCTGCTCTGTGGTCTCCCGGAACAGACAAGGTCCCAACATAGCTGCCTCTCCTACCTCCATCCATCATAAGGGTGATAGGCATGGCCTACCGTACAAAGCCTTATAAGGTTCCAACTGAATAGTTTATTCAAAACTGTTATTGTAGGAAAAATACACAAGCGGTATGTGATTCTCCCAAGAACATCCAAAATATAGGATGCATTCTCGAAGTATGTCCTCCAACACATGAATAGTACACTTGGACTGGCCATCTGTTTGGGGATGGTAAGCTATACCCAGATGTACATGTGTACCGAAAGCCCTCTGTAATCCCTGCCAGACCCGAAAAGTAAAACATGTGTCCTTTTCTGAAACAATGTAGTGTGGAACCCAATGTAGAAGTACAATATCCTGAATGTACAACCATCCCATCTCATCAAAAATAAAAGTCTCCATGATCATCCTGAATTAAGCAACCTTCGTGAGTCTATCAATGAAAACCCATACTGCATCGATCCCTTAGGGAGACCTTGGAAACCCTATCATGAATTCCATTGGGACATCGCTACACTTTCACATGGGAATAGGTAACTACAGAAAAAGCTCTACTGGGCACTGATGCTCTGCCTTGACCTGCTGATAGGTGATTCACCTCATCACAAAACCATCAACATCTCTCTTCATACCGGGTCACCAATACTGACGGTGTAGATCATGAAACATCTTGGTGACACCAGTATGAACTATCCAAACTATGGAATGAAAGTCCCACATTAGATCCTAGTGTATGTTTTCTGACACCCATACGCACTGATGAAAATACAATATCTCATCCTTTCCAACAGTCTATCCTAGTATAGGGTCCTCTACTAACACTCTTTCTCGTAGGGCTAGGCCATCAGAATATGATACCTTTCTCATTCACACCTAATCCAATAGATTAGAGGTAACATCCATTGAATAATGAAACGTCTGCCCTTATATGTCAAGAAACTTCAAATGTATCTCAGAGAACAGAGCCACAAGCTGTTACTCAATGCCAACCTCCTGAACCGCCTTTATCTGAGTCCTCCTGCTCAACGCATCAGCTACTGCGTTTCCTTTCCCAGGAATGTTGGCATGATCAAAATCAAATCACTAAAGGAATTCAACAACCATCATTCTCTTAAATTCAGATCAAGCCATGTGAAGATATACTTTAGACTTTTTTGGTAGGTGAAAACCAAAAAATTCTATCCCAAAAGATAATTTCAACAACAACATAAGGTATGAACAACTGCAACCAACTGAATATCATGTGTCGGGTAATTCTTCTCTTGTGTACTCAACTACTGAGACTCGTACGCAACGACTCCTCCCCCCTGTATATTTATAATGACCATATTTCACTAATATATTTATATAGACTTACTAAACCAGTCATTCATTCCACTCACATTGCAAGGAATAGTTTTTTTATCATATTATAAATTTTGCATAATGATTTCTCGTTTCATGATGAGATTCCTTATTATATAATTTTCTTCCAATTTGTGATACTCAAGGTCAAAGTTGATCCAAGGTATTTTGTATCCATGAGGATTTTATTTTTTTCTATTTATTACCCTTTTTAATTTATTCACCTTTAATGGATGTATTCATCCATGGTGAGTAATAATACATGATTTTTATTAATTAGTTTCATGTGATTTTATTGTAATATTCTAGTTATGAATAAATAAATATTTTATATTTAAATTCATATCTTTTATGACTTATTTTATAATCAATTTCCAATTTTTAAACTAAAAAATTGTTTAAAATTACAAAAATATTGGTTATAAAAATAACATGCTCCCCAAAAAACATGGGAAGTTATGGAATTATTGCAGAATTCCTTAATTACTAGAGGCCTAGTTAGGGCCCCATTGGCTTGGGTATGTTTGAGTTTTATTAGGGATATTGAGTCCTAGATATACAGTTTTGAGTTAGTAGTCTTGTGAGTTATTGTTTTAAAATTTTGGAAAATTATATTAAGGGGGTATTGAGTTTGATTCTCTATCTTGGGAGGATAAAGCCGGTGCGGTGACCAATGTATCATTTTTATAGGACCCTACTAACCTATTAGCTGACATGTTTCCATAATACATTGATTATAGGGTATAATAAAGTTTTTACAAGCATCATATAATGACTAATTACGATCTTGGATGTACCTCCTATTTCATGTCATCTAGATATCCTCTAACTCTTGTGGGTTCATCCTATAAATCTTAGGTTTCTACCCATTTATAATTTTCATGATTGTAGAGGTTGATAAATGATAAGCTCTATCACGTAGTTGATCCTGTCACCACCAGTTAGTGAGAAATGAGGCATTTTTTCTGAGACTCAGTTGAGAAATTTTATCACCCTATGATATGAGGAAATTTATATTGCATTTATGATTATTAAAAGTATTTCTTTTTGAGTGGATGGTATATCTCATTGAGTTATATGAGAGTACTTTTAGGCTAGATATGTTGTGAATGTTAGCATAATAAATGCCTCAAGGGTTCACAATGAGAGTTTTATCCTCTACTGGAAGAGTCCCAGTTGGAGTCTGCAAATCCCATTTTGGGATGGTTCAAAATTTCACAAACAAAATGATTATTATTACACTTCACTCCAAACACAACATAGTTATCCAATAGTGAATGATGTTTTATTGAACTCAAGTAATGACTACTCTACCATGGTTTTATTTTTATAACTTATGCTAGATGGATATTTATTTGATGATATTGGAACATCCATATAGAAGCATGTCCATGTTGGTATAAAATTCGAGACATAAATACCATGTGAGGTGTTCGTTTGATATGTTTTCTATTAGAATTGATCAAGATAATCTATATAGTCATAGACTTTGGTGTATTATAATTTAATTTGTGGGGGTGTATTTATGTAAAACCCCCATGTTATAGTACCCCAAGTGAGCATTTTAAAATTAATTATTATTGGTAAGGGTTCACCCTAACAATGGGAACATGTTATATTTTCACTTGGAGATATCTAGGATAATGTTGTTGATGGACCTCTACATTGAAGATGGTTCCAATACTAGAGGACCTCCACAACTATGATCCCATATACATACAAATGAGTTATTTAGTTGATGAGTGGGTGGTATATCTGCAAGAGATAAAAGACATTACATTCCTGTCACATCAGCACCAACTTTGGTTAGAACCAATGAAGTGTATAATGCTATAAATTAGAGTTATGGGATGAGGCACACAATAGATAGCAACAAAAAAGTTTCAAAAAATGTAGTTCAAAGTATTACTCATGTCCTCTTTTTACAAACCCTCATATTGGATATCATGGTAGTGATTAAATATTTCTTCATCTCATGTTTGATGGTTTTAGATTCCATTATAACCCATTTCTAGACCCTTGTCAACTAAAGAGTTTGAACCGGTGGAGACCATATATTGATCACCCCTATCTTGGTGAAGTGGGTTTGTATTTAGTAGATAAAGAGGTATTTATAGAGGTTCCTTCATGTAAAATATGTTTTCATGTGGTTCCGACCTCGATACAGATTTAATACCAGTAATAATACTACATGGTGATACACAATTGAGTATGTGACACATGGTCTACACCCAATTGTCATTGGGATCCCGTCGGGTGTGGTGAGTAGATCCCACCCACTAGTTGTTATTTTTATCTACCCAACTTATGGTAATAATGGATTTATATGCTATGTGAATTAATGATAATTCATTTCATGTGGATGTGGACGAATGAATAAATGATCCCGAAGGGAGACTCAAGATTCTAAATTTATAATAGAACCTTAAATTCATCATCTTCCATTCATAATATGTAATTATATGGGTTTTAAGTGGATTAATGAACACCCCTATGACTTTTAAAGGGTATGAAGACTGAATTCTTGTTAGTGTTAGTTCAAGGAGGTGCCTATTTTGCATTTGGGAAAATGATATGGTCTCACAATGAGAGTATCAACAGTGAAGTAGCCTTTTATATCACAAGTTCTATTTTCATGGTGCAGTGGATGACCTTCATGGTGTCAAATCCATGGTTTTGGATGAGATCTTAATGGAACAATTGTTTCCTGGTTCTTGGTTTTTCTAATAGGGATATCTGCGTCAAAATGATAAATGGGGGTGGGTGGGGGGGAATGGGCTACTTGGTTTGGGGTTGTTAATTCAAACATGGAGAAGGGGTGTTCCTCACCTTTGATCAATGAATGTGGACCCAAAAATTCCATTTTATGAGAGAGTAACATGATATATATTCCTAGTTATCATTCATTGGGTGATCGAGTGTTATAATGTGATGGGACTAAAGGGGTTTCCTTAAGGTAGAGAGAACGCCAACCACTCCCCAATGGATAATAGTATTATATAAGAGTTAGTATTAAATATCAAGATTGATTTCCTAAATAGAGATTTAATGAGTGGAAAATGTTTTTTATTGTGGGTTTTTAGTTGATTATTGTGGTTGTACCTATCTCATGGAAACTCTTTCTATGTGATGGTGGAGGAGGTTTTTTAGTGGTTGTAGTGTTTTTTCTCTCTAGTTTGGAAGGTGTTATCCTAGATGCTATTGTAAAAAGTTCAATTCCATCTAAATGATTTAGAATATACACTTTGGATTGTAGTGGATTAGTCGACCTTATGGGTATTATTGTTCTTTTGAGAAATTTGATGAGGATGGTGTAGTTACTAAGATGATTGACAATAGATTTCTTGAAAGAAAGATGGAAATAGGACTAGGCTATCTCTAAAAGTGTATGAAAATTGGTTGGTGATTAATACATGGATGGTGAATTACCTTTAGTATTGAAATTTAGAAATAAGACTAATGTCACCTTTCTCACTAATGAAGAAAAATTATAATTCTTTTCGGGTGGATAAGAGATGATCGAGAAGCTGACATTGGCCTAGAGGAGCAGAATTCCATGATTTTTTTTTGGTGTTTGTGAATTTTTTTTAAAGTTATCATATGGTGGAGTGTGTCTTATAAAAGTTATTTCCCAATGAAAAACATAAATAAATCTCTTTATATGTGGGGGTGATGCCATCCCACTAGAGTAAACATTTGTAACAAACCATTTTGAGTGGAATTTTATTGGTTCTTGGTTTAATTTTATCCCAATTAGTGGCATGAATTTTAGATGATGAAAGGTTTTCGGTGAAGAGGACTATAAATACATTCATATAGAATATTTTTGTTTAAAAAAAAGGCTTACTTTTAGATGATCCACTGTAGATAACCTTAGTAATTAATGAGGAAATTGACCCTATTGGCAGTTGTGTACTAAGACCCTTTAGAGATTAGATAGACAAAGATGAAGTAATATTTTATGAAGGTGGGTTGTTTTCCATTTAGGGTTATTTAGTGAGCTTCCATTTTTATGAGTCCCATTAGTTTCATTTTTTAGGGACAAAAATTCATAAGGTGGGTGGGGGGACATGGTGACCTGGGGGTTTCCCAACCATGAATTAAATAAATTCAAGAGTCATGAGAACTCACCATGGGAAAAATGTTAATTTTAATTGAGTAAATATAGTCATAATTTCTATGGACAAAACTATTGATCCTGGGATGAAGTGACTACCCCTCTATTTGAGATTATATAATATTATAGGTTTTTTAGAGCCTTGATAAAAATATATTGATTACATTTTATCACTTTATTCCCCACACATTGATTCTTGGTAAATAATTATTTTACATCCAAATGAATAATAATATAGGAAATATGAGACCAAAATTACATCCTAAATGTGGGGAGGGTATACACAAGGAATGGGGTACACAGAGTTTCCACCTAGGCTCCCAAGATAAGGTATTAAAGGTTTTTATTATTTAATAAATTTTTATTTCTTATAAAATTTTATGGTATAAACCCAATAATTGTCCTATAAAACCCTCTTTATGGATTATTTAGAGGATTAAATACTATTATTTGTAATATAACTAAAGATATAGGGATATATGGGATAGAGTGTCTGAATTGAGGAAGAATTGATGTCGTATCAATAGAATATGACCTGATCCACAATTATTTTGATGATTATATCATGTGGTTATGAAGGAGAGTTCCATGGAATCATTAATAGATTTAATAGAATACAGTTGATCTATGAGATTGGGATTTTATATTTTTATCATGATTATTTATTTATTATTTTGAGCATGGATCATGTTTCTTTGTTGATTTTTTTACTACCCATTTATATTTTTGCATAAAGATATATTTTTCCCTAGTTATTTTCATTATCCTAATAATTTCCTATAACTAGTCCATGGTTTGGATTGGAAATGACTATCGAAAATCCCCATTAGTTATTTTACATGGATTTCCCTTGTTTTTTATGTTTTCATTTCTATCCTTTTCGAAGGTCATAAATTCGATAAATCTTAGTATGGATCATCTCATATTTGAAATTTGGGAATATGGGTTACTTATTTGGATTCTGAAATAGACTATTGAGGTATAATGGAGGATAATTGTGTGATAATGGATTGTGAGAGGTGAATCTATGTAGATACCATAGGGAAAATGATGATCATGATAAAAAAGGTTTGCGTGAGGTGAATACAATCTACTTTTATGGTGACTGATAGCTTGAAATTTTCCTTTTTAGGAGATACATCCCCTAATAAGGCTTATAAGGAATATTCAGACATAAAAAAGGAAAGAATAGTAATTATGGTGAGGTTTTAATATAATTGTAGATTTTGGGTGAATAAAACATCTACACAGGGTTTAGTTTAGAATAACAAAAACTATGCACCTATATATAAGTGATTATAGTGTTCTAAAATGTTATAAATGTCATGTAGATTGTAGTATAAATTCATACATTATGTGTGGTGATTGTGTAAAAAACCATTAACATGACATTTAGTTTATATACACCCCATGTGTAGCTTACATGGCATGTATTAGGTAGTAGTACATTCCCAAGGTGGTAACCGAAGACCAAATTCCTTGTAGTCAAGGACTATATGACTCAGGAATTGGGTAATAAATGACTAGTGAGATAGAGGAGTTCACACACCTTGTATCTCAAGGTATACGCTTTGCAGGAGGACTCAAAAATTATAGGAATTAAGTAGTTCATGACCAAATGAACCTTTATGGGCTACAACCCATGTACCCATAAAGTATATGACTTGAACTTTTATAGCCTCAGCGTGTTTTCATATCATCTTTCTTGGTACCTGGATTTGGGTGCGAAAGTATTCCACCCCATGAATTTTTTTTCATAGTATATAATGGTGTGATTCTCTTCAGAATCCTAGGTGAGATTCTAAAAGATACATGCTGTTAGAATATTTGTTTTCTATATGGATGATGATAGGGTTTTGGCATGATTATTAGAGCTTTTTTGGGATCAGTATCCTCTGAATGTGTGTTATATCTAGGAGTGGGTATCGAAAATCCTTAGATAGGATCTATATTTTACCTACATACTTGAGGCACGATAACCTCTACCAGTAAAACATATAGGGTCAATATTTTTCTAAACAACATGGGGTGTGTGATCCTCTATTCATGGAGTCATTGTTCCCTTGATCAAAGAGCTCGGTTAGGGAATTATACTAGATTCTGTTTCCCCCTATACCAATATATATCCTTTGATGTGTTGAGGTTCTTCAACTAATGTTCTATAGAAGTGATATAGGTTTATTACTTTTGGCATATCATATTCCAGTTGCAACATTTTTTCTCTATTTAGTGAGTTTTGGAAAAGCGACACACTCTCTTATATTCTGGGCTTCCCTTGTATGTCTTCTAGAGAAATGAAACAATAGTTGCAGATGATACGGTGGGACACATCCTTGAATGACCCAAATATTTAAGAGAGGAGTGGGTCATTAATTTTGGTTTCCAATAAGAGTGTAGAGGTAGAGAGATAGAACATATCATATTCTTCATGGTTTGTGATTCCTTAGGAAACTTGTGGTTTCATTTAAAATGAATCATATAACTGGGAAATCAACTTTAAAATCAATTTTTTTTTGTATTTCAAGTATCCCTAGTTACTCATGAGATTCATATATTTAAAAAATAGTTTATATTATTGGTAATACTCTATGTTATTTATAATTATAGTTATAGATCATATATAGGACCCTTATTATCTTCTTCCTGGATACTCCCTAGTATTATGGGTTTTGAGTTGTCTGTTTTATTTTTTTTTTCTGTTTTTGGGGGATCACTATGATGACCATAACTTGTACTTCTCGATTTAATACTAAAACTTTATCTGTAATTTTTTATATAATATAATAGAGAAATACATGGTACATTGTACAATCGAGTACCTTTTCTAGCCTAGGGTTTTGAGGATTAGAAAAACGACACGTTAAATTAGAGTTTTAAAAAATAATTACAAAATAACTAATTGTATTCATCTATAATAGAATATTAAATTTCTTTTTATCTTCTTTGGAATCATATGAAAAATATTTAAAAAACACGGGATGCGCACAAAATCTAAAAAGGTAAGATAAAGAAAAAAATTGATTTGTCCAATGAAAATATGAAAACCCATTAAAATTTTTTTATTTAAAACTCAAAATCATGAATAGAAAAATTATACTGTATCCTTGGGACATCATTATCATATCAATATTATATTTACACTAACAAATGGAACAACCTTTTGGTTGAATTCTATCTCCGGTGTACCTAATATATTAGAGAGCTATAATGGGGCTCACCCATCATATCTTGAGCTATAATGGGCTCAACCCAAAATATATTGAGATATAATGGGGATAAAAATGTCATATATTGAGATATAATGGGATAATACCATAATAAAAATGTATATGGAATATATCATGAATAAAAATCTTGATAACTCATTTTAACCCTCGAGAAAAACACATTCATATTTCAAAATACCTTTTTTTTGTAAAAAAAATTTAAAATATAAAAACAACATAATTAATAATGAAATAATATTGGTAAAAAACAACATTCAAAACATATAGGAATAAAATTATAATAATAAAGTGTCATGAATGTGAGTGAAGCCTCCCACTAGGTATATATTAAAAAAAATATTTTAAATTTTGTAAAAGAGACATTTAAAATAATTTTAAAAGGAAAGTCCCTTACAAAACCCCTGGAAAAGATACATTTTAGAAGCACAAGAGTAAAATTAAAACATCAACAACCATAAAAATGCATTAATTAAAACTATTTTGAAAACATGGAAATAAAATTGAACGATTTATACGAATAAATTATTAAAACATTTATAATAATGTTTTAGTTAAAGAGTCATTTACCTCTGGTTCAACTTTTTTAAAATGTGTTCAAACCTCTTTATAATGTTTTAAAGAGTGTTATTAATTTATTATAGAACTATACTAAAATATATAAAGACTCACATGATCTTCTTATAACATTTTCACCCTTTTATTAACAATTTGTTTTTATTTCCATTGTTTCAAGTGCATTCTATTCATATTTTCCATGGTCGGTATATTTTTTAATTCCATGAAAAAAATAAATAATACTCCAAAAGTGAGAACACATATATATTTAGGTCATTTTTGAAAATTATATTTGAATTTAAACATTCCATGATTTCGGTTAAAGGGAAATGAAAACTCAGTGTCCATAAAGGTGGTGAATTGACACACCATGGATGAAGGTTTCAGTATTTAAGAATGACAGGAGAAAATGAAAGATTTTATGATGAATATAACATCAAAAAAAATTATTTAATAAAAAATATTATAGAGTTGTCATGAATAATTGTATAGGATGGGAGGATAATGTAGATGTGAAAATGAATTTAAAAGAGAAGAAAAATGAATCTCATCTCTTGAAAATTTCGACCTGAGAACCTCCTTAAGGCTCTTGGAATTTGCCTTTTTGGGAGACCATGAGCACTATAATATGGAAATGGATGTGGATAAGAGAATTTGGTAGTGTTTAGTTGATACATATGGATCATGGTGATAGATATTTATGATATAAGTATCCTCCTTTTATAATTGAGGTGTGGAGTAACTTTGGAATCACTCAAATTATTAAAATAAAATAAATCTATAATAAGGTTCAAGACATCCATAAAGGACTAAACAAATAATTTTTATTTCATTTTTTACACAATAATATCTCATTTTTCCTTATTAATATTTTTTTTGTGATTTTTAAATAATTTAATAAAATATTGTATTCAAAAAAAATAATTTTTTTCAAAAAAAACTATTCATAACTATGACATTAAGCACATAAAAAATTGTATTAAATTAGATTATTTTTTTTATTATAACATATATATATCATATTCATATAGGGTAATCATTAATTTTTTCAAAATATCAAATTATTTTTATTTTATTATTTTTAATATCATTAATTTGATTTATTCATTAAATAAATAATTAATGTGTCATAATTGTTCATGACATAATGGTATTTATTTATTCCCTATAAATTAAAATAAAATTTCATGAAGAATATAAATTTCTTATATTTAAATACATGAGTTATTTCTAAAAGAATATATTGTAAATACATACATTAAAATATTATGCAATCCAAAAATTTATAGTTTTAATAACTTGACATTTAAATATAATATTCTAAATGTCTTAAAGGGATTCCCGTGGGTCTAAAATATATGAAATTCAAATAAAATATAGATAATTGTTGAGAATTTCTTAAGAAAAGTATTAATTTTTTTGTTTAGTTAATAATTCCTATAAATTTAACAAAAAAACATTTTATTTATTTTTCTTATGATTTCTTAAACACTACATAACCATTGCACACGAATTAATGTTATTTATTTAATATATAAAATTTAAAATTAAAACACGATCATAAAAATAAATTATTTAGGTTCAAATTAAAATTATAACTTTTTTTATTATGAATATTTACCTACATAAATATCCAAACATATTCTTAAATTTGTTGGTGTATTTTCTTTCCCTGTGTAAGCATTGCACAATCATTTGGATAAGACTAATGTTATATAACTATAAAATTATAAATTAACAGCCAAAACATCAATAATTGATAATTATTAATAAAAGACTCTTGAAAATAATTTTTAAAACTAAATTATTATTTATAAAAACCCAATTTGACATTTCTAATACTATGCGGACACTGTGTCGCCACTGGCAAATTTTTTTAAAGTTAACATGATATAAATTATAATATACATACTATTAATTACTTTATACAATATTACTCTTATAAAATTACAAGTTATTAATTCAATAAATTTATTAAATTTTATATCCTAATTATGTTTTCATGAATTCAAAAAAACACCGTATATAAAAAAAACTGTATGTTTTACTATTCACCAAAAAGTAAACGTTTTTCACAAAATTATCAAATATTCATAATAAGAAAATTCTATCATTATTAATTCGAAAATTAAAATATTTTTGTCATATTGAAAATCTATAAATTTTTTTTTAATAAATAACAATCTAATAATTTATTTATTTTAAAAATTACTTAACATAATGAATATGGTTATTTAATTCAGGAGTAAAAATAAATATAATAAAAAAATTATTCTATCTATAATCATGTTTTAAATTTATACTAATTGTGTTTATACTAAAAAATTCATGATATATGTGCACACAAATTTTGTGTTTGTGCAAATCACGTAGGGTATATTAGGGGTCTTGTGGGTGTGGAGCTTCCACTACTTGTTTGAAATAGATTTATGGTAACTCTTGGTGATGCATGGTTGTTCATGACGTATATGGGGACTATTGGAGCTAGAGATTGTTTCAGGAGTACACATAGTGAGGAGGAACCTTCCTATTGGTTGGAGAGATTAACCCAAGAAAGGGGTGAATTGAGTTCCGAATAATTTTTTTATTAAATAAACCACTAAAAAATAAAAACCTCTGAATAAAATAAACTGGCCAATTAATCGAAATAGTATATCACTATAAGATCTATTATTTTAAAATATTTCATAAAGAGTGATTAGGTCTTCGTTAAAATATGGTTTAGAAATACCTTACCTTTTTAGATCAATTTACATAGTTAGAAACTTATATAAACACTAGTAAATATTAATTATCAAATCAATTGTTTTGTTTGTTAATGAAATGTTATCTTGAATATGAAAGAAAAACAAAACAAAAAACACAATGAAACAATGGAATAAAATAGAGTTTGAGTCTCATGGAGATATATAATCCCCTACACTTGGAAATCACCTCATTCCAAGAAGATTATAAATATAATAAAAAAATTCCACAACCAAGATTAGGCATATAGTCAATAGATAAAATATGTCTATGATAAAAATAATATTCCTTAGTTAAACATGGGATGAAATAAAAGAACAGGCCTCATATGGACCTTTTAGACTAATTTAGTGGGAAATAGATTGAGGAAGGATCGAATATCAATTACTCTCCTAGAATATGTCAGAGATAGTGTGTGTCAGATAACAGAAAAACAACATATCGCTCAAAAGTAAAACAAATATAACAAATAAGAATAGAAAAATATTAGTATGATGTGTTATGTATTTTTGTAATCCTCAGATCAATAATGGTGAGGTGTCTATGCTTTGTTATGGAAAATTTGAAATAGAATAGAGGATCGTAGAAATCTGTAGGTATGCTTAAATTAATGTCGATATGTTTTCTCAATCAATATTGGTAATGGGTTCAATGATTCTATATCTTTTATCTTCATATAATGTGAATTAGTATGTTCAAGAGAAATCAAAAATTTGATTGCCCAATTTTATTTATAGATAATAATCGTTGTATCTGTATATGATTTTCATTTTGAGAGAGAGATCCTTAACACATATATAGAAGAACTTATTGATGGAGATCCATATTTAGAAACTCATCCTTTACCAAGTCGTGAGGACTTGGTCAAACCAGACAGGAATAGATTTTTCCCTTGAACTATTGACGCTGAAGATCTCTGAAAACAATGGTAACAAGAGTGCTGGCGGTGAATCAACATCTATTAGTAACATATAACTGATTCTGGTGGTACCTCATCTTAGCAGTAATGGTGGCTGAGTTTGGTGGTAGCTCATCCTGGTGGTAATGGTGACTCAAGTCTAGAGTTAGCTTATCAAGGCGGTAATGATGACATTGGTCTAGTAGTATCTCATCATGGTGGTAATGGTGACTTGAGTCTGGCGGTAGATCATCATAGCGATAACGATTACTTGATTCCGGTAGTAGTAGGGACTTGTAACCAATAGTGTCTTGCCATAACTCTTATAAGTAATATAATATAAGTAATATGTACATATAAAATTCTATCATACAACATGTCGAACATTAGTAATAAATGAATCATTGTTTGTGATCATTAAAATAATAGATGTCAAACACACCACATTTAAAGAGGTTCCAACATTCTCCCAATTTTTGATGATCACAAATCATTTCATTTTTATAAATTATGTATTAAAAAAGTAATCAAAAAAGTATATATATATGGGAGTTAGAAAAAAATAGGTTGATAATTTAAATAACCAATTATCTCTCCCTTTTAGATTATAAAAACTTAACAAAATTTAAAAAAGAACATAAAGGACTTGCATTAACTATGTACAAAAAATATTTGAAATCAAATAAGATAACGATTATTAGAAGAAATTACGGAATCCTTATCAAAGAGATAACATAAAATCATATTAACTCCTTAGAGGATGGTAGATGATCAACTCTCTCCTTCCACTTTTCTTTTTCCCCTTCTCTTCAATTATCTGGGGATGATACTGTCAATGTATTAGTGGGGGAAAATGTTTTAACGGATGGAAAAGTGGTAGAAAGAGGTAGTGGTTATATCAAAACAACTGGATTGATCTATTTGATAGAATCAACTAGAGACAGACTTAGAGGTTGAAAAGGTGGCGGCATAAGACTGGTGGACTGAGAGAATAGAGCATATCTATACCGAATCGGGCCTATGGTTTCCGTTAAAATAATTGAAGAAATATGAATGGCCTCTCTAGCAATAATAATGGTTTGATGGACATGATGATATGGGTTCATAAAATTTATGAATTCTATAATTATGGTACCTCCTCATTCCATTGTAGTAAATAAATATTCATTTTCATCCATAAACCTTTGAAGAGTTGGTGTAAAAACTTTTAATTGACTCACGTATTATTTAAAGGCTCTAATCACTGGTGGGATCTCCATGTTATCAGAAAGAAACAATAAATTATCTAACATATCATTCTTTGTGTAGATCATTGAAAAATAATATTGGATAGATTTTTGGATCACTTCCATATCTTTTATGAGATCACTAGTATACTCTTTAAAGAATGGATGAATACATTATCCATGAAGATGTATCTTCTGAATCTGGTTTTCATGAGTACTGACATTACCCAAGGCATTTCTTCTTTATTCTTTAAAAAACTATTGCAATAAATATCTATAAAAATTTAATTGAACATGAGATGGTTTGGATTATGTAGATCCTATAGAAGCCAAACTATCCAACTTATGAGAAGTGGAACTCATAAAATCTAAAAAAGTGGTATGCGGACCATATATTAAAGATTTAAAACTAGCTACCTCAGATTTCAATCATCTATTTTCGTCCTCCATTTCGTAAAAATGAAAACAAACTCTGGGTTGAATATGAGACATGACCAACACTAGTAAATATCTAAAACTATATTCATTAAGACGAGAAATAAAAGATTGTTGGGCGTTCAAAACTTTCAAAAAACATGAGTCCAAATTATTTCTAAAGGCTTCCATATCTGAAAAACATACTTCTATAAAGAATCTAAATCAGTTTGGGTTTCAACATTAAATAGTTGTAAAGACCCATAAATTCAAAATATATTTTTTAAATTATTTGGAATTATTATGAGTCTGAGAAAATTGATGGCACATGATTCTGAGTCCTGGTGTGCCCGGAATGGATTTTTTAACTTTTTCTTAGGTACCTTTAGTAAACCTGTGAGCAGGAATTTCTTTCTTTTGAACCGGTGGTTAGAATTAAAACTTGAGGGCTCTGTTGAATCCATAGTGCTCTGATTCGCTTAATAGAGGCTTACCTTCGACCATAGTAGGTCGAGAGAAAAATCTAGTTTCACGGACTTTTTGAAATAATAATAAAATTAAATAATATATTATTTTATTTTTCTACCACCACATGAGAGATGCTGGCCGGGATAACTGAGGTGGTCATACTTTTAATAAGGGAAATTAAATTCCTAGTTACATATTGGTTGTGTAACCACCACTTTTTTAATTAAGGGTGTTCTTTTATTTCACCAACTGATGAACCATTAATTAAAAAGAGGATTAATCTCTTAACTCATCCTTGGGATTTTAAAAACGTTGGTGAAACTGAAGTGTGGTGCAATATTTTGGGATAAATCTGATGAAGATCCAATGATCAACCCTTCCAACAAAGAACATAGTCTTGGATGACATCATTGGGGAAAACGAATCGGGATCGATGAATGATGGTGTCTTCAACGAACGTTGATTCTTCTCATACAACCACGACATCTCCTATTATTCCAAGGTAGGGGTTTTTGCTTAATTTAAAGTGAATTTGTTTCAGTCTATCATTCTTGAACAAACATGATGAACATAAATTAACCAAATATGAGTTAATCTTATATTTGTACGAAACTATGGGTGGATAGTGCGGGAATTTTTATTGGGATTTTTATTGATCTTATGATGATTTGATTACCACACCTCTGTTAAATTGCAATCACGGAGGGCACGGGCCAACCAAACAAGGGTCGGACCCTCCGCCTCTTTCAATTTTATCACATTTTTCATTGGATAAATTTGAACTCGATGGAAACTTGAATCGGGGAGCCACACAGTGATGATATCCTCCCAGGAGGCCCATTGGTGCGATCAGTAGAGAAAACAGACCACTGATGTTCAACCACTGGCCAACGGAAGCCTCACCGGTGTTGTGGTGCTTGTGACCGATGATGGATGGAAATAAAGGTGGATGGATCTTGCCAGCTGCGAGGGAAGGCGATGCCTAATGGCGCTGTGGCAGACAACAGGGGTGGTTGACCCTTGGCTGATCATGTTGGCAGCTTGTGGTTCGCTGTTACGAACCGTGGTGGGAGGTCATGGCTTCGAGCCACGGAGGAGGGGGGCCACACCCATGGGTCCCGCAGATAGAGTGGGAGGGACCATTCCGTGCCACCATTGCAGACTGAATGGATATAGGTCAATTCGGGAGGGGAGCAGCCCTTGCGCGGCCTAGTGGGCAATGCATACCATGGCGGGCCTGGCCGGTCCACTGCCCTGCGTGCCGAGCCTGCCGTGGCCTAGCTCACTCAGGTCGTCCCTGCCGATGAGTGCCTGGCTGGGTCTAACCCGGACCGGGTTGGTTTAAATGGAACCGGGTCGGGTCGGCCCAGGTCGGGGAGGGTCGGGTCGGGTAGACCGGTTCGGACCTGACCTGAACCCGTTTCAACCCGGTTTCGCTTAAAAGGTCGTATCTCACAAAAAGAAGTCTGTTTGATGAACCGTCTATGACAATGGAATACTTGAAACAAAGCTGTACATTTGGGATACTCCACTAGAGTTTTGGAGATTTTCAGAGTACGGCCTGGTTGGATTGAACCTGAATCCAACGGAGCCCTCGGTACTAAAACACTTATAACTGACAGACCGGGCATCTGATTGACGTGATGTCTATTGTGTTTGGACCCTTACAACATTAAAGTCCTTTAGGTTAACCCTTTTTGGATCTTTTTTGCATTTGAGTCAAGTCTGATATCTTTAAGGGCAGATTCAATAGAATTCAAGCGCACCGAGTGAGGAAAATCATATGGCTGTCTTTCAATTGAAGACGACCCTGTGTGGATCAGCATCATAGCGATCCTGTATGGATAAAAATCATAAAGAAGTTATGTGTATCAGCATCATAGTGACCCTATGTGGATCAGTATCATAGAGAACATGTGTGGATCAACTTCTTAGCGACCCTGTGTGGATCTACATCCTAGAGACCAAGTGTGGATCAGTAGTGTGTGACCCAATGAGAACCATCCTTAGAGCAGCCCATCATGGATTAGAAACATATGACCCTGTGTGGATAAAAAATGGAACAACCTTTCAGTGGTTTAGTTGTGGAGCTTCCTAACGGAATAATATGATATAGCTTAAGACTAATAAACTATATTACTGATCTCTGAGTTGTATACTTGGTGTAAGATAACATTAATTTTTTTCTTTGTGTTTGAGGTCTTGATTGGTTATTTTTACTTTGTCGAATTCTGGGATACCTTAGGGGGTCTCAGGGTCCCTACTGGGTAATGTTATACTCACCCCTGTATAGGCTTCAACCATACATTATCGTGTCTTGTGAAGACGATGAGCAGCTTGTCTAAGACTTTAGGGAGCCAGGACCAAGCAGTACATAGAGGTGACTAGTTGATGTGGAGAGCTGCAGAGATGAAAAGTACATACCCTTCAGATAGGATCCATAGTGGAAAATCTCAGGATTTGTTTTCTATTGTTGTTGTACATTTAATTTGGGCGTGTATTTTGGAACCCTTTAATTTTAGTACAAAATTTTAGTACTATAGTTTTACTACATGGTTTTCATATTGTCGTGTTCTTAGTTTTTGTGTTTTCAAACTTAAAGTAAATGCCTTCCCAATTTTCGGGAAATTCCTTTCTAGTGCTAGTCACCAATTGCTGGCCTATAGAAGGCAGGATTGAGTAGTCATGGAACGGTCCCTGGGGGACGGGTCATGATAGAGGAAAGACTAATGAGGAAGTGTAAATATTTACTTTCTCATGTGATACTACATCCTCAGCTACTATTTCTATTTCCACAAGTGTGAATGGCTCTAACTCACCAGTTTCAACAATTTGATTCACTAATAATCCTTCTCTCCTGAATTCAGAGTCATCAACTGAATCAATGTATGTCAGCCTATGTCTTAAAAAACTATCATATTACTCCTTTTCTTCAAAGGCTCTAACTTAAAATCAAACATATGGAAGAATTTGAGGGTCTCTAGGATTTTGAGAAATTGGACCAACATTATTTCTTGAGGACACATGTATTTTCTATTACACATGAGAAGTGGGTATCTGTGGAGTCTGATCCATTGGAACTAACTAATTAGCTGGAAAGGGATTAAACTCCCCCTCAGTGGTAGCTGGAATAACTTCTTCCTAATTGCCTCCCAAAATCGCCACTGAATCTAACTGAGCCAATTTAGCTAACTGCTCATCAGGACATGGAGTTTTCTCCCCTTTACTAGTTGCAACTTTACCCTTTGAAAGAAATATTTGAATATCATGTATTAATGTATCCCTAGTCTAATATTCATTGATGATATTGGATACACTTGGTTTAGAGGGTTTAAAAGGAAGTAACCCTTGGACCAGATCGACACCATTCTTTTCATTCTCCTCATGACCAGAGCCACCTAATTTTTGTTGATGAACTCTAGGAATAGAGCCACTATCCTCATTTCCAACATAAGGATTCTTATCATGACCTTTAAAATATTTATCCTTAGCATTATTTCTGGAAGATTCATCTGATTTATCATGATTAATAATCACTTTATCTATCTTTTAAGAAACATTATCACTTCCTTTATCATTACTGTCCTCACCTGATGTCTCAGAGGTAGATTATTTATATTGAGATTATTTAAAAAATTCAGTATCTTCTTCATTATCATGCTCTGACAAGAGTGTTTCACTAGAAGGTAGAGAGACTATAGAACTTAAATTTGCATTGGATACTCTTGGTGAAGATTTTATAATCTCCGGATATCTCCCTTATCCAACTAACTCAACATCTTCTTTTTCTTCATCTCTTTCAATGATAACATATGTAATAGAATACTTAGGAATCTCATCAAATTCATGCCTAGGATCCACCATATCCTTTGTTCTAGTTAGGTGATCATTAGGGTTAAAATCACCATATAGTTTTTCATTATCCCTAACCCAACATCCCTTCCAATGATTCTATCTTACTTTAGATCTTTTGAACATTGGATTTGATAAGAAAAAACCACCCATTTTATCCTCAATATCTTCTCTAGGATTGAAATAAACCTTTTCATCTAGGATAGAAGAGATTTTTTTTTCGATTAGTGATGGAGTTTATTTTGGAGCTCTTATTGAACATCTCATGCATGGGACCATCAAAAAAATTAAATGATTTATTGTTTTCACTTTCTTCATCATACACATAAAGTAGACATGTTGATATCTCATTATGTTGATGTCTCCTATCCATGTACATAAAATATTATGTACAAACTTAAACAACAGCTTTCACTCACCATATAGAACTATATCTATTAGTCTCATCTTGGTTTGATCACTATATAATTCAATGAGACTATCCAATAACTTTTCATTTGGTATATTTCCTTTGAAATCTTCATAAGATCCTTTGTGAGGAATCTGTATACACTTTTCCAATTCTTTGGAAGAGAAAAAAATATAATCTCAATATATACAGTTGTGAATTTTAACTTCTTTCTTTCCAGAAAAGTATCATTAATTCTGATAAAAATAAAAAAATATCCTCATATAACACACTATGATTTGAGGTAAACCAATTTATCTACTATTTTTCTATTTCCTTTAACACTAGTGTATTACTAGTTGAATGAAAATGTTCAGCAATGTCGTTTTCTACTTCGACTATAGGGTTCCTCAGATGTTGGTTTTTTGAAATGACTTGAAAACTTATTATGGATACTCATCATCTCTTGGAAGATCTCATATCTTCTGGTTTGACTTAGTAACTATCTCACCATGATCCATTAGAATCAGATGAAGGCTTTAGGAGGAGCAAGGAAGTTGTGAGATTAGTTCGTGAGGAAGGTATGGGATGATGATTTCAAGGGTTAGTAGAAGTGAATTAATTTTGAGTAATATTGATATTTTTATCATTTAGGGATTCCAAAATAATAATAACAAAATTAATATAATAAAATTTTAATCGGTATAGAAAATCACAACTGTAATAAAAACAATGGTAACATAAAAAAGAATAATGACTCGTTCAAAGGCGACTCATCAATGGTGACTCCATCAATTATGAAACCATCAATGGTGACTCATCAGTGGTTACTTATCAATAGTGACTCCATCAGAGGTGTCTCATAAATGGTGAATCATCTACAATTACTCATCATCATTGAGTCCATCAATAGTGACTCATCAATGGTGACTCCATCAAAGGTGACTCGTCAATAGTGACTCATCAAAGGTGACTCATCAACAGTAAATCATAAACCATATTTTATCATTCCTAATTCCTATTTGATGTAGTTCAATCTTTCAGAATTCAAAGGCTTTGTGAATATATCAACTAGCTGATATTCAATTCCAATAAATTCTAATTTTACATCACACATTTGATAATGATATCGCAAAATGTGATTTCTTACATTAATATGTTTTTCTATAGAGAGAGACACTGGATATTTGGAAATGTTTTTTCTCTTGTGTTATAAAAAGTAATAAATACATGTCTAAATTAATATCCAAACTGTTTTAAAGTATGTTTCATCCCTAAGATTTATGCACAACATCTTCCTACAACTATGTATTTAGCAATAGTAGTGGAGAGTGAAACATAATTTTTCTTTTTACTAAAACATGATATTATAGATTTTCCTAAGAGATGTCATGTCCCTTATGTGATTTTTCTATCTAACTTGGAACCACCAAAATTAGCATCTGAAATATCACTAAATCAAAGGAATTTCTTCTTAGGTAGAATAATCCCAAATTTTTTGTAGAGTTGAGGTATCTAAAAATTCTTTTGAATACTAATAAATGTTACTCTTTTGAATTTTCTTGAATGAGAGCACACATATATACACTTAACATAATATCAAGTAGACTAAGAATTAAGTAGGAAAGTCTACCAATCATACTTCTCTAGATAGTTTGATCTACTAATTTCCCAGTTTGATCAAGGTCTAGTTTATAGGTGGTAATCATGGGACAGTCACTGCTTTGGTACTCTCCAGGGAAAAACATTTTAAAATATATTTAGTGTAACTAATTTGATTAAAAAAAATTCCTTATTTATTTTATGAAATCATAAATCTAATAAAGAACATGAGTTTTCCCAATCAACTCATTTCACATTCTCTTTTCATTCACATTGAAAAACCAAAACATAAATAATCCTTAGTAGATGAAAAAATAATATCATCCACATAAATTTGAACTATAAAAAAAATTTTTAAATTATTTTTATAAATAGATTTGGATCATATTTTCCTTTCGAAAAACCTTTTGAAATAAGAAAGAGGTAGTCCTATCATACCAAGCTCTCGGAGCCTATTTTAAACCACACAACAATTTTTTGTTAATTTAAAAACATGATTTGAAAAAAGTGGGGTTTCAAATACTAGGGTTTTTTCAAACAACAATATTCAATTATAAATCAATTTAATATGCAGTTTTGACATCCATTTAATATGGTTTGAATTCTAGATGTGATTTATATTAAATTAGTATCCAAAATGCTTCAAGTATTGCTATAGGTGGAGAAGTTTTTTCATAACCAATAACTTATTCTTGAATATAACCTTGTGATACTAATATAGCTTTATTTCGTACTGTAGTTCTAGATTCATCAACCTTGTTTCTAAAAACCCACTTAGTGCCAATAGTTAAGTTATCCTTATGTTGTTCAACAATTTCCCATACATTATTTCATTCAAAGATATTAAGTACTTATTACATAACTATTACATATATTTTATCATTGTTGGAATCATTGAGGTTCTTAGGTTAAATATGTGAAAAGAAGGTTTGATGTTCAATTTGATTTCTCAGATAAGTTTAGGCCCTTGTACCTCTATCTATGTGTCTTATTATTTTATGTAATGGGTTGTGGCTATGATTCCTAATGGGTCTTTGAGAAGATGGACTAGTAGTCTTAGGGTTTTCTTCCTATTCATGTTCTGGTGGATTGCTGGCAGTCGTGTCTTCTTGTTTAAGAGAACTTTTAGATAGATTTTTATTGAGATTCAAAGATGAAAGATCATCTGCATGTTCTTCTAAGATAATATTAGCTTCAATTGGAATGGTTTCATCAAACTTTATATGAACATATTCTTACATTGTTCTCATTTTTTATTAAACACTCTAATGGATTTTTTAGAAATTCAATACCCAGGGAAAGTTCCTTCATCGATCATAGAAGGAAATTTTTCAAAACATTCATTTTTATTAAGAATAAATACTTTACAACCAAAAACTATAATGTAATTAACCTTTGGTTTTCTATTATTCCATAACTCATATGGTGTTTTCTTTATGAGAGGTCTAATCAAAATTCTGTTAATAATCTAAGTGGTTGTAATAACTACTTCTTCACAAAAGTAGATAGTTAATTCTTACTCATTTAAAATGGTTTGGGAAATATCTTTAAGAGTCCTATTTATTTTTTCTACAACACCATTTTACTATAGAGTTCTAGGAGAAGAGAAGTTGGGATTATAGCCATTTTTAGAATAGAATGACTCAAAGTCTTAATTTTCAAATTCACAAACATGATCACTCCTTAAAGACATAATCCTAAGTCCACTAAGGTTTTATACATATTTGGAATAAATAATAAATTAATAAAAATATTTATATTTGTGAGTTATAATGAATACCCAAGTGTATCTAGACAAGTTATCGACAAGGACACGGGCATAGTGTTTTCCATTTAGAATTGAAACTCTGGAAGGTACCAAGAAGTCCATATGAATTCTCAATATTATTATTTTTAAAATATTTAATATGAACATTATCATCAATAAGAGAAAATTCACCCTTTTTAGCTTCAAGAACATCATACCCAATAGACATAAGATAAGACAGAATTCTATATTTCTAGATATGATTTTTCTTACCCTAGAAAACCAGAATCCCATTATTTTTCAAAACAATTGGGAATATCCATCACAACATTCATCCCCAAAAAATCAGTAATGAGTAAACAAAGGGAACCATTGGCTCTGATACCACTTGTTATTGCCCAGTCAAGATCATGTTTTACTATGAGGGGGATGGGGTGAATGAGTGATATATTTTTATTTTAAGTTTAATGATTTATAAAAAACCTTCTACTCATATTAATGAGTTATCAAATTCATTGAAAAAACCACACATTTATAAGAACACTATAATTTACCAGGTTCACTACTCAATAAGAGTAGATATTCCCTTTGTATGGTTTGTAAAAAATCCAATACCACAAAATACACTAGAAAATAATTCTTTAATGATTAATTAAATGAGTTGAATATGAACATACACTCATTTAACACTATGTTGAATATGATATTTTGTGTCCTTCAAGTAGCCTGAAATGATGTAATACAAATTTCTGTAACAAGTTATGAAACACTTTACTGTGATGCCTTATCAACTTTCAAAAATATGCTTTTCAAAAAAAGTAAATAGTTTCATATCCAGCAATAAGAAATAAATTTTTGGACTTTATAATAATCCTAATTATGATTTTCTAATCTGATTTCTCAACATAGAAATATAATTCTACTACAATAAAATTGAGATAATACTGAACTACTTATATTTGAATCTAGAACTCCCAATCCGATTTTTCAGTTCGATATGGAAACTCCAATTATGGTCTTATCCCATCTCATTAAATCTTATGTCTAGAAAATTTCTTCAGGAATGAATTATTTGTAAAATTATTTTATCTATAATTCTTTAGCACTCTAACTTCTCTATTTAACAGTACATCAGTGTCAGAAAGTACAATGTACCCCCTCCTTTTTTAGGTGTGCCAAATATGGATTGGAAAGGATTCTAAAAACCTTTCCTGCTCAGTGAAATTTCCCAAATCATCTAATTTACTTGAAATCTCATATCCATATTTTTCTTCTTCAATTCTTATGAACTCTTATCATTTCTTCTTGAACCTTCCTGAATCTTCATAACTTCATATCACTTCAGAAAAAAATAGTCTAATTCTGATTCCATACTCTATTTTTCTCATTATGATGAAGAAATCCAATTATTCAATAATTTTATCAACAAGAATTCAAAAAAATGAAAATGAAATTAATTATAATTATGATGATCAGTATGAAATATAAAAATATACTCATTCTGATGCTTCATACCAAATTGATGAACATAGTTACTACTTCAAAAAAATATTCTTTTCTTCTTTTCTTCACATCAATTTATTGGTTACAACACCAGTCCTATTGTATTTATTCAAATGAGAAAAACATACCAAAGTTATTATTTTTCTTTACCCACTTATTAAGGGTAAAAAAATTTCCAACATAAAAAATAAAAACAATTCATATTGATGAAAATGGTTTAATATATTCATGAATGATATTTTATTTTCTTCCAATAATCGACCCCAACATACCTCATTTTTTTCTTCTTAAATGGCCACAAAAAATCGAAACATAATTGATTTTACCCTTGATGATAGGTGGAACACCGTTTCCAATGAACCAGTACCAATATCTCTATCATTAGTAACATCATTACTTTTTTTATTACAATACAAAAAGAAATCTTATTTCTTTGAATATTTATTTCATTTGTATTATTGGTTTGATTAAAAACCAGCATCTTTATATTCTCAAATTTTGATCAGCCTTCTCATCCTTTAAAAAAATCTGCATTTGGTTCCCTCACACCGATGAAATGAGGATAGAAAAACATCGACTTCAACAAATTTCTTCTTCCACAAAACTTCTCTTTATATCATGACTCCCTCCAGACTAGGAATACATTTAAGTTTGATATATAATCTTATGACATATAATGGAGAGTATTGTAACTTCCCATTACTCTAACAAATAATTTCTTTCAAATAAATCCACAATACGATGAGAAGATTCATCTTTCCCCGTTTTCATTATAAGGATTAAATCACAGTT
Organism: Viscum album; assembly: GCA_963277665.1. Taxonomy (NCBI): domain Eukaryota; kingdom Viridiplantae; phylum Streptophyta; class Magnoliopsida; order Santalales; family Viscaceae; genus Viscum; species Viscum album. The sequence goes on from OY728133.1 coordinate 501,317,465, forward strand.
TCCCAAAAAAATTATGACTATATTTAAGAAAGACATGACATGGAATAATCATATATATATATAATATCCATATAGAATCAAACTCTATTTCTCATTATGATGAGAACCACATTCTAGATCCAAGGTGAGTTTGATGAGAATTTTCATCCCGAACGAATCTTCCCAATTATATGGAATTTAATAAGAAATGTGAGTCTGAAATCATGAATACAATTGTGAGTATGATAACCAAAAATTGGAAAGTAAGGTGATTTATATTATTCATTTTATTCAATGGTATAAAAAGACAACACCATATATCTTACATCTTCCAAAAAAAACTTCTTTCCAACTTGGACCCAAAAAATCCTACAACAATTATTCATATCATCCTCCTTAAAATGGGAAACTACAACATTGCTTGTACGTACATATAGTCCAACACATCCTAAAGTGATGAATTTAAATTTTCATCACCAACATTCATGGATGGTTATTATGATGGATACAATATATTTATATGTTATTTATGTAATAATTATGATTTTATCATTATAATTTACTATCTACCTTCTTATCCTTCCATTATTCATAAAGATATTATTAATAAAAGGTTAATAAAAAATTATAATTGAATAATAAATGGTATGTTAGATATAAATATTGTTCTATTTCATCATGTTGACCAGAAATAGGGAAATCCTAAAAAATGGTTATATATAGGTCTATAATATATGCACAATTAATAATTTTTTATTATATAGGAAATTTAAATGAATACAAAGAACAAAAATACTTGAGGTGTAGAATTTATGTGAAAATATTATTTTTTTAACTGTATATGCAAAATTTTTTGAAGTAAATTATAGTGAAAATATACCTTAAACCCCATATATATTCTAATTATATGGTTATTCATGGAATTTTTATGTAATAATACCATTTCAATTTTGATGTTAACTAAAATGTTCAAGATTATTTTTATGAAAAAATAGACATTATTTCCACTTTAGATGGGAATATTTTACTTCCATGTTCATACACATCGAAATTATTTTATTAACGCTAGTAAATAAACATGAATTATTTTTACACGGTCAATTTCCAAAATTTTGAATTTATTTATAATGTTTGAATAGAATTTTCTTATCATTTTCTGAATGAGTTATTTTTAATAGTTTTTTGAATGAAATGTTTTTATAACATATACCACATGAATATATTATTATACTATCAGGAGAACTCATTGATTTTAATACTACCTTAAAATATTTCAATTTATTTTCAAAGGAAATGATATTCTTAATATTCAAGAAATATTTAGATATTAAATAATTTATACTAAGAAGAGTAGTGTATTTTAATCAATAAATGTTGTAGTGAAGTTTTAAAGGTATTTTGATATATGAAAAAGATACTTTAATGATAATTATTTTTAACTTGGATCATATTAAAATGATACTATATTTATCTTATCTCTGTATTGTTATTCATTATGATGACACAATCTTGATGAAACCTATTTTATTTTATGTAGGTTAAACTATAATGAAATGGTAAATATTTTCATGAAATTATGGAATACATATGAAAGGATTATGATTATATGATAGTTGAGTCTATTATAGCCATCCAATGCATTGGGTAATGTGATATTTAGATATCATGAGATGATGATGATAATAATGGACATTATTGTGAGTAGCTTTGTTCACATTTACATATATAATTCTTATTTTTTATAATGATGCTCAAAATATTATGCTTGGAAATGATTATGAATAGATTTGTTCATTTTTTTATATAGGAGTATGATTTTTTATATATATTATTCCCAATATTTAGTGTATACATGATTGTGAATACATATTTTCACATTTTAATTCATCTATGTGGTTTATTCTAGCTACGATCCCATGATTAGATGTGGACATGACTGTGAATTAATATATTTACATTTTGATTTGTGAGATTGATTTCTTTTATCTATGCTCACCAGACTATTCTTGGACATAATTTTGATTATCTATGTTCACAAGATTGTTATTTTCTATGATTATGATGAAAAATGATTATGTTATGAATATTTAATGATGAATACTACTTTTACACCGTTAATATTCATTTTTCTACATATGAATTCCTTTTAGAATTTAGGATCTACTCTTTTTTATGTATATTTTATGTTCAGAACATGAACATTATTTTTTTATCATACCCTTATGATCATCTTATTCTTTATTATGATTTATATCTCTTATTTTTAGCTTTACTGACCATATGAGCTCACCCTTTATTATATTTTACTTCCCTCGGTTTTAATAGAATTTTATAAGTATGATATTTCTTGAAAGGTACTAATATGAAGATATTTGTAAGAGATGTTAAAGATATTTTAAGAAATAAGTGGATTATGTATCTAGTCTCCAAAGATTCTAAACCTTTACCATCCTCAGGATTGATTAATTATGTTATGTGTTGAATGTTAATCTAAACCGGTTTAATAATTATGTATGTTATGGTTGGGTCTGTATAGTTAGTATTAGTGAAACGTATAGTTATTTTTTATAGATTAAGATTTCGAAACATTATCGACAACCATTAAGATATGGCTAATTTTATGGGAACAACATTTGTTATGGTAATTAAAGGAGTTTGGTTTTCTTAGATTATACATATGATTATGTTTATTATGAAGTGGATGTGGCTATTGAAAAGGTACACCTTCAGGTAAAAAATAAGAAAGGTTAAATCTTGTTATTATCTTGATTACCAATTGTTCCTGATGAGTAGGAATAATATTGTATAACAAGATAAACTCTCCTCAGGGATATTCTAGGGTTAATTCTAATTTTTTTATAAACCATTATCAATTATTTGAAAAGATGAAGAGGATGGATGAAATATATTAAAATTAAGGTGACATGGGTTGAAAAAAGGTTTTTTAATTTATGACATTATAGGAATTAGTTCTGTAATCATATGATTTTTAAAATTATAATTAATGATCGATAATCTTGATAACCATTTTAGTTTTATTAAGGGAATGAAGATCAAACTTTGATGTTGTGGTGGTGATAGAGATGCTCAAATATTAATCTATCTTTTATTGAGATTATTTATACAAATTCATTTGTTTCATGAAAAGTTTCTAGGAATATTCACTCATATCCTCAATGCTTTTAGGTTTTTATAGTAGTGAAAAATAATTATGGAATATTGATCACATCTCTAGTCCATATCCCATATTCGATATAATTTTGTAAGAATGTGCTAATTGAAAATCTCGTGATTCAACCTCATGTAGAATGTGATCTTATTTTTAGCATGAATGGTATTTCTTTATATATAGTCCCTATTAATTTTCATTGAAGGGAATTCATGATTTATTTTCCAAATCATCCTTTGATTTTATAATATTGTGATTATGAAAATATAATTATAATGAGAATTAAATCCGTTTTATAGATCATACTACCTATTCATGAGGTATATTTACCTCAAAAGGTTGGGAATAAAATCAACATTTAATATATTCTTATTATTCAGTATTATGATTATGTATTTACTAAATACATTCTAACTCTTCCCCAAATAATGAAGTTGAATTTTCAGTATAAGACATACATGGTGATCCACTGATTATAAATACTCCATATAGAATGGTCCTGATTGAGTTGAAGGAGTTGAATAAAAAACTCCAAGAGAATATTGGTAAAGGATGCATAATCATTAGTGTATCACCATGGGGTGAACCTATTCATTTTTTAATATGAAATTTTGTTCAATGCATATTTTTATTGATTATCAACAACATAACAAAACCACTATCAAGAATAAGGATCCTCAACCTCATATTTACGACTTTTTTGATAAAAAACATGGACATAAATATGTTTCAAATATTGAATTTCATTCTAGATATTAGAAATTGAGGGTCCATAAGGGGGATATACAAAATAAAACCTTCAAGAAAATGTATTTTCATTATGAAATTACTGTAATTCCATTTTGAATTACCAATCCTCCCACTATATTCATGGATATAATGAATTTAGTCTTTAGAGATTTCCTTCATCAGTTTATAGTATTCATTACTGAATTTATTATTATATATTTAAAGGTAAAAGATGAATATCATTTGAAAATTGTGTTAATGATCCTGAGAATGGAGATGTTATATATCAAATTTACCTTGTTTGAATTTAAAATGTGGAAGGCTTAATTATTGGGTCGTATAATCTCATGCAATGGTATATTAGTAGATCCTTCATAGATGGAAGATATTCAAAAATAATCTAGACCAACCACAGTGACCTAGATTTATAAATTTCTTGGATTGGGTGAATATTATCACGGATTTTTGAATAATTTCCCAAGAAAATATAAACTACTAACCATGTTTTCTTAAAAGTAAGACATGTTACCATGAATAGAAAAATATAGTAAAAATTTTAAGGAGATGAAAAAGGATTTTCAGCACACATGTTCTTACAATTACCTATAGTAGACAACATTTTTGATCTATAATGATGCATAAATGAATGGACTAGGATGCTTCTTCATTCAGAATGATATTCTAATAGAATATTCCACTTGATCATTGATAATTCATGAGTGAAATTACATGACTCATTATTTGGACTTGGATGTGATATTTATTTCTATTGAGGATATGGGGGAATGATATTTATAGAAAAATGTGTGACATATATACTATTCATAAAATCATGAAGTATATATTGATATATAATGAGTTTAATATGTGACAAAGAATATGGCTGGAGATGATCAAGGATCATAACTCTAAAATAAATTGTATCCTTTGGAAGGGGAATAATTTCGATGATGATTTGAGTAAGAAAGACCATGCAAGTTTTTTCATGATGAAAATTGAATGAGATCTATTACTAATAGTTGCTTAGATAATATATATTTAAATATTGATAAAATGGAACATATAATATCATTCTTAGATGACTTTTTAACCATCCATATATGTAAGTATTAAAGAGGAAAAAAAGAGGATGTGGAACTACAAAATATGGTGAGAAATGTTCCTGAGTTTCAACCTGGCTCCAAAGGAATGATAATGTTCAATAATCGAGTATGTGTTCTGTCAATACCATATTTTATGAATTATTTTTTTGTATAATGATAATAGTTCTTAAATCTCTATTCATCCACGAAGTATGAATACATATATATATATCTGAAATAGAATATATGGTGAGATAACATGGAAACGAGATATAATAGAGTCTATATCATGATGTTTGATATGTTTCAAATTTAATACAAGTGATGGAAGTCAAAGGGAATGTTAAAAAAAATTAAATATACCATATTGGGAATGATAAAACATTACAATATATTTCTTTATATGACTCCCTAAGTCATTTAAAGGAAATATTTTTATTTGGGTTTCCATCGATCACATTAAAAATTAAACACATTTCATTTCAATTAGAGAAGAATTATCCCTTGATAAGCATTATAGGTTATATATTTATTAATTGGTATGGTTTTATATAGCACGACATTATATTGTATCACATCTAGATCCGAGGATTACCCTGATGTTCTAGATAAGGCTTCAATAGATATTGAATAAGAAGTTGAAATTTAACACTACATATCATACTCAGATAGATGGTTATTCTAGAAAGACCATTATAACCCTATATGATATGATAATATCCTATTATATATATTTTAAAAGTGTTTCGGGTAAAAAAATTTATATTATCTAATTAAATTTTAAAAATATCTTTCACTTTTGAAATCCATTGGTTCTTTATGAATCCCTCTATGGTGGGAAGTGAATAACTCTTTTGTGTTGGGATGAAGTTGAATAATGAATGATATTGGGACCTAATATTATTGAAGAAATAGAAAATAATGTTTTTTCTTTTCAGATGCCCATCGGGGTAGCTCAGAGTTAATGGAAAAATTATGTTATCAATCGTCAATGAGATAAAGAGTTCGATATTGATGACAAGTTATTCCATGGAATATCACCTTGGAAGAGGGTTATGAGATTTTAAATGAAAGAAAATATGATCACTATATATATCAACCACATTGAAAATCTTGATCATATTATGATTTTTTCTTATCACTTTTCACTTCTTCTGAATCTCTCTCAATTTCCCAATGTTTTCCACGTATATCTCCTGAGGAAGTACATACTTAATCCTTCATTCATACTAAACTCAAGGGGCATACCACATCATAATGATATTTTTTATAATTAATAATCAACGATGATTCAATATTGAAGATTTAAATTGTTGTGGATCAATACAACTCTCCTACTCAATTTTTTAGGGTGAAAGTATAATCGTGAGGAATTTACACTAGAACCTAAGGATGTGATAACTAAGAAGTATCCATAGTTTGTTTTGTATTAGAGTGATGTAATATCAAGTGTCAGAATATTTTATGGGGGTAGAATGTACCACCCTGATATTTTATGATATATTTTTCTTTAAAATCTAATTTCATTGATATCCTTCTTTACTTATAGAACCATGTTTAAACAAACTGTGATATTTTATTGAATTATTATTATTCAAAGGTGATAATTATAACCTAAACATTAAATTAGATGTATGAATATGAATAAATAATAATAATAATAATAATATGTATAATGGTTTTATATTATGTAAATTAATAATAATTAAGTATAAAATTATGAGTAAATTCATTTTATGCAATAAAAATATGTTTTCATCAAAAATGGTTTTGATTGAATTTTGTGGTTGAATACTAAAATTAATTTTTGACACTTATAGAAATTTAATTTTATAAATGATTTATAATTTTTTATAATAAACATTTCCAAGTTAAATTATGGTTAAATTTTTTTATTTTCCTAAAAATATTAAAATTTCGTTGAATAGTTAAAAAATATTGATTTTTATAGAAAATTGATTTTTCAATTATACTATTTAAAATGTACAATTTTGTTTGTAATTTATTTTTAAATTTTTATTTTCCATAAATATAAAAAATAATTTAATTAATTAAATTTTAGTAAATTTTATTCTTAATTCAATTATAAAAAAATTATAATTAGAAAAGCATTTTTTTTGGAAATCTGTATTTCATTTTATTTTGCAGGTTTGTGTTTAAATTGATTTCCTTCACAAAAATAAATAGAATTTGATAAAATTGGAAACATATTTGGAATCATATTTTTTTTATTTTTAATAATTTTCATTTCATTTTTTTGATTATGAATAATAACTTTCATGAAAAAACAGTTATAACGGAAAGATTTGCAATGAGTTAAAAGGGTTAAAACTAAAATGATAAGGGTTAATATCACATTAATAATTTTATAAAAACAATTTATGGATATATTTTGACATTAAATCATATCCTCTTCTAATATGAGTCATTTTGAAGGGATTATTTAGTAGGACTTTAATATATTTTATTCTTTTGAAAAACTATAATTGTGTCGTCTTCCACACTCATCAAATGACAACTTATATCATATCTTCTCCACTCTACATATCATATTATCATTGAAATAAAACACCCAATAATTTCATAACACCTATATACACATCCCATAGGTTTTTGTATCATCATAATATCCTTTCAAGGATTAAGGTGTACTCCAAATGACGGTTTTCAGTGAAGCGGTATAGCTTTTAAACCATTACTTTCAATTTTTTTAATTATTCCTTCTTTTATAGAACTAATAAAACCATAATAAAATTAATAATGTAGAATAATAAATATAATTTTTTTATTATGTCGATGGATAAACCTATTCTCATCTTTAAATCCAACAAATGTGAAAAGAAATAAGTGCTCGTTTTTATTTGAGGAGTTTTGCCTCACAAAGCGATGCATTTTTTTAATCACAACATTAAAAAATGGTAATTATTATGGATATAGTGTTTATATATGTTATTTTGAAATAATTATAAATTTTTAATTATAATATATTTTCTACCTTCTTACCATTCCATCCATTATAAAACAATAATGTTTCTCATGCATAAGTGTGGACTACCCCCTTGACAAAGTAATGCAATTTTTTTTTCATCACCAACATATTTGAATAATTATAAAAGTGTATTCAATGAATAAATATTATAATTATTTAATGATTAATATTATTTATATGATGAAATTATGACCATGGTACAAACAATATAAACATAAAATAAAAAAATGCTATGAAAACTGACTAGTTTTCACCCGAATGTCCATTTTAATGAAGAGATTATTAAAAAAGGATAATTGGAAATTATTACAGAATGATACATATTAATTTTTTTTATAATATATGTATATCAAATCTATATTTATCATACATTATATTTGAACATGTATGACACAAGACGAGACATAAGGTAAGAGATTTGTGTTTTAATCTCGTTTCATTTTTGGATTTTCTATGCTAAAAAACATTAAATTAAATTGTTACCATATTTTAAAAATTTAAATTTTTGTATTATATTTTTATTCCTGGTATATTCAGGTAATATTATAATTTTTCAATTCTAGTTACTTAGAATGATCAAAAAAATTATATTAAGAAAATCATAATTTATTTTCAATTTGGTTGGGAATATCTCTCTTCCACGTCCATACTCATCTGAAATTATTTTATAAATTTACTTATTTATACATTATGTTTTTAAAAAAATACATTTTCACTACCTTTGACTTTATTTTGGATGGTTTCAATGGAATTTTCTAGTAAATTTATGTATGAGGTAATTTTTTTACCAAAGGTGTGAAAAAAAACCTCAATTCTATTGTATACCACACATACAAAATTTCCCGCCATTATGAATTCTCTTTTCTATAAAAGTTACTATAAAAAAATACATGGCTATTTTAAAAGGATAATTCTTTCCTAATATTCATGAAATTTTTAGATTTTATATATGTGATTGCAAATTGAAATGAGTATTGTCACCAAAAATGTTTTAAAGACATTTTAAAAGTATTATCATCTATGACAACATCCTTAGATGTAACTTATGATTCATTATGGAATAGATCCAATTATACCATAATTATTATTTCCCTTTGTGGTTACGTATTATGATAATAAAATCATTATGAAACCCATTTTCATTTCCATTCCATAATCTATGACTAAATGATAATTGTTTTCATGACCTTGTGGTAAATATATGAATAGATTATGATTATCTGATGATTGCGTATGTTAAGTCCTCTAATGAATTGGGTAATTTGATATTGATATCTCTTGAGATGATGATGATATGTGTGGATGTGATTTTTAATTTATTTGGAAAAATTTTGACGTATGAGTATGATTGATTCTATTTATTGTTAGATGATTATTCTTTGACATGATTTTGAATATAATTTTTCATATTATAATAGTTAATGTGATTTATTATATTTATTTTCACAATTTTATATATATACATGATTATGAATCTCTATTTTCAATTTTTTTATTTTTTTCAGTATGATATCTTCTATCTATTCTCATAATATTATATATATACATGATTGTGAAACTATGTTTAATTATTGAAGTGTGAATATAATTTATTTTAGTTATTCTTATAATATTATGTGTGGATGGTATTGAGAATGTATATGTTCAAAAAATTAATATTTTCTATGATTAGGATTACAAATAACTATGTTATGTCTCTTGAATGATGATTACTACTTTGACACACTTATTGACCATGAATCTGGATGTGACTTGATTTTGGAGTTTATGATATATGATTTTATAGGTATATATATTTTACATTGATAACAAGAAATTGATTATGATTTTATCACACTTATGATTATCTTATATTATATTATGATTGATAAACAAATTTTTACCCTTAATGAGAATAAGTACCCACCCATTATTATGTTTTTCTTCCCCATATTTTGATAGAAGGTTCTAAGTATGATATGTCTAGAAGGGCTGAATTATGTGGATATTTATGGGATATGTTAAATACCAATTAATAAATAACTTTATAATGTATTTAATATGAATAATAGAGTAAAATTGTTTTATGTATTGAATTGTCATAAAAAACAAGGTAATATTTATATATTTTATGCCTGAGTCCTTATAGTGATACTACACATAGTCTATGAGGATTATTCCTTGTTCTATAAAGGTAATGGGTTGGTTATGTACCTATATAGTATTACTTATGTGAATATTTCTTATTTCATTTATATATATATATATGATTTTAAATGAAACATTTATACACCTCATGTGTGAGATTCATTTAGATTTGTATGAATATACTTGTATTATTATATAGGTATGTAACATAGAATTTTGGGCTATGTAAATATTTACACATTAATGTGGTGGAAATAAATTAATTTTAAGAATTTAAATGAGATCCAAAAACGAAATTGTTACAATAATTAACACACTGTGTTATAAAACATGATAAGTTAAATACTACATAATTTCAAATAGTTATGAATTTAATATACTTATGATGAATATAAATTTTTGTGATACTTTCAAAATTAAAACTCATCAAATATTTAGTGTAAGTTTATTTACATTGTAGTACTTTTGAAACTAAAATCATCAAGCTAAGAAGGTCATGAAAAATATGGGTGGCCATGTATTTTCCCGTGAAAGGTATGAAACAAATAGGTGACAACATATCACCCTTGAGAGTTGGACTTTCCAAAGTTAGGTTTCCATGTATTTACATTAATTATTTTATTATATTCATTTTATCTGGGTGTTAATTTATATAGTTTATTTTATCTATAGAATGGATTGGTTAAATAATTACTCACTCAATTATACAATAATAATAACTATTTTGATTCAGATGATTCTCTACAAATATATTCGTGGATTATTTTTGTGATACCTAATATAAGTCGCAATGGAATATGGATATTGGTTCACTAAATATATATGATGTATGATGATATAATTTTAATGGTAACATTTAATTAAAATATTCTGATGAGATATACAACCTGATTGTCACCAACATATTTTTTTATAGATTATGAAATATTTTATAATTAACAAATTGAGATCCCATATATGTATGACCTATAAAAAAATTGGATATTGGTATCTAGGATTTAGAATTGTTCAGAAGGAGAATCAGTCTAATAATTAAAATGTGAATGTTATAGATATTATTTCCACCACCTTTGACTCATGGGTATTGGATACGTGGTGTGCATCAAAAATTTTTGCTGACAAACACAGACTCAGTGATAGAAATAAATTTACAAGGGGTCAGTTTAATCTTCATTTCAATAATAGAAAAGGATTTTTTGCATTATAAGTAATTTATTATGATCTATTTTAACCACGTAAAACAAACATATATATTTGGAAAAATCATTTTATGGTTAAACAATAAAAGTGAATTTTATTTCTCATCTTGTTAATATAGAAATGAATTTTCATTTTCTATTAAGAAAAAAATTTATTTTATATATAAGAATGTAATGTTTTATGAAATTTTTAATATAATAAACGGTTTATAGATTCTATGATATGGGAAAAATTATTTATCACATTCAAAATAATAAGAAATGTGTTAATTAAAATCCCTCCTACCTTTGGAATTGTCACATCAGGTATATAAATGAGAAAAAATTTCAAAAAAATCTATAGATATGGTTATTGAACTTATTATATTATTAATTGTTTGAGAATTCTAAATCTTATTTAGTTGGAAATATGAAAAAAATACTTTTTATAAGAAAAATATTAATGGATAATGGACCATTGGAAACCATATATATTAGTGTACATGTACTGACGAGTAAACAAGAATGTTTTTGTTTTAGGGAATTCAATAATATTACAATTTTTTGTCATTATGGATATTTTTCTCTGATGAAACAATGTAATTAATATTTTTAAAAGTTCAAGTATTTTGAGAATGAATCCTAGAATCAACTTGAAAAAATTATTACTTTTTTTTATCAGATCGGGGTAGTTAAGAGTTATGTTGGGAATTCATTAACCATCTGAGTGATTATGTAATTTTTTCACAACTCAAACCTCTTGGAATAACAAAATGGAATTTTGTGTCTAAAAAATGAATTATACATTATTAAACATTGTTTGAAAAATGATTATTTAATGTGATATTCCTATTTCATTATGGGGTTACTCTTTTGAGATTTATATTTTTCTATTAAACCATATTCCATATAAAATAGTCATAAAGAAACCATATGAGATATTTATTGGTAGGAATCCAAAAATGAATTTTATGAGAATTTGGGGATTTGATGCACTTATAAGTCAAATTCCTTCTAATAAACCCATCCATAAATAAGGAAAATTTTTATTTATTGTTTATCTTAATTTTACTATAAAGAATTATTTCTATAATACTAAAAAACGTATATGTGGATCAATATGGTAATTAACTTGAATGGAAAAACATAAGTTAAGGAATCCATGAGTGGAATAGTGAAATTGGAGCATAGATGGGGTGTGTTTCAAGTGGTAAGGAAACCCAGTCAGAATATATTTGGTTTAGTGTTCTACCATTGATGGCCCCTAATTGGTGGGGGTCGTAGGTTTGGGTGTGTCAGATGATGATAATGGGTTAATCCAACGGTGCTACGTTTGGGGTATCACAGGAAAAATAGGCTTTCAATGGACACTGGTGGAGTAGGATCAAGCCCATGGGCAGGGATTATGGGTCATATTGTAATGGGAATTAATTCCCCCATGGGTATTTGGGAAATGTAATGGGATTCCCTCTCCTAAAAATAAAATGTGGTATATACTTTATTTAATATAAATATTATTTTTCTGAATATTTATAAAAATAAATTTTGAACTTGGATATGTTTATGATACAAAACTAGAAATTGTTCTAGAGATGGAAGTGGATCCAGTTCAACAGTGTTATGGAAGAAGTACCGACTAATGTTTCAAAAGAATCTATATGTTATAGTTGGATTCATTAGGAACCAAATAAATATAGATTTATTAAAGAAAATTATGATAAAATAACATTCATATAAGATGAAAAAACTTCCTACAATGAATCCATCAATAGTTTTAATTCTACAAAATGGTTAAAATATAGTGAATTTGAAATGGACACCATATACACTAACCAAGTTTGCGACTTGGTGGATGCACCTAAGTGGGTATGACCTATTGTATGCATGTTGGTTTTCCACAATAAAACTGACATGAATGGTATAGTGTTTACATAGAAATAATTCATTTTGGAAAATTTTTATAAGTAGGATCATGATATATACTATGCTGAAACCTATTCACCAGTCTTGATGATTAATCATGTTCAAATATTAAAATACATAGTAGATTATTTTGAGTATTTGATATATAAATTGTTTTTTAAAACCAATTCCTTTATGTTAATCTGACCTAAGTTGATTATACAAAATAACCTGAATAGTTTAATAGACAAATAAATTTTCTGAGGTATTCAATTCGCAACGATCAATTTATGCATTTAAACAGAAATATTGTCGTTGGAATATCCAATATGATGGTTCATTCAATAATTTCAGTTTCAAATAAATCATGGATTGTTATTGTGTATATAATAATATTAATGGGAGAATATTAGTATATATGATTATTCATATATATGACATATTACTTATCAGAATACACATCCAAACACTTATCTGTATGTTGAAGTAGTTGGGTAAGAGATTCTTGAAGAAAGACATGGGTGATATAGCCTAAAAACTTGGTATAAAGATCTACATGGATATATCTAACTGGTTTTTTAGTTAATTCAAATTGCATAAGCTGGTAAAGAGATAAATTAGTTTATCATGGAGAACCCCAAGATGTATTCATTACTAACATTTAATGTCACAAATATTAGAAATATCTGTGAACCTTCTAAAGAGTTAAAAGAACAGATATGATTCCCTATAAATCATCTAAAATATCTATAATGTATGCATGTTATGTACTCAAAATGATGTATCTTAGAGTTTTATCTTAACCAATAGATACCAATATATTCTTGTGAAATTCAATACATTATTCTGAAATATCATAATGTACTTGATAATAACTAAATGTATGTTCTTGGTCATTGGATAAGTGTATTATCTCTTTGTAAAGGGATACACTTATTTTAGTTTCCAAAATGACAAATATGACATAATATATTAGTATTGATTTGTGTTTTTCCTAAAAGGAAGAGTTATCACTTGCTAGAGTCCAAAAAAATAAACTGCGGTAGACAAGAAAATAGATAAAGTGTACATCATTGCATATAATTCTAAAAATTAATCTATTTAGATCGCTAAGTCCATTACTAAAATTTGAGTGGTTCTTAGATTTAAGGGAGAAATTGAGATTTTCTATTTTAAAAATAAGAATATTTCTCTAGATAAATAATCCTAGTATTACCTGTGGTCCAAACATATCCTTCACAAATATGATCTCAAATATTAATTCATTGACATGGGGCATAGATATATCTTCTTAGTGGATGCATAGAAAATTTATCTAATCCATTGACATAACCATTATAGTTTAAACTACATGAGGGTTATATAGAATATATTGGGGTTAAACATATGATATATTGGTTTTAATGATCATAAATATATAATTATTTTATAATAATGAAAATATCTATTTACCATTAAGTAGTTTTTTTTGGAAATTCAAATTACATGAATGGTCGAATGATAATATCCCCTAAAATTATGATCTTGAATTAACATTAATTATAAATCATGACATTGTATAATGGGTTGTTATAATATTATATGGTTAACTGGAATAAATTATTTTACTCGTTATAAATTGTTTTATATGTGATATTAATAATATATTAACAATATAATAAATAATGTATTATTATCTAGACATACCCACTAAATTATATCTCATAGAATTCCATGTTGTCATCAATATACGTAGGAGAGTTTTCTTATTATCAATCATTATTACATAAGGATGGTGGCATGGTTATAATATGAACCTTCATAATTTGATACTTAATTTAGATAAGTGAAAAGTTACTTATCTAATTTTGGGGCAGTGGGGTGTGATGCTGATTATGTCATTAGTTTGAGCACAACTAAGAAAGTACATTCCACTAATGTGTTGAGTAAAGAAATATGGACCTTAATTAATTTGGAATGATGAAATGCCTTTATAGGCATATTTGATCTGCATATGTTGTGTTCAGTTACTTATCAAAGTGTCATGTGATGTATTTTTCATCTTTTTAGTATATATTAATGAATAGAGAAAATATGAATTGTTCTATACTTGATTGACATGTTCTATTCCTAGTGGTATATCAATGATATGTGAAAAGAATATATATATGTATATATATATATATTTATATGATTTACTTTATGGTGAAAATATTTTTTTAAGATATGCATATTCTTAATGGAGATAACACCAAAAACATTAGTAGGTTGTTAAGAACTGATGCTTTGATAGAGGAAAGTCTTTCTTAAATCTATGAAATAGATAATTTATATTTTTTTTCAATGATACTATATCCTATAGGGTCACAAAATTATTCCCTTTAGAAAAGGATTAATTTTGGTATAATTTTTTTGTTACAAAATGAATATTTACTGAGGAAAACATATCAAAAAGGTTCTTTGGATGGATTTACAAATACATCTGATTTTTTTCAATATGTTTTTTTTCATTTAAGTGAATGTGAGATATTGATGGATCTGAACTTAAAATGTGTGATTAATATTATAAAACAACAAAAATAATACCCTATTATATTCATGTAATTTACATCATAGGACACAATTCCAATATATTGTATGATATATATGTTATATGACACTATCTTACATTGTATGATAAAATTGGATTCAAATATTAGATTCATGGTATACTTGTATCTTCCACATCAATTCCCACTCAGTTTACTTTACTGTTTAATCCATTATAAAAGGACTAAAGGATTTAAAAATATTCCTTAAATGAGATGAATATATTCATAAAATGAGGATTAATTTAATTGTGGAATCTTGTGACACCATATGATCATGTTGTATACTTTATTTATTGTGGACCATTAATAAGACATATAAAAAATATATGATCCATTTTCTCGGTGCAAGAAAATGAGATATAGTGTTGAACATCAGTTATATGAAAATATTTTTGAAGTATGATATTCTTCCAAGCATCATTCATCACTCCCAGTGATAGTGATAACTCCCCTTGATGAATTCATAAATCATATGGTTTCAAACAATTATCCAAAGGCCAGCATACTCACATTGTGGTTGGAAGCATTTGTTTTATACTCCTTTATGATCATTGTATTGTATCTTCCATAGAATAAATGTTGATAATGACTACTACATGTGAATTATAGGTATACTATTATTCATTAATGTTTATAATTTTAATTCATTGAAGATAGATTAGAAATTTCATGGGTTTTTTCACTACATTTGATCATATGATAACCTACCATAGTCCATCAACATATTATACACTAAATTAATGAAGTATTCCATAAGAGTTCGTTATGTAAGAGAAAATATAAATTTAATATTATATATATGAGTAAATATATTTATGAAAAGGTTTAATTTGATTAAATTTATTAAAGAGAAAAAAATAATGCAAATTATTGATGCATAATAATAATAAAATGTATTCAATGATTGTCTAAGAGTAACTATGAGATTTAGAATGTAGTGTTAGTTTAATATTGAATCTATTTAAGACTGTATTGTTGGAATGGTACTCACAAATAGGTCTCATTATTCCAAAACCCATGATGAAGTGGAGACTATAGGATAAAGAAACACAATAATTCTTAGACATAATTTTTTTTGTGGTTCTATAATGTGATGTTTAGTCGGATTCAAACCATATCATTCATTACATGCCACTATAGTAAGATAGATGATAAATATAATATTTTAACATGTTTAATGGTTTGTGTGAGTTGATTTTTTGGAAAAAATATTGATATATTGGAAGGATGTGGATATATATATTTACTATGAATATAGATTCCACCCCACAATAGATTTTATATTTGAGGTGATATAGAAGATAACACCATGATTCCTCATGAGTTATAAATGAGATTCAATTAGAATTTGTGGATTTTTTGTTTTCATGATGATATCGCTAAAAATTAGGTTTTAATGAAACTATCTGGATGAAGTCAAATGGGATTCCACTATAATGATGATCTCTATGTCATGATCAAGTTGTTTTTAGAAATAAATAAAGTTTTGTATGGAATTTAAAATAGGGAATATTTTTTTTGAGATCTAGGGTTTGAGATCCAGGGAATTTATTCATCATGTTTCATGTTTTGATCACTTTAAATTAGTGGGATGGAATGATTTTTCATAGAAATTTATTGGAAGAGAATTGAAAACGACCATCAATTTATAGGCTGGGGTCCCATAGGAAGCATCTAAGAATAGATATCATAATGATATTGATATATTTAATAAATAGAGAAGAAGAGGTGAATAAGGATTTAGAGATAGAGGACTATAACTTAAAAATGAAATCTTTAAAGAAAGAGTCTCAAATAAGATGAAGTGTCATTAACATATCAAACTATTGAGGATATATAATAATTAGATAATTCTACTGTAGAATTATATTCTTCATAGAGAGGTTTTACTTATTCTATAATTATTCTGTAAGATAAAGAATCGATCCTCAATATGAAATATCATTCTTGTCGATAAAAGGAAGAAAAATACTCAAATATCACAAAGAGGTGTTGATCTTATTGGTATTTGAAGGTTTGGAATAATAGAAATTTGGATAATAATAGAAACTTTATTGTGGAGTCACATATATTTGGTGTCTCAAAAACCTATGTTGAACTAGGAGTGGAACATCATGTATAAAAAATATTCAAGAGATACTCATATCTATATAATTATAAATATTTTATTATGTAGTGTATGAGGTATAATAAGTTTTATTACCCCTTAGGAGAGTATGGAGAGAACCTGAAACCATTTTAAAGGAAATTCACTTTGTAATTAAGTAACAATGAAAAAAAATTAACGAACAAATAATTCATGATAATTTATTTTGGAATATTTAAATGTCTTAAATATGTGTTACTTGGACATATAACATCATGGGTAAAACAAGTCAACTCTTCATGTTATTTCTACTTTAAAATAACAACATAATAGTTAGTGTTTCAGTGAGAGAACCATCAATAGTTTTTATGAGGTAAAAATAAGTGAGAATGTGGAAAATAAAATCAACGGTAAACAGTTTATTCAATAATACCCTGATTCACCTTCTATTATGGTAAAATATTCAACTTGGTCCCAATAAGGGATATTATATCCAACACGTTCTAATTTTAGGTTTAATATTTAATTTAATTTTTTTTATGTATAGAGATTTAATAATTAAGTGACCACTTTTTATTGATAAAAACTTTTATAGATGATAAAGTGAGGTTTCCTAGTTACCATAATATTTTTGTGAAGAGAAAAGTGAAAATTTAAATCATGATGTAGGTTTTATAAATCATGATGAAATATTTCATGATGTAAGAAAACAAATAATATTTTAGTGAGGCCAATGTATAGTGAGGCATATAAGAAATACTTTCATTGTGATATTTTATTATATAGGTTTAATACATTAGTAATTACATACAAAAAATCTATACAACATAAGAATTTGAGATATCATCATCTAAGGTAGATGAAGAACTCATTTTTTGAAGGGCTACTAGAAGAGGAGTAAAAGTAATAATACTTCTATAAATAAGGACACACCCACTGAGATAAAAGCATTTGATTGATGATGAAAATACACATACTAATATTTTTAGAGAATCGTGAAAATATAGAATTTTATATTCACATAAAAAGTCTGTTTCAAATGGTGATTTAATGCAATATATTAAAACTACATAAAGTTACCAATTTGAAGAATGTCTATGTTCTAACTAAGATAATATATAAACCTTGTGTGAATATGGTGGTAAATGGGAGATAAGTCATAGAGTGGACTAAAAATTCATTAAATAATAATATATTGATAAAATAGACTTAGTAAAAAAGTAGTTTGTAATAAAAGACATAATCTAAATAATGGGTTCAAAAATGAAAGGAAAAAGATACATACAATGGAAAAATAGACATTATTTGGAACTTTTAATGGTCACTGTGAAGGATTAAGAATTAAGAGTTATCCCTACCAAAAAAAATTATAAGATTATAAATTCTTAGAATTATTTGAGTTAAAATATTGGGTACACAATTTTGTAAAAAAAGAAGAATGATGTGAAGATAAAAAAAATTTATTTTATGTTGAAATCCTTAACTAGAATATTAGAAAACAATCCTAATGAGTCCTCAAAAAGTGATGTTCATATAGGTGGAAATATTGAAATGGATAATTGATGGATGGATCATAATAAATCTATAATTGAATTATTTTTATGGTTGGTGGCCTCAAATTGATACAATTTTAGAATGATTGGACATGCCACATATGCGTGTCTTGAAGAAAAATGGCTCAATGTTGGAGAAACTTTGAAACACTACCTCAAAAGAGGCATGATTACTTGATGTATGAATTTTATAGGATATTATATATATGTTATAAATATTTAAATATAATAATAAAACATAAAAATATGGGATCTAAATGTTTTATAAGAAAATAATCCAATCTTATGACTAACATGAAGACAATTTGAACCAATTGAAAATATGTTATAACAGAAAATAGATTTATCATGTTGGAGGAATTTAATTAAAAATATCAATAATGGTTGAAAAAAGTACCAATGATTGTATATTCAGTTAAATAAAAATATATATAACAAGAGAAAATATATAGGTAAAATAAGGAAGATCCTCCAACTATGAGAAATAAAGATGGACATGTGAAGAAATCCTCAACAGTGACAAATAATTCCAAAGTGATTCTATTATAAATTAAGGTGAAAAAACATGAAGAATGCCTAATTGTTTTCGCAAATTATAACACAAGGAATTAAGATATCATTGGTGGAATATAACACCTATTAAATATGAATCATGATAAAGGATTCAACAAAAATTCACATACAAAAGAAATAAGAAAAATTTGGATTTGTCTAACAATGGATTTAAAACCCTAGATAAATATGATTCAAAGTTATCCAGAAAAAATATGAAGTGGTGTTTGTACTAGTTGTATTTCAAGGAAAACCACTAGAAAAGATTATACCTGAGTTTCAGGGAAATATTGGTTCACTAAGATTATTCATATTCCTCAAATTGAGGGGGTTTTATAAGTACCCCTCTCCCAATATATTTTATTTTCCTATCAATTATTAGAGTGATACAACATTAAGTGGAATATATGATCCATGAAGTGTATGTGATAAATTGAAATAAAATAAAAAGGTTTTTTTTGAATAAATAACAAATTAGTTAATGTATAATATAAATCAATAAGTAATTTCATGAATCCACTATGAATACCCACCTTAAATCTGGAATTGCATGTTGTGATAAAGAAGTATAAATATTATGGAGTTTGGTCTAAATATAAAGTGATGTTAAATATTAATAATTTTTTTGTAACAGTATAAACATAAATTTAGTGATCAATAAGTGATATCAGGAAAAATATTAAGTGGTATGAGACTATAAATAAAGAGAATATAATATAGTGGTGAAGCATCGATATTCTTGGGGAAATTATTTCTTTGAATATTTTTATTATAATAAAGTGGTATCATTTGATTGTGGTTTTCATGATTTTATATGATGTTGAAAAGTTTACTCACATGGTTTACATAAATAAATGGTGTTTGAAATTATAATTAGTTTCAATAGCTATGATATTAATCGTTATGTTTTTGTTGATGTTTCAAAGGTCGTTCATCAAATTTGGAAATAAAAATCTACATATATTGAAGGAAAATAATTTATTTGAATTAGTACAAGGAGTTTATCCAAACATGTGATATCAATTGGCATAAATTTTGGTATGAATCACACACTCTATACTTCATTTTTCATTTATTGAAATTCTTGGGTAATTTTTATTTAGATCACACAGAGAAGTGTTAGAATAAAAAACTTCACAAATTACATAGTATTTGTAGAACTAAGTAATTAAAAAGTAAAAAACTAATGTTGTTGAATTATAATCATGTTTTATACATCAAGTTAAAATGAATTAGTCTTATATAATTTGTTTACCACTCTTTTACGATGATAAATTCACTCTTTGACATAATTGAGAGAATGAGACTAAAGACGATATAATTTATTTGTTTAATAAAATATTGAAATTATTTTTAAAAACTAGTATAAATAAAAGTTATAATTTTTTTAAAGAAGTGGATCTAGCTTATATGTTTTAAAAATATAAGAGGAAAAAGAAATTATAAGGCATATACTGAGGATTCTATAAATGTTAAACATATATATAGGTTTAAGAGTTATATTTTATTTTGATGTGGAGAAAATATCCTAAATATTTCGAATATAACATTTATGTGGAAGATAGAGTCAAGGGTTTTAGGTGTTAAAAACTAGTATATAAAAGGGGATGTAAATAAAATTTATTCTAAAGGATAAATATATATCTATAAATATAACATTAAACTAGTACCAAAAAGTGGGTTCATTGGAAGAGGTGTATGAAGTACATTTACCTATAAAAATAGTGCATGGTTTTTTATAACAAATGGGGAGTGTAGTTGATGAATAAATCACCATACAGTTCAAGAAATAAAGGGGAGATTACTTTCTTGAAAATTAATTGAATAATTTAGATAAAGGGAACCTTTTAATTTTATTTAATATGATGTAGTGATTAAAATGAATCATAAATCCATAAATTTATTTAAATAATATAGAGTTAAATTGTATACTATGATTTATGGTAGTATTCTCAACAAAATCAAAAGGGGGACAATGTTATAACCAAGAGACCATGTACTGTATTTTTTTTGACAATAATGTGTTGATTTATTGAAAGTTAAGCCTGAAAATAAAAGGAATGAAATGGATATTTTGGGACACATGGATAATAATGGAGATGGTTACCATACCCCAGAACCACATTAAGTGAATTTGAAATGAAATTAATATATATAGTTGTGACGGTCGAGGGTGATCGTTACATATATGGTGTGGAGGTATTAAAGCCTATATATTTTCAATATGGAGGTAAGAGAAACATTGATAGTTTTATATATCAATGAAATTGATTGTTAAGAATGTAAATGGAATTTCCTTTCTTTTGTGTGGTCAACATTGTTTATTTTGGTCTACATTGGTGTTAGAAGAAGCATGAACATGCATGTTGTTAATTGGAACCACATAATGGTAGTTTGGTAATGAAATAGTATGTCATTCCATAATGGTTTCCATCACACCCTATTGGATGTCACTAAAAAACATTCATATTCTATGTAAGATTAAATTTGGTGAATCCACATTATAATAATATATTCCAAGCTAAAATTTGTGCTGTATGAGAATAATGTAGTGTTGGAAGGTTGTTAAACAATGATGTAATCAAGTATGATGTATCCTATTAGTGCGTAAAAGTAAATCAAAATTTCTTAATATCATGTACGAGGAACTATGGATGTATAAAGGATGTGTGCAATTAAATCTTTTTAAAAGATTAATAATGATTGTAAATTATTGATGTGTTAGAATAACTCAATGTTGATAGAGATTATGCAAGAGTAACTATGTAGTTTTATAAAATGTATATGTAAATTTTGGAAGTTTTGTAAGAATAAAATTGGGGAGTACTATGATATAATAGGTTTAATAGTTCTACAATACACTATGAAGTAATTATTATGGGATTAATCTGAGACCTATTGTTTTTCCATGAATAATTAGTGTGATTTTGAAATGTGATGTTTTTTGGGGTTCATCATGAAACAAGCATACCACGATGAAATAATGATAAAACAAAGAAGTACCATGATAATACACAGTAATTGTGTTTTAAGGGGAATTTTGTTATAAAGAAATAAATATATATTGGTTGAAGATACAAGGATTTTCACCACGAAAAATACTATCGCTAAACAACCAGTTTGGGATTCAAGGAGATATGAAATATTAATAAATTATTACAAGGGAGTTTTAAATTAAATTATTTCAAATTTGGTTTATCTAGAGTTTGTATAAGGATCGAACCACAATGAAGGTTGTGACATCACAACCTAACATAAGTAAAATTTGATCTAATCACTATGAGGAGTATTATTTATTGATTTTATTGTTTCAAAAATTGAATATATATTTTCATGGAAGTCAAACATGGGAATATATGGATCATGATCAATAAAACTTAATCAAATTTAAGATACATGTTTTAACCACATTAAATGTGGGGGAAATGACTTAATATTGGAAAATTGAAGTCATGTAATTGATCCGAATAATCAAATTGAGTGTAAGATTAATGATGGAAGTCTATAAAACCGCTCATATAAATTCTAAAAAATGGAAAGAAGAATAATATTTCTTTATCTTTTATAGGGAGTAAAATTGTATATGATAACCTGAGATATATATTAGATACATTATTAATTATTTTTCGTTTGAGGAAGGGTCTCAAAAAATATGCAGTGTTATTGAAATATGTAATTATTTAAGAGATTTAGTGAAACAAGAGAAGTCTCATGTAGAATTATCTCTATTTGGATGATTTTTTACAACTACTGTAATTATTATGCAAGATAAATAATTTACCCCTAATTTGAGATGTCATTTTCATGTAGATTTAGAAAAAGAAACCTCAAATATCACATGTAGGTGTTGATCTCTTTGAGATTTAAATGATTGAAAGTGTAGTGATGTTGATAAGATTAGACAGTATATTTTGGACTTAAATATTCAATTTGTCTCAAAAACATATGTTTTACAAGGATTATAACTTCATGTCTATAAAATATTAATGAAATTCTCAAATCTATAATCGTATAAGGCCTTCTGGGACATATTTCATAGAGAAAAAGAAGATGAGTTGCCCTTGAGTGAGCAGTGAGCGATCCCCAGACCCTTATAAAATAAGTGATCCTTGGAACAATGTGCCTATAACCCAAATTACATCCACCAAATAGTGTGTGATATTGTATTTTAGACCATAGACATATAATCCATGTGTAATCCTTACAAGTAGCCCACATTAGGTGAACTAAGTGAAATCATCATTCTATTTGTGATTTATTTTTTTATAAGTGTTGGATGTTTTAGTTAGATATCCATTGATATTTTGTGATACTGACCATGTTCCTGCCAATATGTGAACGAGATTCAAAAAAGGGGTGAACAAAATAAAATGGAAAACTTTTTATTCAAAAATACCATAATCCACACACCTCTTAGGGTAAAATATTCAACTTGGTCCCAACACATATACTAAGAATACAAGATCTAATTAAGAACTATTAAATTCATTAAATGAAAATCAAAAAATTTCCAAATCACCATTTATAATCATTATTCTTATTTTTTTATAAGTTTTATCAAACAATTGGTTGGACGGAAAATTCATTCTTTTAATATTACCTCTATAAACCATAGAAAACTTTTATATGAGACCAAAATATAATGTAAGAGTTGATAAAAATTATATTTTAAAAAACAGAGATAATATTTAATAGAATAAGAAAAATATATACAAGGACTTAGAACATTTCTAGAAAAATAATTCCATATAGAAACACATACCGATATAAATTTGAATCGATGTACCTTATTCAAATACAAAAATATTGGGATGAGTTACACCGTTTATGGACCCTAAAAACCAATGATTATCAATATCATTCCAACCATTTCTTTTTTGATTGGAACAATAACTAACAAGGTAAAGGAAAATATAAAAATTGATGGTGGATAAAATAAATGGGGAGAGGAAGATGAAATGGGATATTACCTTGGAGGAGCTTCTTGCAATCGATGGTGAAGAGCAAATGGAGTAAGAGAGGGAGGAGTGTCCCCAACTTGGGGTGCCTAGATCTTCATCCCAGATATGTGATGGAAGATTTTAGAGATCTTAATTATAATATATTATAATGAGAAGAAAGTATATCTTTGGGAGTAATTCACTATTATCTCATATATCTAGACTAAACATGCATTTCCACTAGATTAAAAATCCCCCCATAGATGGTTACCATTAATTTTTAGTTTAACCATTCACGATAACTTCACATCATCACAAATTTTCAAAAATTTACAATTTCATTAATTTAATATAAAATTAATAACATGAAAAATCAATAATAAATTAGGAACTAAATAGTTACATCATTGGTGTCATGATTCCCCCCACCATACAACTTTCTTCCCATAGAAATTTATCAATGTTCTTGATCAGAAAATAGTTAGGCCAGAATTTCATTATAAATCCTCATGATCAAAATTCTTGTGGATAAATTTATCATACAAAAATAGAACAAAGAATAAATGAATCCATTTTCCATGCAACAAATTATTCTCATAATCAAGGATATGAACAAGTTTCTCCAGTGTAGTGGAATCAGATTCTGAACGTAAATTTTCTCATTCAATTTCTAGAAATGGAATGGAAAAATATTTTATCAACCATGATACAAAAATTAAATCCATGATGTATATTAATTTGGTTGGAATGACAAGAATTTAAGATATTTTTCTGAGATTCACTATTATCTAAAAAATAACAACATTCCATGATATAATATTACCCACTTTCCCAATATTTGATGAACCATTCAGATAGAGCATTTTAGAAATTCCAATTAATTGACTAAAAATTGTAATGGATGTTGAAGAAGATCAACATATTATTTCAGATTACTTTTTGTTATTTCCAATGTTTTATGGATAAGATTTAATATTATTGTTTTCTTTTGTCCAATTCTATGTACTATAAGAGATAAATCACTAACATCATCCCAAAAAGTGGTATATAGCATGATTATCCATATATAAACTTAAACAGATATGTCCTGGTAAATGATTGATGAATATTTTTATATGAGAACTCAATCATTGGTGAGTGGTTTCCCCACAATCCACTATAAGATATCATGAAATCAAGAAGCAGGAATTCGTGAATTAGAATCATACAATCTATTTGATATTCAATATATAGTTTATAGAGTATACTTAACATCAACTAAGAAACCATAACCTCCAAAATAACCTTTTATAATTTAGAGTTAAATAATGGGTATCATTAAAAAACAATATTTGTTGATACCTCATGAAGCTTCATAATCTCATAGATATATAGGTTTCTAATTTTTTATGCCTTAGTAATCTCCTTTATAGTAAGAAAGTGAGTTTCCTTTATAAAATGATGTAAATTTAACAATATTTCATTTCTTCCTTGAAGATATTTATGTATCCCCTTGAAAAAGTAAATGGATATCTTATCCCATTTACATAAAGGAATGAGATGTGTTTGAAACAATACTATATTATTTTGATGATGACCATTGACAATTTTATAGGTGAGGAAATGAGATAAAAATTTAAAAATCTACAACTTCATTTCCATCCATTCATGTAATTTTTTAGGCTTACAAATCATTTTTGTAGAATTGAACTGAGTGTCCAAGTTATAATGATGATAATCCATTGTTATATCATGAAAAAAATACCCCTTATTAACCAAAATTTTCCTAACACACAAAGCTCCATTAGGAGACCAAAACCAATCACTCAATGCATCCCTATCATATATAATTTCACTTATAAACTGAAATTTTGGATTAACCCTTTTCCCTTACTAGATTCCATCATCCATAGAGGGTGTTCCTAGTACACTATACAAGAATAATTGATTACCTTCCTCTATTTCATCAATTATTATTTTAGTGTAGAGGCCCATAAAATTCCATTCTTCCTCAGATTCTTTCACTTCCTGAGTTATAATCTTCATTCTTAGATCATTGAAAAAAATATTACCTTTTATTATGGTTTTGAAAGAACAATATAAAATGTTTTGAGATAATATTCACGATTCCACTTTCTAAGAATCGTATATTTATAAGAAAAAATATATTTCAGTATTTTATGATTTGTATAAATAATTAATTTCTCCTGAAAGTAGCAGTGGATCGAAATTTTCAAGGTACGCTTCACTATCACCAAACCCATATCAAAAAGTGTTAGTTATTTTCATGAGGGTGTAGCTGTTGAGAGATATATTCCACATCATCGTCACGGTGAATTAGAAAACACCCTATCCTAGAATCTAAGGAATAATAATACACTACATAAAATTCAATAATATTAGGATGAAACATTATAGGTAGAGATGCTATCAATTATTTATACCCACCAAAGGAAATTTTACACTTAAATAATTTATCATACAAGTGATTAACTTTTAATATATTTAATGTAACATCCAAATATTTCTTACGATACTCTTCCATATTGATGTAAGCCATGATATATTCCTTGAGAATAATGAGAAAGGTGATGTGGACTTGCGGAAATATATTATTTATTAACTTCATAAAGACTATATAATTTATCATAATTCTAAATTCTATAAACTATTACTCATAATAAGATTACGTACTTGTAATAGTAGTATTACGAATGTCATCTTATTTTACTCTCAACTAGTGGTATCTTTAATTAAGGTTAATCATGGAAAACCATATTTCCCCTCTAATATGATAAAAAATATTTAAAATATAAGGAAATGAGTATTTATTATTATTGTTCACTTGGTTTAGTTTAAAATATTATATGAAGCCTCATATAATTTAGTTATCCTTATTTGCAACAAGTACTAGATTCTCCCTCCTTGACTTGTTGCGACATGCAAAATCCTTTCTTCTGAGATCATAAAGATGAAATTTCAATTTATTATGCTTACCTAGTGCCACTATATATGATTTCAAATGTATGAAACTCATTCATGGATGTATATTAATAGAGAATTCATCTTCTTGATCTCGCGGAAACATATTGAAATCATTAATAATGAACATAGGTATTACAAATCTATTATATATTATTGTAAATATCATTCGGTTCTTTATTAATCTTACTAGGTGGTTTTTCAATGATTTTTTGATTTTCTGGGTATACATTTCATGTCACACAATTAGTTTCAGGTTTATTACTAACCATGCATCAACCACTCCCAGGACCTCTAATTTTTAGAAAATCCAAATCATATGGATGATGCATAGTTAGTACAAGAATACAACATGCCTATTAGATTCATGAAAACATTATTTGTAGGAACAATTTTGGAAAAATCATGAATACAAACTACACAAATTTATGTCTCATTAAGGTTTTGATTTTACATTTATACCCCTTCTCAAATTATACCCACAAGTGGTCTCTCCTCTCCCCCATTAGACTCCCATAGAACTCAAATTCATTCCATTTGATCTCCCTTCATCTCCATGATTATTTATCTTTCATTATTCAAGGTATAATGATTTATTTCCTTGGTAAAATACTCTCCATATCTTCCTTTCCTTCTCTCGTTCATTCCCTTATCATTTTCTTAATATGTGAGGTATTGATGACCTATGGTTTTATAATAGCCCAATTTTTATTTGGGTATTTTATATTTTTGGGGTTCCTCTAGATATTTCAGGCCTCCTTGGAATTTTTTGAGGTGTAATATCACAAATACTGTTAAAAGTTAAAGGATAAAAAGTATGTGGTTCCTTTTACAACTCATTAAATTTGGAACTATGATTTCTTATTGATTTTAAGGAATATTTGGCGTATTTTGAAATTGTTTTCAACAATATATAGTATGTTTTATAAAAGGAAGTTTTTTCATTATATATTTCCTCAACTAGAATGATATTTTACTTTTTCTTTAAAGCATAAAATCAATGTTTTAAATCCTATCACAACAATCATTTGTATAAATTTCAAATTAACCATTTAATGTTTTCCTTTTTATTGGAAAGGGTATTTTGTCTCAAAAAAATCAATGATGATACATTAAAAGTGACGAGAATAATTGGTATTTATAAATGATGATAAATATCCCAAGAGTTACATGTTTTCAATAATATGTATATATATATAAGTTTTTTTGTAAATTGAGTTTATAAGAGATAATCATGGGGAACGCCTAACAATTTAAAAAATGTTTTTATAACGAATACAACCCTTGATACATTTCCCATGTATTTTGAGAAGTGTATTTTTTATTCTATTTATTATATGGTGAATAGTTAAGATTATAATAAATATTTATTATTGTTTTTATTGATTTTTGGTTGTTTCGAATGTGGTGATTATAGGTGTACGTGTGTATTTTTGTTATTTATTTATATATTTTTACGAAATTTTTATTTGTCTCACCTATATTATGGATTCATGGGTAACCATAGGTTTCTAGGTGGGATACTTTGGTACCAATGGTTCACTAGTTATGATCATGTTTTGGCTACTGGGACTAAGATATATTAAATTATCCTTATGAGAATTTACACTTTGTTTGGATATTGAGGGAAATACTAGGTGTTTGGGAAGGTTTCTTGTTATCTACTTCCAGTACATTTTATAGATTTTTATATATTTGTCCTTGATCATCCCTAAGTCCCTTGGTTTCCATGATATGTTGTCTGTGAGTTAATTATTTTTAAATGCTTTAGTAGTAAAAATTGAATGTGGTTTTAAAATAACAATGTTTGGTTCTTTCCCGTTTAACATGAATGAATATATGTTTTCTTAAATATATCACTTTCTTAATAGCATGGTTTAAATAAAATAATCATTATTTAATGTTATTTAAAATATTAAAAAACCCCCCATTTACTCATATATATATAAACTATAATGAAATAGTTTAACTTTTAAAAGGGTATGCATGTATCAAAGCGTGGTTACATACTGGGCTCTTTATATTCACTCTGATCATCATTAGATTTTATCCAGTTCTTCTTGGATGTGGATATTTTATATCTAAAACCTTGTGGGTATTATGTTCTTGTCTTGGGTTAATGGTGGTGTATAGTGGATATTCTATTCTTCAACATGAATATTGATATAATGGTCTACTATTTTTATTCATTTAATTGTCTTTGTTAGTTCATGGATTTTTTCTATGCACTCTATATCCGGTAACATTTTATTTATTTTATTCACATTGTATTCTGTTATTTATTTTCGTGATTTAGTTATCATTTTGGGAGATATTTATTCTTTTTATGGGTCAATTTTAATTCTCATATATTTTGTATCTATTAATTTTGTCTTAAGACTATCCATTTTCTAGGATGGTCATGCTGGGTTTTTAAGAGAATTCCCTTTAAATTATTCTTATTATTTAGGTGAAAACATTCCAAATATTCTCTATTTGATGAAATTATCAATTTCCATCATCCTTGGGGGAGGGGTTGGGGTGATTAATAATTCTTCTAGGGACTTATCATAGGTTATATCTGGCACCCAGTTCAGGGGTAACCTCAGTTAGTTTTTGAAAAAATAGTATTATATCCTAGGATTCCATGAGGCCTTAGGTTCTATAAATTCCCTTATTATCTGGGATAACTTTTAGATTGGATTTAGGACCATTGGGATTCTAGTGGTTTGCCATATATAGATTCCTAATCAACACCTATTTAGGATGATAATTGAGTTACCAATATAGTCCAATATGTTTATGTCCAAAATATGAACTCATTCAATAGATTATTATGAGATTTTTTGTCCTTATTTGATTATTTCATTCTTGTATTGAGAATTACCGAGTAATTTTAAGAATTCAAAAGTGTTTTATTGAAATTTTTAGGGAATAATAGGTTTGTATAGTTACTATGCATGTATTAGAAAACCATACACACACAGTGTGACCACTATGGGTGGCTTACGATGAACTTTACATCGTTAGAACATAGTTGTCCAAATAATGAAACCAAACTATGCATAGTATTTATTTTTTAGGATTTTATTATTCTTTCCATGTGGTTTTTTGTTTAATTTACTATTTATTAAAATTAATTTGGGATTATTATTTCTATTTAATATTGACTATTAATGATATTTTGAATAATTTAAACATAATTTCAGAAATAATTTTTTTTTATTATCATAAAAAGTAGTATACATTTTAAATTATTTTTAGAATGTTTGGGGTTTAATATTATATGCGGGTTTGTAAATGTTTCTGTATGAATATCAAATGTTTTTTTAAATTGTTTACAATGTTTTTATTGTTTTTGCTGAATTCTAGAATAAATTATTTCCATGGATTTTGATGAGGAATTTACGGACTGTAATTGTTCTAAAAATGGGTGTAGTAAAATATAATTAGAGGTTTCAAAGTATATATGATGTTTTAAATTAATCATTATTTTTTTATGTAATGTCCAAATACATTTTATAGTTAATACATAGGGTTTCCATATGTCTTAATGTTTTTATGGATATGTATTGGTTTAATGTTTATTTTTTTTATTTTATTACAACCCTTTTGTTGTTTTTGTTTTTTATGGATTATAGGATTATATAATTATTTAAAATGGTATTTTCTTTTTAACTTACAAATTTTTATTAAAGTGTATGGAGTTGTTGTTTTGGATGTGTTATGATTTTTCATTTCATTTCATATTTCTATATTATATATCAAGTCATAATGGATTCGCTTGAGAGTTCTATGGGTGCTTCACCACCATTATTCCCTTTAGTTGATCAAGAGCCATACAAGTCAATTATATCATCCTATATAGTAATATATCTTAGGGGTTCTTCCTCTTCTTCATCAACATCCATATTTCGATTGAAAGTTCAATAATTGGAATCCTCCTCATTTCCTTGGGATAATAGGTCCTTATAAATTAGAGGAATCATTATAGAATATTAATGGTATATTTATATAGAATTATATACTTGAGTATCTTAAAATATATTTTTATACCATAATTTAGGAGGGATTGGGTTATTATTTTTGGAAATCCATAATCTGAATGGAATCTCTTGCGGGACATTTGTGGTAATGTTTTAAGTCACTATTCATTTAGAAATACTTTCCCAACACTATGAAGATTCCAAAGGTTATGAAATTATATTTCCTCTAGTAGGGTATATCATTGGTGTTAGAGTATTCCTATTGATTGACCAAGATAGTGTTTTAAATTTCTTACGTAGCCATAGATGAATCCTAGAAGGATAGGTATTTTAAAAAGTGTCTTTGCTCAGATTTTATGTTAGTAGTGTACCCATTTATCCTTAAACATTATGGAGATGAAGTTAAGTAGTAAATGTGTATTGATTCATGTTTGGTAAGCATGAAATACGTGATTGATGTTTCACAAATCACTAGGAGTGATGGAATAAGATATTGTAAATATGGAGAGAAGCGAGCGAAGTGTATATTGTTTGGCAGTGGCATCAAGTTACCATACAGTTTTTTTACCCTATATGACTCTAGAATAAAGTCTTCGGTGACTATCAATGTAGGGTGGATGGAAATAATAATAAATAATGTCTAGAAACTAAAATTAACTTTCATACATATGTTATTTACTATTGTTCTGTTAAGGATCTTCTCATAAATGAGGTGGATCTAGAACCACCCCTTTAAATGATATTCATGTTATCCCCCTAAAAATGATAATGAATCCATTTATGAATGCGAAATTTCCCTTTTATATATTTTTTATATTATATTAGTTTCCTAGATATGTGTTATATACTATTTACTTTATGAATTGGAATATTGTGGAATGATGATATTTTTATATTTATGGCAATATTTTCTTAATGGAAGTGAATTGTTGTAATTTACAAATTTTAATGCCTCTATGTGGTATGTTTTCTTATATATTATATCAATGGATTGAGTCCTTGTGTTTTTCTAGGATTCAATGAACTATTCTAGTAATAATTTCCAACATGAAAAAGAAATTCGTAACATGGGGGGATACCAACATATGGGAAACTCTAATCACCCCTGTAATATTTTCTTTATGTCTTCCTTTTTGGATTAGTGGTTTCTCGTTTCATGGTTGGTCTCTTATCACCAACCAAACTAACTGTTTTTTAGATATTTTTTTTCCTTTGAAGGTGGCCCAGGATATGGATGATCATGAATTTTATTGAATTCCATAATAAGTTGATTTTTTATTTATGACCAGGTTTGGGTGTTCTTTTTTAGAAACCCTTTTGAGGAAATTAGTTTGTTTATTTTGTGGGTTACGACTTTATTAGTAACCCTTCTAGGATTAATTAATCATTATTTTATGATGATATTTATGTCCAAAATTTTCTATGCGTGTTATGATCAACTTTTTCATTGATAATTTGGGTTTTCAAGGATGATCTCTTTAGTTATCTAATTTTTCCTTTGATTCATTTCCTCATAAGAAGCTTGAACCTTAAGTTATTATCCTGATCAACCAATCATTATCCAAATTTATAGGGGATGAAATAATTATTGAAATGAGTTTTATCACACCCCAACAATATTTTTACTTTATTATTTTATTAATTTTTTGGTTACCATTATCTTCATATCTTCATGGGTGGTTTTATTTTAATTTTTTGAAATTTTTGAAATATGGAATGTGGAATGGATATTTTGTTGGTTAGTAATAACTGTGAGATAACTCTATGATAAGTATATAGTTTTTAGTAGATTCGAAATACATGGATGGTTTACGGTTAGTCAAACTATGTGTCCTACTTGTGTGGTTGATAATACTCTCTTGTAGAAGGTTCTAAGATAGTGTATGGTTTGGGAAATCTTGCATGGGGACTAGGTTTTTAAAATTTTCATTTTACCTATATTCCCTTGATCTAATTAAGCCCTCATTGGGTCTCTCCTCTCCCACATTTGAATACCAAATACCCCTTTTACCTCCCCCTTTATCTCTTTTTATATAGATGTAAATTTATAATAGATTATTCGAGGTTGAAGCCCAAATATCCCCTGTAAACACCTCCCATATCTTCCAATACTTCTTCTATTATCTATTTTCTATTGTTATTTAACACTGAGGTTTCAATGAATTAGGTTTTTGATGCTTCTCATTTTTTATTTATGGATTTATTGATCTTTTGGTTACTTTTAATCTTATGGGTCTCCTTTGTCTTTATTGAGCTGAAACATCACCACTATTTGTAAAATAGAAAGGATAAAAGGTAGTT
The DNA here is from genome assembly GCA_963277665.1 of Viscum album. NCBI lineage: Eukaryota > Viridiplantae > Streptophyta > Magnoliopsida > Santalales > Viscaceae > Viscum > Viscum album. Next base: position 501,351,548 of record OY728133.1, read on the forward strand.
AATTCATTTTATATCTTTTTATATTATAAGGTATGATTTATTTTTAATTTAAATTTTTGTTTTAGGTATTTTGGAAGATATATCATGTTTATCGAGTAGATTTTATAAAATTATGTTGTTTGTATTTGGGTTTCCTCAACTCTAATGACCTTTTACATGGAATTTGAAGCCTAAATCCATTATAGAAATCCTTAGCCAACATGTGTTTTTAAAAATACTAGTTATTAACTCTTGAATTTTTCATTATAATTTGAACGAGTGTTTTAGTTCCTAATTTAAATTAAATAATCTAATTAAATAATAAATTGGTGTTATTGGTATTTATAAACAAGGATAAATCCCCTAAGCACTGGAATTTTTCAATATCATTTATGTCTATTTAGTTTTTACAAACATGTTTTGTAATTTCAATTTGACAGGGATGTTCAAGAATCCCTCTATGAACATTAAAATTGATATTATAATGGAAACAAACCTTGTCATATTCACCATTTACTTTTTAAATTAGATTGTTATTGATTTTATATATTAGATGGCGCCCAATAATGGTTTTTTTTACATTAATTTATTCTCTTATTATAATTATGGATCTTTCATGTAAGGGAAATAAAGGTGAGGGTTTAAATTTTTGTCATATATATATATATATGGAATTATTTTTTAAATCAACATCATTTTTGATTCATGAGTAACCATGAGTGTTTAGGTGGCACGTCTAGGTACACATGTTGCACTATTTATGATCATGCTTTTGCTTGTGCCCCTATGATAGATTCTATTTTTCTTATAGGACTTGGCTCTAAGTTAGGTCGGTGAGGGAAATTTTAGGTAATATGAAAAATTATTTTTTATCAGGAATTGGCCTTCTTTATATTAGTTGTATAACATTTTCCTAGATTCTACCTTGATTTCGTAGGTCTCTTTGATAGGGTGATTTAAAATTAATTATGATCATATGTTTTTGTAGTAATAAGTAAAAATTATTTTGATATAATAACAACTGCTTCCATCTCTTTTGACCAATAATTAAATATTTATTTTATTTTTCTATTTCACTCTCTTTATTAGAATAATGGTTTTAAGATGACACTCATTATTTTTTTTTGAAATGAAAAAACTACTCTAATCATATATTTTTTTCTAACTAGAATTAATTATTATTAAATTTAAAGGGTATGCATTGATTGACATGTTGTTTCCTAAAAGGCTATCTAGATCATACCTATTATCATTACTAGTAAGCCATTTTTTCTGGGATATTGATTTTTTATTTCCAAGCATTGGTTTTTATCAATTTTTTTGTTAAATATTCATATGTTGGTAAGTGTTGATTTTATGTTTTGGTAACAAGATGATATGTGTGGTCTATTTTAGTTCTCTTTAATCATGTCTAAATCATTATTGAATCATCCTTTTATGATTTCCACTATGTACTATGTATATGGTATATTTATTGTTTTCCTTTTTTCATTAACTTGTTTTCATGAATTTATTTATTTTTATATCATTATTTGAGATGTATAATCTTCTTATAGATTCATTTGTCTTTGTATATAATCTATATTAGTTCATTTTATGTTGTGGACATAAAACATTTAGAATGGTCACAATATTTTTGTGGGTGTAACAACATTTATTTATACTCATTATTTTGGAAAAATAATTTCCAACATTCTCTATTTTACTCCCTTGGTGATTTTATCTATCCCAGTGTGATCAATAACACCTATGTGGTCCTGTAATTGGATGTACTGAGTGCGAAGGTTAGGGGTGATCTAGTTTGGTTTGTGACATCTATATACCTATTTGTGACTATTAGGAGTAAATTACTAGAATCCCAATTTATAGAATCCAATAAAAAATAACAAATATTTTATGAGGTAACCCTAATATATGGAATAATTCTTCTTACCCGACCAAATATTGGATCCCAATCACCTTCTAAAAAGTGGCAATTTCCATCCAAATAAAGAACCATGGCCTTTATGGAGGCAATAAATTTAATCCATAGATCTAATCATCCAGTCTATTATAAATAAGAGAGAAAATATATCTTGGTCAAGGATACATAAATCATATAGAATATTAATATCAGTAATTATCACATCATCTGAGAGGAATTTTGAAACTTTTTCATTAATATTTCTTAACAGAGTATAAATATCCATCACATAGGTCATATGACTGGGTTTTTAACCCAAAAATAAATTAATTTATAAGATATAATGGAGTAAAACTAATGTATTTCAAACAAATATTAGACCATAGAATAATTAATAAATATGAAACCTCTAATAGTCACTAGACTGAATGTTAATTCCATAGTTGTATTTTATATAACATATAGATTCATAGATTCTGGGAAAGTATGAGATTTACTTCAAGGGTATGAATCACCCTTTATATAATTATACACTTATCATATCTATATATTAAAACCTACTCCTATAGGTAAATAATACTCACATTATAGCCTCGTGTATAAAAATATATACCCTTGATACAATAAGTACGATGTTTGTAGAAGAAACATATATGGCCTAATCACCCAAAGTGGTGGAAAATCTTTATGGACTCCTGGAAATTGGAATGGAAGTTCCTAAATCTCCCACACTATAAATAAACATGTCCTCATTACCTAGGGGGATAAGACGAAGTAGGGTTATATGGATATTAAACAGTTCCAATATTACCCCTCCTTAATTCCATACACATAATTTTATATTGCAATAAAGATACACAACCTCCTCAAATAGAAATGGTAACAATACCCATTCCAATATATCCCTCTATTTAATATCTTGTCTGTTTCAACTTATTTACCATTTCATTATATAGCGTCTTGACAAAGAGAGCTATTATTGACTTAATATGAGTCTATAAGTGCAATTCAATTCAATAGGCGTGGATGAAGTCATTTTTTGGATCTAAGAGAATACTAAACTGACGTAGTAATCCAAATTAAACATTCTATGATAGAGAAGTTCCCCTACCTCAGGCTAAAAAACTTTCCATATTTATATACATTAAAGGCCACTAGTTAAAATTATTAGTTGAATCTCTCTAGAAGCTTACACATCGTTAGAAATTTATGCATCTTATCCTGCACAATAGAATCAACCTACTTATGGCTAGACACATCAAACATATTTATTTAGAGCGAATCACATGACATAATCAATTAAATTTATTAACCAAAAATACAACATAGTGGATAGAAATGGTCTTTTTATAGGTATCTAAACCCATAACTCATCATCCTTACTTCATTTACTTATATTTTTAGTGTTTTTTGTTTTATGTAATGAATTTGAAGTATAGAGATGATTGTGTTGTCCTCTAATATAGTAAAATTATATAAATGAAAATTATATTGTTAGAAAAAAGGGTCAATCTTTGGTCGAACTATATGGGTCCTTCATTTTCTATTTAGTTATTTAATATTAATTTTATAATCCAATAAATATAATTCATGGATCACCATCCTCATATTATAATGTGAAATCTAGAGTATTTTAAGCTATCCTTGGTTCAGAAAAACCTCAAAACCTCTACAATAGAAAATGTTGAACATACCATCATAATGGAATGATATCAAATACTAATCAATCCCATCATACATTGTTCATTCTTTAAGCCTCCTCATTAAATAGTATGGGAGTTAGTTCATTATTATGCAGGTATAGATTATTTGGTACCAAATGGAATGAGTATTTAATGGAAATCCCTGAGAAATTAGACAATCATCACATAACACCTTGAAAAACACTATCCCATATAAAATGAATCAAAATATAAAATGAAAAAGTCAAGGTACATGTAAACAACATGAAAAAATTTATTGATACATGCGATCATGTTAGTAGTCTACAATTATAGATTTTTAGAAGATGTATATTGGGGGGAATTACATAAAAAGGGGAGAAGAAGAAAAATAGTTACAAATGATAAAAATTAATTATACTTCTTTAAAATTATATAATAATGTTATCGAATTAATAAAAATCAATTATAATAAATTGTGTGGTTAAAGGGAAAGTATCTAACCCTTTAAAAAGTAGATGAGGGTATATTTATATTGGTAGTGGTGAACCCTCGGTGTATATGATATGGAGTACATATTGATATAGTAGGTATTATTCATCCATGTCAATAGTTTCTTGAATCTTACTTGGTTAGTTATTAGTCCCTATGATCCTTTTCCACCTCTTTTGACAGATGATAGACATATGAAATGTTCACATAGTAATTAAAAAACTTTCTTCTAGAAAATAGAATGTGTAGAAATTTACCTCAGGACTGATAGATATGTGTAATTTAGATATGATTAAAAAAATGGTAGTGTATTGGATTTTGGGAGAATATATTAGGAGCTCAAGATGGTACCTTCACTAGATAAAAGATGTGTTAGAGAGAAATAGTTGATTGTATGGATAACATACACTCATATATTTATTTAGGATACATTAGAGGAAACAAAAGATTTACTAGTTTAATTAAAATGAATCTAGGCCTAATGGATGTTTCATCGGTTCTTATTAAGACTATGTTGTGAGTGATGGTAGAATCATTGGAGATCTAAAATACATTGGGTGGATAATGGAAATTGGTTTCCCATTCTTCAAAACAAATTTGGAAGTGGTAGATAATTCACTGGGTTGTGAAATTATGTCTGATAGCTGATTGATCTTGAAATGGTTCATTGGAAGAGATCCCCAGGAATAGATTATTTTAGTAATTTTTATATTGCAATAAATTCATAAAATGTGTGGATGAGAAAGGTTAGAGTACTAGCTTTAAATATTATGTTAGGGAGAGAGGCTATATTGGAATGATAATTAATAAAGCATTAGGATGTTCGAGATACCTCTAGATGATGACATATGTTTTTTCAATTACTAAGGTTATGTTTCATGAGTTTTCATATGCATTTTTTCATCCTATTCTCCTAAGTGTTACAAATATATATTTTAGTTAGTTATTAAGTCCCATTAAACATATAATTTTTATAAAAACATGAATAGTATATACTTCTATCATTTTAATGTTAAGCCCAAGAATTACCCAATTAATTGAAAACACATTTAATTCCTTTGTTTAATATATAAAATGGGTTTTAAAAATAAAAAATCATACTTAAAACAAAAATGAAATTATGTATGAATCACCATTCCGACGCATTAATTATTTCATACACTCAACAAATGTTTCTCAATTAATAATAATACTTAAGAATCCATTTATTCTATTGTTAAATCCTTGTATAAGGAATGATTAATTATTGATGATTTATGTAAATAGTAATATTAACATATAGTCACCTTTTCAATTAGCTCTTATTTAAGGTTATAATACCTTAAAATTTCACAAAAAGGGTTCATTACTATAGAATCTATTAGAATAATTTAGTTCCCTCTTTTTTCATTAATGTAAAATATTCAATTTACCCTATATTTCTCAGAATTATGAAATGTTTATTCAAAGATATTTATTTAATCAATTAATATACATATTATTATTTAAAAAAATTATTATAAAAAATCTTGAAGTAAGTGACTCCAAATACTGGGCAACTATAGTGTTATTTTTGACAACCATTGAATTAATAAAACATTTGGACAACTAGATCTTATATTTTTATTTACTCTTGTTTATGTCTTTTTATTTTTCACACAAATACTATGTGATACAGAATTTTTTCCATAATTTCATTTAGATACCAAATGATAAAGCTACCACAATTCAAATTAAATCATCTATATGATCATTTATTGGTGAATAATTGAATTTATTCTTTTAATGATCAATTGATTCACTGAAATTCATATTCATTAATCAAATGGATTCATATTAAATTAAATTCCACTAATTTTTATAGAATTTAAAATAATTATCCAGTTTTCTATCATAAGAATCTATTTTATTTTAATAAATAATGTATTCTTGAGAACTAAATAATATTATTTACTCAAGTATATAAAACTAAATACAATCTTAATAAAAAATGTTGTAAAAATACAACCACACACTTAAAAATTGAAAAGGTAAATATTTAAGTCATACATAGACTTCACCTACTTCATTAAATCGAAAAAATCATAACCATGTATTGAAGAAAAAGAGAAATATAGAGATAAAACCTTTTAATTATTTTTGGAGTTATGAGATATGATCTTAAATGATACATTCTTCATCCTATAAAACAAAAGAAAATAAAATGATATTTTTATTCAATAAAAATACGAGGGAAAATATTTTGGGGTTATCCCTCAAGTGGTGATGTTTTTATACAATGTAAATATGTGTGATTTATTGGTCATCATGAATATTACAGTGGATGGGGATTATGTTATAGAGAACAACTTCTTTCATATATGATTATTGCACCATTTTTAGGACAAATGACATAACAATAGAATTTTATAGAATTAAAATGTTTAGCATATTTGGAAAATTTTGACTATACAACATATTCGTACCTAAAATAGTAAAATAAATTTATTTGCATTATATAGATCTACCTATAACACTAATAATCCTCTTAATATGGTAAATCACCAAGGGATAGACATAAAAAAAGGGTGATCTGAAAGCCTCGTATGGGGTGGGATAATCGGGATGTAACAAGAGACATGAATCAATATAGTCTAATGGTGAGAATAATAATAATAATCATCATATAATAATAATACTATCACTATCATAATAATAATAAAATAATTTTTATGATACATATATTATGGAATAATAATAAAAATGAAACATTGTATAATTGTGAAAAAGAATAGCATTATGTTTATGTATAACATATAAGTATAAATCATCACATAAAAAATAGGAACAATGATAATATCATATTCATTAATAATAATAACATAAATATATATATCATATTAACTAGTGTTTAGAGGGATAAAAAATTATGGACCCACCTACCACATCAAAAATGCTCATAATCATTCATTACACATAGAAAGAGAACAATTATCAATCATAAAAATCAAAGAATCACATTGAAAATAAATTAGGATCATAAATTTTTTATAATTTATATATGAGTGGTTTAAAGATGTGGGTTCCCCAAAATAATAATATAAAACATAATATTTGGTATTAAAGGGTGTTATTAATCAAATAAAATTTCATGGATCATGAATTTGAGGGAAATGAACTTATAAAAAATCAAGGAGAGTCTTCATGAAAATATTTATTATTAACAATGAACATACATTAACTGTCATCCCAAATAATTATGTACATACCCTTAAAGAATAATGATAAGAAATTAAATTTAGAATTATATTTGTTGAAAAATTGTTAAGAAATATTGTATGAAAAATAATATCCCATGAAGATAGATTTGGGTTTCTTAATCCCTTTACCTTAGGCCATGTTTTCTTTTTCCACATTTATTCCAACTATAAAATAAAAATATATTTATTAAAAAAATATTTCGGAAGTTTTTATATTCATTAATTTGTTTTTAATCAATTTTAACAATTATTTTTTTTATAAAGGATGAAATGGTTTATTGACATATTTTCATTGAAATATCCAATTTTCATTACAACCCCAAAATTTTAATTCTTTTTTATTTCTATATATTATTAAATTAACTCTAAAATATTAGAAAACATAAAAATAAATTTATAAATATTATACAAAATCTATATAAACAATTCTTGTCGGTGGTAATATGTTATGAATTGACAATATCCTCATATAAAGATAAAACTTACCATTAAAGGGATGCGTCAAAAGGGGTGGAGAGAGAGTATATATACTTTTAATATATTACAATAGATATTCTATTACATAATATCATTAATATATTTCATAATAGTTTCAAAATATATAAAGAGAATATATATTAAAAGAGTAGAAAGAGGATAATGGAAAAAAGGAAAAGAGAGGATTTCTTGGTAACCTCTTCATTGAATCTCAATCCCTATAGATATGATTAAATATTATATGGATTATTATTGGGTGATTCAAAAAAATACCTAAGGATACAAGTTGTCTTAGGAAGATATAATAGGATATAACATAGTATTTAAAGCTCATATGGTATGTGATTTGATAGGGGATAAGAGATGGGGTATTTATACTTCAGGGGAGCGGTATTTATTGGTGAAAATATTAAATAGATTAGTATTTGCAAAGTAAAATGTAAAATTGTAGAATTATATAAATTATCATATAAATTTAATTAAAATTATATTATTTTAGAAACTTATAACACATTTAACACTGATTTTAATAGTTTATATAAAAGGAAATAAGAAAGTGATCATTTTTTATGAAATAATTTAGAATTTTAGACTTTGGAAATAAATTTCATAGTTTTTGAATTTATATTGATTTTATTTAAATGAATAATTTATATTATTAGATAAATTATAGGTTTATATAACTATTTAAGGATTTATTAAGGATATATTATTTTAATATTATACTATAACACATAAGTAATCTTAAAAAATATTTTCTTTTTCTACACTCATAAAAATTAATCTTCCCTAAGAAATTAGAATTTTCACTCCTAAATAATTTTGACATGTTGATTTCAAAAAAAAAATCATTTTATCAAAATAATTTTATAATATAGTTAATTTTAATTTTTATTTGAAATAGTAGGGTTTTATAAAATATGTACAAATAAACTTTATACTTTATTTTGTGTTTTATTAATTGAATATTTTTTTTGTGGAATTATAATATTTATATTTATTTAATTTATTCATGTTAAATATGTTTTACATGTCGTTATAATATTTTGTTGTTTATGTTACCATTATAATTTCAACATTAGTAAACCAATAGTCAAGATAAAATTCCTAATTAATAGTTTTACTATTATAATGAAAATATTTCTTTCAAAATTATTTTAAATTTTTTTATTTATTTAATTCATAATTCACTTATGTTAGGATTTCAAAGGGATGAACAACCACGAGTGTCACGACCCGTCCTCGGGGCCCGTGCCGTGACTACCCCAAGCCCGCCTTCCATAGGCCAGGGGCTGGCGACTAGCACCAAGGCGTAAATCCCGGTAAAAAGGGAAGGAATTGCCATTGTAAAGTAAACAAGCACCATAGAGTAAGCAAGCGGAAGAAGTAAACACTAAGTAAAAGCTGGTACAATAGTAACTGTAGAAAGTAAAGGAGGCCGAAAATACAAGCCCAACTGTAAAGTACAACTGAAAGGGGAAAACATCAACTGAAAGGTAAAGCCGCAGCATCGAGCCGTCCACTGGAAGTCCCACCTGAAGGGTGGGTACAGAAAGCCTCCCCTGCTCCTCGGGTCCAGCCTACCGCTCCGAGTACACCTCGCCCAGTGGTCCACCTACAGGTACCGTCCTACTCCGCAAGCCTCCACCACGATCAGCGATGTCCGTCGTCTGCAACCAACACAACGTAGTGCGGGAATAGCCCGTGCAGGGGTGAGTATAAGCTATGAAGTAGGGACCCCGAGACCCCCGAAGGTCTCCGAAAATCCACAAAGGATAATCCAGAAAGGAAAGATACAATAATGAAGTAACATCCGACACTACTTAGGTATATTCCCATACATATACCTAAGTCATCAATTCTCGCTCGGCTCCAACATCCGAGCTCAAGTAAAACCGAGTCCACACAGGAAAGAAAAACATGAAATCCACACAGGATAGCTCAACACAATCCACAAAGGAATGTAAAATGTAAATCCACACAGGATATCACAATACAATCCACAAAGGAAAGTAAAACAGAATTTCAGCTCACACATGTATACTTCTTCGAATGACGATAGAGATGTTCACTGATCCGTCTAAGTCATCGGACCCACAAAGGATCGATAAGTACTAACCCCCGCAAAGACCCACATAGGATCAGTCATGAAGTTGGACCCAAAGCTATTGGAAAACTCCTTCTCCATCAAGTACAGTGGTTATGCCGCTACAACCAAGTGCTTCCTTCTAACTTTGGACTACTGTAGTACTCCACCTATTGAGTACTGTGGGCCTGCTGCTACAACCAAGCACTTCCCACCATGGGTCTGCCGCTACAGCCAAGCGCTCACCCTCATATCCCCTATAGGTACTCCTTCTGTTGAGTACCACGGGTCAGCCGCTACAACCAAGCGCTCCTCCGTCGTGGGTCTGCCGTTACAACCAAGCGCTCCCCGGGCTGCTATAACCAAGCGCTCCTCCGTCTTGGGTCTGTTGCTACAACCAAGCGCTCCCCCTCATAGCCTCCAGATGTACTCCTTCTGTTGAGTACCCTGGGTTTGCCGCTACAACCAAGAGCTCCTCCGCCGTGGGTGTACCGCTACAACCAAGCGCTCCCCACTGGGCTATCCGTAACACACCGAGTCGTTTGATCAACCATCGTCAGGTCTTAACCGGCTCTAGGGTTTCCGCACATAGCATGCTCATTCCGTGAGGGTCCACTCTACGAGCTAAGAGGCTCGATGCATCAACTGACATGTTGTCCATAGTTGATGTATCCCAAGATGTACCATAGTGGTCACTTCCGAAAACACGGAGGATTCCCGTACTGTTTGCATCATCGTCGCAGTCGAATCCACTGAGGATCTCTGTACAGTCGTCGTCATCACAGTAGCAGTCACATACAGCTCTAGGGTCCCCGCACACAGCAAGCTCGTTCGGGAGGGCCCGCTCCACGAGCCGAGAGGCTGATACATCAACTGAAACATAGTCCAGAGTTGATGTATCCAAAAGTTACGTATCGTCAACAAGAACTCAACGTCGCAGACGGCGCGTCAATCGGACTCCCGGTCTGAGTGTTATTGGATTTTTCGTCCCAGGGGATCGGTTGGTTTTTAAGGCAAAACCAACCTGACCGTACTCCACCTGCGTCCAAACCTCGGGCAGAGTATGCCAGAAAATCCGTCTCACTTAGAGGAATTCAACGAAGTCGACGACACGTCAATCGGACGTCCGAAGCTCAAGATATGAGCGTTTCCGATCCGAAGGCCCGGTTGGTTTCGTGTACGAACCAACACTGCCAAACCCAAAGTATTCCGAAACCTTGAGTGCGATATACCGAAATGACCGTCTCGATCCAAGGATTGCATCGCCGCTGACGGCGTGTCGTTCGGAGGCTCGTACCTCAAGTTACGATAAAAATACCGAAATGGTTCGAAGACAGGGGGTCTGGGCCCGAACCGGCCTGGCCCGACCCCCCTCCTTCGGCCCAAACCGGGTTGACCCAACCCGAGTCCGAGTCGGACCCGGTTCGGCGCGGCCCGGTCCGGCCAGGGCGCGACCCAGCTATTCGGGCCGGCCCGACTCGGCTCGGCCGAGTGGCCGAGCGAAGGAGCCGCAGGGCGCTGCCCCCGCGGGAAGATGGTGTCGCGGCCCCGCGTGGGGCCGCGCTGGAGTGAGCAGACGCGGATTTTTCCACGCCCCGTGCGTTTGAACCAGACCCGCACGGTCGGGGGTCCACTGGCCGCCGCCGATGGCTTCCACGGGGCACTGTAGTTGCTCTGGTGGTCCGTTTTCCTTCCCGTCTGCGCCGAAGCTCTTCCCGGGTCCCATTCTTCACTGCGGAAACAACGGATCTTCCATGTGGCATGTTTTGTCGTCGTCCGCCAATCCGCGCATCAACGAAGAACTGCGGAGGGTAGTCGGGCTGTGTTTGTTTGGCCCAAACCCTCCGCGTTAGATGATAACATTCGGGAGAAATTATCAACACATAGAGAACATATCAAAAACAATTTTAATAAATTAATATTGTTCTTATGAAACTGGGTTCTTTTTTATGAACGGAAACATCCACAGAGTAAAAACATTCCAATAAACCCCCTACCTCGTCAAGTCGTCGCACACGCATTCTTCGCGGAATTGATCGTCGTGGAAGGAGGGGATCGTCGCGTCATCACGGTATCTGGCGTTGCGTTGACGAACTCCAAGGACCAAGAATCAACAGATTTAATTAATAATAATTAAATCCATTTTTTTGTTATAATCCACAAAGAAATAAAAAAGGAGCGCAACCCCCTACCTTGTCGTTGTCGATCGAAGGTTGTTGCGTGGTTGGATCATCGCAGAAAAAGCATCATGAAGGGAGATTCGTCGGCGTCGAGGTACACGGCTTCGCATTGTCGATCTTCGCGGGTTCGGCATCCTTCGTCGCCTTTCGTCGAAGGGTGGCGTTCTTCGCGTTCTTTGCGTTCTTCACGAAGGAGGTTGAAGGACTTAAGGTTCTGTCAAATCCTCTCAACGTACAACACACGAGAAGAAGAGTGTTGGTCTTATTTTATTAACATGCCAACAAACGAAAAAGATATGTTAAGTAACGACCCATTAATTCATAGAATTAATTCAACGAATAAACCTCCCAAAAATTAGAAACCACACCCATCAAACACAACTCCGGAAGAGGCATTTCTAAGCAAATATCAGCGTTGTGATTCCATCGGTGCCCTCAGAATTCGATTCCGAGCACCGGTTCAATAGTTAGAAAAACCCACTCGTTCGTTCACTGAACGTACCCGAGCCAAACTTCGAAAACTGATTCCGGGCACACCGGGCCTCGGAATTAGGTGCTGTCTGAAACTGCGTTCTTGTAAACTTCCAAAGAAAATTAAGAAAAAAATTTCCTTGAAATTTACTGGTCTTTACATTACTCCCACCACAGGGCTTTACGTCCCCGTAAAGCTTCACCACAAACTTAGGGATACAAAGGTGGTATTGAGCACACATCTGAGCCTCCCACTCCCAAGTGCTCTCCTGGAGGTTCCTGTACAGCCATCTGATGCGCAAAAGAGGAAAAGATCATCCACATAGGACCCGCTCCTATCGATCCTCGATCTCCACTGGGACCTCCACAAAGGTCGCCCCATCATCAACGTCCATATCCCCATGGTCAATGATGTGTGATTGGTCGTGCAAGTATCTCCTCATTTGAGATACGTGGAAGACATCGTGCACCCGGTGCAACTGACGGGGTAGAGCCTGACGATAAGCCACCTCTCTAAACCTGCTGAGGACCTGGAATGGTCCGATGAAGCATGGAGACAACTTGTCTCCTCTTCCAAATCTCCGTAATCCACGTCGAGGTGAGACACGCCAGAAGACGTGGTCGCCATCCTCGAACTCTAATGGCATCCGCCTCCTGTCAGCCTAAGACTTATGCCGGCTCTGAGCTGTCCTCATCCGCTTCTGGATGACCTGTACCTTCTCTGTCGTGGCCTGGACCATCTCTGGTCCCATAAGAGCAGCTAAGATTTCTTCTGTGCTGATAAGAGAAATCTGGTCTCATCCCATGGATGAACCACTTTCTTTGCCTAATACAGTCAATCCTGTCATGGATGATACTAACCCATACCAAGGATGACGTCGTAAGGCCTCGACGCTACTAACAAGAGATCCAACCGTCACTTTCGCCTCCAGGGTTTGAGTCACACTGTCGGCATCAGTGTGTGGTAACTGGATCTCCTCCAGTAGATATCTCTCAAGTGAGGGTCAAGTCAACAGTCTAAACCGGAACCGCTTAGTAACAACACAAGAGAGGATAGGAAAGTAAATGCCACAAGAAAAGGTGTCTTTTATTACTGTATCTCAAGTACAAAGACACAAGGCATCTACAACGATACATCAACAAAACTAGATGAAAAATGAACAAAAGTCTCCAGGTTTGGGGAAAGTCCCGCTCCTGTCCATCTGCTCCCGGTGCTCCATGATCGTAGGCCTCAGCTGCCTAATGCTGAGCTCTCCCATGTCCTCATGTCCCCTGCGGTTTGGGTGGACCTCCTGGTGGTGGTGGTGGCAAGACCCCGAAGCGTCGTCCACCTCCAGCTGCACGACCAGCTCCCCTGCCATGGCCGCCTGCTCCTTGTGGCCCGCCCTGATCGAACCTCTGCCTCTGCCTGGGGGGTCCTTCGTTCACCTGCTGGTCATCTGTATGGTGGGTCGGATAGTCATGATCCATGTGACCAACCCCACCGCAGGAGTACCACTGTCCTCTTATGGTAAGTCATTGTCCACCCCAGGTGCCTCGCACAATCGATCTTGTGTCACGGGGTCGACCACCGGTAGGTCTAGTCCTCTTAGACCCCTGCGTCATCTGTCTAATGCCCGCTGCAGAAGACTCTGCCGCATGCCGGCTAGTGGTGGGTCCTGCTGCTGAAGTCTACTCAGCAAGGAAACTCTCCACTAGGAGGGCTCGCTCCAACACCCCTGCCTGTGTCGGAATGCTATGAGAAACAACTGAAGCTCTGATCTCCCGTCTGAGCCCCTGCTCGAAGGTTCGGGCCCTGAAGAATGGGTCCCGCACCATGTCTGTGGAATAGCACGAGAGATCGGTAAACCTCACCCTTCTGTAGCTGTAGTAGCTACTGGATGCGCACTACTCGGAGGGTGACTGTGACGAACTCTGAGCGAAAAAGGCTCTCAAAGTCCATCCAAAGGAGTGATGCCTCATCGTGCACCTGGAGCATCAAGCTCCACCATCTGCCTACTGCCGCATTCAGGAGGCTCACTGCAAGGACCACCATAAGGTCTGCTGGTGTCCTCACTAACCGGAAAACTCGTACAACCGCCTCCAGCCAGTCCGCGGCTGCCTGGGGGTCTGTCTCCCCGCAGAACCTGGGCAGTCGCTGGCACTGGAACTCATGCAGTGTACTGTGGCGATGTGCATCGTCAGCGGCCGGGGCTGGAAGCATCGGTGGCTCGGTGGGAAGAGGTACCACCGGTGCCTCTGCTGTCAAAGGGCCCTGCATCGAGGCCTCGTCGCTCGGCGGGCTGTCGTCACGTACCACTCTCGAAACCCTAGCTGGCTGCCGTCGTGGGGCCATCCTGAAAAGGAAACAGGTGCGCCACAGTCAGAACATTATAACTTGTGAGTTTATATGAAGTAATCACAAAGAAAACTGGAAACACACATGCAATAAATGTTTTCGTGCATTAAGTCGGAAATCAGATGTCAGGGTCCTGGTGTATGGATACGTCGGCCGCCGCACCAACACTGGACTCCCTGGACTGATAACCACACCCAATACGCTAAACACTATTGCTTCAAATAGAAGAAAGATCAGAGTCTGTGGTAGAACCGAACTCCATTGATACCAATTTGTCACGACCCATCCTCGGGGCTCGTTCCGTGACTACCCCAAGCCCGCCTTCCATAGGCCAGGGGCTGGTGACAAGCACCAAGGCGTAAATCCCAGTAAAAAGGGAAGGCATTGCCTTTTTAATGTAAACAAGCACCACAGAGTAAGCAAGCGGAAGAAGTAAACACTAAGTAAAATCTGGCACAATTGTAAGTATAGAAAGTAAAAGAGGACGGAAATACAAGCCCAACTGTCATGTACAACTGAAAGGGGAAAAACAGCAACTGAAAGGTAAAAACGTAGCGTCGAGCCATCCACTGGAAGTCCCACCTGAAGGGTGAGTACAGAAATCCTCCACTGCTCCTCGGGTCCAGCCTACCGCTCCGAGTACACCTCGCCCAGTGGTCCACCTCCAGGTATCGTCCTGCTCTGCAAGCCTCCACAACGATCAGCGCTGTCCGTCGTCGACAACCAACACAACGTAGTGCGGGCATAGCCCGTGCAGAGGTGAGTATAATCTACTCCGTAGATACCCCAATACCCCCGAAGGTCTTCAATAATCCACAAAGGTTAAACCACAATGGAAAGATACAATCACGAAGTAACATCCGACACTACTTAGGTATATTCCCATACATATACTTAAGTCATCAATTCTCGTTCGGCTCCAACATCCAAGCTCAAGTACAACCTAGTCCACAAAGGAATGAAAAACGTGAAATCCACACAAGATAGCTCAACACAATCCACAAATGAAAGTAAAACGTAAATCCACACAGGATAGGACAACACAATCCACAAAGGAAAGTTAAAAAGAGTTTCAACTCACACAGGTATACTTCTTCGAATGACGATAGAGATGTTCACTGATCCGTCTAAGTCGTCGGACCCACAAAGGATCGATAGGTACTAACCCCCGCAAAGACCCACACAGGATCAGTCATGAAGTTCGACCCAAAGCTATTGGGAAAATCCTTCTCCATAAAGTACAGTGGTTATGCCGCTACAACCAAGCGCTTCCTTCTAACTTTGGACTGCTGTAGTACTCCACCTATCGAGTACTGTGGACCTACTGCTACAACCAAACACTTCCCACCATGGGTCTACTGCTACAACCAAGCGCTCCCCCTCATAGCCCCTATAGGTACTCCTTCTGTTGAGTACCACAGGCCAGCTGCTACAACCAAGCGCTCCTCCATCATGGGTCTGCCGCTACAAGCAAGCGCTCGCCGGGATGCTACCACCAAGCGCTCCTCCGTCGTGGGTCTGCTGCTACAACCAAGCGCTCCCCCTCATAGCCTCCAGAGGTACTCCTTCTGTTGAGTACCACGGGTCTGCTGCTACAACCAAGCGCTTCTCCACCATGGGTCTACTGCTACAAACAAGCACTCCCCACTGGTCTATCCGTAACACACCGAGTCGTTCGATCAGCCGTCGTCAGGTCTCAACCGGCTCTAGGGTTTCCGCACATAGAATGCTCATTCCGGGAGGGTCCACTCTATGAGCTAAGAGGCTCGATGCATCAACTGACATGTAGTCCGGAGTTGATGTATCCCAAGATGTACCGTAGTGGTCACTAACGAAAACACGGAGGATTCCCGTACTGTTTGCATCATCGTCGCAGTCGAATCCACTGAGGATCTCTGTACAGTCGTCGTCGTCACAGTAGTAGTCGCAGCCAGCTCTTGGGTCCCCGCACACAGCAAGCTCGTTCGGGAGGGCCCGCTCCACGAGCGGAGAGGCTGATACATCTACTGACACATATTCCAGATTTAATGTATACAAAAGTTCTGTATTGTCAACAGGAACTCAACGTCGCAGACGGCGCGTCAATCGGACGCCTGGTCTGAGAGTTATTGGCTTTTTTGTCCCAGGGGCTCGGTTGGTTTTTAAGGCAAAACCAACCTGACCATACTCCACCTGCGTCCAAAACTCGGGCGGAGTATGCCAAAATATCCGTCTCACTTAGAGGAATTCAATGAAGTTGACGACATGTCAATCAGACGTCCGAAGCTCAAGATATGAGCGTTTCCGCACCGAAGGCCCGATTGGTTTCGTGTACGAACCAACCCGGACAAACCCAAAGTATTCCGAAACATTGAGTGAGATATACCGAAACTACCGTCTCGATCCAAGGATTGCATTGCCGCTGACGGCGTGTCGTTTGGAGACCCGTATATCAAGTTACAGTCAAAAGACCGAAACGGTCCGAAGACGGGGGGTCTGGGCCCGGACCGACTCGGGTCCGAGTCGGACCAGGTTTGGCGCGGCCCGGTCCGGCCAGGGCGCGACCCAGCCGGTCGGGCTGGCCCGGCTCGGCTCGGCCGAGTGACCGAGCAAAGGATCCGCGGGGCGCTGCCCCCGCGGGAAGATGGTGTCGCGGCCCCGCGTGGGGCCGCGCTGGAGTCAGCAGATGTGGATTTTTCCGTTTCTCGTGCGTGTGATCCGGACCCACGCGGCCGCGGGTCCGCTGGCCACCACTACCGCGGGTTCAGCCGCGACAGCCCTGTCCGGCGGCGCGCCTGGGCACCGACACCTCCGGCTGCCGGTGGCTTCCTCGGGCCACCGGAGTTGCTTCGGTGGTCCGTTTTCCTTCTAGTCTGCGCCGAAGCTCTTCCTGGTTCCCGTTCTTCACTGCGGAAACAACGGATCATCCCTGCGGCTTTTTTTTCATCGCCCGCCAATCCGCGAATCAACGAATAACTACGGAGGGTAGTTAGGTCGTGTCTGTTTGTCCCACAGCCTCCGCGTTAGATGATAACAGTCGGGAGAAATTATCAACACATAGAGAACATATCAAAAAAAATTTAATAAATTAAAATTGTTCTTATGAAACCATGTTCTTTGTTTTGAACGGAAACATCCACGGAGTAAAAAAATTCCCAATAAGACCCCTACCTCGTCAAGTCGTCACACACACGTTCTTCGCGGAATTGATCATTGTGGAAGGAGGGCATCGTCGCGTCATCGCGGTATCTGGAGTTGCGTCGACGAACTCCGAGGACCAAGAAACAACAGATTTAATTAATAATAATTAAATCCATTTTGTTGTTATAATCCACAAAGAAATCAAAAAGGAGCACAACCCCCTACCTTGTCGTTGTCGATCGAAGGTTGTTGTGGGGTTGGATCATCGCGAAAGAATCGTCGTGAAGGGAGATTCGTCGGCATCACGGTACACGGCTTCATGTTGTCGATCTCCGCTGGTTCGGCGTCCTTCATCGCCTTTCGTCGAATGCCGGTGTTCTTTGCATTCTTCATGTTCTTCGCGAAGGAGGTTGAAGGACTTAAGGTTATGTCAAATCATCTCAACGTACAACACACGAGAAGAAGAGTGTTGGTCTTATTTTATTAACATGCCAACAAACGATAAAGATAAGTTAAGTAACGACCCATTAATTCATAGAATTAATTCAACGAATAAACCTCTCAAAAATTAAAAACCACACCCGAGAAAACGACACACCGGAAGAGGCGTTTCTAAGAAAATATCAGTGCTGCGATTCCATCAGTTCCCTCAGAATTTGATTCCGAGCACCGGTTCAAAAGTTAGAAAAACTCGCTCGTTCGTTCACTGAACATTCCCGAACCAAACTTCGGAAATTGATTCCGGGCACACCGGGCCTCGGAATCTGTGCCGTCTGAAACTGCGTTCTTGTAAAATTCCAAATAAAATTAAGAAAAAAATTTCCTTGAAATTTATGGGTCTTTACAATGAGTTCGCGTGATTCATTGTTGCTATACTTTTATTCAATTTTTTTATTCACTTGACACCTTATCAATTTTTTCAATGAATGATTAACCATGGATTTAAAGGTGAAAATATTATGGTAAAATTACTATGATTCCAATAGATAAATAAATAAATTTAACAAATTTTTTCCAACTTTGCAGACACATGATGTATGGTGAAGTTAATCCATATAATGAAAAAAAAATTTACCTCAAACTAAAATTAAGAATTATGACATCCATGATCGAAATGATGGATGAAAATATTTTATGATAATATTTCAAGTGAGATTCATGGAATAATTATTAATGAGGATAATAATGTGGGTATAATATTTTCATAATTATATCAAATATTGTGTTAAAACATTTATGATTGAGGGTTCCCAATTTTTGGTATCTAATATAACCATGTTATCATCTTCATTAAAAATAATTCCTTGAAGCCCAAACGAAATATTATCATAACATATTTTCATCCATTATTTCGATCATGGTTTTCATAATTCCTAGTTTTATTTTAATTAACAACATTTTTTCATTATATGTATCAACTACATCTTACATCATGTGTCTAAAAAGTTGGAATGTTTTTATTAATTTTATTCATTTATCTATTGGAATTATGGTTTTTTTACAATAGTATTTTCATCCTGGAAACCTGGGTTAATATTATAATATTTTTATCTAAAAAATATACAACATATTAAATATATATTACTTTTATTCATGTGTTTTATGTATTAATTTTTCATCACAATACATTGTGGAATGAGATGATAAGGATTTGAAGATCAAATCACTCGGGTTTAGCACATCACATGTACGGTTGGTCCATGGATAGAAATATTCATCTCATGTGATGAAACAATACATAAACCATGATATTAACATGTAACTTATGTGGTTTCATATATAAGTTTAAAACATCATGAAAATATAATCCTCATCATTATCACATGATCGATATGATCATATGAGGTGTGGATAGTATATCTACTACACCAGTCCCTGATGTATCTTAGTTTATTATGATTTAATGTGAAATTGTAATGAATTCAATTAATTACAAGAATAAACTCACTGTTATTTTATTAGTTGGTGAAATACACCGTCAATCATCGTCTTCTTCTTCTTGTGGTTGATACACCTACAATAATATAGAGGTTTTCGTTGACTATTATCATCATGTGGTTGGTATGAATGGTTGATATACCTTCCTTGATTTTGTAGGTTTATTTTATATGAGGATTTCAGGGTATACCAAAGTCATTCATTTTAGTTACTTTCACACAGGTGTTCTACATTGTTCTTCATGAATGATCATCTTGTATAAATGATTTGTGCTAGTTTCTCATAGAAGCTCATTTACTCAAAGAAGATAATTACAAATTGAAGGAATGCATAGGAATTTAAAAATAATAATGAAATATCATATTATTTGTTTTTTTCTCAAAAATTCAGTTGATCTCATCCTATAGTCAGCTTAATTATGTTAATGTGATCGACTGTATATAACTTATGGTAGGTTCAAATTTACACAATTCATGACCACTCATACATTTTCTATCATCCATGAAATTACCACGAAGTCTAACATCATTAAATGGTAATTTGGAAGATCATAATAATTATACAACATCCATAAAATATATTGGATATCATAAGATAAAGTTTTTGGGTTTCTTAACATTGTAGACGATGGTTTGAGGTGACACAAAACATTCTCTTGTAATTTCTAATATTATTATTGTCTAGAAATACAATTCCCATTTTTATGTGTCCATATAAAATCATAGTTACACTCCTAAAACATCAATTTAATAAACCTAAATATGAAAAAAACCAAATATAAATTCAAATCTTTTGGGAATGGCTCCCAACTACCCCACTCACACACAACACTACACCGTTGTTCCACATGCATGCATGACGGCCTCAACACTCCATGTGTATGATATGAATAGATATTCCCTTACATAACTTTTGACACAATTGTCCTTCATTAATTCATCACGCCACCTTGGGATATCATTAAAATTAGGGTCCTACATGTTTTAGCATTTATTCTTCATATGTGTTTAAGTTGACCACTTGGATTGATAGGGTATAACAAATTTTTTACTAAACACATACAAATAGAGTTAGTAACTTATTCATATAATTCTTGTTACATATAAAATAATATTCTTCTATTTTTTTATAAATCTCAAATATATATATCAAAAAATATTAAATATTCCATGGCTTCAATTCTATCATGTAAACTCTTAATAAATCCATCAACACTAGTTCTTCTACATTCCAAATTAATACCTCATTCTCAATTTTTTAATTCATGATGCCACACGTCAACGGGATATCCCATATCTTATATACTATTCTTATTATTAATATATTAAATCACATTGAAAAAATAAAAAAAACACATATTGGGATTTAATGACTTCAATCATTTTAAGGATTCTTATTCTTCAGTTTCAAAATGATGATTACATCACTAATATTCTATTTTCTATAGAGTTTTTGGGGATTGTGATAATTCTAGTATTCCGAGTCCAACTTTTTGTATTATAATTACTTTACATTTGTGTGTTTTTATTTTATCTTTATTATATTTTAATCTTTATGTAGAATATATATAATTGGTTTCTAATATTATTATATTTAAAAAATAAAAAGGCATTTGTTTATTTGACATAGTACATAAGTTTTATTCTATACACAAAACCTAAATTTTTAACACATACATATTAGATTTGAAAATATCAAATAAGAAATTATATTTTTTACATTGACCCCCTTGTTTAATTTCTTCATAAAGATTTCAACTCATATCCTCAATTGATAATATATAGGGATACTTCTATTTTATTTCATCCTTAGGTTCCCAATTTGAGTATTCATATTTTTGGTTACACAAATGTACTTTAAATATGTGAATTATCTTATTGCATAAATTTTTTTCTATATATTATAATATATTCATAAATTTCTCTACATATGAGTGATCATTTTAAAATTATTCCCCTTCTCGATTCAGTACATGTGTTGGATCAAGAATGTACTTCTTTAGAAGAGATATATGGAATAAATTATTCTCGTAGTCTAGGTTTGGTGTAAGTCAATGAAAATTTAAAAAAATGATATTATATTAAGGATCTAAAAAAGGGGAAATGTTATTTGGGATGATATTTCTCATAATTTAAATCCTCAAAACTCTATTATATTTTATGTATGTTTGGGTTTATGTAGATTTTTTCTGCCAGCTTCTAACTATCACGTAAGAGTTATATAGATATTCTCATATAGAGCTCCATATGGTTCTATCTAAATGATTGAGCAGAAACTATTATTGTATGAGAACTTTAAAAATGGAGCATATTGATACCAACCTCTTTTAATGTCCACCATGAATAAAATAAATATAATTCAGGACTCTGGATAGTCCGTTGATATTTTATATGAGTCTGAGGACAATCTTTGCTGAAGTATAACATTGTACCCCTGAAAGGATGAAGAATACTATAGAAAAAAGAGTTAAACATTTGATCTAAATAAAATATGATCAAAAGTGGTTCCTCATATAGCCAAATCCATTATTTCTATATATCGTAGTATATTTATCATGTGAAAAATATTCTCAAATAGTGATGAAGTGAGCAATCATGGTGTTTCAATCCAGCATAACCCATATGGTGTTGTTTCCTTTATATATCTTCATTATAACTATAAAAAACTCCATTATGATGTTATGTGAATTAGATATGGGTATGATAATTGGTTGTATCATACATGTATATTTATAGTGATCATATTTTACTTTATAACATAAAAATCACTTAAGGTGTATTAAACAATATCATTCTTTATGTTTTCCCAATGGAAGTGCACTTAATGATCATGGTATATCTTGTTACATCTGGGATGGATGGAGAATGAAGAGTTATCTATATAATGAAATTAATATTTTTTCATCTCTGTTGATGAAGAAACATAATGTTTTGATTTGAATTGAATGAATCCATCTTTTTCAAGGTTAAATTCATATTTCTTCCCTTCTTATGTTTATCACAGATTATTTTTTATATTGAAACATCACTTTTAACCTATTAAATATTATAAATGATAAAAGTTTAGATAATCATTTGTTAAAGGTAAGATATATTCCCTTTCATTATAATTTCTAGATTGGACATTTTCATTTCCATAGTGATTTGGTTTTTCTCAATCCACACTATGGACCAGATAATAAGTTCCTTTATGTGAATAGAATCAACTACCTTATTCATTTATCCTGATTGTAGTGAATTGAGAAATCATATTCAATGATTAACTCATACCATCTTATTTGACACAAGTTTAAATAATTCAGTGTGAATATATACTTTAAATTATTTTGATTATTATATATATATCACAGTTCTCTACATAGACGTATTGCCTCAAAATATTTAGTGATGTTATCTTATTTTCTAACCCCAAATCTTTATTGGGGTAGTTTTTATCCTGTATCATTAATTTTAATGTTACATTGGATATCACTTTATAATTTTCATGAGTTTCAATGTACAAAATCCTTTGAAGCATCACTGTATATCACACGACCTTATCCACCATAGGTTAGTGTGAGTACATGTGAAATGATTTGAATATTCATGAACTCCTTAAATATTCCCTCAAATTCGTTAATCTCAAAATACTTTATGACTTTTCATGTTAACATTAATAACAGGGTATAAAATTTTGAAAAAATTCATATGAATCATTTCACATACCTAGATAATATAAAAAACTATGGATCTTTTGGAAACATGGAACTATGGTATATTCTATAGTCATATTTTTCATTGCAGTATCTAAAGAAATTCCTCCACTCATACTCACATAAACTATGAAATGTGATTTTCTGATAAAAAAGGAACACCTGATAAACATAGCTTACAACTTATATTTCTGTGATGTTATTAAAAACAACTTCATATTCTCCTCAATTTATTTCTTAATATTAGAGTACCTGAAAATATCATCAATAATGAACACCATAAATTGATCAAGATATTCTCTAAATACACTATTCATGATGTCCATGAGAATTAAATGGGAATTTTTAAGTCGAAATAGTATCACACGGAATTCATAGTTTCCATACCAAACTAGTCCAGTTAGATGGAAATGATTCTATCAATTTATTAAAGAGAAAATAAAAAGAAGACACAAAAAAGGATGCGTTTAAAAAAATTGTATTTCCCTCATTTAGAATACAACTAAGTTAAAAAACATAACATAAAAAATGATTTTTATAATCATGATCATCAGCATTTTGCCACTTAGATTTTGAATTGCCTTGACTGAAGATCTTAAGGATCATTTAATTGGTCCTTCTTAACACCATAGTGGAATATTAAGTATAAAAAATCCATGGAAGTCTAGAATAGCTCTTATGTAGACATATCATTATACGAGAAGAAGTTAAATACTCATTTTCAAACACCTTTTCATTCCTTGTATAGAAACATCCTTGAATAAAGCAAGGACAATGAACGGTACCTAAGGGGAGTGTTTTTATTCACCCTTTTATCATTAGACAAACTGCCACACTTCTTAGATATTGTTAAATATTTCAAGATATGGTGGATATCCTCATGATAATTTTAATTTTATTTAGAATTTGGATTGAGGTCACCATCATATGCTACCTATTCTAACAGATCAGGCTCCCCTGACTTTATGAATAATTTCCCCATAAACTAAGGTTGTGTATTAGTTTCAGGAAAAATCACACACTGAGTAGCCTCACAAGAAGCTTGTATAATAGGATAGAGCTCCTCATGAACCCCACCTTCATGGGAGAAATCATAGTGGTCTGGTGAGGCCCATTTAATTTCCATGATAGAATCCATTGAAATCCCCCCAACACATGAATCCTAATATATACCCCATCATTAAAACAACTCTCTTTTCTCTAGAATTAACATTTCTCAATATAGAAGGTCCATTTACATTGACTCTCTTTATACACAAATAAACATAATTCCATTTCAAAGAGTATAAGGAACTTTTAATCTCCCTAAAATAATCCTCCTTCAAATTCCCCATAATCTTGCATCCATCATAGAATTCCAAAAACAAATCATACATGATTTTGAGATCAATATCACGAGTTTGTGTTAAAAGGAAAACCTTATTAAGAGTATATAATTTATATCTGCCTCAATAAGGACCTATGAAACATATCTGAACCGATCTACCTTAGTATCCTTGACCATATTTATGGGTACTCTAATCACAAAGTTTATATTAAATATAATTAATGGGTTCCACAGAATCAAATTCATCCTAATGACAAAAAATCAAACATGTACTCTACTATTTCTAATAGAAATAGGGTTAAAATTGGCATACCAATCTATGATGAAAATCATATATGGTTTAAGAGAAATCAATCCAAACCCCATGCCCTCCATTTATGATCCTCAGATTGAAACAAAATATGAAAAACATCATCTCATTGAAATTCATATTCATTAATCAAAAACACATGATTTCACAATTCAGTGATGAAGGTCACCCCCTCCATGGTCATAATCCCTATGTCAAAAAACCCTAGAAATTATATAAAAATTATGAAGCTTCAAGTGTTTAGAAATTAATTTCTAGTTGGAATGAATATGGGATGTTTACCCTCTTTTTATCATACAATCCAAGAATACAACTTTAGGAAATACAAATTATCATTGATTTACATTTACCATAGTCACTGACTCCTTATAAGATGAAGAAGAGATATCCTTCCCCTCCCATGATGTCTCCGACTTCAGGATAAGGCCAGTGAGGTTTCCCCCCACCATCAGTTCAATCACTTTTTCTCTCGAAAACACCTAGTAAACTTCTAAACCCTTTCCCCTTGGAGTGCCATCATGTATATGTGAGATATCTACCCGAATTCCCTACTACCATAGTGTATATATATTGTATAGAAATCAATATTTTGAATATATTATCTCTTTATCTTTAGTTGATGATATATAGAGTGATGATCCCATTTTGAAAAGAATTATGATCGTAAAAATTGATCGAGAAAATAATTAATACTTGGTAGTGGATACATGTTCCTTAAAACACTAAAAAGTAGCTTTTACCAAAGTAAAATTAGTGAAAAATAATATATGTGTTGGTGAAAATGATTAATCCCAATAGAGATTAGGTTCTTTCAGTTCTAATTTGAAAACAAATAGTTGTTTTTACTAACATGGATATGTATTGGTATTAACTATTCAATACCAACACATCGTTTTCAAACAATAAATCTATCATATTTTCATTTTAATACTAACATATTTTTACCAACACATGAATCTGTTAATAAACAATATTTTACAAAAAAATATTTGATCATTAGAAAAATTTGTTCCAATAAATTGTTTTATATTTAAATGTTTCACAAACAACTGAATATATATAATATATAACAACAAATATTTTGTTAACACAAATATATATTTATACATCGAATTAAAGTAACTAATAGTTGGAAAATATTTATTGTAATGAATATGATTATACATATAAATATACAAATACACACACACAAACACACACACGAACAAATTTATATATAGTGTGTGTATCTATTAACATTTTACCTGGGTTTTTTGGATGTCACAACTAATTAAAACTCAACTTACTGATGGTGAAAAAATGAATGGTATTTGTGTTGGTATGAAAGAACCATTATAAATATATTTTAAACATTATCATCCATCATAAACAAAAACAGATCAGTTAATTTTGAATTCATTATAAATAAATTTTAAAAAATATTTTAAAAAATTATTTGAGACAAATAAATAATATTCAATATATAAATATTTGAATTCAAAATGATTTTAAAATATATTTTCAATAAAAATTGAAATAGTAAAAAAATTAAAATAGGGAATTAAACCTACAGATTCAGGATGCCTCCCCAATTCCTCCTACAAACCTCCCCACCTTCCCATTTCACATCCCAATTCTGCCTCCCCCATCCTACCTCTATATCATGTCACCCACCATTCCACCTCCCCACATCCTGACCTCCCCGTCCCTCCTCCCCTAATCTACCTCTCCATTCCCCCTCCCTATTCTTCCTCCCCATTCTACCTCCCCCATACCAAATCTCTATAATTTCACCTCCACCATTGTGCCTCCCCACCTACCCATACTACCTCCTCCTCCTCCCCACATCGAATCCCCCATTTCTTCTCCCTGTTCCACCTCCCATACCCCTCAATATATTCCTCACCGACACATCCCGCATTCCCCCACGAACCCTCCCCCAAACACTACATTCCTATTCCTCTCAGTCAAAATTACTCATAGGACTCCTTGTGGACCTCCTCATAGATACCCCTAACTATTTTCAGCTGGCTCCCCCTGCGAAATCATCACACAAACCTCCTTTCTATTCACAACATGTGCCCTCACGTGAAACCCTCATTGGACCTTGAAATCACAACCCAATATCACTCCAACAAAAAATATCTTCTCCAAATTGGATATGGAAGTGATGAGTATCAAAATAAATATTTTTTACCTTTTACATTAAGGTATTATTCATCATTTCCTTTTCAATTTTCCTTCTTTCAATTATTGTATTTGTGTGCAAGGGAATATTAAAATGAACCCCAATGGGTTGATGGTTTTTTCTAGGATTTAAACATGTTCACTAATTTTTATTCTTGTTTCGTTCATCTATTTATGCCTATGACATAAAATATTTATATATGGTTCTTATTGCTATTTTATTTCTATTTGAACTTGGTCGTATTTACATATGTTGTTTAATTGTTTCTTTTTTTCAACATGTAGTTTATATTTTCCTTTCATTTTCCACTGCCTATTAAACTAGATCTGTGTTGAAGAAATGTGTAGGGGCATCCTATGATGTTGACAACTAACCAATACTGATTGTTTGTTCAATGTTTTATAGTAAACTACACTAAGACACGTGAATTTATGCTCTATGATGGAACCAAACTGAAGATAATGATAAAGTAGATTCTTCCATGAGGATAACCCATCCTATTAAATATTAATGAGTTCTGCTAGGTATTAATTTGTGTTAAAATATCCTTCTATTGTTTTAGGTATCCCACATTTAGTTTTACTATATTGTTAAACTGAGATGGATGACATGTAAAAAAACTCATTATTCACAAAGATTAAGGTTTTTCATGCATATATAATGTATATTAGAAATTTTTGATTGACCAGAGGTTTGGATTATCAATTTTTTTACAATTCCTCTTGATCACACAAGTAATGGAGTGTGATATGATTTTAAATTGGTAATGTATTGATATGCATATATATAGAAATCATTGAAATCAATTAATTCTTTGCTGGTATTCCTCATTTTATTTAGGTAAATCATTTATTTACAGGCCTTGCCATGTTGTATCTAAAAAAATATTTGGGTTAACTTGTTTTAATGATTTTTTCTACTCCTTGTTACCCTATTTAGAACCCCCCATGTGTGGGGATATATTTTTATTTCCCTTTTTGTTCTGAATTTTTTGATGGTAAATTGATCTGACAGATAATATTTTCATTCCAAGACCGATTGATTTGTTTGTAGTTGATGACCAATGGGATTCTGTAAGTAGAGAATTGTTTCAAGACTTGTCTTACAATGTGATAATAACATAGAAATATTAGTTCAACCTTATGTTTATCCATGATAATTCTATTTTCTTAGGGAATGAATGTAAGAACTGATGTTTTGGAGTGATGGGGATGAACTCACTAGTGGAATCCTGGGCACTATTATGTGGTGTGGATGATATTACATAATTTGTACAAAATGAGTTATATAGAGGTAGAAACCCCACTTTTTTAGATTCCTTGATACGTGAAAAATATCACTAAGGTAATTATGCATGCAATTTGAATGTGTCAAGGTGATCAAGTCCTCTTTCTATTGTGCATGTTTGGTTAGACTAACCTTATGATTTCATTAATAAAATATTGTGTTGGAAATTATTTATTTATTTTAATTGTATTTATGTGTGTTTTATGTTGTGTATAAATTAAATATTAAATCCTTTAATAGTAATCTAGGGAATCAATTTGTCCAAAAATGTCTAATATTTTTTGGGTTCCACCTCAACGAATTTTAACTACAATGGTGATGTTATTCATTGGATGGTTGTTTATATTTATTTATATATACCATGTAAAAGAATTTATTTTCAAATTATTGTTATAAAACAAAAAAAGTTGTTGGATATGAAAATAAATGGATTTTTTATAAATTAATTTGATAAAACTAGTTGGTCCTAATTTGTATTGAAAAAACTTATCGATTTACTATCAATATATTATCAATGTTCTCATTATTTTCAAATAATATTAAAAATAATGGTTTATTATGAAAAACATTTATTATATATCATGTTTATTTGTAGATGAAAATTTTGGTTACACCAAATTAGCGGTTTAGGATACTGTTTCTGTTGTTATTATCAGCGAATGTTGTTTTTTTCTTGCTTTTCTGGGTTTTTTCAGGTGGATTCATGTATTATTTTTTTAGAACTCATCCTTGGTAACATAATTTGATGTTAAAAAGGTTTGATAATTTAGAGGATGAATATATCTAATAATGGTCATTGATGGGAGATATTATTGGAAGCAAGATGACATGGAGAGACGGGTAAATAGGTTAGATTTTTTGGTTTTTTGGGTGGTAAATTTGTTTTTTATATATTTTTTTTGTTTCTATTTATGTTCCCCTTTTATTATTTTGGATGTGGTGTTTTGGTTCATGTTTCATATTTCAAGAAGGTTCTCTATTAATTGTTCCTACTTCAGCATCTACTGGATTTATTTTGAAAAATAACTAAAAAGGGATTTTTATGACATGGTAGTGTTTGGGATGATTTTTGAATATTTATAGAGAAATGATGGATAGATTTGAGTCATTCCGGCTATTGATCCTTTACATACCAAAATGGATGATGAAAATTTCTCACTATGAAAATAATTTTTTATACATCCGTTTAATTTTATTTTTGTTTCAATTCATGATGATATTTTTCACTAATTTGAGTTTTTGTTTTTTGGTTGTTTGTGATGTTGATATTGGAGCTGAAGTTTGTGGCATACTGGTGACTTGGGGTTTCTTTCTTGTACTGAGGTAGGATTGATTTATTTCTTCTAGGTACATGATTTGGATAATGTTGTGTATACTCAATGGTTGTGTGTGGTGGAGATCCTACAGCTTGGGGATGTGTTAAAACAATGACTTGAGATTTCTCACTCATGCTGGAGCTTGATCTCTTGCATGGATGAGCTGCTACTAGAGCTGACACACTAGCATGGATGGGTTTTTGGTGCTATCATGTATGTGGTGTCGGAGATGGCTCATTGGCATATATGGGAATCTACAATAGTATCATGGCATGAATTAGAAGCAGGTGCTACTCATTGGTCACCTATGCGGGACCTGACTCACTGGCATGGATGTGCGTGGAGGGTCAGGAAGTCGTTGTGTGTCATGGGGTATGATAGATCCTACTATATTAAATTCCATTAATAATATTTTTTTCTATGTATGGACATGTGTTAAAATTTTCTTCATCTCAATAATTCAATAATATGTATTTTATATGATAAATTAATATGTATATTATGAAATAATACTAATAATATGTTTTGTAATTTTTATTCAAATGTAATTTTTAGACATATATTATATGTGGGTAATATAATCACCAATATAAAAATTTATCATTATAACCTATTGAAAGACACTTTAACCAACATATATATTACTTTTTGGTATTATTATAATTATAATAGAACTATATTATCTATCGCAAAAACATTTTGCGATTGAGTTTTACCGATAGTTTAGTGACATGGGCATATGTGTTGTTAAAATGTTATACTAATAGAAAATGTACTATTTTCAACATGTATGCTACTGTTTAAAAAGTGAAACATTTTTTAGTGAGATGGTCTTGATTTTCTCTTCATAGTTAATGAATATCAATACTGATGCATCATTTTTCTTGTAAAAGAGAACCGGTGTACCCTGAAGTGATTATACAAAATATATTGTTTTTTATTCTCCAACTCTATTAGTTCTATAAAGGATATCCTATAAGTGTTATTGGATAAAATTATGTATTTGAGTAGAGGACCTATGGATTACTATACCTCAAAATCTAGAGTAACAATAAACAATTGTTTAGAAAATAAATTAGTACATTCCCTCGTAATGTGAACTTCCTCGAGTTTGATTCTTCATTTTATCTCAATAATTTGATAAATACATGCTTCTCTATTAGTTATCGACACCGATACCCATGATTTTATTAAAAAAATAGATTCATAGTCATACATTTATTTATATAGTTCAATGGAATAGTTCAGTATATGTAAGGATATATCATTTCTCAGAATATTGATGTGAGATCTATATAATGAGATTTAATCTATTCTTAGTATAGTTCTAAATTATACCAAATGATTATGGGATCCATTGGAAGAATACTCACATGTATTTAAATTGGCAAAAATATAAAAATATATTTGAAATTATTGCACGAATATGTGTTTTAATATATATATATACATATATGAATCAAGTCGGTGATTTAATTGATCTATAAAATATATGAAATATAAAGGAATTAATTGAACTTGAATTAAATAAAATTTGTATATTATTGAGTGAAAGATAAACGTATCTTGAAATAATTCATTTTTATTTTCTTCTTAGATGGTGGTGATGGAATAGTCGATCCCTTACCTGATTGGCTTAGTTAGTTTATGATGTTGATTACCCTCACAAACACTTGGTTTGTTGCACTAGATTGTATAATGACCATATTTATTATTGATAAATCATGGGAACATATGTAGTTTATTGGGTGATTCCTTTATTTCCTCTAAAATATTGGCCATATTCTTCATTTCTCTCTAGAATTCATAATCTTTATTCTCTATTTCCCCAAATAAAAAAATTCCTCATTTCATTGAGTTAATTACCATGGAATTTATTTCCACACATTTGACTTGTGGGTGGTTGGATATTCTGTCCTCATTTATCATTTGACTCTCCACTTTCAATTTGATCATTTCTTTATGATCTAAATATCAATTATAACATTTTCCAAATCATGTATCTACATTAATAGAAAATTGAACCACTACCGTATAACTCCAAAAGTATTGGATGATTATATTTTTTAATGATGTGGTTATAAATGACTAAATAATATATATAAAATTTTTTATAATTATTTATAAATTTTTTACGATTTTCCATTCAAGACTTAATAAATTTTCCTTATAAGTATTGATATATTCACTCTCCTTTTTCTTAAGCTCAATAAATTTTAATTTTATATTGGTATGACATTTTTTGATTGAAATAGTTGTTATGAAATACTTTTTAATGTATTACCTCTATATTTCTTTCACTCCACCCTTTGGATTTGTATAGTTAATTAATTTAATCCATTTATAGTCATCTCTATCTAAATAGTAGATTGTAAGATAAAATTTATCATTTGTTGAAAAATGAAGAGAAAAGAATATATTTTCCATGGATTTAATCGATTATTCTATAATTGGTGGATTAAATGATTTACTAAATGAAGGTGGTGATTAGTGCATAAACATTCGAATGTCAAGTTTATCTCTCATGGATGAATGATTATGGTCCACATGGTTAAGATTATTGTTCAAAAAATGATATAACTATGTAAGTAACAATACTATGTTTTGAACTCCACCTCCCATTAGATTGATAATCTTGTTTGGAAAATTATTACATTATCCATCACATGGGGTTTTGGCATGGTTTATTCTAGTTCCCAAAATTTCCTAAAATTTAAATGGTTATTACACAATATATTTCAATAATGAATTGATAAATTACTTATTTACATATTTAAATTAATTATTATGTATTTACCAATGGGACACCTAAATTTAACCTATGTTATCTTTTAATAACATTTTTACCCAATTAACTAAACCTTAATCTGATACATACAGCAGGGACCCTCCCATTTCATACATGATTATCTAATCTTTTTTATGATAAATGACACAACAATAGTCAATTAGAGAATTAAATACTTTAGTCTCATGGGGAAATTAGTTTCTTACAATATAATCACTCATAAAAAATAAAATTTTATTTTATTAGATAAATATAGTTCTCCTGTCATATTTTCAAATTGTAATAATTTTTTAATCACTTAGGGACACAAATCGAAGGAGTGAGTTGAAAGTTGAGTAAGGGGAGGAATAATAGGGATGGAAAATGTTCCATGAATTCGTATAGTACATGGATGAACATCAAAACAATAATCATATCATAAGAAAATGATCGTCATAATTTGATAAAGGATGTCATTTGTAGGATACATGGAATTTGGTACATTCATAAAAATTAAACTTTATAACATTGTGAACAAAGTTAGCATCATGTTTACACAAAAAATCTCTGTATAAATAATCATTTCATTAACTGTTAAAAAATATTGTATCATGTTATTTCATAATAATAATCTCATTATATTTATCACATTACCTAATGAATTAGAGGAATATATAATTATATGCCCACCCATAAAATCATAATTTTTTTGTAATAATGCATGAAATATAGAAAGGGGGAGGTAATATAGCCTGAAATCCTGAAGGAATTATATTTTTATTAATTTTTGGATAAACAATTTTTTAATTGGAATGAGGGGGAACCTTAAATAATTAATAGGCCTAGAGGTGTATAGAAAAAAACCCGAAACTTAAGGACTTAAGGACCAAAATCCACTATAATAGACACTCCCTTAGCATATTTTTAGTATATTTAATTACTTCCCAGCCATTCCTGGATTCACAACTAACATTTACCCATGAAGAGATGCATGTTGCATAGTACCGATGGAATATTCCATACATTTTAAACATTCCAATATCATAGCCTTGCAATGATGAATGTTTTTGTTCTAAAGCCCCATCTATATCTACAATAGAGGAATAAGAGGCTTTATTTTTTTCTCTCGTCATTATTTTTAATCAACGAACCCATCACCGCATGATTGGAACCATAAAACATAGCTGAACACCACCACCTCAATGTATCCCATTTTGTAAAAATTCCCACAATTGTATTCCATCACCATCAATCGAACCCACTACCTACCACACCGAACCAACATGGCATCAAGGACTCTATTAGAGACGACATCAATCACTTCATGCAAGTATATTTCTAAGAACCTATATATATCAAATCTGATACCTAAGGATCTATCTCCCTTATTATGTATGGATCTGATGAATCACCCTCCAATATGATTAAAATTCCAACTACATGAAAGATTAGGGTTTTAAAATTATTTGATCTTGGGATTTGATGTAGGATTGTGATATGAATTTATGTCATAAACCAGCCAAGATACCTTGGTACCTAGATAATGATTCCGGTCCAAACATGACCTGAAGGGTGTTTTTAATCCCCATGGGTTAGAGACTAGCACATGTAATCATATAGGATAATGTGGAAACATTTTTATACATAAATAGTGTTGAAAAAGAAACAGTTCATTATGCACAAAATAAAACTCTATAATGAAAACAATAATAGAAGTCAAAAATGATTTAGAAACCCAATTTTTATCATCAATCCACCATAAAATAGGAATATAATCAACCCAATTCTAATCAGAAACAACACTCCGTGATCAAAATATTAAAAAACCACCACCACCACCAGGTGGTGATTTCCCCCTTTCTTGAACCTAGATAAAGGAAATCTACAAACTCCCGAAGGAATAGGTAGAGTGTGAGATCATATCCTAGTATGGTCTCACTATGTATTACATAATAACATCAAAAATTAATTATACAAATAATGATATATATGTTTAATAAAGTTGGTTTTAATTGAAGAAGAATGTTTAAAAAATCATTATTTACTATTCAATTGATTGAAATACTTCAAAATAATGGCTTAATAAACATTTATTATAAAATAGTATATATAAATTAACGAGAAAAATGTAAAAAAATTAAAAAAATGATATATATATATAAAAATAATCAAATATGATAAATATGGTCTTCTTACAAGTGGTTTCATAGTTATAGGTGAAAGGATCATTACAAAATCGAATATGTGATCATGAAAATATGTCCACACATATCCCTCTGAAAATGGTCAAATGGGACTCATCACCATCCCATTGGGGATGTGACCTTCTATAATAATTTCATTAGAAATGTAAATCATCAATAGAGTGTTTTCTGAAATAACCCACTAACTACCTAGGATTTCTTGTTTTCAAATAATATTCTATATGGGGAAATTTATTCGGAAATTGTTCGAAATACAATTAACCCATTTTCATCTTACACATGCTAATTTCTATTTCACAACCAAATAAGAGTTTTAAATAAATTTGGAATTTTTCCAGGATAAAACCAAACATGTTATTATCAAAAAAATCAAGCCATTTTTTCTGAGATTCAAATTTAAAATTAGTTCTAGAAATCAATTTTTCAATTTAATTCCACCATTTAAATTCTTAACTTACTTCAAATTCCAAGATCACACACCAATTCATTGCAATTCAAGATTTTCCCAAAATTTCATTCCAAATAAAAATCAAATCCCAATTAGATGTGAATTATATTATTAATATTTAAATTGAAGGAAATATATTTTAAATAATGAAATTTAGGGTTTAATCAATTAACCAAATGTAAACAAAACCACATACCAAAAATCACGGGATCATGAAAAAAAATTTAAAAATTGGAATCACCAATTAATAAAGTCGAAAAATA
Organism: Viscum album; assembly: GCA_963277665.1. Lineage (NCBI taxonomy): Eukaryota > Viridiplantae > Streptophyta > Magnoliopsida > Santalales > Viscaceae > Viscum > Viscum album. The sequence goes on from OY728133.1 coordinate 501,387,191, forward strand.
GATATGATAATCAAACCTAGATTCGAGAAAAAAATGATATTATATCCTCTAACAACATTAACATATATAAATCCATAAGGAGGATAGATGAAGAGAGTTGGAGTTATACAATGGGAGAAGATCTATTAATTGAATGTGATCGAACAATATTATCCAAACATTGATTCACATTATACGGGGTTTATTGGATCCAAAATCACATATAATGATCCTAAAAGGATGACTAAATAATTTTATGGTTGAATGGCCTTATCAAGCACTTAATCTCTCTATTTCACGAATTTAAAAGAAAATTTTGATATTAAATTTTCCCAAAGGCATGGTTAGCTAGGAACAAACACATAGTTTTTCAAACCCTGAGACCTATCCATGTTCCCATCTAAAGGGGTGCATGATTTATACTAGGTGTGTGGATGATTTTATAAACCATGTGAAAACTATACAAAGCATATCTGCATAGATTTTCACTATTCTAACTAGCAAGGAACACATCTTTTGAAAACATTGTGCCACCAATGCATATCCCAAAATCCTTAAAAATTTCCCAATATTTCACCCAAAGAACCCCTAAACAAGACCCAACCAAATAATGTTCAAAATAGGGGATAATAATTATTTGAAAATAGTATCAGTATGTTACATCCTCCCCACTATAGAAACATTATTTCCCACCAATGTCTATAAATAAGCCTTCATGTCAAAAAGTTGAGGCTACTCCTCTCTCATTAGTGACTCTATCTACAATTTATCAAAATTATTAGAACCGTGATTCCATATAAATTGAAAAAAATGCATCATCATACAAAAAAGAATCATGGTTTTAGAATAAACCATCCTACCATGATGATCAGTCCCAGAGAATCCAAACCTGACATCAAGATCACTCCAGATCAGAACATGATATAGATTTGAAATAAACTTTCATAGTTGACAGTCATGAAACATGATATATATTGACATCATGTGTGGCATAAGGGATAAATGGTAATATAATTTATCCACCTAAACTACAACATCAAAAGGTCCCCAAAATCTACAAGCAAGCTTCCCTTGCCCCTTATGTCGTCGATGACCCAACCGAGTAGAAACATTCAAGAAAATGTGATCACCCATTGAAAATTAAAATAGTCTGTATCATAGATTAACATAATATTTATATATGATCAATGCTAGAAATATTCACTAGTGAATAAAATGAATAGTTTCTATCATATAATTGAACAATCTCAGTACAACCAAGGAACTTTCCCCGATCATCGACCAATATAATTGATATTTTCATGGACAACCATTAAAGTTATCAAAAGGGGCCATTCTAATCATGTACATCTAACTGTTGTTAGACCAAATTATAGAACGAATGTGAAGATCATATCTTACATAATATTAATAGATCTATTCATTTTCTCATTCAACTATGGATGGTATGCCATACTCAAACTAATCTGAGACCAATGTTACTCTTGAATCCCCTTATAAATGTATGAATTGATCTATGGATATCTCAATCAGAAACTATAATAGATTGAAGTACATGAAAATGAACAATCTCTTCCACATAGATGTTTCCCATCTCTAAAACATTGGCTTTCTCAAGAATAGGCATAAAGTGAGACGATTTGGTCAGCCTATAAATAATGAACCATATAAAATTATTCTTTATTTGGGTATGTTGAATCCCAAGATCAATTTCCATAGATATCTCTTCCCCCTTCCAATTTGGGATTCGAAGTGGTTGAAGAAAACCTGAAGGTCTCCAGTGCTCTTCGTTGACCTGTGCAGATGTATAAGAATGAGAGAAAAAATATGTGATTCCCCTTCTCATACCTAGCCACCAAAATCATCACTACATGTCATAGAACATATTCATGGTTTTGGGGTGAACTTCCTTATGGGAATTATGAAAATAACCCTATAACATCATTCTTGACCAATAAAGGTACAATAAAAAAAAATAATAACATAGAAATCTCTATGTGGAGAACAACATCTCATGAACCATTTTTCCACCATAAAGCGAGTATGTAATTCTATAGAAATCATTAAAAAGTATTTGTTCCTAAAAAATAACCTCTAAAAGGTAGGATATCAGATAAAAAATACAAGGAAACATCATCCCCTCATTCTTTTACTCAATTATGCAACTATGAAAACAGTGAAATCATGATCCACTCTTCCGATGACATTTTAATGGCCTGGGTTGGATGTTTCTTGGTTAAAGCATCCATGAATACATTCCTTTTCATGATGTATAAGCGATGCTAAAATAAAAATATTTTAGGAACTCCACCCAATTACTATGGCATATATTCAGATACTTTGAGTGAAGATACAACAAAGGATCCTATGGCCAAAAAATAGTATACACATTTCTATGAATAGATAATGGTTCCAAATCCTAAGAACATGCATCAAAGCTATGATTTTAGGGTCATGGTTAAGATAATTAATTTTAGGTTGACTACGCTAATAAGAGACATAAGAAACAATGTGATTACTCTACATAATAACACAACCCAAGATTGAACTTGATGCATCAAGAAAGACCACATATCTATGACCTACCTCTAGAAGATTCAACAAAAACACAGTTGTCAAAATAAGATTCATCTCAATAAAAGGACTCTAGAATTTCTCATCCCAAGAAAAAATTACCCCCTTCTAAGTTATATCAGTCATCGTAGAATCCAATTTTGAAAACTCCTTTAGAAACCAGTGTTAAAATATAGATAAAATCAGTAAGATATGAATATCAAAAACATTTCATGGTTGCGACCATGTCATTAAAATTTCTCTATTTTAGGATCAACAAAAACACCATGTAATGACAATAAATTTCCCATGAAATTCAGTTAAAAAAATACATAAATGATATTCTGAGAGCGTGGAATAAAGTCGGGGATTTATAAAATATTCCAAAACTTCTATCAAATAATGTAATTGATCCTCCACAAACATCAAGTAAACAAGGATTTCATCCAAAAGGAAACCATTTTGTTATAAACATACTAATAGAAAATACAATTCATTAAATCCATAATGAATGTAGGATCATTGGTTAGACCAAATGGAATATAAATGTACCCATAATGGCTATACCTACTCTGAATGGCAGTTTATGAATTTATAATAATTTATTCTTAATTGATGGTAACAATATTGAAGATCAATCCATAGGAACCAATTTTCCCATTTTGATTATTCAAAAATATAATCAAAATATGGAAATAGACACATTTTCTTTACTTTAGATTTATTTAGTTTTTTTAATCAACATAGTAGGGAAGTGACCGATCAGCTTTTATTGAAAAGAGAATATGTGCCTCCCAAGGTGACACACTTTGGAATATAAATCCTTTTTATAAAAAATCATCCATCCTTGTATTCAAATGTTTCATTTCATCTGTTTCCATATGGTAAGAGTAATATAAACTGGTTTAGTAATAGACACTAAATCTATAGAAAACTCAAACTACCTTACCAATGGAAAACCAGAGACGTGAGAAGAAAAAGTGTCGGGAAACACAATTGCAGCTGAAGGGATTTCATCACTCATAGAATCTTTATATAAATAAAAATTTATCACAAATATAAAATTTTCCCATATTTGTAATAGATGTTATGACTCTATTTTCTATCAGGACATAATCACCATGAACGATACGACATACCCCATCATGTTCAGTAATGAAGACCCACCTAATATTACAATTAATTCATGATTTAATAAAAATAAGTCATTCCATACCAAAAATGATGTCGCGAGGTTTTATTTCAAGAACTAAAAAATCCCAAGAAAGATCAATCTTTGATAAAGATAACACACAAGAAGGACAATAGAGACCCATCCCTCTATTCTTTCCGAGGGCTATTGGAATATCAATAACATAAGATATAATCTTTATGGGAAGATTTAGAATATTCAAAAATTGTTTTAGATGAATTAATGGGATGCACTTGTAATATATAAAACATTCACTAATGCTGATGAAATATAGATCGTACCTCTCACTATTAATAGAATTTTATTTTCTTCCAATGTATTCTCTTCCATAACCGGAAGAATATTTGTTCTGGATAATTTTAATTGGAATCCTTTAGTCCATGAATCATTTTATTACAATGTATTAATTTTTTTGTAGTTGATCACATGTCACTATGGGGAGTATAATAGACTTGATATAACTTCTAAAAGTAACCTGAACATCTACATGAACCACATACCTTGGATGCCTCAGTGCAAAGCCATTTTGAGTTCCCATGCTTTCTATAATAGTATAAAATCAATGTGCCTCTTATAGGACCTACAAGAGGTATAGAAGAAAATTTCTATGAAGACAAACCATGAGAATCATCAAACATTCTCTTTAATTTGAAGAAACTCAAGGAACTACAACTGGGGTGAAAATTAACTCCTGTAAACCCCGACTTGCAATCTAGGTCCATCTCAACAATCAATTCTAAATATAGTCCATGAGCATAAGAATAGATATTCCACAAGAAAACATTATAACAAATATCAGATTGAGGAACCATATTTAACAATTAATTTTTCATATTATCATTCAATATTATATAAGGTTCAAACTGTACAATATCAATTATAAAATTTTCATATTATTTCATTATCATATCATCCTGATTTTGATTTAGAAACCCTATAGCCTTATACAAAAATATAGACACTGGACTGAACTAGTCGGTGAAAATATACTTTATGTTCTACCACTATGAACCCTTACACTTCTTCGTCTTCAATATTGTATCCCACCATCTCTTATAAGGCCCCTCTAGCAAGAAGGTGTCGAAATTCACATTGGTTTCATCAAATGTTTCTAAAAACAAAAACAAAATATCAATGCTACACAACCAATCCATAGAATTTTGAGTATCATTTTATACTTGTAATGTGGGTGTCTTCTTGTGAGATAATTCCGGGGAAAAAATGCTGAATTCACACCTCTTAGGTTTAGCGACTAGAGATTGAATAAGAATATATATAGGTTCTTATCCCAGAGCTTGGACAACATGAACAATTAATTCAACCAGAATTTGGACCATGTGAAGATTTTTTCACTATGGTTCATCAACAACTTCCTCATGGATTTGATTCACACATCTTCTTAAAGGAATCATGCTACCCAATATCAACAGAAAAACATGTAAGACATCATATTAAAACTCAAACAGATCAAGAAGGGAAACAAATCCCATCAGATAGATAAAAAATATTTGGATTTCAACATATCCAAATTAAAAGAAGAGAAAATAAATGAATTACTCCTCATGACAACTTTACAAAACCACCCATGGTGACATAAGGCTCATTATAGTGAGAGATGGCCAAATACTCAATTGAATTTACCTCATATGTCCAGAAACTATTAATCAATAATATTCTAACATCAAGGTAATATGCTTAAGCTACACATCTTTTAACACTTTTTCACAAAACATCCTGGATACCCAATTACCCAAATAACCAATCCAACCAAAACATGGCCTAAAGGGGATTACCAACCTCCATATGTTGTCGACTAGCACCTAATATAATACAAGTTAATGTGAGAATAGTTTTACAACATAAATAATTAAATAACATAAACAAGTCAGTATGTTCAAAAGAATACATCATAGGGAGAATAATACCAGATGTCAAATTGGTTTAAAAACATGATGTACATAATCATGGTTCTAGAAAACAGGAATACATACAAACCATGTCCAAGAAAACATGGTTCTTCAATATCATAGGATTCAACTAAAACTTCCACCTCAAAGTGGCTCTTTCCAAATTTTCAAAACCTAGTTGACGGAAATATACAAAAACCTGAAGGCACATGTATGGTCTGAGCTAAAATACCACAAGGGTCTCACTAAGTATTCCATAATAATCTTCCACAATAATTAACCATATAATTATTTCCTTTAAAAAAATATGATTAATAGTACAAAATCATATTTAAAACAAATCCGACTTTAAAGTTCAATTCATGTAAATACATCAACACAATTGATTACTCAACATTTTATATAGAAAAATTTATATAAATTCCCAAATATTCTATAAAACAGTTTAAAAATAATGAAATATTTATAAAAATAATCACAAATGAGCAGTATAGTCATATGCCAAGAGGTAAGTTAGTTACATGTTAAGGGATTCCCATTCACTAAAATAGTTGATCATGATAATATGTGTACACATGCCCATCAGACTCTAGTCAAAGATGACTCATCACCACCCCATCGAATATGTGACATGTTGTAGTATTTTTAGATACATAAATAGTAAATAGAGTGGTTTATCAAATAAGACATCAACTAACTAGTCTATAATGTTCTCAAAAAATAATCAAGAATGGGAAATTATCTTAAAACATTTCAAAATAAAATTTACGCATTTCAATTTTAACTTCAATATTCCAATTCAATTCCAAAATCACATGACAATTCATTGGAATTGGGAGTTTTCTTCAAATTTTATGCCAAAGAAAATTAAAATCCAAATTTGATTAAAATTATTCTATTCATAGTCTAATTAAATTAAATGTTTTATCAATCATGAAATTTGGGGTAAAATCAATTGGAAAAACATATATGGAACTTCCTACCATTTATCACAAGATCATATAGCAAAAAATCTACAATGGAATTTTCTAATGAATAATAGGGAAAATAGAGATTTGATAAATGAACTATATCTTCAAAATCTAATCCAATAGATATTAGATCCAACAACAATATGGAGATCTATCAAAACCAATGTGTGAGAGTGGAATAGATTGGGAGATGGAGAATGTGAGAAGAACAATTTACTAGAAGATATTAAATGAAATTTCACATGATTTGATTCATATTGGAAGGGGTTTAAATGAGCTAAAATCACCTCCATGGAGCCTCAAAGGAAGAAGAAATCATGTTAGGGTTGAATGGCCCAACCAGTCACTCAAACCGAGGTTCATATGTTTTTAAAATAAATTTTCAGAAATAAAATTTACCACATCCACGGGGAGAAGAATTACCATATAATGAATCAAGGGAGTCGTTCAAGAAAATAATTTATCGTTAATCATAATGGAGAATTATAATTGATATAATGAAATAAAAACATGTATATCAACAAAAGTAAAATTGGAAAGAATATTAAAAGACAGTTATAATGTGTTTAAGGACAAAAATTATAAAAAAAGTTGAATAAATAAAAAACATCGAAGAAATAGTCAGTTACATGAATCCCCATACCTTATATACCTTTTTATTTCATAAAATTTACTCTAATAAAATTACCTTATGATTATTTAAAAACACATCCAGAGGTGTATTGATGTACATGGATGTTACTATCATTTTTAACATAGTTTTAATTAATTTTCTAACCGCTTCTTGTGTTTTTCGGTTTTTTTTTGTAGTATTTTAATATTTTAGATATTTTCAGTTAATTTTATATTAACATTAGTAATTTACTTTTTTTTTAGTTTTATTTTAGTTTGTTTACTTTAATTAATATTAGTTATTATTATTATTAGTTTATATAACTATTATTTTTATTTTTACTAATTATTATTATTATTATTACCATTTTATTTAAGCTATTAGATAGTTATTTTTTTAATTTAGATTTTAGTTTTAAATTTCGAATTCTATTTAACTTTCCCCCCTACCCCCTTGACCCATTCCCCTATCAATCCAACACACTTTTTTTAAACCTTCTCACCCCACTCTCCCTATCCCGTCGGCCCTCACATTCTCCCCTCTCTCTCCCTATCAACCTGCTACACGTCGCCCCCCTTATATCTCCCTTCACCCCGCTCGCCCCCTCTTTCCTCCTATCACCCGATCGCCCCTCAAACCCGCTGCCCCCCCCTTGCCGGTCCCCCCATACCACTCGGCCACCCACTGCCTTCCTCCTATCACTCGGCCCCCCCTCTAACCCACTGCCCCCCCCCCTTGCCGCTCCCCCCTCTCCACCCAGCCACCCACAACCTTCCTCCTATCACCCAGCCGCCCCCCGCATCCGCTCACCCCGGTTGCCCCCTGCCTCCCCTCTAGAAGCTGCCGACCCCTCCTCCCCTCTCCCCTGCCTAACCCACTACCCCCTGCCCCTCTCAACTCGGCCATCACCGCTTCCAGCTCGACACCCCAGTTTCCATCGCTACCGGCCTCTCCTTTCCCCTGCCTAACCTCATCGCACCCCCTGCTTCTATTTTCTTTACAGTGCACCATTCCCATCCGAGGAGTCGACCAGCAGCCGTGCACCATTCACTGCCATCTGAGGAGTCGACCAGCAGCCGACCATCAGCCGTGCACTACTCACCGCTCATATCCTTCGTTCCGGTGGTGGCATAGTTGGTGCATGACGTCATCACGTGCCGATGGTTGCTGCGCGCGGCGGGAATAGAGACGGACACGATAATTTCTTCAGGAAGACAATGTTAATTCACATGACATATCATTTAACTGCGTTTATTCTTTTAGTTGTGATGCCGGGTTAATTTTTTTAGTGTCGGGATGTTGGTTGATTAATAAAATTATAGCACATGCAATGCAACATATTGTTTGATGATTAATTGTCAATTAAATTTATTTTAATTGAATGTTAATTTGTTTAAATTATTTTTCCACTGAATTAATTCCTGAAATTGAAAATGGACATTTTAATTATAATTCGGCGTGGCGGTCCGAGATGGTAAACCGTGTTGACCGATGGTAGGTGAAAATTGGTGACACAACATTGTGAGAAACGGGTTGTGTCATTTCTCCATAAAGTTCAGGACTTGAACAAATTTTCTAATTTATTAATGACACTAGAGAACAAGACTTTAAATAAATTAGGAATTTTAAATGGAGCATCAAAAAAATGATTAAATTTTTGGAACTGACGATAACTAAACAGAATAAATATTAAATCACATAAAATAATATTTTTCATGTCTCCGTGATAATTTAATTGAGACACCAGCATCCCCAACACGTTTTGTTGACTTAGAGTCAATCATCATTCTCATTTTCAATTTTTTTTTTAACTTCTGTCTTCTCACCTTCTAGTTTAATTAAAAAGAAAAAAAATAATACTAAAAAATTTGAATCCCGTCAAACCTTGTCCTTCTAAACATTGTCCAACGAAATATTTTTAGTGAACTAGATTCCGTGCTCCCTATGGTTCGACCATGCTATCCACTTTTACAGTAGCCAGTCGGTTATAAAAGTTTGTAAATTGGACGCACTACGATGCGTGTACCAAATTTTTGGCGCCATTCCCAGGGAGTACGCGCACGTCTAGCATTAGGAAAATTTCAAGTAGACCATGCTTTAGGCATTGTTTAGCTAAATGGTGAACACTTATAATTCTGATCCGTTGAACAATGACCCACCCCTTGATTCGCAACTTGAAGATCAAAGACAGGGAAAAGAACAAATCGTTACCAAAGTCTCAAATACAATGCATCCACCTATGGAAAGCATTGAAACACACATTCCGACACTTCCTAGTTGACAAGTCCATCCACTTTTCCAACACCTTCTCGATAATCAAAGGCCTCAGACTACTATGAGATATGAGTTGCGACCCAACAAAGTCAGAGTTATCTCAGGTATAACAAGACCTAAAATCCAAGCAACGCACTTTGAATTGAAGCCGTCCACGATCAACCTGCTCCAACAACATGCAAAATTTCATGGATTGAGCAGTGAAGACCCTTATATGCATGTGAACAGATTTCTTGAAGTCTGTGACACATTTAAATATAACGGAGTGACGGATGTTGCGTTGATCCTACGACTGTTTCTGTTCTCATTGAATGGGAACGAAAAGGACTAGTTGGAAAGGCTCGACTCAAAAACAGTTTTCACATGGGAAGTGCTGAGAAGGAAATTTCTTAATCTATACTACATAATAGCTCAATATTTGAAAAACAAGAGAGACCTCGACTCCTTTTTTCAAAGTGAATACGAATCATTAGGAGAATCTTGGGAAAGATTCAAGTCCATGTTAAGACATTGTCCTCATCATGGAATGATGTTGGAAAACTAGTTGCAAGCTTTCTACTATGGACATCAACCTGATAGTATGTTTTAAATCAACACTGCTACTGGCAATGCATTCATGGAAATTGATCCTGAAGATTCGTGCATATTAATTCAAAACATGGATGAGCACAGTTTACAGTGGCCAGATGATTTTTCAAGAAGAAAGGTAGGAGTGCATCACGTTGATTCCCAAACATTCATGGCCTCACAATTTGAAGCTCTCAACAAGAGGACTGAAAACTTGTCAATAAACCCACTTAATCCAGTCCATGTTGTTCAAGCTAAACATTGTCCACACTGTGGTGGCCCTCATGATTATCCTATGTGTCCATGTAACACATCTGAGACCAAGATTTCTGAGGCTAAATTTGTCAGCTACAACAAAGGGAATTATGGGAACAACTACAACACAAACTGGTAAGGAAATAACCAAAATCATGGTTGGAATGAGCCATCAACTACTCAACCAATGAACTAGTACGAGGGTCCACCTAGATTTCCTACTCAATCTTCCTTCATACCTGCCATGAAATCGCAAGAGCAAGGATATCAACAGAAATACTGACCCCCTTTTCAACAACAATAACAATATAAGGAGAAAAAGAAAACAACATACTTGTCCCCTCATAAAAGGCAAGGACAATAAGATTGGGGAGAAACTATCACCAAACTAATGATGTCCAATCAATCAGGGTTTGAGTTATAAGAGATGGAAACTCAAAATTTGCAAACAACAACCCAAAATTTGCAAGCAACAACTAAAAATTTGTAGACGAACACCCAAAATATGTAGGCTTCCATGCGTAACAATGAAAATAAAGTCGGTCAGATAGCCGCACAAATGCAGAACTAACAACAAGGAACACTACCGGGATGTACAAGAGTCAACCCAAGATAAGAAGAAAAATCCATCACATTGAGAAGTGGAACACAGTTACCAGAGCATCAAAGGCCTGACGTTTAACCAATAGATGAGATGCCTATACCTTCCACTGAGAATGGTTACACAACAAACAAAGAAATCCAACTTGAATCCAAAGAGGAGGAAGATCAAAAAAACTTGAAAAACATGAAAAGGTAAGAAAGGAGAAGGAAAATGTGGCACTCAACGAAAGAGCGAAAGCCCACATACCACCTCCTCTATTTCCACAATTACTGAAGCAAGGGAAGTTGGATGTTCAATTTTCAAAATTCATGTAGATGTTCAAAAAGCTTCAAATAAATATTTATTTTGTGGAATCCATCACACAAATGCCCCACTATGCTAAATTTCTGAAGGAACTTCTGTCAAAAAAAGAAAGAAAATTAGATGATGTGGGAACAATCATAATGCATGAGGAATGTTCAGCGGTTATACCCAGATCCATAACTCCAAAACTAAGAGACCCAGGGAGTTTCAATATTCCTTGAAATATTGGAGGATGTCAATTTGGAAGAGCTTTGTGCGACCTTGGAGCTAGTGTCCATATCTTGCCGTCTGGAATCCTTGAAGAAATGGCCATCACCTAATTAAAGCCCACAAGAGTCACCTTGAAAATGTCTGACCGATTAGTGAAGCATCCTCGAGGGATTATAGAAGACATACTTGTCAAGGTTGATAAATATTACTTCCCTGTTGATTTCATTGTCCTCAATATAGAAGAAGAGAAGGACATCCCACCCATTCTCAGGAGACCCTTCTTAACAACATGCAGAGCACTGGTTGATGTCTAAGAGGGAAAGTTAATTTTTACAATTGGGGATGAGAACATAACATTTGAAGTCCTAGAGGCTATGGAAAAACCATGTGTAGCAGACTATCATTTCCTGGATACGATTGAAGAATGGGATGAGTTAGTAGAGCGATGCACTGGATCTCACAGATTTTCACAAAGAAAATGAATAGTTTTCTGAATAAATCGAGGTAGGGGAATTCATCAGGAACATAGTCGATCCTTTAGATAGACATGAATTCACATCACTCACTCCATCACTTGAAAGGAATCCAACACTTGATCTTAAACCCCATCCATCAAAACTGAGATATAGTTAATTTGGAGATTTCAACACCTTACCAGTCATCATCAATGCCAATCTTTCGAGTGAACAGGAGAAAAAATTGCTCAATGTCCTATCACAATGGAAGACAGCAATAGGTAGGACGATTTCTGATCTAAATGGTATAAGTCCTGTCATCTGTACTCACAAAATACATATGGAAGATAATTTAAAACCTTGCAGGAAACCACAATGATTCATGACACCTCCCATGAAAGAAGTAGTCAAGAAAGAAGTCATTAAACTTCTTGATGCTCGTTTAATATTTCCAATATCTGATAGTCAGTGGGTTATCCCATTGCAAGTGGTACCTAAAAAGGGTGGAACCACAGTGGTTGAGAATGATAAAGGAGAATTGATAACCACAAGAACAGTGACTGGATGGAGAGTGTGCGTCGACTATCAGAAATTGAATGATGCCACTAGAAAGGGTCACTTCCCATTGCCCTTTATTGATCAAATCCTTGAAAGATTGGTAGGACGAGATCACTACTATTTTATATATGGATACTCAGGCTATAATCAAATAGCAGTGACACTAGAGGATCAAGAGAAAAGAATGCTCACTTGTCCATATAGTACATTTTCTTATCGGTGAATGCCTTTTGGAATGTGTAGTGATCCAGCCACATTTCAACGATGCATGATGGCAATGTTCCCTGAAATGATTGAAGAGTTCTTGGAAATATTAATGGATTACTTCTCTGTGTATGGAGATTATTTTGATGACTATCTGGAACATCTGAATAATGTTTTGGCAAGATGCGATGAAAGGAATCTGTTGCTTAATTAGGAAAAGTCACACTTCATGGTACAAAGTGGAATAGTTTTAGGTCATAAAATTTCAAATAAAGTAATTGAAGTTGATGCCGCAATGATTAGTAAAATATATGAGTTACTCATGCCTTCTTTAGTTCGTTCCATTCGAGGATTTCATGGGAATGTTGGATTCTATAGATTCTTTATTAAGGATTTCTCTGTTATTGCCTGGCCCCTTACGAACCTATTGGGAAAATATGTCACGTTACACTTTGGGCCTGAATTTCAGGAAGCATTTAAATTATTAAGGCAACATTTGGTTGAATCCCCGATAATGATTTCACCTAATTGGGAGCAGCCATTCGAGTTAATGTGTGATGCTAGTGACTGGGCAGTTGGTGCTGCCTTGGGACAAAGAAAAGAAAATATCTTTAGGCCAATCTACTATGCTAGCCGCACTTTGAATGATGCTAAACATAACTACACAACAACTAAAAAAGATCTGATGGAAGTTGTCTTTGCCTTTGATAAATTTTGATCCCATCTTTTTTTCTCAAAAGTCACTGTCAATATGGATCACTCTGCACTTCGGTATCTGATGACCAAGAAAGATACAAAACCAGACTTATTCGATGGATACTGTTACTTCATGAATTTGAAATTGAAGTCAAGGACAAAAAGTGAACAAAGAATGTTGTTTCTGCTCAATTATCAGGCCTCGACCATGAAAAAAGTGAAGTCAATGTCGAACTAATCAATGAAACCGTTACTGATGAACAACTCTATGCCAATGAGACAATCACAACTTTGTATACTGATTTTGTTAACTACTTAGCTTCAGGTGTGATACATCCAGATTTATCAAAGGAATATAGGAAAAGATTTTTGAATGAAGCATGACATTACTACTGGGATGATCCTTTACTTTTCAAATACTGTGTGGATGGAATGATAAGAAGACTCATCCCTAAAGAAGAAGTGGATAGTGTTTTGAACTTTTTCCATACTGGAGAAGCTGGGGGACACCATGGGATTCATCAAATAATAAGCAACATGATCAAAAGTGGTTTTTATTGGCCGACCATGAATTTTGATATTCGTGAATTCTTCATGAGTTGTGACATATGCCAATGAATTGGTGGTATAAGCTGGAAGTGCGAAATGCCACAACCCTCAATCATGGGCATTGAAATTTTTGACATATGGGGAATTCACTTCAATGGTCTTTTTCCTAAATCTTTCGGGAAATCCTATATGCTTTTCTGTGTGGACTATGTGTCAAAATGGGTGGATGCCGATGCATTCTTGGTAAATACTGCTCGAGTCGTCATCAAATTTTTAAAGCAACACATTTTTATCCAATTCTGAATTTCAATGCTCATAATCAGTGACTGTGGTACCCACTTCAATAATGCGTTGTTTTAGAAGATAATGAGTCACCATGGATGTCACCACTACATGAGAAACCCATACCATCCACAGACCAATGGAAAAGATGAGGTTTCAATCCGAGAAATTAAGGGTATTTTGGAGAAAATTGTAAATAAACCTAAGAAAGATTGGGTCACCAAACTTTATGATGTACTTTGGGCCTACAAAAACTGCTTACGAGACACCCATTGGAATGTCCCCATATAAGTTGGTCTTTGAAAAAACCTTCCACTTACCTGTAGAATTGGAACATAAAGTTTATTGGGCTGTGAAGAAACATAATTTTGATTTCAAAACTGCCCAAGAGAAGCGTTTTCTACAAATGAATGAACTAGATGAGATGAGGAGAGATGAATATGACAATGCTTTGATTTAAAAATAAAAAACTCGAGCCTGACATGCCAAAACGATCCATCAAATAAATTTTTCATCAGGAGACAATGTTATCCTCTTCATCTCATGAATTCAAATCATGGCTAGAAAACTCAAGTAGAAGTGGTCAGGTCCTTACACCGTCACAATTGTTTATCCATATGGTGATGTCAAAATTTCTGATGGGAAGATGCATCCATTTAAAGTAATTGGTCAACGCCTTAAACTTTACCACACTTCGGATAAAATAGGAATCATTGAAGACCTATAATTGTAATGAGAAGTTATCCGTCTAGCGGAAGACATTAAAATTAGCGCTGATCGGGAGGCAACTTGAATGCTTAATCATTCTTTGATATTTGTTTATTACTCTATATCTATCTATCTATCTGTTTTGTGGATGCAGATAAAAAAATTTCTAGCTCTTCTGATTCTTCTGTGGTCATCGATGAGCTTGTTCCATCTCCCTCTGACTTAGTGCGATGGATGACTCTGGAGATGGCTGATATCGAGCACCAGCTTGAGGAACTTTCACTAAGATTAATGATCAACACCAGGTACCACCACAAAGAACACAGTTTCCATTCCTTTCTCACCAGCTTCACGCTCACTACGCTCCGGAAGTGGTTAATCCCACTAAGCATCCCCATGAGATCGATGACACAACCATTAGTTGTCGTAAGAGGCAGAGGATTTCTGAGACGATGGACCAAGATGATTGAACATTGTCCATCGGTCTTGCTGATGATGTAAAACATAGTGCTTCCTGGGACGCAACCCATGTTCCAGTTTCATTTTTTCCCCTTTCTTCTTTTACCTGTTCTAGTTTGTTTGAAAAAATAAAACATGGCATGTGTGAAATTTTTTTAGATACTCCTGATATTTGTATGCACTGGTCACTCTCATGCATATCTGCTTCCATTTATATGATTCTTGGTGTTATCTTTATGATATGATGCGGGTATCTGTTGTCCTTGTGTAGATTTTACAGGTACATTATTTCTGGAACTTCATTGGATATAGGAAGCCTCTCCGCATCTATCTTTACTTACACAGGGAAGGGTTTTATTTTTTCCATATTCTATGCTTCCAAAAACACCATGTAAACTAACAAAAAAACTTACACTCCTATCGTTCATGAACCCACATAAAAGTTGTTGTATTTTTATCGCAACATGGTCGGAAACATACCACTTCTGTCCCTAGGCCGTTTGAGCACATGATTCTTGTTCTGGATTTCTTTGATCCTTGATCTCATGACTTAGATGATTGCTGATGCTATTTGATGCTTCAAAAATGTTTTTCAAAAACTTGTATAATTTTGAGACACTTATTTGCACTCATTCTCATCTGTGATGTCCTATATTCTATTTCCCTACGCATGAGGACTCTGGATAATTTTACATCATCTCTTGTTCCTCTATTTCTTGAGGGAATCTCAACCATGTTATGTCTTCTATAACTTTCATTTTTTTCCATCAAAGCAATAATTTTTTTTGAATGTTTCACTAAAATGATCGAGGCATCTCTTTGATTTTTTTTCATCCCCCTTTACCCGCTGAGCCATCCAAACAGTTTCTTCAACATATATCCCTTAGAAGCCATGCATTATCCTTTTAGGATGAGGCCAAGCCGATACCCTTCCCTACTAATTTCGTGAATTTTTGCATGATAATTTCAATCTATGTGTGGGGGGAGAGACTTACTCGTGGAGAGGTTTCATCGAGGGGCAGTGATTCATTTTATGTACATGGATTGGCATTATTCCATCCTGATCATATGAGTTATTTTTTATTGTAGCCGGTGTATTTCATATTATTTTGATATAGGAATATAGAATTTTTTTGAGTTCCAACAATGTGTACATTGGTGGACATTACGTGGTAACCCTCGACTTTGGGGATACCTATTAAAGTGATGATCCATTACTCCAGGAACTAGAGAGTTTTCTATATGACTTACCTTTATTGAGATGTTACATCGTATATGCTGCTTGTGTACCATTCTTTGGGATTATTGTCTAACACCTATTCCATGGGGTTTTTGAGTTGACACTCACCAATTTTTCCTGGCCATATTATTTGAGTGTGTTGTGTCTTTAAGAAAAGATTGAAAAAAGAGAGAGTGAAACATTGGCTTATCATATTCTTGGGGACAAGCAATGTTTTAAGTGTGGGGGAGAAATAGTTTGAGGGATATATTTGGATTGACATATATCATGCATTTATTTTAAGATTCAACCCTCCTTTGTACCAAAAAGATGTCAATTTTATTTAACCCACCGTCCCATAGCTACAGAAACATTTGAACCTCATGAAAAGTGCTTGAGATTGGTGCATTCTTTTGATTTCCACTAGTGGAGATGTGAAATTCATCGCAAGCCTATAGTAAGAAAGGATGTGTATGATAACTGAGAAATCTTTGATCATATTTTTAGAGAGATGAGAGTGATGACGAGGTAGTTCACCTAATAAACGAGTTCATGTACTTGTTTTGAAAAGAATACGGGTGGAAGAAAAATTGTTTTTGAAAATTGGAGTTTTAAATGAAGCATGATATTGTATGGGTAAAAGAAAATGGAAAATTTTGAACTTGTAATTTTGATGTTTGGATTTGTCTACATGCCCACTTGTGTTTTATTTCAGATTGTTTTTCCCATGAGTGAAAAATTTTACGTGTGGGGGATTTGATGTACATGGATGTTACTAAAATTTTGTAACTTAGTTTTATTTAATTTGCTAACCGCTTCTTCAGTTTTTATGTTCTTTTTTGTAGTATTATAATATTTTAGATATTTTTAGTTAATTTTAAATTAACATTAGTTATTTACTTTTAATTTTTTTTATTTTTCTTTAGTTTTTTTGATTAATTAATATTAGTTATTATTATTATTAGTTTATATAACTCTTATTTTTAATTTTAATACTTATTATTATTATTATTACCTTTTTATTTAAACTATTAGATAGTTAGTTTTTAAATTTAAATTTTAGTTTTAAATTTTGAATTCAATTTAACTTCCCCCCTACCCCATTGACCCGCTCCCCCTATCAATCCCACAAAGTTCTTTTTTTTAAAACCTTCTCGCCCCACTCTCCCTATCTCACCGGCCCTCACATTCTCCCCTCTTTCTCCCTATCAAACCGCTACCCTCCACCCCCGTTATCTCCCCCTTCACCCTGCTCGCCCCCTCTTTCCTCCTATCACTCGGCCGTCCCTCTAACCCGCTGCCCCCCTTGCCACTCCCTCCCCCCCTCTCCACCCGGCCACCCACTGCCTTCATCCTTTCACCCGGCCTCCCTACCAACCCACCACCCACCCCCCTTGCCGCTCCCACCCTCTCCACCCAGCCGCCCACTGCCTTCCTCCTATCACCCAACCGCCCCCCTTATCCGCTGACCCCGCTCACCCCGGCCGCCCCTTCCTCCCCTCTGGAAGCCGCCGGCCACTCCTCCCCTCTCCCAGGCCTAACCCGCCACCCCCTGCACCTCTCCACTTGGACAACACCACTTCTATCCAGTCGCCCCAGTTTCCTCCGCTCTCGGCCTCTCCTCTCCCCTACCTAACCCCGTCGTACCCCCTGCTTCTATTTTCCTTGCATTACATTGTTCCCATCCGAGGAGTCGACCAGCAGTTGTGCACCATTCACCGCCATCCGAGGATTCGACCAACAACTGACCAACAACCGTTCACTACTCACACTCTTATCCTTCATTCCGGTGGTCGCATATTTGGTGTGCGACGTCATAACGTGCCGAGGGTTGTTGCGCATGGCAGAAATAGAGACAGACATGATCATTTATTCGATCACGCAGTGTTAATCCACATGACATATCATTTTACTACATTTATTCTTTTAGTTGTGATGTCGGGGTAATTTTTTTAGTGTTGGGATGTTTGTTGATTAATAAAATTATCGCGCATGTCATGCAACATATTGTATGATGATTAATTGTCAATTAATGTTATTTTAAATGAATGTTTATTTGTTTAAATTATTTTCGCACAAGAATTAATTGCTGAAATTGAAACTAGCCCTTTTAATTATAAGTCTACGCGGTGGTCCGAGAAGGTAAACCGTATTGAGCGATGGTAGGTGCAATCTGGTGACACAGCTTTGTGAGAAACAGGTTGTGTCATTTTTCCATAATGTTCAGGACTTGAATGAATTTTCTAATTTATTTATGACACCAGATAATGGGACTTTAAATACATTAGGAATTTTAAATTGAGCATCTAAAAAATGATTATATTTTTGGAACTTGCGATAACTAAACAGAATAAATATTTAATCACATAAAAGAATATTTTGTATGTCTGCATGATAATTTAATTGTGACACCAGCATCCCCAACACATTTTGTTGACATAGAGTCCATCATCATTTTCATTTTCAATTTTATTTTTATATTTTGACTTCTGAACTTTTTGTTTAATTAAAAAGAAAAAAAAAAGAAAACTCAAAAATAAGAATCCCCTCAAACGTTGTCCATCTAAACATTGTCCAAAAAAATATTTTTAGTGAACTAGATTCTGTGCTCTCTATGGTTCGACCCTGCTCACCACTTTCATAGCAGCCAGTCGGTTATACAAATTTGAAAATTGGATACGCTGCGACACGCATACCATGTATTCTATTCATTTATATTATTCTTGATAAATTATAACCATTATAATTTTTTTTGGGTCAATGATTAAATGGTTCATTGATTTGTTTTATTTGAATTACCTAAAATCATTTTAATTTTAACCAGTTTTGTTAATTGTAATTTATATTTTCTCAAATTACATTTATATGTTTAGAATAAATAAAAATTCATTTATTAATATGATATATAATCTATAATAACAGGTGATGTATGCGATGATAAGTATTGAATTGATAATTCCATTTTTGGTGGATGAAACTGAGTACTAAGGATACATGTCAAAATAGGGTTCTAATACAATATATAATTTATATTTATTAAAACTATTATACCATTTCATAATAATATTAACATATTTTATTAAGGGTTATAACGGTGTAAAAAGAAAATAAATTTTGAGTGTAGAAAGAAATTATAAAAATAGAGAAATAGGGATTGTTAGGTTACCTCTCTATTTGTTTCTTACTTCTTCGATCTGGGACTATAGAAAATAAAAATTTCATATTACATTGAATTATATTATAAAAGAAAGAATGTAAAGGTGTTGAGAGAATACATTTTTTGGGATCTTTCTGTGTAGAATCATCATCTGCACGATGTTATTATTGATGTTAAGGAAGTTTAAACTTCACTTCATGCATCACTCAATATTCTTATTTTATCAACACCTCTTGGGTTGTTTCCTCTTCAAACATACACACCATATACTATTTTATAGTTGGTTATTAGTCATACTTTTCACTCTCTATATATAGGATTGGTTTTGAATCTTTAAACGATAAATAAGGACATTTAATATGGTTATTCAGCAATATAACATAAAAAATAAATGATTCAGAGGTTAAATTCTCTCCCTTTAATCAACTAGTTAGAAAAATTAGTTCTTCATGATAATTACATTAAGAGAAAATATAAATTTTGTGGTATTTAAGGATTTTATAATGAAAATTAAACCTCTTAAATGTAGTCATCAAAAGTGGTAGTTAGTAGAGGTTATTTCTTCAGATAGATATCAATAAAATTTAAGAAAGTATCATGATAACTCATCAAGATTGATAGACAAGGCTTCTAGAAGTTGACACTCAATGTCTTCGTTGAGTTCCTTGATGATATATTTGAAAAATTCATCTATAATGTTTTATCATCTAACTCCAATTATCTATTTATAAAATAGTGAAATCATTTCACCCAATGTATAATGTTTGTCAAAATTAAGTTCAATTATTTAATTAAATATAAGAAATTAAATATTCTCAAAGTGATTAAGAAAAATGAACGACCGGATGGATCCTCAATAATAGACCTAATGATTAGAGGTATATCATAGGGCCTAATTAGTTGAATTTATAAACATTTAAGACAATATAGTGGAAATCCATGGTCATGCCCCATGGAGAAAAACAAATCATTCATGATCCTTAATTTAATTATTTATATTTTTATGAATTATATTTTGAGAAATGTATTAAAAATATGGATGTTATTGTAATTTTGTGTGACTTAATTTTGAAAAATTAGAAAAATGAAATCACATATAGTTACAACCAATGAGGTTGATCCTAGGTTTGATGACATGGTTTCATCATTATCCATTTTTTTATTTTATATTCATTTTATAATCAAATATATATCATTGATGGATCAACTTCCACAACCTAGGATGTAAAATATATTATACTTTCGTTGATATCATAGGCACATAAATCCTTACCTCAACTATAGTTGACAATAATGAACACACGAAAATCAAGTAATAGAACAAATCCCAATAAAATATCATCATTAATTTATCATGTCTTATCCCTCCTCATTGCATCATATACGAGTTAGAATGAGATATAGAGGGAAAGATGATGTTTAATGAAATAAATTGTTATAATGAGAAATCATGATTAAATGAGGAAAATCATTACAGAATCCCTCAACAATATCTTTGACCCATCTCAATTGAGTCAAAATTAAAATTAAATGATGCATAAGGACATGGAAACTAAAGGGACTCGAGGCACATGGGAAGCATGAAAAATAAAAAATATAACAATTGCAGTCCAAATTTTTTGAAAAGAAAACAAATTCCAAAAAACACCTTTCTAAAATCTTTTAAAGGATCAGATGTAGTTAAATTTAACCATAATGTAAAAATCTAGAACACTGCAAATGGTATGTAGTTCATTTGAAATTGCTGATTTAAATCGCCCACTGTCAACAATGTAATGGAACAATGTTTCCGTTATAAGAATCCTCAATATTATACAAACATTCGCTATTGATCTCGCATAATTGATATTCCATTCTTGTGTGCTATTTTAGGTAATCAAGGAGATTTTAAGATTCTCTTCGACCATATGAATTTAGTGGAGTCAACCAAGAAGGATGAATCATTCTAGTCATGTTGTTCTTTTATACGATCTCTCTCTTATCTTGAGAGGAGTGTATAGGATAGATCCTCTCTAGAAGTTCAAGAAATTAATGAATCTCACTATTCATGTGTATAAAATGTGTATTTATTATAACATCTCCAAACCATACTGTTGGATGTGGTGCTAAAACCCAATCTTTACATTTCATCCTTTGATAAAAATAATCATAGAATACATTTTTTCTTCCAAAACAATAAAAATCAGTAAAAAGTATTAGATCAATTGATAAACCAATAACAGTTTTTGTTTGGAGTTTTAAAAAAATAGGTCATGCATTTACTTAAAATTACACATTTTTTAGGTGATCATTTTTCCAACTATACACATATATTTTTATTCTACATTACATTTTTATTATATCCTACATGAAACCCTTCTAGAAAAATATTAATTAATATATTTCATTATAACTTGAGAAAAATATATATAAGAAGGGTGAGCTCAAATTATTAGAAAATTACAATTAAGCATTAATAATTTAATATTTTAAGAGAACATAATATAAACATTAGGATATGAGAAAATATTCAAATTGCATGAGAATTATATAATAAAATTCATACCCCAAATAACTTTTATCAATAAACATGTGACTTAGAATAAATATTTTGAATGTAAATTTTGATAAGAATATGTAATAAAGAGAAATGTGTTGTCAATCTTGATCAAATGACCCATTTAACACTCAATAAATTCAAAGAGAAAACGTTTTTGTATATTGGATCATCAAACATTCATCATGAAATGGTAAAAATTAAATAATTACAATATCTATTAGGTGTGACTTAAAATAGTTAACTATATCACATTATAGGAGTAACTATCAAATGTCAACATTCTCCCACTCTCATTGGTGTAACATACCTCTACTAACTCTGTAACATTACCCAATATATCACAGGGTTATAATAGACCCACACATCCTTATATAATAATACAACAACTCATAATTGGTTTCTAATGTAACAACATATCATTTTTTATGGAATAACCTCCCAAATATCATCCAATAATATATCCATGTACTATAGGATTTTTTTGAACATTTTACTTTTCAATATAACACCCTGTAAAAACAACCATCATTACTTTTATGCTGGATTTACCCATGGAAACATAATGAAATAAACAAAAATATAAATCATAATCCAACAAGAGAAAGAATACTGATGGTATAATAAGACCATAACCCCATTTTAGCTTAAATTAACAATAAGGAGAGTTTATATAGATAAAAAATATCATTAAAAGAATATTTAGGATTTTTATTTGTAAATGGTAAAAAATAACATTTTCTTTTCATCGTATTCTATAAAAACATCGACAATATGGGGAAAATATTTTTTGTAAAAATAAACAGGGAAATTTATAATGGAATACTTAATAAAAATAATAGTTTTTATGGAAGGAAAATCCATTCATTTTTTTAATGTTAAAAAAAGATAACTTTAACACTACCATAAAAATTCAAAAGTACTCTATTTCTCAAATGAACAAATTAATGAATTTAACCTTTTTTAAACAATGTAAAATATTTTTTAAATGAAATTAAATAAGCACTGATTCATATAAAATAACATTATCAATAAAAATTATAAGATCAAGAATATAGAAGAGAAAATATTCCCAACCAAAAATAGAAATAAAGCCTATTTTTCATAGACACATTCTTTTGACCTATAAAAGTACCAAAGAAAGTAAAATGAAAGAAAAATCTATAAAAATTATAAATATATTTACATGAATAATAAATATATTGTGAAATCAATTAATATCTTATAATTTTGATCAAATTAACCTTGAATTCAAATAATCGTGATAATAAATGAGATTTTAACATAAAGACTTTACATATTTGATTAATTCTAAAAAAAGACATTGAAAGAAATAATCTAACATGGATATGTAAATCCCAAAAATTATGTGAAATAATATGTCAAAAATAATTCATGTGTAAATAAGTACATCAATGAAATAAATTGTGGTACACATCATGAAACATGTCTCTGGAAAAATGATATTGAGAAAAAGAAAATCCTTAAAAACATCACACAGTTTATTGTGATAATTAATCCATAATGGGATTATGTAAAAATATTTAAATCCCAATAAAATAAGTGGAAATAGAAAATAAAAAATTTACAGATAAATTTAAAAAATATTATTATAGCATCCTTCCTTTTTATAACATAAATTTTTATTGCATTTTACAAAACCGAGGATCTTTAAGTGTTAGTGTTTTGGAAACCAGGAACTTAAATCATGAAAACATATAACATCCTTCTTAATCACTTGAAAGGATTCTACATATGTTCATCCTAGGTTCATTACTACATCTCATAACCTGTGGACATACATCAAAAGAAAGGGTGAGCAGAAGGCCTAGTAATGGAATCAAGGGGAAACATTTAACATGCGAACATGAGATACATCAACAGTGTCATGAAAAATAACATTAAGGCATGAGAAAGAAATCATGAGGCATATCATAATAAAAATAACGTATTTCATAACTTGAAGATGTGGATACAATATTTAATATTGAAAATCATTTCTGTTTCACCAAGGTCCATCCACAAGGTGTCACTAAAAATTACCAAGGATATGCACCAAAGCATCATAAAAAATAGTCATCTCTAGAGATTAAGTCTTTACCCAATGCATTGGATTGCTATCAGGGCGCACCCTTGACATGTATTTATTGTCATGTGAGCCACATATATCATCATCAATCATTTCATTAAAAACTCATATATCATAAAAGGAATGGGTTTCATTTCATAATCATATCATTTTAAAAACTGCTTTAATGACATGATCTTTACGTCACTTTAAACCCACAGAATGGGAGAGTGGGTCTCATGTATGTAAATCCAAGAATTTAAAATGGAACAAATTGGAGTATATGTGAATACCCCTATCGAAGATAGATCTTTGAGTATTCACTTAATAAAATAAAAGAACATTAGAAAAAGAGAGAGACATTTTGAGACAGAAATTCTACATCATAACAGCTATGTTTCAGGGTTTTAGAAAACATTGAAAAGAGAGGGTACATGGGTCAAACAATCAATAGTGACCCATAAAAAAGTAGAGGGATAGAATATGAAGGATATAAGAACATGGTAATGATATTTTAAAGATATACCATATGAAATGAAGAAAATGAAAGGAAGGAAAAAATAAGATTTCTCTTATGAAAATTCGGCAGCCTAACGGCGTCACTTAAACATCAAAATACTGAATTGAAGAGATATAATATGGTGTATCATCATATGAAAATATGATTTCATTATGATAGATACATAGATCATACCCCAAAATAACAAAAAGAACTTCAATGACTAGGCATGAAAGTAGAACTTTGTAAAATGAGAAAGGTGAACGAATCCCTTAAAAATTCGGCAGCCTAACGGCGCCACTTAAAACATCAAAATAATGAATTGAAGAGATCAAATAGAGTATCTCATCACATGATCATAAAATATTAGTATGATAGATATAGAGTTCATACCCCATCGAAATAAAAAGGAACTTGAAATACATGACATGAAAATAGAACTTGAGAAGGGTGAAAGAATCCCTTAAAACGTCGGCAGCCTAACTGCACCACTTTAACATTCATAAAATGAAATGAGGAGAGAAAGCGGGGGTCTCTCATCACATGAAAATAAAAAAGACAGTATGATGAATATAAATGAACATACTTTAACATAAGATAATGGAGCATAAAAGAAATGACATAAAAGAGATTACTTGAAACGAAAGAGGGAGCTAGGATCCCTTAGCTTAAAACGTAACACTTAAAACTCAATGGTTGGGACCTTGAAGGCTTGGGGGAACCTTGGAAGGACTCCGTGGGAGGTAATGGGACCAGAGCTTTGTTGGGGGAGAGTTGGGAGTCGAATTGATGAGAGGATGGCTTGGTATTTATAGGGAAAGTGAGGGGACATGGCATTAATGGCCAAGGGACAACTCATTAGTGGTTTTGGAAAAACCATGGGCTTGCACATGGTATTTTCCCATGGTATTGGCCACTAGGGACACCTCATACCTTTTATTTCTATTCATAAGTAGACCATATTGATTACATACTTAATACATCATTTAATGATGTCATTAAACACTCGTAACTTAACAACTGTATTTTCAATATTAATCGAAAATTCAACTTTCTCAGAAAAATCCCAAAATTTCACCTTAACCAAATATCGATGCTCTGATTTTAAAAATGAACTCCATTTTATAAAAATAATTTTCTAAATATTTTTAATTTAATTTTTAAATAAATACACTATTCACCAAAAATTCATTTTTTTTCAGAAAAATCCCCAAAAATTACCTTAACATAATATCGATGCTCTGAGTTCAAAAATGAAATCCGTTTTATAAAAATATTTTTCTAAATATTTTTAATAAAATTTTTAATTAAAAAAACTATTCACCTGAAAAAAACTAATACTTGACTAATAAATTATGAAACGGTTATTTAACCATTTTATTGAATCACATTACTTAATAAAGGTGCCTAGATTATATTAATGCTTTACATAAGTGAGATTACTAATCCATTTGGTCACTTTACTAATCCTAATCAGAAAATCACTATTCATAATTTATTATTCATAAAAATTAGGTTGATCTTATAAGACTCTAAATTTCGTACTTAACATATTTGTAGAAGACCAGTTTTTGAAAATCAATACACATTTTAAAATATTTAAGGTTTACATAAACATTTTTTGAAATATCCTTTCTCTAAAATGCACCAAAAATATGCATACTATATTTATCCGGACATTTGAAAATTCATAAACTTCATCACAAGAAGAAATAAAATTTTTTATTTAAAACAAAGGATTACACAAGGCAGTTACGGTCTCCTTAAATAGCCCCTTATCACACCAGCATAGGACCAAAGTATAAGGTTTGCTAAGGTGAGAGAATCCGAGGGAGGCTCAGCCAACATCACACGAGTAGTAATTTCTATCAGTTTGAACTTATCGCGAAGGTGATTCCATTCTAGCTTCACACGATGAAGTTCAGCTTCGGATTGGTCCAGAGCAAAGCCTAGTGGTGCTACTTCCTCCCCATGTTCTGTTAGATGGGCTTTGATCAGTCCAAGACTACTGGGTGAGGCCATAAAATCTTCTTTATATATTAATTAACCAAGATCACTTGTATTTAGAGACAAATATTGAATTGTTAGTTTCCAGCGGTCATATTGACCAATGGTCATATAACAGTCAAAACCCAACAATCTCATTTTAATTATACTCATGTTATCCAATGAAACAGTTTTGTTGAGTATAAAAAAATAACACAAAAAATTATGAATCATGATTTATTCAAAATTTCGGGTCGTTAAAATCATCCCCCTTAAGAAATTGCATCCTCCCAATTTTTAAAACTGGGTTTTGAAATTTCATTGAACGTCCCACACCAGAAAAGGAGTCAGTAAAACTATTACTTTAAAATAAATAAAGGGAAGTAAAAAGGTCACCCGAGTTAACCCATACTATAATCCCATGTAGGAAAACATGGACATGGGGGAAAAACAAAGGGTCACATTCTAAGGGAGAGTGATAGAAAACATGATTAAGAGAAAGTTAATAACAAGAAATTCACAAAGTTATGATGGGTCAAACGGTATTTGATTTCCTAGTAGGAAAAGTTAACAGACAACGTTGTTTGTTTTATGTTCCTTTTCATAATTTTGAGGAATTCATTTACTACATAGAATAAAAACATAAGGAAATATACATACCTTCAAGTAGAGTTTAAACCTTTAATAATTTTCTACCAAAACTAATCTTTTCTCCTAACAATGAGCATTCAAAAACACTTGGTCTCCTCAAAATCACACGAATAATCTTCTAAAGAATCGCGTATTCCACAGAAGAAAAACTACCTATCTTTAAACATTTATCCCAAAAACAGAAAGGGTTAGATAAAACAACTCTTCAAAAAGAAATAATCTCATTGGAAGGAAAACTAATTTTAAATATTCAATGTTCCACGGTACTACACAGAGTTCATCAAAGACCATTCCGTAAATAATTGTCCTTAAAATTATTCAAAATAACCCAAACTAATATTGAAACCCAAATAAAAGAAGGACTTGATAACATAGTCTTCCAAGATAAACTTTATCCTTAATCTCTAAACAACGTCAACCAATCCTAGCATTTAGAACAAATGTAACATACCTAAACATATTTTCCCCATGAGAGGTCAATCATTTCCATAAGTAACGTATAATACCATAAGTTCACCTTAAATTCATCAATTCTTCATAATATAATTCAAACTTTACTCCTCAATGAAAATACCATAATAATCTATTTACCTCGATCAAATAGGGTTCCCAAAATAGTGAACTTATTCCAAAATAATAATCATCTTTTAATCCCATAATAATCTCGGTCATTTTAATACGGAAATCGTCAGATTTCCTAACACATTGGTTGTTGGGACACGTTTTTCCATTTCCAGCCATTAACTAAGGAAAGAAAGTACAATTAGGGGCTTAAATACTTAGAGAATAATCATTAAAAGGAATCTTAAAGCATTGAAGGATAAAATTATAGAAGAAAAGTATACCCTATCCTGTGATCCCCTAGGTCCCACTCTAGGTTATCCATGATAATATATTCTTCTATGAATCTTTATTTTATTTTCTCTTTGTTCTTTTAATAATGTTTCATACTAAGCTTATGAATTTACGAAAGAATATCCCCCAAGAGTTTCGTAACCAAAAGTGCATCAAGGCTCATTGTCGTGTAGCAGTTCCCGTTCGAGTCTAGCTCAAAGCGGTGTTTTCAGGTTTTACCCATATGTATAACTGTGCCAGAGCCACCTCTACCTGCTCGTATCCAGACAGGGATGTATTTTCATGGCAACCCCTTACTCAATACTCACCAATATACCGGGAAGATTATCTATATTTAAACTTTTCTATAGGGTTCTTCCTAAAGTTTTCATATCCTAATTTCCTAAAATAACTAAACCATCCATTGATACCAACTATAGCATCCCGCCTTTTTATAACATAACTTTTTATTAATTTTACAAAACCGAGGATCTTTAAGGTTTAGTGTCTTGGAAACCAGGAACATAAGTCATGGAAACATATAACACCATTCATAAACACATGAAAGGCTTCTCCATAAGTTCATCCTAGGTTCATTATTGCATCTCATAACCTGAGGACATACATCAAAAGAAAGGTTGAGCAGAAGGCCCAATAAGGGAAATAAGGGGAAACATTTAACATGCGAATTTGAGATACATCAATATTGTCATGAAAAAGAACATTAAGGCATGAGAAAGAAATCATGAGGCATATCATAACAAAAATAAAGTATTTAATAACTTGAAGATGTGGCAACAAAATTTAATATTGACAATCATTTCTGTTTCACCAAGGTCCATCCCCAAGGTGTTATTAAAAATTACCAAGGTTATTCACCAAGGAGTTGTTAAAAATAGTCATCTCTAGAGATTAAGTCTTTACCCAATACATTGGAGCGCTATTAGGGAGCACCCTTGAAATTTATTTATTAGCATGTGAGCCATATATATCATCATAAATCATTTAATTAACAACCCATATAGCATAAAATGAATGGGTTTTTTTTCATAATCATAACATTTTAAAAACTGCTTTAAAGACATGATCTGTACGTCGCTTTAAATCCACAGAAAGGGAGAGTGGGTCTCATGTATGTAAATCCCAGAATTTAAAATAGAACAAATTGGAATATATGTGAATACCCCTATATAGGAGATAGAATTGAGTATTCACATAATAAAATAAAATATCATTATAAAAAGAGAGAGACATTTTGTGACGGAAATTCTGCAGTATAACGACTATGTTTCGGGGTTTTAGAATACATTGAAAAGAGAGGGGACATGGGCCAAACAATCATAAATGACCCATAAAACAGTAGAGGGATAGAATATTAAGAATATAAGAACATTTTAATCAAATTTGAAAGATATTCCATATGAAATGAAAAACATGAAAGGAAGGCAAAAATAAGATTTCTCTTATGAAAATTCGGAAGCCTAATGGCGTCACTTAAACATAAAAATACTGAATTGAAGAGATAAAATAGGGTCTCTCATCATATGAAAAAAAATATTTCAGTATGATAGATATAGATATCATAACCCATCATAATAAAAAGAAACATGAAAGACTATACATGAATGTAGAACTTTGAAAAATGAGAACGGTGAACGAATCCCTTAAAAATTCGGCAGCCTAACAACGCCACTTAAAAAATAAAAATAATGAATTGAAGATATAAAATAGATTATCTCATCATATGACCATAATATATTATTATGGTACATATAGAGATCATACCCCAAAAAAATAAAAAGGAACTTCAAATAGTTGACATGAAAATAGAAATTGAGACGGGTGAAAGAATCCTTTAAAAATTCGGCATCCTAACGACGCCACTTTAACATTCATAAAATGAAATGATGAGAGCAAAAGGGTTCTCTCATCATATGAAAATGAAAAATACAGTAGTATGAATATAAAAGAACATCCTCCCAAATAAGAGAATGGAGAATAAATGAAATGACATAAAAGTGATTACTTGAAAAGAAAGAGGGAAGTAGGATCCCTTACCTTAAAACGTAACTCTTAAAACTCAATGTTTGGGACATTGAAGTCTTCGAGGCACCTTAGAAGGACTCCTTGAGAGGTAATGAGACTAGATATTTGTTGGGGGAGAGTTGGGAGTCGAATGGATGAGAGTATGGCTAGGTATTTATAGGGAAAGTGAGGGGACAAGGCATTAATGGCCAAAGGGCACCTCATTAGTGGTTTTGGCAAAACCATGGGCTTGCCCATGGTATTTTCCCATGGAATTGGCCACTTGGGACACCTCATACCTTATCATACTATTCATATGTCGACGATATTGATTACATACTTAATACATCATTTAATGATATCATTAAACCCCGGTAACTTAAAAACTGTATTTTAACTATTCATCGAAAATTCAACTTTCTTAGAAAAATCCCAAAATTTCACCTTAACCAAATATCGATGCTCTGATTTCAAAAATGAACTCCATTTTATAAAAATATTTTTAAAAATATTTTTAATTTAATTTTTAAATAAATACACTATTCACTGAAAATTCATTTGTTTCAGAAAAATCCCCAAAAATTACATTAATATAATATCGAAGCTCTGAGTTGAAAAATGAAATCCATTTTATAAAAATATTTTTCTAAATATTTTTAATTTAATTTTTAATTAAAAAAACTATTCACCCTAAAAAACTAATATTTGACTAATAATTTATGAAACTGTTATTTAACCATTTTATTGAATCACATTACTTAATCAAGGTGCCTAGATTATATTAATGCTTTATTTAAGTGATATTACTAATCCATTTGGTCTCATTACTAATACTAAGCATAAAATCACTATTCATAATTTACTATTCATCAAAAATTATGTTTATCTTATTAGACTCTAAATTTCGTACTTAACATAATTGAAGAAGGCCATTTTTTTAAAATCAATACATATTTTTAATTATTTAAGCTTTATATAAACAATTTTTATAATATCCTTTCTCTAAAATTCAACAAAAATATGCATACTATATTTATCCCGACATTTGAAAATTCATAAACTTCGTTAGAAGATGAAATCAAAATTTTTATTTAAAACAAAGGATTGCATAAGGCAGTTGTGGTCTCCTTACATAGCCCCTTATCACACCAACATATGACCTAAGTTTAACGTGTGCTAAGGTGAGAGAATCCGAGGGAGGCTCGACCAACATCGCACGAGCAGTAATTTCTATCAATTTGAACTTCTCGCGAAGGTGATTCTGTTCTAGCTTCACACGATGATGTTCGTCTTGGGATTGGTCCAGAGCAAAGCCCCGTGGTGCTACCTCCTTCCCAAGTTCTGTTAGATGGGCTTCGATCGGTCCATGACTACTAGGTGAGGCCATCAAATCTTCTTTCTATATTAATTAACCAAGATCACTTGTATTTAGAGACAAATATTGAAATGTTTAGTTTCCAGCGGTCATATTGACCAATGGTCATATAACAGTCAAAACCCAACAGTCTCATTTTAATTATACTCATGTTATCCAATGAAACAGTTTTGTTGAGTATAAAAAAAAACACACAAAATTAGGAAACAAGATTTATTCAAAATTTCAGGTCGTTACAATGATGGCATAAAAAAGTCAATTTAACATGTTATGACCCAATGATGTGATCTTGAGTTATGAAAACCCTTACCACATTAGTAACATATTATTCAAAACCCCTTTAATTAATTAACATCAACTATAACATAAAATAACATTTTTTAAAAATGATTCATGATATAACATATAAAAGGGGTAGTATATATATCATAAGAAATAAACTCAGTTGATAATAATAAAAAATTCCTTAATAAAGGAAAATTGAGATGAAATCTATTTCCTCGAGTCCAAACTTAGTATCTATGTTATTTAACATCTCGTCCTTGGAAAACATTTTTAGATTTATGCCAAAATCCTTAGTATTATGAAATTATGATAAAACCAATACCAATGTACATGGGTAGGAATGTTTGGAAAGGATATGGGTATTTCTAGGATGAGATAAGAGTCTTTAGAAGTGTTGAGAAAAGAGGAGAGGTTGTGTAATTTTATTAGAGAGGGAGAGGACACACTGGGATTTTTAAAAATATATTAATGTGTTAATCAATAAAAATGACTCTAAAATGAATAAAATTTTAATATTATATACTATTAGGTTGAAAAAGGACCAGAAAAAAGAATTTAGATATGTTTTTAGGTCACTTTAACTCTTATCATGTTCTCTTTATAAATTTTACCCCGTTTTAACTGTTATGGTTGTAAAAATCTTTTTTTACTAAAGTTAATATTCCTATATAAA
This sequence comes from Viscum album, assembly GCA_963277665.1. Lineage (NCBI taxonomy): Eukaryota > Viridiplantae > Streptophyta > Magnoliopsida > Santalales > Viscaceae > Viscum > Viscum album. The sequence continues at coordinate 501,419,838 of OY728133.1, forward strand.
AAATGAATGTGTAATAATTAAAAAATTTAGACATTATGATCTAAATATATATTCCATTTTATCAAATCTGATTTCTATAAGTGAAAGAAATTACTTTGAAAATAAATGAACACAACACAATGAAAAATGATTTTCTAGAAAAATACCTATTTATGTATAAGTATATATTAATAATAAATTAATAAATAAATAAATGAAAAATAAATAAATAATATTATGTTTAATAAAATGGATCTAATGAAAATTAAAAATTAATTCAAAATAAATTGTACTTTTTAAGTACAAAATAGAAGATATAGTTCATTTATAAAATTATTGTGTTTTCAATTTTCAGAGAAAAATTAATCTTTTGAGAAACGACAAAAAATTTAACCCTATGATATTTTTTATATGTGGACATAAAAAATAATATCATATCTATTAAATAAAATTTCTAATAGTGGTACAAAATAACTATAAAATTAGTACACAAAATGCCATAAAAACATTTTTTTTAAGAAAAAGAATTTTTAAAGCTTAAGATGAACTTATTATCATTAATTTCGTAATAAACATATTTAAATGAATATTAATTCATTTAATTGAATATATAATTGACTTATTTCATTATAATTATTTTTTAAATATTGATTAATTTAATATATTAAGGTAAAAATATTGTGCACAAATAAAAACAATTTTATTTCCAATATAGATTTTACCATTAAAAAATTATATATTCATTTAAAACCAATTGTATTTAAATATAAATAATGAATGTGTATAATATCTATATATAAGATGGATAAGTGTCCACCGAGCATATATATAAATTTACATTTTATTCCAATATATACCCTTACATGCTTAACCAAAAGTTATTAATTTACTTCTCTCGTATAATATATATTGAATTCCAAAAAATATTCCTTATTTACATAGTGATATTTGATGTTAAAGTATTCATGTTGAACCATGAGGATACATATTTTAGTCTTCTTGTATATATATATATATACATATATGAATCAACACAACTTTTAAATTTCTTCACAGTGCTTCATTAAAAAAAATCACAATTTATTAGTGTTTATATTTCATTGTGATATTTTATTTTATTAAAAAAAATAATATTTAATTTTAGTTTTACATTTACGGTGTAACTATATATCAAACGTAATATTTATTTAATGGATTAATATATATTGAAATATTAGGTTGTTATTTTCTCACCCATATTAATAAATTTCATCCTTAAAAAATAATCTGGTAACTGATAATCAAGTGTCTAACATTTGAAAAAATAATTATTAAAAATACACATCCATAGAAATGGATAATAAAAAATACTCTATAAAATAGTAAAATAAAAATATAAAGCATATATGAAATAAAAAATGACCAGGTTTCAAATTAAGATAACATTAGTGAGAAGTGAAAATGTTAACATCAAGGAGAAAATTATTGTCCAAGTAATGATGGGGAGTGATTTGGAACATTGATCACAAGGAAGTGAATGATCTTGAGAATGAAAAAAGACAAAAAACTATAAATCAGTAAGGGATTAAAATGACCATAAATTAATTTTAAATGAAGTTAATATAATACCATTCTTATTTCTGGATCCTTTTCTTAGAGTGGAGTAATTCCTTTACCATTTATACTAAGAACATAATGAAATATTGTTGGGCTATTTTCTTCAAATCTATAATCATACCTTCATTATTTGGTTGTGTGTTTCAACTAGTTCCCACCTTTATCTCATATTTTACTTCAAATTATTTTTATGAATATTTAGTTCCATAATAACTACAATCATCAAATTATTGAGAATGAAATTGTTGAAAATATGTTCTTGCTATCTTTAATAAAATGAATATGGTTAGTACGTGATAAAATAGCACCCAAATATTATTTTATATGAAGATGAAAAATATTAATATCCAATACATAAAAACATTAATCTATTTTTTAACATATATCATTCCATAAATAGATAAACATTAATAATTTTGAAAATTTGATTTTCCCAAAATAACATGAATCACTAAAAAATAATATAATGTAATGAACAACAAAAAATATTAATACTAAACTTTACATACTAACATGAATTGTTATCCTTATATTAGTCATAAATATTTCCAAAATTATGATCATTTGAAAATATCTATTTTCAAAAATCAGTGTTTTTCCAATATCCAATAGATTATAAGTACCTCAATAGAGTATCTTTTAAAAGAATATAAAAATAGTTCACATAACCTTAAGGTATGATTACTTATGACATTCAAAATAGAATATTATCCTTTGGAAACATGATTTACCTTAAACTTATAAACATATGATAATATCTATAAATCATAAGTTCACCTCACAAAAAACCAACATAATATCTAAGGTTCTCTAAACACTGCTATGATACCAACCATAATTGCACCAAACCCACACTAATTGATCCAGTGAAAAAAAATAATATATAAATTAATATCATTAACAATAATAATCATGGCATAATTTTAGTCATAAAAAATTCAAGATAATTAGAATATATTTCAACACTTAAATAACAAATGGGCTTTTTATTTCAGAGTATTAGTGAAATATAACATACTATTACATAACATTACCCATATCATTAAGTGAAATTTTTTCTGAATATACCCATATTTTCTTATTCCGCATTAATTCTTCATCATCTCAGACATGAAACTAGTCTAGAAGTATATTAGTTAATATCTTTCTATATACCCTAGGTAAAAACAACATAATAAGGGTTATTTAAAATGAATAGTAATGATAATCATAGTAATTTACAATTGAATATATTCATAGATCATAATATGATCTTAAGGGTAAGAAAACAACTTCTTTGTGCATTATAATTATATAAGTGATTTCATACCCCTCAAAACCTATACCATTAAATATTTGAAATGTAATAAAGATTTAAAATTATAAAATTTATAATAATCAAAAATCACAATCCATGTGTTATCTATATTGATCAAAGAACTAGTAAAAACTCATATAAATAATATAGAAAACCTATTGGTATCATGGAACATCAATTATTCTAATGGGATAACAAAAAATGGATGACTTCAAAATCACTTAGGATTAACCTACAGTTGAAAAAAAATTTAGTACAAAGTAATATCAATGAGAAGATAAATATATCACACTCTCTTAGGAGTAACATATAATAGATAACTTAATGTCTCTACCAAATCCATTGGAGGGATATAATGGACCTGAATTTCCTTAGTCTCTAAATTAAAAACATTTACTTAGTTTATATCATAACTAACAATCCTTGGATTATAACTGAACCACTAATCAATCATATATACATATTTCCATGTTATAAACAATAAATAAAAAATTTATAATCTTTAACTTTTCAATATAAATCCCTTGAAAACAACCACTAATCATTTCTATCTTGATTAACACATGGAAAATCGATTGGTGTTGTGAAAATATCAATAATAATCCATCCAGATAATCAATACCATTAGTATAATTGGTAAATAACCCCATTGAAGCATAGTAAAATAATATGTGACGTTTTCATAGAGGTAAAATGAATTTACATTAACATTTAATTCAAATTTCATTGAATATGAAAAAAATATCAATTTCCTTTGATAAAAATTTATAAAAATTACCATAATATTGGGGAAAAGTTTCCCTTTTAAATTACCTTGGAGACTTAAAATGAACACTTCAACGAAAATAATAGTTATCATAGTTTAAAAAATAAAACTAAAACTACCATGTGCATAAAATGAAAACAATATTCCTTTTAAACTCATTTAAATAATTTAAAATGTAGTTAAAAATAAATTAAATAATTAATTAATTCATCTAAATGAATATTAATGATTTTTTAAATATCATGGATATGAAAGAAACCAAATTCACAACCAAAATTAAAAATAAGGTTGATTTTCCATAGAAATGTTATTTTGATCACTTAATGTAAAAAACAGAGAAAAAAGGAAGAAAGTCATGTAAACCATATAAGTAACAGGAGTATAATAATAGATTTGTATATTTATAAATTAAGATTATATAATTTCTCCAAAAATAACCATGAATATATAAAATATAGAAAATAAAGGTGATTGTAACATAAATCATTTAACACAATTGTATCTTTTGAATTAAAAGTTTTGAAAGAATGAATATGATATGGATAATCAAATCCCATGGATTACTTATGGTAATATACCATAACTAATTATTTTGATTGAATGTAAAATATACAAATATATCATGGTGCATGATATGAATCCTATTTCCAGAAATTGATATTGAGAAAAATAAAACCGTTATAGTGAGCATAAAATTTGAAGTGATAAATAATATATGAATTGATTATCTATACATATGTATATACAAATAAATTAAGTGGAAATAAAACATAAAATTTTTTGAGATCTATTCACATATAATAATATCTTAAAAAATCAATGATTTTTTTTAACCCAATAAAATGGAATTCAGTTAATGAATCTCATACCACATTTGTAACTTATAAATCAAAACCCCTTAGATGAAATAAAATTAATGAAAACATAAAATATCATGTATTTAAAAATTTCAATGACATAACATGTAAAATGTGAGGTATATACACCATATAAAATAAATTATATTTTATCATTACTACATTACTCTATTAATGGAAATAGAGATGAAATCCCTTACCTCGAGTCCAAACATGCCATGTATGTCACGTAACTCCTCTTACATGGAGAAAATACATATGTTTATACATAAATAATTCACATTATGATATTATGAAAAATAATACATCTAGTAACAATAGTGGTACATTCTAAAATTATTTCAATAGGTCTTGTCCGAGCAAAGAGGCTCTTGATGTGTGTATAGGAGATGATATGTGTATTCATTTTAAAAGTGAGCTAGAAGATGCAATTGGAATTATTAAAAAGATAAAAAATATTAATGTATTACTAAATAAAAATGGATCCAAAATGAACCATATTCTAGTAAGAGATTATATAGATCAAAATAGTACCATTCTATAGGATTTCAGACCCTTTTATATAATTTAGAACATTCTCATGTTAGTTTGGTCCCTTTTGACATGTTTTGACTACTACTATGGAAACTAATTTATTTTTACCAAATTTAATATTCATAATGAAAAAAAGTAAAGAGGAATCATGAAAAAATTTGGAAATTAGTATTCTTAATAGGTAGTCTTTTTTAGAAAATTCAGTTTTTGTAAGCGGAAGAAATTACTTTTAAAATAAACTCGCAAAACACCACGAAAAATGATTTTTTAGAAAAGTGAATATTAATGGTTAAAAACGAATTCATACAAAAAAATAATAATAATGTAAATTAAAAGGAATTTTTTATTGTCTTAAATCAAAATTTGAAATTAATTCATAAAATGGGACTTTGAAAATATTTTAATGGAAAGGAATATTTTTTATAAAATTTTTATTTTTTCATTGTTCCCTAAAAATATCATACTTTTTAGAAAAATTAAAAAATTTCACCATAATATAATTTTGATATTTTTATTTCAAAAATCATATAATTTTTATCAACTTTTTTTAAAAAATTGGCAGTAATTAATTATAATATATGTGTAAAAAAAGAAATAAAATCCTTTTTTAAATAATAAAATAACCATATTATCATTTCTATCCTAATAAAATTAAATAAATAAATGTTAATTCCTTGAATTGAATATATAAAATACTTATTTAATTATATTATATCATCAATAGTTGTTAATTTTTTATATTAATATGACAAAACATTACACACATAAAAACATTCTTATTGAAAATTCTTCTTTTGCATTCAAAAGATTTTATATTCATTTCAAGGAAATTTATTTTATATATACCTAATGGATATATATATTTACACAATTAATTTTTATTCCACAACCCTTATCTATAACTATCATATTATATTCCTATATATATCCTTATATTCTTTAATATTTATACATATACTTATCCCTCATCATGTCTATTGTATTTCTAATTCTTCACATTATTTCTATAGTTACAGTTGGGGTCCAAATATTCATGGAAAACAAATTGGATGATGATTTTATTTTTTAATTATATATATATATATTAACTTACTCCACTTGTACTTTTTTTCATGGTGTTTCATATTTCGACCTCATAGTGTATTAGTGTTTATCATTCATTGTAATATTTTTTTTAATAAAAGTATACCTTTTCATTTTATTTTAATGTTAAATGTACAAAAAACAATCAATCATAATATTCATTCTAAGGAAAAATACATTTCAAAATATCGTGGTTTTATGTTTATGGATATGTTATTCTTTCCCAAATTTCACTTTAGTCCCTCAAAAATAACAACCTATATTTTTTACCATTGTGCACACTTTTCAATTAATTTAACTTGAAATAAATGTCATGAAAATTTTAGAACTCACTTTTTACACATTGACGTGTTATGTTATAAAATGTGAACCATTACATCATATTTTGATATCCCCTATTAATTCATTGAATCCTAAACATGTTATGTTTTTTGAAAAAAAATTATTTTCCCATATTTAGTTTTATATTTGAATAAAATGTTAAAACCCAAAAAATAAATTCAATCATTATTATTCTATAATTTAATAATTTAATTAAAATAGTTCACTTGTGATATTTTACACTGATACATTCATCAACCACCACATGTAGGTCCCACTTCATTTTAAAGTCATATTCATCTAAATAGGCGGAACTTGTGTATACACTTAGTGTGTGAACAATTAGGTCTTTATCTCAATAGTATTGAGTCTTAATCAAAGACATAACAAAGATTCAAGTAACCCATGATGGCCTCTAATTAGACAAGGTATATCACGGAAATCAATAACTCATATAAATATGTTCTTTGTAATATAATATATTTATCTCATGATATCATATAAATTTGGATGTACACTTTTTCTCATCATCCTTTATCAATTTTTTTTTCAACTTACAAGGTAGAGTTACCTTCGATCACCATGGAAATTAACTTAATAAAGGTACTACCATAATGATCAAATTTCCTAATATATATATTCCATAATTCAGTAGCATCAGTTCTAATTTTGGTCGTTTAACCAATTTCATACCACTAATGAAACACCCAACACGAGTTACCTAATCATGACTTCAATGTCACTAATTTTTCAGCGCATCAATGTTTTTGATGAAATGAAATACAATGATTATTATATAATTTTAAGAGTCCATTTCAAATTTTCATAGATAGAAATGAGAAATGACACCCAAAAACATGCAGTGTTCCTAATAAGGGGTTATTATTTATGTTATCATCTAATAGAGATCAATAAGTACGAACATAACAAGAATAAGTCTCAATGTTTTTGAGCCTCTAACACCTGATTGTCAGATATCATCTATGTCTTGTAAGTACGTTATTTTAAGACCATAAGACATACATTTGGGATTTATCTCATATTATATCTAGGTTCTCATCATAGATGGGAAACACTATAACCAATTAACACAGAATGTAATCATAGTTTATTACGATATTGATATTAAAAACATAAGTATCAACACTATTATGATATGAAAAGGTGGATTTATATATCAAATTGTTTACATGTAATGGAAATGAATGTACCTATAAAATTTGGGTATTAGAACCCCACTCACAATTGGTACACCATAAAAAATACCTTCAAGACCTATATTTGTGGAATCACTCCACAGTCATGATTTTTGATAATAAGTAGGTTGGAGGAAACATGTACAATAGAGAGAAGAAGAAGAAAAGATATTAATAAAAAAAATGTATACTATATAAAAATTATAGAATGGTACTATTTAAGAAATTAAATCTTAATCTATTGTATGTAATATATGAAGGAAAATTATCCAACCCATTAAAAGGATGGTAATTATTTTTTATATAGGATGTGGTGAAGACTCAATGTGCATGAGATATATTCCATGGAAATATATATAAGAGTGTTATTTATTCAATGTAAAAACTTATTAATTATTACATGGTTAGTTATTAAACCTAATGTACCATTTATTACTTTTTTATGTATGATGTCTACATTGAGTGATAAATTGGTTATTACCTGATTTTAGTAGTAAAATAGAATGTCCATGTATCTACCTCATGCTTAGTGGCCATGTGTAAATTAGATACGATCAATGATTTTGGTAGTGTTCTAGAATTTTGGAAAGTATAGTTGGAGTTTGGGACTATTGTTTCACTATACGTAAGTTATGTTGCAGTGTGAAAATGGATTTAACGTTGGATATTAATGTTTTTAAAAATATTTAATGGTTTTGTTTTATGTTTTTAAAAGTGGAAAGTTTTGGAATCCCATATTAGAAAGTTGTTTGGAGATATGTTACATTATTAGAGGGATCAATTTATTAATATTTAATAGTATCAAATGAAATGTGTATAATACTATGTGGAACATTTTATAGAATATTTCACACATGTGGGCACATGATCATGAAATGGTTTAATGTTTCACTTTGGTAGTACAATTTTCACGTTGCACATCGCATTTGTGCAAGCATTTAATGGTGCCTCAATTTATCCCAATAAATTGACGGGTCATATTGGTTTGGGACCTACACCAAATTGGTACATCTGGGGGGTCATCCCGATTCACTGAATGGGTATGATCTAGATCATTGATCAAATCGAGAATGATCTAACATACATAACGGTTCGATAATAGGTGTATATGGGCCACATAATCAATCAGTCACAACCAAATTGATAGTATGGAATCCAGAATATATATACCTTTATAGAAAATATATATACCACTTCATCGGGGTACAATACCTTATCAGAATTGGTTCCTCAATTCCTTTAAAATGAAGTCCCCATTACATGGAAAAGATATCTATTTCAGAATAAATAAACTCTCAAGCTTCTAAAAATTGAGATTATACAATTGTATTCTACGAGAATAATGGGGGTTTTTTGAAACAACAATTACAAATCCAAATATCTTATGTTCCAATGATTATTCATTGGATACTATTCAAAATTTACTTTTACAAGTATCAAGCTACGTTGTATCCAAAATAGGATTCACTAGTAACCTAATGTAATGTCATTTTTTATTGGATAATCTACCCTTAATTAGAGTGATGGCTGCATCCATTATCCCCCAATTTATCCCCAATAATATATTAATGTGAGTGAATTTATTCTAAATTTAAAATATCTTCAATTTATTATGGACTCGATATTCTAAGATTGAAGGAACCCATTAAAATAAGGGCTAATAACTTTATGAAATTGAATATCCCACTCTGTAATGGTATATCTATTCTAGATTTAATACTATATATTAAATCCTACTAGATCAAATATGTGGCCCAAATCGCACATGTTATCGAACTATTACATCTATAAGATCATTTCTAATATGATTTCTGACCCATATCATACCCCATTAGTAAAATGTTTCGACCCACAGGACATACCTATTTTGGATTAGGGTCAAATTATTATGAACCAATAATCAATCATGAGGAAATGTCCCCACCAAGAACCTACCAGGAATTAAATATTTGAGGTGAACAATGTGCATTAATGTGAAAAAATTTCCTTTACATTCACCTATTTGGATGGTTCAGTGCACTATCCAAAACATGAGAATACCGATACCCCAAGAACCCAGAGTTGGGGAATTACTTTTTTACATTAGTATGATTACAATGAATCCAATCCAGAAGGATCAATTAGTTTAGAAATATTGGAAATCTAGAGTACAAAAATGATACACATAATACATTAAGAATACAAAAAAACATACTACACAATAAATTGAATTAAACTACATCCTTGAAAGCTTATTCGATGTTTTCTTATTCATAACTAGGGGAAATAAAGATAATAAGGATGATATCAAATTCTCAAAATGATATAATTCAACGGAAGCAATAATGAGTCAATTTATATAGAAGGGTAAATAACTGAACATTATTTCCATTTACACAATTATATAAGGCTTAATTAATATGGCATGGTATGAAATTGAAATTTAATCCATAAATAAGAATACTGATAATAAATTACATACAATGATATGTGGACGCAAAATATCATAGATAAGTAATAACTAAATCTAAATGAGGGAAATTCTTAATTATTCTATGTCATTTCTAATACACATGAGAACCTATACCGTCAAGAACATTAATAAGACGGATTAAAACCACAGATATAAAACTGTTTATATTGGAAAATTTATTCATCTAATGAGAACCTGTATATGAATAGAAAGAGAAATATAATGTCTTGGACCAACCTTTAATTTATATTCCAATTCATTCCTCATATATAATAATCAAAATAAATAATATTCCTTATCAAATAGCCGTATTGACTAAGAAATATAGATTTATCAATAATTTCCCAATAATTCATATAATTGTCAAAGTAAAAACCATATGTAAGATGGTATATGGTTTATGGAATAATAATATTATTTACCCAATAATTATGAAAATATACAATGATAAATAATTTAAACAATGGGAATTTTTAATGAGAATGTTGGCAATCACAAAAGAAAGTTATATTAAAAAAATATTTTTTACCACTTGGTAATTTAGATGATTCACCCCTTGGGGGAGGAACTTAAAGTCTAAAATTATAATACAACAAAGATAAAATAATTAATGATATAATATATAAAATTGGTCAATATATACAGGACACAAAATTGATATTTAGTGTAAATTATGTATTCCTCGCAGAATTATAAGCGATACAAGAATCACATACCTTATCCTTTATTTTTTTGTTTTCTTGTATTAATCATCCTAGATAGTTCTTCAAAAAACATAAAAATTAATTTAATAATAATAATTATGTTTTAAATACCATATATTAACTTTTTATAATATCTCATTACCCTTTTGTTAACAAACATTCATTAATTTCAGTATTTCGGGTGTTACTTGCCCAGTTTTGTTGAGTAAGTTTTAACATGTCAATTATTGTTATCATTAATTTCGTCATGATATCATAATCTCCAAGATATAAAACATAAATTTATTATCATATACACTCATTATATATTTATTAATAATATCCTATAACATTTGGGTATAGGAAATGGAATTCACTATTCATGGAGACGGTAGACCGTATATACAAAAGAACCCTAATTTCATTTTGTTATCATATTTGAGAAGACTGAAAAGTAATTGATATTTTTAATTATTTATATTATATTTATAGTATCATATATATGTAGTATATTTCATATATATTTATTTATATCATCCTTAATATGTTCTATGTATAACGTGAATGAATCACATCACATTGAAGGGGCGGTTGTCCACTCTTCCACAATCGATGTTATTGTATTTACCCGAAATGGAATGTATAGAGTTATCTGTTATAAAAGAAATAAAAAAGCATAAATATATTATAAATATAATATAAATGAAATATAATTATAGTTTTAATCACAATGACCATGATTGGAGGTGGTAAAGGAAGACCGAAAAATCATCTTTTTCTGAGGCGGTAGTTCGTCGTTCACATAAACTATGTTCATTACCCATTAGATGGAAGTGTGTGTGAGTGTAGGGATAACCATTAATAATACAATATTTCATTATATTTATGATAATTGTGTTATTATATAATCATGGATTATGGATACTTGAGGTTGTGGAAAAGTAAATGAAATAAAAGATATAGTTGGAAAGCGCTACCTTAAAAATCGGGTAACTCCTTTTGGTTTATACCAAAGGGATTCTTTGGAATTGTTCCTAAAAAAATAGAGTATAAAAGGTCGAGGGTAGGGATGTTGGATGTGAATTTTGAAGATATTGGCTTAACATATACTGTTTTAGAGGTGTGAGGAATGGGGATAAGTGGTGGCCTTTTACAGTGGATGAGGAGTGGAACTCTAGTAATATTTGGAAAAAAGAATTCCTTCCATGTTTATCATGTTGAAGGCAGATCCAATGAGGGAAAAAATTAGATAAAATAAAGTATAGGGTCTATATATGGCCATAAAATGTCTTTTTTACAAGTGTTTAGCTGGTTTTGTCCTTTAATGTTTAGGCTTAATCCTTTATTATGATTATTTTGACCTTAATCATTATAATTAATATTTATTACATTAACTAATATGATTGGTAAAAAAATAATTTGGTATTATTAGAAATTATAATTTATTTTTTTTTATAAATAAGTAATTGGTTTTCCCAATTTCCAACCACAAAAGTGGTAGAAATTAATTTAAAATCCATCCCGTAGGTGGGACAAAAATGGAGGTTTTTAAAGAAAAAGCATCCAAATGTTTGCTATGTTTTTATTGTCAATTTCCAAGTGAAATAAATTAAAATTACATAATTTTATTATTTTATAAAAATATCATCTAATTTATATTTAAACTAAATTTAATATAGAATATTTAATTATAGATAAATTAGATAAAAAAAGTTTTATATTAAAATTTTACAATTTTCAATATTCATTAAATAATAGAACTTCCTAGAAAACAAATACAGCATAACATAGTTTTTTGTGTTTTTATTTCAATTATTATGTTTACATTGATATATTAAATTAATAAAATGGTAAAAAATTGTAATTAAAATGGGTTCTCCATCCAATGGTGGAAAAACTAGCTTTATAAAAATACAATATTTTATATGTAATATTGGATTTGATCTAATATGAAGACTATCAAATCAATTGGATGATATAAAACTTTTTATTGGATATATAATATATATATATCTTATTAATATCACACACTAATTGTAATTAATTACGGTAAAATAGATTTTCTGGGATAAAAATAATAATATTTTATTTTATATTCAATCAGATTTCATATTTATTTTTAATTAATGTGTAATTAATAAAATTATTTTATATTCATGTAAACTATATATTTTCATAATTTAGTTAACTATTTTCAAATATATTAATTTACCAAGTATGTTATGTTAAATAATTTGTTAATAATATATATCATTATTCACTAAAACTCTTTGTTGCATATAAAACAAGTCATTTGAAGAAAATCGTAGTTGTGTGTGACATACGCTAACTCATTATCATGTCGGTTTAGAAATATATCAAGTATTTAATTTATTTAAAGTTGTAAATATATTTTAAATCATTGGGGTATTATATCCACTTATTTTCTTGGTGATGCATGTGATACACACTATCAAATACAATGTTCTTACAATATGATTTCGGGTTGTTACATTCTACCCAACTTAATTAAATTACATCTATTCAATTTAAAACTAATCTGAGTGATCAAAGGATTTATATTTGGAAATAACTAATATGGAAAATCCAACATCATGAATAGGCTTAAGGACATATCTTCTTAATAAGATAGAAAGTGAATTACAATGGTCACATAACTAGGTTCTCTAGTTGGAAAACATAAGTGGGAAATGGAAACAAGGATATAGATGAAAAATCTAATAATAATGATTTGATTGGGTGTTCCTTAGAAAATGGTTAGCATATATTTAACAATTAAAAATACCGGAATTTGGGATGATCTATGAGGCCATTTGATTCATCAGAAATGAAGGTACTAGGACAATAATTTTTGTTTCAAGATCATTTTTCTTAGAGTTGATAAATTATTTCACTCTATATAAGTAAATATACAATTTTTATTTCCAACAAACAATCCTATCCATTGGTTGTGCCATCAAATATTTCTACTCATTTTCATAGAGTATGTTACAACACAAGGTGAATTAATACATTAACATCAAAAACTCATCAAAATATCAACATGAAATATTCAATAAATGGTCAACCTTTTCAAAATATTGAGATAAATAACATTAGAAGGAAGGTCACTAAATTTACAAAATGAACTTATCAAAAGCCTTCTATCAATATAAATAACTATTAAATTACACATTACAATCATGTGAATAACTTCACCATGTATCCTTTTGAAATATGGTAATAGATAAAATTACCATAAATGTTTTTGGAAACACGCATTCTTCCTTATTACTTATTTATGACACATGTTATTGGATTTATTCCTTATATCCAAAAGTGTCATAAAATACATCAATTATGACATAGACAACTTTTTTAATAAATCATTATTTAGTTCTAAGGTAGTAAACAATTGTCCAAATCAATCATTTCTTTATAATTATCCCAACATAAGGAATGTATTGAAGGTTGTATTTAAATAAATCACGTGTAATCTAAAAATATTAATTCTCTACGGAATAACTTTTCTTAGTACAATTTAACATGTGATCTCAAATATCTATTGAAAAACTAATATATTCAAATTTTAACCTATTTTATAATACATATGATGATAAAGTCATAAATGAAATATTTTTACAACATATTTCATAGATCATAAAGAGAATCACATTAATAATTACACTTCGGTTGTGTCAACAACATATACTTGACCATGATGTGTTAGCTTCATCTATGTTATATTGCCTTGACTCCTAGGGAATTATTTTGCACACTTCCCTATCTCTTTATAATTTTATCACTATAAATCATTGATATATTTCTTTCCATGGCATTTGTGAGTCTTGTGACACTTTTATCCTCACTAATAACAAACTCTTATTCCCTTCAAGAATTTACCAGGGTGATTCTTCCCATAGTTACCACATATAGGAAAATCCGTATTTCCCTTATTCATTTACTCATTCACCTTTTCTTGGTTCTCAGATGGCTTCTTCTTCTCCTAGTTTCCCTTTAATATATTAAATCGGGAAAATTACTTCTCTATTTTGATGGCACATAAAAAAATTTCTTCGTATGATGACAAAATTTGAGAAATATGTTCCATTCAGATATTTAACTTATGAAATAAAAATAAACTGTCGATATTGCACTATTTTTTGTATATAATTAGTAAAATACCTGCATAACCTTGTAAAGGTATCTTCATAATCCACAACACTCTTATTTAGTTTTTCATTAAGAAAATTAACTTCTGCTTCATCTAAATTTTCTAATCATGAGGTAAGTATTTATGGATGAATATATCCTTAAATGTTCTCCATTAAATGAGTCATATTTTTTCTTTCCCCATAGTATTATAGATCACAGACCACTATTCATAAACATCACCTTTTAAATAATACATAAAAACATTAACTTTTTTCATTTCATGTCATTCTACGGTTAAAAATATTTTCTCTAGAGACATAATCTATTAATCAGTTGTTATTGGATTAGTAGTTCTAGTGAACATTGAGGGATTCTATCGCATAAAGTGATCTGAAATAGGATATTACCTTTGTGGTAAAAGTTGATCTATCTATGAACGGTTATTTATCATAACCTTACTATTCTTCATTAATATATACTTAACTTGCTCAGTTCCAATACCAGTTACATTGACCTTCCCTATAGGGAAACATCTAAATTAACCATGATTGTTGACACAATTCTTCCTTACAGGGTCCATTTCTATACAATTTCATATACATTATTATCTCATAAAAGTATAATCATTATATAACATTAAATATGGTATAACACATAACAAAAATGTATGCATCATAAATACTTAAATCATAAACATTAGTTACATTGGGGAAATATTTACTTTCAAATCCTGCATAATGGTATTTATATAAATTGGGAAATATCCTTGGTATATCCACGAGGAGTGTCACACCAGGTGTGCATTATCGCTGGTTGTCATGTATCTGGTTACCCCGAGTTAGACCTAGAACACCTTTTCATAGTTATTAATTCTATATACATATGTTCCTGAACCATGTCCACTAGTTGTATGTAGACAGAGATGCATTAGTAGAAATACACACATAATATCAACCTTAAAAAATCTAGGATGTTATTCTATACTCATATTGAAAGTCTATCTTAGTGTTATGGTCCTTAATCTATGATTTATGAATCGAGTTTCCCTGGTTATTGCTAAACATCCTACAAAACAAAATCTAATACCTCGACCCCAAAAAAATGAGAGTTGGTGCATTGTTTAATTACACTGGAATGATTAAAAGGAATACAATCCCAAAGTACCAATTATTTTATATGTTTTGGAAATCTATATTACATACATGAAACCCATAATCCATTGGGAAAACAAAATAAAGCATGGTATATAATAAACTGAAATAAGAAACATCTTGGATAGATTATTCAAAGTTATATTCATCATAACATGGGGAACGAAAAATAATAAGGGTGATAAAAAATTCATAGTAAGGGTAAACACAACTTATGAAATATTGAGTCAATATATATGGAATGCTTAATAGCTGATCACACTTTAAATTTTCACAAATATAAAAGGATTAATTAATACAACAAAGTAAGAAACTGAAAAGAGTGATATAAAAAATAATTTGAGAATGAATTAAATCCATTGATATTTAGACACAAAATATAATGGATAAATAATAACTAAATATAAATTATTTAAATTTATAATTATTGGATGTCATGTCTATGAAATATGAAAACCCATACTGTCAAGACCTTTCACAAGACGATTTAAAACGGTAGATCGAAACTGGTTTAATTTGGGAAACTTGTTAATCTCATGAGAACTTGTTGAAACATCAAGGGTCTATATAAATTTTTACCCCTTAAATCATTTATAGTCCAAATTATTCCTCATATTGCGTAATCAAATTAAATAAAATTCCCAATAAAATAACATTATTGAATGAGGAATACATATTTATCAATAATTACTCAGTTAATCAAATAACTATCAATGTAAACACCATATGTAAGATGGTATATGGTTTAGGAAAAAATAATATCCAAAAAGGAAGAATTAATAAAATATACATTGATAAATTATTACGATAAATTGATTTCCTAAAGATAATTTTGATAATCACAATAGAATGTTTGATTAAAAAACAATTTTTACCACATGGTAATTTTCATGATAAACCCCATGTGTGAGGAAATGAAAAGTGAAAATTATAATACCATATAAAAACAGGTACTATATACACAACACAAAATAGGCAATCGGTGTAAATTAGATACGCCTCACAGAATGAAAAGTGAATAAAGAATCACTTACCTTTATCCTTACTTTTTAGTTATGTAGCATCTACCCTCTATTATAAGGGTTTATAATATGTTACTAACTAATATCATAGTAATTATAATTTTTATAATTACATATATTATCTTCTTATAATAACACATTACCTTGTTTTTAAAAAACATTCATTAATTGTACTATTTCACCTGTTAATTTCCTAGTTTTCTCGAGTAAGTTTTAACTTGTTACCTCTTATTCTCATTAATTAAATATTTTTTTGATCATATACATAAATTAAAACATGTCTTAAGTATCATACATAAACATTATATATATATATATATATGTATTTATAATAATCAATAATAATTGGACATAGTAAATGGAATTCACAATTCAGGGAGATGATAGACTGTATGTACGAAGGAACACTACTTTCATTTTATTGATGGATTTGAAAATAATGAAAAGTAAATTATATTTATAAACATGTATATTATAATTTTTATAATATATATATAATATATATCATATATTTTTATTAATATCATCCTTAATAAGTTCCATGTATAACATTAAAAAATCACATCACATTGAGCGGGTGGTAGTCCACACTTCCACAAGTGATGTTATTATATTTAAGAAAAATGGAATGTATAGAGGTATGTTTTTTAAAATAATTAGATAAGAATAAATATATTATAAATATCATAAATATCATATATAATTAGTGTTTCCATCCTAATTACAACAATGGGAGGCTAAAAATGAAGAATGAATAATCATTGTTTTGTGAGCTAACTGTTCACTGTTCACAAAAACATTATGTTTGTTACCATTTAGAAGGAAGTGTGTGATATTGTTTATAGATCCCTTAATATAAAAAAATATATGTATATTTATGATAATGTTTTTATTATATGAACATGGAAGAAGAATATTTTTGGCGGTGTAAAAGTAAATGAATGAAATGATATCATTGAAAAGTGTTACCTTAAAATAAGGAAACTCCTTTTGGATGCTTCCAAAGGGCTTCAATGGATAGATTACTGCCAAAAGGGATGCTTCAAGGTAGAGTTTAGATATTTTTTTGATGTCAAATGGGAAGAAATTTTCTGGACCTAACATGTTACAGAGGTGTGAGGAATGGGTCATAGTGGTGGCCATTTAAAATAGAGGAGGAGTGGCACTCTTGTAATATTTTGAAAAAGTAATTACTACCATGTATTTCATGTTTCAAGTGAATCCATTGTTGGAACCAATTAGATAAAATATATTATAGGGTCTATATATTATCCTAAAATATCTTTTAGAAATGTGTATATGTTTTTTGGGCATTAAGGTTAAGGTTTAGTCCATTATTATGCTTAATTTAACCTTAATCAGTGAAAAATATTTTAATAACATACACTAATATCATTGGTAAAATGATAAATTATTATTATTTTAAATTATTAATTATTATAATTCCAAATATGGAATAAATTTTTCAAAATTCCAAGCATAATAGTGGATGAAATTAATTTAAAATTAATCTTGTAGGCGGGATGACAAAACATATTTTTAAATTAAAAATGTCCAAATGTTTACAATGTTTTTATAGTCAATATTAACGTGAAATTGAAAAAAAAATAAAAAATTTAATAATTTATAAAAATATTTTACAATTAAATATTAAAACCAATTTAAAATATAACTTCACATTATAAAAATATTAAATGAAAACACAGTTTTGAACAAAAAATCAATATTTTTAACTATTAATTAAAAAATGAAACATCATGGGGAAAAAATTTATCCTAAACTAATTTTTATGTTACAATTACAAATATAAGTTTATTCTTACATATTTTATTTATGAATGAGTAAAAATTGGATTTAAAATGGGTTTTCTATATAACGGTGGGAAAACTACCATTATACAAATATAGAATTTTGTGTGTAATATTAGGTTTGATCTTATATTAAGCCTCTAAAATCTATTAGATGAATATAAAAAATATTTTATTTGATATATAATATATATAAATCACATTCATATCACAAAATAATTGTAATTAATTATTGTAAAACATCTTTTCAAGTATAAAAATTATAATATTTTCCTTTATATTCAATACATTTTTCATATATTATTTTAATTAATTTGTAACCAATGAATATATTTTATGTTTGTGTTAACCTTATATTTTCATAATATAGTGAAATATTTTAATATATAATAATTTAATGTCTAGGATATATTAAATATTTTGTTAACAATATATTTCATTATTTCGTAAAACTGGGTCTTGCATGTAACACAGGACATTTGAAGAAACTAGTTAATCCATGAAATATATGCAAACACAACATCATTTTCATTAAAAAATTTATCATATATTTAATTCATTTAAATTATTAAAAATATTTTAAATCATCAGGGTATTATATCCCCTTATGATATTGGTGATGCGTGTGATACACACTATGAAATCCAATGTTCTTACTTTTGGATTTTGGGGTGTTACACCCTTTTACATTATTATGTATAAATAGTAAAAAGGGATTCCTATAATAAAGAAAACCATGATAGAAAAAATTTGATTTTGTGGGATTCAAAAACCATTCACTTTTAAAAACCAAAAAAAAATTTAATTGTTTTCTAAAAACATTAAAAATAAATACTTTCATGGATGAAAATTGTTAGATATTGAGGATTTTTCAGGTGGTGATGATAGTTGTTCCAGTTTTCTAAGAATGTATCGAGGCCCAAAATATGATTCATCATGTCTTGGCGAGACCATGTATTGGTAAATAATCCCTAGTTTTGTGCTCAAATGTAAAATATATGGATGAAATACATTGCGCCTCTATTTATTGAGAATATATTATGTAGTCGTGGACGATATGTTGGATTACAAAATTATGTCAGGTGGTTGATGAACCATATGGTTTTCTAAAGAATTGATTAAAAAATTTATCATTACAATATGATTCATTCATAATGTGCATGGGAAGTCATGTATTTATTATAATATATTATGATTATTTCAGAGCTCAAGGTTAGATTTCATGAGAATAAATGATGATTTAGGATGCTAGGGATATCATTGGGTGATAAAAAATGGAGAGTCCAGGACCAATGTTATGTTTTATGGGATTTCAAATGTAGTGTAAACCAAAGTCACTAAAAATAATATATATATATATATATATTATTTTCCCATTAAACCCCATTAAATATAAAATAATAATAAAACCAATAAAATCCATATTTTATCCTTTTCACATTAATATCAAGGATTAAACTATAAAATGGAATCATGTTTATTTCCTATATTTAATATAATAAATAGTTTTATTTTAAATTATAATTATTACTAAAAATACATTAAAAAATTAATGAATCATATATACATAGAAAATATGAATTGGGAGGCCTCCTGCGTCTAGAGAAAACTAAAAATACAGTAAATATCCTCTACCTTCTCATTTATTTCTTAATATCATTGATCACCCTGATCTTGAGGTGAGTTTTTATTAATTTATTTTTGTGAATAATCATGCACTTGAAACATATCTCACACACCATCCCATCTTAGTTTTTAATGGTTCAAATAATTGACTCTATAAGGATAAGATCTACATGTGGATTACCATGTTGAAAATTATCTTCAAAGCCCACTCTTGGATTTACTGGAGTTTTTATGGGTGAAATATTATATAAAATAAACAAATTAAAAATAAAATAAATAAATAAATAAATCCAAATATTATAATTAAATAAAAAAACCATTATATTACACGTAAATATGTAATATGAATCACAAAAAATTGTTTTCAATCACAAATGGATCAAAAAAAAGATCAAATACTTAAAAATATTCATGGTATGATAGAATTATTTAGGAATCCATGCACAAACCATTAAAGGGTATATATTTTCAACTAAACAATATATACATAGTTTTTATGACGATTCACAATAATCATATATCCATATATTTCATACACTTTTCAATCAAAATTTTTTTTCCCAAAAATAATACAAATAACTTTCATATAATCCCTAATAAAAGTGAACCAGATCAATGCATTTTAAAAAAAATTGAAAATGGGGAAAAAATACATGTAAAGAACCTTGACCATCCATGTTAAATTAATTATAGATCTGAGAAACATTTGGTAATAAAATCCCTTATACCAACCTCTCAGTATTCAACAGTCATATCTCTTATCTACCATTACTCCCCAAGAAAATAGAGGGATCTGTTACTATCTCATAATGAAACAGACTAGGTCAAATTTCAATGTCACCCAAGTTGTATCCCCATATGTCTTGGTGTTCTTACTAGATCATCCTAATCTCGAGAAAAACAACTAGGGTATTAAGAATACTATTTGGAATTACTTCATCCACTCAAAAATAGATTTAGTATAATATCATCCAACTGAAAAATTCTACATGACGTATTCATACATTAGATAACCATAATTAATGTATTTGAAATTTTATTATTATTAATTACCAAAATAAGTTTTAAAATTATTAATCAGAAGAGATACTCTAATAAGGTCTATAAATATGCCACATAAAGTGTTTTATGATGATAATAATACAGAAGGAATAGAAAGGGGAGTAAGATAATTTTAATAAAACATGTACATCTCCGAAGAGAAATGATACCCTAAAGAGAACATAAATTGTAACTTCAAAATCAATAGTTACCACCTTATCATCATATCATCAAAATGAGAAGAATATGATTAAGGTACACCACTTGAGGATGTATCTACCTTCCCATTACATGTATTATATATATAAATATCTACATATAGGTAAACATGTATATCTAGGCTGTGAGAAATTTCCCAATAGTATTTCACCAAGTGTCTATTCCATTTATTTTATTTTTGATGTTCTAAATTCATGTTTGAAGTATAATATAAAAAATATAATTTTTCTATGTGTGATAATAAAAATCAAATTACATTCTACTATTATTTTTTAAAAACCAATACATTTTAAAAATTAATGAAGATATAATAGTTGATAAGAATAATAATAAACAAAGTCAAAAGACATAATTAAAAACAATGGAACATATAATTTATTACAAAATAATAATATAACACACCAAAACATAACACATGGAGTCAAACTCAGGCCTGATGAGATAACCTAGGACCTCTTCTGTAAAAACACCTACCAACTTATGGTCTTAACCAACTGACATAGACATTTACATAAATTTATGTCCCCATTTAGTATCACCCCCATGTGAGAGGGAAATCACGTCTTAAAGAATAATCCATAGAAAAATCTAATTTCATATATCACCCATCCTCGATTACCCACATAATACCTATATCATCAATGTAGGCCTACACATCCAATACCAAACTAAAATAAATAACAACAAAATATATATCAATGGGATTAGAATATAAAAAATATAAATTAATAAATTGAAATAATTATGCAAACCATATTATCATAATCAATGATGCAATGTAAAATAAACGAATTCCATCAATAAAAATAGATCACTTTTAAACCACCATTTGTAGTTTTATTTAAAACAAAAAAATATTTCTGTCATTTTACAAAACACATCATAGGAATCTAAACTAGTTCTTGGAATATAAACCATATTAACCATGGAAAAATTTTATAAAAGATAAAAATAGAATATAATATTTGATAATAATTATATATTGATACGAAAAAATACAGATACATGTTTTAATATATTACAAAAACACTAAAAACACCGAAGAATATGGAACTTGTAAAGTAAAATAAAGACACCTAGAAATACAAAACTAAATACATTAAAATTGATTTAGTTTCTTAAAATAAAGAAATATTATACTATTACATACCTTTTATGAATCCTTGAAACTGATAATGGTCATGATTATCCAAACTATAGCCCGGTACATGGCCACTATAGCCAACTAGGGAATTGAAAATGGAGGAACATGGAATTTGGGGAGAATAAAAGAGGATAGGAAGATGAAGATGATATTACCCTAGATGAGTCACCTAAAATTGATTGTGAAGTCACAAAGAAACAAGATAGTGATGATGTTTGATGATTTGAGGCCCATGTAGAGGTCATCTAACTGAGTGAGGGAAGATATGCGGGCAATAATTAAACTAGAATATAGAAAAATAAAAACCATAGATTTTATTTTCATATAATACGGTGAGGTCACAAGGATAAACTAAATATTTAACTATTATTTTTTATCAACTACATTTAATTCTGATCATACATAGATACAACAAGCGGTTTGGGTAAATTTTCACCTTAATCAGGCATCTTGATAAAACATATAAAATCATATTTCCCCCAATTATTTTGAAATCAATTATAAGATAAAGAGATAATAATTTATTTTCCAAATAGTGTCACTATAAGTGAAGCAATGATGTAAATTAATTTCACTTGATGGTCATGATTTATTGGTTCTGGAAATTTTGGTTAATGAATTTCATATAGCGGTCAACATTCATTGGATGTTTGAAAGGAAAATTAATTTCTCATAGATTTTTTTACACTATTATACTTTTAAATTTATTTATCCTTTATATGGTTTGATGAAAAAATTTACCACTATGACTAGAAATGAAAATTTAAATTCACCCAAAAATTGTGATATTTTCTCCCTAATGCATGTATGGTATTCTATCCAAACCACTTAAATTTTTATGATCAATAATTTTTTCACAATCCATTTTTTTATCATCTAATTTATTTAAAAAAATTTATCATATATTGTATTTATCATAGGTTTTTTGAAATTATTTTTAAATACAAAAAATAATGAAGGGGATATGAATATCAATCACTTTTAAAAATTTTACTACGAATTTTGGAACATTCAGATTAAATAATACATCTATGTTAATATGATACACCTACCACCAATGGAGAAACCCACAAAAATTTCATATATAAATTAGTCCTTGTTGGATCAAAAACCCCTAGAAATTATATTCATGATGTTAGAATTAAATTTAAATTTAAATTTTATGGTGAATACATCTACTGGAAGATTGATAAAGGTATTTTTATACATGTCTGAAACCCCTTATACAGGAAAACAAAGTGGTTATAATTTGTAAAAAAATACAATATAAATCTGTATGAAGTCCTGTCTATCTCAAATTATTTAAATGAATTTAATATTATTATAAAATAGTTTATTTTAGTGTATTTTTTTATGACTAAAATCAATTCATTTCTTATAAAATTATCGTAGTTAGAATCATGGACGCATTAGTCACAATGTTTAGTATTTATTATGGATCTTATGAATAATGTAAAATGAGGTTCATTATATAATACTAACAAAATATATTCATAAAATATAATTATGAAATTTGTGTTGAAATTATATGAATTTTGAAGGTAGGGGGAGATTATTAAATCAAGGAAACTGGAGAGGAAAGTCAATTTCAAGATGATAAATCATGGATAAGAGATTATTCCAAATGTTGGAATTATATGGAGAAGTAACACATAAAATGTATACATGTAAAGATAAAAGGTGTTAAATAATTAATTGATGGAAATTATTATTAACTTATTTAGTGATGCATTGGTTATTAGTGTTGATAGTCCCACAAAGTCATAGATATTAGACTCTGGATCTTCCTTTCAATGAATCATAAAAAAGTACTATGTTTGGAATTTAATTCTAGGAAATATGTTGATGGTATATCTATAATGTGATGAACCTCGTGATATTGTTGGAAGAGGGGATGTAAAAAATTAAAACCTAAAATATAATTTAATGGTGGTTAAAACATGATAGATATATTCCTATAATAATAATACTTTTAATATTCATTTAATAAATAAAAACATATTAATATTTTTCAACATTATTTAGTGGATTGTGGAAATTCACAATGGGTGTTGTTGTTATATCATGAGGAGTGAAGAATGTAACACATTAAATGATAGATAAATCAATGAACATGGTAAAAACCTTAAATTCATAGGTAAATTCCAAAATCATTCATTGAATATTGAGTCTTATCAGTGATAGGGAAATGAAATTTCTTCAGGTGAACAGAATAATGAAAATATAATATTAGTTGACATTGGATTCAAATAGGATTTAATTTTAAAAATGTACAAGAAAGATTCATTTTCAAAATTATCATGAACCCCAATGGTAGAAATGGTGGTTATTATACATTATGATATAGGGGGCCTGTTATAGAACATTATCTGGTTAAATCAATTTATTATTTGGAATTGATTTATGATTCAATAATAAAAGAATTTATTTATTACAAAAAAGCATGTCTTATTTTTTTTCTAAATTTTATAAATAAAAGGTTTGTTATGTAGTTGGAAACAAGGTTGAATGTGATGTTTTGAGATTAAAATATTATTTCAAGTATGTCACAAAAGAGCTAAAACAAATTTATACATAAAATATAATTCCAATGAAAAAAATTGTTGTTGTGACATTATAATATAATGGTGTTACAAAACACAAGAACAATACTATAATTTATTGTTCTAAGCATATGATATATCAGGCTAGATTACCCAAATAATTTTTTGTATAAGTATTAATTTTGTAATAATACTTTATAAACCATGAATTGATTGTAAGAAGATGCAATTCAAGAGAAATGAAATAGAAAGAAGTTAAATTTATTTCATTGAGAAATATTATTTTCTATATATTATATTTATATTAATTTATATTTTATGGATATGTTGGATGATAAATAACAAAAATTATTCTTCATTGGTTACAAAAATTAAATGTTCATATATCAATTATGATGTGATGAGTATAAGAAAATAGTTAAAACAAAAAAAAATTATCTTTCATGAAATTATTTTCTATATGGTTTGTTATGTTGTTGAATTTGATAGTGTACAAATTCTTTTCTCAAGATCTAGAGGATATTTAATAGATGTTAGGGTATGAGATAGATTATCCAAAACACTATCTTGCCAGGATTTTGGTGGTGAATATAGTTATTAGACAATTATAATCATAGAATACTATGAATCTACATAGATAAACTAGGCATGATGGTTTTCAAAAGTATATGAGGTATCATTTCATTATTTATTATTTACTCATGTTGGATAACCATAGTGATATGTAGCGTCAATGTATGTGAAAATTTAAGTAAGTGGGAGTTAACAATTAATTTTGAAATATCATCATTAAATGAAAATTAAACAATGATATTATAGTATTATCCCACAAGAATGAAATAAATACATAATAAATGGGTGTATTAGATCGAAGGAGTTCATAATGAGGGTAAAATGTATATGGAGGGACCCATTATTAATGGATATTAATAGTTTTAGGGTATTGATGATACCAGTAATTGTTATTTTTTTATTAATCTAAAAAAATAATTTTTTATTGACAATTCTAGCTATCAATGGATTTGAATAACAACCAATGGAAGTAAAGACTTCAATTCTTAGTAGATAAGTAGATGTGGAGGATTATATGGTGTAACCAGATGGTTTCATTGATTCTAGAAGATATCTTCTTGTTTTAAATCATTAAAAGTGGTTGTATGGATTGAAATAGTTTCAATGGAAGTGTAATCATAAATTCAATGTAATAATTGGAATGAACAGTCAAGAGTGATGAAAAATTTATCAACTTTGTTATTTAAAGTATATTTCAAACTAATATATCAAACACTTGTTATATTTTTATGAAATTATAATTATAGGGTATATTGAATAGAGTATCAATGATTTAATGATGTAATTATCCACTAAATTTAAAAATAAGGATCATAGATAAAAGAATAAAATTCTAATCATGATGATCATGTGAGATTATATGTTAATAAATTTTAATCCATAAAAAATTGCTTTCTTGGGGAAGGATTTGAGAATGATTAACATGGTATATGAAGAACTAGTTTCCATTTATATTGGGAGTCACTTAATGTTATCAATTGAGTAGTTATCAAAGTCAAATAATGAATGTGGATAATTGGGGAAAAAAATTTATGCATTAGTATATATGAATTTTTATATATGTTATTGTAAAAATTCATCCAAACAGAAAAATTAGAGTGGAAGTTATCAAAAGGTATATAATAATTCAGGAGAGAAACAATATGTGGAAGCTATGTGAGTTCTCAAATATTTAAAAGTAGCTGAATATATGTTTTTTTTCATCAAAGTATATATAAATTTATAAGGATATGTTAATGTAGACTTTGGTTGTGATGTTGATCTGAAGAGAAGTATAACATGTTATTTTTAAACCTATGTAGTTAATGTTATGAGTTAGGTCTCAAAACAAAAAATTATAGTGACATTGTCAACCATATAGTGGAAATATTTTTTTGATATATAAGTATGAAAAAATGATATGGATGAGTAATTTACTAAAGGTATTTAATTCGGATTAAGGAGAGAATGTATTATATTTTGAAGAATTGAAGTTCACTACATCTTGTATAAAATTTGGTTATCATTCCAAGACCAAACATATGGAGATGAAGTATCATTTTATCATAGTATTTTTACATAATGGATATTTGGACTTAAATAAGATTCATGGAATCTTAAATACATTATACATGATGAATATAGAAATAATCATTGAAACATAGAGGCGATATTGTGACACATTTGGGTTTATAAGATGATGAAGGGATAAAGGGGGAAATAATTCTCATGGGGAATAATATATATAAAATCAGTCTATAAGTGAATTATTTTTGAGATATCAGGATTATTATGATATATTATCAATAATTTATTGTGTTTTGAATGATATGAATTGTATTTGGAAGTGATAAAAAAAAATTGGAGGTCAATATTCACATGATATATATTTATGGGGAATTTATTTTAAATGACGACCAAGATTCCCTTATCTTGTCAATAATGGATGATTTATTTCATATTGAAGTCCACACATACTAGATGTGTAATGGGAAAATTAATATTACAAGGATAATGATTTTAATATTTTAGGTTTTTATAATTATTCATTTGTTGTTAAAACAGATGGGAAAATGTACCTACTTTTCTAGTAATATAACGATAAATTGTCCTAAAAATAGAGGAATTTAACACTCCCCTTCATTAAAATAGTGTATTTTTCCTAATTAAAACAAATAATTATATTTGATATTTTTTCTTGTTCTTAGTTTCTATTATTAGTTCTTTAATTTCTATATAAATTTATTCAATCAGTAGTTGACTTCCTCATATTAAGAGTTTACTAGAAATTCATTAGTCAGAAAAGATAGAGAATTGGTGGAGAAATTTGGAAAAAATAACCAATATATATATTTGTGAGATGTTATACTCTAAATAATATCATTATAAGTTTTAATATCTGAATTTACTTATTGTATTTGGGGATTAATTACATGATTTAGATGTTTTTGTACAAAAACACCCTAGTAGTTATTTTGAGGTCGTTCAGTAATTCTTATAAACATGGCTTACTCGAGGCCTAACATTCGAGGATAATTTGTGAAATTGAATATAAATAATAAACTAGGTGTAAAATTGTAATTTATGAAGATTCATGTCTTAAAATACATAATAAATATTCCATATATGATTTCATCATGTTTACCAATTGTTTTTGGTGTTACAATAAGATATGAGTGTGGTCAACTGTGGCCAGAGCATAAAAAACACATGTAAGTGACATTCAAAAGATAGTTTCCTGATGGTTAGTTTTAATAAGTAAAATAACATAATAATTAATTGAATATATTTTGAAGAATATGATCAAGAAATCCTTTTTCAAGTATAAGGATGGTAAAATTAAAGAGATATTTTAAAATATAAAAATCTAGAATAACATTAGAGAAAACACTAAAGAAATGTAATGGATGTATCATAAACACCCTAATAGAAAATATTTATTTATTAATGATTTTCATCGGTTTTTTTGAAATAAGATTCTATTATTAGACTCATTACAAAATATTAATATTGGAACACATTATAAAGATCATGACTTTAGTAAATTATAGTTGGTGGTTACATTATTACATTTGCGCTAGGTATAAGTGATCACATCACCAAGGATCGATCCGTTTAGTAGTCGTTATGAACTAGATACATGCATGGTATCCTTATTAAATTTGTAATTAAAAATAAAACATAAAATAGGAATGTTGTTTTCATCTGTTTAATCGTAAAAAGAAATTAATCATGATATCCTAGGTAAAAGAGAACAAATAAAAATATGAGAACAAATTCCTTGTAAGATTTAAATAAAATTGAATATATAATGAATCAATAATTCATAATAAATATGTATTTTATAATAACATAACAAACAATCCATTTTATCAATATGTTTTGTATCATGATATGATATGGTATATTCATTATAGAAATGTAAATAAAAGAAAATAAATTCAATTTAATTAATAAATTTTGCACAAATTGAATCCATGGATAATATCATTGTGAATATATCATGGATATAAATAAATAAATTCATAATGATGTAAATTCATAATTATTAGACTTCATGTTTTGATGGAAGATGATACCCTTACTATCAAGACCTTTCATAAGACAGTTTCATCTTTATAGGAAAAACCAATTTTGTTTGTCCAACATACTCATCCCATGAAACTACCAATGCATTTAATGGATTTTATATATATATTTCCCACTATTTAATTCATGTACAATGAATTAATTATATATCTAATAATTGAGTTAATTCATGTATCAATGTTACTTATAAAAAATTCTTATTATTTAATAAAAGATTCAAAATGAACATTATTCCCCCAGTTAATCAAATCCCTTTCATATTTAAAAACTTATATAAAACTGGTATAAATATTAAAAAAAATAATCATATCGATGACCCAATAAATATTCTTATTTAATAAAAATAAAAATTTCAACCAATTATGATCATAAATAAAATAAAGGTGTAGTATATAAACTATTGAATGTAAATTAGAATCATAATATTAATATATCCCACAATGAAGATGAAGTCCCTTGAAAATATAATATCATTTGTCAAATTAGTAGATGATTATTATCTGCTATAAATCAAGATATTGTTTTTTGAAAATAAAATATAAGATTATCAAAATTTATTTCACACATTACCTTATCAAGGCAAAATCAATGAAATTGATATTTAACCCAATGAATAAAAATTGAGTTAATAAATACCTAACCACTTTGTAATCAGTCAAATCATATTAAAAAAGAAATAATAACATTTAAAAAAAAATTAAATACCATAAAAATTAATACAATCATGATATTATATAACAAAGGGTAAGTACATAAATCACACAAAATAAATAAGTGGGGGATATGGAACATGTCGCACATAAATAAAAGTGAGAGGAAAATCACTTACCATGTGATTTTATTTCATTGAATATTAATTATCCTCCTGTATAATGGTTTAAATAAATAAATTAATTTATAAGAAGTCCATATTCAAATATTTTATATCAAATATGATCCTATTACATCATATTATCACCCGATTGTTAATAATATTTATTTATAATCCATGGCTTGGTTATTAACTTGTTCATTTTCTATTAATGTTTTTTTCATTTAAGTCCCAGTTCTAATATATAGGATTTACTTCCATTATCTAAATAATTATATTAATGATAAAAATATGATACATAATTTTTAAATATTTTTTTATAACAATTATTTAATTTATTACATAGAAAATGAATCACATGACATCATGGAGATCATAGGCCATGCATATGCATGAGTGGTGATTTCATTACATTAATCTGTAAAATAGAAAAGAAGTGGATCAAATAATAAATTTTAATAAATGATATAAATTAATAAATATAATATATATCCATTATTTCCATAATTATAAAAATACAAGTAATGCGTGAGAGAAAAAAATTAATCAACGACGTGGAGATAGTATGCGGTACGTACGAGCACACATTGATTTCATTTTTCATAAGATGGACACAAGTTGCAATATGTTCATCCCATTATAATAATAATATATCAACATATAAATTAAATTGGAGGTATTAATTTAGTATGTATTCAATATTTGGATATGAATTTTAAGAAGAAACATACTTGAAATAGTGGGTACAAACGGTTAACTTCTATTAAAGAATCCTCCTTTTTATATTCTCTTAGGCACACTAGGGTTGTTATTTTTTGAAGACAATGTCCTCAATAACCTATATTAGGATTTATTAAAGAGAAATATCTAAGGTTTTTTCAAGATAGGAGGATCAAAATGTTGTGAATATGGGATAGAGGATGTTCTATTTTTCAATTGAACGAAGGAGCACTTTTGAAAATTCGAAAAATATTAAAATATAATAATGATATTATAGATAGCAAGGCATATAAATCGAAAATAACTGAATATTGGGAGAAATTATAGACCAAATATTATCCATTTGGGATTATCTATGATTTTTATTATTTTTAAAAAATTAAATAACATATTAATTCCATATAATATCATTATCGTCAAATTTGATAATATTCATTATATTGAAATTCAGAATATCAATATAACAAGCTAGATTAAAACCATTATTATTATTAAATCCATATTATGCAATATTAATATATAAAATTACAGTATCTCTTTAATTAATTAAACCTATATTACATTTAATATTTTTAATATAATTAATTTTATTTTTATATTAATTGAATATTTAATTCACCATCATTGTGTAATTATTTAATAGAATTATTTCTTCACTAAAAAATAAAAATAAATTAATATTATGAAGATAAATTTTATAATTTTTAAATGATATTGGTTGGAAAATAAATATTCTAGATAACATCATTCTAGAAATATTATACTTATAGAAAACAAGAGTTTGTCAAGTTTGACTTATAATTAAATAAAGTACTATAAGGGTCATAACCACTTCATAATGGAACAAAATTATCATAAACCCGAACCTTTAATGATTAGAGAAAAATTTTACTTATCCATTAAAATTCATTCAATTTTTTCTAAAATTTAATGCTTCTTATCATTTAAAAAAAATTATTGAATTTCCCATTAATGAAATAATTATCGTATCATAATCATGAAAGCCATTATGGTAATCCATTTTTCAATAAATATTAAAAAAAATTAGCATGATGAAGATAAATATTTTATATTTCAAGAGAATATTTATGGTCTAAATTTTATTCTGTATGACCATTTATTAAAAATGTTATACATATTAAAAAGAATTGGGTGAAACGTTTTACTTCTCTTAACATAAAATTATATAGGGGATTAATGTCATCCAATTGGTTCTAAAGGATCATAAATTAGAAAGATATTTAATTTTGGTCAAAAATAACTCATAAAATAAAATTATGACAAGTGTTATAATAACTTTCTATCCCTTATCATATTATGTTTATCCTTATTTAACTGATTTACTCTTAAATATGTTAAGAAAAGTTAATATGTTTACTATCCATATTATCCAAAATATAAAGGAAATATAGAATAAATTTTTAAATACCAATTAAAAATATGTAATCCATATTTTCAAAATTTAAAACACATATTTTTTAATATTTAATAAAAAATTAAACCGGAATAAAGAAATGAAAAATAGTTTTCTTTAAAAATGCATCATTAGACCAAAAATTATTCTAATACAAAAATGTGTTATTAGAATTATTAAAATGAAATTAATTAGATTAAAAATAATTAAACATTATTTAATTTAAACTAAAATAAAATGAAAATAATAAATAAAAATTTAATATAATGAAATAGATAGTGTTATAAAAATAAGTATTTTTATAATTAACAGGAAAATAAATCTTCTTAAAGAAATTACTAAAATAAACCACAAGATAATTTTAATATGGAAATTTCAAAAATATTTTTATTTTATAATTTTATTTATAATGTTTGAAAAATGGATTATATTATTTACTCATTAGAAGAAATGAAAACATTTTAAAAAAAAAAATTTAGTATTAATTTCACTCTAATAAAAATAAATTTCTTATTAACAAGGAATTAATTAATATATTAAAAATGAATTGTATAATTATCTATTACATAATGTGGTTAATACTATTTATTCCCAAAAATTTAATTTCACATTTATAATTATAACATAGTATTATTTCATTTTTGGATAAAGATGGGTGTTGCGTGAAACATAAGATATCTAAGAGGTTAAATTTAAAAAATTTATTTACAATAAAATAATTGAAGTTACATTATACCATCATTAAATAAAATTCATCCTCACAATTTGAAATTTCACATCTAAAATCTAAGGTTGATATTTAAAAATTATTTTTTAGGAAATATATATTGTAAATAGGGTTAATAAAGCATCCTATTAGTAAGAGGGAAATGAGAACGTGAATGTCACAAAAAAGGTGTTAGAATAATAGATAATCCATGAAAATACGGACATATAAGAGAAATATTACCATCTTGTTTTTATGGAGAGTGATAGAGAATATGGTAATTATAATGTTTATCATCGCAAAATGGTAAATCCTATGATCGGTTAAAAGAAACTTGATTTATATATATGGAAAGAAAATGGATAATGTTTTTGTTAAAAAATCATTTTCCTAGATTTTATGGACTATTTTACTATCCAGATATTAACTTGATAAAATAAACATACTTGAATTTTTTCCATTTTATAAGAATAATCACATCCCTTGGTTGTTCCTTGGTCGATTTTAATTTCATCATTACTTCCAGGAAATTATTTTTCATGATGATATTTTATTCTCAAAAAATATTATGGAGTCATAAATTTTAAAATTCATTTATTCATACTTTAATTTTTTTTCAGAAATTAAAATTGTTAGCACATGATATAAAATATGATAGATCCTAATTTAACATCAAACAATAACATCCAATGTACAACATAATAAATTTCATATTTTTTTATCCTTAAGACATATCCAAAATACATCTTCATGTTCCTATAATACATTATCATAGGTTTTTCTTCTTACATACTCAACATATAAGAAACATAATCTTCTTTTATCTATAGTTTCCTCCAACCGATTTCACAATAAACACATCATTATCTTATTTGGTGAGTACATTATTTGTTTTAGATCCATGTTGTAAATAATATATCAAGATATTTGATAAGGAATATTCATAATATCCTTTTATAAATTCATACTCCAATTTTGTTTTTCATCAACACGTTCACTATCATATTCAATGTTAACACATTTAGTTCTGTCTTCTACCATCGACTAAAACAAAAAGGAAACATGTTAGCGTCAAAATATAATAACCAAAGTGAGATATTATGAAATAATGATATATTATTCAACTAATTTCACAATAAGGAATCCTTATTGTCAACCTACGAGTCCATAGGTTAACCAAGGATGTCCATAATAATTACAAAATCTATAAGTGGTAATCATATACTTAAACTTGTCCTCAAAATCATACATATGGTCATATTACCTAACATATAATTTTCTAAATAAGTTTCATGGTGTTTCAACTAAACATTCTCTAAAAAAACTATAAGTACCTGAAATCTAGTAGTATATATTTGTTGGTCATTTTATTATATTTTCACTACGTATAAGTGATCACATCACCAAGGATCAAATAGTTTAGTAGTATTTAATAACAAGATACAAACACGGTGCCCATATTACATTGGTAATGAAAAAAGGTAATTAAATTACATCCTTTTACTCATTCAAGACATTTCATATTCATATCCTTGGAATAATAGAACAATTAAAAGGGTGGTCTTAGATGCCCCGCAAGATTAATTTACTATGGAATCTGTAGTGACTCAATAATGCATAATAAAACTTTCAATGTGAAATAATTGTACAAACATCCCAATCTATCAATTACTTTTATTTCATGAGAGGATGATGCATAATCATCACAAAAAATTAAATAAATGAAAACAATATAAATTTAATCAATAACTTCTGGAAAAAATGAATCCTTGGATAATATCATAATGAACATGGTTTAGATATAAATAAAAAAATTATTAATAAATTAAATTCTTAACAAGTGTATATCTTGTTTCCCTGTCATGTGATACATTTACTATCAATACCATTCACATGTAAATTTCATCTTTATAGGTACGAACCCATTTTCTTTGGCCAACTGATCCATCTGACGAGACTACCCATGAATCGAGGGGATTTTCTATATTTGGTTCCTATAAGTTATTTTTTTTTTCAAAGCATTCATTATATATATAATAATTGGTCTAATTAATGAATCAATGTGTCTTTTCAAAAATTATCTATATTGAGTAAATGATACAGATTTAACATTATTTCCCCAGTTAATCAAATCACTTTCAATGTAAAACCATATATAAAATTGGTATAATTATTGGAAAATAAACATATCCATGAAACAAGAAGGATTTATATTTAAGATAAATGAAATATTAAATGAATTATTATCATAAATAAAACAAAAGTTCAATATATACACAATAGAAAAAAAATTGGTGAATAATATTCAAATATTCTCCATTGAAGTGAAATTATGAACATTTACCTTACAAATATCATTTCATTAATAAAATGAATTGATTTTGTGTATTTTATGTAATCCACATAAAAAAGTGTAAATACAACATAACCTAATAAAAATTCATTTCACACATATCCTTATCATGTAATAATAAATGAAATATAAATTTAACAAA
Organism: Viscum album; assembly: GCA_963277665.1. Lineage (NCBI taxonomy): Eukaryota > Viridiplantae > Streptophyta > Magnoliopsida > Santalales > Viscaceae > Viscum > Viscum album. The sequence continues at coordinate 501,455,576 of OY728133.1, forward strand.
TTGAAAGAAAACTGAGATAAGAAATCCCTTAACACTTTATAAGTATTTGAATCATATGGCTCACGAAAGAATAAAATTTAAAAAACATTAAATACAATGATATTAAAAAGATTCTTGATAAAATACAAATAAGGTTATGTACATAAATAATACAAAATAAATAAGTGGGTAATATGGAAAATGTTTCACATAAATATAAGTGAGATGAAAATCCCTTATAATGTGCATTCCTTTTATTGAATGTTATTTGACATCATGAATAATGCTTTAAATCATGTTATTAATTTATTATATAAACAAGTTCATATTTTTTATATAATATTTTATCCTATTATATAATATTATAAACTTATTGTTATTAAAATTTTTTTGTTGCCTACTTTCAGGTTTTAACTGCTTCATTCTGTATGATTAATTTTTCCTGTATGTCTCGGTTCGTCTATGTATGATGTATTTAAAAAATCCACAGAATGTTATTAATGTTATAAATATAATAATAAATAATTTAATAAAATTTTGGAACCATTATTGTATCATAAAAATGGATAAATAATCACATCACATCATGGAGATGGTTGGCTGCACATACACATATGCAGCAATATCAAAACTTTAATGTGTGAAATGGCCAGGAAGTGGATGATATAATAAGTTTATAATTTTTGGATAATTTCATAGTTATAATATATATCCATTATTTCCATAATTATAATCATCCATGTAAAGAGGTGATGAAAAATATACACCACGGTGTGAAGAACATAAGTCGTACGAAGGCACACATGATGCTATCATTTTCTATAGGATGTATTAAAGATAAAATATGGTTTTCCCATTATCATAATAATATATCATCATATATAATATAATGTATTTGTTACATTATCATGGAAATTACACACCAAGAGAAATTACAATAAGAAATAATCTTGAAAGAGTGAGTGAAGACGAATAACTTCTCATAAATAGTATTCCTTTAGAACATCTCTTTGGGACACTGGGGTTGGTATTATTGGAAGACCAAGACCACAAAAAAATTTCGACTATTTTTATAAGATAAATATGGATTTTTTGATATATATGTCTCATTTTTTGTGAATAAATGATATAGGAGGTTCCCTTTTATAATTAAGGTTAGGGTAACATTTAGAATTTCTAAAAATATTAAAATATAATAAGTCAATTCTAGAGACAAAGTATTTAAAATGGAATATAAATGAATAGGTGATGAAATTTTAGACAAAAAATTTTCCTCTATTGGTTTATTTAATATTTTTATGATTTTTAAATAAATCAATAAAATATTAATTCCATATAATTTTATTATTATTATCCAATTTTGTACTACTTATTAGTATGACATTAATAATATAAATATAATAACTTATATTCAAACAAAAACTTTTAATAAATCCTTAATATGTCATATTAATCTATAATATTCATTGATAACATTAATAAATTCAACTTATATTACTTTTAATATTTTTAATATAATTTATTTGACTTTTCTACTAATTGACTAATTATTTCATCATCATTCTGTAATTATTGAAGGTAGTTATTTTTTCACTAAAAATTAAAAATAAATTACTATAATGTAGATAAATATTTTAATATTTATGGGAAATATTTATTGTTTCAAAATCATATAGATAACATTCCATTAGAAATATTATACATCTTAAACACAAGAGTATGACATGTTTAACTTTTAATTAAATTAAATACTATAAGGTTCATAAGCACTTCATATTAGAAACAACGGTCCTAAATATAACCATAAATGTTTATGGAAAAAACATTAATTATCTAATAAAATTTATTTGAGTTTTTTTTAATTTATTGGATCCTATCATTTTAATTAAAAATATTTTATTCCTTTTTCCATTAATTATATAAATACTGAAACATTGTTGTGAAATCCTTTAAGATAATTATTTATTCCCTAAAAATTAAAAATAAATTACACTAAAATATATAAATATTTTAACTTCAAAAATATTTTTACGCTATATCATAGCTTCAATATATCCATATAATAAAAATTTATACTTATTAAAAACAATAGTGTGATACATTTGACTTTTCCTAAAATTATATATTATAAAGAACTTAATGTCACAAAAGTTGATCAAAAGGGTCATAAATTAGACCCATTTATTATTTTGGTAAAAATATTCTCATAAAATAAAATTATGAAAAGGTTTAAGGAATTTGTATAACCCTTATCATGTCATTTTCACCTTTAATTACCTGATTTACCCTTACCCGTGGTAAAAAATTACCTTGTTTACTATTAATTTTTCCTAAAAATTGAAGACAACAATTTAATAAATTTGGACGTACTAATCTAAAATATTAAATCCATTTTTAAAATAAAAAACGTATTAGTGTAATAATTTTATTGAAAATTAAATCCGCAAAACGCACAAAAAAACAATTTTCTTCAAAAATGCATTTTCAATCCAAAAAATGTACATATACCAAAAAATGTACAAGAATAATTAAAATGTTATTATTTATAATATAACTAACTAAATAGTAAAAAAGTTACATTGAGATCTAATTAATATCATAAATTAACTTTTAATATAAATAATTTTATAGTTTTATAAAAATCTGTATTTTACACTATTCACTCGAAGCTCAATCATCTTAGAAAATTTCCAAAATACCTCCCAAAGATTATTTTAATATGATGATTTCAAAAATGATATTATTTTTAAATGTCAGGATTTTTAGATGTTCTATAAATTTATTATAATCTTTACCCCTAAAAGAAAGGAAAACATTTTTTGAAGAAAACATATATTTTTATAATTAAATTTTCATTAATAAAAATAATGTGATTATTGAAAAAATTAATTAACATATTAAAAATGATTAAAAAAATTATATATTTCAAAAAGTGGTTAATGATATTCATTGTCACCAATTTTGTGGCTAGGTTATAATGGTAATATTATAGTAATTCATTGTTCGTTTAAGTAGGGTGTTGTATGCAACATAAGATATCGAAGTGGTTAAGTTTAAAAAAGAGACATACCAATAAATATTAGGGTGTTATAGGTTATTTCCAAATAAATTTCAATTGATGATTATTTAGGGATATTGTTTATCATCTATAGGGAAATTATAATATTTAGAGGACTAGATTACATATAATTTGTTCTTATAATACCTAGAGGAGGATGAATCCAAATGAGAAAATAAAGACATAAACCTTAATACAATTTTATGTTATATTTAAAATGAAATTATTCTTTCTAATGCTAGTTGACCATAAAAATCTATATAGATAGTGAAAATATATTTTATATAATGTAATGTAGTGTATTATTTAAAAATTGAAATCCGTTTAAATATAAGATATTGTCATGAAAAGAAGATGCCAAGAGTTTAGTAGTCATGGTATACCAAAATTATAGGGTTTCCATGTTGATAAATAACCAAAATCATTGAAAATAGGAGACATTTGAAGCTTATAATACATTAAAATTATTATATTAAATTCTATTATTAATCTGGACAGTGTTAGTAATGTTGTAGAAAAAATTCCACGTATCTTTATTATGGGATAATCCATATTATAGTAGATCATCTTGTGAATAAAATAAAATAATGACTTGTCCCCATTTTATAAAGTACTCATTTTTAAATAATTTATATAATTCATTATTTGGGGGAGCATGAAATTTTTTTATTTCAAGAGTAAAAATGAACAAAATTAATCCAAAAGTTCCTTGTTTTTCTCATGGATATAACTATGTATAACTATAAGTGTATTGAAAAATACAACGAATTTGTAAAATATATGCGATTTCTAGAAAATAGAAAATGTTGTAGTGTAATTACTCATTTTTATGTAATTTTTTATAATACTTGAATACCATCTCTAAGGATCAGTGTGAAAAATATTTATGAAACTTTTACAAAATAAAGGAACATGAAATTTGGTACTGAATATTTACGTGGTAAAATTTAAAAATTTAACATGACCAAGAGAATGGTTTTTACTAGATCTAAAAAAATAAATATGTTAGAATCCACTTCTTCTTGATTTTATGAAAAGAGTTGAAGATTATAATTTAATCTATAAAATTCGAGAAGAAGTTGATGAGATGTCATAAAACTCCAGATTAAAAATATAAAAATTGATTATAAAATATTTGAAATCATAAATTTTTGAGAATATTGTATAAAATAAAAAACAATTAAAAGAAAAAGTTTATGGAAATTTAGTAGATGCGCATAATACATCATTTTCTATAAAAATGGATTGAAAAAGAAAATTTTTAATGCCTATACCGAAATATTGGGAATCTCATACTGCTTTTATTAGACTTAAATTTTATTTCATGGAGTAAGTGATGAATTTATAGAATTATTGATTACAATAGGATAAAATGAAATATTATACATTCAAGAAGTGATAAAGAATGATAATATTTGACTAGACGGTATGAAATTTGCAGATATTTTCTTCTTTATTTCTTAATTGAGAAATGAATTATTGGTTATAAATAAATTCCCTAAACATATCAACAAGTAATGGAATTCTGAGAAAGAATAATATATAAATATAATTTTATTCACATTACTTCTAAAAGAACTAGAATATTAACAAAAAAATGTGACTATTATCTAAGTGGAGGACTATACTAATGAGGATATAGAATAAAATTAATAGGACATAATAATTAGTTGTATTAAAATTTATATATATAAATGAATAAGTGAAAATATCCAATATAAAAGTTTAATTATCTGAATATTAGATATATTAACCTCTAAAATTTTTGTATTTTACAATTATAGAGCCTATAATTATCCTTAAGGATTCTAGTATAGTGATTAGAAGTAATATAATTTCATTTCTATATGGAATAATTAATGTGATTTAAAATAACATCCTCAAATAATGAAACTTTTAGTTATCTTTTATAAAGAAATTCCTATAATAATTTAAACATTCAGTATAATGAACTATATAGGAAAATATCATAGTAAGGATAGAATAATGATTTATAATAATAATATCAATAATTACACAATGGATGTTGGATAAAATATTTATAAATAGGAGGATTTAAGGAGTAGGATTAGGAATAAAAGGGTAATGGAATATTCAAAGTTTTATCTTATTTTAGGATATTGGGAGATTATGATAGAAGAAGAAATAATAGAATTGGTAACATTAACAATGCTAATAGGCATCTTGAAATTATTAGTTAGTTCATTTGGACTAATGAATTCACTAGGGATATTATAATGGAGGATTAAAATGGTATTTAGTATTTTATCATTGTTTATTATAGTCTATATTGATGATATTTTTGTATTTGGTGTGAATATAGAATACCATTTCAATATTTTACCATAGATAGTTGAGCTATTCAGTGAAAAAAGGATGGTACTTCCAAAATGAAAGATCACTAAGATGAAACTTAAGATAGAATTATTGGTATTTACAATCCAATGATGTAGATATAAACTCTACCTATATATTAGAGAAAAGTTAGATACATTCCCCAATGATTGTATAGAGAATAATTAGATACAATTGCAAAAAATATGATTACATTATGTTAGAGAATACATTTAAAATTTGATAATGTTCTCATATACAACAAAAAATAAAGTGTCCCATTTGATACCATGGAATTTGATATAGGGATATTTTAATGTAATAATAATTTTTAAGAACATGGACCAAAACCTCTTAGAATGGAAGTATCTATATTGGATTAAAGATCGACTTATCTTAGGAAAATATTCATCAAACTCCAAATTGGGATGTATCCTAAGGATAAGGAAAAACAATAATGAAATTATTAGAATATACCTTAGTTTATGTTTCAATGGGAGAAATAATAATTAACCTATGCATTAATGAAAATTAATTTAAATCCTTAAATGAATTAGGGTAGCACATGAGCCTCATCCCAGTTGGTGAGGTATCCTTAGATGCATCCATGAGACCCAGGTTCAAAACCATGAATATGCATATTTCCAGTGTATTGTAGTTGTACTGTAGCAGAATTGTACACAATGTGGGTATTGTAGTAGGAATTGTAGTAGTTACTGAAGCATGTATTGTTTTGTACTATAGTAGTTGGAACTATTCACCTTTGGCCACCAGCTTGGGCATGGAGTCCTTAAGGCATTCAAGCCACTAAGGCCTTCAGGTCAGTAGGAATTGTGGTCCTCCAATAAGGCCTTCAAGAACCTCAAGGCCTTCAGGACACATGTAGTAGCCACAAAAATAATCTAAAAAAAGAATCATCCCAAAAGAGGATTCAGAGAAGGTGAACTCACGAGAGCCGAGACAAGTGGATTTTTCAGAATGACTGGGTATATCAATGCCATCAAGACCAGCCTCTGATTGCATGGTAATCCTAGCCAAACGACCATTAAATGGTGGAGGGATTCTATCATGATGCAGTTGCTGGGGAGGGGCAGTTCCTTGTAGATAGTCTGGTTGAATTCCCTAAGACCTTTGTGTCATGTAATCTCCAAAGCCTACATTCCATGTATTCTCTAAGCTGACGGGACTTGTAAGGGTCTCCCCTCATCCCTTGAAAGGGGGGTTATCAAAAATAAATAAAATTTAATTCCATCAGGCCATTTGGGATAAATGAATTAGGGTAACAATATGTTCATGGGAAAAACATTTATTATGTGGATATTTAGTTTTAATGTCATTATTTTTATGACAATAAATCTAAAATATTTTCCAAAATAATTATTAGTTTGATTGAATGTTGAATTATTTTATTAAAAATTTAATATAAAAATTTTGAAGTGTAATTTATTATCATTCTAAATTCACTATCTTTCTAATTTTATTCTTAAAGTTGTAGTGATAGAAGGTAGCATATCCATGTGATGTCCTATTTGAATTTATAATCATTCTATTGTATAATTACTATATATAAAAAAATTAATGGAAATATATAGAAAATATATCAATTTATAGAAATAAATCCCTTTCATAGAAAACATTAATTTTCTGGTAATAATGAATAAACAGAAATCACATGTTATTCTAGAAAAAATCCATAAAACTAAGAACCATGAAAACAAATATCGCTAAAAATTTAATCTGAAATTTTTAATTCATATGGAGTAATTTGTTTGTGGTTATAAAGTATATTATAGTGAAATTTTTAGAGAATCTATAAATTGTGAAGTATTAGAATATCCATAAGAGAAAATTATATTGTGTCTTTAAATGAAAATAGAAAACCATTTTGGAAATTTCAGATGAATTGGTTGAGGATGATGTTAATATAAATAATGTTTAAGTGGAACATTATGGGTTGCATTTTTTGAAAAAAACATGATAGATAAATAATAGATGAATAGAAATGTGTATTTTTAAATATAAAAGATATTAAAATTTTAACATGATTGCAAATATTTATTGAAACTAAACTGCAACAGTTTACAATCTTATCCGGAACATTAATAATGATCAGATATTTTGGAATGGTCTGAATAAATATCCTAATTTCCAAAAGGTATATGATTACTATTTCATGTTATTGTAATATTTATATGGGTTAAATGATCAATGAAATAATCAGGGATGAATTTATGATCCTGAATAGTATTTGGATAATTATAAGAATATGTAATCCAAAACATTATAAACTTGATACGAACATGGCAATATAAATATCTCATTGAGTTATAGAGATCATTTATTCGGAAAGATAGTCAATTTATTGGATTTAATAAGAAATATCCCATATATAATTGTCCATCATAGCTAGTGAATATGGGCCTAAATAATACATATCTATGTTTGTTATGAATGGTAGTATATAATGAACCTAAACTATTAAAAGATAGAAGACTTATGTTATACAACATATTCCCATATCAGTAGAATGAACTTGATAATTTTTTTATCATTTGAAGTTAAATTATTAATATTGATATAGTGATGTTTTAATATTAGATACTAATGGGTTTTGAAAGGATATCTAAAATCTAGAACACTATGGATGAATGACTCAAAAACACGAATAAAACGAAAATCTATCAATTTGTTTTGAATGAATATAAATGAATAATTTGAATATCATACCTTACTTCAGTCAATTATATATATTGAAAACACTAATTTTTGATTCCAATATCACTAAGAATTTTTTGAAAGATCTTTCCCTATGGTGGTATCCAAAAATCATTTCAATATACCAATATCTGGTAAATATCTATCTACATTAACTTTATACAAAAACCATTTATTTAATGAATAATGAGACGAGTGATTTAATTGTTCTTATTTTTAGTGGAGATGTAAAATTAGTCTCAACAATATGGAACTGAAAAACTCATTTGAGGAATGACTTTATTTCTATGGTATTATACAACCTTAAATGTTTGACCCATATTGATTAGAACATTTCATAAATTTTTCATACATTTTAATTTTTGAAACATGTTATAGAAGTTATCATTGAATGTTGACTATGTAAACATTAATAGAAGACATTTTAACTTATCATAATCATCATCAAATGTTGCATAACCTAATTTTAATTCCATATGATATGAATAAGTTTTACTCTTATAATTTATCTTATAATTTTAAAATAACAAATAAAAACCACCATGAAATCGTGTCTTATACTATGTCATCGTTCACACTATGATATACCATGATGTGGTCAAAACCACCACACTATGGGGGTTGTCCTTTAATATAGAAATACATCAGACCCAAAAAATTAATTTAGATATAATAGTGTATTTATAATATCAATCCAATTCTATGAGAAAATATAATATGTTTTTTCAAATACACAATTTTCGAATTTATATTAATCCAAGATACATGAAAGAATTTGTGATAAAATATTTTGAAGAATTTTATGATTTAATCCAAAATGGTCCTTAAATATTTCATGGAATGGAAGGGACATAAAAATGGTATCAATATTGTTAGATATAATATCTATTAGTTCATTAAAAATTAATGGTAATGAATTATTCGAAAAACAATTTCATGGTTAGTGAGATGATTGATTATTTTAAGAATGAAATGGATTCTATGAATTGATATAGACATGAATCTTATCTAGAATGTATGATAATATCAAGTCAAATATTTAAATTTTATCTTTTTCATTTTATGTATGATGTGTGTGGGTAAAGGTTAAATTTTTTGCTCTCTAACATTTCCTTTTTTAGTTGTTATGTCACTTTTTCATTTACTATTTTATATTTTTCAATTTTTTACCATATAATATTTATAATTTATTACTAGTATTAATGTGGAAGCACAAGCCAACATTTTGAGAATCTTGTTCCTTGAATACAATATAATAGGACCTCTTATCAGTCTTCCAAGGTGATAAATTTTTAATATAATTCAATAAAAATTAAATGATTTAATATATCTATCTGGTATCTATATATATTTTTTTAGAAAGTTCTTAGGAAGGGTGGTCCTATGAATCAATGTTTGTAAATCCTTTTGTCTTGTTTATTAATTATCATAAACATTCTTGAGATTTCTTTCTACTTTTTGTATTTTGGTCATTTCTTAGTAAATTTTTATGGTGTAGGCACAAGTGTAAACAAGACTAAAATCCCTAATATATAATGAATAATTTGTTAATGTAATGAAATCAAATCAAGTGGAAGTATATCTGAGAAATTTTACTCAATATTTTTTTTAATATTGACACATGAAATGATATCTGAAAAATTTAGTGATTACCCAGTTGTATCAAATGAATATTTACTAGGGTAAATGAATAATCATATGACATTGTAATATAAATAATAAATAAATATAAAAATAAAACATATTAGTCCTAATCATATCATATCTTACAATAGAGTAATCCAATATATAGTGAAATTCCCTTTGTTATGGTTATAAATATGGAATAATATGATTTATAGGATAATGTAATATAATTATTGTTTCATCCTACTATGTGATAACATTAAAATAATTTCCAATGAATCATTCAAATAGATAAATGATTCAAAAAAATGACAAAGGAGAAACAAAATTACCATGACATTTAAATTTATTATAAAAAATTAATTAAATGGTTGGAGTTTTGTGGATTGTCCCTAGTACATATAAAAATAGTACAATACCATGGGATGGTTGTACATCATTCTTGTTCTACAAAATAAAAGGTTAAATCTATCTTTAACTATAATTTATTTTTATCTTTTTATATTATGGTTTTTTTTAGATTATAGATAAAATACATTTTTCTTATGTGTTAGGTTATTAACATAGTCTATGGAATCCCAAGGAGGAAGAGTCTTTTGAATACTTCCCAATAATCCCTAAATTCTCACATGGTGAAGAATGGGTAGATATGATATTCATAGAATAAGGTATATTCTCTTCATTCATTTCGATCAATTCAAATTGAATGGATTAATCTTGTGATCAGTGATTTTTTTGTCAATTTAATCTTACGTTTTTGGACAAGAGTTTACCTTACAAAACCCTTAAATTGAATCTAAACTAATTTCATTTCATTTTGATTAAAATTTTTATATTGATAACGAAAGTTTAAAAAATTAATTCCCCTTGAACCTCAACATATTTTGTTACAATTTATTATGGTTCTTAATGAAATTCATAAGCATATATATTTAATAAATATAAAAATCATGACTTTTTAAATTTAAAGAAGCATATTATTCTTTGATAAAATAGGGTATGTAATATTTTCAATTAATACATATAACTATAAAGAAAATAATTCTATCTCATGTTGTTCCATAAAAATGATCATAACAACTATAGAAATGTGATTTCCTTAGTAAAACAAGGTGGGTGAAAAAACATCATAATTTCAAATGTTTAATTTTTTGGGAACTTATTGAATAAAAATTAGCCAAAAAGTCATTAATCCCTTGAAAAACGTCACTAAATATGAAAAATAATGTCATGGTTTATAGAAAAAATGAACACAATTTTTTAATTTTAATGGAATGTTGTTTTTATTAATATTCTAAAAAAAGTTATTTTGTTTGGTGGATATAATTACTGTTTGAAACTAATTTAAATGGTTTTTCAAATTTTAAAAATTTTATAAAATTTAACATAATTTGAAATATAAAATATTTTATATTGATGTATGAAATTCTAATAAATGAGAATATAAAATTATTATATTAATGATTTTATTTTGAAAATATGTGATAGTTAGTTTATGTTAAATTTTTACATAATAAAATGTAAGGACTATATTTTTTTAAGGTTTTCAAAAATATCATATATTTAAATAGAAATGATTTCATATTGAGTTCTATATAAAATTGATTACATAAAAAAGTTCTTATTTAAATAAATCTAAAATATCCATGCTTTTTTATTTATGGAATTTCTATTGAGAATGATTATTTAATTAGTGTTTATATTTGTTTATTTATAAAATGTCAATAAATTATTATATTATTCAAAAATTTATTAATTGGTGATTTATTAATATTATTATCAATTTTGATTTTTATTTATATAAATTATTTATATTATGAAGGGATAAACACATTTGTTTTATGTGATAATAGGTTTCTTATAAATTTTATACCATGCATATATGGATTTACATTCTTTGGAAGGGAAAATATTTAGTTATTCTTGGCAATTAAATTGATTTATTTTTTTGGTTATATTAAAAAACAAAATGTATTGTTATGAATTATTCAAATTAGGTGTTTGGATTTTGTTGGAATTGATGTCTCTCTTTAGTATTGTTCCTTGGATAATAGAACTTTGAGTCAGAATACTCACTCTCTTCGTGGTTATGATCTATCTTAAAAAGTGGGGGTTGGATACCTAGCCCCCGATGCTTACACTGGTGAGGGTTTTGGATTAATTTGATTTTATTCCTTTACATTAATGGAGTTTATATGTAATGTTCATGAGATGCATTTGAATAATTATAATTATAATTAGATTTTATTTTTAGAAAATTAATATAAATAATTAGTTGTTGAAAGAGTTATTAAATATAATATGTTTTGTAAATATTAATATATTTCAAGGAATATGATATAACAATAAATCATTATAAGAATAGACACATAAATGTAATACATTAGACAAAATAGGGATATTTAAAAATCCATTTAAAATACATTGTTTTTTATTCATACTAATTTGACCACTAGCAAAGACCATAATTATCTAAATGGATTGATAATTCCTAACTAGGTTCCCATACATTATATTGCATAAGTAAATAATGATATATATAACCCTAATAGCGATGTTCTAATTATTGAATTGGAATTAGGTTTCACATAGCAAGGAAACCCTAACAGTTTTGATAAAAAAAATATTTAGGATGATACATATGATAGATTGGGAAAGGAGTTTCCAAATCAACTATAAAAGAGTTGAATGTGACATTATTGAAATAATTTTATATTAGATAGAGCAATGGATTATCTCAGGAGTTTAATGAACCACATATTTACTGGTCATTATTTTTATAGGAAATTTGAATTTTCATCTCGAGTAGGGGTAAAATATTGAATTGTGATTTAGATTAAGAATCTAGACATCATAATATCTCATGTATGTTGTTAGAATGTATAATGGGGATCCATTTTTTTATACAAGTATTTGGGTGGATGTTAGAGAATTTTTAGGTATTCTAAAGTATGAATTTTAGCTGCCTACAATCATTCATGATGTGAATATATGTTCACACTATGATTGGATCTGCTCTAAGGGAGATACCCACTTGCTAAATATTTCATTCCATGATTAATTGGATCACATTATTAAAATTTTGTGATGGGATTTTGGTCTCTCTTTTTAGAATTATTCAGGATGTAAACATATTGTTAATTCTTTGAATGGTGGTTCGGTGATTTTTTATAAAATGGGGGTCAGCCCCCTTTTATTATTGGTCTACTAGATGTACATGGAGAGGGATGTTTAATTGGATACTCGCCCATTATTTTAACATATCAATCCCCTGTTCTAGGTGGTTCTTTTGGGAATAAATTCCAAATAATAAAATCTCTCCTCTATCCTCTATTTTTTTTGTTTTTAATGGCTATCCACAATTTTTGTCCTATATTTTTTGGGGTATGGAATCGATTCAAACAGAGCATGGTGGAATTGGATTAAATTGAATGTGATTTCATTTGTATTTACATGAGGTTATATGATTATTTTCACATCTATTTTCTCTCCATTTTTTAAGGTATTATTCTATGTGAATTAATTTGGGGTTTATCCAAAATTAGATTACGTTTATGGTTAACAAGGTGTCACTTGATATTTTTTTTAGCTATGATGGTTTCCAAAGTGTGCCATGGTCCTTCTTAATATTTTTGGAATAGTTTCAATGTGAAAAAATGATATATTATTATTTTTTTGATTAAGACCCTCTATTTTAGATTAAATAATAAATAATAAATTCCTTTAATTAATTATTTATGATTTTTTGGAATGAAGTATAAGCTCAAGAGTTGGCATATGATTGAATGACGCCTATTAGAGCTTCAACAAGGCATGGTGGAGCTTATAAATGGTGGTAACTCCATTATAGAGGTTAGTGGTCACATTATTATATAGTATATCTTGAACCAACGTAGGTCAACCCGAAACTAGTCACCTGATATGGGCCACGATAAGTCTCAATAGTCTCCTCTACCCAAGGAACCATGTTCATTCTATTAGAAATCCAAATATGAGAAAATTATAACATAGAAAAATAATAATTAAAGTAGTATACCTATAAAACATGAAATAGGTTAAAATTTTAAATAAATTAATTTAAAATATAAAAAGTACTTGAAATTATATTTTTAATACAATGAACAAAATAATCATAATTCTTTATAATGAAAGGAAACATAAGAAAATATAATAACTACAAAACAGGAGTCATGGGATCTCAAGTGATGGTAGAGAGGGACTAATAAAAATATATAATATATATCAAATAATCAATCTCAACCAATAAAAATTATCTACAAACAATTTTCATAACACTTGGAGACACCCACCCTTGGTCGACCGCGGGGCACATCTCATGGGCAGTCAGGTTATCAACTCATGACCACTAGCCAGTGTGTGACATCAACTAGTGCAGAAGGTGTACATAGGCTCCCACAAAACTAGCCAAGTATTACCAGGATATAAAAATGGTTGGGAGTTTTATCAATCTATGATATACATGTATATTATAACTTCTTCCCACAAAAACCATCCCCCTTCTCACCTCCAAACACCCACATTAAGCACAACCCCATTTTCATATACAAAAACAAATCTGTAGCCCATCATCAGGAACAATTATCAAACGAGGATTCCATTACACAAACACAATATATACATATTAAGATTGGAATATATAATGTGGGGTTTTCCATTCTCATTAAAATTAGACAATGTGAAAAATGGGCCTCAAAATTTCAATGGAAACACTTTTACATTAGAAATCAACATTTCCCAAAATCCTTTCAATTAAATAATTATAAAACATAATTAGGAAACCAAAATTTTAACGATTAAAACCATTGAACAACTATTTTATCAATAAAATTATCTTTCCAACCAAATATAAAATTCAAAACACGAATTAAACAATATTAAATACATGATAAAATACAAAAGAGAAGTTCATGAATTACGAGAGTACCCATCTCTAAGGATCAGAACACATATATATCGTATATATTTAACTTAACCATAAAACACCCTGGAGAAAATCAATAAATTATTAAAAATAATGTTTAAATAATTTATATAGCGTTCCTCCACATCAAATATTTATTCACACGATGATAGAAACTCACAATTCCCTCTAAGATTCTCAATGAATTAAAGTGAATCAGAGAGGACCCTATAAGATTACAATCCCCAATTTAAGAACATTGAAACATTAACACTATTTCATTAAAACCATAGTAAGAATAGTAATAAGAGGAAATCATAATAAAAGGTAGGAATAAGAGGATAAATGAGGGATTTTCTTTGAGAATCCACCTCAAATCCTAAATAAAATCTATATTTCACTACGTAGGAGGAGAATGACTAAGGGGATAAGTGTTGGGAGAGCTCTGTGTGTGTTGGCGGTCAAATATATGAATAATAGGGGGATTTGGGTTAAGAAAAATGAGTGAATAGTTGTTCAATAAAAATTTGTAAGTGACCTGGAAGAAGACATGGTTTGTCCTCCCGTTCTACGAGACCATGAACCAACTTTATAGTAACCTCTATCCAAAAGAGGAGGAAGATACACCATTTTTTGGGTGAGGCCACATGAATGTTCTCTAACTGTGCGGTCTAGAAAATCCCTCTATCTAAGATACATTCTTTGAAAGAGATCATGCATGGTTTTTACTAACGGAGCAAAAACCATGCACTACTTATAAATTGGACAGAAAACCACTATTTCTCCAAAACATTCTCAGCAAAGCTCAAGGAAACGAAAAAATGCTGAAAGAAAATAAAATAAAATGGTCAGTCATGTTAGGGTGTGGCGATTCTCCCTTCTATTGACACCATCTTCCCCATGAAAATTCCAAATGGTATGGCCAACCAACACATGGGGAAAAGCCAAACTCCACATAATGAAATTGAAAATATTGGAATATTATTTGATCAAAACTAATTTCCCAACCAGAACAGAAAATGGAAAAACCTATATAATTAGTAAGAACAACTTAAATGAACCTATACGAAAACTATATAAAAAATGATAAAACAAGTGAACCCAAAATCAAAATAAATGAATTAGGGTCAAGGGTTCAACAGCTATATACACATTTCCAAAACATGGAACACCCCAAACCCTTGTTTATAAATTTTAGATGAAACTCATTATGGTTCATTCAGGATTTTCACAAGGATCCACTACATGAAACGAATTTTTTAATCAATCATCATGGTCAATGTTAATTGGTATTAGTCAAGGGGTGTTCCCACCTATAGAATCTAGAATCTATGCTTACCATGATCCTATTTTTAAATTGTCCTCCCCAATATTGTAAGATCTTAGATAAATCCAATTTCCCTCAAACCAAAATAATCAATCAGATTCAAAATAAAAAAAAATTATGTTATGCGATATGAAAATAAATAAAAATCACATTCCCAGGAAAAGTTATTCCTAGTTTTAATAGATACATACCCACTAAGAACAAGACATTCCAAAAGAAGATACAAAATCACCCTGATTCCCAAATAAAGACCACACCACCTTGCTCAGCATCCCAAAAAGGAAAATTTTATAGCATAATAAACACTAATAATGACTTGCATCAACATCATGATTCTCCAAATGAGCGGTGGGGGTCATTTAAAGGGGTGGATGGATATCCATATGCCCGAATTGCCCGAAGGCCTTCCTATTTATTGACTTTTGATATCCTCTTTCAAGGGATGAGGGGGAACCCATACAATGCTGATAGTCAAAGAGATTATATGACTTGTTGGTATTAAGAAATATATAGTCTATAACTACATGGAACTTCTACTCCCCATCATCATCATCATGATGTTAGCTCTCCACTATCGCATGGATTGTTCGACTAGGCTTCCCATGGAAGAATAGGGTGGTCCCGATGGCAAGTTTCATACACTATATTTCTTACAAATCCACTTAAGCTTCTGCTCTTGTGAATAAACCTACTCTGAATCCTTATCTACAGTATTCTCCTTATAGAGTCTCCCTAGATGTTAAGCTCAATTTTAGGTGTCCTGATGGCATTGAGAAATCACGAAGGCCTTGTGGTGGCACAAAGTCCTTAAGGTGGCCCAAAAGCCTTATTGGCCCGAAGGCCATGGGAGGCCCGATGGCCTGGAAGGACCCGAGGCCCAAACAAGTGACATAAATTCCCAATCAGATGAATATTCCTAGCTGATACAATACTAAACAGTGACTCCTAATGTACTGTAATAGTATCTCTGAAATATGTCTTCAATTTTTTTTGAACATGGGTCTCTTGGATTCACTTATGAAGTCCTCACCAACTAGAATGAGGCTCTTGTACGATGGAGATCCACATCCCTTTATAGAACCATCCCGAAAAAAACCATTGTAGATGACCCGAGATCCAATATGCATGATAGGTATTTTGTGATCATGGAAATGAATAATTGTTGTGTCCCATCTTCCCACTTAGATGGTACACCAACAGCTCGCTCGCAAATGTCTCTGGAAAGAAGAAACATAACAGTCTCTTCATACCACTTCTAAGCATGCTTGATGTAGATCTCTTCCCTTTCCCATCATTAGAGGTACAACCACTTCTCCTTGGTAAAGGTGAGGCATCCAACATTTATGGCCCTATAGATAGAATTTTATTAATACAAAAAGGCTACCTCACCACGTATTCATAAGTTCCAGGGAAAGGATAACACCATCTAAAATAGTTCCAGGTGAATACCCTTTTCAATGAATTAGGCCTTTAGGGATTCATCTTCAGCCATTTATAGAAGATACTAGACTAGATCAGTGAATATCCTAACATAATTTTGGATGGATAGGATTCCTTAATTA
This sequence comes from Viscum album, assembly GCA_963277665.1. Lineage (NCBI taxonomy): Eukaryota > Viridiplantae > Streptophyta > Magnoliopsida > Santalales > Viscaceae > Viscum > Viscum album. The sequence continues at coordinate 501,473,098 of OY728133.1, forward strand.
ATATGGTACAACTCCACATCCTTTGGTACAATAAAAGCTTTAGATAAATACAACCAAATAAATAGGGAATTATTGTTCTCCCATGAATGGACTTTATTTGGATTGGATAGGAAAATCGATTTCTACCACTTCCATCATGGACCGTCCAACATAATGGTTGAAAAATTGATCTTAAGAGAGTTGGGGAGATCATGATAACCAAAAATATCCTCAATGATTCAAAACATTCATTGGATTTCCCTATCTCTAGTTTTATGAAGAAACACATAGGGATCAATAACTGATATTCTGGATGAATTCATGATAGTGAGGAGTAGTGGGCTCTATATTCAAAAAAGAACTAGATGACTATATAATAAATTAATCAACTGACATATGAACAAATGATGAATAATCCAAAAAGTCTGTTAGACTCTCATAGATCTCTGGGGAGATGGAATAACCTAAAAACTAGAAACACACAACTAAAAAAACACAAAACCAAAAAAAGTAAACATATCTGTCATGAATTGCTACCTTAAATTCAAACACACTCAACACCACACCCAATATTAAAATTCCAAGGATTTAAAAAAACACCAAAAACAGAGAAATTAATAGTCACTCCATAACCATTTTTAAATGAATTAAATACCTTTTTTTAAAAACCACTTCAAAAAAATAATAGATCCATACAAATTGAATATCTAACAATTGTATTCCCTGAATCCTCATACAAGAATTTCATCCCTACAAACCCAGGAACACGTAATTACATACCTCCACTCATCCACCTAGGTGAGTGTCTGTAAGATTACCAAAGACCAAAACAAGTTATTCTACCCCAGTTTCAAATTTACAACTAACAACCCATTACCCATTTTATAAATCCTATCAGATCCCAACAAAATTTGCATTCCAATTTCAAAATGCTTCCGTTTCATTTCATTAAACTAAAATTTTTAGTTAATAAACCAATTAAAATAACCCAAAAATCATTTTAGTGTTCAAGAGAAACACCTCAAAACTAAAAAGAATCCCACACTGTAAAGAAACACCATAAAATTGAGACTCAATAGGTAAAAAATCCCAAAAAATTGATGAAAATATAACAGATATAGCTTGGCCACATGGTTTGGAAGACAATGTGTCATTCATGACTAAGGTAGTCACATAGTCTTATCATGTGTTTCTAGAACATGAAAAAAACAATTCACCACTTTGAATTCCTCCAATATTACCATCGAATACACAAAAACAATAAAAAAACTCAAAAAAATAAATAAATAAATAAAATCAAAGAGATAAGCATGGGTTCTGAGAAAAAGCCATCTCGAACCACCTTATGAATTTATGTGCCTTTTAAAAAATTTGGTGATCATGAACCTACACATGAATGATAAATTCAATTATTAAAATACTCACTCTGAACTACATAAAATTTTTAAATAAAAAGTGTTAAACATTTTCTGATACCATTTTGTCAAAAACCCACACATGTTAACCCCAATGCAGTCAACCATGTTGGCACGTGAAAAGGCTCAAGAAGAGTTCCTGATCCACTAAGGATAGAAAGTAGATCCAGTAATCCTAAATACCTAGTTGGGAACAAATTATTACATGAAAAATAGATAAATATAAAAACATGGATGCTGAAAACGAGAATTAAAAAATAAATAAAAAAAGGGAAATATGCCCATGTGACCTCATAGTCACCTCCTCCAAAGGTACTAAATTCACTCTAACGGATATCCAAAAAAGAGAAAAAAACATAATATTGGATAGTGACAAAGAAAGTATTTTTGATAACCTAGATTCCTAGTAGGTGTTCCAAGGATATCCAACAACCTATTCCTTATCATTAAATTGAAATTCAATCTATCTAGATAGAAATTGGATATATAAAAATAAGGTATTCCCTTTCCTTTTGAAAATGAGAAATATGTTAGAATTTTGTAGAATAATAATTAATCATTACTAATGTAAATTAATAAATGATGTTTAATAAATTAATTTAAAATATAACCATTTTTGGAACATTTATTTTTGATATAATAAAAAAATTGGCATAATTATTGATAAATAAACTAAATAAACAATAGAAAATATCATATATGAAAAAAACGTGATGGGATATCAGGTGCTGGTTGAGATGACCCAGGAAAGAGAAATTATACAACTCAAAAACAATCTCTACTAGTACCAGTCATCCAAAAACTCTTCCCTAACACTCACAAACACCCTCTCTAGCTCGATAGAGGGGAACCTCCCATGGTGAGTTATGTTATCTAGTTAGGGCCACTAGCCAGTGCCTAGCCACAAATACTGTAGAAAGTATACCTAGGATACACCTAACCACCCAAGTCATCTGATGAAAAACAAATGTAGGCGAGTTTTATAAAGCTTTCATATTAATGTACATAACAACTTCTTTACACAAAACACATCCCCCTTCTCACATCTGAAATCTCACATTAAGTGTATCCCATAGATAATACACAAAAAGACTTATCCCATCATAAATCAGACATCTCATACCAAATTTTTTTTCCACATACACCATATATCCATAGAAAAGGGACATTCCTTAAGATGTGTTTTCCATTATCATTAAAATGAGATAATGTTCCAACTTGGCCTCACCATTTTAGAGGAAACACTATTACGTTGTAAAAAACATTTTTCCAAAACATAACCAATTCTGAAAACATACCCAATCATCCTGAAAACATATTTTACATGATTAAAACCATTTAAATTTTTATCAAAAAAATTTTCATTTAAATTGAAATATAATTTTAATTCATGATTCAAAAAATCTTAATAGAAGATAAAAACCAAATGAGTAGTTTAGAAAAAAATACAAAACCCATTAATAATGAGAAGAAAACATATATTTCATATAAATTTCATTTATCAATAAAAACCCATGGAAAAATCATTAAATTAGAAAAAATAAATTTAACGCCATGTAAATATGGAGAACCAAATGAAATCTTGATTCACGTGAAAATTGAAACTCAAAATCACCTCTAAGAAGCTCATGGAAGCAAAGAGAACAAGGTTAAACCTGAAAAGATCAAAAAACCTAATTTAAGAACATTTAAAGACGAAAATAAATCATATAAATTAGAGGAAGAAGAGAAATAAGGTAAGAGTGCAAGAAGAAGGAAAAATGAGAGCAAAGAGGGCTTACCTTTGAGAATCCACCTCAAACCATGAAGAAATATTAATATTTCACCATTGGTGAGGAGAATAACCAAGAGGATAGCATGGGAAGAGCTCCACAAGTACTAGTGGATTAATGTGAGAAGGATAGGGGATTTGGGTGAAAATATAGTATAAAAAAGTGGTCAAATTAAACTTTTTAAGTGTTCTGGAAGATAGTGCGCCAACCATGTGGCAGCCTCTATCCAAATGATGAAGAAGCTGAATAGTGTAATGGGTAAAGCCATACATCCATGCACAAACTGTGTAGTCATGACTATTCCATTAATTGAGAATCCTGGTTTGGAAAGGTATGGTACAAAATTTCTACAAATCCTATGCCAACCATGCACCATCTAAAAACTAGCCAAAAAACAACTATTTCTCTAAAAACCTCGTAGGAATGATTATGGAGGCCAAAATAGTCCAATAAAAAAATATATGTGTCAATTTGGAAGGTATGTAAAATATTCATATGTGTCTTTATGAATTGATATTTTCTTAGATATATAAATCACATTAATATTTAGGTGTCTGGGGACGAGGATTTTCTGGGTCAAAGAGAGAGGATGATGTTAGGCCTCAAATGCTTTAAAAAAGTAATATTTACATATTTAGTTCGTTTTTTCACATTAATAATTTGTCACCAAGGGGATAGATTATTCACTGAGATGAATGGATTCCTTGGATTGGTATTATAGAATTATGCAAGATATAGGTATCCAATGATATGTTCCCTGGGGCTAGTTATCCAATGATATAGGTTTTGAGATAGTGAAAATAGCTGATATAATCACTTGTCTCAGACATGATGAGTGGAACCCTCTTGAGGGTGGTTTTATTCTTGGAATGTAAGGCATGTAGGATGAGTTCTTTGGGACTATATGGGTTGTAGAAAAGCGTCTCACATTTTGGTTATGGTTTGAGGCATTTCCCTTGAGGGATGAAGTAAGGGAAACATGTGTAGGACTTGGAATATGGGTTTTAAGTTTCTTATAGAATTATAGTATATAATGGTCCTCGGTAAGTGTAGTTAGAAATGAAGAATTTTTTGGTCGAGGATATAGACAAACCACTTGAGTTATGGGACAATGAGAGCTTTTGAGAAAGGTATTCACCAGTGGTTGATGGTTAGGAGTTTGTATTGGTGAGAAGAGGCCAAGACGGTTATAGAGGACATAGTGGATATCTTGAAGGGAATCAAAATATATGTTGTGATTTGAATTTCTATTCTATGGATATTCTAGGGTAAGCTAATATATTTGAAGGTCTGCATGCCCATGGTTCTTGTCCTTGTTGCTTCTTGTGTATATGTGTCAATGTTATTGTTCTTTTGATAAGTTAAAAATGCCATTAGCGGTGTGGATCATGAGTCCCAACCCAAAACATTATAAGGTAGATATTGTATAGACTTCATATGAGAGATATTTTGTTCACTTGGTCTTGACATATGTCCTTTCCTCATCTTGGTTAGGATCATGTAACAAAATGTTCATTGAGAGAGCTTATGTTTAGGACCACCCATGGGGATGGTCCATGTGTATGAATTAAGACCCTTCCTTGATTAGTCATTGGTCAAGGAATACCCGTCATAGGTCTAGGTCATGGTATGATTTTGATTTTAAATATTACATATTTTCATAATGAGTTTTGGGATGAGGACCACCCAAGGGACTAGGTCATGTAATAAGTGGACATCTCTTGAGTAGAATTATGTTGAGGACCACCTTGGTGGATGGGTCATGTGAATTATTTTTGACATTTACCTTAGAGGAAAGGGTGAGGGTATAAGAACTCCCATGATAGGCCTAGGTCATGATGTTTCATGAATCATGAATGGTTGAAATGACTAGGAGTAATATTAAACTCGATCGAGATGTTGAAAAATGACAATTTCCTTCTCACCTAAGTAGTGTGATGAGGTTTTGATTATTCCTACCATGAATTTTCAAGTGAAATTGAGTATCATTTGTGATGGGATGAGGTGATTATGTGGAATCTTAAAAGGAAGCAAATAATATAGTTTTGGGATTTATAGTATTTATGTTAGCACACAATGACCTAATATATAGAGAGTTGTGGTGGTCGTGTTAGTACCCAATGTCCAACGCACTTGTGTGACCTCTTTATTTTATTCATCATGTTTTCATGTTTATGATAGAGTATAATATAGTAACATAGTGAGGACATAATAATATATATTTATTTAACCTTTCATGGGCACCCATATGTGCATATAGACCCAATATTTAATTTTTTTGTTCAACCATGATTATGCAAGGGATCATGTTGGAGAATCCCAATAGTTACATGGATACAAAGACTGTGATAATTATGGATAGTATTAGGGTTAGTGTGTTTGATTTTATTGGTTTATTTTGTATTTGGGATCATAAAATTTTGAGTTCAGTGAATGCATTGGTAGGTTTCGTGACCTGCAGTGGAAGCCGGTGGGCCGGGGATTTGAAATCTTTCATCGGCGGGTTGATGGATCTTTTTGTCGCTGATGATCTGAGCCCCAGAAAGGTATGAGGATCTCTTATAAATTATAAGGAGGACAAAATAAAAAAATGTAACTATTTCAATTCTAAGGCCTCAGTTGTCCACAACATATCTAGGGCGATCGTCACTTGATGGATCCAATGAAGGAACCCTCTAGATCATCCACATGTGCTTCAAAATCCCACGGGAGCATCGATTGTCAAGTATCGAGTGATACCATGGAGATCTGATGGGCCTTTCGACATCCTAACGATCACCACTTTGAGATGCATTCGATGCTGGAAAGGGAAATTGATCTAGGCATATTGGATCGAGAGCTTCTCTCCCTAGAGGGTGGTATGAGAGAGAGAGACTCTCATCTTCATTCCATAAAAGTGAATGAATAGTATGAACTTCCACCCATGATAGAGAGACCCATCTTATATTTATTGTGTAGTTGGTAAATACCCGATTGGGTTCCCCAACCCTCGTTTATTTTAACATCCACTAAATAAATAATTCGGATGAACTATAATATTCCTAAACTATTTACTATTTGATCACATTATTATAATATATATAATATATTATGTGATAAAATCAGATTCATTTAACTGGAGTCGCTATCCTGCTTAATAATAGATGAACCTTTAATATTAAAAATATTATTCATTTGATTAATTCTTTCCCATATTTACTATACTTGTAAATAAATTAAACAAATTTAATCCAAAATATTCATAACTTGAATATTAATGAATTTATTTAATTCTTTCGGGGATTGTTAACTTGGACAACCCTCAAACCCCTTGGCGGGGCCCAATATGACCATATACATATTCAACTGAATATGAAGGATTATATAATGCGCTATTGCTTGTCACTATCTAGTCCCTTATCCGAATAGCATTGAATAAAATCCACAGACGAAGAGAAGAGTATAGTAACCCATCATGGCCCCTAAAGAGATAAGGATTTTACTAGAAACAAAAAAACTTAGGAACACTGACTGTATACTATAATCTCTTTTTCATTTAATATCTCATAAAGTAGGATGCACACTTGTGTCATTATCCTCTTTCTTGGTTTATTATTTTTTGATCATACCATATTGATTTACCTTTATACTGATTTGGAAAAAGACATTTGACGGTAGCACCATCATGATCAACCAAGAATGAGATATACAACTTTTTAAACATGGAAGCGACAAATCCTTTCTTGACCATTCTACCAATGTCATACAACCAACGACGTACCCAACACAAGTTACCTCTCCATGATTTCAATACCATGGGTTTTACCTTGTATCAATATATGTAATTAAATGGTATATATTGGTAATGATCTCATGTTAGGAGACCAATACACATGTATGTAGATAGGAACAACCAATGACACCCAAACCACATGGTGTTCCTATGGGCAGTTCTGTCCTCATGATCTCACTACAAGAGATCATCATGTGAGAACTTCATGAGAAGAAGTATTAATGCTTAAGCTCCCCCGCACCTTATAGTCAATTGTTAACTGTGTCCAGTTGGTAAGTTGTATCAAGACCATTCAACATATATATATGAATATTTTCACGGTATCTCGAGGTTCTCATTATAGACTGGGATCTACTATAAGCTTCTGATAAGACAATTCATCTTTGGACATTACTATTAATATAGTGGACACAAAAAATTATGCACAATAATTGTATGCTGACATCATGTATAACTAACTGTAGAAATGATATGGTAATCAAAAGCATGACATAGCTGGGTCTAGGGCACCCACTATTTCATCACTCCCATTTTCAGTGGATCCAACAAGCCTACCAAACATGTTAGCTAATCTAATGACAAAGATCATACTTCTTCTGAGTAATGGATTTAACTGTTGGGCTTGTCACGTTATCACCGCATGGCATATCAGCTGTATGAGACATCATCTCCATGAGTAAAACATCTCAAGAAATGGAATCCCGGAGTATATCACTTTTTCCCATTTTCATGACTTGACAATATGGCTTGTAATAATATAATAATTTACATTATTATAAAAATTTTCTCACTAGAATAGAATCCATGAACATGAAATGATCATCGCGTTTAACTACTTCTTAGCAGACATAGAAGTTTCAACATACTCAGTATTCATAGGTATGGATAACACTATATTTTATGATATTGACTCACTCATCATCTTCACCTAACTACGATACTAGATCAAATTGATCTAAGGATTACTAGTTTATGTCCCAAAAAAACTAGCAAACATTCATCACCATTTACTAGGTACATATCATTAGTACATTCCAAAGTACAATATGATAGTTCTGACTACATCACTTACAGATCTCCCGGAAAAAATCTCCTCTTCCTACTATAACGTTTGTCCTTGAAATATCAATTATTTTACATGACATGGAATACTTTATTGATCCATCGCTGAAGCATATTCTACTCAATTCAAATAAAAAAATTCTACCCATGTTCTGAACATGTCACCTTAAGAGATTAATCCATGTGACATAGAAACCAATTCATCTCTTTAACTATTCTAACATTTATTTTTTTAATACAATGATACTATATGTACAATTTACTAGGTCGAAGATACCGTTAGATAAACTTTAGTAGATCCAGTTCCCTAAAACATAGGTTTCTTATTTAGTTCAATCATTGGAGAAATAATATTAATGAGATCTTATCTAATAGTTAGACCAATAAATGTTTTCTATATGTTTTAGAACATATTTCTCTTGGAAAAAATTGGTTCTCCTTAGAATCATTGTGGAAATGAGACATCATGTAACATCATCCATGTCATGATGTGGAAACTACATCTGACATCAGGAATTGATGGTGGCATTATGATAGAACCATCACATGCTTTATTCATGAGTGTAATGTAAGCATCTACACCCTTGCTTCCTGAGGGGGATTTAACCAATTGGGACACAAGCACCTTGAATTTCTCTTTTAGTAGTAATGTGTGCTAGCACCTATACTACACTTGGAATTTCGTTCTTGTTTGGACATTAAATTTTTCCAATATATATTTCAGTTTTATTGTGGTATTAAATAAAATTTTCTTCAAATAAACATTACCACATTCGTAATTTATATATTGATTACCGAATGTGACATTAATGATTAATTTAGTCAATAAATGTGTCCCAATAATTATTTGAATTATATGAACCCTCTTTACTAGAATCAGAGTACTCTTGAGTATTCAAGAGGCAAGGATCCCTAAACCTCCCTCATATTTTATAAGATATGGATACACCACTACATAGAGGGTCCTATGTAGGATTTTTTCTGGCCATCCATATTAACTTGCGGTTACATGATCTGTTGAGTGTTGTACAAGATTCAAAAATCATTATATGATTTACTAAACACTTGCTTCTATATTTAATAGAAGCTAACTGTGACTATTTATTGGCTGAAATTTAGGTTAAATCAACCTAACATTATAATAAGAACTCCCCAGTAGTAAGAGCCACCCTCAGCAATGGCGTGAAAGGAACTTCGAACACATAGTTTTGTTCATACTTGAATGATGGAAGGATATGATGACATAATATTTTTTTGAGGGTTTTATGTTTTTCTCTCGACAAATGTGATCCATTTCAATAAAACATTTTAATATATGTTGTCACGTTCACATCTAAACATTTGTAGAAAAACATACACCGTTTCTTTATGTATTTTCCAACTATCCTAAAATGCATAAAATAATAAATAAATGCAAAAAGGTAAACTACTACCTAACCGGTCTTCTGTATCAAAATGACCAAAGGGAATCATACCTGATTCAAAGATTGACTCTTTATGTATCATTCACCCATGTTTTATGTTATCTTTTCTTCTGGATTATCACCTCGTCATGGAGGGTTCGACTTTAGTTCTTGGAGAACTGCCTTATCTTGGCGGGATCCACGTGTTGTCTGGGAGTACCACCCTGTCTCGCGTCGTCTTCATCTTAGGTACAACATTACTCACGTGCAGGCGAGAGTGACTCAAGTGTAAATGTACATTATGTGAATTGGTCACACATGTACCTAGATATTTTAATCGAAAATGAAAACAATATGAAGTCTGTCTATTTATTTAATTACAAGAACTGAACGCAATTAAATAATTAATTAAATAAATGTGATACACACGAGTCGGTGCTTAAGACTAGAATGTGGGTAAATTATGCACGATAAAATAAAAATGAATTACTTATATATGTGGGTTAACTAAAATAAATTAAATGAATTAAATAATTAAAATATTTTAATTAATTATCGGTCTACTAATTAATTTATATTTTATGCCAAAATTTAACTAATTAATTAATTTAATTTCATCAAAATAACAAATTAATATATATATCTGGGTAGTAAAATTCTTAGCCAAAATTAAATTTAATTAATTTAATTTAAATTCAAAAATAAACTTAATAAAATTAATTATTTTTTATTAATTTAAATGGTTGGTCCACAAAATTTCACTGCACTACTTGTGCGAGTCGGGCCAAACCTGCAAATGGCCAAACTAGGTCAGGCTGATCCACTGAAACCCATTCTGAGTTAGGAAGATCATGGTTGGATAGTTTGGAGAACAATTTTTCCCTATGAAAAAATTACAGTCAAAATAAAAGAATACCTCCCAAATGGGTGTGGGGCATCTAAGGAGGGCGACAGCCACGTCGTGCCATTGTGGTAGGCCAGATGTTAGTGTGAAGGGAACCTACAGTGGCACACCGAAGAGGGGATCTACCCGGAGTCATGCCAGCGGTGTCACGGCATGGCCGGGGATGGGAGGTAGGGCCCCAAGCCATGGCGGCATCCGTGAAGGTGTAGGAGGAGTGTCGATCGACGGTTCGGGGAACTAGATATAACGGCTGCCACAACTATTCTAGAAAGAGGAATAATGGCACTAGGTTAGCGGATCAGGACTAAGGGGGTGGCGCACTACTCTGGGTGAGGCTGACAAGGCCCAATACTCCATCCAAGAGAAGAGTTGGGGCTAGTTAGGAGGGTGCGCCGACATGGTGGTGTGGATTCCTGGTCCAACGCAAAGAAATAGAAATGCATGGGTAGGGCACAATAGTGAAGCGGGCTGGTCAGCAACCTGGAAGACAACTGGATTGGACGAAACATATGAGAGGGGGTAGCCAGCTCAACGGGAGGGCAACAGGCTCTGGGTTGGTTGCCTCTATGGTGTATCTAGAGGAAGTCAATACCCTATGGTCCACAGACCCCATCCCTTTTTTAATTTTTTACATTCCTTTCATGTGCCCCCAACCACTTTATTGAATTAATTTTTTATTTAATTAAATACTTATTTTGAACCCTTCTTATACACATTTCATTTTTTTAGTTTTGAGTGAAGTCCACCTTTTCGAATTTAACATTTTTCCACACCCAAAAATTTCTAATGGCTAAATATCCTTTTAATATAATAATTACCAAATTAATATAATAAAATAATAACTTATTATTATATATTATTATAAAAATAAAATAAATATTATTTATGGGATTCTTCCAAGACATCACCACATGAATTGTATTAGTATCCACTAAGATTCCCTTATTAGATATGGAATTCCCACGAAATATCACTTCCTGATTCTAAAATTCAATCATTGGAATATTACTATATATGAAATTTTAATATTAGAATCTAAGGATGATATCCAAATGGTCCATGTTTTCCTCCATTTAAATTGTTTACACCAAAATATCATTCATAAACATAACTATGAAGGAGTCTCTGAATTGATGAAAAATCTGGTTCATTAATGCCATAATTCTACAGAAGTTTTATTGAGACGGAATGCCATAACCAGAAACATAAAATTTCCATAAAACTCTAAAACACTAACTTAGGTACTTCCTCTTCTTATAATCTCAACTATGTGTATCATAAACATAGGTCAATCATAAAAAAACTAATGGTCCCCATTTATTTGAATGAAGAGATAAAAAATTCTTGGAAATGAATATTTTTTATCAATGGTCACCTGGTCTAGATTCCCATAATCAATTAAACGGATGAAGATTCTATCTAAATTCATGGAAAACAGGATAGGTGAATCCCAAAGTTACATGGTATGATGAATAAATCCCTTATCATTATGGTTCACAAGTTGTAATTTATATTACAATAGCAAAATTGTCCTCATGGGATATGATGAAAAAATTGGAATTGTACCAAGTATTAGTTTAATAGTAATATAGATCTCTCTCTATAGTGGTAATATAGAAAAATCATATGAAAATATGTTTCTAAATTATAACATGCCACCCTGGTTAGGCATGAAGTAGAAATTCATCATATTATCAATTCTTATATTAGGACAAAAACAACCAGGTAATGAAATTGATGTTTATCTGGATCCTTTGATCAAGGATTTTAAGTTACTGTGGGATTCAGGGGTTATGTTGTATGATTCTTATAAAAGTTAATACTTCACATTGAGAGAGATGTTGTATGGGACAATAAATGATTTCCCTACATATAGAAATTTTTCAGGCTATAGCATTAAAGGAACTCACGTGTGTCCCGTGTGCGAAGAAGATACCGAATCAATTACTTTGAAACATTCATCGAAATCTGTGTTTCTAGGACATTGTAGATTTCTTCCTCGTCGGCATAAGTACTGATCTTGGATGAAATCATTCAATGGACATTCAGAAAAATGCACAACACCATCTCCACTAACAGGTGATCAGCTGTTTGAGAACGTAAAATATTTGACCACTATTTTTGGTAAACCATTTTTGAAAAACATTAAATAAATCTGTTGAAAAAAGAGATTTGTTTTTTTTAATTACCACACTGGAATTGTTTGTACGTCATATATTTTCTTGATGTGATGCATGTTGAAGAGAATGTATGTGACAGTGTTATCAGAATGTTGCTAAATTCCCCTGAAAAAATAAATGATGGAATTAAGGCATGGTTGGACGTGGTTGACATGGGATTATGAGTAGAGTTGGCTCCCGTGAAGGGTGAAAATCGAATGCTTCTTCCTCCAGCTACTTATACTCTTTCTAGGGAGGAGAGATATCAGTTTTGAAACTTCTTTAATGATGAAAAGGTTCTAGAGGGGTATTCATCAAATATCAAGAACATTGTGTCAATGAATTATTTAATGATAAAAGGGTTGAAATCACATGACATCCATATTTTGATGCAAGATCTAATTCCTATAGATTTACGTTGTTTTTTTTCCCATGAATTTTCATCATACATTAACCAAACATTGTTTCTTTTTCAATGCTATATGTATCAAAGTTTTAGACCCAGTGAAATTGTCAGCTATGAAAAAATAAATTATCATCATATTACGTGAATTAGAAATGTTCTTCCCACCAACATTATTCGATATGATGTTTCATTTGATGATTCACTTGGTGATAGAGATTCAACTTTGTGGTCATGTGCACTACAGGTGAATGTATCCTGTTGAATGGTATTTGAAGATTTTGAAAGGGTATGTCAAAAATCGAAGTCGTAAAGATGGTTTTATAGTGGAGCGATATATTTTTGAGGAATCCATTGAAATTTGTACTGAATACCTATCTGATGTGGAAAGCATTGGTCTCCTGAAATCTCGTCACACTGGATGCTTTCTGGGTGAGGGAATTTCTAGAAGATAAGTTGTGACAATCAGTATTACAGATCGGGGCCAGTGCCACCTTTATGTTTTTCATAACAGTTGGGAGGTGCCTCCATATATAAAAACTCACAAAGAAATTATTAGGGAGTTGAATCCAGCAAGGGCTGAAAAATGGTTATCAAATAAACATAATCACCAGTTTATAGGACGGTTTTGAGGACAATATTTTAAAGCAGTGGGATGAAAATCAGAATTCGATTTCAGAACGACTTTGATGGCTAGGCGCTAGACCATGTGTGTACGTATTATCTTATACTGTTTATGTAATTATTGGTTATACATTCTATACAGATGAACACAATAAAGAGAGTAACATGAAAAATAGTGGAGTTACACTAGTGGATGATCTGTGAAAATCAAACCAAACACATTCCGATTGTCTTGATATTTTACTAGAACATTCCATGGGTCCTTCGTGACGTGTAAGAGTCATCCCCGCTTCAATCTGAGGCATTGTGTTGCTGATACCACTCAAAGGGTCACTCTTATGTTTAAAATGGACACAATTTTGAGTGAAAACAACAACTGACCTACGATAATCTGGCCAGACACATTTGGATTGTCTTAATCCTTTTGGAGATAAATACATGGGTCCTTCATGACGTGTATGAGTCATCCCCACCTCAATACAAGGCATGGTGTTGCCGATACAACTCAATGGGTCTCTATTTTGTTTAAAATGGATACTATTTTGAGTGAAAACAACAACTGACCTATGGAAATCCGAGCAAACACATTCTGATTTTTTTGATCCATTAGGAGAACGATCAATGAGTCCTTGGTGACGTGTATGAGTCAACCCCCCCTCAATCCGAGGAACGGTGTGGCCGGTACCACTCAAAGGGTCTCTCTTTTGTTTAAAAAGGACGCACTTTTAATTGAAAACAACAAATGACCTACGAAAACCCAACAAAACACATTTGGATTGTGTTTATACTTTAGTAGCACAATCCATGATTCCATTGTGATGTGTACGAGTCAACCCCGCCTTAATCCAAGGCATGGTGTGGCTGGTACCACTAAAAGGGTCTCTCTTTTGTTAAAAATGGACACAATTTTAATTAAAAACAACAACTGACCTACAAATATCGGACCAAAAAAATTTGGATTGTGTTGATCCTTTGGGAGAAAGATCCACGAGTCCATTGTGACATGTACGAGTCAACCCCGCCTCAATATGAGGCACAATGTGGCCGGTACCACTCAAAGGGTATCTCTTTTGTTTAAAATGCACATAATTTTAAATGAAAACAAAAAATGACCTATGAAAATCCAAACATACTCAATTGGATTGTCTTGATCTTTTATAAGAATGATCAATGGGTCCTTTATGACCTGTATGGGTTATTCCCGCCCCAATCCAATGCACGATGTGGCCGGTACCACTCAAATGGTCTCTCTTATGTTTAAACTGGACACAATTTTAAGTGAAAACAACAAATGTCCAATGGAAATATGACCAAACACATTCGTATTGTATAGATCCTTTACGAGAAGTATCCACAGGTCCTTCGTGATGTGTATGAGTCATCCCCACTAACCCCATAGACCGCCCCCACCCCCACATGACACTAATCCACCCCTGGACACCCCACCCCATTGGATCCCCCCACCCCCATGAAAGCCCCCACCCCCCCGACGCCCTGGACACCAGCCCACCCCTCTTGGACATCCTCCAATCCTCTTGGACAACCCCCACACCTAGACCACCCCCACCCCTTGGACACCCTTATCCCCCCGGACACCCCCATCTGACCCTCTTGGACACCCCCCCCCTCAATAGCCCCCCCCCCCCCCCGAACCACCCTCACCCCCGGACATCCCCCACCCCCTGGAAAGCCCCCCGACACCCTGGATACCAGCCCACCCCCATGGACACCCCCATGGACACCCCACCTCGACACCCCCCCTCCTAGACACCACCCCACCATTTTGACACACCCAATCCCCTGAACACCCCACTCTCCTTGGACAACCCCCAACCTCCTAGACCACCCCCACACCCCCTGGACACCCCTTTCCCCCCGAACACCCCTACCCTCCGGACACCCCCTGTCCCACTTGGACAGTCACCCCTAACCATTGAATAGCCCCCAACCCCCTGAATTATAAATTGAATTCTTTATATACTTAATTAACTTATTAATTATGTCTTAATGGTGTACGAGTATAGTTGTTGTATGAGTATACTTGGTCTAAATAGAATATGATTTATGTGTTATGTTTTTATATTTATATATGGTCTAATTAGCTTATTAAGATGATGAATTTTTTTGCAGGTGTTTGGGCGTGCTGCTGCATATTTTTTTTAATAGCTGGAAGGGCATTTATCTACTTTTTTTAGCACTGATAAAAAGATCTTTTATCAGCGATAATGGATCACTGATAAAACATACATCTATCAGTGCTCTTTTAGTGCTAATAAAGGGTTGTTTTATTAGCTCCTTTTTAGTGTTGATAAACGTTTCCTTTATCAGCACTTTTTTAGAGCTGATAAAGGAACAGTTTATCAGATATTTTTTAGCGCTGATAATGGGGACACCCCTTAATCCATACAGAGATTTACATCGCTTTATTAGCAATGATAAAGCCCATTTTGAGTGCTGATAAAAACTGTTTTGGTATTAGTGATTCTATAAAAATACCTAAAATGAGAAGTGATAAAAAGAGGTAATATTTTTAAAGGATATGTGTTATTTTCACCAATGATGGAGATAAGGACAAATATGTAACCATGAATGAAACTAAAAGTGTCGTAAATAATTCCTCCATTCCTTTGACACACAGGAAAAAAATATTCATTGAAATGAAATCTGTATTGTTTGAAAATAGATTTACTATTATAGAGAGAAAATATGGGTCCTGATAAATGGTGAAAGAATCATAAATCTTGTTATTATTATAGAAACCCTCATATATAAAATTAATAAAAACAGAAATCAAAATAAGTAAGCTACTCAAACTCTGAGAAAGTTATATAAATATGATGAGAATGAATGTTTAAGGAAAAATAGTTCTAACCTCACTCTAATGGATATAGAAGAGGACATGAATGTTGAATTACATAGTTTTTTTAAAAACCACACAATGAGTAAAAAGGTAAATATGGATGGAATATCCTTCTATGGAAGATGAAACCTTATGAAATATGCACTAGTGTATCATCAATGTAATAAAATTTCACTAGATGGATTATTGTCACAATAGAAATGGTTTCCTAGATGATGATGTTAAATAAATTTAAATAGATCAAATATAATATAATTTTTACAAGTAGTAATTTGAAAATAACAATTATGATGTATTGGAAAAAAGTGAGACTAAAAGGGTTGGTCCACTATGACCAGCTACATTCCTCAACATGAGGATATCTTGAGTTACCCATCTCCCCATTTATTTAATTTTTTATGACTCTCTCTGATGTGGTTCAAGATTAACAGGGATATAATGTCCATGGGATGTGATGTGTTTAAAGGAAACATATAGATGATATAGAATAAGACAAATAAAATTTGTGGAGTTAAAATTATTGATATTTTTATTTGGTATTGTGTTTGAAAAGGAAGAATAAATGGTATTAATGACCATATCTAAGTCAAAAGGTTGTAAAAAACGTCCAATTTGCCTTCTAAATATAATTTTTAAAGTCATATACTGTGATTAAGAAATAAATAATGAAAAAACAACTCTGAATTTGAATATTTTTCAATTTTATATCTAAAATTTCCAATAGAATTAAGCCACCATTTGAGATCTATAATTGATTTCATGTCATTTTTAAGCAGGAAATTAGATCGTTTAATAAAGAGAATACATATAAGAGCGGAAATAAGTAATGGTCGTTGATATAATTATTATATGTTTTTGAAATAAAAAAATATTTTATTAGCTAATTATTTTACCAGATACCAAAATACATTTAAGAAAAACATTGATGATATGTGGTTCTCCATATTCAAAATTATTCCATGATATTGTGTTTTGAGAAAAAGTCATTAAAGGGGAGTTGGATTTGAGCATACAAAGGACGTATAGACTCATCTAAAAAAGGATAATCCTTGTGATGTTAGTAAGATCAATGATATCAAGTGGTGTTTTATGTTTATCAAATAAATTGGTATTAATTGATTGTATATGTGTTCCAGTACATATTTGTTGAATAATGAAGAATATCGAGTTCCATGTGTTTCTAGATGTAGTGAGGGA
Organism: Viscum album; assembly: GCA_963277665.1. Lineage (NCBI taxonomy): Eukaryota > Viridiplantae > Streptophyta > Magnoliopsida > Santalales > Viscaceae > Viscum > Viscum album. Next base: position 501,490,648 of record OY728133.1, read on the forward strand.
CATGGAAAAATTTTATATTGATTATTTAAAATCGTTTTTCCTATATTCAGTTCTAACTTATTCATTTTATTGAATTTATGGATGACTCAATGATAAGTGCTAATCACACTAACAAAAAACCTACAGTAAAATGCATCTGTTAATATGAAGGTTGAGAAATGATTTAAAGATGATGGATATGAAATTAATATTCTAAAAATTTAATTCATTGACTGAGATTGAAAAATATGAAAGGATTCTTATTCAAAATGATTTATCAAAAATATGAATCATGACTAAAGTAATAATTTATAGTTTCATTCCAACTAGTGACACAAATATGTTGTAGAATAGATAAAGGGACAATTGAAATGTTGTTGAGGTAAAATATGAGACATCATACACATGTTTAGGAGCTAAAAAATCTAAGAAGGTTTGATGATGGTTAGAATAGGAAAATTTATTCTGAATGGAATTTTATAATTGGTTAATACAACTAAGTATTTTGGATGTTAATTAGTTTTTTCTAAAGGCCTATAAAATTATTTAATGATCATGTGGGGAGGGGAATCTACTAATACAAATTTTAGGAGATCCAAATTGATCCAGTAAGACTTTTTTATAGGTTATTATGAATCTGGAGCATGGGGGAGTGGATCTATGTTTATACCCCGATTAAATTAAAAGAAATAGGGGGAGAGAATTTAAGGATAATATAGGGACAACCAATGTTATAGTAGAAGAAAATTGAAAACATGGATCATAATAATCCTTTTATTGTAAATATTAATGGGGAGTGAAGATAAAAAATACATCCCTTTACATTATTATTTAAACAGGAATGTAAATCAAGGAATCATTTATCCACATCCTTAGACCCTTAAATAGAATTTACTAATGGATGGATCAATGATAATATTGAAAGAAAATCTAAAGGCAGTGAATGTTATATTTTTATAATTTTTTTTGTTTTCATGCACCGAGGAAGATTTAAAATGAAAACATGGGTATGTGAGTATGTTAATTAAAGGTATAAAGATGTTAACATGGAGGAAACTGAACATATCAAGGAATTCAAAGAGATACCATGGTTGATATATATATTTATTAAAGTTATTTAGATGATTTAAGGTGGATAGAGGAATTTTGAAGACATAATGAGATGATAAGTCAAATATTAAATAAATTCTAGAAATAACATGGTTATTTTGTGGCTAAATGATTAATGTCATGACTAGATTCGATGATGGAAAATTTAAAAGGTCATTTTTCATAGATATTTTATTAGAAATGAATAATAATTTTCAATATTAATGAAATGGGATAGACCACAATATGAAACATATGTCATGGCATGACAAAAGAAACAAAAATTTGAATAAGTCCCCCACAGGGTCCCATGTGTAAGATTCATCCAAGAATGCATTAAATATCTTGGTGGATGAGATGTATGTTATATTACATTCTAAGATTTAGTGGCTTAAAGAATACAATGTGACACAAATTTTGTATGATGAAAAAAGATCCGGTAAAATTATGTGATTTTAGAGGCCTGATGCCTGTTTCATGGAATAAATGTCATCTTGTGGTAGTTTAAATCAAAAAATATTTTAAAAGGACTTATCCCACAACTGACCTCCATAGAAAATATATAAGGCTATGATTTTTGAAGCATTAAGATGTTCATAAGTAGAATAAGTGTTTGTGTTATGAATGAGTAGACCACATAATGATATGATAAAAGGTTTATAAGTGTTGAATAATTATATCATGATATTTGAAGAGTTCAATAGAAGATATATTATAGATATTGTAGATTTTATCATTGAATTTACATCAAGTTGTGAGGAAGAGTACTATGGAATAAAATAGATGAGGGGGGGGGGAACATGACATAAAGCAATTATTCATTCCATGAAGGAATTGTTTCTAGAATATCTTATCAAATTGACTAGAATTTAAAATTAGGAATCACATAATTTTTTGTGGAAATTTAATTTAATTATAACGTTTATTATCACATGAAATCAGTTTGTACACCAAAACTTATCTCAATATATTGATGATAGAATATTTAATTCCGACCCTTATACTAAGAGTTTGAAATAGATTAGATTATAAAATATGTTTTAATAGTTTATAAAAAATGTTGGGAATTGTATATATGAAATTTTTAGTGAATAATAAAGAGAGGTCCATAATGGAATATATTTTTATATATGTTTTAGTTCAAGAGTGAGTGATTGAGAAATAAGAAGAAGAAGGATATCACTACTATATTTGGTTGATATAGAAGTTTTTAAATAGAGAAATTTAAATTTTAAATTATCTACATTTGGAAGAAGGATTTTTTAATGTTAAAATTTTGAGGAAGAAAATGGTTCAACAATTTTTTTGAGGAGTTTATTATATAGAATAATGGAGAATGAGATGAAGATAAGTAAGATTCCAATGGGGAATCAAATTAGAAGCAATAATGCAAGGACAATGTTATTCTAAATAGTGAACGACAATTATGTTTTTAAGCTATTAAAAAAGAACCTGAATTATATGAAGCATTAAATACTTGTATCATAGAAGTGTAGAAAAAAAGAAGATGTAATGAAAACCAGATCATCATTGTGACTTTCCTAAACCTATTGAAACACATTCAATTTGTAGTTTCATCTTATGGTATGTTGATAAACTATTAAAAAGTTCTCATCTCATTATCCCATTGTATTGAACCATTTAAAATTATTATGTCATATGTGAATTAAAATTCACACATCAATTATCTTTTCGTTATTTTGGTTATTCAATAGAGAACATGAGATTCACCGATTTCTCGATAATAAGAGAACAAGATATGTACGGTCAGGAGGACAAACAAAATGGAAACATTTTCATGTATTTAGACATATATTCGTACATTATTTTGGTTTTGAGGTCAATATAATCTCAATATTTTCTATATTTCTATTAATATTACTAAATTTTCATGATGATAATTTAAACTTATTGTTGTTATATAAAAGGAAATATCCACTTTATCATTCGTCAATATTGGTTACATATATTACATGATCTATAATTATAATTTACCTCTCAGAGTATAACATTGATTTAGGCCTTTTAAATGCTCATTATTGATTACTCAAGAGTGTTAGGACATGTAGATATTAAAATTTTATTGTTTTTATATAATGATACATGATTTTCTCCTGATTTAAAAAATGGGTGTTGTATGCTGCATGACCCACTACTTATACCACAACGAGTGTCATGTATTTTTACTTTATTATAATTGGGTTCAATGTTCCATATGTAATCCCCAAATATGTTGTTTACAAGATAAATTTCATAAAAACATTACTTCTTTGATACATTTCGTACACAAACCAAATGGTCGATATAATCATGGGGTGGTTAGGCATGTTCTCGATCTTGTCATCAAATGAGTTTTAAAAGAGATATTATTTGTTCTCATATATTAAGAGTATAACAAATGGGAACTTAATTAATATACATTAAGGAAGTATATGGTTATTCTTAGATAAGTGACATGTTATGTTTTTATCTATTTGGGTGAGGCACATGTGTTGTTCTCATCCATATTTGTAAAGGTCATTGGATGTATTCATCCATCTGGACAATCTATACACAATGAATCAATAATGTACGAGTTGAATATATGAAATCGATATATTTTGTGTGTTGTATTTACTTGATTATTTAATTAAATATATTATATAATTATACACACATTTATTTGAAAAAATCATGTTCATAGGTAAGGAGATAAATGTTTTTGATCAAGATCATTAAAAATCCTTTTCTTGATTGAGTATCACTGATACTCTTTTTAAGTGGTCATTACATTGTTATAATAATATAAAGTTTAAATATTTTAGTGGTTTTAATGGGGATTCTGTAATTTATGAAGTGTTTATAAAAAAATTGGGATACACCATTAATGTTTTTTAGAAGATATATAAAAGTTGTTTTGGATGATTTTTTACAATGTGTTACATATGATGTAACATGTGGAGAAAATGAATGATAATGTTTTAAAATTACTATTACAATGGAATATAAATGGATTATTTTATATAGTATCTAGAGTTTTTATATATTTTGTGACATAAGGATAATGTAAACTAGTTCTAGATGGATTTATCATAGGTGGGAGACTGATAGATTTATATACTAAATCAAAAACCCTGATGTGGTAATTACTACATCATGGAATGTGTAAAATTAAACAAAAAAATAGGAAAGATAACTATGTCATGGTTATGTTCATAGAAGAATATGAGTTATATTATAATTTAGGAAAACTATTATATCATCTCAAAAAATTCTAATAGGTGTACATATTTAAAAAAATGAATAAAATTTCGCATATATAATCAAATTATAGTGATTATTTTTTATTTTATGTCCAAAAAATTATATTAAGATTATAAAAGTAAATATTAATTTGTTTACTTTATTTATTTATGTTCAATCATAAATACACAAATATTTACCTATTCATGTTATCAACCCCTACACATGATTAAAAATGAAAATGGGATAATGACATCGGGGGACCAGTCTAGGGATTCAATCCCAAAAATAGAATTAGTTATTTATAACAATACGTATTCATGGGTCAGGATAGATCATTCTTAAATGTTTTATTAGTAAACAGAAAAGGTGGAGGCATAGGGAATTTTATATTGGAATTAATGAAAAAACTATGCACATCCAACTCAAAAATATGTGAAAAAATCTAGAAATGCAAATGACCATCTTGAGGAAGACTCCACAATTTATATCTTGTATAGATAATCAAAAACATGGTTGGCTTCCCTATAAAGATATGTGACATCTATATGAAGGTGTTAAATAAGTTGAATTTATCCAATCCATGTTGGAAGAATTCTCTATGTTACATTCCATGATCCATTCATCAAATAATGCATTGTAGTGGTAGAGTCAGATTCCACCTAGATATGCCTCCGAACATTGAGGAATACATATGTGAATTCCCTGATCATTATCCATAATTCATCTTTAATGGAAGATCCATTTTCAATTTAGAGATAAAATAAAGCTTTAAAAAATTCATAATGGGTGAAGAAGACACTACCACATCCTAGGGGTCCTGATACAACTAAATCCACCACATCCACACTCACATTCATCCATAGTGAGATTAGTAGGATCCATTTATTGGATTTAAGTAACAGAGGTGTCTGGACCCTACCAATAACAATAAAAGTTTTCAAAAATAATTAGATCTGTGAATTTATTTTTTATTTAAAATTTTTGTATTTTTAATGAGGTCGTGACCTCTTGGTGGAAAAAATTCCTTCTATCTTTGAAAGAGGTCCTATGATTCTCAATATCAAGGAATGTATTCCCAATTTAGATATACACAATGATAGGATCCACTACTGTGACAAACATTTCTTGAATTTGGCCTCTCTAGTATGTTTTTATGATTGATTTCATAATATATCCCATGATTTACTAGTTAATTTTTAGTCCAATGATAGATTTCAAATATTTTTAATCCTACATAAAATATACCAGATATGAATATTTGATTATTTTATTCATCAGCCTATAGGCACAAGTAACAAAAATATGATTTCTGTAGTCCAGTTATCTATATCAGGGTATGAATAGACATCTAGTACTTCCATATTCTCCAAAAAAGAAAAAAAATGTCAAGGATAGGGGAATGAACTTGTAAACATCGATAGCCTTAGGGGAGCTGTGTTGTTTTCATCATAAATGTTTTTAGAAAAATAATTGTAGGTGAAATGACAAGTAGAAATATGATTCCAAATTAGAATATTTATGTCAGCATACATATATATATATATATATCTGAAATTTCATCCTGGTATGAGGAGGAATACACCCCTAAAAATCATCGTTATATTGAGAATTTGCAATGGAAAAGTGTATAATTAGGGGAGGAACAACCATAGTTTCACTGATATGCTTCCCCATCCCTAGTGTACTTTATTTATTTATATTTCACTACATACAAACCAACCATATTGAGAAATTCATGTGATCATGGTATGAGTGTTTAATAATTGGCCATAAAAAATATGATACATACATAGAGTATACATTTTTTATATTTTAAATAATTCTCTTAGAAAGGAATTATATGGAGATATAACTGGATGTTAGTGAATGCATAGAGAATATATGTCAACTAGAATCATTGAAAATTTTAAAATTTTTGATTCACATTCCTCCCATATCAATGGGTTTAACAAATTCATTCCAAACCATGGTGATGAGTTTAATATCATGAATAGTTCTAGTCTAAAAACTGTTCTTGATAAAATCTTAAGGATCCTTAATAAGGACTCTTGGAAAAATAAAATAGAGAGAGACAAAAACATTGATGTGATGACTGGGTTGAGAACCCAAATTATACAAACATAATACTTGGTATTCATTTTCCAGGTGTCCATATATCTAATAATTATGTTTTATATGATTACAAGATTTCATCTTTTAACTTTAACAAAGAAGAGAGGCACACTAAGATTGTTGAAAGAATTCCCTATTTCATCGCCCCATGTTTTCTTAATATATATTTTTTCATGGAGAAAATCATTTGTTTCCCAAAAAACACTAATGAATTATTCCACCTAATAACTTGTATAAAAATTTATTCATAATGATGAATAACATTTTTCATACAAATTTTTTTCTTTATCATCTTGGCCAAACATAAGAATTTCATCTGCATAATGATGGCGTGATGGGGTAAAAATATTCCTTCCAATCTATATTTTCATTTATAAACTATCCTTAACTAGACAATTGAGGAAAACCCAACTAATAGTCTTAATCCATAATAATTATTAGGTCAAAAAGAGGGACCACTAGTTTGACCCCTCTGGATCGTTAGAAATATCCAGTCAAGGACCCATTAATAAGAATAGAGAGCCTATCAATATTGAGATTCTAATAACCAAATTAATGGAAGAATAAGATATACGATTCATTCTGAGAATTTCAAAGATAAATCTCCATATTATTATATTAAAGGAAATATAAATTTCCATCATTATGGAAAAAATTTCATCCTTGATGTTATTATTTAGGATGTTGAAACATTATGATGAATTTTAGTGACAAATCTAAATTATTTTTCCATGAAAAAAATACAAATCAATTAGAAGTTATCAAAACCACCCAAATATTCCTCAACTACGAGGAAATGATTTTTCTGATAATTTTATGATTTATATTCCAAATAGAAACCATCCTAATGTCCTTTATATCCAGATCATTTTCATTTTTTTGTATCATAGCATTGAAACTAGCATTGACATCATAAAGAACAAATGCATTCTAGAATAACTCTCTCACAACATTGATAACATCATTGTTCACAATATCCCAGTTTAGCCTAATGATTTTTTTGGTAAACTTATCAAGTCCAACCACACTATCAATATTCAAGTAAAAAAAAGAAGCCTTTATTCCCCTTTTATTAGAGATTCAATATACATACTATTTTTAAAAGTATCAAACATGGGTGAAATTTTATAATTAATTTTTTGTGTGAATTCATCCTCTATCTCAGAGTATAAAATTATAACGTAATTGATCAAAAAATTGGACTTCACAGGCTCTATGCTAAATAGAGAAAAATTAATTTCATGGGAAGTGGATCCTCTCATGAATTTCTTCTCCCTGTGAACGAAATGAATGAAATTGAAGTTTCTATATCCCTCTTATAAGCATATAACATTATATTTAATTCAGTCCAATCATTCCTGATGATAATGAAGTATTTCAAGATCATAGAGAATCTAAATTACATCTATATAAGGGGAATACTAATTCTAATTACTTGGGGAGGCTCACGAGAGTTCCGAGGGTTCATGACATGATAAAGGAGAAAATAGGTGTTTTTTGTGTTGGCCGGATGGTCCGTTAATGGTTTGTGATACCTGTGTATATAGCCCAGGGGAACCGTGCAGGGGGTGGGATTTCGGACAGTGGCATCCCCATGGTTTGGGAACGGTTTTTTCAAACCGTGGAACCCAAAATCATTTAAATAATTATTTTTCAATCTATGATTTTAACATCCAACTCAGGATTTTGTTCCCATTCACCAATTTCCACCATAGTAACGAACTAAATCTCCCAAGATCTTTAGAAGATCAATCTAACACATTTCTAAGGCGTTTAGGTGTTTTTGGTTGTGGATCGATTCTCCGAGTAAGGATAATCCAATCCTTGATTCTCTTTTGAGTTTTGGGTTTGTATCTTCTTGTCCTCTATTTCCGAAGCTCTGAAACCATATTCATTGGGTGAGATATAATTTGTAGCTTCATGGTCAGGTTGAACTAGAATATAAGGGATCGATTAATAGTGTGTTTACCAGTGGAATCAATGTAGTTGTTCTACAAGTTATATCCCATGGTTTATTTTTGGATTTTTGGATGTGTGGTTTAGTAATTGGGTGTCTCTGGGTATGTTTTGGTCACCCCTAGCATGTTTATATAAAATGGTTATTAAGAAGCTAAATGTAACCCCTCACAATCCCCATGGGATAAATCAAGGGTGTTGAGACTAATCTAGGGCCACCGATGGGGTGTGCCGACTTCACCTAACATAGTGATTTTTGAAGAACAAGTGAGATTATTTTGTATTTATGTAGATACCTTGATAAACATGTTGATTTGATTGATTGTGTTTTGTAGAATCTAGGTGATTCAACATGGCTTAATAAAAACCTAAGGGATATTGGGTTTTCATGGAAGTGTATTATAGGGGTTGAACATGGTTATTCTAGATGAATTGTAAATACTGTTGGAATGTTTAAATTGGTTGACTCATGGGAACAATGAATGGGTAAAGGTGTTAATATGTGGATATGATTAAAGATCAAAATGGAATGGATTATGAGCCTAGTAATGAAGCCTATTGAGTTAGGCATAATGAACGAAGACTAGTGAGATAGGCCCAATGAATGATTTCTTAGGGAGATAGGCATAATTAACGGGTATTGGGATAAATGGCTAAATGATGTGAAATTTGGTAATTGTGATAATTGGTTAAGGCACAGTATTAACTCTCATGTTATTGTTAGGATTTTTTCACTTGGGAAATGGATGTGATGTTGTGTGAATAGTTTATAGATATGCATATATATATATATGTATATATTTATATGTATAGCATGTGCACATGGCTCGGTATAGTGAAGTATTGACTCGATGTTCTATGTCCATGGGTTGAGTTAGACTGAGGATCCAAACTCCACCCCTAATGCACGATTTAAAGAAGAGGATTGAGGATCTGTTACCCTAATGGTTTCATCCACCCGAACAGATTCTATGAGGTGCAGATATGGTTGACATGAGTAAGTTAGTCCTAGTGTGATAGGATAATAGTCTGTTTTTCATCATGCATGTCATTGTGTACTTTAATCACGTATAAATATTTGTGATTGACGAAGGCATGATAAATGCATTGGAAATGGTGAATAATGGGAAATGAGATGAAAGCCTAATATAAGTAATGTTAATAAATGTTGTTAATGTTCCTAAACTAGTTAAGGTAACTTAATCTTTCCTTGTTATTTATTATTCATTTACCTCTTGCATGCACAATGTATTATACCAGATATTATATAGACACTGTTGGTGGTGGCCTACTGTGTTGTACTCACACCCTTCTCAGGTCGTTGTTGGTTAACTGAGAAAACATCAGGTTTTCAGGTTAGGGAAAGGGAAAGTACCTTTCTAGGAAGTTGGGTTGGCATGGATGTACTTGGAACAAGACGCAAACTTGGTTTCTGGACCATTTTGGGGAATTTTCAGTTTGTCTTGATTTTGGGATTTGGTCACTTTTTCACTTGTAGCATGACATGACATATTCACTATTGGACATGGTTGTACCCTATTTTGGGGAATGATTTTTTAAACATGATTTTGTATTATTGGTTCTAATTACTCTATTTTTTTAATCTTCTATTGTGTATTACTCTAGTAAAAAGGGGGTGTAGTCTCCCCAATTGAACTTTTGGACCCCTCTTCTAGTCGGCAACCTTGGGAATATAGGGAGGTGCACTTAAATTCATGTAACCACCTGGATCAGAGCACATGTTTTGTGGATTCTGGGTTGGAGATGTTACAATGTGGAATCATAGGAGATATTTCTTCTCCTTATTTGGAATCATATTATATCTAACAGTATATGGGATTTATGATGTGTCAGACCTTGGTAATGAAATCCTACTTAGAAGTAGCTAACCCATTAATGAGGGAAAAACCATGTCACCTAGTGTTGGAATTGTTTCTCTTGATTGTGAAATTTTATAGTTGATGATATTTCAAAATTTGGTGATGCGCATGCTATTAGATGTGATGTTTTTATGATATTTTACTCATGGACCCAATGACACGAGGTTGTGCATACAAGCGTCATTTTAGGAACCTAGAGATATAGGTGGCATGCATCATGGTAGGAACACGTAGGTTGGGTGTGTGAGAAATAAAAGATAGAATGAACCATGCATCTTGATAATTGAAAGGGGAAAATGTTTTACATGAATGAATGTAGGAGGGGTAAATATAAAAGATTGCTATGGGACGATTAATGAAAAATGTTTATATAAGGGTTTGTAATGAATTTAAAATGTTGTTTGTAACATGTTGTGTGAGACCTATAGTGGTGTATGGTTGTTTACCATTTGTGGCCCATGGATCATGATTTGGATGGTCAAGGTGATATTTTTAGGATGTTATGGATTGTTGGTATGGTGTATGTGTGGTGGGTTTTTGTGGCTGGTGAAGAAACATATTTTTATGATGTTGTGAAAGTTTTATGGTATGTGTTCTAATCCTCATGTTTGGAAATGTTGAGAAATTCCACCATTACCTCGAGCACTGGTTGGGAAACATGACGGTGTTGCTAGGAACACTCCTCCACTAGAGGACCACGAAAATGTAGTGATCAAGGAAAGTAGAGAAGATTAATTATGAGATAATTTGGCATGTGTTTTTCATTTGATGGATCGGGACCCAAGGTGGGTTTCACCGAGTATGTTTGAGCTGACAAGAGTGTTTCATTTGCAGCATCCTCTGACCATTATCAATGACGTTGGGACAGAGGCACTAGAGTTCTAGATAGAGACTTTCCAGATGTTAATTGAACATCTAGAGACTCATGTTGAGAAGTAGGTCATATTGGCATCTTATATGTTGCGGGGCCAGGAAAAGATTTGGTGGGACATCCTGGATCAGACTGTGTCAGATGAGGGGATGTTGTGGAAATATTTCCAGGAAAAGATTATGGATCATTTTTTCATAGAGACTTTCTGGAAAGAGCGATATGTAGATTTCATGATCCTAACTCAGGATTGATGTCAGTGATGGAGTATGCTGGCCACATCACTGACCTACGACACTTTGTTCTAGCATTTTTGGGGTATGAGGAATCAGTTATGAGGTGTTTCATGTATGGGTGGATACCCAAGATCAGGTCTCAGGCGAATATCATTCACTTGAAGAGGATTATACATGTAGTGGATCAAGAGTTGATCTTATAAGGAAACCTAAATGGAGCTTCAAGTTGTGGGATTGTCGTGCGAGCTGGGCATACAATTGTTGCAGCTTATGAGTGCTAGAAGCGTCATTTTGGAAGTTTAGAGAATGGTGGAAGTGTTAAAGGTTGTCAAAAGAGAGGGCTAGCCTCTAAGGGTGGAGATCTGGTGTTTTTCTATCAGTGTTGAAGGCTCGGACACATGAATGGAATGTTTCCTCAACCTCCAGTCAAATTCTAGTCATGCGTCAGATTGGGGAATGTTTAGAGTTTTTTCAGGAACCCTCAGTAGGTGAACTTGAATGTTGGTGACAAGTAGATTCCAAGATGAGTAAATGGATCAGTTACTCCATACTAGGCATGCATTTGGAGCTCCATTGGCCGTACTGTTAGTGGAAGTGGGCATGGATCTCTATGGTAGGATCGACCAAATCAGTAGGTAAGTGCATTACATGACACATAGGTTGGAGCCCAGGGTAGTGGGGAAGGCCAACTTCATGAAGTTCTGTCAGCACATAGTGATCTAGAAGTTAGGCTATCGACTATTAGAGGTAGGATCATTATAGATTCTATGTTTTCTATTGAGTTTTTTATCACTGGTTCCTCACAATCTTTTATTTCTACTCATATTGTCATAGCATTTGGATTTTTTGTGGAGAGTGTGTGTGGGGTTATGTCGATCGGCACTCCCCTGGGGGCGAAAAATGAAGATATCAAATAGTTTAAGGGGTGTGCTCTAGAAGTCGGTGGGTATCCCTTCTTGTGGTACTTTTTTGTTCTTGAGATATCAGGATTTTTCCTGATCATGGTTATGGACTGGTCGGTGTTGTATCAGGCTCATATAGATTGTTATCATTATAGGGTATTGTTCAGGTCACATGAGGGTGACACTTATGTCCATTTCAGAAAGTGGGATGTTTTTGCAGGTCATGCGAGATTGCTTTGATAGCAGTTGGGTAGTCTCATGGCTTGATAAGCATGTATTGTGCTTGATGATGAAATAGGGGCATAGTCTTTCTTCCCTCTAGTAGTGGATCGGTTTCAATATGTGTTTTCTTTTGATTTCATAGGGTTTCCACCCAAATGGTATATTGAGTTCACGATTGATTTGCCATCGGGAGGGGAGCTAGTTTCTATTCATCCATACTGAATGGCATCGAAAGAACTCTAGGAGTTAAATATTCATCTTGAGGAGTTGGACTGTAAGAGTTCCATACATCCTGGAACATCTCCTAGGGGATCTCTTGTACTTTTTTGCAAAGAAGGATGACAGATTGTTAATGTTGTCTGTTGATTAGGGGATGTTAAATCAAATGATAGTGAAAAATTAGTACCATCTTCCTAGAATTGATGACATGTGTGACTTGATGGGTGTTCATTGGTGTTTTCTAATATTTATTCGAGATCTGGTAATCACGATTTTAGGGTGAGTCCTTCTAATGTACCTCAATCAACTTTTAGGAGTCAGTACGGGTTGTTTGTGTTTGTGGTGATTCCTTTTGGCTTGACCAATACACCAGCGGGGTTCATGGATTTTTTGAAATGAATATTTCAACCTTATTTATATCACTTTTGTGGTTTTCTTTGAGGACGAAATCTTGGTGTGCATGAAAACTCCAAACAAACATGCCCAAATCTTGACATCATACTGAGTACAGCAAGAGAGCATTGGCTATATGACATGCTGTCAAAGTGTCAGGTCTGTTTTGGAGATGTGAATTTTCTGGTCCACATCATCTGTGAGGTTGGTGTGTTGTGGATCTATATAAAGTGAAGGTTTTTTTCTCTTGGGACCAACCGAAGTGTGATTAAGATGTTTATAGTTTTCTGGGTTTGTTCAGGTACTACCAGAAGATCATCCAGGATTTATCTCACATTGAAGCCCCACTCTCGGGCTTGAATAAGAAGGGAATCAGGTTTGAGTGGTCTGAGGCTGGTGATAATTCCATTCAATAGTTTAAAATGAGATTGATGACCACACCGATCTTGATTATACCTGATCTAGGTAGGAAGTATTTTCTATTTTGTGATGTGTTCATTATCGAGCTAGGGGCTGTGTTGATGTAGGATGTCTGGGTTGTGACGTATGTGTCGAGGAAATTAGGACCCATGAGTGGAATTATCCAAATAAGGATCTTGAGTTCGCTGTAGAGCATATTAATTAATTTTATGGAGGCACTACTTGTTGGGGGAACTGTTCTTGGTGTATACTGATCACAAGAGTATAAAGTATATCTTTTCACAGTGGTATTTGAATCATCGGTAGTGGAAATAGGATGATTATTTATAGTATTTCAACATTTAAATTTATAATACACCAGGGAAAGGGAATAGTGTTGCTGATGCTTTGATCAAGAAGGCTTTGAAGCAGGTGATTAAAGAATCCTGCACTGAGAAGAAGGTGATGGATTTGTTTGCGGAGAGGCACCTGGAGGTGTGTGATGAAAACAGTCAGGTGACTCTTTCTTACATGGTCGTCGAGTAGACATTTTTGAGTCGAGTTAGGTAAATTTAACTTAATGATACTAAATTATTGGACATGAAGGAAATTATTTAAGGTGGGGAGCCACCATTAGGTTGGTTCGTCGGTATGGACGAGGTTGTTTGTGTTCATGGTCGTGTGGTTGTGCTAGTATGCATAGATAGTTTGACTAAGATGTATCATGGTCGTGTGGTTGTGCTGGTGGAAAGTCATACTCAAAATGGGAAGTGCATCCTAGTTTGACTATGATGTATCATGATCTCCATAGATAGTTTTGGTGGCAGAAAATGAAAAAGGAAGTTGTGGTCTTTGTCTCATGGTGCCTTACCTTTCAGCAGGGCAATGCCGAGAATCAACGCCCATGTGGTTTGTTACATCCATTTCCCATTCTGTAATGGGATTGGGATGATGTGGTGATGGATTTTGTTGTAGTTCATTCGAGGATACCTCAAGAGAATGATGAAATATGGGTGGTTGTGTATCGTTATTGAATGTGTCTCATTTCTTACCGATGAAGGATACATAAATAGTTGACCAGTTGGGTGAGTTGTATGTTTGAGAAATTTTATTGTTTCATGGAGTACCACCAACTATAGATTGGGATCATGATTCTCATTTCACATTGTGCTTCTAGAATGTGTTGTAGAAGGTTCTTGGTACGCATGTGCTTTTGAGTATGAATTTCTACCAGCAAAAGGAATAGTAGTCAGAACGTATAATCCAAGTGTTGGAAGTCATGTTGAGGGCTTGTTTCTTGGATTTCAGTGGTTCATGGGAGAATCACCTACCAGCTGTTGATTATTCCTAAAATAATAGTTTTTAGGCTATGGTTCAAATTGCCCCATTCTAGGATCCCTACGGGAGGCTATGTAGAACTCTACTGTTTTGTTAAGAGGCCAGTGAATTCGGGCTGTTGGGAATGAGTCTCAGGCAGGAGACATCAGAGAAAGATGAGTGGATTCAGAAACAGATGGAAATGGATCAAAGCAGGAAGCAGTAGTATACGGATCATAGGCATAAAACTATTGAGTTTTAGGTGGGTGATAGTGTGATACTTCAAGTGTCGCCAAGGTTAGGTCACCGACAGATTCAGAAGCAAGGAAATTTGGCACCCCGGTATGTGGGGTTGTTTGAGATTGTGGTGAGGACCGGGCCGGTGTCGTACCGATTGGATCTTCAACAACAGTATCTTGGTATGTATAATGTTTTTCTTGTGTCATTGCTTCGACAATATCAACCTGACCAAGCTCACATGGTGGATGTTGAGGTTTTCGACCATGAGACTCACGCATCCTTTGAAGATCATCCAGTTTTTGTGGTGGATTTTACTGATAACGTCATGTTGGGAAAGGTTGTTCCATTAGAGAGATTACTATGGAAGCATGGGAATGTTTGGGAAGAAACATGGGAGTTTGAATCATATATGTGGGCTTAGTGGTCCGATCTCTTTTCTGAGGATTTGCAATAAAGCTTTAGAGGTTAGCTCGAGGACAGGCCGTTATAAGGTGGAGAGGTTGTAAGATCCCAAATATTTCTATACGTATTTTCTATATAAATTTTAGTTTATTAATTTTATTTTGGTTAATTTAGTGATTCCCCAAGTCCTTTCAGAGTCTCGAGGATGTTCTGAGGGTTCGGTACTTGAAAAACAAGAAAAATGGGGTTTTTGGGGTAGGCCACATAGACTTATCACAGTTAGTGATAACCATGAGGACAGCCCATGGAAACCATAACAGAGGTGGGATTTCAGAGAGTGTCTTCTGCATGGTTTGGGCACGGTTTGTCAACATGTGTGGGTAAACATTGCGGACCAGAAAATCTAAAAAAAATAACATTTTTCCACTCTGGTATTTTAATACCAAACTCAGGATTTCCGCCCCATTCATCCCTCTTCACCCTAGGAACGTACCTAATCTCCCATGATATCCAAGAGATCAATATTCCTCATTTATAAGGAATTTTTGGTTTCGTTGGTTCCAGATCGAAGCTCTGAGTAAGCCTAATCCAATCCTTGCTTCTCTTTTCAGTTAAAGGTTCGTATCTTCTTCCCCTCTCTATATAAAGATCTAAAAAACTACTCTTTGGGTGATATATAGGTTAAATCATCAAGGATTGGTTGAAGAGGAATCTAAGGGCTCTATTTAGAGTGAGTTCACCTGCAGAATCGAGGTTGGTGGTCTACAAGTTATATCCCATGGTTTATTTTTCGATTGGTGTATGTGTGGTTTTTTGTTCTTGGGTCTCTCTTGGTATGTTATTGTCAACCCTACCATGTTTAGGTAAAATTGTTCCTATGAAGGTAAATAAAAATCCTCATGATCTCCATGGGATGTATCGAGGGGGATGAGACTAATCTTTAGCCACCCATTGGGTGTTCCAACTTCCCAAGGCCTAGGGATTTGTGAAAAACAAGTCATATTGTTGTGTATTTATGTAGAGACCTTGATAAATATGTTGATGTGATTGATTATGTTGGGTAGAAGCTAGGTTGTTCACCGAGGCTTAATAATAACCTAAGGGGTATTGGGTTAGCATGGAAGTGGATTATAGGGTTTGAACATGGTTGTGCTAGATGAATTTTGAATAGTGTTGGAATGTGTAAATGAGTTGACACATGAGAATGATGAATTGCTACATGGGTTAATATGTTGAAATTATTAAAGACCACAATGGAATGGATTATGATCCTGGTAATGAAGCCTAGTGAGTTAGGCATAATGAAAAAAGACTAATGACACTGGCATTATGATTTAATTCGTAGTGAGATAGGCGTAATAAAAGTGAATTTGGCTAAATGGATAAATAATACGAAATGTGGTAATTGTGTTAATGGGTTAAAGAATGGTATTAACACTCATGTTATAGTTATGATTTATGTTTTACTTGGTAAATGGTTGTGATTTTATTTAAATGGTTGACATATATATATATATATATATATAGAATCTGAACATGGCTTGGTAGAGTGGGGTATTGGCTTGAGATTCAACGACCACTGGTCAAGATGGACTGAGTCTCTAAACCCCACCACTAATGCATGGGTTAGGGAAGAGGACTGAGGAAATAGTAGCCTAATGATTTCATCCACCCAGAATAAGGCTTCAGGGTGAAGATATGGTTTACATAAGGATGTTAGTCTTTATGGGATATGATAATAGTGTGTTTTTGCTAATGCATGTGATTGTGTACTTTTAGGCCATGTAACATGTTGTGTTTAATGAACCCATGATAAATGCATTGGAAATGGTAGTTGTTGGGAAATGGGATGAAATGGTAAGATAAAGAATGGTAATAAATGTTGGTAATGGTCCTAAATAGGTTAAGGGAACTTAATATTTTCTTGTCTTTTATTTATCATTTCCCTCTATAATGCACAATAGTTTATACCAGATTTTTTGTAGACACCGTTAGTGGGGGCCTACTGAGTTATACTACCACCTTACTCATGCCGTCGTTGGGTACCCGAACAGACAGAATGTTTTTAGGTCAGGTAAAGGGTAGAGGATTGTGCTAGGTATTTGGGATAGCATGGATGTATATTGTGGTGGACCCAGCTTGTTGTCAGGACCATTTTGGGGATTTAGTAGTTTGTCTTCATTTTGGGTTTTGTTCACTTTTTCACTTGTAGTACGAAATGGAATATTAACTATTGGACGCGGTTGTACCCCATTATGGGTAATGGTTGTTTATGAATTCTTTTGTATTATCGGTTATTATTAGGCTATTTCATTTATCTTATATTATGGCATACTCTGCTAAAATGGTGGCATAGTTCCCTAATTAACCTATTGTACCACCACTGCTCATCGACAACCTTTGGCATACATGGGGGAGTGCATAAGGTCATGTCACCACCCAACTTGGAGCACTGGTTTAGTGGATTCTGATTCAGGGATGTTACAGGTGAGGAATACTCTCACAACATTGATAACTTCATGATGCACAATATCCCAGTTTATCATAATGTATTTTCTGGAAAAACTATCAAGTCCTACCACATTATCAATATTCGAGGAATAATTGGGGAAGCCTTTATTTTACCTTCTAGAAGAGATTCGACAAACATAATATCTGGCTGAGTATCAACCTTGGAGAAATTTTATCAATAATTTTAGGAGTGAATTGACCCTATATAATAGAGTATAATATTTTTAATGTAATTGACCACACCTTTGGATATCTTAGGCTCTAAGCTGAATAGAGACACATTAATCTCAAGGGAGGTGATTACTCCCTTGATTTTCTTGTCCCTGAGCAACAAATGAATGAACTTTTAGGTTCTACATCCCACATAGAACCATGTAACATTATATTTCTTTCAGGTCAATCATTCGAGAAGATAAGTAAGGATAACAAGATCAACGAGAGCTTGAATCACATCTCTACAAGGGGAATACTTATTCCATTTTTCATTTTGAAATTGGAGGAGGTTCTATGCAGTATCCTTAATATAATAGTCTATATTATAGAAATAATCCTTTCTCCATTCCTTAGCCATTTTTCTAAAATTCACCAGCTTTTTTAAAATAACTGTAAGTGGGCTTCTATAAGATTCAATTCTCCAAGAATTTTAAATTACCACTCTACATCCAGGTAAAAAAATCCATGGGTTTTTGAACATAAAAGTAAGGGGATATTAACTTAGTTTACTTGATCAAATATCCAAAAAATTAATTAGGTTTTGATCAAAATGAAACTGGGTTAGATGAGACCAGAAACATTAAATTCATAATTTCATTCATCAATATGAAAACAACATCTAAATAAATTTTTAACTATCATCTAATTTATCATGTACCTTATTAATTTGTAATCACCTCTCTTAATGTGCACTTCAATAAAATTACATCTATCAATATATGATGTAAATTTAGAGTGTTCTAACCTGTTCATGTGAAAAAAATATTCATCAAGTTTGAGAACAATGTTAAAATCACCTTGAATCATCCATATATGAGAAATATGTATAGAAATAACTTCCACATCATTCCAACGTTCTTTTTTTATATTAAAATTAGTGACATATAAAAAATATAGGGAAATAATTTTTCCTTTCATACCAATATTGACTATGATTTTTTTTATTTTTAGTGAAATAATTAAGATAAATAATATCATGTTTGAGAAATGAAATTTTTTCAACTCCAATTTCATGTGAATTATATGAAACAAAGGAGTATCCATGATATTCCCACATGAAGGAACTATATTTTTTTAGAATATTTTTTTTTATCAAGATCAATCATCATATGTTTATTGGTAACAATGAATTGTTTCACGGCTATGACAATGGGAGAATTCACAAGGCCTTAAAAATTAGAAAAGGGTATCTTCATTTTATAAGGTATCATTTGACTCTAGTTAAAGTCCATCCATTATTTGGTAAATATAATCTTCTTTTATTTACCTTTTGTATTCCTTTTCATTTGATAGTACTTATTTAAAAGAATGAATCAACCTTCATAGGGGGATCATAGAATTATTTTGAGAGGGTAAACACATCACTATCATCGTACCATAATATTCCACAAATATGGGTGAACTTGTTGGGAACTGATCAATTCATATAGATATGTCCCGAATGATCCTACTCTAGACTGATTTTCAATGGGAAATTGAGAAAAAGGCTCTTCCATTTCATGGTGATAGGATGTTTTCCAAATTTTGGAGTCAGTAATTATGATGACATGATTTTATTGTAATCCATTTTAATCATCTAGTCTATCATTAATAAAAGTTGTGTCAATATTAGAAGAGAAATCACCCTCTTCATATGAGTTTCAACACATGTTCATAGAATTCTAGAAAATAATGGAATTTGTTAACATTTATCTTAAGTTCTTCATCAACATGTCCGTTCATATCATGACCTCACACATGTAGTTCATTTGCAATATTTTCCTTATCACCAAAGACCATAAGTGGTGTCCCCATATCTGGGGTGTCATTCATTGGATTAGAATGATGAGCATCCTAAAGAAGCACCATATGAGACCGTTGTCCATTATTTACATTAATATGATTATGAACAACCACATAATCAAAGTGATTTTCATTTATCTAGAAACATTTCTATAGAATATTAGGTGTAGACAGGAAAAAATTTCCAATTGGGTATTCGTTTCTTAGGTTCTATAGTGGATTAGTATAATCTAGGTTATTTTTTTCTTAAATAAGATGATTCTAGTTTTTTTTATATTAGGGATCTATGTGAAAGGAACAACAACTTCAAGGTGAGACCATATATCAATAGAATAGATAGACATAGATCCAACACAAGAGAAATTATTCCTCAGATTATCCTACCTACGATTATCTAGCACATCCATTTGTGAATGAAGGTTAGAGGTAACCTCCCACATAGTATAAATACCATTTAGGTAAACAATTACAATTGGGGTGATTACTTGACGATGTCCAAAGGATTTAGTATACTCATCTAGATCCATAATTCCAACTAGTCCATCCACTTTATAATACAAACATTGATACACCCCTGAAGAGTATGTATCATTATTACTAGAGACCAATAGAATATATTGGGAACTTATGTCATTTTATCATGTTGAGGGTCCTTTAGAAGATAAATCCCTGTAGATTCATTGAGGTTGGAAGGAGATTTTCCATTCAACATACATTTATCATTGATAAAGACAAGGTCACTGCGGATTTTAAAACCTCCACAATGTTTTTATTCTACCAAGAATATTCCTTGAGAATCACAAAATTTCATGGTATTTTATTTTGAGGTGTATAAATATGTAATAAATAATTTTTCCCAATAATTTCAAGATGATCCACCTCTGGATATACCGTAATACACATTAAATAATCTTCATATCTAATTTGCATATAGGTTCAATTATTTTGAGAGTCACCCCTTGGTCTTTCATTATTTTCAAGATAACTTGTATTGTTATCACTCGAATTTTAAATATTAATGTAGGGGTCCTTTATTGTGATTAAATCCCTAGATTGGTTCCAAACTATCATTCTCCCTATTAAAAATCTATTATGACCTCTATGTGTTTATCTAATGATCCTATGGTGGGATAAAATCTATCATTATTACTGAATTTCATCCACTATCTCATATCCTCCTCATACTATTCCATATCACCAACCATAATATACTAGTCATATCCATATTGAATTCACATCCAATCATTTTGATCCTTTCCTTTCCAACAAGTCCCAAATTGAGACCTCATGCTCATTCTGATTCCAATCCCATCCCCTCGTTATTATGATCCCCTCACCCTATTTCAATTATCTATCTCATTTCTATTACCTCCAAATGATATTATAATAGCCCTTCTCCCACTAGTACTGATATATGACCCATCCCCTTTCATTATTATTCCAAATCATTGCACAGTCACAACATCTATAATGTATTTGACTGTATGCCAAATTTCCTTTTGAAGTTATAGTTGAATTGAATCTCTAATTCTAATGAAAACAAATGACTCCATGTTGTTCTCCCTCTATCACATAACATCCAATTTTATGATGATATCCTAAAACTACTCTATCCCTAATCTCTTTCTGATGAACCTCCCTTTCATATATTTTTCAGTTTTCTCATCATTCATTTATATAAAATTTGGATCAACCCATTCAGTACTGCTACAATTAAAATATGATTTAGAGAAAATAAAGCTGAAAATTAAATGGAATCAAAGTAGTGGGGAAAAACTTGTATGATTTTTTCTATAGAAATAAGTTTCATGTTGTAATTTTAAATAAATATTGTTATGTTTTGTATTATATTTCCCAACATAGTACGATGACATGTATTGGATTTAAAACCGAAATATTTTCATTAATTGTCTCTATTAATGAAGTTTTTAACTATATAATAGTTTTTTATATTTTATTCATTAATGGAACATTAATTTAAATATAATTTTCATTTTTATAATTTTTATAAGTACAATATAATGTTTTAACTAACATTAGTAATTACATTTTAATTTAATACTTGTTTTATTTCACTCATTAAGGTTAATATATATATTTATTTTTATTAATAAATTATATCTTGAATTTTATATCGTATTTTCAATTAATGTAAGTTATGAATTTTTATTCAATTTCTATAATATTGATGATTTTTAATGGGTTATTGGTGAAATTTATAATTTTTAGTCATTTTTTCAATAAAGGTTTCACATTATGACCTATAAAATGGAGTATAAGGACCCTAAAATTAGAGGGGTATTAAAATGTACAAGTATATCCCTTAATTAAAATAAATATTATATTGAGTCATTATATCCATGATAAAAAAATATAATGTTTTAAGTGATGTAATATCAATTACCACAAAAAATTAAAACCACCAGGTTATCCCATTCACATAAAGTGTTATAAAGACTCAAATTTAAATCCTACATCATCCAAAAAAGGGAAGAAATTCAGTTCAATAAAAAGTATTGAAAATAAATATACTGAGATACTTTCATTAAAAATATAAAAGGCATGGTAAATGTTTCAATGACTTCCTAATGATGTAGTGGGTTACCCAATAGCTAAATGAAAACATAATGGGAGAATGATATATATTTGATCCTATAGTAAATGAGGCATGTAATGTTATTTGTCATTTTTCAACCCAAATAATGAATCTATCTGTATTAGATGACGCAAAAAATGTTTATATTTGATTTAGACTCATTGGGAATGATATTATGTGTATCAATTTCCAAAAAAACTGTTCTTAATGATTCAAAAAAGGTATTTCATATGTTTTCATTTGAGATAAAATGAAATTTAAGGTACTGGCATGTAATGGATTCAAAAAATGTGCAAGACACTTTTTCCACATATAAAAATTTATTTCAATTAAATAATTTGGAGGGATTACAAGAAAATAAATTCAAAAGAGAATAAAAAGATGAAAAACTACTCAATAATTATTTATTATGTGTGTTATTTATAAATTAAAATTAAAACTAAATTCAAAACCTTTATTAAATTTCATTAACTATATACTTAGTAGATAATGATCGAATACTTCATAGAAAAAGTCATTATTTTTAATTAATTTAAAATCATAAATGTGATAAAATATAGAGATATACTGAATATTTATTTTTAATGGGTATTTTAAACAATTTTTATTATGACTAATGATAGTGATAATAGAATTATAGGGTAATAAAAAATCTAAAATGAATTTCTAGGGGTGGTTTGATGCCTAAATGTGATATAATACACTTATTTATGTGAATATATTTTAAATTTAAGAGTGTGTGTTTTGTTGAAGCACAATAATAAATCAATTACTATCATTAAAGTTGATATGAAACACATGATTTTATGTCCGAGATATTTTAAAAGATTAGAGTAATCCATTAATATTAACAATATCTATTCAATGGAATTTGTCTCGTAAGATGTCCTACCAAATGGAATTCAACCTAAAAATAATAGATTCATGTTTTAGGTTCTAAAAGGTATCCAAAAGATTATAGTAGGATAATAAATAATATAAATCAGTATTCTATGATAGTGAGATTATTATAAATACTGTAAAGGAATTAGATTCGATTAATATATAAATGTATTTCTATTTACATGTGATTTTTATAATCTGTTATTGGAATTATAAGGTCAATTAGTAGATATATAATATTCTTTTCACCATAAATATTTTCCTCCTTTTAGTATCCAAAACTTTGTTTTTGTTAAGGTTTGGGGATATTTTTATAAATTTCTAACATGCATCATAACATGATAAGATGTAAATAAAAATGAGAGAAAATCATTTAAAAAAATTTCAAGGATAGAACCCAATATTGGTAACTACATCTTACTGTGTTCGGTTAATGTTTGATAAAAATAGTTTCTATTCATATAAAAATAGGTTAAAATGGAGATTGTATCATACTAAACATAATTTTTTTATAGAAATATGTCATCCTATACCAAAATTTGTTTCCCACCACTCATAGGGGCTTTGTAGGTGGCATCCTTAACCCTTTGATAAGTTATTATCATTTTCTCAAATAATACCTCGTTTTAGTAAAGATCTCTTAATAGCTCCTCGGTCTATTATCTGTAATTGATATGAATAAATATTATTACAACAATAATAAAATTTCCTCCATTAAACTCTTGAAAAATATATTTAGTATACTCTTAGACGTCACAACATCAAAACATATGATCTTTTTCCTGAAATAGAGTCATATACATATATTAGATAATCTTCTATTATTGTATGCAAGTCAGTATCTTATAGTAACCACAATTATAGAGATTATTCAATATTTTTATTTTTTGAAATTACTAAATAATATCAAAATATTTTGTTTCAAGAACATATACTTATTTATTTATTTCAATTATTTAAACTTCTGTGGGTTGATGATGAAAATTGTGCCTTTTCACTAACAACATGATAAAAACATCTTAGATACACTGACAAATACATGAAAGATTCGTGTTCAAGATCCTAAAATTATTTGGACATGTAAATATTCAGATCATGGTGTTCATATTCTTCATCTCTTATCTTAGAGTCTTAGTAATGTCATAATTTTCAACTCTTAATGAATATACTCTTCTTATTTTATATCCGGCACAGAATATTTTTACTTCCATGAAATATGATGCTTCTTCTACAAAGTCTTAATTTCAATTAATTATGTTTAATGAAGGCTTCTTCACATTCAAAGACTCAATACCTTTTTCACATGGAATTTTTTATTCTTCTGCTCATTTTCAGGCCTTCAATACCAACTAACTCAATCATAAATACCTATTCATTAAACTAAATCTGAAATACACTGTAATATTCTGTTTCACATTCATTTATCCAACACGTTGATGTAATAAATCCTAAAATATATTACCTTATGGTTAATATTATCTTATTTTTAAATTATATACATCTTAGCATCCTTGGATTATGATATTTATATATTATATACCTGAAAAATATTAATCTCCTCAGTTTTCACAGTTATGAAATTCATAATCTTCCTCATTATGCAACTTATAATATCATAATATTAATAAAATTTCTATCTAAATATAAAATCTAGAATTAAATTAAAATATTTAAAAATTTCTTCCTCGTCAAATTTAGCTTTAGTTGATCTACAACAACCTCTGTTGATTTAGTTTCCTTTCCCCTCATTCAAATTACTCAATTATACATCCTACTATGACAATTTTGGATTTTCAACCACTAGTGATCAATATTACAATCTTATTACACATAATGTCTACATAACATATCATTTGATATTTTATTTCTTCCAAGGAATTTATTATTACAAATTTAATCATGCATTTATTTATAATCACATAGATGTACTTCAAATCATCATAAAAAACTCACTATGAAACTTCCATATAATAAATTTTAGATTTACTTATCAGTGATATTACCTATGAACATTGTAGATAATAAAATTTTGATTATCAAACAATATATTTCACAATTATTTTTACAACTCATTAATGATTCCATCCATAATGAAATCATAATATATTACTACTTCGAATATACATCTTCACTTGATGTTAATATTTAATTCATCAACAATAATTTCATAAGATCAATAATTATGAAAATAAATTTTTATTCTTCATATAAATTAATCATTTATACTATCAATTTCATTTATCTACATATTATTTATCACAATACATTTCCGTACTCATTGAATTATCATCAAATTTTAAATCTATTTAAAAAAATACAACAATCATCATCACAACCCATTGACTTATCCAAATTTTTATTTTTTGTAAATATACGAAGAATCCTAAAATTATATGATCATGTATGTTTGACCCAGGTTTCTCCCCCCTTATTAAATATAAATTAAATGGTTATTTAAATAATTTATTTAGTCATTTTTGAGTAAGGTATAATTATCCACCTATAATGCTCGATAACATTTCAAGTTACCCCCTTTGAAAAAATTGATTCATTTATTTACTTATAGAAGGATTTAGTAAAAAATTTTAATTCAATGATCCATAAATTATTGAACTCTAAATCTGTAAAAAATTCAAAGTTTGGAAAACTAAAGGGATTTTTATAGACATAAATACTATCCACATTTAATTTTTCATTTTATTTCAATATAGAAATAATATTTGATAGTTTTTTGGATTATTTTCAAGTAATTTCATATATTAATCACAAAAAAATTTATTAAATACATAAAAACTAAAGAAGGTTCCTCCCATATAAACTGACTTTTATAATTTTCATCGAAAAATCAATTTCTTCTATTTATATTGAGAATTGATTTTTCATATAAGGATGTAATTTAATAGTCAACATACTCCGTAAATTTAAATCTATAATATATAGAGTTTCAACATCAGAAATATCAACATATTACAAGATATATGTTTCTTCAATTCTAAATTATCAATTTACATTGTTTGAGAGTTTAAATTTATCGTTGTCCAAAAAATTGGGTCTTTCAACTCAAATAAATATAATATATAATCATCAATTCCAATAATTTATTACAATTTTTTATATTAACAATATATAGATTTTTAATTGTAATTTAATCTCAAATACCCTATAAGGGGTAATCTATATTCGTCTCCTTCATCTTGTTTGATAATAATGAGTGCATTGTTAGAAGAAAAAAGTGATATCTATTAGAATAGTCCATGATGGATAACTCTTTTCGCTATAAGTTATTCACATATTTTTTGACATACTTATGTTACCCTGAGAATTGTGTCAAATGTAATTCCATACATAATGAAAATGAACAAAATATATTAGGTGTTAAGGTGGTTTATCTAGTGAGTATTAATTAGAGTAACAAGGTACATAGTTATTTTTTCACCCAAATTTTCTTTTAATTTAGATCAATATTTTTGATAACCCTTCATAAATTTTCCAATAATATTTTTCAAACAAGAAATTACATGAGAAGCATTTACTTTTTATTACCTTCCATTTCAAATATGGTAGAACTTTTTTATTCCACATTTAATATATAGAAAACTAGATTACTTTGTGTTTCCTCAATATTACTTTCAACTTTCAACCAGGCTAAAATAAATTCATGCATACTTTTGAAACATTCTCAACTTTCTCCAAGTGTGATATTGTCTTCTTCAAAAAAACTATTTTAATACACATATTTCATGATGATATGTTCCTGTTATTCACTAGTTCCACATATCCTTGTAATAATTTCATGTAATTTTTAGGAGTGTGAGAAACCTATTTGTATCTTCCATATAGTTGAATGGATATTGGTGGGATGGGCCCATAAGGGGATCTGTGGAGCTAGGGTTTCCCATATCGCCGCATTCCTTCTGCCATGGTGGATTGACTACAGTCTCCCCTTTGGATCTCCCTCACTACGAGATTAGTGGATTTTTCTCTTTCTATGTGTTTCTTGTGCTCTAGGATTCTACGACACTGTCAGATCTGGAATAATGAGCGGAAGATTGGGTTGCAAAAAAGGTCGTTGGATGTTCCAGCATGCTCCATTGGTGGGTTCATGGGTTCGATGGTCGTGCATATTTGGTCCTGGGTCAATATTTCTTGGTGGTCTGGGGGTCGTAGCTTCGATCTATGGTGGATGCGAGTGCCTTGGTGGTTTTTGTGGTCTTCTCTGGTGGGTTTGAAGGTGGCAATGGGCTATGATGTTAGTTTGATTTTCTTTTCGGCGTGACCTTCCTCCGGCGTAGCTGTGTGGCGGAGGCTGATCTGGCGATGTTTGTTCTTGATTTTTCTGTTTCATATTTTTTTATTTAACTTTTGATGTGATGGTGTTTGGATGGTGTGTCGGCGGATGCGGCAGCGTTGGAGGTTCCCTGCTGTGGTGATGGGGTTGTCTTCTGACGACGATTTTGAAGACCTGTGAAGGTTCTGGTTTAAATGGATTCTATATTGGTTGCTTGATGGTGGGTGTGCAACCGGTCTTTGGATCTTCTACTCGATGTTGGTGTTTATGTAGTGATGTATGCTTGCTTCTGAGTTTGGAAACGTCTTCTTGTTGTTTGGAGCGGCAGTGAGGTCCTCTATGATGGATGGGTTGGAGTGAAGATTGCGACATGATCAGCGACGATGATGGAATCGGGCCAGTGACGAAGCTTTCCGGTGGATAGTCGCCAGCATCCTTCTTCGGTGATGACTCATGATGATAGGGAGCATGCTTTGGGATCTGTGGTGTAGGGCGTCTCCAGGATCGATGTTTGGTCATGATGAACCTCGTTTTTTAATTTAAATTTTGAAATGGTATCTAGACCATGTGTTCACACATCCTCTATTTTAATTGTAGATTTTGTGTTTGTGCGGTTACCAGTAACCCTTAAACTGGATCATTAGAAAATGAAAAAAAGGCTTCTTCGTATCTTCTATATAGTATCTTACCAAAATTTTCAAAACATTTCTTTCATAATCTCTATTTAAATTTAACATTTTCATAAAATATATCTGCAACTAAAATGATCCTTTTTTTTATTTGTAGGCTTGATTCTATTTCTTATAACAACTGGCTTCCATTAACAATAATATTCATGTATTTATTTTTACTATTTATGATTTGATGTTTTCATCCCCAATATAATCATGTCTTATTTAGTCTATAAAGTCCATTTATATTCTTATTATGTGAGTTATGTTTATTATATGTCTTTTTCTAACACCCAAATTTAAACTCACTATATTTATTCCTATTAATATTCTTCACCATTTATGGATTTATTTCTCCAATAGTATCCAGATCATATTTTGTTGCTGTAAACCACCACTCATCATCATAATTAATACATTTTTTTAATACTTATACTAAAGTTATCAAGATATTAACATATATTTGAATTTCATATATTTACCTTCCTATGATTAGTTTTCTTCATTTCAATAGAAACTTAATTCACGTTAATTTTTAACCCCTTAATGTTATCCTCCTTTATCTTTCAATAATTGACATGGTTTTCCAATAGTTACTGTCAACATGTCTAATTTTTTTTAAAACAGATTTCTTTTTTAGCACTATTGGATTACCCCATTTTTTTACATGGATTCATGTCCGCCATTACTAAAGTGTTGGGTCTCTCAAAATATTTCTCAACCAAAATCCGTTAAAAATTTGATTTTTATCCATAATTATTCAATGAAATGGAATTTGTGCTTAAATAATTTCTATTAATGAGAATTTTAGTTTTCTATGATTCTCTATTATTTATTTCTTTTAATAGTTTCATGCTATTATTTCCACAAGATTTATCCTTTTTAGAAGTAAGACTATTTTCAGAACGATTCATGGTATCACATATTATTTCACCTTGTTTGGAAGTTTTATGTTGAAATTATTCTATTTTTTTCATTTTAAATTCATTTTTAAAATTTTTATGTCATTGATATTCATCCCAACCCCAGTATAGCTAAATAAATATTCCCGTTCATTATAGATTTTATTAGTTTAATGATTATTAAACTTACACTTTTATTATAGAGGTTTTTTAGTAACCTTATCTCTGTATATGTTGATTTCCAATTGATTATTACTGATATAAATTTTATATTTATGTGTCTCTTCTAGTACATAGACGTTATCTTTTAAATAGTTCTTAATTTCATCTTTATCAATTTTTCTTTTCAAATATTCTTTAGTCAGAGAAAATTTTTCTTTGTAGGTTAATAAATATTGTTTCTTTTTTTTTCAAAAAGTGTTGTTAGAGTTCTTTCTTTTTTATATTTCTATACAATACATTCTCTATATCCCCATATTCCAATTCCAGCTATGTTTTATGATCGTTTAGTCCCTTTATAAACCCAAATATATAATTGACAACATTAATAGGAACATTATCCATAAAACCATTAACATCAGTATAGAGAGATTCTATATATTCATCGGACTCATATTCTTCATAGATTGGTAATGATTATCATAAAGGATTATTCTCATTAGATTTATCAAAAAAATTATCACATTGATCCCCTTCATGAATTATGGAATCCAATTTCTAATCATTCTCAAAACCTAACATCATTCAATTAGTAGCCTCTTTTTCATTCTATTTTTTATATTTTTAACTAAATACACTGTTCTTGTACTACCATAAAAAATTTTCTTATTTTCCAATTGAGAAATCTCAATAAAATCCTTAAATACATAATTCATGTAACATACTTAAAAAACGTGGATATAAAAGAGACCCATTCTGAGGAAAACTAGATTAGATCCAACAATAACTAAAATTTCTAGAGGATTATTTATTCAAACTGAGTGGTGAGGGGGATTGAATCTGTATAGATATGTTTTATCAAATTATAATGAACTTAATCATTTATTTACTTTTAGTATACATACCATTGTCTTAGATAATATGTCAGGATATTTCTATGGACCTCCAAAACACATCACATTATTCAAATCATTTATTAAATTATATATAAAATAACTCAATATTTTTATGAGGATCAATCCCAATGTGGGTATCTACTAAGATTCATGTTCAGGTTGAGTCTAAGACATCTATTACTGAATAATATTGAACGTGGTTACAATGGGGAAAGTATCATCATGAACCAATGTTTTATTTGAGATGGTATCACCCTTTACCGAAAAGTGTTTCCCAATACTTACATTAGCTAATTTGGTTTAATATTTAACCCTTTGAGAAGATATTTTCCTTGACCCAAAAATTAGCATGATATATATTTTTATCTCTTGAAAACCTATATGTCATTTAAATAGTATATTTTTATTATATTGGATCACCACAACCTTCCATGGTCCTCCTTAAGAACTCTTAAAAATGTTCATCAAAATTATTCTCGATTTCTCTGTACCACAATATAATATATTCTTCCGCAAAAATATTCTTTGAAATTTAGTATATAATCCACCATAACTACATTAATGTTATTATCAATATCTGAGCATGATTTTATACTTTATATAGGATTTAGATCAACATCCATATGAACTAATTTGTTGAATATGTATTTTTAAAGATTCCATTTTTTTCAATTAAATTAGTTGTTATAACTTTAAAATTATTGTTTAACATTGTTATTTCACACTAACATATAGTCACAAATATTTTATAATACCTTCATAGATGAATCAAAATTTAATGTTTCATTAACATGAAAATCATTCGAAACTCGTTGAATGAAATCTCCCTCTCTTCTCAAAGAATCTCAAATATTTCATAATCAACCACAAATTCTGAATTAGATCTACATATTTTATATATATAAATGAATTATAAAGCATCTATTAGATAAAACACGTTAAAAATTATACGGTATTAATTAAGATATATCAAACATGAATACAACATCTTCAGATTCAAACATATTAACATCATCTTAAAATCATAGCATGAATAACAACTATTGACTCACAATTTTTACATCTTTAATTTTATCTCATCATTTTTATATTTAATGTTACTTCCTTGGAATTTTATATGAAATATTCAAGATTATTTTATTTCATTAATGTCAATAGATTCAATATCACTCTAAATAGAACTTTATTCTACTTCTACATACAGTTCTACCTTGCCTCTGCATACCTTAATCATTTATAGTCTATGGATTTTAAAACTAAATATAACATATTTTTGTAGATTCTAGAGTTCTCCTTATATTTATCCTACACATTATTCAAATTAAGGATTAAAAAATATCACCTTATGGTTTATCTTTTGATCATTATAACTTATGAACATCAGAATATTTTATTTTCTTAGCTTCCAATCATATCCACATCTAATCATCTTAGATTCCATACATATAAACTTCATTTTCATTAAATTATTTTAACATCAAATATTATATACCAAGGAAATTTAATATCTAAAAATACATTATATACACATATTGAAAATTAACTTCATCATTATCCTACATTTATTTTGAAAAGAGTTTACTAATTTAGTTTTCTTTGACCTCATTCTAAATAGTCATTATACTTCCATCACATGAATATTTTTATATTTTCATCAACTGAATTCATCATCATTAGTGACTCTTCTACTTCTAATCTCCATCATAAGACTTATGAATTTATTTATCCTCATCTAGACTGGTCTTTTAGTACATGATTCTCTAAGATAATCATTAACATTCATCACCTCAACTTTTATATTCAGATTATAGACACATTAAATATTATTCATATTCCATTTTTACATTTTTCTTTTTTAAATTTCACATCAAATAAAAAAATATTATATAAAAATTTAATACTTTTATGGATCAATGTGTGGATTTTAACTTTAAATCATTTCCACTATGTTTTTAAATATAATTCATATATAGTAGGGAAATATAATCTGTTGAAGTATCTTATTTTTTTTTTATTTTTTTCAATTCACTATAAGGTATTACTAATCATAGTGGGAACTCAAAATAAAATTTCCAACTCCAAAATATTATAAACCAGAGTGTGAATAAGAATAATGATCTATTCTAAAATATATATGACAATGATAATGTGGAATATTAGCATAGAATATTTTTATATTGATTTATAAAACATTTAATATTATAACACCCCATGAGATTATGGAATGTACCTTATTAAATAATCTCAATTCCATCAAAATCATATGTTACACAGAACACCGAGATTAAACAAATATTTAATTATTATTATTATTTAATTATGATAAATTTCACCAATCCATTGAAATGATGGGAATGATTGAGATTAATTAAATATAAAAAATATAGTTTTCACTTGTTTTTCATATAATTAATTGGATACCCAATAATTAAAAAGAACAAAACCAATTTAAAATAAAGAATATGTTTTTTATAAAAAACTATTTTTTTTATCACCATGATATTTTATGATAATATATTAAATTAATAAATTAATAGTGAAATATATTAATGAAATATATATGTTATATATTGTTAATATTTTTTTTAAAAATTTCTTTAATATGATTTATAGGTTTATGTAAATAATAAATCCAATTTGAAGCATAAATGCTATATTTTTCTAAATAGAATGTTTTCCACATTTTAATGGAGTTCCTATTTCAAATGTAAATTTTGAAAAATTAATAATTCTTATGTGAAAATATTAAACATAATTTTTAGAATAAATATATAAAAATAATATTTCGGTGTTTTTTGGTATTTGTTATAAGTTTCATTTTGAGATGAAATTTGAAAAATGTTGTATTTTAATTTAAGATTTAATTTTTATATAAATAATTTATAATGGAAGATTATATTTGGAATTAGTTTTAATAAAAAAGTAATATAATTATACATCAAAAAATCTAATTTAGTTCATCGAAATCAATTTAACATTGATATTGCATATAGAAACATTTCAATCTTTTGAACTTTTATACTTCAAAAACCTGTTTTCCGGTTGCGTCTACGAGATTAATATTAAATGTATTTTATCTAATTCTAGGAATTGCATTTTTTAAATTGGATTCCATATTTGGAATCAAAAGGTAAAAATTACTTTTTATTTTAATTTTCATTTTTAGACATAAAAAACATCTTCGTAAAAAATTATTTACCACTGTATAGGTAAAATAAGATAATGTGCTAAAGATGAATGGTTGAGGATTAACATACCTAAAAAGTAAAATATTAAATGGGGTTTTTGGTATTTCTCAAGAATAACCATACTTTAAAATTATATATTATTATCTATATCATGGAAATTAAATCCACCTCAATGTTTTTTTAAAATGGTATAATTATTATTTAATCACATAAACCCACCCGTCTTAAAGTATAAATAAGACCCTCACTACCCCATTTTGACTCAAAAGCCTTGAATATCATCAAATATCTAACAAAACCTATCCTAATCACTATACCCACATAAAAGTACTTCTGGTGTCAGTAAAAACAAACCAAGGACCTCAAGGGGTCCTCCAATGAGGGGATATTCATGAGGCAATTTTCCAAAAACACCTCTCTTATTTTCATTTATTTTTCTACATTCTCCACATATATTTCATATATCAATGAATTATACATCAATATTAATTTTAATGCGGTAATGTTTTGTTTTTAATGGAATATATTATATCAAAAAATATTTACCACCTTTTATTCAGTGAAACAAAACTATTGTTCAAATTTTTCCTCTTAATCATCTCCATAAACAATGATAATGTGCATTTTCAATTACAGCATAATATTTTGGTCTTAAAACATTTATTGAAGTTAAATAATATTAAAATATTTATATTATAACATATTTCATTTTACATATAGAATATATACCCATAGTAGTAAATAAAATGAAACTAGTTCGTGATGTTCAGAAAAATAGCCAAAATAAACTAATCATCTATCATTAACAATTTATCTATTGAATCATCCTCATGTTAGAAACCAAAATAATATATGGAACCATTCATAATAATTTATTTTCATTAATACCACTTATTTCATCTTCTATTGTCATATTCCCATTTTATATGAACATCAATAATTATACTCATTAGAACAGATATTGAAATAATGAAATTAACACACCCAATGCCATCAATATAATGACATATTATTGATCAAATGGCTAGAAAATATGTTATAAAATCATAAAATATGGTATTATAAATATTAATATATCTATTTATGGATTAAATTACATTATTTATACCATTATATATGTTTTTAATGTAGGTACCTTTAAAGGGTAGTGTGAGGTAAGGATTTTCTCATCCCATTTTTATTTCATTGAGATAGATTCTTTATTGACCATTTATTTCTTCTGTGTGGTGTATTTATACTTACCTTTGATATATAATATCATGAATCTAGTTATATTCTTGGTATTAAAAATTCATTTTTATAACTATTACTTTCATGGTGTGTATTATTCAACTGATTACAAGTGGTAAGGGATTCGTCTCAATTTAGATTATTTTGAGAAATATTTATTATTATAAAAAAATCAATTATAATTTGTTTATATAAAGTTCCATTTACATTTAATATCATTATTTATTCAATAATACTCATATTTTATGTTTTACAATGAATTATTTCATCCAAGGAGATTTGAAATGAAAATCACCAAGTGAATAATGTTTTTCCACAATATCAATTTCATCTGGGATTTTTAACTTTATCTTGAAATAATCACTTTAATTTAATCATTTTGAATTAGAAATTAAATTTATATTAAATATCCATACTATTTTATAATGGATATTTTTATAACATATAACATATTTTAATTTTTACAAATGGCGTTTAATTGAATGTTATTTGATTAATATTTGAAATAACGAAAAATCTATAACTTTTATTCGATATGGATATTTTATGATAAGTAACATCTTAAATTAAATAAATTGAATATTTAATATATGAGGAATGATATTTACTAGAAGAAAGGGTGGGGCATAGTTATATTTAGAACCTCAGTGCATCTGTAGTCTCATGGGATGAATCAGTTAAGATAAAATTAAACATGTTATTACCTATAGATTTATCCATATTATGAATGGTCTTAATAGAAGTGATTCATGTTCTATATACATTATGTCCTATAATTATTCAATGACAAAATTTATAATTTATTCATTATTATATAATTTATTTTATCTATGAGAAAATATTTGTATGCATGTCGTTCTCAATATATTGATTAAATGAATTGTGTTTTCAGTTAGTTAACTTAAACTATTCAATATTCTAATTGATTAATTATTATTACACTATATTTTACCCTTACTAATAATTTTATCTCAGACTTATTTTATTTCCTTTCCATATTTTAGGAATAAGATAGTTTGAATGAGTTAATGAATGAAAATTACTTTCGTTTTTATAATTTATTTCCCATTACCAATGTAAAAGGGGTTTTACAAATGTATGTAGTTGAAGAATACTACAAAACTATTTGGTACATTGGGATGTGATTTTTTGTTTCTTATGCCAATTTAATAATGTAAGGTAATAGATCTGGGATACTGGGGTCATTTTCATTACTGTTTTTATTAGATATTGTTTACTTGAAACCATTGGAACTAGATTTAGTTCTACAAAAATTAGTTAAACATAACCCTATAATAGAATATGAAAATATTCATAGAGAAACCTTGTTTTTGATTTAGTGACTAGTTATATCTAAATTTTAAATTTATGTATTGTGTTTCAGAAGTTTTAGGATTATATATTATGTTTCATAATATATTATACATTATAAGATATGTTGCTGTTTTGAAATAAATCTTGGAAGGAAGAATGGTATCAATATTCATGGAAAATGTATTGATTTATTTACAAATAGATCCAATGTAGTTGGTATTTTAATAGAGAAAATTATGGATATTTTAGGAAATATTAATTAGGTTATGAAAAATAACCATTCTTGGATGGAGTAACATATTCCACAGTGATAATATCTTATGTTGGGTGGCTTTATGAAAAATAAGACCCCATCCTATAGAAGGACTACTAATCTAATTTCAAATAATCAATATATTAAGTATTTGGATAATTTATTTTCATCATAATCATGTGGTGAAAAAGAAAAGATCACACATTCAGTTTTTTTTCTTCGAGGACCTTGTTGACCAATATAGGTCTTTGATAATGAATACTAGGGAGTAAGAAGAAATAGAACTCATGGATTTGAATTATTTCACGAATAAATTTCTCAAAACATATTTACCAAATGAGGAAAAATTTTAAATGAAGACAATGTTGCTTATTTTAAATAATAATCGAGATAAATGTGTTATAGAGAATTAAGATACCATTAAAATGTTATCTTCGTATTCTATAGATTACATACGCAACACATAGTGCAATATTGACTATTTCATTGAAGGAATCAATCAATATATTCAAAGGGAGAAAGTCTCACAAACATTTTATTCATATGATGAAATAGTTTTTTGTGCAATAAAGATAGATAAATAATTCTCTATGTCCTATGGATTAAAATGGAAGCAAGAGAATAATTGGACGGTAGATAAAAATATGTATAAAGTGAAGAATAAAAACAAGGATTTTCCCACATGTGGTAATTGTGGAAAGAATCACCTATTTAAGTTCATGAAGGGATTAAAATTTTCTTATAAGTGTTGAGATAAGGTTCACTAGAAATAAATATTGGAATGTTTAGGATAAAAAGTATTATATTCATTTTTATAACTTCAAAGAGACCGGGAACTAGGATAATGAATTCCCCAATCATTAAGAAAATATACCTCAAAAGAAACTAATGGACTAAGTTCATGATTATTCTGTTGAAATAGGTGAAGTGGAATGAATAATTTTATCCATTATTTGGATACATGAATAATTTCTTAAGAGTATATTTTTGATGATATCCTGGTTATATATATTATTGAATGTTTATAATTTGTATTGTAGTAAATTTTCATCAAGGATTTATGTGTGTGTGTCGAATGATACCAGTAACTAAGAGAAGTGATTCTCTGGAGAGATAATATTTTCTAAAAAACATGATTTGGGGAAGAAAACCATTACATGTTCATGATGATGAATTAAAGATATTTTTATGGGATAATATTGGTGACCATGAAAATGGAAATGGAATGTTCTATTTATTTCATCTTATCTAGTAATACTAAATGTTTATATCTATGTAATATATCCAATGACCTAATTTTTATTTTTGATGGCATTCTTGTTTTAATAATAGTTCTATAGGGATCATGGTTTTCATATATTTTTTAAGTGATAATACAAGTTACAATATATTATTTGGGGGACCTAATGTTATTTTTGAAATCTTGCAGCCTTCCTGCAAAAGTTTTGGATTGTTAATTTTGATTGGTATATTTTGGATGATTAACAAGGCTAACTACTTGAGGAATAGATTAAGTTGATTATTTGATACTATTATTTCTAGTTAAGGTATGATTTATCATATTAGACAACATTTTATAACCATTTTGGGTTTGGAAAATATATATATACTGGAGAAATGGCTTAAATATATTATGATTCATTAAAATTTCTTTCCGAATAAAAATGCATCTTGATCGTCCATTTCATAGCATAAGAGATGAAGTGTGAATAAATAAAAGAACAAATGATGATAATATTATGATTATTAAATGTAATTAAATCAGGTATGTTTATTTTTTTCAAGTACTTATTGGATGGTAAAAGAATGCCTCACCCCTAGGAAATGGATTTAGAACAAAACAATTTTCGATTTAATTTTCTTACTATGAAAAAATTTACTTTTTAACGATCACATGATTTAGGGATTAATGATTGTTATATTTCAAATGACGGTGTACTATATCATAATAAATCCTAAAATTAAGGTAATATTTCTATTACATGTCATGGTTTTCAATTCCCACTAATGTTATCCAATTATAAATTCTAATTTTTTTTCACATTCACATTTCCATATCCCTATTATTAACGGGATGTTATATTACCTAAAATTATGATGTGGGTTTTCGAAAATGGTGTTTTCAAATATAAACCATATATTTTTGAAGTGAAATATAAAATTATGAGGAATGAATTTATTTAAGTAGGTTAGAATGTAACTCCTAGTATTTTATGGTATGTCTCTTCTTAAATAAATTCAATTTCACTAGTAGCTTACAATACAAAAAACACCAATATTAATTAAATAATTAAATATTAATATTTAATTGTGATAGTTATCACCTAGCCATTGGAAAGGAGGTAATGAATGAGATTAAATAAATTATTAAAATACATCTTAAATATGTTAATAAAATCAATTCATTGGTTACCAATTAATTATAAATGAAAATAAAAACTAATTGATCATAAAGGATGTGTTTTTTATAAAAAAAATATTTTTATCCTCATAGTGGAATTTTATTATAATAAATTAAATTAATAACTATTATTGAATGATATTAATAAAATATATTTTTTATATATTCAAACAAACATTAAAAAATTCATCCAATAAAATTAACATAAGAATAAATCCAATTTTAATCGTTAAAACTATACTTTTGTAAAAGGTAATTATTCCGCCTTTTAATCGAACGACTATTATATATATAAATTTTATTACATTATAAATTTTATTTGAAAAAATAATCTTCTTTTTTGAAATTGGTATATAAAAATTATCTTATGGCGGTTTTTTGGAATTTTTCTGATTTGTTTCATTTTTTATGAAAAGTGAAGAATTTTATATTTTAATTCAAAATAATGATTTCATATAACTATTTTACAATGTGAAATTAAATTTTAAATTATTGATAAAGTTTCTATAGTCAAATTATGAGAAATTAAATTCAATTTAGATCATTTAAATTAATTTCACATTAAAATTATATATAAAACTTTTAAGACATAAACTTTTACACTTTAAAAATAATTCCCATTGAATCTACCATATTAATTTTAAATATAATTTCTCCAATTATGTGAATTAAATTTGTTACAATAGATTCAATATATTCAATTTTATGTTTTCAATTATGTGTTAAATTCATTTTCATTTTTATACCTAAATAATTTATCGTGGTAAACAAATTAAATATAATATTATTAGAAAAATAATGAAAAGGGTTAACGATAATAAGTAAAGGCATAAAATAACAAGAACATAAAAAATTTAATTGGGTTTGAGGTAATAATTGAATCTAATCAAACATTAAAAATCTATTTATCATAAAAATTATAGAAAATTAATTCGACCTCATTGAGGATGGATTTAAAAGTAAAATAATATGTATCTAAAAAATTAATCCCACAACTCCCCTAGTTTAAATACCACTCCTCGCCACCTCATTTAGACTCAAAACTATTAATGTTACTAAAATAAATATATAAACATATTATCATAACCCTACCCACATAATTGTTCTTCTGGTATCTCAAAAAAAAAACCAAGGTCATCAAGGGGTCCTCAATGGATGTGATATTCAAGAGGTAATTTTTTCAAAGCGCCTATCTTATCTCCCTTAATTCTTCTAATTTCTAATGATATATTTCACCCATAAATTTATAATAATTTATGAATAATGTAAATACTGTATTTTTTTTAATGGAATATTTCATATCCATCCCATTTTTTTACATCATCAAATTTAATGATATGAATCTATTGCCCATATTATGCTAGTTAGTCATCGCAATAAATAATTATTTTGTTCTTTTTCCATTACTGACTTCATATATTATCATATTTGTTTTGATTAAATATTATTCAAATAGGTATATTATAACATATTCCATGTTCGGTAACTAATACATACACATTATAGTAAAAAAATGATACTAGTTTACAATGTTCAGAAAAACTGCCAAAATAAAATAATAATTTATCATTACCATTCTCTCAAATTAATCAACCTCACGTTAGAATAAAAAATTACATATATAAACATTAATACTATTATAAGTTCTTTAAAACCATTTTGTTCTACTTATTTAGACTTATTCCCATTTTACAAGAACATACATAATTAAACTCATGACAATGGATCACAAAACTATGAAACAAAGTAACATAAAACCCTGAATCTAATGATATATTATTAATGGAATGGGACACAAGGATTTATAAAGTCATATAATAATGTATTATAAATAATGTTATAGTTCAATAATTAGTAAATAATATTCTTTTAACCATTTCACAAAAGGTTTTGTCACACACCACTAAAGGGAAGTGTGGGGTAAGAGTTTTCCCATTTCACTTTTATTTCTGTGAGATATATGACTTATTCAACACTTATTTCTTATGTATGGTTTATATATAATGACATGTGATATATAATATAATTAATCAAATTATACTAAAGTTATTTAATATTTAATAATATAATTATTACAGTAATGGGGTTAATGGTTAGACTCATTACAAGTGTTAAGGGATTCCATCTCAATTTACATTCCATTGAGATTTTTTTATTATATAGAATTTAAATTCTTTGTGTGGTATATATTATTAACAAGACATATAATATCATTATTTATTAATTTATAAATGTATTTTAAGTTTTATAATGATGTTTTTCCTTCATGGGGATTTGAATTAAAAATTACCAAGTGACCGTAGTTATTGCACATTACCAATTTTTTGTGATTGCTAAATTTATCATGAAACAATCACTTCATTTTAATAAATTTTAATTGTTAATAGAATTTCTATTAATTATATATATTATATTAGTATTCTTAAGATTATATCATAAAGAAGTTTTCTATTTTTTACATATAGTGTTTAATTTTAGATTTGTTTTCTTAATTTTGTAAATACTGATAAATATGTATCTTTTATTCAATACAAATATTTTATTGTAAGGCACATTGATTATTTATTAAATCAATTATTTGATATATTAGGATTTATTTGGACTGGATTAAATGTGTGGGTTTGTTTATATATATCCCTTTCATGTAATGGTATTATAATGATATGAATCAGTTGAACTGCCATTAAATGGGTTACTACCTATAGATTAAACTGTATTGTGAAATTTCTTGATAATTTTGGCTCATGAGACATATAAAAGATTTCTAATAATTAATCCTTTCCTCCCTTCATAATTCAATCATTGATGTCTAGATGATATTCACTATGAAAAAAAATAAATGGATGAATTTAATTCATAGTTTATTAATGAAATGAGATGTGTTATATGTAATTGACTATATCATATTGATTATTATCATTTATTCTTTATTTTTTATGATATATATAACCCTTAATGATAATTTTTTTCCCACCATTGTTTTGTTTCTTTCCCCCAGGTTATTAATAATAGTTCATGAAAGAGATCAAGAATACAAATTACTTTTATTTCTACTGTTTTATTTCTCTAGACCAGGGTAAATTGGGTTTCATGTATGTATCTAGTTTACCAAGACTACTATAGTATTCGACCCTTTGGTATTATATTTCTTATATCTCCTGAAACTATAATAATGTAAGGAACCAAATCTGGGATATTTGGTTTCATGTTGTTACAAAGATAGTTCAATCATCTTACATTTATCAACATCTTCATCTTCTGGATACATATAGTCTGTATAACTAACTTATCTTTAAATGGTGTATGTTTTACTAGCACATCATTCATCAAATTAACATACTATTTCCTCTATCATATTTCAGATTTACTTCTAATCTTCATTCATATCTCTCCATGTAACTTCTACAAAATAGTTTTTGGAGTTATTTCTAAGTGGAATTACATGTATAATTTATATATAAAATATTTCATATAGTCTATCCACATATTTAACTATACATTTTTAACTCATTAAAAAACATCATATTTAAGGAAATCATCAAATTATACCCCTTATTAATATTTATTTCATAAAAAAATTTATTATCTTCATCTATAATATTTATTCAAATTTGATACTTCTAAAAACACATTTTTATTCATCATTTGGATTAATCATATGCACTATTAACCACATTTAGTGTCACCTTTCATAAGTATATTTATAATCTACCATTATTATAGAGTGTTAATTTATAAAATATATTTTATAAAACTACATCATCATCATCAATTTCAATTTTTTTACTCATTGAAGTTATCAACAATTAAAAAATTAAAACACTCATCATCAAAACCAATTGCGATATTCAATAAACTTATGACCTGAGTTTGAATATGCATTTTGAGATCCAAAAAATGCACTTAATATATATAATCTGTTCTATTCATAATAAAAAACGAAATAATTGTAAATTTTAATATGTAATGGTTTAAATTGAATGTATTAATCGTTTAATTTTGATAAGTAACATCACACATAAATGATTTAAAATTTCATTATATGTTGGTTATTTTAATATATATATATATATATATGGTGACGATGCTCATGTGTTGATTTATCTTGTAAATTAATTATTCCTATGATTTCATAATTGGTTTTAAAATTAACATGGAGAATAAATGTTTATTCAGAATGATTATAATTGGGAGACATAAGTGGGAAATAGACTAAATATTAGCAATCATTATTTTTAATGAAAATTTATAATTTATAGAAGATTCACTTTTAAAAATTTTAAAATAATGAAATAAATCAATAGGAAATTTAAATTATTTGAATGAGTATTTTCAAGATGAATTTTTGGATAAATGATACAAATTATATTATTTTATTTAGTGTAAAATGAATTAATTATAAATAATGGTTTTCTAAAATATTTGTTGATATATTCTTTCCATTACCATATATATTATTTCAAATATGTTTTTGTTTTAGTATAGAAGTATGAGTGTAATATTTTTATCAGATTAACCCTCTAACAAAGTTTTTTAGCATCTTATTTTCACCCAAATTAGAAATTTCTCCTAAAAAATATTATTTTTTAGAAAATATTACATAAAAGTGCATTATTATTTTAATTAATTTTATATGAATATACATGTATTTATAATATATAGATTGAAATATTTTTTTTAGTTTTATTAAATCACAATCATGGAGGGATTGACCAAAATAACATTGATGGGAATCAAGATACTTTAGATTATTGTATGAATTGGCATGCTTTTAGTTAGTATAGTTATAAAGGTTTCATGTTAATTTTTTTTCATGTTCTTTTAATGTATGCTTGATATATAATTTTGATTTCTATTTTATTCATTCATATTATTATAAAAATGTATCTGGTATATAAGACAATTTTTTTTCTATATATCATTTTTCAAATATTGGAGTAACATTTATTTCAATTTATTGATTGTACATTGATTTTAATGTTTTCATTTTTATACAAGGAAAATATTACTACATATCGCTATATATTTTTTATATTCAATGTATTTATGAATTTTTGGAATAAATAATTTTTAATGTTCTTGTGTTTTTTGTTTGACTATGGCCCACTATAGAATAAAAGTTCAATTTTTCTAAATCATTGTAGTTTTCTACATCATAAAATTTGTTATAACAGTTTTATAATTATTATTATTGATTTTTGTAATATT
Source organism: Viscum album (assembly GCA_963277665.1). Classification (NCBI taxonomy): domain Eukaryota; kingdom Viridiplantae; phylum Streptophyta; class Magnoliopsida; order Santalales; family Viscaceae; genus Viscum; species Viscum album. The sequence goes on from OY728133.1 coordinate 501,534,581, forward strand.
TTTTATGTATCCCCAAAAATTTTAACTATTTTTCAAATTGATATTACAACCTGTTAAAAGACATGTTTGTTGAGTTATTTCTAAAATTTAACTTATGATATGTTTTTTTGAACTATTTATATTTTTTTTGTTAGTATGTTTATTGGAATTAAATATTGTTTTTAATTTATCAAAAATTTATTTCCAATAATCTATAAATGTGATATATTATTTTATTCCACCATTCCATAAAAAAAGATATATTTAGTTCTGGTAGTAATATATTAAAACACTTATTTAACAACCATATCTCGATTACCCATACAACATGGGTAAAGTTTACACAATACCTCACATAGACCTCCTAGTTTATATAGGCTCCTATAAATTAAAAGGGTTTGATATAATAGGGTGGGATATGGTTTACCAAATTTATTGACTACATACAATACCTAGATGTTAATCTGGATACGTAGACTAACATAGACACCAGATCCTACATAACTATGGTAACTTCACATCAATATGTTTAATGAAAAGTAGGAGGAATAACTGATGCACGAATAACAAAGCAAGGGTAAAAAATATAAAAACGTTATATACAATCTAAATACTAATAAAAAATATATTTTTAAACAGTTCACCAACCAAAACAACTAAAATAACCCTATGAGAAGATGCCCTATAAATGAAACCACCACTTGAACCTCAATGGACAACCCTATTGATCCTGCTCTCAATTCCCACCAAGTGGTCGAAGAAGGCTGTAATAAAGTTATAAGACTCTATATAGAACTAGAACCAATATTTATCCTCTTTTCCATTTCTTGTATTATGAATAAAAGTATCTAAAAACATATGAAAATTTAAAATGTAGGGTGTGATTAAAATATATCAAGCAGGCGGCTACCACCCCAACTCTAATTGACTCTCATAATCCAATGTGTATACGATGATAGTAAAAATATTTTTAGTATAACTAGTATATCTAGTCATATACACAATGAGGAATTAGTCATAAATAGACCCAAATGATGGGTGGATCCTAACCTCTCATACATACTTCAAGCATCAACTTAATGTTTAATATGTGTTATGAAAGTAAATGTTGTTTCTATTTACACTAAATGATCATAAAGTTGTATGTGTTCAATATAAATTCTATATTGTTTATATGAAGCATTGTATACATGATTATAGGAAATCCTTCATCCCATCCCTTTGAGAACAAGTAAAATGGTAATAAAATATTTGGTCCACTGAAAGCCCATCCCATATCATCAAACTATCTATAAAACCATGGTATACCAAGGAAACCACTATTCTAAAACATATTACCCAATATTTAGTTACTTTCTGATCATGAGATAATAATTACATATAATATAGTTAATAAATACTACCTACTCCACATAAACATTTTTATTAAGTGTATATAGAATGTAAACATAAAGAACAAAAATTATATAAGAATTGGAAAAAAGGATGTTTGGTACTCCAAAAGGATTACGATATGAGACTAACCACCCTAATACTTGAAATAAGTTACATTTTTTGGTCTAGAATATGTTAAAATAATTGTAACCCTATCCTGACTCCCACATGGGGTGAGGTAGAGTTTTACATATAGAATATAAATGACAATGAATCTCATATTACCATGATTCCTTTAAAGACCTATGGTCAGAAACCCAATGCATTTAATTTCATTAATTTCGTGTATTATTGTCTTTTATTTTATATTAATGTTTAAGGTAACTTTTAAGCCACTCAGGAAACATTGAGGGGGAGATTTTCTGATCCAAAGTTGTTTAACACTACTCGAGGGTTAGAACATGGAAGAACAACATTGATTATTCCTATTAGAATTAATATTTTATTAAACTATATGAATTTTTTTGTGTACCCTATAAAGTAATCTTATGAATTTATAGAATCATATACTCTATGTGGTTTCCAGTGAACCATATGAAGTGCGTAGGGTTCCCCCTTTTCTAATTTAAGAAATAGTGAAATATTTATAAGTTGACTCAAAACATATTTCACTAGTCATGGGGAAATCTAAATCCCCTAAAATTATTTCAGAAAATTATTGAATGAGTATCCATCAACCAATATAGTGTTTTCAAACATTCTTCTCTATGGATGGTCTCTCTATCTCTTCACAACATTAGATAACATTTTTCTTTAATGATATGAAATATTCAATCTACCCTTTATCTATCTTGATCTAAACACAATCGTAACAATTTCTGATTGTAAATATTCTCAGTCACTATTAAAAATTATTATCTTCAATATTACCACATCAATCATCACAATAAAGGGTTGTAATTCAAAGCTATACATTGATGTTCCTTAGGAAAAAGAAAAACAATTTCCTTTCCAATTTATTTTTGATGAAACTATAGCTACCCATCCATTATTATCCAAAAAATATTGATAGTGTTGTTATGATCATTGAGATATTACGTATTTTAAAAACATACTTAAAACATGATATTTTCAATAAGAACCAATTTTTTTGAAATACTATCAAAACACTATTGTTAATATATGAGTTTGTGAAACCATCTAGGAGACAAAAACTATACATGATAATGTATTGACTAATGAAGACTCTTTTAATTAATCTTTGAGATATTTTATGTTGACTGAGAATTATAAGATAATATCCTTTTCTAGAGACATATCGATATCATTAATAGGTACTATTTTTCCTTGGTTTGAAGAATTTTTGTATTGGTTTTATCTTGCCTGTATTTATATAATTATTGAGGATCCTTACCTCCCAAACATACTTCAATCGTCGACTCAATGTTTAATATGTGTTATGAAAGGAAATACTGCATCCATTTACACTAAATGATCATAATGTATTATATGATCAATAGGAAATCTATATAGTGTATGTGGGATTTTGCTTACTTGATTTCAGGTAATCCTTCAACCCATCCCTTTGGAAACAAGTAAAATTGTTATAAAAGATTTGGGCCACTACAAGCCCATCCCATATCATCAAACTATCAATAAAACCATAGTATAATATGTAAAACACAATTCTAACACATATTAACCCATATTTATTTAAATTATAATCATGAGATAATAATTACATGTAATATAGTTAATAAATACAAACTACTCCACATACACATTTCTATTAAGAGTATATTGAATGTAAACATAAATAGAAAAAAATTATATATGTATCTGATGAAAGGTTGTTTATAACTACCAAAGCTTTATGACTTGAGGTTAACCACCCTAATACTGGAAATTAGTTACAATTTTTGGTCTAGAATATGTGAAAATAATTTTATCCCCATCTTGACTCCCACATGGGGTGAGGTATAGTTTTACATATAGAATATAAAATAAAATGAAACTCCTATTACCATAAGGCCTTTTAAAGACTTTTGGGAAGAACCCCAAATCATGTAATATCATTAATTTAATTTAGGATTGTCATTTAGGTGATATTAATGTTTGGGGCCACTTTTAAGCCACTCTGGAAACATTTATGGGGATATTTTCTTATGCAAAGTTGTTTAGCACTCTTCGAGTGTTGGAACATGGGAAAAACTACATTGCTTCTCGCTATCAGAATTAACATTTTTATTAAACTATAGAAAATATTTGGTGTACCCTATGAAGTAAACTTATGGATTTATAAAATAATATACTCTTTGAGGTTTCCATTGAATCTTATGAAGTGCGTAGGGTTCCCCCTTTTCCAATTTAAGAAATAGTGAAATATTTATAAGTTTCCTGAAAACATATTTCACTATACATGAGGCATTTTAAATCACCTTAAATTATTTCAAATATTTGTTGAATTAGTCTCCATCATCCAATTTAGTGTTTTCAAACTTTCTACTCTGTCAATGGTCTCTCCATCTCCTAACAACATTAGATACCCTTTTTCTTTAAGGATATGAAATAACCAGTCTACCCTTAATCATCCTTGATATAAACTCAATCATAAATATTGTTGATAGTAACACTTCTCAATCACTATTAAAAATTATTATGTTCAATATTACCATATCAATCATCACTATAAATGGTTGTGATTCAATGCTATACATTCATGTTCTTTAGAAAAAAGAAAAACATTTTCCTTTTCAATTTAGTATTGTTGAAAATACATCTACCCTTCTATTCTACTCCAAAACATATTTATAGTCTTTTTATGATCGTTCAGATATTACTTATTAATAAAAAATACCCCGAAAACATGATATTTTCAATAAGAACCATATATGTTTTGAAATACTATCAAAACTATAATGTTAATATAGGAGTTTGACAAACCATCTACAAGAAAAAAACTATACAAGATAATGTATTGTCTGATGAAGACTCTTTGAATGAATATTTGATATATTTTAAGCTGACTGAGAATTATGAGATAATATCTCTTTCTAGAGAAGTATCTATATCATTTATTGGAAATATTATTCCTTTGTTGGAGTAATGTTTTATTGGTTTTATCTTTGGTGTATTTATATAAAAATTGAGGTATTTATGAAGGAAGAGGGTAAGGGAACGGTTTTCCCAAACTCTGTGCCCAACCTAGAAAACCATATGATCCAAGGTAGAAAGGATTCACAAGGTTGGAGAATAGTATTCTAAACCATGCACCCTCTTATAATAAAAAATGGGAAACCCCTAGGAGAGGCACAAAATTAGGGGGTACAGTTAGGGGAAACCATGATCACAGTGTATAAAACTGTGTGCGTAAGATTTTAGACCCCCGAAAATTATATTAAAAAAAATTGAACCCCCATAATTCACCCTAAATCATCTCTAACTCAGACCCATACGATTATGTTGATTTTGGAGACTCTTAGAAGGATTCCTAGGCCTACTGGACACTGTTCTTGATGATTCAAAACCCATATTGAAGATTCACACCTCTCTTTGTAAGAGAATCTTACCCTATTCAGTTTCCCTTTATTCTCACACCTTTCTATCATACATTAAAGGGGTGTTTTCTCCTAATTTTTGTATATGGATCTAGGTTTTAGTATATCTAATACCATTTTTCATGGATCTAGGTTTTGGATCAAGAACTCATTCTTTTTCATGATCTTGATTGTACTGCATCAATTAGGAATTTCTATTGGCGAGCATTTGTTATCAATTTTAAGGTAGGTGATCTAAATTTAATCATGAAGTCTTGATTTAATTACACTTATGTTATTGTCGAAATTATAATTTCTATGATTGGGAAATTGAATTGAAAATTTAATATATTTTATTTAATGTCCCTTAGATAGTGATTTTCATTAAAATTGGGAAATTGAAATTATTGAATTTAATTAATAAATTCGTGAATTAATTAATGCGATATTAGGAATATTGAACCAAATTTATTAATTTGTGAATTAATGAATGATATAATTTGATTGTGGAATTTATGAGATATTTGGATTGTGGAATTTAATTAATTAATTATTTAATTCATTAATGAGACATTGTAATAATAGAATTTATGTCATATTGGGATTTTGGGATTTGATTAATTAATTGTTGAATTAATTAATGGAACATTGTGATTATGGAATTGATGGTAAATTGTAAATGGGTATTTGGTCAATTAATGTGAGTATTAATTAACTTAAAATGATAATAATGAGATGTTTGACATATCCGTAAATGGTAAATGAGTTTATTAATTAAATAATGTAAATGATGTAATGCTGAATTTTTCATATTACTCCACATTATTAAATTGAGGAACCATGTTTATGGTGACATTTTAAATGGTATATCACTATTTGAAATGTGATAAGTGGGTTAATTTTGACTAACTTTGAATGTTTTAATATACACGATATATGTGTGATTTATTGATATATGAGTGTGGGACACATATTGAAGTTCCAAATACCCATATGTGATAAATGAGTTTGGAACAATGATTAAGTCTCCAAATACCCTTGTGATATTGTGGTGTATGACATGGACTATGGATTCAAATAACCATATGAGATAGAATGTGTGTGAGGTTGGATATGTCTCCAAATACCCTTCTGATATTGAATTATGGGACGTGGACTCAAGCTCCCAATACCCATGTGATATTGAGGTGTAGGAGAGGGATAGAGGCCCCAAATACCCACGGGGTGCTATAAACAATGTTCTAGGACACTGAGATTGGAATTGGACAATGGTTCCAATTGGTCATGATGAGATGTGAAATGACATGGTAAATGATAACCAGGATACTGTGATATGTTTTAGACTTCGACATAGGCCGAAGTAGGTAATGAGCATTCAAGAATTCTTTGGAACCCTGAGATTTGTTTGTTAAATTAAGAATAATGAAATGTTATAATAGTTTACATTATGCATTGTACATTATTTTTTATACAATTGAATAAATTTTTATTGAATAGTTGTTGATTTATGCACCATTGGTAGCTTTAAGTGTATTTTTTTAGGTTTTTCATATAAACAGTTGACACATTTTTGGCATGAAATCTCAATTGTTCTGGTTTGGATATTGAATTTATATTTTAGTAATCTTATGATATTAATCTTAATATGGTGATGGTTATATATTTTGTCCATTGTTTATTTATTTTCAATATTTTTCAAATTTGATTAGGAGGATATAATATCTTGATGATTGATATTAGACCCTCACTTCTTGTTAGCAGCTTTTCAAAATTGGGAAGGAACACGTGAGGACATGTGATTGACTAATGTGGTCAATTGGTGTGTGCAACCCAGGTCAGGATGTTTAAAATTTGTATCATAGGTGTTGTTTTTTATTTTTTATTACTATTAAGGATAGGTAGATAGGAGAATAAGATGATTTGTGCCTATATTAAGAGCTCATGCATGTGAGTAGATAACCCATGTATTAGGGTGAAATGAAAGTACTTAGGGTGGGATTGTTGTTGTTGATGCATGTTTTTTTAGTTTTATTTTATTTAACCTCATGTAGTCCACATGTTTTGTGATTTGATTATTCTTTCTGAGTTCTCTATGATTTGACTCATGGCTCGATATTACATGAGATTTGAGTACATATGGATCATTCCATACACTTAGGATTATTTTGTGACATGCATCATTTTTGGCACACATGGAAAAATGTTGTTTGGGTATATTGTTGAAATTGAAATGTTTTTCCGTGCTTGTGTGAATTAAATGAAAATTTTCCGAATATGAAATATAAAATTAAAAATGATGCATGATGTGGATAAATGGGGTTTTGATGAAAAAAAATTAATAATAATAATGAGTTTACCCATTGTTAAACATGACCTATATGAAGGGTGTTTAGGGGGATGTGCCCTCGATTTTGACTATGTGTTGGTTTTTGGGGAATTAATTATTATGGTTTATTGTAAATCACTCTTACATAAATTTTTTAAAGTTTTGGAATGTGTTCTGTGCTATGTGTTTTGAATTATAATGTTATTCTTCCATGAATAAAATTACTAATCATACAATATAAGGATATTTCTAGAAATGACCCTCCCATAGTAATTCCCGAGGCACAAATAGTGTAGGGTGAAGGGGCTATAGAGAGGTTCCAAGAAAAATTTCCTTGCTTCATGATGTTTATGGAGAGAGACCAAGATATGGTCATGAAGAGTATGCCTGATCTAACATGGGAGTTTTAGTTACACCACCTTATAAATTTAGTTGGATATGGTGGACCTGAGGTAGTAGAGTTCTAGATTGTATCTATCTAGACTATAACTGAACATTTGGACACTCCTTCTATTAATAGGGTCAACTTGGATACTTATATGTAATGGGAATTAGAAAAACCCTAGTTGGATCTTAATGCTTTGACGGGGCAAGAAGATACTACGGTATTGAAGGAATATATGGAGATGTTTCTATAACACTTTTACCCAGAGACACTGATACAAATTACTGAAGTTTATTTCTTGAGATTGACTATGGGGAGTATGTATGCGATGGTTTATTTTGGCCACTTTACTAACTCGTAGAGATTTTATCTAGAACTAGAAGGGTATGAGAAAACTATTACAGGGAATTTCTATGAAGTGATTAAATTTGATATTAAATACCAGATTAACACATTTCAGTTAAGGAGGTTTCTGAGGTAGTGGATCAGTCACAAATTGCCTAGGGGAAACTAAAGAAGTCTTCCATTAAGGGACATTTGGATTCTGATAGGTGATCAGGTGGTACGTATTTAGAGGCTAGGAATATTCATTATGAAATTTTTTACTAGAGCTATGGAAAGAAGAGAAGAAAGTGGTAAGGTTAGATAGTAAAGATCTTACATGAGTGCTTTTACACTATTCCAGTGGGCTAGGTCACTTTTGAATACACTTTCCAGAAAACCCGATAGATTTTTGATCTCATAGATAAACGAGACATCTACAATGGTTCTGCAGTAACGCCTGACTGATGGGTATTGATGGAGTAATTAGGTAGAGCTATGGTGTGGGAAATGGATCCTCTACATTGTATTAGTCTAGAATCTAGAGTTCTATTGTATGTGTAGGTTGAGATAGTGGACTTGATGTTTTGGTAAATATCACACGTACCAATAGAGTGGTTTAGCTCAGGGGAGAAAAGCTGCATCATAGAGAATAGGGGCATGACATTTTTATTCCATTAATCCTATACTGATAGATAGAGTGCCTGGACCATTTATAGTTATAATAATATTTATATATCTTCTATGTGTTATAGTTCCTTATTTTTTACTGATGGCTCTCATTATTTTATATCTTCACAACATGTTGATGGTTTGAGCCTGGTGGTGGAGTTTCTATGTGGGGTAATCATGATATATAAACCATTGGGATTTTTATTGAGAGAGATATGGTTTTTAAGGTGTGTTATCTTGAGGTTGGAGATTATCATTTTCTATAGGATCTATAAATTATTATATGTCTTGTTTTGACATAATTATGAGTATAGATTTGTTTGAAGCATTCAAATCCGACATTGATTATTACAGAATAAGAAGTATTTTAAACTATCCTCAGTGTAAAAAATATATTCACCATGGATAGTAGGATATCTAGGAAGGTCATATAGGTTAGGTTCATTAGAAACTATGAGAGATAACCATCCAGGTTTTTAGTCTATTACTAGATTATGGAGGTGTAAAGACTGATTTCTTTCCACCTATAGTTTATAGTTTCCCAGACATGTTTCCTAAGGAATTATCAAGGATTCCACTAGATGGAGACATTTTTTTATGATTGATCATATGTTGGGTGATGAGCTAATTTATATTCCACCATATAAAATGGAATTGATAGAGCTTAAATAGTTCATGACAGAACAGAATGAGTTAATAGGTAATGAGTTTATCCATCCATGTATGTCTCCTTGGGGTTTTTCAGTCTTTTATCTATAAATTAGATAATGGTATCTTTCAATATCGTATTGATTGCATAAAGTTGAACTGGATGACTATGAAGAACCAATATCCTCTTCCAAGTATCGTAGAATTTTTTGACTATTTGGGAGAATATTTTTATTTCTATAGGATTTATTTAAGACCAGGGTATCATCATCCCAAATATTGAACATTTGATATAATAATGACTAAATTCAGAAGTTGGTATGTCCTATATGATTTCTTCAATATGTTTTTTGGGATGAGGAACACACCTGCAGTGTTCATGGCCTTGATGAACCAAATATTCTACCCATTCCTAAATTAATTTTTTTGGATGTTTTTGTGGATGAATTATTGGTGTATTCTAAGAATCAAGACGACCATGCCCAATATATTGACATCGAATTGATTACACTGAGAGAGAATTAGTTATAAATAAAGATATCTAAGTTTCATATTAGGATTGATCATGTAAACTTCTTTGGTCTCAAAATATCAGAGGATGGTGTGTCAGTTGACCCATATATGGTGTATGCTATTGTTTTTCTGTGTATTCCAAGAATGTTTTTGGTATATGTATGTTAATGGGGGGTACTAGGATATTACCAGAGGTTTATCCATAAAATTCCCCATTTGGAAGCACTCCTTCCAGGATTGGAAAGGAATTGGATAATGTTTTTATGTTTGGAAGAATGTGAAAACTCCATATAAGAGTTGATGAGGCATTTCACTATGCCACTAATATTGATCCTACATGATTTAGGTGAGAATTATAGAGTGGTTTGTGACACTTTTGGGATCTTGATTAGAGAAGTGTTGAAATAGGTAGATCGAGTTGTGGTGTATGGGTCTTCGATTTTGAGGAAACATGAACAAAACTAACCAATTCATGATCTCGAGCTAGTAGTAGTGGTTTATTCATTGATGTATTGGTTGAATTATCTTTTTGGGGGTGATTTTTTATGTACAAATGGATTACGAGGGATTAATCTATATCTTTGCCTAATAATAATTGAATCTTCACCAGTCATTCAACTTCAATAATACATATGAATTTGGGAAGGGAAATAGTGATGTGGATGCTTTATGTAAAAAATATCATACTAAGGCAGTTTAGGAGTCTATTGATGAATGGATAATGATGACCTTTTAAGCTGATATGCATGTTGTGGTCCAGGAATGTTTGGATCTGATGATTCTATTATTAGTTTCATTAGAGTCTACACTTTGGAGCCAAATTAGATATTGTTAGTATGAGGATCCATTGTGTTTGGACAAGAGGAAAAACAATAATGTGAGGAGACACCTTCAGATTGGATTATAGTTGAGAATGATACCAACTATGTCAGAAATAGGGTTGTTGTTCATATGAGAATGCAGGAGGAGCTGATGCGTGGATTTCGTTCCTCCATCTGTGCAGTACATCAAGGTGTGACCAAAAGGATCCATCACCTACGTCAAAAATTTTGGTGTCCATTCATAAAAAATCAGATAGTAGGGATCATGAAACTATTCTACAACTATCAATATGTGTAAGTGAAGCATCAAATACTTGGTGGATTACTACAGCAGGTTTTCATTCCCAAATGGAAGTGGGTTGAGTTACCATGGATTTAGGGGTGGGTATCCCAACAATTGTTTAGAAGAATGAATCTATTTGGATTCCTTGAAAGTATAAATCTATTTTTGATGAGTTATCATGTATTATGGGGTGGTACTCCCTAGTATTCCTTAGAAGAATGACTATATTTGGGTTACTTTTGTGAATTTGACAATGGAATCACATTGCATCCAAGTATGAGAGAATTTCTAGGTAGATTAGTTAGGAAACACATACATTTTAGATATATTATATCTACATATGGTTCCATAGAGTATAGTTTTCCACCATGACTCAAATATTACTTCATGATTTTGGTAGGTCTTACAGAAGGAACATCGTACATATGTATTACTGAGTAAGACATTCCACCCACAGATAGATGAGAAATATAAACAAACTATACATATGCTTGGGGATATGCTTTGGGAATGTGTCAAATACATTGGTGGGTATTGGGAGAAGAATATATCTTTTTTGGAATTCACCTATAACAATAGTTATCAAAAAACTATATAGATTGAAATATATGAAGATTTTTATGGTAAGATATGTAGATCACCTCTATATTGGATGGAGGTAGGTGATACAACATTGTTATGACCACGTCTCGTTTCGGAGACATCAGAGCTAGTTTATTTGATTTGGAACTGTGAGGCTACAACTCAGAGATAGAGTAAGACATATGAAAAAATAATTTAATGACCCCTAGAGTTTTCAAAGGGTGATCATGTATTCTTTAAGGTGTCTCCAATGTTTGGTCTCTATAGGAAATTGAGGCAAGGAAAGTTTGCACCGTGGTTTGTCGGACTTTTTGTGGTTGTGGAGAGAATTAGACCTATGGAATACTGATTGGCTCTTCCATAGTAGCATTGTGATATGAATGAATTTTTTCTTGTGTCAATGCATCAATGATATCAAACTAACCCTTATCATGTGATCTATGTGGATGATGTTGATCTTGATATAGATGCATCCTTTGAGAATCATCTAAAACAAGTGTTGCATCAAATTGAGAAACAATTCTGTGGAATGTTTTCGCTATTAGTGTGTCTATTTTGAAAAATATTATATGTTTAAGAGGAATTATAAGAGAGAGAGGTAGATATGTAGTTTTAGAAGACCAATACTTTTTTCTCGTAATATTGCAGATGCATGAGAGTATAGGTTAAGGATGATCTTCTATAAGGTGGTAAGAATGTAAGATCCTAAAATTATTTAGAGATGTATCAAGATCATTTATATGTAATATTTTCCCTTGGTTTTAATAATTTTTTATGTGCATATTTCCTTTGGTGATTTTGTGTGAATATTCGGTGATTTTGGAAGGAAGATGGGCAATGCACGGTTGACGCACGATTTTCCAAAACCATTTTCCCAATCCATCAATCTGTGAAAACCTATAAACATTGGATTGACATGTCTAGAGAATGATTTTACAAATCATGCATCCTCCAACAAGTAAATATGATTCATACATAGTTGAGTAGAATAGTTAGGGATCACGATTAAAAGTCTTTATTGACAATGTTCTTGAAGAATAAAAGCCTATATTGAAGATCCTCACCTATCCCTATAAGATAATCTCAACCTAATTGGTATCAAATTATTCTCCTATATATCTATTGTCATTTAAAGGGTAATTTTACTCTGTTTATATGTATCTAGATCTAGTTTTTGTAAGATCTAATCAATCTAATGTTGGGTCATGTTTTTAGATCTATATCTTGTTCTTTTTTGTGATTTTTTTTCGCTTCAATTGGATATTTTCTTTGGTGAGAGTTTGTCCTAAAATTTTAGGTATGTGGTATACATTACAAACCATAGTCATAATTTAATTGAATGTATGTAAATTTCAAAAATAAAATTTCTATGATTACGAAATTTCATTGATAATTGAATTTATTTTTTTAATTTCAGTGTGATAATTATTTTGATTAATTTGGGGGGGGGGGGGTTGAGATTGTAGAAATGAAATAATTAATTTGTGAATTAATTAATGAGATATTAGGACTATGGAATTGAATTAACTAATTTTTTTAGTTAATTAATTTGATATTATAATTATGGAATTGATGGGATATTGGGATTGTGGTGTTGGATTATTTATTTGGTGAATTAATTAGTGGGATATTGTGATTATGCAATTAATGGTTAATTGGGATTGTGGAATTATATTGATTAAATGGTGAATTAATTGAGGGAATATTGTGATTGTGTAATTGATATTAAATTGGATTTGTGTATTTCATAAATTATGGTGATTATTAATTAATTTACAATGAGAATTAGTTTATTTTTGAGTTAACTTTATATTGTTAAATGGTTTATGATTTAAATAATGTAAATGGTTTAATAGTGTCTTGTTCATATTACTCAATGTAACTGAATTTATGAACCATGTTTTTTGTGATAAATTTCAACTGTATATCATGGTGTGAAGTGTGATAAGAGGGTTAATGTTGATTAAACATGATTGATGTAATTTATTTCATATTTTCATGATTGATTGATATAAATGTTTCGAACACCAAATGAGGTTCCAATTACAAATATGTGAAAAATGACTTTGGGATAAGAATAGGGGAACTAAATACCCATGAAATGTTGAGGTGTAAGATAGGGACTAAGGCTCTAAATACCTATATGATATATCAAATGTTGGGAAGGGATTGAGGATACCAATACAGATGTGATACTGAAGTGTGGTTTAGGGACTGGGTGTCTAAATACCCATGTGATATTGAGATATGGGGTATGGACCGAGGATCCAAATACCCAAGGAGTGTTAGACAAGATGTTTTATACCCATGAGTTTGGCATTAGAATGTGGTTCCAATGGTATGGGATGAGTTGTTAAATGAAATGATAAATGACAACCTTAATATTATGATATGGTTCAGACTCTGGAACATTAGAAAGTAGTTATTGAGTGTCCTGGTGTCCTTGGGAAGCAAGGGGTTTATATGGTCAAATAAAGATTAATGAAATTTTATAATTTTTTACTTTATTCATTGTTAATTATTCTTCATAAAACATCATGATTTTTTATTGATTGAATTTTGTTTTAGTCGCCGTTGGTGTTGACATATTGAGTTCTACTCACTCCATACTCATGCTCTATAATTGGCACATAAATAGACTTCATGATTGTAGGACCGGATAATGGAAAGTGTCCTATGTCATATGTCTAAGATAAGATGGAGAATTGATGTGGGAACCCAATGTGATTTGTGACCCTCTTAGGAGTTATCAATTTCATTATTTATTTTGGGATTTTTCATATTGACACATGTCACATACCTGGAAAAAAATCTCCACAATTTTGGTTCAGATGTTGTTTTCATATTTTACCCATCATGTGATATTGATCTTATTATGGATATGGTTATATATTTTGGATATTTTTTATTTATTTATATATTTTACTACTTTAATACAGAGGGTAAGGTCTCCCCATGATAAATATTAAACCAGTACTGATAGTTAGCATCCTCTGGTGAACGGGGAGGCCTTCCTGGGGTCATGTGACCGACAAACTCGAGGAACTAACGTGTGGAACCTTAATGGGGATGTTATAAGAATTCGTTAGGATTATTGGAATAGGACATAAAAAGATTTTATAATGTTTTGAAGTACTTCACATGATCTAAATATGGATATGGTGGACCCTAGACACATTATAGGTTAATCTTCAAACATCAGAGCGTAAAACATTTTATTTCTTTATATGGAACCTTTTTATGGTGCAAGAAAGTATTTTTAGGTCACAAAACAACTTTATAGGGTACAACTCTTTGTGAAATTCTAATAATATTAGATCATTATAGTGAACATAATCTCTAAGTTGAATTCAACCGTGGGTATAATGTCTTTGGAGTGTACTATCATTAGGTAATATCTCAATAAGATACCATTGAACTCTTTAAAAATTTAGAGATCTGGTTATACCATATAATATTTTAATATTATGCATATACTACATCATAATGTTCCTTAAGTACTATGTAGGGTAAATTCATGGAGGACCACATGAAATAGAAAAATTTCTAGGAGAAAATGTGAATTATCAGTCTGAAAAATAAGGAAATTATAGAATCAATTTTTTTAGAATTATTTTGGAGAAATTTCATTTTGAGAGGAATAATATTAGAATTATATATTACCAATATTTGAAAATTTAAATCTATCGATGATGTTGAACTATGCTTCAAAGAAAAAAACATCATGATGATAGAGGATGAATCATGATAGAGAATTGAGAAGTTCTTAGACTTACATTTAACAAGATAAAACTTCTATGTCATCTATATGAGTAAATTTATATGTGGATGAAGATTACACAAGATTTAAATTTATTAGATCTTAGGGATAATCAAATAAGGGAATTTTCTTTCGTCCTCTGGTCTCATTGGATTGGAAATTTATTGAGAATTCATACTAGAAAATATATTTCATAATTGAAAAAGAATAAACTACTTCCATGAATTGAGGAGCTTCAAAATCAATAATGAAAATGAAATATTAAAGAAATTGTGAATATAAAAAGGCAATGTGGATAAGATTCTTACTCATACTTGGATATCATTATTACTCAAAGAAATAATAACCTGTTGAGAATGGTGAAGTTTATAATAACGCTAAAAGAATATCATTCAGTGGTATCATGGATGAAAATTTTGGAAAATAATAAGGAGGAATATGATATATCTATATTATAGACGTTGATCAACAAAGGTATACTAGAGCAGACTAAGAAGAAGAGAAATATTGGTGTGTTCCACACTAAGATGTGTGTGTAGTTTGAGTCCTAATCTAGTATAACACCTTGTTCCTTATCATCCCATTACTTTACGTATTGAGGAGTAGTATGATTATATAGGAAACTAAATAAGGTACTACTGGTGTTGGAGCTAATCTTATTCTATAGCGGTATTTTCATGGAGTGAGTCACTGTTCCCAACATAAATGGTTATTCATGGATCAGATTATTGTGTTCTATAGATCAATGTTCGACAATAGAATTCTGTGGAAAATTATTTCATAGGAAGAAATAATTAATTATGGTGTGATTGAATTTAATGTTGAAGAACCATGAAGTTATGTGGATTTTCATTAGGATTTTACTTGAATCCAACCATGACATAAAGCATTTTCATTGTCTCAATCAAGAAGCCTTATAAAAACTCATGGAGTGAATTGGTGTTTCATTCCATCAATGTGTTGAGGTCCATCATATTTATAAATTAAGGTTCTCTCTCAATTTTATTCATTCATAACAATAATTTGGTGAATCCATGGTTATTTTTTAGGATTATTTAGTACCTTTCTTCTATCTTTGATAAATGGATTCCAAATTTTTATATTCATTAATTCGTGGTGGGAAAATCCCCATTAACCATTAATATATCATATTCTTACATTGGGGAAAACCTCACCGGTGCTATTGATTTTTTCACACAATGTTTGGAATGCTACTTTCATTTTTATTTTTTTTTATCTAGGTTGATCTAATTTTGTCTATTGTGTCTATGGTCTTTTAATTACTTCATATTCACCATGTAGTATGTGATGATTTAGAAAATGCATTTCAGGTGAGAGATCAAGATTCACTCTCTATTTATATGCATGTTTGGGGATTTCATTATTTTTTCTTTGATTAGGTGGATAGATTGGGCCACAACAAGAATATAATTAATAAAGTTGAATTAAAATTAAACCGAAGAGGGAGTATTTTTCTAGTTTACGGATATTGATGACATTGCTATTGAGATTATGCCTGATAGAAAATTATTCTAAAAATCACGGATACTAGGATCCTTAAATGTACTATAGCTATGATAACTATGAACCCCTTATTTTTTTTTTGTATTATATCAATAAAAATAAAATGGTTATTCACTTATTGATAAGTTGAATATATATATATTAGATGTATTTATTTAATGATTAATTGTGCGCTATTTTATAATACACTGAGTATTGATGTCTTTTTGTGGGGATTAGAAAAAAAATGCTCAATTTATGATAGGAGGAAATAGATAATGCATCATTATACATCATGAATAGGAAGTACATGATGTGTACCCCTCAAACATACCAACTTCCCGCCAAAAATCGAGATGTGAATCCCACATTCAAGGTGTCAACCAAGTACATTACATTAACCTTTATTAAATATTAGGAAAGACTTGAATTTCAAACATAACGATATAAACACCACAAAATCATTATATGATGTGAGAAGTTTAAATTTTTATGGACCATGAAAACTCAAGCATTGAAATCCAGAGATAAAATATCTTCATAGATTATTTTGAATCTTAAGTACGTATCATAAAATCTAATAACTCATAGTGAAATACATGAAGCATAAGTCAGTAAATCATATTTCATAAAATGAATAAGTTACAAATCATGAACAAATTAAGTTCTATATATATGTAATTAAACTGACACACAAAAGGTGTTGGGACATCCAAGGAATATTTTATTTTTTCCTCTACGCTTATTTCATGTTTTCATTAACTTTTGTTTCTATTTATTTTTTTATTGTTTAATGATTTTATTTGTTGCTACTTTCAATTCAAAGACTCATTTCATGGTTTTTTTTCTATTATGGTATCTAAATCCAACCTCATTTTCTGTAAAATTTTATTTCAATTGTATTCATAATTACTTATTCAATATGTTTGTATTTTTTCCATTAATATGATTTCAATTGAGGATTTCATTACTTTTAATCACTTATTTTTCATGTTAGGGTTGTTTCCATATGTTTTCCTACATTTTTCTAAATTTTTTCTTTCGTAACCAATATTCGTAATGTTAAGGGTAATGTGTAAGGATTCATTAAACCTAATAGTTTTTTAATCAAACCATTGTAACCTTATAGACATTAATTATGTTAAAAAATTGTCAATCACATTCTCTTGAAACCAACCAAGCCATCAATATTGAAAAATATAGGATCCTTGAACTAATTAGAGTTGATAAGTCTATGACCAATATCCTATTATAATGTTTACCTTGAACCAATTCTTTCTGTACGTAGGTTTTCAAATACTTCTTGGCCAATGATTAATTTCCATATTAGCTAGATCATATTAGTCGAATCAAGATCAATTTGATGAATTTTTCCCCTATTTGCATCCAAATCCAAATGTCTATCCAAAGATATATTTTGGATTATCTTTCTCATATACCATAAAATTGGCACCTAACCCTTATACATATTCTAATTTAAATCCCATTAATCTTAGTTCTCAGAAAACCCTAAATGAATGAGTGTTCATGGGGAAACGTATGCAAAAGGTTTATACTGATAGGTTGATTCTATATAAGCTATCTCTGGGGGTTAGAAATTAGACATCCAATTCACTATATCTTAGTTGTTGAGTGTATTTTATAAAATATAAATTTTAATTTTTTTAAATGCTTCCGTGTAAAAAAAATATTTTTTGAGGGATGTAAAAATTTGGCTTTCATTTCAAGCGGTATCTATGACAATGACCTATGGTAAGAACCTAGATTTTCCTCAACCCCATTATTTATTTTTTACTTCCCCTTCTCGTTTTATAATTTTCACATAGATTCAAAAACCTAAATATCCTATCCTCTTTGTATATTTCATTTTTTAGGGCTTCCTAACTCGTTATTGGAGCTTGGATATACATGAAATGTATCCTTTCAATCACGAGACTGATATATCTATAGTTCCGAACTGACACGTCAAAAATGGATGAACCCAATGATATTTCACCTCCATACAAAAAAACATTTTTTATACTCATTAAAATTATTGATAGAATAAAACACTACATGACTGGACCATCGTGGATAACAAATTACCTTCCATCAGTGGTGTTGTGCCCATCATGATGTGCCCCCATATTCTACAACAATCATATTAAATAAAACATGGACCCATTCATATGATCCAGAAAATGAGGATTTTTAGTGGAATAAAAATGTAATACTCCACATGAGATGATTTAGAATTTATTATAGGTTTTTAACTCATTTCACAACACAAGGTGTATCATTAATGGCCTTCAGACTTAGAGTATTCTAGTTATCCTTGTGTGACTGAGCTATGGATTGTATTAAATGCCAAGATTCCAAGTCCATTATGGCTTCTGATATCCTAGAAATGAATTTATTTAATAAATACTTCCCACGGATATGAACATGGAAGCTATGGAATGTTATTCAAAATTCTAACTAGGTAGAAGGAGAATTATATGTAGAATCATGGGGCCACATCAAAGAACTAAATCAGACCTCCCACATCACAGACTCAATGTGTGGCTTCAAATTCAAAATTTCAACCCTGGAAACCGATCGGTTGCAAGTACTATTGGGGACGCAGCCACTGATGGCGAGTTCATTTTCATAAAACCATAAGTCGGTAGATAATTGCTAGAAAAAATTTCCCACTTTTTCATCATCATCATATATTTGTTTATTATGAAAGAAAAATATTTAAGAAATACCACAGAATATGAAGGAACTTAAGGAGGCCTAAAATAGTGCAACCCAAGGGCATCCCATCTAAAAAGATAAACTCCCTTAGGCATTACAATTTTCATATTACAGAAGATTTTAACATCAGAGTCATGGAAAACAATTGAAGTAGTGTGGTCCACAACATTATTTCTCCCATGCCATGTGTTAAAAAATTTTATATTATTGCTAACCACACATTAGAATATTATGATGGTGTAGGAAATCAACCAAGGAATAGAACCAGTTCCACCAAAAGTGTTGTGCATGATCATAGGGACAATTTCTGCTTTAGTGACATCAATGTACCCCTGGTGGAATATATTTAAACTAGTGTGAATAGCCTTAGCCTCTTCTTAAAGAGAGGAAACATTATAAAGGTGGGTTGTAAACGCCAAGATGATAGAGCCCCTAGAATCATGAACAACCCTTCCACCACCCATGACACCGATTGTGGAAGAGCTATATGTGATAAGTTTTTGACCCATAGAGGGTGGTTTCCATTAGACGCATTGATTCCATAAAACAATTTTTTTGGAATAGACAGCTTGTGTATGATTATGATGAATTTTATGTGTTGGAGCATCATTCCATTTTCTGATGAGTTTAACTATTTCATGGAGGTGGTTCCATTTTCATGTAGCTATGCACCTCCCGAACGTGTGGATCCCCTCATATCTCACTTTGTTTCTTTCCTTCCATACACGCTAGCATCCATCATTGAAGAAAATGGTTCAAACCATTTTCTGAGGACCCATATCACCGGAACCATGGATCCATCAGTCTAGGAAGGAGAGATCTTTTGTTTTTTTGGGTAGAAAAAGAAATAAACTTGACAAATATGCTCTAGACATCACACACCCATCTTTTTTAGTCAATGGAAAATTGATCAAGGAATTATCTTGTCTGGTATCCATATAGTGGAAGAAATTCCCCCCCACATCCAATATTGAATATATCGTGAAGTAGATTGACCCTTTTTTAGTTTCCAACTCCATAATCACAAACTCATTCCCCTATTACAATGATATAATATTTTGAGTTATGGGGAGGCCCGCACCCAAACCATGACTGTAGGAAAATAATAGAAGAGAAAAAAATACATGAACTTAATTATTTTCATTAAAATAATCAAAATCCACAATTTCGGCAATCCAAAAAGTACTCGAAAAGTACCATCTGTCAAGGAAGAATAAATATTTTTCAAAATACAATCAAGGTTATTTTCAATATAAGAGTATAAATTTACCACTATAGAATCGAGGAGCACATGTGTACCCCCGTATAATCCCACTCCTCAACCACAACAACAAAATCAAAAACACCCCATTTCCCATAGATCTCAACACTTTCATCCGGACCAATAACATTAGTGTCAACATGTTCCACTAAGACCACTATAAGAATCCCAAATCTTCAGTCCAGTCATTAGAACCTTATCAACTCTATCATAAAAATTAAATATCTATGGATGAAAACCCAAGAAACTATAGTGAAGATTAAATGGGCTACCCTTCGTATCCTTTAACATAATGTGGAGAAAATTTATAAGACATTGTCTTATCAATTATTAGGTATGTTTCCTAGTAACAATGATACTTATCTGAGATATGAGGATAAGGATATAGTTCATATTATTGAAATGATATAGTACTTTCAATAGATATGAATAGGTGATGAAAAATAGTTAAACCAATATGATAAAGATGCCCTTGAGAAAACTCTAGAAGTAGATTCAACTGAATAGGATCCCATAAACGAGTATCTTGAAAGGGATGATGTTAATGTGGAAATAACACCAAAAATACCCCTCTCAACTTTATTCAGAGGATTAAGAATGATTAAAGAGAGGAGAAATATATAATGTTTTTGGATATTTGTAAAAAATTTCATATCAATATTCCTTCCTAGAACGGATTGTGAAAATTCCTATATAAAAATTATCTAAAAGTATTTATCACATGTTATATGAAAATTGGAGACCTTGGAGTTATCTCAAAAAACAAAAAAATCTACCCAATTGTTAATTGTAATCTCCCACCCATATTTAGAGTCCCAATTTCTTTTTCAATACCTTGAACTATTGGGATATGAAATTATGAAAGTGAACCATTCAATATAAGGGAATGTATTGAAATCAATCCCATTTTTGTTTTAAAAAATATAGGTATTAGAGAATTAAAACAAAAAAAGAGTCGCACTCTAACTTTATAACCGCTCAGTCAACCTCCCTAGAGGACTTCTAAAGTATATCTTAGTAAAATAATAAAATACCATGTATCCCACTGATTTACTTATATAGGATATAGAGGAGAAAAGTGATGTTTCAATAATTATAGGGATAAAATTTATCACAATTGGGAATTCATTAATCAATGTAATCCAATGAAGGTTAATATTAAGTTTATTTGAATAACAACATGTTTTTGACTTAGTCAAGTCTGTTATGTAATGCTTTGAGTTTTTGTATTTCCATGAGAAATTTTCTACTAATACAAAAAATGATCATAAGAAAAGTAAGGATGAAATATAGATTACACATCATGATGAAAACAAGTAGAGTAATAATAGGGTCAAAAATTATAAAATACCAATGAAAGGGAATTTCATCCCACTTTTCATACCCATTGTTTTCAAGAACCATTCTCTAGGGAGTGTGTCCATACTGTTAAATTCATCTAGATGGAAGAATGTCTATATCTCAAAAATAAACGAAGAAAAAATTGGGAGGAAACCCAAAAACAATTAGCTTTGTCTTTATGGAAGATCAATAGTGTTGGAGATGGTTTTAAGTTGTAAATTCAATGATTTCTAAAATTTATATATTTAAAATTTAAAGCTTCAAAAAAAAATTCACATCACGTAAAAGAAATACGCAATGCAAATTTTATTGGGCCTGAAAAGTATAAAAACCAGGTACTTAACATCGTGTAATGAATACATGATTTGACATGATTTGTGTAGTTTTTAAAACCACAAACCCTAGGGTCACGACCAAGACCCCCCCCCCACTTGATCCTCAACCATCATCCTCATATCTGCCATGTTCTCCTATCTCGACCTCTATCCATACATATTCTTGTGAGACTTATGAATACAATCATATACTCATATCCTTTATTTCGTAGTCAACATCCAACATCTCCAGCATCCGTCTATCTTTGCCTGAACCAAAACAATCAAGGGTTCCTCCCAATAGTGTGATGATCCTCCACCAATAAAGGAGCTGACACATGCACCTCTGTCTCGACCCACAAATCATCCACCCACCATCTACATAAACTTTATCCACACAATCTTCTTGAATCATGTAATAGGAATCATATATATCATCTTAGGGAGCTACCCCACACCAACTTCAGTAACCATTCCTCCAATTTTATAACCTTTAGAATCATATATGTTGGCTCCATCTTCTAGCCAATCCAATGAGGTCCAACAAGATTTTATATGTAACTGTGATCGAGCATATTCTTGTGAATGATTCAGATCATAATAATCCTTCCTAGATGCACTTATCCAGAATCATAGAGGTGGGGAATGAGACATTTTGAGAGATATTCCTTGAGTTTTTATACATGATGGAGCTCGACATGGTGCATGTCACCTTACTCCTTGGTGGAAGGCCTATGGGATGACCCAAGGAGACATTTTAATTATACTCGATATCTATAATGAATATTTCGTTCCATCCCTTACATATGTAACCATGCAACTGGATCCAAGAAAAAGGTATGTTTCATGGAATTTTCTATTGATCTCCTAGGATCTTGGGAGCATTCATGATATATGTACGGTAAAGGGAACCCATATGAGGGGTTCCACCTTTCATATTGTATAATGGGTGATTGCTCATTCATAGTTGGAAAAAGGATAATATCAAGGGAGAATTATTTTGATTAAGGTTCTCATCCTATTCTTACACATGGGAGGATTAGAAATTCACATGGAGTATCAATTATCTATGAACCAACTGACCTATTTAAAGTGGGACTGGGGTAAATTGATAGGAAGAAAATTCATTACACACCTTGCATGTCATCTCAGAACCATCAATGTAGATAATTCTCTTTCCTTTCATGGGAGGATGGATCCCATTTAACAATTTATGCCCTCTGAAGATGGGTATCTTGAGGAAGATATAGGGGATCTATTAGTGGGTGCTATATAACATGGATGATCTAGTAATTTCTCACGCACATCCCATCACAACCCCTGCCCCAACTCAAGATCGTTCTAACCATACAGATCCATCATACCCTACTTTTTTCATATGTATGACTATCTCTACTAATTCCACTACACATACCATTCCACCACATCTTCATTTATACCCCCATGAAACTTATCTCAACCATTTCCCCTAATATCTAGTCTATTCATAAGTGCATTATGGAGAACCGCTAATAGATTTTTCACAAATTCTACGTCCCACTGATAGAGCCACCCCATTTCACCACCCTTTCCCTACCAATATACTCTTCATATTCCCACCCACCACCACCTACATATCCTAACTATACCTCCATTTTCATTACCAATTCACCTCCCACTCATGTTGGCCTGCCCCCAATGATTACAAACCATACCACCAAGAAGGATTTTATAGTAGATTAGGCACAATGGGGAAAGGCCCCACCATTACATCCAATTCTAAGGTTCTTTTGATTTATCCAGATTCCTAAAATAAATCCTCAGTATTTAATGGCACCAAATCCCATCCATAGTCTACTGATCCTAATTCCATCACCATGACAGCTGTTAATACTGTTGATTCTCCACCCCACCACAAAAAATGAGATAAATTTGTTAGAGTTGATCTGAACCCCCACTATTTGGGAGGGGACAATTGATGATGAGATCAACGAGCACGCCCTCACTAATTAGCCTTGTATATTTTCACCTATAGTGATGTTTGATAGTTCGTGGTGTCGGTTTTTTGTATTTTAATTGTATTCCATATTCCATAATATAACATTTTTCATATATATAGATGTTTCACACTTTTTAATGCACTGATTCATTTCATATATTAATTTTTTTACTTCTATAATAATTTAAACATTTCATGGTCTAATTCATCTTCTATGGTCATTGATGAGACTGTACGGCTACAATCTAGCCTACCACATGACATGTGTTAGCATCTAGCTGACATAGAGAGATATCTTGTTTAGATCCCAACCATTTCTAAACTTTCCTGGGGAATGGTCGCGGGCAATATTTTTATTCATTTACAGTATATCTTGATTGGGTTTACCTTGTGGTGTTTTTTGGTGAAATTGGGGAATGTTGGGGAGGTTTTGGTCAGTGAATGGTTGGCACATATATTTCTCAAATCAGACTCCCTATTATAGAAAACCTCAATACCCTAGACACAGAGGGATTTCATAGTTGGGGTGTAGTTTGTAAAATAGTGTTTCCTTTTAAGAGTAATCATGCACCCCCCAAAAAATAGGTTCACAATTTATGCGCATAATTTGACATACTGTGCACACCTTACCGTGAAACCATGTCTGTATATTTAATTATTATGAAAATTAGATTTAAATTTTTTTGAACCGCCTCCCATCATATATCCATAATCCCCATAGCTCAACCTTGAAGTGTTTTATCTCATTTTCAGAGGTTATAAAATGAATTACAAGGATTTATAAACTAATATCTTGGATAATAAAAGATACATTGATGGATCTGCAGCTGTCTGGGTATATGGTTTCTTCCTAATTAGATCTCTATCTATACCACTCATCTTTTAGATAAAATAAAAATGTTTTATCTTCAATTGATATGGTTTTAGGTATAGGATTAACATATCATTATTATTTTTATCTTGATAATGGGTGTTGGGTCTCTATCTCTTTCTATGTCATGTTCTTGATCGTTCCTCTTGAATTATGGATTTACATTGGAGAACATCTATATATGATAATAAGGTATGTGTTATATTATTAAATCCCAAAGTTGCGATTTTAATTACATGTATGTATTTTTAAAATTCCTATTTGATTTTTAGAAATTTACTTGTTTTATTTTAAATTAATTAATTTTGTAATATAATTAATTAAAGGATTGTGGAATTTTGATTAATTAATGGATGAATTAACTAATGGGATATTGGGATTATGGAATTGGATTAATTAAATTTTAAATTAAATAATTAATTCATTATGAAATTAGGAATAATTAATGGGTGAACTAATTAATGGGATATTAGGATTACATAGATGGATTAATTAGTTGATGAATTAATTAGTTGGATGCGGGGATTATGGAATTGAATTAATTAATTGGGTAATTAATTAATGATATGTTATTATTATGGAGTTGATGGGATATTTAAATAGTTTAATTGGTCCATACATGTGATTATAGATTAATTGATAATTAGAATTTTTACATTTTAATTGACCATAATGGGTTAATGGGTTAAATGTCTTAAATATTTCAAAGTGGTTTAATAATGAATTGTTTGTATTATTCAATATATTCAATTGATGAACCATGTTGGTTGTGAATAATTGTAATGATATATTTTATATGTTATATTGGTAAAAAAAGTAATGAAGATTGATATTGAATGATGTGATTTATGTGTTGTTTTTGTGATTTAGGTTATATTCATTAATGGGACAGGGGATAATGCTTCAATAGTCCATAGTGATGAATGAGTGTTGGAAAATGACTGATGATCCAAATAACCATATTTGATAAATGATGTCTATTATTTGGACTAATTCTCTAAATACACATATGATATGATGAGTTTCAGAAATAGACTGGTGCAAAAAATACACAGGTGATAAATGAGTGTGGTATAGGGATTGATTCACCAAATATACATGTGATAAATGCGGTCTAGAATATGGATTTATGCTCAAAATACCCATGTGATAGTGAGGTGTGGGACCGAGAATAAGGCTCTAAATACACATGGGGTGTTAGAAATGACGTTATATGCCCATGAGTTGGCATTGGAATATGGTTTCAATTATATGTGATATGTTTTGGGGTGAAATGGTAAATGAATACTCTAGTATTCTGATATGGTTGAGACTCTTTTGTGGTATAAAGTAGGTATTGATGGATCAGGTGTCCTTGGGAACCTGAAGGTTAACGTGGATAATTAGTAAATAATGAAATATGATAACTATTTAATTTATTCGTTGTGAATTATTATTTATATAGCTGTATACACTATTATTTTTAGGATATTATTTTAAATTCCATTGGTGGTGGTCTACCTAGTTTTAATCAATCCCTATTCGGCCTTCTAGATTGGTTCCTGAATAGAATTAATTGTTTGTGTGATGGGATAAGGGAAAGATCCCAATGTCAGATTGCTAAGTTGGGATCAATCAAGGATGATGGAACAAGGCCTGGTGTAATGATGAGCTTTGTTGTTTTCTATTTCCTTATTTATTTTGGGGTTTATTAATTGACACATGACACATAATTGGAATGAATTATCAACATTTTTGGTTTGGATATTGTATTTCATCTTTACAAATCATGTTATATTGATCTTTTTCTTGATAGGGTTATATCCTTTGGCTGTTACATATTTATTTCCACTATTGAACTACTTTTATAGAGAGGGTATAATATACCCATGATTGATATTAGAGCCACAGTGCTAGTCGGAAACTTCTAGAAAATGGGGAGGCATTCTTAAAGTCATGTAACTGACCTGTAATGTCCCTGACCCAGATGCCACTAAACTGGTGCTCCGAGTGGGGTGGTTACATGACCTTTAGCCCTCCTCCCCATCCACCAAAGGCTACCGACTAGTAGCGGGGGTCTTTGGAGTCATCCGGGGAGACTATAACCCCTTTTTATCAGCGTAATAAACTAAAGAAATAAACCAAATAGAAGAAATAATAACCAGAAAACATGGAACATGTATAAAAACCACTTCCAACAATAAATATGTCATGTCATACTACAAGTGCAAAAGCGAACAAAATCCCAAAATAAGGACAATGGCCAAAATCCCCAAAATGGTCCTGAATCTAAGTCCGGATCCTCCACCTAGTGCTACCCATGTCCACTTAACTATTTAAAAGGACACTTTCCCTTCTCCTGACCTGCAAACATGTAGTCTGCTCGGGTACCCCACGGTGGCCCGAGCAGGGTGTGAGTACAACTCAGTAGGCCACCACCAACGGTGTCTACAAAATATCTAGTATAAAGAGGTAGTGTATGAAAATGGAATATGAATGATAATTTCCAAGTGATTATTTAAGGTAACATTAACCAGTTTAGAGCCAGAACCATTGCCACTTCCATTACCATTCATTTCACACCAATTATCATTACATACCATTTAATCACATCTCCACGGGTTAAACACATACATTACGTTACATGGGTCTAGGGCCAACAATCAAGTGAAATTGGGTAACCACATTGTTATCCTATATCAATAGGACCAACTCCCACATAAAACCATATTCTCACCTCGAAGCCTCATTTTGGGTGCATACCTCATAAAAACCATATGCTCACCTCGAAGCCACAGTCCGGGTGGATGAAACCATTAGGAGAATAGATCATCAGCCTCATTCCTAACCCGTGCATTTAGGGTGATGTTTATAGTATCATTCTTCACTCAACCCGTGGGTGTAGATCCTCATGTCATACCCCACACTACCAAGCCATGTACACATGCTTATATATATAAGTAACCATCAACCCATCATATAGTTTCCCTTGGACAAACACCATTCGCAACAAACCACATGGGAATTTAACGTATGCCTTAACCCATTAACACCTTACCATTTCACATCATTTAACCATTATCCCAATTCCCATGTGTTATTCCTATCTCACTAATCATTCAATACTAGACCCATAATCTATCCCATTAGGGTATTTAACCAGTTTACACATTAACCCATTTAACCCGTTCATCATTCCCATGAATCGACCATTTAACCCATTCCACTTTAACCCTTAGGTTAATGCCAAGTCTAGATGCATCACATAATTTCAATTACAAGTTCAACCAATCATGCCTACATATTAATCATGAGCTCTACCATTCATTACAATAAGGTCTATTGTTTAATAACAATCCCTAAGTCCGGGGAAAGTCGGAACATCCCATGGATGGCCCCAATTAGGTCATTTCAATCCCAACACATCCCACATGGATCGTGAGGGTTCCCATTTTCCCTTTCAAACACCATAATTACCAAACATTTCAAGGTTATTCAAAACATAACCATAGGGAAACAAAAACACAAACAAACATGGAAAAATACCCAAATAACCATGGGATAGCATTTTTAGACCACCTACCTCAAAACCGAGGTTGAACGCACTCTCAATCTAGTCCTTAGACCTCGATCCAACCATCCTATAGAGCTTCATCCTAAAACTCAACAAAAAGGTAGGGTTTTTAAGCTTCAGAACAATATGGAGAGAAAATAAAACCCTAAACCAAAAAGATAAGCAAGGATGGGATTATCCTTACCCGGAGCTTCGATCCGCAACCAAAGGCCCCAAAAACACCATATAAATGAGGGAGATTTATCTCTTGGAGATCTTAGGAGATTTGGTTCCAGCCTAGGGTGAAGAGGGAGGAAATGAGAGGAAAACCCGAGTGGGTTCTTAAAATCCTACAGTTGAAAACATGTAAATTTTCCAATCATTAAGAGGTCACAAGGTTTGGCCGCATGGTTTGGTAAATCATGCGCAAACCGTGCGCATGCTACTTTCTGGAGGGGGAGGGGTCGCACAGTTTGCCTGGCCAGGCTACACGATTTTCCCTAGCCATGCGCAGGGCGTGCACCCTAGCTTGTCTTTCCTAGATTTCCTTTCTTTCATGCCTCGATCACCATAAACAACCCCAAGGCCTCTCATATTTTCAGAAGGCAACCCTTGAATCCCAAAACAAGGAATTCAACAAAAACATAATGAAAACAGAACTTTACAAAATCCAGGATCTTACAATCTCCCCACCTTATAACGACTCGTCCTCGAGCCGAGTTTCCAAGCCTCATTGATCCACCAAAGAGAAGAGTTCGGTCCACTGAACCCGTATATCCGATTCTCGTTCCAAAGTTTCTTCCTCAACCTTCTCATGCTGCCATAATACTCGCACTAATAGACCTACCTTGCCTCAGAAGACCTTTTCACTAAAATCCACCACACGAACCAGATGCTTCTCAAAGGATGCATCATCCTCAAGCTCCACATCCACCACGTCAACCACATGAGATGGGTTAGGGTGATACTGTAGAAGCTACGATGAATGAAACTCAACATGGATCCCACCGTACTGTTGTGGAAGATCCAATTTGTAAGTCACTGGTCCGATCCTCTCAACGATCTCAAAAGGTCCCACAAACCTGGGCACCAACTTACCCACTTTTTGAATCCGATGATGACCTAACCTTGGCACCACCGGAAGGAACACATTATCACCCACCCCAAACTCAAGAGTTCTACTCCTTCGACCTGCATACGAATTTTTCCTACTCTGATCCGTATCCATTCACATCCTGATCAACTTGACTCTCTCTGAAGTCTCATGCATGAGACTTGACCCAACAACTCATATTCAATGACCTTTATCCAACACAACGGAGATCGACATGGCCTCCCATAACGTGCCTCAAATGGTGGCATATTAATCATATCATGAAAACTGTTGTTGTAGGAAAAATCAACTAACGATAGGTGCCTCTCCCAATAACCTCCAAAGTCCAAGACACAAGCTCTCAACATGTCTTCCAACACTTGGATCATATGATCCGACTGCCCGTCCGTATGCGAGTGGAAATCCATAATCAAAAACACCTGCGTATCAAGAGCCTTCTACAACCCTTTCCAGAAACGCGATCTAGAATGCAGATCTCGGTTCGAAACAATGGTTCCTGGAACACCATGCAACCACACTATTTCCTGAACATACAACTCATCAAACTAGTCGACTGTAAAGGTCTCATAAATTAGTATGAAATGAGACACTTTCATTAACCGATCCACAACCACCTAGATTTCATAATTCTTTCGTAGTGTCCCTAGAAGACCCATGAAAAAATCCATTATTACATCATCACACTTCCATTCCGGAAAGAGAAATGGATGCAACAAAACACCTAAGCATTGATGCTCGGCCTTCACCTGCTGACAGGCAAGGCACCGTGCCACAAAACCTGAATATTCATTCTTCATTCCAGGCCACCAAAACTGCCTTCAGAGATCGCGGTACATCTTGGTCAAACCAGGATGCACTGCCCACTTTGATGCATGGAACACACACATAAACTCTTCCCGTACACACATTGGCACAACCACATGACCACAAACCCGAAAAACACCGTCCACGCTGACGGCCCAACCAGAAGGTAGCTCCCCACCTTTAAGAATTTCCATTATGATCAAACACTCAGGATCATCAAGTGGACTTTCCTTAACTCGACTCAAAAGCGTCTACTACATCATTAAGGAAGAAAGAGTGATATGACCATAATCCTCATGCACCTCCAGGGGAATCTTATAAAACAAATCCATCACATTCTACTCAGTACTGGACACCTAAACCACCTAATTATGAATCTTCTTGCTCAGAGCATCAGCAACACTGTTTCCCTTTCCGGTATATACACCAACTCAAAGTCAAAATACTGGATATATTCAACCCATATTCACTGCCAAAGATTCATATACCATTGTGAGAAGATTTACTTTAAACACTTATGGTCGGTAAACACAGTAAACTATTCTCCAAACAAATAGTTTCTCTAGAACTTCATGGCGTACACCACTAAAACCAACTAAAGTTCATGAGTGGGATAGTTCTTCTCATGAGGTCTCAAATTCCATGACCCATAAGCCACAACCCACTCATCCTGCATGAACACAGCCCCATGTCTGACTCCAGATGCATCACAAAACATGATGTACATCTTACCTGTCTCTGGTAAGATCAAGATAGGTGTGGTCGTCAACTGCTTCTTCAACTCTTGGAATGAATTCTCACAAGCCTCAGACCACTCGAACCTAATTCTTTTCTTGGAAAAGCCTGAGAGTGGAGCTTCCAAGTGAGAGAAATAAGGAATGAACCTTCAGTAATACCCTGCCAAACCCAGAAAACTCTGAAAATATGAAACAATCTTGGGATGCTCCCAAGATACAACTGCTTGCACTTTCTCTGGATCTACCAACACACCTGCCTCTGAGATGACGTGACCTAGAAAATACACCTCACCAATCAAGAATTGACACCATGATAGATTGGCGTATAGCCGATGCTCTATTAGCGTACCCAACACGATGTCAAGATGTTGGGCATGATCATTGTGAGTTTTCAAGTACACGAAGATATCATCAACAAAGACAACCACAAACCGACCTAGATAGGGATGAATGATCTGGTTCATCAAAACCATAAACACTAACGGTGCATTGGTCAAGCCGAAAGGCATTACCACGAACTCAAACAACCTGTACCGACTCTAGAAAGATGTATATGGTACGTCAGAAGACCTCACCCTCAACTGGTGATAATATAACCTCAGATCAATCATAGAAACCACTAACTCACCTCTCAAATAATCAAATAGGTAATAAATTCTTGGAAGAGGTTATCTATTTTTCACCGTCATCTGATTCAACTTTTTATAGTCAACACACAGCCTTAATGACCCATCAACCTTCTTTAAAAAAAGCACGGGAGATACGCATGAGGACATACTAGGATGGATAAACCCCCTTACGCTCCAACTCCTCAAGATGAAACTTTATTTCTTGGAGTTTCTCCGGTGCCATTCGGTATGGCGGAATAGAAATAGGCTCCGCTCTCGGCAACGACTCGATCATGAACTCAAAATCCCTCTCAGGGGGGTAACCATGAGAAATCCTCAAAAAACCCATTCTGAAACCAATCTACCATATGAGGAAAAATAGAATGTCTTCAACTATCATTATCATCAAGCATGATACATGCCACTCGAGCTGTGAGTCCGCTCAACTACTAACCAAATGGTCCTGCATGACTTGCTTGAATATCCCATCTGCCACGGTGGACATAAACGTCACCCTCAAGCGACCTGAACGATACTCTCCGATGATAATAGTCTATGTGCGCCCAATACAACACCAACCAATAAATTCCCAAGATTATGTCAAACCCCAACATCTCGGGAACGAACAAGTCCCACAGAAAATGATACCCACCAACTTCCAAGGCACATTCCTTGCACTGCTTGATATCATCAACCCGCACCCCCAACGGAGTGTCAAATGACATAACTCCAGACACCCAATCCACAGGTAAACCCAGCACTGCCACAAGTTGAGAAGAGATGAAAGAGTTTGTGGAACCTAAGGAAACAAACACACTTGAAAAAGTAGAAGCTACAAGGATCCTACCTAGAATAGTTGATGGTTCGACCTCGCCATTACTAGGCGCAAACTGAACTGCCGGAAGTTGACCTGCCCATATACCCTAGGACCCAGGCCTGAACGCCCTGCGCTGCACTGCCCTGATGGCATGAGCGATCATGTCCTGGAGTTCCATGTCCACCACCCCTGCCAGTACAGCCCATGAAGCTCCAACTTCCTGCTAATACGGGGAAACTGATCCCCTTCCCGTACCCAACACCTTCTTTTCACCATCATACTCACCCACCATCCGAGGCTTCGTGAAAAACTTCTTCACATGTCCCATCTTGCCACATAAACGTCACTCACCTGGAGGTTGAGGAAACTGACCACACATATTCCCCAGCCTACCACACCGATAACAGAACACCTGGTTCCCACTTTGAGAGGATGACCCTCCCTTTTGACCAGCTTGCTGGAAACTTTCCAGACGATGCTTCTGACCTTCGGAAGATGCACCAATTGTCCGCCCAGCTGTCACGGCAAGCCCAACACCTGATTCTCCCTTCAGGTTACCTTCAGATATGAGTGCTTGATCCATCACCTCTGAAAACCACTTCATGCAGAAGAAATTTACTTGAGACCTGATCCCGTGTCTCATCCCATCCTGGACACGCCATGACACTGCCATGTCATCCCCTGCTAATAGTGGGACAAAGCGTCACAAATCAGTGAAGCGAATAGCATTTTCTATAACTGATAGTGATCCGTGAGTAAGACTCATAAACTCTATAGCCCGCTCCTGCCTCATAGTCATTGGGTAGAAATGCTCTAGAAAATTTTCCTAAAAAACCTTCCACGACATTTCCTCTGTATACTCAATCTGAGCCAGAACGTCCCACCAACACCTTGCCTGGCCCCACAACGTATAAATTGCCATCTTTACTCACATTTCAACAGGGGTCTCTATATGATCCAGTATTGTCTAGACAGACTCTAACCAGAACTACGCTGCCTCTGGCCCACCCTCTCTGGTGAAGATCAGAGGGTGATGCAGCTAGAACTCCATGGTCACCTCAAACATACATTGTGCAACCCTCCCCTGGGTCCCGATCCATCATCTGCATAAGGCGATCCATGTTCTCGGGGAAATGGTCTTCTCTACCTTCGTTGATCACCACATTTTCAGGCTCTTCTATTGGAGGTGTACTCTCAGCAAAACCCTCTCATTTCCCAACTTGTAACCGTCGTCGTGGTGGCATCTCTCTACATTTCCAAGAACGAGATTTAGCACACATACCACATAACATTCACGACTTTATCAAAAGTTCATTACTATCTACAACAACCCATTTTCATATACTTATTCAACAAAATTAACCCCTCAATTAACCTCCCCGACCATCCCTTCAACGATCCATGGTCTACATGGGGTTAACAACCATGCACTACCACCAAACTCACACAACATTTGGAGAAAAACGTTTTCCACTTCATTTCAAACACATATATTTCGTTAAACATCATTTACCTCTTGTTTTGTTTCATTCTTCTCATTATTTCTTGGTTTCATGAAATACATGATGCACCCTACTTTCCTGCCTCACACACCTACCACGTGCGTGTGAATAACATAATGCGGGTCACTTATCTCCCTAGGTGCCTACAGTGATGGATGAATGAAAATCCACGTGACGTTAAGTCCACGAGACAAATATCACAAAATAGTCACATCAAATCACATGTGCATCACCCAATGGTGAAATATCATCAACTGTAACATCGCACATCCAAGAAAAAAATTTCCCACCTAGGGTAACATGGGTTTTCACTCGTACATGGGTTAGCTACTCCCAAGCTTGAGTTCATTACCAAGGCCCGACACGTCTTAACCCTTGGATACCAATCCCAAAAAAACAAGAGGTCAGAGAAGGAGTAGAAACTCCTCCTCTGATACCACATTGTAACGTCCCTAACCCAGAAGCCACCAAACTGGTGCTGCAATCCGGGTTGTTACATGACCTTAAGCGCGCCTCCCAGTATGTCAAAGGCTGCCGAATAGCAGTGGGGGTATATGGAGTCAAGTGGGGAGACTATACACCCTTTTTATCATTGTAAGACACAACAGAAATAAACCAAATAGAAGAAACAATAACCAACAAATAAGGAACATGTATAACAACCATTTCCAACAATAAATATGTCATGCCATACTACAAGTTAAAAGGTGAACAAAATCCCAAAATAAGGACAACGACCAAAATCCACAAAATGGTCCCAACTATAAGTTCGGATCCTCCACCAAGTGCTACCCATGTCCACCCAACTATCTATCAAGGTCATGTTCCCTTCGCCGGACCTGCAAACATGAAGTCTGCTCGGGTACCCAACAGCGGGCCAAGCAGGGAGTGAGTACAACTCAGTAGGCCACCACCAATGGTGTCTACAAAATTACCAGTATAAACAGGTAGTGCATGAATGATTGATAATTTCCAAGTAATTATTTATGTTTCTATTAACCAGTTCAGATGCAGAACCATTGCCACTCCCATTACCATTCATTTCACACTAATTATCATTAATTACCATTTCATCACATCTCAATGGGATAAACACATACATTACGTTACATGGGTCTAAGGCCAAAAATCACATGAAAGTGGGTAACCACATCCTTATCCTATCTCACAAGGAACAACTCCCTCATAAAAACCATATTCTCACCTCGATGCCTCAGTCTAGGTGGATACCTCATAGAAACCATATTATCACCTCAATGCCTCAGTCCGGGTGGATGAAACCGTTTGAAGAATATATCATCAGTCTTCATTCCTATCCCATGCACTTAGGGTGATGTTCAAAGCATCATCCTTCACTCGACCCGTGGGCATAGATCCTCAAGTCATACCCCACACTACCAAGCCAAGTGCACTGACTTATTTATATAAGTAACCATCAACCCATCATACCATTTCCCTTCGACAAACACCATTCACAACAAACCACATGGGAATTCACATTATGCCTTAACCCATTAACACCAGAACATTTTACATCATTTAACCATTCTCCCAATTCCCATGTGTTATGCCTATCTCACTAAGCATTCAACACTAGACACAAAATCCATCCCATTATGGTATTTAACTAGTTTAAACATTAACCCATTTAACCCATTCAACATTCCCATGAATCAACCATTTAACCCATTCAAATTTTACCCTTAGGGTATTTCTAATTCACGGTGAATCACCTAACTTCTATTCCAAGTTCAACCAATCATTCCAACATATTCATCAAGGGATTTACCATTCATTACAATGAGGTCCCTTGTTTAATAACAATCCATAAGTCCGGGGAAAGCTGGCACATCCCATGGATGGACCCAATTAGGTCAAGTCAAACCCAACACATCCCACGGGGATCGTGAGGGTTCCCATTTTCCATTTCAAACACCATTATTAACAAACATTCCATGGTTATTCAAAACAGAACCAAAGGGAACCAATAACACAACTAAACAT
Source organism: Viscum album (assembly GCA_963277665.1). Taxonomy (NCBI): domain Eukaryota; kingdom Viridiplantae; phylum Streptophyta; class Magnoliopsida; order Santalales; family Viscaceae; genus Viscum; species Viscum album. The sequence goes on from OY728133.1 coordinate 501,570,885, forward strand.
GCACAAATACCCAAATAACCATTGGATATCATTTGTAGACAACCTACCACGAAACCACAGTTGAACGCATTCTCAATCGAGTCCTTAGACCTCGATCCGACCAACCTTTAGAGCTAAAACCTAAAAATCACCCAAAAGGTATGGTTATAGAGCTTCAGAACAAGAGGGATAGAAGATACAAACCCTAAAATAAAAATAGATACTAGGATGGGATTAACCTTACCCAGAGCTTCGATCCATAACCAAAAACACCAAAAACGCCTTAGAAATGAGGGATAATGATCTCTTAGAGCTCTTTGGTGATTTGGTTCATGCCTAGGGTGAAGAGGGAGGAAATGAGAGGAAAACCCAAGTGGGTTCTTAAAATCACAGAGTGGAAAACTTGTAAATTTTCTTAACATTATGAGGTCGCACGGTTTGGCCGTAAGGTTTGGCAAACAGTTCACCAAACATGTAAAAGCTACTATCTGGAGGGGGAGAGGTTGCACGATTTTCCTGGGAAGGCCGCACGGTTTTCCCTGGCCATGCGAAGGTCGTGTGCCTTGGTTCGTCTTGCCCATATTTGCATTCTTTCGTGCCCCGAGCCCCCGGAACACCCCTAAGGCCTCTCATACATTTAGAAGACATCCCTTGAATACCTAAACAAGGTATTCAACCAAAACATAATGAAAACATACCTATCCAAAAACCGGGATCTTACATGACCGACCCAGGGAACCAATGTGTGACATCATGGCTGGGATGTTAAAAAGATGTATTAGATCAGGTTTTACTTTGATTTCTTTTATCTAACAATATAAAAAAGTTATATAGAATAATAATATGATTCATCCTTTGTTGAAGATCATGTTCCTGAGAGTTTTTGACAAATTTATGAAGGAAAATTCCAATTACCTAGGGTGGGATTGGTTTTATTGATGTGTGTTGTTGGAGTTGAATTTTACTTCACCTCAAGTGATTCATTTCTTGTGTGACGTGATTATTCTTTCTGAGTTTTATGAGATTTGAATCATGGCCTATAATTTTAAGATATTTGAGTATGCATGAATTATAGTAGGAACTTAGGATTATTAAATGACATGAAAATTTTTAGGACTTCATTGGAAAATGTGAATTGGTGAAGCTATTGAAACTGAAATGTTTTCCCGTTATTATGTAACTAAAATGAAAAAGGTTCATAATATGAAATTGAAATTTTAAAATGAAGCGACATGTGAATAAATGTGCATCTAATAAGAAAATTAATACTGAGAATGAGTCTACCATTGGTAACCATGACCTAGATGTAGGATGTTTAAGGGTATTGATAGTGCATCAGTTATGACTTTGTTGAAAAAGGGGGAATGACATGTTATGGATTTCTGTGAATCCCTCATGTTATCCATCTTATTGTTGTGTTACGTGTTTTGAGACATGTGTTTGGAATTACATATATCTGCTTGAATGACAGAGTTTTCTGATAGGAAGATAGGGGGAATGGTTGGAAATGATCCTCCACTAGTGGAGCCTAATACATTGATAGTGTTGGGTGATGGAGTCAGGTAGAAGTTCCATGGTATCTTTCCTTTCCTCATAAAGTCTGTAGAGAGAGGCCCAAAGTTGGTGTTGACAAGTATGCCTAATTTGATAAGGAAAAGTTAGTTACTACAACCTCAAAAAACAATCAGGGAGTGTGGAATTGGGAAAATAGAGTAATGGATTGAGTTTATGGGGACAATATATGACCATTTGGGGGCTACTGCTGATTAGAGTGCCAATTTTGATAATTATATATTATAAGGGCTAGTGAAGTGATGGTGGGATGTTAACGCCCAGACTGAAATAGAAGAGTGTGTGGTATAAAAGTAATTTCTAGAGAATTTATTGGAGTAATTTTACCCAGTGATACCTAGAAATGAAGATGGAAGATGAGTTCATGATGTTGACTCATGGCATCATGTCTGTGATGTAATATCATTGTCAGTTTACTAACTTGAAGCCCTTTTCTCCTATGCTGCAAGGGGGTGACACAACTATGGAAAGGAATTTTTAGGATGAAATTGAATCTGACATTATGCCTCACGTTAATATATTTTGGTTAAAGAGGTTTTCATAAAAGGTGGACTAGGATCTAATATCTATGGGGAAAAAGGAGGACTCTACGATCATGAGGTCGAATCTCAAGGTTTGGAAACATCATTATGATTACTGTAACAAACCTTATATTCATTACATATATAAACATGATTTTTTACCTAAAATTGCAATTATGAAAACTACTAGGATCGAGAGTTCTTGTGTCTTGGGGAATTAGAAACATTAAATGAAAACTAAAGACATAAAATACAACATATTTATTGAAAAAATCTTTTACATGAACACAAAATTACATCGAACATAGGATTGCATGAGATAACCTAAGGACATAAGTAAGAAATGGGTGAGATATAAATCCTATTAAGGGAGTAAACAAGGCATAACTATAAGAATACAATAAATGTTAGGAAATAGGCATATCAATGGATCACAAGAGAAGAATGAACATAAATTCATGGTATAACATGATTATCATAACATGGAAATGTGGAAAAAACATACAACATGATATTAGCATGATCCAAGGATCATTTCACATGGATTAGAATGATTAAACCCCCATTAAACTTGAATTATCATGAGTAAACCCCCATTTCACATGGAATATCATGATACTAAACACTACCCAATGCATTGGAGTGCTATTCGGGAGAACCCTTTATAAAAATTTAATTTTATGCATAAGTGTGCCACATGGATCATATAACATGGAATCATTCAACAACATTAGTTATTCCATGATAAAGGAATGTGGAATACATATATGTAACTACCATTAAATATGCATATGTTCATAAAGGTGAATACCCTTGATAGAGAAAAGGGTATGGTATTCACTACACGACGATTTTGGCTTGAAAAATCATGGTGCAATTTCGGAAGCATAACATCATCATATGGAAATTAATTAGTTGGGTTGATGAGAGAGAAATGGGTATATAATCATTTATACATAAAATAGACTATAAGGGGATCATGGAACATAATATCCCAACACATGAAATAGAATTAAGATGCATAATATGGATGTCATTCATGAATGAAAATAAGTCCGGTTGAGGTGAAAAATCATACCCCAACATTTGTAATCAAAAGAAAAAGGGTATTAGAATATAAATAAACATGGATAAAAATTTGAAAGGAAGGAATTCCATACTCGAGTGTGTGTCTTTAAGAGCTTGAGGAGGGGATTCTTGAGTGATTTTGGTGCCTTAGTATGATTTTAGAGATATGAGGGCAGAGTAGGTACGTGATCTAATGATATTGAGTAAAGATTTGTGGGATCTTGGGTGGGTTTATATAGGAAATGATAGGGGAATTCGTTAATGTTTCACAAACTTATGTTTTGGAATCTATATAATTAAAAATTAAAAACAACAAACCATCCTAGGGTTTTGGACCATGGTTTTTTCCGAAGGGGAGTGTAAAATAGTATTTTATATGGATGAAGGCTGAAATTATTAAAATATTAGTCTTTCTTATGTGGACATGATTCACACTCTCAAGGAAATCATTTGAAAATGTTAAAATATTTTATATGTCTTGGCCGGTCTATTAAGGCATTATAAAATTAATAAAAAAAATTTAATATCACATTAAATTATTTCTAAAAAATATATTTTCCGAATATCCCTTTTATATTATTTTATTACTTCACTATTTTTTCATTATGATGTAATAAAACACAGTATATATTTATACAATATATAATTTTTACCCAAAAATTCGATTGTCTTAGAAAATTATAAAAAAACCACTTTTAGATAATTTCAACATCCTGATTCTAAAAAAATTATTCATTTTATCAAAATAATTATATAAATATGAATATTTTATCTTTTTAAATAAAAACTACCATTTATTGAAAATTCATGGGTTTTGACAAAAAAAACTTTTTAAACCAAAATAAAAATTACATTTGTATATATAAAAATTATAAATATATTTATATTTTATAAAAATTAATTTGTTAATAATATTTTATTAAAATATTATATAATTCAAAATTCTATTAATTAATCCAAATAAATTTCTTAATTGAATTTAAATATGATCTAAATATACTAGTTGTGCTTTAAAAATCATTTACAAAGTAGCAATAATAAAGTGAATGTATATTATTTAATATGTAAGAAAATAACACACATAATCATAATTCTAGGGTCTTGTTACATATCCCGTTATTACACCATCATATACCCCTATGAGTATGGTGTGTGATGGTGGATCTTTCTTGGGGCTGTTCGATGAACATGGTTTGGGTCGTGATCTTGATGAGCATAAAATCCCCCCGTAAACGGTTTTGTTTCTACTTATGTTGTTGGATCTTGTAATGGGAATGGTCCAGAGAAAATCCCAGAAATTATTTCTCCATAGAAAGATCAGATAAATGGGTTTCAAAGGGAAATATCTAACCGGTCACGGCCATCACATCCTTTGTCTATGCGAAATGGTTTTGTTAAAACCCTGTATTTATACTAAACATGTGATTACTGTTCAACGACTATATTATCAATAGTAATGATACATAACGGTTATTTAAACCCAACAAAAAATGTGCATGTGTTTTCAATATTCAGAAGACATTTAATTAGATAAATGAAAGGGAATTTTATTCGTGAATTTTTGGGTCTTTTCAACAATCCCCCCTTCATAAATTTCTCCCATAAAATTTCTTTTTCCCATACTAAAAAAGATGGGGGTAACTCTATCTCATCACTTTCGATGGATCCCAAGTTACTTCATTAAACATGTTGTTTCTCCACAACACTTTGGAAATGGGAATTGCCTTATTTTGTATATCTTTTCCCCTACAATCTAATATCGTCACCAGATTATCTTCATAGGAAACTTCATTCTCCAATGGTACCACCACAAGATTGTGTACACGTTATAGGTCAGTTATTTACTTCCTCAAGAGTGATACTGGAATACATCATGTACATAAGACAAGTTATTTGGGAGTACTAGTCAGTAGTCCACTGCTACAATGTGGCCAAGGATCTCAAAAGGTCCAATTTACTTTGAACTAAGCTTTTATTTCTTCCCAAATATCATAAATGTCTTCTGTAGTGATATAAAGAGGAATAACATGTATCCAACAACAAATTGTAGGTCTTATCAACGGTTGTCAGCATTGATTTCTTGTCAACTCTATGTAGCATAAATGTACTGCTGGATGGTCTTAACTTTTTCTACAATTTCTTCAACCTTTTCTATACCTAGAAGTTTTCAATCCTTAGTTTTATCCCAACAATCTAGTGTTCTGCATATATTCCCATAAAGGGATTCATAAGTATGTATTTGGATTCATTAGTGGAAACTTCTATTATAAGAGAACTAAACTAGATGATGATGTTGATCACATCCTCCATTTATGTCCATTGAGCATGCTCTCAACATGTATTCAAGTGCTTGTAATGTCTACTCATATTGGACATAAATTTGAGGATGATAATCCATACAGTGGTTTGGCTCAATATTCAGAGTGTGTTGGAGACTCTTCCAAATCATAGAGGTGAATCATAGATCTCGATCGAATACAATCGAAAGTGGAACTCCAAGAAGCCTTAAAACATCTCTATTGTATATCTATTCAAGTTTATCCAATGAGAAATCCTCTATAATTGAAATTAAGTGTTCCATCTTTGTAAGAAGATCCAAAAAACCCCAGATAGAATTGTTTCCATTGGATGTCTTTGGATGTCTGGTGAAAAATTCCATGGTGATGCTATACCTTTCCATGTTAGTATGAGTAATGGTTTCATCATCCCCTTAGACATCTACATATCATCTTTTACTTTTTGAAAAACTAGGCACCTTGATGTATACTAAAAAATCTCCTTCTTCTTGTTATCCCACCAAAAATGCCCTCAGAAATCTTGATACATCATTGGGTGTCCTGGGTGAATGGAGAAATTCAAACTATGTGCGTTATCCAAAAGTTCATTCTTTAAATATGGATTTGATGGAACATTGTGTTTTGACAAAATATTATATTTCCTTCTTGATTATCATTGAAAAATGAGGATTTCACATTTTCTGATAGTTTCTACTTTATTCTAAATTCCAACATTATCCTTTAAAGAATCCTTAAACATTTCCAAAAGAGAAGGTTGAACAATCATTTCTAAAAGTATTTTTGAAGTTCCCTTCTTTTTAATTTCCTTGTATATCTTAATCAAATCTAAGAATATTGGATCCTTTTAAATTCGCATCAATGAAAGAGTTGCTGCATACTTTCTACTTAGAGCATCTTTTACTTTATTCTCATTCCATGGATAGTAGTGAATTGAGATATCATAGTCTTTGATCAGCTCTAACCATATTCATTTTTTCATGTTAAATTCCTTATCAGTGAATATATAATTTTGGATTTTGTGATCAATATATATTTAACACATCTCCCCAAAGAGTTAAGGTCTCCAAAATTTCAAAATATTAACCATGACCTTCTTCGAAGCATTACTAAATTTTATGAAAATGTATCCACATGTGGGTACTGTGAGCCTGGGCGTAGTGATAAACCTTTTTTCAAATACATGACGCTCTATTCACATTCATCACTCCAAGAAAACTTTACTCCCTTACAAATTACCTTTGTAAGAGGGTTTGACCATCATGAAATATTTATAACAAAATTATGATAATATCCAGGTAACCCATGGAAGCTATAGATATCCATCACAGATATTGGCCTCGAATATCCCTTAATTACATTTGTCTTGGAGGGATCTATAGATATACCGTTGCATGTGATGAAATGACCTAAGAATGCGACTTCCTTCAACCAAAACTCAAACTTTATTACTTTCCATATAGATTCTCGTTTTTCATGGTCTCAAGTACAGTTCTTAGATGATCCTCATTATCCTCCTTGGTTTTGGAGTATATTAGAATAAAAACTATAAATACTACCACAAATTTGTCGAGGTAATATGTAAATCATATATTAATCACGTCAATGAATATTTCTACATGATTAGTGACTCCTAAAATAATTACTATGAATTAATATTTCCCTTACCTTGTACGAAAAGTAGTCTTGGGGATATCCCCTTTCTTCAACTTTACATTGTAATATACCAACTGTAGATCCACCATGGAGATGTATTGTGCTCCACATAGCTGATAAAAAATTTATCAATTAGTGGCAGATTATACATTTTATTTATCATGATTTTTTAGAACATATGATAATCAATGAAAAATAACACTTACCTATCATTATTATTGACGAGGAAGACTGGTTCACCCCATGGTAAAGCACTTTGGCATATAAACCCTTTATCTAGATTCTCATGTAGATGTTTCTTTAGCTCCTGAAGCTCTATAAAAAACATTCTATATGGTGTATTGGATATTTTAAACACCCAATGTATAAGATCAATCATGAATTCAACATATCTTCTAGGAGGAAGACCACGAAATTACTTGGGAAACAAATCTATGAATTCCCTCAAAATAGGCATGTCTTCAAGGACAATTCCTTCAATAGACTCAATCATCTTAGAAAGATATCTGTGCTCATAGTTATGTAATATCCATGTTCGAGATGATTGTGCTAAAGAATATTCATCATCCTCCATGCACTTGTATAGAATAGGGGGTCAATTATCTATATGGAATGTAATTTACATATCAGGACAATTAATGTTGAATCTATATAGGGAATGCTAATCCATGCTAGGAATTGTATCAAATTCCACCACAGGGAGTATGTTGAGGTTCTTTGGGATGTTCAATCCAAAAATTGAGATAGGGTAGGAGTTATATTAATGGGACGAAATAATTTCCCCATTTCCCACTCTTACTGAAATCTCTAATTCCATTATTTTTTGTGGTTTTGGGATTGTTCTACCAAACATTTGGGATATAAAAAAGGCATAGAACCTGAATAAAAAATAATGTTTCCTATTATTGAATGAATAACTATAATACCTTTCATGAATATTTTTTTTTATTTTATTCAGTAGTGGTGCTAGAAAAATCAATCCCTTGCCACCATAGAGGATTCGTGTTGCCTTCAAAACCCCTTGTCTTAGATCCCTAGTTCACAAAGTGCCCTCGTTCTTTGTAGTGGTAGCAATGAACAATGCTTTGAGGGTCGAATAGAGTGTTCCTATACTCTGTCACAAAGGTGGGGTTTTCTGGTCGGAAATTAATGGCCATGTTCCCTTCTCTCCCGAACATAACGAATTTCCACATCCCCTTCTGGAAATTTCATGGGTTCTTCTTTCCACACTGTTGGAAAGTGGGGTTCTAGAATTTATTAGCACCATTGGGTTTATCCATCGAACCACATGAATTAATTTCCACTTTTTTCTTCATATCCCTCTGATACCCTTCAGATTATATAATGTCCATTTCTACATTGAGGTAACATGAGACAATTTCCCCTTATTTATTGAGTCACAGATCACTTGGGCTTTCTTTATGCTAGGATTTAGCCCACAAAAGAAGCAATCGACCTTGCATTTTGGGGTAATGAAAAAGCCAGAGGTGTATCGTGAAAGCCTTTTGATGTTATCCCCATATGCTCTAATGGAATCTTCGAATTTTCTCTTAATGGAAAGGAAGTCCCTTTCTATCTTATGTTACAGGGTGCGAGGAAAATATTTATCAAAAAACATTTTCAGGAAATCCATCCATTCAAACGCCTTAATCTCTTATTCATGCTTTATATTTTTGATCAAATTCATCTATTGATCAGCTTAAATATCTATACAATATAGATCCATAATAAACTTCTATTTATCATAACCTTAACGGATGGATAATATCTTCTCAATGGAGTTGATCCATGGTTTGGTGAATTAGGGATCATATGGTCCATTGAATGTAGGAGGCATTTTTTCCATGAAGCTATCGATTACATCTTTTTTTATTGGGGGGGGGGGGGTTGGACGTTCCTATTGACCCATGTTTCTATTTGAAACATTCGTTAGATGAGAGAGTATCATAAAAAATTTGGGGATTCCTTCTCCCATCAGATTGGGCATCTCATTAGTACAATCATCACATTGATCTTTGCATCATTTATGAGCTCGAGTCCTCCTATTATCATCCATTGACTATAATAAATAGAATGTTAAGGGAATTTATATGAAACACATAACGGGGAATCCATTTAAAAAGTAGAAAAAATTATAAATTACATGAATTTATATAACTTTTAAATTTAAAGGCATTAATCTATGTTATCCACGATCTATTTTTTAATGTGTATTGTTATGGTATTTTTTTATTACCTTAATAATGGTTCATACTAAGATTATGAATTTACCAAAGAATATCCTTCAGGAGTGTCAAACCAAGAGTTTAGAAAGGCCTGTTTTCGTAAACTTGTTCCAGTTCGAGTCATGCTCAAAGTGGTGTTTTTGTGTTTTACCCCTAGATGCATCTGTGTCCGAGCTGCCGCTACTTGTTCGTATCCATGTATGGATGTATTTTCTTGATATTCCAACACACTATACACTCAATAATTTAGGTATGGTTTACATATACTTATTATTATCCTTAGGTATTTCACTAGTCTTTTCTAATGATAATCCCAAAAATAAATAATCTTATCCTTTGATACAAACTATAACAACCCTACCCTTTATTATATATTTAAACATGTTTTTTTACATAAACTTGAACTGAAGGAATCACTGAGGATTTAGAGGTCTAGTGTAATGGGAAATTAGGAACATTACATGACAAATTAAGAAATAAAAATCAACATATTTATTGAAAAATTATTTTACTTGACCATAACATATCATCGTACTTAGCATTGTATGGGATAACCTAAGGACATACATAAGAAATGGGTGAGCTATAAAGCCCAGTAAGGGAGTAAACAATGAATAACATGAAGAATACAATACATGTTAGGCAATATAAATATCAATGGAGAAAATAGAAAAAATAACATAAAGGCATGATATATCATGTTTATCACAAGAACGATATTTGAAAACAATATACAACATGATATTAGCTTGATCCAAGGCTTATTGCACATGGATTAGCATGAGTAAACCCTCATTTCTTGTGAATTAGCATGGGTAAACCCTCATTGAACATTAATAATCATGATTAAACCCTCATTAAACATGATTTAAAATGGGTTTTCCATCATTGCACATGGCGTATCATGATACTAGACATTACCAAATGCATTGGAGCGCTATCAAGACACATCATTTATAAACATTTCATTTCAACCATAACTTTTCCACACAGATCATATAACATAGAATAACTAAAATTCATATGTTATTCCAAGATTAAGGAATGTGGAATACATACATGTAATTAAAATTCAATATGTATATTCTTTTATAGGTGAATACCCTTGATAGAGAAATTGGTATGGTATTCACTACACGATGATTTTGGATTCGAAAATCACGGTGCAATTTCGACAGAAAAACATCATCATATAAAAATTCATAATATTGGATTATGATATATAAATGGGTCTATTATCATTTATAAATGAAATAGACTATAAGTGGACCATGGTAGATATTATCCCAACATATGAAATCGAATTTTGATGCATTATATTAGAGAAACACAGGAATTGAAATAAGAAAAGAGAAATCCCTTAACGAATTTCATCATGGTAACATGTGTACATGGAAAGAATTAATGATAGAGAAAGTGGAATATCATAATTCAAACATAATTAGAGAAGTATGGTTGAGTTTTGAAAAAAAACACCAAAATTTTTAATTGAACGTAAAAGGGTATTAGAACGTAATGAAAATGGGATAAAAATGAGAATGGAAGGAATTCCTTACTTGAGTGTGTGGCTTCAAGAGCTTTAGGATGGGTCTCTTTAAAGATTGGTAAATCATTAAGGGATTATAGAGAGAATAGTGAATTGTATGGAAATTCTCCAAGTATTTTTAATGAAGATAAGTGGGATCTTCGGTGGGTTTAAATAGGAAATGAGAGGGGAATTCTGTAATATTTCACAAACTTAGGTTTTGGAATCTATATAATTAAATAATTAATACCAAAAAACATACACTGGTTTTTTTCCCAAACATTTTGAAAAATGGGAGTGGAAAAAATTATTTTAAAAATCCAAATTCCTTAAATATTAAAATATTATGCTATCTTAATTGGTGGTGAGTCACACTCTTAAAGAAATCATTTCAAATTGATAAAATATGTTATAAGTATTGGAGGGTCTACTAAGGCATTATCAAATTAATAAAACAAATTTAAATTCACATTATTATAATGTTATAATATATATTGGACGAATATCCATTTTATAGTATTTTATTACATCACTATTGGGTCATTATGATGTCATAAAACACATTATATATTTATATGATCATTAATTTTTGCCTAAAAATTCAATTGTCTTAGAAAATTAGGAAATAATCACCGTTGTATAATTTCTACATCTTGATTCCAAATATAATATTCCTTTTATCTAAATAATTCTTTAAATATATGAATTTTCACTTTTAAAATAAACACTTCCATTTGTTAAAAATTCAAGTGTTTTGAAAAAGAAATAGTTTTCAAAATATAATAAAATTTACAATTGTATTCATATAAATTATACGATCATTTATATTTAATAATAAGTAAGTTAGTAATTGTATTTTATTAAAATATCATTTAATTCAAAAATCAACTAATTCATCAAAATATATTTCTTAATTGAATTTAAATATTCACTAAAAATACAATTTCTCATTTGAAAACCATTCACAAAGAAATAATAATAAAATGAATGTATATTATTTATTCTATAAAAGATCACATAATAATAATGCTAGGGTCTTGTTACATATCCCATTATTATACCAACTGATTCCCTAAGAGTATGGTGTGAAATTGTGGGGATTTCATGGGTCCGCTCGATTATCATGGTTGGAGTCGTGATCTCGATGAGCATGAACTTCTCTCATAAATGGTTTCTCTCATGCTTAATTTCATAGATCTCAGCTTGATCTTGGTCTATGTAAAATACTAGAATTTATATATCCCTCGAATGATCTGATAAATTGGCTTCAATGGTAATGATCTTATAGGTTGATACCATCACTTCATTTGTATGTGACAAAATGTTTAGTTAAAACCTTATATTTATACGAGACTTGGGATCACTTCTCAACAGATTTATTAGCAACTATAATGATTCATAACGGTTATTTAGACCCAAAAAAAAATTTCATTTGTTTTCAATTTCCACAAGTCATTTAATTAAAAAAAATAAAGGGAATTTTATTCACGAATGTTCGGGTCGTTACAATAACATTTTGAGAGTACTAGAATATATAGTGTTTATAGGTAAGGATCATCTAAAATATACTTGTCTTGGGTGATCTATCTTAAATGAAGTAGTAAAGTTAAATTTCATAGGAATTTTCACCGACCACCAGTATAGTACTCATCTTGCTGGAATATGGGACATCTATATGGGTTTGACAAGAACATATGAAAGATGGGTGGTAATGGAAGACATTGGTAGAATTTGAGGACTAGTAGGGGTATTGAACCCCATATAAGTATGGTTGATAGAATTATACTAGTTATAATGGTATATGACAAGGAAATCTATCTTCTAGTCAAGGGATCCCGTATCAATAGAGTGGTGGAGGTCAGGGGACTCGGACTACATAAAAAAAGAGGATAAGAACAATTGGATTTTGTTCTTCTTATATTGGTGGATAACAAGTCTAAAACATTGAAATTTAGAGATAATATTATTATAGATTCTATGAATTTTAGTTCCTTATTAGATACTAGTTCCTCTTATTATTTTATATCTTCACAACATGTGAATGGTTTGATCCTAGATGTGGAGTTTGTGAGTGGGGCATTTATGAAAGATACACCTTGGGGAGTGCAATCTAGGTGCATATGTTTGGGAAAGGGGTGTTCTCTATAGGTTGGAGAATAATATTTTTCAGAGGATATTTATATCCTAGATATGCAAGGAATCAATATATTTATGGGTATAATGTGGTTAGTGGTACACCGTGAACATATTAATTTTTACCTTAGGAGATTGACTTTTTTATCTCTTAAGGGTGTCAATTATATACCCCCAGAGAGAGTGGTATGTCAAGGAAGGATGAGTAGTGAAAATGTATTATAAACTGTGGGTGCTCCCGACCAAATTTGATTAAAAATTGGATGATAGAACCAGTATCATATTCCAACTATCAATGATGTTTTTGACCAGTTGAGGGGATCTTTGGTCATCTCTACGACTGTCATGAGATCGGCGTATCATCAGTTGAGATTTCAACATTTTGATATACCGAGGAAAGATTTCATAATTAGGTATGGTCTATATGAGTTCATCATGATTCCATTCTGGTTTATGAAAACACCCACAATGTTTATGGACTTTTTTCACTTATTATTCTACCCATATCAGAACTATTTTGGGGTTATGTTTGTGGATGAAATATGGGGGTAATACAAGACTCATGACGATCTTTCCTAACATCTTGACATGATCCTGGTTACACTGATAGAGAGTAGGCTATTTTCCAAGCTATTAGAGTTTTAATTTTTGATTAATCTATTATAATTATTAGGTCACATCATCTAGGATGAAGGTGTGTCACTAGACAAAGAGATTGTGCATGCACTAGTTTATTGGTAATATCCCATGAATATTTCTGATATTCATAAAATTATGGGGTTGATAAGATATTATCAAAGGTTCATCTAGAACTTTTCCCACATGTAAGTGGCACTTTTTGGATTTATGAACAGTGAAATAATATTTTAAATATCGAAATCATGTGAGAATTCCATCCAAGAGTTGAATAAAATCTTGACTATGGCACCGATCATGATCCTACCAAAAATAGAGGAGGAGTATATTATGTTTTGTGATGCATTTAGGATTGATATTAGAGCATTTATAATTCACAGTGATCATGTTGGGGCATAAAGTTCTTGATAGTTAAGGCCACATGAATAAAATTATGCTACACATGACCTCGATATTACTTTAGTGGTTTTTGACTTGATTCGTTGACGAGATTATCATCCAGGAAAGTGTTTTTCTAAATGCACTGATCAAAATAGATTAAAATATATATTTTAACAGTAAGACATGAATCTATGGTAGTATATATGGTTATAGTATATTGAGTCATTTAACATTGATCAAGCATATACACCCATGAATGGAAACAATTTTGTTGATGCTTTAAGAAGGAAAACTAAGACTCATGATGTTTAGGAGTCTAGAGGTAGGTCGAAGATAAAGACTATAATAACTAATATGTGTGTCATATTTTATAAGATCTAGGTGTTGATGATCCTTGTATCAGTTTCCTAGAAGCCTACAATTTTGAGTAAGATTAGAGACATACAGTATGAGGACCCTGATTGTTTGACATTGTGGGAAATCCTTGATGGTGGGGAGACACATTCAAAATGGATTTTAGAATAGGATAAGATCACCTACATTAAAAAATAGGGGTTTTGTGCCTATGAACATATTGGAGGAGATGATTCGTGAATTTCATGCCTGAAAGTGGGTGGTACATCCAGGTGTGACCAAAATGTACCTAGAACTTCATTGACAATTTTGGTGGATTAGCAAAAAAATTTAGATATCATAGTTCATGGAATGATGATACACCTCTCAATAGGTGAAGGCTGAGCATCATTAACCTGGTGGATTACTATATTCGTTTCCAATTATAGATTTAATGTTGTATAATGTTAGTATGGATTTTGGGGTGGTTCTTTCAACGATTCCATCGAAGAATGACCCTATTTGGGTGGTTTGTGACTAACTAACAAAATTTGTGCATTTCTTACCCATACGGAAAACTTTCTAGGTGGATTTGTTGGGATATTTGTACATTAAAGAGGTAGTTAATCTATAATGGGTGCCATAGAGTACGGTTTTAGATCATGTCTCATTATTTTATTCATTCATCTAGAATGGCTTGCATATGGTGCTTGGAAATTTTATTTATTAAGTATGACATTTAACCCATAGAAAGATGGGTAGTCAGAGTTTAAAATAATGGTGATGGATTATATTCTTTAAGAATGTGTGATTGAATTCCCTGGGTCTTGAGAGAAGAACCATTATTTGGTTGAGTTTTCCAATAACTACAGTTATCAGGAAACTATTTAAATTTCATCATACGAGGATATTTATGGTAGGCTATGAAAATCACTACTATGATGGATAGAGGTAGGTGAGTCAGAGCTATTGTAACCAAGTCTCATCAAGTATACTTCCATGTAGGTTTAATTGATTTGAAATTGTATGGTTATGGTTCATAGTAGGAAAAAGACGTATGATTATAGACATCATTGACCCCAATAGTTTACCAAGGGTGATCATGTTTTCCTTCAAGTGTCTCCTAGATTGGGTAATCAATATATATGGATATAAAGAAGGTTTCCACCTAGGGTTTTTGGATTATTTAAGGTGGTGGTGGGAATCAGTTTGGGGGTGTACCGATTGGCTCATCCACACAGGTAAAATGTTATGAATGATGTTTTTCATGTTTCAAAACATTGGCAGTATCACCCAGAATCTTATCATGTGATCAATATGGATGATGTTAAGATTAAGATAGATGAAACCTATAAGGAGTATCTAATACTTGTGTTGGAACACAAATAGAATGTGTTGTAGGGAAATAACATTTTGTTAGTTCCTGTATTGTGGAAACATGGTTTTTAAAAGAAAACCTAGGAGAGAGAAGAAGATATATCTACTTAGTGGCCTGATATTTTTGGATTTGAATATTCGACACGCATAGGAGTACAACACGATGGAGAGCTATTATACAGCGGGGAGACTTTAAGAACCCAACCATTTCTAGAGGTGACTCAAGTGTGGGTATATGTATTATTTTCCTTATTCGGAGTAAAACTTTTTTTTTCAAGTACATGATTTTTTTCCTGAAATTAGAGAATGTTGGAGAGGTTTTGGGAAGTGAATGGTTGACAAAATATTTTCCTAAATTGTATTCCATATCATAGAACACCACACAAACATGGATAGTTAGGTATTTTACAGCTTGCACAAAGGATTGAACACCATTTTCCATTCTATATGTAACTTTACACCCCCCCTAGAAAAGGTGCATGGTCTAGACTTACAGTTTGAAAAACCATGCACCACTACATAAGAAACAATGCGTGTGGTTTTAATTAACATAAAAATTAGATTTAAGAATTCTTTAATCTCTTTTCTTGTATCCCTAAACCCCCTAGATAGACTCTAAAAATTTTTTTCTCATTTTTTGAGGTCCCTAAATGAATTCCAAGGCCTTCATACTCTGTTCATGGTGAATCTAAAATTTATGGATATGTCATCCCCTCCATGTATGTGGCTACTTCTCGATTATATCTCTATTTCTCTCTACCTCCCTCGACTTTCTGTATAAAAACAGAATGTTATATCTGCTATTAGGAAGGGTTTAGATATAGGTTTAATATATCATTGTTTTAGGATATTGGATCTAGTTTTTGTAGAGACCCTAAGCCTAACGTACATTGACATTACATTACTTTTGCGGAATACTTAGTACATAACAAAAACACACACACAAGGATCGTAATAGTTTAGTGTCTTTGGAAACTCGGAACGTAATCTTCTAATCCTGGTGAAAGATCTTCAAAATCTCCCACAAAGATCTTCCTTTTTTTTACCTAAAACCTTTCTTTATATCCTGGGAAAAAAACATAAAAGGGTGAGCTCAAATGCTCAGTAAGGGTAAACAAAAGAAATATCAATCACATAATTTTCATAAGAACATAACATTTTTGGAAATCTTAACCTGCAAAAGAGAGCATAATTTCATAACATGGGATAAATCATAGTAGTGAAAATGAAACCCTTACATAAAACATTACTCATTGTGGCATACACACATAATCATAGAGAATAATTTCTTGTTAGTCAAGACTCATTGCCAAGACTATCTTAGTGGACAAAGTCCCTTTCTGAATCGAGTAATCCTCGTTTCAGTCCTGTTTCACTGAACCGGTATAACCTACCATTCCAGCCATGTCTATCTCATGAGATATAAAATCTTTACCCAATTCATTGGAGGGAGATATAGGTCCCACCCATCTCTTAATGAATCCTTTCTTATGTGTGCCACAAAATCATAAATCATACATCATTGCATAACCCATGTAATAAAAATGGGATTCTTAAACAACATGACATCATAAAACCATTCATATAAGATAAAGGAATTCATAAACATAATTTCATCACAACATAGTCAAATCAATGTAAAAATATGGATAGAAACAGAACCCTTTATTATCTTATATGGAAAATAATTTTGATAGAACACTTGAATTGAATTCTTGAGGAAAATATCCTTTCTTCATCAAAATCAATTTCTTTTCACAAAACATCATGCAATTTTAAAAGAAAGAGATTTTATTGAAAATAGTCATGAAATATTTTAGAGGAAGCTTCATGAAAATAAGGCTTTATAAAACAGTATAAATCCGTTCGTGCCGTATAAGTTAAAAAAAACATTCTTCGTACTTTTGTCGGAAAAGTCAAAAAGTACCTCGTACGAAAAACGAAAAAAGATTCCTTTCATATCCTTTACTAAAAACTCATAAAAGGGTAAAATTGGATTTAAACAATTGTAGGTGGATGGAAATAATATTACATATTGATGAAACATGGATGTGGATGATAAAATACACCCCAGTAAATACTTACGAATAAACAATCTCGGATAAAAATGAGATTGTGATATTTCCCTTACCTTAGGTCCGACTTGCTTTGTAAGTGTCCGAACCTCCTGTATAATGATTTAAATAATGTTATTGACTTATTACAGAATCATATTCATTGTTATGATATCATATATGGTTCACTTATGACATTATATTACCCGTTCTTTTGTAAACTCCATGTTAAAGAAGCGTTTTGGGTAAAATCGTTTCATTTATCGTAGGTGTTTTGACTTGTTGTTCTTGACATCATTATTACTTATATCATGATTTACTTACTTCCAGAATATAAAATATGATTTATATATCATATATATTCAGTATATATATATATATAATAGGTAGATAAATAAAATGAAAAACACCGTTCATGGAGACGGTAGTCCGTACGTACGCATGAACGCTGTTTTCCTTTCCTTATTGTCTTGAAATGGAAGTAAGTAGATGACATACATATGTATATATATACATAAATCCAGTAGCTTTATAATGTCATATATTTCATTATTATTTCTTATATATACATTATAATCATTCTTAAATGGTTAACATGGAGAATGAATCTCATCGCGTCGTGGAGACGGTAGTTCGTACGTACGCACGAGCGATGATATCATTTCTATAAATATTGAATTGAATTGGAGTGGATTATACAATATATCAGAATCAATATGATGTTGTAATAACTATGTATAGTTATTCTTTACACCATTATACCCATCCATGTAAGGTGGTGGTGGAAAATAGATTACACCACGGTGTGGAGACGGTATTCCGTACGTACGCACGCGCGGTGATTTCTTTTTCCGTAGGATGGATAGATGGTGAAATAGGGTTGTTTCATACTTATAATAACATATCAGTATATGAGTGATACTGATGTTATTACTTCATAATGAAACAACCTAAGAAGAAGAAGTGGAAGAAGAAATAAAGATGAAAGAATTGGTAACGGTAATTACCTCTTCTTTGAAGTGCCTCTTTGAGACCTCCTCTTAAGGCACTAAAATTGGTCTTTGAAGAAGACCAGAACCTCTAGGATGTTGCTAGGGAAGTGGAGAGGAGAAATTGGCAGGGGTTGGCCGAGCTTGAGTGCTCAAATTGGTGTGAGGAGGAGGGGGAGGAGGTGTCCTTTTATAGGGGAGGAGAGGGGCACCTTAGGAATATCTCAAAATATTATTTTATATTAAAGTCAAAATCGGTTTATAATGGTTCAAAAGGGTCTTATTTCGAAGCTAAAGTGGGGATGGGTCGAAATCCTATCAACAAATAGGATTTAGACAAGTTTAGGGTATTATTTTAACCTTATCAATTAGATTTAACTCTAAGTTAAATAATTTAACTTTTACCGTGTCTTTTTGTTTTCTTTCACTATATGGTTAATAAACTTACTATAACATGCCAAAAGAACCCCAAAATGTATATTATTAATACATATATCCTTATCTAAGTCATTTGGCCGAACCTTAGATTTTTAGGAATAAAATATCAATTAATAATATAATATTTGATTTAAAAACTATTTTGTGTCAATTTTGACACTATTTGATATATGATTTTTGTGAAAGTCATAACAGAATTATATGTTCGAACCAAGTTGATTAAATCAACACTAATATATCATAGTAACCTATAAAATTAGTGGAATTCATAAACAATCTCAAATACATTTATTTTGGTGTTTATAACATCAATTATGTCAATATTTCATTAATAAGATAATTACTGCATCATCGTTGTGTCATAAATAAATTAAATTATTTTATGTCTAAAAATTACAAATAAAATACCATCATGTAGGAAATCTTTTTATCTTTCTAATGAATATTTACAATCGAATTTATCTTATGTATAACCCCATATTAAAAATGATTTACTTATTAAACTTTGATTTTAACTATTTTAACCTTTCTTTAAATAAATTAATAATAAATGTCCTAATCTAATCCAAGTGGGCCTAAATGGTCATATTTTATTCCTAAGTTTGTTTTTGGTCGAATTACACTTGTCCAATGGAATTAGGACATGTGTTAGGGTAATATTAATATCATATTTACCCTTAGTTACCCTATTTACTATTAACCGCAGTAAAAAAAGTAAAAAGTTACTATTCACCAAAAAATTATTTTCATCTCATTGAACCACATTTTAGTCCTTGATATTAACCGTGTCTCTCAGATTTTTGAAATTCCATTCACAGAAGCGGTAAAATTAAGTTTTATGAAAAATTCAGTTTTTTAACTACCACTTAGTAGTTTCACTATTCATCAAAAATTGATGTTTTTCAGAACAATGCCAAAATTTCATCCTAAGCTATATTTCATATTCCGAATTCAAAAATGAAGTTTATTTTACCAAATTCATAACATAGAATTTGCATTAATTAATTTTATAATTAAATCCCACTGTTAAAACAAATAGCGTGTTTTTAAGAAACAATATCTATCAAAAGATTGACACTTGATTATGTCTGGTTTAAATGTGAAATTACAACCAATGACCAACATTGTATTAAATTGTAAAAATATATTCTAAATATACTTTAAAACCACTCAAATTAATGATTTATCACTATTAATTATTTCGATTAAAAAAGTTGTTTTTAATTATAATTTAGTAATTTTCACTATTCATCAGAATATAAAAGTTATCCGAAAAGTACCAAAATTTCACCTTAGGCTAAATTCGATACTCCGAATCCAAGAATGAAGTTCATTTTGAAAAATAAGATTTACAGAATTTTAAAAAGTGGTTATTACTATTCATAACAGCTAGTTTTAATAATATTTTAATAGCACATCGTTGTTTAGTGAAACTCGGTATTGCGTATTACACACGCTATCGAGAAAGGTCGCGATTGCGTGTAATGCAAGGCAAGACAAGGATGCGTGTTGTGCAAGATCCTTTTGGTGTAGCGTACAACACAAGACATTAATAAAATTAAAAAGAATATTTTTTATAAAATCTTGGGCTGTTACATTCTACCCCCCTTAAAATGAATTTCGCCCTCGAAATTCGTCGGGGTTATAAATGGTTTACTATTCGAAAGTTTCTTTAATAGAAACCCACATCGTAAAAAGGAATATCAAAACCAATCTTTAAAAACAAAAGTATGAAACGTAACGGTTACCCAAATAAACTAATCATTGGGTTTCCACATAGGTGAAAATATGGATATGGAAGAGAAATCTAACCATCATGTTCTGATGGAGAGTGGTAGAGAACATGGCTATGGAAAAGCCAGTAATCACAAATCCATAAATTTGTGATGATATAAGGTACCATCTGATTCATCAGGTATAAGATCACTAGGACAACATTTTTGGTTTTCAAGATCATTTCCCCTAAAGTTGAAAATTTGAATTAGAATAAATACTTACATTATTTTGGTACAATCTCACTGTTGTTCGTGCCTTGAACAATTTCCACTTCATCTCTTAAATAAATGAAGTTGAATTTGTTATTCGTGAAGTGTTAGCAGATCATGTGATAGAATGACGGGTCATTCCATCTGTCTCAAACAAAAGGTTAGCAAAAATTATATGCATAAATCGATCTATAGTGAGATTAATCTTATATGGTTCCTAAAATGGACTTATACTTCATATATCATACTGCTTAATATAATAAAACTAGTTTCTACTAAATAGAGACTTCCTGTAGGCCAGTGGTAGGCGATAAAGGCCAGTCGCATTTCGGTTGTGGGTTCGATTCCTACAGCCTTGTCCGAAGCGATGGGCTGTCGCCCGTCCTGCAGGTTGTCCTTTTTATAAAACTATATTACTATAACATCCCATCAATAATAACGAAAAAACTTCTATCCTTATACATTACTAACTTATGTCCAACATAATTCATTCCAATCTTTAGGCTTATCCATAATACTGCAGTCCATTCTCATAACATAGTGAAAACGATTACCAGAGATTTAATACCATCGTTGATCCCCATATATCATAAGATATATCTTGTTGGTCACATTCCAAACATTCAAAGGCCTTAATCTTGTACTCTCTTGAATACCTTAGTGAAAACATGAGTGCAGTTAAAAGTTAACACTTTCCACATACCAAAATCCTCAAAATTCTATATACTCAAACCATGATATCACTTAGTCCTTATATCAATCATGAGCTCATGAATACTGTTAAACAATTAATTTTCTCATTTTCCCTTCATTATGCGCATAATATCTCAATCACTTTGAATACCACATTAGACCAATACATAAATATTCCAATACTCCATGATAAAACATTATTTTTGAATCCCATTACATAAACACTTAATCATTCCACCACATCATTGTCATATTCAACATCGCCAATAGTGATCGCATGTGACTTCCCTTTGTCCTTTGCCTTAAGTGGTTGCTCATGTTGATAATCACTAACCCTTGGATTAGGGCAATTATTAGCATAATGCCCCATTTCCTTGCACTTGAAGCATTGAAGTGTTGGCGGTGCGTTCTCTGTAGTGTTTGCTTTATTCACATCATTAGAAACCCTTTTTCCATTACTTCGACACTCAGCTGCTCGATGACCTTCTTTTCCACACTTAAAACATTTTCTAGTCCCTTTTAGACAATCTCCACCATGCTTCTTTCCACACTTTGTGCATAAGGAAACATTCATCTTCTTTTCACCATTATTCTGAGATTTCTCCTTGAACTCCATCTTTCGTTTCTTGTCAAAACCATGAGATGGATATGTAACACCAACTTCCATTTCTACCTTGATAGCACAACACACAATTTCTTCATAGCTACTGAAGTCTCTTATAGCTAATGCCCTTCGAAGACTTGGTTTTAAGCCACTGAAAAATCGATCAACTTTACTTTCAGGTTGGATGATAATTCCAGAAGCATACCTTGCAAGTCTTGTAAAATTTGCTTCATAGGTACCAACAGATTCATCATCCCTTTGCTTTAGTTCAAGAAACTCTTTCTCCATCTTTGTTTGAAGAATACGAGGGAAGTACTTACTGAAAAACAAGTTCTTGAACTCGTCCCATTCCATGGACTCAATTTCATCTCTTGGCCTCGTATTCTTGATAAGATTCCACCATTGATCAGCTTCACCTTCCAAACGATATACTGCTAAGATGACTTTATCATGTTCAGAACATTGTAGAACTGAAAATATCTTTTCAGTAGTACTAATACATTGTTCAGCAACTACTGGATCAGTAGACCCACTGAAAGAAGGTGGACGTTGCCTCATGAAGGACTCAATAGAATATTGTTCCCTTCTCTGCTCATTTGGAAGTCCAGAATGATTCATAGCTTGTGTAAGTATAGCAATAAGATTTTGCACTCCATCTCCTAAGCCTAACGTACATTGACATTACATTACTTTTGCGGAATACTTAGTACATAACAAAAACACACACACAAGGATCGTAATAGTTTAGTGTCTTTGGAAACTCGGAACGTAATCTTCTAATCCTGGTGAAATATCTTCAAAATCTCCCACAAAGATCTTCCTTTTTTTTACCTAAAACCTTTCTTTATATCCTGGAAAAAAAAACATAAAAGGGTGAGCTCAAATGCTCAGTAAGGGTAAACAAAAGAAATATCAATCACATAATTTTCATAAGAACATAACATTTTTGGAAATCTTAACCTGCAAAACATAGCATAATTTCATAACATGGGATAAATCATAGTAGTGAAAATGAAACCCTTACTTAAAACATTACTCATTGTGGCATACACAAATAATCATAGAGAATCATTTCTTGTTAGTCAAGACTCATTGCCAAGACTATCTTAGAGGACAAAGTCCCTTTCTGAATCAAGTAATCCTCGTTTCAGTCCTGTTTCACTGAACCGGTATAACCTACCATTCCAGCCATGTCTGTCTCATGAGATATAAAATCTTTACCCAATGCATTGGAGGGAGATATAGGTCCCACCCATCTCTTAATGAATCCTTTCTTATGTGTGCCACAAAATCATAAATCATACATCATTGCATAACCCATGTAATAAAAATGGGATTCTTAAACAACATGACATCATAAAACCATTCATATAAGATAAAGGAATTCATAAACACAATTTCATCACAACATAGTCAAATCAATGTAAAAATATGGATAGAAACAGAACCCTTTATTATCTTATATGGAAAATAATTTTGATAGAACACTTGAATTGAATTCTTGAGGAAAAAATCCTTTCTTCTTCAAAATCAATTTCTTTTCACAAAACATCATGCAATTTTAAAAGAAAGAGATTTTATTGAAAATAGTCATGAAATCTTTTAGAGGAAGCTTCATGAAAATAAGGCTTTATAAAACAGTATAAATCCGTTCGTGCTGTATAAGTTAAAAAAAACATTCTTCGTACTTTTGTCGGAAAAGTCAAAAAGTACCTCGTACGAAAAACGAAAAAAGATTCCTTTCATATCCTTTACTAAAAACTCATAAAAGGGTAAAATTGGATTTAAACAATTATAGGTGGATGGAAATAATATTACATATTGATGAAACATGGATGTGGATGATAAAATACACCCCAGTAAATACTTACGAATAAACAACCTCGGATAAAAATGAGATTGTGATATTTCCCTTACCTTAGGTCCGACTTGCTTTGTAAGTGTCCGAACCTCCTGTATAATGATTTAAATCATGTTATTGACTTATTACAGAATCATATTCATTGTTATGATATCATATATGGTTAACTTATGACATTATATTACCCGTTCTTTTGTAAACTCCATGTTAAAGAAGCGTTTTGGGTAAAATCGTTTCATTTATCGTAGGTGTTTTGACTTGTTGTTCTTGACATCATTATTACTTATATCATGATTTACTTACTTCCAGAATATAAAATATGATTTATATATCATATATATTCAGTATATATATATATATAATAGGTAGATAAATAAAATGAAAAACACCGTTCATGGAGACGGTAGTCCGTCCGTACGCATGAACGCTGTTTTCCTTTCCTTATTGTCTTGAAATGGAAGTAAGTAGATGACATACATATGTATATATATACATAAATACAGTAGCTTTATAATGTCATATATTTCATTATTATTTCTTATATATACATTATAATCATTCTTAAATGGTTAACATGGAGAATGAATCTTATCGCGTCGTGGAGACGGTAGTCCGTACGTACGCACAAGCGATGATATCATTTCTATAAATATTGAATTGAATTGGAGTGGATTATACAATATATCAGAATAAATATGAT
This sequence comes from Viscum album, assembly GCA_963277665.1. Classification (NCBI taxonomy): domain Eukaryota; kingdom Viridiplantae; phylum Streptophyta; class Magnoliopsida; order Santalales; family Viscaceae; genus Viscum; species Viscum album. Next base: position 501,595,909 of record OY728133.1, read on the forward strand.
GTTGTAATAACTATGTATAGTTATTCTTTACACCATTATACCCATCCATGTAAGGTGGTGGTGGAAAATAGATTACACCACGGCGTGGAGACGGTATTCCGTACGTACGCACGCGCGGTGATTTCTTTTTCCGTAGGATGGATAGATGGTGAAATAGGGTTGTTTCATACTTATAATAACATATCAGTATATGAGTGATACTGATGTTATTACTTAATAATGAAACAACCTAAGAAGAAGAAGTGGAAGAAGAAATAAAGATGAAAGAATTGGTAACGGTAATTACCTCTTCTTTGAAGTGCCTCTTTGAGACCTCCTCTTAGGGCACTAAAATTGGTCTTTGAAGAAGACCAGAACCTCTAGGATGTTGCTAGGGAAGTGGAGAGGAGAAATTGGCAGGGGTTGGCCGAGCTTGAGTGCTCAAATTGGTGTGAGGAGGAGGGGGAGGAGGTGTCCTTTTATAGGGGAGGAGAGGGGCACCTTAGGAATATCTCAAAATATTATTTTATATTAAAGTCAAAATCGGTTTATAATGGTTCCAAAGGGTCTTATTTCGAAGCTAAAGTGGAGATGGGTCAAAATCCTATCAAACAATAGGATTTAGACAAGTTTAGGGTATTATTTTAACCTTATCAATTAGATTTAACTCTAAGTTAAATAATTTAACTTTTACCGTGTCTTTTTGTTTTCTTTCACTATATGGTTAATAAACTTACTATAACATGCCAAACGAACCCCAAATTGTATATTATTAATAAATATATCCTTATCTAAGTCATTTGGCCGAACCTTAGAATTTTAGGAATAAAATATCAATTAATAATATAATATTTTATTTAAAAACTATTTTGTGTCAATTTTGACACTATTTGATATATGATTTTTGTGAAAGTCATAACAGAATTATATGTTCGAACCAAGTTGATTAAATCAACACTAATATATCATAGTAACCTAGAAAATTAGTGGAATTCATAAAAAATCTCAAATTACATTTATTTTGGTGTTTATAACATCAATTATGTCAATATTTCATTAATAAGATAATTACTGCATCATCGTTGTGTCATAAATAAATTAAATTATTTTATGTCTAAAAATTACAAATAAAATACCATCATGTAGGAAATCCTTTTAGCTTTCTAATGAATATTTACAATCGAATTTATCTTATGTATAACCCCATATTAAAAATGATTTACTTATTAAACTTTGATTTTAACTATTTTAACCTTTCTTTAAATAAATTAATAATAAATGTCCTAATCTAATCCAAGTGGGCCTAAATGGTCATATTTTATTCCTAAGTTTGTTTTTGGTCGAATTACACATGTCCAATGGAATTAGGACATGTGTTAGGGTAATATTAATATCATATTTACCCTTAGTTACCCTATTTACTATTAACCGCGGTAAAAAAAGTAAGAAGTTACTATTCACCAAAAAATTATTTTCATCTCATTGAACCACATTTTAGTCCTCGATATTAACCGTTTCTCTCGGATTTTTGAAATTCCATTCACAGAAGCGGTAAAATTAAGTTTTATGAAAAATTCAGTTTTTTAACTACCACTTAGTAGTTTCACTATTCATCAAAAATTGATGTTTTTCAGAACAATGCCAAAATTTCATCCTAAGCTATATTTCATATTCCGAATTCAAAAATGAAGTTTATTTTACCAAATTCATAACATAGAAGTTGCATTAATTAATTTTATAATTAAATCCCATTGTTAAAACAAATAGCGTGTTTTTAAGAAACAATATCTATCAAAAGATTGACACTTGATTATGTCTGGTTTAAATGTGAAATTACAACCAATGACCAACATTGTATTAAATTGTAAAAATATTTTCTAAATATACTTTAAAACCACTCAAATTAATGATTTATCACTATTAATTATTTCGATTAAAAAAGTTGTTTTTAATTATAATTTAGTAATTTTCACTATTCATCAGAATATGAAAGTTATCCGAAAAGAACCAAAATTTCACCTTAGGCTAAATTCGATACTCCGAATCCAAGAATGAAGTTCATTTTGAAAAATAAGATTTACAGAATTTTAAAAAGTGGTTATTACTATTCATAACGGCTAGTTTTAATAATATTTTAATAGCACATCGTTGTTTAGTGAAACTCGGTATTGCGTATTACACACGCTATCGAGAAAGGTCGCGATTGCGTGTAATGCAAGGCAAGACAAGGATGCGTGTTGTGCAAGATCCTTTTGGTGTAGCGTACAACACAAGACATTAATAAAATTAAAAAGAATATTTTTTTATAAAATCTTGGGCTGTTACAGTTTTCATATCTGGATCTTATTCATCATCATATTCTTTATCATTATGATTTAATTGGTGTTTTCGGTTAGCAATCATTTGTCAATATTATAGAGGTAGGTTATATATTATTCAAATCCCAATGTATGGATTTTAATTTTCTGTATTTAATTGAATAATTTCTATTGGATGTTAGGAATTTTATCTTCCATTTTCAATTTACTAAGTTTAGTAAATTAATTAGTTAAGTGACTATATAATTTGGATTAACTAAGGGGTGAATTATTTAATGGGATTATGGGATTGTGGAATTGGATTAATAAATTGGTAAATTAATTAATTAACTGATTATAGAATTTGGATTAATTAATGGGTGATCTTTTTAATGGAATATTGGAATTGTGTAATTGGATTAAATAATTGGTGAATTTATTAATGGGATATTAGGATTGTGGAATTGGATTAATTAATTAATGAATTAATTTATTTATTTTGAAATTATCATTTAGGAATTGAAGGAATATTAAGATTGTGTAACTAATCAATTATTGTGATTATGGATTAATTCGAAATAATAATTATGATAGTCAAATTTATTATAATGTGTTAATAGGTTGAATGTTTTAGATGATGAAAATTGGTTTAATGATGATTTTTTAATATGATTCAATGTTACTAAATTTAAGAACCATATTGGGTGTGATGAATTGTAAAGATATATTTGATGTGAAATTTTAATAAAAATATTAATGTCGGTTGATATTCAATAATGTGGTGTAAGTGATATATGATTGATATTTTGATATTCTTTTGTGGGAAATGAACTGATGCTTAAAATTACAATTGTGATAAATAAGCATGGGATAGGGACTAATGCTCCAAATAACCATATGTAATAATCAAGGTGTGGGATATACACTGATTCTCTAAATACCCATTCGAGATGACGGGTGTGAGATAAAGACCTTATGCACCAAATATTCTTACGATTAATGAGTATGGGACTATGACTGAGGAAAAAAATAATCATGTGATATATGAGGTGTGGGATAGAGATTGATGCTCCAAATACCCATGTGATACAGAGTAGTGGGATAGGGAATGAGGCTCCAAACACCAACTAGGTGTTAGGCATGATGTTCAATGACCATTAGTTAGCATTGAAATATGGTTCTAATTGGTCATGATATGTTGTGAGATGAAATTAGAAATGTGACCATGGTATTGTGATATGTTAAAACTCAACAATGTTTCAAAGTAGGTATTTATGGTTCAAGTATCCTGAAAAAACCAAGGATTTATGTGGTTAATTAAAGAAAAAATACAAATGATATCTGGTTATTTTTGGAATTAAAATTCAATCTTTATACAACTGGATTCACTGTTAAAGGCTAGATATTATTTCAGACTCTGTTAGAGGTATCCTTCTGATTTCTACCCATACCCTAATTAGGATTCATGGTTAGAACCCAAATGGACATTATCTTTACGAGAAAGGGTAAGTGTAAGAGCCCAATGTTAGATGGTCGAGTCACAGTAGAGCATAGACAAGGGAATCAGACCCAGTGTCAAGACCCGCTAGTGATTTTTCAGTGTATATATTTATTTTTGTATATTTATGTTGACACATTGACATATACTTGGAATTAATTCTGTATAGTTTTGGATTGGATATCTTATTCCATGTTTATTCATTATTTTAAATTGACATTTTTTGGATATAGATATATAATTTGGTTATTGTTTATTAATTTATGTTGATATACTAATTAGATAAATAGGGTATAGTCTCACCATGAACGACATTAGTCCCTCACTGCTAGTCAACATCCTATAGTGTATGGAGAGGTTGATCTGAGGTCATGTGATTGACTACATCATGGAACTAGTGTATGGAACCCAGTTTGGGATGTTATAACTCGATGAGCTCAACATCTATATCCCAACATAGTAGGAGGATCCTCAAAATTTTGAATGAAATATACTACTTCCACATGATCATTTTTGGTGACCCATTTCTGAGGTGGTTAACTACACCAACACACAATCATGCGCTTAATGATTCCACACCAGTTCCTACTGGTGGATGAGGAAATTTGAGCAGATAGATGGCACCAATTAATATTTAATCACTATATCTATCTGATGATGACATTTTTAGAAAATTATGGAAGGAATACATTATTTTTTATATAATTTTGTTTGTGCTTAGGACCTTTTTTAACATTTATAGAACCTTTTGTTTGTTATTTATCCCAAATATCATTGTAGTCAATTCCTCTACTTATATATGCTTTTTTTCATGATATTGACTATGAACCCACTTATATTTTTTCTTACATATTGGTTAATCCCAATTACTAATATTTTATCTATTGTATCAATTTTATTCTAATAGTTTTCGTAGGAACCCCAATTTTCCATCACCATCTAAAACAATTACCCATGGAATTAATTAAATTAAATGGAGCTATTAATTTATATTTTGAAAATCATAAATTTCTATTTTTATATTTATCCCCTTTATAATTTCTATCTCTCCCACATCACAGTGTAGAATAGTGAAGACAGTATTTCATTTTAAGTGTGGAGGTGTAATTATTAGTATCTACTGTTGATACACTAGGATTTATGCTTATTTTCATTAGTCTAGGTGACATTATTAATTAAATGATTCAGATAGACTTGAAAACTCCTATCACTAATTAAAATAATAAAAATACATTTGTTGAAGATTATTTAAATCCTTTTTATCCATGTTTATATTATTAACATGATTGACAAATTAAGTAATTTTTTTTAAATTGTATATTCATGAATTGTTTTTGATTGAATTATTTTTCGATACAATGCCCTGAGTTATTTCTAATTTAATTATACTCCCATTCCCGTGGTAATTGTATACCTACCCTATTATATTCATTTATGATCATATTTCATGAGGGATACATAGGTAATTAAAACATATATTAACATTATTTGGAAGCTTATTGATTCTTTTATTGAGTAAATATTGTTTTATAATGATTGAGGAAATATTTTTTGTGCTAGTTATCTTAAGGCCCACCTGTATCTGTATCCTTATTTATCCTATACTAATAATGAATAATCATGTTATGATGGATCCGTTTCAGGAGAATTATCCCCTCTTACCCTAATATGGGTAATATGCATGATTTTATTTTGAAAAATTTTGATTTATTTTTCCTCACTTCCATACTAATGATGTATATACTGAGGAGACGTATAGTGGAATTTTCACCACATTGATATGGAAAGGTTTCTGATTACCTATGACATTTTCTATTAATACATTTTTCATTTTAAAAATAAATTTTGTAGGAAAAATGGATTTTATATTTGGAAGGTGAATAATCAACATTACTATAATGATATATCTTATGATGGGTCATATATGGTTAGGTGATGGGTGTGTCATCTTGACTAGACAAGATTTTCAAAAAATAAAAAATATTGAAAAGGGAAAGGAACGTGGAATATTTATTATGATTTCATGACATATTCTTGGACAATATATGATATTTTTAGAGCACATAGACATCATTTTTTTTGAGGAGGACTTACATTATTTCACTATTAATGATTATCATGTATTATAAATTAGAGATCACCCTCCTTTTGAGCTTTATTTTTATCATCTATCAACCAGGCCTCGGCCTTATAGTTGGTTGAAACATATTTTTGAAACCCTACTGATTAATTTTTTATTTATCTTTATAAAGTGGAGATGTTAGAACCAATTCAAGCCCATCGTTTAGAACATATATTCAGGGTACAATAATAACTCTATATTTTTTACCATTATTGGTGAGAGAAAATTCATTGTGAGGTAAATTTCAGAATGGGTATATATTTTGAGTAACAGTTATGAAATTATAATTAAATAAATAAAAAATCTGAATATAGAACTTGACTATAAGGAATGAATGTTTTCCTCTATATTATTGATTCTAGTGGACTTACTCTTTCTACATTCACTTTTTTTTTTATTTTCCTAGTACTAAATGATGTTTTTTGTTTAAAATGTTTTTCACCTGAAATACTAGTTGAGATTCATTTTTCTTGAGGACAAGAAAGTTTTCATGTGAGGGGGAATTTGCGAAGATGAATATAAATATATATATATTGGATAAATTTAATTATGCTTTAATATATATTTATTTGATAATATACTATTTATTGATGTGTTTTTGTAGGAATGAGGATCTAATGAATGATTTTTTATGATGTTAGAAAAACAAAAAATTCATCATTTCACATCCTTAATATCTAGTTACTAGTAAAATATTTATATATATGTATCCTTTACTTAATATAATTATTTAATAGGGCACATTATTTTTCAATTAAATGGATTATTTTATATTTTAGGAATTCATTAATCATGAAAGTCACGAGATGGGTACCATTTAAAGCAAGCCCCTCGATGAATCAGTATCTTGATAAGATGAAATTAGTCAGCGAAAAACACTTAAAATTTAATTACAAGTAGAATCGATGTGTTTCTAACCATAGATTTAAACTATTGTTTGAAAGGTATTGATAGTAGCATGCTAAAATATCATATATAGGTCGTGATGGTAAATGCATCATGTGCCTGAGAAACATGATGTTCGGTAATTAATAATTTATTTCAAGCATATTTACTCTTTATTATCAATGATATTTGTACTATGACTAAGTATATCGAGGTATATCCTTCTCAGTTTATTGATTAAGTTATTTGTTTATTTTAGTTATTTTTCTTTCTATATCATCTACTCACTTACTTCTAAATTATTTGTTACATTAAATTTGTCCTTAGTAATTTACCATTCCAAATTAATTATTCTCCTTGAATTATTATTTATTCCACTATAAATTACCCTTACTTTTCATTAGAGATAACACTAATTTTTTTATTTCCTACGGATTCCATGAAGATTATGATGGATGGTATCGAGAATATCATAGATGGAATAAATTGACCCTAAAAATATTTTTTTGTAATTAGTGTATTCATTTATAATACAAGACACATGAATGAATATGGACAACTAAGACTACTAATTTTTTTGGTTCTCTCTGATTTTATTCCATTTAATAATACAAATGTGATGGTAAATGATACCAGCTCTTGGAATACTGGGGTTAGTATGCTAAATTTCTTATCACAAGAAGTTTATTATCAAACTTGGAAACTATATTTTGGGAAATATAGATTAGAGAACATAACCCATTGTAGAATTTTTGGACATTTATAGATGAACATAAAATAATTTTGGTAATGGAGAGATTATGTGGTCCTTCCTTGTGATAAATATATTTCAGGATACTGAATGTGGACTTGGTTCTCACAATGATGCACCTTTGGGTAAAAATTATGAAAAATATTCACCATTCCTGGATCAACCGTAAATAGGTACATGACAACGAGCATTACTATTCCGTTTATTTGGAAATCCCAAGGGATATGATTAAGATATTTAACATTTTCTTTACAAACCATTATAAATGAATTGAATAGACAATAACAATTAATAACATAGTTTAAAACGTAGACCAAGGGGTGACTGATGTTGAAATAAAATGGTTGACGTTTTTACTAGGATTATGGAATTAAATTGTAGAAGTATTTTTAGAAATATTATTTTAGTTATAAAAATAATGAAACATCTAATGATTATATAAAATTTTAGAAGAACATTAGTCTTAATTAACATGAGAGTGATGGATACCATCATGGGATTATGATATTGAGGTTTATCATAAGTTAGAAGTCGTAAAAACGTCTTTTAGGTTTTATATAACTAGAGTCGACCATGATTAAGGACAATTTGAAAAATTTATGGAAATTATCTGTTATAGTGTAAAACCTTTTTGAGGGTTAACACACTTATATTTTAGAGACATGTGTTTAAAGGTATTGATAACTTTTAGTGATATTATTATCATTATTGAATCTACAATAATAGAGAAAATTTATCATTATATTTGAAAAAATATTATATTGAAAAACATAGAGAAATGATAATTTAATGAGTAAATTTCAATGATTTCCATTATAATTTTTATATTATATTAAACATGATTAGAAAAGGGAAATGTTCATGTCATGTGACAAACCATCAAATCTGGTTTGGAGGTGGGGATTGAACCTATGACCAAAGGATAATAATGGTTTCATGCTTACCACTAGAAAACACGATGTCTTGGTTAATGTGTCATTATTTTTATTTAAATAATATTATGATTAAATAGTAATAATGAACAAGTAGAATTATTTTTGAATTTTATAGAATATTATATAAAAATATTGGATATCAAAATTAGTTATAGACTAACATAAGGACTTGTTTTTTTGGATCATACGATTCTTATATTTTAGATCTTGTGGTTAGAAATTATTTTTGGATATTCATTTTTTGAAGTAAGGGATGCATTAGAATTTGATCGAAGAACAAAAAATATGGAATCTTTAATATGATAATGAAACATATAATTTATGTAAAATACGAATATTCTTGGTTAATAAAACACTTCCTCAACTTTCGGAAAATTATCTTAAAGTAAAAAATGTTATCCAAATACCTTAATTTTTTTGAACTGATTATATTTTGGATAAATAATGATTTAGGATTTTGAGGTCATTGGAATTCAGTTTATCATTCAACTGTTTCTGATTGATTACCTCAATAAATAAATATAAATATTTATGTTCTTACCCTATTCCCATATTTTCATTTACCACCTATTTTCCTTAACATAGAGACCTAGTTATATGTTGTTCCATGTGATCTTTATAATTATCATTCTAACTCATTAAAAGGATATGTTATTAACTCTTCTCATTATATAGTATTTAAATCAAGGTATTTTTACATATGAAACCCTATATTTATGCAAAAAAGTTTAAATTATGATGATACAATTTAATTTATTTGGGGAGACTGTAATAGCTCAATATTCTAAAGAAAATTGTATTCTATAGCATGCACGACACACTACATCATGTGAGAAAATGATTATACATTCCCAAGACTTTAAAATATAATCACTATTTTAAAAAAATTATCAATATGATATGTCTTTAAATGAACTATGTAATAAGTTATCTTGCACTGTACACAATAAAGACTTTTCTTTGTTAGCTTGGGCTACATGTAAGACCGAGTTTTATCGATAAATAATATACTATTAAAATATTATAATTTAATATAATAACATATATCATTGCTGTAAAATTATCTAATAGGAATAAAATAAAATAAATTATAAAAATATGTTTATTACAAAAATATAATATGAATTCATATGTTTAGAATTAATTTGATATAAATATAAAAATAAATTGAATATAAAGGACATGTTTTTATTCATAGAAATGTGTTTTATCCAAATAAATTAAATTAATTACTATTATAGAAGGGTATTAATGAAATATATCTGTTATATATTGAATCGTATATTTTTGATATTATAACATTTTATTTTATTGGAATGAGACGAGAACAAACCCGATTTTACACATAAAAGCCTATATTTTTATAAATGCAATTTTACCACCTTTTAATGAAGATCCTATATTAATCCACTATTTAGAAGTTTTATAAATTTATATTTCATAATAAAATACATTTTATAAATTGGAACATAAAAATATTATCAGGGTTATTTTTTCTTATTTTTCTATGAAGTATCTTATTTTTATGAATAGTGAAATATTCAAGAATTTTATTTAAAAACTTATTTCTCAAACAATTTATTTATATAGATAAATTAAATGGTGCTTTTTTATATAATTATAAATATATCAATTTAATATTATTTAATAAAATTTAGTTCATTGTAATCAATTTCAAATAGAAATTGTATATAAAATTATCTCGAAATAATTATCATTTTTAATTAAAAATCTGTATTATTGTCCCATCTATGCGATTAATTTCAAATTAATTTATGCCAATAATGGGATTTTAACATGAAAAATTTGATTCCATATATGAAAACAAAATAATTTAAAATTTATAATATGTTTATGTTGGTTTTTAATGAAAATTATTTGTGAAAGTATTTAAAATTAATTAAAACGCGAGGAAAAATAGCTTAAAAGGGACTAAAACGTAAACATGAGGGAGAAAATTACCAAGAAACCTATCCAAAATATATTTAATGTTAATATTTAGACCCTATAAAAAATTTCCTATATTTTTTTATTATAAGAGATAGTTTAATGGGAAAATGATGGGTGGAATTCTCTAAAAAATATATACAAGAATGCCACTCCTCATATACTACAAAAATACACTCACCTCACCCACTTATTGACCACTATCAAGAAATTTAGATCACCAAAAATCAAATTAATATTATCCCATCATAAATAAATTTAACCTAGAAGTCCCACTATAGGTATAAATATAGCTAATGAAGTCTTTTGGTATAAACTAAATGGAGTTACACAAAAATGAGGTAAATTATTCAATGATTACATTCATTTTATTTACTTATGCAGACCCAATTATTTTATTATTACAAAATTACATATGTGTCCTAAATTTTTAAGGATTTATTCATTCTAATAATTACACCTACACTTACAAAAACTTCATTCTAATGGGAAACAAACTTACCGTTCATGTGTGGAGAACTACCGCCACAAGAAATAATGATTGTATTTTCTTCTATTTCCACATCTCATGGAGGAAAATATGATGGAAATAATATTTTCATGTGATATATGTGATATTTATAATGTCTTTAAAATTATTTATTTTTTATTTAACACACAAATTAATGTTTTCCATTTTGTGTAAATATGAAAAAATTCTTTTTGGATGTGTCGACTACTACCTCCTTTAAGCGATGTGATACATTATTACAATACATGGAATGTATAAAAGATGGTTTTAATAAACCTATGTGACATTAATGAAATAAATATTATAAAATAATTATAATATTCATATACACCACTTATTTTTTATTCTATTAATAAGATAAAGAGATGGAGTTAGAATTCATTTATACGTACAACCTAATGTCTCCATGAACACCAAATTTCATTTCTTATCATTTAATATTACGGTTTCATAAAAATACATATATATATATATATATATGAAATTTATGATATATAAATCATGTTTTAAATCATTTATATGAATAAATCGTGATCTATGTAATAATAACAAAAATAAAAAGTCAAAATATAATAAAATAACTAGGCAATTAACACCAAAAAATAGTGAAAATAATGAAATTTTATTAACAAACATTGAATAAGATATTATAAGTTGATAATTTGTGATATAATAAATATAATTTTTGTTTTTTTAAATAAGATAACCTTCTAAAACTATTTTACTAAATTTTAAAGGATGTTATCAATAAAGAAACATGAGTTAATATATTTTTATCTCACTTTTACATATGTGAGATAAATTCCATATTCACTACTTACTTACATGGGGTGGTCTATATACTAAAATAATTTGATATATTATATCATATATTTTTTATATTCATTACATTTTGACTTTAAATTTTAATTCTTTCTTCTATCACAATTTCGATTAAAAGTTACCAAGTGGTAAGGGATTTTTAAACCGATTTGTTTTAATTGGGTTATATTACTTCCTTATTGTCATTAGTATTATAAGATTATGTGTTTAATAAATTATCACTACATATTTTTGTATTTCATAATTATTTATGTGTAATAAAATTTGAAACACATGATATATTTTATTTGTTTATTTTCACAATAATTTTAGAGCCTTTTCAAGCGTTGACATCAAAATCTCAATTTGTTTGGATTATTGACATGTGATTTTTTTACAGGAAATATTGGATCATTTTTTACTATATAATTAAATTTAATTCTCATATTTTTATTAATGAAATATTCAATGAAATATTATTTCAGATGACCCTATTTTGAAAATTTGTTTAGAAACATGATTATAAAATATCTGAAATAATTATCCGAAGAAAGTTTTAACATTTTTTCTTTTATAAATTTTTTGAAATGAATTTTTTTAGCTTTCTGAATAATGAACATAAAAATTTACCATGTAGAAGGAATGTTATTTCTATCTTGTACAACTATTAAAATTTTACCCACTATCATTTCATTAAGAATTACATTTAAAATACTTTTTTTTAAATAAAATTTATTCAAATTTTATTTTCAATGAAAATTATTTTCATTTATTTAAAGTAAAATGGGAAATTTCCTAGAGAATATTATTAAAAGAAATATTTATTTCATTCATCTTCAATAAAAACCATTTATTTTAATCCACTAGGGATATGTTCTATTGATAAAATCATTATTCATCCTCTACATGTTTTATGATTCCTTTTACTAAGAATAATATTTACATTCACTTGCATGAATCCTTTTTTAGTCCCCATGAAATATTTCATTTCCTATTATTATGGATAATTGTATTTACCCTAATTATTCATATCATTTATCATGGATGTGTTGATTTCCTAAAATATATATCCTTTGTACCTATGATGTTTACATTGAATGTAATTTCATTTACTCGGAAAATATTGAAAAATATGTATCCTTTACTCAATACTAATATTTGATAAGAACCATTGTTTTTTAATTAAACCGTCTATTTTATATTTGAAGAATGCTTTGGAAATGAAAGGCATTTGCTAGGGACCGTTTGAAGTAAGTCCCTCGAATCATTGGTAGTATCATGAGATTAAATAGGTTAGATAAAAAATCATTGAGTTTGTTTCCAAGTAGAATAATTTGGATTCTATATAATGAATTAAACATTCTAGTTAATGGTCTTAATAATAGTATGATGAATCATGTTTTGAATAGTCATGAAACTATAAGTGTCGTGTTCCAAGGAATCATGATGCATGGTTATTAATTATTTCCTTTATTCAGATTCATTATTGATTATCAATGATATTTTCACCATGAAATAGTTTGGATAAGTTTAATTTCAATTTTATTGATTTAATTTATTTTTTAAGATATTTACCTTACCATATTATCTAACCAATTATTTATATGTTATTGATTAAATAAGATTTTATCTCAGTTATTTACCTTGACATATTGATTATTCTCATTGAATTATTATTTCATCTAATATACTTTACACATACTGAGCGTTTGAGCTCACCCTTATTATGTTTTGTTTCCTCAGGGTTCCCAAAAGTGTACTAAGAAATATATGAACGTACATCATAGGTGGAATAAACATATCCCCAAAAGAATAAAATTATTTTGAAACTAGTATATTCATTTTTATTATATGAAACATTTATATATATGGTTTAATAAGACTACTATACTCTTAGGTATTTCAGGATTTAGTTCCATGTAATTATTCCATTGAAATGGTAGTAGACACCAGCTTTTGGATTACTGGGGTTGGGGTGCTACAGGTTATCATACAAGTATACTAATAAGGATAACCCTGAAAACTCTCATGGAAATGTGGGAAAGGTGTTGTAATGTATTATTTAATAAAAAATTATACCAATTCAATACATATACCATGTCACCTAGTTTTCTATTATCACCAAGCCATACTCAACAAAATCCATATAAAATTATCTTGACATGATATAAAGAATATATATATATATATATTATGTTACAAAGGTACTATACATATAATTTCCCATGGAACTAGTCTCCCTTGTTCCCCAACAATTATTACCATAGTAATACCATCCCATCCATGTCCAGAATAATATATAACTATGTAACCACATCACATCACAACGTAAAATACATAACCAAAACATAAAAAAATCACTAAATATTTTGATCCCTAACAAATCACCACATTTTAGTTGAGTATGTAATCATTAATGGAATCTACCACATACCCATCGCCTTCAATGAATTCCCCCACCATACACCCACATCATTACATACCACAAATTCAATCCATTAAATCCCATGAAAAATATAATGATACTTTAGGGATTTAGGGTATCCAACCATTCAAATTCACTAAAATATGGATATTGGTTAAAATTATTATAACCCAATAACTCATATAGGCATATGGTAAGTTACCGGACATGGGAGGCAGTGTATAAAAAATAAATACAACTACAATATATATAACATACCAAACTTAATTTAAACTACTTATCATGGAAATTTAATACATAATTATCTCCACTACACAATAATATAATAAACAAAACTGAACAACACAAAACCAACTCCATCAAAAAAATATAACAAAAAAACTTCTTATACATCATCAAATAATCAATTTCACATGTTTCAAATATAATCCTTTTTCTAACTACCTATTGAAAAAACTCTACTTCATTCTTTATCGATAAATATTTTTTTCTTGCACATTAAAATTTACAGTCTATAGTACATTCATCATTCCATATATATTTAAAACTATGGATATTATATATGACAACTTTTATCAATTATATTCTCTCAAAAATTATGATTGTATCTACTACTTTAATTGATTATCCATTTAATTTCATAATTATTTAATATTAGTGAACATTCAAATATTTAATTACATTAATTAATAATTCATTCCAATACTATTTATATTATAAAAATAATTATCCATTATTCATTAGTTTATTCATTACCTTTAAATATTTTATGTAAACTAAGACACTAATGCATTAACATCTAATCATAAATTCTTCATCAACCAAAAAAACCACTACATTATTATCACTATGATCTCAAAATATCAACATGGATATTATTTCTTCAAACCACCAACATATCAATTCCACCACTTTTTGCAACATCATATAAATTATCTAATCATCTTCCACTTCAAAACATTACAGTAAAAAAACAATCCACTACTCATTATTGATAATAACAACCAATAGTTCTAAAAATATTCTATGAGTAAAAACAATAACAATCATATCAAAAAACATCAAATTTAGAAAATTATACATTCTTTAATATGTATTAAAAAATTAATTCATAATCAATAAAACATATCAAATCATGATTCTCATATCTCAGTTTTTCATTACAGTATTTGGTTGTATTAACCAGCTATGAATAAGATAAATAATATTGACAACAATAATTAAAAAACAATCTGATGTAAACATTTAAAATAAATAATATAAAAATCATATAAAAACATGTTATTCATATATCCCATTTAAATTTCCCTTAATTGTATTATTATATTTAATAGGTTAATTGTAACAAATTTCCCCTGAAAAATATAAACATAATAATTCCACATTTAACACAGAATAAAAGAAATGTTATTTAAAATACATGTTATCAAATTAGTCCATAAGAATTACTAAAAAAGAGAATGAAAAAAATAATTACTTCCAACCATCATGATTACATGAATATCGCTGAAACCCATAGATCATATATATATCACCCACATGTAGTGATAATACTAATACCCACAACTAGTGTGGAATATCATAAAAAATATCATATATTATTCCAGGTCATATGAATGTATGGGGGAATCAAATTAAATTAGAAGGAGGTTCAAATTTATAATAAAATTATGATTTCATTATTTTATCCCTATAATTGTCAATTTGGTTTAGAGAAAAGAAACCTACTAGAAAATTTTTCTTTAAAAAACTTTTATTTTTAGGATTGTAATTATAGTGTTTTATAGGGCCATATATCTTATAGGCGGTGTTTACTATTAGGTTGGTAATTGAATAGGGCCATGAAGATATGGAAAATATTGTTCCAAATCATACATTGATTGAAATTTATTGAATATTGAATATTTATTTAAGAAGTTAATATTTATCCAATTAGTGACAATATAGGTATCTCATTAATGGAAGATCATATGGGAATTTGGGCATTATGGATATGTCTAAAATGTGTCAATTTTTTAGTTGATGATTATTTTTTATTCTCTACTTTCGTCACACAAACCAATAATTGTTGGGTCTTTATATAAATATATCAAGTAATAATATAATACAGTACATATATCATGTTATAATATAATTCTAGGGTTTGAAATGAGACATGGTGTACCCCCTAGGGGGTTGGGATAATTTTAGTGGGATAATCATTTTATGATGTGGAGACATATTCATTTGTAATTTAACATCAAGTTCTTGGTGGAGATTATCATATTTTGAAGGGTCAAAGATAAAACGATTAATGTATTACATTTTATACACATTATTCATTACCTAATTCATCATGTATTGTAATTATACCTCCCATGATTGAATCCCTCGAGTCTCTAGGGGGATGGAATGGTGTTATTTATACTATCATTTACACATTGAATATTATTTTTATATTTTTTATGTATTAAATTAGAATTATTTACACTATGAGAGTTGAAGAAATATCCTGGATTGAAAAAAATTTATCAAAATTATGATTTTATGTTAATAAGACCCTTTTTTTAGAATGAAACAAAAATTATATTTGTCTATTTTCCATATGTATCCTTTAATAATGTAGATAAAATTGCAAATTATGAATTGTTCCCCTTTGATTTTCTAGTATCATGACACAGATTTGTTTCTAGTAATACATACTATAAATATGTAATTAATATTCAGATAATTATTACTATATCAACCCCTATGGTTACTTCTAATTTGGAATTTAAATAAAACATGTGAATTAACTAGGAATATACCATCCTTTGAGAAATAATTCTGGAAATTTAATTTTTAGGGGTTATATTACAATCCTAGACCTCTAATTATGACCTGAATAACTTCATTACCCTATTAAATGGTGTATTCGTGAGATGAGTGTATTAAGGTGGTTAATTATTATTGTTTAACAATAATAAAAGGAGGAGGTGTTATGGTTGGAGAAGGGGCAGTATTGTCTGATGGAGTATGTAGATAAGTGATTTTAGTGACCGATGGTGACATATGGAATTGGATATTTGTAGGGCGATTAACATTGAATAAATTCTTCGTTTTACTAAAACCCGACTAAAAATTCAGATTTTGAAAATAACCCAACTATATAGTGAGTAATCCATTAACCACATGCCTTTTAAATCAATATCTTTGGATGCTACAGTTTCTAAATTTTAGATAATAGCATTATACATGTGGATTTGGGTCACACATAGTATAATATAGAAGTGACTCCCTAAAGATGTAATCAAGTACATGACATGATGATGTGTGGACTAAATTTTATATCTGCCATTTAATATTCCATTAATTTATTGAATCAAAGAGGATTCTTCCCCCATTATATGAAGAGTACTCCTATAGGTCCAAAACATCATGTAACCTTCTAAACATATCATTTATATATAACCCATATGATTCCTTCAAATATATGAACATATAATGTGTGTGTCTGGGTACATGTAATGTACTAAAACATAATATATAGAATGTGTTGGGGATACACACCTAGTAATGAGACATTTATCACATTCCATGTATATAAATAGGAACACTACATTAGTTAACCCAAAATGAAATTAAATTCGATGTAAGATTCCCAAAATACTGTCAAGGATCACACAATATGTACATAGGAAGGAAATATTATGTGATTGATATATTACAATGTTACTCTCATATTCAAACATGGTTTTCAAAATATTACACATTATTGTTCAATTCTATATTATTTTCCTTATAGATAGAGATGCTTAATGTTTCATCAATAATTGGTAATTTTTTGGAATCATCACAGATATCTGATTTTTTTATAATTTTGTGGGAATGTTGTTGGTGCATGAGAGTAAATGTTTTCAAGAATGAGTCCTATTAGAATCCATAATCAAAATTGGTGGTACTCTGTGTTGGATTTGTTTTCAGAATTTATATGTTGAGTTAGAGTGTATTGGATTGTTTATTCCACATAGGAACTATTGTTAGAGCCATTAGATTTACGAATTGAGGATCTGTTGGATGTTAAAATTATAGAACACTTTGAATGAATCCCATGACGAGTTGTAAATATCCAACCAGAGTCAACAGGAAACAACACCAATGATGGACCACCACAAGATAAAGGACCAACCATGCCATGTATATAACATAGAAAAGATAATAAAATTGTGTACATAGTAGGAGTACATAAGTATGACATATACAATGTTAATCCCAAAGTGGTTAAATCTAAATGTAAAATATGATAATTCAATGATAAATTCATTATGGATATCTGTCACCATGAAACCATCCTTCTTAGACGGAACACCAGACAAGATAAGTTCGTGAAGTACATTAATCCATTCCCGTTACTTATTTCAAAAAAATACCCATCTTTAATTTTCCAAATTATTAAATAGTGTATGATCACATAGACTGGTTTTATTTAACCAAAAAATATAAACAAACAATAATATAATTAAATAATTGGTTCTAGATTTTAAAAAATACATTTCATAAATCATTTTTTAAGGAAAACCCATTTTTTAAAACATCAATTATTTTTTTCTTTAGAAAATCAGTTTTTCATTCATGAAATCAAAGATTTTGATAAGTACATG
This sequence comes from Viscum album, assembly GCA_963277665.1. NCBI lineage: Eukaryota > Viridiplantae > Streptophyta > Magnoliopsida > Santalales > Viscaceae > Viscum > Viscum album. Next base: position 501,614,679 of record OY728133.1, read on the forward strand.
TGAGATAAAATGTAATGATGATAAAACCATTATTTGGAACACAATAAGATAAATATTTGAACAACAATCCTTGACATATAATATCATTTTTAAAACCAAACATCAATGAAAAATCATACCATTTCATCTCTAACCTATGGGAATACATAATTGGATATAAACGAATGATCATATCTAGGAATACAGTGAATCAAACCAGTATATATTCCTCTCACAATTTGTTGATATCAATAACATATAGTTTTATTACACCTTTTAGAAATTTCATCGCAAAATAGTGTTCCCAAATGTATATTTATTGAAATACCCAATAAAAAAATAATTTTCATAAAGAAAAAAACAACGATAAAAAACATCTCATTTAAATGAATCAAACCTAATTAGTTGTAAATGAACATAGATTAATTCATGAATTAACATAATTTTATAGAGACACCTAAAATAATAATGAAGATAAACCACCATGAATTGATCTCTCTATGATTAGGGTTGAACCTAATCATATATGTGATTCTAGGAACTCAAAAAACCTCCAATGAGACCATAAGGACCAAGGGAGAAAGGATGGGAGAGAAGATTTGCATGGGGAGTTTGGGTATTTATAGGATGTATAGAAAATATATCACCTTGACAGAAAACATTAATATATTCCACAATCATTTTTTTAATAGAGACTAATGTGAAGCCCATTGTGTTACACCGCAATCACCCTAATAAAAATGATCTTTGTAAAACATGACACAGACTTCACCTATATACTTTTACACATGAATAAAATTATGTCACATCCCTTGAACCATGCCAAAACAACCGCCATATGAAGAAGATCCACCAGATTAACCCTTTATTGCCCCATATTGCAACCTCTACCTAAATTCAATAAATATCAACTAAATAGAAGGCCAATACCACAAACCCTTAACCAGGTTTAAAAATAGTCTAAAATTTTAGTTAAAACCATATTACACCTCCAGGACCCCACAATACAATAATCTTGTCCACATATAAGCATAAAAACCCATGCCATAGCCAACTCCTCTTGGGCGCCGAACCATTAAAAATTATAGAAAACTCAATCTGACCTGTAAAACCATAGTAAATCAATCATAAAACTTCTAAACATTAATGTAGAGTATAATAAAAAATATAGAGTGTTACATTTATTCCAAACACAAAAAATTTGAATCTCTAGACATTTTTCATGGATTTGAACTCATAAAGAGAAAATTCCACTACTTCCGGATCAACGATTTTCACCCAGATATCTGTTGTATATCACATTCTTACTACCATATTATAAGGACTTGGGGAATAGTATTACCATATATTACCTTATTTCAGAGATCTATAAATTGAACCGGTTTTTCAACCATAGTCATGTTAGGATCCAGTTCAACATATGTCCCTTCAATAGCATCGTAAGGGTCTAGTTACTACCTCCTCAATTAGGAAACATGAAAAATTTCATTTATGTCAATTGAGATTTTATAACTAACTGATACCCTAACATTTTAGGTCTCTTTGTGAAGTCAATATGGCAATCAAACCTCGATGAAAACTTATCCATATTCAGAAATCCATATTGTCTCCTTTAAACAATACGAATTTAATGTAATAAAGAATTATATGAATCAAAAAACACCTTAAAATTAAAAGTTAAATTTAAATAAACCCAACATCAAATTTCATAAAATAACCTCAAATTTGGTATCTCATGCTCCAAAAAATTTCCAATTAGACTTGGAAACTATAGTTAAGGCATGTATGTGAAATTTCTAGGAATCTTAATACACATAATTTAGAAAATATGATGGTCCTAACTCCAATATTATAAAGTCACCAAATGAAACCCATCAATATTCATCACACATTAGGTATAGTAATACCTTTTATGCCATTTTTTAACAAAACAAATTGGGTTGACCAGTCACGACACCCATGTTGGCCCCCGCAAGATAATGATCCAATTGTGTCTCATGAACAACCTATAAAAAATAATTCAATTTAGTAAATATTGGAATAAATATTATGAATATAATATATATATAGTTCCATGATGAAAAGGGATGAATATGAATGTAAATTTAGATAATAAAATGCTAAAACTCTATGTGACCATCAGTCACGGCCGTAAAATCCCATTCAGACGGGGGTAGGGGAACTCAAGGGAAGTCAATGAGGAATGAGAAAAATATTAAATTATATGTTTCCGAAAAGGAAAATATAAAAACACACCTAGAAAAAAGTAGGGTGTAGGCACATATCCTTTCAGGATTCCACCGATAATCTATAAAAAAATTAGTATCCTGAAAACATTAAATCTATTAATAAAAAAATTGTTGTTTGTGAAAATTTTGTATATGATAAATCTATATGGTAAAACAATATTTGTGTTTTCATATAATACATATCATATTCACACAATTAAGTAATATGAAGACTATATTTGAAAAATAATGTAAGGAGAAGAAAAATCATCCATGTTCACAATAGAAGATAGAAAACATGATGAACCATCTTTGAAATATAACGAGATGTTTAAAACTAAGAATAAATGAGAAAGCACTCCATTTGTGTTCTAACCTATAATAATATATACCTTAAAATAAAATAAATAACTAATCCAATAATCATGTAAATCTAAATGATATATATTCTTGTCACAACAGGTAGATTTCACAATCCTCTTGTGGTATTTCACAGACAAAAGTTACATGTCCATTTCCGAGAACACCCAAGGATTCAAACATGATATGAATTTTAAATCATTTGATGGGAATGAAAAAATTTCATAATACACTTTCAATATATTCACTATGTACTTCAATGATCGAAAAATCCATTTTATAATCGAAACAATATTTTTTTGGCATTTGATCAAGACATAGTGTTTTCAAAAACTTATTTGAATAAAACACCATTTTAAAAAATAGATAGTTTATGAAGAAAAACCAACTTTATATTAAACCCATATTTTAGCTGAATTAATATAGAGGAATTATACAATAATATCATGTATTTCATTCATGGAAACCTTTTTATAGTGATAGTAACCTCAAAAATGGGAAAAACAATGTTGAATTGATATAAAAAATATTAGGATTGATCCTAATAAAAATGGAACTTCAAGTACATAAAAAAATCATGTTAACCTAAGGTTTAAGAGATTAATCTGAAAAAAGAATAGGTTTATAAGGATTTAAGGTAATTTTAGGAAGTCTGCATAATATAACACCATAGCATAGAACACTCATTTACGATTCTATAATTAGCTTTTTAACTAAATCAATGGTGAAACCCATATATATATGACTAAATCACCCATTTCAAAATATCCTCCAAAAAATGAATAATTACTATCCATGGTCATATTATTCTATCATTATACAACTACATATCCCTTTCCTCATGCCATAACTACCCCTTAAAAGGTAGAACCACAAAACTGACCCCTGCTGAACTCCATATTATAACCTCTGCATCATCAACATAGAACTCAATTGAAAATAAGGCCTATATTATAACACCATCACCATGTTCATACTAGTCAAAATTTTTAATGGAAAAAAATTCCACCTGTTAGACCCCATGCCAAATGTTTCTTTTCTACACAATAGTGAACCCACTCCACGTCGTTGCCTACCTCTCCATGGCGTAGTTTCTTGAAGAATTCATGAAAATTAAATATCACCTCCTAAATAATTAGAATTTGTATTATTAACTTCTAATAATATATTTATATCATACAAAAACAACGGGTGTTAATCTAGTGATATTTTAAGGGGTGATGATGGAAATTAGATTAAAATTGTATGAATTCTGGTGTATCATATTTGGAAACTGAGATTCCAATCACGGTTAATTTATATGGAATATATATTATTTGTTATAATGAATATTTAGGGATTATCCAATAGTATTCATTAAATAGTGTTGTGGGTTCATTCACTAGAAGAACATGCATACTTTTTTATTACTAGAAGATCATCATGATAGAGGATTACCATTAAATGTGCATGAAAAAGTTACAGGAGCATGAAGACAATGATAAATTCATAAAATAGATGTTTATGAGGTTATTTTATGATCTTGGTTTGTTTTGTTAAAAATAGATCAAAGGATTATATTTCATAAAAAACCATGAGTTAGATTTTTTCAAATTTGGTGGTTCGTGAATATGATATTGATTTTGAAATGATCACAACATGAAAAGAGTATTTTTCACATAAAAATATTTTATGAAGAGAAGTTGAATGATGAAAATATTTCACGACCTCTAAAACATTAAGAGTTTCCTATAAATAAAAAATAATTTATGAATTAAAGATAATAGAATTGGCTAATGAATATTATGAGAGATATAAATTCTTAGATTTCTCTAGTGAGGGTGTTTTGAAAAAATATACTATGAACCACTATCTAAAGAAACTAAATTTTAAAATTGACTGAGTTCAATGACCCAATTGATTTCTTAAATATTTTAATATTGTGAATACTAATAGAACAGAAGAAATAATCATGTATAGGTTATTGAATATGATTTTACAATGGTATAATTATTAGATCATAGTTTTCACATAATTGGTCATTGAGTATTCACAATATTTCATTAAATATTTCTAAAATGGAAGAAATTGTTTCTTGATGATTCATTAGATATCATTCGGGAAGTTGAACCTAGTTTTATAAATAATTTAACATTCCATGTTTGTATGACATGTGTGTCAAGATCAAAGAGTAACTATCCATACTTGGTATAACACATAGATTATGACATATTGTGTTGGTGTGTCTGTGTGTCAAAGGGTTATCCCATATTGAGCAATGAGAAATTTAGTGGAAGGATTAATTAACATTTTTATGAAGAGTGGTCAAACCCTAAATCACTATAATGGGAGTGACCTAGCCTAAAATGAACATGGAAAGTTCATTGGTTCAATCATGTACAATAGAAAATTTTTATTATATACTTCTTATATTATCCTCGTGAGGGGGAACTAAGTTAAATACGTGTGTATTTTTTTCATGATTTAATTACTTTATTTAATACATAAGTATGCGAGGGTATGATCAATATGGGAAATGCTTAGCACTGGGGTTAGGGATGAATGAGTATTAGTGTTTTCAAACGATTTGAACATATTATTCATTTTAACATCCTGAAATCACTAGTGAATGAATATTTGATTTATATACTCTTGGTATAAATGGATGGTCTTTAGAAATAAATAAACCAAATAATAATTCCATGACATGTTAATAAGGTTCACCTCCATTTATTATGACCAAATTCTGGGTGGGTTATGGTTTTTATCCCACACAATAATATTATTTATTATTATAAATTGGAACCTAGGAGAGTGTAGTGGATTAGACCCATACAAAGACATTCTCTAACCAGATTATATTTTATTTAATAATTCTCAACTCTCATTAATGAGATACATGATTTGGTCTACTCATTCTGATGGTTTTTTAGTAAATCAACTCATGTATTATCATAACACAAACAGACTGATCTCCTTTTTCAGTGTGCTATATTATTATGCACTGAATGAGACATATCATCATGGTGTTATATTACCCATTTAGTATAACATGACTACAATATATCACTTACCCAATAAATTATATTGAAATTTTCTTGGATGTATATCTCACCTCTCTGACCAGTAATAATATCTAACAAAATCAAGATACTCTATTTCACTTATCTTTATCCATTAATATGAATAGAATTATCTTTTAATACTATAAATTCATCATTTTCCACTGAATTCACAATATAAATGGATGAATGTTGTATTTTTTCTTTAATTATTTATGTGATACAAAATCTCTACAATCAGTTCTTTTGATGGTTCCCTATAATTAAATCAATCAAATTTTAGAATATATATATATGGTGATTAAAGAGTTATATCTAAAAATTTTATATTAAATTTCTGATCATCTATATTAATTTTACTATGTGAATATTACATAAATAATTTCAATAATATATTGAAATAAAGACCTTCATATTTAGTGGCCTTTAATTCAAATATATTTACCTTTTACTCGTTCAAATAGTATACTTCAACCCTACAAAATTATCACTAAAATTATTTTCACTTATTTACCATTATAATTTTTCCTAGTAATCTTCATATCTAAATAAGTCCATTTATTCATTATTTTCAAGAATATAAATGTTATGTTTGTATCTCTATATTTATCATGTGCTCATGCTATCGGAGACTCATTATGACATATAAGATCACAAGGGTTTTAATATATGTTTTTTTGGGAATGGATATACCCTATAATGATTATCAATGAACCCTATGACACATATGTTAAACCCTATTAAGTTCATTCCATGTACATTACAAACCACATTATGATTAGTTCTACAAATTCTATTGCATTTACATTATAGAGGTTCACAACATGTAACATGTGATCATTCGTTATGAAGCTTCTCCAGCCCTATTTATTCAATGCTTATCATACCATAGGATATCCCAATATATAATATATGAACTTATTTAGAAACTATATGATCTCCGATAACAAATCTACTCATACTCAATGATGATTGTTTTAACCTTTTAAATTTCTGTGACATGATCTACTATTGAAAAAATATGGACACTTATGTTGTTTTATTTTTTTTATCATTCATTGTACATTCTTACTCACTATCACCTTCATTATACATTTCTATCTCAACTTCTTATTAAATGATGACAAACTGTTATAATAATCATGGAATTGTATCTTCAAATATAGTATAATATCATCTAAATAATTCTTATACTATAATTTTATATTCTATATATAATATAGATGTTGTCATGTGATATTATGTAAAATAATGTTTATTAAATCATAGATTGTAGAATACAGATGAAAAATGTTATTTCCTATGGAATGTGTGTGGTTGGGTTGTTAATATCCTATTAAATATATGATTTGGAAATATTTTTTATGTTCTAGAAGAATTAAATAAAGATATGTAATGGTTGTTTTTTTTATAAAATGAATTTAAAATTTATTAAATATGTCTAATATTTTCAGGATGATGTATAGAAAGTACAATGGTGGATTCAAGTGGGTTATATCGTCATTGAAATTTATAAAAAATTTCATATCATAATGTATAGAATCATTTTGATTTTCTTATAAACCCTCGAATATTTTCATTTTTTCATTGAATCAATAATCTATACAATGGATCCCATAAAAAGCCCAGTGATATCAGATATTATCCTTAGTGAAGTGGTAGTAACAATCCTCAATATAGTGAACAAACATACTTACTCACTTGGTAGAAATCACATTCTACTCTTCCATTAAAATCAAATAACTATAATGGTATAACATGTTATCTAAAAAACGGATACATTTAAGTGAAAATTGTGGAGCGAAACCGTGTTGATATAATGTATAATGATCAATGTATTGTCAACATAATATCTACATTGTGGTACAACATTCAGAGAAAATAATGTGAGATAAGTAAAACCCAAGAAAATAAAATCCCACCATAATAATTCTTATCAGGCCATCCACAAGGGGTCAGATCTATCTGTACATAGACTTTAAGATCACATGGTAAGAATGAAATAACAATAAATTAATAATCTATGGAGAAGATAAAAATAAAATTTAATATAAATAAATAATGTAATTATAAAAAAAATAATTAAAATAAATCATAATCTAGTCAAACTAGGACAAAGGAAAATGTAGTGACTCGATCCCAAAAATCCCAGAGTAGTATGTACAAAAATTACATTTTCATGATTAGAAGGAATAAAATTCTAATGGAATGAAAATTGTAGTAGTCTTGGTAAATCATATATATATGAGTTTCAAATTAAAAATGAATACACTAATTACAACATAATTATTCTTTCTTTCAAGGATAACATTATTCCATCTACATTCTCCATGAAAATATTTCTTATTATACCTCTTCTATTTGTAGGGAAATGAAACAAAATGTGGATGATCTCAAATACCTAGTAAATTTCATGTATAGTGGAATAAATAAAGAAACATTGAGAATAGTTAATATGAAATGGTTATAACTGAAGACATAGTCCATTTAATCAATAAATAGATGAGGAATCGAGTAAAAAATATGGAAATGTAAATAACTGAAAAAATGCATTTTAAATAATAAGATGAGGAATAATTTTCACACCCCTACTCTAAATTCCATTTTATTTTATTCTTTTCATGACATCGCATTAGTTTGAAAATGATGGGTCTGGGTCCCGGTTTTAAATTTTTCAATGATTAATAATTTTTATGGGTTTCAGACCGGTGAGTGGGTATCACACAGTTGGTGGTAGTCGTGTGTTCAGCTCTGGTGCCATGTAGTTTCCCATTAATTATAATAAAAAACATTATGAGAATGAAATAATGAAAATGTTTAATACATAATAATAATAACATTATTGTGTAGATAGAAATATGTTTTTTATTATTAAAAATTTTTAATCATATTATTATCATTAAAATTGTTATAAATATAATTATTATTCAGTTTTTATTAATTTTTATATTATTTAATGGAAAATGAATTCAATAATGATGATTATGATTATTGTTATTATTTTATTTATTATTATTATCATCATGAAGATAATTAATGATGTTTTATGATTATATAATTATTAATATTTTTATAGATATTTTCATTAGAATTATGTTGTTATTATTATTAAAATGGTTAATATTTATTATTATTATTATTATTATTATTATTATACTTATAAAAATTATTGTTATTAATATTATTATTCCTATTATTATTGTTATTATTATTTTATGTTTAAAATTAGGTTTTCTTAGAAAACCCAATAGTGTCTTCCCTCTTTCTTGTAGCATCTCACAAGCCCCCCTGTACCCCTTTGTGAGATGGGCATCCATGTCTAGGGATCCTCTTCCAGAAAGCCCCCATATTTGGATATACTTTGCTCGATCACCACCCCATGGATGGATCACCTCAAGGTCGAGACCTCCTCTTGGCCGCATCATGCAGTAGGTGCTCAGGAACCATTGTCCGAGACCTGGTGTTGTGTGGCCTCCTTCCCTATAATTGCCTCATTCATTGAGATTTCATCTGATTTCCTCATGTTTCTTGAACGAATAATTATTGTATTGTACCAAGACCCCTTTTCCATCATCAAATTGGCAATTGTTTTTAACATTCGACAAATGATATGGTTTTTTCCAAACTTGGGGTTTGATGATAATACCTGATTGTCATGTTCATCCATTAATAGGATATGTGAATGGTGTTTTGAGACATATTGGTCTGTAATCCAACAGCCACTACTAAGGGAATGGAAAATGGACTCGAATTTCTTTTCTACCATTTTTTTGATTTTGATTATAAACTAGCTAAATAGTTTTTTACTGCTTAATTAGGGTCTTATGTTTTATGTGAGTCCAAAGTATTTAATTTGTTGTCTGTTGGTACATTCCATAATAATTATGTGTGATGAATCTAATTATTAAGTTATGTTGATACATTTCATGTGTGTGCACTTTTGTGGAATTTTTTGTACGTGAGAAAGTGAATGTTTGAGTTAGATAGTATTGGCTGGCCCAATTATTTGATGTAGGCATTTCCATTATTTCCCTTCTTAAAGAATTCCATAGGAACTTTCATTATTTTAATAAATTTTTAAATGATATTCTCTCCTCTATAAGTATGATATTTAACTATTGTTTTGTTTTTATATTTTTTATAAATGTTAAAAATAGCTCTGGAAAATTTCATTGATTACGTGTGGGTGATTCCATGATTTCATTTCAAATTTCAATCAATACAATTCTTGGGTTTTTTTAACTAATTTTTAAGACATGTTTCACACCATTATTATTATTAAAGTTAATTTATGTTTTCATTTTCCAATTGGGGGATTTGGTTAAAAATATCTTCTTCAATATACTACTAATTATGTCCATGTGCGTGACTAGGTGTTTTGGTTTAAAAAACTATTATTATTATTTTAAACATGAATTGGTAAATGTTTTGGTGGTATTTTAGGGTGGACACAATATTCTTGAATTAGTTTGGCTTGTGCTGGGATGGCTTTATGAAACATGTTATTTTTGGAAGTTATGATTTCTATGTGAGTGGAAATATATTATTAGTTTCGTGTTGATAAAAATGAAATTGTTCTTCAAATAGTGGAAAGACTGTTTGTCACCTTTATATGCATGTGTATGTCTTCAACTAAGGTTTGAAAAAAAAATGAATTTGAAATAAAGGCCCCTTTTGTAAACATGAATTGTTTGGGTGTGTGTGTGTTTAGATTTTAACAGACTCTTTGGTATTGAAAATGTAAAAGTGATATTTTTTTGATGTTTTGGGTATTTTTTGAACATAGAAAGTTAAAGGCTTGTTTGGAAGATACAAATTTAGTGTAATATTGGTTATTACTATTTGGAAGGATGGTATTCTTGTAACATTTTTCCCATTTGGAATAATTATTTTTTTAAAAGCTATAAATGGTTTTGAAGTGTGTGTGGAGTGAAAATCTTGTTAGAAACTTTAATGATATGATGTGAATAAGAGATACAAGTTAGTAAGTATATATTTTTTGGGAACCTCTGTTGAGGTTTTCCCTTTGTGGGTTATCATATAGAGTGTCCAAGTTTGGTGTAGGGAAGTGCAGTTATGTTAGCTAAGGCGAGTCATGTGTGTAAGGGTGTCCTAATTACTCAATATTACAACCACTATGTGTTCCTAGGTATCATTTATTTGATCAGGTGATGGTTTCTCATCAACCCCAATTAGATGGGTTCACTACCACAAAACTGGGTTTCTACAGTGCCACCAATTATTAGCGCAAAAAAACAAACACTAATAAAGGGGGGACTTTATTAGCGCTGATCAAGTGTATGTTAACAACGCTATGAAAAGAAATGTTAAAAGTGATCCTTTATCCACGCCTTTTTAGCGCTAATAAATTCCCCCCTTTACCAACGCTTTTTGTGTTGTTATAGAGGAACCCTTTATCAGGGTTTTTTAGCAGCGCAGATAAAGGGGGGGCTTTACCAACACTTTTTCCGAGTGCTGATAATGTTTATATTTCAAAAATTAAAATATTTCACAAAAAATAATATACTGTTATATAAATATATCTATATTTACATAAATATATTATAAATATTATAAATATTTTTAAGATATTTATTAATAGACTATTACATTTAATATAAAATAAATTTACTGAAAATTTATTGAAAATATTTTTAAAAAAACTATTAATTAATAATTTTCTAATTATAATCGATTAATAATCATTTAATAACATATTTAAGACACAAAAAATCAAAATAATGTTAATAATAAAAGATCAAAATAAGATGAAAGTCTAACTCAATCTTCAAACGACAATTACATTTGATTCGGGTGTCCGTTTGAGCTCTACATCATATCAAATAGAAAAATGAGGCAAGCACTATGCCCCGGTGAATTAAGGAATCCTTTTTCATAGTTTTCAAGTCCCAAAAGGCCCATAAGGTCTAAAAACTGAGTTTTTAGTTGGGATACCCTAATGTTTTAACATTCAAACAGGTATAACTTCTGATCTAGATATCTTCTAGGCCAGTACCACATATCATATCAATGATTGTTTCATTTTATTCTATATTACTATTAGTGGAGTTGAAATAGACTTTTGGATTAGAAGTTATGGTCATGTTAACATTCTATGGATTTCCAAATACACATATAAATGTAGTTATTTGTAAATATATATATAACTATGTGTGTGTGTTGTATATATTTATGTATGTATGTATTTATTTTATTTAAACACACATAAAAAAAATATTCTATAAATGTATTTAAAACTAATATTAAAAATATATATTAATATAAAAATATTTTTAAGGAAAAAAATTCTAAATAAAATAATATATAAATATAAATATAAATTAATATATGAATAAATATATATGTATTAATATAACTAAATAAATTTATATTAATATGAATCTATATTGTTATAGGAATACATATACTATATATATATATATAAATTAATATACGAATATATATATATATATTAATATATGAAAAAAAATATATGTATTAATATAAAAAAATATATTTATATTAATATAAATCTATATTAAGATATGAATAAATATAAATTATTATATATATATATATATAATTATAAATATATATTAATAAAATGAAATATATTAATATATATTTATATTAATATGAATCTATATTAATATATTTATATTATTAAATTTATATTAATTAATAAAATGAAATATATTTATATTAATATTAATCTATATTAATATATGAATCAATATAATTATATATACATAAATATATAAATATATATATCAATAAATAGAGAAAAAAACTTAATAGCCTAGTGGTAAAGGTGCATGTGCGCAAGTGGGGAGGTATTGACTTTGACTTCAGGTGGAAGCAGGGAGGGGTGTGCGGGCATGTATGGGATGTGCGGGAAAGGGAAACACATGAAAGAGTGGGAGGGGGTCTTTCTAGCACTGATAAAGAGGGGTAAAGTGCTATTAAATTCCCCCCACATTATATATATTTTTTATTTTTTTATTTTATTTTTTTGACTTTTATAAGCACTCATAAAAGTCAATTTTATCAGCTCTTTTTTTAGCACTATGAAAAGACCCCTTTTATTAGTGAATTTTTAGCGATGATAAAAGGGGCCTTTATCAGCACTTTTTTGAGCACAGATAAATGGGACCCCCTTAACCTTTCCATGAATAAAAACCCTTTAGCGCTGTTAATGCACTTTTCAAGCACTGATAATGGATATATTTTTAATATTTGTTAGTACCCACCGGTAGATATAGTGTCTAGATGAGAAGTGTCTTTGGTTTTTTCATGTGGATGGTAAGTTTGTTGTAAAATAAGGGGATTCTCCATGTGCAGATAGGTCATTCTGAACTAACCACATCCATAGGTATTAAAATGATGTTTAGGATCACCCGTGATTATGTAAATATTTACATTTTTTTTATTTACCATTGTACTATTATATTTCTATCTGGATATTTTTACCAGTTTATTTTATAATATATTTTGTATCACTTGTCTTGGTTTTCATTTACAAATGGTAGTTGGTGTTGGAACTAATTTATCCTTGTGTGGGACTTTATTATGTGGAAATGATGTTATTTTATTAAAACGTGAAAAACTTATTTTATAGATATTTTTGAAACTAGTTTTTATGTACTTCTTTTGGAAAGGGAACTTATAGATTCAGTGGATTATCTTTTGGAATCCCTTCAGAGACTCTTGGTTCTCATGCCTATCCTATCTTTTCAGCTATAGGTCCATCTCTTGTTTAGGTTCTTTGTTGAGCTACTCAGTGTAAGAGTTGTATTTTTCTTATGGTTGAATGTGACTATGAGGTCACATGAAGATCCCATGGTAGTGATATTGTTTTGTTTCTTTTAGTTCTTAGACAATTTGGTGGTAGTTTTTACATAGATCAGTTGAGTAGTTATTTATTTTGGGTTGGTTTCCCTTTAAGATTTTTTTTGGATATTTTATATTGATCCTTGTTTTTTAGGATAAATTAATTCCCAAGGGTATGTTTTGATTCCATAAACAAGTTGGCATCCTAAGGGGAATGATAATTCCCCTCAAGACATGTTGCAGACCGGCTAGGGTGACCGGTTTCGGGTCACCTCGGGGTGGTTCACGAAAAATGGTATCAGAACAAGCCCTTGTTTTTTGGGGTGTCCCATAGAAAGATAAATGGACTGTCAGGACTCTATAGGTAGGTTCAGGTAAGGTGTCATGATTTCTTTCTCTCACTGATCCTCAAGTCACCATGGGTAGTCTTGGGTTTGAGTCTTCTATCAAGAGTTTCTTTGAATTGAGGGATAATAAGAGAGGTGAATCAGATTATGTTCTGGCATCACATGTTGTCGTGACCCATGTAGAGTCCATGTTCCCAGTTCATGTTTCTCAAGTGTTATGCCTTCCTTGGGTTATGGACCACCACCATGATTCCATGTTACGCATGGTAAATAGTCCCTGATTCTGGTGGTTTGTTATAGTATGTGATTTGTTTTGATTTATGTTAACGTGAGTGTATCTTAAAAATAAAAGTGGTTTGAAAATGGGAAAACACAATATTTTCCTAATGTTTATGAAATTGGTGAGGTCAGTTTTTAGAGAGAAAATGTTTCGATTTGGTTAATTAGGTATGTGTTTGGATTTGATATGGAAAATAGAATTTTAGACCTTGAAATTATTTATGGAGGGTCACATGTGAATGGGTATGTATAGAGAGTGTGTGTGGTCACTTGTCGGTGTATGATGTATGTGATATTGGAGGAATACACATGTGACAGTTCATATGATTCCATAGTTGTGTTTTAAAATTTAAATGGGAATGGTGGTTTTAAAAATGGAAATGATATTTTGGGAATTGGATTTGGTTTAAAAATATGGTTTCATTATTTTTAATGTCACTTGGAAATGTGGCAATTTTAAAAATTTATATAAAATGGGATTTCAAAAAATATTTTTTGATTGTGCTTGAGTTTTTTTGGATTCTGTTCCTATTGTTTGGAACTTGAGGTTTTCCTTTTGATTGTGTTCTGGGATTGATACCAGTTTCATGTTCTGTTTTTTGTGTTGATCAGGATGTTCCACATTGAATGTCCCCCAAATATTTCCCATGAGTCTCTCATAGTTTCTAATTCTTTGATTGTTTTTTATATCGATGAAATCATTGTATGTTAAAATCTATTAGGTGGTTGTGGAAGTGATGTGTGCTCGTCAGTTTTTGGGAACACCCATGGTTTTAGAGGTTGTTTTGTTTCTAGTTTGTTTGAGGGTCCGGTTTTGGACTAGTGGATGTTGGGTGACTTATCATCCTTATGATTTTTGGTGTGGTTATATTGTATTCAAAATTTTTGAGGGTTCCCCATCTGGAAAGAGGGTTCTGAGAGATGAACATATATATGATGAATCTTCTTCTTTGGTGTTAACTCCCAGTTTGTTAGACCATTCCCTTATGGTCCACCATTATGGCTAGTTTGGGAATTCTAAGACATCATGCTGAATCACATTGAAAATGTACCACCATGGGGGACGTTGGAATCATCAGGAGGAAGAAGGAGTTGGGGACAAGAAGATTCAAATGTATAATTTTGAGGTAGGAGATTCTTTAGCCATCAGGGACCCATCCACAAGGCTTGGAGAAAGCTCGTGCATAGTAAAGAGTTTCCGAGTGTGTGTGGATCATCGGTCCAGATCATGTTTTCAGCATTGGGAATGAAATATCAAAATATTCCTTATCCGATTCTTATCTCCACCTTAATGTCAACATTTTGGTGGAGGTGTGATGAGATCGTTCTACCACAATCCAAGTGGCCAAATATACTCTTAGGGTTTTATATAAATTTCTGGGATACCGTGAAGGGTGTTGGTCTTTGAATAAATGGAATCATTCTATTTTTGATTTCAGTCTTAATTATGTTCATTAGGTGAATTTTAAATTTTTTGAAATTAATAATCGATTATCGTTATTTTCCTTTAAAAGGATATGAGAAAGGTGTCTTGGGACCTATTGGTACACAATATGGAATCCTCCACCAAGGGTGAGGGGGATGGAATCGAATTTCATTGCCTCCATTGTTTCATGTAAGAGTCTAAACCCACTAACTTATGTTACACTTCTTAATTTAGGGTCTTATGATATCTGTGAGTACCTAGTATTTAATGGGAGGTATTTCAGTCCTCACCACACTAATTATGGGTGAAAATAGTTTTTTATGGAATGGATGTAAATTACAAGCGTGCAAACTTTTTTTGGAAGTGTGTGTATATGATTAGGTGGAGGTTTGAGTTAGAAATCATTTTCTCAGCCAAGTAGTTGAGGTTGGAATTTCAAACATTACCCTTTATGGAGATTTCCATTGGAACATAGAAATGTTATTTTCACCTCTATAATCAGGATAATTAACTTGTTATAGTACTTTTATATTTCTTATAATTGTTATAAATAGCTCTGAAATATTTCTTTGATTATGTGTTGGTGTTTCCATGCTTTCTCTTCCGATTTAAATCCACATGATGCTTGGTATTTTTTTATTATTTTTTTAAAAATGATTTACACCGTTATTATAATTATAGTTCCTTTATTTCAAAATTCTCATATTGGCGGAATTGGTTAAAAATATATTTTTTGATATTTGTCTAGTTATGTCCATGTGTTTGCCTAGCCAGTTTTGTTGGAATAAATGATTTTTTTAATTTTCAAATGGTGTTGTTAAATGAGTCTATGTAATTTTCCTATGGAAACATTTTTATGAAAGTAGTTTCGATTGTGTTGGGTTAGTTTTAGGAAAATTTTCATTTTTGGAAGAGATGGTTTCTATATTAATGTATGGTTAAGATTAGTTTGGTGTTGATAAAAGGGTAATTGTTCTTGAAATAGTGGAATTCCCATTTGGCACCATCTAGTTCATGTGTATATTTTCATATCTGTTTTGGTAAAATAAATGAATTTGAAATAATGGCCGATTTTGTATACATGAATTGTTTTAGTGTCTGTGTTTGGTTCTTAAAAGCCCATTAGGAATTGAAAATGTAAAACTGGTATTTTTGTGATGTTTTGGGAAATGGTATTGAAAATGGCCAGTTAAAGTAATATATGTCACTTGAAAATTGATTGTAATCTTTATGTTAACTCTATGAAAGGATGATGTTTTGGTAAATGTGTTCCCATTTGGAAACATTTTTGTTTTGTGAATTGATTAATGGTTTTGAGGTTTGTATAACATTATAGTCTTATGGGAACCATTTATGATATGATGTGAATATGAGATTCAAGTAAGTATGAATACATTTATGGAGAACCTCTATAGGTGGATATCCATTTACGAGTTATCGTATAGAGTGTCTGTGTTTTGGGTAGGCAAGTGCAGTGATGGTTGTTAAGGTTAGTCACATGTTCAAGAGCCTCCTACTTAAATTGTATGACAACAACTATGGCTTCCTAATCATCTTTAATTTGATCGAGTGATTGTTTCTTACCGGCCTAGATTAGACGGGTTGTTACCCACTAGTATTTATAGAGTCCAAATGGTGATTTCCCATTGTTTTTTCCTGAGGGTGATCAGCTGGTTATAGACTAAGGGGGTTTACCATATGCCGGCTGGTGGTTCCAAACAAAATACATCCAGGGGACTTCTTGGGATGTTTAGGATCACCCACAGTTACATAAAAATTTATACTTCTTGTTTATTTTTTATTATACTAGTTTATTTCTTTATTTCAATATTGACCTGTTTATTTTAGCACATCTTTTGAAAAGTGGAAAAATTATGGTAGGTTAATCGGAACAGGTTGTACAAGGTAAAAATAACATTCCATTACCAAGGTAAATGGTTAGAAAGTGACTTGTTCAGAAAGAAATAATAATATTTCATTGGA
Source organism: Viscum album (assembly GCA_963277665.1). Taxonomy (NCBI): domain Eukaryota; kingdom Viridiplantae; phylum Streptophyta; class Magnoliopsida; order Santalales; family Viscaceae; genus Viscum; species Viscum album. The sequence goes on from OY728133.1 coordinate 501,632,152, forward strand.
AAAAAAATTTAAATACAAAGGGTGTAATTGTAATTTAAAAATAATTTCTCACGGTTTGAAAACATTTTTGATGAAATGGTTTTTAGAAGAAAATATGTTCTCTGACTAATGTGAGAAATGGAGTCATGTTTTCTTAAAAATAATTTCTATAATATTTGTAGTACTAGATTGTAAAAAAATGGGACAATTACTTGAAAAGTACATGAATAACCAAAGGATACTAAAATCAAATTATTTATTAATATTTTATCCAATAAATTTCTCTATTATAAATTCATGTGTAAACAATCCCGAATAAAATTAGATTGTAAATTAAACCCTTGAAAAGATAATAACATTGATGTGAGAATAAATAAGTGGAATGATTATGTTTTTTAAATTTAAATCCCCATAAAACAAGTTTAAATACAAAAATAGGTAGTAAAAAGTTAGTACACACATAATTTTATAATATTAATTATTATGAAGTAGTAATACAACCTAATGAAATAGAATCAAGTTATTATATTCTTTATAACTTCATATCATATAATGAAAAACCCAAAGTATAAATAAATCCCAATGAAAAAAAAATAATGATAAAATAATTTCTGATATAATATCTTTTTTTTGCAGATACACCACACAAAAGAAGTATGTTCTAAATATTACATTTATCTCATAGATGTAAAAAGTGGAAGGAAAATCCCTTACCCTGCATTTATTTTTTGGTGACCATAATTTTTCCTATTGTATAATGGTTTTATTCAAGTCAATAACTTATACGAGATCCATAAACATATATATAATATAATATATTTATTTCTTATAACATCTTATTACCCATTTTCTATCAATCAGTCATTATTATCATTATTTTTCTATGTAAATTACTGAGTAGGTATAGTATATTAAAACTTGATATTTTTTTCTTATCACGTAGATAATGATTTAATAATCTATATAATTTAAATTTTATGTAAATGTTATATATATTCAGTATTTATTTATTTTTAGAAAAACATAATATTTGGAGATAGGAAATGAAATGCACAATTCTTGGAGACGGTTGGTTGTACTTTTGAATAAACGCTACTTCCATTTTATTATTGTATTTAAATGAATGAAACATAAATGATATATATATATATATGAGTATATTATAATTCCAGTATTTTATTTAATTTTTATTTTTCACATTAGTTTATTAAAACCATCCTTTATACATTCCATGTATTGTTTGAATATATCACATCGCTTTAATGAGACAGTAGTCCAAACGTCCAAAAATGATGTTATCAAATTTAAACTAAATAAAAAACATTATGCTATTTGTTATATAAAAATTATATATGTGTTTAGAAAATAAAAATATTTTATATACAATATATAAATTGGGTATCCGCCATAATTATCAACAATTAGAGGTGGTAAAGGATTAACAAACACCATCGTTTCATGAGGCAGTAGTTCCCTGTACAACCAAATGTTTAGTTCGTTACAAATTTTATGGATGTGTGGGTAGGTGTAGGTATAAATATAAAATAAATAAAATCTGTATACTTAAGATACCGATTCTATTATAATATCACAATATAAAATAATTCATTTTATGGGGATGTAAATGAATGAAATGTGACCATTAAAGAAGTTACCTCTTTTTCAGGTAACTCCTTTTGGTTTATAAAAAAACATACTTGGTTTGACCTCTATACAATGATAGAATTATATTATGAATGGAGTGAAATAGGGATATATTTTTTAGTTTTCTAAAGGGACATAGGGATTGAGATGATCGAAGAAGTGAGAGGGGTGACTGGATTTTTATAGTGGAGGAGGAGTGGTATTGTTTTAATTTATTTAAAAGGGAATTCCACCAATGTTTCTCCCATTCCATGTTGATACAATAATGATTCAAATTAGTTAAAAGGAAATATATGGTCTAAATACAGATATAAAATTGATTTTTTAAGGTTTCTAGGTAATTTTGGACCATAAGGATAATGTTTAGTCCCCTGTTAAGCTAATTTTTTTCTTAATCAATGTAAATATAAATTATAAAAATTCACTAATATATTTTTCAAATTTTTTTTAAATTATTATAAATTATAAATATTTTTTCAGAATATAAAATTGATTTTTTAATTAAAATCATTTATGTTTCAAAAATTAATTTTTATTAAATCTCACAGATGATTTGATAAAGTGCATTTTTTTAGTAAAAGTGTAAAAAAGATTTAAGTGTATTTATATCTAAGTTTGATGTGAATTTTATTATAATGAACTAAATTGGACTAATTTATTAATAATTGACATAATTAATCTTTTAAACTAATAATAAATATAAATTATCCTTATAAATAAAACCGAAGAGAAAATAGTTTTCAATTAACATTTAGTATTTTTACAATTAATTAAAACTGAAAACATTATTGAAAAATCGCATATTAACTCTAAGATAATTATTATTTTTCTATTTAAAAAAATAATTTTATTTTGAAAAATATTATTTTGAAAATTGTAAAAAAAAATCATTTCAAATAGCGTGCCCTTTAAAACGCGGTAAAATTATTTTCTTAGAAAAAAAATATTTAGGAATAAAACGTGATTTAATTTTATCTTATGATTATAAAACCTATTAATAAAATATAAAAAATATTTTATGGAATATATAATATATACATTTCATTAATATTATTCACTTATAGTAATTAGTTTAATTTATTAGTATGGAACACCTTTTTTAGTATAATACAAAAATAATTAATTTATATTCAATTGGTTTATATTTTCATTTTTAATTTATTAGTTACCAAAGAAATAATATTTTATTTGTTAAAACCATATATTTTCATATGTTAGTTAATATGATTCACATAAGCTAATTTAATATCATGTTTATATCTTATAGTATCAAATAATTTTTTTTCTAATATATTATTCTTGGTAAAACTCTGTCTTGCACGTAAATAAGGATATCAAAGAAATTTTTTTTGGACTGATGCAAGAAATCTCCGAATTGCATAAAATGAAATCAATAAAATAAATTAAATTTAAAATATTAAATATACCTTAAATTATTTTGAATTTAGATTCATGTCAATGTTTATTTTTGCGTGTTACACATGCTATTGAATAAAAGTTTACTATTTTTGAATTTTTGTGGTATAATATTCTCCCAAAATTAATAAATTTAATACTGTCAATTTAAAATTTATATTTCTGATCAAATATTTGATATTAGGAAATTTATCTGTTAAAAATACCACATCCTAAGAAGGATTCATAAAATATCCACTTGAAAAGAGAGATCGGGAAGTACCAAGGTCACATGGAATAACAAATAACTTGGTTTCTATATATGATAACATTAGTTGAACGCTAAAAAATTTATTTGTAGGAAAGTAGAAATATTTAAATGGGTGTTTTATGTCATTAATTAAAAACAAGAGAATGATAAATGGAATAAAAAGGGCCTTAGAGTTATAAAACTGGGATGATTTAAAATAAAATCGATTCAACAAGAATTGAGGTTATAGGATTTTTTTCTTTATGATCCTTTTTTATATTGTTAAAATTTTCTTTTATTGGAAAATAATATAAATAATATACTTACGTGATATATTTTAACTTCATATGAACAATGTTTTCTTCTGGATATTCTTTTAGAAAATTCTAATTCATACTTAAAAACATGAAATTAACATCCTATAATGAACCCTTCTTATGTACTAAAATTCCATTTTAAAGAATCATAATACCCATAGATCAAGTCATTATATTTTTCACAAACTATTATTAAAAACCAACACGGTTTGAACATTAATCTATAAAATTGATACCAGTAGTTCATAATTTAAATTTATTGATGAAATTTATTAACTAAAAGTAATTACACATTAATAATGACATCAGGTTGGCAAGTGGTATATGTGAAACCCTTATTATCCTTCATTCATGGGGTCAAGCCCATCCAACAAGCCGAATGTGATGGGTTGTGACCCAGTATACATTTTTTCCTTTTTCTAAAACCATATTAATATGATTTCACAAATTTGATGAATCATAATGAAATTTAACCATTATGTAGCTTTTTAAATAAAGTTTTCAATATAACCCCAATACATAAAAACATCGTCTGTTTAATATCAACATTGGCCTTTTGTTTTTTTGAAATTTAACCAAGGTAGTTTATTCTAATTCTCTATTAAAATAATTCATAATGGTTTGTAAATAAAATGATAATTACATTAAGAATATCTTCTAGGAGTGTCATACTAAGTGTTCAGTAAGACCCATTTTCTTGTACCAGGTTACGCTCTTGTCAGGCTTGACACACATTTTCAGATTTATTACCCCTATGTACATATGTTCTAGATCCATGTCGATGTTTAGTATCAATATATGGATTCAATTCTCAGAATACACCGGTAACACACACCTTACAAAAATTATAGGATTTTATTAAGTAATTATCCTCAAAATAAACCTTATGGTTATGTTCTATAATATCTATTTTCCAAAAAAATTATTTCAAAGGATTATACTAAACATCTTTTGATACCATCATAATTTATCTGACCCCAGAATTCCTAAATCCAATTTTTACTAAAATTAAATTTACATGATTATATTTAATCAAATACTGAAGGACCAAATAGATTATTACTGCTGGGAAACCACATACCTACATGAGTTTGGTAGTAATAACTAATAAAATAATTACAACATAATTTTTTTCTTTCAAGGATAACATTATTCCATATATGATATCCTTTAATATCTTTTTAGTATACATATTATATTCTAGGGGAATTTAAAATAAAAGGGGGAGATGAAATGATCAGTAGGGATCAAGTATAGAGGGTGTAATAATGAATAAATGAGAATTTTCAATATTGTAAGGGAATAACTAGAGACAAATTCTAGATAATCAATAAACTAAGAAGGCAGTGCATATAAAATATGTAAAGGAAAATAATATGAACCAAATTCTCTTTAAATAACTGGATAAGGTATAATAAATATGTCCAAGAAAATAACAAAAACACATGTCAGTTAATCAATGAAACAAGAATGACATGTAACCATAGATAATGTCACAGTAAATATCTCATGGATTATAATAACTGATTACAAAATAAAGAAAATTTTTAGTTATTATATTTAATGTTTCTATGTAACACGATACTTTTACCATCAAGACCTTTCACAAGATGGTTTAACATACTACTATAAAAACCTCCACGAATGAAATATATTGTTTTGGGTACAAACCCACATTTTCTACTTAGAAACATGCTCAAAGGGGTTTTCAACAACTATTCATTTCTCATAAGACTAATGATGGATCAACGGGCCTACATTATATAGTCCCAAACCATATTTTTCATATATAAAGAATTCCACATATAACTAATAATTGATTTTATATAAAAATGATGTACCATATCAAATATCTCTATAGAATAATTGACACACATTTATTGATATTTACCCAGCAAATGAAATAAAAATAACATTAAAAACCATACCTAAACATGCTATATGATTTATCCAATGATATTATCTTGGTTAAATGATATGGAAAATTAGAGAACATTCAATATTAAATGATCATATGAAATTTAATATTTTAAGGGGACTACAAAAAGGAATCACGGAAGTGAATGTAAATACTATCCTTGGTCAAATAAGTCATAAAAAATCCATATGATTAATAAAGAGGGTCTCAATACATTATATTCCAATTGGATTAAAAATAAAGAGTTGTTTTCATTGATATATATAAATACAATTAAAATATCATTAAGAATATTATTAAGGAAAATATACCATTTATTTTTATTTTTCTCAATATCTGTTTCATTGAAAATAAATTTTCAAAATAAATTTTTAGAAAATATCATTTTAAACATGAATTTTTTTCCATTGAAATGATGGTATATAAATCCATACATGTTGTACAAGGTAAATAGAAGATTCTTTTTACTTGGTAAAAAGGTTATAAAGTTCCTTGTTCAGAATGAGGCATGAATATTCATTTTAATAAAATTCTTAAATATTTTTTTAAATTTCATTTATAAATAAATTTTTAATAGTTAAAAAAATTAGCTATCCTTTTTAGAAAAATTGGTTTCTAAAAAAAACATGTTCTTCAACTAAAGAGTTAACTGAAGATGGCTTTTCGTAAAAAATAACTACAACATTTTTCATGTACCAAATAGTTTAGAAATGCTACTATTACTTGAAAAGTTCATTTATTACAGGATTATAATAGAATTAAATTATTTATTAAAATATGGTTAAATAATTTCCTCTAATGGAAATTCATGTGTAAATAACCCCAAACAACAAAATTGATTATAAAGTGAACCATTGAGAAGTACACATAATAATTTTGAGAATTAATAATTGAATATATTTTGCATGTAAAATTTATGTCCAAATAAAACAAGTGTGTCAAAAAAATATATTAAATATTGATTACACTCAAAATCTTATAATATTATCAATAATGAGAAAGTAATATAACCAAATGAGAAGGAATCATGATACAAACTTCTTTACCACTTATTAAATATTATCTCAAATCCCCTTATACAAATAAATTCAAAATTAAAAACAAAATAACATGGAGATAAAATTAATCAAGAAGTAATATGTCCAAATGATCAGAAGATACACCACACAGAAATAGTATGTGGTGAATATGAAAATTATCTCACATATAAAAAAAGTGAGATGAAAATTTGTTACATTGTGTATCCTTTCTAGTGAACATCCATTAAACTACTATTTAGTGTTTTTAATGGTGTCCATAACTTATACTATAACCATACTCAAATTTATAATCATATATATATATAATTCAACTTATTATAATATCATATTCCGTGATTGTTAATAATCATTTTTTATTTTCATTATTTTGGGGGTTAATCTCAAAGCTTTTGAGTTTTTTAACCTTTTATTTTAGTTAAAATTAATTAGATAATTATGTAATCATACCCTTATTTTAATCCATTATTTAGTTTTTATTTATAATCAATATATATTTATTTCTCGTAACCCATAATATTTGGAGATAAGAAATGAAATGCACCATTCATAAAGACGGTATTCCATATATATTCCTGAATTCAACCTACATTTATTTGTAATATATGTCACATACATTTATTAAAACAATACATTATAAATTTCATGTAATGTTTCATAGTATCACATCACTATGAGGCGGTAGTAGTCCACACGTCCACAAATGGTGATATCTTTTTTACAAAACATGGAAAACAACAAGGTATGTTTTTTATAATAATTATAGATGTATGGATACTAAAAAAATGACTTATATCATATTTAAAAAGTTATTGCTTCATAATTCCAAACCATGATAGGTGGTAATGTAAAAAATGAATGACATTGTTTTCTGAGGCGGTAGTTCACTATTCACATATATTGTAAGTTCGACAACCATTTAATTGAAGTGAATGTAGGTGTGGATTGAAACATTAACATCAAAATATATCAGTATATTTAAATAAATTTTCTATTATATAACCACAATATAAACATAATTTTATGGGTTTAAAGATAAATCAAACAAAAGTGTTTGTTTAAAAGGGTTACCCCTTATTTTGGTAAGTCTTATTGGGTTATATAAAAAGACATTATTTGTTTGATTTATTCCCCTATTGAGGCATATAGAATTAGGGGATAGAATTTGGGCGTTTATTTTGGCAGATATTGGATGATAAAATTTAATATAAATGTTTGAATAAGTATAAGAGATTGGAGCCTTTTTTACTATAGGATGAGTAGCATTCTTGTAAATTTTAAAAAAGGGAATTAAACCCACATTTTTCCCACATAAATTTGATAAAATTTTGAAAATAAATAAAATAATATGTTTTTATGATCTATATACGGGAATTAAGTAGATATTTTACATGTTTCTATGTAGTTGTGTCCCTTAAGGTGAAGGTTTAGTCCATTGTTAAACTAATTTCACCCTCAATAGATTTATTTTATTTTATTTTCATTAAGTTGTATTCTTAGTAAAAAACTAATATGAAATTATTAAAAAATTAAATTTATTTTGATTCAAAATATTGAATCCATTTTTTCAAATTCATTTCAAAAATTTGGAAGAATTAATTTAAATGTAATCCTGCCAATGGGGGTGACAATGATGGTATTAAAAGTAAAAATGTTCGAAATAGCGAAATGTTTTTCTATCCAATTTCAATGTGAAATTGATTACAATGAACTAAAATACTTTAATGGATTTATAATGGTTCTAATTGAAATTCAAAACTAATAAAAATATAATTTTACCTTAAGCATAAGTTAGATGAAAATGAAGTATTGAAATAAATGTTATTATTTTACATTATTCATAAAATGATGAAACTTCACATTAAGATACCATATTTTCTCCATAATCCAATTTTTATATTCCTATTTCATGAAATAAATTTATTTTTAAATATTATATTTATAATGGTTAAAAAAATTGGATTGAAAATACATTCTCCACTAAAATGTGGAAAAATTCTCTTTCTTAAAAATTATAATTTTTAATCATAAATTTTGAATTATTGTTATATTGTTCTTATAAAATCTATTTTGTTAATATAAAATATATTTTAATTAACATATACTATATATTTCATTATTTTCATTCAATAATATTAATTAATCTAATTTATTTGGACGAATCCCTATTATGAGTATAAAATAAATGTAGTTCATTTCTATTCAATTGGTTAATATTTTCGTTTCTAATTAATTGGTAACCAATGAATATATATTTTATCTGTGTAAACAATATATTTTAGATGTTAGTATATATTATTCATTACCACTAATTTAGTTTCTTGGTTATATGTTATTGTATTAAATAATAATATTTCAATAATATATAATTGTTTAATAAATCATTGTCTAATGTGTAATGAAAGCCACCAACAAAAATCACTATTTTGTGTAACACTAGATAACAATGTATTTTGATAATTGGAGTCGTTATAATATATAGAATTTAAAATATTAAATATAAAATTAATACTTGAGGTTTCATAGTCCTTTTTATAGTTGGTGTAACATGTCATACACCCTATCTAATAAAAAGAAACTCTTATAATTTTTGAAGTGTTACAATAAAAGTCCAGATTCATTTTATAGTTAGGGGAGTTAAAATATATATTGAAAAATAATCCTATCCTCATCTAATGTAGTGTAATATAATGATAATAATTTATCTGGATAGAAACCATGTGTCATAGATGAGGGTTATGATCAATGTTATTGGTATATTATAATAATAAAATTCATTATTTCAAAACGAATTTTATGAAGAAAAATTCATGTTAAAGTAAGTATCAGTTGGATATTTAGTTGAATGAATGGTAGTTTTTAACCTAAAAACATATTCATGTAATATCATTCAATTTGGTCATAAATTCATATAGATTCAGGTCTTCGAACCCTATATAACTGAACCAATCATTTTATTGGTTACCATTGGTGAATCTTGCAGTGTCATAGAATTGTTATGTAATCTTGGGTTTGAGACACATTGTATTATTGTGAGGTTAAAATCTATTTAAGGATTTAAATTGAGCTTAGGAATTTGGGATACATTAATTTTTAAATCTATAATCATCCATATTTGATTATGTAATGGCCCGGACCCCCCAATCCATTACTTTTCCAAAATAAGGCTCCACCAAAACAGTGGCACCGACAACAGTGGCACTGTTTCCTAACCCATCCCTCCATTTTTTTTCCAATCCCGCTCCCACAACGTAAATTTTTTATGATGAAAATTAATTCTTTTACCCATTTTAAACCCATTTAATGCCCATAATGAATTCCTAAAATCCCGAGAAACCTCCCCCATGGGGGTATTAAATAACACCTTAATATCATTGTGTGTAACGACCCACCTACGTTGGAAACCACAATCCGACTTTCCAGTAATTCAAAATTCCATATCTCATAACAGTAGGATCTCTTCTTTATATCTCCCGCTAGAGTTTCTCCTTTTTCTTCTCAGATGGATTTCGTTCTTCTTCCTGGTGATCCTGGAGTCCCTATTTCGTGAGAATTGTGGTGCGCCTGTGCTGGGGTTGTCTGTTCATCCTTGGAGTCCCCGACATTCCTCACCTAAAAGTCTTGCATCCCATCTTCTTAGCGCCTGGAGAAAAACATCGATCCTAGATCAACTAGGAAGGAATTTTTCCTTCGTCTCTTTTTACTGTGAATCATGTGGGGTGGGTATGCTATTTTTCACGTGGGTATTGATGAAACCAAACTTCATGAAGATAATGAAAGGACCTTTAAAGATAGAAGGGGGGTGTGATCGATGTTTTGTTGTACTCTTTTATGTTGATATGTGTTGTGAATTGTGCGGGCCTATGCTCAATAAAAATCATGGTCGTTGGTGTTCTTTCATTGCACACTAATGAACCATGTCTTCTGTGATGATTAAATGAATTAACATGGAAATTGGTTAATCACTTAATCTTGGATGATTAAATGGATTCCTAGTGAACATCAACCCTTGTGTGGTTACCCCTGTTAATCAACAGAAATAAGAATCTTATGAATTATGTCCATGAACCTGTAAGTTTCCTCATTCTGTTTTGGTAGTTGGTCTGTTTTCCTGCTAGATACCTATGGGGGAAAGTGGTTGAGGATGGCATCCTCTGTTGTGGTACGGTTTTTGGTTGTGAATCTGAAGCTTTTGGTTGCTCTGCTGTGACACGAACTCGGGTGGGATCCTCTATTGTTGAGAAATCATTTTTTCCTGGTTTTGGGGACATGGGGCTGTGTGTTGAGGTTTTATTTATTTCTAATACATCGAAGGATCACACTTATCCGTTTTTGTGAGGTTTTCATTGGATCCAGTTCATTGAGGGATCTCACTAATCCCCTTTTGTTGTTGTAACTTTACAAGAGAACTGGGTGTGAATGCCTAACTTGATGTTGGTTGTTTCGATTTCCCCCTGGCTTGTGGTTACGCATTCTAGTTTCCTAGTAGTGTAGAATTCACTTAAATGGGTTTGATTGAACATGAAACCAGAATGATTTAAATGGGGAATTGGTTTTGGGAATGAATCGTGAATTGACCGTGAGTGTTGTGTTTCTTACAAATGAATAGTCACGAGGCTGTTTGTGTTTAGGTTGGATGTTGGAATCCCTAGGCTGGGATGAGTGCTTGTTACCTATACATATATCTGTAGCTTTTATGTTTCTTATTCACACCCCACCCAATTTGTGCACTTTAGTGCCGAACACCCCCATTTCATGTGGGAGGGTATTTTTTCCTACATTCCTATGAGTGGCTGGTTATTAGCTCCTTTTCAACTCCCTTACCCAAATATCCCAAGACTCTTCGGGAAATCTGTGATGGCCTGAGGTCCATTATTTCCCAAGATTCTTCGAGCATGTTAGTTGTGGTGGATGGCCCATGTGTGTGTAGGCAGGTTGTTTCCCAAGAACGTTTGTGATAAGGACCATGTGTCTTCAGGCATGGAAGTAGTTGTTTTGGCCCAGTTTTTTGCAGGCGTGGTTACGTGTGGTGGTTGTGGCCTAGGTGTTTAAGGGCGGGATGGTGGTTTTGGACCAGGTGTTTGCGAGTGGGATGTGTGGTTGTGGCCCAGGTGTGTGCGGGCAGGTGTGGAAATGGGACTGTGGTGAGAATGGAGGGATTGATTCGATGCGTAGGATGTCTTCAATAACCAGTGGTAATGTTGGGCGGGGTAATCAAAGGTCAATGTGCTATTACTATATATTACACGACTTGCATTATTTGGGGAGTGTGCCTTGGTGAGGCTTGGGTGGTTATTTTCCCTAACATGGTGCATTGGTTATTTCTTCTCTCACTAGGAATTAGAATGCCTCTCTACTAGTGCACGAGAGTCATTGGTATTCCCTATAGAGTACACTTGTATGCTCCCCCTACGTATATAAAACTGCTTTCAGGTTTCCAAGAGGACATCAGCGATCATGCGGGGCTATACTAGCTCTGATGTTGGAAGAGTTGTGGTTACTATTTTTCTTTTCTTCGGTACTTTAACTATGTAGTCTCTTTTTATATTTTTATCATTTACTTTTAAAACATTCACATTGGAATGGTTTGGTTTGGCTTTACTAGTACTTCCAATTTTGGTGTTGTGGGATTTACTAATCTTCTCTCCCAATCCTATTAAAGAAAAAGGGCAATGCCTTCCATCTTGTGTGTGATTATATACACTTGGTGCTAGTCACCACTCTAGGAACTTTTGAAGGCAGGTATCAGGGGTCATTATCTCTCCTTTAACTTGAAGAAGTATGGGTCTGGAAATCTTCTATACCTTCCCACATCTTGGTGAAGTCCGGTCGTTTTGGTGCATTCGTAACACCGAACGACATGACTACAAACTCAAAGTTCCCCTACCTACACCTGATGGAAAGGATGGAAGGTGGGAGAGGTTGCATGTATCATATGACAGTGCAATCTTCTCGGTTGTAGAAGGTAGAGGAGTCTCCGTGGGGAGACTCAGAAAGTGAAGTGACGCGTGACCAGGATATCCATGGTGATGCTTCGGAATGGTGGACAGAGGATGGTCAGAATCAAGTGATTTTCTGAGGAAATATGTTTGTTTTAGAGGCGATGCGCGGGAGAGTAGTTAGTGAGTTACAAAACTCACCCCGAGTAGTGCGCCAGAGAATTTCCATGATGTACCGGGGCTTGAGAGGTCAGTTTTGGTGTCCCAGGGTATATCGGGCAGTGGCAGAGTTCGTGGCCCAATTCCTAGTGTGTCAGCGGGTGACGGCTGAACACCATGTTCCAGGGGGTTTGTTTCAACCTTTTTATTTCCTTGAGTGAAAGTGGGATGACATATCGATGGATTTCGTCACAGGGCAACCCAAGGTTCAAGGAGGCCGCAACGCTATCTTGGTAGTAGTGGTCCTGTTGACAAAATTGGCTCACATTCTGGTGGTCAAGGAGTCAGGTGTAGTGGATGCCTTAGCACGGAGGTACGTGGATGAGGTGGTGCGGTTTCATGGAGTTCCTAGGTCCGTAGTCTCATATAGGGATGTAATGTTTACCTCTAGAGTCTATAGAGGATTACATCATGCCTTTGGCACCCATCTACATCTTAGTACTGCTTTCCATCCCCAGACAATTAAACAGATAGAGGGCAATATCCAGATGATGGAGGATATGCTACGAGCATGTATTCTGGACTTTGGGGGATTGTGGGTGCGACACTGGCCTCTTGTAGAGTTTTCCAATAATAATAGATATCACTCTATCATTGTCATGGCTCCACTCGAAGCCTTGTGAAGAAGACCATGTCACTCACCCGTGTGCTGGACCGAGGTTGGGGAAGCATGTGTTATTGGCCCGGAGATGGTACAGAGCATGACAGAGAAGGTTCAGCTTACATGAGAGATGATAAAGGTGGACCAGGACCGGCAGATGTCATATTCTTATAATAGGAGGAGGCCCTTGGTGTTTGGGGTTGGGGGCCACGTATTCCTGAAGGTCTCCCCCCCAGTGTGGGAAGCGTAGGTTTGGCAGAGGGAGTAAGCTTTCCGCCAGGTTTTTCGGACCGTTCGAAGTGCTACAACGGGTCGACGGGGTGGCTTATCAGCTGGAGTTTCCACCACAACTACAATGGGTGAATTATGTATTCCATGTGTCTCATCTACGTCGATATTTGCACGATGATTCACACGTCCTCGACTGGGGAGAGCTAGATATCGGGGACGATGCAACGTTCGGGGGAGGGACTCGTGTTGATCGAAGGATGTGAAGAGAAGGTGCTTCGTGGATGAACCATTCCTTTGGTACGTGTGTTTTGGAGACACGGTGGGCTTGAGGGAAGTACATAGGAATGAGAGGTGAAGATGCATGCCCAGTACCTAGAGCTATTTTGAGTTTTCTTCTGTTCTGTTTATACTTGGTTGATTGAACCCTTTACCGTGTTAACTATAGAAGGTGTGGTTTTTATTTTCTGTGAATATGTGTGAAGAGTCCATAAATGTTGGGAGGGCTAGGACCTAATATTTAGTTAAGATGAATTAGAGTTGATATGCCTAAATTCGTGTGGGTGAGACAGTGTCGCCCAAATCGGATAGTATCTTAACATGGAGTAAGGGAAACCCCTCACCACTTGACCGGACGGTTTAATCATTTGTTTGGCGTGGTTTCACAGGGGAGATGAGTGGTATGTTTGTGATTGTTCATGAGATAGATGAGGGAGGGTGCGTTTCATGGTAACAAGGAGGTATACTCTTGAGAGGAATCTTTCGAGGTGGTTGTTCGGAACCCTCTCCTTTCTTCAGGTCTGGTTTTAATTCCCAAGGGTGAGAATATTTCGAGAGGTATCCGCTGCAATGGCCCGGACCCCCATGGCCATTACGTTGTCAAAATAAGGCTAAAAAAACAGTTGTGTCATCCACGGTGGCACTGTGACAGTGGCATAGTGTCCTCACCAATCCCCCAGTTTTCCTTTTCAAGCCCCTCTCTCGCAACATAATTTTTTTTGACGTAAATTAATTCTTTTACCCTTTTAAAATCCAATTAAATCACATAATTAATTACTAAAAATCCTGAGAAACCTCCCATATGGGGGGTTATTAAATAACTCCCTAATTTCACTGTGTGTAACTGCCCACCCGCGTAGGAAACCGCGATCTGAACTTCAGGCATTCAAAATTCTATTTCTCGTAATAGTAAGATCTCCTATTTATATCTCCCGCTAGAGTTTCTCATTTTTCTTCTTCGCGGGATTTCTTTCTTCTTCCTGGTGCGCCTAGAGTCCCTCCTTCCTGATACTTATGGTGCACCTATGCTGGAGATGTTTTTTCGTCCTTGGAGTCCCCGACGTTCCTCCCCTACCGGTCGCGCATCCCCTGTTCTTGGAATGTGGATAAAAACATTGATCCTTGATTAACCAGGTAGGGATTTTCCCATTTTCTCTCCTTATTGTGTATCATGTGGGGTGGTTACGTTATTGTTCCTACGGGGAATGATGAAAAAAAATTTAATGAAGATAATGAACGGACCTTTAGTGAATGAAGGTGGGGGGTGCGATCGATGTTATGATGTAATATTTTATATTGATATGTGTTGTGAATTGTGTGGGCCTAGGCTCACTGAAAATCATGACCATTGGTGGTCTTTCTTTGTACACTAATTAACCATGTTTTTTATGATTAAATGACTTATCATTAAAATGGGTTAATCATATAAACTCGACTGGTTAAATGGATGCCCAATAAACATCAACCCTTGTGTGGTCACCCCGGTTAACCAACAGAAAGAAGAAACTAATGAATTATGTTGCTGAACATGGAAGTTTCCTTATTCTGTTTTGGTATTGGGTTTGTTTTCCTGCTATATTCTTATGGGGGAATGTGGGTGAGGATGGGATCCTCCGTTGTGGTACGGTTGTTGATTGTGAATCTGAAGTTGTGTGGTTACTCTACTAAGACACGAACTCATGTAGGATCCTCTATTGTTGAGAAATCGTTGGTTCCTGGTTTTGGGAACATGTGACTATGTATCGAGGTCTTTATTTTTTTCCAGTACTTCTAGGGATCCCACTTATCCTTTTTTTGAGGTTTTCTTTGGTTCTAGTACATTAAGGGATCTCACTAATACCCTTTTGTAGTTGTAACTTTACAAGAGAACCGAATGTGAATTCTTAAGTTGATGTTGGTTGTTTCTCTTTTCCCCTGGCTTGTGGTTACGCCTTCTAGTTTCCCAATTGTGTATAATTCACTTAAATGGGTTTGATTGAACATGAAACCTGATTGATTTAAATGGGGAATTTGTTTTCGGAATGAGTCGTGACCTGGCCGTGAGTGTTGTGTTTCTTACGAATGAATAGTCACGAGGATGTTTGTGTTTAGGTTGGTCTTTGGAAACCCTAGGCTGGGATGAGTGCTTGTTACCTATACATATACATGTAGCTTTTATGTTTCTTTTTCACTCCCAAACCAAGTTGAGCACTTTAGCACCGAACACCCCCATTTCATGGGTGATGTTGTTTTCCCCAACACTTCTATGAGTGGCTGGTTATTAGCTCATTTTATTCTCCATTTCCCAAATAGAAAAACACTCTTCAGGAAGGATGTGACAGCCTGAGGTCCATTATATCCAAAGATTCTTCGGGCAGGGTAGTCGTGGTGGATGGCCCAGGTGTGTGTAGGTAGGTTGTTTGCCAAGAATCATTGCGATGAGGCACTGGTGTCTTCAGGAGTTGCAGTAGTTGTTCTGGCCGAGGTGTTTGCGGGCGTGGTTACGTGTGGTGGTTTTGGACTTGGTGTTTGAGGACGTGATGGTGGTTTTGGCCCATGTTTTTGTGGGTGGGATGTGTGGTTGTGGCACGGGTGTGTGCGGGCGGGTGTGGCAGTGGGACTGTAGTGAGAATGGCAGGATTGGTTCGATGTGTAGGATGTCTTCAATGGCCAGTGGGAAAGTGGCGTGGGGTACCCAAATGTCGATGTGATATTACTATATATTACATGACTTCTGTTATTTGGTGAGTGTGCCTTGGTGAGGCTTGGGTGGTTAGTTTCCCTTACTAGGTGCTTTGGTTATTTCTTCTCTCACAGGGCATTAAAATGCCTCTCCACTTGTACAAAAGAGTCTTTGGTCTTCCCTAATGAGTATACTTGTATACCCACCATACATATATAAAACTATTTTCAGGTTTCTAGGAGGACATCATGGATCCTGTGGGGCCATACTATCATGAACGTTGGAATAGTTGTTGTTGCTGTTTTTCTTTTCTTCGATACATTACCTTTTTATTCTCCATGTACTTTTGTAACATTGACATTTGAAACATGCACATGGGAATGATTTGTTTTTCTTTACTTGTACTTCCAGTTTTGGTGTTGTGGGATTTACTAATCTTATATCTGGATACTACTAATGAAAAATGGTAATGCATTCCATCTTGTGTGTGATTATATACCCTAGGTGCTAGTCGCCACTCCGGGACCTATTGAAGGCAGGTCTCAGGGGTCATTATATCTACTTCAACATGAAGAAGGAAGGGTCTAGCAATCTGTTGTCCCTTCCCTCATCATGGTTAAGGCAGGTCATGACAGATGATCTATTGAATGATGTACACATGATTGTTTAAGGGAAAATTAATGTAGTTTCTCTGAGTTTAGAAAAGGGTTTTGGGATGGATAAAAGTCATTGGCCCCTTATTATAACAGAACTATACAAGATATCATGAATATCTATATCTGTTGTGTGGGTAAAACATGAGGCCTCCCAAATCTTCAAATTATAATATAGGGAATGCATATCAGTTAGAAATTTCAAGATTTCAACATTATATTTGTAATAGGGTACTCACATGTTTTTGGTTGCTGAGCCCATGCTCATAATTTTAGTGATATCTATATCCCTATTAGGTTACCTTTATATTGTATCTATTGCATCATCAACCCACTAGAAATTAGCATGAGACACAAATACCATTGATTTTGAATGGAAGCGTGGTTTTAGATTAATCTCCCTTTTTGGGTTTTAGTGATTTATAATCAGTCAGGATTGGGATTTTTCATTGTGGTTCATTTAGTTTGTTGAGATTCATTTATTATTCGGATATATTCAATTATTATGGTTTCATATTCATGAGTTATGGATAATCAAAGCTGGTACATTGTGGATTATCCTCATTTTCTATTCTTGAAAGTCATTCTCTAGAAATATATCAGCATTGTTTTGAATTATTGTGAGTCTAATGAGGTATCAGGTTTGTCATACTTGATGTGTGGGGAGTTTATATGTTCACATTGTTATTAGAGTGATTTTTCTAGAGAAAATGGTCAAAAAAATTCATTTCCCCTTCTCATGGTAGAAATATGAGGGTGATACAATTATAATAATGAAGTGGGGTGTAAAACAGTTTATTTAAGTTACAGTAGCATATAAAAAACAATAGTGGAATAATGACTCATTTAATTCATAATTTAGGACATTAGAAGTACTGGGTACTAGTAGAAGACCACAAAAGAAAAAATATTCCCAGTAAAAAATAAAATAATATATCTATGGAAGAAATAAGTCTAGTTAAATTTAAATATTGGAAATATATATATATATATATCTATTTCTAAATTTCTAATTAACACATTCAAAATAAAATTTTCCAAATCACAATTAATTTCCAATTTAAAAATAAATTTCACCACTCCATAATGACATTTCACATTTCTAAATTCACAATAATTTATTTCTACCAATTAATGGAGTTTTATTTAATTGAAAAAATTATTAAAATAATTAAAACACATGGATAATTCCATTTAGAAAATTAATACTATATTAAATGAAACAATTAACTATAAAAATCAAAATTAAAATTTGGGTTTATAATTTCCTCCCAAAATTTATCGACCTATAAAAAACAATGAATTTTTTAGTTGATAGTTAAATTGAAATATTTTAAAAATTCAACAAAAAACACAAATTTTAACTATTAATTGGATTAAAACCAGGGTTGAATATCATTTAAAATCATTTGTGATTTAAATTTTTTATCTCATAACTCATCCACACTTGAGATATTGCAATCTAATAAAATTATATCATTGAATTTGTTATATAAAAATAAAAACAGTAAGACGGCCCTGCCTATACCTAATTATAAATTCTAGAGAGTACGTAAACAATTATTCATCCATTGTAAAAACGATTCATTCTAACTCAATAAATTAGGTTATTGTCTTACATTAATTCATGTGTGTGTTCCAATTCGAAGAGTAGAAATATTAATATTTTAGCGGAATCAAGGTTTTAAAAGGAATAAATTCTAATTACCAATAAATTAAATGTTTCCTAAAACAAATTTCGAATTTCATATTCAATTACACAATTCAAATGGTTTTCTATAAGTCAATTTTTCCTTATTCATTTGGGTTCAATATTCCTCCACCTATAGTGAAAATATTTTTCACTATTAGCTGCATAAATCACTTTTGACTCTGTCATATCCATTTATGTGTTAATCATTTGTCAAAAGAACATATTGAATTTAATAATGGATTTTACACAATGCCCTCATTACCAATATATTATACATACATCATGATATCCCTATTGACCATTTTACTCCAGTTTTAGTGGAATTTAATTAATTTCAATCGATTTGTCTCACTAAGGAATTGTTTTTCACAGGGACTATGTCTCCTCAAATTATGTTCCAAATTTACCGACTTCCTATTATAATTATAATTGTATATAAATATTTTAACTAACCCTCATTTTCATTGTTATAAGATTAAATTTATATGAATGTTGTGTATCATCATTCATTTAACTCTTCAAATCTAACAAATATTTAATTCATAAACATTAGCAAGAAATTTATCTTAGGTAGGGAATCATTCAACTCATTGGAAATGTGAAAAATCAAAATAAAACTATCAAAAATATAATATCACCAGATTTACAAATAGGTATGTTTTAATATTTTATAATTTTTCTTTTAAATATTTGATTTCCAAAAAACATAATATATACATAATGAATATTTTAATTATAAAATTATAAAAAAATACATAATAAGATATTGAATCTAGTTCTAAATTTGATGAATCTATTCCTCGGCACATATAAAAAACTATTTATTTATGTTCGAATAGATTGCACTAATTTTGTAGTGAATAATTAGTGTGAATTAATAAAAACAACCTTATAAAATTTAGAACATATTTGAGGTAGGATCTTTCCACGTGCGATTTTAGGAAAACTAGAACCTGTAACCTTAGGTGAATCTAATTTGGTAAACATATTGTAATATGTTATAAATTTTATAGAGAAAAAATTAAAACAAGAATTATACTGAAAGAGAGTCTTTGGTTTTCCCTCCCAAGGGGATTAATTTAGATAATCCAAAATGAGAAAGTCTTTTTGTCAGCCCCAATCCAATATAGGATAGTGAATATCTAATTTGAACCAACACAATCATTTCTATTAAAATAATCCTAATTAAAATTTTACTTATATCTCCCTTTGATAGAGTTATTTATGTCCACACCTATAGTATTATAGTACAACAGAAAATGTGGGGCTCGATTGGTAATTAATTGGGTCTACATTTGGTATTTTTTGAATCCCTAAATATTATTATCATATCTATCTCAAGGGGAAACTTCATGTTTAATTTCAATTTCCTTTTTGACCAAAATATGAAATATACTTTTATTTCAAATATTGGAAGCATTATTTTCTATTACGGTTTATGCATTTCATCTTTAAGATATTCCTATAAACTAATAGGTTCGTCATATTTTGAAACCTAGGACTCCAATAATATAGTTTAATATGTAATATTAAAACATAGATCCAATAAGAGAGTTAGTATTGAATGAAATTATGAAACAAAGAGTTAGAACAAAAATTATCTCCCTCAAATGTACACCTAAATTATATAGCATCTGTTTCATAAGAAATAGTTGGGTTTGATTCCGATTTAATTTAAGATTAATTAAATGAAAGTGAGTCAAGATTTCTGTCATCCAATTTATGTTATTTATATGGAATCTATCTTTTCTACATTATAACATCATAAATCATCTCAAAATTGTGTGGGAGGGAAGTATATTTCAATAATTCAACCTATTATATGAATTCAACATATGTTGGAGGTTTATATATTAGTTCATGATACATTGGTAGAGTCCATTAGTCCATGACCTAATATATCAAAGATGGAGCACTAATACCTTATATGACACTAACATGGGTTGAAATGTGGCCTCAATCCCTATTGGTTGGTGGTTAGAGTCAAGGGAAAATGAAATTTCTAGAGAGAATGATTTCACAGCAAGTATAAAAATTACTTAAATTATTGTTGAAGTTAAATCAATTGATGGTCTGTATTCCAAAAAACCCCTAATGGAAAATGTAACACAAGAATATCGATAAGGGAATAGTGATAAATCATCCAAATAAATGCCACATTACCCATGAAGATAAAATAAACGCAGAATCTATTTGTAATGAGTTGATTACTTCTCTACCAGTCATCATCATCAATGAATGTTTGATAATGAAAGAATGCCCGCCACATCCAAGTGGGACTATCCCATTTCATGGACCCGGTATAACATAGTATACATTCACTAAAAGGAATAGGTAGGGTGTGAGAAAAAAAACATAGTAATATTTCACTACATGTTCGTAAAATTACATTTTAAAAAATAATCCATGTATACATCATTTCAATGAAAATCAAGTCATGTTATATAATTTTCATATTTCATGTCAAAAATGAATTCCTTTCAATAAATATGAGATTATATCGAATATTTTAATAATTTTTCTTCATAAATAAACAAAAGGAATGAATAAATTTTTCCATAATTATTTACACGTAATTATCAAAAAATAATAAACGACCATTGTATTATGACATCAGGTTTTTTTTTCAAAGATCTATACTCCCCAGACTACCCAATCAATCAATTAAAACTCAAGGTGTGTACATGTTACTAAGCATCAGGATATCATGTTCAAAATAAATCAACATCGCATCTAGGAAAATCATTCAGGATTTAGTGTTCCTAGAGTTTTCATTATCAATACATTATTAGGGGGTCATAGTCCTAGTGATATTTTCTATGACACCAACTAACATCCCAGCCCCACTTCTGTTATCAATCAATATATATATCTTAGAGAAATTATTATTTTTAAATAAATTTTTCATTTATATTTTAACTTCCCAATTTTATGATTTACCATTCCATTTTAATTTGAAATATAAATCTATATTTTTCATAGAAAAAAGTACTTAAAAACATATTCTATTTAAATAAATTTTATCTCACAAATCATAATTAACAAACATCTCATTTAATTCCATATTTTCTTGATATCTACCCAGTTATTCAAACACTTTGAAAAGGTTATTTCTCCATAATTCCATTTCTTTTGAAAAAATATAAGTCTTCTCCAGTATGGGATTATAAATAAATTAAAAACAAATTTCAAATCAATAAAGAAACCAAGGTTTAATGTCTAGGGAAATTTCTCATGGAACCACCTACCATTACTCACACAATCAACTAATAACCCAAAAAGAGAACCACCAATAGTTAATTGATGATGTAGAAGATAAATAGAGAATCCCTGTAATTGAAATCTATGAAATTAAGTTTTATATACCCTAGAACATGAGGATACATCACTCTCAAGGAATGATATTTGAGAAAATAGAAGATTCCAAATTAAAGAGACTATACATAGAGGTGAGGGATCAATAAAATCCAGTGGACAATACATCCAATAAGTGATGTGGTTAAATTAGTCAAAACACTTTTTAGAGAGACTCAAAAATTGAAACGGTTGAATTTGGTTTGATTATGTGGTGAATAAATTTAATATGGGTGGTTTGTTTTCTTATCTACAAATTACATACGATTGAAATTATTATCAAATTGTTTTCTGGGTAAGTCCACATGGTTAAAACAAATTGTGTGCCAACAAGATTTATCATAGATGGATTTTGGTCTGAGTGACATGGTTTTGAAACATGGTTAGACAACCCATACAATCCCCCCTCAGTTATCAGAAATGGGGTTTATTCATTGTCCAAAACATTTACAGTGGTGATCCATAAATTTTATCCCCACTATCTAATGCCACTTGGTTTAAGGGGATCCATCATCGTTTAAACTAATTTTTCACTCCTATATAGCTCCAATAAATTGTGTATGATTTCATGGGATAATATGTACTATCATTTATAATCATTATCCAATTGTTAAATATCGCTAAAACTATGAAATTTTTTAAAATGGAATCCCAAAATTTCTAAAAACTCTGATCTAAAAAAAGAATGAAATATAAAGGGTTAAAATGTACCTAAAATATGGTAATAGGATGGAACATTATCTTCTCCATAAATGACTAATTCTTATAGAAGTCATACCAATATTAATACATAACAGATAGATGACCATAATACTGTATCGTCTGTAGCAGACACTCCAAAGTATCATATAAATCAGAACCATCTTTCCATATCACAGGACCCAGAAGTATGGAATTTCCATGATGAACCTCGATAATAGAATCCAAAATCCGAAATAGATACACAATCATGTATAAATCAAGATCACCGTAAATTTCCTCCCAACATAAGACATGAGAAGGGTTTGATAGAAAATTTCTATAATGTTTCATATGAAACGCATTATGAAACTATTTCAACATAAATAGAATGACCAATAGCTATGCCACATACCAAATTTTATCAATAAACTCAAATAGTCCCATCTATCTCGATTCTTTCTATCAATATTTTACAAGATGCTTGTGACCCAACCTAGGTGAGAGTCTAAAAAATATATTTGCACCGAATGAAAACTTAGAAGGGTGTTGAGGAATATCATAATAGGATTTGTACTATATTTGACCTATCATTATTCTCTAACTAATGAACTAAATCATTGTCACCATCTCCTAGATAAAACATGTTCCAATGAGGGAAGAATAACATATTTCAAAAAAAAATTAAATAGATGGAAATACATGTCCAAAAAGGGGTTAATCTCGATAGATGAATAGTAACTATTGTGATTGTAAGATTCAACTAGTCCCAAGTGGGTGTTGTAAGATCCACCAAAGTTAAGAATTAATGAATGAAGCATGTCCTCAAGAATCAATATAACACATTATATATGTGAATACATTAGAGAATGATATTACTTTACCATAATAACATGGGATACCATCACCTACTATAGGCCTCTAAAAAACGAGAAGATTACTGGGGATCCATATCAAAAAATATAAAAGGATGAGCTCTATGAAATGTAATGATCTACTACACATACATACATCCAAGGTAATTAAAATTGGATGTAACATTATTGGGGATGTTGTGAGACAATTTTTTCATCCAATAAATCAATACCTATATTATTTTCTTCCCTAGAGGGGTAAAGTGAAACCCCACAAAAAATCAATCCCATTTTATCCCACAACCATGTTGGCATAAGAAGGGGATAAAGAAGAAATTAATATTTGGTGTTCTCAACCATTACATGTCGATAGGTATAACAACAAGAAGCTAAATCACTGATATCTCATCTCATACATATACACCAGAACCATCATCATATATCATATAACGTATTCATGGTTATAAGGTTCACTACACACTTAGAATTATAGAAACACCCATCATAACATTTCTCATTAGAAACGGTATGTTGTACTGACTTCAAAAGCATATGAGTCCCCTAGAAGATAATTAAATTTTTTTCAAAGGGCTCTCAACCATAAAAGAGGTTCTCTTGTGCAAAAAAAAAACTAATCATCATGCTCTTATTTATGAAAAATATTACCAAGAGGAGAGGATTTTTACTATATAGTTTCAATGAAATTCAATATCTCATTCCTCAAAATATTAAATTATTTTGAGAAATGATATCCATCAAATTTTTATTTTATAATGGTTCATTCATGGTCTGGATCAGAAGTTTCTTGATCAAGTCATCAATAATATCCTTCCCCTTTCTAGGGGTTTAGGTAATGTTTAAATCGAAATATTTTAGGTTCTCCACCCATAATCTCCGATCGGTATATAAATATTTTTGGGAGAAAATGTAACTAATAATTTATTTGATCAGGAAAAATTGAAATCCATCAACTAAAAAATGTAGTGTCTCCATCTCTTAAAAGAATAAATCACAAATCAATGATTTTGATTATGTACAAGATCGTTCTTCTCCCGTTATTTTAAATTATTGGAACCATATCCATCCATGAGATCACCCTACATGTGAACGTATTTAGTACCTAAAAATGAGATCATGATTTACAATAAAGATTCCATTATATTATTTAGAATTTGGTTATTATTATCATCAATGGGATTATTTCTATAATGATATCCCTATGATTATTGAATTTTATGTTTATTGACTAAATTAGATGTTTTTTAGTTATTAGAATTTTCATATAGATTATTCTTCATAAAATTATGATCAAAAAAATATTTAAATTGCATTTGTGTTTAGTTATTTACCATTCCATTTAGATTAATCCAAACCAAATTTTTTTTTCAAGTTATTAAAATGGAATGTGTGTTTAGTTATTTACTTTTCCATATTCATTATTCATATAAAATTATGAAATATTTAGTGGTATGTAATCCTTACTAATAATTTTAGTTCAACCATATATTATTTTATGTAATTATTATTTAAATAATATTTCATTAAATTTTTTCAAGAGGAATTATTTCCATAACCATGATTTTTTCCCAATGTATAATGGGTATTATGTTTGTATCTAGTTTTCCAAAAATGCTAAAATAATCTATATTTTAATATTTTTCTAATTCAAACATAGAAAATGTAATAAAGTAGGAAAAAAATATTTATTATTAGAGTTAGTGTCATTACATTTTGCCTCAAGATGTTATGTTTCTAATGTAACTTTCTTTTTATGGGATCATTGGAAGACAATAGGAATCATAAAAATGGATTTAGTCCCTTTCTTCATGATTAATAATCAAAATATTCTGTAATCATAGGAGGTCTCTAACACATAATGAAATATACTACAATATATTCTCTCTTAGGAGTATGAGGTAGTTTCAGTAGATTCATGTTTTTCCCATATCTAGAGTAAGGTGTCCTAGTGAGGCCATGTAGTTCTCAACTCCACCTCTCATCGTGCTAGGAATTCCATTATGGAAAATGTTATAGTTCCCATAAAAAATATTGTTGACATGGCTCTTAATATTTCCATAAATTTAAAATAATCGATATTTAGGGAATGAATAATTAAATAAATTAATATGTAAAATTATACTATATACATTAAATAAATAATTCATAATTATGATGCATAAACTAACTTATGAATTTCTATGATTCAGTTTATGTTATCCATGGTAACAATCATATTAGGTTGACACCATTAATTTCATTTATAATACATTCAAATAAATTGTAATTTTTTTGAATATATTACATTTTTTATCCAAAGTATACCCTTAAAATTTATTTACCCATATGGACAGTTAGACATCATTTTCTATCACCCCCTAATTATTTAGTTAATATCGAACAAGAAATTTTAGGTGTAATTATCTCTAGTTATAACCATGATAGAGCCTATATCTTTTTTCATGTATCCATGCTTGGAATTATTTATTTAGAAAACCATCCAAACTCGATGTTACAAAAAAATCTATATATTATACTATGATTAGTATTATCCTTGTGGTTTTTATTAATGTTATCTAATATAAATATAAAAAATAAATATTTCTTCTTTTTATACAAACTATAACAACCCAAACCATATAAAAATATTATTCCATCCTTCAGACCATTATTTTTTGATAAATAAACTCAATGGATTGAAAGGATGGTCGAATTTGGAAAACTACATACATAAATTCAACAACTTAAATATAAATACTACATCATTGTTTTAAAAAATAGTTATCGTACTCCCATTAGTCTTATAAAACATTATGGGTTATCCCATAGAAAAATACATTAAGAAAATAGAGAGATAAAAATTATATAAATGGAACATGATAAATAAATCATAAATATATAAATGGGTTTGGAGGCCTAAAAGGATACCACAAGGACGATACTCAATATAATGAAAATATGTAATAAGTTAATGACATGAAAAGATCATTGAATCATAAGAATTAAAACATGTAACAAGGTAATGTCAATAGAATATCATGGAATCGTTATCATAAAAAAATGGTCAATGTAAATACTTCATAAGATCATGGAATCATGAGAATGTAATCATGGAATATGGGAATGACATCATAAAATAATTGAATCAAATGCTTTTAGAAACATCTTAAAGAATAAATTCAAAAAAATATGTCAATTATAACCACCAAGAGATCACAAAATAGGCTAACCACCGTCATAATCATCATAATATTTTGCTTTACACAATCTAAATATAGTGTTATTAGGCTAACCACCCATTCTCCATATATAATGTTCTTAAAGTAAATTCTCATGCACCATAAAAGGTATCACATGAGATATATACATAACTAAATTCATGGATGGTATATAAATGACCTAACCATACTATCATAATATATACATGAATACTCCTTCCACAAGAGAATAGAAACCATACATAAATCATAATCATGGTGTATCCCAGAATAATAAATTGGTCTTAAAAATCTAGTATGAATATGTAATCAATGTCCATATCATAAATATTCTCAAGAAGAGTAGTAAATAATTTATATTTAATTATATTATTTGAAAAAATCATATATTTTTTACATGAACTACCATATATTGAAATAATTATAATAATAGTTGAGTAGTAATAAACAATTGGACGACATTGATGGAGATTTTTGAAATTAAAAAATAATAATTAATTAAATATTGAATTCTATTAAAAATAAAAATTTAACAAATGGATTTTCATATCATAGAGATATATATTAGAAAATACTCATCAAAATAAAATAATTTGATGTGGAGATAATTTGGATGATATTAGGCATAAGGAAGTTCCATTAAAATAGGATTACATAAGAGTGATGAAATCAAAAGAAGATTAATTTTATACATTCCCAAACAAAGAAAGCTAATGTAAAGTAGTTAAAATTTTTAAGAAAATAAACAAAAAGAATATGAATGATATTCTTCAAAGTAATATAAATGAAAATGGATAAAATGAAAGGTAATGTGTTACCAAAAGGAAACGAGGGTGGTTTAGAGGATACCTTACCTCATTTCAAAAATATCTTGGCATTTTCACACAACATCATAATTAATTAAATTAAGATTATTAAATATATAACAAAAAACATTTTTTATTTTTATTTAAATTTATGAAGTCCGTTTATTGTATTTTGTTGTTTATTTTTAACATACATTCCACATACGTTGGTTACTTGAGGTTGCTTGGATAATTTCTTCATAACACATTCAGTTTGACAACCATGGTCATAGGTGTTATAAAATAAATTAACGATATATAGATTTGTGTAGGATTATTTTTTTCATTGTTTCATTAGGAATATAAAAATTTTGTTTTAAAGGTAATATATAAAAAGATCCATATTATGAAAGGATCCTCGATAAGTCCATTTAAGGGGGTTGAAGTTACTTTAACAATATTTAATTTTTACTAAATATAGTTTTTCATATGTTTTCATTATAGATTATAAATATAGTAAAAAAAGAAAATTTTCTATATATTAAATATATTTTTTAATTCATCCATATTTTGTTTTCTTGGAAAAAATATTTCATTCATGGAGGTGGTTGTCTCCACACACGCGTGGTAATAATTTTTTCTAAATTTATTTTAAAGAATGCATGAAATTTATATTCCATTAGTATAATAAAATATCACAACTGTAAAAATCCTATTTTTATCATACCTTCATGGATATAAGTGACTTTAAAGCTGTTAAAAAATAAAAGAACATTGGATTGTTCGGTTGAGAGTGTTACCTATCCCTTGAATTTTTTCCCATGGGTAACTTCGTAAGACAAATTTGCATTGTCTTTCGACGTGAATATAGATTAAAAGAAATTTAGAGGGGTTTAGGATATTTTATAATTCATTTTTAGATATTTTTTTGAATAGGTGGCAAAATTTAGAGATTATAGTCTCCTTTTATAAGTCAATAAGAGACACTTTTTATGATCTTGTTATTTTTAAATAATATAACTCCATTATTCATGGTTGATGGATCCAAAAGTGGATGATAATATAGAAAGGAAATTTATAATACTGATACCCTTCCACCATATAATATTCTTATATGTTTTCATGTTATTTACCCTTCTTTACTATGTTAAACCACATTTACCCTAAATCACCATTACTATTGTAACAGTACATTCACCCTTGGAAAATAATTTTAACTATGAAAATATAAGTTTATATTAATTAATAATTCTAAAATTATGATTTTAAATATTCCAATTATTTTATAAAATTAAATTTCTAAAAATAAAAGATATTAATTTTATTATTATCACACATAATGCATTAGAACCCATTTGGTAAAAAGTGTATTTTTAAACATAATGTTTAGGTATTGGAAAAATCTATCAATTTTGTTAAATAATAAAATATTCAAATTATTATTAGGGTTCAATGAATAGTTATTTTATATTAAAATAAATCAGAAACCTAAATCAACCATGTTTAGGTTAAATTAAGAAAACCGATGAAGAATAGTTTTTATAAAATATTACTTAATTTTATAAAATATTATCAAAGGTTTTACATATTGAGTAAAAATTCATAATTTTTTACATCATATATATATATATTTTAATAAAAAAATATAAAAAAATTATGTCCCAGAAAAGTGAGAAAATTATAAAAACACAGTGATTTTCACTAACAATCTTTACAATTATATAATAAATATCCTTAAAAATAATCCTTAGGTAATTTTATACATGATTAATAAAAAATAATGGTCATTTTATTATATTCAAATTATATAAATGATAACATTTAGTTTCATATATAATTACTTAAAACGCATTAAAAGATTATATTATAATTTTTTTAAACTAAAATATAACAATTTTTTACTAAACCTTTTGTTATATTTTTGTCCCAATGGAAATATAATAATCATATTATCATTACATTTAATGATAAGGTTTTTTTAGTTATTAACATCTATATTACCTTATTTGAAATGCACATATAGATCCAGTAGAGATATTCTGATATATAAACATTGGGTCATTATAATGAATTCCTTTTGGCAATATTCAAAAAAAAAAATAAAAAATTATCCATTATCACATCCTGAATTATAAAGTGAATATATCTCTCACTTATTTTATATTTAATTACATGTAAAATCATCATTAATCAAAAACACGAAGGCTTACAAAAAATGTTACTGAGTTTCACCTATTTTGGATGAATATGTTCCCAGAGGTTTATGGCTATTATCCCACACACACATCTCTATTATTATTGAAAAAAGGGATTAATTAATGTTATATAATTGTCCATGTCAAAATATTATAACCCGTCATATTCTATTACAAAAAAAAATATTTCACTATTTATAGTGATACATGATTCATATTTCTCCTTATGATGATTGATCAATGAATTAGACAAGGAATTCATCAAATAAATGTAGTTTAATATCCTTCCTTAGATTGTATAAATATTCCATTCTGCCTCTAACTCAACATTTAGGTGCTATATCAAAAATATATTGAAAAGGCTATGAAATGACATTATTTAAAATTTACCATATATTTATATTTTTTCCCTAATATCCCACCTCTTCGACTGAGAAGATTAATCAAGAGAATCAAGATAATATCTAACTATTATTATTCGTATTCATCACATAATAATTAATCTAATTCCAATGAAGCATATTATTGTTTCCATGAGTTTTAGAGGATGAAATGATGAATTTATAGTCTGGTATTTCATTCTGTCTTTAATACATTAGAACAAAAACTGGTTAATGTTCAGTTATGTGTACTTCTTCCTCTATCTTATAGAATATATATATGGTGATTTCACAATTCGATATCCTATTTCATATATATTTTTACCATATTTTATATACACAACATTTCATAGATATTTTACATTGAATTTATATATTCATATCTAATAGAGAAGTCATTATTTCTTTCTCTTAATTTATAAATATTTACATTCTAATAACCTAATTCCATAGCTTCAAACATTCATAAATATTTTAAAAATTATCGAAACATTATTCTCTTTATAATTCATCCATGAATCCTAAGTCATAATATAAATCTATGTATACATGTTTTTAATGCTTATAACAATCACGATTTTATTTCCATCTTTATCAGTATCACAAGGAATAGGAAACTAATTTCAATGTATAAACCAACATGGTTTTTACTCTACATTTTTAAGGTATTTATATATCCTAGAGATATTTTAGATATATCATATGATGAAACATTTCATGCTATAAAATTATTTTCATATATATTATGAACTTAGTTGAAAAATACATATGAACTCCATCTCATGTACTCTATGGTGGTTTACTGCATGTACCCTATGATTAGACCATATGAATTCTCTCTGTATCTATTTTTTTTTCATAGAGTATCATACCTTATGATATCAGCACATGTACTCTATAAAAATTTATAGGTGTTATATATTCTTCTTAAAGAGATATGAATATACCCTAAAAAGTTTGAATCAAACATGAAATCAATTATGACTCAATAAAATGAAGAAAAACTATTAACCATTGGCCTGTTTCATTTTTAATCAATACTTTTAAGACTCTTTTCATTATTATATTAATTTTACATTTTCATCTTTTTTCTTTAATAATTGCACATAATTATAATCATCCTATATTTTTGATATTTTAATATAATAAAATGTCATTTGAATAATGGTTGACATGTAATTTCATATTTCGAGAATCATACTCCACATTGTTTCTATATAAACCTAGATTAAATCCATAGTGGAATCATTATTTCATCCATAATGCCAATATTACTCTATGTGCCATGATATTAACTATTTGTTCCCCTCCGTCAGTTCAAATAAAAAATCATGAAATAACACATGATGGAATGATGTGATATAGAAGATAAAAGGATATAGTATCATATATGGATAATCTTGTGTATGATTAAAATGATGACCAATACCACTTATATCATGTCGCATATCATAATCTTAATTGTAATCATCGCTATTTTATCATTGCAGGTGTTTTACCACTAGGAAATTTACTCCAATAAAATCACCACATACCAACACAATAACCACAAAACTCCCAAAATAATATTTATCTATCAATGATAATCCCTAAGAATGTGATACATTCATTTAACAATTTCTCTTTCATATATTTTTTCCTCACCTGTCTTTCTATAAAATTGACAACTATATCTGATGTGTAGTTTCTTTGGTAGTGGTAAAAATTATTATAACACACAATATTTTCATCCAACATCATCAAAGAGCTTTAAAAATTAATTAATTATAAGGAAATACTCATAAATAGGAAATTACATGAAATTTCTTCATAGGACTAAGAGAAACTCACTCATATTTAATTAATGGACTTTCAGATTCATACAGTTTTCAACCGATATAAATATTTTAAAAAGAACAGTGTATCTTTTCTAAATATATAAACTCTTATTTCCAATTTTAGATCAATTTTACACACTTGCTTTTATAATAAATTAAAAAACCCACACAGGGCTATCAAAATTGACACTCACAATTAGAAAAATATGTAAAACATGGTAGTAATACCTTATATATTTTTTCCCTTCTAAATTTTATTTTCCATTAAATTTTATCATATATAATAAAATATAGAAGAATAATAAATTATCGATTTAGATTAATAAAACGGATCATTAATAATCCAAATTTAGAAACAAAAATCACTTTTAAGCCTTACTTCCAAGACTTAAGTTATCTATTCAATTATCCCATAAACAACACACATTAATCACATTTCATAGGAACTAAATCATTATCAAAATAATCCTAGGACACCAATATACTTCCAAAACATTTTTAACCTATACATATTGATGCGTTGAAGATTCAATTTATACACATCAATTCTTTTTAATATAATATATAACACAAAAAAATACTGTTATTATAGGTGTATGTAGAATAAGTTACCATTTTT
Source organism: Viscum album (assembly GCA_963277665.1). Classification (NCBI taxonomy): domain Eukaryota; kingdom Viridiplantae; phylum Streptophyta; class Magnoliopsida; order Santalales; family Viscaceae; genus Viscum; species Viscum album. Next base: position 501,664,863 of record OY728133.1, read on the forward strand.
AATCTTATTAATAGAATATATAAAGGTAAAATAACTAAAATAACCATAAAAAGAATACTATAAGAGTGACCATAATAAAAATTAGGTCAACATAATTTATGGTGGAGAGAGTTTGGGGATTATATTTTCTGAATTGGAATATGTTTTTTAATCTGATTCAACCATATGTTATCTCTCACATATGACCCTTGTAGGCCTAATAATTCCTATCTAAGGATAGTTCTGTCCAATTGGATTTATTTATTATGAATTTATCTGATTGTTTCTCAGAGATGTGATATATTTTTTCAATATAATTTTCTTGTTTGAGGAATGGAGGAATGATTCTATGGAATAGATATAACTCTTGAGGAATGAATATATTTTAAATGTTATTAATAATATTGATATTATATTAAAATGTTAAAATAGATTTAGAAATATTTTTTTGAAAAATTATAATTTATAATTGGTTTATTTATTAAGTAGTGTGGTAGGACAAGTATACTAGCTTTGTTTTTTATATGTTATGATTTCTATAGTTGATGATGATTTTTCATGATGTCTATATGTTGAAGAAGTTCACATGGCACCCTAAAAATCACAATAATCATTATATTCATTATTTATTGAAATTTTATATGTCCAAGAATTATGAGTATAAATTCTATGAATTATTAATAATTTATGTTTCTGTATGAGGAACATATTCCATGATAACCATTTGGAAAAATCATAAAAATATTGGTACATGTTATAGAGGAATTCACATGGTTTTTGAAAGGCGTGTCAGAACCATGTTTTAACTAAATATGTTTTTAAGATATATATTCATTCAATAAACCATGTTTTTATAATACAATAATAGATTTTCCATTTTTTCAAGTTAATGTAAATATATTATGAAATAAGTCATAAATTATTGTAATTAATCTAATAACACATTATTAATTCATAGTAAAGTATTACAATAATATCGTAGGAAACTATGTATTACACACCGTGGATTATTACTCTACCTAAATTATTAGAACCATAAACATTGAAAAGGGTCCAAAAATCATAAACAAATATATTTACAATTAGAATCTCCCCATGTCCACCTTTACCTTTGAGAATATTAATTATTAAAAAAACTATATTGGGTAAGAATATCGTAAACTGAGAAATCATATTGTGATATATAAAGTGAAAATTGTTGAAATGCGATGTGTAACTTATAATGTGTGAATGTAATGAATTAGTTTAGTTACGATACATATACGGATGAAATCCGATCAATATAAATATGGTTATTAGAAGTATGGTCATAGGAAAAATAGTTGTTTGATATAAAATGTCCAATTGGTATACTGATTTTCAGTAAAGTTACAAGTAAATTTAATATAATATAAATCAAAAAATTTTAACAACGAAATCAAAATACAATAAAATATATATATATATATATGAGTTATGAGTTATTATTATTATAGTTTGCATGATATATTTATAAAATTTAAAAAATGTTGTCTGTAACAATTAATCAGTAAAATTAAAATTTATATATTTAAATTATTAATTATCAATTTTATTTGGTGAAGATTATTAAATAATAAATTAATAATTTCCATACAAAATTTATTTTTATTTTATTATTTTAACTAATATTTGGTCAATAATTATTTTCATGAAATTTATTTAAAATATAAACATAAAAATAATTATCATCAATGTAATATTTAGTACAGAGAATGTAATAAGAGAAAATTTATTTTAATATTAAAATGTATTTTTAAATTTATGCCTCCTCCTATGGTTCAAATTTTTATATTAAAAATATAAATATATCATAATTAAAAAATATTATTTTCATAAATATTAAAATAACACATATTTAATTAGAAAATTGATATTAAATACGAATAAGATTAGTTAATATCTAAATATATACTTTGTGATTAATTTTTTTCATTATATTTTATAATTTCAATTAAATATTAAAATGCTAAATTATATTATTTGAATTTGAAAAATGGATTTTTTATAGAATTCCCTTTTCAAAATTATTTTAAGATGGTTTTTAATTTTTCTTAAATACATGATTTTTATATGAATAGTAATATATATAGGTTTCACTAAAAACGCAACATTTATGACTATATTAAGAAATATGTATAACATAAAATATTAAAAAAAATGTATTGTTAAAAAAAATGTATTTATGGAGATAATTTTAAATTTTTTTTAATATTATTTTGGATTTAGAAGACCTATGTTTGTTGTTTTGAACATTATGAATTATTTTCCTAATAACACCTTTTTTTTAGTTTTTTAAATTTAATTTATTTTTTCTTTGTTAAATTAGGATTTGGATTTATTTTACTATCACCTAAATATCTATTTGATAATAATAAACCAATAATTGTTATTAAAATTGAAAAAAAAATATCGATCTTTTTCTTAAAAACTACCTTTATTCTTAAAAATAATTTTTTTCTAAACACATGGTTTTATATGATATAAGATATAATGTAAAAAATAATTATTCATACACTATGAAATTTTATTTTATAAAAATTATTTTGTACTTAGAATTTGTAGGTAAAAATTATGTTATAAATACCATTTCATTTTTAAGAATTGAAATTATATTACTTAAGTAAAAACTAATTACAATGATATAAACCAAAAATGGAAAAACTAAAAATTATAAAAATAAAATAATATATAAAATTATATGAAACATGTAATATTTATATTAATATTTATAGTAATAAAAAATCCATTTCCCTCACTTATAAAATGATATCACATTCACCCCTTTTCTCTACGAATTATGTATTATTAACATGACTAAAACCCTTTTCTACTCTCTCATAAATTTTCTATACACCTCATGGAATACATGGTCTTTCCAAAAGACCATGATAAGGAGACATAGAGTGCTTCACAAGGGAGAAAATTCAAAGGGAGGGATAATGTTGTCAATTGATCTCTCTTAATTATTATATACTTCTACCCTGAATAATATATTATATCCATAAAATCATGATAAAAATGTTATTAATATTCTTAAATTTTTTATAGTAATGTAATATCAGTTTTCTACCTTCCAAAAAAACCATTCAATATATGAAAATTATATTATGGTTGCATAGGGTCATCCGTGTCTAGGAATGACGACTTATATTTTCCACAAAATGCACAGAAGGATGGTTAAATATATATATAATAAAAATTTAATAAATAAATATATATACAAGTTATGTTTTCATGATAATTAAGTGATAATTTATTTTATTTTCCATATCCCTCCAATTCAATGAATATTCATTTTGTGGTCCATGTGTACCTGTGCACTTTTTTCTCTGTGGATAAATATACATTTGGTTCATTACAACCCCAAATTGATGTCATTAAAAATTAATAAAATGTATAAAAATTATATTTCAGACTAAAAGAATATTATGGAAAGATAATATTGGATATTATATAAGTGATAGTTATAATAAATTGTCTAATTAATTTTTAATTCATTAAATGAACATATCGAGACACCTTTCCTAATTTGACTTCATTTTTAGAATCCCTATGAAATTTTATATATTTTTTAATTAATAATAATAAAATAAATAAAACACTACAACTATAGAGGTTGTTTATTAATTTGAAACCCCATTTGACTATGTAGAATATAATGAGAAAGTTTCAATGAAATTTACCAATCCAACTCAAGTAACTAACATAAACAGAAACTATTTAACAAATTAATAACACTTGTTAATATTTAGAAGATAATAAATGAAATATATATAAAAAACGTTTGTAGGAAGTTATTTATTGAACATAATTTTATTATTATGTATGTTTGGTGAAGATATAGAATGAATCATAACCATAGGTAAGTGATCTTTCGAACCACCCTCATTACTATTTTGTTATTGATTCCCTTAATTTTACTCATGTTTTCATCTATATTATTATAATATAATTCCTAAATATTATATATATTTATATATATTAATAAGATATGTTATTATTATTATTTAATTTTTTTTATTAGGGATAATCCATATTTTATGTTCGATTTACAATTCTCTCTTTTGAGTGAACCTGATTTAAGGAAAATTCCTAGTTTGTTATTTATTTTTAAGCACCACCTTCATAAAATGTTTTCTGTAACAATGAATATAATTTTGAAACACTTATTATTTAATTTAATACCACCCTAGAAAAATAACACATTGATGTAAAATAATATACTCTTATATTGTTTTAAAAATATATTTTATTCATTATATAAAGCATCACCTAAGTGGATCATTTATATTCTTTCATCTCTAATCTTTTTGGTGAATATTTATAAATTTTAACTTATTGTTAAATTAATATATTTATTTTTTCTAATATTAATTTCCAAAACAATTTAATTCCTTATTATATTAGTAATCCTTATGATATAGCATCTGGTTATACCTTGCGACAAAAATATGACACCTACATCCTTATCTTGTGTTTCATAATGATTCTATATTATGTTTAGTTTCATTTAAAATTGTGGACACATATGGATGTATATGTTATCAATATGAAGGGTGAGACCTGATAGTTGTCCTATCCAATGGGTAATGTTTTCATCTAATGAGATGACAGTAATAGTGACTATATGGATAGTATAAGCATGTTAGGTTGTGTTTCCATGATGGTGAGACATGAATATGGTGCATGAGTTGTTAGAAAAAAAATTATATGATATCATAGGGATGATATTTTTCTATGGTTCTTGATTTCATATCCTAATACCACTATTTTATGTTTTCTTAGCGGTGATATTTGACTATTGTTCATGAGTGGTTATCCTAAGAACACTATGTTATATTAGATTGGCGGTGAGCCTTGAATATAGTTCATTGGTGGTTATCCTATTCACAATATGTTACACTAACCTGGGGGTTATCTTTGGAAATAATTTACAGGTGGTCATCCTAATCAAACGATATTATGTTTTCTTAGTAGTATGCCTTTACCTGTGATATTTATGTTATGATTTCTTTTGGTTCCACATATATTTTATTCCATGATCATATGATATATTTTACATATTTTATGTTTCTTGGATTATCTCACACTATTATAAAATGGTTTATGTTTTGATCATTTGTGATTCTATATTAGTTTAACAAAAATAATATACATATCTATTTATTCCTTTTTATTTTTAGTGATATATTTTTCACATTCTCATGTTTTTTCATATTCTTATGATGAAACCTTTATGAAATGTTAATTAGTTTTCCTAAATGACTCATTAATCTAACGCTGTTATTATGTTTCCATTCCCTATGTATTAGATATGAGTGTAACCAATGAGATATCTATAAGGGAGTCCAGTGTTTCTCAATTATGGAGAAATATTCACAAGTTATTTGAAAAAAGATGCTTCTATAGGTGGTCCTCAAAGACACAAAACAATTCATTCCCATGATTATTATATTATTGATAGATGTGATTATTAAATTATGAAAATAAAGTGAGATATAAGTATGTTTTTGTTACACCATACCAAATTTTATAAATTCTATTATTTAATGAAATTATTTTCAGAACAATACATGTTAGTGTGGATCTAGGGATCTATACCTATGGTACAAACTATGTAGCTATCTATGGGATCTAGTAGAGGGAACACTACTGGAGTATGGTATGTAGAATTGTGTGTCCATAAAGTGAAACCTACAAAGGATTTTAGAAATTTGAAATTAAATTTCCAAACTTATGTTTTAAACACGTAACCCCCTCATCTCCTCCTAACTCACTCGTTTTATCCCATGAGAGCGCTTGGTTTGAACCTCCATGCTTCCTCCTTGGGATTTATGGTTATCACTTGTGTTTTTTGTGAGTTAGACTATGCTTTTGACACTATAAATTATAGATATTCTATTTATTATTATTTCGATGTTCTTCATATTATATTGTATTGATTATAGACTTAGCCTTGGTGGGTTTTATTTCAAAATCTGGGTATTTTTTCCCAAGGGTTTTCATATTCTTCTTGAGGACCATCTCTCTAAACTCTTAATGGTTATTCTTCAATCACAATAGATTTTAATCGGGGTTTTAGATGATTGTTATTTTTCCCTATAATTCATGTGATGATTATGTTTTCTTATATCATCCTCTCAAAATTATATATTCTATATATCTCATCAATTTTCAAAAATTATTATTTGATGTTAATTAGTATTTTAAAATGGAACTAATTATTTTACTATTTATGAATGGGGTTCAAGATTTGGGATTTATTTCCAATATAATATAATTCAATTTTATGTCAATTTTTTAATGATAGATGATTTTTATTATTATAGTTCTTGAATAATTATGTAATTATGATGTTGCCTACTGTTTTATTTTCTCCCTAAGATTCATTGGACTTATATATGTGTTTTCTATTTTTTTAACAATTTATTTTCAAAAAATACATGATTTTGAAAATAAATTTTCATGTTGGTTATATATATGTATTAAATGTATTTAAATTCACATTTTTTGTTTGGGTGTCTATGCATGAATGTGTTTTTATATACCAATTTATAGGTTAGTAACTACTAGTTTCAAAGATAGATACATGTATGTAACATGGTAAAGGAATTTCAAGTTTAATATTGATTAGGAACATTGATTTTAAAGGATATTTCTAAAAATATTTTTGGTTAACAAATTTATTTCCTACGTAACACATTACATAAATATATTTTCCCAAATGAGATACACTCCCAGTATAAAGACCTATGTATTTATGTTAAAATGGGATTGATGATTGAATGTGACTATTGTTAAAATGTATATTAGTTAGTATAGAGTATTGATTGAGACAATTTTGTGCGTGTTTTTTGTTATTTTTCATTATCATGGTTTGTCTTTCATTCTCATACTATATTTCTCCCAACATGGAACACATCCTTCAATATTCTATATTACTTTTATCAGGGGGATACTATATATCTTAATGAGAGATAAAAACAATGTTTATGTACATGTTTAAATGAGACAAACTTGTATCCTCAAACATTAAACTAGTACTCACAAAAGGGGTTCCATGGTGAAGTGAGTTGATAGTATATCAACTGGTCATAGATGACAATAGTATCAATAGATCGGTTGATGATTCCACTTGAATAAATTTAGGACATCTCACTTTGTTTTTTTGAGCTTCTCATGATTATATATAATCTTATAATCTTCCATATATTTCATGGAAGATTTAAATAATTTTTTGTTTATGCTATGAATATATGTAATTTTGTTATTATGGATTTGAATATTGTTTCCTTTATTTTAACATTAAAATTTTATTTGACTATTTCTATTGATATTCTTATGATTTTTTACATTATAGTTTAATTATTTGTCTCATGTTTCTTTTGTTTAATATTTTAATTCCATCATTATTATCTTTAAATATATGATTTCAAAAATGGGTTTTAATATTTTTTTCAAATAAAATATTTATATATTGTTTAACAAGATTCTTAAAAATGTTCTATGTTTAAAAATTGGGTTTTAAAACAATTATGAGTTATTTTGTAATAATAAAAGACCCATTTTAAATTATTGTATTTTAAACTACTGTTTTTTAAATGTTTTAAAAACAGAAATCATGGAAACATTGGTGAAACCCTAATATATTTTTATGATAAGACCCTGTAACAACACTCTGTTTATATAGACTGAGTTTCATCTTTTGTGTTCTCATTTGGATTTTCTAGCTACATGTGGAGAGATAATATAGATTTTATGATTTTTAGTTACTTATATTCACAATGAGATCTTATTAAGTATTTTGGTTTTTATTTTTCATTGTAATTATATGGGAATGAACAAATTCCTATTATATCTTGTGATCATACATAGTTCTTATTTATTTTGTTATGATAATTTTTATTTATGATTCATCTTTTGTTTTATTTTGAAATTTTATTTCTTTTCAATGATGATCAATATGTGGATGAAACATACATATTTCCATGTAGAATTATAGTACATGTGTAATATCACCTATCTAGGTGAAATATTTTTATAATTTATAATTTTTTTCCTATAGATATTATATCTAGCATATAGGGATCGAGAATTCCCCTCGAAGAAATATAGAAGTCTTGTAATGGTTTTTTGGATCAGGAGTGGATCAGACATGTTCAACATATAATGTTAATAGAGAACCCTTTTAATTTGGGGAGTCAGGTAGATGAGAAATATGATCACCACAACTAAGGATATTGGTCGTGATAAGGCGTTTAATCTCCACCAATTATGAAGAAACATGAGTTACTTTGGCATATAAGGAATTGAATCTATATTTCAGGATTGTTTTTTATTCTTCTTGATTTATTTTTATATTAATTGATGGTGTTTTATTTTTGTGGTAGATTCAATTGTTTTTTTTTTGGATTTTTAAAAATTTATGGTGAAATTGGATAATAATTAAAGGATAATTTTTTTGGTACATAGCGTAAAAAACTATGAAGTGATCTTATGCATGGTTTTATAGAGCTCATAGTGTCTTTTCACATAGTAGATTCACAATCGATTAAAATATGATACAAAATCAATTATATCCCCTAATCCCTTTAATTTTTACATTGAACCCTTTTATGGATCACTTTTGGATGAATGTTATTGTTATTTTTAATAGATAAAGGTGGGGTTTATTATGAGTTGATGATATTTTGTAGGGTTTTGTAGATATTTTGTAGTTCCAATCTTTTTTGAAAATTGAAATGTTTGGTTTTATAAATAAATAAATAAGCGTTCGATGGAATAAATTTAAATAATATAGATGTTTTGAGTTTTAAAATTAATTTAGAAATTAATACGTGATTAAATTTTTCTTTGTGAAGTGCTATAATTTTGAACATGGGTTAAAGAGTAACATTAAAATATTAATTAAAATAATTAATTTGCAATAGTTTATTTTAATTTGATTTCATGGATTATTATTTATTCAAGTATTTGAAAATTTTATATTCTTAGATTAAGTGTTATATTTTGTTTTTTAATTTAATTTTTGCCTCCCAGAAAATTCCTGATGAATCATATATATCTATATCACGGGGAATTACTAATTTTTATATCTCACAAGGTTCAGATATAGTTATCATAGTTATCAATCTAGACCATACATGACATAAAGTTGTAGAGATGAAATATTATTAGTTCTCAATTTTCTTCCTTGTGTATTAGGGTCCTTGAGAGGCTATATAATGTGTATATAAAATTGGAGTGTCTATTCATTAATTTTATACTCTTTAGGGATCATGAATGAATATTTTTTTGAACCTTCTTGAATGATTATGTGTCTAATAGTGGAGGATAATAATTGATGATCAACATAAAATATACATCTCTTGGTAATTATTTAAGGCCACATTTATTTAGTGTAACTTTTGTATGAATAATAATGTGTAGAGGGATGTGGATCTTATGAACCTTTAATAGTTCGATAAAATATTGAAGGGGGGAATTACTCACATGAACAAGTTGATCCCATTATATTATGAGTAGGCGTTAATGGGTTCACTAAAGGCCACTGATTTTTAATAGTATTCATTTAGACCTTAATTTTATTATTCATTCATTTAATCAACCTTAATTTGAGGAAGCATAATATAATTCCATAATTATATAGTTGTTTCTTATAGTCCAACCCAGTAGGGGAAGAAACACTACTATTTTTGGTTCAAAAAAGTTTTTTTTAACTTGTGAGTGGAATGTGTACGATGGACTTGAGTAAGAAAATCAGATTGACTTGGGTGATTCTCCACATTTTTCCCCAATTCCCCCAATGATGAAAACTTTCACTCTGTTTTATCTATGTTTCCACATAAGGAATTTGCATCCATATTTATCAAAAGGTTTGAAGAATATCCATATATATGTTCACGTGATCTATCTTTAGAAATTATATTGATACTATCATTTTTGGAAGAATTAATATTTATATTTTTTATATCTTAATGATTTTCAAACTCAAATTTTTTAGGTATATTATTTTTTCCCTTTCATTATTTTATTTTTTTTAATATATGAATTGTTCTATGTATTTTTTCCCTTGCTCTCTCTTATTTGAGATTTGAATTTAATTTTAAAGGATTTATTGATGGGAATTGATTATAATGATTAATATGGGTTCCCTTGGTTGATGAATTATATGGTACATCCCCTAACATGATCAGACGGTTTTGATACAAAATATTATGTGGGAGGAAATTTTTGTGGGGAGAAATATTAATGGTCTTAGCCACAAAATTATTCTTTTATTTTCCCTCATAGAGTTGTGTGCTCAGGTTTTGGGTTAGGATGTGTTTTTTTATTAGGAATCATATCAAACCTATAAATTTGTTCAAGTTTCCTCAATAATTTGAACTTTGTGACATTAATCGTGGATTTATGAATTTATGTGTCTAATAATTATTATTCTAGTAATAATTGTCACTCCTTGATTCTTGTATTCATCATAATTGTACTTATTTTTAAAAATTATTCATTTAGTTGATTTTATTGTTATAAATTCAAGAAAGTATAAAAATTTCAGGTCGTAGTGTGTGGTGCACAATTTGAATTAGTAAGTGATAATTTTGTGTCCAATCCATGAAAATCTTATAAATTGTTATAGAGTAATTTTCATGGTTAGAACATAGTTCTATATCTATTTATAGTACACAATGTAATTTTAAAAGGGATCTAATAGAGGGTGAGTGATTGGCACCTGTTTGGGAAAATTTGTGGCCAAACATTATAATACACACATACCTTTATAAGGTCAAAATTTCAATTCTTTCTTTAGTATTTTTAAACCAATAATCAACTCATCTCTTTCCCACTTTCTATGGATAGCCGAGTGTATCCCAATTAATGAAATTTTTTCTTTTTCATTGGGATTTTGGTTTCCACCCTATGTTCTTAGTGAGTTTTACTATGCCTTTATTTTTTTCCCACACATTCATTACTATTTCTCCCTTTTTCATCATTTTTTGGGAAATTCTTGTTTTAACCCATGGTGGGTTATTATTCTAATCTTTTTGATTTTGATTTTTAGTGTGTGTAGATTATTCTTTTTGATAGTCCACCTTCATTCATGATGGTTTCACTTCATATTCAATTGATTTTATGTAGTTGATTCCATGGTTTTTAATTTTTCTATATATTGCATGTTATTATTGAGTTTTATAACATATTTGACATAAAATTATTTACATATATGATCTATTTAAATTTATAAATCAATTAATTAAATTTAAGGGGTATTTTTAGTGGGAATGATTTCAATTGCAAAAATATTTTTGTTATTCATAAGGGTGATTATGATTGGGGACTTATTTATAGTTGAAAGTAATTTGTGTTTGAGTTATTTTATTAATTTATAAGAACTATTAATTTTATTCCAGTTTAATTATAATATAATTATGTTGTTCAGTATGGTTTAATATTTTTCCTATACGTGGTTTGTTTTAAATGTGAGTTTTATCCTTGGGTTCAGATGTGTTTTTCAAAGGTTATATGATTTAAAAAATAGGATTCCAAACTTGATTATATATATATATATATTTGTATATAAGTCTATATACATATATTTATTTGTTTCTTTTATCAATTTATAGGTACAAACTAGTACATTGGAAACGAAATTTCCATTTGGATATTCGATAGGCAAATATACATATTATCTTTATTTGAAAATAATTTTCAAATAATATTATCAAATTATGTTATTTATTTCATATTTCAAGGATAAATGAGGCCTTTTATAAAAGGATTCACTAATAATAACCAAAATACTATAATTAAAACCTAGGGATTTTTGATGAAATGGTATTAATGGTTGTTTGTGACTATTTTTACTATTTATATGAGTTATAATAATGGATTTTGTTAAAGAGTGTGGGAGGGTGGGTTGAGTTTTGTAATAGAAAAGGTTTTCCTTGAACTCTGTTAATAGTGTTTAATCCGCATGGAACAAATCATTTCTCTAACACTTTGAATAGCTTCATGGGGGTCCTATTAATTATTTTAAGTTATCAAGAGATAGTATCAATAATTTTCCCGATTAGAGGAAATTATAAATTCTTTCATTAGACTAATAATGACCATTATGGAGACACTGGTGAGTTTTGTTGATAGTAAGACAATTGGTTATAGACTAAGGATAAATTTATAGGCTAACAGATGATTCCATACTAATACTTATATGTTTATCCCACTGGTTTTCTAGGATTTTCCCTACATTATATATAACCTTGTTATTTTCCTTTCATTACATTGTAGTTTATATTCTACTTCACATTATTTATATGAATCCATAATGTTTCTGTTTTTATAATTTTTAGTATTTCCTCCATTGTTTAATTACTATTATAGTATCTAAATTGTTCAAATTATTTGCCTCTACACATAATATTCTATTTTTTTCCATTTTTTATTGATTGAGTTCATTCTCAAGTAGTGTCATAGAAATATTTTGAAAAAGGGAATTTAAATAATAACATATATATTATCTATTTATTAAATGTTTTCTAATTTAATCATTTTATATGTTTAAAATATTTTTTGAGAAATTTGGTTTCATTTACATTTTCAAATGAATAAAAACCCATATTAAATATTTGATTTTTAAATCGTTTTTTTGGGTTTTCAAAAAGAAAATAATGGAATACTTTTGAAATCTCACTATGTTATTATAATTTCAACATACTCAAAATACACAATTTCAATAGAACTAGTGGATTGTTGGAAGATGTTGGTTGACAAGTCCTTACACTTGTAGGGAGATCATGTTGATTTTAGAATGGATGGTGACTCGAAGTATCAGAGAGATCTTATCAACTATTTTGGTTTTTATTTTTTTAGATGTATCACCTAGCTCAAATTCCCACAATATATTTAGATCTTGTTCAGTTTGTATTTATTTTAACATGATTTCTATTTTCTAGAGATTCCAAATTTGGTTTGTTTCATTAACTAAAAATTGATTATTTTGATGTATGGAAATAAAATTTATAGATTCACCAAGAATTATTCTTGATAGAATTATGTTGATTTTATAATATCATATATTTTGGTGAAATCATTAAAATAATGTATACTTTGATGGCAAGGAAACTTTCTCTGTCCCATGGTGTTTGATAATAGGCTATATTCCATTCCACGGTTTTTTGGGTGTAGATAAGGGGTATACCAGACATGTTTATGATAGATCACTTACTAGGAAATAACAATTCAATTCATCCTAAATAAATACAAAATTTATAAGTGATAATAAATATCAATAAACCCAAATTAGAGTACTAAATATTGAGGTTGGATAATTGAAAAGTAAAAAATAAATTTGGCTAGATATTATATTGGTTCTACAGAAATAATTACACTTAAACACATAAATTTAAGGAGTTTTTTATAAATATGGAAGATTTAAACCAGTTATAAGGGGAAGTAAATTGACTCAAAAGAAATAAAAAATCAAATTCCTATAGAAGATCAATTTCCTTTACCTAGAAGAATTGATTAAAGAGAATAAAAAGTTTAATGAAGAGTTAGTGATCATTAAGGATTCAATCACCTACATAAATTCAAAAATAATGAAAAAAACTAACAGAATGGATGATCTTTTCCACATGTTGGTAGATAAAATTTCTTTAGGGAAAATTCCATGGATAAAATGAATTCCCAACAAAAATACTAAATAAAAAATATATTTTGACATAAGAAAGGATTTATTATTGTCTAAAAGATGGTGGAACAACTAATATCCAAGGTAATTCTATGATAATTGATTCCTTTTATTTTTTATTGGATTATCCTTCAAAAGATGATAATGATATGTAGAGAAATTATGAAAAATTATATGAAAAGAAAAAAAAGATCGCATTTCATCAAAGACTGTATTATATGGTAAAACAATAATTTATCTTGAGGGAACTCCTCTTAAATTATAAATAATGTGATCTAGGGGAATTACAAATAAAATTGAATATAATAGTTACCATGAATGTAAAGACATGATTTTATCTAAAATTGGTTAGGAAAAAAGCAATACATTCATAATAAGCTATAGAGACATTCTGTTTTATTATGTAATGAATCTGAATTTTTATAAAATTTTCTATAAATCATTGTAATGAATTTAATTCGTTTATGTTGAGGGATATTTTGAAAAAATGATTTACCAACTGAAATAATAAAGGTGTTGAATTTATCTGGAAATTTAATATAATTGTAATCAGGTATCTAATAGATATTGTAAAAGAAAATTTTCTAGAATAAATCCAGAAAATTGTTATCTATAAATTCATAAAATAATTAAAATAACATGGGATATATAAAAAAATTAAATAGGGTTGATTACATTGATAAAAACTTTATAATTATCTCCTTTTAAGATAACAATTTCATTAAAACAATTTATAATAAGATCAACATGAAGGTTTTTAATACCCCATTTTTTCCCCCTTCCTCATATAATAATTTAATTTTTCATTATTTAAAACCTCTTAATTTGCGTATACCTAGGTTAACTTCTTAAAATTGAAAATAATATTAATTTAGTATCAATCATATTCTCATCAATTAGCGTTACTGTAATTTTCTCTTGAACAAATTCATTTAATATTTCATCCAACATAGTATGCTCTCAAGTCCCTCATAAAAATTTCTTCTATTCTACCCTATTTTTTATGATTCCTCTTTAGAGGATAACATTTTCCATTATATTGAATAGTTGGCCTTATAACTGTCTTGTGAATTTACCCATTAATTTAATGTGAATTTTATGATAAAAAATCACCTGAAAATCCATTCTACACTTTATCCGTATAATTTTAATCCTTTGAGAGACATTGTCACTAATATCTCATCCATATATTTAATATCTCTATATGACTACATCATGGTTTTTAATTATGAAAATTTATTATTTTTAATATTTCATAAATGAAATTACAAAACATATACCAAATGAAAATCCATGTTTCATGATTTTTAAAAATGACTTGTTTCTCAATGAAAAATCTATAATACTATCAACTTAATGATATATATTATAAAATATAAATTACAAATCAAAATATTTCCGTACTAATAGGTATAAAAAATATATGGAGTGATATTTTAGTAATTTATTGTATAATAATGATATGTATGTGATATTAAGAGACAAAATTATTTCAATTTAATATTTAATTTCTTATATTTTATTAAAAAATTAACATTTATTGAAGGAGGTGATGAATATTTATAAAAGTGAAAGGATTCTTAAAGATTATCATTTAAAAAACTATCCCAAAATAGGTATGTGTTTTTAAATACAAGGATTCATGTTGGGATAAGAATGGTTTAAAGAGGGATGTGAAAATAAAACTATTATCATTTATGTGTTAATAGATCCTTGTTGGATGATGTACTTAAGGATAAATGGATGTGATTTGATCTATGATGAATGAGACATTCCTAAGAAAAAGTAAAAGAAATTAGAGTCTAATAAAAACATGTCTAATATAAAATGGGTTCCAAATTGAAGAATAATGGAAATGATAAGGCCTGCAATGACTCACCATCTTCCAAAACCTGAGAAAATGGAAGTTCCCAACTCACCGCATATATATATAAATTTAATCATTATAATCAAAATTTTATTGGTTTTGGGGGATATATGATTCATGCAGATTTTTCATTTAAAGATGAAAGTTTTAACATGATAGGATATTATGTTATAATGTATGTTGGACAAGTATAAGTGATATCTTATTTATTTTGATGTGAAAAGATAATTATTGACAAATTATGAAATGAATTATAAAAAATTAGTATCATAGTATAATTTAAGTTGTGGTCTCAATAATACATGATTATAAATTGCCTTAGAAATAGAATATAAAATAGGATACATTGGTAGAGTAGAATAATTGAAATTTTTTGTTCATGATTTATGTTTTTTGATATAACATGTGATATCATTTGAATATATTATGGATTTAAAATCTACTGCATATGGAAAGATCAAAGACAAAATTTCAATTATATATTTGAAAAAACTGAGAAGACAGCTTCAGGGAGTATTTATCCAATGATATGAAAGGAGTTATCCAAATATACCTGGAAAATACACATGATGGAGGAATAAATAAATTTATTTTATCCAATTAGTGTTCATATAGGGTACATGAAAAAATAATTTGGTATCACTCAAATACCTAGTGATTCATGGTTTATAAAATGATAATTTTTTTGTTATTATTATTGAATTAAATGGGATATTCCTAAAGTAAGTTAACTATCAATTTTCATGCATTAATACAAGTAAGTAAATGCAATATAATACATTGAGGATTTTTATTTAAATTATTATTAACTACATCGACATTTCAATTGTTAGATTAAAATTTTTAAGGATATTTTCCATTTGGTATGTTAACTCCCTGAATAAATTTTATGAAATTTCTAAAATGGGGAATTCAAATATAAAATTATTATGAACTAGTGGAATAGAGCTAATGTAACGAACCCGACTATTTAAGTAATATTTGTTTCATGAATAATTATTTCTCAAATATTATATAAAATTATGCATGTAAAAAATAAATGGAAACCAAATTTTTTTTATCTCGTTATCAATAATCATTACATTAGTCATTGATGAAACCAAATATAATTTCAAATATTAAAACATAAAAACAATATAAAATAGAATAAGTAAAATGGGAAGGTATGTAATGCCTCCGTCTGCTTGAATCATTTCCCAGATAGAAACTATTATATAAATAAAAAAAATATTAATAAACCATTCCTAATAATATAAAATTAAAATAATACGTAAAGTTGAATTTGATGTAAATGTTTAGTGAATGAATTAAGGAGTGTATATAGGGTAAAAAATGAATTGTGACTATTGGGATCCAATCGTTATATAACTATTTATAAAATATGACTGTTCGACGATATGACAATTAGCTAATATGATATTTTGAATTTATAACCTTGGATGATAATTTATCCATAATAATTGGTGTTTATTAGTAATAATGAAAAAGGATAATTTATACATAAATGAGAATTTATGGATTCAACCTGTAGAGTCATGCATATTGAATCCCATTTGTCCAAAATTAACATCATTGGGGTTCTCTATTGAATAAGAGAAAGATGAGATATAACAGGTGAAGTATGAATGACATTTCCTCTAGGATATGTTTATGATGGTGGATATTACAACATGGTCGATCTTATCAGAGCCACCCAATAAAACTATAACCATCACACTCCATACCCATTTGGAATATGTAGCTGTAATAAATGGATACATGAGTAGACTATAGTTACAATTATTTTAACAACATTTTAATAAGTAATGTTAATACTACATCAATTCATATTAATTTTTTTCATAATAAAATATATTTTTAGTTGAGATTAATTTGATAATTTTTCATCTGGAAAAAAACAATACAAAATTTTATTTTTCATGAAAATATATACAATTTTAAAATAAACCAAAGTATTATGAATAATATTTTCTTTAATAAAATATGCCTTTAAAACACAATTATCAAAATATAAATGATAAAATAATTCTATAATGTTCTAGGAAATTTTTTATAAGTGTCAAAAATATGACATTGCCTTAAAAACAACTATTTTTATATAAATAACTATTTGTATATTTTAAAGTTAAAATTATCATATTTGGATAAATATTTTGAAAAAATTAACTTTATAATTTAAACAGAACAAAAAAATTAGGTTACGGTTAATTTATGCGAATTTTTAAGAATACATTATTTTTTACATCAATTGTAAAAAAAATAATTTTGGGTTTTTTGGTATATTATATAACCTCATATTTCGGTCATAATGATGTAATAATTAGTTAAACACAATACATGATGCAAATAATGTTATTTATTTAATATGAATTATTTTAATATATTTAATCAATTTCAAAAACTATATGTTACTTTTTAATGTCTAAAAAAATTATTATTACGACATTACAAAGTGGAATAATTACTTTTTTAAGCCAATAGAAGTACTGAAAATGGTTTTCAGTTATGGTGAATTAAAATATCAAAAAATACAACCAAAATTTCCAAAACATTGAGAATCCCCAAGGTTAATCCAATAATTTTTTATTTTCCATATCCTTGATTTCCAAAACTAATATTTGGAAATTAGTAAACAATCTGATGACTTTTTATATAAATACAATTCAATTTTCCATTCCCAATCATTAAAAATATAATCTCTATTAATTTATGGTTATTTTCCACCCTAGTATCCACCATGGTTTCATCAATTCCTCCAGGGTTCCATTCTTAATGATCATTGGGTAATTCCTCATAGTAAGCGAAATCTCTACCTCTCTTCTCTATTAAATTTACATTTTCAGGTGGTATGCATTATAATTTAAAAACTATTTTTTCTTTTCAACATCCAATTATCTCATTAATATAATAATGGTAGTTTAGTATTGGGATAACTATATACCCTCTCAATTTACTATGCTCTAAAACCATGTTTTATATCTAACATGCTACCAAATTTACATCTCAAATTTCACTCTTTTACATGATAATTTTTTTTCTGTTCTAGTTGAGTAACCAAACCACTTTTTGTATAAATATGTATTCATAAAGATATAATAATGATTTTTTATTCAAGGATTTTAATATATGAAAATCATGTTTCCTTTCATGGGATAGAAACAACATAATGATCTTGTCATCAAGATCTTTTATTTTAAATGATTTTTGTTAAGAAACAAGTTATTTATTCTCCACGAGTTATTAATGAAATCATTTAATATGATATACATGGATCAAATGATATTAATATAAAATGAATATATTCGTTGATGGTACTCCAAGGTATTTAGTAAACAATATTAACTGTACAGATGACCTGTTTTACGACACCTTAGGGAATATCCTTGGAAACATTCATTTATTCCAACTTAATTATAATGAATAGTGATATGATTATGAATGCCTGATTAAAATATTTTAGTCACATTTCCATATTATTATTCATGCTAAAATTATTATTATATTTCTCTTGTTCACAACTTATTGTTTTTCCTAATATTATTTTTGATATTTCCCATGATCGCATTATTTATGTCTCTCTTACTTATTCCATTTCTAGGAATAATGATCACTATTTTCCATTGATTTATATCCCTAGTATATGAGATAGTGTAAAAGTATCTTATGTTTAACCCATGAATATGTCTTTCAAGAGGAATTACATGTTTTTTGTATGTTTTCACATATTATGTACATTAATTGGATGAAACTTAACATTAATACACATTATGTTCATAACCTGGAAAGAAGTGTTATGTGATAAAAAATGATGGTTTCTATTGTTAGTATCAAGGTATAGTTTAGTTATTTGTGGAAATCCAGACATGAAAACATTATGAGGAATCCTTGGTAGAACTCTAGATATAAGAGGAAATTTTTGGTATTTTGTTAAGTATTAAGTAAGTGTTTTCCAAAAAAAATACATCACTTTCTATATACTATAGTTTGATGTGGCTCTAGAATAGATATACCCATGGGAAATACCCATAAACACTACTTTGAACTAGACTCAAATGAAAACCGCTACACAATAATAGGGCTTTCTACACACTTGGTTTGACACTACCCACATATATCTTATGTTAATCACATTATTTTTATGAAACATTATAATCGATATTTGTAAAATGTTATATATAGTTGAAGATATTAATGACATATTTAACCATGATTTTTTAAGAAAAAAAAATCCATATAGAATATTAATATTTTTTAGTGTAACACATTTCTGACTATGGTTTTATTGTTTTATTAAACTAAAAGGAAATAAGAGGAACCACGTAAATGATGAATGAAAATATCGATGAACTCATGGCATTTTTATGGAAGAATGAATGGAAAATATCATGAGGATAGTGAATAAATTTATTCGAGTAATGGAATGTATCCTAAATCAATTAGAGAGACAAGATTAACATTGTAGGGAACAACATTTCATTGACACCATTACACATCCACAACCCCATTATTTTTGTGGATCTACTGAACCATTGATTGATGAATAATAGATTATCTCTTTAGAAAAATATCTTTTCTATACTCTGTTGTCCAGTGTGAATGAATATCACTCTAGAAGTATATTAATTAGAATGATAATCTAATCAGTGGTGGAAAATTATTAAAAACATGAAGCCATGTAAAGATATTGATTCTATGAAGTGGTAAGTGTTTTGGGAAATATTTTTCAACAAATATTTTCCCCATTCGTTGTGAAAAAATAGGGAATGAATACTTCGAAATAAAGAAAAAGGAAAATTAATCAATTTGATTCTATGAGAGGAATTTCACAAGACATTCTCGATACACCAATAGATTTTTTATGGACCATAAGGGAAATATTGATAGATTCTTCAGAGCACTATGACCCCATCTATGGTGGAATATAGGAAACCAAGACTATAAAATCTACAATTAGATAGTGTTGAGTTCTATGAAGGTTTAATCTGCATTCGGAGAGAGGCAATGGTCATATAGGTTGAGTGGGATGAAGAGAGAAGTGTATCTATACTTATGGGATAACATTGATCATAGAAGTATAAGATTGAAAGTGGAACATTACACATGAAACAATTGTAGGAAAAAGCATTTGGGGAACTTCCTACTTGGTATTGGAATTCATTCCAATTGTGTAAGAGATTTACATGTCGCTCGAAACTATAACGATTAGATGAATCCTCACCTTATAAACACTAACATAAAGGGGAATATGGTGTATGCCTAGTTATAAGTTCAATGATAAATGTGTGGATCTCTTTTGAAAATTTCCAATAAATGTCCAAAATCAAATGATAGTGGAGGAAATCCACTATCATCCTCAATATAGGCCAAGATATTAAGGTCAAGAATTTTCTATAATGATGGATGAAGTGGTGGCTTTGAATGATGTGGTGTCCGGTACAATCGTTGTTCTCTCAAAGATATAATGAACTTTTTTATTCTAGTTTTATGTATTCCTTTATGTTATCTATGTTTTTAAATAATATAGAATCAATCCATGAGCTTATATAAGTCGATTTGTCAATGAAGACTCCTGGAGGAATTATCCTAGTGTCAACAATGCATAAAATCTAAAATAATATCTTTGGTGAGTAAAATCTCATCTAAATTATAGTTTTCTTTCTCATAGTGCAATTTTACACTACACTATGGATGAGATGGATCTCAATATACAATTCTAATATCAACTAAAGAATATCGAAAATTCCATTTGTCTGGAATGCCCAACCTATAGTCATTTTTGAAAGAGATATATCGTTGCAAGAGTATTATCTTAAAAAACAACCCATATCCATATGTATGTAGATGATTAGTAAATAGAGAGATAGAAATGAATGTATAAATATATATAATTCATCTATAGTTTAGGAATAAAATGACATATTTCCTAATTAGTTACCTAGTAATCCCCCGGAAAGAGAGGCTTTTTTCATAATTAAATTGACTCATGGATCCAATCTTATATCAAAGACGCTGTAAATATTTTTAAAATGTAGTTTTAGAGGAATTAAAGAAAAAAATAAAGATCTTTTGGAGAAGGGATTTATCTAACCACGTTTCTCTCCTAAGGGATATCGTTTTCAATTTATAAAAAAAAGATTGATCAATGTTGCTATTCATTTAATATATATAACATAATGGGAATACGGTAATGAATAAATAATGTCCCCCAAGGATTTCTGATTTATTTGAAAAGATTAGTGGGGATAAATTATTCTCCAACAATTTCCTCCTATCAGGGTATGATTAATTGGGGGTGAAAAAAATACATATTACAAATAATTGTTTCCAAACAAGATTTGGGAATTATGAGTTTTTATTAATTCCCCCCAGATTAACTTATTATCTAGATATATTTAAGGATGTCATGTATAAAGTCTTTAAGGACTACCGTGATAAATTCATTGTAGGTTTCTATTGATGATATTATACTATATTCCGATCAACACTAGGAGAATAGGATTTATCTATGGGTTTTATTGGGGAGTCTGATGAAGGAGAAATAATTTCTGAAAATAGTTAAATGTTAATTATGGTTACAAAAAGTTTCAATCAATGGGAAAATTATGACCAACGAAGGAATCTCAGTTGACCTTGTAAAGAAAAAGGTTATAGAGGAGTGGATTTTTCCTATAACTGAAACTAATATTTTTATTTTCCATGTAATATTATGATATTATAGGATTTTTGTGAAAAACATTTTATTACTTTAAAATCCCCTAACATGGTTTACATGGACAAGTATATGTTCATATGAATTCATTAGTGTAAAGAGTGATTCCAAGAACTGATGATGAGGTTGGATACGTCACTCGTGTTTCCTCTTTATTCTATAAGATAAGGAGTAGTTATTTTTATTCGAATATATCTAAAAGGGATTGGGTGTATAGACATGAAAAATGAAAAAGTGATTGATTATGAATCTCGGCATTTAAATCCTTATGAGAAGAAATATCATACACAAGACTTGTTTTTTTCTATATTTATTTTTTTCTATAAATATATAGAGGGACTATCTATATGGGGAGAAAAGTGATATATACACATACCACCAATGTTGTAAAAATATTTTGATGAAAAATTAATCAAACATGACATATAGGAGATGGTATAATCATCTTAAATAATATGAATCTTCAATTACATATAAACCTGGAAGAGAAAAAAGGTCTTTGATATATTAAGTAGTGAAGACCACGTTGTAATATAAATTCAAAGACCTAGTAATGTTGGACTTGGTAATCACAATGGATGGTATATCACAACCATATCCCAAATTATTTCCTAACCATTATTACTATATAAGATTCAGAATACTCAAAGAGAATATTATTTATTATAAAATTAGACTGACTATTTGAAGAATGTGATGTTTCTTGTGTTCAATATTTATTATAAAGGTGTATTTAAATTTCCTACAAGGATATGTTTTCTTTCTATCTAAGAAATAATGAAGTAACTGATCGATGAAACTAAAATATATAAATTCTATTTAAATAATGGAGTCACTATAATTTAACAGGAACATCTTGCTCATATTTAGTAGGGTGATATGAAAAGTGATATTAATGAAAACATTATAATTTTATTCGTATGTCAAATAGTTAAGGAAGAGTGATAAATTTCTAAAGGGGTATTAAAACCACTAATAATAACAACATTGATGTTGGAAAATATTACTATGGACTTCGTTATGGGTCTCCTAATACCACAAGAAATGAAAAAAATGTGATAGTAATTATATTGGACTGAATAACCAAGACAACCAATTTCATCACTATTTGAGAATATTTCTCTGTGAGAAAAAAACCCATGATTTACATAAAGGAAGTGGTTTGGTTGAATACAGCTCCACATTTTTTTTCTTTTTTGACCATGATACAAGGTTTAGATATATATTTTGGAGAAGTATACAATGTGACCTAAGTTGCAATATTAATTTTAGTATGACATATCATCCTCAAACTGATATCCAATCTGAGTGTAATAATAACGAACTTATGGATATACTGAGATATTTATAAATAGATTTTAAATGTGGACGGAATCAACAACCACCAATAGTTTAATTATCATACAATATGAACTTATAATCAAGTATTCAAATTCAACCATATAAAAATATCTAGGGGACATGATATAGAACTCATAATTGAAGGGATGAAGTTTGTGGCTGAAAATTTATTGGGACTTATTTATGAAATAGATGATAGAAATGGATTATTCCATCCAACAACTTATAAAGGATTCTCATCTTATGAATACGAGATATACTGACTACCATCGATGAGACTTGGAGATTGATTTTAGGGACAAGTTTTCCCTTCAGATATCTCCCTGAAATAGATTCATGTGACTTGGAATGAATGTTAAGATTATCCCTTGGTCTATTGAAACCTTTGATATCCTTGATCATATAACAGAAGTAGATTATTGGATAGAACATCCAAAAAATATTTTTCATGTTAATGATGTAATCAATGTGTCTTTATTGATGAAATACATACATAATCCCCCTAATGTAATAAATCATGTGGTGGTATAATTGGAACATGACCTCTCTTATTAGTATCATCTGATGGAGATACTGGAATATAGAGACATGGATTTACACAAAAAGAATACCTACCATATCAAAGTGATGAGAAGGAACCATAAATGTGAAGAAGAGGCCTAAGAACTAGGTGAGAGAAGGAAATATAAGTACCCCCACCTTATCTAAACTATAAAAATGAGATGAAATTTTATTGATGAAATTATTTAAGGGGGGAATAATGTAACAACCGATAATTTTTTAATTGATAATTGTTTCATGAATAAATTTTTGTTGCACATTTTATAATAATAGAAATTTAAAAAATAATGTGAGGCCAACAAAATTTTATATCATCATCAATTATCCGTACATTATTCATATATAAACAAATTAAAAACCAAACATTTCAACTGCACAAAAAAATATAATATAGAATAACTAAAATGGGAAGGAATGGATCCCCCCAGTATAGGAGAATCATAACCCTAAAAAAAATTTATATAAATGAAAAAAAATTAGTAATCTAATCAACATATTAAGAAAAAACATAAATTTATGTACAATTTGTAGTGAATGTTGATTTAAATAATGATGTTTTATTTATTGGGTATAAAGGGAAATGTGACTATTGGGATTCAACTAATATATAAATGTTGGTCAAATATAGCAATTGGTCAATATAACTATTGGTCAAAATGAACATTTTTCAATCTGTACGACTGAAACTATAACCTTTGTTTATAATTTTACAATAATAATTAGGGTTTATATGTAGTAATGACAAGGGATAATTTTTACATAAAGGACAATCAATGGAACCAACTAGTATAGTCATGCCATTTGCATCCCATTTTGCTAAACATGGGATGGAGGTACTGTAAGTAGGGTTCTCCATTGTCCAAGCCTATTCTGAGCATAAAAAGGTAATGCTTGAATAAAATTTCATATGTAATATGTTTAATTTAGTGTAGAATACCACTTGATTAATGTTATACAAGACACCCCATGAAACATCCAACATCACAACCCTAACCCAAAATGGTATATGATGGTGCAATAAGGGGTTATGGGTCTTGAACCTAGTGAAATAAATTTGAAATTACTTCATATAATGAAAATTTTCAGACCATAAATTCATCTTGAGAATGGTTTTCTTAACAAAATATATGTTAAATTGTGAACAATTTGATAATTTTTTTGTTTCGAAAAAAGAGAAAAATTATTTTATTTTGTAAGAAAATATATACAATTTTTTAAAAATATTAGGTATTTTAAATAAATTTTTATAAAATAATAGTCTTTCAAAACACACTTATCAAAATAAAAAAGATAAAATATTTCCATAATTTCCTAGGATGTTTTTTATAACTGTTAGAAACTTATATGTACCTTAAAAACTATTTTTTTCAAAAAGATAATTTAATTTATATTTAAACGTAAAATTGACAATATTTATTGAATTATTCTAGGAAAATAAAAGTTATATTTGAAATTATAACTACTAAATTAGGTTTGGGTGAATTTATACTAATTTTATAAATTACATTTTATATTTTTAAATAATGAAAAATATAGTTTTGGGTTTTTAGTATATTTCGTGAAATTATATATTTTTTATAATTATTTAATAATTATGAAAACACTACCCATGAGCTATATAATTTTAGTTTATTTATATTATTTATTTTAAATAATTTTATCAATTCCTAGAACAACATTTGTCTTTCAAATGACTTAATAGAAAGATTTTATTTTTGAAGACATTACATTGTGGAATATTTTCATTTCCTTGGAAAAAAAGTATTACGAAATGGAGTTTTCTTCTGGTGGATTAAAAAACCATAAAAAGTGACCCAAATGTATAAATCAATCTGAAAAAACCATGGGTAAGCAAATATTTTTTCATTTTTCACAACCTATATTTCCATGACATAAATTTGTAAACTATTAAACAATTCATCACATTTTTCTAGAAATTCCCACCAATTTAGCTATTCCACATCACTAAAAAACCATATTCGATGTTTCTATGGTGGGTTTTCCTCTCAATGGGTCCCCCAAGGTGTCGTTAGGTCCCCATGGTTTCATTCATCAATATCTTGGAGTAACTGTTCAAGGTAATTGATATCTCCCCTTATCTTTTTCCATTCAAGTTAACTTTTCATGTGGTATGTTTTCTAATTTAAAAAATAAGTTATTTATTTCACTTTATAATTTCCATGTACTATAATAATTTTGTTTTATTAATGTGATAGAATTTTCCCTTCTCATTTTACCAATTCATAAAACCATGTTTTATACCAATCATTTTAGAAAATATACTTCTCAAATTTCATTATTTTAAAAGAGAAATTATATTTTAGTTTTTATTTAAATAACCATAACTCATTTCTATTAAATTATCATTCAAAAATATGTAAACATTATTTTTTTTATTTTGGGACTTAAAATATTGAAAAATAAATTTCATTTCATTGGTAAAAAATGATGTAAGGATCACGACTTTAAACTCTTTTGTATGCCATGATTTTTTATAAGAAACTAAATCTTTATTCTCCATATGTTTTTAATGAAATGAATTATTATGATTTGTGAGTATCAACTGAAATTAATACATATTATCGGTAATCATTTATATTCCTCAAATGCATTTGGTATATAATTTAATCACTAGATATGACATGTTTTATGACACAATGGGAAATAGCATTGGTAACTTTCATTTATGATTCCTTAGTTATAAAACATAATGATATTCTTATGAATGTTTCAATTGAATATTTTAGCCACATTTCCATGTTATTATTCAGGTTAGTATTATTCATATATTCCACTTTTCAATTTCTCATTTTTATTCATCATGCAATTTTTTCAATGTCCTATGATCACACACTATATGTCCCTCTTGCTTATTCCCTTCACTGGGATTAATGATCTCCCTTTTCCGTTGACGTATGTCACCAAGATATGAGAAATAATAAATATAACATAGGCTGAATCAATGAAAACCCCTTTCTATTGGATTTATATTTTTATGTGTTTTCATGTATTATGTACCTTATTT
Source organism: Viscum album (assembly GCA_963277665.1). Lineage (NCBI taxonomy): Eukaryota > Viridiplantae > Streptophyta > Magnoliopsida > Santalales > Viscaceae > Viscum > Viscum album. Next base: position 501,692,053 of record OY728133.1, read on the forward strand.
CCATGAATCTAAACTCTAATAGATACTCTATTTTGGACACATAGAGCAATGTTATATAATAAAAAAGCTTGTATGCAATAGCTGAAAACTGAATAAACCATAATGATTATTTCAATATAGGTCATATAATCTCTTAAATTTATGCAAGGACTATATAGTTAGAGTTGTAGAATATTTATTGCAATCATCCATATTCTCTTCTTTGAAAATGGATGAGAATTTTATAAAAATATAGATAATATAAGAAATAATTTTTTGTCATTTAACACCAATATATAAGGGGGATTATGATAATAAATATGAATATATTTAATTTATTTCTCAAGGGAAAGGTTTTAAAAATTTCTATAACTACTATATTTGGTGAATCATATATAATTAATTTGATGGAAAATGGGGAGAATAGAGAATCATGAATATAAATGAAATAGAAACATCATGGATCATATAATGTATTATATAGTGTCATGATTCATAGTAAGTATTAGATTCATGATAGTATTTGAAAAAAAATATAAATGAGAAGACTCATTACATAAAATATGATAATTAGTATTAATTTATGATGGACTTTTTTTCAACCATGACATGGTGAGTTAGATTATGATGGAATTTCAATTCACCATGTCAACTATATTTAACGTGTTAGATTTGTCATTGGAGAAAATGTTGGAGCTTGAAATTATTGGATACAAGGAGTGGAGCTCATGAAGAGTGATATTTGAAGCTATGAATATGAAAATACAATGCTATATTATATGAATTATTTTTCAAAATATTAGTATCCTGAGATATCTATCATGGTAAAATTATTAGGAAGAAGGATGAATCTATCTATTTTTTTGGGGAGTATACAATAGTAAGTGTTAAACTATGTTGTGAATTTAGTTAGAGAAATCACTAGAATACTTCAACATGTTATAGGAACATAAAAATTTATTTTCACAAAGAAAATTAAATGGAAATGTTTCATGACTGTGATTACATTTCTACATTCAATAATGTGTGGTTTCGGAGGGGTTTGAAGGGGTTTAAGATGTTTTAAAAAAGTATAAAAATGAATTTTCACATTGTTCCATGAGAAGGAACACATACCTTCTTTGTTGTGTGAATTAATTTATGTTGAAAAAATAATGGCACAAAGGAAATGAGATAATTTATGAATAAAGGATTCATATAGAATATTTTAAATAATAAAGGATTTTATGACAGTAAAGACCCATATTTTTTCATGTAATTTTTTTTTAAAATTATATGGAAATATTATGAGTCAGCGAAAATTGACAGCGCGTGATTTAGAGGCCCGGAGTGCGCGGAATAAATTATCGAGCATTATTTATGGTATGTTCAGTTAACATGTGACTGGGAAATTGTAACTTATGAACTAGTGCCCACATTAAAATATGAGGACACTGTTGAACTCGCAGTGCCCATATTCTCTTAAGGCGACCTTCACCATGACCGCAGCAGGTCGAGGGTGGAGGTTGGTTTTTTCATTTTTCATAGAATATTAAAATCCCCCTCTCATTTGAATTAATAGTGGTGGGTACAACCTGTTGTCTCTTTTAATGTGATGACACCTTTGTAATTATCGCTATTTATGAGACAACAAGTAATTGGTCTACTAATTAAATAATTTTTCTCCTCAACTTTATTGAGGTTGGGGGGAATGTTGTAAAAGGAGAACTTTCAGTGTAGACGATAACATGGTGGTGGAACCTCCTCTAATGAAAAACATCTCCCACGACGAATGAACCGATGTGCGAGGAAAACACTGAGGTCACTATCATCATCTTCCTCCTTACAACAACTACAACCGATGGTCGAGGTAGGGGTATGTTTATGATGCTCTTCCTGGTTTAATGTTGAAATTACATACATGAAGACATATGGTATCCATCTAAGATGGATGGTGTGGACCAAACATAAAAGGTCGATCCATCTGCATCATTAATGTTGATGTGTTCATCATGGGCTATAATGACGGTGGCAGGACAACCTTGCTGCCGAAGCAGACCACCGACCATCAGCAGCGGTGGTGGGAGGACAGCGGACAGAAAGCCGGATGACTGCATGGAAGTAGAGTGGTGTGCGTCTGTGCCACCAGTTGTGCAGGAGGGAACGACCTATCGGCCGCGCCGTAGCAGTGGGGCAGCCGACACGCCATCCAATTTCATGGAGAATGGGAGGCATGCGTCCACACTGCCGAGGATGGAAATTGTTGCAGCTGGGTCGCGGTAGAGGTTGGAGGGTGGTCAAAATCTGGTCGGCCGTAGTGGAGAAGCGGCGTGCACCTGTGCCGCTTGAAGGATGGCTGACCTTTTTGGCCATCCACGTTATTCTGAGCAAGACCCATCTAGTGGGTCCCACATTCCAACCGGCAGTTCCACGTGGCACCGCCTGCTTGGCCAAAACCAAACGTCTAATGGGCTATTCGGGTGACCTGGGGGGAGAACCTCCCCACTCGAGTGGTGGCTATAGCAGACCCGAACACAAGGGGTCACCCTGGCCGTGAGTTACACCGCATGGTGCGCCCAACAGGCTAGCCACGACCGAGCTTGACGAATCCCAGGCCAACCAGGCTAGACTCATGCCAGGTCGGGTTGACTCCAACCGGGTCAGTCCGGGTCGTTCCGACCCGGGCCCATCTAGACCTAGATACGCCTTTGGGCCATATCATGAGAAGCAAGATTCCGATTGACGAACCATCTGCGGTGCTAGAATATTTGGATCAATACTGTTCTTTTGGTATACTCCACTTGAGTATTGGATAAATTTGGAGTATGGTCGATTTGGATCGAACCCAAATCCAACCGGACCCCCGGAACTAAAAGACTAATAACGTACAGACCAGGCGTCCGATTGATAGACTGTCTGTCGTGTTGGGTCCTTTATGGCATGACAGACCATCGTGATACATCTTCGTGGGACTTCATGGTAGTTGAATTATTGACTTATGGCATGAGGAGATGAACCTCTTGGAATCTAGCATGTTTAGTGATAAAACCCTATGGCTATCTGTACTTAAGGAGACATCAAATCATTTGTTGGTCATCATCGGATCCTGTGCGGGTCAGAATCTCCAGAACTATTGTGGGTTATCTTCAGATCTTGTGTGGGTCATCTCTAGATCTTGTGTGGGTCGTCTTCAGATCCTGTGTGGGTCATCTTCGATCCTGTGTGGGTCAACAGTAGAGCTTCGTGACTAAGTAAGATGATCTATCAATACAACTAATCATCTATACTACCGTACATAAGTTATACCTAATGTGAGATGGTACACTTCTATGTGCTGATACCATTGTGGAATTTTTATGTGTGGCGTTACCTTTTTGGTACTTACCTTCATTGTGATACCTTTTTGGTATTCTTTTATGTGGTGTTACTATTGTGGTACTTACCATTGTGGTATTACTTTCGTCATATTCTTTCCATCATGGAACAATTGATATTTTAGCTAAAGATTTAGGCCTTGATTCTCCTCATGATTGAGATGCGTATACTTTAAAACTTAGGTATATTTATGTGCATATACCTAAGTAGGGTTGACTGTTATTTTCATGCTTCATGGATTATTCATTTTGGATTCTGAGAGACCTTAGGGGGGTCTCGGGGTCCGTACTGAGTATTGTTATACTCACCCTTGCACATGTTATGCCCACACCATGTTGTGTCTTGTGTAGACTCCATATAGCACTGATCGAGGTCATGGGTACCAAGACTAGAGGATACTCAAAGGAAGGAATTTGGTGAGACGATACATAGAGACGACCATTCGAGACGAGTACCTACCCTTCATGTAGGATCCTTTGTGGGTGTCCACAGGAGCAGTTTTCAGTTTTACTTATACATTCCAGTTGAGCTTGTATTCTGGCCCCTTTACTTACTATACACACACTTTTTACCATACAATTTACTTTGTGTTCGTATCTTGCTGTGTACTGGGTTTTGTGAGTTTACAGGTTATAAAGGAAATGCCTTCCCAGGATTAGGGATATGCCTTTCTGGTGATAGTCTCCATCCCCTAGCCAATGGAATTCGGGCTTGTGGTTGTCACGACCCCAGGGGACGGGTCGTGAAAAATTTGTATTAGAGGTGTCAGTGCTATTGAAGAACATGGAATCTAATATTTTTATTAGAAATTGTGTTAAGTGTTATGAGTGTGGTTATCCATTTGAGGAATCCAGTGTTGGTGTGGTGGCCGACGTATCCATACACCAGGTCCCTGACTTCTGATTTCCAACTTATTGAATGAAAACACTGATTGCGTGTGTTTTTTTTTGAAAAGATTTCTTTGTGATCACTTTGTGTCAGCTCACTTGGTGTAACTCAATGAACTTGGTACACCTATTTATTTTTAGGATGCCTCCACACGAACGACCATACATGGTTCCAGGTAGAGTACATTGATGATAGCCCACCGAGTGATGACACTTCAGTCCGGGGCCCCCTTTCGGCAGTTCTACAATCAGGTGGTGTACCAGAATCATCACTACCCATTAGGTAGCTGATGCCACCGGCCCCAATAGAAGAGGGTTCATGCCACTTGAGCACATTCCACGGGTTTCAGAGCTAGAGGCCACCGAGGTTCTTGGGCGAGACGGATCCACAAGCGGCTGAGGACTGGCTGGAGGTCGTGGTTAGAGTTTTTCGACTTGTAGGGACACGAGATGATCTCATAGTGATCATTTCCCCCATCCTTCTTTAGGCTAAATCAGGTAGATGGTGGAGTATGTCGCACCAGGTCCATGATGAGGTCAATATCATCTGGGAGGACTTCCAGATCCATTTTAGGGCAGAGTTTTTCCCAACAACCATACGCTCAATGCGTATACAAGAGCTTCTCCACTTGTAATAGGGTAGCATGACCATTTCTCCTTATTCACCGAGGTTCACCGACCTCTAGTGATACATCACTAACATGGTGTGGGACCCTTTCATCAAGGCCCGATCCTTCAATAACTAGCTTAGATGGGAGATTAGGGCCTCAATTATTTCCCACAGTATCCCGACATAGGCTGGGGTGATAGAGCACTACTCATGGTGGAGAACTTTCTTACTGACTAGTCACCGGTAGCGAGACCCACCATTGGATGTTATGTAGAAGATTCATATACTACTAGAAGTAGACAGATGATTCAAACGTCAATGAGGACCATAACTACATTACTACGACCAAAGGATATAGGGTTGGTTGTCCAGGCCGCTCGAGACAGTTCATGATATGCGAGGAGCAGGCAGTGATACTTGTGCAGCGAGAATGGTCACATGGCTCACGACTACCTGAGCCACTGTACAGATGATCAGCAGATGGTCGAGGGACCGCTGGGGCAGAGGTGAAGATTTGATCAAGGAGGTATGAAGGTAGAAAACAGAGTTGGAAGATGAATAGGTCGTATAGTAGGCAGTGGGTGACGATTTTCTGTTTTACCTCTACCCCCTCTAGGTGATCCACCCTGACCACATGGAGTAGGTGGAAATGGACGAGCTTATCTATAGGTAGTCATTTTCTCAATTTTTGCAACTATATTCTCCTACAGGAGCGGATTCAATGATTACAAACCGGTGCCGACAGTGTTATCTTACTCTAGGTGGAGAGATCATTGACTGGGATCTTATACTAGCAGCGTCGAGGCCTTATGACGTCATCATGGGTATGGAATGGTTAACTACAGTTCATGCTCAGATTCACAGCATTAGGAAAGAAGTGTGTTGTGTCCGCACAGATGGAACCAGGTTTTCATTCTTTCGAGAGAATGGAAACATTTCAATACAGGATGGACTTACCCAGAAGAGGTTGCAGCTGATCATAGATCATTTATCCATCCATACCCTTTGATCAGTTGAAGTTGAGAGTATGAGTTATCCTATAGTGGTGGACTAGTAAGCTGATGTTTTCCCTGATGATGTTCTAGGTCTTCCTCCTCGCAGAGGGGTTGAATTTTATATCGACTTGTACCCCGGGATTACACCTATATCTACACCAGCATATCAAATGGATCCGACGGAGCTTCGAGAGCTGTGAGTACCGTTGGAGGACATGCAATGCAAGTGGTTAATTAGGCCTAGTGTTTCACCTTGGGAAGCCTGGATTTTGTTCACCAAGAAGGCTGATGGGAGTTTGAGACACTATGTATTATATCAGTGCTTGAACCAGGTGATCCTGAAGAACAAGTACCCACTCTTGGGGATTGATTATCACTTTGATCAACTAAAGGAAGAATGGTGGTTTTCCAAGATAGGCCTGAGATCAGGCTATCACCATCTATGGATATGAGAATAGGATGTGAAAAATATCGCATTTAGATGTTGGTATGACCAGTTCCCTAGAAGTGTGAATGGGACTCATGAACACATCTTCCATCAATACCTCGATCTCTTGGTGTTAGTATTCATCGATGACATTCTGATATACTCAGCTACGGAGGAGGAGCATGCCTATCATCTATAGGCAGTTCTTGAAACACTCCGAGAGCACCATATTTATAGTAAGCTCTCAATGTGACAGTTATGAATCTGATAGGTACACTTTATGGGACACGTCATCTTGGAGGTTGGGGTTATGTTGTTTCCAGTGAAGATTGTGGTTTTTCTGGCTGAGGAGCCACCCAAGAGTGTGACAGGAGGTGAATAGGTTTTTGGGTCTAGCAGGTTACTACCGAAGGTTTGTGCCAACATTTATAGAGTTGTGGAACACTTATCAGCATTGATGAAGAAGGGATGACCCTTCGATTGGTCAGAGTGATGACAATGGAGTTTCCAAGAGCTGAGGAAGAGATTGACAAGTTCCCCCATCTTGAGGCTATAGGAGGAGGGTGCTTGGTATGTAGTGTACTGCGACACATCTGTGACCGGGCTTGGATGTGTCCTGATGCAGGAGAGAGAAGTGATCATGTATGGTTCTCGACAGCAGAGACAACATGAGCAGAACTGCACTACCCATGATCTGAAGTTGACAGTTGTGGTCTTATCCTTGAAATGTGGCAACATTACTTGATGTTTGAACATTTTATAGTCTACACTGATCACAAGAGTCTCAGGTATATCTCTCGCATAAGGACCTGAACATGGGACAACGACATTGGATTGAGTTCCTTTAGGACTATGACATCGAGATATTCAATAATTTTGGGAAGTGGAACGTAGTAACTGGTGCACTCAGTAAAAGATCTGGTATAGAAATTCTGAGTGAGGTGATGACACATCTTTCCAATTTGTGGATATCCTACATGGATCGATATAGAACATCTTTTCTTTAGTCTTTGACAGTCACTCCACCACTCTTTTAGCGAGTTAGGGAGGTGCACCTTGGGGATACAGACTACGAGGCTCGATGTGCTCAGATATCCACAGGACAAGCACATGATGGATTTTCTGAATCTGGGGAGCATGTCATCAACTTTAGAGGATGTACAATGTTACCAGGGGCATTACATGAGTAATTGTTGATGGAGTTCCATACGTCCCCTCTAGCGGTACATTCAGAAGTGGTGAAGATGTACTAGGACCTTCGGCGTCAGCACACATGGGCTGGAATGAAAAAAGTTGTAGCATAGTATGTCTCCTAGAGCCTCAATTGTTAGCAAGTGAAGGTAGAGCATCAGGTTCCAATGGGCTTATTTCATCCACTAGTAGTGCCAGAGTCGAAGTGGGAGGGAATTTCCATGGACATCGTGATAGGACATCCATGCACATCAAGATGTCATGATTCTACATGGGTGATCATTGACCGACTCACCATGTTGGACCACTTCCTACCTATTAGAGAGTAGGGAATAGTAGAGGGCTTGAGATGCCTTATGTATAAGAAATTGTGCGGCTTCATGGGTGCCATTAGTGATTGTCTCCGATCGTGATGCTGATTTTACTTCCTGGCTATGGAAGGGGATGCATGAAGCATTTGAAACACATCTTCGATTTAGCACCATCTTACATCCTCAAATGGATATTTAGACACACTGGACCATTTAGACCCTTGAAAAAATGCTACGTGCTTGCGTCCATGATTTTGGCCATTGTTGAGGGGATCAATTGCCTTTAGTAGTGTTCTCGTACAACAAAAGCTATTAATCTAATATCCGTATGGAATAAATTGAGGAATTTTCTGGGCAACCTTGCAGATCACCTCTGTGCTAGACTGGTCTAGGGAGTAACCACTCATGGGACCAGAGATGGTACATGCTACCATAGAGAAGGTGCATATCATCCAGGAGCAGATGAAGACTGTACAAAGTAGGCACAAGTTGTATGTTGATAGGAGATGAAGACCTCTTGAGTCTGAGGATGGTGATTGTGTCTTTTTATAGGACTCACCTCTATGTGGTTTGTGGAGATTTTACGGAGGTGGAAAGTTATTTCTAAGGCTAATCAGACCCTTCTAGGTCCTCAGTAGATTTGGAGAGGTGGCGTACCACCTATGTAATCACCTCAGTTTCACCAGGTGCATGACGTTTTCCACGTATCCTAGCAGAGTATATAAATAAATGATCCTTCGCACATCATTGAATAGGGCGATAAAGACATTGCCGATGGGGAAACATGTTCGGAGGATCTAATGGAGATTGAGGATTGAGAGGATAAAGTCCTTCATAGGCGATCGATACCTTTGTTACGCATACGTTGGAAGCATGAGAACCTCCAGGAGAGCACATGTGAGTGGGACGCTCAGATTAATGCTCAGTACCACCGCTTTTTTCCCTAGTTTTTGTTGTGGGTTTTGTGGATGCAAAGCCCTGAGGTGGGGAGAATGTAAAGTCCCACATTATTCCATGTAATACTTTTTAAAATAATATGGAAATATTATGAGTCAGTGAAAAAGGAAGGTGCATGATTCCAAGGCCCAGAGTGCCTAGAATTAATTATGGAACATTTTTTAAGGTACATTCAGTTAACCTACGTGCGAGAAATTTTATCTTCTGAACCAGTGATCAGAATTGAAATCCAAGGACACCGTGGAACTCACAGTTCTGATATTCTCATAATGAGACCTTCACCTCAACCACATTTGGTCGAGGGTGGATGTTTTTTTTATTATTCATAGAGGATTAAAAAAAAATAATCTATTTTAAACACATAACCTCCCACCTCTCATTTGAATTTTTGGTCATGGGGACCACCCAAACTCCCCTTTAATGTGGGTAAACCTTTTGAATTCTCAAAAATTATAGGCCAACAATTGATTGATAAAGTAATTAAATAAGTTGGATCCACTCCTTTCTGGATGATGGGAGAAACATTGGCAGATGATAAATTTTTGTGGAGAGGAGAACATGGTGGGAGAACCTCTTCCAATGATGAAAGAACCGATGTTCTAGAAAAACACCAATTCCACTATCATAATATTCCTCCTTATGACACTTCCAACAAACAATTGATGTTGGGGTGTGTTTAAGTTCTTCTTGGTGGGTTTATGTTGATATTATCTCCTCGAAGACACATGTTATGAGTCTAACATGGAGGATGCAGACCAAAAAAACACTTTTGATCCATCCGTATCTTTAATGTTGATGTGTTCTTCGTGTGACGCCATGACGGTGGTGGAACAACCGAATTGAAGAAGGAGACCGTGGCCCGTCGGCCGCGGCGGTGGGAGGATAGTGGTAGGCACGCCAGCCGGTCGCGTGATGGTAGGGCGGCACCAACCCACGCCATTGGTTGATAAGGAGGACACAACTCGTCGGTCGCAGCAGAGAATGGGAGGAAGAAAACCTGGTGGCTGACCGAATGGGGAAGCGGAGGAGCGTGGATGCACTGCCGGAGTTGGAGACTTTGACCTCTTGGCCGAGGTGAAGGTTAGAGGGAAGCTGACGTCCGTCCGGCCATTGTGGAGCAGCTGCACACATCTGTGCCACTGGAAGGAGGGCCGGACATTACGGCTAGCTATGTCACACCGAGCATGACCCCTCTAGCAGGTCCTACATACTAGTTGGCGGTGCCACGTGGCTCCACCAGGTTGGTCAAAACCAAACTTCCAAAGGGCCATTCCGGTGACCTGGAGGAGCACCTGCCATCTTGGCTGGCTGTTAGGGCATACCCCACCACAAGGGTCCACCTTGGCCGTGGGATACTCCATGGGCCTTCCCCTTCATGGGTCCGGCTGGTCCATTGTCATGCAGGTCGGGACCGCCGCGACCCAGGCCAATTGGGCCAGACCAAGGCCCATCAAGACATAGATATGCCTTTTTCCCATATCTTGAGAACCAGGAGCACGTTTGACGAACCATATATTGTGCTAGAATCCTTGTATTGAGACAATACTTTTGGTATTATCCACTTGAGTTTTGGATAAAGTTGGAGTATGGTTGGGTTGGATCAAAACTGAATCCAACATGGCCCTCGGGACTAAAAGTGTAATAACTTACAGACCGGGTTTCCAATTGACACGATGTCTCTTGCATTGGGTCCATTATGATGTGACAGACCTTCATGATACTTGTTCATGGGACTTAGTGGAAGTTTAAGTATCAATCGATGGCTTGAGGAGCAGAACCTCCAGGAATCAAGAATTCTTAATTAAAAAACCATGTGGCTAGCTATAAGTGAGGAGACTTCAGATCCTATGTGGGTCATCTTCGGATCCTGTGTGGTTCATATCTAGTTCCTGTTTGGTTCGTCTTCAGATCCTGTGTGGGTCATCTTTGATCCTGTGTGGGAAAATAGCAGAGCATCTTGATGAAGTAAGATGATCAGGATATATATCTAATCATCTATACTACCATAGTTAAGTTATACCTAGTGTGAGATGTATCTTTACCTTAGTGGTAAACTTTTGTGTGGTGATACCTTTGTGTTATTCTTCAGTGTGGAGTTACCTTTGTGGTGCTTACCTTCGTGTTGATATCTTTGTGGTATTCTTTTATGTGGCATTACCTTTGTGGTACTTACTGTTATGGTGTTACCTTGGTGGTATTCTTTCCTTATTGGAACATTTGATCTTTTGGATAAACAATTAGGACTTGTGTTTCCTCATGAGTGACATGGGTAAACTTGATACCATAGATATACGTATGGTAATATACCTATATCAGGTTGATTTTTTTTCATGCTTCATAGTTTATCCTTTGGGGATTCTGAGAGACCTTAGGGGGTCTCGGGGGCCCATTCTGAAAATTGTTATACTCACTCCTAGACGAGCTATGCATGAACCTTGTTGTGTCTTGTGTAGATGACGAACAATGATGATTGAGGTTGAGGGTACTAGGACTGGAGGCTGCTCCGAGGAATGCATTAGATGAGATGATCCACAGAGACTACCGTTTGTGAGCTATACCTACCCATTAGGTAGGATCCTTGGTGGGTGTTCACAGGAGATGTTTTCATTTTTAACTGTACATTCCAGTTGGGCTTGTATTCTGGCCCCTTTACATAATCTACACACTCTTTTTACTATACCGTTTACTTTTTTCTTGTATCTATCGGTGTGCTTGGTTGTGTGGGTTTATGGGTTATAAAGGAAATTCCTTCCTGGATTTAGTGATATGCCTTTCTGTTGCTAGTCTCCAGCCCCTGGCCAATAGAAGGTGGGCCTGGGGTAGTCACGACACAGGCCCCGGGGGACGGGTTGTGACAATGGCTTTCAAAAGATAAATATTTTCCTATATTTTACCGATATCTTAAGAATAAAAGAGGAATATTATACGAGGAAGATTCCAAGAGAGGTAAACACTCTAATTTCACTAAAGAGTGATTTATAGTAATGGTATACAATATCCACTATTTTATATGACTGACATGGGTACCCCAATTAGTTTTTTTGTATGTTATTTTCATGAAAATTTATTTTTATGATTAAAAATGGTTAAAAAACTAATCATGATTAGGTTCTTCTGTACACATTTACATAGAAACAGCTTCATGAGAAAAGGTTGCGTGATGGTGGTCATTTGGAATTCAAATTTGGTTAATGGAAAATAATTTGAATTGAAACTCAATGAAGAAATTTCTAAAAAAAGTTTTTTTCTTAAAATATCATTAAATATCATTTGGTAAAGTTAATAATAAATAACTCATAATGTTACAAGACATGTGTGAGAGAGTAGTGTGTATTGATCAATAAGAACATATTTATACTTAAAAAACAAAAAAATAGTGATTCAAAAAATTAGAAATTGTAACAAAGTTTAATACCTTTTTTAGTAGTGAGTGGAGGATAGGAATTAAAAAAATAAACCCTGGGGTTATGGGTGACCAGAACCTAAATTATTAATAAGGGAGAGAGTCAGTTCATTCTATTCCCTTGCCTAAACTCACAACTGAAATCACTTTAGTTGATTTAGTACATCCTCACACATCCATTTTATAATGCATAGATTAAGTAATGTTGATGAAACAAATAAAATATATGGGTGTTGTGTGGATTCATTAATTAACTTATAAAAGAAATTAAATAGTGTGTATGGGCTATGTAATCATTGATAAATCTAGTTAATGGAAAATATAAAGGTTAATATAACCATATCTTCATTGAAAAAATAACAAATGTGTGACTACACCAATATGGTGTCAAGGATCATTTTATTTAGAGATAGTTTGGGTATTAATATTCTTATATTGGAACATTTTTTATAACTAGACTTCTCACCACCTCAGGTAATCTCCCACTAAAGACCATTATGGGTAAAACAAGGTAGCTACACTCATGAAGGCGATTCTAGTACGAGGTGTGGGTATCATGTTTATTTTATGATGTAGGTAACCCTCGCACAAGATTAGGGGATTTGGATATCCATCCTCTTACTATAGGTCCTCCATTCACACATGGGATTGCTACCTGCATGATCTTGGTGTTGTGCTAAACACCTTTAAAAAGGCACATTTTAACACCATTAAGGGTATACTGATTACATGGTGTGGTTCCTGTAAATATAAAGAACATTATTTTTCTATAAAATAGATATAGGTATTTTCCACTGTTAGGGTCTCATACCCCTGTGAATGATATATTGTACACAACATGTTTTTTTCCATAACATATTTAGTTTTGTATAATTAGGGTTTAGTGGTATAGCTAATTATGGTAAAGAGTTATATAGATATTAAAGGTCTTGTGATATATTAGACATTTCTAGTTTCTTTCACGATATCAACGAAAATTGTATTCTTGAATATAGGTTTATGAGACTTTAGATATACTATGTTTAAGTGGATACTCATGAGATATTTCTCTTCATGGAGATGTGATGAAATGATTAAGCCCCTTTCTCTTTCCATGGTTGTAATAAGTATATAGAAGTTTTTATATGGGAATGATTTGAATTCTTCCAAACTATTAGGGTTTTGAGATTATTATTTTTTATTTATTTACATTCATGTTTTTGGTTTCCTACTTGGTAGGTTTATACTCATGTTTTCACGGGATATTATCCCATACGTGCTATATTTGTGGAGATTAGTTTTTGATGGTGTATTTCAAAGATGATTTATACTGGTTCTCACTTTATATATGTTTATACAATGTGGATTTGATTTATTATATTTATTTTTCAAATTTTCTTGGTGGAATTAGTTATTTTATATATACCTTTTAGATTCATCTGTGTGTTATTATATTGAAGTGATATCCCCACAATCATGAATATATCGTATTTTTTAGTTATTTTTTATTATTTTTTGGGGTTTTTAGTTATATATTTTGTAAATAGGTTCATTTTTTGTGGTATATTAAAATATTCTATGGTCACCCATTTATATATATGCCTTATAGAGGCTATTATTCATCCCATAGCATTTTAGATGTTGGATTAAGGTGTGGTATATGGCTGGTTACCTTCCATTCTGGGATCCTGATGGGTTAATCCAATAAAAACAGGTAACATAGATGGGTTCAATTTATAGGGATAATATATGGAGTTAATTTCCTTGTGATGATTGGTTTTTTACTTAGGGAATGGATTCTGAATGGGTCATTGGTTCAGTTACTAGTCTTAGAAGACTATAACAGGTGAAACAATTGATATATCCTTTCTCAATGACATTTATTACTTATAATTGACCATAAACTATAAGGAATAATTTTATAAGTAAAATTATGTTTCTAATGAATTATATTGTAATTAGTCATTGCCATGCATGTAATTTATATGTAATATAACTTCGATATGTTCCAGGAACCATGGATTCCTCCCATAAATTGAGGATGGTACCTAATGATAGCTAGATCAGATATAGAGAAACGATATTGATATATACGTGTTAATAATTTTGTGTTTCACTCCAGATATATAGATCAATGGAATTATTATTTTTAAATTTTATTTAGATAATTCCTTCAAAATATAATGTTTATTAATTATCCAGTATAGTTCTATGAGAAATTATTATAGTAGAGTGGACGGTAGTTACTACTATTGGGACTACATATAGGTTTATTACACAACATGAATTTTATTGGGTGGGTTCACTGAAATTTTTTGTTATCCCAATCATTGGGTGATAAAGGTTTTATTATATTCATTAATGTACACATTATATCCAGTTTTGTCACCTCTAACTAGATGGTATTTCTAGTTTCAATTTTATAGTAGGGTGATCTAATACCAATCGTTTAACAAAAAAAGAGATTTTACTACTTTACTATGGTTTGAGTTTTATCGTTTATTATTATTATTTACCTATGATTTTGAGGATGGATTGAGTCTAGATGTTATTATATCTGCTTCAAGGGGATTGGATCATGAGTATTTCATGAATACATTTTCTGAATGAGGTAATCATCAGATGATATTTTTATTTGAATCATTTTAGATCTGGATTTTGAATAAGGATTCTAGAAAGAAATATGAGTTAACATAACGACATAGTGCATCCACAAAAATTTCTAGATTCATTGAATGAATTTTGGTAGTTGATATCATCATGTAGCGATCCACCCCTAGTTTAGAAAAAACATAAATCATTTTTAATATAAAATATGTTTATTTAATGAAGATTAATTGTTTATTTGGTGATGTATAAAGATTAAAACATTTTACTGTGGGATCAGTATCATTTCCGAAGGTAGGTTCTTTTTAGTTGAGAAGCCATAGTGACCGAATGGGTTATAGATGGACATAATTATGATGATAACATAGTATCAAGACATCCACATGATTATCATGATGATTAATGATATATAATTTAGGGCACATATGGTTAAATGTTATTGGAAGATCTAATTGGGGTGTGACCTATAGATTTCAAACCATATATGGTTTATTATTCTCTAACAATCAATTACACGCTTTAATTTGAAATTTCAACCTTTTTGAGATATTGTTTGAGAATTGGAGGATTATAGTGTACGATCATAGTAATATATATTTGGATAAAAACACCTACAAATGGTGTAAATTCCAATGATCTTACAGTTTTAATGTTTTATATTTCCCACTAGTGGTAGATACATTGTTTAGGATTCCACCAAATATGGATGAGAAACTGTGATGCTATCCAGGGTAGGGATAGTTATTTTTTAAGTTATTTTATATTGATACATAGTTAATCTTTCATGCTATGGTACACTATTATTAGTGAGTTAGGGTATTATACAAGATTAATGGGTTGAACATTAGGACATTGTAGCTAATTACCCACCCAATTTTTATATACATATTTATTATTGATATTATAGAGGAATACATTCACAATGATCTAGTGCTTCTCTCATGGTTTAATTAGATTACTGAACGTTTTTCTTGAGATTCTATATGATTATAATTTACTATTTATTAAATTTCATATTTAGGATTATACATTAGATGACATAGTTAGGAAAACTATTAGAGATGGGTTTCATTAGTATCAGTGTGAGAAATTAAATATCACAAGGAGGTTGTTTCATGGTATACATTAAGAAGTATATATTGGTATTCAAGAAGACACTTTACATTTGTTCTATAAAGAACTACCCATTTATGTTTACTAATGCAATGAATCATTGATGGTATATTTCATTGATGAAACTGTAGGGAACGCTATGTTAGAGGGAGATTCATCTCTATGACTGTGTTATTGTTTTGGATTATCTTTTATTACCTTGTTATGTCGTAGAACACCTAGGTATAGGTTATAATTTTGGGAACACTATCCCTTTGTGTGGTGTACAATTTTTTTTTTAAAATGTAGTGGACTATGTAACTATAGTGGTGAAAAAAGATCATAGTGTCTTACAACCATGGTGTGATTATTTTAATCACTGTATAGAGGATATGTACAATCATCTAGAATTGTGGTGTATAATAGTGTTTAAATTATTGGTTCTGGTATTGTTTCCTTATATTTTCCACCTAGATAGTTAAGTTAATTTTGGGTGTCCTGATGACATATATTTTGTAAGGTATTACCTAGATTATACATAGTGGATTTTCCTAATGGTGGGTTGTAATTAATCTCAACTCTTCTTTGGATAGTGCCATTCCTAAATGATTCACCATTATATTTTGGAGCGAAGGAAACAAACTATGGTCAACATATATTGTATATAACCTGGTTTGTAATGGTCTAACCAATCATTGATATTCATTTTGTAGTATCTCTAGCTATAAAATTAACATAGTTTCTTTTGGTGATGTTCTTTTAATTTCACGAGAGGGAAAGAATTATCCTAGGTTTTTTAATATGATAAAATATGTTAATATGAATATGTAAGAACCATCCACCTTTGATAGTAGTGAGATGGGACAAAAGGTACATAAAGGAAGATTTCATAATGGTTTGAAGAGGTTGGTGTTGTCTTTTGATATGATAATCATTCATTTTCATAGGAGTTTTTATAACTTATCATATTTGTTATTAATGTTGAATATGTTTTTTTGGTTTTAGGTAGTGTGGTGATATAGGGGTCAGTAATAATATGACTAACTTTGATCTTATACGTGTTATTTCTAATTTATTGATGTTGACGGTGTTGGTAAGATCTCTTTTTTGGATTTTCATGATGGGAATTGAATAAGACTTCAATGTGTTATTCCATGTGATATCATGAGTGGTCAGTGTGGAATCTTATTTTGAATAATCATGTTGTAGTATTATTAGTTATGATTGTTTTACTGATACCACATAATCATTTCACATTAAATTTGTGGTGAGTTGTGCCCCCATTGATAGTTCTACTGATGGAGATACGCATTATGGGAAAAGATGATGGTTTTTAGAGTTTTCATTGTAAAATATAGATATGAAACTTATGTGTGGAATTTCTATTCTATTGGGGTTTTGGTAATAATTTATATCATGTGATTTTGGTCTTTAGATAAATATCATCAAAGAATGGGTTGATTTGGTAGAAACCTTTGTGATTGTGGAAATCCTGTAAAACTACTCTACGGAATGTATTTGGATAAAATATGTTACATGGGGTGGATGTGTCTTTAAAAAATGTAGAACTGAGACCTCTTGTATAGGTTGAATCATACTTGAGGATATAAATTTTTATATATATTGGTTTTGTGATCCAATATGTGTCGAAAAAATGACATATTTATCTTTTTTGGATAAAATGGTCTTTTTTAGAGGATGATGTAGTGACCTTGTTTTTTTGGTTCAAAATTATCACATGTCCTTGTCAATAATTCATGGCTCCCATGAGGTTGAAAAATGTTAAATTTACACATGTGAATGACCAAAAATTAATTTTTTTCGTTTTTTTACCTAAAAGCTAGTTTACAACACAATGATGAATTTTTAAAATTATAAATAATGATTAAATTTTTAGGAATATATATTAATAAATTAATAAATACATATTTATCTTTCATGTAAAAATGAGGATATTTCAAATGAAATATATGATTAAAATTTAGACAGAACTTTTTTTATATAATATAGATTTCTCTTAAGTCAAGAATAATATTTTTTTTCATGAGGTTCATTTAGAAAATTGATAATTTTCAGGTATTTTAATTAAAATAATTATTAAAATAATAATATATTATAAATTTCATTTTATATTTATGACAATAAGTTTTATTCAAGCAGATTTTGGGGGAATATGAAAATGGTAATCACTCTTTGAGAGAGAGATATATTTTCATGGAATCAATGATCATGTTAATGGGGATGATGAATGAATTTTTATATGTTAGTGATATAACAATTTAGGAGGGAAGTTTTATCTATATTACAATTCACCATGTTCTTCATGAACATTTATTATACCTACCATGATTAAATCCTAAAAATACACTTGGGGATTTTCGAATGATGATACATAAATTATTTATGTTTAAATTATTTTCATGATATTTTAGTATTGGGTATATTTAAATTATTAATGTTGGGTGGGTTTAAATAAAACCCATGTGTTAACAAAAATTCATTTTCATTGCAATTTTATGTGAATGGGTCCACTTTTTTGGATTATTTTCAAACTCTCTATGATGATAATTTTTATCGTGGATCTAGTTAAGAAGTAGAAAACATAGATATTCATGAATGATTCCCCTTTCCATTCAATATGATGAGACCATGATGGTTCTATGATAATCATTCAAAAAAATTAACATATCATTTTGAAATTCATCCAATACGTACCCATATGAATAACAATTTTATGGAATCTTAGCTATCGAAAAATATTGTGAATAATTATGAAAATGATGATTTGGGAATGTTAAACTACTATCCCTTACAAATTATACCCAACTACCTCTTCTTTTCTCCCTCTCTATATTCAATCACTAAGGGAAATACACGTCCATATCTTTCAATTGGTGAAATTAAAGAATAATAGGAGTGGTGGTATATCCATATAAGTGTAAAATTTGATGGACGATGCAAATTATGTGATTTTGGTGAGATATTTTGAAATCAGTCCTATGAGGCACTTTTGATGATGTGTATTTAAATGGATGTGGAGAAAATTGATAAAAGAATGTGAACAAAATTCCCCCACTAAATAGAGTATTTTTTATAAAAAATGTGTCATACAAGTTACTAAACTAAAATTATAGGGTTTTTATTCTTCCTTAAATATCAGATGGAAGGTGAATATAGGTCATACATCAAGTTTTCCATAATTATAACATTAAGCATGAAACTTATTACATTCAAGTTAATGATTGGCCCTACCCAACCTTTGTTTTATATAATACGCATTGTTAATTGTTGATAATTCTTGGATAATTCTACTATCACACCTAGAGTATACCAATAGTTCTCTATCATCATGTACCAATATGAATTGTTCATAAAAATAATCATAACTTGATTTTTTTAGATATATAAAAAT
This sequence comes from Viscum album, assembly GCA_963277665.1. Lineage (NCBI taxonomy): Eukaryota > Viridiplantae > Streptophyta > Magnoliopsida > Santalales > Viscaceae > Viscum > Viscum album. The sequence continues at coordinate 501,711,257 of OY728133.1, forward strand.
AGTCCATGTACTCTAGTGAATATATTGTGTACCCCAGCATAAGGGCCAATGTGTACTGAGGATACACACTAGTGTAGAGTAGTAAATCTCTAATACCATGTACTATACTTCTCATACCAGCATCTCTTAAATGTTATTAAAGTGGGGGGGGGGGGGTCAACACATTAACTTAGGTTCACATTCCAATATGATAGAGGGTTTCACTAATGGGAAGGGCCTAAAATAACCTTTAAGAGACTATTCTATCTAAAGAAAGTCTTTATGGCCTTTACCAGATAGGAAAAAGACATGTCATGACCAATGTGTCAAATAAAAATCCAAAAAAAAATAGAAATAATACAAGGATTCCAATGATCCCCTATAACCACGAATATAATTAACTAATCTAGTGTATATAACACATCCAAATAAAACATCGTTTCCCAAGATAAGCATGACCTATCATACATTATATATAATAAATGTCACACTATCTAGTGAGTGATTAATAATAACATATAATAAAAATACATGACCTTGGGATCAACTAAAATTATCATCCCACTGAATCCTCAACCTTGATGACATCGTTACGAGATCACTTGTCCAACTTCAAGAGATAGATGTATCATGAGTGAAAACATTACATCCTACCCATCTACAATCAAAAAAATATTATATATAATATTATAGAGTTAGTAAAACTAAATACACAAATTCCTGATAATAATATGTTTTTTATGATCAAGTGGATGGGAATTTATTTAATACATGGTGTATAGTCATTAGTTTTCAACACAAATGGCCAAAAAAATTACACATAATGAATATAAAATAGTAAAGTCCTGGTCATCATTTTCTAACAAGTCCACCATGCCACATAACCCTAATTGATTCTACTTGATACCAAAAGAAATAATTTACCTCACACCATAACTCAAACCATTCTTGAATATGTAGTATAGGGTTCTTAATGAAGACCTTATCTAATACCGAAATATGTATGGTAGGGTTCTATATCACATCCTATATCCTAGAATATACCCGATTTATTAGTATATGTATTGTTCAAGACCTTGTCCTGATACTAAATGGAATATGGTATGGTCAAATGTATAATTCTTGACCCACAACCTTATCACTCAAGGTATGGTCTTTGGTCAACATCTCCAATCAAATAATGACCTATCCCTATCTTCAGGGTGGTCTATGACCTAGGTCTGATCATTTTTGTATATGTACACTATGTAGACTCAATACTTATCACTCAAGGAATGGTTAGACCTCATGATTCCCATACCCTCTTATTCTATCATCTAACTTAATCAAAAAGTTCCTAAGAATATGTATAAAATAATAGGTCACACAGTGAGTATCACATCTCACTAACTCAAAGTTAGAGACTACTCAATTAGACCTATCCCCTCAACTAAAGCCCATATAAAACAACTATTAATAGAATTATAACCCTCATTCATATTTAACTTCATGAATTATAATATAAAAATGTCGAAAATATAAACTATTAAACTAGTGTTCTAGTGTCTTTGTGAGATTATACACACAAATAAGAAAACATAAATATAAACTACAACATCACTACTTTGGATACTCATTTTTTCTTATATAATAATGATCTTATAATAATTCATAGTATAATATAGAGGCATATATAATTAATGGCATGATCAATAAATCCTAATAACAGAAAAAAACGTGTTAGTGAAATATAACAGATGATACCAGAGGTATAACATGATACTATAAACATGATGATTATATATCATCAAAATGAAATAGATAAAAAAATTTATGGTATCATAATATCATAGAATCATGGAAATGGGTCAGAAACATAAAACATGACACCATAAGAATAATTTAAATCTCACTATGAAAATAACATAACAAAGTTTTCTATGGTAACCTATCATGCAGCATATATGGCATCACAAGGGATAAAAAAATTAACCAATGAATTGGAGGGATTGTATAATTATAGTCCCACCCATGACATCATAAAATGTACATTTATATGTGATCCAGAAAAGGAAATCAATCATAAGTCAAATGAATAAGAGAAACTCTAAAAGGGAATTGTTTAGCATAATCTTATATTAGATAAATTACAAAAAGATTATCTTGAAGTTTCCCCTGAGAGAAGGGATTAAATTAATCCTGGATGTTTATAAATAATTAATGATTCATATGTAATGAATGATAAGTTCAAGAGAAGTGAATACATAAAATATAGTGGAGAATCATGTTTTAAAAATAACCACTCAATCATTTTTTTCAAAAATATATAAATAGTCTTTAAAAAAGTATGAGCATAATATATTACATAATACTAGATATAAACCCAAATTGTTTTTAGTGAATTAATTTGTTTTTTATAAACCATATAATATTTAATAAAATGGATGGAGTGGAACATGAAATAATGTATGAAATTTAGAAGTTCCATTTTAATTATGTTTACAGGGAATAAATAAATGATAATAGAACATGATGAACATGTTTTATCCAAATTAAATAAAGATAAATTAAACTTTATAAATATTAAATGAATATATGAACAAATTATGGGAAAATTACATGTTAATAATTAATTCTAATGAGATATAAATAAAGATAATACATAATCCAACGGTAGAAAAGGAGGTTCAAAAGATCTGTTTTCTCTCACCCCTATCCACTCAGTTAGATCACCTAAATTTTATAATAATAAAATTATATTTATTAAATAGTTTATTAGATAATTATTATAAAATATTTATTTTATTATGATCCATGTATCACAATATTCTATTTTTTATTTTAATTTTTATTTCTATCGGCCACTTGAGGTTGTTCAGAAAAAATTTCAACATTACCTTCATATATCCACTATTGTGAAAGCTGATTTGGAATGGTTTTGTAATGTACTCTAATGTAATTTTTTGATTATTTATCATTTCATTAAAAAATGTATATATCTTATTTTATAATCCCAAAACAAACTGAAATTTTCATACATTTCACATTTTAATATATTTTTTATTATTTGAATCATGATCATAATATATTGGTAATATCATTGATGTCATGAAAAAATGATATATCTATAATTATAAGAATATTATAAAAAATAAACATATTCTTTGAATTCATCTTTCTAACCAACCACGTAAAGAACTAATATAAATGAAGTCCTTCATCTGTAGAGTGGGTGAACAAACCATAATATGTGTGATGTTTTCATTTTTTAGATTAAAAGAAGACTTGTTGTTAGATAATGATTATAAAATTATTATAATAACATTTTAGTATGTTAATAGAATTGATATTATTATAAGTAAGCTGATATACAATAATTTTTGTTTTCAAATAAGAAAAGATTATAATAGAATTTTTGTGAGAATATTACATCTTTATTTGGATGTTCACCAGTAGGCTTAACCTTAAGGGTTCTTCATTCACTATTTTACTAAAACCATTTCTTAATGGAAGTGGGTAGAGATTTATGGATATATTATCATAAAATATTCAAGATTTATATCATTAAATGAGTGATAAAATTGAGTGGTGACGAATGGTATTTTGAAGTGGAAAAGGGTGTTTTCTGATAAAATGCTACAAAAATACTATATCTTCAAATATGGACTCATCACGTGATTTAATATTAATGATAATGCGTGTATAAATTAATTAAAAATAAGGATATTCCACAAAATTCATTAATATTCAAAAATTAACACAAATAATGCATTACTAATTATGAATTTTATATGATACAGATACAATATTTAAATATTATTATAAAATTCATTATTTTTTATGAATTTCAAAACATATCCCTTTTTCAATTTTTTTTATCTTAAAATAAATAATAACCAGTTTATCAAAATAAATTTCTAATTATTTTTAATGTTATTTAAAAATAAATATATTTTTTGTTAAAAAGTATATATTTTTATAACCCGGTCTAATTTCTGAAACATTAAAAATTTACTTATGAAACATAAATTTGTATTTTAATTTATATACATATAGATATTATTTCTATAATAATGGTTAAGGAAAACACAATATTATTTTAATTTTTAATATTTATTATACATTTTTTAATGAAAACAATATATATATATATATATATATATATATTATTTACTGAAGTACAATTATTTTTTCTATATGTCAAGAATTAAATTATCATATTTTATAACTTTATTTAGTAAACTACTCATATTTTTAGTTCATAATTTTCCAAAATATTATTTTACACTATTACCAAAAAAAACGTTCACCATTAGTTAATTTTGACCAATATATCCAAATAGGAAATCAAATTCACTAGAAAAAATGTGTCACTCTATTAAATCCTTTTTTATTTATAAATGATATTATATGATGTTAATAAACCTCCCCTAGGTTTATATGCCCTAAAAACAAAAAAATAATACATAAGGATGAGGTGTCTGATGAATTTGAATTCATAGTTTGGTTCAATGAACATTATTTCGGTGGTGATATCTTCGAACTTGAAATTATCATTTAGTTGATTCTACTTCGTCATCACATAATGAAGTTATGATTGGGCTTGATAAAGGGAAAACCTGATTGATTTTTTCTCCTCTACAATATCTAATATATGAACATCGTAAGGGATTATTATACTCATAGTGACCATGTATTCTTCTTTAAACATCAATTATATCATGTGAATACTCTTAATATACACTAATTATGATATCCTCTTTAAAATTACAATACTACTAATGGTTTTAATGAACAACATTTGTAATTCCCATTGGTCAAATTTAATCTCTGAATTTGATATTCAAAAATAATAATTAATTTTTTATGGAAATTTAAAATGTATTTACGCATTTTATACTATGTTTTGTTATTTAATTTGACAAAAAATTATTTAAAAAACAGAATTTCATTTATAAGATTTTGAGTCATAACATTTTTCCCCATAAGAAATTTTTCCATAAAAATTTCATTTCATAATGTAATGTGGATCTAAATTAGGGTACGTATGCTTTATCAATTTTTTTGTTTCTTCTTCATACATGTGGATCCACCATTAATATTTGACCATGTTAGTGATAATGATTCATTGAACATTGTATCTACATTCAATGATCATCACTAAATTATTCAAAAATGATTAACCTCCCAAATAAAAACACACAAGGGATATGGTAACTACTTGCTTCTGTGGGATATCTGAAACAATAATGGTACATAAAATATATTTCTTTGTGTTCTAGTCTATTGGAAACAATATCGATGTGATCCAGAATCTAAAAAAGGCTAATTTATCTGGGAAAGAGCCATTCATTTATCCTAAATAGGATAATTCTCCTCCATTTAGATATAATAAGGAAAAAATTATCCCCTACATAAAACCCTAGGACTCATCATTGGTTACCATTAATTTTTTTTAAAGTTTTGTTATATGATGATTTGTTTGTAAATAGCTATAAACCTCATAACCATTTTTACTATTATTTGTTTTACCAATATATTTGTTCTCAAAATTCATCCCAACATGTTTGATTTATTTATTTCATATTATTGTGGGAATTATAAGGTGTGAAATAAATGATCAAGTGATATTTATTATTGTATGAATATATTAATTTAGGAATTTGTCAATACCAACCTCTTTTGATGATCATAGATTTGGATATAAATATATCCAAATGTTTCTAAATGGTTATTTTATATCGGATATCATTTTGGGGTGATTTTCCATATTAAATTATTACTTTATTTTTAGATCATGTTTTACACATTAGATGAAATTGGATGTAAACCTCAAAACTGAATAAAATACAGTCAATTGTGGAATTCCATGAATCCATAACAATTCTATGATGTACATATTTGAAATATTAATTAGATATATTTTCACTGAAATAACAATGTCTTAAGAAATGTTGGTTAAATATTCAACAAAAATCCATATGTTATTATTCAATTTGGATGTATTTTCATAATCATTGATGTTATCTCACCTAGTTTAAATGACATGATAGGGGTATGGTGGGGGAATTAGGGTATGACCAACTAAAAAAATTTGACCTTCGGATCTTGTTTTTTGTAAAACAAATCTCTTCTATCATGTTCATGTGTAAATATATGAATAAAAATGATTACATCAATGAGACAAAAAAAATATTACTTGGTTCACTCTCATTGGTCTACTTCTAAGGCATATACAATCTCAGTGTGCTAATATACCAAATATACAAGGGTACACTTCCAAAATTAAGAATATGATAGATCACATCAATGTTGAGTCTCACTTCCTTTACAATTGTTAGGGATATGACAATGCTTTCTAAGGTTCACTCCCTCATACTATGGCACACTATTGGTGGAACAGATCACCTTCTTCCTCTTTCTTTTCTCCCAACTATTCGATGGATTTTAACATAATGTAAGGACATATAGGTCCCTTCATTAGAAATTAAGAATACATCATAAAATATAGATGGATTCTTTAATGACATTAAATATTCATCCAATTGATGAATTTCAATTTACCATAGATTTACTTCAAAATAAATTCTAATCACTTTCATTATACTCAATGGCTTCGTGAAGCTCAGCTCTTTCACAAAGTTCAATCTACCTTTGCGAAAGAAGTCCCTTTTCTGAATCTCACATATCCTTTATGAAGTTATAATCTTCTTGGATGATCCATTAGCCTTTTCTAATCACCTACCTTTAGAGAAGCTCAATTTTCTTTCACAAATCACACAAATTATGGGATGATCACTTGGCCTTCATGAGGCTCGCAACTTTTAGTCAGATTTCAAATCCTTTGTAAACATCATCACATTTGCAATGATTATATATTCTGACCAGATTTCTTAGCCCTCAGAAACTTATTAGCAATAATAAAATTCACAAAACCACACTACAATGATACCTTGAGGGATTTTTATCGACAAAGTCCTCTTTCAGTTTGTTGACTACTCTTCAAATTTTGTTGTATTTTCAATGATTATTCGATATTCAACCAAAGTTTTCTTCTAGAAATTATGAATGATATCCATTATTTACTCAACATGCACGCTAATCCCACATAATCCATGCTGGATGTGACAAATAAGTGTATCCGGTAAAGATGATCAATGAATCACTTCATTTAAAAACATCTACACATGATTCATCATGAATCTCATATGTTTTGATATATTACCTTTGATCAGTCATATTTATCATCACTAGATTTAAAACTCCTTCAACTTTACAACAACACCAATGTCACTAATCCCCCTATTCTCTTATCCTGCTATATTTATTAGTCCATTTTCTCCCCATTTTATCTTTTATAGTTACAAAATATCCCCTATTATTACAGATCCTGAAGGTCACTACTTTTTTATCTTTAATATAGTAAATAAAATAGATGAACACATTATGGAAAATAATTCCATACCTAAAGCGAAGGGGGTTCAACATACACAATTTTTCATGCTATCGGAGTTGAATGAACTCCAAAAGATAGTTGATGAAGTTCAAACACTTATTTTGATAAGGCCTTTGTTAGAATGTTCACAACTCGGTGTTCTATATGATCATAGTGAAAAAACGCAAACCGTTGGTCCACCTTTTCCATGATAAAATGATACTTGATTTGAATATTCTTTGTGCTTGATTCGTGGAATTCATTTTATATAATTTTCATAGAACATGAATTATCATAATGGATTCTAATCAGAGACATCACTTTAACTCCCATATCATCAAGCTGGTAGTTCATCCACAATAAATGTGTGCACATTTGTTTAGCCACTATATATTTATCTTATACTATGATCAATGAAATACAATGTGATTTTTTTATTAAATAAGAAATATATATCCCACAAAAACTGAATGCAACCCCTAATCATAATTTCCCATTATCTTCTGATCCAACCAAATCTTTATCAGCATAGTCCAATATCTCTCACTGTGATTTTTCATTATACAGAAAACTGAAGTCCACTAACACCCTAATATACCAAATTATTCATTTTACTTTATTCCAGTGAATTTTTATTTGATTTCATTAATATCATGCTTCTTGTCATGTGGGAAAAAATATCAGGTCATATCATGGTCATGTATAATAGACTGAAAATGATTTTTTTATATTTAATGAAATTAATTGCATCACCTTCATCATCGGGTGAATGTTTAATCTAGGTACCACTAGAGTAAAAATATCCTCAGTATTATCCATTACGAATCTTCTAAAAAACTGATTAAATATTAATATTGTGAATTAAATGTGACACATTTCTTACTGTTATGAATAAACCAGGGATAAATTTCAGTTCACCAATCATTGACATTTGAAACTAAATTTTCATGAATTATATGATCCTTATGTATTGTGCTTCATATAAACCACCAAATATTATGTCATATAATAAAAATAAACCATGATACGTTGATTATTGTCATTTTTAACATAAATATTATAAGAAACTCAACCACATTCAAACCTATGTTTCTTAAAAAAATGATCAATCCTTGAATGCCATGATCTTGGGTCTTGATTCATTCCATTATTAAATTATTAGAAGAAAAATATGTTCTCTTATTCTTGAATGAGAATACCATCTTGCTTCCAAATATAACAATCTTATTCCATAAACCCATTCAGAGATGCTGACTTGAAATACATCTGGAAAACATTGACCTTTCCTTTCACTACTATAGTCATGAATAATCTGATTGTACACAGCCCTTAAACAAGTGTGATTGTTTCATCAACATTGACACACTGTATCTGGGATTACATTTTTCATACTAAACATTATTTATTTCAGATCACTGCTCCATTTTCATTCATCTTGTTGTGAACAACCATTTAGTCGAGATGAAATTCTCATCTGTTGGTCTCAAAACAATATCTAATGAAAGATTCTTCTCGATTTGGTCAATATCATCATTCCTAGACTAAAACTAGTTGTAATCTCCAAATAAATACACAAAATATTTAATCTATACTTGTGATAAGAACGATGATTGTTGTGGAGTATTCATCCATATTGTATAAACATGCACATTATGACCATCAATTAATTTCTTCCTATAAATTTTATCTTGATTCATTAGTCTTTGTGCTGATACTGGTTTATGTTAATCCATTTAATTATCTGAATAATATTCTAAACAAGCCTTTGGAATTGAAACATTCCCATAGAATATTATATCTTCAACAATATCCTACAGAAACATATCATGAATTTGTTGGATATTCTCTTCATTCTTCAATATGATCACATCATTTCTTTTGACTGATTTCTAAGTGTCTTTTTAAATTTTTTTTTAATTTTACTTGAGTATGTAGGAAATATCCCTTCATATACATGGGATTAAAACTTCCTATGTTTCTCAATTTTAAGAATGAAAAACTAACTTTAAAAGACTCAAATATACTTCAACATTGGATTCATTAAATACAATATCCCATGTCGAGTCTTCTATACATTAAAAAAAAATTCTCTGTTTGATTTTTCAAATTATTTCATTACTACTTCATTCCAAAATATTACTGGAAGGTATTTGTCAATGGAATTGTTCATGGCTTATTATTATTGATGTGATATATTACCTCAATTATTCAATTTTTCTCTGGAGTTATAAATATTGAAACTCAGTTCCTTATCCCATTATTGTTGATATAATCATCCCTTTGGCTATTTGTGAACTATGATCCATTATGTTTTTGGACAATCCTGATTTTTCGACCTCATAACCTTTCAACATCCATTCAATAAATTTTTGTGTATCTAAACAATTCATAAGTGTGAGTGATGAATATAACCCAATCCATTGTAAAAAATTAATCAATGAATAGAATATAATATCTCCTATAATTATAATATCTTGGTGAAATAAGTCCTCACACATCAATATTCACCAACATAAGATTTTTTTGGGATTTCCTCTTTTTCCATTATATGTATTTCAAATGAACATACCTTATTAAAAAGAATAAAAAATGTGTATGATACCATGGTAAACTAGGATGGATTCATAAAAAATCACATTTAACAAGATTGTACAATGATTTTTTTCTTAAATGACAATGTAATTTATTCCATAAAAATTGTTGTTCTTCTTTGTAAAATAAAGGAACATATATTTCTCTACATTTACAAGGTAATGATTCCCCTTCTAATCCTTTGATTGTATGAAAATTAAACCCTAATTGTCATGACAGATAAATAGTTTCTTTTAAAATATTTTGGAATGTACTAAGTCAAAAAAATGGACTTACACTTATCATGTTGTGACTAAGACCATCAGCAATGAAGACATTTTCATGTGTAACATGTTTCCCCCAAAACATGGATTTTCAGGAGACAATAATTTTTGGGCCTTCATAATTACTAAATATAATATTATCTCCCTTAACATATGTAACACCCAAATCTTCTATGGTACACTTATTTGTAAATAATTCAATGGATTTCATTGTATAGCACCCCATGTTCAAGAACAACGTGACCTATAAAAGTAGGCATTTAAAAAGAAGTTATAATAGTATTATCCCCATTTCAAAAAATGATTAAAAATATTTTTAAAAATACACTTCATTTTAGAATTTGGAATATCAAATATTTATTATGGTGATATTTTGATAATTTTTAGTAAAGTTTCAGATTTTTATGATTCCTGAAAAATACTGCATTTATTTCAAAACTACCTCTTCATCTAATTATTTATATAAATATATTGTCTTTTTAATTGGATTTAAAGATTAATTGGAAAAATATTTTATAAATTAATCCAATTATGGTCATTGTATATAATTTCACATTTGAATTGTATATAATAACATGTAAATATTTTGAAAGATATTATTTCCTAAAAACCCAGTTTCTGGTTTTGACAACGAGAATTAATTTTAAAAACATTATTGAAAAATATATGTTTTGAATTTTTAAAATTTGGTTCCATATTTAGAATCACATGTCCAATTATTTTTAAATAGGTACATTTTATTTTTTGGACATTATGAATAGTAACTTCACTGATTATTTTTATTTACAATGGTAAAAGGGTAAATCAGGTAAATACGGGTAATAAAAATATTATTATTATACTAAAAGACCCTAAAATATGTCATAATTGTAGTAGATATGATATATACGACCATAAGCTTCCATGGGTCGATTTTTGGACCCCATTGAGAATCTTGGTTATAAAAATGACATTTTATAAGAATTAATTTAAAAGTATGGAAAATATTACATGAACATGTATATTTTAGTAAAAATAATTTTATATGGGGTTTTATAAATGATATATTTGAATATTAATATTAATTAGAAATCTAAAAAGATTTCCTACATCATTATATTTTATTTATAATGCTTAAAAATTAAAAAATAAATTTATTTATGACACAATGATGATGCAATGATTGAATAAATAATCAAGGATTCAAATAAATGATATTATAAAGGTTAAAATAAATGAAATTTGTTTATTTTGATGTCATCCAATATTTTTTGTGATTATATTGACGTATTATATTTGATTAAATTCCTTTTTCCTAATTAATCATGTTTTTATGACATTACAGGAATCTATTTATAAATAGTGTCAAAATTGACATAAATGAGTTTTTAAAACAAATTCTAATTTATTAATTGATATAATGGTCCAAAAAAATAATATTATGCCAAATGACAAATAAAATGTTAAAAATGTCATTAATTATCCACTTATGGTTTTTTTTTAATTTTATAGTAAATATAGTTACCATATATTATGGAAATACAAGAATACATGGTACGATTTAATGACTTTAACTAAGGGTGAATGCTAATAGATAAGGTTAATTATGTGTACTGTAATTGTCTAAAACCATTTTTCATAGAGGTTTGTGACCCCAAGATCCTATTATATTTGAAATAAATTAGTTAGGGACTTTTTGAAAATGAAAATAAATTTATAATAAAATAATATTTCAATACATTCATGACCCGCCTTCACCAAATGGAGGGACGAGACAAAAGATTGCTAGGACATTCCTTCTTTAAATTGAAGGAGAGAGAATGACCCTCGAAACCCACCTTTAATAGGTCCCGGAGTGGAGACCAGCACCAAGGGTATAGAATCTCACATGAAATTGATGGAATTACCCTTTTTATTTTTATAGGATCGAGAGATAAGATAGGAACCCCAACAATACCAAAGCTGAAAGTAAAGGTAAGCCAAAAATAACCTTTTCCCACATGCATGTTCAACATTAAATGAAACAAGCCACAAAAACTGCAATGGTAAAGTACCAAGAAAAAGGATAATGACCACAGTAACTGCCCCAAGGTCCGAGCTAGTATGGTCCCGCACGATACCTGAATTTCTCCTGGAATCCTGAAATCAGTCTTATATATGTAGGGTGAGCATACAAGTATACTCAGTAGGGAAAACCAAAGACTCTCGTGCACAAGTGGAGAGGCATTCTAATTCCCAGTGAGAAAAGAAAAACCAAAAAACAAAGAACGGGAAGCTATCCACCCAAGCCTCACCAAGGCACACTCCCCAAATAACGCATTCCATGTAATGTATAGTAGCATCTCATTGATATTTGGGTACCCCATGCCACTTTCCCACTTCTTATTGGAGACATCTTATGCGTCGAAAAAATACCGACATTCTCACCGCAATCCCAATGCCAAACCCCACCCGCACGCACCATGGTCATATACTCACCGCAGTCCCACTGCCTAACCCCACCCATAGACACCTGGGCCATAACCTCAGTGAAGTCCGACTCCCAAACACCTGGGCTAGAACAACTACTGCCACGCCCAAACACACCGGGGCCTCATCCCGAAGACACTTGGGAAACATCTTGCCTGAAGATTCTTGGGCTAATAATGGATTTCAGGCCATCACAGCCTAGCCGAAGAGTCTTGGGCTATTCGGGAAAGGGTGTCGAAATGGAGCTAATAACCAACCAATCATAGGAGTGTTGGGAAAAACACCCTCCCCCAATAAATGGGGGTATTTTGGCACTAAATTTCTCAACATGGGTGGGGTGCGAATAAGAAACATAAAAGGTACATGTATATGTGTAGGTATAAAACACTCATCCCAACCTAGGGGTTCTAAAACCTATGAACAACACCCTTGTTACTATTCATTCATAAAATAAGCCTGGGCACTCATGGCCATGTCACAACTCATTCCAAAACCAATTCCCCATTTAAACCAACCTTTTTTTTCATGTTCAAGTGATCCCAATTATGTGAATTCTGCACTACCAGGAAACTAACAGGCATAAACACAATCCAAGAAAACAGAAACAGCCAAACAACAATTTAAGCATTCACACCCGGTTCTCTTGTAATGTTACAACAACAAAAGGGGATTAGTGTGATCCCTCAAAGTAATGGAACCAAAGAAAACCTCGAGACATAGCCCCATGTACCCCCAACTAGGAACCAAATATTTCTCAACAATAGAGGATCCCACCCGAGTTCGTGTCATAGTAGAGCAACCACACAGCTTCAGATTCACAACCGACATATGTACCACAACGGAGGATCCCATCATCACCCACATCACCCCATTGGAAATCAAATAGAACAACACACCAACTACCAAAACAGAGCGCGGAAACATCCAGGTTCAACACAACATTCATTAAGTTCTTTTCACTTTTTGTTAACTGGGGTGATCACACAGGGATTCTTGTTTTACTGAACATCCATTTAACTAGTCAAGTTTAAGTGATTAACCAAATTCCATGTTAAGTCATTTAATCATCACAGAAGGAATGCCTCAAAAGTGCCCAAGTAAAGACCACCAATGACCATGATTTTCAATGAGCATAGGCCCACATAGTTCACAACACATATCAAAATAAAAGAGTACAACAAAATATCGATCACACCCCCTCCTTCATTCTCTAAAGTTCTGTTCATTATCTTCATTAAGATTGCTTTCATCAATTCCCACAGAGGTAAAAGTGTTTCCACCCCGCATGATACATAGAAAGGAGAGAAAAATGAAAAAATAGCTACCTAATTGATCACGGATCGACGTTTTTCTCCATGCGCCATGAATAGTGGAAAGTGCGACAAGTAGGGGAGGAATTATATGGACTCCAAGAGGTGAAGAAAGCTCCAGCATAGGCGCACCAAAAACCACAGGAAGATTGTAACTCCAAGATTACCAGGAAGGAGAAATAAATCCAGCCGAGTAGAAAATGAAATAATGAACTCTAGTAGGAGATATAAAGAGATGATCCTACAATTATGCGATTTGTAATTTTGAACACCTAGAAAGTCAGATCGTAGTTTTATATGCGTGTGGGTAGTTAAAAATGATGATATTAAGTTTTTATTTAATATCCCAAATTGGGGAGGTTTCTCGGGATTTTTAGGAATTTATTATGGGCATAAAAAATGGGTAAAAGAATTATTTTCGTCAAAAAAATTACATTGCGGGAGCGGGACTATAAAAAAAGGAGGAATGGGTGAGGACATGGTGGCACCGTCATGGTGCCACTATTTCGGTGGAGCCTTATTTTGGAAACATAATGGGCCCGGAGGGTTTGGGCTATTACATTAGATACCTTTCAAACTATTCTCGCCCTCGATAATCAAAGAAAACTAGAAGAAAAGAGATGGTCTGAAAAACAACCTCAGAACATACATCTCAGGGGTGAACCTCATTATCATCTAGAAACACCTCTCCCATAAGAAACTGGTGATATACATGGGTCAAACTGCCACGTCATATGGGTTGGGGAGTCTCTTCATCCATGTCAAGATACTATCCTCTTTGGGTAGCACTGACTCGCCCACATGGGTTTAATCGCATCCACCTTAATGTGTCTTGATTAGGGATTGGGTCCTCTCCTCCCCATAGATAGTACTTTTTACACACATTCAATGAACAAAGAAAACCCCATATTTCATAGAAAACAAGGTAAATCATTCTATCACAAACATGTACGAAATAGAACAACACAAAACTCAAAACAACTCTGGGTACTGGGTGTGCTTCTCTGCTTCTTATTCCGAGGTACTCTCTTCAAGACCACCATGCCTCCACAACACACGAACCAAGGGAATGGTTCTTCCATGAAACAACTTCTCTTCACAATCCTCAACCATCACTGGTCTGTCCACAAAGTTCATGTCGTTCTCAATATCCAGCTCTCCCCAGGCAAGGTCGTGTGAATCGCTGTGTAGATACCAACGGAGCTGGGACACATGGAAGACGTCGTGTATCCTCAGTAGAGGCGGTGGTAACTCTAGGTGATAATCCACTCCTCCAACCTTCCACAAAACCTCGAAGGGTCCGATGAATTTGGGAGAGAGCTTGCTCCCCCTACCGAACCGTCTTTGTCCACGATGAGGGAAGACCTTCAAGAACACATGGTCCCCGAATCAAAACTCCAAGGGTCTCCTCATATTATTGGAATATGACTTTTTCGGTTATGTGTCTCCTTCATCCTTTCCCGTATAAGATAAACCTTCTCTTTCATGCTCTGCACTTATTCTGGGCCAGGAACACTCGCTTCCTCAACATTAGTACCACACACGGGTGAGCGACATGGCCTCCCGTACAAGGCTTCGAACCGAGCCATACCAATGGTAGAGTGATAACTACTTTTTAGGGAAACAATACCAGAGGCAAGTGTCGCGTCCAAAATCCTCATGAGTCCAAAACACATGCCCGAAACATATCGTCCATGATTTGGATGGGGCCATCTATATGTCCATCTGTCTGGGGATGCAAACCAGTGCTAAGATGCAACTGGGTTCCAAAATCATGTTGCAATATTCTCGAGATTCGTGAGGTAAACCATGAAACCCTATCCAAGACTATGGATCTTGGAACTCCATACAACCGCACCACCTCATCCACGTACCTTCGTGCTAATGAATCCACTGCACTGGCCTCCTTGATTTCCATAATGTGAGTCAATTTCATCAACCGGTCCACCACTATCCAGATAGCGTCGCAACCCCCTTGATCCCTTGGTAGTCCCATAATGAAATCCATTGAGATGTCCTCCCACTTTCACTCGGGCACATCTAGAGACTATAGTAGACCGCCTGGAACATAGTGTTCGGCCTTCACCTACTGACACATGAGGCACTTTGCTACGAACCCAGCTACTTCCCATTTCATCCTGGGCCACCAAAACTATCTTCTTGGACCCTGGTACATCTTAGAAACTCCTGGGAGAACTGCTAGGGGTTATCTGTGGAACTCACTAAGAACGTTTCCATGAATCACCTCTGGAAAAAATAGCTTTACTCAGAAGATCATCCGGTTCTAACCATCCTCTGTCCACCCTTCCGGAGCATTGCCCTAGTCAACTCGTTCACACATCACTTCACTTTATGATTCTTCCCATTGGGACACCACTACCTACCGCAACAGAGAATATTGCACTATCATCTAGTACAGGAATCCTCTACCACCTTCCATCCCAGTATCAAGGTGTAGGGCAGCCAATTCCACCATCACCTTCAAAGTAACTTCCGACTCTCAAACTGCATCCCTTTGTGACTTCATGCTCTGGGAATCGACCACCATATTCCCTTTTCCTAAGGTGTAGTAAATATCGAAGTCGTAGTCCTAAGGGAACTCCATCCACCTTAGCTGCCATAAGTTCAGGTCCCGCTTAGAGAAGACATACTTCAATCTATTTTGATCGGTGAAGACCACAAAGCCCTCCCCGATTAGGTAGTTCCTCCACATCATTAGTGCGAACATGACCGCTGCATTCTCTAGATCAAGGGTGGAATAGTTACGCTTATAGGGGCATAACTTTCTAGACCCATAAGAGATCACCCCTTGCAGCTACATCAACACACATCTGAGGCCTTTCCCTAAAGCATCGCAGAACACCTCATATGCTTCCCCTTCTTCTGGAAACCTCATCACTGGGGCACTAACCAAATTTTCTTTCAGATAGCTATATGCTACCCTGCACTGCTCATCCAACACGAAAGCCTGGTATTTCTTGGTCAAGGCTGCCAAAGGTGCTGCAACTCGGGAGAAGTTGGGTATAAACCTCCAATAGTAACCTACTAGACCTAGGAAAATACGAACCTATGCCACATTCTTGGGTGCTTCCCAAGAAACAACTGCCTCGACCTTCGAGGGGTCCACTACTATCCCATTCTCAGACACCACGTGTGCAAGGAAATGCACTTCTTGCGTCCATAAATTGCACTTGGACAACTTCCCCTTGAGATGGTTTTTTCGGAGGACCACTAAAACCATTCTCAGATGCTCGGCATTATCCTCCTTTGATCTTGAGTAGATCAGGATGTCGCCAATAAACACGACTACAAACCGGTCTAGATATTCCCAGAATATGGAGTTCATGAGCCCCATGAACACAGCTGGTGTGTTTGTAACGCTGAATGACCTGACTAAAAACTCAAAGTGCCCATATCTGCACCTGAAGACAGTCTATGAGATACCACCCTCATTCACCCTCACATGGTGATATCCAGACCGTGGATCGATCTTCGCGAACCAACCTGCTCCCCTCAGCTGGTCAAAGAGATCATCTATCCTTGGGAGAGGGTAGTGATTCTTGACTATTACCTGATTCAGTCTCTTGTAGTCTATGCACAACCATAGACCACCATACACCTTCTTCGCAAACAAACAAATATCACCCCACGGTGATGCACTTGGAAAAAAAAGCCTTCTTCATCAGATCATCAATATGGATCCACAACTCCCACAACATAGAAGGCACCATCTGATAGGGATCCATCGAAATCAGACGTGAACCAGGTTGCATGTCTATCCCGAACTCAACATCACGTTGAAGGGGAAGAGTTGCCACCTCTTCAGGGAAGATGTCCATAAACTCCCTGACGAATCTTGGGACTTCCTACATTTCTGCACCCACCGACTCCACTAATAGCTCAACAAACAAAGAGGGGAGGGGTTCTTCTCACTTGCTGCTTCCCTAGAAACTCTGCTCACCGATGAAAGTCACCTGTCTGCCGCCAAGGTATGAAAAAACATCCATTACTCGGAATAATTCAATGATGAAACATACAGAGAACATCCAGTCAATGCCTAGGATGACATCGTATGGTTGTATCATCAAAAGTAGAAGATCCCTGACTGACTGATGTGGCCCTATCATGAGTCTACATCCTCGAAAAATGTTCAACAAGTCAGTCTGACCTCTAACTGGTGTGCTTAACACCAAGGGAACTGGTAGTCTCTCAATGTCTAAACCTAGAGCATGGGCCAGACTGGGTGTAAAAAAAGAGTGTGAAGCTCGTGTATTGAACAAATCATATGCAAGGGTACTAAACAAAATGATTGTACCTCGAACGACCATTGGCCCTGCTGGAACTGCTTCCTCCGTAGTGTGCAACTGCCCACGCCCAGCTCCTCTACCTCTCGGATGTCGGCCTCCTCCCCAAAGATTCCCGGGTCGAGGTCCCTAAGGAGCACCCTGATATCGGCCTCCTCCTACAATGTCGGACCTCGGCAGAGCGGGAACCCGCTGCCCCTACTGATGTTAGTGAAAGGGCCTAGCTGGGAAGTGCTGCTTCTAAGTAGGGTGTTGGACCTGCCTACCCCCACCATATTGTACTCTGTCTGGACACTGGTTCAAAGGTTCCCATGGATTCCACAGACAAAGCACCTCATTCTTGAGCCTGAAGGAAAAGGGCGTGGACCGGGAGATCGGAATTGGAACTGCTGCCTCCTACACCCTGCTGGTCGGAACCTAGAGGTCTCTGATGCTGGAGGCCTGCTGCTGACAGCCTTCCCCATTGACGGGCCCTACTGGATTCCCTATCGTGACACACCACCCAGCGCGTGTATCCTCTCCACCACTCTAGCCTTCTTCTTCAACACTAAGTATGTCGGTAGGGTGAAGGGAGTAACAGTGTACTGAAGAGAAGGTCAAAGTGCCTCCTCTAAACATCTCACCCGAGACTCCTCATCTGGAAAGTGGTCAGGAGACAAGTGAATGAGATCCTTGAACTTGATCCCCTACTCTCTCACTAACATACTCCCTTGCTCGAGGGAGATTAGCTCCTGCCTCTTCTCATCCTTAATCATGGAAAGGGTGAATTCCAACTGGAACTCCATTTCCAAGTTATCCCACACAACCTCAGCTACCCCCTTCTCTCCAAGATAAAGCATCCACCACTAATGCGCTACTCCCCGCATCTGGATGATGGCCAGAGGAACCCAATACTCCGTCAGAGCCTGAATCACGTTGAAAGCTATCACTAGTTCCTCGAGCCAACTCTCTGTCTCCATATCCGAGGTGCTGCCCTCGTACATCCTGAGGGTCTATCGCTGAATGACTCGAAGCTTCTTCTACCACTAATCATCCTCCTCCTCTCCGTCGGTCCTCTTTCGATCGGCCAAGTCATCCTCCTAGGCCTCGATCACCCGCACTACTCGTGGTTGCCTCCTAGGTGCCATAACTACAAGGTAAACAAGGAATTCCTAAGCCCGAGTAGTGTAGAATATTGTTCTTAAATTTTAATAGACTTATTTATTTATTTTGAATCCACAAGACAACCATGAAACATAAAAACACAAGTTATTGTGATACATGTACCTTTCCTTGGGTCTCTACCCTAAAATTAGTGTATCCTCACTTGGTCGTTTGGTAGGTCCATAGTCCTTGCATCAGATCACGGGGGGCCTTAAAATCCCATGTCCTAGCTGGTCTTCCCTGTCCTAATTCACGCACCAAGGTCACCCAACACTGTCTCCCTACCACCCCATGGCATCCCCACTGTTCCTAAATCTAGACTCCATCCTACCTCTCAACCTCACTCTAATACCATTCAGTCATGACACGCCTTCACCAAGAGGAGTGAAGGGACAACAGATTTCTAGGCCCTCCCTTCCTTAAGTTTAAGGAGAGATAATTACCCCCAAAACCAGCCTTCAATAGGTCCCGAAGTAGCGACTAACACCAAGGGTATAGAATCTCACACAAAATAGAAGGCATTACCCATTTTATTTTTATAGGATCAAGAGATAATATAGAATCCCCGACAATACCAAATCTGAAAGTAAAGGTAAGCCAAAAATAACTTGTTCCCACATGCATGTTCTATAGTAAATGATACAAACCACAAAAACTACAAAGGTAAAGTACCAAGAAAAAGGAAAATGAAAACAGCAACTACCCCAAGGTCCAAGCAAGTACGGTCCCGCACGATCCCTGCAGTCCTCCTAGAAACCTGAAAGCAATTTTATATAGGTAGGGTGAGAATACAAGTATACTGAGTAGGAAAAAAAGACTCTTGTTCGAATGTGGAGAGGAATTCTAATTCCCTGCGAGAAATGAAAAACCAAAACACCTAGCAAGGGAAATAATCCACCCAAGCCTAACCAAGGCACAATCCCCAAATAACGCAAGGCATGTAAATTATAGTAATAACACATCGATATTTGGGAACCCCGCGCCACTTTCCCACCGGTTATTGAAGACATCCTACGCGTCGTACCTATCCTTCAATTCTCACTGCAGTCCCACTGCCAAACCCCGCCTGCACACACCTGGGCCATAACCTCACCGTAGTCCCACTTCCAAACCCCGCCCACAAACACCTTGGCCATAACCTCACCACAATCCTAATTCCAAACCCCACGTGCAGACACCTGGGCCATAACCACCATGCGTAACCACTCCCAAAGACACCTGGGCCAGAACAACTAATGCCACCCCGGAAGACACCTGGGCCTCATCCCGAAGACACATGGGAAAAAACCTTCCTAAATATTCTTGGGCTAATAATAGGCTTCAGGGCATTACAGACTACCCAACGAATCTTGGTCTATTCGGGAAAGGGAGCTGAAAAGGAGATAATAACAAGACACTCATAGGAATGTTGGAAAAAACACTCTTCCCCATGAAATGGGGGGACTTCAGCACTAAAGTTCTCAATATGGGTGGGGCACGAATAATAAATATTAAAAATACATATATATGTATAGGTAACAAACACTCATCGCAACCTAGGGGTTCCAAAACCTAAGCACAACACCCTTGTTACTATTCATTCATAAAAGAATCCATGACACTAATGTACAAGTCACAACTCATTCCAAAAATAATTCCCCATTTAAACTGTTCTTGTTTTCATGTTAAATTGATCCCAGTTATGTGAATTCTTCACTACCGGGAAACTAACAGGCATAAACACAAGACAAGAAAAGTGAAACAGCCAAACAACAATGTAAGCATTCACACACGGTTATCTTGTAAAGTTACAACAACTAAAGTGGATTAGTGAGATACCTCAAAGCACCGGAACCAATGAAAACCCCGAGACACAGTCCCATGTCCCCCAAACTAGGAACCAATGATTTCTAAACAATAGAGGATCCCACCAGACTTCGTGTCCCAGAAGATCAACCACACAACTTCAAATTCAAAACCAACCTCCATACCACAACGATGGATCCCATCCTAACCCACATCACCCCATTGGAAATCAAATAGAACAACACGCCTACTACTAAAACAGAGAAGGGAAATATCCAGGTTCAACACATCATTCATTAGGTTCTTTTCTCTGTTTGTTAACCGGGGTGATCACACTGGGATTCTTGTTTTACTGATGTATATTTAACCAGCCATGTTTTAGTGAATAACAAAATTCTATGTTATGTCATTTAATCATCACAAAATACATGGTACATTAGTTAAAATGGAAATACCACCGATGACCATGATTTTCAGTGAGAATGGGCCCACACAATTTACAATACATACAAAAATAAAAGAGTACAGCCGAACATCGATCACACCCCCTCATTATTCTTTAAAGGTCCATTCATTATCTTCATTATGTTTTTTTAATCAATTCCCAGATATACAAAAGCGTACCCACCCCACATGATACACAAAAAGGAGAGACGATGGAAAAATCCCTACCAGATTGATCAAGGATCGGCGTTTTTCTCCACGCGCCAAGAACTGGGGAAAGAGTGACTTGCAGGGGAGGAATTCTGTGGACTCCTAGAGGTGCAGAAAGCTCCAGCAGAGGTACACCACAGGCCAATAGAATATAATAACTCCAAGCACACCAAGAAGGAGAAATAAATCCAGCCGAGAAGAAAAAAAAGAAGAATCTCTAGCGGGGTATATAAAGAAAAGATCATACAGTTACAAGATATTAAATTTTGAACACTTGGAAAGTCAGATCATGGTTTCCTACACTGGAGGGATGTCAAACATGATGATTTTCAGTTTTTATTTAATATCCCCCATCATAGATTTTTCTTGGGATTTTTAGGAATTAATTATGGGGTTTAAAATGGGGTAAAAGAATTAATTTACGTCAAAACATTACGTTGCGGGATCGGGACTGGAAAAAGAAAATGGAGGGCTGAGTGAGGACACGGTGCCACCGTGACCTGTGCCACCGTCACTGTGCCATTGTTTTGGTGGAGCGTTATTTTGTAAATTTAATGGGCCAGGAGGGTCTAGGACATTACAAATACCTTCATAATGTCCCCCTCATCCCTCTTATAAAAGGGAACCAACTCTATGCACTTATTCACACATACAAAGACCTTTGGAATGCCCAAACCCTGCCCAAATCACCTCCAAACAAACAGAACTTAATCCTAGAGGACACCCTTTGTGCATAAAACTATCGTAGTGAGCCCTTTTATCCCAATCAAAAGGAGACACCTAAATAATATGTAATCATTTTATCCATTCTTTCAAAGTTCATTTCTTCATCTACTTCCTATTAATATGTGTTTACCTTACTAAAATAATAAATCCATAATTTAATATATTCTAAGATGTTTTATGATTATCAAACAATGATATTCTTCTTTTATACATCTAATTAAAAACAATATCACCATGCGTGCGTGCGTACAACTTACCATCTCTATGCTGTGGTGTAAACTATTTTCCATCTTTGCTTTAATTAGATTGATATAACCATGAATAAATATCAAATAAATAATAAATATTCCATGATATTATTTCATTAAAATTAATATTCAATCAAAATACATACCATATCATTTTTTGTCATGTGTCACATTTTTTTATGATATTATGTTATTTCCAACATTGTAATTATTGATAGATCCATATTACTCTTTCAATATTGTTATTTGATAAGGCATATTATTTATTTTGAATATTAAATTTCCCAAATGTATAGGACTAGAAATAATTGGTGGAATGTAGAATTTACAATGATCCTAGATGCATCTAAAATTTCTTATTAGACAAATAATTTGGCCAAATGGGAATCTACCATTAATTTTAATCCTTCCCGTGAAATGTCTTGACGGTAATAGGCTTTCATGTTCTTAAGACATTATGACCTTAAATAAATTATTTCTATCATTTTGTTTTAGTTATTATTTATCTATGAGATTTTATATCTACATATCTATGTTAGTATTTTATTCTATGTTTTTTATTATTGCATATGTTTCAGTTCCTTACATGGAAGATTATTTGGGCCATATCTAGTTTTGTAAATTGAAAGTGGTGTCAGATATTTACCATTACAAAGAGATTGATTATTGCTTCTATTGTACATACCCTTAAAAACATTTTAGCTCACCATTATTATGTTTCTCTCCCCAGGTTATACGGAATAGAACCGTGATTAATAATTCAAGGATACAATTAATTTCAATTATTTTATAGCATGTTTTATTTTGTTTTCCCAGTGTATTATGGCTATCATGTATGTAATCTTGATTTCATTGGCTTCTAAACTGTACTACCCTTTGGGATTTGTTTCCTCATAATATTTCAAATGAAATGTAAAAATGCATAGACTTCAGTTGAACTGGTGTCGGGGTGTCACATTTTGTATCAAGTTAAGTTTAGTAATAATCTTGAAAACAAGATTTAAAACAATAGATTAGGTAACATAACCGTACTTAGACTTTTGGGGCACACATATGATAATTCATTCAATGTAACGAAAGTCTATGAATTAAGATGCAGGGTTATATTTCAATGAGAACAAAAATGTGATTTGTGAGGAAGATGTATAATATTTTATCTTTAGATAAGAAACATCATAACATTATTCTTATCAAAATATGCTCCTAGTTTATTTACTGAATGAGATTATTTAGGAGGAAGATTAAAAAAATCTAGGGATGAAGGAGGTAATATTCAAATTAAGGATGTACCTATTTTAAAGGAATACATTTATATTTTTTCAGAAAATTTTCTTGGGAACCCCCAGAGCATTATGTTATGTTTTGTAATGATGTAATCTCTACTACAAGGACAATAAAAAAGTCCCAATAGATTGGAAACTGTGGACTTAGTCGAGCTAAAAAATACTTGAAGAGTTTGGTCAAAAGGGATTTATCTTCCCTAGAATATCTCCATGTGGATCCCCTATTCACTTTTTCATGAAGAAAGACGGATCCATGAGAATGTCTATTGATTATTGAGAAATCAATGCGCTTAAAATAATTAACATGTATCCCCTATCATATATCAATGATTTATTTGATCAACTTCAAGGATCTCAATTCTTTTTTAAAAATGATCTCTATTTTGGATATCATCAATTACAAGTAAATAAGGAAGAAATTATGAAGATAGATTTTACGACGAGGCATGGTCATTAATAATTCCCAATAACGCATTTTGGATTGACTAATGTAACAAATGATTTTATGGATGTCATCAATAGAGTATTTAAAAAATATCTTCATGAATTTTTTTGATATTCATTAGAAACATTCCAATATATTACAAAAAAATTAAAGACCATGAGTATCACTTGTGAATCATTCATGAGACTCTTAGGAGAGAATAACTATATGTTATATTTAGAAAGATTGATTTTTGGCTTCAGGAAATTTAATTCCTTGGACATATAGTCTCGAAGGATGGAATCTATGTTGATCCTTGAAAAAAAAGTCAATTCAAGAATGGAATGAAATAACATGTATATCCGAGGCACACAATTTTATTAAATTAGTAGTTTACTATCAAAATTTCTTCTAGATTTTAGCCCAGTTGGCTAACCCATTAACTAAGATCACACGTAAAGTGGTTAAATTCATTTGAAAAAAAGAGTTCGACGAATGCTTTAATGAATTGAATAGAATATTAGTCAATGATCCTATCTTGAATTTTGCATCTAGGAATAATGGGTTTGTTACTTATAGTGATTCATCCAGGAAAGGACTTGGTGGTTTCCTTATGTTGAATGACACAGTTATTGTATATGAATCAAGGTAATTAAAAATCCATGACCAAAACCATCCAACTCAAGATCTTGTGTTATTTATAGCAATACTTTCTCTGAAGATATGGAGAATTTATCTATACGATGATAAATGTGAGATATATACTGATTAGAAGAGTTTAAAATATATTATCTCACAAAAAGAACTCTTTATGAGACAATGGAGATGGCTTGAGAAACTCAAGTATTATGATTTCACAAGAAACTACCACAAAGAGAGTGCAAATAAAGTGGCTGATGCCTTGAAAATAAAGGAATTTTGAGCTCTAAAAACGATGAGGGTTGAAAGGGATCCAATGATCATGGACCTAGTAGTGATGGATATGGGAATTATCATAGAGGGTGAAACATAATTACTTTTTCAAATGATTTCCAAACCTTCATTACTGTAAATGGTAAAATGTTCTCAGACTGATGATAAGTAGTTTCAAAAGAAAATTAAGGAAGTGAATGATGGGAGATTGATTGAGTGCGTATTCAAAGATGGAATTTTGAAATTCAAGAAGAGGATCTGTGTTCCTACTATTACTGAGATAAAAAGTGCATTATTGGATGATGATAATTGCTCCAATTTCCATATACACCATGATGGAACTATGATGTATAGATATTTGAAGTAACACTTTTGGTGGGACAAAATGAATGGTGATATTACTCAATATGTTTCAATATGTTTTATTTTTTAATAGGTAAGGGTTGGAAGGCAAAATCCTAGAGTAGTCATGCAATCTTATCTTATAACTTTGTGGAAATGTGATGATATTACAATGGACATTTTCATGGTGCTGCCAATGAATCTCAGAAGGAATGATGTGATATAGGTTTTTTTTTATCATCATATGATGTCAAAACATTTTTCATACTATAAGAGAAGATTTACCACATAAATGGTTTTAATGGATATATATTAATGATGTTTTTAGACGTCATGATGTACCCCTATCTATTTTTTCTTATCATGTTCCCAATTTTACATCATGATTATGGAAAAGTCTGAAGAAGGCCCTAGATACTGAACTTCAATTTAGCATTCCATAACACGCTAAAACTGATAAAAAATCAGAACAAACAATTCAATCATTAGAATACATGTTGAGATCTTTCTCACATGACTTTCAAGATATGTGAGATTAGTATTTACCTCTATTATAATTTTCCTATATCAATAACTTCCTTTAAAGTATTCAAATGGCACCATATGAAGCATTATATGGAAATATATGTTGTACACCAACTTGTTGGGATGATTTTGGTAACAGAAAACTTTTATGTCCATAACTTGTTGAAGAAACAATAGAGAAGGTGAAGATTATCCAAACCCATATAAAAAATATCTCAATGTAGGAAAAATAAGTATGCTAATTATCAAACAATGGATTAGGAATTCCAAGTACCGAGATAATGTTTTTATGAAGGTATCTCAATGGAAGAGTGATAAATGATTCAGTAAGAAGGATAAATTAGCTCCCAGGTGTATCAGATGTGTTGAAATTCTAGAACGAATAGGAGCTATAGCCTACCATTTCTCAATGCCTCCATGTCTCTTGAAAGTTCATTATATGTTACACACATCACTATTAATGAAATACATGCTAGAACAGACACTTGTACTCATCTATGAAGAAATATAACTACAATCTGATTTTTCATATTGTGAAGACCCTATCAAGATTCAGGATACTATAGAAAAGTTTTGAGAAATCAGACATCTCATATGGTAAAAGTGCTTTGGAGAAACCATAATAATGGAAGGGGCCACATGGGAACCTGAAGAACATATGATGAAGAACCACATGAATCATTTTATGACATGATATTATAGAAATTTATAGGATTAAATTATTTGAATGGGGAATAATGTAACACCCCAAACATCTGAGGTAGCTTATTATTAAATAAATCAATGTATTGCATTGTACGCAACCCTGAGTTGAAGCACATCACAACCTATCAACGTAGGTGTTTAAAAAGTAATTTTGAACAGTATTATCCACATTTAGAAATATTATAGTCTTTATTTTTCAAAAGATAATTCATTTCTGAATTTGGAATATCAAAATTATCTAGGGTGAAATTTTGGTAATTTTATGAAAAGATGTAGTTTTTGATGAATAATGAAAAATACTGCATTTTAATTTCAAAACAGATTTTTCATCTAATTTATTTATATAGTTAGTTTTTAAATTTAATTGGTTTTAATGTGTAATTGAATAAGTATTTTATCAATTAATTTAATTATGGTAATTGGATGTAATTTTAGTTCTAAATTGTACATAAACACATGTTAATCTTATGATTGATATTACTTCTTAAAAACACACTTTCTTCTTTTATGATCATGAATTAATTTTAATATAATTACTAAAAATTATCTATTTTGGAATTAGAAAAATGGATTCCATTTATTGTAATTATAATTTCTAATTTTTTTAAATTGGTACCTATTATTTTTGTACATTATGAATACAAATTAAGTAATTATTTTTATTTACCATGGTAAAAGGGTAAATTTGAAAAATAAGGGTAAAAACTAATAATATAATAATTTTAAACTACCCTAAAACATGTCCTAATCCTATTATATGACATATGTACGACCATGTTGTTCTTTGGAGAGATTTTTGGACCCCATAGAACCACATGGGAAAGAAAATGACATTTTATAATAAATAATTTAATTTATAGAGAAAATAATATAAACCTATATGAATTACTAAAAACAATTCTACGGGGTTTCATAATTGATCCATTAGGGTAAAAATATTAATTAGAAATGTAAAAATATGTCATAAATTATAATATTTTCTTTATAATTTTAAGACAATAAATAAATAAATTTAATAATGACACATTGATGATGTAGTAATTTATTAAACAATAATGGATTCAAATAAATGATTTTATAAATGTTAAATAAATGTAATTTGGTTATTATGATGTAATCTAAGAATTTTATATATTATATTGACAAATTATATTTGAGTTAATTCTTTTTGTTTGAAGTAATAAAGTTGTTATTACTTTAACAAAAATAAATTCCTAAATAGTGACGAAATTGACATAAATGAGTTTAAAAAAATAATATTTTATTAAATGATATAATGGGAATAAAAATATATGATTCGTCCAACTAACTTATATAATGTTAAAATTTTAATTAAGGATCCAACTATGATTTTTTTTGGATTTTTATAGTAATTATAGTTACATTATATTATGAAAATAGAAGAAGACATTGTTAGAGTTGATGTCTTTAACTAAGGGTTAAAGAGAAAATATTAGGTTAATTTTGTGACCGAAACATGTATAAAACATATTGGTTGAGATTTTTTAGACCCCAAAACATCTTTTCTTTAAAATAATTTAGTTTTGGGCCATTTGAAAGAGAAAATTAATTGATAATAAAATAATATTTCAATACCGTCCTAATGTGCCCCTCCTCCCTCATATAAAAGGGAACCATCTCAACCCACTTACGCACACCTCCAAAGTGATTCGGCGGGAAAAAACCCAGCCCGAATATCCTGCCAAAATCATTCACATAATCATAGAGTCTACCCTTTTGGATGAAAACTATTATTAGGATTTTTTTGTGAAAATTAAAAGGAGACACCTGAAGAATAGATAATCGTTTTATCCCTTCATTCAATGTTCATTTATTTTGATATGTCCTCTTAATAATCGGTTACCATACTAAAATAATAACTCCATCATATAATATATTATGAGGTGTTTTAGTTATTATGGTGAAACCATATTCCACTTTTACCCATCATATGAAAAACAATATCATCAGGCATGTGTATGTACGGCTTACCGTCTCCACGCCGTTGTGTAAACTATTTTGTAATGCCCCGACCCATGATACCAAGAGTCGATGCATTATTTTAACACATTTGCATGATTACAAGGAATCAAGTCCCGAAGGACCGATCAGTTTTTTAGTCTTGGAAAATAGATTACATACATGAATGTTAAATTTCACTTTAAGACATAAAAAACAACATAAATAATCATAATTAACTCCATTATTCCCTTGACTTAACCCTTCATATTAATCACAATACACCTCTGGGAATCATAGGAAAAATAAAACATATAAAGGGGTGAGCTCAAACACTCAGTATGGGTAATCAATACAGCATAAGCTTTCATAAATAAGAATAAAATTTTAAGTATATTTATAACTAAAACAAAACCCTTTTAAACATGAACTTCAGCATAATATGGAAAAAATAAAACGAAATAATTCCATTTACTTATTCACATAGATATTCTACTAGTTGAATAATCTCATGCAATATCACTAAAAACTTTCTTAATGTTGGAATTCATAATGTCGAACTTTAATTTCTGTGTCAAGGCCTCGTGCCAATACATGTGGGATAATTGTAACCAGAACCCAGCCCGGAGAGCCTCTCTAACTGAACTCCAACCCGGAGTGCCTCTAATAATCGGACACCAACCTGGAGTGCCTCTAATAACCGAACACCATCTCGGAGTTCCTCTAACATAAACATTCGTATTAAAACTAGCATACGAAATGTCAATACTTTACCCATAAACCATGAATGGTATAAAAATAACACATCCACATTCAAACATATCACAAAACCTTCAAAGCAATATGGAAGATTTGTATAATGATAAATCAACTTCAACAAAAGTTTAAAAATCCATTAATGAATTTTGACATAGATGAAAATGATCTGTAAAACTCTTTGAGATAAATATGCCTTTTTCATGAAAAAATTTAAAAGTAAAACTATTTAGAAAATAATTCATTTAAATAAATTTTTGAATCAAAGTGTCCCATAAAAAATTGAAACTTTTTAAATGAATTAACACTTGAAAAACATTCATGTCCATGTAAATAAACCCTTAAAATCAATTTGAAAACATGGAAATTAATTAAAAATATTTGGAAAGATAATACATTAAACATTTAAAACTATGATCTTGATAAATATTACCTTTCAAAAATCCTTAAAAATTTCATTCTGAAATCATTTTTATGAAAAATGGATATGGATAATAAAAATTTCCCTGTAAATACTTACACATAAACAATCTCGAATAATAATGAGATTGAGGAATTAACCCTTACCAATTTGTTAACTTATGAAACATACACCCCATGAAATAGGTATTATACAATGAATATGTAAATAGAATAAATTATATTGTATTAAACAAAGAATACAATTATTGGTATCACATACACCACAGAAAATGTAATAGTGGCAATATGGCATGAATCTCACGAGAATAAGGAGTGAGATAAAAACCCCTTACCTTGCACTTTACTTTAGTCGAGGGTACGTTTAACCTCTTGTACGAAGATCGTAGTATGTTATAAAATTATACCAGAACCATATTAATATTTATGATATCATACATGATTCATTTATGAATTTATACTACCCATTTAATAATAATTTCCATGTTAAATTAACATTTTGGGTAATAATCGTTTTCATTATCGTGCATGTTTTAACTTGTTACTCTTGAGTATATCACATAGATCATGATTTCTATATTTCTAGAATATAAAACATGATAAATATATCATATATATTTAGAACATAAATATGTATAATAGACATATATATGAAATGAAAAACACCGTGTATGGAGATGGTAGTTCGTACGTACGCATAAATGTTGTTTCTGTTTTCATATAGTATTGGACGGAAGTAAGTGAATAATATGTATGTAAGTACATAAATACTTATATATATAAATATATATATCTCCAGAAGCATTATTATTTAATATATTACATAATTATTAGTAATATATATTTTTAAAATCATCGATGAATGGTGAACTTGGAAATGATTCTCATCGAGTCGTGGAGACAATAATCTGTACGTATGCACGAGCGATAATATCATTTTTTGATTTTAAAATAATATATAATTTGATGGTATATCATATATAAAGAATAATTATCATGTTATATTTATTATTTACATTCATTACACATCATTATCATACTCATCCATATAATAATGTCTTGAATAACAATTACACTACAATGTGGAGACGGTAAGTCGTACGTACGCACGTATGGTGACATGTCATTCAAAGGATGGATAGAATACTGAATATGGTAGTACCATATTTATAATAACATCATAGTATATAGAATATAATTTATTAATCATTTTATACTGTAAATAACAAATAATGAAGATGTTGAAGAATAAAGGAACTTGAAAGAGGGTGGTGAATACATTACCTCTTCTTTGTGTTCTTCCTTTTGATTTGATCAAAAGGGATCATTAAGATGGATTTATGATTAAACTAAGGCCTCTAGGTTGATGTGAGGGAAGTTTAGGGAGTATTTGGGAAGGTTTTGGGTGAACCAAAAGGCTTTGAAGGTGTTATGAATTGGTTAGAAGTTGGGTCCTTTTATAAGGGGGAGGAAGGGCTCTTTAGAAAAAATTTGATGTATTAATTTATAATAAATTCATATTCGGTTTCTAATGGATCCAAAGTGAATTATTCAAGGTCTAAGGTGGTTATGGATCGAGATATTTTTAACCAATATATTTTAGATAGGTTTGGGTCATTATATGAACATAATCTTTTAGTTTTAACTCTTAGTTAATTAGATTGACATTTACCATGTCACTTTGTATTTTTATATTGTATAGTTAATAAACGTACTATATACATCCAAGAGACCCTAAAGTGGCCTATTAATGATAAACCCATAATTATATAAGTCCTTTTTCTGATCCTTATATTTTTAGGAATAGAATATAAATTAATAATATAATACTTGTTTTAAAAACTCGTTTTTGTCAATTTTGACACTACTGAATAATGGATTTTTGATAAAGCCTTAAAAACATTATTAATTCAAAAAAAATCATTTAATAAATCCTAACATGTCATATTAATTAATATAATTCTTTTATGTCATCAAAATGTTCAAATTATATTTATTTTAACATTTATAATTCCAATTATTAGATTCTTTCATTAATACAGAAAATATATCATCATTATTGTGTCATATATATTTTTACTTTTTCAATGTCTAAAAATTATAAATAAAATACCATTATGTAGGAATTATTTTTATCCTTTTAATTAAAATTTATAATATAAAATATAACATATATAACCCTATGTAAAAAATTATTTTTCGAAAAGATATAAGCTTATGTCATTTTTTATTTACTTGAACTTTATTAATATAAAGTGTCCGTATCACCTACAAGTGGCTCCATTGGGACCCAAAATAGACCCAAATATGTAAATGGTCATAAATGTATCCACCAATAAGTATAGGACACGTTTTAGGGTAATTTATTAATATTATCATATTATTTTTTCCCTTATTTTCCGGATTTACCCTTTAACCGTTGTAAATAAAATATTTACCGAAGTAATTATTAAAAATGTCTAAAAATAAAAGCTAGATATTTAAAAAAATTTGACATCCTGATTCCAAATATGGAATCCATTTATACAAATTCAAAACAAAAAAGTGGAATAAATTAATTTAAAATTAATTCCCACTGTCAAAACAAAAAGCATGTTTTTAAAATATAATAACTATCAAAAGATTGACAGTTGTTTATGTCTGGTTTAACTGTGAAATTATGTCCAATGACAAAAATTGTATTAAATGGTAAAAATATATTATATGTATACTTTAAAACTATTAAAATTCATAATTTATCACTATTAATTATTTTGATTAAAAAAGTTGTTTTTTAATTAAAATTTAGAAGTTTTCACTGTTCATCAAAATATAGAAGTTATCCGAACAAAACCAAAATATCACCCTAGGCTAAATTAAATATTCAAAATCCTTAAATGAATTCAATTTTGAGAGATAAAATTTATAAAATTTCAAAAAGTAGGTATTACTATTTATAACTGCTAGTTTGATTGGATGTAGTGTGTGTTAGAACTCGAAGTTGCGTACAACACACGCTACTATATTATTAAAAGGGAAGTGTACCGTGGATGTTTGGAGTGTTAAATTGTAATTTTTTATTTCCCCATTCTAAAGAATATATTTATTTAGTCAAATTAATTATATAAAAGTTTAAAATATTGGATTTTAAAAGGGTTCACTCTTAAAAGTTGGTAAAAATGCATTTTTGAAAAATACTTATTTTATCTGAAAAAATGAATTTGTTCTTAAATTCTGTCTAAGAAACTCAAAATATGGATTCTAAAATTATGAGGATTATATAATGTTAAAAAATTAGTTAATACTATTAATAACCTCTTTTGAACGGCCTGTTTGGTAAGTCATGGTGCGCTTGAACTCGGTGTTGTATGTAGTGCAAGTTATTGAATTATTTTGAAGAAGTAACACAAAATAAAATCTTGGGGTTTTACATTATTACCTCCTTCAATAAATTTTATCCTCTCAATTTGATATTGTTCTTCGAAAATAAAGGTTGAAAATAGAAAATATCTTTGTGGGAAAACCCACATTGAAAATTTGGTTAATAAAATTTAGTCTTAATAAGAGGAAAAGAGAAATTAAATGGTCCCAACCAAATTATGATCTCAATTAGGAGAACATTGGGGGAAATTAGAGACATATAATTTAAAAAAATATATTTATAGGTAGTGATTGAGGTCATCAATAACAAACAAGTTTAAAATTGAGGTCCTTGAATTCATCAATCTATGATGATTTATAATACCATCTGTTCCACAAAACATTAGGTATTAGGATAACACATTTTTTTAAGATCCATTCAATAAAGTATAAGAATTAATTTCTTCATAAACTAAGATGAGAAGAAAAATATATACTTGACAATTATAGTTCCATCCTTTAACTAATTTCAACCACAAACTCATCTTTCACTCTAAAAGATAATATAACTTAAAATAATATATTATATTTATCCTATTCGTTTGGGGTTAAAAAAATTAATTTTTAATTCATCTACTAGAACTTCTTAAAATAAAGTACATTATTTAATCCAGGATATCTCGTGGGCCAGTGGTAAGTGATACACCCTTGTGGCCCTTCGGTTGCGGGTTCACGTCTCGCGGCCTTGCTGGAGGCGATCGGTTGCCGCGTGACCTCCAGGTTGTCCTTTTATGGAAATCCAAAATTAATCTCAAACTAGAATTATCCAAAATACTTATGTCCAAACACACAGTCCAAAATTTATAAGGAAGGTAAACACAATGAAGATCCTTTTTTCCGCATAATAACATGTGAACACTGTCATCGTGTATTCTTTTAAAACACTATAACATCCTGAATTACCACAAAACCTTATTGATTACATTCATGATCCCTTATTCCTTATAGAATAATGGAGATATTCCTTCTATCCAAAAATTTTATAAACTCAACAAATGATGGGAATAGATATCATTAATCAGTTTCAAGGTAGTCAAGAATATCCAATATAATTTATTCAAATCAACCATATCTTATTCCAAAATCACTACCTCATTATCCAAACTATATTATGTTTTATATTTCTCTCAACCATATATTTTCCAAAAATTTAACCAGCTATTGAGCCACTTTTCTTGGTTCCGCACAATCTCATGTTTTTAATGAAATAGTACTGCAGTACCATCCTTATATACTCCATAATTATTATAACCAGCACATTGTTGATACAACACTCCAATGACATAATTATCTAATAATAACATAAGAAATCTATTCATTCCTCCTCATCTATGGTAGTATCATAACTTGATTATTATCCAATAGCTTTATTTGGGGCATACTCTGGTGATTTGGACATTAGTTCACGTAGTGTCCAAACTCCTTGTAGATGAAGCATTGTAAATTTGAAAACTTTTTTGTACCCTTATAGTCACGTACATGGTATCCTTTTTATCCACACTTATAATAAACTCCCATTCCTTTCATTCAAGTTCCAATGTGTTTCTTCCAAGAGTTATCACATATGGGAAAATTCTTGTTTTCCCTATTCCCTTTATCCATCTTTCCCTCTTCTATCATTTTCTTCTCCTGCTTCCCTTAAAATCCATAGGACATAGTAAACTCTTTACTTATCTTATCAACACATGATACTATTTCTTCATATGATGTTAATACGTGAGATACTATTTTCCTTATAAATGATGGCTTAATACCATGAATGATATAAGCCTTTTTATTCCTTGGATCATACGTATTACTGGAGTTCACATTCCTTCTACTAGGCGCCATTTCTATACAATAGCATAAACTAGTCCAGTTTATGAATTGCAATGAATAATTCCAAACATGTAAAATACCTAAGGAAAATTGAGCAGTTTATGGATATAATCCATAATCATAAAAAAAATTTCTTTGAGTAATTATATACACATGATCCCTTCATAATGGTATGTAATGAAAATGAGAAATATCCTAAGCATATCCCATGGGAGTGTCGTAACCAAGAGTGCAGCAAGGCCCATTATTTTGCACCAGTTCCCATTTGAGTCAAGCATAAAGCTGTGTTTTTGAGATTTACCCCTAGGTACATCCGTTCCAGAGCTGCCACTACCTGCTTGTATCCAGACAAGAGTGTATTGCTCGGAAAACTCATAAAATCTCTACAATAGAAATTTTTTTGAAAGTTATTCTATACTAATCCTCAAAGTCTATTGTAGGTCTATGTGATCTAATCAGAGTTTATCTAAATCTAGTTTACTAGGTTATTTCTAAACTTCCTCTGATACCAACTGTAATGCCCCGAACCAAGTTACCGAGAGTCGATTCATTATTGTAATACATTGGCATGATTACAAGGAATCAAGTCCCGGAGGACTGATTAGTTTAGCAGTCCTAGAAAATAGATTACATAAATGAATGTTACATTTCACTTTAAGACATACAAAACAACATAAATAATCTTTATGAACGCCATTATTCACATGGCTTAACCCTTCATATCAATCAGAATACACTACTTGTATTCCTGGGAAAAATAAAACATATAAAGCGGTGAGCTCAAATGCTCACTATGGGTATGCAATACAACTAAAAGTTTCATAAATAATCATAAAAATTTAAGGCAATGTATAACTAAAAAAAGCCTTTTAAACTTGAACATCAACATAATATGGAAAAAATACAATGAAATAATTTCATTTACTTATTCACATTGATATTCTACTTATCAAATAATCACATACAATATCACTAACCACATTCATAATGATGGAATGACTAATTCCAAACTTTAATTTATGTGTCAAGGTCGCTTGCCAAGACCTATGGGATAACTGTAACCGGAAGACAACCCGGAGAGCCTCTGTAATCGGACTCCATCCCGGAGAGCCTCTGTAACCGGACTCCAACCCAGAGTGCCTTTAATAACCGGACACCAACCTGGAGTGCCTCTAATAACCGGTCACCACCCTAGAGTGCCTCTAATGACCGGACACCAACCCGGAGTGCCCTTAATAACCGGACACCAACCCAGAGTGCCTATAATAACCGGAAACCAACCTGGAGGGTCTGCTGTAACCAGACCCCAACCCAGAGGGCTTACTTTTACCGGTCCCCAACCTGGAACATACTAGTCCAACACATTTATCTTAAGAAGAGGATGAAATATAACATAAACATTCGTATTAAAACTAGCATTCAAATTGTCAATACTTTACCCATAAACCATTAATGGTATAAAAATAACACATCCATAGTCAAACATATCACAAAACCATTAGCACAATATTTAGGATTTGTATCATGATAAATCAACTTCAAAACAAGTTTAAAATCCATTAAATAATTTTTATATAGATGAAAATGATTTGTAAAACTCTTTGAGAGAAATACCCCTTTTTCATGAAAACATTTAAAAGTCAAAAAATTTAAAAATGAAGTCATTTAACGACATTTTTGAATCAACGTGTCCCATACCACTTTGAAACTTTTGAAAGGTATTAAAATTTGAAAAACATTCATGTCCATGTAAATAAATCCTTAAAATCAATATGAAAGCATTGACATTAATTAAAAATAATTAGAAAGATAAATCATTTAAAGCGATAAAATTATGATCTTGATAAAGATTACCATTAAAAAATCCTTAAAATATTCATTTTGAAATAATTTTTATGAAAAATTTACATGGTTAAAAAAAATGTCCCAGTAAATACTTACACTTAAACAATCTCCGATAATAATGAGATTGAGGAATTAACCCTTACCAATTTGGTAACTTACAAAACATACACCCCATGACAGAGGTATTATACAATAAATATGTAAATACACATAAATTGAAGTGTATTACACAAATAATACAATTATGGGAAGCACATACACCACAAAAAAAGTTAATAGTGGCAATATGGCATGAATCCCATGAGAATAAGGAGTGAGATGAAAACCCCTTACCTTGCACTTTCCTTTAGTCGAGGGTACATTTAACCTTATGTACGAAGATCATAGTATGTTATTAAATTATACCATAAAAATATTAATATTTATTATATAATACATGATTCATTTATTAATTTATACTAACCTTTTAATAATTATTTCCATGTTAAATTAACATTTCGGGTAATAATTGTATTCTTTATCGTACGTGTTTTAACTTGTTACTCTTGAATGTATAACTTAGATCATGATTTAAATACTTATAGAATATAAAACAAGACAAATATATCATATATATATATAGAATATAAATATGTATAATAGACATATATAAGAAATGGAAAACACCATTTATGGAGACGGTAGTCCGTACGTACACATTAATGCTATTTCGGTTTTCATGCAGTATTGAACGGAAATAAGTGAATAAGATATATGTAAGTACATAAATACATATATATATAAATATATATATCTCCATTATCATTATTATGTAATATATTACATACTTATTAGTAATATAAATTTTTATAATCCTCAATGAATGGTGAACATGGAAATGAATGTCATTGCGTCGTGGAGACGGTAATCCTTACACATGCACGAGAGAAAATATCATTTTTTTGACATTAAAATAATATATAATTGGATGGTATATCATATATATAGAATAATTATGATGATATATTTATTATTTTCTTCCATTACACATCATTATCATACCCATCCAAATAATAATGTTTTGAATAACAATTACACCATGACGTGGAGACGGTACGCCGTACGTACGCACGTATGGTGACATGTCGTTAAAAGGATCGATATAATCATTAATATGGTAGTACCATATTTATAATAACATCATAGTATATATAAGATATTGGAGATACCATTTTAGAATGGAAATAACAATGAAAGAAGATGTTGAAGAATAAAGGAACTTGAAAGAGGGTGGTGAAAACATTACCTCTTCTTCAGGTTCTTCATTTTGATTTGATCAAAAGGGATACCTTATGTAGGATTTGTGATCAAACTAAGGCCTCTAGGTTAAATTTAAGGAAGTTGATTGAGTATTTTGGCAGGGTTTTGCCAAACCAAAAGGCTTTGAAGGTGTGAAGAATTGGTTAGAAGATAGGTCCTTTTATAAGGGTGGGGAGGGTCTCTTTAGAGAAAACATAAAGTATTAATTTATAGTAAATTCATATTCGGTTTCTAATGGATACAAAGTGTATTATTAAAAGTATATGGTGGGGAGGGGTCGAAATGTTTTCAACCAATATATTTTAGATAGGTTTGGGTCATTATATTAACCTTATCTTTTAGTTTTAACTCTTAGATAATTAGATTGACATTTACCATGTCACTTTGTATTTTTATATTGTATAGTTAATAAACATACTATATAAATCCATGCGACCCCAAAGTGGTCAATTAATTATACTCCAATAATGATATAAGTCCTTTGGCCGAACCGTAGATTTTTAGGAATAGAATATAAATTAATAATATTATACTTGTTTTAAAAAACTCATTTATGTCAATTTTGGCACTACTCAATAATGGATTTTTGTTAGTCTTAAAAACTTTATTAATATGAACCAAATTCATTTAAGAAAAAATAACATGGTATATTAATAAATAAAATTCGTTTATGTCATAAAAACATTCAAATTATATTTATTTTAACATTTATAATACCAATTATTTGATTCTTTCAATAATAAGGAAAATACTGCATCATTATTGTGTCATATATATTTTTACATTTTCAAAGTACAAAAATTATAAATTAAATACCATTATGTAGGAAATCATTTTTTGTTTATAATGAATATTTATAATCTAAAATATAACATATATAACCCTATTTAAAAATTGTTTTTCTAAAAGATATAAGCTTGTGTCATTTTTGTATTTACTTTATCTTTATTAATATAAAGTGTCTCTATCACCTACAAGTGGATCTATGGGGTCCCAAAACGAGAAAAAAGATGAACATGGTCGGAAATGTATCCACAAATAATGTTAGGACACGTTTTAGGATAATTTATTATTATTATAATATTATTTTTTACCCTTATTTATCGGATTTACCCTTTAACCATGGTAAATAAAATATTTACCGAAGTAATTATTCAAAATGTCTAAAAATAAAAGTTAAATATTTAAAAAACATGGAAATACTTATTCCTATTATGGAATCCATTTTTCCTAATACAAAAAAAAGAAGTGGTAGAAATTATTTTAAAATTAATTCCCACTGTCAAAACAAAAAGCATGTTTTTAAGATATAAAAACTATCAAAAGATTGACACTTGTTTAAGTTTAGTTTAATTGTGAAATTATGTCCAATTACCATCATTTTGTTAAATCGTAAAAATATATTCTATGTAAACTTTAAAACCACTCAAATTCATAATTTATCACTATTAATTATTTTGATTAAAAAAGTTGTTTTTAATTAAAATTTAGTAATTTTAACTATTCATCGAAATATACAAGTTATCCGAAAAGTACCAAAATTTTACCCTTGGATAAATTAGATATTCCAAATCAAAAAATGAAGTTCATTTTGATAGATAAAAATTATAAAATTTAAAAAATTACGTATTACTATACATAACGGCTAGTTTGATTGGTTGTAGTGTGTGTTAGAACTCGAAGTTCCGTACAACACACACAACTGTATTATTCAAAGAGAAGCGTATCGTGGAAGCTTGGGGTGTTACATTGTACATTTTTTATGTCCACGTCATATAGAATAAATTTATTTAGTCAAATTGAATATATAAAAGTTTAAAATACTAGATTTAAAAAGGGTTCACTATTAAAAGTTGGTAAAAGTGCATTCTTGAAAAATGCTTCTTTTATCTGAAAAAAATGAATTTTTTCTTACATTATGTCTAAGAAACTCATAATATGGATTCTAAAATTATAAGTATTATATAAATTTCAAAATTTAGTTAATAATATTCATGACATTTTTTGAACTGCTTGTTTGGTAAGTCATGTTCTGCTTGAACTCGATGTTGTGTGTAGTGCAAGTTATTGAATTATTTGAAGAAGTAACACACTATAAAATATTGGGGTGTTACATATTTTTAATATATAGTTTTTTTAATGGGTACAATGATTAATGAAAATTAATAAAAAAATATTACATGATATTACATTTTTAAGATTCATATTCATCACAAATCCATACCACTAAACCATTAAATAAATGATATCGTCTCTTGTGAGTAAATATGGTTTACCGTCTCCACGACGCGATTAGACTTATCATCCACGTCCGCCAACCGAGAATTATTATAATGCTATATATTATGAATAAATATGAAATATGTGACATAATAATTATAATGTAATAATATATGTGTGTGTGTGTGTGTGTTTGTGGACATATATTTCATTCACTTAAATTCAATTTTATGATAAGAAAACAGAATCAATGTTCATGTGTATGCATGGAAAACGTTCTCTATAAATTGTTTATTAATCTCTATTATATATATATATATTATGAATATATATGATATATAAATCATATAATACATTTTGAAGTATGAAAATCATGATCTACATAATATGATCAAGGATAACAATTTAAAACACGTACGATAAAATAAAGCAACTATTACCTAAAATTTTGCATTAAAGTGGAACTATAAATAAATATGTAATATAAATTCATTAAACAATCATATAAGATTTCATAAATATTATTATTCTTCCAATATAATTTAATAATACCATTATATAAGAGTTTCATACCAATACAGAGAGTATCATACATAAGTTAAGGGATTTAGTCTCTATTTCATTTCATTGAGGCATATTAAAATGTTATACACCTAGTTCTATTTATACACTGTATATTATAACCTTTTATGTGTTATCATAAATCTCACTATTTTCATGATACTATATTATTTACTTCATGGGAATTATTGATAGATCTGTATTACTCATTCAATATGATTATTGGATAAGGCATATTATTTATTTTGATTATTCCATATGAGAAACGCTTCGGAGTGGAAATGATGGTTGGATCCTAGGCTCTATATAGCTCCTGAAGTCCTAATTAGGTTATCATAAGAAAAACCAGTTTCCCAAATGGGTTTCTACCCTTAATTTTAAACCACCCATTGATTGTTCTTGATAGTAATAGGTTTTCATGTGCCTGAGACATGATGTCGTTAATTAATGAATTTTCATCTATTATTTTCAGTTATTTTTTATCCAAGAGATTTTTTGTCGAAATATCTATAGATGCAGTTCATTATCAGTTTATTGATTAATGGAATATGTTTCATTTCCTTACTTTCCTTATTATTTGTTCATTATCTAGTTTTTAAAATGGAATGTATTTTCAGATATTTACCTTTCCATATAAATTGAATATTGCTTTTGATGTACATATCCTTACTGAGAATTTTACCTCAACTTTATAATTTTTCTCTCTCTAGGTTATAAATAAGTGAACATTGATTAAACTTTCAATGATGCAGTTTATTTCAATTTTTGTGTGGAATATTTTTTTTTATTTTTCCAATGTATTACGAGTTTCATGTATGTAATTTGGATTTCCATGACTGCTAAATTGTATGATCCTTTGGGATTTATTTCCTTATAAAAATTCCAATTAAATATAATAATGCACCAACTTATGGAGATCTAGGGTTGGGTTATTACATCCTATATGATTCCTAAAACCATTTCCTTATTTTCTATAATATGGGGGAAGCATCCACCATTAATGACTCATATTCCAGTACTATTTGGCGCTTATAAAGGAATATCTTGGACCACATCCTATCCATTACTCTACTTTTTTATCTGTGTTTTTTAATTAATTCACAATATAGACTGATACTCTTGATCTTATTTAGAGTATGATGGAAAAGATTTGTCTTTTAGTGTTTTAATTTGACTTCTCATTTTCATCTCAATTGATAATATATTTATCTATATATTCATAAAAAAATATGTATATTTTGGATTATTCTTCTGCATTTTTGAAGAGGAATATATTTCCATGTGTCTAAATCCCCCATGCCTGAAACACTGACCATCAAATTATATTTTTGAATGTTCTGTTATTTATGGATTCCACTATTGGTCTTGTAACCATTGATGCCAATTATCTATGGAATAATATTTTTTTAGTGTCCCATCATTCCACAATAATAACATCTAATGTGTGGTCTATTCCTAGGTGTCACTTCTATACTAATAGTTTCCCATTTAGTACTATGAATCTTATGGTTCTGATTCATACATAAATAAATATTGAATAATGGGGTGGGTGCTTTTGACCCAACTTCAACCATTATTTCTTTCTGTTATTGATTAATCCTTATACCAGCTATAATGTTCAGATCCATAATTTTTCTATCCAAACATTCTTTT
Source organism: Viscum album (assembly GCA_963277665.1). Lineage (NCBI taxonomy): Eukaryota > Viridiplantae > Streptophyta > Magnoliopsida > Santalales > Viscaceae > Viscum > Viscum album. The sequence continues at coordinate 501,754,244 of OY728133.1, forward strand.
ATATGTTTCACCTAATTTTTGAAAAATTAATTTACAAATTCTAATTCAATTTTGTCCTACGGTTCTGGAGTCAACATCTTCCAGGATCATTAAATCTTCTTCATTGGATGAAAACCCTCTATTTAATATGTTGGATGTGTTTATCTTGATTTTTAATATATTATTCAAACAATGAATCACCCTTCTCTGTTCTTCACCATTGATCAAGTACTCACTGACAATATTTGAGTTCTCTCAAATTGATGAATTTATATTTTAAACATAATATGTCATCCCAGGCCTCTCTTCTTCCTAATAAAACATAAATTTGTTGTAATTACAACCCTCCTGGTTTTCTTTCATTGTATTGAATCTCTAAATGTCTTTTTATTCAATGAATCTTCTAGTTTGACATAATGGAAAACTGATCCTTCGATTTCAAATTCATTGTTTCCTATTTCATCCCATTTATTGAAATTTTGGACAAAAAAAATAGATTTTATTCAGGTTCATTATAGTCATATAACTCTTCAGCCTCAGATTCGTCAAAACTGTCGTTTTATTTTCAAATAAGATTATACTTTTTGAGGAATTGTTTCTTAAAATTTCAATTCCCTTTCACATATTCTTAAGAATTATTCCTTGGAATTTCAACTTCGTCATCATTATAATATTCAAACATCTTAGGTAAAATTAATGCAATATTTCCACCATTTATATATCATGAACGTACAAATGTGAGTTTCCATTTGAAATCTTATTTTCCTCTCTGTATTTTTTTTGAATTGAATTACATGACTTCACCATGGTCTTGTTATTTCGATCCATATTCAATAGTGGTATTCTTAATGGACATGAAATCCAATTTATTAGAAATCTCTTTTTACACAGACTCATTATCATCATGTATCACCCCGTATACAAAAATAGTACTCTAAAACCTATCCAATTCCAGCTTCGTTGGATCTTTATATTCTAATACCAAATTTATTATATTTATCCAAGGAATAAGTATTCTTAATATTCCCTTGAAAATTTTAAAATCTTCTATAATTTCTCAAAAACCACACATATAATACAAAAAAATACCCATCTAGTAAGAATATGCATCAACATGATCATTAGGGTACATTATAAGAACGTGATAATTGTTACATAGAACATGCAATTTTACTTCACTGAATTTGGAGTCAACCTGATAAATATTTAGAAACATTTCCCACATAAAATATCATTATTTAGATGATTGAACAATCATATAGGTTTCAACATATAGTGATCCACCTAATGCATTGATTCCTTTAGTTTAAGAATCCAATTCCTTTCGATAATCTTCTAATAATGTACAACTATTGATATTAGTTGAAATTTATGTGAATTATTGTTGCATATAAAGTAATTCGTAAATATCAAAAGTTTTTCTTTCTACAAATCATTATAATTGAAAATTGTTTCCATCTATTATGGGAATAAATCTGTGATTTACAACATCCATTGAAACATTTGAGAGGGAAGCATAGAGACAAACCTATCCCATTGATACCAACTATTATACCAACAAGGTTAAATACCCTATGTCAGGTGAGTCATGGTATGAATGATTAAAAAAATACCCCATAAGATATTTTTTTCCTCATTAAACAAAACAATATTCTCTCCCTTTACCTTATAAATGTATTAGAAAATGAATGAATGCACGAGACAAGTCAATTTTAATAGGTTCACCCACAATGGGATATGTCCAAGGATAAAAAAATGAAGATGTGCCTATGTACCAAATGGAATAAGACACCCTACCAAAATAAGCATTAGGATATACCACTTATATTTTTTTCTCACCACCTTTACATTGTTTGGGGATAGGTCATTACTTCTTAAGTGAAAGTCACTCAATATACCTTCTATAGATCACTATCAGTGGAAAGGATAACCTTTTTCCTTACTGTTTTATCACTTCCATGGGAAGGATTAAAAAACAATTTATAGACATGTAGGATACTTCAATAGAAAAAATGAATACTACCACATATTTTGATGAATTATCATTTGAAGATCCATTTCAATCAAATTGAGAAATATCTATTTACCAATGATTTATAGGGAAATCTATTATGATCACAATTATGATGATCACTGCCTTTGTAAATATCTCCGCATTCGTAGAGCTCAAACCACATTCACAAAAAACCATGAATTCATGAATCTCATATAGCCTTTTTGTATATCGATTTTTTCGTGAATATAACATTACCTTAATGACTAAACATCCTTTTATGATGTTTACATAACCTATGAATTTCACACAAAACTCACAAATCCCACTTAGCCTTTACGATGCCCGCAACATTCGATCATCATTAACAGCCTTTGCGAACATTATCACTTGTACTAGAATTAGAGATTTCATTCGACATTTATAGCCTTTGTGGACCTTTACACTAGAATATACTTTGTAAATAACCTCCATGAACCCGGAGAATAGGGTCTTAATTATGTCTTACTCTTTCTTTTTGTGGGGTGTAAAGGCCTATTTATAGGTATTGCCTACCCTTACAAGAATCTTCCATCCATTTGTTCACCCTTTTCATGAATCACACCCATCTAATTCATGATGATTCGGATTTTGAAAAGAACCAAGGATATTTCAATCTTCCAGAAGAGTCTCATAGTCACAGAGATTGTCATGAACCCATCATGAAATGATGATGCTATTTTTCCCATATTATTGGAGATGTTTTCTTTGTCATCACTTGTATTTTATGCTCCACACCTTTGCGAGATATACTATTCTTGACAAAAAATTCCATCCCAAAGCTTCATACATTTTAGAATCACCCATATTATTGAAAATAATTCCTTTTCCATATTTTTATGAAGAATTAATAGAAATCATACATTCACGATTATTGACCTGACCTTAATATTATGGACCCCAAAAATTTGGAAAACACTGTGAAAAGACCCCAAATTGTATACGGGGTTTTCTATACCACATCTGGGGAATTAATTCATCTAACAATGATCATTAACACCATACCTAGTCAAAACCATGATGTAACTCCGCAAATAACCATGGAAACATTATTTTTCAACAGACATAATCAATCCAAAAACAATTCAATGACACCTTGATGTATTTTTTCCATCATGTGAAAAATATAAGATGATTTTCTCCTATATCCATGATGGAACGGTTAATGAACATATTATCCCATTTTAAAATTTTTAATTTTTTCCATAACTTTCTAACAAACCATAAAATTTAATGTATATTAAAAAATTTCTTTTCCATATTGTAACACCAAATTCTATCTTATAGAGCTATATATATCTTTGTAATCCCTAGGAAGATAAAAAATGTGGATGTACGATAATTATTCAACATATACTTATTTGTATAATGATTTATAATATACATAATTGTTATAAGAATCACATTACTTGTTCATTATTAAATTACTATGTTGATTTACAATTTCAAATAGATTGAACCATCTTCTATATCCCCTACATCATACCTTTTATCTTCCTTGATCTTCTCCATAGTTGATGGAATATAAATTAATATAGAAAGGTTGTTTTATGTTAATTAATTCAATATTTCTACTTTCATCTGTTTCATAACAATGAATATTAAATCTTATTTATATTCTTATTATGGATAAATTTTTAGGATCCATCGCCATAGTCATTTATGAATTTTGATATCATTCTATATCAATATATAATTGATGATCTTATGATCTATGTACAAGTAAAACTTCTCATCATAGATATTATTACACCATATACTCAAAGAAAATATTATTAGAACCAACACTAGATCATGCGTTAAATTGTATTCTAATGGATCAATAGTTTTCGTGTGGAAGTGTCTACCACTTTATGTTTTCCATGAGGAAAAAACCTAATCACTTTATTGAAGAATGATATTATATCACATATCAATCAATAAATATGGGTAACGCAAGGACAAGTTTAGTGATTAGCCAATTATTCAACCCATTGATTCATTCATTACATTCATTAGTACAAAGAAAAAATGATCCCTGTTGAGATTTCTTGGATAGTGGGATTTAATATCATGAGAATTTGACAACATATATCTGGTTTTACCTAGGTATTCTTAGGATACTATGGATCACTATTATATATTTTGGTCTGAGCCATTCCCCAACCACCATTTTCATTATTATATCCACAAATGTATCCATTATTTTAATAAAAAGTCCCAATAAGGATACATCCTATATGAAAAAACAAATATTTAAAATAATTTCCTTAAAATTATACCTTTATAAAATTATGCATTAGAATATTAGAAATAGTCCCATATTACTCCTTTATTTTATAGTATATTTGAAAAAAATATATAAACACTAACTAAAACATAATGAGATAATATATAAATATTATATTCAATATGAATATGAGGATGAAGGGAATATTGGTGATTCTAGATGGAAGGAATTTGAAGTCACAGGAACCATACTTTGTTCAAAACATATTCATTAGAACATCCACATAATTCACCATTTATTGATGATATCTCTATATGATTTCCTTATTAGAGAAGTATTTGGACCCATATATGTTATCCAACAAGTCATTACATATAAGGAGATATTAATTATTTATTGTGATGTTGATGGTGTATGAATAATTAATATTGAGTTTCTTTTACCCAAAATTCTTCTTGATAAATATAATTGGATAACCCTATCACGAAGCACACAGTTGCATTATACAATTTGACATATTCTCTTATAGATAATTATTAAGTTTCTATAGCTCAATGATTACTACTCTATATGGATTGTTGTATATCAGAAAAGAACTAGGTTTATGTTCAATTGAGTACAAAACCTATCAATTAGGATAAAATCACAGAATTCATTTCAGAATACATCAGTATATTCTCTTACAATGGGCATGTATTCAAGATTTATGCACTCCTTTATCTTAATAATTTAATCAAGTTAATCTTTCCTGTAAGGAATTAACATCCAAGTGTAAGACTATTATTCCAAATGTAATTCATCCTCCTCTTTAAACTTATAATAAATTAGTGGATGATTTGGGAAATGAAAAGTGATTTATATCTCCCTATATTTGGTGTTGCATCTATATAAGGACATCCAATCCAAGTCCAGTATATCATCAAGTTCCACAAAAGTGAGTTTTCCAACCTTCTCTAGGTGATTCAACCCATAAATATTGAAAAAATTAATGTTATATTAATGAGATGACATAATTTCCTCTTTTATGTTTTAATTAACAACTCAACCACATTATTTTGAGATGGTTTCTGAATAGTTCTACTAAACATGCATGATATGATATAAATCATATTACTAGATTTAAATAATATGTTTACTATTCATGACTAAATAACCAGATTACCTATCACCACATCATTGTCCGAATCCACCTCAACAATATGGATACTATAATTCTATACCATATCTTCCATCCGGAGATTTTGTTTTCAAAAATTATAGTCAATAACCCCTAATAGGGTATTATATTTTATGGTGACCATGTTTTATGAAGGTGAAACATTGCACCATAGAATGGGGATTGATAAAACCCTTCTTTTCAATCATCAAATTAGTTGTCTTCTTAATCTCACTTTTACATTTTATATTTTAATTCTCATCCTTTAAACACTTGTAATACCTCCTTATTCCATATTGGATGTCTTTTTCTTTATTATTCCCACAATTTTAAAAAGTGGTCAATTGTATTATCTTTTTTCTATGGGATTTACCCACTAATCCTCTTGAATTAAACTTTATTATTTTTTCTTATCTTAATAACCTCAAGACCAATGAGAATCTCCAATATCAATATCATAATTCAGAGAACATAAATAAATTTCCTCATAGATTTCAGAGTTTCTAATTTGAAATGTTGGATAATTGATTGTAACCCACTAAAGAAGTGGTAAATCATACTGTCAGGGTCATTGATGAAGTTGGATGACATAGTGGATGATAATAGAATGCTTCCTAATAAAACATGAAGATTTATCCACATTTTTTATGAGTTTAGGGAATTTCCCCTACATCTTATGGTGTAGAGACTATTGAAAATATTTATTGAAATATATTTTATTGAAATCAACCCAAAAAGATTTATTTAAAGTATTCCTTGGGATTATTATTTTTATCATCATCCTCCATTTATCAGATTCTCAGTCTTTGAGATAAATTTAAAATTATAAATTCTAATGTTTTGATTAATTTATGACATAAAATATCTTCTCCTTATAATTAAACCATTATTTATTGATTAGGGAACTATTGTATTAACTAATATTTGGATTCATATTTCACAGAAATGACCAATGATAAATTGATATATTTTAAGAATAGGATGGAGCTCCTTAGGATTTAAATTAATATTCATGACTTGAGTGAAATATTGAAGTACCACTATAAAAATCTTTAATCATAGTCATATAATATTAGGAATTTTATTAGTGAAAAAATAACATTGACCACAATATCTATTTTTGAAATGATTCCTTATATTTCCAACCTTTTTAAAAAAAATTAATATTTGGAGTGAAGAAACATGATTAATTTTTTTTTGAAAATTACTCAACATACATTGAATTAAATATATAACATAAATTAGGAATCAATAGGTATCAATATAGTTTATACCTATTCATTTTACTTAAATTTTTATTAATACAATTAGTTCATAAATAAGTTTTAATATAATAGTATTTTCAAATTCCATAAAATTATTTTTAAGGATAATGTGAAATAACCAAGGAAGATCAACTATGATTTTCTAAATAGGTGTGCAGTATGAACCTTTTATTATTCAACAGTTAATGACCATGTAAATACCCAAAATAACCACTTCTAGAGATATTAACTTTAGACGCATCATCAATAGAGAGTATATCCACATGTTTGTATCAATATAGGGATCTCAATGTTATGAAACCAGACACACTATAATTTTCCAAAACACCAGTATATTTTTCGATAGTTATACTTAACCCAAGGGTTTTGAAATTTTTTTCCTCAATATTAATCCTAGAAAATAATTTGAACATACTTTAATACCTATAATAGAAACACATCTCTCATAAATATTTTTTTTTTAAATTTTAAAATAAAAATCAAAATAATACTTTTTTTATGTTTGGTGTATTTGATAGAATAGAAACATAAATAAAATAACATATACACAAAAAAAAATATTTATTATATTGATCTTTAATAAGGATATTATGAAAAATATTTATCGTATAATACTATATCGAGAATCTTGTGGACATACATAAGTAAACTGGTGATCTAGAAATCATAGTAAGAGAATAATTGTTTTTGATATAAAACAGAGGAGACAATAGATAAAACATAAAATAAAAAAACAGGATGATAAGATATTATAAAAATGAATAATAATATAATAATAGATTGTATCATAAGATCATGAAATCCTAGAAATGTGGAAACAACATAAAAACATAAATGATAAGAATACTTTATGGATTTCTTGAAAGACAATGTATCCTAGGGTGTTAAATTAACCGCTCACACACTATATATGGTTTCTCATGAGATGAAATCATTTCCCAATGAATTTTGGGTCTATAAAAATCTTACCACACCTATTTGTTCATAATACGTTCATGAATATGTGTGATACAAAAACAAAATAAACCATAATTCATAAACCAATAAATGACACATAAAATATGAAATGGGTAACAAAATCTTCCCTTCAATCATAAATAGAAGGAATATCATTATTAATTCCATAGGTAAAGTTATAAATTAATAATGTATTTTTATAAATTAATAAGGAATAATCAGTTATAAAAGTCAAATTTTATTTATGTTAATACATAAGATTTATTGGAGAATTCTGTCATGAAAAGAACCTCTTAAGTAGGGATTTAAGATAATGGGTAAAGAGTATTTTAAAAAGTAAGAGAATAATATTTTACATAAACTAAAAAATGAAATGAAATTGTTTTCAAATAATTAATTAATTTATTCTACTTCATATAATTTTAAAAAAAATTGTGGATTTGTATATTATTTTATTGAAAAAAAATAATTGGTTCACATTAATTAGGTTTTCTTTGAAGAAAGAAGTTATAATGTAATTTTTTGTAAATGTATTTTCCCAAAAAAATAAATGAAAAGTAAACAAGGTATATGTGTAACGAACACATATAATGAATATGAAGTGGTAAATGTGATAAAGGCATAGGGAAATGTACAAAAATGACGAGATTATGTAATAAAAAATTATCAAAGGTGGCTTGGAAGATCCCTTAAATAGATCTTAGATCAGATTGATATAATTTTAAAAGTTACTGAATAATCAAATTAAATTTACTTTATTTATAAAGGTGTTTTTTAATATAATATTATTATGGTAAATTTATTATCATATTCTAGTCATTTATTTTAATTTTTTAATATTACAGGCACATGAGGATTTTTGATCAATTTCATTAAAATTATATTTTCATAATTAACATGTTAGAAAAACAATGAAATTGATCAAAAATATCTATAATTGTAGTGTTTTTAATTCTTTTTATATATATTAGAGCCTATTTTACATAATTTAAATGATAATTACAAAATAATTCCAAATTTTTTGAATTTTCAAAAGTACATATTTGTGAGGAATATAGTTTCTGTAATGACCCCGACCCCAGTAGCCTTAAGTCGGTACCTTAATTTATTACATTGTATTAAGATACAAGGTATTACATCATGAAGTATTAAATAATTTAGTATTCCTGGTAACCTATATACATACATTAAATTTAAATTATAGTCTGAAACATAAAATGCACAATGAGCTTTCTTTCATATTTCTATTAATCACCTTAGTGTAACCCTGATTATCAAACTAAAAATACTTCTTCATATCCTGGAGAAAAATAAAACATAATAATAGAGTTAGATTAGATTCCTATTAATGATAAGAATTTATTGGATGTTTTAAAATATAAAGAGAAATAATAAGGTAAGGTGAATAATTAACAACACAAGACATTAAAACAAAATCTTAAGCATAATATGGAAGGAATAAAAGATGATCTAATAACAACATATAAATAATCAATTGAGAAATATATTAACAAAAAATATTATTCTAGTAGAATAATCACATGGATATTTAGTAACTAATCTCATAATGAGAGAATGAATAATATAGGATATCATAAACATACCATCACGACTTCATCAAAGACACCATAAATAATTCTGTAAGACATTAGCGAAAACATATATTTGTTTGTATAATGATACCTACCATTGCATTGAGGGTTTACAGTTTGCCCTACCCAACACATACCATATATAATGAATTCCTCTTATGAAAATGGTAAGAAAAAATAAACATAAGCATTAATTTTAAAACTTGCATACGATATTTGAATAATTTAACCATAAATGTGGAATGGTTTCAAAACACCACATCCATAGTCAAACTGGATCATAAACCATTAAATAAAATATAGTAAATGATATCATAATAGATCAACATAAAATAATCATATTATTAAATAGATTATATTGAAATAGATGAAAATAATCTAATAAAATCATCAATGTTATTTGATACAAATGGCATATTATTTTGAAATCATTTATTTCATATGATGAATAATTAAAATTGAAAAAAAAATTATTTTAAAATAACATTTTAAACATATTAATGTAGATTCAAAACATTACTCTCTATTGATGATGTAAAAATCAAGCTCATGTTTTATATGGTAAAAAATCCTTCCTTCGATAATTTTTTTTGAAAAAGTGACCAAGTATATCATTCGAAAGACAAAAAAAATTCCATTCAAACCATTATAAAATGACATAGGTGGGTAAAAATAATTTAAAAATCATATAATAATAGTAAAAATATTTTTGAAATAGTTTTTAGAGAAAATGAAAATGGAAGAAAATTTTTTCATAGTGGAGACATAAACTAAGACAATCCCGGAGAATATTGAGATTGTGAAATAACCCTTACCACATTATAAATAGTAGAATTGTATTCCCAATGAATCAATGAAAATTATATAGATAATAAAATATCATTATATTCTAAATAATAATCATAAAAGTTATTTATGGGAAGTATATACACGAAACAAAAGAAGCATGTACTTTATAAGGCATATGTCCCACTGAAATAAAAGTGTGACCAAAATACTTTACCTTATAACTTGAATCTCATGGTACTCACTCAAGACACATGTATAATAATTATAAGGTTAATAAAAATATATAATATAATAATATTCATTTCTATAAGACCGTATGTTATTTAATTAGGACTTTATATTACCAATTTTACAACATTTCTATGTTAATGTAATGTATTATGTAATAAAAACTTTTTTCTTCCCCTATGTTTTGATTTGTTATATTTTATATCCTATCATTTATATTTAATTTTTATCATAACTAGAGTGAAAACCATGAAACAAAAATAATATGAATTTAGTAAATATGCATTTACAATAATCTAGAAATCATAGAAATAGAAAAATATAATACACTATTTATGGAGACGGAAGGCCATATGTATTTTTGAATGTTGGTTCCATTTTTTGGTCATATTAAAGTAATGAAAGATAATTATATAATTTCAGTCGAAATATTATTTCATATATTTCATATACATTCACTGAACCCATCCTTAATAAATTCCATTAAAAGAGTAACTGAATCATATCGTTTTGAGGAGGTCGTAGTCTACACGTCCACAAACAAAGTAATCATATTGACACAAAATAAAAATCATGAATAATTGTGTTACATAATAATTAAATATTAATAAATACATAATAAATATCATATAAATAATATGACAATTTAAATTACATCATTATTACGAAACATGAAAGGATGAAATAGATGAATGAATGACATAAGTTCTTGATGTGGTAGTCCTCCGTACGCATGATTGATGATTGTGTCTCCCATTTAATGGAAGTGTGTATGAGTATAGATAAAAAAATAATAAAAAATAATAAATTTATATTTATGATACATGGGATATTATATAAAAATTAAATAAAAATAATTTAGGGGTTTATAGATGAAAAAAAAACAAAAAATATATTTGGCGAACGTTACCTATTCCTTGTGTATATCCTTTCGATTTGCACAAATGGACTTATTTGGATATATTTACTCCAAAATAAGCCTTATAAGATTAGGGGAGGGAATTTATGATGAGATATAATAATTTTTTCTTCGTTAAATAATTCTCAACGTGGGTGAATAAATGAGTGAGGAGGTTCCATTTTAAAGTTGATGTGAGGGGCACTTTTGAAAATTCATAAATTAATGTTCAATACCATATGTATTCAAATTTAGTTATTTCAAGTATAATATGATTATTTATCAAAAACCTCTGAAAACAATTTAAGACATGTTTAGGTCACATTATTTCACATATCTTTTGGCATTAACCCATTGTTAAACCCATTTACTCTTACCTCGTCAACTTTGATTTTTACTCATTAATGGTCAATATAGTTGAAAAATAAATGCCAAAGAAACCAAAAAATGAGTCATGTATGAAATTTTCAACCCTATTCCATTTTTTGTTTTATTTTTATGTTTTAATTATTATTTTTCATTTAACAAAATATTATTTTTCAAAGCTATCATTAATGTTAATATTGACACTATTCATTACGTCACATTTAAAAAAATATAAATAAAGAAGATAAAATCATAGAAAAAACATTAATAAAAACATAATATATATATTTGACATAAAAAATATGTTTATTAAATTAAATACCTCAAATTATATTTATTTAAGTAATTTTAATATCATTTATTTGATATTTCTATTAATTAAACTATTAGTAAATCTACATTATGTTTGCCTTTAAAGAAATTATTATTTTACTAAAAATTAAAAATAAATATTTACGATGGATATAATTTTCTTAATTAAAATTAATTTTTATATTAAATTATATCTTCAAAATATATAAATATTAAAAATGTAATACTTATTAAAAAAGGAGAGCCACATTTTGGGTGTTTCGTAAAATAAAATTAAAAAAAGTATTAAATTCATCAAAGTGGATCCAATAGGCCATAAAATCGACTTAATTTTGATTTGGGATGAAAATAACTCATCCAATAAAACTTTGATAAGTTTGAGGGTAATTTTCTAAAATTTATAACATTATTTTTACTTTTAAATACTCGATTTACCTTTAACCATGTGAATAAAAAATTAATAAAATAACTTCTCATAACGTCCAAAAAAATTATGTATTTAAATAATTTGGAACTAATGATTGATGTTATTTAATAAATTATTCAAAATTAAAAACAATGAAATTTCAAAAATTAATTTAAAATTAATCCCATTTACGGATTAAGAGAACATGTTTTTAAAGTCAAAACGTTCAGAAGAATGAAATGTTTTTATCTATAAATTAAAAGAAAAATTGTTACCAACGAACTATATGAATTAATATATATAATATAGTTATATTTAAAATTTAAAAACAAAAAAAATATAAATATTTACTTTTAATAAATTTTATAAAAAATGGTTTTAAATTAAAATCCAATATTTTTCAAAATTCATCAAAACATGAATCATATTATGAAAATAAAAAAAATTTAACCAACATAAATATTGAATTATGATATCAAATAATATGGTTATTTTATCAAATATAATTTATAATTGTTTCATAAATTATATTTAAAACTAATGCACCATCAAAAGGTGTTAAAACTGCCTCTTTAGAAATATAATTCTTTTTTTGCATAGATTTTATTTTTTTCATATGTCATCTCTATAAGACACATATAATGAATGATAAAAAGTATATATAATATTAAATATATATAATTAATTCAATACCAAAGTGTTATTTTTTATTTTATTAGTATAAAACAAACTTTTTCACAGTTAAATAATTTCTATAAAAACATTTTATTTATATTAAATTTATATTTATATTTATTTAAAATATAATAGTAAAAAATGAATTAAAAAATATATTTCCATAATTTACTTAATACTTTTTTTAATAATTAAATTTACGAATAAGGGAGAATTTCATTTTAATTTATAATATTAGTAATATTTCATGGTTTTTTTAAGATTAGTATTTCATGAAACATATGATATTTAATATATTAAATATTAATAGATACATATCATAAAATCATGGTGTTAAGTATTCTATCCTCCATAAATAAATTGAATCCTCACAATTTAATATTTTGCTTCAAAAATCAAAGGTTGATACTTGAAAATTATTTTCAAGAAACCCACATCCAAAATAGGTTTAATAAAACATCCACTTAATAAGAAGAAACCGGAAATTTGATTGTCACCACAAAATTATGAATTCAAATAGGATAAAATTATTGAGAAGTGAGAACTAGTACATGAAATAGGAATAAAACTATCATCTTCTGATGGTGCATGATATAAACCATGTAATACAAAAGTCTTTCATAAAAAACCATTAATATTTGATGGATTAGAGGGGATATTGATTTATATGTATGAAAATTAAATTAATACCATTTTTTAGAATTAATTTTCCTAGTGTTGGGTGATTATTTCACTGTTCATACAAAAACATGGTAAAATAATCTTATGTGACTCCTTCCAATGTCATGAACATATTCTCATCATTTTATTGTTCTTTTAATTTATTTTGAATTCATTTTTTATGCTTCAATATTAGTGTTATATATGAAATTTTCTCTCGAAAAGAACCAATATGAATCACAAGATCCATGATTCATTCCTTCAGCATTTAAATTTTTAATTATTCTAAAATTGGTGTCACATAGTATCCAATAAATCATAATTTAACATTAATCAATAATATACGTTGTTCAACATAATATATTAAAATATTAAGACTCATTGAAAACAGGTCTATCAAAATCCACAGTCTATAAAGGTCTCTAAATATCCAAATTAAATCAAAACATTATATTTCTCAAACAATGTAATGTAGCTATTTTTGTCACATAACAAATATTTTATGTCCTTAAAAATCATAATGAAAACATTCTTTCATCAAAATAATTAATATATAAGTACTATAATGAAATCCTTATTTCTTACTTAATTCTTTTGACCAATACATCATTGATAAAATACACAAATGAAGTAATTATTTAATGTAATAATAATAAAATTAATCTGTACTCTTCTTATTTGATTGTAGCAAAATATTGACCATGATCCAATATCCTCTTTTGTGGTATGTTTCGTTGATGCTTGAGACATGCATTTTCATAATGTCCAATCTCCTTGCTATTTTAGAATTGTACATTGGCATCCTTTTTATTACCCTTTCTATCAAAATAATGGTGGCATTTCTCTCCAAATTTTTAGAAAACTCCCATTCCTTTTAAGAAAGTACCAGGGTGTTTCTATACACAATTATTATAAGTTGGAAAATACTTCTTTTTCATCATTCATATATCCATTTTTTTGCAAAATTAACTCTTATTATCATGATTCCCTATAAATGAATTGTTGACAATCCTTTTTCATCACATTGTCTAAAAGAATGGAAAGGGAAATGACTTAGCACAAATTGATGCATCCTTTGAACAAAAAATCAATAATCGATAAAGGCATGAACAAAGCTTAAAATGTACATGGGTCACGCATGTTCGATCATAGTCGCGCAAGTATACATTCACGCTACCTAATGGTCGTGCATGTGACTTGTGCGCCCTAAAGGATATCTGTCCGGGGTCTTCTCCAGCCAATAAATAGACCCTGTGGGGCCCCCATTTCAGGAATTTATTTTTCCAGAATTCAGATTTAGAGATCTGAACGCCCAAGTCTTCTCTTTAGGTCTTCCGAACACTTATAATGTAATTCTTTACCTATAATTGAAGTTCTAAACAAGAGGAGTATGGTCTATGTGTTATAATTCACTAACACTTGTGCGCCTAAGGTGTTTCACCCATAAGGGAAATGAACTTAAATGAGAGCCGCCTTACTTCCTCACCAAAACTTGAGCACCTCTCTTTTGGAAGTACCTCAGTATAATTCTAAAGGCATTGTTCAAGGATCTCCCAAGTTTTACCATGCTATTTTACAAATGCAAAAGTACCCATGTGTCGCGCAGGTATACCTGCGCGACCAGGACTTGCGCACCCACGCAGTACTTGCGCGCCTTCCAGGACTTGCGCGCCCCTACCTTGTTGGGTGCCTTTCTTACCCATTTAACCCTTCTTATGCCATTCCACCTCTTCTATTCATGATTCAGTCTTCAAGACACACTTAAAATCCATTTTTGGCATGCTTTCTTGATTTGACTTCCTTATCTGAAACAAACTCTGTGGAATATCTCTCAAAACCTTGTGATTTACACATCTATATGTCACTAAAGAATGATATTTCATTCATTCAACCTGATACTTTAAGATGAGAGAACCCCTTAACCTAGGATTCCTTTTTAGGAGTAAGTCCCAGTCATAATTCCCATTAATTTTGGGAATCCTCCTCAGGAATAAGTCCCAAGTCCTCATCTACTTGGGCCTCCTTTTCAGAAATATTCCCCAGTAATAATTCTCTCGACTGGGCATCCTCTTTAAGAGTAATCCCCTTGTCCTCATTAACATGGGCCTCCTTTTCAAGTATAATCCCTAGTAATAATTCTCAAGACTGGGCATCCTTCTTAGGAGTAAGCCCCATGTCCTCATTAACCTGGGCCTCCTTTTCATGAATAATCCCCAGTAATAATTCTCATGACTGGGCATCCTCTTTAGGAATAAGACCCATGTCCTTTAACCAATCCTAATTTACATTTGATCTGGGATTCTTTCTCATGAATAAAACCCAATCATATGTCCCCTCCTAACTTGGTAATCTTCCTTAGAAGTAATTTCCAAGATTAGAGTATCCAAATCTCCATGAAGCACATATACCTTTGTAAACCCTGTTCCGGGATTTTTTCCCTAAAGTAAATCTTAATCCTCATTTCTTATAATTGCATCTTTCATGGCACAATTATATGTTTTTACCAATACCTCTTGTTTCTCACACCGAGAATGACTCACGTGACCTTAGAGTGTAAAAGTAATTATGACATCTTTCTTTGTGCAATCAATCATAATCATCATACTCCCTTACTTGAACTACGTGGGTTCTGATTCCTTTTCCAAAATAAAGGATACGTAGGCAGCCCATCTGCGGGTATGATCCCAACTTTGAAATAATTCATGTCCTTCTGTATGACAATAAACTTCAAGTGCCCCAATGAGTGTCTTTAAAACCAGTATGGTCACCATATTGACCAAGAGACTTTTATGTATCAAAGGATAACATTGACTAAGAATCTCTAACAAATACAGATGATTCTCTATCAATGAAGAACCTCGAATACATATAAAAGATTCTCTATATTTATTACATATCAATCATTTATTGTCATATCTGAAGAAAAACTCAATTTATAATTGGTAATGTAATAAGGATTCATGAAAATAACATAACTCTATAAAGAGAGTCCCAGAATAGAAAATAATTCCCCTAAAAAAGTTGTGATGAGTCCGACCTCCCATCCTCTCGACCAATGCAAATTCCTAAGCCTCATCAGTCTACAACTAATGAGCGCCTAAATTTGGAATGTAGGTTCAAACGGATATGGAATCATTGGATGTTTATGGTTCTACAAAAAAACCCATTAGAAACCACTTGGAATGTTTGAACCTTAATTCGATGAGGTCATCCCCAATTCTAGAGGGAAACTAAAAATGGTGAACCCGACGTGAATCCTTAACCAAGTTAAAATGATGTTTTTCTTATTTGTTAGGCCCCTATTTAAAACTCAATGAGAGGGAAAAAAAACATTCATTTACATATGTTCTCATCCAAAAGATGTAGTGGTTGAATTTATCTTGATTATGTCTGTTATATTAAACATGCACTCTTTTCCATGATTTTCTACATTCTATGAAATGGATGCTCTCAAGTTCACACTTGTGAATACCGCTGCTATGAATGCCACTACTTCTACTCCTGCTGAATCGTCGTCCGCTCTACGGATGATATCACCTACTCAGCATCTTCAATGTGGGGTATCAAACGCGCTGGTTAAGGAGTACCGTCAACACGGAACCATTCCAACTCTGGAGGCTGCCCGAAAAGCCCTCCATGTGAATAACTCACCCTGGTCGTCCAGACAGCGATGACCAGTGATCATGAAACAGGTGGTGCTAACCACCGTCTCCAACTGTTTCAGGTTGTTATCCCCAGAACACAATCACCATTCGCTCCCATATTATGGGGAGGTGAATGAGTAGGTCCCTCAGGTACTTTATTCAAATAGACCAGGGTCCTTCCCGAGGGCTCCCACTAACAATCACCACTAGACTCATGCGGCAGTGTGCCCTCAACATGATAAGGGTTCTGACTCCAGGAGTTTGTCTCAGGTTCCTCGAACCCGAGTAGGAAAGACGAATCACTAGAGGTGAAATCCGTTTAACAGTGAGCATGTTCTCATCTCTTCCATCTCTGGATATGTCCACCAACCTATCTTATTGGCAAGCAACGAGCAGGAACACACACCTGCCCGGTTCAATTCTGTTGTCCAGTAGAATCGTCTGGAAGCATCACGCCAATCCTGCCGGGAAATTCGTGTGGAGTACTATAGGTAGGAACATACACCCGTTTATACATCACCATCTAGTCAGAAGGATCGTTTGACTACATATGATGGATCTCGTCAACCACGTATGGCGAAGTGCAATCAGCAGGCACATACACTTGCTAATATTGATCAAGCCTACCAATAGTCTCGCTTGGTAGCATTCAGAGAAGTTAGTCAGAAAGCTCCGGTGATAAAAAGAAGGCAGACTCAACTCTCTATCCGTACACTTGAGTACATTCAGGATTCACTGACAGGAAAAGGATGATAGGATCAGGCACATACACCTACTCCAAGCACGGAATGGACGTATATACCTCTTCCGGTAGCCGAATTCACCAAGCATATTCTATCAATGGTGAAAGAGCATAAGAAAATTCTTGCTCATATCCTAGATGCCTGTAAGGATATTATAATAGCTTCATTGGAATCTCAGGGAAAAAAACATAAATCTATCCCTACCAGTGGAGTGACACATCAATAGTTCACTCCGGAACAGACACGGACACATCTGTTCCAGTCCAATAGGGTTGTGGGGCATACTCCCCCATATCATACGGACAACCTAGTCAGGAACATACACCTGATTTGAGTGGAGATCGTTATCCTAACCTCGCCATCTCTCCTGATCAGGCACATACTCCTGCTCACAGCCGCCACATTCGTCAACAAGTGGTTTCCACGGGGAGTAAGAAGGAGTATAAGAAAAAGACTCGCCCAACAGAGCCAATAGATCAAGATCCAATCTGTAACAAGGCCTTTATCGATGCTGGAGTTCTTGAATCTCTCAGACAGTTATCTGTTGGAATTCAAGATTCTACTCCCTCATTTCCCAATAGTGGGAAAATTATTTTCGAAGGTCTTCAATAGACACTTCCACATGAAGGCTTACTTCATGACAATTCGGTCGATCTCGAAGATTCATCTTCAGATGCAAGCCACAAGAACCCTCTGTGTGGCCAGAAGACCAAGGAGTAAGTGATTATCATCTTTTGTTTTATCCCACCATGGTGGTCCTCCCCATTATGATGAATTTCACTGCGAAAGTCCTCTCTGTGGTAGTGATGCACATTTCCTCGAAAATTCTCATGTGGACAATGTAGTGCCGAGAAAACCCTCTTATCTTGAGGAACTTGCAAATGAGAAACCAGTCATGTTTGATGTTTCATCGCTGGCAGGTGAAATACTTTCTCAATCGAAAGATAGCCCAGGATGTAGGTCAATCTCCGAACCACCCCAATTCATGCATCGTATAGTTTAATCAGTTATTTCTCTACCAATCCAGTTGAATACAATGAAGCAACAAGGAAGCACCAGATTTGGTCAAAACAGGTAGAATAATTTTCATCAAATGATAAAGAGGAAATACTGAACATGAGAAAACAACTGGAGAAAGGTGATGTGCCAGTCATGTTTCGGCCTCTGGCTGATTCTCAGTATGACATTCCAGAAATTTTGATGGAAGATGGAATTCATGATATTCGTCATAACATATGGAAAACTCTTTGTCAGTTGAAAAAGAAAGTATTATATTATGAATAATATTAAAATCATGTTAAGATAATATAAAGGATACAACGCCAAATTGACTTGTCATCTCTATCGGTATCTTGATATTCGAAGGATGAAAAGAAGAAGAGATCCCTTCAGCGTTCATGCCTTGGCGCACTAAGAAAGTTGTGCCAGTTAATTGCCAATGCCACATCTCATATTCATGTCAGTGGATGGGGTGTTCTGGGAGCACTGCATTTCAAGGTGCTCTCCAGTCAACAAATACCACAAAAATGGTGTCATGCAATGTTATTGCCCATGGCCGACCACAGATACATGGCTTTGTTTGTAATCAAAACAGTTCCCAAGAACATGCTTCAACTAGTTCCTCTCAAAATCAAGAATACAGTGAAAAAGTTTTTGAATTACTCCAACATCAAGTAGACAAGAATATTACAAATTCATTTCATTTGGAGCAAGCACATCACCAAGTGAAAGAAGTGTTAGAAATAATCCAACGGTCTTTTGAACCGGGTGATAAAAGTGGATGCCGATTGATGCATCTAGCCAATTTCCAGACCAAGGTCCGTAAGATCAGGAGAGCTTTAAAAAATTCTCAGACATATCATATCAAGAGCCACCCCAGCTCTCCATACTAGGGACTCTTTTAAAAAAACCCTCAGAATCAAAAAATAGGATTCAAGGAGTTGAGCAAAGATAGCAGGAATAGCCCCAGTCCACCGAACTGGGGACTTTTTCAAATCATCAACCCCCACCTCAGAGAAAGTCAGTCTTTTCTCGATTGGGGAAGAAGCCAAAAGAGGAACTAAGAGACAAATTGTCAGGAGAATCTCTACAAATTATGGTTCGTCAAGAAGTTCCAGAGGGATCGAATCAACCAAATGAAATTTCTCATCAAAGACATGGAAGGAGGAAATATCACAGAAATTCTGATAGAAGGGATGTGATGTATTATTCATCAATCAATTTCATCAATGCTGTTGTTGCTGATCCACCAGATGAGTGTCACTTAGGGGACTCCGATGAAGAAGTTCATGCTCAAGAAGTTGTATGCACAGACACAAATGAAGAAGGTGCACATACACGAAATCACTGGTTTACCCAAAATCTGGGTGTTCCATCAAATATCCCACTTCCCCCTCTCCAAAAGGGATCAAACAAGGGAAAGGAGAAGAATTAGGTTACATATCCTTCCTCTTTATAAGGAAAATAACTCTTACTATATAAAATATTTGCACTATAGGAGGAATAAATGAAGGAATTATGGAGGATGAATGCAAAAATACTTCCTGGTAGTCTTCCTCCTATGTGTGCTGGAGTCATTCAGTGAAGGGATTTTGTTGCAAATACTTTGATGGATAAAGAATATCCACCTTTATTAGTACACCCTCACAGGTATAATCCTATGGATCAAGTGCAACAACAATTGGTAGTGCTTCCATCAGTTGTAGTACCAGTTGCCATACCTGTCCAAGCTCCAGTCAGTGCACCTATTCAGATTCAAGATCAACCAGATATTTCTCAAAAGTTAATAACTACTATTGAGTCATTAATAGCTCAGTTGGAATCTATGTAATGAAATCATACACAGGTTCAACTAGAAAAAAAATCTTACCCAGTATGGGTAGATTCAATCTCTCCCCCATCAAAATTTGGGAACCCCGTGGTCCCTATTTTCAATGGATCAAGTGATCCTGAAGAGAATTTGATGCATTACGTGTCTTTTTGTGATCCTATTATGGGAACTCCGGAGTAGAAAGAAGCAGTGAAACATAGATGATTCGTGTGAACCATGTAAGGACCAGCTTTTGTCTAGTATACAAGCTTGAAATCCCGGTCAATTAACGGATGTGAAGATCTCTATCAATGATTTATTCTTAAATTCAGCTCAACATTGACAAAGACAACAGTTTTTTGATCTTAAAAACTGTAAGCAAGGGGATAATGAAAGAGTCTCTGATTTCATTGATCGCTGGAAGGGATTAACATATTCCCTAAACATAGCACTCCCTCAAGAGGAACTGTTGCCAATCTGTGTGGGAAATTTGTGTGACGAATTACACATGTCGTTGATCCATGTGAAATAAAGAGGAGGGTTTCGAGACCATACCTCAATAGCTCAACAGATTGAAGATTCTTATATACAGACTAAGGCTAAATCTCGTGTAATTTCATCAGCTCCAGGAAGGAGAATGGGTAATGCATAGACTGCTACAGTTATGCTTAAACAAGCACTTGTACCTTCTTCTACTTCAAAAATTTCATCTTCTCGAAGGGCTCCACCTCCTGAGTGCCAACAACAAAGGCCGTTTCATCAATATGATCAAAGAAATAAAAGACGAAAACTATTTGTGGATCTGAAGAGAAAAAAAATACTCTTTCAAAAATGAAGAAGTTTTTGGTTACTTCATTTCGAATCTGGAGAATAATTTGGTTCAGCTGCCATGACCAAAGAGGTCAAACAAGGAAGGAGATGAAGACCCTACAAATTATTTCCCCTTTAATCAAATGTTTGGGAATACCATACAATAGTGTTTTGTCTTCAAAGACATCCTGCAAAAGATGGTCGACTCGGGACAAGTCAAACTAAAAGGCTCTTCAGCCCAGGTTGCATGTGTTTATGCTACAGTTCCGTAGTAGGAAGGAAAGTGGTAATAAGTCAAAAGAAAAAATGCACAAAAATATGATTATTGGATAGTCATAAAGATGATCAACCGAACTAATGCTATTTTTCAAATGCAATTGAAGAAACCAATTGTACATTCTGCTACGAATACCGTAGAAAAACCCTCTTCATCAAAGGGAAAATCCTCAATGAAATGGCATGATTCAAAGAAAGAGAATGAATCAGAAGAAGATGAGTACGTGTCAAATCCTAAGATGACTTTGACACTAGAAGATTTCATCCCATCTACTTCGAAGCAACGGGCACCGCCCCATCAAACGGAACAACCGAAATTGGCTAGTCAGGCAGAGTCTTCATCAGATAAAGAATTGATTTTCGGTTCTGTTAATATGATTCAAATAACAGATATGTATGCCAGTTTCAGTTATGATTATAATGAGCCCGAATTCCCTATATCAAATAAAGGAATCAGAGGATGTTCCAGAGGCTAAGGATACAAGGGATGACATGGATCATTCAGAAGCCACTATTCTAATTCTACCCCTTCTAAACTGTGTACATAGCAGAAACTCGTGAAAGAGACCTTCAGCGAGCTCAGTAAGAACAAGAAAGTTCTTTCACCAATAGCAAATTCAGTCCTGGCACAATTATTCTGGAAGACCGGTTGAAGGTTCAATCTTATTCCTCTCAACAATTAAATGGATCTAATCCATTTAATCTTCCAAAACTCTGAATATTGCCAACTCCTATCCCGAAACAAGATGCATAAACTTCCAAAGCATCTGATTCCAAGGCACCTGCTAAACCACATGTTCTTATTGGGAAACGTAGACCTCTAGATCAAAATTATGATGTATTGAAACACCTGGCTCATGTACCGGACAAGTTATAAATTCTGTATGATTTGAATCTGTCAAAGGATCTTCGAGAGGCACTCATCGAGGCTTTGTCAAGTCTTCAAGATTTTGAAACTAAAATTGTTGCAGCTGAAGTCTATCACATAGAGAATAATCCTGCAGAGTGACATGAAATAATATCTTTTACTAATGAATATGAAGATGATGTTGTGCATGGTCATATTAGACCTTTGTACTTATCTGGCAAGGTCAATGGCATAGACATCCGAAGAGCTTTCATTGAAAATGGTTCATGAGTCAACCTCATGCCCATTCGTACACTTCGTCGATTGAGCCTTATGGAATCTAATTTATCTCCTTCTACCATGATGTTACAAGGATATGAAAAAAATGAACAAGAACCACTGGGTGAAGTTACACTCAGAACTCAGTTTGGAGATCTTGTATCAAATTAAGATTTCAAGGTTGTTGATCAAGACTCATCATTCAACATCTTTCTTGGAAGACCCTAGATACATCAACATGCGACTATCCCTTCATCATAATATCAATGACTCAAATATTGTTTCGATGGTCAAGTTGGGACATTGTATTGTGATATGGTCCCATTCCAGACATGTGAGTCTTAATACATTGAGGCGGAATTCTATCACATGGAAGGAAGGGAGAAATCCACAACAAAAGAGATTACAAAAGTTAATGCTCCATATGGTTTGAGAAGATTCCAGTAAATCCATTTAAACATGTGTGTACATATTATGTCTTTCCTATCCATAAAATTGACAAGATATACCCAAATCAAAATACTCTTATAGAAAAATCCATAATGTCAATTAACGGAAATCGAGCCAGAAAACATGGCAGAAATTGGTAACCCACCAAGCAGCGATGAAAGCACAAATGGTGACCTCTTCATTTCATCTACTGAAATCCAACAAGTCTATACTTCTCCTATTAGACCAGAAGAAGTTATATCAACATCGTAGGTGAACAATGATGTCGATTCTCAATCTAGCATCTCCTCTTTATTACCCAAAGAGGACCCTTCATGATCAATCGGGTCGGAAATGGAAGCTTCTTCTTCAAGATGTGCAAATTTTGACATCTTTTTTGATCATGAAAATTCTACATTATCATCTACTATGCAAGTAGAAATTGAAGAAATAACACATGATGAAGAAGTAGAGGAAGATCTCCGAGATGCTCCCCCAGCATTTGAAGAGGGTATCTCTACCACTATGGATGAACTCAGAGAAATAAACCTGGGTACAAAAGAAGATCCACACCCCACTTTAATTAGTCCGGACATGACTCTTGAAGAGAAAGAGAAATATATTTCCTTTCTAAAGAGAAATAGAGATATATTTGTTTGTAAGTATACAGAAATGCCGGGGCTTGATCCTGATGTTGCTACTCATCATTTGGGTTTACCAGAAGAACATCGAGGAATTAAGCAAGCCACGAGAATAACACACCCATCTTATGCTTCCAAAATTGAAGCTGAAGTGGATAATCTCATCAATGCTAACATTGTCAAAGAAGTTCAATATCCTAAATGTTTGGCTAATATTGTCCCAGTGAAAATGAATAATGGAAAAATTAGAGTTTTCATTGATTTTAGAGGTCTTAATCGGCATTGTCCCAAAGATGATTTTCCAGTTACGATTACAGAACTATTAATTGATGCAATAGAAGTCTATGAAGCACTTTCCTTTATGAATAGATATTCCGGTTATAATCAGATCTGAATGGACCTAGAAGACGAGGAATCCACATCTTTCAGAGCCGCTCATTTTTTGTTTTTCTACCGTGTAATGCCCTTTGGCATAAATAATGCAGGCGCAACTTATCAGTGTTCCATGCATCGTATCTTCAAACCCTTCTTAGAGATGTCTTTTGAATGATATGTAGACTATTTGGTGGTTAAATCAAAAAAATTTCTAATCAGATGGATGATTATGATGTCATATTATGCAAGCTTCGACAACATAATTTGAATATGAATCCCTAAAAATGTTCTTTTGGGGTAACCTCGGGAAAATTTCTCGGCTTTGTTGTACGCCATCATGGTATTGATGTTAATACTGAGAAGACCAAGTCAATCTTTGGTATGTCACCTCCACAAAATTTGAAATAATTGAGAGGATTTCAAGGACACTTAGCTTATATTCGGTGTTTCATCACTAATTTAGCAGGCAAAAGTTTACCCTTCACCAAATTGATGAAGAAGGGAGTCAGTTACCAGTGGACTAAAGAATTTCAAAAGGCATTCGATATTCTCAAGAAGTATCTCTTGAGTCCACCGGTACTTATGCCACCTGGTGAAGGAAGGCCACTTATCCTTTATGTGACAGCCTTTGAGCGATCATTGGGTGCCATTCTTGCTCAGAAGAATGATGTTGGGAATGAAAACTGCCACTACTACCTCATTCAGACAATGCTTGAAGCAAAAAACCTGATATTCAAGTATTGAGAAGTGCTGCCTGGAATTAATCTTTGCAGTTCAGAAGATGAGACACTACCTGCAACATCATGAGGTCCAATTAGTATCTCACAATAACCCGCTCATATTCATCCTTAGTCGACTAATGCTTATAGGACGTCTGGAAAGGTGGGCAGTTATTTTGCAGCAACTCTACATTAAATATGTGTCTCAATGGAAATAAAGGACCATGATCTGGCTGATTTCCTGGCTGAACACCCTTCAGTGGAAGACCCATCTTCAGATATTGAACTCCCTAATAAGGAAGTCTTCTCTATTAAGGATATCCCTCAGTCATGGGAAATGTACTTTGATGGTGCTCCATAAGTCCAATTGGGAGGAAAATGGAAAATCCCAAATTCAACAATGTTGGCTTAGGAATTGTGCTCATCTCTCTAGAAAAGCCAGTGTTACATTATTCCTTCTTATTATGGGATGGTGGTACCAATAATGAAGAAGAATACCAAGCTCTCATCGCAGGTTTGGAATTGGTGCTTCAAGCACAAGTGAATTATTTAAAGGTGAAAGGTGATTTAGACATGGTAATAAAACAAGTCAATGGGGATTATGCCATCAGAAAAGAAGAACTAATCCCTTTGTATGATTACCTCAGAGAGTTAATGGAACAATTCCCTTTGGAACCGACATTTTCTTATGTCCCGCGATCACAAAACGCTCAAGCTGTTGCACTGGCTAATATAGCCACATCTCTGGCAGATCCAAATCAGGACGAGACAACCATCAGTATTGCCCACCGTCGAGCAATTTCACCTTATGTTCAAATCAGAACAGAGGAAATTAATGAAATTAGTCCCATTCCTGAACATTGTGGTCATACTACAGGATGGATGTCACCTATCAGGGAATACCTTCAAAATGGAACACTTCCACCGAATAGAGCTGAGAAAGAACAAATCCAGAGATGTGTGGCCAATTTTACTCTTTTTGATAGCCCAGATCACATAGAGAAAATTATCTACAAACATGGTTTTGATGGAGTTCTCTTCAGATGCATTGATGGGGAAGAGACAATGGCTATCATGAAAGAATTGCATCCTAGAATATGTGGTGCCCACCAGTCTGGACATAGACTATATGATCAGATTCGAAGGCTTGGATACATTTGGACTTCAATGATACAATATTGTGTTGATTTTACAATGAAGTGCCATTCATGACATGTAAATGCCAATTTCATTCATCAACCTCCATAGTTGCTTCACACAGCTAAATACTCATGTCCATTTTCCACATGGGGAATGGATGTGGTGGGACCTTACCCTTCAGCTATGGCCAAGCAGTTTAAGTGTATTCTTAATGCTAATGATTTCTTTTCCAAATGGGTAGAGGCAATACCTCTCGATGAATTCAGTTCTAAATTCATTTTTAGCTTTATCAAATCTAACATCATTACCATATTTGGTGTCCCTCATACCATATTGACGGACAATGGCCCCAACTTCTGTTCATCTGAGGTGAAGAAATATTATCAAGAATACAACATCAAATCCAACCATTCATCTCAGTATCATGCAGCGGCCAATGACCAGATAGAAGCCTTCAATACAACTCTGTCAAATATAATGAAAAAGATGGTGGATAAAGATAATAAGTCACGGCCTGATAAACTCATTCATGCATTATGGGCTTATCGGACTACCACCAGCACTACAACGCGGTCAACTCCATATTCATTAGTATATGGAACAGATGCAGTATTTCCCATTGAAGTTCAACTACCCTCACTCAGAGTAGCCATTTGTGATCAGTCATCTACAAAAGAAAAATCTCATAAATGATTGAATGAAATGGAACAATTAGATGAGAAAGGATTATGCACTTTGAACCACTTGGAAGTCTATCAGAATCGAATAGCACATGATTTCAACAAAAAAAGTTCGTCTTCATTCATTCACTCAGGGAGAATTGGTCTTAGATCTCTTAACTCCAATGATACAAGGAAAGAAACCTCCCAAGCTTGAGCAAAAATGGGAAGGACCTAACTCAATACATAGGGTCTACTCCAATGGAGCCTATTCATTAATCACGATGGATGGAGAACTCCTCACTACTCCAAACAATGACAGATTTTTTAAGAAGAATTTTTTATAAACAAAAAAATGCATCACCATGGTCTGATATCACCTTAAACTACACCATGGTCCAGTATGACCTTAAACTGCACCATGGTCTTGTATGACCTTAAAATGCACCTTGGTCCGGTTTGTCCTTAAACTGCACCATGGTCCCGTATGACCATAAACTGCACCATGGTCCTGTATGACTTTAAACTGCACCATGGTTCTGTATGACCTTAAACTACACCATTTTCCTGCATGACATTAAAATTTCTCACTACATCCAGCAAGACATTAAACTACATCACCATCCACAGTCCATGCATATGACCGTAAACTATTCGCACTTTCATCTATCATGATATTAAACTGTATTGTGCCTTTTTTGACCAACATGAAATTAAACTGTGAAAAATTCCCTAATACGTCCAACATGATGTTAAATCTTGTACTCTTTTGTCCATACTTCATGACATTAAACTGAACAGTTTCCCTTTTGTCCAACATGACATTAAACTATATTGTCCCCATCGTCCAAACTACATGACGCTAAACTATACAGAAATACCTTTAATATGTCCTACATGACATTAAATTGTGCTTTGTCCCTGCTACATGACACTAAATGTGCAGCACCAATAGTCCTAACTACAATACTTTAAACTGCATAGTCCCTTTATATGTCTTACATGACAATAAACTGTTTATCATTAGGGTTGTTACTACCTCTTGTTTCTCACACCGAGTATGACTCACGGTAGCTTAGAGAAAACATCAACCATAACACTCTATCTGGGATACTAACCATGTGTAAGTCCCAACACCACATTTTTGTTCGTTGTCCCCAAGAACAACTTGATCACTAATTCATTCATTAATTGAACTACGCGGACATTGATCATTGCCTTCTAGGATGGGTACGTAGGCAACCTCACAAGGTTCAATCCCAAAACCAATCAGTTCACATCCGGTCACCTCCATCCCATACGATGTTGATTCGTGAAACCGCCTCTTGAATCAATATCTTTACATTGTTCACTTTCGTCCATGCTATACGATGTTAGACTATACAACACTTTTTTCTAGTATGACAATAAACTACAATATTCTTTGACGCCGTCACCTGAGAGGGAATCATTATTTACATTGATTTCCAATCATGTTTTATTCCAAACACTATGTGCATAAATGGCAATGCCCGAACCTTTTATCTTGGGATAAACCATCATTGAACTAAAGTCCCATTTCACCCTTCACATATATGAACCAAATCTATACAAAGGGTATTTCTAGAACTATGTGGGCTTGATTCCCATCCTTATGGGATATGTAGGAACATTTGAGTGTCCCTCGAATCCATCTCGAGGTCTTTTGGGCCTAACACCAAATTTCACTTTTAGTCCCTTGACTGAAAAGTCCCCATGAAAACACACACTATGTATTTCTTATAATGGCCCAAACTCTATGACCCTAAACTAAGATCTCCAATCCTTTTGTCACACAAGATGTTAAACTGTATTTCATTAACTACATATGGCTTGATTCCCATCCTTATGGGATACGTAGTGATGTCCAACATTTCCATTTAGGACCCAGCCACAACATGATTATGGTTAGTATTCATTTGTGTATCTTTGCATACATTGGAAAATACCCATCTTTATGTGTCATGATCCTAACCTTAAATATTTTTAGATCTTCATAACCCTTTTCATGACTTCTAGTCACAAAAATGTCAAAATTATGATAATTATTTTGCCTAACTATGAAGTACGTGCCTTTAGGCGGCATTGCATAAACAGTCCCCATAACAAATTTGTCAGCCAAAAGATGCTATTATTTGACTATGCAGCCGATGCCCATAGGTGGCCCTGCATAATTCAACACCATAACATGTTTTTTGGATACTAGTAACTTCATTCTTGAGTAGAAAGCCTCTTTATTTCTTGTTTGTCTTAAATGACAGTATGTAGGGATCCGCAAAAGTAGCCATCCATAACATATTTGTCCCATATCCTTTTTCATGATCTGAATGTATTCAAGTCTATGGTTTATTTACTCCTTCCCTATGTTTGGGTCAGACCATCGTAGGAGTGATATCCATACAGTTCTTCGATAATCTTATTTACAAATATATTCTCCATATTCAAGTACCTCTTTCCATACAGCAAACTCTATACATTGGAAAATTTGAATCTCCATAAACATTCACTGGCTTTTAGCACTTGGAAAGTAAATTTCTGAGAGTTATATTTCCAGACTATTTAGCACGTGCCCTTAGGTGGCCTTGCATAAGTAGTCTAC
The DNA here is from genome assembly GCA_963277665.1 of Viscum album. NCBI lineage: Eukaryota > Viridiplantae > Streptophyta > Magnoliopsida > Santalales > Viscaceae > Viscum > Viscum album. The sequence goes on from OY728133.1 coordinate 501,783,756, forward strand.
ATAACGGACTGGTTAGCCAAAGGATGCTATTTATTTGACTATGCAGCCAATGCCCTTAGGTGGCACTGCATAATTCAACCCCCTAACGGGTTTGTTAAATAATGGTTACTTCATTATTGGGAACTACTTATTCTAATGCATTGTAGCTCTTTTTCATATCATTCCTCATGTTCAAATATTCTTAAGTCATAGTTTACAAATTTTCCCTCATACTTGAGAATGTTACTATGTTTTCAGATGAATTGTCAATGAATTGAGTCAATTCTAATTCATTCGGTCAGAGCTATTTCGCATTTAAACATTATCCTCTTTATGTCTGATGTGCATGACTTTAAACTACCCACAAAAGACAAAGGAACTCTGAATAAAAGTCAAGATCCAGCTCACTAAACATACATTTTGTATGATTTAGGTAATATTGAGAAATTAAAAGATTCAAAGTTTTTAGGGTTATTTAGACTAATCCTAGTAAAAATCAAACTATGCTTACTAGGCCCATTGGAATAGGTTAAATTTATAACAGGTAGCAGGAAAATACGTGCACAAGTGATTGAAGATGAAAGAATTCTTTCTATTTGATGCACAAGAATTAGAAGGACATCAACGGATTGGAGTGTCTTCTCTTTTCCAAGAAACTATAAAATACTGTCAACATAAGTCTTCAATTGATGAAACGCATCTCGAGCCTCATCAGCAGCTACTTGAAGCTCATGCGCTTGACCAACTTCACACTTTTCATCCTGATGGAGTTCTTTATTGGCATACGCAATTGTCTTCATACCATTCGTTTGAACTCCCTCCAGTGAATTATTGTGTTGGTCAAGTTCCCTAGTAACAACATCTAACAGTTGATGAAGGTGGATCTTCTAGAGGACTTTTTATTTGATCTTATGCTTCAACTCCTTCAACCTGGCAGCATAGTTAGCCTCCTATCGGGATATCGTAGCCTCAAATTCACTGATGTTGACTAACAGTTTCACCCTAGTAAGATCATCATGACACATTTTCTCCGGCTCCCTCTTAAAAATGACTTCTTTCACCACGTATGGATTTCATGGTATCCAAAACCGCAAAGTCATAGCATAATAAATTGGGATGGAAATTGAGGGATCTTCGATGATAGCTCATCTAAAGGCACCTCAGATATGATTTTCTATATGTTGTCCCATGCCTTGCGTCATGAGAATCTGAGCGCCTTAAGCACCTCTGGGTCTGATTCAATATCATCATCACAGGGGGGCATGTAATATGGGATTAATTCACTTAATGATGTGACCTATTCTCCTCCTTCCCTCTGACCTGTGCTTATTCACTTTAAATTTCTGTTGGGGAAAAGGATGGCGCCTCACCTCCTGATCTAGCCACTGCAGTTGATGGCCCTACATAATTAATTAAAATCAATAGTTAGTTTAAAAGGATAACAAAAAAATTAATTGTCTTTTAAATTAAGTACAATCACAAATATTGTTATCCCGTACCCAAAGGAAGACTAGCAACCTAAGAAGACTCCTATCCATATTTCCATGTCTCAATAATATCATCAAGATGAGTCTCAAGAGGGTTTACTGGGTTTAGATCTACTTGAGCTAATGATTCTGCAATATTAGGGTTGACATCAATGTTCTCACTCTCTTCAGGAATTGTTTGTCCAAAAGAATCTATGGATGGAACTACATATTATTTTAAGTCACGATTAGAAGTGTAAATTATAAGAAAATTTACTAGTTGAAGGATAAAACTCACTCCCAATGTCTTCAATGTCACATGATAACTTAGCATGATCATAAAATTCATTGAAAGACATGCCACGATTCATCATTTCATCCAATGATATTTCAGAATCCTGGTTAGTCTCACTTGTAGGAGTGTTGGATGTGTCTTCTTGGAGACTTACATCTTGTGGGCCCTAACCCTGGAAAACATATTCGGATAAAATCACGTCATCAGTTTCAACAGCCACCAGATGATCTAATGCATGAGTTGAACCTGAAGTGTCATAGAATGGAATTTAGTCGGTGTTTCGTTCAACATTTTTTTTGAAGAATTGTATACTTACCAGAAACAGGTTCTTCTCTTATTTAAACGACAAAAGGAGTGATACTGGGAACATATATTGGCTCTTCTCTGGGAGTAGCCAAGTTATCTTGAATTTGCGAATGTTCTGCAGCACCCTTCTTCATCCTTGAAGGAGGATCATCCCTTTCCCTCATGGGGGGGGGGGGGGGGGGCGGGGAATTGAAGAAGACGCTACAATCCCCATAAATATGATAAATGTTATCATGGGTATAGACTCATGATTTCACAAAGGTCATATCGCTGCTAATGAAGCATTCAGCTGTGGACTTCCTCCTAAGTTGCCTTTTCTTATTTGGTTTTTTGGGAGTATAGGTAGTCTCCCTTATTGGAACTAGAATTGGAGAATGAAAAGTTGTTTCCTACTCCTCATGCATAGCCTGCTAACCCGGAGATATCTCACCCAGTTCATGAGGAGATTCATCAGCAGCCCCAATGGAAGTACCACCAGGTCTATACTGTGGCGAAGGGACCTCAATAGTTCCTTTCATTGCAAGCTACAAGATGAAGAAAATAACATTCTTAATTAACAAAGCATCGACTGGAATCGAGTTGCAAATCAATTAAGGAAACAATTATTACATCTTCAGGAGCCACGTAATCATGCCACTCTTAATCAGTCCCCACAACGGAACCATGATCAATCAATTCCTTTACCCTCCTGGTGAAAGGAACAGACTCATCATTAGCTTATATGAGTATTTCCAACTCTCTGATGTAAGCTCGCACTTCATTGGGGGTATCCTTGTATTGGATATTTGTTGAAGCCAGAAGATTCCCCATTCCAGGAAGTTGTAATCCCTCACAAAAATCCAGCCAGCAGGTCTCAGTACCACAGTATAAACCTCGCCATAACTAGACAACCTCTGGTCTTAGATATGAAGGCTGTGAGGAAGGTCCTACAATCTTTGACTTCAATTTCTTCCCAGCAACTACAACTGTAGATAGATAATAAGAAAATAAGACTTATTGATTTATAAAGTAGCAGTGATTAAATTACCACAATGAAGTAACTCAACAGGGGTTGATGGAGTATGTCTCTTGATTCTAACCGCATGATTATATCGGGAACTAGGATTCTTTTCCACTTATTGTGCCTCATCATCCCCATCATGGGAATCCAGTGAATCAGTCCTAGTGGAGGAGTCTAGTGAATCAGCTTCAGGTGGAGATGCATCACCTTCATGAGGGAGGGATTATTTATTTACAGTACTCTTTTTTTCCCATCTGATAAACTGGGAGATTCAATACCCCTTTTGGTTATGATGATATCCAATGCTCGACATAATATGTAGCCCAGTTATGTGCCGCATTTTCGACTGGTAGATCAAATACCACCCCAGTCTTCTCCCTTGATGTCAGTAGCCACAATTGCCGAGAAACCATCAGATGTTTCTCTAACATGACATGTACTGGGGGAGATACAACAATCTGTTGCAGATAATTAAATTTCCGTGAAAATATTTATGGAGAATAGGCCTCGCCTATAATTTCTCCATCAATCCTGGCAACTATCACACCATCTCTGTAAGTTTTCTTGTATACTGTCAAATCCAAATGGGTTGTTCCATCATCAACATACCACCCAGTTGGCGGATTTCCATAAGGAAAGTAGTTGAATTCATTATACATGCTCAGCCTCACATTCATGTCATAGACATTAACATCTAATGGAGAAACTCTAGAGAATGCTTGCACTGATGGCCTGAAAGAACTTCCTGAAATTTGTAATACATTCTGTACATTGTAAGTCCTGAAGTGAGTGTCGATCCATCGCCATAAAAATTGGAATGGTCCCAATATTCTTAAAGGAGATTTACCCATGAAGACATGAAGTAAACTCCTGTGAATTTTTGCTAAAATGGGGGTAGCCAACCCAACCATTTTTCCTTCATCCAACTTTTCCGCAATGACAAAGGTCCCTGGCCTGACGCCTCGCTTCGAATCCCTGACTGGAAAGAGATAAACACCGAGCCACATTGCAAAGAATCCCGCCAGATGAGTCTTCTTTGGGATCCTTTGATTCAACTCATATCCCCACTTCTCGAACTCTCATACTTCTAGAGTTTGCCAAAATATTCCAAGAGCACCCCTCTTCTCAGATTTGGGAAGGTGGTATGATGTTTGGGCCTCTTATCATTGGATTTATTTTTCCTGGATCCTTTCTCCTTAGTCTCCTTCTCCATTGGATACTTCTCTTTCTTTTCAACGAGAAATATATTCATCCACTCATCCAGATGAATATACATTCTATAATGAGTTAATGAGTTCTCTGAACTCTTGTGCTTGTGGAAGATTTTAAATAATTCCCAAGCTAAAGCAAGAGTCTTCTCTGAATCAATCCAAGTCACCTTGGGGGAATGAATTCATCATACATGTCGCCCAAAATTAGAGCCCCTGAGATCTTATGGACATCCCATAGACTGATTCCTACTTCTCCATGTGTCAGATGGAAAGAATTAGTTTCTTGTATCCAGTGGCTAAGTATCTCCGACATGAAGTTATAATGTCTGTAAACATATGTTTTCCCAACCGAGAAATCTTCGTATATCGCCACTCCTTTCAGATCCTCAACAAACTCTGCACAGGTTTGTCTCACCCAGTATTCCCACATCCATGTTGGCTTCACACCTCCCCCAGGATGGAAGTCCAAACTTTTCTTCCAGCATTTGGATTGATCCATTTGTGAATTTCGGAAGATTGAAGGATGACAATGTGGTTGCAGCTCAGGCGTATGAGGTTTCAGATCTGGCGTAAAAGGGCTATGATGCATCATGTGGGCCTTCTCCACTATTCCAGCACATAGAAATACTCCTCCACCTGAGATATTTGCTGAAGCAAAGTTGGTATAATTCTGAAACCATGAAAATTGGAGACAGTTTTTTTCTTTTGGAATAGTAACTTCTCGTAGATCACCATAGCCATACAATGGAAAATAAATGCTTTGGGGAAGTCGTGATGATATTTCTTCAGATACATAGCCAAATCCGGAAGAATGCTACTTTTGACGGTATAATAATCATGGCCAATGATGTTCATCATATCACCAATCCGCTTTCTAGCCAGTTCATCCTCTATTCCGGTTCTAAGAGACATTGATTATGCACAAAATTTGAGTAAATTAACTTTTAATTATGTTGATTTTTCATAAAATTTGTGAAGGAGTTTAAAAAAAATGGAAAAGGCATTAAGGTGTGGATGTCTAAACATGGCACACAAGTATGGATGTGTCGCACAAGTGTTAAAGTGCCACGCAAGTTTCTGTCATGCATGTATCACAGCACAAGTCATATTACCTTGACAGCAGCGCGACAACGAAGAAACAACAGAAAACAAGAGACTTGCGGGGTGAGAGATTGAGAATCCCAAAATCAGATGCTATGGGTGGAAAATGACTGCATATTTATAGGCCAGGCTACCCACCTACGCGCCTACAGATAGCGTGCTCTATCCCGCATGCTACAACCCTGTGCGACTCACACTTGCCTGCCGCCCTCTGCGCCATCAACACTTGCGCACCGCCTTTCCTTTGGTTTTCTTCTTTTCCTCAGAGTCACATCCTCATTTCTTTCGGATCCAACTCTGAGGGGGGACTTTTGTTGATTCTCCTTTTTCATTACATTGTCTAAAACAATGGAAATGGAAATGACTTAGCACAAATTGATGCATCCTTTGAAGAAAAAATCAAAAATCGACAAAGGCATGAACAAAGCATCAAATGCACAGGGGTCGTGCAAGTTCCATCACTGTCGCGCAAGTATACTTGCGCGCCACCTAATGGTCATGAAAGTGACTTGCATTCCCTAAAGGATATATGCCCGGGGTATTCTCCAGCCTATAAATAGACCCTGTGGGCCCCCCATTTCAGGAGGAATTTTTCTAGAATTCAGATTTAGAGCTCTGAACGCCCAAGTCTCTTCTTCAGGTCTTCCGAACACTTCTAATGTAATTCTTTACCTATAATGGAAAGTCTAAACAAGAGGAGTAAGGTATAAGTGTTAGAATTCACTAACACTTACGCGCCTAAGGTGTTTTACCCTTAAGGGAAATGAGCATACTTGAGCGACGCCATACTTCCTCACCAAAACATGAGCGCCTCTCTTCTGGAAGTACCTCAGCATAATTATAAAGGCATTGGTCAAGGATTGAACAAGTATTACCATGCTGATTTACAAATGCGCAAGTACCCATGTGTCGGGCAGGTATACCTACGGGACCAGGTTTTGCGTGCCCACACAATACTTGCGCGCCTGCTAGGACTTGTGCACCCCTACCTTTTTGGGTGCCTTTCCTGCCCATTTAAGCCGTCATATGCCATTACACCTCTTATATTCAAGATTCAGTCTTCAAGACACTCTTCAACACCATTTATGGCATGATTTCATGATTTGACTTCCTTATCTGAAAGTAACTCTATGGAATATCTCTCAAAACCTAGTGATTTACACATCTTTATGACACTAAATATTGAGATTTAATTCATTCAACCTCATCCATTAAGATGAGAGAACCCCTTAACCTGGGCTTCCTTTTTAGGAGTAACTCCCTGTCATAATTCCCATTATTTCTGGGAATCCTCTTCAGGAATAAGTCCCAAGTCCTCATTTATCTGGGGCCTCCTTTTCAGGAATAAGCCTCAGTAATCATTCTCAAGACTGGGAATACTCCTTTTGAGTAAGCCCCAAGACCTCATTAACCTGGGCCTCCTTTTCAGGAATAAGACCCAGTAATAATTCTCAAGACATGTCATCCTCCTTAGGAGTAAGCCCCATGTCCTCATTAACCTGGGCCTCCTTTTCAGGAATAAGACCCATTAATAATTCTCAATACTGGGCATCCTCTTTAGGAGTAAGTCCCAAGTCCATTAACCAGTCCTAATTTACTTTTGATCTAGATTTCCTTCTCATGAATAAAACCCAATAATAAGTCCCATCCTAATTTGGGCATCTTCCTTAGAAGTATGCCCGAAGATTTGAGTATCAAAATCTCCATGAATCATATATACCTTTATGGACCATGTTCCTGGATTTCTTCCATGAAGTAAATATTAATCCTCATTTCTTATAATTGAATCTTTCATGGCACAATTGTATGGTTTTACCAATACCTATTGTTTCTCAAAATGAAAATGACTCATGTGAGATTAGAGTGTAAAAGTAATTATGACATCATTCTTTGAGCCATCAATCATAAACATTATACTCCCTTACTTGAACTACGTTGGTTCTGATTACTTTTCTAAAATAAAGGATACGTAGGCAGCCCATCTACGGGTACGATCCCAAATTTTAAATAATTCATGTCCTTCTGAATGATAATAAACATCAAATGCCCCATAGAGTGGCATTAAAACCAGTATGGTCATCATAATGACCAAGAGACTTTTATGTATCAAAGGATACCATTGACTAATAATCTCTAACAAATACAGATGATTCACTATCAATGAAGAACCTCGAATACGTATAAAAGATTTTGTAAATTTACAACATATAAATCATTGATTGTCAGATCTGAAGGAAAACTCATTTTATACTTGGTAATGTAATAAGGATTCACGAACATAACATAAATCTCTAAAGAGAGTCCCGGAGTAGACAATAATTCCCCTCAAGAAGTTGTGATGAGTCTGACCTCCCAACCTATCGACCAATGCAAATTCATAAGCCTCATCAGTCAACAACTAATGAGCACCTACCTTTGGAAAGTAGGTTCCAATGGATATGGAATCATTGGATGTTTTCAGTTCTATGAACAAACCCGTTAGAAACCGCTTGGTATGTTGGAACCTTAAATCGATGAGGTCATCCCCAATTCTAGAAGGAAACAGCCATAATACATATAGAATGCTTTTTTGTCTCATTATCACATGATACTATGTCCTCATATGAAGTGAATGTTTGTGAGACTCATTCTGTTCTAAATATAGTCTTAATCCCATCATATAAATAATGATTCTTATTAATAGGATTTTTTTCATTTGTGAGATTCCAATTCATTCTTCAAGGAACCATTTCTAAAAGATGGAATACACTAGAATTGATTTTGACATTATTAAACATAGTATATAATTTGAGATATAGTAAATCAAATAACCTAAATTAAAAATATATCTATAACCAATCTCTAAATCATAAGAAACTTTTAACGGTATATATTTTAAAAAATTAACATAGGTTTTCACACACTAATATATGACATCCTAAATCCAGTTCCAAAGGTTTATACCGAAAAATGTCTGATACCAACTGTAATTAGCCTTACCCAAGTAGATAGGAGTCGATTCCTTACATGATTATATTGGCATAAGATTCAAGTGATCACATGCTCATGGAGAGAAAATTTTTAGCAGTCTTGGTAAACAAGGTACATTGTTGAAACTCACATAATAATCTAAAATATACAATACGCAATGATGTTTCTTTGGTAATGACATTAATCCCTTTGTGCAGCCATACATATTAAACGCAAAACACTTATTCCAATCATTGTGAAATGTAAGACCTAAAATAGGGGTGAGATGGGATGCTCAGTATGGAAACCATACAATGTAAACCATTATAAATAGAAAAAAACTATATGAAAAAAGGAATAATTAAAAAAAGATGAAATTTAAACATAATTCTAACTATAATATGGAAGGAAAAAAATATTATTGAATAACTCTATAAAAATAGTCACATTAGAAAGATATGTTATCATGTATATTCTATTAGTAAAATAACCACATGGATCAAAAGTAACTAATCTCATACATATTTCACTAATAATTTGGAACAACATAAACATAACATCATTTCGTTCGATATGATATTATATATAATCGGGTAATAAATTATCCAAACACATGATTAGTTTATCTAATTAGACCTACCCACTTATCGATGCGATATAATGCGACACATCCTATAGTTACTATGTCTAATGCATTCATCGTATGAAAAGTGTGAAACAAAATCAATATTAACATTAATAATAAAACATGTATTGGGAATGTGAATAATTTTACCATATTCAATGAATGGAATCAAAATAAAAGATCCATTGCCAAATTGAGTCATAAACTATTCAATGAAATATGGTAACTGATATCATAATATTTGAAACTTATTTATGAATAATATTCAACATAATAATCTAAAATCAATAAAAATACTACAATAAAATCATTAATTGTTTTTATAGAAATATACTTTTTTATGGAAATAATTTATTTAAAAATTAATGAAATTAAAATCAAAATATTTAATTTGAAAATAAACTTGTAAAATTTCAATTTATTCTTAAATTTTTTTTAATTATATCATAAAAATAATTCCAATCCATATAAGTTAAGAAAAATTAGTTCGGTATTATGATGAAAATTTTATAACGTATGTCATTGGAAAAAACACAAAAATATCTTATAAAATTATTTTAAAATGTTTAAAATGATTAAAATGGAATTAAAAGTTCATATAAAAATTGTAAATGTATATTCTAAAACACTTTTTTTAAAACACTGGTATGGAAGTTAAATGTTCCCTAGTAGAGACTTAATCATAAATAGTATCAAATAATAATGACATTGTGAAATAAACATAAGTACATTATAATTAGTAGAGTTTTATTCCCAATGAAATAAATAAATTTATATGGATTTGAAAATTCCAAAATATTAATAATAATACTCATAATATACATTCATGGTTAGTATATACACCACAAAAAATAAGCCAGTAGTGTATAATGCATGTGTCCCCCAAAAATAAAAGTGAGATAACAATCCCTTACATTATGTCTCGACTCTCATTGTACTCACTCAAAACTCCTTCATAATAAATATAAGTTTATTATAAATATATAAAATAATTATATGTATTTATATAATACTAAATATTATTTACTCATTACTTTATATTACACATTTATTAACAATTCCATATTAATGTTACATTTAGGGTAATAATCGTTTTTTTGCATTTTTTTATTTGTTCTATTTTTTTCCTCTTCCTTATATTACTATTTAATAATATCCAAATTGATTACCGAGAAATAAATATGAAATATGCTCCATGTATATGTATTTATAATATTATATAAATTATAGGAATATAAAATGAAATACATCGTTCATTTAGAGGGTATGTCGTACGTACACGTGAACACCGTTTCCATTTCCTTATTGTATTGAAAAAATAAATTAAATTATATAATTAAAATAGAAATATAATTTCATATATATAATAAATATTCACTAAACCCATATGTAATATACTTCATCTATCTTTGGAATGAATCAAATCATTTTGAGGAGGTGGTAGTCCACACATCCACAAACAATGCTATTGTATGGACAAAAAATGGAAAGTATGAAGGTATTTTTTAAAAAAAATTAGAGAATTATAAAAACTTAATAAACATAATATGTAACATATTTGAACAAAACATCCATCCATATTCCAAACCACGATAGGTGGTAATGGAAGAATAAATGTCATCGGTTCGTGAGGTGGTAGTCCACCATACTCACAAATAGTTATTGTGTATCCCATTTGATGCAAAAACATAATACAAAAATATCTAATTATATTAAAGATACTGAGTATTTTGTATATTAATTTAATAAATAGTATTGAATTTGTTTTAGGATGAAATAAAAAACATTCATTGAGGAACATTAACTTTTATTTGGGTATCTCCTTTTGATTTACATAAAAGGACATAATAGGGCAGATTTTATACTAATTTAAGGCTTATTGGATTATGGGAGGGATGTTATGAGGATAAATGGTTAGGAGTTTGTTGAAATAAAATCCTTAATTTGGTGTGACGAAGTGATGGATGGTGTTCCCTTTTATAATTGAGGTGCAGTAAACTTTTAGAAACTATTAAATTAATATAAATTAATTTTCAATTAAAACTGGCTCAAAAGTGAGTTATTTAATAAAAAATATGAGTATGGGTAGAAATACATTAATCCAAAAAATACACAAGTTAAGGACACATTCATACGCTTATATTTTGTCTGTTACCCCTATTTGAACATTTTAACCATTTCTATAAAAACATATATTTTTACCCGTAAATGGTTAATATAGTTACTATAAAATAGAAAATCAACTACAAATGAGTCATAAATGAAATGTTTTACACCATCACAATTATATGGGTGAATTTTATTTTTTTAATGAATTTGATACCATTTCATACAATATTATTTATTTGAAAATATCATTAATGTCAATTTGGACTATATTAATTAATTAACTTTTTAAAAAAATAAGATACACAAGATAAAATTGGACCAAAAATATTAATACACTCTTACAATTTCTATTTAATCTAGAAAATACATGTATGAAATTAATTATATAAAACTATATTTATTTTACTATTATTAATACCATTAATTTTATATTTCTATTAAATAAAAAATTACATCATCATTTTTATTTAATCCTTTAAATTAATTTTTTATTTCCAAAAAATAAAAAATAATTTTTCATAGAGAATATAAGAAAAATTATATTTTAATAATATTATATATTAGAATATATAATTTGAATATTAACATATTGAAAATTTAATACTTATTAAAAACCATATTGTGACATATTGGACTTTCGTGAGAATAAAAAACTAAAAAGGCATCATGTCATCCATGTGGATCCAAGTGGTCATCAAATATAGCTATGTAAGATTTTGGTCAAAATTAAATATTAAAATAATGTTAAGACAAGTTCTAGTGTAATTTTAGTATATTATTAACATTATTTTGATCCTTAATAACTCTATTTAACTTTAACAGTATAAATAAAAATTACTAAAATCACTATTCATAATGTCTAAAAAATAATAGGTACCTATTTATATAATGATTACCCACTAATTAAAAATATATAATACAATATTAAAAAAATATTAAAATAGATGTTTCATTAATTAATTCCAATTTAATCCCACTAATGGAATGAGAAAACTGATTTTTAATGTGAAAACATACAAAATATTGAAATGTTTTTATATCTAAATTCTATACGAAACTGATTAAAAGAGATATAATGTATTAAAAGATATAAAATTTATCTATTTATACTTTAATAAAAGTAAAAAATATATAATTTATCACTATAAATATAATTTATGGAGAAACAATTTTCAACTAAAATCATTTATTTTTCACAATTGATCCAAAAAATGAAACTTATCTGAAAAATATCCAAAATTCAACAACATAAAAATTATAAATCATTTTTTAAAATAATATGTTTACATTTTAAAAATATATTTTTTAAACATGTCCCAAAATATATTTCAAACATGTTCTCCATCAAAAGGCAATAAAACATCAATTTTAGAAAAAATACATCATTTATGCATAAAATTTGATTTTTTCTTATATATTTTATAGAAAACACATAGTATGAACGTTAAAGATTATATTAAATATTTAATATATATAATTAACATAATTTAAAAAGTGTGATTTCATTATTGTATTAGTATAAAATAAAATTGTGCACATTTTAATAATTTTTATAAAAAAATTCCTTTATATTAAATTGGTTTTTGTATTTATTTATAATTTATTGGTATCCAATTAATTAAATAATAGATTTTAAGTAGAAATTTAGTCATATTAATAACCAAAAATTTAATATCTATGATATAATATCATTTTAATTAACATTATTATTGATATATCATGATTTCTTTAAGCTCGGTCTTGGCTAAAAAATAATATATCTAATAGATTATATTTAAAAAGACATATACCATAAAATATCATGGTGTTATAGTTTCTATAATCATTATTTGTTTTTTTCATCGATGAAAATCTAATATGATATTTATGAAATTATTGGAATATTAAAAATATTATAAGTTTTGTTGAATTCATTTCAATAACAAACTATGTATGTTAGTGATACAAATGATATATTCCATCCATAAAGGTTTGAAACCAAAAATTATATGTGTCGAATTTTTATTTTTTGGATGGATATAAGAGAGGAAGTAAGATAATGAGTTTTCCATTAATAGAAAAAAAATTAAATATATTTATAATACTTATGTTATTATAAATTTGTGGGTAGAATATTTTAATGGAGGTTAAACAATAAAAGAATATAAGAGAATTGATTTTATAATATCGCCTCTTTATTTTGATAGTCAATCATAGTATTCACATTAATGCTCATTAGTTTGGTCTCATGATGAGAAGAATGATTCTTGGACATTGAGGGAGAGTTATTGAGAATTTATGGAATATTTTTTTTGATATATGGATTTTAATGAGTGAATAAATGGTGTGGTACGAGTGGTATTTATACAAGGAGGAGAAGGGTGTCTTAGGATAGAACATTGGAATAAAATATTATATCTTAAAATAGAGACTGGTTTGGTTACCCCAAATAATAATTTATTTTGAGTTAGAGAAGAGGGTATTGAATTATTCTTCTAACTTTTTGGATCCAGAAATTGTCATTCATATGACATATTATGATATATGGTATTTATACGACAATTATACGATATTTTAATATTCTCTAAAAAATCACTATTTTTGGAAATATATTAAAAAATAATGTGAGGAAAAATTAGACATGTCTATTCAAAAGTTATATATATTTAATAAAAATAAATTAATAAATACTAGAAAATATATTTTTAAAATTAATTTCTTAATTAGTGAAATGTATTGATTTTGATAGCAGGGTATAATTTAAAAACATTATAATGATTATCTATGATAGATTAAAATTTATTATAATTTATAATTTTTTTTGTTTTTATATGTCCATTTTTTGAAATAGATTATATTTTAAATTTGAATATTCATAAAAAAATATTTAATTGAAAAAATATATGTTCATCAGAAAGTAAAATTACGTTTTCTTCATGTAAAATATTTCTTTATTCATGTTTTAAACATTTATTTCAAATATTACTTACATTTATAATTAATAAAATTCACAATTAAAATTTTACAATTTTAATCAAAAATAAAAACTTTCACCACCTCTATTTTTTACCTATAAATCCTAAATATGTAATAAAATTAATTTTCATAGATTGTGTGACACCCTGAACATATTTTTATTGATAATAATCAGGATCCCTAGAAGACATCAAAGCATAACAACTAGACCAAGTTTGTAGTGAACATCCCACTAGTCTTTCATTGGTTAAATGATGGCATGGTTTTAATTTTTTATTATATATATATTGAAATTATTATTTTTTAAAACTGAAAATTAATATAATCATAGGAAAATAATGAAATTTAGAATTTTTATTAACTACGAGATATAATTTCTTTTATATATAAGTAAATTTATATATTATTTTGTTTTTCTTAAAATTTTTTGTTTAATAAATTTTATGATACATATATAGTGAGTACCCCATCTGGACGAGGAGATCCTTGAATGCTTAGTCCTCAATGTCAATGGGAATCTTGCAATGGAAACTGAAGTCATGCCCAGTCAGGGCGAGCCCATCCATTGTTCATACTGAGCCACACACAAGGCCCATGTATAGGGCATGGATAGGTTAAAGAAGTGTGTGAGATAGGTCTCGCACTGGTATAGGTGAGGGTTTTTGAAGGCCCATAGATGGGGGTACCATTTATAAGGACCCCACTGAGTGTGTTTGTGTCATTGAATGGAAGGCAGCAGTATCAAGCCTTATAAGGAGGTCCCTAAACCATCCCAGTTTTGATGTGGGACGTGGATTTTTCTGTAGAATGCAATCAAAGCCATCTGATGTTTCCATGGGAGAACACTGCTGTCCGCAATAGTTCATCCATAAAACTCTACTAACGCGTCATTTCCATCGTGGTTTTCTTTATCCATCTGATCTTGCCACATCATATATGAACCATTCAAGCCTTCTAAAAAAATAGGATCTCATGTGGCCGTTGGATCTCTCCGATCTAATTCTCAACCATCCATCACATTTTTAATTTCATAGATTAATCATGTTCGTACGATCAAGTTTGCGGCATCATCTGGTATGTCTGATCAAATTAAGCCGCTCGATTCATTTCACAACTCCTCTAGTCGTACGATTAAGCCGAAATGACATGATCCGTCAATTGCATTGCCTCCTCTTCTTTATTGAACTCTCAAACCAGTGTGCCTCCACCCATATATTCCTCCTCCACAAGAATTCATTTTCCCATGACCCTCCCATAACTCTCCTCAAACCCAGCCGCTTCATTTATTCCTTGATTCTATCATTGAACAAAATATTTTATTAACAACCCCATGGGATTCCCATTTAATATTCCATAAACTATATAAATATTATAATGACTGATTAATTTTGGTTTTACTTTGATTATGTTGTTTGTTTCCATCTGTAATAGTCATATTCATGTTTCATGGTTTATATTGTTTGTTTGAACGACAGTGTATAAAAACATATATAAACATCTTATATAAACCCCTGTTTTCACACATAACCCAATGGGTTTTCATCTTCAAAACTCTCCATCGACCTATGCTTGATTCTATCTCATTCTTGAAGTCATTTAAGGGCTCATTATTCTATTTTTCATTATGAAAAACCCATATATACATTTTTTTATATACACACATATATATAAAATTTAATCTTAATATGATTTGGGTTTTCACATTATTGATATTAATGATTAGCATATGTTTTTATGTATATAGTACTTGTAATGATTTATTAAACTTCATTCCAGTAATTAAAATACTATATATACAATTTGTGTATATACGGTGTCATATTCATGACTTATTTTAAGGGTATTTTCCATTTAATTTCCATTATTGGTTTGTTTTGGGGTTTTCCTTTGAATTTTGGATGAAATGGCGGGCTTTCAAAATTTGCACCAAACCGTGTACCTATTTCAATATATAGAAATATATATTTTCCTTTTATAACTATTTTTTTCATCATTTTCCATCCATTCCATTTCTCTATTAGCATACCCTGCTATATTAAAACCACCATATCAATGTGGACCCCATAGAAATAAGTAATAATGATGGATTTGGGGTTTTTATTAAGGTATTAGGCTATCCCGTTAGTCGATTTCCAGTTTAAATTTTTTTTAATCTCAATCATTGATAACTTTTTTTATGTTACTGCACATCACAAACGAATCCAAAAACCTGAGGTTCACCCCCATTATCTATTTTATAGCATTGTAGATCATTTTCATCATGAATTAGTGATAATCATCTCAGGGGTTCTCAAATCATCTTGATTTGAGAAGGCAATTTGATTCATTCATAAAACCTTTAATTTTCACTCATTTTACCCAATTTAACTCCCTACATGACCTACTCATCATCATTCAAGCCTCCATAAAAGTTTTTGTTACATAGAGATTCATATTTTTGTGTATTTGGGGTGATTTTTCAAGATCTCTCAATTAAGTGAGTTTCCCTTCATGATCCTCCCATTTTAGTAGAGTTTCTTCCTCTTTTCATGAAGTTATAAAATGTCCAGTAGGTAGTGTTCATACATAGGGTTTGGATTTTGGGTCATTTTGTTGAAATCTTGTGTAATAGGGATTAATTTCACTTACTTATGGTGTGAAGGGGGTGCTATTGACGTTTCACAAAATGGTATGGTGTTTTTGGCACAAATGGTTGGTGATTCCACGTGTAATCATTATTTTATGAGATTGTTGTTCTTCATTTATATATTTATAATGTTACTCATACATTTTGTTTGGTGAGAGAACCATTTTTTGTATTATTTTTTAATTGTTTCTTTTCAATGATTGATATGTGTTTGAAAATGTGTGTTTTTCATGTATATCTTTTGTGCTATTGTTAGAGGTAATTTTATAACATCGGGTAGTGGTTTAATAAATTTTTTATTGGCTGAAAACTCTATTTTGGATTGGAATTCGTGGTATTTTGGACATTAAAGAGGGTTTTGAAATGGGTTTTGTGTGAAAAACATTTTTATACCCCTTGGGATTGTTTTAAGAAAATTGTTAATCATTTATTGAGTTAATCAAGGTGAGAAATGGATGTACATGTACTGTTTTTGTGAGTGTGTTCACATAATATGTCTTTTTTAAATGTAAAGTGGTTGTTTAATATGTCAATCATTTCAGAATGATTTTCAAATTGAGGAAATGATTTATCAAATTGTAATAATGGTGTGAAACATGTTTGTCGGTTGTTCTGTGTGGGTATTCGTTCCCAAATTAATTTGAATGAAAAGTGGATCATGCCACATTTGTGTTGGATGTCTGGTTTGTGTGTGACTTAAAATTGGTATTTTCATTCGAAAATTTTATTTCATCGAATTTGGAACTTGTTTGAGACCAATAGGTAAAACGCAGGTATCTAGGTGGGTGGACATATACTAGTATGCTAGTGATCTGGTGGTATATGGCCCACGATTCACGTAGCATGTTTTACAAGACAACACTGACTAAAATATTATTATTATGATGATGATTTTGGGGAACCACTAGGTTATGGGTGTTCTCCCTACTAGGGGATTCTGTCCATGATAACATATATTGTGAGGGTTACTTTAACCGATATGTGAGGTACCTGGGATACCCTACGAGCTGGTGCCTATGGGTTATTTCTTATTTCTTGTGAACATTAGATACATTATACGTACTATTGGTATATGGTATTTTTTTCCGGAAAATTTAGTGTATTTAAAATTCTATTTAAAATTTTTATTCTTTAATGTAGTATACATGAAAGCTATTTTAATTTAATGTTACATCCATTTAGAAATCTTATTATCATTTCTTGTTTACAAAACAGTCATGCCTTTTTCATATAATGATTATCACATGGAATATTTTAGTGGTGGCATCCTACTAGGCCTTGTCTCACACCCTACATACAATTTTGGGTTTATGTAGACTTTGTTATCTTGTCACAGGTTTGGGTAAATCTTTTATATCCAATGGTCTGGTTTTCAATTGGTTCTTCTTGGTGTAGTGTCCTGAAGATGGCTTGAGCACGGTGCCTCTCGACATGAGGAGGTTCTTGGGGAATCCATTTTTTGTTTCTTCATTTTTTATGTCTTTGAGATTTTATCAAAATTATGTAATTCAATTCTGAAATTCTGTAAAAGAATATTTGTTTTGATGAATCCAAAGTAGTTATATTGGATTTTTGTGTTGTTGTATTTTTATAATCTCACGTAAGTCGTTCCCAAATTCCATTTTGTGATACCTGAGAACTTGTTCAATCTCGTGAGTATTGGGAACGCACTTTGGGCCTTACCACGGGATGGGTCAGGGGCCATTTTTATGGAAAATAGATTCATTTCATGATAAAATCATATCATAGGGGGTTCACTCTTTGGGTCATGTTATTTAAAAAATAGTCAAGATTGTCTGCAGTTAGGATTTTTGAGGAATGAAATTCTGATTATGAGTAGTCTGCCTAGCCAGTACACCTCATGACATGATTCAGGTCCCAAGGGTAAGTTGGGATTTATCTGAGTCATTTGTTTTCCTTGGGTTCATGTTGTTTTTGTGAAATTAAAAGAGAGTTGGTATAGTGGTCTCAGTGACCTCGCTGGGCCTGGAAAGCCATGTAGAGCCTGAGATATTTCCCATTTACACTCTTTATGAAGATTAATTTATTGGTATATGGAAACCGACCTTATGTCCAAGTCACCCACTGAAACTAGTTTCCTCTCCAATTGTCTTATGTCTCTTCGTGATGGAATATTGGGACATGGATTTAATGAAAAAATGACATGTTTTAGGAATTGTGAACTTTTATGAAATGATTTTTTAGTATAAAATAAGTTTCTTGATTTCTTAAATGGTTGAACTGAATTTTTAGATTATTGTTCAAATGGAAAATTGTATATTTACACTCTTATATAAGTATGAACTATGTTAAAGTTGGTTTGGTAAAATTCATTCCAATAGAGTTTTCTAAACAAGTGAAAGGTGTATTAAGGGGATAAATTTTTTTTTGAAGTCGTGTGTGGAGTTTATAAATGGATTTTTATTTGGTTACTATAGATCATTGGAACCATTTTATGATATTTTGGAATCCTGTTTCAAAATAAGAAGAGTTGAGCTCCCATTTTAATATTGATTTAGGAATTGATGTTTTTCCATAAATAATATGTGTTTTGAAATGGGATGAAATGTTTTTGAATTTATGTCCATGAATTGAAATTGTGTTTTTTTGAAGGACTAGTGATATTTTGAATTGTTTCTTAAGTCATAAATTGGGTTTCGATTTCTTGGATAATGGTCTTGAGAAAAAGGAAGTATCAGTTAAATGTTTTGGTT
Organism: Viscum album; assembly: GCA_963277665.1. NCBI lineage: Eukaryota > Viridiplantae > Streptophyta > Magnoliopsida > Santalales > Viscaceae > Viscum > Viscum album. The sequence goes on from OY728133.1 coordinate 501,803,092, forward strand.
TTGAAATGTGGACGGCTTTTTTTTAACCATTGGTATTTCTGTGAGAGACCACATGCATGGGGTTATATGGGATGATGGGTGGGGAATGGAATGACTGGATGAGTTCCTGGATGGTTATGGGGATGGTGCTTGGTGTGTCATGGAAACATGCATGTTTGAGGCCTGGGGGTACCATTGGTGGAAGTGCTAACCACCGAACCATTTGTTTTCAATGAGATGATTTAAATGTAAAACTTGATTTCTTGTTGACTAGTTTGGGATGGTGCATCTTATGTGATTTTATAAAAAATTTTGGGATATTTTGAGTCCTAGAACCCCTCTTGTTTGAATGGTGTTTTGGGTTTGTGTTTGTTCGGTAAGATGGTTTGAAGGGCATGTTAGTGGTCTTCATATAATAAATGTTTCTGGATTACTTTACGATGGTTCCCCTCATGTGATTAGTTCTAGTTTGTGGTATTTATTGACCAATGTAATATTTTGGATGAGTCATTGGGTTCTCTCATTGGATAATGCATGCCCCCATTAATGCTTAGTGCATAACTGAAGTGAAACCTAGTTTTTTCCATTATAAATCATCCTATTAATCAATATAAAGAATCTTTTTCTAGATATTTGGATATTGAGTCTACACAATTTACTCTATTTTTTTGTGGATCCTCTTGTAGTAGAAGAATGCTTTCAGGTGGTTGAAATAGACCTTAATTTTTTATGTTACCAGAGTCGTCAAAGGTGATTGTAGTCTGGGGTTGTTCGTGAGGATGATGTCTAAGAGGGCCTCTAGGTCCTTTATAGTCTCTTCGAAGTGGGGGTTTATATTAAACCATTAGCGTGGAAAATCTGGTCATGAGAGGTGTTTATGGAAATTTTCTGGAATGTTTTAATATTTGGGGACAACGTATAAGTTCCATATCCATATATTGTTTCTATGAGTCACAATGGTCATGTTTGGTGATGCCTTGTGATGTTGGGTGGTCATTTTACTGTAAAGGTGACCTTTAAATCTTCTAAGAGTCGTTGTTTTGTCAGAAGTGTGTCTCCTTTCGGAAAATCATGACATCCTTTGTTTAGAGGATGTTTTTTCCAAATATCCTTTTATCATTATGTTTCTCATCTGAAGAAACAAGGGGCTATTTGTGTGAATCTTCTATGAACTTGTTCTAGCGAAATGTTGGGTTACAATAGAGTGAGTTTGGAATTTGTTTTTTCTTGGAGAACCTATCTGGGATGAGGGTATATCTTTCATTGAACCAAAAGAAGATGTTCTATTTGGGGGGATTCCCAACCATATCTTTGAGGTCGAAGATTCCTGAATCATTTAAGCTCCTGCCATAGGGCCCAGAGTGAAGTTGTAATTTAGTCAATGGAAATCATGGGGTCATCCAAACCTTTGGTCAAAGAATTATCCTGAATATGAAATATAGGAATAGTTTAAAACTCTAGTGTCGTAGTCTTGTTATGGTTGTTCCCATTCATAGGTAGAGGTAGGAGGACCTCATTTCCATGTTATATATGAATTTCATGTTATTCTATTAGATTTCCATTGATTTTTTTGATAAAATGATGAAATTTGGGCAAGGCAGAATGAAGCAAATAGATTGCGAACTATTAGTAGTAATTATGCTCCGACCTAGGAACCCATGAAATAAGAGAGATTAGATAATGCACAGTCTTTGCTTGTCCATGTTGCTTATCCAATGTAACTATAATAAACATACACTTATCATTGAATGCTTCTAATGGTTAGTGCACGGTTTCCCAAATTGTGGGGAATAACCGTGCGATCATTCCATCTTTTTAAATTTTGGGGTATATTTGTGATGGCCCATGCTAGTAAGTTATTATGGTTGGTTAATATATTGGGGAAACCCACTATGTTCTCATGTATGTTATTTTGGACAATTCTAATGAGATTTTACCCTTTATTCTAAGGAGTCCATTCAGGCCTCCCTCTGTTAGTGTCTTAATAATGTCTCGGGAAAAATTGATTTTCCCCTTATTGTGAGGATTCTGTTTGTGTCTCCCCAAGTCAATAACTTGGATTTGTCTCTAGTGTTGGTATGAAAATAGGTAATATCATTTGTAGTAATTTAACCTCTAACTTCCTCCTTAAGTAATTGTTGGGATTAGAGTGTGCCCAACAGTTTTCTTGAAGTGAGATTGTAATAACCTCATTCATTTTTGATGTTCAATCTATGTAAGTTACTTGAGTCTTATTCAGATAGTGTTTGAGGTGTTTTGATTTAGGATGTAGTTTGAATATGCTAGATCACTTCAGGAATTGGTTTATTTGTTGGTTGATTAGAATATTACTTCTGTGATTGATCAATTGGATGTGTGTTGGCCTTTTGTGGTGGGTGAAACCTAGCAACGATGTCCATTTTGGCCTTTCGGTTTGGTTTGTTTTTACTTTTGGCCATGATGTGGATTTATGAGGGAAAAAATCTCTATGTTATGGATAATTTTTACATAAATGATTTATTTTAATGTCAATTTTTCATTTAATTTTCATTCGTTATTTGTTTCGGGGGTTTCCAATTCAATTTCATGGAAATGGTTGGTTTTTATAATTTGGGACGAACCATGATCCCATTTACAGATTAAAAAATAAACATTTTTTCTATTCTAACACGTACATTATTCAACATTTTACACTCATTCTAATTCCCAATTGGAATCCCCTGGTATATTAAAACCACCATATCAATTTTGACCCCATAAGAATCCTTAAATAATGATGGATTAAGGGGTCTTATTAAGGTATCCGACCAGCCCGGAAGCCAATTTCCTTCTTTCAGTTATTATTTTTAATAATTCAATATTTCCTTCATTTTTTACTGATTTTGGTGATTACACCTCCCACCCAAAGAAAAAAATCAAAGGCTCACCCCCATTGTTTGTTTCTCCTCTTTACAACTCATTTACAATGAGAATCAGTGCCAGACATTCCAGGGCTTCTCAAATCGTCCATATTTGATAAGGTAATTTTATTCATTCATAGAACTTAATTTTAATTCTTTTCCACCATTTCAGTCACCACATTACCTAATCCGCATAATTCAAACCTCCTTACAATTTTTGAATTCTTGGAGATTCATAATTGTTTGGATTTGGGGTGATTTCTTCAAGATCTCGTAATTAAGTAAGTTTCCGGTCATGTTCCTCCCATTTTCTTAGCATTTCATCCACTTATCATGAGGTTATAAAATATCCATAATCTGGGGTTCATAACTAGGGTTTTATTTTGTGTCATTTTGGTGAAATATTGATGATCAAGGATTTATTTCACTTCCTTGTGGTGCGGCGAGTGTGCAATTAAACTTTCGCACAACGGTTTGGAGTTTTTAGCACAAATGGTAGGTGATTCCTTGTGTAAGAATTATTTGATGAGTTAGTTTTTCTTCATATATATTTTTATAATGTTCATATTATATTATTTTTTATGCGGGAACCATTTTGGGTAGTTATGATTATGCGTTTCGTTTCAGAGTTTCATATTTGTTCGAAAATGTGTGTTTTTCATTTTTATCTTTTGTGGTATTATTTGATGAAATTTTTTAACATTTAGGATTGGTTTAATAAATTTTGTTAGAGTTGTCAAATCTTTTTTGTATAGGTATTTCTATGATTTTTTCTTTGAAATATGGGTTTCAAATGATTTTTCTGTGAAAAACATGGTTACATCTCTTGGGTTTATTTTATAAAAAATTAAAATGAATTGTTGAGTAAAACTAGTTGTAAAATGGATGCACATATACAATTCTGGTTATTGTGTTAACAGAATATGGGTTTTTGAAAGTTAAAGGGATGATTTAAGATTGAATACATTTTTTATAATGATTTAAATAATTGTTGAAATGATTTATCAAATTTTATGAAAGGAGAAAAATATGTGTCTAGGTTGTTTTGTGTGGTTATGATTTCCAAAATGAATTTGATTGAAAATTAGATCATGTGACATGTGTGTGTGCTTTTTGGTGTGCGTGTGACTTGGAAGTGGTATTTCATGTGAAAATTGTTTTTCATGACTTGTGGAAGTTATTTTAGCATAAGAGGGAAAACAGGGGTATCTAAGTGGGTGGACATGTACTAGTATGCTTGTGATCTGGTGGGGTTTGAGACCCTTTTTCATGTAGAATGTTTTATGTGGAAACAGTAACTAAAATATGATAATGATTTTTTTGTTTTTGGGGAGCCACTAGGTTATGGGTATTCTCCCAACAAATGGATTCTTTGCAAGAGAATAGATATTGTGAGGGTTACTTTCACTGATATACGAGTTACCTGGGACCCATAGTGAGCTTGTGCCTAGGGGTTATTTCCCATTGCATGTGCTGATTAGATTCATTATACATTCATTTTTCATACGGTTTGTTTGGATAAAAATTCATTACTTGGTAATTATATTTAAAATTATTTATTGTTTAAAGTATCCCACTTGAAAACTATTTTTATATTATGTTTCAACACTTTTAAATTCGTATTATAATTTTTGTTTACCAAACATGAAAGATTTTTGTCTTATAATTTTTATCACATGGAATCTTTTATTGGTGGAATCCTACAATGATTTCAATAATACCATAAATACACGTTTGGGTGTAAGTCGACATGGTTATTTTGTTGCATGTTTGGGTAAATCATTTAGTGCCAATTGTTCATGTTTCTAATGGTCAATCATGGTGTAATTTCCCATACCAATATTAATTATCATAGATTAAATAATTCTAATAAAATTATGGAGAAATTATTGTGGAAAATAATCTCTTAACATTCCAAAGTGAACCATACTACTTAAAACATTTAATTATTAATATATATTAACATTAAATAAAGCCTTTAATTTGATGAAACAATAGAATTCATGATATAATATTTCAAAGGGTTTTATGTAAACCACAGGCAAGAAAATAGTTTTTATCATGGCATATATCTCATAGATGTAATGGTGATATGAGAAAAAACGTTTTTAATTTTAAATGAAGAGTACTTTTGGAAAATCTTTGGTATTTTTCAGTCAATCAGATTTTAATGATGTTTATCCATAAAAATAAAATTTATGGTTATTTAAATTATATTTTAGGCATAAATGATGTCCCACAGAATTATAATTATGTAAGAATATTTTTTAGGAAACATTAGAAATTAAACATTTTAGTGTTGTTTAAGGAAAATATTAAATTGATTTTAAAGAGGAAATGAATGATTGTTTTCATAAAAAAATGAACCAATATATTTTATTCATGATAAATTAGTGATTTTATAGAAATAATAGTGGCTTAGAATATATTTTGTAGTGTACTTGAAAAAGGATAATAAACTGGGATGTTCCATTAAATCGGGCTTGTTTATCGGGAAGAATTGAGAAGGGAACAATTTTAAAACATTTGTATCCCCATAAAATATGGATGATATGAAATAGGTATATGAGTTTGGAAAATGTACTCAGAATCTAAAATAAATATTAATAAATTAAAAATCCTCACAATTTAGTAATGATGAAGAAAAAGTAACATGATGGGAAAATGGGGGTTCAGGTAGAATCCCTCTCCACTTTGTAATCAATCGAATCATATCTCCAAAAATTATTAATAAAAAATAATACATTTAATATAATTAAAACAAATATATTCATGCTATCATACATAAATGGTATGTTATTCACAACATGCCCAAGAGTTAGTGGTGAGTAAGGGATTTCTTACGGAATGAAACTGAGTTGAGAATACCCTTACGTTATGTCTGAATGTGTTCTATAATAGAACATAAATATGTATATAATAAAATTAATTCCATTAATTAATTATTAAATAAAATATTCTACATTTATTTGGTTTATTATAATTTTATAATAATCATTTATGTACTTTTTTGATGGGTTATGAGATAGAAGTTTATTGTTAAAGGGCATTTGTTTCCTTGGCTTTCAGGATCGGTATACTTGTATATGAGTATGGAAGGTCACATGGAATGAGTATAATTATCCAGAATTGAATTCATATGATATTAAAAAAAATAATCAAGTGTAAATTTTTATATATATATATAGTCTAGTTTTATGGTATGAGGAAAAATCATTAGATAATACATTTAGTGATTATCATTTTCATTATTATGAAATTTATTGAACATAACAATCTCCTTTTGTATTATCATTTAGTATTATTTAAATATATTAATTCCATAAAATAATAATGGTTTTAATAATTATATTTTATCTAGGTTTAACCATAAAATTTTTGTCAATACCATCCTTTATGGGGAAATTGACGAATGAAAATTTCTCATCCACAAATGTTATAAATATGCACCTCCCAAACAATTATTTCATTTATAAAATAAAAAAGAGAGTGATGAGTTTGATATATGTTATTACATTCATATTATATAAATACATTAAATATATGATATTGGTGTGATCATTCTCATTTGGATAGAAGTAGGCAAGAGAGAATAATAAAATAAAAGAACGTGGAAATATATTAAAAGGAAAAGGAAGTGGATTTTACCACTTGAATTCAACTCCTTGAGAACCTCCATAAGGGGATAGGATTTGTTCATTTGTTATGAAAAAGAGATTATAGATGTGGGTTAGAATCATGGGGAGTAAATGGGGATGAAATTTGACAATATTCATGGATTAGTGATGTCAAGATAAGTATTGGCGAGGGGTGATTTCTAATTATTTTATTCATTATTTTATTATTAATCACAAGAAAAGAAATAATGCTGATTATGTTAACTATATATAGTAATAAATGCATTTTATTTCGATCCAAATGTTCTTTCATATGCCAAATATCTCTAATGACTCAATAAATCATGTATTTATCATTAATTTTTAAATTTTTTTAATATTCACAAAAAATTCAATTTTATTAGAAAAATTCCAAAAATTCACCCTAACCATTATTCGACAATTCGTATTTAAAATTAGCACCATTTTTAAACCAATTTTCAAAATATTATAAATTCCGTTATTAATAAAATATATCAAATACTCTATAAATAAGGATTTTAAATCAATAACATATTTTATAACACTTAAAAAAATTAACTAATGTCATATAAAAGTATCCTTAAATCATTATACAAATAAATGTTTATTTATGAATACATTTTATATAAAAAAAATTTATTTTAAATCATTTTATTATTTATGATATTGTAAATAAATTGTTATGACATACAAAAATACCAACACATAATATATCAATTTTTAAAATATGTATTTAATTATACTATGGTATAATTATATCATACCTCAATTTATATGATTCCTGAAATTTATTTATAGATTTATGGGTGAAGTTACTATTCATTTGGCCTATCCACTATACATAAGGGTTATATTACTATTTTTAGGGTACATTACTATTCCCAAGGGTCAAGATACAAATCCCCAAAAATTTATGTTGATCATATCATTATCATAATATATTACAAATCACAACCATGTTTGTCTATTTTTTGAAATTCAATTCACAGAAACAAAAAAAACATGTTTAATACATGTTCACCATTATAAGGAGCGATAACATTTTTTTTTCAAATATAGCCTTTTAATGTGTAAATTTTAATTCATTCATTTAAATAAATTTTATACAATATAAAATTTCATAATACTATTCAATACTAAAAATTTAATTTCTAGCTTATAACTATAAATTTAAATTAATAATATTTAATTTTTTATCATTGTTTTCTTAGGTTTGGTATTGTGTGAAACCTGTTTTGTTGAAAAAAAATTAAATTTAATAAGGCTCATACAATAAATTATTTGATTCTTAGAGTCTCAACTTAGAGATACATTCTAGATATTTTCAAGAAAATCCATTCATTGGGACTAAACTCAATGGAATTCAATTAGCATTTAGAAGTAGGGATGAATTCAAATATATGTCTCAAAACCAAGGAATTTCACACCAATAAAGATCAATACAAATCTAGGTAACTCAAAACAAGAAATTCAAATAGGTTTCCCCTCAATAATCAAAACCATATATAAATTGCATAACATAGATATTATCTGGATCCAATGGGGATCCAAACTTTAAAATTCATTATAATGATTCCATATAAAATCCATTGGCTTGATCAAGGAATTCCCTATCCTTAGAACACATTGAATCCAACATTTTCAACAGACCTTGACATTAACGTGCCTCCCATAATGGAATCCTAGGATCTTCCTTGTCATTCATCAATAATACAAATCCCAAATAATATAAGGAGTCCCACCAAGTAATTATATAATCATAATCATTTCCATTAATTTAAAACATTCCATTATTCCATAATTCAATTTATAAATATGCCCTTTACTCAAATATTAAATATTTAAAAAATTTAAAAAATTTCCCCATTTTTTCAATTCACATTTATATTTAATCATTATATAGGGACAAGATCTATGTGGTTATAGGGGTCATCCAAATCATTCCACATCTCATATAAAAGAACTACATCAAATTGTGTATTCCACAACTAATCCATTAGTTCACCAAATATTAATGAACAATATAGAAATGTTCAAGCTGGGTCTACTAAAACCAACCCACCTTCCTATTTCCTAAAATGATCCATATCACTAATAATGTTGATAAACCATTTAATATTATTATTTTGGTCACAAGTTTGATGATTTGGTGTTTCTATATAATCCTTGCACAAAATAAAAAGTACATAAACTAATTGAAATTCATTTCAACCATAAAACTTATTCAGTGAATCCTGAATTTAAATCCATGGGTTGGAAATGTTTCTATGGATATCTGAGTCTCACATCACTAATAGGTACCCACTCAATTCATGAAACCCAAAAAAATAATTATAATTAATTCCATTTAATGAATCCCTATGATACAATGAGGAATATTTCGTGAGACACCTACAAGAAACTCTCATAGAATCAAAACCATGACCATATAATCCCTAATCACCTTGAACAAAACCATAACCACATTCAGTGTCAAATTCCTAGGATTAAATTCCAAGAAAATTTTTAAAAAATTAAAATTTTTATGAAAAATCATTAAAAATACAAAACACAACATTCTATCCTCAAAAATACATGTAACATTATCTGTATATCATCTTGGATCTTCTCTATTATCAAAAATAGAATCCCCATGGTTATTTATCTCTTCCACTATATTTGAGGGAAGTTGGAAAAAAAACCCTAAACATGGAAATCCAAAATTAGATAATTTGGTGGAATATAAGATATGAGGTTTCCAAAGTAATTCCATATCTCAAAACATATATTAACAAATATGGAAACACCCATATTAAAAGGGGGTTAATAGGGTGGAGAGGTTTGGACCTCCTGTGAATGTATCAACAATAGTGGGTAAAGGAGAGGGTTTCTTCCTAAAAATACCAAGGGTTTATTTCAATAATTCTCCCCCATATATCAATTCTCAATTGAATTCAATGTTTCGATATAATGAATAGATAATGGGAAACCAGTTTTCCAGTGCTTGACCACTAGAATTTTGGAAATTCATGATAACTATTTTTCTTTCCGAATGCTCTTGGAATCCACAGAAGCACCCATTCTATGTCCAAAAGCATTGTATTGATGATTTATAACTTCTATAATTCTATTTTGATGACAAGTAATAATATTACCATATCCCAAAATGAATACTTAAATATCCATTTGAATATAAAATATATACTCAAATATAAATAATTAAAAAAATACATCCAACACTTATTTTCTATAAAATGTCTCGGAAGTATCAGATACACATAATCCATTTCAATATAGTAATCTTTTTTATGCCAATAAACTCATTTCATTTCTCATCACATGATTCAAGTACATTGGATAACCTCAAAATCAATGTAATACAACTATGAAAACCAAATGAAACATCTGTTATCATTACCAAAACACTAATATGGTGCTTACCTAAGTCCATCCATTTTGAAAACTAATGGTGCTATCATTTAAACAACCAACTAACCTATTTTCCCCACCCTAATATTTAGCTTATAAGAAAGAATCATTATTTTTTGTGGCTCTATAATTATGAAATACTATTGAAATGATTCAGTTGTGTTCCAATGATTCCCCCAATATGGTTCTTGATTCACTATACCAGAAAAACACATGATAATTAAAGTAACACATTGAAACCCATCATCTATACTAAAATACTACTAGGTATTTTTATAATAGTTATCATATTAAAAAATAAAATTATAATTGATATTCCTTGATAAATATTTTTTGATTCCTGAAATATATCCATCATTTTTAAAATTTCATAATGGTTGTGGGTTTCTACAAACCACATGCATCTCGATTTGTAAACACATGTGATATCATTCTTAGTTGATTCATGTAAAGAACACTAGTATCTAGCATCTATCTCATCACTAACAAACCTAGTTATGGTTCCTTCGTTCCCAAGGGAACCCTATAATCCACTGAAAAAGATATTTTGGAGTATATAATTTAGTCATATTTAGATCTCGTGGTTAGATACTTGACTGCCAAACTGTCACTTTATCTCTCTACACACGTCAATATACCATTGAATAAGAACCTTAATATTAATATATAATTATACCAATCGTGATTCCAATTCTATGTCTCGATCCACCCACATATCTGATTCCCTACATGTAATTCCCTATGGAATTACAATTTTCATCACATTGGTTCCTTGTCGGTGTCTCGATGCCACAATGAATGTCCTAATAATAATTCCACATGTATGTTACCCTTCTAGAAAAACGGTCGCATGCCTACGATTGACACATCCTGGACCAACATAGGGGTCTCATTATTCGCACTTCACCTAAGATGATATCATCTGCTATAAAACTTGTTACATTAATTTGAAAACAGATAGGGTAATGATTTAACCTTAGTGTATGTACAAAACATCACATAAAACCCATTATTGGTTTCATAGAATGGAACCCATGAAAATATCTGTTATCTAGTCCATAATGATGGTTTCTCCCTCCAATGGAAGATGATGAACTCCTCACCATTTAGGATCCCTAATACTTCTCCTCGAGCATTAACTCAATTTTTAACCACTAAATCAAATTCATGCTGCTCGTCCAATCTAGGATTAGTGAATTTTTGAAACACTTGGTGCCTCCTTCCATTATAAAATTGTTTTTATTCAAAATTAAACTCTGATCCATTCACGATGCATGTTATCACTATATAGGAATCTCAAATTTCCCATATGGATACCCTAAGACTCCCTCACTACAACAATATCATCCAATCATAGTTACCATTCTTCAAGAGGGAACATTAACATGTTTCCCTCTTTAACTCCATGACTCTCTTCCAATCTGTCAAGAACTAACATTTGATGTAGAACAACCATCTCCGCAATAATAAAACATCTCCAAAGCTAAATTATTCACAATCAAATATAGATAGTCTATTTTTCTAATCCATATCACACTTGGCCTCTTTCATTTCCAATATATAACAATTCTTTCATATTGAATGCAATAAGTTGTTACTCCCATCCATTGACTAAAAAAACCTAAAAGCCTTACAAATCTATTTTATTCAATTTCCAATATGTTCTCATAAAACCCAAGGGCCACACAATGCCTATTGAAAATTTCATAACTCGAATCGACGTCCCATGAGTTGTGAAATATTAGAAATAAGATAAAATTCACATTCAAACACATGACTATGCCACCTAGACCATTTTCTTCATCAATTCATGTGGTATCCTCAATGTTTCTATTTAATAGGTCTGAAATATCTCATGTGTCTTGAATACCCCACAATGAATACTTCAATAATTCCCATTAACCAGATTCCATTCCATCATACAGAACATAAGGTCCCTTACCACTCACCAAAAAACATTGAGAAACCATAGGTCCCTACATCAAATTTAACTACGCAATGTTCTAGATTAGAGGCCATAATAATTTTCACTGATGTTTTTATAAAACCCAAACGACAAGAAAAATCACAATTATTCACCTTCACATGTAAGATAATCCTCACTCACATAACTCCCCATGAACCAAATGGTATCACTTAATCATATTTATCTCACTCTAGTTGATAATTGTGAAGTCGTATGTGTAATTAAACTACTATCCTAAAAGAACTTCATATGAATTAACTATAACACATAGAATTTTACCATCGTTCACTATCTTTTGAAATATTTATAGAGTTTATCCAACAACCACTATATCAAAAACAGAAATTGGAATTATATGTCCAATAATTTGAAAGACTATTCCCTACAAAACTGGCCATAAATCAATGGGACCAGAGCACGAATCTCAATTTCTAAAAAACCCTATACACTAAAAGTGTCAATACCATGCACCCGACAAAACCATCCATGCTTTGAAACTAAAATATTAATCTTCTCGCCATGGTCCATTTATCAAAAATCATAAAATAATTGGTCAAAACCTCTCTTAAATGACATAAAAATCCCTATTCAAATCCCAAATCATTGAGACCCATATAGAATAACTATGCGCTCTGGAATAACTATGTGCCATAATTTAGATCCCCAATGTGTCATGAAAACACCCTAGATCCAATAAAAAGGACATATGAATACTGGGTTTTCATCACCAACTACCCATCCAAGGCTGGGATGAACTATATTGTTCAAAAAACTATATACAATCAGAAAACCAAATATATTACAATCCAACATAATAGTCATCACTAACTTCTCACACACCAGGTTGCCACTATAGCGGCCAAATCCCAAATCAGATGACACATCCCTGACCTATTCTCAACATGACCACTCTCAGTAGCGAAACGCTCCTACAAGGGCAAAGATAAAATGAACCATGTCATGACATGGGTTACCCTCTCATCCCTACTCACTACTCAATTCCATCAAATTTTCTTATTAAATACCAATTTCATGTCATTTTTATATGAGGTTACACTCATTGGATATGAGGGGAAAACTTACAAGATTCTTACAAGAATTATATATAACCAAGAAAAACAACTTAATTTATCCTGAACTAATATTTCATATAATTTTTAGGTCATTATAATTTTCTATACATATTGTTGTAGTTCCATTGCATTCAGTTTCATTCAAAAAAAAACTCCCCATTAGTTGTGATTGGAACCCCATTTAACTTACACCAATTAAAATTATAAAACAAAAGGCCATATATCACCATTCCTAAGGATTCCCACTTTATGTCTCTTAATTACCCAACAATATTCTATACATTAACAACTATAAATTTACTTTTATATCAAAAAACTTGTTTTATTTAAATTTTATTCTATTAACAGGTTATTTAAAAAATAACCTTATAAACTGATTAATTGAAGTTTATGTAACTCAACCATCACATTAATATCCCATATTTATCCTATAATTTACGAGGGTACTATCAAGGAGTTGTCCAAATAGAGTGAAACAAAACAGTTATATGTGAGAAATACCATATAAATGGATATTGATACATTAAATAGCCAAACAAACACAACTACTAAATATAGGATGGCGTTAAATTTTTATAATATAGAATCCTTTATAGAAAATCATTCACCGACATATGAAAATATTAAGCTACAAAAAAATTACATTAAGAAAATGAATTAAATATAAATGTATTATTTCTAGAATAATGCATTAATAAAGACACTATATTATTGTACCTCCAAGAGCTGAAGTCCTATAATATAAAAACATCCCAGACAAGTACACCACTCAAGGTTGAATTCATGCATATATATATGTGGAAAGAATGATCAGTAATTCCATCCTCTGGAAACATGATTTTCCCCCCTATGTGGGTAGAAAATCCTAAGAATGGGATCATTATTAGGCTCTCAAAATACCATACTCTCCTTTCTACCATTCAAAAATAGTAATATAATAGAAAAGATTTCTGATACCATTTTTTAATTCCCCATCCTAGTAGCCACTGAACTGATGGTCCGATCTGGTTCACCTCATGGCCTTATGCTGGTGTCCCCGCATGTAAGAAGCTATAAAAAAAATAAAGGTATACTTTTGGATGGTGGGGGAGTTTATAACCTATTGTTATAGTCTAATACCACAAAAATAATAGGAAAAACTAATAAAATGTATATAAAATAATTAGGTTGTATTGTTTCAAGTAAAATATTTTGAAGAATCATTATTATTTTACATAAAAACATGGAAACATACATAGAATATATAATAGTCAAGAAAAATATGCAAAGACCTAAAAGTAAATATAAGTAAAATATAAAAGGTATAAAAAGAAATAAGTACCGACCTATAGCCTAGATTCTTGATCTTTACTCCAAATACTATCCATTAGATGATGCATAAACTATATGGTTCTTTCTTTTATCTTGACCTATATAAAAGATGTTTTCTCGAGTACCAAATGTCAAGAAAAACAAGGTGTGAGTAAAACTCATAAGTCCACCACCAAGATTTTATAATGAAAATAATGACCATATGCATAAAGAATAATAGTGTGAAACATATTTATGTGAGATTATTAATAATTATAATCTTAATAAACAAAAAAACCATGTCGATGCTCTAATCATAAGGAGAAAACCTAGTATAAACCTACTTACTCTAGAAAATGCTAGTCTTTTAACACTGATTAGGTGTCATGACTTAATTTGGTTCCATGGTGAATAAGTGTAGAAAAGACAATAATATAAACCAAAGAAACCCATCCATTTCATTAATTCATTGCATTACATAAATTATAAACATAATATATTCATTAGTTATGATGTAAAGTGAATGACCATGACTTTTATAATAACGACTCAATAGGAATTCAAGGCTCACACCTAAGTAATTACATACCAAGAAAAATAAATTCAAATCCATGAAGTGAATCCCATGACATTCAAAATGGATTCCCCTCACGAAAAAATGATATTAATTCATTGAATCAAATAAATATCAAAATTACCCAAAAAAATTGGAAAAACCCACAAGTCATGTATAGTGATAAATCAATGTGTAATACACATTCATACTTGATAAATCCCATAACATTTTCCATCATTGACTCAAGGGATTTCCTCACACCCCATCATTCACATGAAACTACTAATGGAATCAATAAATCATTTATGAAATTTTAAAATAGAACCTACCATGAAGAATTGTAGGAGTTCAAACATTATATTCCATACTCATAAAAATTTCAAAGAATTTTTTATTTTTATCTTATTCCATTTTTAAATTTAAATAAAATTCCAAAAAAAAAATAATTCCACAACAGAAATAATAAATAATTCCACAATTAAAACATAGTCCTCATTGGGTTTTAATTAAATTTATTTTTAAAAATTCCGTATCCATATGAAATAAGGGGTCCTAGAGTTTATAGTAAGCATTCCACGATCCATATAAATACATAAAAACCATAACGGTTGTCCCAAATTACCCCATTATGTAACATAAAATTAAATAACAAAAAAAAATTAACATATTGAAATATTCAACGAGGGTCTATTAAAACAAAACCAATTTATTTTGTCTAAAGTTGTTCCATGTTATCACTAAGGTAGTTAAAAATAATAATTTAATTATCTAGGTCATGTGTCTAATGATTTGATTAAGCCACATAACACAAAAAATAAATAAATTGATATACATTAAGGGAAATGATTTTAGGCCACCAAACTTATTCAATGCTTCACCACTTTAAATTCAAGGGCCAATTTTTTTTTGATGGATAACTAAGGATTTAATCAAAAAAACGGGTACCAAAATTAATCCATAAGACCACAATAGTTAATAATAATTTATTATAATTATTAAAACACAAATATGAAAATTGGAACATGTGGATATTTCACCTCCAAAATATCATGCCACATAAAAAGAGTGACATAATTTTCATAAAATACCAACAATGTACCCCTATCCACATTCTGAGAAAAGTTACTATGAGGAAATTCCACGAAAAAAATGAAAAACTATATTTTTAATTGAGACATATTATGAAATTGATGAAACAATATTCTATCATAAATATGTTGTGAGACATGGTGTATATGTTATCTTTGGATATAATCAAGAGAAACCAATTTAATGCTCCATTATTGTTGGTAGATTCCATAATGATTAAATAAAATCCTCACCAAATACCCAAAACAATAAAATAAAAATTTAGATAATAGGAATTAGGAGAAGAAAACTAGATGATTGAGGTAAATAGTTTTGTCAAAATGAAAAATAATAGACCAATAATAGACAAGTGTTAATGGTGGATGAAGGGGGAATGTAGATATTCATCCCCTAGTCATGTAATATTAATATATTGTGGGAGGGGTTTCCCCCTAAACATACTCCATCGACCAACTGGTACTGGCCCACTTGGTGGCCAATGATACTAGAAGTGGCCCCAAGACCCCACCCACGACACCAATGATCTGGTGGAAGGACAATATCTAGTTAGTGGATATGTGATACATCCACTATACATCCCATACACATTGTTTTACCTCATTTTCCCCACAAACACTTTATCCCTCCTCTTAGTCCCTTATTCAATGACCCAAAACCCATCTTCGAGGTCCTCTAAATCTAAAAATTTCATTCTAATGCCTGATTCAAAATTTGGTTCACCCACAGTTTGAAAAATTAAAACTCTTTTATAATTTCATTTATTCTTATATATGAGAGTAATTACAAATAATAGATCCCCATGATGTATAATGGGGTTTCCCCACCAGGTCCCATTTAAATGTGGATCTTTAGTCTATAGTGTAGCCATCTACATAGTGGAATCTCGATTACCCTATATCCCAAGAACCCTTAACACAAAGACATAATTTTTCCATCATATATTGTTCCACATAGGAACCTATATATCACAAAATAAATTCATATATAAACCTTATTGGATGTAGGTAAAACAACACAAAACCCATTAATATACTATTGCAACCTACATAAATTTTCATTTTCTATAGTAGAGTCACTCAGCACTTCTCTAATGAATTCTCAAGCTACTAGACCACATAATAATTCCAATCAAACATACAAAAACAATGGCATAGTGGAATATAAAACCAAAGAACTCTGATCTATGTATTTATTCTCAAAACGTGGGTTCCTCGGAGAGAAAAAATCATATATCATCCAAATATCATAAATCATAATTATATATTCCATTACTTATACCCATTTGAACATGGTATTTAGTTTAGGTCCAAATAGTGTAGATTCATTTAGGATATTCTTATAAACTGGTTAGGGATCCTATTTAAATTAACAAGGAAGGACATGCTATGTGTTGTAAATTTTATGATGTTTCCCTCATCTTCATTACTTGGTGCGAGAACTAGACACATGTGTAGTTCAATCTATGCTATTTTCCATACAGATCAAGATGATTGAAATTTTTTGATGTTTAAGAATATATATTAAATATCATGGACATAAATATTATTTTTTTCTTCATAGAGAAAAAATTGGTTAATGATCAAGTGTTTCATTGTTTGCATGAGGTTGGTTTTCCCTGTGAGGTATTTCTAGTATTTGATTTTTGGACCTTGTATATATTTATGGGTATATAATCCTCTCCTAGTTTTAATGACTTAATAATTATATCCACAAGGATTGGATCCTCTAGTGGTTCATGTAATTAGTCACTCTCTATATTGATATGGTTTTGGTCCCCCATAATATAAGTATACATTGTAAAATATTTGATGGAATACCAATTTTATTGTGTGGGTACTCAACCATTATAATTCTACGTTTTATTCTGCGAAAGGTTATTGCTATTTTACTCTCTTATGGGCTAGTATTCCCATAAGTAATATACACTACATGTCTTGGTACATTTCTCTAATCATGGTTAATAATATTGAATTGGTGTTCAGTGGTTTGATTAGTTATTATTATGAGTTTAAAAAATATTATGGGTCCTATGATATATTATATGTATCTCATTACCTTCAACATATGAAAAACATTTGTACTATTTTCTATGAGTCTTTACTTATAAAGGGTATCTTCGAACACTCGTGATATAAAAACCATCATGGTGATGTAAAAAAACAAGTTAGACTCATCAATATACCATTTTTGTTGGGATTAGAGTGTATATATATTTTAATTTGTTTTGATAGGTCTATTTCATTGAGATTTGTGTTTTATGTTGTCTTTTATTCCACACAATTTATTATTATGTTTTCTAAAGGTAAACATTCCTTATGTGGAAATAAGTTTTCTCTGGGAATATGTTACATATATTTGTGTTTCCATTAGAGATATTGGGACTTATAAATCTAGGGGATTAACTCATGATAATACATATAGGAAGTTAATAGTTTATAGAATATTTTATTATTTCTAGTCCCACTTGAAAGATGTTCATTTAAAATGATTGGGAGTTTTCCCTATTTCATATTAGTTGTTTATGGTGATATAATATATTATATATTTACCTTTAAGGTTATTCTACATTGTTTTTAATTAGGTATATGTCATCACATTCAGAATTTTTTATTACATTTTAGTTATTTATGTATGTCTTCGTGGGTTCTGGGATATATTTTGTATATCAAGGATGCAAATATATTATATGTTAATATAATTTAAGACCATATATGTAGTTATATACCTTTTCTAGATATTCACTAACCCCAAAACAATTAATAGTTTGATTTAGTGGTATAGTTACCCTATTTCTATCCCCTACTAGGTTCTTTTGGGTTGGGACATGTCTTGCACCGACATGTTGAACGGTCAAAAAATTAGATAATTATTTCTACCCTTGTCAATAATAAACAACCCTCGATAAGGGGAATCCCTTAATAAAACATGATCATTGAAAATAACTATAGGTCTCCTCCATCATTCAACATATAACTTTTGATGATATTGAGTGTCCTTCATAAAATCATGAATCATATTCCTATTTTTTATCCTATACAACTAACTAGATATAAGAATTATAGACTCTCTAACATTCATCATGTACAATGTACTTACATAAGGAATCATATAAAACACTTTTAATAGAGATATAATATAATAATTTTGATAGATATTATCATAGAAAAACTCAACCATTGGTTAGTTATTCACAAATGAAACCACAATATCAATTAAACATTATTGTAATATATACTACAATTTTTTGATAGTCCACTCCATATGCCCATCATTTTGAGTCTATAAATAGGTACCCAGACATAGTTGGAATTAAAAAGTTAGCTGAAGAGCATTCCACACTCTCTAGGTAATGTTTGGATCAACATAAGTGATAATCATACACATAACCAAATTAAGCTGCATGACATCCTCAATACAACACATTATTGATGATCCCACCACAATCAACTCTATAATCACTAATTAATTAGATAAATGTTTACATCCATTTAAAATCACCCTAATATCATAAAATACTCTAACTGATCAGGGAAACCCAGTAATAAAATCCATCATGACAACCCCTTCTTATATAAATTGTTATATAGTGTATCAAATAATACATTTTATAAATAATGATTTACAATTAACTTATAACATTGAAAATGGTGATATATGAACATTATTACCGACTCTTTAATCTTTGGAAACTATAATTGACTCCTTAATTAATGATACATCTTAGTAACTATCGGTCTAGTAATAGTTTATAATGGATTTATTCATAATACAAGATATTGAAAATGTTTTGGATGAAATTGAAGTTAAATAATCCATGGGGGATTTGTTAAAGAGAATTTGTGGCCAATTCTGGATAATTGTCATAGATTCATGAAATCCATAAAGTATTGATGAAAATTTGTTATGAATAATGTCAATTTGGATAATTCCATTGAAATAAGTCTATAAATGTATATATAATTATATTTATGTATTTTGGATAAATGTTTTATTGACAATTTTATTTAAAAATGATAACCCATCAACGCTATCTCCCAAGCAGCTTAGAATGAGTGATAGGGTCCAATCTCCTTGATGTCCACCTTGTATGGTGGTAGTGTTCTTGTGAGAACTAGTGTGGGTTGAAACTAATATGTGAAGAAGAATGGGTAGGAGTAGGATGAAGTTGGTAAATATGGAGAGCTAAAATCCATTATGGGAGGATATACATGATAAAAATCAAGATATCACTAACTATTACAAATTTATATAACTGAAAAAGCATTTGGATAATTTATTAAGATGATCATTAGTGAATTATTTTTTTAGATATTGGATGAATTAATTTGTGAGTACCAAACAGTTGTAAAAAAACGTTAACCACACTTAGAAAGAATAATAAAAAATAATATTAACATGAAAGTAATCTCCCTCCATGAAATTAGTTAGAATTAGTATATTACTCACACATCTTATCACTATACAATAAATATTTTAGGAACAAACATTATTTGGTTATTGGTGAAGTATTCTATACATTATGATTTGTCGTATCGATTGGGAAGTTCTCACGATGATCACACCACACCATTGTATTGTACGTGGTTTTTTTTTAAATGGGGAGTATGTGAAAACCATGACATATTGTATTGAATTTTATGTAAAATAATATACCATTCAAAAATAAATTTATGAAATAAGGATAAGAATGATATTTGAAATGGCATGGTGGATATGGAGAATCCCATTGAGAAATGGTGAAGCATAATATTGGCATTTCAATGGTCGTGGTGGAAGGAAAAAAGTATATTTAGGACTAGGGGATTACAAAAAAAAAAGATAAATGATTGACCACATCATTATCAATTTAATTTGAGCGTCGAATTACACTTATAATAAATTTCTATATACACTATATCACAACAATTACTATGGTGAGTATGTCATGCATACCTATAGATACAAAAATAGGGAATAGACAATAAACAACAGGTGGAACTTAGAGTTTTTCTGGGTGTTTACCTATGAGAAAGATGAATCCCTCTATGGGAGTTATTGTATCTATAGAGAAATTTATCTTGTAGGGTCGAGTAATGAATTTGGACGAACCACACCATCATAGTGCCGAGATGGTTGGAATTTTTTGTTAGGTTTTCATATTGGATTTCTAATGTAATGGATTAAAACCATAAATTGGGTATGATCAAAAGTGTTTAGAAATGAATTTTTAATGAAGAGAATATTTATATCATTGATCAAGGAGAAAGATACTACAACATTTGAATATTAGAAATTATGAAAAATTGTTGTAGTATCTACACCTTGTTAGAAATCATGGTTTGAGACACAATATGAAAAATGTTTTTCAAATGTAATGATTTTCATCAATGTAGAGCAGCAATCATGATCAAAATGGAAATTTTATGTCGTTTGAGGAATAATTAATACATTACAAAAACAAATTCCCAAATACTGTACTGATTTAGTGTCTTTGGAAATATGGAACATAATCTTATAGTCAAGGTAAAATATCATCAACATCTCCCATAAAGATGTTATTCTTTTGGTTTCCTACCGGAAACCTTTACTTATCTACTGGGGGAAATAAAATATAGAAAGGGTGAGCTCAAATGCCTAGTAAAGGTAAACAAGGAGAACAGAAAAGCAATAAATATTTAAATGTAAAAACATGAAAATAAAGTTTAATGATCAAAATATTGAGCAATGACATAAATCTTGGCTGTACGTAAGGCATGGATCATAAAGGAATATTAAACATGATATAATATCATTTTAATAAAACATGTAATTGTGGAAATCTACTAATCAGAAATTATGATTTCCATAGTAGCCAAGGAATTGATGCTATGACCATTATAGTGGGAAATTTCTACTACTGATTTGGGTTTACATTTCGTTCCATCCATGTATTACTAAACCAAATTTACCTTCCATTCCATTAATTTCTATATCATGAGATTTAAATATTTACCGAATTCATTGCAGGGAGACATAATTCCCACCCATCTCATAGTGAAACCGTTCTTTTGGGTTCCAAAAAATTATAAATCTCACATTATTGCATAACCCATGTAATAAAATGGGATTCTGAAATAACATGCCATCATAACAAAATCAATATAAGATAAATTGACTTCATAAAAATAATTCAATCATAAAGAAACCAAATAAATGTAATAATGTGGATAGAAACATAACCCTATGTCATCTTATGTAGAAAATAGTTTGGATAAAACACTTGAACTTAGTTCATGGGGAAAATATCGTTTCTTCTTAAAAAACATTTTATTTACTCAAAATGTTGTGAAATTTTACATGAAAATAAGTTATTACAAAATAAACATGAATCCTAGAAAAGAATGATTCATGGAAATAATTCTTCATGAAAGCATAAAAATCTATTCTTTTTGTATGGGTTACCAAAACATCATCCTCATACTCTTATCAAAAACGTCAAAAAGTTCCTCGTATGATAAAAAAAGAAAGATTCCTTCCATAAAATTTAGTAAAAGTAATAAATGGGTAAAATATGAATAAAATTGCATGGAATAATGGTAAAAATATGATGAAATAATTTTATGAAAACATGGACATGGATGATAAATATATCCCCAGTAAATACTTTTTTATAAGAAATATTGGATTAAAATAATATTGAAAAATTATCCTTTACCTTCGGTCAAATTTCTTCTATATGTTTCTAAAACTATTTTATATTATGTGTATGAATATTATTAACTTGTGACATATGTATAATAAAAATTATTATATCATATATGATTCACTTACGACATTATATTACCCATTTATTTTTCAATTTCAAGGTAGAGCAATGTTTTGTGTAATAATCATTTAATTTATCATACGTGTTTGGACTTGTAATTCTTGATATGATTAAATATATCATGATATAATTACCTCTATAATTTAGAACACTATTTATATATAATATATATTAAGTTTATAAATATATATAATAGATCGATAAATGGAATAGAATACACCGTTCATGGTGACTGTAGGTCAAATGTACGCATGAACGCTGTTTTCATTTCCTTATGTAATTGAATTAAAGTAAATGACATATTTATATACATAATTACAGTAGAATTTTTATGTCATATGATTCATCATTATTTATTATATTTATGTTATAATCATTCTTGATTGGTTAACATGGAGAATGAATCTCATCACATCGTGGAGACGGTATGTCGTACGTATGCATAAGCGATGATATCGTTCCAATAGTTTGAGACAGTTTTGAAGTGGATGGTGTATAATATCATAGAATTATTATCATGTTATAATAATATTATATAGTTATTATTTCTAGCATTATTCAAATCAATGTAAGGTGGTGGTGAAAAATAGATCACACCATGGCGTGGAGACGTTAAGCCAAACGTATGCACGTGCGGTGATTTCATTTTTTGTAGGATAGATAGAGAGGGAAATAGGGTTGTCTCATATTTATAATAAAATATCAGTATATGGGTGATAATGATGTCATTAATTTATAATTATACCACAAAATAATAGGAAGCAGAAGAAGAAATAAATTTGAATGAATTAGTAGGAGAGATTACTTCTTCCTTAACGTGCCTTCTTTAAATTTCCTCTCAGGGCACTAGAGTTTGTATTTTGAGAAGATCAGAACCTCTATAATGTAAAAAGCAGTGTTGTTAATAAAAATCAGTAGGATTTATTTGAGCATGAATGCTCATAATTGAGTGAAGATGAGAGGGAGGAGTTGCACTTTTATAAAAGACGAGAGGGGAACTTTAGGAATGATCCAAAATATTAATTTATTATAAATTAATTTTTGATTTAAAAATGTAATAGACTTATTTAATTATAATATACTATTATTTTTGTTAGAATACCCAACTTCCAATAATATTGTGACATGTATTGAATATTTTTCAATCCTTATCTTTTTTGTTGTAGACTTATTTTAACACCCTGATATTTTATGAAACGTATTCTTTTAGTTTCATTCATGTCAGGGGTTGTACTCTAAACCAAAATGAGGCTGTTATATATGCAACACCGTATTAGCTTATATTATTCTCAAACACTATTATTGGATTCTGTTGCACGCAAGAGCAACCTTCCTCAATAGCGTGTGTTGTACGCAATACTGAGTTCCACTAAACAATGATATATTGTTATAATATTAGTATGAACTAGATGTTATGAGTAATAATAACTAAATTTTGAATTTTATGACATTATAATTCATCATACACATTTTATAGAATATGGAATGAGAACAAAATAAATTTTTCGGGTAAAATAAGTATTTTTCAAAAAATGATGTTTTTTCGCCTTTTGATGGTGCATCCACATTAAATGTAGTTTTTGACCTATTTATATGTTAATTTTGAAAAAATAAAATTCTTTTATTGAATTAGGATATAAAAATTTACTTTGGATAAATTTTTGATATTTTTCTGATAAGTTTCTTATTTTCATAAATAGTAAAAATACGCTAAATTTTAATTAAAAACAACTTTTTTCATCTATATAATTTCTATAGTTAAATTATAATATTTAATGGTTTTAAATTATAAATATAATATATTTTTTCAATTTAATCTAATGTAAGTCATTATCATTAATTTTACACTAAATTCATTAGTAAAAACATTTCAATCTTTTGCAACGTTTTAACTTTAAAACTTGTTTTCTCAACAGCGGGATTAATTTTTAATTAAATAATTCAACTTTTGTATTTTGAATTTTGGAAAAATGGATTCCATATTTGGAATCAGTAGGTCAAAATTTTGTTAATAAGCTACTTTTTTAGGCATTTTGAATAGTAACTATGGTAAATTTTATTTACTATAGTTAAAGGTAAATCAGTTAATTAAGGGTAAATATATTATTATATAATTACCCTAACAATTGTATTAATATAATTGGATGATTATATTTTGCCCTAAATCATACTTTGGTCGAAAATGAATCTAATTGAACCCATTTGTATTTGATTAAGACCGTTTATTTATTTTATTTAAATGAAATTTAAATATGTCTTAGACAAACATTAATTAATATATGGTTATACAGAATATAAATTCGATTATAAATACTCAATTTAAAGCCAAAATGTTTTTCCTTGGCATGGTAATTTATTTTTAATTTTTAAGCAATATTTAATTACCTTCTTAGCTTATACAATAATGATGTAAAAATTATTTATTTAGTGAAAAATCAATAATATAGTTTATATTAAAATAAAAATTCCTATCTAAATGAATATAAACTTGACAAACCATTATTGGTCGAGTATATCTATACCCTAATAATCCAAGGGTCGATTTTAGGACTATTTGGAGAATTATAAAACCGATAAGAACATTTATATTATTTAATTTTAAATGATGTCAAAGATGTCACCTTCATAATTTAGTAAATATAATAATTTAAATGTTTTCAATTTAAGATGATAAATTAGATTAAAAATTCTATTATGAAATTTATTATATTTATAATAATCAAAGGATTTTATTTTTAATTTTTATGCAACAGATAAGTATATTAAATAATTATACAAAAATGTTGTAGTAATTATTTTATTAAGTGATGTACAAAATAAATGGTTTTAAAAATATTAAAATAAATAATATATGAACAAATTAATGAGACCCATAAATTTTTTGATGAATATGACATGCTAGGAATCTATTATATATTTTGTTTCCAACATATCTTTTGGGTGGTTTTTATTTAAATTCAAATAATTAATAGTGTCAAAATTGAAACTATTGATATAATAAAAAAAATAACATATTATTAAATTATTTAAAAACCACAAAAATATTTTGAAACTACAAATTGAAATTTATATGGTCGAAACAATTATAATGTATCCAGTTATGGGAAATAAAAAAAATTTAAATTTTTATTTATAAAAAGTTAAAATTTAAAATTTCATTACAACAAATAAAATTAAATAGATTAAATATTGATAAATCTAGTTTATAAAGTTTAAAATAAACATAAAACATGTATTAATATTATTGGTTGATGATATTACAACCTTATCTGATCTCATCATCTAATTTAGTCATTATTGGAGGTTTTTAAGTGGGCTTTCCTTTTATTATTACTTTATATTCTTATGTTTTCCAAAAGTGCCCCTCTCATATCCTATATAAGAGAACCTCCTTCCCTCTCCACTTCACACAATTTTGAGCCTTCAAGATCGGCCAACCCCCTCTATATTCTCTTATCAACATCTCTAGTTATATTATAGAGGTCTTGGACTTCTCAAAAGTCCAACTATAGTGCCTGAAGAGGAAGCTTAAAAGAGCTGTGTCGAAGAAGAGGTAATCTCTTCTACCGATTCTTCCATGTTTCATTCTTCTTCATATTATTATTCTTTAGATTTTTCATTAAAAAGAAATAACATTAGTATAAATAATATATTTATATGTTATTATAAATATTAAACAACTCCATTTCACCTTCTATCCATCCTATGGAAAACGAAATCAATGCGTGTGCGTACGTACAGAATACCTTATCCACGTCATGGTGTAATCTATTTTTCCACCACCACCTTACTTCGATTGTTATAATGGTGTAAATAATAACTATATATGGTTATTATGACATCATACTGATGGTAAAATATTTTATCATCCACTCTAATTCTATTCAACAGTTATGGTAACAATATCATCACTCGTGCGTACGTACGGATTACCGTCTCCATGACGCGATGAGATTAATTCTCCAAGTTAACCATTCAAGAATGATTATAAATTATATATATTAAATAATAATGGAATATATAACATATTAAGGATACTTTAATTATTTATATGTTATTTACTTACTTCCATTCAATTTAATAAGGAAACGAAAATAGTGTTCATGCGTACATACGGCCTACCATCTCCATGAACGGTGTATTAATTTCCATTTATCGATCTATTATATATATGTATATTATAAATATATATTATATATCAATCATGTTTTACAAGATGGAAGTAATTAATCATGATCTATGTAATCATATGCATAATTACAAGTCAAAACACAGACAATAAATGAAACGATTTTTACCAACAACGCTAATTTAACATGGAATTGACAAATGAGCAGGTAATATAAATTCGTAAGTGAATCATATATGATAACATAAATATTATTATGGTTCAATTAAAAGATAATAATATGTTTAAACCCACTATAAATGGGTCTCAGACACATATGGAAGAAATGGGATATAAGGTAAAGCATAATTTTTCAATCTCATTTTAAACTGAGATTTCTTATACGTAAGTATTTATTAGGGTTATATTTTTTATCCATATACATAAAAATGTTGTTAATAAAGTGATTAATATTTTTCCATGTATTTTTAAATTCATGTTTACCCCTCTTTGACTTTTACTTTGTGTTATGGAAGGAATATTTTTTTTATCATACATGGTACTTTTTTACTTTTCCGTTAAAAGTACGAGGAGAATGTTTTTTAACTTATACGGAATAAAAGGATATATACGGTTTCATAATTCCTTATTTTCATGAAGCTTAATATTCAATAATTCATGAATATTTTTCACAAAATCCATTTTTTTAATGTTTAATGGCATTTTGTGAAAAGAAAATTATTTTGAAGAAGAAAAGATATTTTCCTCAAGATTTCATTTCATGTTTTTATCAAAATCATTTTCTATATACGATGACATTATTTCATATGTGTATGTTTCATGTATAAAGTCTCGAGGATTTTTTTGTCTTTATTTTTTTTATGATGAAATGATATCCATTTGTTTTATATGGATTATGTTATGATGGAATGATGTTTATGATACCCATTTTATTCTTTGGGTTCTTATGAATGATTTTTGTTTATGTTATGGCACATGTAAGAATGATTTCATTATGAGATGTGTGGGACCTATATCTCCCTGCAATACATTGGGTAAATATTTATATCTCATGAGATAGACATGGCTGGAATGGCATGTTAATCTGGTTCGATGATACATGACAGGAATGAGGAGTGAACTCAGTTCAGTAAGGGACTTTGTCCACTAATATGGTCTTGGAAGAAATGCCCTGGCTACTATGAAAATCATATCATGTGCTTAATGGTTTTCCATAATTACATTTTTTATTACCATTATTTTTTATCATGATTAATGTTCCTTTATGATCTACGCTTTATGTACTTATACGATTTATTTCTCAAGATTTGGATGTTTAAAATTTTTTTTCATGTTTTTTAAAGTTCAAATGTATATGATTTGTTTTATTTTATCCATCCTTACCCTTAATGAGAATTTGAGCACACCCTTTATATGTTTTCTTTTCCCCAGGATTCAAAGAATGGTTTTAGGTAAGAAAATACAATCAGAAGTAATTTATGGGAGATATTGATGATCTTTCACCATGATTAGAAGATTATGTTCTAAGTTTCCAAAGACACAAAACTATTACGATCCTTGATTGTTGGTTCTTGTTATGTATTAATTAGTCTTCAACATTAATTTAATTTCCATGTACACCAAGTGTGGGTCTCTAAAGTTGGTATGAGAGGAAAGGTTAAGTTAAACTTTGGAAACTAGGATGCAGAAACTTTAGTGATATCCCTATAAGATATTTCTATGGTATGTATAGGGATGTCCCTAAGGATACGTATAAGAATAGGTTATAGTCCTAGAATTACGGTAACGATATTATAATTTAACTTAAGATGTTAGATATTGATGATACTCCTCCTTGATTATGATATTTCCTCTCACACTATTCTTTTTGGGTTTCAAAAAATGGGTGGAAACAGAAACATTCACAATAATGGAGGATATGATGGACAATGAAATGATATTATTCATGAGAAACCAAATGAAATTGGATCTGGATGTCCACATATCATTATTATGCCTAATTCGCAATCTCATAATATGATCAATAATTTCAACTTTGGTAAGTATTCTAACTCAGAAAATAAGAGAATGATGGAGTTTCATGATGATCATGGAGGAATGAAAGTTCAATTTCCCTCATGTAAATCATTGGGGGAAGAGGCATTAAGGAGAAATCTTCAAAGGAACTATAAGATTCTTTGGGTGTGGAAAAGAAGGACACAAATCTATTAATTACAAAGGAAAATGTTCATTTAACATGATGGACAAGGATAATGGTATTTCTAAGACATAAACAATGGCTAAATGGTTTAAATGTGGAATCAACGGGTATTATGCCATCCAATTCCCTAAGAAAAAATATCATGAAGTGAATCAGAATGGTTGTATGGGTTGTATTTATGTTGATGATGATGAAGAGACTAGAAATTTTATAGGAGATGAAAGATGTGTTGAGGAATACAATGGTGAATCCTGGTCAATGGTTTATGAAGGTAGCAGAATGATTTCATATTTATCAAGAGTAATGTTGTATAAGTAATTTCATGGTACTCTGGAATAAAGAAACATCTAAGGATTGTTACACTATTGTTTTTACGTAAGTTTTTTTTAAAAATATATGTTGAATGGTACTAGTAACCGTGAAAGTTTATTCATAATTTTTTGTAAAGCAGATGATATGCGCATACTGATGGGATAAAGAGATAATGAATTGTTTGATAATATTAATGATCTCATGACTAATATAAGGACAAAGTGATATCATGGTTTGAGTATATAGAAATTCTGGGATCATTCATGTTTTTACAAAGATTATATGGTTATACATGTTTCAAGAGAATACATGATTAAGGTATTAACATGATTAAATTTCGATCAACAAGATATATCTTATGATATTTTGGGGATAAATGATGGTATTGACGTTCTTGTTATGTGACCTTTCATGTAATATTTTTCTTTAAACTATGAGATTGGACATATGTTTTTTGGATAAGCCTAAAGATTGGAATGGATTATGTTGGACATCAGATAGTATTATTTAAGGATAGAACTTGTTTTTCGATATTATTTCTGGAATGTTATAACAGTATAGTCTTAAAAAAAGGGAAACCCATAGGATGTGGGACAACCCATCGCATCAGACAAGGTTGCGTGAATCAAACCCACAACGGAAGTGTGACAGGACTTTATCGCAAACCTCTAGCCTACAGGAAGTCCCTGGTAAGTATAAATTAGTTTTAATTTATTAAGTGGTATGATATATGATGTAAAATATCATTTTAGTAACCATATACAATTAATCTCCCATTAGATGGACTAATGTATATTTAATAACTTTTTCTATCCTTTTGTTTGTGACAGAAAGAATGACATATCATTCTATCGCATGATCTGCTAACAATTCATGAATGAAAAATTCAACTTCATTTCTTTGAGATATGAAGTGTAAATTTTTCAAGGAATGACCAATAGTGATATTGTACCAAAATCAATAAAGTATTTCTTCTAATTCTAATTTTTTCAACTTTAGGGAAATGATCATGAAAACCAAAAATGTTTTCTTATATTCCTCATATCTGATGAATCAGATTCTAACTTATATCATCACAAATTTATGGATTTTTTATTGTTGGCTTTTTCATAGCCATGTTTTCTACCACTCTCCAATCGAACATGATGGTTATATTTCTCTTCCATATCCATATTTTCACCTATGTTCTCATATGTGGAAACCCAGTGATTAGTTATTTTGGGTAATTGTTATGTTTCATAAGTTAGTTTTTAATGTTATGTTTTGGTATTCCTTTTTAAAATGTGGGTTTCTATTAAAGAAACTTTCAAATAGTAAACCATTTATAACCCCGACGAATTTCCAAGGAGAAATTCATTTTAAGGATGACAGAATGTAACACCTTGAGATTTTATGAAAAATATTCTTTTAATTTCATTGATGTCTTGTGTTGTACGATTCACCAAAATTACCTTGTGCTATACGCAACACTATATTATCTTATACTATTCAGAAACACTATTCTTGGCTTGTGTTGCTTGCAGGAGCAACCTTTCTCAATAGCGTGTGTAGTATGCAATACTTAGTTCCACTAAACAATAATATATTGTTATAATATTATTATGAACTAGGTGTTATGAATAGTAGTAACTATATTGTAAATTTTATGACATTATAATTCATCTTACACATTTCATAGAACATGGTATGAGAACAAAATAAAATTTTCGGGTAAAATATGTATTTATTTAAAAATGCAGTTTTGCCGCCTTTTGATGCTGCTCCCAAATTAAATTTAGTTTTTGATCATTTAATAAGTTTAATTTGTCAAAATAAAAATATTCTTTTGAATTAGTATATAAAAATTAACATTTGGATAAATTTTTGATATTTTTCTGATAAGTTTTTTACTTTGATGAATAGTAAAAATACGCTAAATTTTAATTAAAAACAACATTTTCATCGAGATAATTAATTTGGTTAAATTATAATATTTAATGGTTTTAGACTATTAATAGAATATATTTTTACTATTTAATATAATATAAGTCATTAGAATTAATCTTACACAGAATTCATAAGTAAAAACATTTCAATCTTTTGCAACGTTTTAACTTTTAAAACCTGATTTCTCAACAACATGATTAATTTTATATTAAATGCTCCAACATTTTTTGTTATGAATTTGAGAAAATGGATTCCTTATTTGAAATTAGTACGTCCAACTTAGGTTAATAAGCTACTTTTTATTTTTAGGCATTATGAATAGTAACTACGGTAAATTTTATTTACCCTAGTTAAAGGTAAATTGTGTAATTAAGGGTAAATATAAAATAATAAAATTACACTAAGACTTGTATTAATATAATTGGATGATTATATTTTTTCCTAAATCATACTTGGGTTGAAATTGAATCTAATGGAACCCATTTGTATTTGATTATGACCATTTATTAATTTATTTAAAGGAATGTGAAATATGTCTCACTCAAACATTAATTAATATAAAGATATACAGAATATAAATTCGATTATAAATAACCATTTGAAAGATAAAATGTTTTTCTTTATCATGGTAATTTATTTTTACATTTTAAGAAATATTTAATTACCTTAATAGGTTATACATTAGTGATGGAGAAATTATTTACTTCGTGAAAAATCAAAAATATTGTTTTTATTAAAATAACAATACCTATCAAAAAGAACAGAAACTTTACAAAACATTATTGGTCATTTATATCTATACCTGAAGCATCCGAGGGTCGATTTGTGGACCATTTGGATCATTATAAATCCAATTAGGACATTTATATTATTTTATTTTAAATGATACTAAAGATGTCACCTTCATAATTTATTAAATATAACAATTTAATGATCTTACTTTAACATGATAAACTCATGGAAAAATATTATTATGAAATTTATTATATTTATATTAATCATATTATTTTATTTTTAATTTTTATGGAACAAATAAGTATATTAAATAATTATATGAAAATGTTGTAGTAATTATTTTATTAAGATATATACAAAATAAATGGTTTTAAAAATATTAAAATAAATAATATATGAACAAATTAATGTTCTCCATGAAATTTTTGATGATTATGACATGTTAGGAAGATATTTTATATTTTGGCTTGAACATATATTTTTTGTGGTTTTTATTTAAATTCAAATAATGAAAACTGTCAAAATTGACACTATTGATATATTATAAAAATAACATATTATTAAATTATTTAAAAATCACAAAATTATTTAAAAACTAAAAATTGAAAATTATATGGTGTAAACGGTTATAATGTATCCAATTATGGGAATTTTATAACATTTAAGTACGTATTTATAACAATTTAAAATTGAAAATTTTATTACCACAAATAAAATTAAATAGATTAAATAATGATAAATCAAGTTGATGAGGTTTAAAATTAACATAAAACAGTTCTAAATATTATTGGTTGATGATATCACAACCCTATATCATATCATCTTAGAATTGTGTCATTTTTGGAGGTTTTTAAGTGGGATTTCATTTTATTATTAATTAATATTTTTGAAGATTCCAAAAGTACCCCTATCCTCTCCTATATAAGGGAACCTCCTTCCCTATCCTATTAACTCAATTTTGAACCTTCGAGCTCGGACAAACCCTTACAACTACTCTTATAAACCACTCTAGTTATGTTATATAGGTTCTGGTCTTCTCAAAAGACCAACTCTAATGTCTTAAGAGGAAGCTTAAAAGATGTGTGTCGAAGAAGAGGTAATCTCTTCTACCGATTCTTTCAAGTTACATTCTTCTTCAACTTATTCTTATTTAGTTGTTTACTTATAAATTATTAAATCAGTATCAATAATATACTAATATGTTATTATAAATATGAAACAACCCCATTTCACCTTCTATCCATCCGATAGAAAATGAAATCACCGCGCATTCGTACGCAGGGAATACCGTCTCAACGCCGTGGTATAATCTATTTTTCCACCACCACCTTACATGGATGGGTATAATAGTGTAAATAATAAATATATATGGTTATTATAACATCATATGTATTCTGAGATATTAAATCATCCACTCTAATTCGATTCAATAATTATGGGAACAATATCATCGCTCATGCGTACGTACGGATTACCGTCTCCACAACGTGATTAGATTAATTCTCCAAGTTAACCATTCAAGAATGATAAAAAAATATATATATTAAATAATCATGAAATATATAAAATATTAATGATATTGGATTTATGTATATGTTATTTACTGACTTCCATTCAATTTAATAAGCAAATGAAAACATCATTTGTGCATACATACAGCCTACCTTCTCCATGAACGGTGTAATTTTTTCCATTTATCAATCTATTTTAGATATGAATATTCAGAATATATATTATATATAAATCATGTTTTACATTCTGGAAGTATTTAATCATGATCTAAGTAATCATATGAATAATTACAAGTCAAAACACGGATGATAAATGAAACGATTTTACCCACAACGCTACTTTAACATGGAATTGACAAATGAATGGGTACTATAAATTCCTAATTTAATAATATATGATAACATAAATATTATTATGGTTATGTTACAAGTAAATACTATGTTTAATCCCACTATATAGGGGTCTCAAACACATATATAAGAAATTGGCCATAAGGTAAGGGATAATTTTTCAATCTCATTTTTATCTAAGATTTCTTATATGTAAGTATTTACTGGGGTTATATTTTTCATCCATGTCCATAAAAATGTTTTTCATAAAGTGTTTAATATTTTTCCATGTATTTTTAATGTCATTTTTATCCCTATTTTACTTTTACATTGTCTTATTGAAGGAATCTTTCTTTAGTTTACCACCCATGTTATTTTTTGACTTTTTCGTTAAAAGTACGTGGAGAATGATATTTTTAACTTATACGGAATGAACAAATTTTTACAGTTTCATAATGTCTTATTTTCATGATGAATACTCTATAATATTTCATTACTATTTTCAAAAAAATACTTTTCTTTTAAAATTTCATGGCATTTTGTGAAAAGAAAATGATTTTGAAGAAGAACCGATATTTTTCTCAAAAATTCATTTCAAGTGTTTTATCAAATCCATTTTCCATCTAAGATGGAATTATTTCAGATGTGTTAGATTCAAGTATAATGTCTCTATGATTTACATGGTTTCAATTTTTTGATGATGAAATGATTTCCATTTGTATTATATGGATTATGTTATGATGAAATAATGTTTTTGAAAACCATTTTATTCTTTGGGTTATTACAACTGATTTATGTTTATGTTGTGGAACACGTAAGAATGATTTAATTATGAGATGGTTTGGACCTATATCTCCCTCCATTGCATTGGGTAATTATTTATATCTCATGAGATATACATGGCTGGAACGACATGTTAATCTGGTTCAGTGATACAAGACCGGAACGAGAAGTGAACTCGATTCAGTAAGGGACATTATCCACTAATATGGTCTTGGAAATAGTTCCTTGGCTACTATGTAAATTTTATCATGTGATTAATGGTTTTCCTCAATTACTTGTTTTATTCCCAATCTATTTTATCATGATTAATGTTCCTTTATGATCTATGCCTGATGTACTTCCAAGATATATTTCCCAATATTTTGATGTTTAAACTTTGTGTTCATGTTTTTTTTAAGTTCAAATGTATATGATATGTTTTATTTTGTCCATGATTACCCTTACTGAGAATTTAAGCTCACCATTTATATGTTTTCTTTTCCACATGATTTAAATAATTGTTTTAGTTAATAAAACAAAATGGGAAGGTCTTTGTGGGAGATGTTGATGATCTTTCACTATGATCAGAAGATTATGTTCCGTGATTCCAAAGACACTAAACTATTATGGTCATTGAGTGTTGGTTCTGGTTATTTACTAATTATTCTGAAAAATTAATGTAACGTCCATGTATGCCATGTGTGGGTCTCTACACATATTTTACCATTTTTAATCTTATCGTGATATACTCTTATTTACAAATTGTGGGTTAAAATAATTACCAGATAATGTCAAAGAACCCAAAAAAGTTATTTATGACATCTCTAGACTTATATTAACCATTTGGACGAATCTTCGATTTTTAAGAGTTTAATATCATTTAATAACATATTTTATGCTTTATGTTTTGAATTGTGTCATTTTTGGACAGTATTGATACCTGAATTTTTTAAAAAATTTATAACAACCTGATTCCATAAAAAATAAGGCATTAAAACAAATAAAATATGTCAATATCAACCAGAAAATTCGTTGATGACATAAAAATAACAAATTTTATTATTATTATTTATAAATTCATTTATTTCAATCCTTCACTAAAGAGGTAATCACTACAACATAATTTTGTCAGAAATAAATATATTTATCTAATGTATAAAAATTATATATAAATTGACATGATGTAGGAAATATATTTATATTTATAATGATTATTTATAGACATAGAGATATGTTATATAACATTGTATTAAAATCTTTTTAATAAAAGATATATATTTAGGTAATAATTATCATTACTTCAAATATATTATTATAGTATGACATTTTCACATCCACGTGAATCCATGGGGTCCCTAATTCGACCCAATGATGAGAATGGTTGGACATATCTCATCCAATAGGATTAGGTAATGTGGTAGGGTAGTTTAATATTATTATAATATAATTTTTTTACCCTTATTAACCAGATTTACCTTTTAACATGGTAAATAATATAATTACCAAAGTTACTATTCATAATTTCCAAATATAAAAAATTAACTATTTACATAATTTTAACCATATAATTCCAAATATGGAATCCATTTTTCACGATTGAAAACATATACGTTGCAGTTATTAATTAAAAATTAATCCCATTCTCAAAAAAATGAGTTTCTGTTTAAAACATTAAAAAATATTGAATTGTTTTTACATATGAATTGAATGTAAAATTAATGATAATGACATAAATTGTCTTAAACTATAAAAATATATTCCATTTATATTTTAAAACCATTCAGTAATTAATTTTAACTATATAAATTATTTTGATAAAAATGTTTTTTTCAATTAAAATTTTGTGCATTTTCACTATTCTTCAAAATATGAATGTTTTCAAAGAAATATAAAAAATTTATTTAAAGAAAATTTTTCTGTCATTAATATATATAATAATTTTATATTGTAAAATATATCATATAAAATTGTTAAAAATTATATTTAAATTGGGTGCGCTATCAAATGGAAGTAAAACTGCTTTTTTAGAAAATATTTCTTTTATCCGAAAAATTGATGTTCTTCTCATATCATGTTTAAGATGGAAGATAATTTTATAAATAATTCAAAATGATTTAAATACTAATCATAACATCTTGTTTATATAATATTTTTATAATATATCATTGATTATGAAACTCTAAATTGCGTACCAGTCATGCTATTGAGGAAGGTCCCCCTTGCGTGTAACGCAAGCCATCTCACTGTTGTGTTTAGTGAAAGAATCCATTGGTGTTTTGTATTACATAATCTAATCATTTTTCAGGTATAAATTGAGAAAAATATATAGTTAGTGGTGTGTGAAATTAATTCTATCAATATAACATGAAATTTTGTGCAACACAAGCCAAGAATAGTGTTGCGTATAGTGTAAGTTAATACGGTGTTGCATATAGAGAAATCTAGTATTTTTGTAGTTAACAACACAAGAAATAAAATCATATATCCCATAAAATATATTGGTTTTACATTCTACCCCATTAAAATGAATTTATCCTGTGAAATTCTTTTGGGATATAAATGGGTTTCTACCTGAAAGTTTCTTTCATAGAAACCTGCATCGTAAAAAGGAATACAAAAAATTAATATTAAAAATAAATTCTAGAAACATAATGGTTATACAATGTAACTCATCATTGGGTTTCCATATAGGAGAACATAGTTGGGAAGTGAAAATATGGATACAAAAGATAAATCTAACCATCATGTTCGGATGAATAGTGATAGAGAATAACGTTAGGAGAAAGCTACCTACCAGAAAGACATTAATATATGATGATTTAAGGGACCATCTGATTCATAAAATAACAAAGTAGTTGGATACCATTTTTATTTCATGATCCTTTTCGTAAAGTTGAATAATTTGTTTATTAGAAGAAAATACTTACTTGATTTCAGTACAATTGATCGTTCCCTGAACAATTTCAACTTCAACTCTAATTTAATGAAATGGAGCTAAATTTTTCATTCTTGAAGCATTAAAAGATCATGCGATACAATGATATGTCATTCCATCTATCATTGTCACAAAAAGGTTATAACAAGTTATTAAAGATTCATAAGTCCATCTAAGGAGAGATTAATCGTATATGGTTCAAAAAATGGACAGATACTTCATCTATCATACCACTTAATAAAATAAAAATAATTTTTACTTACCAGGGACATCATATTGGTCAGTGGTAGGCGATAATGGCATGTCACACTTTGGGGGTGGGTTCTATTCTCATAGCATTGTCCGACGTGATGAGTTTTCACCTGTTCTACAGGTTGTCCTTTTTCTAAAACTATACTATTATAGCATTCCATAAATAATTTAAAAACATTCTACCCCTGAAAAAGAGTATCTGAAGTCATACATAACATATTCTAACCGTTAGGCTTATCCAAAATACATCATTCCAATCTCACAGTACAAATAAAACAATTATAAATAAGCATGTGAATACCATCATTTATCCACCAGATATCATAAGATATACATTCTGGGTCACATTCCAAACATTTGAATGAATTAATAATGAATTACCTTGAGTCGAAGTAATATCCTAAATTAGTATATATCATTATTTAAAACATGCATGTTTCCTTATTTCAAATCTTGTTGAATATATTACATAATTATAGAAAAGTTGTATACCTCATCCATGACAACATAACCCATATTTCAATAAATCCCTAACCAGTTTCAAGGTAACTAATGTCATCCATCATATCTTTATAGAAATATATTTTTCTCAATTTCATCCTCTTATTAAGGATTATCCCTAACTTAATCATGTTTTTCGTAGGAAGATCACCTTTTCATGAAATCACCTTTCTTATCCGTTACAACTATTCAACATATTATTGGAAATCCCTAGTGAAAAAGAAAAACCAATAACTCTTACATAATTCAACATTCATCATTCATGGATTCAAATTCATATATAATTTAACCCATCTACATTAATGGTAGGCATGGAATAAGTCCTTCAATATCTTAGAATTATATTCTTATTTCTAGGAATTTAGTTATGTGATTCCCATGGTTTCCATAGATGAGACATTGAACTCAATAACAATTCATCACTCTATAAACATTTTTTTCACAAATATTACATCTTCCCCTCCATTGGAGGTATTCCTCAAGGTTCTTCTTCCATTATTCTTGATATGTAGTAATTTTAATATTCTTTACTCTATGTTTCTCACCATGGGAACATGTATGAAAGTCCATCTACCTCTTATTGGATGACTTAGGACTGCCACTAATGTTCACTATGTTAATCATATTCCACGATGACTGGTTCTGCATAATCACATTATCCTACACTCAAGTCATTACACAATTTCATTTTTTATTGTAACCAATTTTCTTACCAGATTCAATGTTTACCCAATTCTTTATAGTTCATTCCATTTACTAAAACACAAAGTAATAGTCCGAGAGGAGAAAATAATTCTATGAAAAAAACATAATCAAAGGGGAGTACTTTCAATATTTAAAATATTAGGTTTAATCCAAGATTATATATAATCAGTACCATAATCCTCGAACTGTAACCTATAATTATACGTAAACTTTTTAATATCCCAATACATAGAATAGATATATCTCAAGGTATCTCACTAATCTTTTCACATTCTAGTTTCCAAAGGTTGAATAATCCTTCACTCTGTTAAAAGATTTAGATACCCAAGCTTGATGTACATTGAAATATCATTTATTTTGAGAAATAATTCATACTTCACACAAACAAATTCCCACAGACCGTATTAGTTTAAGGTCGAAGGAAACTTAAAATGCAATCATCTAATCATGGAGAAATATCTTCAACATCTCACATAATGATCATCCTCTTTTTTTCCTACCTTAAACCTTTATTTATATCCTGGGGAAAATAAAACATTGAAATGGTGTGCTCAAATTCTCCTTAAGGGAAAAAAGGAGAATAGAAAACGAACCGTAAAAATTTGAATGTAAAAACATGATCATAATGTTTAAACATCAAAATCCAGAGCAATTACATAAATCTTGGTAGTACGTAAGGCATGGATCATAAAGGGAAATTTACCATAATAGAATAGAATTTTCATAAAACATGTAATTTTGGAAAACTAACAATAAAATATCAAGATTTCTATAGTATCCAAGGAATTGTATCTAAGACCAACATATTGGGAAAAGTCCACTAATGAACCCATTTTACATGTCGTTCCAACCATGTATTATTGAACCGGATTTACATTTCATTCCAGTCATGTCTATCTCATGAGAAATAAATCTTTACCCAATGCATTGGGGGATATATAGGTCCCACCCATCTCATAGTGGCACCATTCTTATGTGTTCCATAAGGACATAAATCATATATCATAGCGTAACCCATGTAATAAAATGGGATTCTTAAACATCATCCCATCATAACATAATCCATATAAGATAAATGGACTTCATAAAAATAATTTCTTCATAACTAAATCAAATCAATGTAATAATATGGATAGAAAAACAACCTTATTTCAGCTTATATTGAAAATAGTTTTGATAAAACACTAAAACTTATTTCTTGAGGAATTTATCCTTTCTAGATCAGAAACATTTTCTTTTCCTAAAATTTCATTAAATTTTAAAAGAAAAAAAATAATTGAAAAGAAAACTAAATCCTTGTAATTTAATATTCATTTAAATAATTCTTTGTGAAAGCTTAAAATTCTGTTCATGCCGTATAAGTTAAAAAAACAATCTACTTGTACTTTTTACCAAAACTGAAAAAAGTACCTTATATGGTAAACAAAAAAATGATTCCTTCCATACCTTGTAGTAAAAGTAAAAAAATTAGTAAAAATTTCTTTAAATATAAATTGAAGAATATTAATCTTTTTGGGAAAATATTTTTAGAAAAATTATACATGGATGATAAATACAACTCCAGTAAATACTTGCGTATAAGAAATCTTGGATAAAAATGAGATTGCAAAATTACCCCTTTCCTTAGGTCCAATTTAATCCATATGTGTCCAAAATCCATGTATAGTGGATTTAATCATATTATAAACTTGTAAAAGAACCATGAAAATTTTTACAATTTCATATATGATTCACTTATGACTTTATATTACTATTTCATTGGTCAATTCCATGATAATGCAACGTTTGGAGTAATAATCGTTTTATTTATCATAAGTGTTTGGAATTGTTATTATTTATATTATTACATATATCATCATTTAATTACTTCGAAAATGTAAAACAATGGTTTTTATAACATATATATATTCAATATATAAATATATATAATAGATCGATAAATGTAATGAAAGACCATGTTCATGGAGATGGTAGGCCGTACGTATGCATGAACGCTATTTTTGTTTCCTTATTTAGTTGAATGGATGTAATTAAATGATATATATATACATAAATCTAGTAAAATTATTATTTCATATGTTTCATGATTATTTGTTATATATACTTTATAATCATTCTTGAAAGGTTAACAAGAAGAATGAATCGCATCGGGTCGTAGAGACGGTAAGCCGTACGTACGCCCAAGCGACGATATCATTCACATAGTTGTTGAACATCATTGAAGTGGATGGTGTATAATATCTCAGAATTAGAATATTTTTATAATAATCATATATAATTATTATTTCCACCATTATACAAATCCAAGTATGGTGGTGGGGAAAAACATATTACAACACCGCATGGAGACGGTAAGTCGTACGTATGCACAGGTGGTGATTTTATTTTTTGTAGGATAGATTGAAGGTGAAATAAGGGTTTTCATGTTTATAATAACCTATCAACATATGGGTGATACTGAATTAATTTTTTTATATTGAAACATTTATTAAGAGGAAGTAGAAGAAATAAATTTGAATGAATTGGCAGTAGAGATTTCTTCTTCCTCAACACGCCTCTTTTAAATTTACTCTTACGGAACTTGAGTTGGCCTTTTAAGAAGATAATCACCTCTATAATGTGACTAGGTAAGTTGAGAAGATAAATGGGAATGCATTTTCCAAGAATGAAGGCTCAAAATGGATTGAAGAGGAGGAGGAGTTTCCCTTTTATAAGGGAGGAGAGGGGCACTTTATGAAAGTACCAAAATAATAATTTATTATAAATTATATTTCTATTAAAAATTGTCCAAAACTTATTTAATTATAATTATAAGGCGATTTTTTTCAAATAAACATCATCCAACAATTTTTTGTCATGTTTTACATTT
The DNA here is from genome assembly GCA_963277665.1 of Viscum album. NCBI lineage: Eukaryota > Viridiplantae > Streptophyta > Magnoliopsida > Santalales > Viscaceae > Viscum > Viscum album. Next base: position 501,844,921 of record OY728133.1, read on the forward strand.
TTTTATCCTTATCTTTTTTGTTTTTCCCAAATTTTAACCTATTTAATCTTACTGTGATATAATGTTATTATCAAATTTTGTGTTAATGCAATTTACATATCATGTCAAACGTCCCAAAAAAAGTTATTTATCACATACATGGAATTATATTAACCATTTTGAAGAATCATGTATTTTTTAAGAATTTAATATCATTTTTTAAACTATTTAATATTTTAAGTTACGAATTGTGTAAAATTTGGACACTATTCTTACTAGACTTTTTTCAAAAACTCCTAACGCAATTCCTTCAAAAATAAGGCATTAAATACCAAATAATACGTCAATATAATTCATAAAATTCGTGGATGACATCAAAATAACCAAATTACATTTGTTTTAATATTTAAAATACAATTATTTGAATCATTCATTATTGAGTTAATCACTACATCATAATTCTATCATAAATAAATATATTTATCCTATGTGTAAAAATTATATATAATATTACCTAATGTTGGAAATATATTTATATTTCTAATGACTATTTATATACATAGATATATGTTATATAACCAAATATAAAAATCTATTTAATAAAATATATATGTTTAGGTTATAATTGTCATTACCTTAAATTAATTATTATTAAATGTCATTTTCACATCCATGTGAATACATGGGGTCCCAAAATTGACCCAAATATGCCAATGGTTGAACATATCTCATCTAATATGATTAGGGCTTGTGTTATGGTAGTTTATTATTATTATTATAATATTATTATTTTACCCTTGTTTACCAGATTTATCCTTTAACAATGATAGACAAAATAAATACTATAGTTAATATTCCTAATGTCCAAAAATAAAAAGTACTTATTTATAAACTTTAAACCTTCTGATTCAAAATTTGGAATATTTTTTTCCAAATTTAGAATATAGAAGTTGCAGTAATGAATTTAAAATTAATCGTGTTGTCGAAAAAATGTGTTTTTGTTTAAAACATTACAAAAGATTGAAATGTTTTTACATATGAATTCAATGTAAAATTAATAACAATGACATAAATTGAATTATACCATAAAAATATATTCCATTTATACTTTAAAACAAATCAATAGTATATTTTATCTGTATAAATTATTTCAATGAAAAATGATGTCTTCAAATTAAAATTTAGCGTATTTTCACTATTCATCAAAATATGAATGTTATCACAAAAAAAAATATATCTCAAGTAAATTTTTATGTCCTTTTACAAAATAATAAGTTTTTCTTGTAAAATATAACTTATACTAGTGTGAAAAACTATATTTAAGATGGGCTTTCCATCAAAAGGTTATAAAACTGCATTTTTTTGAAAAATTCTTCTTTTATATGAATAATTGATTTTTTTCCCATATCATGTGTAAGATGAATGATAATGTTATATAAAATTAAAAATATGATTTATAATATTTATAATGACTAGTTTATATAATATTTTAAAAATATATCGTTGTTTACTAAATCATGGTATTGCTTACCACGCATGCTACCGAGGAAGGTTGCTCTTGTGTGTAACTCAAGCCATGTAAGTGTTGCGTGTAGTGAAAGCTTCATTTGGTGTTGCATATAACATATTCCCAACTTATTTCATTTATATATTGAAATAAAATCTATACTCAGTGTTTTTTCAAATAAAATCTATCAAATAAAATTGAAATTGTGTGCAACAAAAGCCATGAATAGTGAGCATATACTGCAAGCTAATACAATATTGCATTTAGCGCAAGCTAATCTTGGTGAATTGTAAAACATAAGGCATCAAATAATATATCTAATAAAATATTATGGTGTTTAATTATACCCTCAATAAAATTAATTTCTCCCTCAAAATTTGTTGGGGTTATAAATGGTTTTCAACCAAAAGATTCTTTCAGAGAAACCCACATTGTAATAATTGATACTAAAACATAATTTTTTTAAAAAAATTGAAACATAATGGTTATCCAATGTAACTCATCACTAGGTTTCCACACTGGAAAACATTGGCGAGAAGTGAGAACATGGATAAAAAAGATAAAGTTAGCTATAATGTTCTGATGGATAGGGATATAGAATAAGGTTTTAAGATAGTTAATTACTAGAAAGCCATAAATTTGAAATAATTTAGGGTACCATCTGATTTATAAAATAATAAAGTACTAGGAAAACATTTTTTGGATTTGAAGATCCTTTTCCTAAAGTTGAATATTTTATGAATTAAATGGAAATACATACTTGATTTTATTATGGTTGATTGTTCCCTAAACAATTTCCACTTCCACTTATCATTTAAACTAATGAAGTGGAATTTTTCATTATTGAAGTGGACAATTCAATATAATTATAAGTCATTGCATCTGTATCTCTCACTAAAAGGTTAGAACCAGTTATTAAATATACATAAGTCTATCTATGGCACGGTTAATCGTATATGGTTCCAAAAAAGGAATTATATTTCATCTATCATACAACATAAAAAAATAAAACTAACTTATACAATCTAGGGACATCCTATAGGCTAGTGGTAGGAAATAATTTTCTTTTTTCACTTCGGTTTTGGGTTTGATACCCATATCCTAGTCCAAGGCGACTAATTTTCTCCCTTCCTATGAGTTTTCCTTTTTCAAAACCTATACTATTAAAATATTCTAGATCGAATTTAAAAAACTTTATAGGGTTAAACAATAATATAAGATGTCCAACATAATCCATTCTATCCTTTATGATTATCCAAAATAGTTATGCCCAATATCACATAATAATGAATACAATTACCAGAAATGTCATATAACAAGCATGTGAATCCCATCATCTATCCCCCATATATCATAAGACATATCTTTTTGGTCAAATTCCAAATATTTTAATGACTTCATTATGAATTATATTGAGTACTTGTAATAACCTATATTACTATATATCTAAATATGAAACATGCATTTTTCCTTATTCCAAAACTTATTGGATATATTCCATTTTTTCTGAAAAGTTGTATACTTCATTTGTAACAACCTAACCCCCATTTCAAAAAATCCCAAACCAGTTCCATGGCAACTAATATAGTCCAACATATTTTTTAAAAAATATAATTATCTCAAAATAATAATCATATTAACGTTTATCCTTACCTTAATCATGTGTTTCATAGGAATATCAACTTTTCATTAAATCATTTTTCTTATCTATTATAAATATTCAACATATTTTTAAAAATCTATAGCGAGAAAATGTAAAACGATATTTTTTTTATAATTCACCATTCATTATTTGTGGATTAAAATACATAAATAATTAAATACTTCTACAGTAATGGTAGGCATAGAATAATCCCTTCCTTGTCTTACAAGTAGATCCGTATGTCTGGGAATTGAGTTGGGTAATGCTTTTGTTTTCAATAGATGAGACCTCGAATGCTATAAACATAGGTCAATCTATGGCCATGTTTCCCAAAGAGATAGCATCTTACCCCCCCCCCCACTTGAGGTATTACGCAAGGTTCCTCTTCCATTTTTCTTGATATTTTGGAATATTAATCATATTTTCTCTATTTTCCTCACCATGGGAAAGTGAATGAAATTCCATCTTCCTCTTATTAAATGACTTATTAATACCACTAAATGTAACCTTGTAAATAATATAAAATGATGAATGATTTGGAATAATCACAATATAACTCACTCTATTAATCACACAATTTTTTTGCTCATTATCACAAATTTTTTCCTTAGATACAATGTTTACCCAATTCCTTGTGGTTCCCACCATTTACTAAAAGACAATAGAATAGTGTGATATTCTAAAATCATTTTACAAAAACAACATAATCATGGTGTATTACATTCAGTATCTCATATCGTAGGTTTAATCCTAGCTTATTAACGATTATTAACATTATCCTCAGACTATAACTTATAGTTATACTAATCCTTTTTGAAATTACTATACAAACCTTGGAAATCTCTACTGGGATCTCACTATAGTTTATATATCCTGGTTTCAAAATGTTGACAAAAACTTCACACTGATACCAACTATTGAGACCCATGATTTGTTTACATGGACATTACATTTCTTTTGAAGAATAAACCATACATGACACAAATAAATCCCCAAAAACCATATTAGTTTAGTGTCTTTGGAAACTAGGAACATAATCTTCTAATAATGGTGAAAGATCTTCAACATCTCCCATAATGATCTCCCCCTTTTATTTTCTTATATAAGTCCTTTCTTAAAATCCCAGGAAAAGGAAAACATATAAAGGGTGAGAGAAAATTCTCAATAAGGGTAATCACGGAGAAAATAAAAAAACCATAAACATTTGAAGGTCAAAATATTAATATAAATTTTACACATAAAAATATTGAGCAATGACATAAATCATAGAATTATGTAAGGAATGGATCATAAAGGAACATTAACCATTATAGAATAGAATTTGGAATAATAAATATAATTTTAGAAAAATAAAAGGAACAGATTATGATTTCTATAGTAGCCAAGGCATTGTTGATAAGACCATCACAGTAGACAAAGTCCATTGCTGAACCGGGTTTACTAATACGTCCAGCCAGGTATTATTGAACTGTATTTACAATTCATTCCAATCATGTCTATCTGATGATATATAAATTTTTACCCAATTCATTGGAGAGATATATATTTCCCACCCGTCTCATAATGAATCCATTCATGTGTGTTCTACAAATGCAAAAATCATACATCATAACATTATCCATGTAATAAAATTGGATTCTTAAACATCATCCCATCATAACATATTCTATATATAATAAATGGACTTCATAAAAATAATTCCACTATAAAAAATTGAATGAAGTAATAATATGGAAAGAAAAATATCCCTATGTCAACATATATGGAAAATAATTTTGATAAAACACTTGAACTTAATTCTTGAGTAAAATATCCTTTCTTCTTCGAAAACATATTCTTTTCTAAAAATGTCATGCATTTTTTTTAAAAAAATAATCAAATTGAAAACAAACTTGATTTCATGTAAAGTAATATTCATAGAAACAATGCATTATGAAGGTGTATAGATAAGTTCATCTTTTAAAAGTTCAAAAAACATATTCCGTGTACTTTTACCAGAAAAGTCAAGAATTAGCTTTCTTGGTAAAAAAAGTAATATTCCTTACATACTATGTATTAAAATTGAAAAATTAGTAAATATGAATTTAAACATACACTAAAGAATAGTTAATATTTTTTGAGAACAATTTTAGAAAGCATTTATAGAAATCATGCACATGGATAGTAAATACAACTTTAGTAAACACTTATGTATAATAAATCTTGGATAAAAATGAGATTGCAAAATTATCCCTCGCCTTAGGTCCAATTTATTTCGTATATGTCCGAAACTCCAGCATAGTGTGTTTAAAAATATTATTAACTTGTTAGAGAACCATAATAATATTTATGATATCATAAAATATTCACTTATAACTTTATATTACCCATTCATTTCTCAATTCCTTGTTAAAACAATGTTGTGAGTAATAATCGTTTTATTTGTCATACATGTTTGGACATTTTTTTAATGATATTATTATATAGATCATGATTTAATTACATCCATAATGTAAAACATAATATAAATATCATATATATTTAGTATATAAATATATATAATAGATCGATAAATATGATGGAATACACAGTTCCTGGAGATGATAGGTTGTACGTACACATGAATGATGTTATCATTTCCTTATTAAATTGAATGGAAGTAACTAATGTCAAATATATATACATAAATAAATTACAATAATTATGTCGCATGTTTCATGATAATTTATTATATATATATATTTAATAATTTTTGAATGGTTAACATGGAGAATAAATATTATCACGTCATGGAGATGATAACCCGTACGTACGCACGAACAACGATATCATTCCCATAGTAGTTTAACGGTATTTATGTGGATGGTGTATAATATCTCAGAATATGTATCATGTTATAATAATAATATATAGTTATTATTTCCACCATTATACACATCCATGTAAGGTGGTGGTGAAAAAAAGATTACACCACGGCGTGGAGACGGTAAGCCGAAGGTACGCACGCGTGGTGATTTCATTTTTTTAGAATGGTAAGAATGTGAAATATGGTTTTTTAATATTTATAACAACATATCGGTATATGGGTGACAATTATGTCATTAATTTATAATGAACAAACTAAATAAGAGTAATTATAAGATGAAATAAATTTTAAATAATCGGAAGAAGAGATTACCTCTTCCTCGACGTGCCTCCATTAAATTTCCTCTTTGGGATCTAGAGTTGGTCTTTTGACAAGATAATAACCTATATACGATAACAATGGATGTTTAGAAGAGAAATGGTCAGGGGTTTTTAGAACTTGAAGGATTAAAATATAGTTAAGATAAAATGTAGGAGGTTCCCTTTTATAAGATTGTAGATGGGCACTTTAGGAATGTTCTTAAATATTAATTTATTATAAATTCAATGTTAATTTATAAAGGTCGAAAAAATATTAAATTATAATATAAGATGATGTTGGTTCTAATATTTATCATTTGATAATTGTTTGAAATTGTTTTAATATTTTTCTACCCTTATTGCTTTGGGTTTACACTTATTTTACCCTATTCAATCTTACTATAATACCTTGTTATTTACAAATTGTGTGTAAATTTAATTACTATATCATGTTAAAAGACACATAAAAAGGTTATTCATGACATATTTGCTCTTATATTAAGCTTTTATCCTAATATTATATTATTATGAATTTAATATCATTTTATAAATGATTTTATGTTTTATGTTATGCATTGTGTCAATATTGGACATTATTCATACTTTACTGTTCTAAAAATTCATTACAACTCGATTACTTCATAAATAATGAATTAAGACAAATATATAATTTCAATATAATCCATAAGATTCGTGGATGAAATAAAAATAACCAATTTATATTTTATTAATATTTATAAATTCATTTATTTGAATCATTCATTAATAAAATAATCACTACGTCATAATTGTGCCATAAATCAGAAAATTTACATAATGTCTAAAAATTATAAATAAAATTACATGATATAGTAAATATTTTATGAGTTACAATGTTTATTTATAGTCATTTAGATATGTTATATAACACAAGATTAAATTCTATTTAACAAAATATATATGATTAGGTTATAATTTTCATTACTTTAAATTAAATATTATAAAATGTCATTTTCACATCCAAGTAAATCTATGGGGTCAAAAAATTTAAAAAAGGATTGACATGGTTGGACATATCTCATCCAATAGGATAAGGGCATGTGTTTGTGTAGTTTAATATTATTATAATATTATTTTTTACCCTAATTTACTAGATTTACCATTTAACCATGTTAAATAAAATCATTACTGAAGCTACTATTCATAATGTCCAAAAATAAAAAGTTCATATTTAGATAATATGAACCTTTTGATTCAAAATATGGAATCCATTCTTCCATATTTATAAAACAGATGTTGATGTAATTAATTTAAATTTAATCCCATTTTTAAAAAAATGGGTTTTTCTTTAAAACATTGCAAAAGATTGAATTGTTTTTACATATGAATTCAATGTAAAATTAATGACACTAACTTAAATTGTCTTAAAATAAAAAAATATATTCTATTTAATTTTTAATATAATTTAATAATATATTTTAACAATTTAATTTATTTCAATGAAAAATATTATTTTTAAATAAATTTTAGCGCATTTTCACTATTCATCAAAATCTATAAGTTATCATAAATATATAAAACGTTTATCCAATTTAATTTTTATGACATTTTTATAAATAATATGTTTATATTTTCATATATAATTTATAAACGTGTCAAAAACATTATTTAAAATGAGTGCACCATCAAAAGGCGGAAAATCTGCATTTTTTTGAAAAAATACTTAATTTACTTGAATAATTTATTTTGTTATTACATCATTTGTAAGATGAATGATAATGTTATTTAAAATTCAAAATTTGGTTAATAATATTCTTAATGAATAGTTAAGATAATATTTTAATAATAAATCATTGTTTATTGAAACACAATATTGCATACCATGCCTGAAATCGGGGAAAGTTTCTATTGCGTGTAACAAAAGACATGTTAATGTTGCATTTATTTCAAGATTCCTTGGTGCGTCATATAATATAATCCAAATTGAGTTCATTTATACATGGAAAAAAATCAATACTCAGTTTTTTTAAATGAATTCAATCTAATGAACTTAAAATTTTGTGTAACAAAAAGCTAAGAATAGTGATGTGTATACTGCAAGAAAATACTATGTTGCATATATCGCAAGATTATCTTGGTGTAGTGTACATAAAAATACAAATAATAATCATGCTCATAAAATCATTGGGTTTTACAAAAATGATGAGTCAATGGTTTTTATTTATTGAGAAGAAGTAGGAAGATGGTTATGATTTGAATTACCAAGACAAAATTTTAATGGAACAAAGGATATATAGAGATTTGTTGTGAAGAAGTAAGATGTGTAAGAATAAATATAGGGATATCTTAATTTTCAATAAATTTATAGAGATATTTTCATATCTGAATCTCTAAAAGTGATGGATTCAATATGAGGATATGAGAAGAAAAGGGGAAAGGGGTTTCACTAATAGAATAAATTTACAGTGTAAAATATTTACAAGAGATCATAAGATTTTAATGAAGAAGATTATTTATATCAATATAATTTATGTTGGTTAGAGTGGATACTCAAGAGGGGGGTGAATTTAGTTCAAAATATAATTTTTGTTAAAAAGATTTATCTTAAAATTCCCCAATTTAAAAACTGAGTGAAAGTGTAGTGAATTTGTAAAACTGCAAAGGGTTAGTTAGGTTTTCAAGAGATTGATTAGTTCTCATTCAATCTAATCTAAAGATTAACTAACATGTGAAGCTATCCTAATGCCTTACAATAAATACAAACACATTCTTATTTAACTATCAGTGTTACTCTAAAATATGTTTATATTTAAAAGTACTTATCAGGAGAATATAAAATATATAGTATACTTTAGACTTAATCTAAGATTCACAACAGATATAACTAAGAGGTTCAGTCTCAACAACAGACATAGTCCTCTCAAACAATTTATATAAATTTGATCCACATCCTGGATCAGGGTAAACAACAGTACAGAGATATTCCAGGTACTAAGACCACTACCACAGTTCTTCATGGGAAAACAAAACCAACAGCACATTGGATATCCAGTTCCTACTTGACCTCTACCACTATCCATAGTGGGGTATAAAAGATTTATAGAAGGATTGTGTGAGGATTTAGAAATCATCCAGCTCAGCTCAGTAGACAGTGTGTGTATAAAATATACAGAGTATACACACTGCTCAAAATATAAATAAAAGAATCACTAAGAGAGTAGATATTAGTTTTAGAATGCTCTAGTTATTTGAAGTGCAACAATAGACTCCTTTGATTATTGAGGAATGATTCTGAGTCATTCTCTGTTTTTTTCTGAAAAATAGAGGGTCATTTTCTTCATGTTCAGTTTGATCAGCTTGAGTGCATGAAGAGCTCGTTGTAGTTCTTTACTCCATGACTAAGATTGAGTTTGTGTTCTCTTCTTGTATGAATGGCTTCGTGTATTCCCAGTGTTATTCGAGTGTGGATGAAGCCTTCTTTTTGTATGTATGCATAACTTTTCAGCACTCTTAAACCCTTGTTTTTCGCACACTTCGGGCGCCTTCTTGTTACTTTTTGCGCTGTCTTTGTCCTTACATTATAGCATTCTACTCCACTAATTGTAATGATTAAATTTTTATTATTACGAGGAATGGTTCCCTAACATGACAACAACTATAATTAAATTACATTGATTGCATTAAAATCATAAATATGGCCGTTTATTAATAAATAAATAATATTGTTAGTATTGAGTTTTAAGTAGCAAGACTGGTCAGTCTTTCATCAGTAGCCTTCTGTTAGTAGATATGTAACAGTTGAATTTGTATAGTGGTGACCTCCTATTGGTAGATCATTGTCCTTATACAGGTATCTCCTTGTATTGGTAGCTGTTAATCCATGTAATAGTATCTCTATGTACCTGTGACTCCTTCTATCATTAGCCTGTTTATATCGGTATCTTTTTTGTATCGGTTGCATGTTAGTATCGGTTACTTGTTTATATCGGTAGCTTGTTTGTATCGGTAGCTCCGTTTTGTTCCTGTGCTAATGTGCATATTGGTGGACTTTTGCATCAGTGACCTTTCTGTAACATTATACTTGCATATCGGTAGACTGTGTATCAGCAGCTTGTGCTTACCGGTGGCTCGTTTGTACCAGTACCTGTAGCTCCACTTCTATCGGTAGACTTGATCTATCAGTTTCATGCTTACCGGTAGACTTATACATACTGACAGCTCTGTTCTGTTTTAGTGACTGTCAATTCAGTCTATCGGTGACCTTTGTCTATTAGTAGACTATGTACCCGTGTGGCTCTGTTTGTCTGTATCAGTAGCTATGTGCATACCAGTGGACTTAACACTTATTTGTTCTATGCAACACATATACTGACTAAGTTATAACTACATCAAAGTTCATATATACATATATACACATTGATTAACATATTTCAAATATTATTTTAATATTTTTATCAACATGATAATAGAATATCATAGACTGAAAGAATTAATATCTAGATAAACATTATTTGGGATTATCAAAGTATGTGAAAGCATAATTGGGATTATCAAAACATGGGAGGTCAACAATCTCTCCCTTTTTGATAATCACAACTTATGATATTATAATCCCAGAATAGATAGAAATGTATCATAAGATAAAGCATTATTTCCCATTTGTATTAGAGAAAACAATATATCATAAAATACATATATCAAAGGTAAAATAAGAAACAAATGTACTAGAGGGAAATGAATTAAACGCAGAAAAGATAGTATTTCTCCCCCTTTTTCATAAAATAAATTAGTTCTCCCTCAGATATGTTTCCCTTAGATAGTATTTCTCCCCCTTTGTGATTTTCAAAAAGTCGGACAAAAAGGAAATATAGGAGAATAAAAGTAACAATGGGGAAAACAAACTAAGATCAAATATATTCCTTGGAGAAAATAGATACAAGGAAAGACATAAACGAAACAAAAAGAAATAGAGGTGATTCCTATCATAAATCCTAATCAAGGATCAATCGACATCCTCAGATTGAGATTTCCATTTGGGATCTGAAGGGGATTCGGGTGTGGTGGATGGAGGTGAAGGCTTAGGAACACCAGAAATGATCAGAGGAGGTCGAGCTACTAAAACTATTCCTAGATTGTACTGTATTGTTCTCTAAGTGATCATAGTAGTAAGGCCCCAGGTAGCGTGGGTTATAGTCATCTGAGCAAGAGAAGTAGTAGATGCAGAGGTAGCTAATACTGGAGGTATAATCATAGGCCTAGAATCAACAATAAAGAAAGTAAATAAGAGATTTCTGAAATCCTTAATGATTCCTCATCCTCTTTCCATTGAATAAATGAAATCATCTTTGTTTTCCATGAATTTGTCCAGTACAGGGGTCAACTCTCGGAGCTTGCTGACTTGTTCTCTGAAGGCTTGATTGACTGGTGTTAGCTTCAAGTTTTCTAACATAAGATTTAAATGATTATTGAGTTGATTCCTGGTGTAAAACCTTTCAAAGTAGTAATCTACCTTGTCTTTCACTACTTTATGAGAAGTAGAAGCTTCTCTCATATAGTCTTGAAAAATATTTATGATATCTCTAGTGGTATCGCTAGTAGAAGTCACCAATTTGGTCAGATCGTATGAGTCCACAAAGCCACTGGTTGATGCTGATCCAAGCTCCTCCTTCATCAAAGCTCTAATCTGATCCAAATCCAATGAACGTCTAGAAGAAAGAGAACCAATAGAAAAGGTTATAGTTTCCTTGAAACTCTTAGTTAGCCCACTTATAATATTTTTCACTACAGAATCATGGGCACCGATATAATTTTCCACAGAATTTTTAAATCCTTCAAAAACTGAAAGCATCTGGCTCACCACACTCTTCACATAGGCGAAAACCTTGTCTTCTTAAGATTTTGAACTCATATAGGATTCCAGAGAGACAACTGATTTATTTATAACTTTAACATCATTTTCCAAGCTAGACATCTGATCCTGGAAAGCTGCGACTTTATCTACTATCTCTACCACAATGGTTGATACATTATAACCATGAAAGAGTTAAAAAGACTGTTCCAAATTTCCCATCTCTTCAAAAAATATATTCTTTAACTCGGCAATAGAAGCACTAAAATACACTTTCAGATCATCCTTTAAGGATTCATGGTCGGCCATAATGATCATATTAGGAGGCACAACAAAAGGTTCTCTTTCAGATACTATATTGGTCACAAGGTCAGTCATAACAGTATGAAGAGATGACACCAGTGAAGCTTGCAATCTCATTATTTCTTCCACAAAACTGATTTTAAGATCATACTTTAACATATCCAGATCATGTATTCTTACCACATCTTCAGGTAACAAATTGGATTGAATATCATAATTGATTTTTGGTCTCCAAAGGGATGCCCATTATTAGGATCTATGTAATCCAATCCACAAACTACAAACCCTGGGTCCTCAGCCCAGTCTTCAAACTCAACATCCACTAAAACACTACCAAACCTGGTAAGATTCTCCCCCTTAACTGTTGCATTCTCTTATACATCAACGACATCCTCAGCAACTCTTTCTTCCTCAGAAGAATCTTGTACAACTATCTCCATTTCTACAACAGCATGAGGTTCCTCAAGAATTGGTAATGGTCTATCAACATCATCAAATTCCTCAACATGCATTAGGGAATTTCCTATTAGTGGACTAAGGCTTAAGCAGACAGAAATAGATGCTTCACTTGCATGATCTTATACTACATTTTCTCGGGTAGCCTCTTCCTGATCTTCTCTCTTCTTGTCTACCTCATCCATATGTGCTTCTTTATTGCTTACACCCAAAATAGTTTCTATACTAGGTTTTTTAAAAGAAGCACTTCCCTTTTCATATGACACATAATCAGGATCTGGGCTAAGAGGCAAGTCACGATCTCCTCCATTTTCTACAGAGGAATCTTCCTCTTCTAAATCATTACTATAATGTGGATCTTCTTCATCAGGTCCTATACCTGGATCCCTCACATACTTAGGCCTTGAAGGATGATCCACATAATTGAACTTATCATATAGCTTATTATCATCAGTAATACATTCTCCTTTCCATGGGTTCCATCTTATCATCATGTATTTGCAAACACTACTTCAGATAAAAAATTTATTCCTTACTAACACTATCTCATCTTGAGAAATAGCTACCCCCTTCACTTTAATCATAATATAAATCATCTTGGAAAAGAATAAAGCATTGGTCTTTGATTTTATTCTGGTCATATCCTCCATTTGGATCATTATCAACCTTCACATATTCACATTCACACCATGTATCAAGAGATGTTATAGAGAGATATCATGATATCTCAAATTTTCAAAGTCCCCTCTTCTTGGTCTTAGCACATGTTGTACAAACTTGAACAGAAATCCGTTCTCCCCATTCATTTCATCCCTCACCACCTTTCTTTGCTTGCCACTACCAGTGAGGTCCTCTAAGGCAGTCTCATAATAAAAAATATCATTGGTAGGTGGTACTGTCATAGATGAATAACCATAAAATCCTTCATGTGGTACTCTCAGGACTCAGCCCACTCAACATATGAAAAAGATATTTCCTTTCCATTCAATAATGAAATCATTCGGTTCTCATCTTCTGATTTTACAAAACTCCCAAACTCATAGAAATGTTTTACTAGCTTCATATAGAATGGGAAATTATTATTTTAGAATCATTCTACCCACTTCTGATCTTCCAGCACCTCGAGAACTAACGATCAACTAGACATCATCCATTCTACGTGAAACTCTTTTTCAATTACAATATCTCTATTTTGTAAATGTTGGTTCACTGGACACCTCCCCTGACCATGTTCTAATAACACTACTACATGATTCTGGCTTTGTCTTCTGATTCTTCACATTCATCTCATCAATGTGATCTCTAACATTAGGTATTTTGTTTTTTTCTATTTATAGTTCGAGGAACTTTGGGTTTTTGAGAGATTCGGAAGCTAAGGCTTGATGGTAATGGAATGGTTCGGTGGATTGAAAAGTAACTGGGACTTCGTTTTATCATTTAGGAATCATAAAATAAATAATTAAAATATAATAAGTAAAGTATAAACGATACAGATTCTGGAATTAGACAGAAGTTTAAAACATTGTATGATTAACGATAGGGTATACCAGTGAGAATTCCTAATAGTGTGGTTTATCTATCAGTGAGGTCCACTAACGGTGAGTTCAATACCGGTGAGGTGTAATAGTGAGATTTTATACCAGTGAGGTATAATAGTGAGGTTCCATTCTTGTGAGGTATAATAGTGATGTTTCTAATAGTGAGGTATAACAGTGATGTTTCTAACAGTGTGGTATAACACTGAGGTTTCTAACAATGAGGTATAATAGTGATGTTCCTAACGGTGATGTATAACAGTGGGGTTCCTAATGGTGAGGTATAACAGTGAGGTTCCTACAGGTCATGGATAATCATTCCTAGATCATGTCTAATGTAACTTAACCTATCAGAATATAAAGGTTTGGTGAAAATTTCAGCTAAATGAAGTTCAATACCTATAAAATAAAGAGTAATATCACCTTTTTGGAAATGATCTCTCAACAATTGGTTCCTTACATCAATGTGTTTGGTCCTAGAGTGAGATACATGGTTATTTGATATTTTAATTGCACTAGTGTTATCACATTTTATTGAAACATGCTTAAAATAATATACATAGTCAAAACGAGTGTGTTTCATCCATAGAATTTGTGCACAGCAACTACTAGCAGTTATGTACTCTCCTTCAGCAGTGGACAAAGAAACTGAATTTTGTATTGTACTACACCAAGATACTAAGTATTTTCCAAATTAATGACATGGTCCAGAGGTTCTTTTTCTATCCAACTTACAACCAGCGAAGTCAGCATCTGAATAACTCAATAATTCAAAAGATTAACCTTTCGGATAAAACAAACCCAAATTTTTAGTATGTTTAAGATATATGAAAATTCATTTAAAAGAATGTAGATGAGTTTCTGTAGGATTAGCTTGAAATCTTTCACACATACACATACTATACATAATATCTGGTCGACTATCAATAAGGTAAAGTAAGCATCCAATCATACCACTATAATTTGATTGATCCACTAGTTTCCCAGTTTCATCAATATCCAATTTACAAAGAGTACTTATAGGTGTATCACTTTCCATAATGCAATCCAATCAAAAGCATTTTAAAATATCCTTTGTATATTTACATTGATTCAAAATAATACCATTTTCATTTTGAAAAACATGAAATCCAAGAAAATATTTGAGTTCTCCCATTAACTTCATTTCAAATTCATTTTGCATACTGATTGAAAAATCAGTACATATAGAATGTTTAGAAGATCCAAAATTAATATCTTCAACATATATTTCTACTATCAAATCATCTTTATAAATTAATATAAAAAAATAGTTGGGTCAACAATCCCTTTAGTAAAACCTTTTGAAATATGAAAATTCATAGGTCTATCATACCAAGATCTTGGAGCTTGTTTTAAACCATATAAAGCATTAGAAAGTTTAAAAACCTGATTTGGGAAATGGGGGTTTGTAAATCCAGATGGTTGTTCATCAAAAACATATTCAATTATAAAAACATTTAGAAAATTACTTTTGACATCTATTTGATATAACTTGAAATTAATATGAGCAGCATAGGCAGGTAAGATCCTAATGGCTTCTAATCTAGAAATATGGGAAAAGGTTTCGTCATAGTCAATTCCTTTCACTTGACTGTACCCTTGTGCTACCATCCTAGCTCTGTTTCTAACTATATTTCCAGACTCATCAACTTTGTTTCTAAAAACCCATTTAGTGCCTATAGTCAAAGTGTCCTATGGTATGTCAACTAATTTCGAGAGTTTGTTTCATTCAATTTTTTTTAATTCTTCTTGCATACACATTACCCAAAATTCATCATTGATTGCATCATTGGAATTTTTAGGTTATAACTATAAAAGAATGTCATGATGTTCAACCTGATTTCATAGAGAAGCTCTAGTTTGTGTCCCTTTATCAATATTATCAACAACATCATCTAATGAATGATTCTTTAGAATCCTAGTTGATCTAGTAAAAGTAGGACTAGAAATTTCAGGTTCATCTGTAGGTTCAGATTCAACAGAAGCAGGTTCTGGAAAGTTTCCAGAACTGGATGTCTATAAAACAGGTTCATTGATTTTATCATTAGGGTCCAGAGCAGACAAGTCTCCTTCAAGATTTTCAATGAAATATTTGGTTTCATGTTGATCAGTTTCATCAAACATGATGTGTAGAGATTATTCCACACATTTGGTTCTTTTATTGAAAACTCTATAGGATTTTTTAGTTAAATAATAACCAAGAAAAATTCCTTCAACACTTTTAGAATCAAACATGCCAAGATTAACCATTGTATTGAGAATAAAAACATTACATCCAAAAACTCTGAAGAAATTAACCTTAGGATTCCTATGATTCCACAACTCATAAGGGTACTTTTTGAGAATATGTCTAATCAAGACTTTATTTATAATATAACAAGCTGTATTTACAGCTTCAACCCATAAATAAATAGGTATGTCAAACTCATTGAGCATTGTTCAAGCAATTTCATGAAGGGTTTTATTTCTTCTTTCTACTACACCATTCTATTGAGGTGTCCAATGGGCAAAAAAATTGTGACTATAGACATTGTGTGAGTAGTAAGATTCAAACTAATGATTTTCTAACTCTCGACCATGATCACTTCTTAGGGTCTTAATCTTAAGTCCACTAAGGTTCTCTACATACTTGGAGTATTTGATAATGTAAGAACAAAATTCACTTTTGTGAGACAAGAAGTATACCAAAGTGTACCTAGAATAGTAATCAACTAAGAAATAGACATAGTGCATCCCATTTAAACTAGAGAATCTAGAAGGTCCAAAAAAATCCATATGAACCAAATCAATAGGTTGATAAGTTGAAAATTCTTTCATAATTTTAAAGAGACATTATGTTGTTTTCCATTTTGAGAGGGATTACAAACTTTATCTGTTGGGAACTCGAGTTTAGGTAGGTCTCTAACTAAGTTTTTACTATTCAGTTTTCAAAGTGAATGAATGCTGAAATGTCCTAATCTTCTATTCCATATCCAAGACTCTTAATGAAAATAATTTAAGTAATTAATGTTTTGTTTATCTAAATAGTTATGATCAACATCATAAAAATTTTCATTTCTCCAAGAAGAAAATACTAAACCATTTTTGGAGTTAAAAAAATTACAAGAATAATTTTCAAATTAAATATTAAAACCATCATCACACAGTTGAGAAATACTCAACAGATTAATCATAAGTCCATTAACAAATAAAAAATAAGAAATTAAAATTGAATCAGTGTTACCAATCTGGCCTAGGCTGATGATTTTTAATTGAGAGCTGTCACCAAAGGTGACATGGACTCCATTAATTTTGATTAAACTCTTCAAGCATGAGTAATCTACATTCATATTCCTTGAACATACATTGTCCAAGTACCATACCATCTTCTGAGAACTCTTCAAGAAAATTTTCTACAAAATATTTTTAACCAGAAAATGATTTTGATACCTAGATTGTTTTGTGTCCAAAGAGGTTTGCAATCAAAGCTTTGGGTACCCAGATTTGTCTTATGGGTCTCAAATAGTTTACAGAATTAATCGAATTTGAATGATAAACATTTTTTGATCTATAACCATGTGTGTAACCAGTTCAAGCATATTAATTCCATGAACATGAACTAGAACCATTATGTCTATATTTGGGAATAAATCTATTCTTAGCAATATTTCTCAGTTCAGTCTGATACCCTATTCCAGTGGTATATCTTGGTGCCACTTTTTTCCTAGAATTTGAGTTAGATTATTCATTCCATTTGTTAATTTCTCTTTGTCCTTCCTTAATTGATCATTGGAAAATTTCAGTTCTGTATTTTCCATAAGTAATTGAGAGTTCTTTTCTTTTTCTATATCAACTATAGATTTAAGTGAACTGGTCAAAGCATGCTGTTTCTTTAAGGTCTTATACTTGTCCTTCAATTCATTACATGTTTCTTCTATCATATTAAAATATTCAAACAATTTAGATTTGGACATATTATCATCACTACTTTCAATCCCAGAATAATAATCATTCAGCATAGGGGAAACAGGTACCTCAGATGTTTTAGTCATGAAACTCATGTTCGCATGATTATTTTTAAAATCAGAAACTTCATACTCACTTGTGCTGTCTTCTGAAGTAATCAAAATTTCTTTCATATAATTCTTATACTTGTTGTCCTTGTAGTAATATTTCTTTTTAAACATAAATT
Source organism: Viscum album (assembly GCA_963277665.1). Taxonomy (NCBI): domain Eukaryota; kingdom Viridiplantae; phylum Streptophyta; class Magnoliopsida; order Santalales; family Viscaceae; genus Viscum; species Viscum album. Next base: position 501,863,506 of record OY728133.1, read on the forward strand.
TTGGACGGTCTGCTTTTACATGTCCTTTCCTCTTGCATTCATAGCAGAAAATTTCATCACTCTTATTATACTTTTTCCAATACTTCTTCCAATGACAATTGTTATCATATTTTCCTTTGTAACTTGATTTTATGAATAATTTATTCTACCTGTAGAACTTTATGAATCTTTTGTCTATCTGAGCCATCTCTTCATCCCTATCAGATAAACTCTCATCACTTCTTGAACTAAAACTTTCACTTTGATTTTTTCCTTTGTCTTTACACTTTGAAGAAGATTTCTTGAAGTCTACTGACATCTTCCTTGGTTCATCAACCTCTTCTTCGTTGACTTTATGTTCTTCTTCATACATCATAAGCTTACCAATTAATTCCTTAACAGGAATTTTGCTGATGTCGTACGATTCTCTAATGGAAACAGATGTGCCTCTCCATCTTTCTGGAATACATCTTAATATCCTAATGATCTTTTATTTTGTAGGAACAACTTTAACCAGAGAGCTTATAGTGTTGACAATATCATTGAACCTTAGATACATGTCAAGAAATGGGTTAATCTGTCTTATTTTTAAAATTATAATATTTAATAGTTTATGTGTTCAATCTCATTTCCTTAACATTGTTTTTTCCCTCAGGAGAAATAGCCAAAGTGGCCCAAATTTCATAAGCAGTTTTACAAGAAGATATTCTGTTAAATTCCTCATCACCTAAGGAATAGTACAAAGCATTCATTTCATTACAGTTATTATTGTAGGTAGTCTTAGTAGCTTCATCCCAAGTAGTTCTATCAGTTTCTGGAATCTTAATGTGAGCTTCTATATTATTCCAGATATCAAATCCCATACACTCCAAATCAGTTTTCATTTTAAGCATACACTGAGAATAATTTGTACCATTAATGAAGGGTGTCCTGTTGGTAGCAACACCTTCTAATCTACTGTCAATAATTATATTTTAGAAAATATATTTAAAGAGATAAAATTGAGAACTAACATAAATTTAAGATCAATATGATACAACTATAATAACATTAGAAAAAATAGAGTATTTTGAAAACCTTGATAAAAAAATAGTCCCCTAATACCAAATTTGGTCGGAGTGGATAATCAAGAGTGGAGGTGAATTGAGTTAAAAATAAAATTTCTGTTAAAAATATTTCTCTTAAAATCCCCAATTTAAAAACTATGTTAAACAATAGTGAATTTGGAAAACTGCAATGGGTCAGTTAGGTTATCAAAAGATTGGTTAGTTCTCAGTCAATCTAATCTAATGATTAATTATCTTTTTGAAGAAAACCTAATGCTTTACAATAAATAGAAACTCTTGATATTTTAACTATAATAATTACACTAAAAATATTTTTATACTTTAGAGTACATAGTAGCGGAATATAAAATATATAGTATAATTTAGACTCAATCTATGATGCACAACAAATATTACTAAGAGGTTAAGACTCAAGATGAGACTTATTCCTCTCAAAACATTTATATAAATTTGATCCATACCCAGTATTGGGGTAAACAACAGTACATAGACTGTCCAGGTACTAAGACCTCTACCACAGTTCTTCATAGGCAAACAAAAACAATAACACACTGGCTGTCCAGGCCCTACTTGACCTCTACCACTATCCACAGTGGGATATAAAAGGATTATAGAAGGTTTGTGTGAGGATTTAGAAATCCTCCAGCTTCGCTCAAGAGACAGTGTGTGTATAAAATATACAGAGTATACCCACTTCTCAAAATATAAATAAAAGAGTCACTTAGATAGTAGAAATGAGTTTTAGAATGATATAGTGATTTGATGTGCATCTCTGGACCCATTTAATTAATCAGGAATGCTTCTGAGTCCTCTGGTTTTTGTCTGAAAAACAAATGGTCTTTTTTTTCATGTTCAGTTTGATCAGCTAGAGTGAATGAAGAGCTCGTTGTATTTCTTCACTCCTTGACTAAGATTGAGTTTGGGTTCTCTTCATGTATGAATGGATTCGTGTACGTCCAGTGTTCGTCAAGTGTTGATGAAGCCTTTCTTTTGTGTGTGTATTCACAACTTTCCAGCACTCTTCAGTCCTTTTTTTCACACACTACATGCGCCTTCTTATTACGTTATGCCTGATCTTTATCCTTCATTTTATAGATTTTAGCTCCGGAAATGTTAATGATTACCTTTTTACAGGTACAAGGTATGATTATCTTACATGACAACAACTATCATTAAATAAAATTGATTGCATTAAAATCATAAATATGACCGTTTCGTAATAAATAAATAATATTGAGATTATAGAGTTTTATGTAGAAAGACTAGTAATTCATTCATCAGTAGCCTTCTGTCGGTTGCTATGTAATGGTGGACTTTGTATAGTGGTGACCTATTATTGGTAGCTCTTTGTCCTTGTTCTGGTAGCTCCTTATATCGGTAGATGTTACTCTGTATATCAGTAGTTCTATGTACCTATGACTCCTTCGATCGGTAACCCGTCTGTACCGATAGTTTGTTTGTATCAGTAGCATGTTTGTATCGGTAGCTTGTTTGTATCGGTATCTCCATTCTATTCTAGTTCTAAAGTTCATATCGGTGGACTTGTGCATCGGTGAACTTTCTGTAACAGTAGAATTGCATCTCGGTAGACTTTGTATCAGTAGCTTGTGCATACCTGTGGCTCGTTTGTACCAGTATCGGTAGATCCACTTCTATCGGTAGACTTGATCTATCACTGTCGTGCTTATCGGTAGACATATACATACCGGTAGCACTGTTCTATTTTAGTGATTATCTATTCAGTCTATGGGTACCTTTTTCTATCGGTTGACTATGTACCAGTAGGGCTCACTTTGTCTTTATCAGTAGCTATGTGCATACCAGTGGACATGACCCTTATCTGTTCTATGCAACACATATATCCATTGAGATTGAATTACTTCAATGTTCATGTACACATAGATAAACATTGATTATCATATTTGAATGATTATTTTAATATTATTATCAACTTGATAATAGAATTTCATAGATTGAATGAATTAATATATAAATAAACATTATTCTAGATTATCAAAGTATGTGAAAGAATAATTGGGATTATCAAAGCAGGCGAGGTCAACAATTTAGAGTATAATAATATTTTCCCATGATATATTAAGGAAATTAAGAGTTTTACATGATCGAATTTATTGATAGTTTATGAATTAAAACCGAGGGAATTTAAAGGAAACATTTTATTAAGTGCTTCTAAAAAGACAAGGTGATATTATTAATGTCTTACAAGCCAAAATGTATTCATTTTAGGTCAGTGAGGAAAGATAATAAGTTCAAGGGAATGACACATGTTAAATATTGAGTTATTCCTTCTCCATTTTAAATGTATAAACACTAGGAAAGATTTATATAGCCTAAACACATTAGTGTTTCAATTTCATTGGAACACTTCCATGTATTCTCATCAGATTATCCCTCAAAGGTGAACCATGTAAAATCGGGGTTTTTTGTTATTATTCATTACATTATACTAAAATAAATTAGATAACATGTTTAATATATCCTTAAATAATATATTGTTCAGGTATATTCAGGAGAATTATTAATCAGAACAAATGAATAGAAGTGAAATATGGTGATCTCTTTTTAAGTATGTTGTCAGGATCTATTGGGCTATTAGTGTTTTCAAAACAAGTGTTATAGTATATGAAAAGATTTCACCACTTGGTTCACCCCCCTCTTAGGGTATCTCTCAAATAATTCTATAAAGGGATATAAAAGGGGTATTATAACATATGTTATATTCTATTGGATTCATTTTCATCTAAAATGATCCAACATTGTTTGATGTTGAAATTTTATACTACTCTTATATTCTTTGATTCCATGTCAAAGTTAATAACTTCAAAAAAGTAGTTTATTTTTTGTGGAACTATTTCTTTGAAAGGGTGATATAATTTTAATGGAATGTAGTAGCCTATAAATAGAAAATATAAACCATTTAGATTACAATTATGATTTTATAATTAGTAAATCCATTGGAATGAATAAAGAGAATGAAAGTCTATGTTAGGATGGTAATACTAATGAAAAGAGGATTCCAGGGTGGATAACAGTGGAAGATATTCACATATAAGAGGATATTTTTTATTATATAAGAGAATAAAATATAAAGCATAAATAATAGATTATATCACAAGATATAAAAATCAATGTCTTTAAAATTGAGGTTGACAAATTAAAAACACTAAAAGAAAACATAATATAGTAGCCAAAAAAATTATGGAAACTAATGATTCTAATGAAAAATAATTGGACCTATATTGTTCAAAAATGAATAAGATATAATAATATTTAAAAATGGTAGATTATGGATCAAATGAATTATAAAAATTAATTATCAATAAATTGGATCTTTTTTTGAACATACTATAAATTGTTAAGGGGAACAAATTTGTGCAATAAAAATAGGCATGACTTAATGATGTTATTTATCTATTGAATGATAACATAGAGAAATGTATTGATATTATAGAAAATTTATACAATATAGTAGAGGATGATATTTCTCATTTAAATAAAATAAATGATTATCAAGATTCTATGATTCAATCAAGGATTAAGAGGATTCTCTAGATAGAAGAAAAATTAATCTCATTTACGAAGAAGTTAGAATCCATTGGTAATCCTTAAATCAAGTGTGCTTTGGATTTATTATTTTAATACCAATTATCTTGTTATATTGAAAAATAGGTGAATCTTTTTATTTAAATGGTAATGAATTAGTGGATCTCCATATCCAATATCCAATACTATATGATTAAATACATCCTCGGTCATGATTGAACTCTATAGAAATATTGAGAATATAAATTAAATGGGATTTATTATGTAGGAAAATATGGAAGATTCTTGAAAATGTCTAAAAGATTCTATCTGAGAAGTAATGATTGTTGAATAATCTATTCTAGAAGGAATAAAGACTTGTGTGGGTTATTTGGACTGCATGGATAAACATTAAACCATTTATATGAATCATTGAAATTCATTATCTATTTTGATGCAAGTAGAAATATATAAAGGATTAACCATTAAAAATATTATAATAGGATTTTTTATCATTTGAATTTTCCTTATCATACGAATAATTCCCCTAGTTGAAACACAAAAATATGTTCAATCAGTTTTAATGGAAGAAATATCCATGAAATTAGAGACCAATATATCCCATTGAGAAATGGAAATACAAATATATATATATATATATATATATATATAATATACTATATAAAAATTAAGTGAATAGATGATAAAAAACTCACCCTAAATGAAAGACCTCCTGGAGGGACTAGAAAAGGGTTCATGTGAAAGAGAGTAACATAGATGTATTTGATATATAAATGGAACAAGTGAATGAAATGTCCCAAGGAATGGAATATAATAAAAACAGAATAATACTTATTGGGAGAATTCTAATAGAATTTTGAATCAGAGAAATAGAGTTTAGGAAAATAGGGAAATTAGAATCCAGGGGGAACATATTTTCCAAGGAATTATTGGTTTTAACTTATATTTTATTATATAGGAAAAATCATTAATGTGGAAAAGATATTATTTTTCATTAAATTGTATTAATATCTAAAAATATAATTCAATTTAAATGAAAGTGGAAAATATTTGTAAATATTGAATCACAATCACCTGGATCATAGGGAATATTAAGGGTACCCCTATACTCAAAATATTTAAATGTTTAAGAGATATCTAAATTTAAGAATAATCTATAGAGAGATACAATCCCTGGGGAAGAAATTCATACCAAAAAAACTATATGAGATTATGGAATATATAGTTTTAATTTGATTTAGGTGAATGCATAAAATCCATTTTTAAATATTTGATTCATTAATTGGTAATATTCCGTAATAAGAATGATAAGGTAAAATTTTCATCCTAAAAATCCATGAAAAATGGTTAAATGTTTTTGAATATAAGGTGTTAAATACGCTTCTAAAACAACTACTTGTATTACACTAAATATTATGTGTAATAATTGAAATCATGATATTTATTTATAAGAATAAGTCTACTAAATGAATATGGATGGATATTTTGGAATGAATACACATGAATTAAAATTCATGTTTATTTATTATTCCAATTATTTTCTCCTTCAGTTTTTATAGGACACAAAAATATATTTATAAAAAAGGATTTACTAAATAATTTGTTTCCAAAAACAAAAGAATATTTATTGTTGTTAAGAGTTGATGCTGCAATTTCAGGGGATTTGATGATGTTTTTAAATGGGAGTTAAGTATTACATTTTAATGAATATCACTATGAAATATTTATTAAATTATAGTAAAATTTGTATCACATTTTCATATCTAAAAAGTTGTACCAATTTCATATTCGTGTTATTTGTCTCACAGTCTTCTATTTTTAAATTTATATACTAATAGATCATCATAATGATATTTTTATCATAGATTATATATTTATAGTACAACATACTGTGGTTTTATTTTATAAATATGAGTGACATGTAAAACATTCACATGTTAATATTTTACGATTGTTTCATACATCAAGACAAGGAATAGTAAGAATAAATGAATTTTTGATAACCAAAATTATATAAGGTAAATTCACTAAAAGTATTTATTTTAGTTAATTCATTTATCATGGAAATTAATAGGAATATGTTTTATAGATCTGGATAATCCAACTATAATACAATAAATGTTGGTTATATGGTATGATGGTGAAAATAAATAATTAAAAAAGGGGGAGAAATGGAACAACAATAATAGATCCTTCCAATATGGATATTGAAATCCATGGAGGTGTAGAATATCTTGGAGAATACATCTCAAATACCATTTTATAATGGGGGAGAAATGAAGAATAGATTTTTTTAAGAAAAGGGACATAATTGAAAAAGATATCAAAATATTAAAATCATGCATGGAGGGGGGGGGGGAAGTATTAATATTTCTAATAAAAATATATAACTGCATTATTAGTGGCCCATTGTCATTCATTGAAAAAGGGGGAGAGAAAAGACATAAATAATTACATCTGCATTGGAATTTTTTAGACTATATATATTTTAATTTAATACTATATTTTCATAAAAAATCCAAAGGGGGAGATTATTGACCCTCTAGGGGGTTTTATTGGATTTGATGATAAGTACACGATGATAGAGTAAACAGTGTATGATGTTGAGAATATTTTATGATTGGAGTATTTGTCTAAGAATAACATAATGTTATGATTTGAGGATTTTATGGATTAATTAAAATTATAATGTAAATTTGTGATTCTTCTAATAGTAAGTACTTTTGTCATTATATTTATATTAACGTCTTCATCAAAAATGGATTAGTGTTCCATTAAAGAGGAGGTAAAAAATTGGTCCAACATTCAATGTTATACCTAGAGTATTCTACAAGTATGGAATGTGTCCAAACAAAATGGTTCCCATTAAAGAGAGTGTTTGTAACAACCCAAAATTTTGAATAAAGATTGTTTCCTAATTTTGTGTGTAATTTTATTTTATTTTATTTTTTTACTCAACAAAAATGTTTTATTTGATAAACATGATTATAATTAAAATGAGACCTTTGGGTTTTGACTGTTATATGACCATTGTTCAATATGACCACTAGAAACTAAATGTTTCGATTATTGTCTCTAAATATAAGTAATCTTGGTTAATTATTATAGAAAGAAGATTTGATGGCCTCACCTAGTAGTCATGGACCGATCGAAGCCCATCTAACAGAGATTGGGAAGGAGGTAGCACCATTGGCCTTTGCTCTGGACCAAACCCAAGCCGAACTTCATCATGTGAAGCTAGAACGGAATCGCCTTCGCGAGAAGTTCAAACTGATAGAAATTACTACTCGGGCAATGTTGACAGAGTCGCCCCAAGATTCTATCACCCTAGCACACCTTACTCTTAGGTCCTATGCTGGTATTATAAGGGGCTATGTAACGAGACCGTAACTACCTTGTGTAATCCTTGTTTTAAATAAAAAATTGTATTTCTTTTTATGATGAAGTTTATGAATTATCAAATGACTGGATAAAAAATGTATGCATATTTTTGTTGAATTTTAGAAAAATGATATTTTAAAAATAGTTGTGTAAACCTTAAATAATTAAAAATGTGTAATGATTTTTGAAAAATGGTCTTCTACAATTATGTTCAGTACGAAATTTAGAGTCTAATAAGATCAACTTAATTTTTGATGAATAGTAAATTATGAATAGTGATTTTATGATTAGGATTAGTAATGTGTCCAAATTGATTAGTAATCTCACTTAAAGAAAGTATTAATATAAACTAGGCACCTTGATTAAGTAATATGATTCAATAAAATGGTTAGATAATGGTTTCATAAATTATTCTTCAAGTATTAGTTTTTTCGGGTGAATTGTGTTTTTTAATTAAAAATTTAATTAAAAATATTTAGATAATTATTTTTATAAAACGGATTTCATTTTTGAACTCAGAGCATCGATATTATGTTATGGTAATTTTTGTGGTTTTTTCTAGAAAAAATGAATTTTCGATGAATAGTGTTTTTATTTAAAAATTAAATTAAAAATATTTAGAAAATTATTTTTATAAAATGGATTTCATTTTTAAAATCAGAGCATTGATATTTGGTTAAGGTGAAATTTTGGGATTATTATGAGAAAGTTGAATTTTTGGTGAATAGTGAAAGTATAGTTTTTAAGTTACGGGTTTTTAATGACATCATTAAATGATGTATTAAGTATATATTCAAATATGGTCGAATTATGAATAGTAAGATAAGGTGTGAGGTGTCCCAAGTGGCAAATACCATGGGCAAGCCCATGGTTTTTCCAAAACCACTAGTGAGGTGTCCCTTGGCCATTAATGCCTTGTCCCCTCACCTTCCCTATAAATACCAAGCCCTCCTCTCATCAATTCGACTCCCCACTCCTCCCCAACGAAGTTCTGGTCTCATTACCTCCCAAGGAGTCTTCCCAAGGTGTCCCCAATCCCTCAAGGTTCCAAACTTTGAGGTTCAAGAGTTACATTTTAAGGTAAGGGATCTGACCCCTCTCTTTCTTTTCAAGTAATCTCTTTTATGTCATTTCTTTTATACTCCATGTTCTTATGTTGGAGAATGTTCTTTTATATTCATCCTACTGCCTATTTCATGTTCATATGATGGGAGACCCCCCTTTCTCTCATCAATTCGTTTTAAGAATGTTTAAGTGGCGCCGTTAGGCTGCCGAATTTTTAAGGGATTCTTTCACCTTCCTCGTTTTCAAGTTCTATTTTCATTCAAGTCTTTCATGTTCCTTTTTATTATGTTGGGGTATGATCTCTAAATTATCATACTGATCTTTTATGATCATATGATGAGAGACCCCATTTGATCGCTTCAATTCATTATTTTGAAGTTTTAAGTGGCGTCATTAGGCTGCCGAATTTTTAAGTAGTTCTTCACCCTTCTCGTTTTGAAGTTCTACTTTCATGTCAATTATTTCAAGTTCCTTTTTGTTATATTGGGGTATGATCTCTATATATATCATAATGGACTCTTATGTTCATATGATGAGATACCCCATTTGATCTCTTCAATTCAGTATTTTGATGTTTTAAGTGGCGCCGTTAGGCTGCCGAATTTTTAAGTGGTTCTTCACCCTTCTCGTTTTGAAGTTCTACTTTCATGTCAATTATTTCAAGTTCCTTTTTGTTATATTGGGGTATGATCTCTATATATATCATACTGTACTCTTATGTTCATATGATGAGAGACCCCATTTGATCTCTTCAATTCAGTATTTTGATGTTTTAAGTGGCATCGTTAGGCTGCCGAATTTTTAAGTGGTTCTTCACCCTTCTCGTTTTGAAGTTCTACTTTCATGTCGATTCTTTCAAGTTCCTTTTTGTTATGCTGGGGAATTATGTCTATATCTATCATACTGATCTCTTATGATCATATGATGAGGGACCCTATTTGATCTTGTCAAATCATTTTCTTTTGAAGTTAAGTGATGCCGTAAGGCTGCCAAATTTTCATAAGAGAAATCTAATTTTTTTTCCTTCCATGTTTTTCATTTCAAATGGTATGTCCCTAAAATTTCATTACCATGTCCATATGTCCTTCTTATTCTTTCACCCTACTGTTTTATGGATCATTTATGAAAGGGTGACCCATGTCCCCTCTCATTTCAATGTTTTCTAAAACCCCGAAACTTAGCCGTTATGCTGCAGAATTTTCCCCTCAAAATGCCTCTCTCTTTTCTCAAAAATTATTTTATGTTATAAAGTGAATACTCAAAGCTCTTATTTCTACAAGGGTATTCAAATATATATCAAAATTTTCCATTTTAAATTCTGGGATTTACATACATGAGACCCGCTTTCCCTTTCCGTGGGTTTAAAGTGACGTAAAGATCATGTCTTTAAAGCAGTTTTTAAAACGTTATGATTATGAAATGAAACCCATTTATTTTATGCTATATGGGTTATTTATGAAATGTTTGATGATGATATATGTGGCTGACATGATAATAAAGGCAAATTTAAGGGTGCGCCCTGATAGCGCTCCAATGCATTGGGTAAAGACTTAATCTCTAGAGATGACCATTTTAACGACGCCTTGGTGAATAACCTTGGTAATTTTTAACGACACCTTGGGGATGGACCTTGGTGAAACGAAACGATTTTCAATATTAAATTTTGCAGCCACATCTTCAAGTTATGAAAATTTATTTTTATTATGATATGCCTCGTGATTAGATTCTCATGCCTTAAAGTTCTTTTCATGACCTTATTGAAGTATCTAAAGTTCACATATAAAATGTTTCTCTTGTTCCCTTACTGGGCTTTTTGCTCATCCTTTCTTTTGATGTATGTTCCCAGGTTATGAGATGCAGTAATGAACCTAGGATGAACTTGAGGAGAAGCCTTGCAAGTGTTTAAGAAGAATGTTTTTTTTGTTTCATTTATTATGTTCCTGGTTTCCATTACACTAAACCTTAAAGATCCTCGGTTTTGTAAAATGTAATGAAAGTTTATGTGGTAAAAAGGTGGGATGTTATAGTTGGTATCAAAGGATGGTTTAGTTATTTTTGGAAATTAGGATATGAAAACTCTAGGAAGAACCCTATGGAAAAGTTTAAATATAGGAAATCTTCCTGGTATTTTGGTGAGTATTGGGTAAGGGGTTTCCAAGAAAATACATCCCTGTCTGGATACGAGCAGGTAGAGGTGGCTCTGGCATAGATGTACATAGGGGTAAAACCCGAAAACACCGCTTTGAGCTAGACTCGAACGGGAACTGGTACATGACAACGGGCCTTGCTGCACTCTTGGTTACGACACTCCCGGGGGATATGCTTTGGTAAATTCATAAGCTTAGTATGATCCATTATTAAAGGAACATGGATAAAACATAATAAAGATTCACATAAGAATATATGATCATAGATAACCTAGATTGGAACCTAGGGGATCACAAGTTAGGATATACTTTTATTCTACATGTTTATCCTTTTATGCTTAAAGTTTCCTTTTCATGATTATTAGCTATGTAAATAAGCCACTAATTATAGTTTCTTTTCTTAGTTAATGGCGAGAAATGGAAGAACATGTCCCAAAAACCAATGTGATAGGAAATGCGATGATTGTCATGTTAATACGACAGAGATGATTAGGGGATTAAAATATGATTATTATTTTGGAAGTCGTTCATTATTTTGGGAACCATATTTGATCGAGGTAAATAGATTACTACGGTATTTTCATTGAGGAGTAAGGTTGACTTATATTTTGAAGAATCGATGAATTTAAGGTGAACTTATAGTAATTTAGGTTAATTATGGGAATGACTAACCTATCTTGGGTAAAATATATTTAGGTTAGCTACTTTTTTTTTAAGATGTTAGGAGTGGTTGATGTTGTCTGGAGATGAACAATGAAGTTGTTTTGGAAGAATATGTTATCAAATCCTTATTGTATTTGGGTTTCAATCTTAGTTTGGTTTGTTTTGAGGAATTTTAAGGACCGTTATTTATGCAATGGTCTATGATGAACTTTGGGTAGTACCATGGAACTTTGATGATTTAAAAGTAGTTTCCATTCCTATGGGATTCTTTCTTTTTGAAGAGTTGTTTTACCTTAACCTTTCTGTTTTTGGGATAATGTTTAAAGATAGAAGAAATAGATAGTTAATCTTTTGTGGATTATATGATTCTCTATAAGATGATTCTTGTGTTTTGATGAGACCAAGTAGTTTTGAATGCTCATCGTTTGGGAGAAAATATTAGATTTGGTAGAAACTTATTAAAAGGTGAGACTATACTTGAAGGTAGGTATATTTTCTTATGTTTTTGTTCTACGTAGTAAATGAATTCCTCAAAATTATTAGAAGAAACGTAAAACAAAAATGTTGTTGGTTTACGTTTCCTACTAGGTAATCAAAGCCCGTTTACACACAACATAAGTTTGGGATTTTCTCGCGGTCAACGTTCTCCTAATCATGTTTTCTATCACTCTCCCTCAGAACATGACCCTTTGTTTTCTCCTCCATGTCCATGTTTTCCTACATGGAATCCTAGTGTGGGCTAACTCGGGTGACCTTCATACTTCCCTTTCATTCTTTTAAAGTAATAGTTTTACCGACTCCTTTTCCGATGTGGGACTTTCAATGAAATTTCAAAACCTAATTTTAAAAAAAATTGTGAGGACGCAATTTCTTAAGGGGGGAAGATTGTAACAACCCAAAATTTTGAATAAAGATTGTTTCCTAATTTTGTGTGTAATTTTATTTTATTTTATTTTTATACTCATCAAAAATGTTTTATTTGATAAACATGATTATAATTAAAATGAGACCTTTGGGTTTTGACTGTTATATGACCATTGTTCAATATGACCACTAGAAACTAAATGTTTCGATTATTGTCTCTAAATATAAGTAATCTTGGTTAATTATTATAGAAAGAAGATTTGATGGCCTCACCTAGTAGTCATGGACCGATCAAAGCCCATCTAACAGAGATTGGGAAGGAGGTAGCACCATTGGCCTTTGCTCTGGACCCAACCCAAGCCGAACTTCATCATGTGAAGCTAGAACGGAATCGCCTTCGCGAGAAGTTCAAACTGATAGAAATTACTACTTGGGCAATGTTGACCGAGCCGCCCCAAGATTCTATCACCCTAGCACACCTTACTCTTAGGTCCTATGCTGGTATTATAAGGGGCTATGTAACGAGACCGTAACTACCTTGTGTAATCCTTGTTTTAAATAAAAATTTGGATTTCTTTTTATGATGAAGTTTATGAATTTTCAAATGACTGGATAAAAATTGTATGCATATTTTTGTTGAATTTTAGAAAAAGGATATTTTAAAAATAGTTGTGTAAACCTTAAATAATTAAAAATGTGTAATGATTTTCAAAAAATGGTCTTCTACAATTATGTTCAGTACGAAATTTAGAGTCTAATAAGATCAACTTAATTTTTGAGGAATAGTAAATTATGAATAGTGATTTTATGATTAGGATTAGTAATGTGTCCAAATGGATTAGTAATCTCACTTAAAGAAAGTATTAATATAAACTAGGCACCTTGATTAAGTAATGTGATTCAATAAAATGGTTAGATAATGGTTTCATAAATTATTTTTCAAGTATTAGTTTTTTCGGGTGAATAGTGTTTTTTAATTAAAAATTTAATTAAAAATATTTAGATAATTATTTTTATAAAACGGATTTCATTTTTGAACTCAGAGCATCGATATTATGTTATGGTAATTTTTGGGGTTTTTTCGGGAAAAAATGAATTTTCGATGAATATTGTTTTTATTTAAAAATTAAATTAAAAATATTTATAAAATTATTTTTATAAAATGGATTTCATTTTTGAAATCAGAGCATTGATATTTGGTTAAGGTGAAATTTTGGGATTATTCTGAGAAAGTTGAATTTTCGGTGAATAGTGAAACTATAGTTTTTAAGTTACGGGTGTTTAATGACATCATTAAATGATGTATTAAGTATATATTCAATATGGTCGAATTATGAATAGTAAGATAAGGTGTGAGGTGTCCCAAGTGGCCAATACCATGGGCAAATACCATGGGCAAGCCCATGGTTTTGCCAAAACCACTAGTGAGGTGTCCCTTGGCCATTAATGCCTTGTCCCCTCACCTTCCCTATAAATACCAAGCCCTCCTCTCATCAATTCGACTCCCCACTCCTCCCCAACGAAGTTCTGGTCTCATTACCTCCCAAGGAGTCCTCCCAAGGTGTCCCCAAGCCCTCAAGGTTCCAACCTTTGTGGTTCAAGAGTTACATTTTAAGGTAAGGGATCCGACCCCTCTCTTTCTTTTCAAGTAATCTCTTTTATGTCATTTCTTTTATACTCCATGTTCTTATGTTGGAGGATGTTCTTTTATATTTAACCTACTGCCTATTTCATGTTCATATGATGGGAGACCCCCCTTTCTCTCATCAATTCGTTTTAAGAATGTTTAAGTGGCGCTGTTAGGCTGCCGAATTTTTAAGGGATTCTTTCACCTTCCTCGTTTTCAAGTTCTATTTTCATTCAAGTATTTCATGTTCCTTTTTATTATGTTGGGGTATGATCTCTAAATTATCATAATGATATTTTATGATCATATGATGAGAGACCCCATTTGATCGCTTCAATTCATTATTATGATGTTTTAAGTGGCGTCGTTAGGCTGCTGAATTTTTAAGTAGTTCTTCACCCTTCTCGTTTTGAAGTTCTACTTTCATGTCAATTATTTCAAGTTCCTTTTTGTTATATTGGGGTATTATCTCTATATATATCATACTGGACTCTTATGTTCATATGATGAGAGACCCCATTTGATCTCTTCTATTCAGTATTTTGATGTTTTAAGTGGCGCCGTTAGGCTGCCGAATTTTTAAGTGGTTCTTCACCCTTCTCGTTTTGAAGTTCTACTTTCATGTCAATTATTTCATGTTCCTTTTTGTTATATTGGGGTATGATCTCTATATATATCATACTGGACTCTTATGTTCATATGATGAGAGACCCCATTTGATCTCTTCAATTCATTATTTTGATGTTTTAAGTGGCGCCGTTAGGCTGCCGAATTTTTAAGTGGTTCTTCACCCTTCTCGTTTTGAAGTTCTACTTTCATGTCGATTCTTTCAAGTTCCTTTTTGTTATGCTGTGGAATTATTTCTATATCTATCATACTGATATCTTATGATCATATGATGAGGGACCCTATTTGATCTTGTCAAATCATTTTCTTTTGAAGTTAATTGACGCCGTAAGGCTGCCGAATTTTCATAAGAGAAATCTAATTTTTCTTTCTTCCATGTTTTTCCTTTCAAATGGTATGTCCCTAAAATATAATTACCATGTCCATATGTCCTTCTTATTCTTTCACCCTACTGTTTTATGGATCATTTATGAAAGGGTGACCCATGTCCCCTCTCATTTCAATGTTTTCTAAAACCCCGAAACTTAGCCGTTATGCTGCAGAATTTTCCCCTCAAAATGCCTCTCTCTTTTCTCAAAAATTATTTTATGTTATAAAGTGAATAATCAAAGCTCTTATTTCTAAAAGGGTATTCAAATATATATATCAAAATTTTCCATTTTAAATTCTTGGATTTACATACATGAGACCCGCTTTCCCTTTCCGTGGGTTTAAAGTGACGTAAAGATCATGTCTTTAAAGCAGTTTTTAAAACGTTATGATTATGAAATGAAACCCATTTATTTTATGCTATATGGGTTATTTATGAAATGTTTTATGATGATATATGTGGCTGACCTGATAATAAAGGCAAATTTAAGGGTGCGCCCTGATAGCGCTCCAATGCATTGGGTAAAGACTTAATCTCTAGAGATGACCATTTTAACGACGCCTTGGTGAATAACCTTGGTAATTTTTAACGACACCTTGGGGATGGACCTTGGTGAAACGAAACGATTGTCAATATTAAATGTTACAGACACATCTTCAAGTTATGAAAATTTATTTTTATTATGATATGCCTCGTGATTTCATTCTCATGCCTTAAAGTTCTTTTCATGACCTTATTGAAGTATCTCAAGTTCACATATAAAATGTTTCTCTTGTTCCCTTACTGGGATTTTTGCTCATCCTTTCTTTTGATGTATGTTCCCAGGTTATGAGATGCAGTAATGATCCTAGGATGAACTTGAGGAGAAGCCTTGCAAGTATTTTAGAAGATTGTTTTTTTTTTGTTTCATTTATTATGTTCCTAGTTTCCAAGACACTAAACCTTAAAGATCCTCGGTTTTGTAAAATGTAATGAAAGTTTATGTGGTAAAAAGGTGGGATGTTATAGTGTTTATATACATGATATCACATTTATAAGTCAAACAATGTGTGTGTGGAGACATAGGTATGTATGAATCTGAACATGTAGGCAGAGAGTAATTTTATCTATCATGGTGGATAGGAATGAAACACTGTATAATATCACTAACTCCTATGGATTTCCGAGTTTTTCTAGGGAGTGTGACATATAATTAAGTAGAATATTCTAGAATTATTTTTAGATATTGGAATAATTCATTCTTATTTATTTTTCATTCTATGAAAACATTCATCCTTTCTTAGAAAGAACAATATAGCATCATATCAACTCACCTTCATCCTCTATCCATGGGGACTACATGGATGAGAATTATTCTCTATATATGTATAAATAACAACATATCCATTGGAGGACCAAACACTACATAAGTAAAAATAATAATTACACACCACAAAACAATTTATGTAGATTGAGAAATGATCACAAATCCATCAACATATAATAATAATGTGCATGGTTTTTTTAGATAGGGAGTGTGTTCTAATCATTGAATAATATATGGATGTTTGTTTTGAAAAATATATTACCCATGATTAGATTTTATTAAATGGGATGAACCAAATTTATTCACTTTATATAGTGGTTTGGGTCATTCTCCATGAGAAATGTAAAAAAACTAATCTTTCTGTTTCTATGGTCTTGATCAAAGGCTTGAAGTAATTAGAGTTATTGATGTTTCCAAAATGAGATGAAATCATTGACCGTGTTGTGGTCAATGGTGTTTTAGCTAGGAATTCCACATGTTAGAAATAACAAAATCGAACATTCCATAATACTGATCATGTTGAGTATGTCATGAAGACTTAAAGTCCTCAAAATGAGGAACATGTAGTCATTACGATATAGATATTAGAATTCTGGTCTTGGGTGACAGGAATTATGAAACATGACATCCTATAACCATGTTAGAGTATCCATAGTGAACTTAAGATTGATGATGATGATACATTGTAATGATTTTGTTTCGTTATTTGGTATCATATATTAAATATATTTTTCTAATAAATTATTTTTAAATTAAAAGGAAAATATAAATTTATTAAGAATTAGAAACTCTTGAATATGTAATGTTTCAAAAAAATTATAACTTTCGTTTGAAGATGCAATGCTAATCTAAATGTTCCTAATATCAATTATAAGAGTTGATCCAATCTGAATCTCATCCACTGCGATGTAAAGAGAAACTGTTTGAATTTGAAGATGTTGAAAATTCCATATAAACATTTCTTTTCAAACCATTATAGATGATTTAATAGATGAAATAGTGTGGAATATCAAAATAAATATGATCATATTGCGTTTATAGATGTAAAATATCATAGATATCATGATAGATGAATAATAATAAATCTTTCATTGATAATATTTATAAGGAACTGGACATTCAAATGTTATGAGTTTTAAGTGCAATGTTTTTCTGGATGGATTTTAAATTAAAACCATTAAATTGAGGAAACAAAAGGAATTTATTTTAGTGGATGAAATTAAAACTAATCTTATTACTAAAGGCTGAACATTCAAATAAATATTTATATCTAATTGTTATTATACAAACCTATCACTATCAATCAGAGATAATTATAGAGAAACGAAAAACGAAATTTTCCTGTTGAAGTTGTTGTAGGAAAATTAAACTAGAGATGATGTGTCTTGAAGATTAGTGAATTGATATTGACTTTAAGAAAAAGAATATTGGATGATATTCTATTAGGATTTTTAAATATGGTTTTTCCATATGAACCATTATAGTGATAGAATTCTAAATAAGTTTTGAATATGGTTTAGAAAATAGAATTTCCCTAGAACAATTGAATTATGTTTTTTAAATAATAATAGGAAAATATAGAGAAATTATAAGAAGTGTTGAATTTACTATAGTGGTACATGTGAATAATGTCTTTAAAGTAGATACAATAGAGTCATCAAATTTACTAATTTTAGAGTAATGAACAAGGAAATATATTGTTCTTTTCAAATGGGTCGAGTACATCAGTTAGACATATATGAGTTTCTAGAGAGACATTTTTTAACAACATGGAGATGCCAGTTATCCACATATAGAAGTTCAGAAAAACAATGTTTGGTAAAATGTTTAAAATTTAATTCCAATCAGAGGTTTTAATTTCTCCCTGACTCAGACTAGATCGGGCTGGCCTGAGCCTACACTCTATAAATCCAAGCTACAAAACACTATTCATTTCATCTTGATCTAGACCAAAGTACACCATGATGTGTACCGACCATGGCCTGAGGCAGGCCGGAAACGTAGAGTTTGGCTAGGTTTTTGGGCTAGGCCATAGGCACGTCTTTTAGGCTATTTTTAATGTCTTTTTAACTGTTATGAAATGTTTTTATATGTTTATAAATATTCATACCATAGAATAAAGTATATATGATATAATTGTTTTATAATATATCATATCATGGTTTATTTAAACAAGGTGTATCATATAGACCAAGCTACCGAAGAAATCAAATTTTTTCAAGAGAAAACATTTCTAATGAAAATTGGGGTGTTACATTCTTTCCAGAATATTAAATTTCTCCCACAAACATTCAATTGATATGATAAGGTGAAAATAACTGAGGGATCTTATCCTTAATTTCATCATTAAGCATCCATGTCGTCTCTTCTAAATTTTAGTTAATATATATTAATTTAACTAGGTGAGTGGTCATGTTGCATAAACAATTATAACAATGGTCCAAGATCATATCTAAATTCTGATCATAAGGGGGAACATTTTCCAATTTTACCACATCTAAATTAAGAAAATGTGAGGGATCTTGTATGTACTTTTTTCGGAGGGATACATGGAATACATCATGTTAGTGGGACATGGCTATTGGAAGTGCAATTCTATATTCCACAACTTCGATACATCCAATATTGTCAAATGGAATTATGTACAAACTGTTAAGCTTTTAATTCTTCCCATATCTCAGGAATCTCTACCATAGATATTTGAGGGGTAATACCTTATCCCAAAAAAAAAAAAAATCTATTTCTCATCAATGATTTTCTTCATAATGAAATAGTTGTCTTTGGGAATCCATGAGGTGTTGTTGAATGGTCCTCACATTTTCTACCATTTCTTTTACCATTTTTGTTCCCAACACCCTTTGTTCACTGACTTCATCCATGTATATAGGTGTTCTATATATCTTCTAATAAAAGACAATATATGGTCCCATTTTGATTCTTGAGTGGAAACTATTAGGGTCTGATAACTCGACTTGTGGAATATATTGATTATATCCTCATTCAATGTATATTGAACTTGTTATAAACATGACTTATAGTTTATAAATAGTCCAATTAAATTAGACATTAATTTTAGGGAAATACTCCATACTGAATTTTAGCTAAGTGTTTAGATCATGTTTTACAAATTCCCACAACTTTGAGTGGAATACCAAATATCAATAAAATATAATTGATTATTATACAACTTGATGTCTCATCACATATCTAGTGTATATACATTCATGATGATCAAGTGAAAGGACGTCATGAATTGCAATAAAATTATGTTTCATTGCTAGAAAATCCACAACAACCTATATAATAGTATTTATTATCCATGTATTTATGAAGACAATGAAAAATACCAAGGTCATGTTTTCACATTTTCCTGAAGGTATGGGTAATGGTTGAATCATCCTCTAAGAATTTTGTCTTTTATACTTAATTTTATCAAATTATAGTTACTTTGATGCATATTCATTGATCACTTTTTTCATTTTTTTCCCACAAATAGTGTTATCATAGACCTAGATACCACTTTGTGGTCCCTCTGTAGATTGAGAAAGGTGATCTATGTGAATAATTCAAAATCTTCCTATTTATCTTAGGATTTTATGGAACATATATTCATGATACAAATCTTAGGAATCCTTCCACAACAATTTTGAAATATTAGGATTTCCCTATTTTGGATATCTTCCACTTTCTTCCAAACTTCCACATAATTTCTCTGAGCATCCTATATCTTATTCATGAGGGATGGTTGTAAAATTATTTGAGAAAGGAAGGATGATGTTCCCCAACTTATGATTCCCATTTCCATCAACTATAAGTCTTTGAATAATCAACACCTATGAATTCTCATCATTTATAATGTTTCAATATCATTTTAACTTAGTTTATTTACCACATTGTTTTCTATACTAGGTTGGTAGTGTATTGAGAAGTCATCAAATATGATGATTCTTGACCATATTTCCTAGAAAATATCAAGATCCTTATATGTGAATATGTATTTGAGTCTCTTTTCATTAATATATATATATCACACTTCTACCCATAGTGATTATTCCTCTAAATATTCAATGTGATGATCACAACCTCTATCTCTAGAAAATTAATGGGGAAGTTTTTCTCATGACATTTTAGTTTTCTTCAGGCATAGGCTATTACATTGTCCTTTTTCAGCATTACATAGCCTAATACATTCAATGATGCATTATTTTACACCATAAATATTTCTCCACTTGTGGGTAGTGTAAGTATTATTAGATTAATATTCCACCTTTTCAACTTCATGAAGCAGTCTTTACATTCAGTGGTACAAACAAATTTGACACCATTTAGAGTCATCATTATTTGTTTTTATTATAATGAGATGTTTCTCATAAATAGTATGTTATAACCATATAGGACTTGGAAAATATGGATCCCCATTAAATATGTTTCTCTAGGAAACTCTTTAATTTACATTGGTATAGAAGGGTCCACAGATATCCCTTTGATGGTGATAACATGCAGTATGATTGATAATTCATCAATATTGAACTAAAATTAACTCTACAGTACATATTGTTTATTCTTTTGCAATGTCATTAGCATAATATTCCAATACACATCCTCCCCCCTTTTTATTAGAGTATATCAGAATATATTCTATACAGACTACCTCATATTTCTGTACATAATCACTAAAGAACCTATTAATTATTTCCATGAATATTGTTGGAGAATTAGTGGGTCTGATGGGCATTGGTATAAACTCAATATTTCTATACCTCATTTGAATAGTAGTCATGAGAATACCATTCTTCTTTACCATTACATGCTGATATCTTGACTAAAGGTAAAACATAGAGAAATACTTAGACCATCATAGTTGATCAAACAATCATTTATCTATTATTGGGGATACTTTTTCGTTATCATGATTTAATGAGATATACATAATTAACATGTGGAAACATTGGTCAATAATTATTTTTTATGAAGAGGACTAGCACACCCCCTAGTAAAGCACTATGGAATATGAAACCATTGTCCAGATTCTCTTATAACTTCTTCTTAAATTCTTCCAACTCAATGGTGTCTATAATTCAAGGAGTTCATGATAATGGAATAGATCATGGTATATGTTTAATTGACAAATCATCCTCATAGTCTTGAGGAAGACCAGAAAATTATATATGGAACAGATCACTGTAGTCCCTCACAATGGGCATGTAGTCAATAATGGTAATATAAATTATATCGCTAATGTGATATAGATATGATTTCTAATATGATAATAATATTAGTACTTGAGTTGATGATTCTGAAGAAGATTAATCCCCCTCTATACAGTTGTATAGAATAAGTGTGTACCTTGGGATGTGAAGAGGGATATCCCTCTCCTGAAAATTAATGATTTCGTTGAATAATGATTTATATTCCATTCCAAATATAGAATCAAACCCCACAAAACAACGTAAGAACATATTTGATGGGAGGTTTAGTAAAAAATATTAATGAGGGAGGAGTTATATATATTAAATGCTATAACTTCCCCAATCATTGTTCTCATAGATAACCCAACATCAACATATTGAGGTGGTTTTTTAATAGTTCTAGTAAGATTACATGATATGAATGACTGCAAAGAACCAGAATAAAATAGTACATTAACTATTCCTGAATTAATAACCACCATACATCTCACTACATCATTATATGGATCCACCCTATTAGTAGTGATATGATATTTCCTTTAATGATGCCTTGTATGTTATTGTTGTTGATTTTATCTAAAAACACATGTCTTAATGAATTGGATCACATAATTAACATGTACATTAAAGTCAGAACAGTGTATTACAAAATGAGTGTTGATCTATACCTTCATTTCTCCTTCCACGTTAGTTGGTTTCCTCTTACCCCGTCTTCATTGATTAGTCATATTAGCCTCTCTTCCACATTTTAAGTATCTCATAGTTCCCTTTAAACCATTCCCAAGATGCCTCTTCCCAAATTTTTGGAATGAGGGATGTTATGTTTTCATTCCTCCATGGGGTTTATATATTGACCCCCCCCCCATTTTAAAATACATATTTCTCCTTTTATATTTAAGCCCATGATTCCACTAGGAGTGCCCATTCTCTATTTCCACCTTAAGGGAAGAAAAAAAATCACATCATTGATTTCAAAGACATGAATCAATTTTTTTTTGAAGATTTGGCTTTAATGAAATAAATAAGTGATCCACATTGATTTTCGTGTTCATGGAAATGAGTGTGGATTATTTTTCAAGCATTAAATATTTTCATCATATGCAAATATGGAATCATATTCTTTCCAATTAAATCTAAGGAACTCTTTATCAATATTATGATAGAGAGTTTGGGGAAAACATTTATTGATTATTATTTTATTGAATTATTCCCAATACATGAATTCAAAATCCACTTTAGAAATTTTATTTTTGATATATTTCCACCACAATTCAGCTTCACCATCAAAACGATAGACCACCAGCTCATTTTTCACTATTTCTATGCACTAGAGGATAGATAATATATACTCAATAGAGTTAATGTGTTGTTCTGATATTAAGGGATCAAAGGATACAATAATGATATAATGCCTTCTTCACATAATGGATTTGACCAGAACATTATCTTTCATAGAAGATGCATGGAGTTCCATATTACTAATGTGTTTATTCATAACAGGACCCAGTTGAGCAAGTATTTTCCCGATATTCTGAGCTAATATTCCCAATTGGGTTTTCATCCAATTATGGAAATTTCTTTATTATCTATCACATTCAGTGTTATAAAAGGTTATCATATTTATAAGAATTTACTAAAATGTGGGAAACTGAAATTATGGGTCTTTAATACATTGTCAATGTCAATATAAAATAAAACTATGAACATAGAAGGATAATCATATAATGGAAAATTATATCCTAACCTGTGATTCCATAGTTTTGTTTTTCAAGGTTATCCATGGTGATATAATTACCCATAGGGTTCTTACTCATGTTTTTTGGTCATAATCCCCAAAGATAAAAAGGTCATGCTCTCATACCCACTCTAGGACCCAATACTATTACACATATTATCAGATGATTTAAATCATAATTATCCATGAAATAAAAACCAAATATTAAAAAGTATACTGCCTATAGAAGAATGAAAATATAATTAGAAAAAATATAATAATAATAAATAATATTCTTATTAATCTCCAAAATGAGATCGTATTTATTTTTGATAATATACATCTATATATGATTACTTGGAGAATACACAAAAAAGGGTTAGTTGGAAATCCTAGTATGGGAATAAACAGGAGATTTAATCCTGAATTATGAGTTAGAAGTAATAATAATATAAGATAAAATGGATGGATCCAGAATTAATATATTGATTTATGAAATTTAGAACATAGAATTATGTTATATTATAAATATTGGAATGTGGATGAAACATATAACATGAGTCAAGAATGACTTCAAAGACTATATCAAATGTTGGATAGAGTCACATAATGGGTTATGTTTTCTCCATATTCATATAAATGATGTCTCATGATACTAAATCATTATCCAATGCACATAATCACAAAATATGCACACCCATGGAGTGTACACGAATTGAAAAAGAAATTTTTCCTCTAATTGGGGGTATCCTTTCAAGATGAATTAAGAAGGAAACCTTTTAAATCAGGTATTCCCCCTTAACGAAAGATGAATTGAGATACAAAAATATGTATGGTACATATAGATAGAATATATGATAATTATATAAGAACAATGATGATCTTTATCGAGTAAAATATAAATAAAGCTCAACCCAATGTAAATATAGAGGTCCTAAGATATCTCTTAAACGATGTCTGAAAGTGTTATGCACTCTATGTACTATCTTTGATAATCTAATTAGATTAATTAATTAATGAATTAATTAATAACCTCTAACACAATTATTTAATTTAATTTATATTTATTAATTTAATTTACGGTTATTTTGATGAGTTATAATGTAAAATTACATCATTCTAGGAGTGTTCATTTCATGGTTTTATCATCGGTTCACTTGTGTATAATTAAAGAAGATATTTTCAAATAGAAATAAAATTGTAAAGTGAAATGAAATATTGTTATTGTAATTCTAGAAGATTAAATGGGTCTGTATTTTATTTTTTTCCTGACATGAGGACGATTCATTTGATAAAACATGAATATTAAACATTTATTTTATTTTCATGGTAGTTCCTACCATTACCAACCACTTTAGTATTTTGAATATAATATTTATATATTATTTATAGAACATGGAAGAAGTTATAATATACTTATTAAAATATAATTTAACCCTAGTAAAAGTTTAATGAAAAGCCTTGAAGGTGGTAATTAATAATGAAAACTAATTATGAACCGTGATAATTAATTGCCATAGTTTGGAAAATGTTTTTCTTTCATTGAATATAAGGAGATGAGAAAATGGAATGATAGATGATATTCCATTTGAATTATAAAATTCTAGAATATGACTAAATATTCAATTTAATATTCCTTGATGTATGATTGAGGTTAGGAGAAGGTAAAGTAAAAAACTAATTTAAGAGAGGTTGCTTAAAAACCAAACTCCATTAATATATCCTCCTTGAAGGATACCTTAAGAAACATGGAATTTGACATTTGTTAAGACAAAAACCTCTAAAATGTGGACAGGGAAGTGTAAAATATAATTTGTAATAGTATGATCGAGATATGAATCTAATGTTATTGAAATGAAGTGAAAAAATGGGTTCCCTTTTATAACTGTGTTGAGGGGAACTTTTGGAATTTCTCAAAATATTATTATAAAATAAAACTATTTTAGATCTATTAGATTATAAATAGACTCTATAAATATAAGGGAAGAAATTATTTGATCATGTATTATCACATTTGTACTCATTTATAATTTTTATGATTTCAAATAAATTTAATAAAATATTATAATTAGGAAATCTCATTATTGTAAAATTTGATACGATTCAGCATGTCCATTGTTGGGGTTGGGAGGTACTCGGCCACTGGCATACATATTCAGGAGGTCCTGAGTTTAATTACTAATTGGAATAGTCACTATTCATGTACAATAGAGGTGTTGACAATGACAATGATGCAGACAGGCTTGAATGCATGCATGATGTAAGCATAAGATAGACATGGTGTCACATACAAAATGAAGCATAAATTATATTTCATTGGGCCATTAGGACATGTAATGGGACACTAATACATGGGAATATTTCCAATTAAATGGTTCTCTATCTTTGAAAATATGAATATTTCTTTTATTTCATACTAAAAAATGAGGTTTTAGCATCATCAAAATAAGTAATTGATAATATTCATTACTATGATTTTAAAAATAAAATAAAAAAGATTCAAATACGTAATAAATATTTTATTAAATACTATAAATTTCATTTTCATCTTTATAATTATTGGATCATCTTAATCATCTATAATTATATTTATTTTAATATTTTTTATATAATTTGTTTGATTTTTACACTAATAATATTATTATTGCATCATCATTTTGTTAGAATTTAAGGTAATTTTTTATTAACTAAAAATTATAAAAAATATGCATTATGAAGATAAATATATTTTATTTCAAATGAATATTTATGGTTGTATATATATTTTCAATGAACACATATGAAAAATTTTATACATATTAAACTCCATAGAGAGATGAGTTTGAATTTCTAGTAATTAATATAATATAACAGATCTAATGTGAACTATGGGGATCCAGAAGGTCATAAATCTAACCAAATGATTATCATGGTTTATAATAACTCGCCTATTAATATTTATTCAGTATTTTGTGTCATTAAATTATTATTATAAAAATAATTAAAATAATATTATTGATTTATATTATTCTTGAAGAAGCACTGTGTACCCATAAGAATTAAAGACATTTGTTTCATATATATAAATAACAAAATAAATTATTGTCATAAATATAAGTTAATTAGGATAAATAAAATCACTAATATTTGTAAATTTTGTTTATTTACTCATATTCATATTAAGAAAACTTATTTAATGTGTTAAATTTACTTTTCTCGACATGAACATGTCGTACAAAAGAATTTGGATAATATTCATGGAATATAAGTCAAAATGTGTGAAACTATATAAAAAATAATAAATTATGATTTATATTACAAAATAATGCTATTATAAGACTTTGGAACTCTTATATAATATATATGAGGAACCAAATTTTACTTTTTTTAGTGTTTCAGGAGTTCTACGTCAGCACTAAAAATGATTTTCCTATTTTTCATGGAAAAATAAATAATTTAAATGTTCTAAACTATTTTTGTTTGATAAATTAATTATATAGTCATAAAATATTCCTTACACTAGTTCAATTAATTTCTATATCATAGTTATTAATATAAAATATCACAAAGGATACCATATTAGAAAAATGGAAATTTTTTACAATTTATCAAATAATTTCACATTTTTCGGAAAATTTACAAAATTTTTCCACCAAATAAGTATGGTTTGATGATTTAGAAAATGAATTAAATATTATCTAATAAATTTTATAAAATTTTCTATAATTATTTATACCCATTCTCCCAATGAAATCTATAATATCCACTTTTTAATTAAAACATATATTTGATGAATAAAATTAGTTTAAAAAATAAAGTGTTTATTTCCTAATAAATAATAAATATATTTAAATATGTGGTTATTAATGTCCATAAATTCTGATTTAGTGGAAAAGATATAAGTTAATAGATAATACATTATATAATGATTTGTTTAAACTTGGTTTTTTGTGCAACAGATGCTACCGAAGAAGTCAAATTATTTATAGAGAAATATTTCATAAAAATATAGGGATATTACATTACTGAATTAGATTATATGAATTTTTGGGACACTAGCATGGTGTAGGTTATTGAGGATGTGAAAATTCTTTTCAAAGATGGAGCACTCAATATATCACTATTTGTTTCCATAGTGGTCCTGACACCAAATACTAAAGATCCTATAATGCCTTACCAATATATGTCCATATGCCTCACTAATATTTTTTACCAGATAGTTTCTTGTATTTTAAATAGAAGACTGAGTAGGGTAATTCTGAGGCCCATTTCAGATGAGTGTCACGGTTTCATCCAAGGGTAGTGCATCAAGGGTGCATTTTGTATTTCCAAATAATAAGTGGATGGTGTCAATATTAAAATTGTTTCATATAATATTATGATCAATGCTCATATAGAAAAGCATATGAACAAATGGAGTGGGAATTTATTATCATGCCTATGAGACAATATTGTTTTTTAATCAATGTGTGACCTCTTCTGTAGATGTATTATGTACCCATAAAACTCCATTTCAATCATGGGAATGATTTTTTCTTTTGTCATGAATATGTGAAGTCTTATGCAAGGAGACCCTTCACTTCGTAGAAATTCAATCCAGGAACATGACAGCCAACCATGAAATATAGAATGTGGACTTAGTGAAGGGTGGATACATATCCATAAAAATGATTAGGGGATAAAGAGGTGTCTCATATCTTGTTTTCTTATGACATGATATTTTTAATTAGTGTAAGAATTAGAACAATCAATCTCTTCCTCATGTTTATAGAGGATTATAGCACATAGAGTAGGATAGAAATCAACAAGTTAATGATTAATATCTCCATTTATGAAAATTTATTGATTATCCTTTGAAAGTTTACTTAAAGTTTGATTGGTATTCAATGGAATAATATTATGATAGGATATCATGGATTTAATATAATATATGATATAATGAGAATTGTTTTTTGGGGGTATTATCTACTGAATTTTGGGGAAGATATGTAATCTGAAGAACCGCTTAAAATCATTTGGAGGTAGAGTAAAATTAGTTAATAGAATCCCCACATTGATTCTGATTGAAATTATTTCAGTCATCAAGGATCCCAAGGGGACCATTGGATATACTGATAATGTTATGATGATTTTGATATGGGATGCTAATTAGGCTGGAAAATTCCATAGGGATACTTGAGTGACAATGGTGAGGCCAATCATTGAGGAGAGTGTTAATGTGATAGGTGTATTCAAACCATATAGGGAATGAAATCAAGGGCGGATAGAGACATTATAGGTGGGATAACTTTATGTTCATGGTTCATGAAAAGAATATTTTGAGTAGATTGAAGGTGTGTCCTGAATGATATGTGAAAATGTCTAAAACTATTCTTTGTATGTTTTATCATATGGATATTTATATGGAGAAAGTGTTGTGTGTTGTTAGTTGTGGAGATATATATTATTTTAAGGATATGTGTATTGGATATATTTTTTTCTTCCTAGGGTGACCAGTGAAAGAGATATCGTTATCTTTGTAGAAACACTAACCTTTCCTAATAAATAACATGCGTAGAATGGAGGAGAAGAGCCTTCATAGTGCCATAATTATGACTGAAAAACCAGATAAATCTGTCTTCTCAGAGTTAGTGACAAGAGGCTTAATTATCTAGGACATCCATATGATGATCCATGAAATCATGGACATATATGAATAGGATATCATGTTATGGTTCATGGAGATACCATTAATGATTAAAATTCTAGTCTGGAATTCGAGAAACATGGGTATACCAACAGATGAAAATGTAATGAATAAGGGAAATGTTCTTTTAACAAATTTTCAATTTTGATATCTCCCTATATAAAATATTTATAGAATATAATCTCTACAATAATATTAACTAATAATATATATGAGTTCATCAGCTGGTGTATAAGGATATATGCGATTGGTGAAACAATAACGAAGATTATCATAGCATAGTATTATGGGGAAAGCCACTATAAAAAGAACATCAAAATTAGGGACATGAATTGTACCGTATTGTGATGTGTACATTGGGAGAATTGTAATAAGAGTATAGAATAAAGGCATTTCTCCTACCTCTTCATTTAATATAATTTGAGTTTGTTTGTGAGTGACATTGTGAAAATGATTCCAGGTGGGGTGTCATTTATATTTACAAGTGGTATTCTTTCAAGGATTTGTTGTAGTTCAGAGGATATGGGTAGACAATTAAAAGGGAATTCAGTCAATTTTATCCCACTAAACAGATATCAAAAGATGAACATTGTATTCTCATCCATGCTCTATGAGATAAGATAGGGTGGCCTAGATTGGGATTCCACATAATCTATGATTTTTGTCATTAACTTCTACTATGGGAATAGAAACACACTTAAGGTAGAGAATCTGTCAATTCATAGTGCTATAATTTTTTGTTGAAGATACAACATTAAACTCTCTAAATTGGAATCTAACTCCAATATTATGGTTTACTACCTTTGTGATAATATAATAATATCATGGGATCTGTCTAACGTGATCAGAATGCAAAATATGTTTATATTCTGTAGTATTGTTGCGATGAATTCATAAAAGGAATGATATTTTACAGTTTAAAACATAGCTAGTAATGGGAGAACTAGTGAGGGAATTATTTTGTACAATTATAATGAATCATTACCATATGATTTTAATCTTGTTTTAAGTGGTTACAAAATTGGAATATATCATTGTCACCCCTTTAGTGAATTCATTAATTAATGGAATAAATTGATTTTCATACATAATGATACTTTTGATCCATATATCAAATAATTGAAAAAAATATTCATTTTGGGTAAAACATAAATTAGGGTGAGGATAACAAAAGTGGGTAAAAGGATATTATTTAATGGTTTTCATGGAATGTATGTACTTATTCTAATACATTTTTGAATATGTTGACTTTTATACAGTTTAATTAAAAATAATTTGCATCAATTTTTATAGTCAATCAGTGAATATAGTTATTATTTTCATAAGATTTGATGTATTTATATTGAAGTCATCTTATGTATTCTACAAGATTTGATTCTTATAATCTTAGTGGTTTCAATGTTTTTACTGTTGATCTTGAGAATGGTATAGAAATTAAAAATCATTTTTTACAAATCATTATAGACCATTGTTAATATAAGAATTTGGTTGATATTATTGTGTTAGATTATAATATAATATCTTCATTTTATTTATCAATGAAACTATGTTAATGTTAACATTTCCCCATGGGAACATTCAACATAATTTATTTCTATAAATAAATATAAGTTGACTGATACTAGTGAGTGTGAGGAACAAGATACTTATATTTTGACCACCCAAGAAAAATGTTCTATTATATCAATTAAACAGTTGAGTATTTATAGAG
The DNA here is from genome assembly GCA_963277665.1 of Viscum album. NCBI lineage: Eukaryota > Viridiplantae > Streptophyta > Magnoliopsida > Santalales > Viscaceae > Viscum > Viscum album. Next base: position 501,894,445 of record OY728133.1, read on the forward strand.
TGTTATTTTCAAAATGATATTAAGAGACATGTTCAATATGGGTGATGAAGGAGAAATAATTTTTTGCTATGAACTCCATATAAAAAAATATAGAATTATTTTTCCCTGATTATATGGATAATATCAGTCTTCTGAGGTAGGGTGAGGAAGTAGAAGGAAAAATAATATTAATGATAGAAGTTGATAAAGATATGAATTACCAAGAAATTGTTGTATAATATATATTGTGTTTTTAAAGCTTTAATCATGAAAATATATACATGATTAATTTTTAATAATGTATATATTTTTTTAATAGTATAATACTATTTTCCTCATATATTTCTTATAAAACATGATAAGTAATTTTTTTTAAATTAATTGAATATATATAATATCATTATTAATAATTTTAAAATAAAGTTTAATTATGTTAATTTTTTACTGATATTTATATTAAAGTGTAGGTCTCTAGGGGATTTAAATATTTAAATTGATCATCAATAGAATATATATAGAACACTGTTTAAACAGATTGTGCCTAGATTTTACAAGATATTCATTCAAATTATACTACAAAGGGTACACATCGTCACAAACATCTCATATTTCATTTAATAATATTTTAAGTTAGGATAGTTTCATTTTTTCATAGGAAAGACACCAATAGTATAACCATATAAGATTCATATTGTGGCTCGGTTTCCTAAAAGTGTCTTTTGGAATATCATTGTTTTCAGTATGTGATTCAACATGATAAAATTAACTTTTAAAATATTTACTATATTTTCAAAATTCACATGTAAATAAATACAACTAATAATATAAAAAGGAAAAAATTCTTTATTTTGGTTTGTTAAGTCTATTTATTAGTTGTTTTTAATGAGTAATCCTTACATTATTTTAAAAGGGCCAAAATATTTTATTATCCAACAACACATGTTTTCAATCATAGCCTAAAGAGTTGTATTCTCTATCTTAGTGAAATTTTATGTGGATTGTATTTAATTAATTTTTTAATATGTTCCTTCCTATTATGTAGTTAACAATTTCAAACATAGGTACTATAGGTGGGAATTTTTAAGAACCTGATGAAGTTAAAACACTGTTTTTTGGAAAAGGGGATTGGTAGTAGTACTACATTTAATGTGTTTGTAGACATTTCATGACTTACAATATTAATAAAAACATTGACTGTGTACATAATTTTGAGTCAAATTTTTTATGTTATTATTAGATATATAAGTTTTTTTTCATGTTTGTGGTTGAAATCAATTATCATTTTATTGTATTGGTTGAATATATTATATATTAATTGGATTTTTTCCTAGAATGGAATAGGATAAACCGTTTTCAATCAATTTCATTTTTTAGTATAGATCCATAAATAATGGAACAAATTACCTTCACTAATCATTTGATTTGATTTTAACTACTACTGGATTTTTAATTTCTATAGTAATTTCCTCCACATGTTGTATTTAACTAAACGTATAACCATTTTATGTACAATTTTTTAAAACCATATATAAAATACTCTAGTATTTTTATTTGAAGTGGTTTTATAAATATAATTAAATTATATAAATAATATTAAATATATGACTAAAATAATATCAATAGTCGACTTTGTATTTGATGGTTCCTTTTAAAACCTCTAAAAATAGAAGAAAAATGAAAACTGAATATTGGATTCCTAAAAATAATATAGAATTAATCGAATATAGAAGTGATTTATTTTAATTTAATAATTTTGTATTAAATTATAGTGGGTTAAAAAAACATTTGGGAACATGTTTTTTGTGGTTCAAACAAACTAGGAATATAATGAATGAACACTCTTATAATTTTATATGGTGTTAAATGTTCACCATTATTTTATTTGACCTCAAATACATGATATTTTAATCAATGTACAAAATAGAAAATTAATCTAACATCTCATAGAACATTGATTCCATGAGTAATATAAAACTAATTGGGTTACATGACACTAGAAGTAATTATGAAAATCACAAAGTTTCCATTAAAACTATTAAAACCTATCTCCCAAATATCATAATACTTCACCATAATTTAATGATACACTATCCAAAACTATACCTTCAAGAATCCATTTTCTCCTAACATTTGATTGGATACACTATCAATATTTTTGAGAGGATAATTGATCATAACTATATCTGTGGAAGAACTGTAGAATTCAATCCCACTTCTCAAAAACATTACTGAATCACCTCATAGTGATACAATGGTCCTGATGAAATAGCTTTGTGAAAAATCACCAATATGAATACAAACCTCTATCAACATAGAGTGGGATATCCTATAAGGGGACATTGAAATCAGAGCGACACCACCTTGAAACATTATCCAAAACTAGACATCACATCAAGAGGGAATCATCTAAACCTATTATGAAGTGACCAGTAAAATACATTACATGTTTCGAAAACACTAATGGTCGAATAAAAGTTGATCCCAACAATAAAATTTCCCACAAATATTCTATATGCTCTAAATACCTCTAATGAATCTATTTCACATAATAACCCTTGAACACTGTACGCTCACTTAATCCATGAAAGAAGAAAACATTACCATATATATCATAAATAATCTCATGCACTAAATAAAATAAATTTATATTATTGATGAAATATTATGGTTATATCTATAATAATATGAATTCCTCAACCGACTGATGTTTCCCCATCCTTAACACACAACACGAACTGACCATAAAAAGGAATGGCTGATCTCTAACTTGCATAAAACAGTAATGGAACTAGAATTCACTAAACCATGTTTGCCAGCTATCAAACAATGTTAGGTATAATGAAGGAGTGTTATGATTATTAAAAAAATAATACATAAAACCTAGTATAAGACAGAAATATGGTACCTCAAATGATATTTTCTCTAACAACTAGAAACATCCCTAGAGTATACATCTAACAACACCATTCTAATAAAACTCAATATCCCTGATAAATACCACAATAGTGACCATTACTAACCCATTGAACCTAAGTATGTAGGATATCACGAGAGATTCATTCACCTGATCTATGATCCCTTGGATAGAAAAAATCTAAAGGACCCTACAATTTCTTGACGAGAAGGCCTTAGAGGAATATACTTCAAATGATACACAAGAAGGACACCAATACCATGATTAACACAAAATAATTTTGGAAGCATGATATTATAATGTAAATAAACCCCACATAAAAATAAAACCATTATTTAAATATAAATATTACATTACCAATTTTTATATCAATGGAAAAATGAGGAATGAGCTATGGCTAACTCCCTTCCAAACAAATCATAATATTTTTAAATACACAAGATCCCCCATCCATTGCTCTAATATTAAAAAAACAATTATGAAATCCATATTATGATGAACTAAGTGTAAGTATATACTTATGTGTTTCATCTACCTTCATCATAACATTGATATATACCATAACTATATAAAAGTTGACCTACAATATGATCTCTAAATACAATTATTATCTAAAATGTAATGTCCCATATCCATCCTTTTAAATAATTTTAGAATCATATTGTAGATGGTACATGAAACTAATTATAATCTACCACAAATTAAACCTCTATGTAGATTGGAAATAAACCCCATCTCCTACATAAAATTAAATGTTAATTTAATTAACATAGCTTGAAACTAAAAATGAAGTTTCCCCTATTACACTTCTTACTCTAAAAGCATATCAAGATGAGTAGTCCATAACTAATGATCCAATTATGATGGAATTATAATAGGTAAATAAATCCAATGAAATTTATTAAAAAGGAAAACGAATGTGATAATTGGTCCATATAATAAGAACTCAATATATTGATCATCGTAATAATCTTCATACATAAATATGTTTTAATTTTTAAAATCACACAATATTTTTCTCCACGAATCATCCTCTATTGGGTCACCACTCCTATGGTTTTCAAATGAATACAACTATACATATCCCAGGAATAATACATGAAGATGACTCATAACATCAATATTTATAAAAATAAAAACAACAACCATTCCCCAAATTAAGAAATTTATAAATATAATTTTTTTTAAAGTTCGTTACAATTTAAAAATATTCTCCAAATTCAGTCATATGTGAAATCAATCATGATGCATGAAGCACACCTAGATATAAACATTTAAATAAACAAATATCACCTGGTATGTCTACTATGTAGATGTTCTTGGATTCCGGTCATAAGGATCCCTAATAATCCTCTGCCATGCTAGTCTTCCTTGCGTATAGGACTTACTATGTTTAATTGTAATTGTTTAAATAGCATACCCTTGAAATCCTCACACGTTAAAAAAATCAAAATCCATCACAAATCTAAACCAAATAACTAAAACAAAATTTTAATTACCTTATCTTTCTTGAACCCCTCATATGCTCGAAGTGAAGCTGAGTATGGAATAAAATTCTCACCTCCAACTGGACATGAGTTGGCGACTATCACTGTGGGTATAAAAAAAAAATATGAGACATTACCCACAATAATCATAGGATCCTCAAATAAAAAATATGTAATAAATTAAATAAGATATAATAAAAAAACCTCCATATATTCATGTAATATCACACATAAATGAAGTCCTTAAAAATTAATACCATATGAAAACTACTGTGATAGAAACTCTATGAACATAAATTAGCAATTCATCTTGGGCTAGTAAAAAATAATATAATCACAAAACATATCATATAAACCTATTAAAATTATAAAAATACCTATTTTTTGAGGATGAGAAAACAAATATATAAATTAGGATCCTCCACGAAAAACTCTTATTTAAATGTGGTAGAATCATACTAAGTCCTTGGTAAATAAATAAAGAGACCAACTCATTATATATAATAGTTCATGTAGTTCCACATACTCATTAATGGTCATTCACTATTACCTAAATAAATTTATAGTTATATAATGTTAATAATATGTATGTGAAGGTACACCAAATAAAATTCTCTATTAAACATGTCTCTATCATTCCCAAACTACATTGATTTTGGTTCTACCATACCATCTATATCTGAATAACTAGATAATCACCATCCCAAATTACATGAGAGTTGGAAATTCATAAAATTACAAAAAACCACATCAAATCATATAGGTATAACCATTACATCCATTGAAAATTTCATATAAGAGTATGTAATCATGAGGATTATCACCCATATTCCCTCCTTCAATGTATACCCCTAAAGTGAACCCAAATCATCATGCACCATATACACAAGAAATTGAAACCGATACTATTTATATAAGAGATAAATGTGAAGGTGTAGTAGTTATCCATTCATATCCCCTGTAACATGGATATTAAGGAAAATACTAGAACCCAAAACCTTATTTGTGAATCATTCTTATTACCTAACTCTGGTGGTGGTACATAAGAAATGACAAGAAATAAAATGGATATATATATATATATATACATAGATCACATATCTAAAAAAGGGTCAAAACCTTCCAACATGTATCTGACATAAAAATGTAATCAAATCACAAAAAAAACCACTACCATTGTCCACCACACAATAAACACAACAGACACCATAAAACAACATCATGATTTTGGAACCTAGGTTTTCCACTTGTTTTGATGTATCCCAATTTTCAGGGATGAGGTTCCAGGTCCCATAAATGTGTAAAATAGTGAATTTAATCTAGTAAATGACTCCAGTTATCATTCAAATGGTACTTTTCATCATTTTTGTAACAACCCAAAGATTTCATAGTATGTTATTTTTTCAATGTAATTTAATAACTTCCACTACACGAAACACCGAGTTCGAGCGCATCACGACATACCAAACTAGTCGTTCAAAAGTTATTAGGAATAATATTAACTAAATTAGGAGTTTTATATAATCCTTATAATTTTATAATCCATATTATGAGTTTCTTAGACATAATATAAGAACAAATTCATTTTTTTCAGATAAAAGAAGTATTTTTTAAAAAATGTAATTTTACCACCTTTTAATGGAGAAAATTTTTAAAAGAAAATATTTAACACTTTAATATATTAAATGTGACAAAATAATCTTCTTCATTAGAATCAGGACATAAAAAATTTAGTTTTGATTAATTTTTTATGTTTTTCTGATAACTTTCATATTTCGGTGAATAGTGAAACATAATAAATTTTAACAAATTATTTTTTAATCATAATAATTTAAAGTGTTAAATTATACATTTGAGTTGTTTTAAAGTATAATTAGATTATATTTTCACCATTTAATTAAATATTGTTGATTGGGAGTAATTTAAGTTTTAAATTTCACATAAACAAGTGTCAATCTTTTGATAGTTATCATTTCCTTAAAACCCGCTTTTTGGTTTTGACAACCGGAATTAAATTTTAAATTAAATAATGAAACTTCAATAATTTTAATTTGGTAAAATAGACATCATTTTTGGATTTGGAACATCAAAGTAATCTTAGGGTGAATTTTATTTATTTTTCTGAAAACATTAAATTTTGGATGAATAGTGAAAAACACTAAGTTATTGGTAAAAACAAACTTTTTATTTAAATAATTATTTATTTTATTGAATTTTATATTATTTAAAAATAGAGATATAATACCTATATAAGTTCAATGTAATTAATTGGAGTCATTTTATATTAATTTTAGATTTACGAATTTTTATTGAACTTTTTACCAACTTTTACCCACCTCCTAGGAGCTTTTGCAAATTTTCATAAAACATAATTTTACCTCTTCTATGTGTGGAATTTTAAAAATATGAGAGAGTAGAAAGATATGAGAAAGTAAAATGTGGTTCAATGAGATGAAAATAATTTATGGTGCATAGTAACTTTTTACTTTTATTTACCGCGATTAAAAGTAAATAGGGTAATTAAGGGTAAAAATGATATTAATAGTACCCTAACACATGTCCTAACTCTATTGGACAAGTTTATCTCGACCAAAAACAACCTTATGAATAAACTCTTATCATTCGGTCCACTTGGATTAGAATATGACATTTATTATTATTTAATTCAAAGAAGAGTTAAAAGAGTTATAATCAATGTTTAATAACTAAAACATTTTTAATATAGGGTTACACATAAGATAAATTCGATTATAATTATTAATTAGAAAGATATAAATATTTCCTACATCATGGTATTTTATTTATAATTTTTATACATTAAATATATAAATTTATTTATGACACATTGATGATGCGGTAATTACCATATTCATGAACGAATCAAATAAATGGTATTATAAATATTCAAATACATATAATTTGAATGATTTTATGACATCTAAGAGTTTTATAGCTGAATATTACATGATATGGCTGATTCAAGGTATCTTTTTTGAATTAATCAAGTTTTTATGATTTTCACAAAAAAATACCAAATAGTTTCAAAATTGACATAAATTAATATTAAAAACTAATACTATATTTTTGTTGATATAATATTCAAAAAAATTTAAGATTTGGAAAAATGGCTTAAATAATATTATATGTGTCATTAATAAGCCACTTGAGGTTCAATTGGATGTTTAGAATATGTTTATTAACCATATAGACTAAGAATACAAGAAGACACGGAAAAAGTTAAACTATTTAACAGAGCTAAATCTAAAGGATAAGGTTAATATGGTGTCCTAAACCTATCTAAAACCTATTTTTGAGTATTTTTCGACCCATCCCCACATTAGCCTTTAAAAAATTTATTTTGGGGCCATTAGAAACCGAAAATTATTATTTTTATTAAATAATAGTTTATGTTTTTCATAAGGTGCCCATCACCCCTCTTATAAAAGGGCACTCCCCCTTCACTCTATTTCACACCTTCTAAGCCATTTGGATTTTCCAAAACCTACCCAGATATCCTATAAAAATCTGTCACTTTATCATAGAGGCCCTCTTTTTATCATAAATACAACATAAGGATCCCTTTTGATCAAATCAAAAGTAAGAACCCGAAGAAGTGATAATGATTTCACCACCGTCTTTCATGTTCTTGTATTCTTCCACTTACTCTTTCATTGTTGTTTAAATTATAAAATAATAACTCCAGTATATTATATATACTGTGATGTTATTATAAATATGTAACATCTATATTCATTATCCTATCCATATTATGAATGATAATGTCACCATGTGTGTGTAGGTATGACTAACCGTCTCTACGTCGTGGTGTAATTTTTAATTCAACACTATGTTATTTGGATGGATATAATGATGAGTAATATGTATATAAAAAATGAAAATAACATGCTAAGGTCTCTGTAAAATTACCATAGTATCCAATTACACAACTTTAAGGAACTGATATTTTCACTCGTGCGTACGTACGGATTACCGTCTCCACAACACGATGGGATTAATTTCCATGTTCATCATTAATCAGTGATTATAGAAATATATATATTACTAATAAGTATATAATATATTAAATAATAATGATACTTGAGATATATATATATTTTTTTTTTGTGTGTGTGTGTTTTTATATATATATTATTCCCTTAGTTCCGTTCAATACGAGATGAAAACAGAAACAACCTTTATGCGTACGTACGGAGTACCGTTTCCATAAACGGTTTTTTTCATTTCATATATATTCCTATTATACAAATTTGTTTTAAAAATATATATGATATATAAATCGTGTTTTATATTCTAGAATTATGTAAATCTTGATCTATGTGATACAATCAAGAGTAACAAGTTAAAACATGTACGATAAAGAAAGCGATTATGACCATAAATGTTAATTTAACATAGAAATTATTATTAAATTGGTTGTATAAAGTAATAAATTAATTATTTATGACATCTTAAATATTTATATTATTATGGTATACATTAATAACATACTATGATCTTCATAGAGGAGTTTAATCATACCCTCGACTAAAGGACAATGCAAGGTAAGGGGTTTTCATCTCACTCCTTATTCACGTGAGATTCATGCCATACTGTGACTATTACCTTTTGTGTGGAATACATACTACCCATAATTGTATTCTTTGTTTAATACACTTTAATTTATGTGTATTTACATATTCATTGTATGAAACCACTTTAATGGGGTGTATGTTTCATAAGTTACGAAATTTGAAATGTTTAATTTCACAATATCTTTATTATCCGAGGTTGTTTTTACATATGTATCTACTGGGATATATTTATTATCCATGTCCATGTTTCATAAAAGTACTTTCAAAGGGATTATTTTTAAGGTAATTTTTACTAAAACATCATTTTAAATGTTTTAAATATTTATTCTACTAAATCATTCTCATTAATGTCTATGTTTTTAAAATGGTTTTTAAGGATTTATTTTTATGGACATGAATGTTTTTAAAATTTTAATTCTTTTAAAATGTTTCATGGTGGATTGGGACACTTTGATTAAAAAATGTCTTACAATGTGTTCCATTCTAAATTTAGTTACTTTGAAATTTTGTAATGAAAAAGGGATATTTCTCTCAATGATTTTTACAAAACATTTTCATCTATGTCAACATTGTTTGATGGATTTTAAGCTTATTTGAAGTTGATTTATTATGATAAAAAACATCCATATTTTATTGACGGTTTGGTGATATGTTTGACTGTGTATGCGTTATTTTTACACCATTAATGGATTATCTATAATGTATCAAAATTTCGTATGATAGTTTTAATACGAATCTCTATGTAATGTTTAAACCTATTCATATGAGGAATGCATTGGACTTAGTAAGTGACGGGTGGAGCCTGCTATTGCTCCTCGATGCATCGGTAGGTTTCATTAGACAAACTAGTATCTTGGCAGAAAGACTTGACCAATTTTTATTTGTAGTCTTGGTACAAGGACTTGACTATGTGTTTATGATAGTCTGGAATTATGCATTCATTCATTATGAAAGTGGTTATTGATATTGCATGTGATAATTCGACTAGTATAATATCCATGTGAATAAGTAAATGAAATTCATTAATTTTATTTTTTCTATAATATGATGATGTTCATGTTTAAAAGTCATTTGTTTTATTTATACATTGCCTTAAATGTTTTTCCTTATTTATGAAATTTTCTACTAAATTTCTTACCCTTACTGAGCGTTTGATCTCACCGCTTTCTATGTTTTATTTTTCCTAGGATTCCAAGAAGTGTATTGTGATTGATATGCAGGGTTAAGCCAAGGGAATAATGGCATTCATAAAGGATTATTTATGTTGTTTTGTATTTTATAATGTGTAACGTAACATTCATGTATGTAATCTATTTTCCAAGACTGCTAAACCGATCGGTCCTTCGGGACATGATTCCTTTTAATCATGTCGATGTATTAAAATAACGCACCAACTCAGGGTAACTAGGGTCGGGTTGTTACAATTGGTATTAGAGGGAGATTAGAAATAACCTTGGATGCTAGATTTAGATAAACTCGGATTAGAGAACATAAGCCTAAGATAGTCTTTGAGGATTATTATAGAATGAATTCCTAAAATATTGGTAATGTTGATATTTTGTGAGTTTTCAAAGAAAATACAACCCTGTCTAGATACGAGAAGGTAGAGGCGGCTCTAGCACAGATGTACCTAGAGGTAAAACATGAAAACACCACTTTGAGATAGACTCGAACAAGAACTGGTGCACGACAACAGGCCTTACATCACTCTTGGTTATGACACTCCCAGGGGATATGCTTAGAATAATTCCCATTTTCTTTACAAACCACTATTAAGGTTTTATGAGAATATACCTTCTAAAAATTCATTTTTTTGATTATGGATTATATCTATAAACTATTAAATTTATTTTAGGTATTTTACATGTTTGGAATTATAAATTACAATTCGTAATCTAACCTAGTGTATGTCATTGTTTCAAAATGGCGCCCAGTAGAAGGAATGAGAACTCCAGTAATACGTATGATCCAAAGAGAAAGAAGGGTTATATCACTCATGGTATTAAGCCATTATTTAGAAAGAAAACAATCTCCCACGTATTATCAATATATGAATAAACAGTATTATAAGATCAGTAAAGAATTCTCTGAATCCTATGGCTTTGAAGGGAAGCAAGAGAAGAAAAGGATGGTAGAATGAAAGGCGGATAAAGGGAATAAGGGAAAGAAGGATTTTCCAATATGTGATCAATATGGAATGAATCACCTTGGTAATTTCTTGAAAGGAGTTGGAGTTTGTTATATGTGTGGAGAAAAATGACACCAAGTACGTGATTGGAAGGGTAAGAAAATGTTTTCTAATGTAAAATGCTTCATCTGCAAGGTTTTGAGACACTATGTGAATCAATATCCCATTCGTAAGAGTATACCACAAATGTTGTTATTGGATAATAATCATGTTATGATACTACCTCAGATTAAGAATAAAGACTAGTTTTCTTATGTTGTTATTATAGAATTATTTCATTTGAGTGTTGTATCAATAATATACTGGTTAAATGAATTATGGATATAAATAAGGATTATACAACAGTAATATTTTATTGAGTATTTGAGATTATATGGTTATAAGAAAAGTGACATAGTAGTTAGCTACACATTTTGGAAAATAAATGGTTGAAGGAAAGTTAATCCTTAATATGGTCCTGATAACGAGTTGGTGATTTTGTAATAATAGATGGTTGATTTTGGTAATTAAGGATGTCGTGGTGTTGTAAAAGAATACATGATGAAAGCTAAATTAGATACTATTGTTAAGGTTATTTTTGTATTTCCATAAAAAGGACAACCCAGAGGTCGGGCAGCAACCTATCACGTCAGGCCAGGCCACGATTCTTGAACACACAACTGAAGGGAGGCAAGGTTGTATCACCTATCACTGAACCACATGATGTCCAGGATTGAATAATGTAGTTTTCTAAGGGTCTGATATGTGAATTATAAATTCATTATTTTTAGAACCCTATATGATTAGGATAAATAGAACATTTTTATGTTCAGTTATCTTTTTTAGTGAAATATGATTTTGCGGTAGAAATTAGTTAAAGGATGTAACTCTACTTTCCAAGTATAACTTTTTTTCATCTTATGAAGTAATTAATCCTTAAACATTTGGGAAGGGATCTTAAAATCAGAAATGTGTTATCCTAATTCCTTACGTTTTGTTGAACCGAGTATATTTTAAGTCATCATTGATTGATGGCCTTGAGGCCCCCAATGTTACACTTGTATGTGATTTATGACCTCAATCAGTCCATATAAATATTTATGGTTTCCTCTAATTATGTTTCTATAATTTCTACCAATGTTCTCCTATCCGAAAAAATAATTTGGTGGTCAATTTTTCATTCCACTTTTCCTCTTATTAAGACTAAATTTTAGTAACCCAATTTCCGATGTGGGTTTTCCCACAAAAGTATTTTCTATTTTCAAACTTTTATTTTTGAAAAACAATTTTAAATTGCGAGGTCACAACTTATTGAAGGATTAGATAATGTAACACCCCACGATTTCATAGTACGTTATTTCTTCAAATTAATTCAATAACTTCCACTACACACAACATTGAGTACGAGCTTATCACGACTTACCAAACTAGTTGTTCAAAAGTGGTTATGAATAGTATTAACTATATTTTGAATTTAATATTATTTTTAGATTTTTAGAATCCATATTATGAGTTTCTTAGACATAATATAATAACAAATTCATTTTTTTCATATAAAATAGATATTTTTAAAAAGTAGAATTTTACCACCTTTAAATGGAGAACCTTTTTATAAAAAATAATTTCACACTTTTATATATTTAATTTGACAAAATAAACATCTTCATTGAAATGAGGACAAAAATGTTTAGTTTCAATGAATTTTTGTTGTTTTTCTGATAACTTGCATATTTGGGTGAATAGTGAAAAATAATAAATTTTAACTAAAACAACTTCTTTAATCAAAATAATTTATAGTGTTAAATTATACATTTGTGTGGTTTTAAAGTATAATTAGATTATATTTTTACCATTTAATTTAATATTTTTCATTGGGGTAATTTCAGTTTGAAATTACACATATACAAGTGTCAATCTTTAGATAGTTATTATTTATTTAAAACCCGCTTTTTGGTTCTGACAACGACAATTAAATTTTAAATTTAATAATTCAAATTTTTTGTTTTGAATTTGGTAAAATAGACATCATTTTTTATTCTGAATATCTAAATAATATTAGGGTGAATTTTATTATATTTTTATGAAGACTTTCAATTTTAGATGAATAGTGAAAAACACTGAGTTATTGGTAAAAACCAACTTTTCATTTAAATAATTATTTATTTTAGTGAAATTTATTTTATGTCAAAATAGATATATAATAACTATATAATTTCAATGTAATTAAATGGAGTCATATTATATTAATTTTAGATATAAGAAATTGTATTTAACTTTTTACCGTCTTTTACCCACCACCTAGGAGTTTTTGCAACTTTTTATAATACATAATTTTACCACTTCTGTTAGTGGAATTTAAGAAATCTCAGAGACACGGATGATATCAGTAAATAAAATGTAGTTCAATGAGATGAAAATAATTTTTTGTGAATATTAAATTTTTTCTTTTATTTACCACGGTTAAAAGTAAATAGGGTAATTAAGGGTAAAAATGAAATTAATACTACCCTAACACATGTACTAATTCTATTGTACAAGTGTATCTCGACCAAAACAACCTTATTAATAAAATATTATCATTTAGGTATACTTGTATTACACTAGGACATTTATTATTATTTAATTCAATGAAGTGTTAAAAGAGTTATAATCAATGTTTAATAACTAAAACATTTTTAATATAGGGTTATACATAAGATAAATTCGATTATAAATATTAATTATAAATCTAAAAATATTTCCGACATCATGGTATTTCATTTATACTTTTTAGACATTAAATAAATAAATTTATTTATGACAGAATGATGATGGAGTAATTACCTTATTCATGAAATAATCAAATAAATGGTATTATAAATATTAAAATACATATAATTTCAAAGTTTTTATGACATCCACTAATTTTATAGCTGAATATTACATGATAGGTCTGATTCAAGGTATCTTTATTCTTTATGTAATCATGTTTTTATGATTTTCACAAAAAAATACCAAATAGTGTCAAAATTGACATAAATTAATATTAAAAACAAATACTATATTATCGGTTGATATAATATTCCAAAAATGTAAGGTTAGTCCTAATGGCATAAATAATATTATATATGTCATTAATGAGCCACATGAGGTTCTCTTGGATGTTTAGAGTAAATTTATTAACCATATAGAGTAAGAATACAAAAAGGCGCGATGAAAGATAATCTATTTAACTAAGTGTTAAATCTTAACGTTACGGTTAATATGGTGACATAAACCCTTATAAAACCTATTGGTTGAGAGTTTTTTGACCCATCTGCACTGTAGCCTTTAAATAATTTATTTTGGGTCCATTAGATACCGAAAATGAAATTATTATTAAATAATTGTTTATGTTTTTCCTAAGCTTTCCCTCACCCCTCTTATAAAAGGGCACTCCCCCTTCACTCTATTTCACACCTTCAAAGCCATTTGGCTCGGCCACAAGCTGCCCAAATATCCTATCAACTTCCCTCACTTCATCCTAGAGGCCCTCCTTTGGTCAAAAAGCTAACTTAAGGATCCATTTTGATCAAATCAAAAGGAAAAACCCAAAGAAGAGGTAATGATTTCAGCACCCTCTTTCACATCCTCATATTAATCCACTAACTCTTTATTTGTTTTTTAAATTATAAAATAATAAATCTATTATATTATATATACTGTGATGTTTTTATAAATATGGAACATCTATATTCATTATCCTATTCATCTTATGAATGATAATGTCTCCAGGCGTGCGTAGGTACGGCTAACCGTCTCTACACCATAGTGTAATCTTTTATTCAACACTATGTTATTTGGATGTATATAATGACGAGTAATATGTATATAAATAATGAAAATAACATGATTATGTCTCTGTAAAATTAATATACCATCCAATTCCACAATATTAATTAAATGATATTTTCGCTCGTGCGTACGTACAGATTACTGTCTCCACAACGCGATTGGATTCATTTCCATGTTCACCATTCATCAACGATTATAGAAATATATATATAACTAATATGAATATAATATATTACATAATAATTCTTCTAGAGATATATACATATATATATATATATTTACTTATATATATTTTATTCACTTAGTTTTGTTCAATACGAGATGAAAACAAAAACATCATTTATGCGTACGTACGGACTACCGTCTCCTTAAACGGTGTTTTTCATTTCATATATATAAATGTTATACATGTTTATATTCATAATATATATGATATATAAATCATGTTTTATATTCTATAGTTACCTAAATCTCGATCAATGTGATACAATCCAGAGTAACAAGTTAAAACACGTACGATAAAGACAGTGATTATTACACGAAATGTTAATTTAACATAGAAATTGTTATTAAAAGGGTTGTATAAAGTAATAAACGAATCATTTATGATATCATAAATATTATTATGGTTATGGAGGACTTTAATAAAATATTATGATCTTCATACAATAGGATAAACGTACCCTTGACTAACGGAAAATGCAATGTAAGGGGTTTTCATCTCACTCCTTATTCCCGTGAGATTCATGCCATACGGCGACTATTACCTTTTATGTGTTATAAATACTGCCCATAATTGTATTCTTTGTGTAATGAACTTTAATTTATGTGTATTTACATATTCATTGTGTGATATCTCTTTCATGGGGTGTATGTTTCGTAAGTTACGAAATTTGTAACGGTTAATTTCACAATCTCTTTATTATCTGAGGATGTTATTACATAAGTATCTATTGGGACATATTTATTATCCATGTCCATGTTTCATAAAAGTTTTTTAAATGGGATTATTTTTAAGGAAATTTTTACTAAAACACTATTTTAAATTTTTTAAATATTTATTCTTCTAAATCATTCTCATTAATTTCCATGTTTTTAAAATGGGTTTTAAGGATTTATTTTTATGGACATGAGTGTTTTAAAAATGTTAATTCCTTTAAAAATTTCATAGTGGTTTGTGAATCATTGATTTAAAAATATCTTTAAATGTCATACTTTATAAAAATTTTTACTTTTAAATGTTTTCATGAAAAAGGGATATTTCTCTCACAGAGTTGTACAAAACATTTTCATCTATTTCCACATCATTTGATGGATTTTTAGCTTATTTGAAGTTGATTTTTTATGATACAAAACATCCATATTTCATTAACTGTTTTGTGATATGTTTGACTGTGGATGTGTTATTTTTACACCATTAAGGGTTTATCTATAATGTATCGACATTTCATAAGATAGTTTTAATAATAATGTCTGTGTTATGTTTAAACCTTTTCATATGAGGAATGCATTGGACTTAGTATGAGATGGGTGGAGACCGCTATAGCTCCTCGATAAATCGGTAGGTGTCATGAGACAAACTAGTGTCTTTTCACAAGGCCTTGAAAAAATCTTATTTGTAGTCTTGGCACAAGGCCTTGACTATGTGGTTATGATAGTCTGACATTATGCATTCCATCACTATGAATATGGTTATTGATATTGCATGTGATAATCAACTAGTATAATATCCATGTGAATAAGTAAATGGAACTATTTCATTTTATTTTTTCCATATCATGATAAGTTTCAAGTTTAAATGGATTTTGTTTTAGCTATACATTTCCTTAAATGTGTATACATATTTATAGAATTTTCTGTTGTATTTCTTACCCTTACAGAGCGTTTGATCTCACCCCTTTCTATGTTTTATTTTTCCCATGATTCCAAGAAGTATATTGTGATTGATATACAGGGTTACGCCAATGGAATAATGGCATTCATAAAGGATTATTTATGTTGTTTTGTATTTTATACAGTGCAATGTAACATTCATGTATGTAATCAATTTTCCTAGACTGCTAAACCGATCAGGCCTTCAAGACTTGATTCCTTGTAATCATGCCAAGGTATTAAAATAATGCATCGACTCTGGGTAACTGGGGTCGGGGCGTTATAGTTGGTA
Source organism: Viscum album (assembly GCA_963277665.1). Taxonomy (NCBI): domain Eukaryota; kingdom Viridiplantae; phylum Streptophyta; class Magnoliopsida; order Santalales; family Viscaceae; genus Viscum; species Viscum album. The sequence goes on from OY728133.1 coordinate 501,911,561, forward strand.
TTATAAGTAGATTAGAAATAACCTTGGATGCTAGATTTAGATAAACTCTGATTATAGCACATAAACATAAGATAGACTTTTATGATTAGTGTAGAAGGTCTTCCTATAATTTTTGTAATGTTGAGATTTTGTGAGTTCTCAAAGAAAATACATCCATTTTTAGATACGAGTAGGTAGAGGCGCCTCTACCATAGATGTACCTAGGGGTAAAACCTAAAAACATCACTTTGAGCTAGACTCGAATGGGAACTGGTGCATGACAACATGTCTTGCTGCACTCTTGGTTACGACACTCCCAAGGGATACGCTTAGGATAATTACCATTTTCATTACAAACCACTATGAAGGGTTTATGAGTATGTACCTCCTAAAAAAAACAATTTTTATTATGGATTATATCCATAAACTATTCAATTTATGTTAGATATTTTACATGTTTGGAATTATGAATTACGATTCATAATCTAACATAGTGTATGACTTTGTTTAGATATGGCGCCCAGTAGAAGGAATGAGAACTCCAGTAATACGTATGATTCAAAGTGTAAGAGGGGCCATATCATTCATGGTATTAAGCAAACATTTATAAAGGAAATAGTCTCCCACGTATTATCATCAGATGAATAAATTGTATCAAAAGATCAGTAAATAATTCTCTGAATTCTATGTATTTGAAAGGAAGTAAGAGAAGAAAAGGATGGTAGAAAGAAAGATGGATAAAGGGAATAAGGGAACGAATGATTTTTAAATCTGTGATCAATATGGAATGAATCACCTTGGTAATTTCTTGAGAGGAGTTGGAGTTTATTATATGTGTGGGGGAAAAGGACACCAAATACGTGATTGCAACGGTAAGAAAATGTTTTCAAATGTAAAAGGCATCATCTACAAGGTGTTGAGACACTACATGAATCAATATCCCATTCATAAGAGTATAACACAAATGATGTTATTGGATAATAATCATGTTTTCATACTACCTCAGATTAAGAATAAAGACTAGTGTTCTTATGTTGTTATTATTGAATTATTTCATTTGAGTGTTGTATCAATAGTATACTGGTTAAATGAATAATGGAGATAAATAAGGATTGTACTGCAGTAATATTTTATTGAGGATTTGAGATTATATGATTCTAAGAAAATTTACTTAATAGTTAGCCACACATTTTGGAAAATAAATGGTTGAAGTAAAGGTAATCCTTAATATGGTCCGGATAATGATGTAGTGATTTTGGAAAAAGATATGGTTGATTTTGGTAATTCAGGATGTTGCGGTGTTGTAAAATAATACACGATGAATGCGTTCACATGTTATTACATGGAAAAAAGGATCATTATTATGTTTAACTTCCTTATAAACATAGTACTGAGAGTTTGGAAATAAGTATTTTGGATAATTCAAAAGGTTAGAATGGATTATGTTTAAATTTAGATACTATTGTGAAGGTTATTTTAGGAATGCCATAAAAAGGACAACCCGGAGGTCGGGCAGCAACCTGTCACGTCCGAAAAGGCCGCGAGACTTGAACCCACAACTAAAGGGAGGCAAGGTTGTATCACCTATCCCTGACCCATGTGATTTACTATATTGAATAATGTAGTTTTTTAAGGGTCTTATATGTGAATTGTAAATTCATTATTTTTATAACCCTATACGATTAGGATAGATAGAATATTTTTAAGTTATGTTATCTTTTAGAGTGAAAGATGAGTTTGTGAAAGAAATTTGTTAGAGGATGTAACTCAAATTGCCATGTATACCTTTTTTTATCATATGAAGGAATTAATCCTTAAAATTTAGTGAAGGGACCTTAAAAGAAAAATGTGTTCTTCTAATACCTTGTGTTTTGTTGAATCGATGATATTTTAAGTCATCATAGATTGATGTCTTTGAGACCTTCAATTTTACACTTGATTGTGATTGATGACCTCAATTAGTCCCTATAAATTTTTTCCCTCTAATTATGTGTCTATAATTTCCACCAATGTTCTTTTATCCGAAACATTAATTTGGTGGTGAATTTTTCATTCCCCTTTTTCCTCATATTAAGACTAAATTTTTATAACCCAATTTCCGATGAGGGTTTTCCCACAAAAGTATTTTCTATTTTCAACCTTTTATTTTCGATTTTTTTTACAAATTATGAGGTCGCAATTTATTGAAGGAGGGGAGAATGTAACACCCTAAGATTTCATAGTACATTATTACTTCAATGTAATTCAATAACTTCCACTACACGCAACACTGAGTTCGAGCTTATCACGACTTACCAAACTTTCTGTTCAAAAGTGGTTATGAATAGTATTAACTAAAATTTTTAACATTATATAAATTTTATAATTTTAGAATATATATTATGAGTTTTTTCGACAAAATATAAGAACAAATACATTTTTTTCAGATAAAAGAATTATTTTTTAAAAATGAAATATTACCACCTTTAAATGGAGATCCTTTCTATAAACATATATTTGACACTTTTATATTTTAAATTTGAAAAAATAAACCTCTTCTTTAGATTGAGGAAAAAATTTAGTTTCAAGGAAATTTTGATGTTTTTCTGATAACTTTTGTATTTGGGTGATTAGTGAAACACAATAAATTTTAACTAAAAATATATTTTGTAATAAAATTTTTTTATAGTGTTAAATTTTATATTTGAGTGGTTTTAAAGTATAATTAGATTATATTTTTACCATTTAATTAAATATTTGTCATTGGGAGTAATTTCACATTGAAATTGCACATAAACAAGTGTTAATATTTTAATAGTTATTATTTCGTAAAAACCCAATTTTTGGTTTTGACAATGGGAATTAAATTATAAATTAATTAATGAAACTTATATGTTTTAAATTTGGTAAAATAGACATTATTTTTGGATTCAGAAAATCAAAATTAGCTTAAGATGAATTTTCTGTATTTTTCTGAAGACTTTCAATTTTTGATAAATGGTGAAAAACACTGAGTTATTGGTTCAAACCGACTTTTTATTCAAATAATTATTCATTTTATTGAAATTTATTTTAGGTAAAAAAAGATATATAATACCTATATATGTTCTATTTAATTCATTGTAGTCATTTTATATTAATTTTAGATATAAAAAATTCTATTGAACTTTTTATCGTCCAATACCGACCTCCTAGGAGCTTTTGCAAATTTCCATAAAACATAATTTTACCGCTTCTATCAGTGGAATTACAAAAATACAAGAGCCGCAACTGATATCAGTAAGTAAAATGTTTTTCAATGAGATGAAAACAATTTTTATGTGAATAGTAACTTTTTACTTTTATTTTCCACGATTAATAGTAAATAGGGTAATTAACGGTAAAAATGATATTAATATTACCCTAACACATGTACTAATTCTATTGGACAAGTTTATCTCGATCAAAAACAACCTTATGAATAAAATATTATCATTTAGGTCCACATGGATTAGAATAGGACATTTATTATTATTTAATTCAAAGAAGAGTTAAAAGAGTTATAATCAAAGATTAATAACTAAAACATTTTTAATATAGGGTTATATATACGATAAATTCGATTATAAATATTCATTAGAAAGATAAAAAGATTTCCTAAATAATGATATTTTATTTATAATTTTTTTTAAAATTTAATAAATAAATTTATTTATGACACAATGATGATGCAGTAATTACCTTATTAATGAAAGAATCAAATAAATGGTGTTATAAATATTAAAATAAATATAATTTCATAGTTTTTATGAAATACACGAAATTTCTAGACTAAATGTGACATTATAGGGCTGATTCAATGTATATTGTTCTTTTTATTCATGTTTTTATGACTTTCACAATAAAAATACCAAATAGTGTCAAAATTGACATAAATTAATATTTAAAACAAATAATTTATTATTGGATGATATAATATTCATAAAAATGTTAGGATCAGGAAAAGAGCATAAATAAGATTATATATTTCATTAATGAACAATTTTTGGTTCTCTTTGATGTTTAGAGTAAGTTTATTAACCATATAGAGTAAGAATACAAGAAGACACGATAAAAGTAAAACTATTTAACTAAAAGTTAAATCTAAAAGATAAGGTTAATATAGTAACCTAAACCTATCTAAAACCAATTTGTTGTGAGATTTTCGACCCATAACCACCTTATCCTTTAAATAATTCATTTTGGAGCAATAATAAAGCGAAAATAAATTTATTATGAAATAATAGTTTATGTTTTTCCTATGGTGCCCGTCACCCCTCTTTTAAAAGGGCACTCCCCCTTCACTCTATTTCACACCTTCTAAGGAATTTGGCTTGGCCAATCCCTGAACATATATCCTATAAACTCCCCTCAATTCATCCTATAGGCCATCCATTAGTCATAAATCCATCTTAAGGATCCCTTTTGATCAAATCAAAAGGAAGAACCCGAAAAAGAGGTAATGATTTCACCACCGTCTTTAAAGTTCTCGTATTCTTCCACTTACTCTTTCATTGTTGTTTAAATTATAAAATAATAACTCTATTATATTCTACAGATTTTGAAGTTATTATAAATATGGAACAACTCTATTCATTATCCTATCCATCATAAAAATGATAATGTCACTATGCGTGCGTAGGTACGGCTTACTGTCTCCACGCCGTGGTGTAATTTGTTATTCAATAATATGTTATTTGGATGGATATAATGATGAGTAATATGTATATATAAAAAATGAAAATGACATGATAATGTCTCTATAAAATTAATATACCATCCAATTCCACAACTTTATGGAAATGATATTTTCTCTCGTGCGTACATACAGATTACCATCTCCACGACGCGATGGGATTCATTTCCATGTTCACCATTCATCGACGATTATAAAAATATATATATTACTAATAAGTATAAAATATATGACATAATAATGATACTGGAGATATATAAATATATATATATATATATTTACTTACATATATCTTATTCACTTAATTCCATTCAATACGTGATGAAAATGGAAACAACCTTTATGCGTACGTACGGACTACCGTCTCGATAAACGGTGTTTTTCATTTCATATATATGTCTATTATACATGTTTATATTATAAATATATATGATATCTAAATAATGTTTTATATTCTGGTATAACTTAAATCTTTATCTATATGATACAATCAAGAGTAACAAGTTAATACACGTATGATAAAGAAATCTATTATTAACCGGAATGTTAATTTAACATGGAAATTATTATTAAATGGGTAGTATAAAGTAATAAATAAATAATTTAAGATATCATAAATATTAATATGGTTCAGTTATACTTTAATTACATACTATGATCTTCATATAAGAGGATAAACGTACCTTCGACAAAAGGAAAGTGGAAGATAAAGGGTTTTCATCCCAATCCTTATTCATGTTAGATTCATGCTATATTGCCACTATTACCTTTTGTGTGGTATATGTACTGCCCTTAATTGTATTCTTTGTTTAAAAAACAATAATTTATTTATATTTACATATACATTGTATCATTCCTCTTTCATGGGGTGTATGTTTCGTAAGTTACCAAATTGGTAAGGGTTAATTTCACAATCTGTTTATTTTTCATGGTTGTTTTTACATAAGTATCTACTGGGACATATTTATTATCCATGTCCATGTTTCATAAATTTTTTTTCAAAGGGATTATTTTTAAAGTAATTTTTACTAAAACATCATTTTAAATGTCTTAAATATTTATTATTCTAAATCATTCTCATTAATGTCCATGTTTTCATAATGGTTTTTAAGGATTTTTAAATATGGACATGAATGATTTGAAAATTTTAATTCTTTTAAAAAGTTTCAAAGTGGTATGGAACACTTTTATTCCAAAATTTATTTAATTTTTTCGTTTCTAAATTTTGTAAATTTTAAATGCTTTCATGAAAAAGGGATATTTCCCTCAATGGGTTTTACAAATCATTTTCATACATGTCAACATCTTTTAATGGATTTTAAGCTTATTTGAAGTTGATTTATTATGATACAAAACTTCAATATTTTATTGAGGGTTTTTTGATATGTTTGACATTGGATGTGTTATTTTTACACAATTTATGGTTTATGGATAAAATATTGACATTTCGTATGATAGTTTTAATAAGAATGTTTATGATATGTTTAAACCATTTCATTTGAGGAATGCATTGGACTTACTAAGTGATGGGTGGAGCCTGCTATAGCTCCTCGATGCATCAGTAGGTCTCATTAGACAAACTAGTGTCTTCGCACAAGTCCTTGACAAAATCTTATTTGTAGTCTTGGCACAAGGCCTTGACTATGTGGTTATGATAGTCTGGCATTATGCATTCCATCATTATGAATGTGGTTATTGATATTCCATGTGTTTATTCGAAAATTAGAATATCCATGTGAATAAGTAAATGTGATTATTTCAGTTTATTTTTGCTATATTATGCTGACTTTCAAGTTTAAATGACTTTTGTTTTAGTTATACAATGTCTGAAATGTTTTTTTCTTATTTATGAAATTTTCCACTATATTTCTTACACTTACTGAGCATTTGAGCTCACCCCTTTCTATGTTTTATTTTTCCCTGGATTCCAAGAAGTTTATTGTGATTGATATACATGGTTAAGATAAGGGAATAAGGGTGTTTATAAAATATTATTTATGTTTTTTTATGTTATAATGTGTAATATAACGTTCATGTATATAATCTATTTTTCATGACTTCCAAACTGATCGGTCCTTCATGACTTGATTCTTTGTAATCATAACAATATATTAAAATAATGCACCAACTCGAGTAACTAGGGTCAGGGTGTTACAATAGGGAATCATATTTTCTCTTTATATGATAATTTATAGAATTTACTTATTGATATATTTTAATGAATATTTTTTTTTAACTTAAAAAAAAATTTCTTTGTGGTTGTGAAATTGAAAACCACTTAAATGGGATATCATTTGAAAATTATAACACATTGTATATGCTTAGAATAGAGTTTTGTATTACAGAGATATAAAATATATATGGTGTTTATTCCTTGTTTTGGACAATTATAATGTTTTTTAATTAATAATATAATCCCGGTGGAATATACATCCCATAAAAATGTATAGAAATTTCAAATTTTATATTCTACCATTCTCATAGATGATTTTTGATATAACATATTTGTTAACAATAATACCATAAAAAAATAATTGGGTGTATGGAATTTCATTTTTTATTGATTATATACATTTCATCACCCCATTTATCCTGTCACTGTAATAAATATAATCTGACCATCAAGTTGGTTTGTGGATCAATAATTGAAGACTTTTATGTGGTTTGGGTTTTTAAGGATTAATTAGAACAATGATTGTTTACTTGGGTAGGGGGAGTTCAAGACAGTGATATGATTATATAAACCCTAACTTTTAATGCACTAACATTACATAACATTTATAGAATAATTAAAACATTATAAAAAGATGTTCCCAAATACCATAATAGGATATTGAGTTTGGAAACAAAGAAACATAAACAATGATATGTAAGTGAGCTATATTATCTCTCACAAAGTTCTTCTTGACTAGAACCCTTGATAGAAAGATAAAAATTAATACATGTATTAATAACAAGGGGAAGGGATCCTAAAATTTGATTATCAAAAATGATCAGTAAGGGTAAACATGGGAGATATGTAATAATAATCATGAGTATAAGGGAATGTGGACATGATCATGAAAAGAGGGAATCATACGTTGAATATCAAAGATCATATACATGAAGCATAGCATAAATATTAGTATTTCATAATACATTAATCATCAGGAAATAAAAAATAGAAGACATGAAATCATAACCTATGAATAAAACAATGAATTATGGAAGTCACATAAACATATAATGTGATTTCTATATTATCCCTAGAATCATCTCCAAGACAATCTTAGTAGTATATGTTAACTAACCACTCCATATTGGTAGTCATGGCTCACTCCCATTGACATATTAGTAGAATGAGTTCACTCCTCATACCATCTTTATAGTTATGGTTTTCTCCGATGTCCATCTTAGTAGCCATGGTTAATTTCCATGACCATCATAGTCAATCTCATGAGATATAAATATTTATCCAAATAATTTTTTGGGAAATATAGGTCCCACCAATCTCATAATGAAATAAAACAATGGTCCAAAAGATTATAAATAATCATATCACAACCCACGAAATTAAATGGCTATTACAAATATGTAATCGTATCATAAACTGTGAGAAAAGGCATGTTTCATAATCATTTCATCAAAATAATAACTAGAGAAAGAAGTGGGTTTCAGAGGAATATAACTCATGAAAGTGAATAAGGATCCATCAATATCATATTATAAAAACATAATCTTTTCCACGAATTAATATGAATGGAATCATTGAATATTTTCACTAGAACATTATGATTAAAACAAACTGATGATATCTTAGATGAAAAATATATTTTTTTATTTTAAATAGATTTCTTGAGAAATATACTTTCTTCATTGAAAATTATTTTTAAAAAATAAATCATTTTGAAAAAAAAAATCATTAAAAATATATTTGAAAATATATAAAATATACATTGAAAACCATAAAAAAATTTAATTTTTTTTTTCATGGAATGTGGGTGCCAACAATCCTATAAAAACATTTTGGAAAACATTTTTTAAAACATGGTTTTTGAATATAATAGATTCCTGAATGTAGGGAGATACAATCATATATTACTTAAAAACATTATCTTAAGTCCTAATGATTGAAAAAATAATACAAATACATGAGGATGTCTTGAATATATAGAGGATAAGAAACCTTATGATTGTTCTTGAGACATGGATCATAAGATTTCATCCATGTAAGCATAAAAATAAATAATCTCCAAAACAGGCGATGGGATTGTCTCAATATACTCTTATAACTTGGTAACATGCTATCATTCATTCCATAAAATAATTGGAAATTACACGAAGAATAAAATATCATGAAATTAAGAAGATTCATGATACGATAGCTAAAATTGAAGTTTATACAACTCAAAAACAATTTTGGTTCATATCAAAACTTGAGTCTCAATGAAGGAAAACTAAGACAAAACTATTTTACCAATTTGGAAAATATTGGAACATAATACTGATGAAATAATAATCCTAAAATTTATATTGTAATACTTATAAATTTTATTCTATGATACATACAATACAATCAGGGGAATTATTAGCAACACCATGATGTTTTTATGAAATGTTTTATTTAAATAATTTTAATACTTCAATAGAATACATTGCACACAATCATGAGTTTAAATTAACCATGAGATTCCCTTAATGTAAAATGACCATTATAACATATCTGTTAGGTTATCCTGAATAATTATAAACCACTTCTGAAAATGTACGGAGAATTAATTGGTTGCCAAATATTTATGAAATTATATAAATCAATTATATATTTTATTTTTACAACCATAAATTGAATAAATTACTATTAGAAAAATAAATGAAATAAATATATATGTTATATAATTAATAAAATATTTTTACATTCATCCATAATATATTTTTGATATTGTATATGAAAAAACCCTATTTGATTTATAAAAATCCATATTTATTAAAACGGTAATTATATGCCCTTTAATGGGAAAAACCTTTTAAGTTAATATTTTTAGACATTAATAATTTTTAAATTATAGCATAAAAATTATTTTTATAATAGGTATATAAAAATATAATTTAGAGGATTTTTTTATATTTTTATTATAACTTTCATGTTTTTATTAATAATAAAAATATATTAAATTTAAATTCAAAACAATTTTTTTCATTATAATAGTTTATATGGTTAGATTTTAATATTGAATGGTTTTATATTATAAATAGAATATAATTTTATTAAATATAATGTATGTCATTATAATTAATTTTAAATTTAATTCAGAAGTAAATACATTTCCATCTTATGCAATGTTTTATCTTTTATAACCTCTTCTCCCTTTCTGACAATGAGATTAATTTTAGATTAAATAATTAATCTTATGTGCTTTGAATTTTGAAAAATAGAATCCATATTAGGAATCAGTATTGCTAAATTATGTAAATATATTAATTTTTTTTTCGCATTATAAATTCTAACTCTGGTAATTTTTAATTAATATGTTAAAAGGGTAAATTAGAAAATTAATGGTAAAAATAATACTATAAAATTACATAGAAAAATTTATTAATATAATTGGATATGTTTTTCCCTCCTAAATAGTCATTGTTTATATATGGCATCCTTTTCAATCTATTTAAACGATATTAGGACATTTAATTTGTTATATATAAATAAAAATTAAACATGACTTACTGAAATTTTAATAACTATATCATTTTTAAAATAATGTTATACACAATATAAATTAGATAAAGAATACTAATTTTAGATCTAAAATGTTTGCATTTATCATGATAATTTATTTGAAATTTTTAGGAAATAAAAAATTTAACTTAAAGAATTATACTTTAATGGTATAGAAATTATTTAATCAATGAGAAATCAATAAAAGTATTATGATTAAAATGATTAAAATGATTAAAATACACAAAAACATTACCAAATATTATTGGTCGATCATATATTGACCATAACCATGAATGTGTAGACATTCTTACCATTAGAATCATTATAGAATACAATATGAGACTTATAATATAGAAGATTTATATTTTTCATAGTAATTAATTTTTAATTTTTATTTTATAAACTATGCGTATCAAATAATTACAAAAAATTATGTTGTAGTTATTTTATAAAACTAAATATCAAATGAATTTTAATAAAAAATATTTAAATAAATATAATTTGGATAATAAATATGGCTAATAAATTTTATAGATTCCCATCACATCATATAAACACAATAAAATAGTTGGTTTTAAGTTAACTTATTATCTTAATATTTTTAAAAATCAATTCATTGAATAGTGTCAAAATTGACAATATTGTTTATTTATCAAAATAACGTTTTATTAAATTATTTAAAAGTCATAATTATTTTTTAAATGTATAATAATTATTATAAGGTTTAAAAGTATCTATGGTATTTATTTATGGTCTAGTTGACATCAAATAAGTAAATATTTCACTATTTTAATATGGAAATATCTGTCACTCTAGTAAAAAGTTATAATAAATAACTATGTGTTAATTATAGTGATAGTATTTAAATAGATAAAAATAAATGTGTAAAATTTATTGGTTGGTTATATTACAACCCTATGTTAACTCATCTTCGAAATTTCTGAAATTTTGTTGTTTTTTGGATGGGGATTTATTTTATTATAAATTAATATTTATTGAGATCCAAAAAATACCCCTCACCTCAATTATAGAATCACACATCCTCCCTCGTTCATCCACTTCACATTAAGTATTAATGTTCTACCATGAACTACCAATTTACCTTATAAACACACCTTGTTACATTCTATAATATATTATATTCTCTACATAGAAACTCTAGTGCCCTTAAGAGGAGAGTTAGATGTGGCACGTCGAAGAAAACACAATCTCTTCAACTAATTCAGTATAACTACATTGTTCTTCTACTTAATCAAAAAATATTTCATTATAATGTAATAAATCTATTATCAAATATATACTAATATGCTATTACTATTATGGAATAATAATATTCCATCTTTTATCTATACTATGAGAAATTAAATCACCATGCGTGAGTACATAAGACTTACCATTTCCACACAGTGCTGTATTGTGCTTTCACAACCACCTTACATGGATGGTTATAATTATTTAAATAATAGTTATATATTATTATTATGAAAATATATTTTTTCAGAAATATTATACACCATCCACTTCCACACAATTCAATAATCGTAGGAATGATATCGTCACTTGTGCTTAAGTAGATCCTACTATCTCCACTATGTGATGTGATTAAGAATACATGAACTTTATCAAATAATTATTAGATAACTTAATGGAATGAATAAATATTATACATAATATACTAATATAATTATCTAAATGATAAAATTATAACCTAATAACAAGAACAAGTACTAACATAAAAAACATGTGTAAGAAAATAATAAAGTTTAATGTTACTAACAAAAGTAAGATAATATTATCATCTATGATATAATAAAAATGACTATTATTTTGAAATAATAAAAGGAAATTATTTAAATCATTATACATATGGTTTAGATACATACAAAGGAAATCAGACCTAAGGTCGGGGATAATTTCACAATCCCATTTTTCGCTGGGATTGTTTATACATTATTATTTACTAGCGTATTGTTATCATCAATGCTCATGATTAATTCATATATATTCTAAAAATATTATTCATATCATTATACTATTGTTTAAAATCTATTTTACCCATTTGATAATTTTTATGAAATGGTATGGATGGAATATTTTGTTGCTTTTGTTAAGAGGTTCTTTTTGACATTCCAACAAAAGTACAAGAAGAATGTTTTCTTTTTTACTTATATCGAATGAATGATTTTTTACTCAATCATAATAGTGTATTTACATGAATCCTACTTTATAATATTTCTTTTTTTTTTTCAAATAAACAATTTCTTTTTAAATTAAGTAACATTTTTAGAATGAAATATTTTATTGGTGTAGAAAGGATATTTTCCCCAAAAATGAATTTCAATTGTTTTATCATAATTATTTTCCATTTAAGTTGACAGTATTTAAATACAGACATTTTTCTATCCCTCTTATTACTATGGGTTCTTGGTGTTTATGAAGGAATGATATTTATTAAATCCATTTATTGTATTTGGATTATGATGGAATGATGTTTAAAACCCCCATTTTAATCTTTTGGTTATTATATGGTAAATGGTTTATGTTATTTTGGAACATGTAATAATTATTTCAATATTATATGGGTGGGACCTATATCTACCTCTAATAAATTGGGTAAATATTTATATCTCATGATATAGACATGGATGTAATGGTAAATGATATCAATTCAGTAGTACTTGGCTTGAACGAGTAGTGAAATTGGTTCAGTAATGGACTTTTTTAGCTATGATGATATTGACAATGAGCCTTAACAAATATGAAATGATTTTATATGGTTATGTTTATTTCAAAAAAAATCTATTATTATGTTATGAATTTAGGGATTATGTTCTTTGAATCATATGAAATTTAATGATTTATCCTATGGAATAATATCACTATCTTTCATATACAGTATAATATTTTAAAATGATTGGTTCCAATTTATTATAATTATGATATGACTGATTTCTACTACATGTACCATTACTGAGAATTTTATTTCACCCTTTCATATGTTTCCTTTACCTCAGTCATTTAGAAGTGCATTGAATAAGATATGTCAAAAAGGGGTCTCGTTATGATGAAGTATGTTAGGGACATGAATGATTTCTTATGAACCAACTGTTTGTGTAATCTAGTTTCCAAATAAACTACACCTATAAGGTCCTATCATGTCTTTGTTATATTTCTTAATAGATATTCATCAATTTTATGTAACATCTATATATGTAATATATGGTTCGTTATAGTTGGTATCATAGGAAATGTGTAGTTATCCGTTGGAAACTATGACGATAAAACCATAGGAAGAACCCAAAGGATATAAAAAAGAATAGGTTACACTCCTAATGTTTTATAAATGGTAATGAATAACCTAGGATAAAACCTAAAATATCCTAAATTTAAATTTTATTCTTTATTGTTTATTTTTTGCATTATGATTATTATTTCTCTGACAATGCTTCTTAGTTTTAGTCAATGAACAGAACCCAGAGAAACCAGTTTAATGATCAATGCAAAAAAAATGGGATGATTATCCTAATGAGAAACCAAATGTTGTGGGATATATATTGAAAAATCATGTTGATATGTTGAAAAAAATTTCTCATGCTATGAATCATGTAGGACTTCCAAACAAACAAAAATGGAAACAACATTTTATTGAGTCCTTCATGAAGTAGTTCCCACTTTATATATGTGGGTATTCTGATATATTAGTTAATGAATAATGGATTAGTAGTAGTGAAAATATAATTTCTATTTTCCAATTATTAGAAAATGATAAAGTGATATTAGTATCCTATCGTTTGTAAGGTGAAGTTGATCAATGGTGTAACATTATAAATAATATGAGCCAAAAAGATGAAATTGAGTACATTGAATGGGATGTGTTAATGAACTAATTTTCAATGATTACATTACTAGTATGCTTTGAAAAAATATGGAGAAGGAATTCCTTGATCTTAAGAAAAAGTAATATGAATTTGTTCGTACCTAAAAAAAATTTCAGCAGACATGCAAGGTATATTTCTATATTAATTATATAATCTTAAAGTAAAATTGATCGATTGTTTAGTGGCTTAAAACCAAGTATATGAAGGGAACAATCCATAAAGTGAATTCAATGTCTCTAAGGATATCATTCAATATTCTATCAAGTTTCATATTAATACTAGAGTATCCCCTCAGTCCTATGGGTTTGATAAGAAGATAAACTTGGAATTCAAGGAAAAATCTAAATACCACACTTAAATGAATATATTTTTTCCCATATTCTTAATGTGTAGAGAGAAAAATAAAGGAAACTATATTAATGGGGACAAAAGAAATTATGTATAGAAAAGATGTTCATTGGGATGTTGAATACCGAACTGTTGGAAAAAGATGACCAATGACAAGAATAAAGAAAATTCTACACCGAATTCTCCTCCTACACATCAATGTTACAATTGCATGGAAGTGATGCATTATTTATATCAATTCCCTAACATAGGGGTTCTTGATGATGATTGAAACCAGAATAATATTAAGTCTAATGAAAAATGAATGCCACATGGGATCACTATCAATAATGTGGAGTATGATAATGAAGCGGTGTAAAGTACACTTACGATATACTCTTAGGTAGAAAGTATTTTATTTTATTATCGATCCATGCACTCTTTTTTTTTTGGAATGATTTTATAAGGTTATAATCATATTACCTCAACAATTAGATGTTGAGTTTTTTGTGACAACTCCTAATGGAACAATAGTCACATCATAAGATTATAATTCTTCTCCAGATTGTCTTTATGGGATATTGCTTTCTACAATCATGTGATCCTTCCTTTAGTGGAATTTTATGTGATTCTTTCAATGGGTTTGATTTCTCTATATAGATCATACATCAATTTCAATGTAAGGATAGTCACATTTCATATTTCAGATCAATATATGACCATCAAGTGATTCATGGATTAATATGACCTTCTAGTGGAAATTTATTATATCATATGGGTTTTGATTCCAATAAATGAAGGTTATCTATCTCAAATGACTTTGTAGAAACCCACCATTAAGAATACACATATTGAAGGGGAGTTTTATGATGTCCTTCCAGAATAATTTCCATGTCTTCCACAATATCATTTGTTTTAGTTCTCAAACTAACTTTTAATAGGTGTTATTCCTATTTCAAATACACCTTATAGAATGGCCCCAAATTAGTTGAAGAAATTAATGAATCAACTTCAAGAGAGTCTTGAAAAGGGATTAATTTTCCCTAGTGAATCACATTGGGGAGAACCTCTTCTATATGTCATTAATAAATATGGAATAATGATAGTCTTCAATGATGAGAGGCAATGTAAAATTATCACTATCAAAAACACATATCCACTTCCCCACATTGAGAACTTATTCGACCAACTATGCATAGCTCAATACTTTTCCAAGATTGATCATATTCAATGATGTACTCAATTATTGTTCAAGAAGAAGGGTATAACAAAGACTAAATTCCATAAAATATATAGAAAATATTAATTTTGAGTGATACCTATTGGTTTTCTAATGCCTCCACTATCTTTAGGGATATAATGAATAGAGTCTTTTTATACTATCTTGATCAGTTTGTGGTATTCTTTATAGACGATATTTTTTTATTTGAAGATCAAGTAAGATCGTGAAGATTTCTTGAGAATTGTTTTGAATACCTTGATAAAGAATAAGAATTATTAAAAATTTACCAATGGAAAATTGTGGCTTTATAAAGTTACATTTTTGGGTCTCATAATCTCAATATTGGGGATATATGTGGATATCAAAAAAATTGTTGATGTTGGTTGAGACCAAAAATGGTAACTGAGATGAAACTTCTTATTCGTTTGGATGGATATTATTGAAATTTTTTGAATGTTTTTTCATAATAATCTAATAAAATCAACATTTTTACTTGTAATGGAATTATGTTCATGTAGATGGAGGAATTTGAAGAGAATTTCAAGGAGCTAAAAAGATGTTTAGATAGTGCACCTGTGCTCAAACTGCCATATAGTGGATAATGGTTTTGGATATATAATGATGTATCCCAAAAGTGGTTGGGAATTTTTCTCCAGAAAAATGATATGGTGATATCTTATCTATGATGAAAATTCAAAATCCATGAGCATAATTACCAAACTCGTGATATGGAGTTAGATGCAGTAATATGTTCATTAATGTTTTGGAGGCATTTCCATTATGGTGAACGGTGTGATTTTTATACTAGTAATAAAATTTTAATGTATATTTTTTCACAAAATGAGTCAAATATGAATCAAACTAGATGGTTGGAATTTATTAAGGATTATGATTGCTCAATACATTACCACCAAAGGAATGTTATCATAGTGGTTGATACTTTGAGTCGAAAGGACCATGATAGCCTATCCATGATGAGGTTAAAAAAATATCCAATATTTATGGTTTTTCGAAGTGTGGATCATGAAATTATAAATGAAGGTAAGACACACTATCTTTATCAAATAAATGTTAAACTATATATATGTGTGATGATTAAGGATGTGCATAAGAAATATGTAGTTCTATAAATGAAGGTATGAAATATTCCTGAATACAAAATTGATTGTGATGGAATAATAAGGTTCATGAACCAGGTTTGAATTCCTACCATTCCAAAATTAAATAATGTGTTATTGGATGAGGATTGATGTTCATCATTATCTATTCACCCAATATTCACCAATATGTACTGGTACCTAAAATAGTATTTCTATTAGGATGTCATGAAAAGTGATGTTTCTAAAAATGTCTCTCGATTATTGGTTTCTCAGAATGTTAAGGGTGAGATTAACAAGTCTAAGGGGATGTTACAACTATTTCCCATACTATAATTCAAATGGAAAAATATCACTATGTAATTTTTAATAAGACTTCCCAAAATATCTAAAGGACATAATTCTATATGGGTTATAGTTGATCACCTTATGAATTCATCACAATTCATTTCTATTAGAGGTTATTTCCATCTTTATTAGCATTCTATGATATATTTAAAGGATGTGGTAAAAACATAGGGAGTACCACTGTCCATTTTATCTAATTTGGATCCAAGGTTAACCATGATGTTCTGGTGAAATCTTATACAAGATCTAGATGAAGATATATGTTTCATCACTAATTATAATCCTCAGACAGACAACCATTATGGGAGAACAATTCAAACACTATAAGACATGTATAGAGCTTCAACTATGGATTTCAAAGGTGGTTGGGACCAACACACTGCATTGGTGGAATTTTCATACAACAATTTCTTTCATAATAGTGTTCAGATGGATTCTTATGAAGATCGACATGGAAATGAGTGAATAACTCCATATTACAGGGATTAATATGATGAAATAATGTTATCAGGACATTATTTTTTTGATGAATTGGAAAAACATGTCAGATCTATTCAACAACACATAAGAAGAGAGGAAACTTGACTACAAAGTTATGCTAAAAAGAAAAGAAAAATCGTAGAGTTTTAAGTGGATTACATAGTTTTTCTATGAATATCTCCCTGAAAGAGAGTAATGATATTTTTAAATATGGACATACTGAGGCCTAGGTATATCAATCCTATTGAATTTTAGAATCGACTTGGAAAGTAGCTTATTGATTGGATCCTCCAGCGAAAATCTCTAATGTTCATGATTTGTTCCATGAATATCTCATGATAAACTACATAACTGATCCTTCACATGTACTAAACTCATAGGTTCTTCTATTTTAGGAAGATATTTAGTATAAAGAACAACTTATTGTGATTTTGGATCATAATGAAACAGTTCTACGAAACAAGACCACTCTGTTGGTTAATGTTTTATGGTGGAAGTACACATTTGAGGGAGCAATTTAGGAAAATGAGGATGTGATGAGATAGAGTTATCCTCAGATGTTTATTTATAAATGTTGAATTTTGAGAGAGAAATAAATTTTTATGGTGGTAGAATGTAACACCTATCTGTTTTTTTGAAATATATTTTATAAAATAATTTTATTTTTTCAATAGTTTTCATCACACACAATTATGATTTTAAATGAACTGGGAGACACCCTTAATATAAATTAGCATTATAACCTATCCATTTGGTTTGTTAGAATAAATATAACTAACTTATGAAAATGTATGGCAAATTAATTGGCTACCAATTATTTATGGAAAATATAAATCAATTATATATTTGTATTTTTTCAATAATAAAATTAGTGAATAACTATTAGTAAAATAAATTAAATATATATATTCTATATAAAAAATAAAGGAGTCATTATATTCATCCAATATATATTTCTATCATTAGGTGTGAATGAACCCTATTTAATGTGTAAAAACATATATTTTCCAAAAGGGTAATTTTACACCATTTAATGGAAATCCCCATTTAAATTAATAATTAGCACATTAATACATTTTATATCACAACATTATTATATTCTTTAGAATCGGAATATAAAAAATTACTTTGGATGAATTTCTAATATTTTTCTCATAACTTTCATGTTATGATTAATAGTAAAAATACAATAAATTTTAATTGAAAACAAATTTCATTCATCAAAAAAATTTATATGGTAAAAATATAATATTGAATAGTTTTAATTATAAATTGAATATTGTTTTATCATTCAATATAATATATTTAATTATCATTAATTTTACGTTGAATTCATCTATAAAAGCATTTCAATATATTGCAATGTTTTATCTTTTATAACTTGCTCTCCCATTCTGACAATGGGATTTAAATTAAATTTATTACTGTAAATGTTGTGATTTTTTTTTAAAAAATTGATTTCATATTATGAATCATTAATTCATAATTATTTGAATATATTACTCTTATTTTTAGGCATTATGAACATAAAATTCTGTAATATATTTATTAATACCGTAAAAGGGTAAATCAGGTAATGAAAGAGGAGGATAATATTATAAATTTTCTTTAAAAATTCAATTAATTTAATTTTATAAGTTTCTTTCGACCAATATCATCATTTTGTCTAAATTGGTTCATTTTTAAGCAAGTTGGATGAGATTATGACATTTAATTTATTTTATTTAATGAGAAATTAAATATGTCACACTCAAATTTTAATAAATATATAATTTTGAAAATAAGTTAACACCTAAGATAAATTCGATTATAAATACTAGTTTTAAATATAATTTTTTTTATTTATCATGAAAATTTATTTGTAATATTTAATAAATAAATTATTACTTTAATGACTTATACTTTAATGATGCATAAATTATTTAATTGATGAGAAATCAATAAAATAATTTCTTTAATGATAATAACCATTAAAAGACACAAAAATCTGACCAAATATAATGGGACATGTATATATTGACCATAACCATCCAATTTTCAAGTTATTTTACATATTTAGTATTATATAAAAGAATATGATACTTATAATATTTTATTTAAAGTGATGTTAATGTTGTCACATTAATATTATTAATTATATAACATTTTGTTATTGTAGGATAATCCCAATGATATACTAAATTATAATTATTTCAATAAAATTAAAAAGTTCTATATTTGTAAAATTATTTTATTTTAATTTTATATTTAAAAAATTTTCACATTAAATAATTACTCAAAACATTTATAGTAGTTATTTTATTAAGGGAAATATCAAATTAATTTTATTTGAAATATTAAAATAAATAAAGTTATGGACAATTAATATGTTAAATTAATTTCCTAGATTGCCTTATAATCTTAATAACATAATAAAATAGTTGGTTCGATGTTAACATGTTATCTTAATATTTTTTAAAATCAATGATTTGAATTGTTTCAAAATTGAAAATATTGTTTGTTTAACAAAATAATTGTATATTAAAATATTTAAAATTCATATTTTATTTAATATAATATCATTATTTTATTCTATAATATAATCTAATATATTTATTTATGGTCTAATTTTCAGTAAATATATAATTGTTTAACCCTTTTAATATTGAATTGTTTATTACCCTAGTCAAAAATTAAAATGATTAACAATGTGTTAATTAAAATTGTAATATTTTAAATTGAAACCAATAATATTCTAAAATTTATTGGTTGAAGATATTACAACCCTATCTCATCTCATCATCTAAATTTCATCATTTGGGAGGTTTTAGTATGTGGTTTTATTTTGTTATAAATTAATATTTATGGTGATCCCAAAAGTGACCCTCACCCGAAATATATAGGTGAACATCCTCCATCACCTCTACCTTCAAAATTATTCTTAAATATCTTCCATTCCATGACCATTTCCATTATCAACTTCCCTAGTAACATTATAGTGGTTTTGGTCTTCTCCTAAGACCAACTCTAGTTCCCTTAAGGGGAGATTTAAAGGGGAACCTCGAAGAAGAGGAAAACTGCACTATCGATTATTTTAAATTTCATTATTATTATACATCATATTCATTAGTTGTTTCATTATAATGTAATGACTTTATTATCAGTAATATTATTATTGGTTATTATTCCTATGTAATAGCCATATTCGACCTTCTATCCATCCTATGAAAAATGAAGTCACTATGCGTGCATACATATGACATACCATATCCACACCATGGTGTAAACAGTTTTACACCGCCACCTTACATGGATTAGTGTAAGGATATAAATAATAACTGTATATTATTATTATAACATTAGATTGATTATGCAATATTATACACCATCCACATCAATACCGTTCATCTATTGTGGGAATGATATCGTCGCTCGTGCGTACGTACGACCTACTATCCCCAAAAATGCTATGTCATTCATTATACATGATATTAATTAAATAATGATTATATAAATTAACGGAATGAATAAATATTATATATATTTTACTAACATAATTATTTAAATGATATAAATATAAAATAAGAAGATGGACACAAACTAATCTGAACAAAATGCGTCTGAAAATGACGATGTTTACTGTTACTGATAAACAGATGATAAGTTTACCATATATATTATCATAAAAATGAATATTATTATAAAATAATTAAATTACATTGTTTTAATAATTATAAAATATATTTGTATACATAGAATGGAAATCAGACGTAACATAAGGGATAATTTCATAATCTCATTTTTATGTGAGATTATTAGTACATAAGTATTTATTGGGGTATATCTATCATCCATGTCCTTGTTTCATAAATATTTATTATAAAATATTCCTCATATACTTCTGATATAGTTTAATTTCAATTTAACTAAATGGTGAATTATTACGAAATCTAATTAATGTAATCTTTTATCTCTTTTGTTATGAGGTACTTCTTGACTTTTTGTCCAAAGTACAAAAAGAATCATTTCTTTTACCTTATACATGATGACCATGTTTTCACACAATCATAACTCCTTATTTCCATGAATCATACATTACAATATTTTATGTTCATTTTCAAAGAAATTAATTTCGTTTAATATTGTTTTACCTGTTTAAAAAACAAAACAATTTTTTATGAAGAAATGATATTTTCTTAATGAACTAATTTCATGTGTTTTATCAAAATTATTTTCCATCTAAGATGAAAAAATTTAAATAGGGTTAAATTTATATTCTTATTTGTACTATGTTTATATTTTTTTATGAGGGAACTATATTTATGAAATAAATTTGTTTTATATATATTGTGATGGAATGATGTTTAAGAAACCCATTTTATTATTTTTGTCATTAAATGATTATTGATTTATATTATTATGGAAAATATAATAATGATTTCACTTTGCTATGGGTGGTATATATATCTCATTTTAATGAATTGGGTAATGATTTATATATCATGATGAAAAAATGTCTACAATAGAAAGTGATATTGGTTTAGTATTTTAGGGCTGGAACGTGGAGTGTACTCTATTTAGTAATGGACTTAATCTTCTATGTTGGTTTTGGAACTGAGCCTTGACTAATATGATATGATTTTCTATTTTCATGTGTATAAGAAAAAATTTCATATCTTATTTTTTAACTTTTGAATGTAATTTCATTGATTGTTAGGAAATATTATGATTTATCACATGGCATAATATCACAATATTTTTTATGTAGGATATGATTTTCAGATGTTATGTTCTTAGGTCTTTTGATTATGATTTGATTGATATCACTCTTTTTTATCCTAACTAAGAATTTGTTCTCAAACGTTTAAAAAATTTTCCCATGTCATGAAGATTTTTATTAAAAATGTTATGTCCAAAGGGGTCTAGTTATGATGAAATAAGTAAGAGAAAAGGAAGATATCTTATAAACCATGTGTTTATGTTTCCCAGTTTGAATGAAATTATACCTATATAGTCATATCATGGATTTGATATATTTATATATGAATATTCTACGTTTTTAAAGTAAAATTAATGAATTTAATATATGGGTAATTATAACATACACAAAACAAAATGAAATTATGGTGAATATATAATGTATCTCACCGAAATAAAAATTGAGATGAAACCCCCTTACCTTGTGTCTTGACCATCATCATACTTATTCAAAACACCTATATAATAAATATATAATAATTATACATAACTTAAAAAAACAATGTTTTTATATATATGGTTTGATTATGACCATATATTTCTCTCTTTTAAACAATCCTATGTTAAGGTTTCACTTAGTGTAATATTCATTTAATTTTTCGAATGTGTCTTAATTTGTTATATATTTGGTACAAATAATTTATATCATGATTTCTAGAATATAAACCATGATATAAATATCATTTCAAACATTATATTTTTATTATAATAATCTATATAATATATAAGTACAAAACAGAATACACCGTTCATGGAGACGGTAGTCCGTACGTACAATGAACACTATTTCCATTTAATTGTCGTGTTAAAATAATAAACATAAAAATAATATATGTACAAATGAATAAATGTAAAAATAGATATTTTAAATCATATATGACTTATAAATTCACTAAAACAATATTTAAAACAATCCAAGAAGTGTATGAATGAATAATTTCACTTTGAGGGGGCTGAAGTTCACACTTCCTCAAAAAATAATCATATAAACACCTAATGGAAAGTAAAAGTGATATTCATTTTAAAATTATTAAATATTATTAAGGAAATAATAAATATAATATATAACATAAATATAGAGAGTTTCAATCATAATTTTCACCTGAAGAGGTGGTAAAGAATATTGACCAATCATCATTTTGTGAGGCGACAGTACATCATACACGTAAACTGTATGTTCAATATCAATGAGATGGAGGTATATATAAGTGTAGGAATATAAATTAGAATAAAAAAATCCTAGTAAATTAATAATTCTGCTATTTTTATACAAGAGTGGATAAAATAATGTGGAGGTGGTTGTGAAAGAAAATAAATGAAAGGACTTGGGAGATGAAATTCTATCTTAAACCACTAACTCTTTTTGGTTTGCCTCAAAAGGCATCCATTGATTTCCTTGTAGCCAAGGGAAGAATTCAAAGAAGAATACAGTATTTCTAGGATGTTTACTGGTCATTTCATGGTCAAATATAAGATGTTTGAGAGGCATGTAGATGTGGGTGAGCCGGTGGCCTTTTATCGGGATGGAAAAGGACTCACATGGAATTTTTGAAAACAAGTAAGGTGTACATATATTCTATCCTAAAAAAGTCCTAAATATAAAATTAAATAAAAAATGGTTGGAATATGGCCAAAAAACATACAGCCAATGGGTTTTGGAAAATTATATAGGTCAATGGGGCCCCTATGATTATGGGTTTGTCCCTAATGATGCTTAATTTGACCTTAGTTAATGTGATAAATTTTAATAACTTTTAATAATATTATTTTTAAAAACATATATTGAAATTATCAAAAGAAAATATTATACATATAAAAATTTTGTATAATATAAGAATTATGATTAATTATAATCCCTTAGATGGGAAAAAATTATTGGTTATTAATGTTGAAGGATGTTCAAATGTTCATAAAGTGTTTATATTCAATTCCATATTTAAATTGATTCTAATGAACTAAATTTTATTAATAGATGTAAAATTGATCTATTGTGACATTAAAAAATAATAAATATATTTTTTCATTAATAATTATTTAAAAAATGATGTTTTAACTAAAAATCAGTATTTTGACAATTCATAAAATATGTAGTTTCTAAAAAAAATGCCAAAAATTATTCTTAAATTAATTTATTAATTATAAATTCAAAAATGAATTTTATTTTAAAAAATTAAATTTATAAATTTGTCTAAAATTAATTTTATTATTTTTTCAAAGAAAGACATTAAAAGTACTACATTTGAGAAAAATGTATTTTTAATCATAATATTTCTTTACAGATAATCAAATATTTCATTATCAAAATGATTTATTTATATAAAATATTATAAAAACTATTTGAAAATTAGTTAGTACAATTCATAATATTATGTTTAATGGGTAGGTTACAATTATCTCATTTCAATAAAAATAACTAGAAAATGATATCTCATAAAAACATCATTATTGCATATAACATATGTCAGGTTAGAGTGACATGTAACATAAACTAATTTTATGTTCCATGTAATGTATGATGAGTTAGTGACATGTATCGTACATTAATTCAGTCCCATGAGAATGTAATGATTGGATTAATGCATTTTACGAAATAAATGATCATTTAATTTATTCAATAGGAATGTTTCATAGAAACCATGGTTATTAAAATATACCCATTTGAAATGAATTTAACCATAAAAATTTATTAATTGGGTAAATAAATGAGGATAATTATTCTCCATCATATCCTCACGTTCCCATATAACATACATTAACTGGTGATTTCTCCAAAAAACATTGATCGAGTGAGTGGCCTTGTTTAATAGAACTCTATTTATACGTCCAATAATAGCAATTGATTACTCCACGTATGAAAGTTCTTATCCAATGGTATGTCATATAAGTTAAGTACATGTAATGGGTATATTATGTACTTCTTCTGGATAGATATATGGAACACATCATGGAAATGAGCGTTATTTGGAGGAAGTTCCAAGAAATAGGTTGTTGTCCTGATATGATCAAGAATCCCAAAGGAAAAAATATAGTTAGGGCTCAGTTTACGTTTCTCCCAAAATCTAATTGAAAGCATAGAGGGTGAGATTAATAGAAACAATTTGGCTCCAACATAGAATTCTAGATCTCCCCATTTGATATCTGCTTAGCTTTTCAACAAAATTGGAGCTCCGTAGATATAATACTGAATGGTTCGAATATTCTAAACTATTTATTTGAAATCTCAGGTCTCAAAAGCATTATTTCTCAACCTCATCCAAACACATTGATTTTCTAAAATTATTCCCATAAAGGGAATCATATGGTGACATCATAATTATTGAGTTAAATCTATTGACATAATAAAAGTCAACTATATGATGGTGTTGATCACAACCACCAATGAAATCCAGAGAATAATAAATCAACATATACTCTAGGGTCTGAATTATTCTTTTAGACTGACCAACTGTATGTGGATGATAAGTAGTGCTAAAAATCAGTTGTGTATTATGTTCTAGTTTAAAATTTCTTATTATCATTAAGGTAAAACTCAGATCTCGATATGATACAATAGAACATCATTGTCCATTAAACCATACAAATTCAATATTTTATACCCTAGAATGATCATCAAGAGATAAGTCTTTTATGATATCAATGAAGTGTGCTGAGGTAGTAAGTTCATCAAGTACCATCCATATAACATTAAACCCTATAGAGGATTTGGGTAGACCAATGATAAAATCCATAGTGATGTTCTCCGATTTTAATTTTGGATTGGGTAATGGATGGAACGACCCCTTTTACATTTATCTTATAACCTTAAATTATTTCTATACCAAACACCCAGATACAAACTCGATGATATCACTATTTATTACATCCCATCAAATGTATTTTTTTACAGTCCCTATTCATCTGCGTACATCCATAATGAATAATTAATGAAGAACTATGAGATTCCTCCAACAACTTCTTCATTTAAACTATAATATAAGGAACACATACAATGTTCATGAACCTCATCATTCCATCTTGATAAAAGTTAAAATCAGGAACATTTCTATCTTTCTTTTTAATGTCTACATGTTCTTTATGTGCCTCCATGATCTTCACATGAATAGAGGGTTGAACATTTATTTGATATATATAAGACTTTTACCTTGCCTTCATGATATCTAGAACCATCCGTTTCAAATACAGAAATATTTTATAGTATATGATCCTTATAATGAATAATAAAGAACGATCATTTAAACGCAAAGCATCAGCCACCTTGTTCTCTTTCCCAAGGTTGTAATGCTTTGGGAAGTCATAATCCTTTATCAAATCTACCCATCTTATTTAGTGAATTTTTTAATGATTATGTGTGAATTTAAATTTTGGAGTTTTATGGTTTTTATTTATATCTCAATAATCTCCATAAATATAATTCCATTATATCATTAATGAAAAAATTATCATTGCTAACTCCAAATCACGAGTCATGCAATTTTGCTAATAAATATTCAACTACCATGAGGAAGAAGTGATAACCATGTTATTTGTATAATAACACATCCCGATACCTTCTTCAATGAATTAATATACACTATAAACCCCTATATACTCTAGTATACTGTAATCAAAAGTGCCTAAATAACCTTCTCATCAGTTCCAAGACATTTTCCTCATATTCATCTCTCAAAAGAAACTTGACACCCTTCTAAGATAACATGGTCAGAGGTTTAGATAGTCTTCAGAAATTCTCCACAAACCATCGATAATATCCTAGTAAACCAAGAAACATACATATCTCAAACACATTTGTTTTTCTTGGCCAACTTTCAATATCCTCAGTCTTTGATGGATATACTACTATACCATATCTTGAGATTATTTGACCCAAAACTGAAACCATTTGAAGAAAAAAATCACACATTATAATGTTTTTATATAGATTATCCTTCCTTAGGGACATCAATACATTTTTCAAGTGATCTTATTGATCTTTATTGATCTTTTAATAGACATGAATATCATCTATAATTACCAACACAAAATGGTAAAGGTATTCTTTAAATAATCTATTCATTAAATCCATGATAATAACTGGGACATTAGTAAGAATAAAAGGAATCACTATATATTCACAGTGTCTATACCTAGTATGAAATTCTATCTTACTTATATACTCTTTCTTTAACCTCAATTTATGATATACAAAATGGAAATCAATCTTGGAAAAAATGTTGAGCTCTGAATAGTTGATCAAACAAGTCATTTACACGGGGAAGAGGATACATGGTCTTGATTGTGATATTTTTCAACTCCTAATAATTAATGTCGATTCTCATTGATCCTTATTTATTTTTCAAAAAAAGAATGGGTTCACCCCAAGGTGACACACTCGGCTAAATGAATCCATTATCTAGGTTTTCATGGATTTTTGTCCTCAATTCGTGCAACTCAATTTGGGATATCATATAAAATGTCATTGAAATTGGATTGGAACTACATATGAGTTATTTTGAGAACTCAACATCTTGTTTTAATAGAAGAAAAGTATACTTATTATGAAATACATCCAAAAAATCCCGAATAATAGGAATATCATCGATATCGTTTTTCTCCCAAACTATTTGAGATAAAAAACCCTCTAAATGGGAAATTCAGACCCATACACTAGATGGAACCTCTAGTGTAAATTAATTATTATAATCACATTGTTAGATGATTATAAAATGGATTAAAATACAAAAACTAACTTTGGTTCCTTGATAATTAATATTGGATATATGTAGGGAAAGCCAATCCATTTATAAGATGACTTCAAATTCAACTAATGGATGAATGGGATGATTTCCCCAAAGCACATTAACAGAATCATAAAATAGAGGGGAATCATAGTCTTGAGATGAAATTATAATACCATTAGGGATTTTCACTTCTAATTCATCATCTTCTTATTTTTGAGGAATCATAACACCCATAAGAAATTCATTATATATGAATGAGTGGGTAGATCCAGAATGAAATATCACATTAGTAGTTCTAGAGTGGATGGTGTTTAGACCTTTCTTTCTACCATTACCTCACCATTCATCAGAATTGACAATTACATGAGATATCACCTTGTCCCATTGCTTAAGAGGTTGCTGACATCGATCATTATTAGAAGCCCTTAATTTTTTCCAGTAGTTACTGTAATGCCCATTGTTGTAACACTCAGAGCACTGAATTCTAGGAGGTTCATTCTATGATGATTTTCACATTTCATAATAAAAACTAACTTATTCCCTTCACTTCAAAAACCAAATTCCAAACAACCTTCCCTTCCACACAGAAAACATTTATTTGACCACCTTAAAGTAATTTCCTCTACGAATTATCCCCCACATAGAGCATAATGGTAATCTCATCTTCTTCTTTTCATGGGATTTAGATATTCCTTTAAACTCCATATTCATATTATTTTGAAAATAAATGAGATTGATACATGACTCAAACCTCCATTTAATCCTTGATTTCACAACATACAATCTCTTCATAGCTACTATGTTATCTTATATCCATCACCCCAATGATACTCGGATTTCAAAAACATATGTACCTATCAAATTTAGTTTTAGGATGGGTGATAATTTCTGAATAATAACTCACATGTCCCATGAAATTAGCCTCGTTGATAGGGACTGTTTCACCAGCCCTATTCTTGAACTCAATGAACTCTTTCTACATCTTGGTATGATGAATATAAGGAAATTAATTATTCAAAAATATGTTTTGAAATCATCCCAATCCATGTATTCAACCTAATATTGATACCTAATATTATTTATTAGATTCTACCACTATTTTGTTTTTTCTTCTAACCAATTGACATCCAGAATGACTTTCTCATGATTCGAACATTGGAGAAAAAGAATATTTTTTTAATAGTAATTCTCCATCGTTCAAAAAGAAGTGGATTAGGAGATCCTTTAATATAAGGTGGATGTTTTCTCCTGAAAGACTCAGAAGAATGTTGTTACCTATTTCACACATTTGAAATCCCCCCAATATTCATTTCTCAAGAATGCAGTGTGAGAGTAGTTGTGTGGTTTTTCATTCCATCTCCATTAGAATTTGGTTTCATAGGTGGAAAATTGTTGCATTGTACATAAAAATCACAACTAAAGCCATTACATTGGTTTGTAGCCATTGAATATAGCAAAAAGTATATTTTAACATACAATTATCATATTGTGGAATCACATAATCATGAAAAGTCACGTATAGGATGTCTATGTTTTTTTGTTTACATAATCAATGACACCTTAGGTTTATCCTAGGTTATTCCTAGTCAATTTATATTTATATCCATTAGAATGGTTCTTGAAGAGTTTGTGAATTACCAAATCGTATCCCCAGGGAGTGTGAGTCCTGGTGTGAAATAAGGCCTATTGTTGTGTAGCAGATTACCTCGATTCAAGCATAAAACATATTTTTGGATTTTTACCCCTTTTTTACATTTGTTATATATCCAAATACCCCTGTATTATGTGTTAAATTATGTACTTATACGAATACACTTACGATATCATTCAACAAATTTATAGGTCATTTTCTTATAATTTTCCATACTCTTAATCATATCCTTAGACATGTAATTAGGGTCTCACTATAGTTTTACCATCATAACATAAAATGGATAACTAAACCATGGGTCTAATACCAACTATAGAGACCATTTATTTAAATAAATTTACATTACATAACAATTGTGTAATACATAAAAATTTACATAAAGAGATTCCCAATGATTTTACTAGTCTAGAGGCTTTGGACCCTGAAAAAATAGACATTGATACGTAAGTGAGCTACATAATCTCTCATTAGGTTCTTCTTGAATAACAACCTTCTTAGACACAGAAAACATAGTTCATATATTCATTACCTAGGAAAATAACAATAAAAATTGGTGATCACATATTCTCGATAAGGGTAAAAAAAATAGAGATATGTTAGTATTATCAAGAGCATAAATGTATGAGAATATTATGAAGAAAATATAAAATCATTATATACACATCAAATAACATATACTTGAATCATTGAATAAATCTTGGATGTTCATAATACATTATTCAAAAGGAAAAAAAGAACATAATTCATTAAATCATAACAAAGGAATAAATCATGGAATTATGGATAACACATATGAATATAATATGATTTTCTAAAAAACAAGGCATCACTTCCATGAAAATTTTGGTATGATAGGTTAACTCCCCATACCATCATAGTAGTAATGTTTAACTACCATGGATATCATAGTAGCATGAGTTCACCCCTCACATCGTCTTTTTAGTGATGGTTCAATCCCATGGCATTATTAGTGGTCAAGGTTCATTACGAAGACCATTTATGTCTATCTCATGAGATATATTTATCTACCCAATGAATATAAAGAAGATATAGGTACCACCCATATCATAATGATATTATAATTACAGGTTCCACAAGTTCAAAAATAATCATATCATAACACAGGAAATTAAATTGTTATTACAAACATGTAATCATATCAAATGTTGTGGAAAATAAAGGTTTCATAATCCTTTAATTAAAATAATAACAGGTCAAAGAATTCATTTTCAAAAGCATATAACCCAAGAAATAGAAATTATATTCATCAATATTATTCCTTAAATAAATAATTTAGTAAGAAAATGAATATGGATGGAAATATTTAATAAATCCCCCAAAATTGAATGAGTAACATCGATAGATGTTTTCTTAGATGGAAAATAATTATAAAATATATTTTAAACAAAATTTCATGAAAATATCCATTTATCAAGGAAAATATTTTTTATAACATAAAACAAATTTGAAAAAAGAAATCATTGAAATTATGTTGGATAAATAATAATGGATGTATTGAAAACCAAAAAAAAATTAAATTGTTTTCCCAAGAAAATTTGTTTCGTATATATTTTGAAAACATTTTAGAGATAATTATTGAAAGTGTTTTTTGGAAACATGGTTTTTCAATAAAATAGACTTATTACTGGAGAGAGAGAGATGATCGTATTGTACATCAAATTATTATATCTGGTACCAAAGATTGAAATAATCATAGTAATACATGAGGATATATTCTCTAAACAGAGTATAAGGAAACTCATGAGATTTCATGAGACATAGATCATATGATTTCATCAAAATATGTATAAACATAATCAATCTTTAAAAAAGCGATGAGATTGTCTCAATAAATACTTATAACTTTGTAAGATGGGATCATACTCTACATGTAAGAAAAATAAATCACATTAATCATAAAATATCATAATAACTATTAAATTCATGATATAACATTTAAGAAGGACGTATATACACATGAAAAAGAATTAAGGTGGATAATAAAACATTAGTCTCCATGAATGAAAATTGAGACAAAACTATTTTACCAATTTTTTAACATTTGAAATATAATCCCCATGATATAAGGATCCTTAAATTGATATATGAATACTCATTTATTTCATTATAATATACATATAATACCATAAAGCTCAGTACATACACCACAAAAAAGGAATGAGTAGTGAACATAGCAAGTATCTCATAAAAATAAAAAGTGAGATGAAATCCCCTTACATTGTGTCTTGACTCTCATCGTAAAAGTTAAAACCACTAGTAAAATAAATATAAATTTATTATAAATCATTTAAAAAAGATATTATTATATTTATTGATTTATCAAAATCTTATATTACCTTATCATTAACAATCTTATGTTAAGGTTTCACCGTGGGTAATATTCTCATTATTGTCTACATTTGTCTTAATTGGTTATATCTTTGGTATTTATAAATTATATCATGATTTAAATAATATAATCCATGATATAAATATCATTTATTTAAAATAAATTTAAATTATAATAACCTATATAATATATAATTAAGAAACAGAATACACCATTCATGGAGACGATAGGACTTACATATGAATGTACACAATTTCCATTTTACTATCATGTTGAAAGATAGAAATAAAAAGACACATATGTATATATATGTATGTATATAATGATTAAATTAGATTTATGATATCATATATGTAATATATATTCCCTAATACCAACCTTAATGCAATCTAAGTAGTGTATGAACGAATTATATCATTTTGAGGGGGCGGTAGTCCACACTCCCTCAAACAAAACTATTATATTGACCACAAATGGAAAGGAAAATTATATTTTCTATAAAATAAATAAATAATTATATATAAATAATATATATATATATATAATTATACATTTATAAATATAGTTTCCAAAAAAACTTCCACCATTGGAGATAGTAATGAAAATTAAACAATCATCATTTAGTGAGGTATTAGTTTGACTACACATAAATTGTATGTTCATTATCCATTATATGTAGGTTTTTGTATGTTTAGGTTGAAAAAATAGAAAATGAAATAATAGTATATTTAGGATACTATTTTTCTATAAAATAATGTAAAAAATAACGTGGAGGGGTGGTGAAAGAAAATAAAATGAAGGACTTGAGAGAAGACATTGCCTTTTAATCTTGTTACACCTTTTTGTTTGTGCGAAAATAATTCCATGGATTGGATTATTCCTAGTAGAATTCTTATAGGAATAAGGTATGATTTCTAGGAAGTGGACTGGGTAGATATTGGCCAATGTTAATAAGATTTATAGGTGTGAGGATGTGGGAGAGGTGGTGGAGTTTTTTAAGGAAGGAAAAGGACCCACATAGAATTTTTGAATACAAGTTAAGTGTACCCATATTCTTACCTAAGAAAAGTCATAAAACCCATCATAAATCATTAATAAAGGGTTTATGGACAATTAATTTCAATCCAATGGATTTTATAAATCTCTATAGGTCATTTGTCACTACGATTAATGTTTATTCCCCAATTAATCATAATTTGTCTATGATCAGTATGATAAATATTAATCACTTTTACTAATATTTTTAGTAAACCAAAATGATTATGTTATTAGAAACTAAATATTATACTTAATAAAATGGTGTAAGTGATTTATTAAAAATTAAATTCATAATATATGAACAATTATGATTAATGTTAATACCACCAAAGGGATGTAATTATAGGTTTTTAATAGAAGAATGAAGTTAGATATTTTATTATGTTTGTTTTTTAAATTTCAAAGTGTATTTTATTATAATAAGATGAACTGTGTTAATATATTTATATTTTAACTAATTTCAATATAAAAAAATCTAAAATATAATTTAACATTAATAATTATTTGAATGGAACAGAAATTTTAACCAAAAAGCTGTATTTTCCCTTTTTGTTCCTAAAATGATGTCTCTCAAAATTATACAAAAATTCAACCTCAACTAATTTAGGAAATATAAAACCAAAAATTATTATTATTTTATCAAATTAAAATTTAAAATATCTCTAAAATAAATTTCAATTTTTTTCATATAAGGACATTAAAAGTAGTTCATTTGAGAAAAACATTTGTTTAAATATTAAATGAGATTAACAAAAATTAAATTATTCATTATAAACATTTTTTAAATATATAAATAACTTATAAAAAATATTTTAAATGTAGTTATTACTTTAAATAATAGTACTTTTAACATCTAGGATATAATTATCTTATTTAAATAATTATAATTATAAAATTATGTTTCATAGAAACAATGTTATTATGTGTAATGTACACCAAGTAATTATTGTTTGTAACATACAAAGAGAATATTTTATATGTTACATAACAAATTTTTGTGTTTTTGAATGTATTCCAATTAAGATCCATGTAAAAGAAATTTTGGATCTACTTCATTGCAACAAATAAATGAAATTTAAATTTATTAAAGAAAATGTCCATAAAAAATCATGGTGTTACAATGATGGTGGTAGTCTTGAAGTAATGTAAATGGTGATAGGAACCAAATTTTATGGTATATATGAATAACATTTATTTGTGTTGAAAAATATATTCTTAGAGTTGTGGTGGTGATGGGAGTATCCTTAGGTTGTAATCTTAATTGTTTTTGATGCATAGTGTTTGGTGTAAATTTATTTTTGATGGCATAGGCAAGAATAATATTTGTTCAATGGGAGTATTCATCTTTTTCACCATACATTGACATTATTACATGACCATATAGAATATAACATTTGAAATAAAATGTATGCTGGACTTTAATTATGGAACAATGAATAATATTTCAACTAAATATCACATGATGGGTGGCCTTATAGATCGTTACATGTATTTTTTATCTTTTGAAACTGTATATTTTATAGGGTTTTAAAAATCACACAAGTTGTGGTAGAGATACACACACTATGTATGACCATATATAAAACCTATGTTACAACCAAGTAGGAACCCAAATACAATGTTTGTTACATATTGATTTTATTTGGTGTACATTACAAGCCTAACCTAAAAGACAAGACCTCAGTTGAAATAATTTGACAATGAATCCAATATTGTTGACATGTGGTTTGAACATTGATATATGATGTGTTTTTTTGGGACCACGTGACATTGGTTCCTAGTGTATGTGCTCAGCTACTACTATAAAAACATGTAATTTCTTATAATTTATATACAATATACTACGTAACATTTAATTTTTCATGTTTTATATAACACAAGTTTTAGAAAATATAGATAATTCATCTATTCTATAATATTTTCTATATCAAGAATGAATCAGTTATCCTTATATATATTAGAGAGTATTTACAAGCTATCATAGGTTATTGAAGGATCAAAATTCATTGGTGGAAATAATGGGTTTTTGGAAAGATAGTCATAGATGACAAGGGAACTAGGTGCTCCCATAGAAAAATTTATATTACAAAGAATGGAACCCTTATGGGGATTTTGGTATTATTACACTCTATTATATAGGGAACAAGACCTCAATATTGGGATGTTTTGGCTTGTGACTAGTACCCCATCCATCTTTATGAGGTCTGGTTCCCTTAAATTGCATTCAATGTTAGTACCCCCCAATATAGTGAGAAATGATTTATGTACCCTTATAAATTGGTACAACCCAATGAGATGGGGTGTTGTTACATTATCTATTGTATTTATTACTCTATCAATTCACTGTTTCCTAAATAAGAGTTTGGTCATTAGTATTGGTTGGCACATTATCTACTAATTATTATTATTTTAACGGTGCGAGTTCCCACATTGGTTTCATAGGGGTAGTGTAGAAGTTATAATGAACGGGGTGGTGTTAACGATGAGATATATGGATTTTACTAGTTAGTAGATATTTTTTAATTAATTGGTTTCCTTAAAAACAAGACATACATCTAGGGTATAAACATTATTCATTGTAAGTATCCCAACATTAATATCATCGCAGGTATCTTTTGTTATATTTTCCATCATTTAATTGATTGCAGAAAAACTATTTTCTTCTATCATTTATTATACTATTGACCAAAGAGAATACAATAAAACTTTCGATTTCTCTATTTTTACATTATTTTTTTGATTGATCTTACTTGTGTTTAATTTCATTATTTTTTAGGCAATCATACCTTGTATTTTTATGCTCACCATTCATGTGACTTTTACCCACATGTGTTGTGTCACTAAAAACATTGTAGAGGTTTTTTGGTAATTTAGAAGATGTGGTTCTAGTATATATTGTAGATCATATTTTTACTAGTGTATAGTGGTTTATGGTAGGGATGAATGAAGATAAATTATGTTATTGGAGGCCCCATAGTGGGTAGGTATCTTCCACTCCTTAGTGTTAGTTATACCTAAATATATTATTTTATAGATTTGTATATCCCTGTTATGGTTTCCCATTATTCTATATATTATATTTTTTTCCTCACACATATGTATCTATTTCCCATATATATATATGGTTTTTATTGGTTATATAATTGATTTATGCTTGATATTTGTTAAAGTTTATAATATATTTAGGCCTCCATTTTTTATAACTTCATGATTTTATTCCCTAGCCTCTCAAATATTGGAGGTAGAATGAGGATAGTATAATTGACTTACAATTTATCTAGAAAATTCCCTTCTATGTTGAGTTATGTCGATGTGGTATCCAAGTATGTGAGTCTGGATGAGTATGTTTTGGGATATCAATATTATGATTATTTGAATATGAATTTCAAAAAACTATGATATTACACTTTTAGTTTGTTTTCTAACTAGGGAACTCATTGGTGTGAATGTTTTTGAATCTATTCACCACAAATCAAAAATTTTAAACCTCAAGGAATTGGTTGTGGTTTATGGTCCTGATGATATTTACATCATACATTGGTTTAATTTGGATTTATTTTAATTCATATTTCTACTCACACATATATGATATAAAAACCATGGGTTTTTCCTACTTAATAATATATACCATCAAAATAAAACCATTATAGATTTTTATGCAGGGTCATGATGATATCAATCTAGTTATAGAGCCTCCAGACATTGATCAGTGATTGAAAAAGAATCTATTCAAGGACACATGTAAGAGGAACATTTTTCTTAATAGAATTGAGTGGATCCAAATATA
Source organism: Viscum album (assembly GCA_963277665.1). NCBI lineage: Eukaryota > Viridiplantae > Streptophyta > Magnoliopsida > Santalales > Viscaceae > Viscum > Viscum album. The sequence goes on from OY728133.1 coordinate 501,948,560, forward strand.
TTGTGGTTAGTACATTACTTATCAAAGCACATCATGTAGTTCCCACTAAGATATATTGGATTAACTATAAGATGAATACATGGTATGATTTCATCATCTAAGGCCTCATAGGTTTATTGAAAATCCTAATCCTCAGATAATAACAAACTTCCTAGAAAAACAGAATCACATTTATGATATACTCTTAACACCCATAGAACATATAATGTTTCATTCATCGGGTTCCCTTCATGTTGCAATTATTCATTAGTTGATGTTTACTCAAACTCATAACATGAATTCTCTACTATGGTTTGATTTTTATTATTTTTTGGTGGATTTATATTAATTACACTGATGATGATCTCTCTTCAGAATATATATGGAAATCATTAAAGATGCATGATCATGAGTGAGTAGTTTGAGTGAGGTCCCTATAGTGAGATTTATGGTGATATTATTCTTTTTCACCCCTCACATGATTTTGTGTCCATAAATGATCATTAAAAATTTCTAATTTCCATGAAATATATCATCTTGGTTTTTAATCAGGAAAAAATACATATTTCTAGACAAAGTGGTATTGTGGGTAGGAATCCACAATAAATGAAACCCTATGGTTCATGACCTTCATATTTTAAGATTTATGGACTTCTAGGATGTGGAATTAGGATTTGGGATAATTGTTTTGAATATAACAAAGTCATTTGAATCCTCCACTTATTTCCACCACTACCTTGAGGTTTCCCTCAGTAAGAATTGTAGAGACCCGAAGCATAACGTACATGAACATTACAATACTTTTGCGGAATACTTAGTACATAACAAAAAATACACACACAAGGATCGTAATAGTTTAGTGTCTTTGGAAACTCGGAACGTAATCTTATAATCGTGGTGAAAGATCTCCAATATCTCCTATAAAGATCTTCCCCTTTTTTTTCCTAAAACCTTTCTTTATATCCTGGGGAAATGAAAACATAAAAGGGTGAGCTCAAATGCTCAGTAAGGGTAAACAAAAGAAATATAAATCTCATCGTATACACAAGCACATAACTTTTGGAAATCTTAACCTGCAAAAGAGATCATAATTTCATAACATGGGATAAATCATGGAAGTGAAATGTAATCACAATAATCATAGCTTAAAACATAAAACTTTGTGGCATACACACATAATCATAGAGAATCATTTCTTGTCAGTCAAGACTCATTTCCAAGACAATCTTAGTGGACAAAGTCCCTTTCTGAACCGAGTCACCCTCGTTCCAGTCCTGTTTCACTGAACCGGTATAACCTACCGTTCTAGCCATGTCTATATCATGAGATATAAAATCATTACCCAATGCATTGGAGGGAGATATAGGTCCCACCCATCTCATAATGATACCATTCTTATGTGTTCCACAAAATCATAAATCATACATCATTACATAACCCATGTAATAAAAATGGGAATCTTAAACATCATGACATCATAAAACAATTCATATACAATAAAGGAATTCATAAAAATAATTCCATCACAACATAATCAAATCAATGTAATAATAGGGATAAAAACGGAACCCTATGTTATCTTAGATGGGAAATAATTTTGATAAAACACTTGAAATGAATTCTTGAGGAAAATATCCTTTCATCTTCAAAATCAATTTCTATTCACAAAACGTCATGAAATTTTAAAAGAAATAGATTTTATTGAAAATAGTCAGGAAATAGTTTGGAGGAATCTTCATGAAAATAAGGAATTATAAAACCGTAAAAATCCGTTCGTGTCGTATAAGTAAAAAAACATTCTTCGTACTTTTGTCGAAAAAGTCAAAAAGTACCTCTTACGAAAAACGACAAAAGATTCCTTTCATATCTTTTACTAAAAACTCAACGAAGGGTAAAATGGGATTTAAATTTTTTTTGGTGAATGGAAATAATATTACATATTGAGGAAATATGGATGTGGATGAAAAAATACACCCCAGTAAATACCAAAGTATAAACAATCTCAGATAAAAATGAGATTGTGACATTTCCCTTACCTTAGGTCCGACTTGCTTTGTAATTGTCCAAACCTCCTATATAATTATTTAAATCATGTTATTGACTTATTCCAGAATCATATTCATTGTTATTATATCATATATGGTCCACTTATGATGTTATATTACCCGTTCTTTTTTAAATTCATGTTAATGTAGTGTTTTGGGTAAAATCGTCTCATTTGTCGTTCGTGTTTTTAACTTGTAATTATTAATTTGATTACTTGGATCATGATTACTTATATCCAGAATGTAAAACATGATTTATATATAATATATATTCATAATATATATATATATATATGTAATATATCGATAAATGGAATGAAATACACCGTTCATGGAGACGGTAGTCCGTACGTACGCATGATCGCTGTTTTCGTTTCCTTATTGAAGTGGATGGAATTAAGTAGATGACATACATATAAATTTACATAATTACAGTATCATTATTATGTCATATATTTCATTAGTACATATTATATATACTTTATAATCATCCTTGAATGGTTAATCATTGAGAATGAATCTCATCGCGTCGTGGAGACGATATTCTGTACGTACTCACGCGCGGTGATTTCATTTTTCCGTAGGATGGATAGAAGGTGAATTAGGGTTGTTTCATATTTATAATAACATATCAGTATGTAAGTAATACTGATGTTATTACTTTGTCATGAAACAACTAAAGAAGAAGATGTTGAAGAAGAAAGAAATTGAAAAGATCGGTAATGGATATTACCTATTCTTTGAAACGCCTCTTTGAATCCTCCACATAGGGAACTATGATTGGTCTTTGAAGAAGACCAGGACATCTAGGATTATTCTAGGGAAGTGGAGAAGAGATTTTGGCAGGTTTTGGCCGAGCTTGAAGGCTCAATGTTTTGTGAGGAAGAGAGGGAGGAGGTTCCCTTTTATAAAAGAGGAGAGGGGCACCTTAGGAATATCTCAAAATATTATTTTATATTAAAGTCAAAATCGGTTTATAATGGTTCCAAAGGGTCTTATTTCGAAGCTAAAGTGGGGATGGGTCGAAATCCTATCATCCAATAGGATTTAGACATGTTTAGGATGTTATTTTAACCTTATCAATTAGAATTAACTCTATGTTAAATAATTTAACTTTTACCCTGTCTTTTTGTTTTCTTTCACTATATGGTTAATACACATACTATAACATGCCAAAAGAACGCCAAATTGTATATTATTAATAAATATATCTTTATATAAGTCATTTGGACGATCCTTAGATTTTTAGGAATAAAATAAAAATTAATAATATAATATTTCATTAAAAAACTATTTTGTGTTAATTTTGACACTATTTGATATATGATTTTTGTGAAAGTCATAACCGAATTATATGTTCGAACGAAGTTGATTAAATCAACACTAATATATTATAGTAACCCAGAAAATTAGTGTAATTCATAAAAAGTCTTAAATTACATTTATTTTGGTATTTATAATATCAATTATGTCAATATTTCATTAATAAGATAATTACTACATCATCGTTGTGTCATAAATAAATTAAATTATTTGATGTCTAAAAATTACAAATAAAATACCATCATGTAGTAAATATTTTTAGATTTATAATGAATATTTGAAATCTAATTTATCTTATGTACAACCATATATTAAAAATGTTTTAGTAAATATACATTGATTTTAACTCTTTTAACTCTTCTTTGAATTAAATAATAATAAATGTCCTAATCTAATCCAAGTGGGCCTAAATGATAATATTTTACATTTAAGGTTGTTTTTGGTCTAGATAAACTTGTCCAATAGAATTAGAAAATGTGTTAAGGTAATATTAATATTATTCTTACCCTTAATTACCCTATTTACTTTTAATCGTGGTAAATAAAAGTAAAAAGTTACTATTCACCAAAAATTATTTTCATCTCGTTGAACCACATTTTACGTACTGACATCAACCGTGTCTCTCGGATTTTTGAAATTCCATTCACAGAAGCAGTAAAATTATGTTTTATGAAAAATTCAGTTTTTTAACTACCGCTTAGTAGTTTCACTATTCATCAAAAATTGATGTTTTTCAGAACAATGCCAAAATTTCATCCTAAGCTATATTTCATATTCTGAATTAAAAAATGAAGTATATTTTACCAAATTCATAACATAGAAGTTTCATTAATTATTTTTATAATTAAATCTCGCTGTTAAAACAAATAGCGTGTTTTTAAGAAACAATATCTATCAAAAGATTGACACTTGATTATGTCTGGTTTAAATGTGAAATTAAATTCAATGACCAACATTGTATTAAATTGTAAAAATATATTCTAAATATACTTTAAAACCACTCAAATTAATAATTTATCAATATTCATTATTTCGATTAAAAAGGTTGTTTTTAATTATAATTTAGTAATTTTCACTATTCATCAGAATATGAAAGTTATCCAAAAAGTACCAAAATTTCACCTTAGGCTAAATTCGATACTCCGAATCCAAAAATTAAGTCCATTTTGAGAGCTAAAAATTTTAAAAAGTGGTTATTACTATTCATAATGGCTAGTTTTAATAATATTTTAATAGCATATAGTTGTTTCGTGAAACTCAGTATTGTGTACTACACATGCTATCGAGAAAGGTTGCGATTGCGTGTAGTGCAAGGCAAGTCAAAGATTCATGTTGTGCAAGCTCCTTTTGGTGTAGCATACAACACAAGACATTAATAAAATTAAAAAGAATATTTTTCATAAAATCTCGGGCTGTTACATTCTACCCCACTTAAAATGAATTTCGCCCTCGAAATTCGTCGGGGTTATAAATGGTTTACTATTCGAATGTTCCTTTAATAGAAACCCACATCGTAAAAAGGAATATCAAAACCAATCTTTAAAAACAAAAGTATGAAATGTAACAATTACCCAAATAAACTAATCACTGGGTTTCCACATAGGTGAAAATATTGATATGGAAGAGAAATCTAACCATCATGTTCTGATGGAGAGTGGTAGAGAACATGGCTATGGAAAAGCCAGCAATCACAAAGCCATAAATTTGTGACGATCTAAGGTACCATCTGATTAATCAGATATAAGATCACTAGGACAACATTTTTGGTTTTCAAGATCGTTTCCCTAAAGTTAAAGAATTTGAATTGGAATAAATACTTACTATATTTTGGTACAATCTCACTGTTGTTCGTGCCTTTAACAATTTCCACTTCATCGATTAAATAAATGAAGTTGAATTTGTTATTCGTGAAGTGTTAGCAGATCATGTGATAGAATGACAGGTCATTCCATCTATCTCAAACAAAAGGTTATCAAAAATTATATACATAAGTCGATCTATAGTGAGATTAATCATATATGGTTCCTAAAATGAACTTATACATCATATGTCATACAACTTAATATAATAAAACTAGTTTCTACTAAACAGGGACTTCCTGTAGGCCAGTGGTAGGCGATAAAGGTCAGTCGCACTTCGGTTGTGGGTTCGATTTCCACAGCCTTGTCCGACGCGATGGGATATCGCCCGTCCTGCAGGTTGTCCTTTTTCTAAAACTATATTACTATAAAATACCATCAATAATATCGAGAAAACTTCTATCCATAAACAATACTAACTTATGTCCAACATAATCCATTCCAATCTTTAGGATTATCCATAATACTGCATTCCACTCTCATAACATAGTGAAAACGATTACCAGAGATTTAACACCATCGTCGATCCCCATATATCATAATATATGTTTTGATGGTCACATTCCAAACATTCAAAGTCCATAATCATTTATTCTCTTGAATACCTTAGTGAAAACATGAATTCAGTTAAAATCTAACACTTTCCACATACCAAAATCCTCAAAATTCTATATACTCAAACCATGATATCACTTAGTCCTTATATCAATCATGAGCTCATGAATACTGTTAAACATTTCATTTTCTCATTTTCCCTTCATTATGTGCATATCATCTTATTTCCAAAAATATCTCAATCACTTTGAATACCACATTAGACCAATACATAAATATTCCAATACTCCGTGATAGAATAATATTTTGGAATCCCATTACATAAACACTTAATCATTCCACCACATCGTTTTCATATTCAACATCGCCAATAGTGATCGCATGTGACATCCCTTTGTCCTTTGCCTTCAGTGGTTTCTCTTGTTGATCATCACTAACCCTTGGATTAGGGAATTTATTAGCATAATGTACCATTTCATTGTACTTGAAGCATTGAAGTGTTGGTGGTGCGTTCTCTGCAGTGTTTGCTTTATTCACATCATTAGAATCCCTTTTTCCATTACTTTGACACTCAGCTGCTCGATGACCTTATTTTCCACACTTAAAACATTTTCTAGTCCCATTAAGACAATCTCCACCATGCTTCTTTCCACACTTTGTGCATAAGGAAACATTCATCTTCTTTTCACCAGTATTCTGAGATTTCTCCTTGAACTCCATCTTTCGTTTCTTGTCAAAACCATGAGATGGATATGTAACACCAACTTCCATTTCTACCTTGATAGCACAATGCACAATTTCTTCATTTCTACAAAAGTCTCTTATAGCTAATGCCCTTCGAAGACTTGGTTTTAAGCCACTGAAAAATCGATCAACTTTACTTTCAGGTTGGATGATAATCCCAGATGCATACCTTGCAAGTCTTGTAAAATTTTCTTCGTATATACCAACAGATTCATCATCCTTCTGCTTCAGCTCAAGAAACTCCTTTTCCATCATTGTTCGAAGAATACGATGGAAGTACTTACTGAAAAACAAGTTCTTGAACTCGTCTAATTCCATGGACTCAATTTCATCTCGTTGCCTTGTATTCTTGATAAGATTCCACCATTGATCAGCATCACCTTCCAAACGATATACTGCTATGATGAATTTATCATGCTCAGAACATTGAAGAACTAAAAATATCTTTTCAGTGGTACAGATCCATTGTTCAGTAACAAGTGGATCATAAGACCCACTGAAAGAAGGTGGACGTTGCCTCATGAAGGACTCAATAGAATATTGTTCCCTACTCTGCTCATTTGGAAGTCCAGAATGATTCATATCTTGTGTAAGTATAGCAATAAGATTTTTCACTCTATCTCCCATAACATTTGTCTGTTCAGGAGGGAAATCATTGCATTGTCTATTGCATTGATCAACACGGTTCCTTCGGGTTCTAGCCATCGTCTAAAACCCAAAAAGAATAGTCTGAGAGGCAAAAATCATGCTAGGGAAAACAACATAATAAAGGGGGAGTACCTTCATTATCTAACATCTTAGGTTTAATTCTATGATCAGTAGCGTAATTCTAGTATTATAACCTATACGTATACTTAAACTTATGGACATCCCTTGACATACATTAGAAATATCTCTAGGGATCTCACTAATGTTTTCGCATCCTAGTTTCCAATGGTTGACTAAACCTTTCCTCTGATACCAACTGTAGAGACCCGAAGCTTAACGTACATGAACATTAAATTACTTTTGAGGAATACTTAGTACATAACAAAAAATACACACACAAGGATCGTAATATTTTAGTGTCTTTGGAAACTCGGAACGTAATCTTCTAATCATGGTGAAAGATCTCAAATATCTCCCATAAAGATCTTCCCCTTTTTTTCCTAAAACCTTTCTTTATATCCTGGGGAAATGAAAACATAAAAGTGTGAGCTCAAATGCTCAGTAAGGGTAAACAAAAGAAATATAAATCTCATCGTATACACAAGCACATAACTTTTGGAAATCTTAACCTGCAAAAGAGATCATAATTTCATAACATGGGATAAATCATGGAAGTGAAATGTAATCACAATAATCATAGCTTAAAAATGAAACTTTGTGGCATACACACATAATCATAGAGAATCATTTCTTGTTAGTCAATACTCATTTCCAAGACTATCTTAGTGGACAAAGTCCCTTTCTGAACCGAGTCACCCTCGTTCCAGTCCTGTTTCACTGAACCGGTATAACCTACCGTTCTAGCCCTGTCTATCTCATGAGATATAAAATCATTACCCAATTCATTGGAGGGAGATATAGGTCCCACCCATCTCATAATTATACCATTCTTATGTGTTCCACAAAATCATAAATCATTCATCATTACATAACCCATGTAATAAAAATGGGAATCTTAAACATCATGACATCATAAAACAATTCATATACAATAAAGGAATTCATAAAAATAATTCCATCACAACATAATCAAATCAATGTAATAATATGGATAATAACGGAACCCTATGTTATATTAGATGGGAAATAATTTTGATAAAACACTTGAAATGAATTCTTGAGGAAAATATCCTTTCATCTTCAAAATCAATTTCTATTCACAAAACGTCCTGAAATTTTAAAAGAAATAGAATTTATTGAAAATAGTCAGGAAATATTTTGGAGGAATCTTCATAAAAATAACGCATTATAAAACCGTAAAAATCCGTTCGTGCCGTTTAAGTAAAAAAACATTCTTTGTACTTTTGTCGAAAAAGTCAAAAAGTACCTCTTACGAAAAAAGACAAAAGATTCCATTCATATCTTTTACTAAAAACTAAACGAAGGGTAAAATGGGATTTAAAAAATTTTAGGTGAATGGAAATAATATTACATATTGAGGAAACATGGATGTGGATGAAAAAATACACCCTAGTAAATACCAAAGTATAAACAATCTCAGATAAAAATGAGATTGTGACATTTCCCTTACCTTAGGTCCGACTTGCTTTGTAAGTGTCCAAACCTCCTATATAATTATTTAAATCATGTTATTGACTTATTCCAGAATCATATTCATTGTTATTATATCATATATGGTCCACTTATGATGTTATATTACCCGTTCCTTTTTAAATTCATGTTAATGTAGTGTTTTGGGTAAAATCGTCTCATTTGTCGTTCGTGTTTTTAACTTGTAATTATTAATATGATTACTTGGATCACGATTACTTATATCCAGAATGTAAAACATGATTTATATATAATATATATTCAGAATATATATATATATATATATATATATATATATAATATCGATAAATGCAATGAAATACACCGTTCAGGGAGACGGTAGTCCGTACGTACGCATGATCGCTGTTTTCGTTTCCTTATTGATGTGAATGGAATTAAGTAGATGACATACATATAAATTTACATAATTAAAGTATCATTATTATGTCATATATTTCATTAGTACATATTATATATACTTTATAATCATCCTTGAATGGTTAATCATTGAGAATGAATCTCATCGTGTCGTGGAGACGATATTCCGTACGTACGCACGCGTGGTGATTTCATTTTTCTGTAGGATGGATAGAAGGTGAATTAGGGTTGTTTCATATTTATAATAACATATCAGTATGTAAGTAATACTGATGTTATTACTTTGTCATGAAACAACTAAAGAAGAAGATGTTGAAGAAGAATGAAATTGAAAAGATCGGTAATGGATATTACCTATTCTTTGAAACGCCTCTTTGAATCCTCCACAGAGGGAACTATGATTGGTCTTTGAAGAATACCAGGACCTCTAGGATTATTCTATGGAAGTGGAGAAGAGATTTTGGCAGGGGTTGGCCGAGCTTGAAGGCTCAATGTTGTGTGAGGAAGAGAGGGAGGAGGTGCCCTTTTATAAAAGAGGAGAGGGGCACCTTAGGAATATCTCAAAATATTATTTTATATTAAAGTCAAAATCGGTTTATAATGGTTCCAAAGGGTCTTATTTCGAAGCTAAAGTGGGGATGGGTCGAAATCCTACCATCCAATAGGATTTAGACAAGTTTAGGATGTTATTTTAACCTTATCAATTAGATTTAACTCTAAGTTAAATAATTTAACTTTTACCCTGTCTTTTTTTTTTCTTTCACTATATGGTTAATAAACATACTATAACATGCCAAACAAACACCAAATTGTATATTATTAATATATATATCTTTATATAAGTCATTTGTCCGAAACTTAGATTTTTAGGAATAAAATAACAATTAATAATATAATATTTCATTTAAAAACTATTTTGTGTCAATTTTGACACTATTTGATATATGATTTTTTTGAAAGTCATAAACGAATTATATGTTCAAACCAAGTTGATTAAATCAACACTAATATATCATAGTAACCTTGAAAATTAGTTTAATTCATAAAAAGTCTTAAATTACATTTATTTTGGTATTTATAATATCAATTATGTCAATATTTCATTAATAAGATAATTACTACATCATCTTTGTGTCATAAATAAATTAAATTATTTGATGTCTAAAAATTACAAATAAAATACCATCATGTAGTAAATATTTTTATCTTTATAATGAATATTTTAAATCTAATTTATCTTATGTACGACCATATATTGAAAATGTTTTAGTAAATATACTTTAATTTTAACTCTTTTAACTCTTCTTTGAATTAAATAATTATAAATATACTAATCTAATCCAAGTGGGTCTAAATGATAATATTTTACACTTAAGGTTGTTTATGGTCTAGATACACTTGTCCAATATAATTAGGACATGTTTTAAGGTAATATTAATATCATTCTTACCCTTAATTACCCTATTTACTTTTAACCGTGGTAAATAAAAGTAAAAAGTTACTATTCACCAAAAATTATTTTCATCTCATTGAACCACATTTTACATACTGACATCAACCGTGTCTCTAGGATTTTTGAAATTCCATTCACAGAAGCGGTAAAATTATGTTTTATGAAAAATTCAGTTTTTTAACTACCACTTAGTAGTTTCACTATTCATCAAAATTTGATGTTTTTCAGAACAATGCCAAAATTTCATCCTAAGCTATATTTCATATTCCGAATTAAAAAATGAAGTCAATTTTACCAAATTAATAACATAGAAGTTGCATTAATTAATTTTATAATTAAATCTCGCTGTTAAAACAAATTGCGTGTTTTTTAGAAACAATATCTATCAAAAGATTGACACTTGATTATGTCTGGTTTAAATGTGAAATTACATTCAATGACCAACATTGTATTAAATTGTAAAAATATATTATAAATATACTTTTAAACCAATCAAATTAATATTTTATCAATATTAATTATTTCTATTAAAAAGGTTTTTTTTAATTATAATTTAGTAATTTTCACTATTCATCAGAATATGAAAGTTATCCGAAAAGTACCAAAATTTCACCTTAGGCTAAATTCGATACTTCGAATCCAAAAATGAAGTCCATTTTGAGATCTAAAAATTTTAAAAAGTGGTTATTACTATTCATAACGGCTAGTTTTAATAATATTTTAATAGCACATCGTTGTTTCGTGAAACTCAGTATTGTGTACTACACATGCTATCGAGAAAGGTTGCGATTGCGTGTAATGAAAGGCAAGTCAAAGATGCATGTTGTGAAAGATCATTTTGCTGTAGCATACAACAAAAGACATTAATAAAATTAAAAAGAATATTTTTCATAAAATCTCGGGCTGTTACATTCTACCTCCCTTAAAATGAATTTCGCCCTCGAAATTCGTCGGGGTTATAAATGGTTTACTATTCGAATGTTCCTTCAATAGAAACCCACATCGTAAAAAGGAATATCAAAACCAATATTTAAAAACAAAAGTATGAAATGTAACAATTACCCAAATAAACTAATCACTGGGTTTCCACATAGGTGAAAATATTGATATGGAAGAGAAATCTAACCATCATGTTCTGATGGGGAGTGGTAGAGAACATGGCTATGGAAAAGCCAGCAATCACAAAGCCATAAATTTGAGACGATCTAAGGTACCATCTGATTCATCAGATATAAGATCACTAGGACAACATTTTTGGTTTTCAAGATCGTTTCCCTAAAGTTAGAGAATTCGAATTGGAATAAATACTTACTATATTTTGGTACAATCTCACTGTTGTTCGTGCCTTTAACAATTTCCACTTCATCTCTTAAATAAATGAAGTTGAATTTGTTATTCGTGAAGTGTTAGCAGATCATGTGATAGAATGACAGGTCATTCCATCTGTCTCAAACAAAAGGTTATCAAAAATTATATACATAAGTCAATCTATAGTGAGATTAATCATATATGGTTCCTAAAATGGACTTATACATCATATGTCATACAGATTAATATAATAAAACTAGTTTCTACTAAACATGGACTTCCTGTAGGCCAGTGGTAGGCGATAAAGGTCAGTCGCACTTCGGTTGTGGGTTCGATTTCCACAGCCTTGTCCGACACGATGGGATGTCGCCCGTCCTGCAGGTTGTCCTTTTTCTAAAACTATATTACTATAAAATCCCATCAATAATATCTAGAAAACTTCTATCCTTAAACAATACTAACTTATGTCCAACATAATCCATTCCAATCTTTAGGCTTATCCATAATACTGCAGTCCACTCTCATAACATAGTGAAAACGATTAACAGAGATTTAACACCATCGTCGATCCCCATATATCATAATATATGTTTTGATAGTCACATTCCAAACATTCAAAGTCCATAATCATGTATTCTCTTGAATACCTTAGTGAAAACATGAATTCAGTTAAAATTTAACACTTTCCACATACCAAAATCCTCAAAATTCTATATACTCAAACCATGATATCACTTAGTCCTTATATCAATCATGAGCTGATGAATACTGTTAAACATTTCATTTTCCCATTTTCCCGTCATTATGTGCATATCATCTTATTTCCAAAAATATCTCAATCACTTTGAATACCACATTAGACCAATACATAAATATTCCAATACTCCGTGATACAATATTATTTTGGAATCCCATTACATAAACACTTAATCATTCCACCACATCGTTGTCATATTCAACATCGCCAATAGTGATTGCATGTGACTTCCCTTTGTCCTTTTCCTTCAGTGGTTTCTCGTGTTGATCATCAATAAACCTTGGATTAGGGTATTTATTAGCATAATGCCCCATTTCATTGCACTTGAAGAATTGAAGTGTTGGTGGTGCGTTCTCTGTAGTGTTTGCTTTATTCACATCATTAGAATCCCTTTTTCCATTACTTTGACACTCAGCTGCTCGATGACCTTCTTTTCCACACTTAAAACATTTTCTAGTCCCTTTAAGACAATCTCCACCATGCTTCTTTCCACACTTTGTGCATAAGGAAACATTCATCTTCTTTTCACCAGTATTCTGAGATTTCTCCTTGAACTCCATCTTTCGTTTCTTGTCAAAACCATGAGATGGATATGTAACACCAACTTCAATTTCTACCTTGATAGCACAATGCACAATTTCTTCATAGCTACAAACATCTCTTATAGCTAATGCCCTTCGAAGACTTGGTTTCAAGCCACTGAAAAATCGATCAACTTTACTTTCAGGTTGGATGATAATGCCAGATGCATAACTTGAAAGTCTTGTAAAATTTGCTTCGTATATACCAACAGATTCATCATCCTTCTACTTCAGCTCAAGAAACTCCTTTTCCATCATTGTTCGAAGAATACGATGGAAGTACTTACTGAAAAACAATTTCTTGAACTCGTCTCATTCCATGGACTCAATTTCATCTCATTGCCTTGTATTCTTGATAAGATTCCATCATTGATCAGCATCACCTTCCAAACGATATACAGCTAAGATGACTTTATCATGCTCAGAACATTGATGAACTGAAAATATCTTTTCAGTGGTACTGATCCATTGTTCAGTAACAAGTGGATCATAAGACCCACTGAAAGAATGTGGACGTTGCCTCATGAAGGACTCAATAGAATATTGTTCCCTACTCTGCTCATTTGGAAGTCCAGAATGATTCATAGCTTGTGTAAGTATAACAATAAGATTTTCCACTCCATCTCCCATAACATTTGTTTGTTCAGGAGGGAAATCATTGCATTGTCTATTGCATTGATCAACACGGTTCATTCGGGTTCCAGCCATCGTCTAAAACCCAAAAAGAATAGTCTGAGAGGCAAAAATCATGCTAGGGAAAACAAAATAATAAAGGGGGAGTACCTTCAATATCTAACATCTTAGGTTTAATTCTATGATCATTAGCGTAATTCTAGTACTATAACCTATACGTATACTTAACCTTAGGGACATCCCTTGACATACATTAGAAATATCTCTAGGGATCTCACTAACGTTTTCGCATCCTAGTTTCCAAAGGTTGACTAAACCATTCCTCTGAAACCAACTGTAGAGACCCGAAGCTTAACGTACATGAACATTACATTACTTTTGCGGAATACTTAGTACATAACAAAAAATACACACACAAGGATCGTAATAGTTTAATGTCTTTGGAAACTCGGAATGTAATCTTCTAATCGTGGTGAAAGATTTCCAATATCTCCCATAAAGATCTTCCCCTTTTTTTTACCTAAAACCTTTCTTTATATCCTGGGGAAAAGAAAACATAAAAGTGTGAGCTCAAATGCTCAGTATGGGTAAACAAAAGAAATATAAATCTCAACATATACACAAGCACATAACTTTTGGAAATCTTAACCTGCAAAAGAGATCATAATTTCATAACATGGGATAAATCATGGCAGTGAAATGTAATCACAATAATCATAGCTTAAAACATGAAACTTTGTGCCATACACACATAATCATAGAGAATCATTTCTTGTTAGTCAAGACTCATTGCCAAGACTATCTTAGTGGACAAAGTCCTTTTCTGAACCGAGTCACCCTCGTTCCAGTCCGGTTTCACTGAACCGGTATAACCTACCGTTCCAGCCCTATCTATCACATCAGATATAAAATCTTTACCCAATGCATTGGAGGGAGATATTGGTCCCACCCATCTCGTAATGATACCGTTCTTATGTGTGCCACAAAATCATAAATCATACATCATTACATAACCCATGTAATAAAAATGGGAATCTTAAATATCATGACATCATAAAACAATTCATATACAATAAAGGAATTCATAAAAATAATTCCATTACAACATAATCAAATCAATGTAATAATAGGGATAAAACGGAACCCTTTTTTATCTTAGATGGGAAATAATTTTGATAAAACACTTGAAATGAATTCTTGAGGAAAATATCCTTTCTCCTTCAAAATAACTTTTTTTTCACAAAACGTCATGCAATTTTAAAAGAAATAGATTTTATTGAAAATAGTCATGAAATATTTTAGAGGAATATTCATGAAAATAAGGCTTTATAAAACCGTAAAAATCCGTTCGTGCTGTATAAGTAAAAAAAACATTCTTCGTACTTTTGTCGAAAAAGTCCAAAAGTACCTCGTACGAAAAACGACAAAAGATTCCTTTCATATCTTTTACTAAAAACTCACCGAAGGGTAAAATGGGATTTAAAATTTTTTTGGTGAATGGAAATAATATTAAATATTGAGGAAACATGGATGTGGATGATAAAATACACCCCAGTAAATACCAATGTATAAACAATCTCGGATAAAAATGAGATTGTGACATTTCCTTTACCTTAGGTCTGACTTGCTTTGTAAGTGTCCAAAACTCCAGTATAATGATTTAAATCATGTTATTGTCTTATTCCAGAATCATATTCATTGTTATTATATCATATATGGTCCACTTATGAATTTATATTACCCGTTCTTTTGTAAATTCATGTTAATGTAGTGTTTGGGTAAAATCGTCTCATTTGTCGTTCATGTTTTTAACTTGTAATTATTAATATGATTACTTGGATCATGATTACATATATCCAGAATGTAAAACATGATTTATATATAATATATATTCAGAATATATATATATAATATATCGATAAATGGAATGAAATACACCGTTCATGGAGACGGTAGTCCGTACGTACGCATGAACGCTGTTTTCGTTTCCTTATTGAAGTGAATGGAATTAAGTAGATGACATACATATAAACTTACATAAATACAGTATCATTATTATGTCATATATTTTATTAGTACTTATTATATATACTTTATAATCATCCATGAATGGTTAATCATTGAGAATGAATCTCATCGCGTCGTGGAGACGATATTCCGTACGTACGCATGCGCGGTGATTTCATTTTTCCGTAGGATGGATAGAAGGTGAATTACGGTTGTTTCATATTTATAATAAAATATCAGTATGTAAGTGATACTGATTTTATTACTTTGTCATGAAACAACTAAAGAAGAAGAAGCTGAAGAAGAAAGAAATTGAAAAGATCGGTAATGGATATTATCTCTTCTTTGAAACGCCTCTTTGAATCCTCCACTTAGGGAACTAATATTGGTCTTTGAAGAAGACCAGGACCTCTAGGATTATTCTAGGGAAGTGGAGATGAAATTTTGGCAGGGGTTTTCCGAGCATGAAGGCTCAATGTTGTGTGAGGAAGAGAGGGAGGAGGTGCCCTTTTATAAGGGAGGAGAGGGGCACCTTAGGAATATCTCAAAATATTATTTTATATTAAAGTCAAAATCGGTTTATAATGGTTCCAAAGGGTCTTATTTCGAAGATAAATTGGGAATGGGTCGAAATACTATAATCCAATAGGATTTAGACAAGTTTAGGTTATTATTTTAACCTTATCAATTAGATTTAACACTAAGTTAAATAATTTAACTTTTACCGTGTCTTTTTGTTTTCTTTCACTATATGGTTAATACACTTACTATAACATGCCCAACTAACCCCAAATTGTATAATATTAATATATATATCCTTATATAAGTCATTTGGCCGAACCTTAGCTTTTTAGGAATAAAATAACAATTAATAATAAAATATTTGATTTAAAAACTATTTTGTGTAAATTTTGACACTATTTGATATATGATTTTTGTGAAAGTCATAACAGAATTATATGTACGAACCAAGTTGATTAAATAAACACTAATATATCATAGTAACCTTGAAAATTAGTTTAATTCATAAAAAGTCTTAAATTACATTTATTTTGGTATTTATAATATCAATTATGTCAATATTTCATTAATAAGATAATTACTGCATCATCTTTGTGTCATTAATAAATTAAATTATATGATGTCTAAAAATTACAAATAAAATACCATAATGTAGGAAATCGTTTTTTCTTTATAATGAATATTTACAATCTAATTTATCTTATGTAAATCCCCATATTAAAAATGTTTTAGTAAATATACTTTGATTTTAACTCTTTTAACTCTTCTTTGAATTAAATAATAATAAATGTCCAAATCTAATCCAAGTGGGCCTAAATGATAATATTTTACACTTAAGGTTGTTTTTGGTCGAGATACACTTGTCCAATAGAATTAGGACATGTGTTAGGGTAATATTAATATCATTCTTACCCTTAATTACCCTATTTACTTTTAACTGTGGTAAATAAAAGAAAAAAGTTACTATTCACCAAAAATTATTTTCATCTCATTGAACCACATTTTACTTACTGACATCAACCGTGTCTCTCGGATTTTTTAAATTCCATTCACAGAAGCGGTAAAATTAAGTTTTATGAAAAATTCAGTTTTTTAACTACCACTTAGTAGTTTCACTATTCATAAAAAATTGATGTTTTTCAGAACAATTCCAAAATTTCATCCTAAGCTATATTTCATATTCCGAATTCAAAAATGAAGTCTATTTTACCAAATTCATAACATAGAAGTAGCATTAATTAATTTTATAATTAAATCCCGCTGTTAAAACAAATAGCGTGTTTTTAAGAAACAATATATATCAAAAGATTGACACTTGATTATGTCTGGTTTAATTGTGAAATTACATTCAATGACCAACATTTTATTAAATTGTAAAAATATATTCTAAATATACTTTAAAACCACTCAAATTAATAATTTATCACTACAAATTATTTCGATTAAAAAGGTTGTTTTTAATTATAATTTAGTAATTTTCACTATTCATCAGAATATGAAAGTTATCCGAAAAGTACCAAAATTTCACCTTAGGCTAAATTCGATACTCCGAATCCAAAAATGAAGTCCATTTTGAGAGCTCAAAATTTTAAAAAGTGGTTATTACTATTCATAACGGCTAGTTTTAATAATATTTTAATAGCATATCGTTGTTTCGTGAAACTCGGTATTGCGTACTACACACGCTATCGAGGAAGGTTGTGATTGCGTGTAATGCAAGGCAAGTCAAAGATGCGTGTTGTGCAAGCTCCTTTTGGTGTAGCGTACAATACAAGACATTAATAAAATTAAAAAGAATATTTTTCATAAAATCTCGGGCTGTTACATTCTACCCCCCTTAAAATGAATTTCGCCCTTGAAATTCGTCGGGGTTATAAATGGTTTACTATTAGAAAGTTCCTTTAATAGAAACCCACATCGTAAAAAGGAATATCAAAACCAATCTTTAAAAACAAAAGTATGAAACGTAACGAATACCCAAATAAACTAATCACTGGGTTTCCACATAGGTGAAAATATGGATATGGAAGAGAAATATAACCATCATGTTCTGATGGATAGTGGTAGAGAACATGGCTATGGAAAAGCAAGCAATCACAAAGCCATAAATTTGTGACGATCTAAGGTACCATCTGATTCATCATATATAAGATCACTAGGACAGAATTTTTGGTTTTCAAGATCGTTTCCCTAAAGTTAAAGAATTTGAATTAGAATAAATACTTACTTTATTTTGGTACAATCTCAATGTTGTTCGTGCCTTTAACAATTTCCACTTCATCTCTTAAATAAATTAAGTTGAATTTGTTATTCGTGAAGTGTTAGCAGATCATGTGATAGAATGACGGGTCATTCCATCTGTCTCAAACAAAAGGTTAGCAAAAATTATATACATAAGTCGATCTATAGTGAGATTAATAATATATGGTTCCTAAAATGGACTTATACATCATATGTCATACTGTTTAATATAATAAAACTAGTTTCTACTAAACAGGGACTTCATGTAGGCCAGTGGTAGGCAATAAAGGCCAGTAGCACTTCGGTTGTGGGTTCGATTTCCACAGCCTTGTCCGGCGCGATGGGCTGTCGCCCGTCCTTCAGGTTGTCCTTTTTCTAAAACTATATTACTATAACATCCCATCAATAATATCGAGAAAAATTATATCCTCAAACAATACTAACTTATGTCCAACATAATCCATTCCAATCTTTAGGCTTATCCATAATACTGCAGTCCACTCTCATAACATAGTGAAAACGATTACCAGAGATTTAACAACATCGTCGATCCCCATATATCATAATATATGTTTTGTTGGTCACATTCCAAACATTTAAATTCCTTAATCATGTATTCTCTTGAATACCATAGTGAAAACATGAATGCAGTTAAAATTTAACACGTTCCACATACCAAAATCCTCAAAATTCTATACACTCAAACCATGATATCACTTAGTCCTTATATCAATCATGAGCTCATGAATACTGTTAAATATTTCATTTCTCATTTTCCCTTCATTATGCGCATATCATCTTATTTCCAAAAATATCTCAATCACTTTGAATACCACATTAGACCAATACATAAATATTCCAATACTCCATGATACAATGTTATTTTGGAATCCCATTACATAAACACTTAATTATTCCACCACATCGTTGTCATATTCAACATCGCCAATAGTGATCGCATGTGACTTCCATTTTTCCTTTGCCTTCAGTGGTTTATCATGTTGATCATCACTAACCCTTGGATTAGGGCATTTATTAGCATAATGCCACATTTCCTTGCACTTGAAGCATTGAAGTGTTGGTGGTGCGTTCTCTACAGTGTTTGCTTTATTCACATCATTAGAATCTCTTTTTCCATTACTTTGACACTCAACTGCTCGATGACCTTCTTTTCCACACATAAAACATTTTCTAGTCCCTTTATGACAATCTCCACCATGCTTCTTTCCACACTTTGTGCATAAGGAAACATTCATCTTCTTTTCACCATTATTATGAGATTTCTCCTTGAACTCCATCTTTCGTTTCTTGTCAAAACCATGAGATGGATATGTAACACCAACTTCCATTTCTACCTTGATAACACAACGCACAATTTCTTCATAGCTACAAAAGTCTCTTATAGATGATGCCCTTCGAAGACTTGGTTTTAAGCCACTAAAAATCGATCAACTTTACTTTCAGGTTGGATGATAATGCCAGATTCATACCTTGCAAGTCTTGTAAAATTTTCTTCGTATATACCAACAGATTCATCATCCTTCTGCTTCAGCTCAAGAAACTCCTTTTCAATCTTTTTTCGAAGAATATGAGGGAATTACTTACTGAAAAACAAGTTCTTGAACTCGTCTCATTCCATGGACTCAATTTTATCTCTTTCCCTTGTATTCTTGATAAGATTCCACTATTGATCAGCTTCACCTTCCAAACGATATACTGCGAAGATGACTTTATCATGCTCAGAACATTGATGAACAAAAAATATCTTTTCAGTGGTACTGATCCATTGTTCAATAACAAGTGGATCAGAAGACCCACTGAAAGAAGGTGGACGTTGCCTCATGAAGGACTCAATAGAATATTGTTCCCTACCCTGCTCATTTGGAAGTCCAGAATGATTCATATCTTGTGTAAGTATAGCAATAAGATTTTGCACTCCATCTCCCATAACATTTGTTTGTTCAGGAGGGAAATAATTGCATTGTCCATTGCATTGATCAACATGGTTACTTCGGGTTCCAGCCATCGTCTAAAACCCAAAAAGAATAGTGTGAGAGGAAAAAATCATGCTAGGGAAAACAACATAATAAAGAGGGAGTACCTTCAATATCTAGCATCTTAGGTTTAATTCTATGATCGTTAGCGTAATTCTAGAACTATAACCTATACGTATACTTAACCTTAGGGACATCCCTTGACATACATTAGAAATATCTCTAGGGATCTCACTAACGTTTTCGCATCCTAGTTTCTAATGTTTGACTAAACCTTTCCTCTGATACCAATTGTAGAGACCCGAAGCTTAAAGTACATGAACATTACATTACTTTTGTGGAATACTTAGTACATAACAAAAAATACACACATAAGGATCGTAATAGTTTACTGTCTTTGGAAACTCGGAACGTAATCTTCTAATCGTGGTGAAAGATCTCCAATATCTCCCATAAAGATCTTCCCCTTTTTTTTCCCTAAAACCATTCCTTATATACTGGGGAAAAGAAAACATAAATGTGTGATCTCAAATGCTCATTAAGGGTAAACAAAAGAAATATAAATCTCATCGTATACACAATCACATAACTTTTGTAAATCTTGACCTGCAAAAGAGATCATAATTTCATAACATGGGATAAATCATGGCAGTGAAATGTAATCACAATAATCATAGCATAAAACATGAAACTTTGTGGCATACACACATAATCATAGAAAATCATTTCTTGTTAGCCAAGACTCATTGCCAAGACTATCTTAGTGGACAAAGTCCCTTTCTGAACCGAGTCACCCTCGTTCCAGTCCTGTTTCACTGAACCGGTATAACCTACCGTTCCAGCCCTGTCTATCTCATGAGATATAAAATCTTTACCCAATGCATTGGAGGGAGATATAGGTCCCACCCATCTCATAATGATACCATTCTTATGTGTGCCACACAATCATAAATCATACATCATTCCACAACCCATGTAATAAAAATGGGAATCTTAAACATCATGACATCATAAAACAATTCATATACAATAAAGGAATTCATAAAAATAATTCAATCACAACATAATCAAATCAATGTAATAATAGGGATAAAAACGGAACCCTGTGTTATCTTAGATGGGAAATAATTTTGATAAAACACTTGAAATGAATTCTTGAGGAAAATATCCTTTCTCCT
The DNA here is from genome assembly GCA_963277665.1 of Viscum album. Classification (NCBI taxonomy): domain Eukaryota; kingdom Viridiplantae; phylum Streptophyta; class Magnoliopsida; order Santalales; family Viscaceae; genus Viscum; species Viscum album. The sequence continues at coordinate 501,970,376 of OY728133.1, forward strand.
TCAAAATAATTTTTTTTTCACAAAACGTCATGGAATTTTAAAAGAAATAGATTTTATTGAAAATAGTCATGAAATATTTTGGAGGAATCTTCATGAAAATAAGGCTTTATAAAACCGTAAAAATCCGTTCGTTCCGTATAAGTAAAAAAACATTCTTCGTACTTTTGTCGAAAAAGTTAAAAAGTACCTCGTACGAAAAACGACAAAAGATTCCTTTCATATCTTTTACTAAAAACACACCGAAGGGTAAAATGGGATTTAAATTTTTTTAGGTGAATGGAAATAATATTACATATCGAGGAAACATGGATGTGGATGATAAAATACACCCCAGTAAATACCAAAGTATAAACAATCTTGGATAAAAATGAGATTGTGACATTTCCCTTAACTTAGGCCCGACTTGCTTTGTATGTGTCCAAACCTCCTGTATAATGATTTAAATCATGTTATTGACTTATTCCATAATCATATTCATTGTTATTATATCATATATGGTCCACTTATGACTTTATATTACCCGTTATTTTGTAAATTCATCTTAAAGTAGTGTTTTGGGTGAAATCGTCTCATTTGTCGTTCGCGTTTTTAACTTTTAATTATTAATATGATTACTTGGATCATGATTACTTATATCCAGAATGTAAAACATGTTTTATATATAATATATATTCAGAATATATATATATATATATATATATATAATATTGATAAATTGAATGAAATACACCGTTCATGGAGACGGTAGACCGTACGTACGCATAAACGTTGTTTTCGTTTCCTTATTGTAGTGAATGGAATTAAGTAGATGACATACATATAAATTTACATAAATAAAATATCATTATTATGTCATATATTTCATTAGTACATATTATATATACTTTATAATCATCCATGAATGGTTAATCATTGAGAATGAATCTCATCGCGTCGTGGAGACGGTATTCCATACGTACGCATGCGCGGTGATTTCATTTTTCCGTAGGATGGATAGAAGGTGAATTAGGGTTGTTTAATATTTATAATAACATATCAGTATGTTAGTAATACTGATGTTATTACTTTGTCAAGGAACAACTAAAGAAGAAGAAGTTGAAGAAGAAAGAAATTGAAAAGATCGGTAATGGATATTACCTCTTCTTTGAAATGCCTCTTTGAATCCTCCACTTAGGGAACTAATATTGGTCTTTGAAGAAGACCAGGACCTCTAGGATTATTCTAGGGAAGTGGAGAAGAGATTTTGCCAGGGGTTGGCCGAGCTTGATTATGTCTGGTTTAAATATGAAATTACATTCAATGACCAACATTGTATTAAATTGTAAAAATATATTCTAAATATACTTTAAAACCACTCAAATTAATAATTTGTCACTATTAATTATTTCAATTAAAAAGGTTGTTTTTAATTATAATTTAGTAATTTTCACTATTCATCAGAATAGGAAAGTTATCTGAAAAGTACCAAAATTTCACCTTAGGATAAATTCGATACTCCGAATCCAAAAATGAAGTCCATTTTGAGAGCTAAAAATTTTAAAATGTGGTTATTACTATTCATAACGGCTAGTTTTAATAATATTTTAATAGCATATCGTTGTTTCGTGAAACTTAGTATTGCGTAATACACGCGCTATCGAGGAAGGTTGCGATTGCGTGTAATGCAAGGAAAGTCAAAGATGCGTGTTGTGCAAGCTCCTTTTGGTGTAGCGTACAACACAAGACATTATTAAAATTAAAAAGAATATTTTTCATAAAATCTCGGGCTGTTACAGGCATAGTGTGATAATGATCTGTATATATAGTTCTTTCATGACCCGACCATTTGGGTCCTACATGACTAGATGAAGGAAAATCACTGATAACCCAATTCACACCTCCTATAGAACAGGGGATGGGGATTTCATTAATAATAAAAAAATAAAATCGAGGCCTTTTCATAATGTATCTGTATGAACAAAAACACACAACCATATCCATGAAATAATGTATAGAAATATAATAAGGACATTAAAATCATGATTAAAACCATGTATGAAATAATATATAGGATACAAATAAGAGTATGATATAATAAAACTAATGTGTAGAGTAGAAAAATACATTCCCAACCAGAAATAAAGTCCCAACCTAACAACAACTGGACTAAATGAAAAAATTGGAGAGCCCAACTTTTGATCTCAACACACCGACCTAAAAAAAGGAATAAATGATAACTGATAGAGTTCATGCTCTAGATCTTCTGGTCATGTTCACTATATTTTTTCAATGCACCAAAGTATCCCTAAGATCCAGCAAAGTCACTACTGATCTGTTTTTCATCATTATAAGACACAACATGTAAGTAAAGAGATGATGCATGGGTGAGTATATACATACCAGTTGAATTCCCCAAAAATGATGAGTGGCCAGTAGAGGGAAAAAAGATAGTTCAACCAAAAACAAGAGGGAATGGAAACCCAATACATATATATACACACATAAAAAAACAGATGAGAGAGAAAGGGGATATACATCTCAAATCCTAACCAAATATGATGACTGTACCTGAATCTCAAAAAGTACACCCCTGATTCCCAACATCAATCAATACCTCACCAAAATATGTGTGTAGGAGCATGTTGTTTTCTTCTATTCTCAAAAACCTAAGGATCCACCACTCTTTTAGAGTACCTACATGCTACTATAGCATGAAGATTGGGGAGTACCACGTTGTGGATAGAAGACCTGCATCCACAATATGGTTGTACAATCTATATCGATAAAAAAATTATGGGGGAAACAATCCCCAATGTGAAATTGGAGTTCCATCCACAACATATCATCAATAATTCAAACCCAATCACTCAAATCGTTAATCATCACCTAAAGAAACACCAGACTAATAAAATCTTTCATCGTATTATGTATGATACAATGAAAAAAACAACAATGTTTAATATGGGTAAAATCATAGTATAAGGTACTCACAGAACAAACTCTGATTCCAAAAATGAGGGATAGAAGAGGATGAAGTTTTGGGAGGGAAGATATTTTAATTCTTGTCATCCACATGATGTGTGATCCCACCTCATCCATGGATGCTCTATCATTTGGAAATGGATTTCAAGACATGTGGTGTTTATAGGTGGTACATGGCCTTCCTAAGACACTCATGGACTTATCATGTTCTACAAGATATGTTCATCTACTTTGACCTTTTTCCATGTATCCCGTCATGTACCTATATGTGACCAATTACCATCCCAAGCCAGTTTACTCATGGAGTACATAGAGTCCCCCTGTTCATGGGGTCCTAGGTGTTTTCCTATGATAACGTGGATTTGGAACACATGGAGGGTCATATGACATGTGGGCACAACTAGATGACTTGTGATCCTTAACTCTACCTGAAACCCTAGCATCACAACCTGGGGATTCTACATGACATATGTTCTTCTAGTCTATGTTCCATAACCATCTACCCAATATTGGTACCAATCAATATTTGAGACACATAATGAATCAACCACAACTCATGATCCATCTAGATCCATTTGCAAAACACCAATAAATTATTTGTACTCACAACCACTACAAATATGGTGTTTCAATCATGCTCAAACCTTACCGGAAATGTTGAATTTTTACACCATGGTCCAATTATTAAGATTGACAAGAAAAATTCGGGAAACATAACTAGAATAATGGTTTATCCATCATTATCCAAGCGATATCGATTAATGATCACTCTAGTGGGAGATCCAGGGGAATATTATGGCATAATAAATAAATTAAAATAAATAATAAAATCTATTAAAAGGGTCTCATATGAAGGTCCATGAATCATTCATAAAATAAATCATGTAAAATACATGAATTTATAATTTAATAAATAGGGGAGAAAGAACAATTAATGTGTCTTACCATAATTTCGCTTGATTTTTGTTAATGAGAACATTTTTTAGTAAAGAATAATTCCAGTTATGTTCTTTATCTATAGATGCACCATGGCTCGATCACCCATCTTCTTTTAATGCAGTCCACTAACGAAAAACTGAATTCATACTCTTTAATACCACTGGTTTATGCAGAAAAACCTGAAGAATTTCCATAAGAGGGTATTCATGGAGGGTTTAGATTATGACATTTAAATAAAGAAATGTTTTAAATAAATAATTTTAATTAAACCCATCTCCAATGGATGCCTCCACTAGATTACAAACGTAGACCAATATTTGGTCGTGCGTAAGTTAAACCCCATATTATTGATCCAGTTATTGTCTCATATTTCTGACATGTGAGTCTATTCAAGTTTAATTTTCATTTTTCATGAAAAACATCATACGTGTGTTATTAGTATATTTAATATTTTTAATAATTTTAATTTCAGGATCATTGGGCCTTAGAGTGTAAAATAATCTTAACACCTGGTTCAAAAAGTATTCCTTAATATATAAAAATTTCATACAAGGGAAAGATAGAGCAACTATATTTTCCCATCAATTATACTCTTCTTAATTAAAATAAAAATTCAATAATAAAGTTGGCGATACTGAGTATGCATCAACAAATATTTCTCCATGGGGATATCCTATAGACTCCCGTACTCTGAAAACACATGAACCAAGTGAATATTCCATCTATTCAGGATCCTATCATACTGTTCCTTGATTTTCCCATGGTACTCTATGATGGTGGATCCATTTGAAATGTTCTAAAAACTGCAATCAATAACATGTGTTTGTTAATGCTGGTATCCCCCCAGACGTGGACCATTGAAGACGTCTAAAAACTTATAAAATAATGGGGGAAAGAGAAAATGGAAATTGACCTTACCAACATCTAGAATGATGTTAAATGGATATATTAACCTCTTGGATAAAAATAACCCCTATCCAAATATCTAGATTCTTCATCATGTGGAGACTATAAGGAAAACATGGAATCCCTAATTGAGCTCCATTGGGCCAAAACATCAATATGTGAAAAAAAAATTCATATATTGGCTAGCCTCATATGCTTAAAGATCGCCTACACCATATTTATCATCATATGCACTATATCTAATCTGATAATAGAAGTCTCATTGGCCTCAAACCAGAATATGATTTACTAGCAAGGTCTCTCATATTGAGCTTAAAAGGTTCCTATCCAATCATAGGGTGATATAAATTATATATGAAAACTCTACCAATCTCATGTGATCCTCCCAAAATTTAATGAAATCCAACACATAATATCTTATTATATCATTCAACACCTGGGTATTATACTTATAATTCCATATTTCAAAGGGTGGAACTTTGTACTCATCTTCCACTCCGTCTTGATGTAATATAGAAAATGTATCAATGGCCATTACATAAACCATGAATCAGGTTCGGAGAACATAATTTATTGTAACCAAGGGAATCATATGATTTCCCTCTATTACAACATCACAAACTCTCCAAAAACAATACATCATGATGTAATTGAAGTGCATCGACTTGGTAATTCACTCTACTATTTCCCAGAGAGAATTATGGCCTCTAACTATGTGAAAAAGCCAAAAATCACAAGGAAATATGGGCCCATTTATTCATGAGGTTATCATGAGGTTCTATCAAACCATATAGAACCTAGTGCTCAAACGTCACATATTAACATGTAAGACATCAATATATGAACATGGTTTTGATACACTTCATATCATCCCACAAGAACATCAACTGAAGTTCCTTTTACTTCATTTCAACACTTATATATAATTAAATGTATATGTTTGAAAAATCCTAAGAACCTCTTTATCCATCATATCTTAAAGCAAAATATGTACCAAAAATAGATGATATGCACCCCTCCTTCATAAAATGAATAAGTGGTATCCCCTAAGGATATATGGTCACAAAGAACCTCATAGTCAATGAATCCCAATAGAGCCTCTCTTCCATGATAATCAAGTAGAGGAGTAAACAACATTGTATGAAGAAAAACATCACCCTAACCTCCATTAGGGTTTGAATAAAATCATATAACTTGTTAAATTTATTCTCTACCGTTTTTAATGAGGCATCCATCTAAGGGAATCTGCAACAATATTTTCCTTCAATGTACAATAGAATATCACAATGTCATTGTCCTATGGGGACACCAAACTGCACATCTATTTAAAGATACGATCACCCTATGTTATGATCTACCTACATCTCATGTGGCCTATGTATACAAAAACGATCTCTCCTAGAATATTGTTCTTCCACATAATCAGATCGATGACTTCCACTGGCAACTCTGTGTGTCTAGTAGCATAGTTCTTCACTTGGGGCCTCTAATACCTCAAACCATGTGTGACCACTGCATACCTCTACATCCACCTTAACCCAAGTAAACACCTATAGTAATAATAAAACACTACATACTTAAATACCTAATCCTATAGAATCATCATTGGATCAGCTGAAAACACAATCCACTACTCCTAAAAGGATCTTTGACACCACTAGTTTAAGGTAAATGACTCCCCTTCCAATTTTGGGTGGTGAAGGGGGTTCTAATCCCACATAAATCTACAAAAATACTTATTTACTCCCCCTCTAAAAGAATAAATCATCATTTTAATATCGGTCTCTTGGGAGGATCTATTGAAATCACTACAACTATCTCTTCCTAGTCCATACCTAAACCATGGTCATAAATGACATGCCCAAAAGTGAATCTCATTAATCTAGAACTATAAATTAGAGATATTTACATAAACTTGATGCTCCCATATAATGTATAAAATCATGCATAAATGATCTTCATGCTCCTCTAATGACAAAGATTAATTGAGTCTGTAATCAATAAAGACAACCAAAAATTGTTCCTTGTATGGATTAATTATCCATCTCTTCCAATCCATAAACAATTATGATGAATTAATCCCACCAATCTTAATGAAAAATAACTCACAATGTCTATAGCATAATTAGAATTATTTATTTTGTAATATCAGCGTCATGAAACATCAAATGGGGTTAGCTGGACCTAATATCAATCATTGAGAACCAAATAATTCCTATCATATGATAAGAAGATCATCAGTCCTCAGAAATCTGTACTTTCCCCTTATGTTTATATGGTTCTGGTGATGATAATAATAATATCATGAAGATCCCATAGATATTTTTCACACAAAAATAAGGACATTCCAAGGGGGATACATTTCATTTGATGAATACCTTTTCCCGAATTTCCTCCACATTCACCCTTAGATACAATATATTGAGTGGGGACATATGAAATGTATTTAATGATATTAGAATTTTTTCAGAGTGTATGCCAATGCATAATACAATATACTACTACGAAGGTCATCCCTGAACATATTCAAGAAAGATTACCATATAGTCCTCCACTACTATTAGATACTATGTCCCTGGAGACCACATATCACTGAGAGCTATTCATGTTAACTAATGGGAAATGGGTTGCAGCTTCATTCCAAAAAGACCTACATTCTCCACCTTGATATGTTTCTCAGCCACAACGTATAATGTTTTCCAATAAATTCAAAGGCATATCACTCATCTTTAATGATAGTCCTTCTAACTTGAAACAAATAAAAAAAACAGATACATACCCAAGATGGAAACATAAGATTTCATCATAATGACAAACATTTCCCATGCGAAACTCTCTTGACGAAGAGATATATCATAGGTCTAGTAGATAAATGATAAATATGAATTGTTCCCCATAGGATCCATTAACAATAGTCTTTGGGATAATATCTGAACAGAAAGATTAAACACTTTTTATAGGTATAATTATTTTATGTAATGACTCACATTGGTGTCTCCTAGAAACAAAGAAATATTATAATATATAAATATCCTACCCCATATCATCTCATGTGCTACCTAGTCATAACCCCTTATAGCCTATAACATTCATGAACCAAAAATTCCAACTAATTAATCCAATCTAAGGACAACTATAGGGGTGGTGGTAGCATATTGTAGCATTTTCCTCAACCAAATTATCCTCCCTCTGAATATAGCCTTTCTCTTGTGACAGCTCCGCCTCCTAGAGGGCTACTCTAGCTATTTTTTTGGAGATACAAAACTGTGTCGTTGAATAATCCATATTTTTTTATCCACTAACTACATATCCTACTTATGATCAACTTTGTGTAATCATGAGAGAAGTTATCTATCCCATTTAATGTATAACACCCCCACTATCAGGACTAAATGGATCCTCTATGTGATCCCAGGGTCATAGATCCGTGAATCGGAGTCTAAAAATGATAATGTATCCTATGAAATACCTTTGCATTTGAGGCCTTATAACTAATATAGATGACCCAACCAAATGATGTTAGTGACTCTATTCAGCTACCTGATGTTTCTCTTCTAAGAAGATCTTATTCACATAATCTCACTCTATAACTCCTATATAAATGCAATAAAAAAAGGATACCACACTGGCTTGAATGTGTCTTATGGTCCAATTTTATCATCCTCACTTAAAATAATATATATCACACCATATTTATGGATTATCATTTGTGGTTATTTAACCTCATGACATAATCTAATATGATCATAAATCCTTACTCCATTTTAATAATCTTCATGATTCGAACCTTTCCCAAGATTAAAGGGCAATACATTACATGAAAAAGTTACAAGAAGTCAGACCATGAGGGCCTCATCTCATCATGAGTATTTTTGACTAAACTCCACCAACACCTTGATACTCCATGGAAAAGAGTGTTGTTTATTGAAACTATATGATTAGTCTGGGTTTGAATAAGCCTCGAGACTCAAATCAGAAGCTCAAGCCAATCCTATTGTACTAGTTGATTTAGATAGATATGGAACATCAACAGTATTTGAAGATAGAACTCATGGAGTGTTCTAATACATCACATATTCTCAACATAAATTGATGAAATTAATTGATTCTTGATTTTTTGGGATTATTATGATTGTCTTTCTAGAAGAAACGACTCCTGGGTTGTCCCTTGAAATAATTCATCATCACTCATTGGAACATTGTCATGATCATTTATAGGAAAAATGGATAAATATCTTCATGGATGAATCTAAATGTAATTAAGACATACCAATTTCATATTAGACTACATACATGGGGATGTGAATAAAGATGGATAATAAAAATGTTAAATCCTTTACGATGCATGTACCATTGTTCCCTATAACTATTTTTTCATTATGACGAGTCAAAAATCATGTAGTAAAAGTATTGTTGTATAAATTTGTTGTCCCTATCACCTAAAATGCGTTCCCTAGCATGAAATTTGTGCTCAAGACACTCTGACGATGTTTCGTTATGTTCCCAACTAATCCCCACCATGAGTCCTTCACTATATTGACCTCAAGATGTGTCGCTATTGATACCACTAATTTATGACCCAACGCATAGGGGCCTGCCAGGCTGATGGAAGGCAGAGCAATGAAACCCCCATCCCCACCTCCATAATCCCATGATCTAGTGACTATCATCGAGATAGAATGAATAATATTGTGGGAATTTCTATAATTTACATATACACGTACACCTAAAAATATATATGAAATAGTGTATAATGATTTAATAAAGTTTGTATCATCTTGAGTAAAACCATGCATGTAATAATATCTAGAGAATAGTTAGTGTATGTTAGAATAAAACCAATGTTTAAATGGAAAAAATACACACCCAACCAGAAATTTTGTCCAAACATAACAAGAACTGAAATAAATGAAATCTGAGATATCGTACCTCCAAATCACCATGGATCATGTTGAAAAAATTGGAATAAATGTATATTAAGAGAGATCATGACACTTAACCCACATTTCATGACCACCATACCCCGTCAATGCACCCTAGTATCCCTAATCACTTCCAAAGTCACTATCGATCAATTAATCATCTCTATAAGAAAAAATACCATATAGAAAAGTCATTGTAAGGATGTGTTTATACCTTCCTTGTTCGATTCCCTAAAAAATTATGATGGGGAAATATATAAATAAAAAAAATTATCATCCAAAATAAATATTAAAAAGAAATATAATAATTATATATACTCATAATAAAACACAGGTAAGAGAGAATTGGGATATCCTTCTCACAAAAAGTCAAAAATAAGTACTCAATGTTAATCTACTAAAGTCCACCATTGATACCCAACATCCCATATAACCTCACCAGGACATGTGTAGAGGGGATCGATTCATACTAATATTTTCCATTGTAATTGGATTCACATCTCTAGTGGATGGTCCACGTGCCCACATATCTTAAAGACATAGTAATTCCACTTTGTAGATAGAGGCCCATCACCAATTGTATATGAGTACCATCTATATCTATATAAAGATAATGACAGACCGTTTTTGTAGTGTTATATGTTTATTACAACCATGAAATCTTTTTTATGATCATTCCTTGATCACTTCAATCAATACTTTTTTTAAATTAGTATAAAATTTTTAGCTTCTCAAATTGTATATCATATGACATAATGGGATCAATCACGCTAAAACCCTACTAGATACGTTTAATCATTACCCTATAGTAGAAAGATGTAGAACACAACTAACGGGAGGGGGAAAGGGACCGGAATAATCGTGTAACCATCACATAACAAGTTAACTCAACCAATAATCCAAAATCTAATAAATCAATATTGATATCATTTAATAAAAGATAAATTAAAAATAATAATTCAATTTATCAAAATGGGATCATTATAAGGAAGAATAATTGAAGATAAAACAAAGGAGGTTCAATATATGATTTTAAAATTTAATCAAAAGGGTCGAAATAGTACTTGATAATTTATTATTTGATTTTGGTCGATCATTGGTAATGAAAGAATATTCCTGCATATGAGATGTCCTACTGCATTCACCACCTCTCAGTCCACCCTTATCTGTTAACCCATCATCCTTTGATGCACTCCACAAAAGAAAAATGATGTCTATCCCCTCTCTAATCACACAAGTTTATGTGGAACACCATATATAACATTCATAAGTGGTTATTTAGGAAGGAAAATATTATATAATTGAAAAATGGGTGATTGATTTAGTGGAACAAGGCTGGATTCCTGTGTTGATGATGGAAAAAAATTAATAATGAAATGGATTCCAACAACAAGGATGGATTTACTATTTCATCAGTACAAATAATTGATGGTTTAATCTAAATGGTGAATTTATTCTTGAATTAATAGAAAATCTATATGGGAAAATGGTGATACTTGGATATTATATAATATTTACTAAGGAAAATCTGATTACCTAACATGTACTAAATGAAACACATGTCCTTTATGACTTTTGATATGATTCTAGGGATTACATTGAATATAAATATCACATGAGGAGTAAACATTTGGGACACAATATGTATCATCTCTTTGGTGAATATTATTTATCTTGGGTATTAAATATCACTATGGGTGTGGTAGAGAACCACCCACCATGTACAACCAAATACATGGAATTGGTTGTGACTAAGTACATGATCAACCATCATATATTTTATATATGACTTGTATTTATAGTACACACCACCCATAACCTACATGAAATTACATGGGATAAAATAAATTCCTATGGGGTCATATGTGATCCATGAACCATGGGGACATTGGGGACTTTTGTATACTTTGGAAGCACAAAACTTGGGCTCCTAGGGTGAATAACTTTGAGAATAGAATTTCCTAAACAATATTCACTGTAATAAGGAAAACCATGTATGTTGAATCCATCTAAAGGGGAAAATGGAATTATAGGATTTTCATAAAAAGCAATAAACACTTCATGTTTGTAAAAGTACATGTCATATGATTTATGACATTCAGTGTTTCCCATTTCACAATTCTTGAGGGTCACAGTTGTCCAATTAAATATTAAACACTGATCAATGTTCCAAATATATTATATTTTTATAATCCTCTTTGGAATTTGATTCCAATTATGGGGTCTCATTAATGCATTGATGATCATTGATATGAAGAGTTGATGATAGGGTTTTGAAAATACATTAAATTTATACATGGGTGTAATTTCCCTAATAAGATAGTAGTACCACTATGTGGAAGATGGGTGAATCAGTGATATCTTTTTCATTCATGAGTCATTACTTCTGAGACCTCATTTTATTCCAATGAACTATTTATTTCCCTACTATAAAATTGAAACAAACAACCACATGAACATAAGAATTTACAAAGGTTACTACTAAATAAGAGTAACTACATCTTTGGAATGATTTGGACTAATCCAATAACACCTAATAAACTAGAAAATAAAACCATTTATGTGTAATACAACAAGTAGGATATTCCCGTATCATTTTATACCACTGTGATCATTAAAAAAGTTCATGTGATTAATGTAAAATTAAATGGTATAAGATAGTTTTTTTACCATACTTGTTAACATTATTATTGATAAAATTCTAAATTATAATTTTTTAAAATAAATATTCAATTTCCTGCCTCGAAGTGGGTATGAACATCATGTAATTTATAATTATACTCAATCTAATTTCCCATTCCTATTTTCCCTATACGATTGCTCAATATAGAAAATATATAGCTCTATAAAAATAATTATAAACCAATTTTAGACTAATTTTTCTTCACATAGGAAATATGAAAATGATTTTTATATTATGAGGAATCAGATCTATATAAGCACCAGTTGAATACAATCATTTATCTTATCCTTTGTTTTATTCTTTTAGTAATTCTTCTTCAATAAAACTCAATTTGAAAACTTCTTCTCCCATGAATGTAGGATTATTTATCGCAATAGTAATAATATCACGGATGTAAAATGTTATTCATCTTTTATAGTATATCTAAATGTGTTTTGGGAGGGATTACGAATATGATTCCTAATTAACCAAATTTCCCAAATAAATATTTACTTTGAATTAAAAATGAATTTATGACTTCTTCAGTTCTTCCTAAATCTTCTAGAACATTCACAAATCTTCAAATAACATTTACAGATATCCTAATATTTTTAAAAACATCAGTCTGATTATAATTTTCAATTTTAATTTTCTAAACGTAATTTTTTCATTAAAATTATACATACCAATCAATTAAAATAGAAGAAATCATATTATTTGAACTTCACAGTCTCCCATGTCCACACTTTTGTATCTTCTTCAAACACTTCAAAAAAAACACTTGTATGATTCCGAATATGATTATCTTTAATATTTTTCTAATTATAATGATGTAAAATGTATAACAAATTCTTCTTCTTCTTATTTGTATCTTGACCCAATTTTATGAGATATCCATACATTATTTTTCACATCACTCAATCATTATCTCATGTTGATGAGAATGTTCTATTTTGTTGTTGATAATTCAATAAATTTTTATTCTGTATCAGCTCGTATGACTTTAAATTATATTACTTATTATCAGCCCCAACATCTATTGATTGAAAAAATTATACATATGATGATAATGATGGTATACCAAATCAAATGGATCAGTATCAGTAGCTACGACTTCAACAACTTAATTATTTTCTGAATACGATACCAATGACCATCGACACCTTACTTCTTTATCTTCTATAATAATGAAAAAAACAAAATTCTTTCTCTGAAGATTTAAATATTTTATTCTTCAGTCTATTTAAAAACACACACCTTTATTTTATCTGATTTTTATTAATAAAACCTTATCATCCTTCAAAATAATATGAATTTGGAACTCTATTATTGGAATTATTTTACATGAGTAACTTCCTTCCTCGAAAAACTTTTTCTTTTAATAATGACATCATTCATGAATTTGAATATGTTGAAAATCAGTATTATCATTTTACAACTTATATTGAGAAGTATTGCAACATTCCTTTCCCACAGAAACATCTTTCCTTCAAAAAACATACATATGCTTGGCCTGAATACAATTTTTAGCAAATATTTTAATCCAAAATGATTCGCAATATTATTTTTAGCACGTATTATCCAAATTTGTGTTATCGTGATAGCATGAAATTTTATATAACTTACATACTATTTGGGTGAAATAAAAAATTATAATCATCACCAATTTTCAATTCGAATTAATGGTAAATCAGAATCTCTCCCTCATTTTGATCAGAGCATCAATATGGAAGCAAGGTGAGTATGATTATCCTTTCAACGAGATAAAAATCAAAAAATATTAAGCAATTTCATAGTCATTGTGAGTATGATTTTCTATATCTGATGGTCATCGACATTTTCACAAAAAACAATGTATGTAGATTTATTTTCTCTTTTAACTTCATTGTAAACAAAATAAAATACTGTAATTATGTCATATTTATTATAATCATTCTCCTAAGAATCCCCTATTTGGATTTTATTTTCAACCATGATTCAGAAATCACTAAAAAATGTAACCACCATCAATGGAATGGATATCTAAAATTATAAGCCCACAAGAGAAAAATAATTGAAGGAAATATGAACCATTGATAAAAAATATATGCTTTCCATAATTAGTGACATATGATAACCTCTTTATCTTTTCATCACATCTTTCTCCACTTCCATGACATCTCTATTAATGAAATATTTTTTATCAACATCATCAACATTCTAGTTGAAAAAATATGTCAATTTCTACAACTACTGCAAAAAATAGTTAGAATAGTTCACACAATTAATTTCTGAATTCATAACTTACACAAAACACTCCATTTAATCATGGTTATATTTGGATTGATTTATGAAACAGTTTCCCCCCTAGAAAACATTCTCCAAAGGTAATATGATATTGGGGACTAAAAAATATACATTAACCTTGCTAAGAAAGTGGTTGGATTCTCATGGACAACCTAAACATTGAAAATGATTCATTTGGTAATGGTTTTGTAAAAATTTGATCAACTTGTTCCAATATAGAAACATATTACAACATGAATTCATTTTCCTCCACATTATCATTGATAAAATAATATTTTACATCAATATGTATTTAATGATAATGTCGTACTGGATTCCTGGTGTGGTTGAATTCACATATATTATCACAACCCAAGATCAAGGCTTGTTTTACTTCAACATGTTAAAATTTTTACTGAGTTTTCATCCACATATGTTGGTTAGAGGATTGAGTAGCAACAACATACCCAGTTTCAACCATACTAAGTGTTACTAGTATTTTTCGTTGTATGAAAACTACCCCAACTCTTCCACTGAACGAAAACTCTACTATATTTGGATATTATATCACCAAAATTTCTAGCCCAATCATCTTCTTAATACCTCAATAACTTAACAATTTCAAAGATATCATACATGATTCCAATTTTTTGTTCCATTGATATATCTAAGAATTGATTTTTTAGAAGGAAAATGCAATTATTTAAGAGAACTCTCAAATATTTCACAAAAGATGGATTCATAAATATTTTCGAGTCTCAGGGAAATATAAGTAAAAAATATTCAAATAATCTTCTAAAATTATTTTTGAGCAACATTATTACATTGTCCATCTTTACTCAATATGGTTGTCATTAAAATTGGTGTAGAAACTAGTTTTGACTTCTCTATGATGATCTTCCTTAGAAGATCCTTGTCATATTTTTTAGTATTATTAACCCATGAAATTATTACATTTCTCTTATAAAGGAATTCTTATAATAATTTTTAGTTTCATCAGAAAATCAATTAAAAGATTATTTTTTATGACCATCAAAGATAATGTCATTTTCCAAAACAATTACGATGAGGGAAAACTATTGACATTCCATGAAATAAATAATTCAACAAACTCTTCATTTTACGAGACTCATATGATTTGAGAAAATTTCCTATTTATAATTATAATACCTCAAATCTTGTTTTATCCAATACAAGGCTTTATCCATCTAACAGAATTAACTTTCATCTTTCCCTACAGCAAATTCATAAGTTTTTTCTATGTTTACTTCCATATTAAGATCCTCATTAGAAAAGGAAAAAATTAAATCTAAATGAAAAAATTTGTAACTTCATTGTGTAGAAATAGAAGGAAATATTATGATTTTTTCTAACTACCCTATTAGAGAAAAAGTATCATAAAAACCTACACCTATAATTTCCGTGTAATATTTCCCATTAATATTGCATTGTACATTAATATGTCATGTTCTCCATTCATCGTATACCAAGAAACCCACTTTGTACCAATAAATATTTTATAATATGGACTAGGTATGAGTTCACATGTATCATTAATTTCTATTTGACCAAACTATTCATTCATGGGATGAACCCATTCTGGATTCACAAATGCTTCATTCACATAATTCAGAGCAAAATTTAAATATAATGAACATATAAAATTTTTATTCTTGTTTGATCCCTTTGAGGTTTATCACTAATGATGTTTTGAGCTTCAATATTATTTCATAGCGTGGGTTGATACATTTGTGTTTCCTGCTTACCACTTGAAATAGATGAGTGTAATTCATCTTATTTAGTAGAATTATCAATGCCAGTATAATTATTTGAGTTATCGCAAAATATTTGTTATGGTGCTCAACATCCTTATCTGTTTAATTATATGTATATTCCCCATCCTTTGTAATAAAATTCACATCAAAAAATTAAAAAATTCTACCTATTTATTTTTGAAACATCTCTATCCTCTTCCTTGTGGATTAAAACGAAGAAAAATTTTAAATTCACCTCTTTTATCAAAATTGAAAAGGATTCCACCTCTCAAAATTATTATCCCTAGACTTCCAAAAACTAAGTATTTTAATCATGGTGTTTTTTCATAAAAACATTTCCTATGGAGCCATATCTGAAATTTTCATGTAGAATTATTATTTTTTAATATACACAACATCAATCATGGAATGCCTCAAACATTAATGGGAGAGACCATGTTCATATAACATAGATCTCCCTATTTCAACAAAACTTCAATTATTCCTTTCTATAACCACATTTTTTGGGTATTATATGGTAAAATGAACTCATTATAAATTTTATGCTTCTTGAGATATCATTAAAATTAGTCATTCTTATACTCAATATAATTATTAGTTCTTAACCTCTTCACAAAATACTCATATTTCATCTCATCTTCACTCCTGAAGCATTTAATCACTTTTAGAGAATTTGAATTAATTTTCATATACATAAAACATGTAATTAATGTAAACTAAATAGTAAAAGTCATGAAGTTATTATCTCCATTGGTTTTTTTCGTTCTCATTGGCCCTTAGATATCAGAATGATTATGTTATGAGGGTCATTTCTAACAAATCAATACATTCTTATGCGCTGAGTTTTAAATTTTTTGTTTCTGAAAAAAGTGAATCCCTAATCTCTTATTCTTAAAATATCATGAATGTTACACACAATTTCTCTTTTTAAATAATTTCTCTTGTTTTTTGACACAAGTGTCTCATAATTTTCTGACACAACTCATTCTCTTCCAACAGACCAAAGTAACATAAGGTTTAATTCACCATCTTGAAATTACATCATTTTTTACATTACTTTTTTGATCAATCTTTGAAACATTCTCAATTTTAACAAAAAACCCATATTTTGTAATGTTATATATTTTTCATTAATGAATATTTTTTAAAAATCATTTCATGTTTCTTAGACCACAAATATTCAATTAATTCTTTGATTTCAACTTTTCATTCCCAATGATGGATGATCCAACAGCTTTGATTCTCATGGATTCATCATTTCAAAATAAGACTGTTACATCATTAATTTATTTAACATTAATCAATAAATTTAAATCTCTTATTATATGTGAACAAATCCCACTATCAATAATCGTATGTGTTTCTCTTTTGGTAGCTTTTAGAGAGTTTCTTATGATAAAAGCATTTTCTTCCCCAAAATCAGTCTTTATCTTTGGCTTCTGTAAATTAAAATTATTTTATTGTATTATAAAAAACTAATTTATCCTTTTTAATAGTGTCTAGGTTATTTACATCAATAAAATATTGTTTTCATTGGATGAAATCAATTTTTATATTTTACTCTAACATTATCAGGTTTCTTTAAAACAACCTTCTAAATATTCATCAGAATATCCTTGTACATCCTTTGAGGTGATTGAATACCTCTAAAACATTTCAATTTATAACATGAGGAATATTAGTATTTTCATTGGTGAAGAAACCCATATTTTATATGAGTATGAGTCCACCACAACACCATAAATACCTATAAAAGGGATATTTTCTATGAAACTTCCATACTGACTGGTGTTGTGTACAAGTATCTCAGTATCTTTATTGACATTCTTATCAAAACATTATTGACCACCAACCATATGATTTTTAACAAAATTTTCATATTTATATCAGGGTTCTCTTTAGACTTATCAGAACCCCAAATAATAGAATCCTTTTAGGATGTAAAATGTTTAGTAAACAAAAATTTCCGAAATTTTTTTTTCATGGAAACATATATAACTTTCTCAACTTCATTATTTTTCAAAACATTTTCTGCTCTCTTCTAAACATTTGAAGGTAATTTTTTTGATCATTATCAGATTTATATTTACCATAACATTCACCATCTTTTGATATATATTTTATGAAACTTGTATTCCTCAGTTCATCTTTAGAATTATTTTGGACAAGTTCTAGTTATTATTTTTTTTCCTTCAACCTTTCTTATAGAAGATCCTTAATATTCTCTTCTTTCTCACTATATTTCTTCAAAAAATCAATTTACTTCACCATTATAACAATCCCAGTAAGAAATTATTATTCATTGTTTGTGGAAGAACATTCAATTTTTGACTTCTAAAATTCTTTTACATTCCTTCCAAACTTTTTTAGGAAATATTTCAATTATTTGTTCAAATGATATTCTAATCCAGTTACTTATCCTTCAGAACAACTACATCAGATGTCATAATTATAGGTTATTTTAATATTAATATATTGAACATTTTGAGTAGTATTTTTTGGATTTATCTTCACAAAATTTCTCTTCATCATAATAACATAAGAAAATTATTAACTTTTATTTGAAGAACTTTTTATCTTCTCCTTTTGAAAAATACTTATTCTTATCACCCTATTTCTTACCAGATATCTTCTACCTTCTATCATCATCTTCATCATCCTCTTCTTTAATTAACTTTGGAATGTTAGCTTGAATGTTCCCAATAACTCTACATTCAATGAATTTATATAGAATTTTCTGATTATAATTACATGTACCTCATCATACATTTTAAGAAAAAAAATAACCAACTTCTTATACAATAATAATATTATTTCAATTCACTTTCATGGTATCATTGATGGACATTTCTCTATAATTTTTTTTCTTCTAAAAATTTTTATCTTTATCATTTGATATGTGAAGAGAGTGTTATGAAAAATATAGAGATAATGTTATAGGATCCCTATCTTCCAGTGAAGATACTTTAACATAAAAAATTTAGGAAGGATTCAAAATATATATTCAACAACTATATAATCTTATAATTTTTCACTGAGATATATGATATTAATGATAGTTCCATTTACCTAGTTATAAATTCACCAAAAGATTATTATTTACCCATCTTAAGATAGTTATAATCAAACCATCAAATTTTTAACTTTTCCTTCTTCACTTTTGTATTTTATTCATATTTTTTCACCTTAAACCATATACCTTTTTTTGTTGAAACACCGTTTAACCATAAAAATTCACTTTCAGAAAGGGATGAATGTAAATAATTATTTGATATTCCATCATTATTAAGATTCTTCTTATCCATAGATTTTGGAGGTACATTATCATCGATGGAGGGAAAACCATTTATTTCATCTTCATGATCAACATATATATGAGACATAAGGTAAGAAAAAAATTCAATCATTTTATATATGATATTAATTATAATAAATTTTCCATTTATAACACATTAACATGTAATTTTTTACATAAAACTACACTTAAATAAAACACAAAGATTGAGAAATCTAATATATTTTGGAGTTAGGTTCATTAAAAAACAATTTGAAATATGGAATAAAACTTCTTTATTGGAAAATAATATTTAACAATCTTTCACTTAAAACAATATAGGATAACATGAAAAAATACATAAGAAAGCGGCGAGCAATAAATCCCAGCGAGGTAACAAACATGGAACAAGGTATAACATGATTGAAAATAGGTTGATCAAGAGGAATAAAAAGTGAATGAATCGTAAAAATGATTTATAATGCATGATATGGAAATATATCATAAATTAAATGTGGTAGATGTGGAAACAACATAACACAATATAGCATAGGTCAAGTATAACTTCTAAGAAATCATAACGCACAACGTCGAAGAGAGGAATCAGGTTTGCTCCTAGTCCATTCATAATATCATTATACTAAACATTATTCAATGCATTGGATATCTATATAAATTTGGGCATACCCATCACATTAATTTCATTCAAATTATTAAGTGTGCCACATATATCATAAAACATGGATTCATTTTTATCATATTTTATTTCATGATCATGGAATGTGGAATAAATACATGTAATTACCAAATTAATAAAGTATAAGTGTGTAAATGATAATAACATATACAGTAAATGGGTATGTTATTCTATATATAATTTCATAGGAATGGGAAATCATGTTGAAATTTTGACAATCTAACAACATCGCTTAAAAATTCATAAAATCGGTTGATAAGAGAGAAAGGGGTATCTCATAAGTTTGAGATAAATTTTTCAGTTATAAATACATGAAAATAAATATCCCAACATATGAAATTGGAAATATAAAGAGTAAATTAATAAATAAACATGAATAAAGTGGATAATGGAAATAATGCTTATGAAATTTTGGCATGGTAACGACTGTAATTAGAAGGTATTAATGAGATATAATGGGGTATATCATAATTTATAAATAATATTACTACTAAGGGTGAGGTGAAAAAACATTCCCCATCATTATGAATTAAAAAAATATAGAATAACCCTGATTGGAATCATGAATAAATTTGAGAAATAGAGGATCCCTTAATGTTAGAGTATGAGACCAAAATCATGAAACATGTTACCTGGGAGATTCGGGGAATCTCAAGAGGGTTTTAGATATAGGTTCATAGTGTTATGATGTGATCCATAGATTTTTATTAAATATGAATGCGTGCTTGGGTATGATTATATTGGAAATGAGATTGGAAATCATTAATATTTCGCAAACATAGGTTTTGGACCCTATATAAAAAATATTCATAACCATGAACCTTATAATGGTTTATTCCAAAAGAAATTGTTTTTAAATATTTTATTTTTAAAGTTTCTACCATTATTAAAATATTACCATTGATTATGTTGTGGTGGTCAAACTTTTAATGAAACAAATTTAAATAATAAAAAAATATTATATGCATTGGAGGATTCATAAAGTCATAATAAAATTAACATAAATTCACATTATATTAGGAGAAACAATATATTTGTATGATGATACCCATTATAGAATTTATTACATCATTATTAGTTCATTATGATATCACATAATAGATCTTATATTTTTACGGGATTTAATTATTACCCAAAAATTCAACTACCTGAGAAAATTGTAAAAAAATAACCTTCAACTAATTTAGAAATTATTATTTCAAAAATAATTTTCATTTTATCTAATTAATTTTATAATTATGTCAATTTTTTCTTTTATAAAATAATAACTGACAATTATTGAAAATGCGTTGTTTTTAGAATAACATTTTGGGAACTCTAAAAATCATTATATACGACTACATAAAAATAATAATATTATTAATGTTTTATAAAAATTATTTAATAATAATATTTAATTGAAATATTATTTAAATAAAAAATAAATTAAATCATAAATTCATTTATTGAAATTGAATATTAACTAAAAAATACAACTTCGGGTTTATTGTGTCAACCAAAAATAATTACAATGTAACAATAATATAATGAAGAGATATTAATTATTCTATACAAAATAATTACCAAAATAAATTTTCTATTTTATTGATACATACCCCATTAAGACACTAGTGTACACCCTAAGAGTAAGGTGCATAATGGTGGGGGTTTAATGGGGTCATTCAACAAATGTTTTTTGGGATGTGATTTTGATGAGAATTAAATTATACTATGAAAAATTTCACCCACTATAAAGTTTTTGGATCTCATTTGGGGATTTGTGTAGAGAAAATATCAAAGATGTTATCTCCCATGGTAGCTCTGAAAAATGGGCTTTATAGGGTACAATCATACTACATGAGGCCATCAGTTCCTTTTTCCATGTAAATTATACTTGTTAAAGCCTGATATTCATACTAATCATTTGCTCACTATTCAAAAACAATATTATAAATGTTTAATATGATTAATGGTAATAAAAATCTAATTGGATATAATAAAAAATAGAATTTCATGTGTTTTTAAGAATAATATTTCAAAATAAAACATAAAATAATAAGGAACTTTTATTTATAATAGTTTGGGACATTATAGTTCTCCTCATAGAAGACTTGAATACCTTTATTATTGACATATTTCAAATTATCCATCAACATATCTTCACAACTCAAACAAAAAATAAACCAAGAAAACATGAAAATCTAATAACAATTGTAATTTCCTAATCAATATAGCTATAAAATTGAGATGGGGATGGGGTGAATCTGTGATATATTTTTCTTTTGGAATTCCATACATATGACTCAACCATACCCTCCTATTAAAGGTTTGTCTCTTTGCTGAAAAAATTGTAAATAGACACACACATGAAGATAATAATTTACATGGATCAATACTCAGCAAGAGTATCTACTTCCTTTTTATGGTTTGGAAGCAATCCAATACCACACAATCCACTATAAGTCAGTCAATTTTTGGGGAATTCAATGACAATATATCCCCTTACACTAGTGTAGAACTATGATAAATATAATAGAGTAGGTGACTCATATAACATGAACATCTAAAATAGACGTTATGAAATAAACTTGTTACAATGATTCATGATCAAATTTCCCAAATATAATCATTCAAAACAATCCTTATCTTTATTACCAAGAAGTGGGTATGAACTTTCAGGAATTTTTCATTACACTCAGTCTGCTTTCCTGGGTCAGATATCTCAATATATAAAATATATTGCTCTATAATAATACTATTGAAATTACTATGGACTACTTCTTCAGTTTTAAAATCCCAATATGATTTCCCTAGTCTGATGTTTCATCTCAATATAATGACAATCTGAATACCATATTATATATTATCATTTGTTATCTTCATTCATGTGTTCTTATTCATGAAAGATCAATCTAAAAACTTCTTCTCCCATGATATTTAGAGATTCTCTGTAAACAATATATATGTTAATAAGATAAAAATTTCTTCTTCTTTATTAGTAACCAGAAATGGATTAGGCATGATATGAAAATTCTTCCAGCATAACGAAATTTCCTAAATCTCTATTTCCAATGAATTCAGGATGTATTTACGACACCCTCAAAGCTTCCCAAATCATCTGGAATCCTCTTGAATATTTAAATGACATCTAATTACTTATAACATCGTTATAAAACATCAGTCTAATTCTTATTTTCTATTTTTATTTTCCCAATATGATTTCTTCATTAAAATTTTCTATAAAAATTAACAACAACAAAAGAAATAATATTCTCTGAACATCAATATCTCCCTTTTCAATACATATTTATCTACATTAAAATATTCAAACAAAAATATTGTCCAATTTTAAATATGATTTTTCATTGGATCCAATATATTATAACAAATAAATATATAAAACAATAGATTTTTCTTCTTCATTTTCTCTTGACACACTTGGAAGAGATATCCCAAACATTCTTTTTAACGTTACCCATTCATAAAGTCATCATGATGAGAAATGTTGAAATAATTGTAGATTGTTCTGTTAATTTTTATTTTGAATAATCTCCAACAAAATAAAATTATGTTCTTTATTATCAGTCCCAACATCACTTGATGATATTTTTAACTCTGATGATTATAATGGAATAAAGAATCAGATGGATCGGTTGCAGCACCATTGACTTCAGCAACATCTTTATTTTCTTAATACGATGCCAATGAACATTCATAATGTGATTTATTTATCATTTATGATTATAAAAAACATAAAATTCATTTTCTAATGATTTAAATCTTTTTTCCATGGTTCTGACAAGAAAAATAACACCTTCAGTTTCTCTCATTACGATTAAGAAAACCTTCCTAACCATCAAAAAATCCTTATTTTATGCTATTTGATCAGAAATTATTTACATTAGTAACTTACTTCTTCCATTTTATTTTAATGAAAGACTTTCTTCATTACATTGAATAAAATGATGATCAACATTAACACCATCTCAAATTTATTGTGATGTATTACAACATTCATTTCTCCCCCAAAAAATATTCCTTTCTGAAAAACTAAATATTATTGACCTAATAAATATTAGTAGCTCTTATTTTCTTCCAAATAAATTCTCAATAAGATTATAATCACCTATTCTCCACTTTCTGTTATCATGTTATCACCACATTATTTCCAACTTACTTATGATTTCTAGTAAATACATAGTAGAAAAGAAAAATCTGATTTAAATTCCAATTCATGCTAAATCTGATTCACTTATTCATTATGACCAGAGCATCATTATAGAAAAAATGTAAATCTAATTATCTTTTCAACTAAAAAAAACTTCTTAATCCAATGTAATTTCTTATACATGGGTTGTCTGATTTTATGAATATAAATTTCAATATAATTTTCAACAAAGAATAATGTGATGTGGTTTATTTTCTTCTTGAACTCCCATAAAAACTAATGAAAATACCTGAATGCGATCAACTTCTTTATCAGTGTGGTCCTTGCAATGGGGTTCTTCTATACCCTTAATATCATTATCAATATAGGGAATGAGTCCAAAAATTAATTATGCAGTAGGAACTCACCAACCTATTCGGTTCAAAACTCATCTATTATGGGTTTTTTTAATGGGTTAATCATTTCTTTAATCCTAGTGATTTGTGGGTTGTCCATAAAAAATGTAGCATCGTTACTCGCCCGTAAGATATGGAACATTCTTCCACCTACATTAGTAATCCCATATTGGGAGTGGTGTATATTCTTTTTCCGTTGGGGTCATAACAGCCTTGAATTAACCTTTAATTTATGAGGTATAGATCCTCCATTGGGGTCATTAGTATCTTCGCAAAAAATCATCATGTGGTGAGGGAAAGAAGAAAAATATCTATATATAGGGGAATAATAGAAGATAAGTTCCCTCAGTAGCGGCAGTGATTGAATAAAAATATATTTCAATTAATGTAATATGATGGGAATGATAGGTATCCTTCTTTATTCGATATACACAAGATTTTATCCATTAGTATTCATAAGTATAACTTCATTCTATGAATTGTATATTGATTTTAAGATAGGTTTATTAATGTATATTGGAAGAGAAGACATGGTTACTTCAATAATCAATTTTTCTCTTGACGATATATATTTTTTAGAAACATTAGTTTTCATTATATTAGTTTAATATTTGGTTTGATATGATTTATGTTTATTTATATTGTGTTTTTTTGGAATCCTACTATATATATTTTAACTTACCCCTACACTGGCCTTGTATACACATGGGTTGTCACTATGTAGATATTATACGGATTAATGTAGATATTGGAATATATGTAATTGGGGGAGATAATAGTGCTACTTCATAGTAGTGTATGATGGTTTATGGTATGGACTGTTTCTGATGTAACACATTATAAGAGAATTTTTAGTGATTAGGTTTCTTCAAATCTCTAAATCTACATAAATATTGTGATAAAACATATATATATATATCACTTTGGTAGTTCCCCTTGTTTTTTACTACATATGTTTGTTGTCTGATGTATTTATTTGAAACATAAATAGTTTTCTACATAGACACACACACATTCTATCTCTCCACATATTATTATTTTAAGGTGTCAATTTATTTGTGTACTATTTTTTCAATATTATATGTATTATTTTTGAGACCATGTGTGGAGAAGACATGAAATTCTGAGACCTAGGGTTCATAAAATAAATGATTATGGTGTATTAAAAGTATTAAGTAGAACACATGCACACTATTTCTAAAAACATGGAATAACGGCTGAACTGAGGGATATATCAGAAATATAATGGCATGATTGAGTTCAAGAATGTATGTTTTACACTAGGTGTGATGTAACCTTTTTTAGTTTGGGATATTTGTGAAAATGTTGTTATGAGAATGAAATTAATAAAAAAACATAACATAAGAATTTTTTAAAACACAGTGACACGTTCCACATTAAATATAAGTCTATGGATTTTTTCTTAGGTTTGGAAACCATTCCCTATATACCTAGGAGCTATTGGAGGAGAGATTTTCTTGGAAAATGAAGACAACTCATGATCGGATCACATATTGTTTCACCAAAATTGTTTTAGGATCTTTTCAACAACAAAAATATAAAATTACATTGTCAAAAATTATCCAAACATCAGTTTGGTTGATTTTTTGATAGAATTTATTCTAACCACTTGATTCTATGTTAAAATCGAATCAATTAATGAATATACTGATTAACGGTTCGGTTGTCCTCTGTGATGGGTTAGATTAATGGGGATTTTGATTAAATATTTATTTTTTTAGTTTATCTTATTGTATTAATTCTCATGGGAACAAATCTTGATCGATATAAACATAAATGGATGTCTATTCCTCTAATTGTGCTTTTGATTTTGGAACCTAGTTCATCTTTCACAATTGAAAATCTTTATTTGGTACGGGTCCTGAAATTTATAGATCAGTTGATCATTTCCCTTTTTTTCATTGTATAAGGATCCAAAATATTACATCATGGATCAGTATGACATGATGGTGGTATAAAGGTGGATGTGGTGGAAGATATGAGGGTTTTGGGTACACGATTTCATGTCCTTCGGTGTTCTTCTATGCACAATGAAGAACAACATGTAGAACCTTTTTCTATGTGTATTACAGTCTGGTTTTCAGTATATCGTGGTTGGAAATGACCAGGTGAACAGTAGTGTTCTTATTTTGGGAGAGAAGTATCTCCAATGCCACACATGATTATGTGGAATAGATCCTAATAGATCTGGAAAATCCCATGCAACATGATGTGTACTCTATGATTACATACTATGTGTGGGACACTAATTGCAGTGATAGTGTTTCATCCAATGTTAGTGATCACACAATGTCTGAACCCAATCAAATGGTGTGTTTCCACATCAGTGATACACAATGTGTACGTTAGATATTACACGAACATGAGTAAATTTAAAAGGTTAAATGAAATTGAGTGTACATGTACACAGACACTACTTTCTGTAAACTGAATGGCACATAAAAAGTACACCATACATAGAAATTTCCATGGGACATGTTTAGGATATCGTGTCTCTCTACACTGTATGTAATATTTATAAACATATTTTATATATAGACTACAATTTATGTGAGGTTATTCAACAATCTCATGCATAGGGATAGATGGACATGCCATGTACCCCTTGTACAAGTTGTATACCCCCTTTAAGAGTTCTTATGGATCTTTATTTTCTTAGTTAATACTAGTATAGGATGATTTTGTTTCCATTGGTTCCTTCCTAAGTGGTTAAGATGCAGAATTATTTTTATATTAGTGGATTATGATCGCCTCTAGAGGGTGGTTATCAAATAGAGTTGTGGTTTCCCTCCAAGATACAATAGTATGATCATCTGTCATCCATTTTTTACCTAGGTGGAATTTCTATAAATATTTTGACCTCCCTAAGAAAGGTGTTTATCATCCATAGTGTAGATAATATTTGTAAGGTTTTTAGTGTCATTTACACATGATCCCCTACAAAAAGGGTTGATCCAGATCGGGATTGTGGTGTCCCACGTATATTTTTTGTATTACCCCATATCTACGTATTTGAGTGATATTATACTATATATATATATAATTTTATAGGAATCAATGAGCTAGATCTCTTATTTGAGCATCCCCAATGATTTCATGGCTTGTTGAGTAGATTCTCTTGGAACAATCATTGCTTCAAGCAGAATTTTATGGCTGGCTGTAGGTTATGACCACCTAGTGGCATGGGGAATTTCATGAGTATATATGGGTGTTTATATTATGCGTTGATTTTTATATATTGTATTTATATGTATAAACTAGGTTCTTTTTGTTTAGTGTTTTTAGGATGTCATAATGAGTATTGTTATACTCAAAACTGAATGGAATTTTCCCATATGTGTCAGGTCTTATGAAACGGAATACCGATTTATTAATATCCTAGGAGGATACAGAGAAGGTAGAGTGTAGGTGGATATTTTTAGAATGGGTTTTTTTACTGGGAACGTACTTTTATAATTTTCATCACACTAGAAGAAGGGGTAATTTTTACAGTATTTGGTTGGGCCTGTATTTGACACCATTTAATACTTTTAATACTTTTACAGTCATACTCTTTTTTGTGTCATAGATAAATGTATTCATTTTAGTTGTTTTACATTTATGAATTATGTGGGAATGAAATGTGTTTTTATACATTAACAATATGATAATTACTATAATATAGGGGATATTTTTAGTCAACAGTAGTCACTATCCCCTGGACTATTAGAGGTCGGGTTAAGGAGGTATTGGGTCAGACGTCATCAGTTTAGGTTATGAAAGATTGGTATCAGAGTAGTTAGTTATATCGTAGGACTATAGTCAATGAGATTTTTTTAGGAAAATATTGTTTTTTGAATCAAGTTCATATTTTAGGCTTGGTATTTTAGTGTTTTTTTGGTGCCTAATGTATCAATACACTAAGAATCTGATTACATGTCTTTCAACTCGATACATGTATGTATTGGTTTCTTTGAAAATTCAAGGAACATTCATAATATTGGAATGTTTGTGTCTTCTATGTCCTTCTTGATTCAATTCCCCAGATATACTATTTTGACCATGGTGCATCTGGTTCTTATTTCACGATGCATCCATGCTGAGAGCCAACGAGGATTCTACTACATGACCACGAGGATTGTCCTCCTAGTGATGAGGCATTAGTAACGTGGCTTGTACTAGAGATAGAAAATCCATGTGGTTTATTAGTTATACCACCACCATTGAGAAACATCTATAGTGGGAAATTCTAGTTGAAGTTGAACGCATGAAAAGTGTGTTGCATGAGTTTATATGAGGAAACCTCCCAGGTTTCAAGGTGAGATATACCCCCAGGAGGATGAAGACTAGCTAAAATGAGTCACTCATTTTTTTGGCCTTGTGTGAATATCAAATGATCAGATGGTATTACACTTGTGTAGTCCTCTATAGGTCTCTACTGGGCGATGGTGTATCATGGTGAATCAATCACACGATGAGACATATATCTCCTATATAGACCATGATCTAATATTTAGAGAGAATTTCTATCTAGACACATTATGATCGGTACACATATAATAGAATCTTCATCTACACACAATAAATTTTGATTGCGATAAAGTACTTAGTGAGGTTTACTAATATATTGTATTACCCATTGGATATGGTCATGGATTAGTTCTCCAAAGCATACACTATTGAGTATGGCTTTCACTAGGACATCAAGTATTTAAAAGTATCCTTTGAATTACCACCTATTTTGGGGTACTTGAGAGAGCCTTATTGATGGAGTGATTTCTGGAAGAGCATACACCTATAGCTGGACCTAGTAATGGGAACCAAGTAGCGGATACATTGGTAGAAGGTGGATGTTGGAAATAATATGGATCTAAGCATGTCAGATGCTTCAGGAGGTGATAAGAGGACTAATGGATAGCATTTTTGGGATCTACTAGTGCGAGGAATCATCCATGGGATGAACTATATTTCTCTAGCGATGTTTGGGGTCATATGAGATGAGATTGTCTAACACATCAGACAACAGATCTTGTGATGGTCAAGGTACCATGATGATAGAGATAGAGGAAGCAGTAGGGTGTTCTATAGGGCAGTGGATGTGGATGAGGGTCTCAAAGGGAAGAAGTAGGTAGTTCTAGGTTCAACTTATTATCACCATATCCCATAAGTGGTCCACTCTAGGATCAAAGAGCAAGTGAGTAGGGATGAGGATAGTGAATGGGTATGGAGGCATATGACCCTGATACACAAGGGACGATACAAATTATGATATGTGTATTTTCTAATTTAGCTACAGTAATGATAGATTTAGGTTTTATCCATTCCATTATTTCATCACATATATTTTTAGACTGAGAGATTCCAGTAGAGCCATTGGCTCGACCATTGTAGTTGGAGACTCAGGCAGGTGGGGACTTAGTAATTGGTCACTTATGATTATAGTATGATCTAATCCTTGTAGGTAATAGTTTTGAATTGGATCTCTTAATTTCTGGAATGCTTCCTTATGATGTCATTTTATGTATGGAATGACTATGCATAGTTCATGACCATATTGACTATTTTAGGTAGAGGATACAGTTCATATGTAGTTACGAAATAAGGTTTATATTTGTGGGTGGATTGGAGAGCTTGGTAGGGAAGGTTAACTTTAGTCAAAGGAGAGTGTTTCTTATTAATCAAAAATTGGATAATATGACTATCTATATAGTGGTTGCATTAGGATACTAGTTTCTTACAGCAGTGGCAGAGTATGAGAATGTCCTCCTTGTCCACGTGTCAAGTTTACCTCTCCACCGAGAGATAGACCTCCACATTGACATGCATCCTAGGATGGAATTGATATCTAAACTATAATATCAGATGGATCCAATATAGTTTCGATAGACCAGGGTACATTAGTAGGACATGATAGAGAAGTGCATCGTGGGACCCATAATTTTACCTAGGCATCGCTAGTTTTTTTCAAAGAAGTAATAAGGGGGGTATGAGTTTATTTGTTATATACATGTGATTTAATCATGAGACCATGAGGAATAGGTATCCACAACCATGGATTGAAGATAGATTTTGTAACGCCCTGACCCCAGTTCCCCATAGTAAGTTCATTTTTACATAACATTGGAATGATCACAATGAAATCATGTTCCAAAATACATATTAGTTTACTATTATTGGAAATAGGTTTTATAGATAACTTCAACATTACATCTTTAAAATAAAAACAATACTAATTTATTCCATTAGAAACATCCAAGCCTAATAGATTATGCCTGAAATTCACTCATAACTAAATTATTCATATCCTGGGAAAATGAAACATAAGAAATGGGTGAGCTCAAATGCTCAGTAAGGGTAAGCAATACAGTGGAAGATAACTTAAATATTATGCATGGTAAATATTTGAAAAACACATGAATTTACAAATAATAAGCATGAACAATTTTATGGCAGGAAAATGAGCTGAGTAAATAATTCCCTAATAAAACATTATAATGGGTATTCTACTAGTAGAATGACCACATAAACTATTAATATTATTTTCATAATGAGGGAATGTATAATGAAAGACATTCTGAAATATTTTTTCAAGGCCTCAGCCAATATTTCTACAAATGATTAAGGCCTCGACCAAAACCTTATATCAAATTGGGAAAGGTCTCGGCCAGTCCCATGACTCGTTGTCTCATGAGACATACCAATGCATCGAGGAGTTATATCGGGCCCCACCCGTCACTAACTAAGTACATTACAATCCTCATATGAAAAGGTTCAAATATAACATAAACATTCATATTAAAACTAGCATAAAAAATGTCAATACTTTAACCACAAACCTTGAAAGGTATAAAAATAATACATCCATATTCAAATATATCACAAAACCTTTAATACAATATTAAATATTTGGATCATAATGAATCGACTTCAATAAAGTATAACATCCATCAATGGATGTTGACATAGATGAAATCAATACCATTTAAGAGAAATATATCTTTGTTTTTTTCTAATTATTTAATGTTACATAACTATAAAAGTAAAAAATTATTTTGAAACTATTTTTATAAGAATTAAAGGGATGCTTTGACAATTTTATAATGACACAGAATAACCAAACCCTCAATATAAGTTAAAAAAGAAATTCTTACCATAATTTTGTCAAAAAGGTCATAAAGTACCTTGTTTGGAAATTGACTGAAAGATTCCTTTCCAAACATATTAGTTAAATTAAGGGTATAAATTTATTTAACCTATTGTCTAGTAAATAGTATAAATGTGTTGGAATACATTTTTATGAAACATTTATGTGGATGTTAAAGAGGTCCTCGTAGATATTTACTTAAAAACAACCTCAGAAAATAAAGAGATTGTAGAATTAACTGTTACCTTGTGATTTCACTTGGATGAGGGTATGATAAAATCCAGTATAATGGTGAAAAAATTGTAATTAAATTATAAAATAACCATACACATTAATATGATATCATATATGTTTTTCTAATATTTCTCTGTTAATAATATTATATTATTATCGTCGTTTCAGGAGTTAACTGATTCGTATTATTTTATATGAGTTATTATGTAAGTAATGCTTTTCATGGATAATATGTATCTTATTTATATTCAGAATTATATTTAGACTTAAAAAATTATTTCTAATCATCAAATGAAAACAAGTCTTGAATGGATATGTAGGGGAATGATTCTCATCGCGTTTGTGGAGACGGTAATCTGTATGTACGCACGAGCGACAATATCTTTCATTTGAAATTAAAATCATATATAATTGGATGGTATATCATTTATAAAAAATCATTATAATATTATATTTATTATTTACATCTTTTATACTCATTATTATACCCATCCAAATGATGAAGTGTTTGAATAAAAAACGACACCACAACGTGGAGACGGAAATCCGTACGTACGTACGTATGGTGACTTTTTCATTTATAGTATGGATAGAATAATGAATACATTTGTACCATTTTAATAATAAAATCATAGTTGGTAGGATACTTGGGTAGGGTTTGGCCGATCCATATGGATTTAATGGTGTGTATTTGAGATAAGGGGAAGTGCCCTTTTATAAGATGGTTGGGGGAACCGTATGAAAAGATTAAAATAATATTTTCTAATAAATTAATTATTAGTATATTTTGGTTCAAAAATGAATTATTTATATTCTACGGTGTGTACGGGCCAAAAAAGTCTCATCCAATAGGTTTTAGACGGGTTTGGGTCACTGTATTAACCATATCATTTAATTTTCACTATTAGTTACGTTGTTTGACATTTACTATGTCTCATTGTGTTTATATATTATATGGTTAATAAACATACTTTAAACATCCAAGAGAACGCCAAAAGGTTAATTAATGATAAACCTATCATTATATAATCCTTTTGAATAACCTTCAATTTTTAAAATTATTATATCAACCAATAATATTGTATTTGTTTTAAAAACACGTTTATGTCAATTTTGACTTTATTTAATAATTGATTTCTGTTAAAGTCCTAAATACATTATTACTTCAAAATAAATATATGAAATCAACCCTAACATGTCATATTAACCTCGAATATTAGTCTAATTCTTTAAAAGTGTCAAATTATATTTATTTGGATATTTATAATATAAATTATTTTAATCATTCATTAATATGGTAATTACTGCATCATCACTGTGTCATAAATAAATTTAATTATTTAATGAATAAAAATTATAAATAATATACCATTATGTAGAAAATATATTTATCTTTCTAATTAATATTTATAGTCTAATTTATATTGTATGTAACCATATATTAAAAATGGTTTAGTTATTAAACATTAAATTTTTCTTTTTAACTATTCTTTAAATAAAATAATATTAAATGTAATAATCGAATCCATGTGGACCAAAGAGGTTCATGTTTTATTCCTAATATTTTTTTGGTCGAATTATACTTATAAAATATAATTAGGATATGTTTTAGGGTAAAAATAATATCATTTTACCTATAATTACACTAATTACTTTTAACCGTGGTAAATAAAATAAAAGAGTTACTATTCACAGAATATTATTTTTATCTTATTGAACCAAATTTTACTTTCTAATATCCACCATGAATCTCGGATTTTTAAAATTGAACTCACAGAAGTGGTAAAATTATTTTTTATACAAATTTTGAAATTCTTTTAGGAGGTGGTCAAAAGACGGTAAAAAGTTCGATAAAATTTTAGATATCTAAACTCATAATTAAATGACTACAATGAATTATATTGATCTTATATAGGTATTATGTATTTATTTTGACATAAACTAAATTTAAATATATCAAATAATTATTTATATAAAAAATTTGTTTTAAACAACAACTTAATATTTTCACTATTCATCAAAAATTGAATGTTTTCAGAAAAATACCGAAAATTTACCCTAAGATAATTTTGATATTATAAATCCAAAAATGAAGACCATTTTGAATGAAAAAATTTATAAAATATTAAAAATTGGGAATTAATATTTCTAATGGCTAGTTAGATTGGTGGTAGTGTGATAGAATTTCGAAGTTGCGTACAATGCAAGATATGGAATTATTCAAAGAGAAACATACCATGGATGCTTGGGGTGTTACATTATTCCCTCCAAATAATTTCGTCCTAAAAATTTCTAGAATATTACTACATAAAATGATATGGGTGGTTAATCATCATATGTTCCTCGGGTTCCCACGTTGCCTCTTCCATCTTATGGATTCTCCATAGGACTTTTACCAGAAGAGTTGTTCAGTTTCTCAGCACTTGTTCTCAGGTATCATGAATTTTGGCAGGCTCTTCACAATAAAAATAATCAGGTTCCAGTTCAATTTTCTCTTAAGTGAGTACATGCATAGGTTCATGCATGTATTTTCTCAACAGTGATATATGGAACACATCATGAATATTAGAGAGACTTGGTGGAATTTCAACTGGTAAGCTATAGCCCCAATTCATTCTAGAATTTATACAGGTCTCATGTACCTGGGACTTAATTTACCCTTCTTAACGAATCTTATAACTCCCTTCCATGGAGATACATTCAAGAAAACATGATCTTCTACCTGAAATTTCAAATCATTCCTTCTGTAATCGGCATAGCTCTTCTGCCTACATTGTGCTATTTTGATGTGGGTTTGGATACCCATAACCTTTTCTATCTTTTCCTCAACATGTTCTGGGCCTACGATTTTTCTTAATCCAACATCGTCCCAACAAGTTGATGTGTGACATCTCTTGCGATATAACACTTCATGAGGTGCCTTATGAATAATTAAATGGAAGGAATTGTTGTGGGAAAATTCTACTAGAGGTAAATATTGATACCACAAAACTTGAAAGTCATGGGAGAAAGATATCAACAAGCCTTCTAAGGTTTGAATAGTTCATTCTGATTGTCCATCTGATTTAGGGTGTGAGGTTGTTTCAAACGAAGTTTAGTATCCATGGCATTCTGATGAAATTTCCAAAATCATGATGTAAAACGGGGATCACGATCAAAAATAATCAATATGGGTCCCCATGGAGTCTTACAACTTCATTAATATATGTTCATGCTAAACATTCAAGTGGTAAATCTTCTCTTATAGCAAGAAAATGTGCTAACTTGGTAAAATAATCAACAATGACCCATATTGCATCATTCCTTCTATGTGTCTTGGGTAGCCCCAGGACAAAGTCCATTGTAATATTAACCCTTTTCCACTTTGTTATGGGAAGAGGTTGCATGAATCCTCCTGGTTGTGTCCTTCCAACTTTCACTAGCTGACAAACAATACATCTTGACAGAAAATCAGAAATATACCTCTTCATGTTGTCCCACCAAAAATGTTCATTCAAATATCTAGATATCTTAGTGAAACCAAAGTGTATAGAGAAATTGGAGCTATGGGTATCATCTAAAAATTCCCTATATAGATATGGTATATCTGGAACACAAAGTCTCCTCCCAAATTTAAAAATCTCGTCTTCATATATAACGTCACTCGATCTCTCGTCATTCACATATTTATTCTTATTTTGAAACTCCTCATCATCAGTCTGAGATATCTTTATCCTTTCTAGTAAAGATGGTCTGGCAACCATTTTAAAAAGCATTGATGTCTCAACTTCCATGGTTATTCTCATATCCATATTTATCAAATCCATGTATATAGGATCATTTTCATCTCTCATCATGTTCAATACTCCATGATATTTTCTACTCAAAGCATCTGCCACCTTATTTGCCCTCCCAAGGTGGTAGTGTACAGTGAAATCATAATCTTTGATTAATTCAAGCTATCACCTTTTCCTCATGTTGAGTTCTTTTTGTGAGAAAATATACTTCAAACGCTTGTGATCAGTATCAATCTCACATTTTTCATCATATAGATAATGTCTCCATATCATTAAAGCAATGATTATAGATGCTAACTCAACATCATGTGTAAGATAGTTTAGTTCATGTATATTTAGTTATTGTGGTACTGTGGAAATAAATCTATCATTTTTTATAAGGACACATCCAAGTCCTTTTTTTGAGGCATCACTATAAATAACAAACCAATCATTCCCCGACGGTAATGTCAATATAGGAGCATTGACTAATCTTCTCTTCAGTTCATAAAAACATTTTTCAAAATATTTTGTCAAAAAAACTTTAACCACTTTACGTGTGATCATGGTTAATTGGTTATCCAATCGGGAAAAATTTAGGACAAAATATCGATAAAAACCTACTAAACCAATAAAATTGAGTACCTTAGTTATACTTTTCGGTGCAGGAAATTCTTGGACGGCCTTTGTCATAGAAGGGTCAATAAATATTCCATCCTTAGAGGAAATATGGCCATGAAAGGAAATCTATTGATGCCAATATTCACACTTTCTAAACTTCATATACAATTCATTTATTCTAAGGGTTTTCTGAATGGTGTGCAAGTTATTTTTCGATCTTCATAGATTTTGGAGTATACCAATATATCATCAATAAATACCAATAAAAATTCATCAAGATATTCCTTGAAAACTCTGTTCATTAGATCCATAAAAATAGAGAGTGCATTAGTCAGCCCAAAAGGAATTAATGTAAACTTGTATTGCCCATAACTGATTCGAAGTGCTGTTTTTGGAATGACTTATTTCTTCACACACAACTAATGACATCTAGATCGAAGGTCAATCATTGAAATATATGGTTCTCTATGAAGTTGTTAGACGAAATCAGCAATGCGAGGTAGGGGATACTTGTTCTTTATTATTATAGCATTGGTCTCCCTATAGTCAATGCACAACCTCATAGATCCATCAATATTCTTAAAAAAAAGAACATGGGATCCCCATGGGGAAATAGTATGGGTAATAAATCCCTTATTACTCAATTATTCTAGTTTTTTTAATTCCACTAATTTTATAGTGGCCATTCTATAAGGGGTCATCAATATGGTACTAGAACCAGGAATTAAATCAATGAAAAACTAAATTTACTACTCTGGAGGATGTCTCGGTAAATCATCTGGAAACACACAACATATTATTTCATAGTGGGTACATACTCTATTTTAACATTCCATTCCTCACCCACAGTTATTTCGTTCTCATCCCGCCCATTAATTAAATTTTGTTGAGATACAAATGGGGGATCTAGATAAGAATCAGGTGGTGATGTTTCTGCTCTAAATATCAGGTACTGTTTATCATCATCAAATACTGTAACCTCATTATTCTTATAATTAATTTTCGCATCATGGTTCGAAAGACAATCCATTCAGAGAATTATATCAAATTCAATCATGGGTATGACGATTAGATCAGCAGATGAAGAACATTTATATACCCTAAAGGGAACTAATTCAAAAAAATATGTTGCAATGGTACTTCCCTTAGAAGTTCCGAAAAACAACTGTATTGTTAAATAAAATTGACCATATCTAATTTTTTAGCAAAAGTGAAGATATGAAACAATGCGATGATCCAAAATCAAATTAATCATTGACTAAACTTGAGGAAACCATTATATTACCTGAAACCACGTCTTTCAGAGCTTCAACCATAGCAGTAGTGATCGTATAAGCTAGACCTTGACCCCTTGGCCTTTTTTGAGATAAGATTCCCTGGACCTTAGGAAATTCATTTTCTTAATGTCCCATATCCTTCCAATTGTAGCATTGAACATTAGTAGCATCATTATTTCCTTTAAAATCACCAACAAGATTTCCTTTCAGTCCACATTTGTAGAAAACTCCTTTTCCTTTTATACTAGCACTATGGTTATTCCTTCCATGATTATCATAGGGTGGAAATTCAATTCTTCCCTTCATCCTTATTTCCTTATTTTGTTTCCCATAGTGTTTAGAAAATCTCTTATTCTCTTACTTTTCATTAAAATCATAAGACTTAGTGAATTCCTTTTGTGTCTTGATAGCACATGAGACAATATCTTTGTACGAGGATAAGGATTGTGGTACCAATGCTCCATGGATAAATGGTTTTAACCCATCAAGGAAATGGTCAATAATACTTCTTGGAATACGTATATAATCTATAGTATGCCTTTCTAATCATGTAATATGAGCCTCATACTTTGCAACATTCTCATCCTTCTTTTTCCCCGGACTCAGAAATTGCCTTTCGATATCCCCTCAATGGTCACGTAGAATTTATTTTTATATGAAAAGTTGTTTATAATCATTACGTTCTATACTAGACACTTCTTCATCTTCCTTTTATTTTGAATCAATGACCACCATTGATCAAAATCTCTAGTGAGGTTATAAACTACCATGACAACGTTTTACCTTTCACTACTTCCCAAAGATTGAAATATATTCTCTATGAAATTTACCCTTTTCTTAGCCACTAATGGATGTGTACTCCTATTGAATATTGGTGGTTGAGTCATCATGAAGTGGTCTAACATTGATCCTCCACATTGTGGATCAGGGTGCTCCATACGGGTAAAGTTATTATTAATAACATGATTGAGTTGTCCTAGTTTGGTGATAAGTTGATCAGCACCAGTTGCATAACCAGTTCCTCTATAATTGTCTTCAGTAGGAGGGAAATCCCTACACAGATTACATGCATTGATATGGTATTCATTCCTTCCACTAGGCGCCATTTCTAAAAAATGGCATAAATTATATTAGTTTATGAATTGAAATACATAATTTTATACTTTTAAAACACTAAACACCAATTGAACTTTTTATGGATATAATCCATATTCATAGAAAAAATTCTTTGAGGAAGTATATACACATAAAACATTCCTAATGATTTGAAATGAAAATGTATATTATCCTAAGCATATTCCTCAGGAGTGTCGTAACTAAGTGTGTATCAATTCCCGTTGTCAAGCACTAGTTCCCTTTCGAGTCTTGCTCAAAGTGGTGTTTTCGAGGATTTCTCCAAGGTACATCTGTGCCAGACCCGCCTCTACCTACTCATATCTAGACATGGATGCATTTCATGAAAACTCAAAAAATCTCAACATTACCAAAAATCTAGGAAGTTCTTCAATACTAATCCTGAAATTATATATTAGGATAATGTGCTCTAATCAGAATTTATCTAAATCTAGTTTCCAAGGATTGCACTAAACTTTCTCTCATACCAACTGTAATGCCCCAACCCTAGTTACCCAGAGTTGGTGCATTATTATATAACATTTTCAATATCACAAGGAAATCATGTTCTGAAAGATGGAACAGTTCAATATCATTGGAAAAAATATTCATACATAAGTTTAACATTAAAACATGAAATTAAATACGACCCTAATTTATTCTATTAGAAACATCCAAGCCTCCTAGATTGTTCCTGCATGTCACTCATAACTAAATTATTCAAATCATGGGAAAATGAAACATAAGAAAGGGGTGAGATCAAATTCTTTGTAAGGGTAAGTAATACAATAGAAGAAATCATATTTATTAATCATGGTTAATAATTAAAAAACACATGCCTTTACAAATAATTAACATGAACACTTTCATGGAAAGAATATGATCTAAGTAAATAATGCAATAATGAAACATTATCATGGGTATTATACATGTATAAAGACCACATGAACCATCAATATTATTTTCATAATGAGGGAATGTATAATGATGGACATTTTGAAAGATTTTTTTCTCGGCCTCAGCCAAGATGTCTAAAAATGATTAAGGCCTCGGCCAAAACCTTATATCAAATTTGGAAAGGTCGCGGCCAATTCCACGTCTAGATGTCTCAAGAGACCTTCCAATGCATCGAGGAGCTATAGCGAGCTCCACCCATCACCTACTAAGTACAATATATTTCTTATATGAAAAGGTTGAAATATAACATAAACATCCATATTAAAACTAGCATACAAAATGTAAATAATTTAACCACATACCATGAATGGTATAAAAATAACACAGCCAACGTCAAACATACAAAAATCCTTCAATACAATATAGAATATTTTTATCATAATGAATTGACTATATATAAGTATAAAATCCATCAAAGGATGTTGACATAGATGAAATCAAAACTATATTAGAGAATTATATCTTTCTTTTTATTAATCATTTAATATTTCATAATTATAAAAGAAAAAATTTATTTTGATAATATTTTTATAATATTGTAAGGGAATATTTGACAATGTTATAACGGCGGAGAATAACCACACCCGCTATATAAGATAAAAAAATACATTCTTACCTTAATTTTGTCAAAATGGTCATAATGTACCCTGTTTGGAAAAAGAATGAAAGATTACTTTCAAAAAATTTAAGTTCAAATAAGGGAATAAATGAATTCAACCCATTTTCTAGTAAATAGTAAAAATGTTTTGAAATATATTTTTAAGAAACATGGATGTCGATGATAAAGAGGTCCAGTAGATACTTACGTAAAAACAACCTCCGATTATAAAGAGATTGTAGAATTAACCCTTACCTTGTACATTTACATGGTCGAGGGTACGTTAAACACTTGTATAATGGTGAAATAATTTTTATTAAATTATTCACGAATCATATACATTAATATGATATCATATACAATCTTCTAATATTTATTTGTTAATAATATTTTAGTATTATCGTCATTTCTGGTGTTAAATGATTAGTTTTCCTTTATATTCATTATTATGTAAGTAATGTTTTTCATTGATAGGATGTATCCTATTCATATTCAAAGTTATATTAAGTCATTAAACATTATTTTTAATCATCAAATGAAAATTATTCTTGAATGGATATGATGGAGAATGAATCTCATCACGTTCGTGGAGATGGCAATCCGTACGTACGCACGAGCGACAATATCATTCATTTGATATCAAAATCATATATAAATGGATGTTATATCATATATGAATAATTATTATCATTTCATATTTATTATTTAAATCATTTATACTCATTATTATACCCATCTAAATGACGCTGTGTTTGAATGACAAACTACACCACGACGTGGAGATGGTAATCCGTACTTACACACGTATGGTGACTTTGTCATTTATAGGAAGGATAGAATAATGAATATGGATGTAAACTTTTTATAATAAAATCAAATTATATATATGACAGTGGATTTGTTATTTTATATTGGTTACATCAAAGGAAGAGGAAGTGGAAGAAGAAAAGAACTTGAAAGAGGTGATGCAATATTTACCTCTTCTTCGGGTTCTTTTTTTGGATTTGATCAAAAGGGCTCATAGGTTTGTTTTCTAACTAAAGGAAGGCCTCTAGGATGAAGGGAGGATAGTTGGGAGGTTGGGAAGGTGTTGGACAAGCCTAATGTCTTTGAAGTTGTTGATTTGAGAGAAGGGATGGTGCCCTTTTATAATAGAGGAGATGGTCACCTTAAGAAAAGATTGAAAATTCATTTTAAAATAAAATTATTTTCGGTTTATAATGGCTCAAAAAATAATTATTTAAAGGATAAGGTGGGTATGATTCAAAAAACTCTCAACCAATAGGTTTTGGATAGGTTTGGGTCACTATATTAACCTTATCATTTAAATTTAACTCTTACTTATATAGTCTGATATTTACCATGTCTCTTTGTATTTATATATTATATGGTTAATAAACATACTATAAACATCCAATATAACAACAAGTGGTTCATTAATGATATAACTTTAATTATATAATTCTTTTTTATATCCTTATATTTTTATCATTATTACAACAACTAATAATATTGTATTTGTTTTAAAAACTGATTTATGTCAATTTAGACATTATTTAATAATTGATTTTTAATAAAGTCCTAAAAACTTCATTACTTAAATTAAAAACATTTAATCAACCCTAACATGAAATAGTATCCTATAAAATTAGTTTAATTCATTAAAAGTCCCAAATTTGATTTATTTAAATATTTATAATATCCATTATTTTAATAATTCATTAATATGTTAATTACTGCATCATCATTGTGTCATAGATAAATATAATTATATAATGTCTAAAAATTATAAATAAAATAAAATTATGTATTAAATCGTTTTATATTTCTAATAAATAATTATAGTCGAATATATATTGTGTGTAACCTAATATTAAAAACGGTTTAGTTATTAAACATTGAATTTAACTCTTTTAACTCTTTATTAAATAAAGTTACTATAAATATTCTAATATAATAAAAGTGGACCAAAGAGGTTAATATTTTATTCAAAAGATTATTTTTGGTCGAATTATACTTATCCATTAGAATTAGGACATGTGTTAGGGTAATAATAATATCATTTTTACCCTCAATTAGCCTATTTACTTTTAACCGCGGTAAATAGAAGTAAAAAGTTACTATTCACCAACATATATTTTCATCTTATTGAACCACATTTCACGTACTAATATCAACTGTGTCTCTTGGATTTTTTAGATTCAAATCACATAAGTGGTAAAATTATCTTTTTTAAAAATTTGGAAATGCTCCATGGCGGTGGGTAAAATATGGTAAAAACTTCGATAAAATTTTATATATCTAAACACAACATAAAATGACTATGATGAATTACATATAACTTATATAGGTATTATGTATCAATTTTTACCAAAGATAACTTTTAAAATAATAAATAATTATTTAAAAAAAGTCAGTTTTAAATAATAACTCTATATTTTTCACTATTCCTCAAAAATGGAATGTTTTCCGAAAAATACCGAAAATTAACCCTAAGCTAATTTCAATATTCCAAATCCAAAAATTAAGTCCATTTTGAAATATAAAATTTATAAAATTCCAAAAAGTCGATATTACTATTCATAACATCTAGTTTAATTGGTCGCGATGTGTTAGAATCATGATGTTGCATACAATGCAAACTATTTCATTATTCAAAGGGAAATGTATCGTGAAAGATTGGGGTGTTAAATCTTTGACCAGCTAAGAGGGGCTCAAAGGTTCTCAAATATTGTCCTTATATTAGGATATCTCCTTCTATGAGTACAAGGTGGGGATATAATGAACACAATACTATAATGTCGATATGGCCAGTATAAGTACTTTGGGATGCCATTCGGTGTGAGAAACTTCCTAAATATTCTCAGGGGAATCATGGAATAGATATTTAATCCTTTTATAGATAGGTATGTGGATTATTCATTGATGAATACCCAATGAATTCTATATCCAAGGATGGGTATGATAGACTCTTGAGGATGGTCCTAGACACATACAAAACAAATTATATTTATGGGAAGCTCTTAAAGTTATAGTTTTAGATTCTAGAGGTACAAATTTTGTGAAACGTAATCTCAAAGGTTGATGATTCAGTGGATCCAATGATATTTGAGGTAGTTTTATCTAGGGATCTACCTAACAGTGTTACTAAGGTACATAATTTTCTTTGGGTTGTAAGGGTATTATCATTTTTTCATATGAATCTTATCTAGAGTTGTAGCACCTGTGTTGGATTTTACAAGAAATTTATATCCTTTTATATTGATAGAAAGGTTTTAGAAGTACTTTTTGTAGTTGAGACATAGGTTGAAGAGTCATCCATCAATAGATTTATAGAGGAGGGTGTCTGGTATATAGTGTTCTTTGACAAACCAGTGATCAGAATTAGCAGTTTGATGATTCAATGGTAGGCTGTTATTGCTTATGGGTTATGCCATTTTAGACCTCATGAGAAGTGAAATGTGACCCATTATATTGATTTTACATTAGTGGTATTCTCATAAAATATATAGTAACACAACCTAATGGGTGAGTGTTTTATCTTTTATGCTTACCAAAAGAGTCTCATGTATTTTTTCTCCCATAAG
Organism: Viscum album; assembly: GCA_963277665.1. Classification (NCBI taxonomy): domain Eukaryota; kingdom Viridiplantae; phylum Streptophyta; class Magnoliopsida; order Santalales; family Viscaceae; genus Viscum; species Viscum album. The sequence continues at coordinate 502,014,605 of OY728133.1, forward strand.
GATCCTATCATTAGGTATATGCAATGAAATGAGTTCTGACATGAATATTACTTTTATATTGTCTATTCTCTTGGGAAGGGGAACGTGGAGGTAGATGCTCTCAGACAGAGATTTTTTTCTCAGTTACTAGCTAAGGAATCAGAGCAGTTATCCTTATTGACGTTCTCCCTCATAGACAAGGATTATTTTTTATATATTTAGTATATGGTCGTTACCCCAATTATTTTACAATTTTTAGGGATTCTAAGCATATAGATCTATACTATGAGATCTTAGATACTTAGATATCAACATGACATTATCCGAATTATTATTCTGATGGTGGGGATCATGTTATCCTTTCCAGAGGAAGGATGATGGTACCTTTGATATTCCAGGAGGAGTTTTTGAGGGAGTTTCATAAAATCCCTTTTGAAGTACATCAATTTTTGTAAAATATTTACAAGGTACTTGAATGTCAGTTTAGGTGGCTAGGTATGACGAAGGGAGTAGAAGAGTTTTTCTCTTGATTCCTAACTTTTATGAAAGTGAAGGCTGGAAAAAAGATTTAAATTGGTTGAGGTCAAACCCTTGAGATTCCACAGTGGATGTTGGGTGGGATATCTATGGGATTTGTTATGAGATTACCACATACATTTGTGGAGCATCATTCCATCTAGGTTATCCTTGGAAAATATACCATGGCATCCACATCTTAGCCATTCGAGAGTAGAGTTCAATATAATTCTTGGGACACATCTTTGTGCAAGAGAGAGTCCTACTTTATGGGGTTTCCTTGATGATCATCCTCTAAATATGATTCTAGCTTCACATATCAGTTATGTAGGGGAATAAATGAGGAATTCATTGTTTAGTTTTACTTGAGCACGACATTTCTCCACAAAAATGATGGCTACATACAGCGGGGAATCCCATTCATCGTAGACATTATGAGAGCATGCATATTGGATGTTTTATGCAATTGGGAGGATAATCTACCTTTGGTGAATTTTTCTTAAAAAACTATCATTACACAATTATTATGGAACCATTAGAGGATTTGTACAGGTGACCCCCCAAGTCACCACTTTATTGGACTGATTGAGGTGATTCAGTACTCATGGTCTTGGAGTTGGTGAAATCTCATATATAGAAGGTTCATATCATTGAGGAGTGGATGAGGAATGCATAGAGCCATCAAATGTCTTATGGAGACTAATGAAAATTACATTCTGAGTTCAACAAAAGGGAAAATGTGTTCTAGAGAGTCTCAACTCGACATGTATTAAGGATATTTATCCACAATGGAAAGTTATATCAGAGATTCATTTATCTATTCTTGATATTACATAGAGTATAAAATGAGTAAACCCACTTTGCTCTACAATAACATTTAGACTGGGTATACAATTTATTTCATGTGTCATCGATATGGAGTTACAACCACAAACCATCATAAGTTATTGAATTGGAAAATGTGGACATTTAGGACTGAGAAACCATTGTAGAGTTCTCAGTGGGGATTGAGGTTCAGTAAGAGAGGATCCTTCTTGGGTGTTCACTTCCCCTTGGGAGTATCCATTGGAATCATGAGAATATTTTGGCGAGAACATGGGAGCTGGATACACGTATTTTTTATTAGATCCCACATATCTTCATATATACATTATTTTGGATTATCTGGATGTAAAGCCTTAAGGTGGGGAGAATGAAACATCTTGGATATTCTAGGAATTATTTTTGGATATTATATCGATCATTTTTGAGAGTATATGATTTGAATAATTGTGATTTTGTAACCCAGTGTGCCTAGAATAAAATATTAAAATAAAATAAACAACACACACTAAATGTTTTCCAAAAAAGTGGATAACTACAAAAAGGAGATTCATATTAGAAATTAGAGGGAATTGATGATTTTAGAATGAGTTTCTTCCCTAGGGGTGTCATACTCTTTGTCAATCCAACCCTATTGTGGAAAAATTTTCAATTTTGTGAAATGAATAAAAAAATCAAATTTAAAAATTATTTTATTTTTTTCAATGCAGTGAAATGCTACATATTTATATTTATAACTACGTATTATATATCATGGTTGAATTTTAAACCATGGAGATCTAGGATACATTTGGTTAGAAAATTCATTGTGAAATTTGACGTATGGGGATCATATAATGGGTCATTGCAGTAACGGAGTTAGAGGATCTTAGAAATGATACAGAATCAATTTTTCTTCTTCAAAAATCAAACAATAAATATTGGTTGGACGTTTTTTTCATTTTACATATTCCTTGGTCATTAGATAATCGTTAACATGAATCAATCACTGAATAGATTGATCTATGGTTCAATTATCTTATGAGATAGATTACACTAACCTGAATTTGGGATAATTATTTTATAATTGTTGATTTCTTTATTATTATTCTCATGAATTTGAATTGAAATTGATAATAACATTGATCGAGGTATATTCCTCAACATGTTTTTCTAATTTTCTACCCTGGTTCTCTTTCAACATGGTCATTCTTCATTTGGATTTGGGTTCAACATATCCCAATAAATTCATCGTTACACACCCATTTTTAGGTGAAATGATCCGAAAGAATATATATAAGAGTGGAATGACCTTATGGTCCACAACAATGGGATCTATAATGAATGAAATAGTTTTTTATACATGATTCCCCATCTTCTGATTTCTTCAGTGTACAAAGAAGAGTGGTATGTAGAATATTTTTCCATGTGGATTCGGTTCTAGTTTTCTATATATCATAATTGGAAAAGGTCGAATGAACACTAATCTGTATGTTTCGGCCAGAAACATTTCTCTAGTGCTACATAGTAAGATGAAAAATAGATCACAATAGATATGGAATATCCTAAGAAAAAGAACCTCTACTTAATTATCACACACCTCATGGGGATCCTAGGCTTGGGTGATAGGGTTTGGGATAGATTAAATTATCACAAAATAGGTGACCCATATTACACAATGTGTGACACCATCAGTGTGGTTCGAAATAAATTTCAAGAAAACCTAAACATTAATAAATGTAAAAATCCAAATGGAACACTATGAAGTTGTACACAGACACAACATGGGGTAAATGGGCCAGTACGTGGACATGAACACTATATAAAGACACAATTCGGATACATGGGAATGATATAATGTCTGTCTACATGCAATGAACTCCTTCTACATGTTGTGTATATTGAGACTGTTTGTTGTGTTAGGACCTCACACATGATCAAAAGTGGGGAAAAATGGACATGTTATGTACACCCTCTTTCATGACATAAACCCCAATCATGAGTGCTTATGGATGACTGTTTTCTTAGATTACACCAGTATAGGTTGTGTGTGTTAACCATGGTCCTTTCCCAGAGAGGAAAAATGTGGAATTACATCCATATCACTAGATTGAAATATTCAATTGTGGTCAATTATCAGATTGAGTTATGGAATCCCTCTGTATGACTGGAGTGTGATCCTTTATAATTATTTTTTCTGAAGGTGGAGGTTGTGGAATCTAAATAACCTACCTGGGAAAAGTATTGATCTTCCATCTAGAATTTGGTATCTGTAGGTTTTTTGGTATCATTGAAATAATATCTCCTTTTTTGTAGGTTGATCTATATAGGGATTATGGTGTCCCCCAGTGGTTTTGGGTGTGACCACCTATCTATGTATTATAGCCTTTTTAGCCTACTGATCTTTCATTGACCAGGGCCTAAGGATCTAATCCATGTCATCTAGTTTCCCTGATGATAACATGGTACTTGGAGTGGATTATTCTCGAATGAGTATTTCTTCTGGAATAATCTTGTGTATGGTAGTTTGTTATGGTGTTCTTGTGTCATGGTTTCTATCATAGGGATATCATAGTGCATCTATTATACATATATTTTAATATATTTTATTAAGATTAATATACTTGGTTCTTCATGTTTAGTATTTTGTATGTTTCCTACTATGTATTATTATAGTCACCCTTTCTTATTATTTTCCCACACATGTCGTTACTTATATAGATTATATCCCTTTTGGTGGTTTCCGAGGAGGACATGGAGTGGGTGGAGCATATATAAATCTTTTTAGGTAAAGTATTAATTTACCAAGATATTACTTTCAAAATAGTCCTCTACCTTGGAATAGGTTTTTTTTAAAATTTTTGGATGACATGGTCTGTTGACCCTATTCTTCTTTCTATACATTTACTATTATACAATATTGTGGGATATTAAATGTATGCATGAATTGTTTTAATTGTTTTAAATTATTGAAATGTTTGGGCTTATAGATATGTTCATGTGCACCGGTGCTATATGATAATTCCTCACATTTGTGGGATATTCCTGCTCGACGATTTTCTCTAGCCCCTAGCCCATTAGAGGTGCTCATGTGGCATTCATAGGTCAAAAATCGGTGGGTCGGGTAATGAGAATTATTATCTATATCGTATATTTCATTTTCTTCATTGTTATTTGTTGGTAGAGGAGAAGTGTTTTCATGTATGTTATTCATTCTCAGTGGTAATCACTAGTCTTGCCCTATTATAGGTTGACATATGGTGGTATCCTAATCATACACCTAGTCCATGTGGGGCCTTAGTGGACATTGTTATGTCTCATAACATCACAAACTTCATCTCATATTAAATTTTACATTATAAAATTACAAAACTATTGTAGTCATTACTGAAATATCATTTAACAAACAAATATTAAATGAATTTGTGTTTATTGATTATAAAAAAAATTCCAAGACCCACATTTAAATTTAATATCCAAATTACATTAATCATGATACATAAATATCCAACTTCTAAAATTATATATAACGTCATTTATAATTTTTATTCCCTCTCCAGTTGTGATTATATTTATCATTATTTATTTAATATGAATTTAATTTATTTATTACATCATATCATTCATATTTCAAATAATTCATTCATTTAGATTATTTATATATTATAACCCCATTTATACTGTCACAACTAATACTCATTAATATTCTCATTAATTCATTACCCTTGTATATTTGCTTTTAAACTAGACAAAATCCACATCAAAATCGACATATCACTGCATCAATAACTGTAAAATCCACCAAAACATATCATTACCATATGGAAATAGAATTAAAATTCTTGGATTATTCAAAATTCCTTGAACAATATTCAAAAAAAAATAACATTATCAACAATATCATATAATTCACAATGTCAATCCACCGCAAAAATATAAGATGCCACCTATAAAACATATCGATTTTTTGAATTATTACTTTTCGAATTAACTTAATCATTTTGATATTTATTGTTCACACAACACAGAATATAGGTTATTTATATGACATCACAATGTTTCTCATGTGTTAAACACAAAACCAATTTAATGTTTCATTGTACACAACACTTATATATTATATTTAGGTTCACAAAAAACTATGTTTGGCTAGTATTACACATAATTATGAGTCCCTTCTATATCTCTTGTTACACAGACGACCAATTTTTAATGAAATAAAAATCACTTATAATTTTGTTATTAAAAATTTATTAAATGTAATGCCCATAATTGGAAAGGGTTTTTTGAATATGTTAACAAAATTGAGAAAATATGATTTAAAAATGTATATAAAATGAATACTTTGGTTATCCATCAATATAAGTGAATGTGATAAGACATTGAAAATATTGATATTACTTTTTTAAGAAAACAATTTTTCTATGCAAAAATACAATTTTATCATGAATAATTAAACAAAACACTTTTGATTTATGATTCAAAATAAATTATACATATATTAAATCTGTATTTTATATACTCATCAAGTATATTTGATAAGTATAACATAAGAATAATTAAAATTTTATGAATAAAAAGATGTATTTTTCTAAAATTCAATTTTACCCCCTTTTAATTGTGAACCCATTTTAAAACTAATTTTTTTCAATTTTATATACTATATTTGTGAAAATAAACATTATTTTTGAAGGTGTAATATCAAAATTTGCATGGGTAATTTTCTTTTATTTTTTCTGGGAAGTTTAAATTTTATAATAGAACTTAAAAAACAGTAAATTTTAACTCAAAATTGATTTTTAATATTATATAAATAGTAAAATTTTATTCTAGTTTGTATATAATGTATAATTATATATTTTAAACATCATTTAATGCAATTCAGATCATTTACAACATGTTCACCTTTTAATTGGAAGTATTCAAATTTTGAACATTGGTACTTTTTCACATCAAAAACCTGTTATTTCATACCATTTATAGGAATTGTTTTAAATTAATTTACTCTTATTTTGTGATTATAATTTTGATAAATGGATTCCAATTTTTGAATTAGAATTATTTATAATCTCTAATATGATCAACTTAGTGTTTACCAAAAATATTATTAAAAAGGTCACACATGGAAATTGTTTCTTTCTAGCTAGGGATCTATCAGGAGTGATCCTTTAATGGGGAGGGGATCTCATGGTGTGGAGGGTAAAAACATGCCATATATGGGGATTTAATTTTGTTAAAATAAAATATATTACTCATTGGTTACACATTAATTTAATGAGACAAGTAACCAATAAAACTTTACATAATCCATCTTCTGGACATATTTAGATAAATTCCCCTATTTTATAAAAAAAGGACATTTATTGGAGGAAAAATATGTTAGGAAAAACCCTAAATATTATTTACCTTTTTATTTCTCTATGAATTCCAGTCATCCTTAACTATAAAAGAATAATCACCCCTCACGTCTTCAAGCCTCTAATTCCATATTAGAATGGAAAACCCTTTCCCAAATAACCTCCCAAATTCCCTCTCTTCACACTATAGGCCTCCATTTTGGAATAAATAAATCAATGGAATCCATTTTGTTAAAACCAAGAGGAGTTCCCCAATGAAGAGGTCCAAAATCTCATTTATTTTATATTATTTTTCCAGGTACTAAATGTAACACCCCAAGCTTCTACGGTACGTTTCCCTTCGAATAATGCGATAGCGTGTGTTGTACGCAACCTCGAGTTCTAACACACACCACAACTAATTAAACTAGCCGTTGTGAATAGTAATACCTACTTTTTGAAATCATATATATTCTATATTTCAAAATGGACTTCATTTTTGGATTCGGAATATCAAAATTAGCTTAGGGTGAAATTTTGGTACATTTCGGATAACTTTCATATTTTGATGAATAGTGAAAATTTCTAAATTTTAATTAAAAACAACTTTTTTAATCAAAATAATTAATAGTGATAAATTATGAATTTGAGTGGTTTTAAAGTATATTTAGAATATATTTTTACCATTCAATTTAATGTTTATCATTGGACATAATTTTACAATTAAACCGAACATAAACAAGTGTCAATCTTTTGATAGTTATTATCTCTTAAAAACACGCTTTTTGTTTTGACAGCGGGAATTAATTTTAAATTAATTTCTGCCACTTCTGTGTTTTGAATTTAGGAAAATGTATTCCATATTTGGAATCAGGATGTTCAAATTGTGTAAATAGGTAACTTTTATTTTTACACATTTTGAATAATTACTGCGGTAAATATTTTATTTACCATGGTTAAAGGGTAAATCCGGTAAATAAGGGTTAAAAAAAATAATATTATAATAATACTAAATTACCTTAAAACGTGTCTTAACCCTATTGGTTGATACATGGTCGACCATGGGCATCTTTGGGTCTATTTTGGGACCCCATGGATCCACTTGTAAGTGATAATGACACTTTATTTTAATTAAGTCAAAATGAATACAAAAATGACACAAGCATATATCTTTTAGAACAACAATTGTTACATAGGGTTATACATGTTGGATTTTAGATTATAAATATTCATTAGAAAGATAAAAAGATTTCCTACATAATGATATTTTATTTATAATTTTTAGACATTAAATAAGTTATTTTATTTATGACACAATGATGATGCAGTAATTAATATAATAGTGAAAAATTAAAATAATTGATATTATAAATAACCAAATAAATATAATATGAAACTTTTAATGAATTAAACTAATTTTCTAGGCTAATATGATATATTAGGATTGATTTAATGGACTTTGTTCGAAGTAATCAATCTGTTATGAGTTTCAAAAAAATCAACTATTGAATAGTGTCAAAATTGACATAAAAGAGTTCTTAAAACAAATATTATATTATTAATTGATATTAAATTCCTAAAAATCTAAGGTTCGGCCAAGAGACTTATATTATGATAGGTTAATCATTAATGGACCACTTGGGGGTCTCTTGGATGTATATAGTAAGTTTATTAACCATATTATATAAAAATACAAAGAGACATTGTAAAAGTGAAACTAATTAACTTAGAGTTAATACTTAAAGATAAGGTTAATATAAGTACCCAAACCTGTCTAAATTCTATTGGATGAGTTTTTTTCGACCTATCCCCACCTCATCCTTTGAATAGTCAACTTTGGAGCCTTTGTAAACCGAATATGAATTTATTATAAATTAATATTTCTAACTTTTCCAAAGGTGCCCCTCACCCCTCTTATAAAAGGGCACTCCTCCTTCTCATTTCTTCACACCTTCAAAGCCTTTTGGTTCGGCCAACCTCTGCCCAAATACTCTCCCAACATCCCTCACTACAACCTAGAGGCCTTAGTTTGATCAGAAAGCCAACCTAAGGAGCCCTTTTGATCAAATCAAAAGGAAGAACCCGAAGAAGAGGTAATGATTTCACCACCCTTTTCTAAGTTCATTTCTTCTTCCACTTCTTCTTCCTTTGTTCTTACCATTCTGAAATAATAACTCCAGTATCTCACATATACTGTGATGTTATTATAAATATGGTACAATCATATTCAGTATTCTATCCACCCTTTGAATAACATGTCACCATACGTGCGTACGTACGGCTTACCGTCTCCACGTCGTGGTGTAATTGTTATTCAATATAATATTATTTGGATGGGTATAATAATGATGTGTAACTCATGTAAATAATAAATATAAAATGTTAATGATTCTGTATATATGATATACCATCCATTTATATATTATTTTAATATCAAAAGAATGATATTGTCGCTCGTGCGTACGTACGGACTACCGTCTCCACGAACGCGATGAGATTCATTCTCCATCGTATCCATTCAAGTATAATTATCATTTGATGATTTAAAAATGATGTTTAAGGACTGTATATCATTCTGGATATGAATAAGATACAACAACCATGGCTTATGTAACAAAACATATAAAAGAAAATGAGTAAGTTAACTCCCGAAACGACGATAATTCTAAGATATTATTAACAAATCAATGTTAAAAGATCATATATGATATCATATTAATATATATGATTCTTGTATAATTTAATAACAACTATTTCACCATTATACAGGAGGTTAACCTACCCCAACCAAGGAAAAGTACAAGGTAAGGGTTATTTCACAATCTCTTCTTTATCCGAGGTTGTTTATACGTAATAATCTACTGGGATCTCGTTATCATCCACATCAATGTTTCTTCAAAATGTATTTCAAAACATTTTTACTATTTACAAGAATATGGGTTAAAGTCATTTATACCCTTGTTTGACTTTTTATAAGAGGTTTATAAAGGAATCTTTCCGTCGTTTTCAAAACAAGGTCCTTTTTAACCTTTTCGACAGAATTGAGGTAAGAATGTTTTTTTTAACTTATACGGCGGGTGCGGTTATTTTACGCCGTTATAAAATCTTCAAAGCTTTCCTTACAATCTTATAAGAATATTTTCAAAGAAGATGTTTTATTTTATATGGATCTTAAATGATTTCAAAATAAAAGGAGATATTTCTTTAAAAAGAATTTTGATTTCATCTATGTCAACATCCTTTGATGGATTTTAAGATTATTTGAAGTTGATTTATTATAATACAAAACTTCTATATTGTATTGAAGTTTTTGTGATATGTTTGACTGTGGATGTGCTATTTTTATACCATTCATAGTTTATGGTGAAATTATTGACATTTCGTATGCTAGTTTTAATACGAATGTTTATGTTATGTTTAAACCTTTTCATATGGGAATGCATTGGACTTAATAAGTGACGGGTGGAGCCCTCTATAGCTCCTCGATGCATCGGTAGGTCTCATGAGACAAACTAGTGTCTTGGCACAAGGCCTTGACAAAATCTTATTTGTAGTCTTGGCACGAGGCCTTGGCTATGTGGTTATGATAGTCTGGCATTATGCATTTCCAACATTATGAAAGTGGTTATTGATATTGCATGTGATTATTCGATTAGTAGAATATCCATGTGAACAAGTAAATGGAATTATTTCATTTTACTTTTTCCATGCTATGTTGAAGTTCAATTTTAAAAGGCTTTTGTTTTAGTAATTCATTGCCTTAAATGTTTATGCTTATTTTGAATGTTCTGCTATATTGTTATCCTTACTAGGCATTTGAGCTCACCCCTTTTCTATGTTTTATTTTTCCCAGGTAGTGAAGAAGTAATTTATGAATGACTTGCAGGGATATTATGAGGGGTTAATAGTGTGGATATGAAGACTTTGTTGTTGTAGTAGTTTTTCACTTTGAAATGTAATGTAAAACATTATGATTATATCTAGTGTTTCCAAGGCTACTAAACCAATCGGTCTTTCGAGATTTGATCTTTCTTGTGATCATGCCAATGTTATGTAAGTAATGCACCGACTCTGGGTAGCTGGGGTCGGGGCGTTACAGTTGGTATCATAGGAAGTTTAGTACAAACCTTGGAAGCTAGATTTAGATAAACTCTGATTAGAGCACATAGACCTAAGATGAACTTTGAGGATTAGTATAGAAGAACTTCCTAGAATTTTGGTATTGTAGAGACTTTGTGAGTTTTCCGAGCAATACATCCCTGTCTGGATACGAGCAGGTAGAGGCGGCTCTGGCACAGATGTACCTAGGGGTAAAACCCGAAAACACCGCTTTGAGCTAGACTCGAACGGGAACTGGTGCACGACAACGGGCCTTGCTGCACTCTTGGTTACGACACTCCCGGGGGATATGCTTAGGATAACTCTCACTTTCTTTACAAATCATTATGAAGGGTTTATGAGTATATACTTCCTCAAAGAAAACATATTTATGATTATGGATTATATCCATAGATAGTTCAATTTATGTTAAGTGTTTTATAAGTATGGGATTATGTATTTTGATTCATAAACTGATCTAGTTTATGCCATTGTTTAGAAATGGCGCCTAGTGGAAGAAATGGAAACCGTATCAATGCACGCACTCCATGTAGGGATTTCCCTCCTGCTCAAGATAATTATAGTGGGGCTGGTGATGCAACTGGTGCTGATCAGCTAATCACCGTACTGGGACAACTTACTCAGGTTATGAATAATAACCTTACCCGTATGGAGCACCCTGATCCGCAGCATGGAGGATCAATGTTAGATCGATTCATGAGACAACAACCACCAACGTTCAATGGAAGTACAAATCCCTTAGTAGCTGAGCAATGGATATTTTCCCTAGAGAAAATATTTCAGGCTTTGGGGAGTAGTGAAAGGGAAAAAGTTACCATGGCAGTTTACCGCCTCACTGGAGATGCTGATCAATGGTGGTCATTGATTCAAAACATGAAGGAAGATGATGAAGTATCAAACATGGAATGGAGGGAGTTCAAAGATCTGTTTTTAGAAAAATACTTTCCTCGCGACCATCGAGCAGATATGGAAAGGCAATTTCTGAGTCTGAGACAAAAGGAGGATGAGAATGTCACAAAGTATGAGGCTAACTTTACAAGGTTAGCGAGGTATGCTGGAGATTATATTCGCAACCCAAGAAGTAAGATTGATCGTTTCTTTGATGGGTTAAAACCATTTCTCTGTCGAGCATTAGTCTCACAATCCTTTTCATCGTACGAAGACATTGTCTCATGTGCTATCAAGACCGAAAAGGAATTCTCTAAGTCTTATGACTTTAAAGCAAAGAAAGAGAAGAAGAGACCTGCTGATCAATCTGGGAATGGAAATAAGGGGAAGAAGGGAAAGGTTGAATATCCATCTTGTGGTAAGTGCGGGAAGAAACACCCCAGTGCTTGCCTGAAGGGAATGGGAGTCTGTTACAAGTGTGGTGAAAAAGGCCACCAAGCTCATGATTGCAAGGGGAAGAAGGAAGCTACCAACGTTCAGTGCTACAATTGCAGGGAGATGGGGCATTATGCAAATGCATGTCCTAAGCGTCAGGAGAACTTACCTCAGAAAAGGCCAAGGGATCAAGGCCAGGCTTATGCTATCACTACTGCTGAGGTAGAAACTCCGAAAGACGTGGTGGCAGGTAATTTAATGGTTTCCTCAAGTTTAGCAAATGCATTATTTGATTCTGGATCATCGCATTGTTTCATATCTTCCCAGTTTGCTAAGAAAATTAGATAATTCCAATTTGATTTAATAAGGGAGTTGTCAGTTAAAACTCCTAAGGGAAGTATCGTTGCAACAAAGTTTTGTGAATCAGTCCCCATTAGAGCACATAAATTTTCTTTATCTGCTGATTTCATCGTCATACCTATGATTGAGTTTGATATAATCCTCGGTATGGACTGGCTTTCGGACTATGATGCGAAGATTTATTGTAAGAAGAAAGAGGTTACGATTCTTGATGATAATGATAAGGAGCACCTTATTTTTAGAGCAGAATCGTCACCACCTAATTCTTATTTAGACCCACCCCCAGTAGCTCAACTTAATTCAATTATTGGGGAGGAAGAGAATGAAATAACTGTCGGTGAGGAAAGGAATGTTCAAATAGAGGATGTACCTGTTGTGAAAGAATTTGTAGATGTATTTCCGGAAGATTTACCTGGACATCCTCCAGAACGAGAAGTTGAGTTTTCTATTGATTTGATTCCTGGATCAAGGCCTATATCGAAGACCCCTTATAGAATGGCCACTGTAGAGTTAGTCGAACTAAAGAAACAACTAGAGGAATTGAGTAATAAGGGATTTATTCGCCCTAGTGTTTCTCCATGGGGAGCCCCTGTTCTTTTTGTTAAAAAGAAAGATGGATCTATGAGGTTATGTATCGACTACAGGAAGATCAATGCTATAACGATAAAGAACAAGTATCCCCTACCTCGTATTGATGATTTATTTGACCAACTGCATGGAGCTCAATACTTTTCAAAGATTGACCTTCGATCTGGATACCATCAGTTGTGTGTAAAGAAGGAAGACATTCCGAAGACAGCATTTCGAACCAGGTACGGGCATTACGAGTTTACTGTAATGCCGTTTGGATTGACTAATGCACCCTCTGTATTCATGGATCTGATGAATAGAGTTTTCAAGGAGTATCTCGATGAATTTGTGGTGGTATTTATTGATGATATCTTGGTATACTCCAAAACCTACGAAGATCATGAAAATCACTTGCGCATTATCTTGAAGACTCTGAGGAGGCATGAATTATATGGAAAGTTTAGCAAGTGTGAATTCTGGCTTCAGGAGATTTCTTTTCTTGGCCATATTGTCTCTAAAGATGGAATCTCTGTTGATCCTTCTAAGACCAAGGCAATCCAAGAATGGCCAGCACCTACGAGTATAACTGAGGTACGTAGTTTTATTGGCTTGGCAGGTTATTATCGACGTTTCGTCCAGAATTCTGCCCGATTGGCTAACCCATTAACGAAGCTCACACGTAAAGGGGTTAAATTTGTTTGGACAAAAGAGTGTGAAGAATGTTTCGAAGAACTGAAGAGAAGATTAGTCAATGCTCCTATATTGACTCTACCATCGGGGAATGATGGGTTCGTTATTTATAGTGATGCATCAAAGAAAGGACATGGCTGTGTCCTTATGCAGAATGATAGAGTTATTGCCTATGCATCACGACAGTTGAAAATTCATGAACAAAACTATCCTACTCATGATCTTGAGTTAGCAGCTGTGATCTTTGCTTTGAAGATATGGAGGCACTACCTCTATGGTGAAAAATGTGAGATTTATACTGATCACAAGAGTTTGAAGTATATTTTCTCACAAAAAGAACTCAACATGAGGCAAAGGAGATGGCTTGAATTACTCAAGGATTATGATTGTACGATACACTACCACCCGGGGAAGGCAAACAAGGTGGCAGATGCTTTGAGTAGAAAAGACCATGGAGTTTTGAACAATATGAGAATTGAAAGGGATCCAATTTTCATGGATCTAGTGAAAATGGACATGGGAATAACCAGGGAAGGTGAAACATCAATGCTTTTTCAAATGGTTGCCAAACCATCTTTACTAGAAAGGATTAAGAGTTCTCAGACTGATGATGAAGAATTCCAAAAGAAGATTAAAGCTGTGAATGATGGGAGATTGAGAGACATTGCGTATGAAGGTGGAATTTTGAAATTCGGGAAGAGACTTTGTGTTCCCAATATACCTGATCTAAAAAGGGAATTGCTGGATGACGCTCATAGTTCCAATTTCTCTATACACCCTGGGAGCACCAAAATGTATAGGGATTTGAAGGAACATTTTTGGTGGGACAACATGAAGAGGGAGATTGCTGATTTTGTGTCAAGGTGTATGGTTTGTCAACAAGTGAAAGCTGGAAGGCAACAGCCTGGAGGAGTCATGCAACCGCTTCCCATACCGGAGTGGAAATGGGACAATATTACAATGGACTTTGTCATGGGGCTACCAAAGACTCCTAGAAGGAACGATGCAATATGGGTTATTGTTGATCGTCTTACCAAGTCAGCACATTTTCTTGCTATAAGAGAAGATCTACCCCTGGAACGTCTAGCAAGACTATACATTAATGAAGTTGTGAGACTTCATGGAGTACCCCTATCAATTGTTTCGGATCGTGATCCCCGTTTTACTTCAAGATTTTGGAAAAGTCTTCAGAAATCCCTGGATACTGAACTTCATTTGAGCACTGCTTACCACCCTCAGACAGACGGACAATCAGAACGGACTATTCAGACCTTAGAAGACATGTTGAGATCTTGCTCACTTGACTTTCAGGGTATGTGGGATCAATATTTACCACTAGTAGAATTTTCCTATAACAATAGCTTCCATTCGAGTATTCAGATGGCACCATATGAAGCGTTATACGGAAAGAGATGTCGTACACCAACCTGTTGGGATGACGTCGGTGAAAGAAAACTTGTAGGTCTAGAACTGGTGGAGGAAACGATGGAAAAGGTAAAGGTAATCCAAAATCACATCAAAGCAGCTCAAAGTAGGCAGAAGAGCTATGCCGATAATCGAAGGAAGGATTTGGAATTTCAAGTCGGTGATCATGTTTTCCTAAAGGTATCTCCGTGGAAGGGAGTCATACGTTTTGGTAAGAAAGGTAAATTGAGTCCCAGGTACATCGGACCTTTCGAAATTCTAGAACGAATTGGGGCTGTAGCTTACCGATTGGAAATGCCGCCAAGTCTCTCCAAAGTTCACGATGTGTTCCACGTATCTCTGTTGAGAAAATACATGCCTGACCCAACGCATGTACTCACCTATGAGGAATTAGAACTGGAACCCGATCTGTCTTATTGCGAAGAGCCCGTCAGGATTCTTGATACAAGAGAACAAGTACTGAGAAACCGGACGACGCGTCTGGTAAAAGTTTTGTGGAGAAATCATAAGATGGAAGAGGCAACGTGGGAACCCGAGGAACTTATGATGAAGAACCACCTGAGTCTTTTTATGCAGTAATACCCTAGAAATTGCGAGGACGCAATTATTTGAAGGAGGGGAGAATGTAACACCCCAAGCTTCTACGGTACGTTTCCCTTCGAATAATGCGATAGCGTGTGTTGTACGCAACCTCGAGTTCTAACACACACCACAACTAATTAAACTAGCCGTTGTGAATAGTAATACCTACTTTTTGAAATCATATATATTCTATATTTCAAAATGGACTTCATTTTTGGATTCGGAATATCAAAATTAGCCTAGGGTGAAATTTTGGTACATTTCGGATAACTTTCATATTTTGATGAATAGTGAAAATTTCTAAATTTTAATTAAAAACAACTTTTTTAATCAAAATAATTAATAGTGATAAATTATGAATTTGAGTGGTTTTAAAGTATATTTAGAATATATTTTTACCATTCAATTTAATGTTTATCATTGGACATAATTTTACAATTAAACCGAACATAAACAAGTGTCAATCTTTTGATAGTTATTATCTCTTAAAAACACGCTTTTTGTTTTGACAGCGGGAATTAATTTTAAATTAATTTCTGCCACTTCTGTGTTTTGAATTTAGGAAAATGGATTCCATATTTGGAATCAGGATGTTCAAATTGTGTAAATAGGTAACTTTTATTTTTACACATTTTGAATAATTACTGCGGTAAATATTTTATTTACCATGGTTAAAGGGTAAATCCGGTAAATAAGGGTTAAAAAAAATAATATTATAATAATACTAAATTACCCTAAAACGTGTCTTAACCCTATTGGTTGATACATGGTCGACCATGGGCATCTTTGGGTCTATTTTGGGACCCCATGGATCCACTTGTAAGTGATAATGACACTTTATTTTAATTAAGTCAAAATGAATACAAAAATGACACAAGCATATATCTTTTAGAACAACAATTTTTACATAGGGTTATACATGTTGGATTTTCGATTATAAATATTCATTAGAAAGATAAAAAGATTTCCTACATAATGATATTTTATTTATAATTTTTAGACATTAAATAAGTTATTTTATTTATGACACAATGATGATGCAGTAATTAATATAATAGTGAAAAATTAAAATAATTGATATTATAAATACCCAAATAAATATAATATGAAACTTTTAATGAATTAAACTAATTTTATAGGCTAATATGATATATTAGGATTGATTTAATGGAATTTGTTCGAAGTAATCAATCTGTTATGAGTTTCACAAAAATCAACTATTGAATAGTGTCAAAATTGACATAAAAGAGTTCTTAAAACAAATATTATATTATTAATTGATATTAAATTCCTAAAAATCTAAGGTTCGGACAAGAGACTTATATTATGATAGGTTAATCATTAATGGACACTTGGGGGTCGCATGGATGTATATAGTACGTTTATTAACCATATTATAAAAAAATACAAAGAGACATTGTAAAAGTGAAACTAATTACCTTAGAGTTAATACTTAAAGATAAGGTTAATATAAGTACCCAAACCTGTCTAAATTCTATTGGATGAGTTTTTTTCGACCTATCCCCACCTCATACTTTGAATAGTAAACTTTGGAGCCTTTGTAAACCGAATATGAATTTATTATAAATTAATATTTCTAACTTTTCCAAAGGTGCCCCTCACCCCTCTTATAAAAGGGCACTCCTCCTTCTCATTTCTTCACACCTTCAAAGCCTTTTGGTTCGGCCAAACTCTGCCCAAATACTCTCCCAACATCCCTCACTACAACCTAGAGGCCTTAGTTTGATCAGAAAGCCAACCTATGGAGCCCTTTTGATCAAATCAAAAGGATGAACCCGAAGAAGAGGTAATGATTTCACCACCCTTTTCTAAGTTCATTTCTTCTTCCACTTCTTCTTCCTTTGTTCTTACCATTCTGAAATAATAACTCCAGTATCTCACATATACTGTGATGTTATTATAAATATTGTACAATCATATTCAGTATTCTATCCACCCTTTGAATAACATGTCACCATACGTGCGTACGTACGGCTTACCGTCTCCACGTCGTGGTGTAATTGTTATTCAATATAATATTATTTGGATGGGTATAATAATGATGTGTAACTCATGTAAATAATAAATATAAAATGTTAATGATTCTGTATATATGATATACCATCCATTTATATATTATTTTAATATCAAAAGAATGATATTGTCGCTCGTGCGTACGTACGGACTACCGTCTCCACGAACGCGATGAGATTCATTCTCCATCGTATCCATTCAAGTATAATTATCATTTGATGATTTAAAAATGATGTTTAAGGACTGTATATCATTCTGGATATGAATAAGATACAACAACCATGGCTTATGTAACAAAACATATAAAAGAAAATGAGTAAGTTAACTCCCGAAACGACGATAATTCTAAGATATTATTAACAAATCAATGTTAAAAGATCATATATGATATCATATTAATATATATGATTCTTGTATAATTTAATAACAACTATTTCACCATTATACAGGAGGTTAACCTACCCCAACCAAGGAAAAGTACAAGGTAAGGGTTATTTCACAATCTCTTCTTTATCCGAGGTTGTTTATACGTAATAATCTACTGGGATCTCGTTATCATCCACATCCATGTTTCTTCAAAATGTATTTCAAAACATTTTTACTATTTACAAGAATATGGGTTAAAGTCATTTATACCCTTGTTTGACTTTTTATAAGAGGTTTATAAAGGAATCTTTCCGTCGTTTTCAAAACAAGGTCCTTTTTAACCTTTTCGACAGAATTGAGGTAAGAATGTTTTTTTTTAACTTATACGGCGGGTGCGGTTATTTTACGCCGTTATAAAATCTTCAAAGCTTTCCTTACAAGCTTATAAGAATATTTTCAAAGAAGATGTTTTATTTTATATGGATCTTAAATGATTTCAAAATAAAAGGAGATATTTCTTTAAAAAGAATTTTGATTTCATCTATGTCAACATCCTTTGATGGATTTTAAGATTATTTGAAGTTGATTTATTATAATACAAAACTTCTATATTGTATTGAAGTTTTTGTGATATGTTTGACTGTGGATGTGCTATTTTTATACCATTCATAGTTTATGGTGAAATTATTGACATTTCGTATGCTAGTTTTAATACGAATGTTTATGTTATGTTTAAACCTTTTCATATGGGAATGCATTGGACTTAATAAGTGACGGGTGGAGCCTGCTATAGCTCCTCGATGCATCGGTAGGTCTCATGAGACAAACTAGTGTCTTGGCACAAGGCTTTGACAAAATCTTATTTGTAGTCTTGGCACGAGGCCTTGGCTATGTGGTTATGATAGTCTGGCATTATGCATTTCCAACATTATGAAAGTGGTTATTGATATTGCATGTGATTATTCGATTAGTAGAATATCCATGTGAACAAGTAAATGGCATTATTTCATTTTACTTTTGCCATACTATGTTGAAGTTCAATTTTAAAAGGCTTTTGTTTTAGTAATTCATTGCCTTAAATGTTTATGCTTATTTTGAATGTTCCGCTATATTGTTATCCTTACTGGGCATTTGAGCTCACCCCTTTTCTATGTTTTATTTTTCCCAGGTAGTGAAGAAGTAATTTATGAATGACTTGCAGGGATATTATGAGGGGTTAATAGTGTGGATATGAAGACTTTGTTGTTGTAGTAGTTTTTCACTTTGAAATGTAATGTAAAACATTATGATTATATCTAGTGTTTCCAAGGCTACTAAACCAATCGGTCTTTCGAGATTTGATTTTTCTTGTGATCATGCCAATGTTATGTAAGTAATGCACCGACTCTGGGTAGCTGGGGTCGGGGCGTTACACTAAATTATTCTTATTCCATGATAATATAAATAAATATGTATAATAAATATTATGAATTTTTTTATTATTTTGGTTATAACTACACCTAAAAATACTTCCATCAAATTGGTAATGAAATACCGTTCGTGTGTACGGTGGACTATCAACTTGAGAATCATTATCATTCTTTTTGTTGTTACCTCAAATCGTGGTTCTGAATTATGATGGAAAAAATATTTGTATATTTTAAATTTTAAATTTTTGATTTATTAATTCTAATTTAATTATTATATATCACATTATTACAGTAATTAATTTTTTTTTAAATATGAAAACTTCTGTTTGTGGATGTGGGCACTACTGACTACTAAAAGTGATTTAATTTTCTCACACATTACATGAATTTTTCTGGATGGATTTAGTGAATATAAAAAATATATTTGAAAAAAGAAACTATACTAGAATATTATTCTATATATATATATTTATTTAATTTAATTCCTTTATTTGAATACAACAATAAAACAGAAATATTGTTATCACATACGTACGACATATTGTCTCTACAAATGGTGTATTCCATTTTATATTTCTATATTTGATAGATTATTATATATTTTCATATACCTATAATTTATTATATTTAAATAATGTTATAAATTATAAAAATAAGTAAATCATTATATAAGTAATAGGATCAATAATTATAAGTGAAATCAAAAATGAAAAAAGTTGAAGTAACCTGAAATGTAATATTAACATTGGGTTGTTAATAAAAAGGTAATATATATTAATAAACAAAAAAATATATGAAATTATATATTGAAATATATTTATTTTTTAGATTTTTAATAAAATTAAATTTATTATACAAGTGTTCAGAACGTGTACTACGAATATCAAGACATAAGGTAAGGGTTTTCTTGTCTGACTTTTTGTCCTACATGATATATTCTATATTCATCACATATTATTATTGTGAGGTGTGTATTGTAACAACCCAAGACTCCATGATACACATATACTTTAATATACATTTGTTTGCGTTGTACGTAGCTCCGAGTTCTAGCACACCATGACCAATCAAACAAGTAGATTATAAAGAAATTGTGAATAGTAATACTCAATTTTTTAAATTTTTTAAATTTTATTTTTCAAAATTGACTTCATATTGGAATTCATAATATCAAAATTATCTTAGGGTCAATATTTGGTGATTTTCTGAAAAAATTCAATCTTTGTTGAATAGTGAAAAACACTGCTTTGTTGTTTTAAAACGAATTTTTATTTAAATAAATGTTTCTAAATTAAATTTCTTTTACTATAAAAATAGATATATAATAATTATATTATTCCAATATAATTTATTGGAGTCAATTTATAATAATACCAGATATATAAAATTTTATTGAACTTTTTAACGTCTTTTAGACAGCAACTTGGCACATTTGCACATTTGCATTAAACATAATTTTACTGATTCTGTGAATTAAATTTATAAAATATATTATTAATTGTTTTCATCACTAAGTAAAATGTGGTTCAATTGGATGAAAATAATTTTGTGTGAATAGTAACATTTGAATTTCATTTTCCATGATTAAAAGTAAATAAGGTAATTAAAGGTAAATATAATATTATAATAATATAAAATTACCCCAAAACATATCCTAATACTATTAGATATGTGTTTTCATACTAAAATAAACCACCGAAAAAATAATATCGTTTTTGATCCATTCGGGTTAGATTAAGACATTTATTATATGTTATTTAAAGAAGAGTTAAAATTTCTGAATTCATATTTTTATAAATAACCTTTTTTTATATAGTGTTATACAGAAGATAAACTCGACTATATATATTAATTATAATGATAAACTGATTTCAAACATCATTTTATTTTATTTATAATTTTTAGATATTAAATAATTAAATTTATTTATTACAAAATGACGATGAAGTAATTACCTGTTTATTGGAAGATTAAAATAAAGGATATTATAAATATTCAAATAAATGTAAATAGAAAATTTTTATTCTATAAAATAATTTTTTAGGTGTATCTGAAATGTTATGGTTTATTACAATAATTATTTCTATGGAATAAAGTGGTTATGACTTCAACAAAAACCTACCACTAAATAATGTCAAAGTTGACAAAAATGAGTTTTTGAAACCAATACTATTTTATTAAATAATATAACAGTCCTAAAAATAAATGATTCTAATAATTGACATATATAATGTTAAATATATCATTATTTATCCACATTAGGTTTTCTATTCATTTTAAACTAATTATATTAACCGTGTAGTATAAAAAACTAAAAGACAAGGTAAAAGTTAAACAACTTAAATAATGGTTAAATCTAAATGATATGGTTATTATGGTGGCCTATGCATATTTAAAACCTATTGGTTGAGAGGATTTTGACCCATTATTATATTATATTCGAATTAACTCCATTTTGATCTATTATAAAAATATAAAAAATTTATAATAAATTAATATTTCAAGCATTTCCTAAAGATCCCCTCACCTCACTTATAAAAGAGTACTTCCCCTTCTCTTAAATTAACATCTCCAAATCATTTTGGCTCGGCCAAACCATGATCAAATATAATCCCAACTACACTCAATTAATCATAGTGGCCATACATTGATCATAAATCTTTTCCATGGATCCATTTTTTAAAATAAAAAAGTTGAACCTGAAGAAGAGGTAATTATTAAATCACATTTGTCAAAGTTATTTTCTTCTTATACTTTCCTTTTTTTTGATTTTTACATAATAAAATATTAAATCTAGTACATTATACATACTGAGATATTATTATAAATATGGTTCAATGATATTCATTATTCTATCCCTCCAATGAATGACATAGTCACCCTACATGAATACGTACGACTTGCTATCTCCAAGATGTGGTGTAGTTTGTTATTCAACGCTTCATTATTTTTATGGATAAAATAATGAGTATATTAAATGTGTATAAGTAATATAATATGTTAATGAATCTTTATATATAATATAAAATCGAATTACATATGATTTCACAATAAATATAATTATATTGTCATTTGTGCATTCGTACGGCTTACTGTATCAACATTGCGATGAGATTTCATTCCCCATCATAACAATTCATGAATAATTTTTCATTTGATGGTTAAAAAATAATGTTTATGAATTAATATCATCATGAATATCAATCAACTACACCATATCCATAAAAAAAATACTTAAATAACAAAACATATAAAAGGAAAACGAATTAGTTAACACATTAAACAATGACGGTAGTAAAATTTTATTAAAAAATCAGAATTAGAAGGTCATATAAGATATCATATTTGTTTATGTGGTATTGTTATAATTTAATAACAGTTATTTAACCATTACACAAGGGTTTAAAGTATCCTTGACTATTGAAAATTAGAAGGTAAGGGTTAATTTTTCAATCACATTTTTATCTGTGGTTGTTTATACGTCAGTATCTATTGAGACTTCTTTATCATCCACAATCGTGTTTCTTAAAATTTCATTTCAAAATGTTTTACTATTTCCTATACTATATGATAAATTCATTTATACCCTTTTGTTAATTTTTATAAAATTCTTTCAAAGTAATCATTCCATCATTTTCCAAACAAGGTCTTTTATGATCATTTTGACAAATTAAGGAAATAATGTTTTTTAACTTAGATGACAGGAGCAACTATTTTACACAGTTATAACACCTTCAAAACATCCCCTATAATCTTATAAGAATAGGTTTAAAATAAATTTTTTATTTTATAATTATGTGACCTTTAAATGATTTCAATGTAGAAAGAGATATTTCTCCCAAATAGTTTTTTCATTTATTTCATCTATGTCAACATATATTGTTTGATTTTATGTATAATGGAATGTAATTTGTTATAATTTAAGAAAAGATATTGTATTTATTGTTTTATGATATTTTTACTGTGGATGTGATATTTTTATTTCATTCAGGGTTTATGGATAATGTATTATGATTTTTTATTCTTGTTTTATACGAATTTTTATGTTATGTTTCACCATTTTTCATATGAGGAATGCATTAGACATTGTAAGTGATGGGAGTGGCCCGTTATAGTCAAAGAATCGGTATATTTAATAAGATAAACTAGTGTCTTGGCATAAGGCCTTGAAAATAATTTCATATGTAGTCTCAGAACGTGGCCTTGACTATGTGGTTATAATGTCCGACATTATGTATTCAATAATTATGAGATTAGCTGTTGGTGTAAAATGTGATTAATAGACTAGTATAATATTCATGTCAATAAGTAAAAGGAATTATTGGATTTATCTTTTCCATTTTATTCTAATATTTATATTTAAAAGGTTTCAGTTTTAGTCTTATACATTTCCTTAGATGTTAATGCTTATTATTGATAGTTTACACTATATTGCAATCCTTATGGAGAATCTGAGTTCACCCATTTCATTTTTTATATTTTTCCCAGGATGTGGAGAAGTATATTAGGACTGATCTTAAGGGATATGCTAAGGGATATGAGTGTTTTTAAAGGAGACACAGTGTAACATTTTCATTTTATAATGTAATATAAAACTTATGTATGTATCTATTAGATACAAGGCTACTAAACTGGTTGGTCTTTCAGAACATGATCTCATGTGATCATGAAATTTTTGTGAAATAATGAACTGACTCTTAGTAATTGATTTTGGGGCATTATAGTTGGTATCATAGGAATTTTAGTACAAACCATAAAAACCAGATGTAGAAAAACACTGGATAGATAACTTTAACCTAAGATAGACATTGAGGATTGGTATATAAGAACATCCAATTATTTGGTAATGTAGATATTATGTGGTTTTTCTAACCCATGCACCCATGTTTGGATAATACAAGTAGACGTGGTTCTGGAAAAGATGTACCTAAGAGTGAAGACTTTGAAAAGGAGTTTTGGGCTTGACCCGAGGTATCTGGGTACGTGGAAACAAGTTTTAATGAGTACCTGATTTGACTCTTTTGGGGGAAATGTTTTGGATAAATAACATTTTTCTTAAAAACCATTATGATGGATTTATATGTCAATACATCCTCAAATAAATTTTTTCTATTATTATTGATTATATACATAAACTATTCAATTTATGTTATGTATTTTACATGTTTGTAATTATCCATTATGATTCATAAAATAATATAGTGTATGACATCATTTAGAAATGGAGAATAGTGGGAGAAATGGAAACCGTATAATTGCATGTAATCCATGTAAGGATTTCCCTCCCATTCAAAGTAATTATAGTGGAGCTGGTGGTGCTACTGGTGCTGAAAAAATTATAACCATATTGGGATAACTCACTTAGGTTATAAATAATAACATTACCCGTATAGATCAACCTGATCCAAAATGTAGAGGATCAATGTTAGACTAATTCATGAGGAAATAACCACAAACATTCAATGGGAATACAAATATAAATGTAGCTTATCAATGGATAAGTTCCTTAGAGAAAACATATCATGCTTTGGGGAGTAGTGAAAGGGAAAAAATTTTCATTGATATTTATCATCTCTTGGGATATGCATATCAATTGTTGTAATTTATTAAAAACACAAAGGATGATGAAAAAGTATCAAATATGTAATATAGGGCATTTAATGGGATTTTATTGGAAAAATAATTTCCTCATGAATATCGAGCAGATGTGGAAAGGAAATTTCCGAGTCTAAGGTAAAAAGAAGATTATAATTCCATAAAATGTGAGGCTAACATTACATGGTTAGCAAGGCATGATTCATATTATATATGTAACCCAATATTTAAGATTTATCAATTAATTTATGTTTTAAAACCATTTCTCTGACAAGGATAGTCTCATAACCATTCTCTTTGGATGAAGATACAGTCTCATGTGCTATCAAGATAGTAAATGAATTCTCTATGTCTTATAACGTTAATGAGAAGCAAGAGAAAAAGTGATATGGTGAATGCTATGGAAAATGAAATAAGTGGATGAAGGGAAATGTTGAATATCATACGTATAGTAAAAGTGGGAAGAAACACCAAGTTACATACTTAAAGGGAATGGGAGTTTGTTACAATTGTTTAGAAAAAGACCCCTAAGATCATTATTATAATGGGAAGAAACAAGCTACCAATGTTATATTCTATATTTGTAAAGAGATTAGACATTATGAAAATAATTTTCCTAATCATCATGAAACTTTACCTCAGAAAAAGAAAAAGGAGTAAGGCTAAGCTTATGTGATCACTACTACTTAGGTTGAATTTCCAAATGACGTAGTGGTAGGTACTTAAATCATTTATCAATATTAAGCAAATGCTATATTTGATTGTGGATCAACACATTCTTTCATATCTTCCCAGTATTCCTAGAAAATTAGATATTTTTAATTTGAATTAATAATGTTGTTGTCAGTCAAAACTCCTAAGGGAAGTATAATTTCAATAAAGTTTTGTCAAGCTATTACCATTATGGAATATAAACATGATTTTTCTACAAATTTTTATGTCATACCCATATTTGAATTTGATATATTACCTGGTATGGAATCAATTATAGACTATGATACAACATTTTTTTATAAGAATAAGGAGGTTACAATTTTTGATGATGATAAAGAATCCATTATCATTAGAGTAGAAACATCACCCTCAGATTCTCATCTTGATTGACCCCCAGTTCCTTTACTAAATTCAACTATTGCAGAATAAGGGAGTGAAATAAATATCTGTGAGGAAAGGAATGTTCAAATAAAGGATGTACCTATTGTGTATGAAAATTTTTATGTGTTTCTAGTGGATTTACCATGAACTCCTCACGAACAAGAAATTGAATTTTAAATTGATTTTATTTCTGTATAAAGGACAATATCGAAGACCCCTTAGAGAATGTATGATGTGTAATTAGTGGAACTGAAAAAACTACTTGAGGAATTGAATAATAAAGGATTTATTCACCCTAGTGTTTCTCCATGGGGATCCCATGTTCATTTTATTAATAAGAATGAATGATCTATGAGGTTTTCACTGACTATAGGGAGATCAATTCTATAATAATAAAGAAAAAGTACCCCCTACCATGAATTGATGATTTATTTGATCAATATCCTGGAGATTAATATTATTCAAATATTGAACTTCTATCTAGAAATTATTAGTTGTGCTTGAAGAAGGAATACATTCCAAAGATAACATTTCAAACCAGTTATAATAATTACAAGTTTATAGTAATTTCTTTTAGACTAACTAATGCACCATCTATTCTCAATGATCTAATGAATAGAGTTTTCACAGAATATATTGATGAATTTTAGTGGTATTTGTTAATGATATCTTGGTTACTCCAAAAGCTACCAAGATCATGAAAATAACTTGCACACTATTCTAAATACTCTTAGAAGAAATTAATTATATGGATTGTTCAGTAAGTGTGAATTATAGATTCATGAGATTTATTTTCATGGACATATATTCTCCAATGATGGAATCACTTTTGATCCCTCAAAGACATGGGAAATCCCATAATGGACAACACCAATGTATATAATTGAGCTAAAGAGTTTTATTTGTTTAGTAGGATACTATCAAAAAAAATTCCATAATTTTTTCTTGATTGGCTAACCCATTAACCAGTCTCACATGTAATGGTGTTAAATTTATTTGTACATAAGAGTGTGAAGACAGTTTTAAAGAATTGATGAGAAGATTAGTCCATGTTCTTATATTTACTCTACCATCAGGGAATGAGGTGTCTGTTATTTATAGTGATTCTTCAAAGAATGGAATTTTTTGTATCCTTATGTAGAATGATAGAGTTTTTTTGTATGAATCATGGTATCTAAAAACTAATGAAAAAAAAATCCCACCCATGATCTTGAGTTAGTAGCTATAATCATTGCTCTGTAGATATTGAGACACTATATCTATGGAAAAAAAGTGATATATATACTGATCCCCAGAGTTTGAAGTATATTTTATCACAAAAAGAACTCAATATGTGGCAATGTTTATGGCTTAAACTACTCCAGGATTATGATTGAAGAATACAAATCCACCCAGGGAAGGCAAATAATGTAGAAGATGCATTGAGTAAGGGGGATCATGGAGTTATGAACAAGGTGATAGTTGAAAGGAATCCAATATTCATGGATCTAGTAAAGATTGATATGAGAATAATAAAGGAAGGTGAAACATCAATAATTTTTAAAATGGATTCCAAACCATATTTACTAGAAGAGATAAAATGTTCTTAGACAAATTATGATGAGCTTTAAAAAAAATTAATTCTACGAATGATGACAGATTGATTGACATTGTATATGAAGATGGAATTTTGAAATTTGCGAAGGGGATCTAGGTTTATAATATACCTGATCTAAAAAATGAATTGTTGGATGAATCTCATGGCTCCAATTTCTCTATACACCCTGGTTTCACTAACATGTTTCGAGATTTTATGGAACATTTTTGGTGGGACAACATGAACTGGGAGATAGATAATTATGTGTCAAGATGTATGGATTTTCGACAAGTGAAGGCTAAAAGAAAACATCCTAGTGGGGTCTTGTAACCTCTTCTTATACATGATTGGAAATGAGATGATATTAAGTATGATTTTGTCATGGGGATATGAAGGACTCCTAGAAGGAAGGATGAAATATTGGTCATTGTTGATCGTCTTACCAACACTGTACAATTTCTTTCTATAAGAGAAGTTTTACCACTTCAATTTTTAGAAATAATATATATAAATGTTGTTGATGGACTTTATGGTGTACGTCTATCGATTGTTTCTGATTTTTATCCCAATTTTACATCGAGATTCTAAGAATTTCTTTAGAAATCCCTAGATAATGAACTTCGTTTGAGCATTTCCTACTACACTCAAACTGATAGAAAATCAGAACATACTATTCATACCTTATAAGACATGTTGAGATCAGTCTCACTTGACTTTCATGTTATGCGGGATCAGTATTTACCTAGGGTAGAATTTTCCTATAACAATAGTTTTCATTAAAGATTTTAGATGGCACCATATGAAGCGTTATATGGAATAAGATGTCACACACCAACTATTTGTGATGATTTTGTTGAAGGAAAACTCATTGGCCTATAAAAAGTTGTGAAAATAATTGAAATGTTGAATATTATCCAAACCCACATTAATGTAGCTCAAAGTAGGCCAAAGAACTATGCTGATAACCGAAATAAGGATTTGGAATTTCATGTAGGATATCATGTTTTCATGAAAGTATCTCAATGGAAGGGTGTGATATTATTAAGTAAGAAGGTTAAATTATGTCCTATGTGTATGATACCATTTGATATTCTAGAATGAATCTGAGTTCTAGATTTTCATTTGGAAATGCCGCTATGTCTCACCAAATTTCTGAATGTGTTCTATATATCCCTGTTGAGAAAATACATGCCTGACCCAATGCATGTACTCAAATTTGTGGAAATAGAAGTGGAACCCAATTTTTACTATTTTAATGAGCCTATCAGGATTCTGGATACTTGAGAACAAGTGTTGAGAAACCAAATGACTCGTCTGGTAAATGTTCAATTAAAATACCATAAAATGGAAGAGGAAATGTCGGATCTTGAAAAACTTATGATGAAGAACAACCCGAGTCTTTTTATGCTATAATATTTTATAAATTTATAGGTTTAAATTATTTTATGGATTGAATAATGTGACACCTAATGAAATCACAAAATGCTTCTCATTTAATAATACAGTAGCTTCCGTTGTACGTAGCTCAGAGTTCTAGCACACCACGACCAATCCAAATAGCTATTTAAAAAGCAGTTATGAATATTAATACTGACTATTTAAAATTTTATAAATTTTATTTTCCAAAATTGAATTCATATCTGGATTCAGAATATCAAAATTAGCTGAGTGCGAATTTTTTAATTTTTTATGAAAACATTCAATTTTTTATAAATATTGAAAACACTGTTATTTTTTAAAACTGAGGTTTTATTTAAAATTTCTTTATTTATATTTATTTAAATATAAAAATAGATATTTCTATATTATTAAAATTTAATTAATTAGATTCATTTTATAATAAGATTTGATAAATAAAATTTTATTGAACTTATTAACATATTTCACCAACCTTCTACGAACACTTCCAAATTTGTATACAACATAATTTTACCGCTTCTTTGAATTTAATTTCAAAAATCTAACAAACACGGCTGTCATTAATAATTAAAACATAGTTCAATAGGATGAAAATAATTTTTGGTGAATACTATCTTTTGAATTTTATTTACCACGGTTAAAATTAAATAGGGTAATTAAAGGTAAAAATAATATTATAAAAATATACAATTACCCAAAAACATGTCCTAATTCTATTAGACACGTTTAATCTACCAAAATCAACATTAAGACAAAAATATGATCCTTTTTTATTAATTTGGGTTAGATTAGGACATTTGGAACATTTTATTTAAATAAAAGGTAAAATTGTTAAATTAAAATTTTAATAACATAAACATTTTTAATATAGGGTTATAAATAATATAAATTAGACTATAAATATAATTATAAATATAAAAATATTTCCTACATCATGGTATTTTATTTATTATTTTTATAAATTAAATAAGAAAAATTTATTTATGACACAATGATGATGTTTTAATTACCTTGTTAATGAACAATTAAAATAAATGATATAATAAATATTAATAAAATGTAAATTGAATATTTTGAATCCAAACACGAATTTTATATGTGAATATGACATTTTAGGGTTATTAAATTGTATTTTTTGTAACGAATAATGTTATTATGACATTAAAAACACCAAATAAAAATCGTGTCAAAATTGACAAAAATTAGTTTTTAAAACAAATACTTTTTTATTAAATTATATAACAGTCCTAAAAATCAAATATTCTTCCAAATTACTTTAATAATGTTAAATATTCCATTAATGAACCACTCAAGGTTATATTGTAATTTTATAGTTACTATATTAACCATTTAGAATAAAAATTCAAGAAGACATGCTAAAAGTTAAACTATTTAACTGAGGGTTATATCTAATAGATAAGATTTATATGGTGATCTAAACATGTATAAAACCTATTATATGAGATTATTTATACATATAAACATCATAGAGTCGAAATAAATCTATTTTGAGCTATTAGAATCTGTAATTACATTTATAATAAATTAATATTTCAAGATTTTCATAAAGTGTCCATCACCTCTCTTATAAAAGGGTATATACTCTTCTCTTAAATTCACACATCCAACGCATTTGGGATCGACTAACATATACTCAAATATCCCCCCGACTATCATCAATTCATCTTAGAGACCTTAATTTGATCATAAATCCACACTATGGATATGTTTTGGTCAAATCAAAAGGAAGCACCTGAAGAAGAGGTAATTATATTATCACCACTTTCAATATTCTATTCTTCTTATACATCATATTTAATTGATGTTTCCATAATAAAATAATAACTCTAGATACTTATACATAAATAGATGCCATTATGAAGATTTTACAACTATATTAATTATTCTATCCATTATATTAATGACATTGTCACCAAACGTGGGTACGTACGGTTTACCATCTCCACGACGTGGTGTAGTTTGTTATTCAACACTTCATTATTTTTATGGGTATAAAAATGGTTAAAATTTATGTAAATAATCAATATAACATGTTAATTAATCTGTATATATAATATAAAATCCCATTACATAATATTTCACCATTAATTTAATGAAATTGGCGCTCATGCATATGTACGACCTACCGTCACCACACCGTATTCAGATTTTGTTACCCGTCATATCAAGTTGATAATAATTTTTATTTGATGATTAAAAAATAATTTTCATGAAATTAATATCATTATGGATATCAATGAAATACATATTATACATAATAAGCATGACTTAATTAAAAAAACATATAAAAGAAAACGAAGTACTTTACACCCGAAATAATACTACTACTGAAATATTATTAACAATGCAACCTTAGAGGATCATATATGAGATCATATTCGAGTATGTGGTTATTTTATAACAAAATAACAATTCATTGACTATTATACAAGAGTTTCGCATACACTCAACTAAGGAAAAGTACATGGTAAGGGTTAATTTTAAAATCTATTTATTTTCCATGGTTGTTTATAAGTATGTATCTACTAAAACTTATTTGTCATCCACATCCTTGTTTCATAAAAATTTATTTGAAATATTTTTTACTATTTCATAGAATAATGGATAAAGATAATTATACCCATTTTTAATTTTAATATATTTTTTTGAAATGAATCGTTTGTTTTTTTTCAAAGAAGGTCATTTTTTACCATTTTGAGAAATTATGGAAAGATTGTTTTTTAAATTTTTCGGTGGGTGCAACTATTTTATGATGTTATAACACCGTCGAAGCTTCCCCTACAAGATTATAAAAACTTTTAAAAATTAAATGTTTTAATTTATAATTATGTGACTTTTAAATTTTTTCAATGTAGAAAGATATATTTATATCAAATAGTTTTTGAATTGATATTATCTTTGTAAACATCTATTATACTATTTTATGTTTAATTGAAGTTGATTTATAATGATACAATATTCCATATTGTATTGATATCTTTTGGTGAATTTTGACTGTGGATGTGGTATTTTTATGTCATTCAAGGGTTATGGTTAAATTTTTAACATTTTGTATGCACGTTTAATACTTATGTTTATGTTATGTTTCATCCTTTTCATATTAGAATACATTGGATGTAGTAATTAATGGGCAATGTCTGTTATTTCCCCTTAATGCATTGGTCGGTCGCATGAGACAAACTAGTGTATGGGAACAAGTTCTTGAAAATACTTTTTTTCCTGGCATGAAGCCTTTACTATATGGTTATGATGTCTGGCATTATGCATTCAATCATTATGAGATTAACTATTGATATAATATATAATTATTCAAATAGTATAATATCTGTGTGAATAAGAAAATGGAATTATTTTATTTATCATTGTCATATTATTCTAAATTTTATATTAAAAAGGACTGTGTTTTAGTATAATACAATTATATAGATGTTTATTCTTATTTATGATAGTTTCCTTTATATTGTTGTCCTTACTGAGCATCTGAGCTCACCCCTTTTGTATGTTTTATTTTTCCAAACATATGAAGAAATATATTATAAATGACCTATAGGGATAGGATAAGGGATATGAGTGTGGAAAAAATAAGACACAATGTGAATGTTTTCATGTCAAAATGTAATTTATAACATATTTATGTATCTAGTACATCGATGTCTACTAAACTGATAAGTCTTTTAGGACACGATCTCTTGAGATCATGCAATTGTTATGTAATAATTCACCGACTCTAGGTAACTGTGCTGAGGTGTTACATATATAATTACCTATTATATGTCATATAATTAATGACATTTATTTAACGGTATAAAAATTTTCAATTTACATTATTCTTTCATGGATATCACGATTCGAAATAAAATCAATAAGTAAGAAGATTTCTATTCTCACTTTTATTTATAAAATACATATACCTTATTCACCACTAGATTATTTTGTGTGGTGTACATAATAATAATTAATATATTCTATGATTAATAATTTTAAATTCCTTGGTATTTAAATATTTATTTTATGATTTCTATTTCATGGGGATTTAGGATTCAAAAGTTACAAAATCTATAAGGTAACTGTGGCCCAATTTTTGTTCTTTTTTAAACATGTTTTTGCGTAAACCTAAATTCTTTTAGAATGATTATATAATTACCTTTCAAAAGATATATAATGATTATCCTTATTTTCATGATATTTTAATAGTCATTTGGTCTTATTTTTTATAGTGTGTTATGATTCAATGATACCATAGGGGTAATATTTTAATACTACAATTGTATCGTTTATCGAGATTATTTATTATTACACTTACATTAATTAAATATGATGATCCATATATCATGGATAACAATGAATATTCATATCCTCTACTTATTCATGACATATTAATGTGATGAAACCATTTTCATCTTTTAGGTAATTAAGATAATTAAGAAAGGGTTTCAAATAAAATATGACATTATCTTCCTCTTTAGTATGAAATCTGTGATACTACAATACCATTTGTATATAAATGTGTTAAATTTTTTCTAATTTTATTCAACGATCTTTAAAATAAATATTCACCCAATTATAAATTTTATAATCAAAGTATTCTTAAAAATAAAACATCTTTTAATTTTTTAATTGAGAAACTTTTATGAACAACCTATAATGAAAAAGTAAGATTGGGTATGTAGGGATTTATCATCCATCATTTCTATCAATAATATGATTATTACTTTATATAATTATATGAAATATGTTTTAAAAATTACAAACATTAATGAAATTCATTTTTTTATATTTAGTGAAAATGTTTCCAAAAACAGTAATAAGGATTTCTATATATGTTTTCAAATTAATTTCAAAAGATAATGTTTTTAAAATGTTATCAATATTTTATTATAAGTTATCAAAGCCATTTAATGTGAAATGTTTTCCACTTGTTTTAAATATTTAATTATATATTTATAATGTGTTTTAAAAAGAATTCAAATCATTTTAAATATATATTTATAATTTTTCAATTACATTTAAAGAGAAAGGTTTTCAAAATTATTTCAATCCTTCTTTATAAGTTGTCCTTGTTTTGAAAGAAAAATGTTATCAAAATAATTTAATTTTTTATTTAAATTAATTAAATTATATTCTAAGAAAATATTTTCTAAAATGTTTTCAAACATTCATTATATGTTTTCATGTTTTTTTAAATGAGAAAATAATTCAATTGTCTTCATTATTTATTTTTTTAAAAAAAATATTAAAATGTTTTAATGCATTATTTTTTAGTTTTTAATGTATTCTAATAGAAATTTGATTTAATACTTTTTGTAGCATAAATTTCTATGTAAATATCAATTTTTAATTTTAATGTTTTTCAACATGATTTATGTTTTAAAAAATATTTTTTTTAATGTGGGAATGATATTTTCTTAATAAAAGTGTTAAATGTAATTTGGATGTATTATTTTTGAGAAGACGATTCTTGAAAATGTTTTATGAAAGTGGTTTTACAAAAAATAAAAAATCCCTTAGTAATTGATACTTATGTTCTTTCACAATCCTTTTCCATATAACATGAAATCCTTTAAAAAAATTTATCCTTTACTAGGGTTATGATCCACAGAAAATATTTTTATTTCGTCTTTGAATGTTTTTCAGTTTGTTGATATTTTTTTAATCCCATTTATATTCCAATAGTTTTATTTTTTTGAATCACAATTATTTTCATGGGTTATTATTCGATTAAATGATTCTGAAAAATATATATTGGTCACATGTAATGATAGGATGACATTTATATGGTACCCATTTCACATCATGGGTAATGATGTGATGTTTATGAACCCCATCTCTTTTTATGGGCTATCTTGTTATGATTATTTATGATTTTATTGAACATGTATATATGAATTTGTTAGGAGATGGTTTGGACATATACCCCCTCCAATGCATTGGGTAATGATTTATAACTCATGCAATAGATGATGTTAGAACATGGAGTGAATTCAGTTCAGTAATGGAATTTGTATGATAAGACAATTTTATGATTGAACCTTGACTAATTAAATGGTATTGGGAGTTATACTTCACTACTATGATTTAATGGGGAGTGAAGCCATCAAATTTAGTAAAGTTTATGACTAGTTATGGTAGTGTGTCATGACAAGTAGATGTATCCCCAATGAGGTTCCCTGATATAGTTGGAAATAAACAATGACTTATAGTGAATGATTTTATATTCATATGTGTATGCCACACATTATATGTATTTTTTACTATGTAATTTCATCATGGTTTACTCTCTTGATTCCCTTATTATTTATGTCATATGAATTGAAAATATTTATTCAATGATTCAATTTTATGATCCTTGATATACAAGGTACGATATTCCAATGTCAAGATCATCTTATGATACCATTATGCTGATGTTATCCTTAAATATGTCCATTGAATACATATACTGGGAATCTAATCTCAAAACCTTATTATGATTTCTTTCTGTAGGTAATGAAAATTTGTTTTATGTAGAAGTAATAAAAGAGAACTTCTTTTTTGGTAAACATTGAAGATGATTCACCATGTTAAATATTTTTTTTAATGTTTCTGAATACACTAAACTATTACAGTTTTTGGTCATGTAGTACTGTAATGTGATTAATACTTATCTAAAATGCCGTAATATCCATTCATGTTAATGTTGTATCACTATAATTGGTATCAAATGAATTATTTACTGAACCACTGGAATCTATGATGAGGAAACTTTAGTGATATCCCTAGGGATTTTTATAAGGATATGTCTAGGTATGTATCTAAGGATAATACTAAAGTGTTATATATTTAAATGAATGATTCATAATTCAGACATCCTATAATATACTTTTCATGATTATGTGGTTTTACACAATGGAATGTGCTACTCACACTTTGATTTCTTGGTTAATTTTATGGTGAGAACCAGAATGAACAAGGATAATGTTGAATGTGATGGAAAATTTGTTTAATGATAAGTTAAATGGGATGATTAGTGGAGTGATGATTGTTGTGATCATGCCTATGAAGTTTTCACAGAAGTTGACTAATAATCTTTACCTTAACCAACTATCAGACTCACTAAATAATAAATAGAATGATTTAATTGAGAGTTTGTGTAAATGAGACCATTGAGGAAAGATGATTCAGTTTACTTTGTGTCAAGAATGTGAAATGAATCACCCAAGTGAATTAATTTGAGGAACAAGAAGATGTTTTTCTATAGATAATAAGTAAATAAAGTATGTAACAAGAAAGAATAAAATGTAGAGTTCATTTAACATAATAGATTAATATATTTCCCCACTAAGGATATCATAAATGGTTAAATGATTTAAGTGTGTAATGGATAATCATTAAAAAAATTGACATTTCATGAGGAATGTTCATGAGCATAATTAACATGGTGGTATGAGTAATGTTTATATTGCTGATGATAATGAGACTAGAGGTGAAATGTGAATGGAAATAGGTATTAAGTAATTGTATGACATAGAGTTATTAATGAATTAACTTTGAAGTATAATAATCTATGTTTTTATGTATTTGGATTTATGATTATTTTAATATAAATAGTTAATTATATAATTATTATTTAGTTTATTATTTTTTCTAAAAATTTACAGGATTATTTTTACTGCTTCTGATGGACTGTAAATGTGATTTATTAGACTGGTTATGTTAATGGGAAGAACATGATTAAGGGAATTAGACCCCATAATATGTTCATAATTTTAATATAATCATTGTTAGATAAAGTAAAAAATACCAATTACCTTAAAACTAATTAATGATTTCTTGAGAATGTTGATTATGATATAGCTGATGATGTTTGTAACATCT
Source organism: Viscum album (assembly GCA_963277665.1). Taxonomy (NCBI): domain Eukaryota; kingdom Viridiplantae; phylum Streptophyta; class Magnoliopsida; order Santalales; family Viscaceae; genus Viscum; species Viscum album. The sequence goes on from OY728133.1 coordinate 502,051,675, forward strand.
ATGTATTGATGAAATATATCCAATAATCATTAGCATAAGGAAACATGCATATTTTAAATAAGCATTTTGGATAATTAATATTATTACCATGTTTCTAGAGAATGCATGATGAAGTTATTCACATTTCTATTATGAAACAATCATGTGGTATATTATGATATATGAACGATCAATTCAAATATGTTTCTAATAAATTTAGTGATCTGATTACTATTTTTTGGAAATATTACAATTCAGAAGGGTTATAAGGATATCTATTTTTGGAATGGTTTGTATTAACCATCAAATAAGGGTTAATATAATCTACTATTAGCTCTCCATATGAGTATTTAATCATATTTGATAACATTTGTTATTTTTCTGGATAACTAATGACATATAGAATGACATATAATTAAATTTATGGATATCATGATCTACTAGTTCTTCAATATTAACAAATTTACTTTTATTTCTTGGAATAAGAGATGAAGTGGATACTAATTAAGGAAAAAATGGGGGAGGTTGTTTAAAAATCAAGTAAATATATATTCTAATGAAATTTCTTCAACATTATGGAAAGGTGTTTTGAAATAAAATGTTGTCATATTATCATCATCTTTTTAGATATCAGAGAAATATTTAATGCTTATTCATTATATATTTTTGTGATTGTTACATTTATCTAGATCAACCACATTCTTGTGACGAGTGAACATTATCCATCTATATGATCATTTATCCTTTTCTACAATGTCCAATCATCACTCCCAATCTATTTTCTCTTATTTGTAATCCTCGTTATGAGTTATTTTGGGTATCTGTCATGGTTCCAACTATCCATTCATAATTAATGTTTTGGTTTTCATTTTTTTGGCGTGGGATTCTCTAAATATAAATTCTAATTATTAAAACATTGATATCCTAGAAAAATTTCTAGGGAAAATTTAATTTTCAAGGGGGTAGAATTTAACAACCCATGATTTTTTGAATATTTTTTTTCAAATTAATTTAATCTTTTAGATATTTTTCATTTCACACAATATTGAATATTTTTTTTTTAAAAAAATAACTATATTTAAATTTAATTATTAATAATAAAAGGATAATATTTCAATAAAAACAATAGTTATATTAGCTGGAAAAACATACAATACTAAGTTTATCTTCTATTATATAGAATATAGAGTCCTGTTGATAGATTGTGTAACACACAATGTCAAGTTTAACTAAACTATAATATACTATTAATATTATTCTTAAAATATTATAATAGTTACAAACTAGCCGTTGGAATGAGTGTGACGAATAAGACTAAATATATTTTAAAAATATGATTTACATATTTATATAAAATGAATCCATTTTTTATCGATTATTATAACGGAATGTGAGAACTATTTGAAAATAAATAAATGACTTTTCTAAGAATACTATTTTTTATGAATTTTTTTTCTCTCTAAAAATTTAAAAAATATATAATTATTAATGAATTAAATAAATTATATATATATATTAATTCAATATTTTTGTTACTCATTCAGTATATTTAGCAGGTATAATATATGAATAATTTCATCTTTATGAATTAAAATATATATTTTTCTAAAAGGAAATTTTACGACCTATTAATAGAAAACCCATTTTAAAGTTAAATTTATAATCATTTATAATTTTATTTTAAAAAATAAATTTCATTTTTGAAATATTAATTTCAATATATATGTAAGGTAAATTTTTGGCATTCCTCTCACATGTTTCATTTTTTCGATGAATAATGAAACCATATAATTTTAATCCATCAAATCTTTGTTATCTTTTTTATTTTAATAGTTAAAATATATTTTTGTTTTTTATTTTTAATTAGACATATTTTAAATAATTTAATCCAATCTATGTCATTTTTGTTAATTTCACATTGAAATTTGATATGAAAACATTTTGAATATTTGGAATTTTTTCTTTAAAAAATGGTTGTTTCATCCTATTTATTAGAAAAATTTGGAATAAATTGATACCAATATTATGATTAGAATTTAGAAAATTTGATTCCATATTTGGAATCAGGTCAATTTATAATTTATAATAATTTTAGCATAGTATTTTTACAATAATAATAGTCAATGTAATTAAAATAAATTACAAAAATTAAGGTAATAACAAGATTAGTTAGTTTTTAAACATTAATAGAAGGGGGAAAACTATATAAAATTTCAAAATATATGGGATGGGAATATTTCGTACATATACCCACTTTAATATAAAATTAAAAAACATTGGAGAAACATGATTTAAGGTTGAACACTCAATAATTATTACCTTTTTATATTAATATGAATGCCACTCCTTATCCAATATAAAATAGAACTCACCCTCATCTCTTAATAACACATCTCAAGACAATTTTTCTCTAAAATACCTAATCAAGTCACCTCCCAACATCCGTAATTTAATCCATTAATACCCCATTAGGGTATTAATCAAATGAAAGAATCCATTTTGTGCAAACCTAGCGAAGTTACCCAAAAAAGATGTATCATCCTTTCACATGCTCTCTATTTATTTTATCACTCCTCCCCATCAATTATTTATATTATATTCTAATATAATTCCATAAGTATAATAAATATAATGATATTTTTTAATTTTTATGGTTCATCCTAATGTCACACACACTTACATCTCATGGGAAATGAACTAACCTTTCATGTGTATGCCAAATTATCAGTTTAAGAAATGTTGTTGTTGGTGTTTTTTAGATATAATAGATAGTAATTACAATGTAAATATGGATTTTCTATTTTATATATGATTTTTAGGAATTATTATTTATTTTTTAATTATTACATTAAAAATACCTTCAGACACTATTTTTTTAAATATGATAACTTAGTTTGTGGAAGTGTAGACTACTCTCTCCTCAAAGCGAGGTAATTTAGTAACACTTTACATTGAATGTATTAAGGATGGTTTTAGTGAAAAAATATGAATATATGATTTAATAATTATAATATAATGGTAATATATATAATTATATAAATATATTTCATTTTTTTTTCTGTCAATATGATATGAAAAATGACATAATGTTTATGCGTACGTATGTCCTACCATCTCCGTAAACACTATATTAAATTTTCTATTTTTATATTTTATAAAATATTATAAATATTTATAATATATATATATATATATTATATTTTCATAGTTTTTTAAACTATTTAAAAAATTAAGTCATTATAAAAGTAAAGGGATCCATTATAACAAGTGAAAACTTATTTGAAAAGAAATGTGGATATTACATGTAACATAATATTTACATGAAGTTGTTAGTAAAAAATTAATAAACATATATGAATTAACAAAATATTATATTATATAAAACAAAATGGTTCGGTTTTATGTTAATAATAAACATATATTTATTATATATGATGTTTGAATGTGTAAAATGAATGAAAATATTATAGAAATGATTTTCATGTCTAACATTTATTTTTTTGACATACGTGCGATATTCACCACTAATTCTTCTTTTTTGGTGTATATACTGAACTATTACATGTTATATAATTATGAGAATTTATTTAATTATATAAAAATTATCAATTGTTGTTTTTAATTCAATAATATAATGATTCAAAGGTTACTGAAGTAGTAAGGGGATTTATAGTATCACTTTTATTTCTTTGTGACTTTTTCATTATTCACCACATATTTATTTTATTTGGTGTATATACTGAGAAAAAATTAATTATATTATATTCATACTAAAATTTATGGGTATTTACATAAAGATTTTTTTATCTCTATTTCATGTGGTTTTTATTGTCAAATTTTACACAATCTGTTTTGTAATTTCTCTCAATTTTCCATCATTGGGAGACATGTTACATTATACACCTATATTCTATTATACGTTCTATAATATTACCCTATAAATGTTTTATAATTAATTTTATTATTTGTATTATATTTTAAACTTCATTTTATTTATTCTTTCATGGGGATTATGATTCAAATTTACCAAAGTGGAAACAATTTATGGCAACAATCTCATCATTTGTTGAAATTTTTTCTTATTATTATTCTATTGATGATTTATTATGATCCATAACTCATGAAAAATAAAAAATTTCATATCCTCTATTTAATAATGATATATTCATGTGATGGAACCACTTTCCCACTTTTGGTACATTTCATAATTATTGAAGTGTTTCTATGAAAATCTGATTCGTTCTCTCTTTTAGGTGAGAAATATGTGTTTCCTGAAAATGATTTTTTCTAAAAATTATATATAAATTGTTCTAATATTTTCATATGATCGTTAAAATAAATACTTTCCCTTTTTTAACATAAAAATAGGGTTTAAAAAAATATCTTAATCATTTTTTGATTGAAACATTTTTCTAATCTTTTTATGTTGAAAGAAGAATGTTCTACATGTATAGATTTATCTACCATCATGATCATAATTCATTTAATGATACCTTTTCATGTTTATAAGTTTTTTAAAATAATTTTTCCTAGTATTCTATATATTAATTAGGTTTATATTCTTTTCAATGAATATGGTTTTCATAAATTTTTCAATATTTATTTATATGTATTCAAATTATTTTAATAAAAATTTATTTTAAAATGAATTTAATTTTTTTTCATATGTCATAAAAGTATTTTCAAAGAAATTTCTTTCAAAATTATTCCAAAATTTATTTATAATTCATAAAAGAGTTTTAAAAAAACTTGTTTTGGATAGTTTTCATTAATTATTTTCTTGGTTATTAAAGAGAATTAAAAAAAGTTTCAAAAAGTTTTCAAGCAATATTTTTATGTTTTATACAGATTTTCTAGGGATGTTGTTTTAAATTTTTGTTTAATACTTCATTATTTTTTGTCATTGTGTTTTCAAAGAAAATTTTTTTCAATACCATATCAGTTGTTTATTTTTCAAATTTTCATAATTATGCATTATGGTTCAATGATGCTTCTAATAATATTTACTAACGATATCACTATTGGAACCACCAATTCAATATTGGGATTTCTGTTTCACATAGTTAGAATGAATTTCATATCTCCTATGGAAACCCCAAAATGTATATTAATACATCATTTCATGAAATTTCTACTACACCAATTAAATTTTATTCAATATCTAAAAAACTATGTTTTGGTCTTCATTATTTCTAAAAATTTATATGGAAAACCACAATGAGTACCGCTAGAGTGTGGTCCATCCCATATGACCGTTTTTATCTTCTCATGAATACACTATAGACATGGAAATGACATAGATATCTTCCCCATTTAATAAAAATTAAAAATTAATTTAAAATAAGAAAAAAATTCTCATTGCATCTTAATTATAGTGTTATATAAATTTAAATTGGATTCACTAGTATAACTCTAACATAGTACATTATATGGAGATTATTTATTTCATCAAAATATTTACATTTATTTATGGATAATTCCTAAAATAATAAGCAACCAAATATTAAAAACTATGGAAAACAATTCCATTTAAAAAATTACGATGATTAATGTTTTCAATGTGAATTATCTTCCTTGTGCACTTTAATAAATATGGTTTTTATATGAATAATCTTCCTCATTAAAATATTTTCAATACCACAATAGAACTAATATCTTAATGTGCACATTTCAATATCGAAATTCAATTGTATAAAATAACCTCATTCACTATCCATATGTGAAAAAATAATTCTTATCATTTCTTGACACCATATGTGCATTATTAGAGCACTCAGAATCTCAAGTTGTCAATGACCAACTTTTTTATAACATAGTGAAATACATCAATAATATTTTTCAACTATTATTATATCAACTCCATGAATCATATTACAAATAATTAATTCATATTTTAAAAAAATTCAACACTACCTTATGCAAGATTAAATACCCCTCTTTGGTTTTTATTAACAATATACCTTACACTATACCTAAAACATTGACCCCCATTGTCAATAAAATACAACGGCTCATATTAAATTTATTATATATTATTGTGTTTCTCCTCTTTCTCACCTAATTATTTTTTATCACCTAAATTGAACAATATATTCTTTAATAGGTCATTATCCCCATTTTACAATATAATTATTGCACCAAAATATTATGAATCATCATCACCCCTTGCCCATTTGAAAACACCAAATTTAATGGTACTATGTTCTCCATTATATTCACCTTCAAACCTCATGAATTTTTAATTGTAGTAGTAATATTTTATCCTTTGGTAAAATCTCATCAATATTTTATATAACTTTTTGTTAACATACATTGATATCTTTAGTGTGCATAAAAAATAATAATTACTGAAATTACGATGTTAAAATGGATCATCAATAAATCCACTAATCCTACATAGTAAGAGATAATTATTAGAAACAAGAGATTATGTTATATAATGTTTTTATATCACTCACTATTTATTATAGAACAACACTTAAATATTGATTGATTTAAATGATTAAAAAATAATACTCATATAAACTAAAAAACACACAATATTTTAGTGCATATCCATTTCACCACTATATTGTAAGTCATTCTATATAATGATTAAATTATAAAAAATTGTAATAAATTTACACTTCATGATGTTCTTTCCATTTTATTTATCATAGGTAGAACTGTTTGTTCAAAAAAGATTAAATAGATTTAGAAATAACATTATAAACAAATCCACTTTATTTCGTTAGTTTTAAAATAACAGAATTTAAAAAAAGTAATATCTAATATGGGGAATATTTATGCCTTATCGATAATTTTAGCATCCTAATACACATTCAAATTATAATAAATATTCAGAAATAAATACATAAAAAATAAACCTATAAATTTGAAGTTAATTCTTAAACAAATTTTTTATCTACTCTTTTAGGTCTTACATCACTTAGTATGGTCTGATATCACGTAACAAATTCCAAAATTTACATGATACCAATTAATTATTTATATGGATTTAACCAAGATAAAAAAAAATAAAGATTACTTTTTAATGAAAAATCAACATTCCAACATACTACTATTTATTATAGTTAGTTCATAATTAAAAATATAATTCCATGAACCCAGAATCCTAGTGTTGGTTCATTATTACATATCATTGGCATGATCAAAAAAGATCATTCCTCGAATGATCGATTAGTTTAGTAGCCTCAGAAGTAATAGATACATTCATAAGGTTTACAATACATCATAAAATGGAAAACTAAAGAAAAATTATTTCCATATAAAAAACCGAGATCCCATAGACTGTGCCTTCAGGTCCATCATAAAATAACTTTTCACATACTATGAAAAATAAAACATAGATAGGGGTGAGCTCAGATGCTTAGAAAGGATAACAATATAGAGAAATCTTTAATAAATGGGAATAAAAATGTAAGGAAATGAATAAAACTAAAACAAAAGACTTTTCAACATAAAAATCATCATAAAATGGAAAATATAAATCAAAATAATTCCATTTACTTACTCACATGGATATTTTACAAGTCGAATAAACACATGAAATATCAATAGCCACTTTCATAATGATGGAATGCATAATGCTAGAATTTCATAACCACATAATCAAGGCCTTGTGCCATGACTACATATAAGATTTTTTCATATCCATGTTCCAAGACACTAGTTTGTATCCTTAGACCTACTGATGTATCTAGGAGATATAGCAGGCTCCACCCATTACATACTATGTCCAATGCATTCCTTATATGAAGTGTTTTAAACATATCATAAACATTCACATTAAAACTATCATACGAAATGTCAATACATTATCCATAGACCATTAATTGTATAAAAATAACACATCCACAGTAAAAAATATCACAAAACACTCAATACAATTTAGATGTTTTGTTTCATAATAAATCTACTACAACTAAGCTTAAAATTCCTCAAATGATGTTGGCATAGATGAAATAAAATCCTTTTTTAAAGAAATATCTCATTCTATTTTGAAATCATTTAAGAGTCACATAATTATAAAGAAAAAATTTATTTTGAAAAAACTGTTATAAGATTGTAAGAGAAGCTTCGATGGTTTTATAACAGTGGAAAATAGTCGCACCCGCCTTATATGTTAAAAAACTTTCTTACCTTAATTTTGCTGAAACATTAATAATGTAACATGTTTGGAAATGACAGAATGAATCCATTTAAACTGTTTTATAAAAAGTCACACAAGGTTATAAATGACTTCAACTATAATTCTAGTAATATTAAAAAGGTTTTGAAATAAATTTTTAATAAAGATGGATGGGGATGATAAAGAGGTCCCAGTAGATAATTACATAAAAACAACCTCGGATAATAAAGAGATTGTGAAATTAATCCTTACATGGTACTTTTCCTTGGTTGAGGGGAGGTTAACCTCATTTATAATGGTGAAATGAATGTTATTAAATTAGACAAGAATCATACTAATATGATAACATATATGATATTTTAACATTTATTTGTTAATAATATCATTGTATTATCATTGTTTCGGGTGTTAACGGATTCATTTTCCATTATATTCTTCGTTATGTGAGTCATATTTGTTATGGATGGTATATATCTTATTAAAATCTAGAATTATATAATGTCTTTGAAAATTATTTTTAATCATCATATGAAAATTTTTCATATATCGATTTGATGGGGAATGAATCTCATCGCGTTCGTGGAGACGATAATCCATGCGTCCTCACGTGCGACAATATAATTCTTTTGATATTAAAATAATATAAAATTGGATGGTATATCATATATGGGGAATCATTATCATGTTATATTTATTATTTACATAAATTTTACATTATTTTTATAACCATCCAAATGATAATATATTGAATGACAATTACACAACAACGATGAGATGGTAAGCTGTATGTACACACGTATGGTGACATGTCATTCAAAGGATTGATAGAATAATGAATACAGATGTACCATATTTATAATAACATCACAGTATATAGATTACACTAGAGTTATTATTTTATAATGGCAACAAAAAAAAAGAAAGAGGGAGTGCAAGAAGAAAGGAACTTGAAGGAGGTTATGAAATATTTACCTCTTCTTCGGGTTCTTCCTATTGATTTGATCAAAAGGGCTCCATAGGTTGGATTTTTGACTACTTTAAGTCATCTATGATGAAATTAGCATTGTTGAGAGGGTATTGGGGTAGTTTCTGCTTGAGCCAAAATGCTTTGATGGTGTGAATTAAAGAGAAGTGGGAGTTCCCTTTTATAATAGGGGTGAGGGGCACTTTAAGAAAAGATATAAATATTAATTTATAATAAAATAATTTCTGGTTTATAATTGCTAAAAAATGGATTATTAAAATTCTAATTTGGTGATGGTTCAAAAACCACTCAACCAATAGGTTTTAGACTGGTTTGGGTTACTATATTAACCTTATCTTTTAGATTTAACTCTTAGTTATATAGTATGACATTTACCATGTGTCTTTGTATATTTATATTATATTGCTAGAAAACATACTATATACATCCAAACAAACCCCAAGTGGTTAATTAATAATACATATATCATTATAAAAGTCTTTTGACCGAACCCTGGTTTTTTAGGAATAGAATATCAATTAATAATATAATATTTGTTTCAAGAACTCTTTTTTGTCAATTTTGACACTATTTGGCCCTTTTTTATAAATTCTTAACAGAATTATTTCTTCAAAAAAATTCATCTAACTAACAATAATATGTCATATTTACCAATATAATAATTTTAATTCATAAAAGGTCCCAAATTACATTTATTTGGAGATGTATAATATCAATTATTTTAATATTTCAATAATTATGTAATTATTGCATCATCATTGTGCCACAAATATATTAACTTATATAATCTATACAAAATATAAATAAAATACTATTTTTTAGGAAATATTTTTAGCTTTCTAATGAATATTGGTAGTCACATTTATCTAATGGGTACCCCTATGTTAAAAATATTTTATCTATTAATCTTTGATTTTAACTTTTCTAACTATTCTTTAAATTAAATAATTATAAATGTCCTAATGTAATCCTAGTAGACCTAGAGGATCATATTTTATTTCTAAAGTTGTTTTTTTGTCGAATTACACTTATCCAATAGATTTAGGACATGTTTTAGGGTAATAATAATATCATTATTACCCTTAATTACCCTATTTAATTTTAACCACGGTAAATAAAAGTAAAACGTTACTATTCACCAAAAATTATTTTCATCATATTGAACCAAATTTTACTGACTGATATCAACTTTGTATCTTGTTTTTTTAAAATTCAACTCACATATGTGATATAATGATGTTTTTTGTAAATTTGAAAATGCTCCTAGGATGTGGGTAAAAGACGGTAAAAAGTTCAATAAAATTTTTATATATCTAAATTTAATATAAACTGACTCCAATTTATTACATTGAACATATATAGATATTATTTTTCGATTTTGACCTAAAATAAATTCAAATAATATATATAATTATTTAAATAAATATTTGGTTTTAAACTATAACTTATTCTTTTTCACTATTCATATAAATTGGAATGTTTATAGAAAAATAACAAAAATTCACTCTAAGCTTATTTCTATATTACGAATCCAAAAATAAAGGCCATTTTGAATGATTAAATTTAGGAAATTTCAAAAATTTGGCATTACTATTCATAACAGCTAGTTTGATTGGTTGTGGTGAATTAAAACTCGAAGTTGTATACCACACACGCTATTGTATTATTAATACAGAGGTGTACCGTGGTAGCTTGAGGTGTTACATTCTCCTCTACTATAAATAATTTTATCCTACAAAATTCATGAGTATTACTCCATAAAAACACTTGGGTGGTTTATCATCATAAGTTCTATGTTTCCCACGTTTCCTCTTCCATATCATGGTTTCTCTATAGAACTTTTACCAGACGAGTCGTCCGGTTTCTCAGCACATGTTCTCTTGTATCAATATCCTTGACATGATCTTCACAAAAAAGAGAGGGTTCTAGTACTAATTCCTCCTAGGGGTGTACAAGTGTTTGGCCATGCATGTATTTTATTAACAATGATATGTGGAACACATCGTGGACTTTGGAGAGACTTGGCAGCATTGCAAAACGATAAGTTACAGGCACAATTCATTCTATAATTTCGTAAGGTATAATTTACCTAGGTCTAAATTTACCCTTCTTATCAAAATGTATAACAACCTTACATGTAGATACCATCAAGAAAACATGATCTCCTACCTGAAATTCCAAATCCTTCCTTGTGTTGTCAGCATACCTCTTCTGCCTACTTTGAGATACCTTGATGTGGTTCTAGATTACCATCACCTTTTCCGTTGTTTCCTCCACATGTTCTGGGCCTACTAGTTTTCCTTCACCAACCTCATCCCAACAGGATGGTGTGCGACATCTCTTCCCATATAACGCTTTATATGGTGCCATCTGAATACTTGAATGGAATGTATTGTTATAGGAAAATTATTCCATAGGTAAATATTGACCCCACATACCTTGAAAGTCAAGTAATCATGATCTCAACATTTCTTTTATGGTTTGAATAGTCCATTCCAATTTTCCATCAGTTTGGGGGTGGTAGGCAGTGCTCAAACGAAGTTCAGTATACAGGTATTTCTGAAGACTTTTCCATAAATTTGATGTAAAACTGGATAAAATTCAGAAACAATAGATAAGGTTCCTCCATGATGTCTTAAAAATTCATTAATATACAATCTTGATAAACGTTCAAGTGGTAAATCTTATCTTATAGAAAGAAAATGTGCTGACTTGGTAAGACGATCAAGAATTAACCATATTGCATCGTTCATTCTTGAAGTCTTTGGTAGTCCCATGCAAAATTTCATCGTAAAGTTATCCCTTTTCCAATCAGGTATGGGAAGAGGTTGCAATACTCCTTTAGGATGTTTCCTTCGAGCTTCCACTTTTTGACAAACCATATATCTTGACACAAAATCAATGCCCTCCCTCTTCATGTTGTCCCACAAAAAATGTTCCTTCAAATATCTATACATGTTGGTGCTACTAGGGTGTATAGAGAAATTAAAGCCTTGAGCATCATCCAAGGATTATCTTTTTATATCAGGTAAATCTGGAACACAAAGTCTCTTCCCAAATTTTAAAATTCCATCTTCATACACAAAGTCACTCAATCTCACATCATTCACAACTTTAATCTTCTTTTAAAACTCTTCATCACCAGTCTGGGGACTCGTTATCCTTTCAAGTAAAGAAGGTTTGGAAACATTTGAAAAAGTATTGATGTTTCAACTTCCATTGTGATTCTAATATCCATCTTCAATAGATCCATGTATAAAGGACCCTTTTCAACTCTCATCTTCTTTCAATAGTCCATGATATTTTCTTCTCAAATCATATTCATCCTTATATTCCTTCCTCGGGTGGTAGTGTATCGTGCAATCATAATCCTTGAGTAGTTCAAGCCATCATCTTTTCCACATGTTGAGTTCTTTCTATGAGAAAATATACATCATACTCTTGTGGTCTTATATATCTCACATTTTTCTCCATAGAGATAATGTCTCTATATCGTCAAAGAAAAGATAATAGCTGCTAACTCAATATCCTGATTAGGACTGTATTGCTCATGATTTTTTACCTATCGTGATGCATGGTCAATAAATCTATCATTTTTCATAATGACACAACTATGTCCTTTCTTCGATGCATCACTATAAATAACAACCCCATCATTCCCTGATGGTAGAGTCAATATAAGAGCATTGACTAATGTTCTTACCAATTCTTAAAAACATTCTCCACACTATTTTGTCCAAACTATTTTAACCCCTTTTCATGTAAGCTTTGTTAATGGGTTATCCAACTAGGAAATATTTTGGATGAAAAGTCGATAATAACCTACTAAACAAATAAAACTATGTACCTCAATTATACCCATCAGTGTTGTCCACTCTTGGATTGCCTTGGTCTTTGAAAGATAAACCAAGATTCCATCCTTAGAGACAATATAGAAATAAAGAAATCTCCTTCAGCCAGAAATCACATTTTCTAAACATACCATATAATTCATGTCTTCTAAGAGTGTTTAGAATAATGTGCATTTGATTTTCATGATATTCATATCTTTAAGAGTATACCAAGATATCATCAATAAATAAAACTAAAAAGTCATCAGTATAATCCTTGAAAACCCAATTCATTAGATCCATCAAGATAGAGGGTGAATTAGTCAATCCAAAAGGCATTACTGTAAACTCGTAATTCCCGTACCGGGTTTGAAATGGTGTTTTTAGAATTTCTTATTTCTTCACACACAACTGATGATATCCTCATCTAAGGTGAATCTTTTAAAAGTATTGAGATTCATAAATTTTTTTGAATAAATCATCAATGAATGACAGTGGATACTTTTTCTTTGTTGTCATAGCATTGATTTCCCTGTAGTAATTGCACAACCTCATAGATCCATCTTTCTTCATAAAAATTGAGCAGGGCTCCCCATGGAGAAATACTAAGGCGAATAAATCCTTTATTTTAAAATTCATCTAGTTGTTTCTTTAGTTCCACTAATTCTACAGTGGCCATTCTATAAAGGGGCTTCAATATGGGCCTTGATCCAGGAATTAAATCAATGGAAAACTTAATTTCTCATTCTGGAGGATGTCTACTTTAATCTTCTGGAAACACATCAACATATTCCTTTAGAATAGTTACATCATCTATTTGAACATTCCTTTCCTCACACAATACTATTTCACTGTCTTCCTCTCTAATAATTGAATTTATTTGAGTAGCTAGGGGTGGATCTAGATAAGAATTATGTGGTGACGATTCTTCTCTAATGATAAGGTGTTCTTTATCGTCATCATTAAAAATATTATCCTCCTCCTTCTTCCAATAGATTTTTGAATCATGGCCTGAAAGCCAATCCATATCGAGGATTACATCAAATTTAATAATGGTTATGATGATGAGATCAGCAGATAAATAACATTTGTATGCCCTAAGGTGGACTGATTCAAAAAACATTGTTTCAATGATACTTCCCATAAGAGTTTTTGTTGAAAAATCCCTTGTTAAATCAAATTGTAAATATCTAATATTCTTATAAAACTGGAAATATATTAAATAATGTGATGATCAAGAATTTAATAACGCATTTTATAAACATGAAGAAACCATTAAATTACCTGCCACTACATCTTTCGGAACATCAACCTTAGTAGTAGTGATAGCATAATCATGGCCTTGATCCCTTGAGATTTTCTAATATATGTTGCCCTGATGCTTAAGAAATTTATTCACATAATTCCCCCTTTCTATATAATTGAATTATTTTTAATCGACAACCTCTTTCTTCCCCTTACAATCACGAGCATGGTGGCCTTTTTCACTACAATTGTAACAGACTCCCAAACCCTTCAGACAAGTACCTGGGTGTTTCTTTCCACATTTTCTATAGGATGGATATTTAACTTTTCCATTATTCCCCTTATTTCCATTTCCAGAGTGTTCAGCAGATCACTTCTTCTCTTTCTTTGCTTTAAAGTCATAAGACATAGAGAATTCATTTTCTATCGTGATAGCACACGAGACAATATATTCGTATGATGAGAAGGATTTTGATACTAATTAAAAATTTGGAAATGGTTTTAAGAAAACAAGTAAATGGTCAATATTACTTCTTCGGTTGCATATATAATCTATGGAAAGCCTCGCAAACCTGGTAATTTTAGCTTTATACTTTGCAACATTCTCATCCTCCTTTTACATCAGACTCAAAAATTGATATTCCATATCTGATCGATGGTCATGATGAAAGTATTTTTCTAGGAAAATATATTTAAACTCCCCCCATTCCATTTTTGATAATTCATCATCTTCATTTTTGTTTTGAATCAATGTCCACCATTGATCAACATCTCCAGTTAGGCGGTAAACTTCCATGACAACCTTTTCCCTTTCGCTACTCCTAAAGGCGTGGAATATTTTTTCTAAGGAATTTATCCATTGATAGGATACTAATGCATTTTTACCCCCATTAAATTTTTGTGGTTGTTGACTCATGAAGCAATATAACATTGATCCTCCACGTTGCGGATTGGGGAGGTCTATATGGGTAAGGATATTATTCATATCCTGAGTGAGTTGTCCCAGTATGGTAATTAGCTGATCATCCCCAGTTGCATTACCATCTCCACTATAATTATGTTCAGTAGGAGGGAAATCCATATATAGAGTGTGTGAGTTTATATGGTTTCCGTTCCTTCCACTAGGATCCATTACTAAACAATAGTATAAACTAGAGTAATTTATGAATCAAAACACATAATTCAAAACTTGTAAAACACTGGACATAAATTGAACAGTTTATGGATATAATCCATATTCATAATAATTTTTTCTTTGATGATGTATATACTCATAAAACATTAACAATGATTTGTAAAGAAAATGATAATTATCGTAACCATAACCCCCTTGAGTGTCATAACCAATAGTGTAGCAAGACATGTTTTCGTGCACCAGTTCCCATTCAAGTCTTGCTCAATGCGGTGTTTTTGGGTTTTACCCAAAGGTACATCTGTGCCAGAGTCTCCTCTACCTACTCATATCCATACATGGATGTATTTCTTGGAAAACTCACAAAATCTATACAATACAAAAATTCAAGGATGTTCTTCTATACTAATCCTCATAGTCTATCTTAGGGCTATGTGCTCAAATTAGAGTTTATATAAATCTAGTTTCCAATATATATACTAAAATTATTTTGATACCAACATTAATAATCCAACCCACAAAGTCCTAGGTCGGTGCAATATTACATATCATTGGCATGATCAAAAAAGATCAAGTCTCACAATACCGATTAATTTAGTAGCCTTGGAAGTACAAGATATATTCATAAGGTTTACAATACATCATAAATTGGAAAAATACAACAACATTGTTTCCATAGAAATCACTGAGATCCCATAGACTATCCCTACAGGTCAATCATAATATAATTATTCACATACTGGAAAAAATGAAACATAGAAATGGGTGTGCTCAGATGCTCAGTAAGGATGACAATATAGCAGAAGCTTTCATAAATAAGAATAAACATTTAAGGAAATGTATAAAACTATAAAAAAATCTTTTTCAACATTAACTTTATCATAATAAGTAAAACATATATCAAAATAACTCAATTTACTTACTCACATTGATATTTTTCTAGTCGAATAATCACATGAAATATTAATAGCCACTTTCAAAATGATAGAATTTATAATGCCAGACATTCATACAATATAGTCAAGGCCTTGTGCCAAGACTAAAAATAATATTTTTTAAGGCCTTGTTAGAAAACAGTAGTTTGTCTCATGAGAACCCCTGATGCATCGAGGAGCTATAGCGGGCTCCACCCATCACATACTATGTCCAATGCATTCTTCATATGGAAAGCTTTAAACATAACATAAACATTCGTAATAAAAGTTGCATACGAAATGTCAATAATTAATCCATAAACCATGAATGGTACAAAAATAACACATTCATATTTAAAAATATCACAAAACCTTCAATACTATATAGAAGTATTGTATCACAATAAATCATCTTGAAATAAGATTAAAATCCCTTAAAGGATGTTTGAATAGATGAAAACAAAACATTTTTTAGAGAAATATCTCTTTCAATTTTGAAATAAGTTAAGAGTCACATAATTATAAAGAAGAAATTTATTTTGAAAATATTCTTATATGATTGTAAGGGATGCTTCGACATTGTTATAACAGCGGAAAATAGCCGTACCCACTGAATATGTTAAAAAAAAATTAACTTAATTTTGTAGAATATGTCATAAGGTACCTTGTTAGAAAATGACGGAAAGATTACTTTTATATTTTGTTATAAAATTTCAAAAAGGGTATAAATGACATTAACCCATAGTCTTGTAAATAGTAAAAATGTTTTGGAATACATTTTTAATAAACATTGATGTGGATGATAAAGAGGTCCTGGTAGATACTTATTTAAAAAACCTCAGATAATAAAGTGATTGTTAAATTAATCCTTACCTTGTTCATTTCCTTGGTAGCGGGTAGGTTAAACACATGTATGATGGTGAAATAATTTTTTTTAAATTATACAAGATTCATATTAATATGATATAATATATGATATTTTAACATGGATTGGTTAATAATATGTTAGTATTATAGTTCTTTTGGGTGTTAACAGATTTGTTTTATTTTATATTATTTGTTATTTAGTCATTTTTGATATGGATGGGATGTATCTTATTCATATACATAATTATATCATGTCTTTAACATTATTTTTTATCATCAAATGAAAATTAATCTTTAATGGATACGATGTAGAATGAATCTCATTGGATTCGTGGAGACAGTATCTGTACGTACGCACGAGTGACAATATCCTTCATTTGATATTAGAATAATATATTATTGAATGGTATATCATATATACCAAATAATTATCATGTTAAATTTATTATTTACATCAATTAAACATTATTATTTTACCCATTCAAATAATAATATGCTGAATGACAATTACCCCACGATGTAGAGACGGTATGCCGTACGTAAGCCTGTATGGTGACATGTCATTCAAAAGATGGATAGAATAATGTATATGGTTGTACCATATTTATAATAACATCAAATTATATAGAACATACTGGTGTTATTATTTTAGAATGTAAACAACAAATAAATAGGAAGTGGAAGAAGAAACGAACTTGAAAGAGGTGATGAAATAGTAACTCTTCTTCGGGCTCTTCCTATTGATTTGATCAAATGGGATCCGTAGGTTGGCCTTATGAAAAAATGAAGGCCTCTAGGATGAATGGAGGATATTTGAGAGAATATTTGGTTAGATTTTTTTTGAGCAAAAACACTTTAAAAGAGTGAATTAGATAGAAAGGGAAGTTCCCTTTTATAAGAGGGGTGAGGGCATCTTAGGAAAAGATAGAAATATTATTTTATAATAAAATAATTTTCGGTTTCTAATGGATCCAAACTGGATTATATAAATTAAAAGGTGGGTATTGAATGAAAACCACTCAACCAATAGGTTTTTACAGGTTTGGATCACTATATTAATATTATATTTTAGATTTAACTCTTAGTTAAATAGTTGAACATCTACCATGTCTCTTTGTATTTTTATATTATATGGTTAATAAACTTACAATATAATTCCAAGTGAACCCCAATTGGTTAATTAATGATAAAACTATCATTATATATGTATTTTTCAGAATATTATATTTTTAGGAATAGAATATCAATTAATAAATTAATATTTTATTTAACAACTCATTTTTGTCAATTTTGACACTATTTGATATTTTGTTTTTGCTAAATTCGTAACAGCATTATTACTTCTAAAAAAATTAATCTAACCAACCCAAATATGTCATATTAACAAATAAAAATATTTTAATTCATAAAAAGTCTCAAATTACATTTATTTGGATATTTATAATATCAATTATTTTAATATTTCCTTAATTAGTTAATTACTGCTTCATTATTGGGTCATAAATAAATTAAATTATTTAATATCTAAAAAATATAAATAAAATACCATTATGTAGGAAATATTTGTAGATTTACAATGAATATTTATAGTCTTATTTGTATTATGTTTATCCCTATATTAAAATTTTTTAGTTATTAACATTGATTTTAACTCTTTTAACTCCCCTTCAAATTAAATAATAATAAATGTCCTAATCTAATCCAAGTGGATCTGAAGGATCAAATTTTATTCCTAAGGACGCTTTTGGTCAAATTACAATTATCCAATCGAATTAGGAAATGTGTTAGGGTAATAATAATATCATTTTACCGTTAATTACCCAATTTACTTTTAACCATGGTAAATAAAAGTAAAATGTTACTATTCACCCAAAATTATTATCATCTTATTGAACCACATTTTACTTACAAATATCAACTGTGTCTCTTGGATTTTTGAAATTATACTCACAAAAGTGGTAAAGTTATGTTTTATGTTAATTTTTTAATTCTCTTAGGAGGTGGGTAAAAGACGGTAAAAAGTTCAATAAAATTATAATATATATAAAATTATTATAAACAGACTCTAATGAATTACATTGAACATATATAGGTATTATGTATCTATTTTGGCCTAAAATAAATATAAAAAAACAAATAATTATTAAAATAAAAATTCAATTTTAAACTATAACTCAGTGTCTTTCACTATTCATCAAATATAGAAATTTTTCAGAAAAATACAAAAAATTCACCATAAGCTAATTTAAATATTCTGAATCCAAAAATGAAGACCATTTTTAAAGATAAAATTTATAAAATTTCCAAAAGTGGGTATAAATATTCATAACTGCTGGTTTGATTGGTTGTGGTGTGTAAGAACTCGAAGTTGCGTACAACACACGCTATTGTATTATTCAAAGAGAAGTGTACCCTGGAATCTTGGGGTGTTACAAAAACATTATGAAATCTACTTATAATATCTAATAAAATAACTTGTAGATTATGAAAAAACTCAATATCACATTAATTTTTTTTTCATTTCACAAGATTATATATTTGTATATTTTCTTACAAACTCTCAACTAGCATATATTCAGAACCAAAATGAAAAATACAAATGATAGATGAAATTTTATGTCAAACATATTGATGATTATTATTTTTTCATTAATATCAAACTAAAAGATTCTTCCATTTAACACAAAGTGTATACACCTCTTTCATAGGAAATAATCTTTCCTTTAATACATCTACTCTATGGATTATGTATCAGACATAAAGATATATCAACGAATTTGTTATACCGATCAATAAGAGAGGTTTTCCACTAATATTCCTAATTTTAGAATTGTTACTGGTAATGATAATCCAACCCATTTTTATTATCTTTTGCCAAATATTTCTATGAGAAACACCACAATAACAAAAATTATTTCTATATGTTTGATCATGAATTTTTTTTATTTTATATATTGATGTTTTTATTCTTTGTGAGAATTATATTTCTCCTATAAGTCTTCTTCTTCCACCCATTATATATGAATTAATTGCTTTTATTTTTCTCCATGATATAGTAACTGTAGTACAATTCAACACAAGATGTTTAGTGGTTTAGATAAAATAACATTGTCATATTTCTAAATTTCCCTCCATGGATAGTTATGAAACATATTGATTCAACCTTTTTATCCATTATTTATTACCCCATGATTAATGTTGTACCTTTTTAACATTTGAGTTATGATTCAAATACCATGGATAATTTAATTCTTATATCCCTCCATCCGTTCATCTAGTATTACAACACCTTAAAATATTCCCTTTGTTACTACTATGAAAACATTTTCTATTGTGATAATTATTAAACATTTTTTTCACTACTAGAAATTTATGCTTTGGAGCCCCATGAAACGGGAGAACACCATTGGTGGTCGCAATTGGGTATCAATGGTGACCTCCAATGGCGGTCTCTAGGCTTAAAAAAAATTTACGCGATATCGCCCCCACTGCCTTGCGCCCCCACCCCTCCCTCACGAACCGACAACCCTCATCAAACCCTACCTCCACCTTCGCCACCGTTCATTCTCTCCCTCAACGAACCCAACTCAACCTTCGGCTTGAGAACCCTCTTTCATTGGCTCCCTATCCCTCCCCGGATCCCCTCCCCACCTCTTCCTCTGCCTCCCTCACCACCGGATCCCTCTCCTTGCGGATCTTTCGTCATCGCACCCACACTCGGAGCCTCGCACCACCCATCTTCCTTC
The DNA here is from genome assembly GCA_963277665.1 of Viscum album. Lineage (NCBI taxonomy): Eukaryota > Viridiplantae > Streptophyta > Magnoliopsida > Santalales > Viscaceae > Viscum > Viscum album. The sequence continues at coordinate 502,072,504 of OY728133.1, forward strand.
ACCGTTGCCCCTCATTCGCATCTCACCCAGCCTCTGAATCCACTTATTGACTTGGTTCCAGATTTTTCCTCTTTCTTTAAATCCCTAATTTTTGTTTTGGGGTTCTTATTTTGGTCACTTCCATCTCTCATAGTGCATAATGCATCGACTTTGTGATTTGTTTGTTGATGATTGTTTAGTCTTTGTTAACTGATTTTTTTTCTCATTTCTTCCCCATCCATATATCAAATTTTGTTTGACCACAAGGGTTTGTTGTTTTAAGTGAATGAATTATGAGATGATTAACCTTCATCCTTGTATTTATAAGATCTTCCCCGCATGAAATTAATTCTAGAAATTATCCACTTTTGTTGCTACTATCGTAACAATTTTATGATCTGCAATAATTTTTTAATAGAATTTCATGGATGGAATCTAAAATGACAGAAAAACCAAGTTCTTTGAGATATATATCAAGAACACTTCACATATTCAGTAAATGTAGAAGGTATAATTTCATGTCCCATTTATGTTATAGACAACTACATAATAAATATAAAAAACATCAGTCTGGAGATGGTCATTTCTATGCTGCTTTTCCCTTGCAATGAAGAAATGATAAAATAATGGTATACTAGACGATGTAGATGCATATAATCTGATTCATATCTATGTAAAGAATATGAATTGGGTATTTATTTCCTTATCAAATGTGTATTTATTTGGTACATGCTTCTAGGGGATTGGGTAGGAAGGTACTTTCTCATATGTTGGGAAATATTAGTAGAAGGCATGAATGAAGCTTTCTAATGGTGGTTTTCAAGGAAAGGAATACTCATGTGTTATACTCTCATTTTCAAATCTATAATAATGGAGCTTTATTTTTTATAGAGATGTTATAAATTCATTAATTCACTTGCCTGCTATTTTTTAAAAATTTGGTTTTAATGGAATGATGAATTAAGAGAATCAAATTATAAGGGAATGTCTTAGATAATGTCTTTACTATTTGAAAAATGATTCATTTCAGTTTATAAAAGATGTTTTAATTCTTGAGTTTGAGGTACAGTTTAGATCATTAGTAAGTGGTGGTTTGAAATTTAGTGTATACACAATGATAGCCACTTCTTCCTCCAAGAACTCTTCATTTTGATGTGTTTATAACAATTGATTATAAAATGAAATAAAATCATTAAAATTCAACACCCCTATATATTTGAGGAAATATATGTACAGTAAATAAAAAGTAAATGAGTCCTTTGTAGTTCACATTATATGGAACACTAATAGGCATAGAATCCTTTCCTTATTAATGTTTTCTATTACTGTAGATATGCCAGGGGAACAAACACCATATCCATAACATTTTAAGAGTCGTCTGCATTTATGGGTCGAGGTATATATGAATGTAAATGCATTTATTTTTTAATTAAGCATTAAACATATATATGCACATCTATTTATCTTCTTTACATGATTGAGAAACAATAGAATATTGAATTTATTATCTTCTTTGTACAACTAAATTCTCAATTTTGTTCACACACAACCCTCTAGATTATAATTTTTCTAAATTACTCAAATGTACTTCTGAAACTAGCATTTCTTACAACTGTGAAAATTGAGGTTGTAAATAACCAAGATCAGTGGTGCAAGTATGAATCACTACAGTTTGAATCATAATGTTGGTTTTAGTTTTTGTTTGGATTTTTGATTTTCTATTCCAATAAAGTTAAATAATTTCTGGTGGAAGTGTTTCAGGGTTTGTAAGAAGAAGGATGGGAACCAACGTGTTTCAACATCACATTTATTCTTGATGATTTAAGAGAGAATACAACACCTATTCATGAGATGCATGTTTTCTTAGAAGCTGTGGAAATATATTTTTATCCAGTTTGACATTAATATTTATACAAGCATGCACCTGGAAGATCTCATGGCTGACATCAACATGACCAGTCTGAGTGGATAGGTACACAACCAACTGTTAACTGTTATTTCCTTTGTTTTTTTATCGTGTGGAAAACATGGAATATTGGAATTTTCAACTACCAATCACCTAATTTTCTTAAGGGAGTCATAAAGTAGTGCCCAAAGTAACACTAGGAGAGGCACAGTGATGTAGGAATGCAACAAAGAAGTATCATCTAAAATTAAATTTGTGGACTCAAGGTGCATTTTCTTTTTGAATACATTAAAATTTTCCCAGATCCTGTAAACATCACCAAGAATGCATTATTAATTTAAAATTAATTTTTTTGTTATATATGTAATTCTTACTAATTAAAATTTCAGTGATTCATTTTCAAATTCAAATTGTTTATTTCTAATATTTTCTTTTTACTAATCTTAAAGGATTGATTATAAATATCTTTACCTTTATTAATATCACATTGCAGCTTCTTAAATACATTCTCAACATCAAGTAACTTAGATCCAGTCTCTATTTGATCATTTCCCTTAGTAGAATCCTCAACATCAAGATCTTATTTATCAAAACTAGATCTGAACATAATGAGGACATCTGTGTTAGATTTCATGACTAAAATGGATATATTATAATTATTTCATTTGAGAATACTAGTCAGTATACAAATAACCTTCTATGATTTTATTCTTTTATTGAAGGCATAACATTTTGTTCTTTCACATGATCTTGAATTCAGTCAAGAAACATGAAGCACTAACATAAACATTACATGGATTTATTTATGTCCTATGAAAATCCATTTGGTTATCATTTAATAATCATCAAGCTTGTATTTCAGTAGCTCTCTTGAAAAAATTACTATATTTTTTGATGAATTATTATCTAGTAATTTGCATTTATCGGAATATATTTTTTACTCAGATTTATTTCATTGGCATGAGTTATAATTGAAATGTATTCCAATAAAAACTTCTTCCAATCAGTTATATCTATATGATAATTTTCTTTATCATACTTCTGGTGGACTGAATTCTCTAGACTTAATTTAACATAGGTATCTTTTGGTCAAGGGTGACTAAATGCAATTTATCTTAGGTCAGTAATAAATTACAGTTTTCTTCCACATAATCAACACACCCAACCACATTGATCCTTTTTTATGTGCTTCTTGTTTTTTGTAGGTTGTTTGTTTTGGTTCTTTGGATGCTGTCGAAATGCAGCATATTTGTAAAAAAAATTCCCAGTCTAGCGACCGCCTATGGCAGTCGCTAATAGTTTCATTTTTCATAGCAATAGCGACCGCTTTTAGCGGTCGCTACTCCTCCTCCCAGCGACCACCATCGCGGTTGGCAATGGGACTGCCATTGGCAGTTGGCCAACGGTCACTAAAGACCATTAGAGACCGCTTTTGGCGGCCGCTAATGGTAAATTTTGTAGCAGTGTTTCTTTTCCACATTCTTCTTTTATTTCAATGATGGATACTGTAAAAATCAATCAACAACACATACATCATTTCTCTTATCACTTCCACTTACAAACCATCTAATACCATAGATCATTTTTAGTGAAATACATTTATCATAACACCTTTCACTATTTCATCATATCATATGGGTGGTAGTTCCCATATTGGCACTTAAATTATTTTTATTATTATAATACCTTTACATGTTACCAATATTAGTATAAATATTAAATATCTGGATAAAATTTTCTTACCCTTCAATAATCGTAATGGGATTTGAATTATATGTGTGTCCTCCATGATTGAAAATAGTAACTTTTGTTAAACACACATAAATTATTTGTCTTTTTTTCAATTAAATAAAACATATTTAACAAAAACGTTTTTATTTATTTCTCCTTAAATTTAATATCAAAATCCTTATCTTCTTCTGATCGTATATCTGTTGTTTTATTTTCAATAGAAATAGAATTACTATAATATTATTTGATTTTTTACAATTTCCTAGTATAATGTTATTCAGTAAGATTTGAAATCATTAAATACTTATTATATATCACATTTATCATATTCTCAATGGTTAAATTATTTTCATCATGTTAATAAATAATTTCCCCTCTATAATATTCTTTGATGACATATATTTAATCATCATTGAATTTCACATTTCATTACGTAACTCTAACTCATGAAAATTTTCATCAACAACAAAACTATATTCTTATTCATTCTTTATCATTTTAGAATGAAAAAAAATTATTATTTTTCTGTATACATACAAATTTAATTTTCAACATCTAAATTCTCTATTTAAGAAAATTCTATTTCACTTTTTCCTTTAAGAATTGTACTTCACTTGTCAACTCTTAATTATAATTTTTTTATTACTATAAAGCCTCCATATTCACTATATACTTTGTTTTCAACTTATAAATAATGAAATTTTAAGTTGTCATGTGATTTGAGACATATATATTTATATTTATTTTAATCTTTTGATGAAATTTTGGTATAAAATATACACAATGAATCATTTATTTCACCCACTTATGAAAAAAAAAGATTATCGACTGCCTCATCCTCCTCCTACTCGTCCTCAAATTCTTGGTTCTGCAAATATGAAATTCCTCTTCCAAATAATTATTATATAAACATAGAACCGGTTCACATTCTATATTGGTAGAGTGAATCTGCATTTTTTCATCAACGAATATTTACGATAATACTCTTCAATATTCATCAATATTTCATTAAAAATATTATATATGAAAATATTATTGATCATATTTTCTTTCTAATAATTATTTGAATCCTTATAATAATAATAAAAATATCATGTTTTCCTTATTATATATTATAGATTATTTTTTATATACTTAATAAAAAAAATAATTTCAATAATATCACATGTAATTCAAACATGTTCTTCAAATTTTGTAATGAAATCCTTCATCTAGTTTAAAAAATGATTTAAACAAAATTTTGGGTTATTTTTTAAATTAATGTTGGGTTAAAATATTATTATTATAATGAAATAAAATAATTAATTCTATATTTATTGAGGGAGAAATATTACATATCTCATAGGTCCAAGTCCAAGTGATCCATGAAAATGGTCTGGAGGCCAAGTGCAGTATTATGCCACATCACCCTAAGAATGGGGGTGGGGTGAATCAATTTTTTGGTAGAATTAAAATTTCTTTTAACTTTATCCCTCTCGTATCTTTACTTCATGATCATGCTTACTTTTTGGAAGAATCAATATTCGAGCACTGATTTATTAATCACTCACAACTGCACATAATTTAAAATATAATTCAAGGGGAGTATATTTTTTAAATTGTTTAACATTATAAATAATACTTCAATGATAATAAACTCAATATTTTGAACATGTATCTATTCCATACTAAAATACCACTATATTAAAGACAATATTTAGGTAAGGAAATTATTCATTACAACTCACTATATATACAAAATTTAGGCATATGATCACTGATGAAGCTATAATTTTCATATATTATATAATGTATTTCAATGTTCTAATACCCAACACAGTGTTATTTTATGTGAAATAGTCACATTTTTAAGATTTGGTGAAATTTTGAGCTCAAATGGAAAAATGGCTTAAATTTGGTGTTTAACTGTTTTTTTTGTCTTCTGTATTTTGGCCATATAATTTTACACACTGAACTAAATTGTAAAATTCCTTTGTTATTGGTTTTTTTATATCATGGGTCGAAATTAATCCTTCTGGAGGCCCAGCTCCATCAATCATTTGGAGGCTCAAAATCATCTCATAATTCGGACCTTGAAAACTATGTATAGATTTAGAAGGTTTTAATGATGAGCACTTATCTCGAAGCAGACCAATCAAATGGATCTGATATTAAACAAGGAGCTGTAAGAGGCATTCCTTAACATATTTCATTGAGGATTCCATGTCTTAATCGGCTGATTACAAGGTCTTTAATGCATGAGAATTTGGAGTTGTGGAAGATGAAGAGTCACTTTTCCATATTAAATATTCCGCACTAAATCTGCCATGACGGCATCATACGTGGACAAATAGGGCTGAAATTTTGTGGAGAGACGCGGAATTTTATATGGAACAACTTTAAAGAAAAGACGAAGTACCAAATATGCCATTTAATAGGCCTAATAGTTGATGACATCCAGAGGACATAATTTGAGCGAGTTTCCTCACCCATTTTCCCTATAAATATGTATCTCTTCTCCCTTTTACAAGGATAGCCATTTCAAGGGGGAAATGATGAGTATAGTTTTTTTAATTGTTATTTATAGTTATAATATATATTGATGTAGCTATCTTCTTCTTCTGTTCATTTCTTCTTTTCTTCCATTTCTTTTATTTTATGTGTTTCTCCCACTATGCCTCTTTCTAACTCCATGCTTGTGAAGAGCTAACACTCAATGTTGTTTGAGGGGGGAAGTGGTGGAATTTGAGTTTTATGTGCATTACTGATTTATCATGTTTTATTATTAGGAATCAGTAGTGGTTAAATTATCATGGTGAGCGGTCTCCACACTTTCTCTACTATTGACTTCTTCCTCCTCGTTTATTATTTTTCCTTCCCATCAATATCCAATTCATTCAAACAGTTGAGTTTGGATTGGGCATTGATGTGGAAGAGACTCCTCCTACATGAAAAGGTATCGGTGTAGGGTAATACATTTCAAATGAGAGGGTGTGGAGTGACAGCTCTTGATCTCCACATTGAATGACTCATTGATTGATAATTTAAAAACAATGATAATTCCCAAAGAAACCCGAAGAACAATGGTTTTCTTTTACTAACTTCTTTGTGCCTTTTATTCATTTTCTTTGTATTTGGTGTTTTCATATATTTATATATTAATAATATATCTATATTTTATACATTTTAAATTATTTCCCCCATTTATATTAGTATTATCCTTTTAAATTAGTTAGCTTATACTAGTGACAATATAAATATAGTGCGTGTGGGAGGCCTCCTTGTGATCGACCCTAGGGTGTTCCACTATTGTACATTATTAGGTTAATAATAATTTAATTGAATTGTGGTTCACGACAAGCCACTCTCATCAATTTTGCGCCATTTCCGAGGAGGCCAAACATTTACTTACACTATTTTTCATAAAAACCCAAAAAAATGAAAATTTCAAAAACTAAAAAAAAAGTGTTTCATTGCATAGCATTGTTTTTTTAGGTCATGGCTTATTTTAGTGATTTTTCATATGCATGGCCTAGTACTGAATTTTCTAGAAGGGAAGATGTTTTTATGCTGCAGATGGAATAATATGCAGTGATGATTCGAAATAATTTCAAAATCCTTAAACAAGCGAGCAAGATGGTAGTATCGCTGGCGGCTGAAGTTGATGAAGTTAAAGGGCTATGGTTGGAACGACAACAACAAAAGAACCAATCTTAAGAAGAAAAGGTAAATGTTTTTCCACATACATTTGAAGTTGACGAACCTAAGGAGTACTTTATGACTCAATTTGAATATGCAATCGTCTCTCCTTGGACATTGCTTGAAGTGGTTCATGAAGATAACAAGCCAGCGAATATCACTTTCGGAGATCAAAATTCTTTTGATAAACATTGGTTAGATTTTGTTGAAGAGAAAAAGGAAAGTGATCCTCCCATCTTTTTCAAAAAATAATCAGTACCTCTATATCCCTCTCTTGCTTTGGAAGAAGATAATGATGTCCCTGCTGAAAAAGAGTTCCTAGTGTCCTCGCATGAAGAGATCACATTTCAAGATGACCTACACGAAAGGGAAGATTTTTATATTGAATTTTCATGTTTTAATCATATCAAAGTGGAAATATTTTCTGATTTCCCTTCTGAATTTTTTGACGCAGCATTACATGTGAAATCCCTGGATGTTAAAGTCGAAGTGTCCAAAACATTTGTCGCATTGAACAAACAGGACCCATTCCTCCTCCTTCACCCATCATTCCAGTTGTACCACAATAAAATGGCGAAGGAGCTGTTGAACTCAATTTATGGGTTTCTCTGTAGATGTTGTAGGCTGAAGAGCATTGGAAGAAAGAATATTTGGTGGTTTCTGAGCAAGAAACCTCATCCACCTTTGGATTGGGGTTAAACCGCTGCAACTGCCTGCCTAGGGGCAGTAAAAACCTAGCACTCTCTTGGGGGTCAATCCAAGACTTATCATTTTTCTTTTCCATTCCTCTTTCTCTTCTATTACTCATTATTTTTATTTATTTTTCTTATGTTTTCTTTATTTCATGCTTTTTAGGTTAAGAGTTATTATCTAGGAGCTTAACTCAACACTGCCACTGTAAAAAAAGTCAAGTTGTATCTTTCCTTCCTTTTATTTTTCTACCCTTAGCATTCATTTGTTGAGCTGCAATGGGGGTAGTGAAATCTTGGTGTGGGTGGAGTTTCAACCTACTTAGATGTTTTTTGTGCTTTATTTTTATTTTTAATTTTCATAATTTTAGGATCCTTGAGGTTCAATGAATATTCTAATCATCTTTTACACACCAATTTATTTTGAGATGATTGAAAGGATTTTTCAAGAAATGTATTTTAAAGGATTATTGATGTGAAAACATTTTCCTTGAATTGGATTTCCATGCATTTTTTTGATTTTGACCAATTTTTGAAATCCATGCCCATGAAACACTGACTCAATATATTTTTCCTTTCCTGTGAGGTATTATGAACCTCTTTAAAATATTCATTCTAATACCCAATGTTTCTTGAGAGTAGTTTGGATTATGTGTGAGAACCAGAACTTGTGATTTTTCACATTCAAAGCTTTGGATTCCATGGAATGTTTTTGATATGATTGAGGCATTTGATTGGATAGCCATATTTTATCTTGAGACCTACCTTTACATCTATCCTTTGTTATCCCTTAGATGCCTTGAATTGCCTTATAGGTTTAAGCCACATTACAAGATGATTTTTCCCTACCTACCCGCACTCTAGGTATTTTTGCGTGGATATTTCATGTTTGAGTGTGGGGGAAGGGCATTTTGTGTGCGTTCTTTTGGATGTCTTTCATTTCTTGGGGATGTGAGGTGTGTGTCAAATTTTTGGGCAGTGGATGATAAATATCAAATTGGGCATGAGCAATAATTTCATTGTGCATTATTGTTTAATATTGTTCACCTTCAAAAAAAATGAAAAAAATCGAAGAAATGGAGATGAGCTTCAATTGTCAACTCATTCTCCTTGAAAAAAAATTCAAGAAAAAGAAAAAGAAAATAAAGCTGTTCCATTATGGAGCTTTACAAAAAAATGAAAAGAATAAAAAAACGGGGAGAACTTTGAGGAAATCATTATTTGTAATAATTTCCTGGCTCATGTCAAATGTCATATAAAAAGGGGGTTCAGTGTTGTGTATCATATTTTTAATGATATTGAGTGAGGTTTATCCTGTGTTTTCACTTGATTATTAATGAATTGTGCTTAAGAGTCCAACCTCCTCTTTCTAGCCTTAATTTTTCAATCATTTTCCCACTAACCCTAAGCCACAGAAATCACCTGAAAAAAGTCCCCCTGATTGATTTCATTTTCATGTTTCGCGCTGTGGATAGATGAGAATTTTCACAAGCCTATGGTGATACATTCACTTTCCATGTATCAGCATAACTCCAGATTTATTTTCTCTTGAGTGAAGAGTGACACAAATTTCAAGGTGAGGTAGGTTGCGATTGGGCCATAGATGGATTCCTGAGGTTGAATAAATTTAAATGTGAGGAATGAAAATGAATGGGAATAGTTTTTCATAGAGGAGACATGATGTAATTTCATTTTTGAAGAGATCATTGATTTTTTCCCATTGATGATTTTTTTGTAAATTTTGGTTTGGATATATGATGATTTCCCAGGAGTGCAATACGTAAGTGTGGGGGAATGATGAAGCTATACTTTTCATATATTATATACTATATTTCAATGTTCTAATACCCAACACAGTGTTATTTTATGTGCAATAGTCACATTTTTAGGATTTGGTGGAATTTTGAGCTCAACTGTAAAAATGGCTTAAATTTGGTGTTTAAGTATTTTAATTGTCTTCTGTATTTTGGCCATATAATTTTACACACTGAACCAAATTGTGAAATTACATTTTTATAGGTTTTCTTATATAATGGGCAGAATTTAATCCTTTTGGAGGCCCAGCTCCATCAATTATTTGGAGGCTCAAAATCAGCTCATAATCTGGACCTTAAAAACTGTGTACAGATTTGGAAGGTTTTAATGATGAGCACTTATCTCAAAGCTGACCGATCAAATGGAGCTGATATCCAACAAGGAGCTATAATAGGAATTCATAAACATATTTCATTATAGAGTCCACATATTAATATGCTTATTACAAGGTCCTTAATGCATGGGAAGTTAGAGTTCTGGAAGACGAAGAGTCACTTTGGGAGATTAAATGTTCCGCACTAAATCAGCCATAACTCCATCATACGTGGACCAATCGGGCTGAAATGTTGTGGAGGTACGAGGAAGATTATATGGAACAACTTTCAAGAAAGGACCAGGTACCATTTATGCCATTTAATGGGCCTAAACATCAATGACATCCGTAGGACAGAGTTTGAGCGAGTTTCCTCACCCATTTTCCCTATAAATATGTATCTCTTCTCCCTTCTACAAGGATAGCCATTTCAAGGGGGAAAGGTTGTGATTAGTTTTTTTATTTGTTATTTATAGTTATAATATATATTAGTGTAGCTATTTTCTTCTTCTGTTCATATCTTATTTTCTTTTATTTCTTTTATTTTATTTGTTTCTCCGACCGTGCCTCTTTCTAACTCCATGCTTGTGGAGAGCTAACCCTCACTGTTGTTCGAGGGGGAAAGTGGTGGTATTTGAGTTTTATGTGCTTTACTGATTTATCATGTTTTATTATAAGGAATAATTAGTGGTTAAATGATCATGGTGAGTGGTCTCCCCACTTTCTATATTTTTGACTTCTTCCTCCTTGTTTATTATTTTTCCTTTCCATCAATATCCAATTCATTCAAACGGCGGAGTTTGGATTGGGTATTGATTAGGAAGATACGACTCCTACATGCAGAGGTCTCGGTGTAGGGTAATACATTACAAACGAGAGGGTGTGGAGTGATAGGTCTTGATCTCCTCATTGAATACCTCATTGATTGATAATTTGAAAAAATGATAATTCCCCATGAAACCCCAAGAACAATGGTTTTCTTTTACTAAATTCTTTGTGCCTTTTCTTCCTTTTCTTTGTATTTTGTGTTTTCATATATTTATATATTAATAATATATCTATATTTTATACATTTTAAATTATTCCCCCATTTATATTAGTATTATCTTTTTAAATTAGTTAGCTTATACTAGTGACAATAGGAAAATAGTGCATGTGGGCAGCCTCCTTGTGATCGACCCTAGGGTGTGCCACTATGGTACATTATCAGGTTAATAAGATTTTTTTTGAATTGTGGTTCACGACAAGACACTCCCCTCAATCAATTTCACACATGTATCGCTACACATTTATTATTTAGGGATATCATATTGATTCCCAATTGTCACTCCCTCTTATTCTTCTATATATATCTCCTTTCGTAAGGTATTAGTTTATTAACATATAAGTATGTACTTAGTTTTAATAAATTATGTTCCCCTTGTGTTCTGAAGCTGAAATATTCATCATGATTTTTTGTATTGATGTTGTAGGGACATTGAAATTTTATTTCCAATTTGAAATCTATATATGAACAACACATTTTTATTATAGTTTTACATTTAATCTTTAATATTCTACTATATTACATAAAATGAAACTCTAGATAATAATTACACTAATGTATTTATCATTCAACACATTCTATATTTCATTATTAAATAAACTGTATGTACTGAGGATGTGATGAAAAAATTTAGTAACTCCAACATGAAAGAATAATTCTAAAAAAAATTTGTACCTAATGATAATTATTTCTGGATAAGAACAAAAAAAATCAGCTGTTTAATATCATAAAAATTAATTTATCTCTCAAATAATCAATATACAGTTAAATGAAGAATAACCTCCAAATGTTAGGTCCAATATACACACATAAAAACAATTCAAATACTGATCCTAGATGAGATATAATCAAGGTAAAGAACAAACCTTCTTTAATTAAAATCCTCAATGATTCCCTTCTTATTGAATCCTTCCTCATATAAACACATAGATCATTATACTATTTTCCAGGGTATCATAGTTCTTCTATTCGATTCTCTCTCTCTCATTCTAACTATATCCCAATTTGTTATACATATATTTCAATAGGTCTTCCAAAATAAATATATTTCAGTAAAAACATAATAAATTTCTCGTTAGATATATTTGAATTTTGAATTAAAACATATGTGGGTAACAATTTTGAGTTTATATATATTCAACCTAAAATATCAAATTATATTAAAGTTAATCATCACCGTTAATTTTTAATCATATCATGGATATTGAAATCATAACTACCCCATAGTTATTAAAGAATAAATCTTTTAAAAAATATTATTACCCTATATATTCTCATATATTCATACTGAAACACATTTCAAATTGGCTATCTCATTGACACCATGAAATAGTTAGATGAATCCCCTAGAGGAACACCGTGGTAATTCATTCTATCATGGCCTTTTTTCCTTTTATATTTATATTTTATGTAGATGAAAAAACACTTCCATTCTCCATAATATAAAGCATCACTATTGGAACCATCATTTATATATTGTGTTTACCACTTATCACATAATAGAGTACATTTCATAACACTTAGTGGAACTATAAAATTATATCCACCATTGTATTTTTGAATATGTATAATATATCCATCAAAATTCATGCCACATAAAATATATATGGGTTAGGGATTACCTATTTCTCATATATGAATCAGAAAGAAACATCTTATACCTCTATGAAATTGTACATCCCATCAGGCCATATTGATCTTCACATGAGTCCTCGATGAAATTTTTTTAACATATCAATATTCAAAAATTTTAAATGGTGTAATATTTCGTTCAAATGAGGATAAAAAAAACCTGTGTTATCTTCATTTAAAACGTTTACAACTTCAAAATGAATTCAATAGAATCATGATGGCCTAGTACAAGTCGTGTTGAATATATCCTTCAACGATGAATTTTCATTTATCATGGGATAATTCCTCTAGAGTTTTTCATAAAAAATAGAAAAATATATAAATTAGATACATTTATGGACATTAAAAAATTCAATGGTTTCAATGAGAATGTCTTTTCAAGTGAAATTACATTTACACGTGTTTTTAATGTGAAAAATATTCATCATTAAAACCTATTAATTTAAAAAAAAATATATTTTCGTTACATACATCCTTTATTGTCCATCATAAACATAATCAAGCATACTAAATCAATAACCTTACATCACACAAACTTTTAAGTCATTTTAATGAAACTATTAGTGCATGACCAAGGCTCTATGATTTATAAATTTTCAATAAACAATAAGTCAGTAACCCCATGAAATACCTCAATAAACATTTTCAACATAAATAATAATAACTTTATCCAATATACAACCACTATTTAATTTATTCTATCAAAAATTTCAACACAACCTTATGTACATTATTAAAAAAAATTAATGTGGGAGTATAAAATATATTTTTATTTTTTTTATCATTGTCATTTTGTGGACACTAAATAATAAATATGGTATACCCTTTTGAAATGGATGCAATGCAAATAGATTTTATACTAATGTTAAACAACATTATGTTCCATTTTATATTTATCTGTTTAGATTACCTTGGAAGGCCACATGACATATCCCGATGAATTTATTTGCATGAAACAGTATAATCAACCCGTGATCATTTATATCAATTTGGATGTGTTCCATAAATTTTTAATTATCTAAAAGCATAAAATAATTACCATTCAAAATTATTCCATGAACATACAAAAAATGGATTATAAAATTTTTCCGAAAATTTTCAAATAAATGAATTTATCTAAATAATTTTACGTAAATCCAAAAGAAGTTATCACATAGCTAAACATTATATAACATTATATTTAAATATATTTTATTCAATAAATATATTTCATCTAATAAAAAAATCCGGGTTATTTTCAAAAAATCCATTATATTGAATAACATAAAAATTTATAATTGAATTACCATCCATAAAATTCATTTAAATACCCATTTATTTAATTTCTGTTGATTCAAAAGACACTTCATACAGTTTTTTATAATAAATGAGTACAATTTAAAATTATTTTAATATAGTCTACATGGTTTTAATGTTTTTAATGAAGAAATAAAATATAATTTATTTATATTTAGTAAAATAAAGTGAATAATAAAATTTCAATCTATATGACTAGTTTCGTTGAGTATTTTCATCTGAATATATTGAAGTATCATGAAATGATGGATTTATTCTATATATATCATCTGAGAATAACCCAAATATCTCTTAATTTTACTATAAAAATCATTATAATGGATACTACAAATTCGAATGTGGGTTTTAGACTAGTAAATATACAGTTCCATTACATCAAGAGATTATACATCATTTCACTTAATTATATAGATTTTATTGTATTATTTCTAGTGTGTTTGGAAAGATTGTATATTTGAGTGTTTTAATTTCATAAGATCTTATTATTTTTTTATATTGGTAAACATCTTATATATTTATATAAATAATAATCACCTGAGGAGTTAAAACCCCAATTATTTCTACCATGTACACATTTAAAGAGAAATTATATTAATCATGATGTAATATTTTACAATTATCCTAAAGGACAAAAGTTTGTGGTTATATTTTTGTGGGGATTTTTAGGTGGTATAATAGTTTTAAAATATTATTAAAGCCAACATGGAAAGGATTTACTTTTATATATTCATATATGATTGATTAAAATTTTATTTTTGATCTTTATAGTTATTGTTTAAAATAATCCCTAAATAGTCAATCTTCTAGGATTTGAATGCTTGAAATGGTAATATAAGTCCTTTATAATGACACAAACCCTAGTAGCCCAAATTAGGTGTCTTAATTTTCTAAATTTTAATAGATACATGATTTAAATCTAGTAATACATAATAATTTTTGTGAAAACCATATTATATAAATTCTCAACATCCTTGAAACACTTTTCTTGAATTCATCTTTATATCACAGGGGAAGGATGAAATACTATGGGTGTGATGAAAGTATCAACAAAAATTATGTACTATAGAATATATCATGAATCTATAATCATAAAAAAATATGGAAAGGTAGATACCTAAGCACATATGACACTTTGATATCTCGATCGGGCATAATCAATATGGAATTGTAAAAAACAGAAACACATTCTATTTAATCAATAAAATTAGAATCGAATGATACATAAATAATTTCATAGAAAAAAATACTAATCATAAATAAATTTGTAATAAAGGAATATCATAATTATTGTTCTCTGTGATTCCCAGGAACATGGATCCTTTACATTCATGACCATTCACATGATAGTATTAAACATACTATGTAAAAGCCAATATGATTCAGCCATATAATTCACATCATTATACTACCTATGCATCAAGTGCCTTAAATTAAATATTTCTCAACCCCTGTTATAACATTCTAATTAATTCCCCATATATATAATAATCTATTTACTACATAAACAACATGCCTTATGAAATTCTTGAATTGAGTAAAATATACAAATTTATTAGTATTTTTGAATTTAAAAAATATTATTAAAATTTAAAAAATGTAGAAATGGAATATACTTTATGATATAATCTTATATGCTAAAATAAATATGTATATTCAATATAAATGGAATTTTCAATGAAAAATTATTATAATAAAATAATATTTTAAGAGAAAGTTAAAAAGCACAAATGAATGTTATATTGCATAATAACCATTACCATTTAGTAATTTTCTATAAAATAACCATGGATGAAATAATTTAAATTAGAACTCAAAACAAACTTAATTTTTAATAATATTATTAAATTTCCAATAGTAAATATATACACAAAAAATGTGAATTTGTGCATAATATCAAATAAGTTTCAATGGAATATAAATTTTGATGAAATCCCTAACATAATCATCTACTTCATTAAAAATAAATAAAAGAATTTTATAATGGTTTTAAAATGTTATTAACTTATAAAAGATAAATAATAATATTCATAATCTCATATATGATTCTTTAATAAAATTTTATCACTTACTCATTAATAATTTCTAATTTATTTCAATTTTTGGGTAGTAAATACATTGTTTTACAAGTATGTTTTGAAATATTATTTTCTATGCCTATTTTTCGATATTTATATAATCATATCTAGAATTTATTCCACCATATAAAAATATTATATATTATGTGTATATTTATTGATAGTAATCCTTAAAATTTGGTGATAGGAAATGAAATACATAGTTCATGGAGATGGTATGTTATACCAACTCATGAATTCTATTTTGATTTTCTAGAATCATTTTTATATAAAAAATAACACATTTTGGGTAAAATCATACCACAATAAGTTACATGTAAAGGGGGAAAATCACATCACTTCGGGGTGCAGTCGTCTTCAGTACACACAAGAGACGTTATAGTATTTCTTTAAAATTGAAGGGAAGAATATATTTATAATATAATAATTATAAAAGAATAATAGCCTCATAAATTACATATATAAACAATAAACCAATCATTATCCTCTCCACTTAAGGGTCTTAATGAAAAAATGAAAGACACCGGTTTGTGAGGTGGTAGACCTCCAAACACATTAATGTGGAATTCGTAACCAATTTCATGGATGCGTTTAAGGTTTTAGGTAATAACCACAACATAAAAAATATCATTATATGGGAGAAACTGAGTTTATTATATAATATATGTATAATTAGAAATTATGTAGGTGAATATGAAAATAAAATTAAAATGATTTTAAATGATCATGACCTCTTATTCAGGTATCATTCTTTGGTTTGCACTAAAACCTTATTTGGTTAGAATAATGACCAATATAAGGATTAAAGTATGAGGGGAATAAAATTGGGAAGTGATTTTTTCTGGTATTTGTTGATTAAAATAGATTGCGATGTGAGAATAGTAGGAGAGAGTGACTCTCTTTTATAGTTGTGGATGAATGAAATTCTAGAAAATTATAAAAATTATTCACTATTGGAATGTCTCCCATCCATAATTTGGAACTGAAATGAAAAATTATTTAAGGGGGGTTTATTTGGATAATAAAAACTTCCACCTCAAAAAAATAATTGAATTTTTATAATGTTTTTCCTTAACATATATCTTTTCCAAAATTTACCAAATTTTGTTTTTAGTAAGGTAACTAATTTAATTACCTATGCAAGTTATTCATTTAGAAAAAATTAAAGAGACTCTATTTATATAATTTATATCGATTGATTATAAAGTTTATATAAAATTTATAAAATATAAATACAATGACTGTTGGAAATTTATTTTAATAGAGGTGAAAGTAACGCGCAAAAATAGTACATTAAACATTACTAGGATAACAATGTTTTTATTGTTTATTTAATAATTAATTAATTATAAAATTTAAAATGGTCCATTAATGGACGATATTTTTTATATTTTAACATTTATGAATCACTTCAAGAAATATAAAATCTTTAGTAATTTTAAATCATTTAATAATATTACATTTTATAATAATTAACATTAATGTCATCTTTGGCATTATTTAATTAATTTAAATTAAAAAATACTAAAAAATTATTTTAATTTTGAACATATTAAGTTAAATCACGTGTCTAATGAAATATTAATATAATAAATTGATTGGTGGAAATATTTCATTGTAATTACATTACTTCTTATATTTTATGTATCATTTATTTTAGTTAAATATTAACGAAATAATTAATATATTAGAGTTTTCTATGCATTTTAAGTAACAAATTCTTATCAAAAAAATTTAATATAAATTATCATTATAAAACATACATTTAACCTTATAAATTATATATATATATATATCCAATCATATGTTTTTCTCCCTATTTCAAGCCTTTATAGATATTAGAAGTAAGAAAAATATATTTTTGACATTATCTTTACTTATTATATTATATAAGTGTACTTCATGGTCTAGTGTCCCAAAAAAAATTGAAAAAATAGACAAAAGGATATAAAAATGGAAAGAAAATTAGTGTTGGAAAATAATTGAGTTATCATTACACCTTTTATTTTATGTTTAACCACCAAGTAAACTCATTTTTACCTTAATCACTGTTATTGAATTTAATTGTTTTCACTAGTTAGTATAGAAAATAATAAAGTTGTGAAAATTTTAAAAAATATTATTTCAATTATTGATTCCATTTTTCCAAATTTAACACATAATAGTGGCATAATTTAGTAAAAAAATAATAATTCGAATGTCATGAGAAATCATTTCTTAATATAAAAAATATTCATATGTTTACAATGTTTTTATATATAATCCCCATATAAAAAGAGTTAAAATCAACCAAATTCGATTAATGGATATAAAATTTATTTAATTTTAATTTTAAACTAATTCAAAATAATATTTATCATTGATAAATAATTAAATGAAAATATTTTTTTTGAATTAAATTCCTATATACTTCACTTTTAATTTCAAAATGAAATTCCTCAGAAATATCCAAAAAAAATTCAATGTAGTATTGGTATTAAAAATTAAAAATTAATGTATATGTATTAAAATATATTTTATAAAAATTGAATTAATTATTTTTAAATTATTTTGTTTTAAGATTGAATAAACCGACTTTGAGAAAAAATATTCTATTTTTCTGAGAAAATATTATTTATTTTTAAATGAATCTTATAATTTTTTATAATTAATATATAACAAGTACATCTGTTTGTAAGCTAAAAAATTTCAGAATTTAGTTAATAATATTCATAACAACAATTAAAATGGCTAGGAAATGAGTATCATATTAAAAAACATTTATTAGTATACTGGTTTCGGTAAAAATCGGTCTTGTACATAACACAAGCTATCAAAGAAACTCATTTTTGAGTGTACCATAAGATAAAATATATGTTTCATGAATTTAATGATTTAAAATATATTGAATATATTTAAAAATAAAAACAATTTAATGTTTCAAGGTGTTATACTGTCTTCTATTTTTGCTATTTGGTGTCACATACACAATGAAATAAAATGAAACTCTTTTGGGATTTTGGGGTGTTAAATTCTCCACACATTAAATAAATTGTGTGATTTAAATTTATACAATATTCTTATAGAATGAGGTTTTGAAATTTTATAAATTTATTATTGAAACTAATATTGTTAAAATAATTAATAAAACATCCAATGAAGTGAAAGGGAAGTAAAAAACTCATTTTAATTAATCACATGAATAGGCTTCAAAATGGGGTAACATATGAGGGAATGAAAAAGCATAATCTTAGAAGAGAATACTAAAACTAAAAAATTGAGTCAGAGATACAAATAAATTGTTCAATATAAAGTTGATTACCACAAATCCAAAAATTAAAGGTGTGAAAAAATTCATTGATGAAATAAAAAAATATGATAATGGGAATTTATTTTAAACACCCTTTTTCATGAATCTAGGAAGTATTTCAGTCTATATTTATTTATGGAAATATAATTACTTAACATGTTTCTATTTCATGTGTATAATTTTATCATTCATTTTTTCTTAGATCTATTTCAAATTCATCCAATACTCTATCAAATGAATATCCAAAAAAATTAATTTTATTCCTAAAGCACTAAAATTATTATTTAACATATCATATGACCCATAAAAAAGTAATGTGATTTTCCTCATATTTTTACATAAATAAAAATTGTATGGAATATTTGTCCAAAAAAACATGAAGTTGAAAAAAATATATTCTATAAATAGTTGAACATTATGACTGTTCAAAATATGTCTCAACAACATTATATGGAAGGTTACTAAAAAGAATTATATTCCCTAGAAAAAATAATGTGTCTCTTAATCGTCAAATACTAATCAAGTGAATACAATTTTCATGTTTTATTTTCATTCCTGAAAATAAAATTAAATACAATAAAACCCTATCTAAAACATGCATTCTTACTTAATCAATAAATAATTCAAATTTTATTAGATATATTCCCTAAATCAGAAAATTGATTTACATCTATCAATGGTTGTATAAATAAAATTGTCAATAAATCATTAATCAGTTCAAGGTAGTTAGTACAACTAAATTTACCTTACCCATAACAATCATCTCTTTATCCAAACATCATTATCTCAATATTAGAAACATATTAAGGTTCATCAATCATGTGTTTTATAATAATATCAACATTCCGTTGAATTAAATTTCGTGATACCATTCAATACATGCCTTCAAATTTATTATTTAATAATATTGTAGTAAAACCCTTATATATTTTATAATTATCATAAAAAAAGATATCATTGATAAAATATTCAAACTATATAATTATTGAACCCTAACACAACAAAATTAATCCTTCCACATTGGATTTGGTAGTAAAATAAGATTTACCATGACCTAGTAGCTTATTTTTAGGTATATTATTTGATTATTGTGTTTTTTATTTATGTAGTGGACAATATCCTTATAGTTGAATCATTTTACAATGGATTTTTTTAATACCCTTGAAATCACAAGAACAATGTAATTTCTCTCCACACTTATAGAAAAATACCGATCCTATAAAAAAGGTACTATGGTGTTTCTTTCCACATCTATAACATTTTGTATTATATTTATTTACCTTTCTCTAAATACTCATCATTTTCCATGTCATCTGCTTCTTCTTGTTCTTATATATAAATTTTTAGTACATAGATAATTCTTTCTATATTTTTTTATAATCGGATACTATGTCCTCATATGATTAGAATGTTTGGGTGACTAATTACCTTGAAAATATTGGCTTAATCCTAAAAAAGAATAAATCATTATTACTATTTGGATCACATGAATTGGTGAGGTTACCATTTCATTTAATATGAACAATTTGTAAATGATTAAATGCACTAGATTATATCAAATCATTATTAAATTTAATTTATAATCAGAAAACTATTAAAATACTTAACATAAATTGCATAGTTTATTTATAGATAATATCATAATAATAAACGTGTATTCTTTCTCGATATAATTATATTCATTTCATTCATAATGGTTTTAAATGAAAATGTGAATTTACCAAAGAATATCATCTAAGATTGTCCAAAATGATGTGGAATAAGTCTTATTTTTGTGTAATAGGTTAAACTTGAGTCAAGCCTGATGAACCCTTTTCGATGTTATTACCTCTCAGTATATTTATTATAGAACCACATCCATATGTATTAACCAGAAATTGATGTATTTCTTGTAGGAACTATAAAATATCTAACTCACCCAAACATTAGTATGTTCTTTTATACTTATCCTCAAATTCTATTAGAGGGTTATATCACCTAATACATGTTTTCCTAAATCTACATCACATGATTTATAATAAAACATGCTCTGATTAAAATCCTAGTTGTATAAACAGTTTTGTAGTTATGAAAAACCATATTACATATATGGAATGAAAATTCTTTTGGAAAAAGAAAACAAATCATAAAAATGTATTATCATTGAATCCATGTAACTCATTCAACAAATCTATCTTCACATAATAGGGAACAAAAAAATAAGGTTGAGGTCAAATGATTAGTAATCATTATGTAAAATTGAAATTATCATTAATAAACAATCATAAAGAACCCAGAAATGTAGTTAACATAACACACATTCCATATAAATATCTAGAAAAGGAATAATCAATATGGAATGTTAAATAACTTAAACACATGTCATTTAATCAATAAAATAAGAATGAAATGAATCTATAGATAAGTTCATAGATAAAATACAATTGATAAAAACAATGATTGAATTATAAATGATGGAGATGATTAAATATTTGATTCTATGTTTCCTCATGACTAGAAATGTTTACCATGAAGACCTTTCACAAGATTGTCTAAAACACATTGGGTAAAAACACATCTAATTTGGCCAACTGGTCCATCTAATGAGAGTAATGATGCATCAAGGGGATTAATTAAAATGTTAATTAACCCTTGTCATACCAGTCCAAATAATTCTTCATATATATAATAAATGATATATTTTATCTACAACATGACTTATCAAATATTTTTATTTTATTAAAGAATACTAATTTATCAATATTTCCCCAATTTATCAACATATTTAAAATTAAACATGATAAGTGAAAATGGTCAATTTTTTATAAAATAACAATATACATAACATAATAATATGGATATTCAAGAGTAAAATACAGTGTAATGAAAAATAATTAAAATAATGTGATTATTTTAAGAGAACGCTAAAAATGAAAAATGAAATTTAGATTTCATTAAAACTTTTAACAATAATAAATTTTTAGGTAAAATCCTATACGATGAAATAATTAAAATTAGATCATAAAATACCACAATTTATTAATAAATATATTTTATTTCAATGGGGATGTATATAGAACAAATGAAATTGAATTGTTTTATAATAATAAATATTTCTTAATGGAATGTATATTTGTATGAAATCCATTAAAATATGCTTATATTCAGTTGAACACTTATTTACATCATATATAGTGGATTTATGATTATTTTTAACTTATAAAAGAACATTAATAATGTAAATTATAAATTATATTTTTATTTTATAAAATCTTATCATCAGTTCATTAATAATTTCTCATTATTTTCATAGTTTCGAGTAATAAATGTATATTTTTTGAGTGTGTTGGATTGGTTATTTTTTTGTTCCTCTTACTTCAATACTGATTTAATCATATCTATTATGTGAAAAATGATATACAAATAAAGTTTATTTAGTATAATTGTATTTGTATAAATCCTTAAAATTTGGAGATAAGAAATGTAATACACAGTTCATGGAGACGGTATACCATTCAAATTCATGAATGGTGTTTCAATTTTCTTCTCATATCAAAAAGAAGAAAATTAAATGATATATATATATATATATATATATATTATCATTAAAGAGTATTCATTATTTCATATATATCGAATATTTTAACAAAACCCATCCTTAATACATTTTATGAAATTCATGAACAAAACACATTATTTTGAGAGGCTGTAGTCCACCGTAAAACGAGAAACATTATTGTCTCCCCAAAAATTATAAATAGTGAAGGTATTTTTAATATAATAATTAATAAATAAAAATAAAATCATAAATATAATATATATAATGTAAATCTATCATTATTCCCAATCATTAATGGTTCAAATTGAAAAATACATGACATCAGTTTTGGAGGTGGTAGTCTGCCACACACACAAACAATGATTTCCTAAAATATTTTATGGATTTTTGTGAGGTATTAGATCATAATAATATTAAAACATTTAATTATTTATTATATACTATTGTTTTAATGTAATTATGTTATAACAATAATTCGTTGAGCTGTGGATGGAAAAAAATAAAAACACTTTTAGAAAAACATTAAATCATTTACAGCTATCTTTTTATGATTTTCACTCAACGCTTCCAAGGTTGTTTTTGATCTAAATATAAGGTATATAGGATGATTATATAGTATTTTTTAAATGAATTTGGTAGGTTTTGGTCGTGTAAAATCCCTTCATAGGGGTGAAGAATGGGGGAGAGTGAGTGCCCTTTTGTAGTTGAGGAGTAGTGGAATTCTTTTAAAGACACTAAATTATTCCCTATAAGGAGGTATCATGTACATAATATGGCTCAAAAATAGATAATAATTAATGGTAGAGTTTATTTGTTCATGAAAGTCCTCCATCATATAAAAATAAGAGCATTATTATAATGTTGTTCCTTGACTTATATGTTTCCCCACTGTAACAATTTTACTTTTTATGATGGTAATTAATTTTTTAGCACTTTAAATTTATTCACTAAAATAAATAAATGTGAAACATATTAGATAATTTAAAAGAAATTATTCTAAATATTTTATTTAATTTTTTTAAAAAAAGTATTATGTTTTTTTGATGTTTATTTTAATAGATGTTCCACTAATGTGAAAACACACTACTTTATCCCTGTCCATGAGAAGAATGTTTTCACTTTTTAGTGGTTAACGTGTTCATTATAAATTATCAATTGGTACATTAATTGATCGTATATTATATTTAATAAAATTTTAATATGAAATCGTATAATATTTATTTTTTATTAACATTAAATCATATAATAAATTGAAATTAATTATAAAATAACATTAATTTAAATTGATAAATATAATGAAAATAATATAATTTGAACATGTTAAGTACACAGAAATTATAATTTATATATTTATTTAAAAAGATAATGCAAGACAAATAATCCTTCAATTTAATTTTCATCTTAATATTTTTAGTATCATTTATTTGGATTAAATATTAACTAAATAATTACTACATTGGTAGTTCATAATAATTTTATGTAACTAATTCATATATAAAAATTAAAGATAATTAATCATGATAAAAAACAACCATTGATCCCACTAAATGATATATATAAATGATGGTATGTTTTTTATCCCAATGCTTTATATATATATATATATATATTAAAAGTGAGGAAAGTAATTTTTTTTCTTTTTCAATACATACCATATTATATTATTTATTTTCGTTATAATATTTCCCAATACTCATATAATTGTAAAAAAAGTCAAAACTCTATATATATAGCCACACAATGGTATGTTTAAAAGTTTTTCTTAATTATTTCTCCATATATTCTTTGTTTAACAACTATGTAAAATTGTTTTTACCATAATCACTATAATTTCTTTTATTTATTTTCATAATTAATAATGGTCAAAAGTTACGTTTACCACAACAGATAATATAAATTATTATAGTTCAAAATATGGAGTCAATTTATTTACATCCATCACACATAAGTGTAAAATTTTAATTTAAAATTAATCTTGTATACGTGATAGGAAAATAGGTTTTTAATGTGAAAATGTTCAAAAGATATACAATTATTACGTCTACATTCAGTGTGAAAATGATTCAAAAGAAAAAAATTAATTAATTAATATAACATAGATATAATTTTACATTAAATCCAATTGAAAATATAATTTATCATTATATATTATTAAAATGAAAATGAAATTTTTAATTAAAGCATGAATTTTCACTATTTATTACAATAATGAATATTATCAAAAAATTCACCAAAATTCATCCTAATATAATTTTGGAATTCCACTTTAAAAAATTAAGTCTATTTTTTCAAATATATATTCTAAAATAAGTAAAAATTAAAAATTTTAAATAATTTTCTCTAAGCACGATTAAACTATCTTTTAGAAAAAATACTTGTGTTTGGAAAAAAAATCTTTTTTATTTTAAAAGATTTATATTATTATTTGTAATTAATAGATAACCCATAAATGTGTATTTAAACTATATATATACATATGTTTGTAAATCCTATTCAAATCCACCATTCCAATGGCTAGGAAATAACTGTCATTTTAAATATAAATATTAATTGTATAATGTTGTTTGGTAAAAGTGGGTATTACAGGTAATAGAAGGTTCCAAAAAAACTCATGATTGAGTATAACGAAAGAAAAAATTACATTTGTTTGTAATTATATCTAGAGAATAGAGAAAATTTATTAAAATATAAACATATTTTAATGTTTTCTGTGTTAAATTTTCTTATAAACTTAGTGTTGTGTTTTATCTACAATATCAAATAAAATTCTATTCTTTTAGAATTTTGGGGTCTTAAATCATCACTATGATACCGAACATTTAAGGTTATCTGATATATAAACATAAATTTTATATTATCATCATTATAATGATTATACGGGAAAGTTTATCTTTATATTTTATGTTATTTATGATTTAATTTTTGCAAGCCTTTCATTTCACAAATTATTATATATCTTGGCATTTAATGAGAAAAAGTATTCTTTTGAATATTATATTCCTTTTTGTATTGGGAAATCACAAAATCCCTATTAAAATAAATTCATATATTGTTTTATTAGGTTATTTTAATATTACCATTACGATTTTCCCTATACATCTTATAATAATCATACCAATTAGTGTTACTTAAATCATCTTTTAAATGATTATCATTATGTGAGCAAATTTGATTTACAATTTACTCACCAATTAGGATTTACATTGTACTCTACACTTACAATTTTCATCAGACATATAGTTTAAAATTTCCATCATACACACCATTTAGTTTCGTACTGAAAATATAAATTATATTCAATGTCTTAACAATAATCATCATTCTCAGTTACCGTTTACAGTAATTTTTTTTTGAAAGAGTTAAATTCTTTATCAATTCATTTTATCTTATCCAGAATAAAATATTGTATCAAAGGGAAAAACTTTTAATCAAAATGATTTCATGTATTCAATTTCAATATGCATTATAAAACAATGTCAATGTTTTAGTTAGAAGATGACTGATACAGTGCAAGGTGTTTATCTCCCTCCAAAAAATCAAAAGAAAATTTGACCGTTTCAAACCATGATGACCAGTGGAACTTTGGCCTATAAATACCAAGTCATTTAAACATTCCCCCAAAACAGAATAACTTTTTATGAACTGAAGACATTGTGTGATAGATATGTGAAATAGATGATTCATGCGAAAGACTCTAATGAGATCATGTAGGGAACCCCTCATTCAACATAATTGTTACTTCCAATTTTTTATGCTTTACATAGTGTGACACATATCGTTGGTGATCAAGAATGGGGGATTACATGTAAATGAAGATAGACGTGTCGATCATTTGAAGATTGAAGGATTTAGTGGATAAGAAGACAAAAGAACCAATCAGAAACTTTATTAGGGGCGTGTGGGGATAGAAAGACATATAATTATCATTTTATCGAGTTCATACTCTTTTGTAGATAAGATATATATTCATGAAAGTATAAATCAAGGGATCTTTATCCATGGTTATTGTATTCCCTTTTCTTTCTGTTAAAAGAGTTGTATTATTTTACACTTCTACTGCATTGTAATGGAATGTGAATTATTTTATACATTAATTTTTCTATTTATTATTTTGTTTATCTTAGCCAATATGATTACAATACTTCTATAATATAATTTGATTACATTTTTAGTGTTTACGATCTTTTCAATCACTCAAAATTAATCAGTGCACTTTTTTATTGAATATTTTTTTCTTTTACTCTGATCATTATAACCATCATGATTATGATCTTTTACATGCGTAATGTACTTATGTAATTTCAACAATGACTATGAATAATTTCATTTAAGACTGGGGGATTACATTATCACATTCAACTAGATTATGATTCTTTTATAAATAGGCCATGGTCCATGTGCAATTAATGTTTTAATAAATTAATAAGTATTGTGAATTTAGATAGTATAAATTTTGTTAAAATATATTCCATTAGGGATCCAAAATTCTATTAACCATAATTCCCCCCCCCCCTCTATAGTATTATTCCATATAAAAATACATTACAGTCCAATAATTGGTATCACAACATGATTCCATTACATATATACTTACATACTTTTTCGAGTTAGTTATTTTTTATATATAATATTTGTATATAACAAATTTGTACAATAACATGTATTATGGAAAAATAAATTTCATGTTGTTTTAAAAAAGTGAAGACTGAATATCAGTTCAATAAAAAATATCAATCCAAGAAAACCAAGATTTATTGACGGAAACAATTATTAATATCCGAGACACAAAATTATGACTTTTTTAATCAACACTGGATTTGACAATTTTGTAATCCTGATACATGACTATAAAATTACATAAAAAGATGTTATACTTTTTACCAATCAAGAGAAAATATAATATCAACTAAATTATATGGTATATAATTCTTTACATGTCTCTATGACGAGAGTAATCTATAGCCAGATATCATATTATGATGCAACAACTATTATTTGGATGAGTATATAAATCACTCATTTTTGGTAAATCCATAGTCATTGAAACACGAAGTGATATGATAAGACTAGAATATTAGGTAATTGAATCCCATTATGGATAAACCTATTTGTAAGGTACGACAAATATTTACAACAATTATGAATAGATTAAAAACAATTGGAGAGATATGACTAGATTATGATATGTTCTTTGAGAAGATCATAGATATCATGACAAATGAATTGGAATAGAAAAGGATAGATGTTGAAGAAATAGGAAAAGATTCAAATGTTAATATTGATGAGATATTTGTAATACTTTTGAAATATGACAATAGATTGAGACGAGATAATGTAAATGTCAAAAAGACGAATGGACAAGTTTTTGTTACTTTATATTCAAATATGATAATGTCTAGGACTACTAAAAATGTAGTCAAATAAAATAAGAAAAACATTATAGTCCAGTTGCAATCAATTTAAATTAATTACTCAATCTTGATTGAATAATGATCAATATTATTTGAAGAAAATATTTTTAGTACATATATAAGAAATGTAACATAGACTAGAAATAAAAGAAAGAGACTGATGTTACTTATTATGAATGCAAGATTTGCGGGGGAATCAAACACGGTTTTCCAAAGTTAATATGAATAGATAGAAAAGAAATAAATTTTGAATGGAAACAGAAAATGTACTACATGTCAAATGGAAAGAATGAAATAATGGAAAAATACTCTTACAGTTCTAGTGGTCGAGATTCTTTAGATGAATCCCCATATAATAAAAACTCCATAGAGAAGAACATTGGTAATCTTTCTAGAATACATAGATAAAATGAACGTTTCATGGAAAATATACACACTTATATATAATCGAACAACCTTTTTTTAAATTCAAATTATCCTCATAAGAATAATTTTTCATCTTCAGATAAATAATCATCCTCAAACAGTGATAATAATAAAACACCTTCATATGAAGAGGTATCAAGATTTAAAACATTTATTTAGAATTAAAATTTTAATGTTATTATGAAATTTGAAAAGGAAATTGCTAAAATAATTGTTTTATCCTAAGATGTATTAGATCTTAATAAATATCTTGAGGTGATTTTTTTGAAATTTTTTATATTTCTTAAAAATTTAAGATAGCTTATTGTGAGAAGTATATGCTCCCAAACTATTTTGAAAAATAAATTTATTAGAAAATTGTTTTTGATTCAAAATGAACATCTATATCTAATAAAAATGGGGAACAGTATTTCGTTATAAGACTAAAGTATGGAATTTTTTGTTTTATAAAACATTTATCAAATATTACTTCTAGTAAGGAAGGATTTGATAATATGTATAAACATGTTCTTCTACAAGTTAAGAGTTCATGAATAAGATATACTCATTCAAAATATATTTTTAGTAATAATTTTATTATTTCAAAAGATTACCCCTTTTGTTAAAAATGTAATAGTTTAGGTCATTGGGATAAAAATTGTTCCTTAAATAAAATTCAACATTTGGGATTCCACAAATCCAATTTTTTTAAAACAAATGTTGGTTCCCAAAATTTTTCTTTCTAACATTTTTGGAAAAATTAATTTTTGGATTCCAAATATATAATTGTATTGTTTTTAGGAAAACAAATGATGTAAAAATAAAAATAATAAATGGTACAAGGAATTTAAATGTTCCCAAAATATGATTGGAACCAAATACTTCGTTGAAAAGATTACTGAAATGTAATGTGGAAGAGTAACATTTAGAGAAAATTCTCAAGGAACGATTATTTGTATATGTAATATTGTTCTTTTGGAAAATCATTGATTTCATATTTCTCCATATGTCATAAGAAAAAACATAAAAGAATAATTAAATTATCTGAAAATTTTTACCTTTGGTATTTTAGGAATAATAAATGTGTCTCACACAATTCCAAGGATTATTTCATTATTTATGCCCATAGGCACAAGAATGTTTACACACTCAACATTGAAGACATTATAAGACAAGACTAACTAAGACATTGTGAAATGGAAGATCAATCTAGGTTATGACATAGAATATTAGGACACTATAATCCAAGGAACATATTTAAATTGTATATTAAAAATTTTGTTATGGATCTACATAAACATACATTCAATTCTTCAAATGTTTGTGATCCTATTCATTAGGGAATGAAACATAGGTCTTGATTTAAATCATTTAATGAAGTTTCAACTTATGATGGTTTATAGTTAGTGCACATGGATCATTTTGGTTCAAAAAAAATAATATGTATTAGAGGCATGTATTAATTATTTATCTTACTTGATGAAAATAGTAGATATAGATGGTTCTATTTTATTGCAATGAAATATGAATCCTACTTCAATTTTAAATCATTTGTAGCCAAAGTTAAAAAGGAAAAAAATACTCAATTGATAACTATTATTAGTGAACATGGTGGAGAATTTATAAAGTCAAATTCTAAGTATTTTTTTACTAAGAAAGGCATTACAAATAACTTTTCAGCTCATAGAACTCTTAAATAAAATGGTGATGTTTAAAAAATAAATTTAAATTTTCAATATACAAAATGTACCATGTTGAGTTAATATTATAATGGGAATCATTTTTGGGATGAATCTGAGAGCATTACTATTTATAGTTTAAACCGAGTGTTAATTATACTATTTCTAAATAAAACACCTCATGAGTTAAACTCTAAAGAGACATATTGTATTCAGAGTAAAAAAGGTTTTCAAAAAAATGTGATTAAAATGGAATAATAATTAAAAAAAGAAAGACTAATTGCTAAAATTTATAATCAACAAGACTGAATATATTATGAAGAAATCTTTGTTTCGATAAATAAACTTGAATCTATTCATATTATCTTTTCCTCTACATCATTCATTAATTTAAAACATTTTCAAATGGGATCGAAGTGTGTTTTCTAAATAGATATGTTAAAGGGGATGTTTTTGTTGGAAAAACTTTTGGTTTTTAATAAAAAAATAATCCAGATTATGTTTAGAGATATGATAAAGCTTTATATGGACTTAAACAATCCCTTATAGCATGGTATGATAGAATAACTGGATTTTATTAAGAAAATATTAAGGGAGTTACAAATCCAAAATATTTCATATATAATAAAAATAAAATTTTTTCTATCATTAAAATTTATTTAGATGACACTATGTTTTTATCAACATAGCAATATTTAATATTTTTTTTTTGTGAATATCATGAAATCTGAGTTTGAGATGAGTATAATGGGAGTGTTAACATTCATTATTGGGTTTTAAATTTCTATAAAACTATAAGGGACTTATATATCCCAAAATATATATATTTAAAATTTTCTTAATGTATGGATGTGACAACACTAAAAGTATTAGTACTCTAATTCTTACATAAAATACATGTGATATAAATGATGTTTGAAAACAAGTAAATCAAACAACATTTAGAGTGATGATATGAAGTCTACTATACTTAATAGATCACCAACAATAAAAAATGATTCCAGTATGTTTATGTGAATGGTATTCAGAAAATCTAAAGGACTACCATTTATAATCTGTAAAAAAAATTTGTTATTTAATGGGATCTATGAATTTGAGTATTTTTTTATTCTTTTGGAATGATTTTGAATTGAAGAATTTCTGAGATGGTAATTTTGATGGTTTAATAATGCATAGGAAATGCACATTCAATCCTTTTCATTTCATAGGTTATTCCATCATTTATTTTTCTTGTAATAAAAAACACTTTACTGAACTTTCTACAACTAAAACAAATTATGTAGCAAGTGAAGTTTTTATACTCATGTTTTGTGCTTGAAACACACACTCAATGATTATGGAATGAGTTTTACAAAAATTAAAATACTATGTGATAACACTAGTAATATATATTTTACTAAATACCCTTCACATAACTCTTGTGGAAGACACATAGATATTAATCATCATTTTCTTGTGGATCACACAATAAAAGGATATACCTATTTATAAATAATCGGAACACAATAACAACTTCTATATATTTTACCAAACATTTAACTACTAATATATTTAAATACATTAAAAAATCTTGGAATGACTATGATAAGGTAAACAGTCAAATATATTTCATCGCTTAATGATATCTTTACATAATGTTACTCATTTTCAACGGGGGAGTACATATGTTTCTCTCTTTACTCAAAATATTATATCGACACGTGAATAAAAATGAGCACCAAAAATACTTTTTTGTCACACTATTTTTTTCCACCAAAAATTATATTTTTAGAACCCTAAATTTTATTTTCAACTCGAAAATATTTTTTATCACCATATGTTTTTTTCAACACCAAATTTTTTTTCCCCCATAGATATATTTTTTAATTTCATGTACTTAGTCTTTTTATGTTTTTTTAGGAAAAGTATATTCAGCACATTAAATTAATCTCGAAACAATATAAGTTAAAATTTATTATACTTTTAATTTGGTTTTCAATACATTTATGTTTTTTGTAATTTTTTTAAAACATCACCAGATTCACTTCGAATATAAAAATTTTATAAAAAACCTCAAGAGCTCATTTATCGTATCTTTTGGATCTCTTTATTATAATCTAAACCATTGATGTTCAAGAGTTCTATTTCATTCACCTCTATAAAGTGTCACACTCCCTTTCCCATATCTTTTATCTTAACCTTTGCATCGATGCTCTGCTACAAATACATCAATGTTCAATAGTTTTCGTAATCACTACATTACAACATACCCATTTCTGAAAGGTTAAAACACATCCCAATGAAATGCCACAAAAATATTTTCCATAAATGAAGTTCTTCTGAGAAATTTTACTCACTAAATATTTTTCTTATTGGTAGGGTTAATCTCTAAAAATAGTTATTCCGTATCATGGATACGTGTTAATATGTGCTGAAAAACCTAAAACACAAGAACCAATTATCCTGGATGAAGTGATAAAATTCTATAAATTTTTAATAATTAATAAAGACTTAACAATATATTTTCATATTTTTAATTGTGCAATATATATTTCAGCAAAACAACAAGCACATTTTCTTGATTTTCAATATGAAGGAGATGATTTCTATCCCACAAATAAGATGCTAAAAGAGAAGTAAACTTTTATAAAGGAAGGGATGAGATTTTTTTTAGAATCTTGTCGATATATGAAAAACCATAAATCTTTTAGTCGATAATAGACTAAATGCACTCTGGATGCATGATTTCCTAATCCACATTATTGGTGAGAGAGACGCTATAATTGATTCTAATGTCTGTACACATAATTATGTTTTAAATATGAGGATGATCAACATAATGTGTTACATTTTCTAGAATATTAATTAACGCACGTATGGGGAAATCATTTCACAATTAATAATGATTCTATATATCATGAGTAAGTTCATTCACAAAATATTGATGTTTTTAAATATTATTCTTCTTTTAGTTCTAATAGTTTTTAGTGTAATTTAGATTAGTGATGATATGGAAAAGAGAATGAAATTTTATTTTTTTCTAGAATAAAAAAAATCTATTATAGATGTGGAAGCTGAATCTCCAAAAGAAATATTTGGAGGAAACGAACATCATTATAGAGAAAGAGAAGAAGGAAAATTATGATTTTTTTGAAAAATAAAGGTAAAAATTATATAATCTAATAGAATGGATTAAATTTGGAGAAAAAAACATGATGAATGGAAAGAAAGAGATCCACAATTTGGTCTCAATACTGCTAAATTTCTGGCCAAAATGATTTGAATCAGTTAAATCCTCAATGAAAAAAATGGAATATAAATTGAAAAAGATAAAGGATATTAGTTTTTTTATTAATGGTTTTATGAAAATTGTTGAGAAATATAGTTCCCGTGAACCGATTACAAAAATAAATAATTCCCCCCTCTGTAAATGATAAAGGAAAATTTTAGAAAATTATTTGTTAATCATATCCACTAAAATTCCTAAAATAAAATGATTCATAATATGAAGAAGATACTAAAATTATAAAAATAGATAAATATCATTGACAAGAAGTTAATATAGATGAATAAGAAGAATCATAAGAAAAATAATTAATGGAAAAGGAAGTCGGTGTATAAGAAAAGTCTCAATCAGATATAATTCGTATGAAATCCATAGATGCGACTTATTAAAAGATACATTCTATAGAAGGAGAAAACTAAAAACAAGCCACATCAGTTATGGTTTTTAAAATCATGAAAAATTATGAACAAATCATATATTGTGAACATTAGAATAAGATTTCATATGACGAAATTGTTGGAATTCATAGTAAAAAACATCCCAATTATGAAGAAGAAAATGATTTAAACAAGTCTATCTATTTGAAATGTTATCAATATGTTGTTCAATATCATATAATAATTAAAAAGGGAATTGCACATTTACCAACGATAGAAGGGAAGATTTATTTTTTAGAAGAAAATAAAATAAAATATCAAGATATATCATGAATTAAAGAAAAAAATTGATGAAACATGAGGCCTATATAAAATTATTGGATGAAAGCACCAAAGAACATAAAAAGGCATGTAATAATGTTCTTATGTGGTATCGTAAGTTTGAAGATAGTATCAAATCACATGATTTGAAGATATTAGAAATCTAGTGAACTAACTCTCGATTTCATTTAACAAGTTACACAGTGATACTTCTAAATTATTGATAGTTGTCAGAGGGCCAGATGAATGCTTGTCCATAAATTTTATGGTGATTGAAAAAAATGATAAATTCTATTCAATTCAAATTTTCAAAGATGATTTTTTATAAGGATGAGATCATTGTACTGATGAATTAAAAATTCTTGATGATTTGTTGGATAAAATTCCTTGGGAAGAAGAATAAAGCTTATGAAGTTAATATTCGTTATCCGGAAGAGAATCTGAAACCCTATGAAGAATTAACTTTTACCGAGGAACAAATATATTAATATTAAGAATATAAATCCTCATGTAAATACTAATCTCATAAAAAATTTAATGAAGATAAGAAATAATATAAAATGATGAATATAGTCATGTTAGATCTTATGAATAAAAACAAGAGAAGGATAAGGGATATAAATAGACTTTTTTATTCTAATTATATTGTTTTAAAAACATGAATGAATGATACATCATCTATATTCATCTTTTTTAATATTTTCTAATTCATTTTTGATAAATGATCCTATAGTAATTCTATTTTTTAAACACTTTATTTCATTAATGTTTAGGTTTCTCTAAAAAAAATTCAGTCATTAGAAGATTGTTCATATTGATTTTTTTTAATCAAAAATGGGGAGAATAATTTAAAAAAATGGTATGATTGTCCCTAAATTGGAAAAATGTATTCAATATGAGATGAAATTATAAAAAGGATAATAATTTTAGTAAGAATGAAAAATTTTATATAATATAATCCTTCGGGATTTTTATATCCTAAGGGGGAGGATATTAGTCTTAAAATCATATTAGAAATCATTTTAAAACTAAATGAGAGATATGTACAAGTGTTCACTTATGAATATGGAAACTAATTAATATTTTAATCATCTATTTTTATATTATTTGGTTATTTATTTCCCAAAAGGGGTATATTTTTGTGTCAAAAGACTTTTTTTCACGTTTATATTCCTTTTTGTGTTTAAATTAAAAAACACTCCTTTCAAATGAATTTATATATTATTTTACAAAGACTATTTTAACATTTTGTCATTACGATATTCCATAATAATATGATAATAATCAAACCAATGATTATTGTATAAATTATCTATTACATGATTATCAGTATGACCCTAGATATGATTCACATTTTACTCTCCAATTAAAATTTTCATCTGACACACCGATTACAATTTATATCACACACACCATTAAGTGTCGTACATACAAGATAAATTGTATTTGTTATCTTAATAAATATCAGCATACTCATTTATGGTTTTTTTTTCTGGAAGAGCTAAAATCATTTTAGATTCATTTTATTGTATCTATAAAAAAGTATCTTATCAATAAGAAAATTATTTAATCAATATGATTTCATGTATTATGTTGCAATACACATTATAAAACATTTTCATTTTATCAGTTACAATATTACCAATGTAGATCCATGGGTCTAACTCCCCCTAAACGTTTAGGACAAAATCCCATCATTGCACGCCAAGATGATCGTTGAATATTTGGCCTATAAATACAATGTCATTTGAATGAGCTCAAAAAGGCTGAAATTTTGATGAAGTTGAGACACTTTATGAGGGACCTTTCAACTAGCTACTTGGTGTGAAAGACTCTTAAGAGTTCAGGTTGTATTATATTAATTCAAAGAACTTGTTAAATCGATTTTTTTTTCATGTCCTAGTGAGACAACATTAATTGGTGATTATGATCTATGTTTTACAAGGGAAGGTAGATATATTTTTCAATCATTTGAATATCGAGGTAATCTGAGGCTAGGAATAAAAAGGTGTTGATCATCTTCTTGGTCGACTGATTATGGGGATAGAAAGATAGAAGCTGATCTTCATATCAATGTATTACCCTTGTGTGGGTAAGATAGACTCTCTTGAACGAATAAATTAAGGGACCTCTATATAAGGTTATTGGATACCCAACTCTTTGTGTTAAAATAAATGTATTCCTTTACATTTAAACTGCATTATAATACGAAGTGAATTATTTAACACAATCATTTTTCTATTGCATATTTTTTATCATAACCAATATGAATTCGATACTAATTTAAAATATTCTAATTATGTTTTTAGTTATTAAAATATTTTCAAGTATTCCAAAAAATTCAGTTACCTTTATGATTGAATCATTGTTTTGATTTACTGTTGTCATTGTAGCCACTATGATTATGACCTTTTACATGGTTACTATATTTAAATAATTTCAACTGTGAAAACAATTAATTTAAGTTAGGACCTATGGATTATATTATCAGAATCAACCCAACTACGATACTTTTCTGACTGGACCCAGGGCCATGTCCGAATAATGTTTTAATACATTAAGTGGTATTGTAAATTGAATTAGTTTAAATTCATTTAATCTAAATTTCGTCAGGGGCTAAAGAACAGTTTTTAATCCTACCATTCACCCCTATATTTTATTATTCCATCTACATGTACATTAAGATCCAAAAACATATTTAGTGACGTAAAAAAGGATCCTCTCATATTGAGTACATTTAGTTATTTAATTTTTTTATTTTTTTCATGATGCACTATACAATATTTTCATCATTAGGAACTAATACAATAACATTATCTGTAATTTCATAAAACCCAATCTATGTTTTAGACTCATATATTTGGTGTCGTATTTATTTATAAATTAGAGTTTGATTCATCATGATTTCAAACATGTAGTGGGTAATATGATATAGCATATATCTATATTCATTGATAAATACATTATTCTATTTATTATTTTACATGATCTTCGTAATGATTAATACAATAGTTTCTATATAAAAATTGTGTTGTATAACAAGGATATAATTGGGTGGTTTCCCAATATGACCATGATATTATATATCAAATATTTATGTTTTCTTTTAATCTTGAATAAGTCTACAAAACAAATAAGTGAATGGTGTATCTACAATAAATAATTAATAAAAATTTATTCTATATAATGGATTTAGTATTTCCAGGGTATGAGGGCATCAATATCATGCTCTTCCTATATATTAAAAAATACTACATTGACTATATAAATTTTAATTATCACAAGATAATCAAAAAAATAAAATTCTAGATTATTTAGGTTAGTTACATTATTTATTTATATACTAGGTTTTTAATAATTCGATGAATATTAGTTGAAAATGTATTGATATTAATCGTAGGACCAGAGATTCTGAGGAAGGTGTGGAAGTTTTCATTAAATTTTCAATAGGAAATCTAGAAGACTCTTCAAAAAACATGTCTCCCAATCAGAATTTTTGCTATTCAATATAAATTGGTATAACTGAATTAAAATATTATTTGATATATTCTAGTATTGATTAGTGTTACACATTTTTGAAGAAAGGGATAAGATTTAATTTTAATATTAATGATAAATGATTATCAAATTTATGAATCATGAAATATTTGTACAAATATAGATGTTGAATTTAATTGGAATGGGGAAATAAAAACTATTATTCAAACTAAATTAAGATATTTTTTGAGAATGTTTGGAAAATTAAATTATTGTTTACAGATATATATTTTTGAATGTGGTAAAACATAAACAACACTAGCATAAATTCTTGAATTTTTTTACTCTAAATTGAGTAATATATAGAATAGATCTAGTTTCATAGTTCTTGTTTTCCTATTTTAGTGTATTTTTTTAAATTAAAATGAAATTTTATATTGATTTTATAATTCAAAAAAGTTTGGTATTATGAGTATGTGCCAGATATAATAAAATTTTACCAAAACAACAATATATTTTTTCATAAAGTGTAAAAATCATTAACGTAATTTCCCATGTGTGATGAATCATGATAATAGAGAAAAAAATTCCTCAGAATCTTTTGGGTATATTATTATCATTCCATGATTTGTATTATTTTATTTATTACAAAAACTATAGGTCTGTTAATTTGGAACAGAGATAGAAGGAATCTGATTTATAAACAATGAAATTGAAAAAATGATCCTCAGTGGAATATAATCAACAATGAATATCCATAAATTGGGAATGTTTCATGAAACCTTCATCTTGAATAATATATAAATGGATTTAAATATCATGGCATAATTATTAGAATACACATCACATTATTAGTGATAATGGAAATTTCATATTTTCCACAATGGTTATAAATAAATAAAAAGTATGTTATATAATAATTTCATATTTTAAGTCAAAAATAGCTTGGTATAAATATTGAAAGTTGTTTTGATTATATATTTGATGTATTTTTACTATTGGAAACTTTTGTTTCGCTATGCTATTTTCATAAAAATGAAGTGTATTTTTGTGTTACCTATTAATGGGTACAATAAATGACTTCAATACATAAGACAATTTATCAAGATACAACATTAATAGAGTTAATTAAGTTCAATATATGAATATGGTAATTTTTCACATTGGTTGAACAATAGTTGGATGACAATATGCATTAGAAAACCAAGGTTTTTTATCTACGACTTCGATATCATCCATGGATCAAAACATTATATAGAACATCAATAGAAGGTTTTTATACTTCTACATTAACTGGTGGATAACTAAAAATTTAATAAAATGTTATTGTAAATGTATTTGGTAAAATATTCTATAATAATATTAGGATATAATCATGGAAAAGGGGAAAAAATTTTAATTAGCCGTAGTAGAAATGATTCTATATCAGACATTTTATTGATATTTTTTATATTGATAAAAATGATTGTGATTATGTAATTTTCATTTCAAAAATTAAAAAATATATGATAAAATATGTCATTATTTATTTGTTAAAAATGATTCTAATTTCCATTAAAGATGATTTGGAACCACTGAATTAGGATTAACTATTACAAAAACAAGTTATTTTTACATGGAATTGTTGACAATGTGAGGCTTGGATGGATTTTCAAGTAATGTGAAATCATATTAAAGTTATTGGTGGTCACATGATGTTCTTTATTATTTTTATTACAATATTTTATATAATTTATAAAATTAATAGTATATAAAATGGTCATTCAATTATTTTATTCATTATATAATGAATAGAGGCATTGAAAATAGTAATAAACACCCTGAATCTGTTGTTCATACTGTGCAAAATGTTTTAGTATAATTTATAGGTCACATAGTTTCATGAAAAATTATAAAATAATAGTTTCCAAGAATCTTAACCTATTAGAATAATTTGATTTTATTTAGAATAGAACTAGTCACATCACAACACAGAAGATGACATCATGATGAAGAATCATGAACACTCAATGATTTCATGGTTATGATGATTCCGATTTATGATTTTAACTTAAATAAAATTTATATTTTGATTGGGATTTTTAGGATAGTTCGGTAATTATTTTACTAACTAACAACTACCCTTAAAATATTTAATGATTAATATTTTATTGTAAAAAATCCTTGGACAATATTTGAATACAAGGAAGTCATAAGATAGTTATTGAATAAATTTCGAAATTGAAATTCAATAATTCATATGATATATGGAAAATTAATTGATAGATAATATTTATAATAGATATGGAGTAACATGGATAAAACTAATAACATAGAATCAAATTATCAACAATTGTTTATTGAATATCTCAAATTGAAATTGGAAGTCCGTTCATATTGAGTTACATTAAAGATCATACAAGAAAATATTATCTTATAAATATATCATTTATGATATATAATTTGAATAATTAAGAATCAAGGATAACAACCACAATATATTATGTTATTTCTATTTATTTAAATCAAATAATAACAACTTTAATTTTAATTAAATTTTCTTATAAATCATGAATTTATCATGTAGAAGAATGAAAGATGCTAAATGACTTTTTTGCGAAATTATATCTTTCTAAAATTGTTATAAAATACTAGTGAACTAATAGTTACTTGGTATATTAAGATAATATGGATATGTTCTCCTTGGAGATAGCCAATTTTAGAAAATCCATGTAAAGTTATATTCACTTGAATATAAATTTTTTAACTATGTCATTCAAATAAGATATATCCATATTTTGTTTTCTATTCTAATGAAAATATCATATTAGGAGTATATAAAAGAATAAAATTAAGTTTACCCCAATTAAAATATCAATATTAAGGTGTATAGTGGGACAACGATATAATAATTGGCCCCAAATCTATAAGTTATTTCTTGAATATGTTGACATAAAGGTTCTATCATGGAGAATATTTTTAATGAAAATAGAGTTCTATTGTTTAATTTAATCAATTATTCGATATGTAATAATATAATGATACCTCTAATATGATCTCTTGGACTTGATTTATAATATGACTCAAATGGTTTTATAAAATTCAATAATCCCCATAGAATATTAATGAAACAGTTTAACAATGAGTCTATAAGCGATGATGCTAAAAAACAAATTCCCTAAAAATAGTGTTGTATAATAAATAATATATGAGGGTGATATATTTTAATAAATAATAAGTTTTGGATACACTTTGTAACATATATAAAGGTGATCAAATTTTTAATGAATAAATTTTATAGGTTTTAAAAGATATATATGATGATTTGAAGATTAATTCAGGCTAAATTCTGAATTGTTTCTGTAACCATTATTTAGATGTTGTTGGTGTATTTAATTATCAATTTCATTAGATAATGTCTGTAGATATTGTGAATGAAATAATTTAGAGACTTACACAAATGTATAGTTATAACATGTCACCCCTTGAATATAAGAAACTTGGAGAATTAAGACTATAAGATCAACGTAGAAAGTATGGTTTGTTTGGGATAATTGTGATACTAGATATCAATTTAGTTCATTAATATAAATATATAAAATTAAAATATATTAATATTAAACAAACTAAAGATGAGGATGTTGAATTTTATTATACTAATGATATCTTATCACTTAATTATAGATATTCTATGAGCTGGAAATGAATATTTTAAGGAATGATTCCTCTATAAATTTTCCATTATGGGATTTTGAGACACATATATGTTAGTATTCCAAGAATAATTAATAATGGTGTTTCATTTCATGAATTTTCCCAAAAATATAAGAAGAAATTTCTATCACGTGTAAATTCTAATTCAGAAAATTCAACGTGAATTTTTTTAAAGGGATTTGATTATTAGTAAGAAATAAAAATATATTGAGGAAGATCCACCAGAATGAATTGTGAATAATTCCATTTAATATATATAATATTCCATTTTTTTAGTTTAGAAATATAAAATTTAGTTTGAAGACAACAATCAACCCGTCAGAGTTATTTTTGTGAAACTTTAATTCTAAGGGTCACATGAATATGATGATTTATAAAATTAGAATAAATATATAAATAAAGTATTATAGAAAAGGTAATTGAGGTATATTGATGAATATTAATAATAATTTGATCATATTGAAAATGATATCGATGAATGTGAATATAAGCATTTGAAATGTGAAGATGTTTCTGTATTGGTAATATTGGCCTTGTATTGATGGTCAAACAGAAAAATGATTTTTAATTAGTGTGATAGTTAATAGGAAGTATACTTGTGAGGAATTTTATTTTCTATAGATAAATTACCAAAAATGAATGAGTTTTTGAAACCATGATACATATAGGGAAACCAAATAACATGATATTTCAATTAAATAAAATTTCATTTTTAGGGTTCTTTGCTACAATCTGATGTTTTGAGATTAAAATCAATGTTATATATGATAATAATACTCTATAAGTTATAAATGGATAGTTATAAGATATTATATAATACAAAAAATATATATATTAGGGTTAAAGTTTTAGTTTCTTAATATTTTTTCATAAAGTAATATGTTTTCTAAATCGAAGAGGGTGATATTTGTATTAAATTAAAAGGTAAATAAATATAACTCTAACCAATTAAGTTCATTTGAAAATATATTTCCCCCCCTTAATAATGTATATTTAAATTTTATATATTATATATATTGATAATGAAAATATAATGAAAAATATGAACTCATTATTTATTTTTTTGAGAGGAAGTGAAGATCATTTAAAACAATTATTTTTAGAATTTTTTTAAATAATAAAAAAATAATGGCACCACAATTTTGGATAGTTGGTGATCATCTCAAATGATACGTAATATGAATCTATTGAACATTGAATATGTAATAAATCAAGTAATTTTGAGAGTTTGAAATGATGATTAT
The DNA here is from genome assembly GCA_963277665.1 of Viscum album. NCBI lineage: Eukaryota > Viridiplantae > Streptophyta > Magnoliopsida > Santalales > Viscaceae > Viscum > Viscum album. The sequence goes on from OY728133.1 coordinate 502,115,362, forward strand.
TTCAAAATTAAAGGAACTATCAAGAACCATATCATTGATTATGAATGGAAAAATACCAATGAACATTATATTTATGGACATACTCCTTAATTTTAGAATTAATTATCTTTATGACCGAGGTTTAGAAGTGACATTAAATTAAAAGGGTTGCATCATCAATGTCATGTTTGATGTTTCTAAAATGAATGGGTTGAGGATGAATAAAAATCTATATCAGGTAGATAAAAATATAATTAATTCCTTATAACATTGGAAAATAATAATATTGTGGCATTAGAGGGGTGTCTATGTCAATAAACATAGTATATAAAAATTGAAAACATTTAGTGATATATTCGATATTCCTACCATGAAGTGACGTAAGAAAAATATATGTGATTTTATTATTTGTATAATGATAGTTTGAAATCAATATACCCAAAAGTATAAGAGAGAATCTACATTGGAAAAAAATAAAAATAAATTTTTATCTACAATTGGTCATGTTCAAACCTATGGTGATAGGTATTTAATTTTATTTATGAATGACTATTGTATAATGTGATGTGAAAAATTTATTCAATAAAATACAGATGTATTGGATTCAATAAAGTGGGTTTGAATAAGGAAGGAAAATAAAAAATAACAATCTTTACAATTTTGATATTAGACAATGAAACATAGTACACATCCTATAAGAATGAAAACTATCATGAACAAACTGATATTAAAAATATAGATTCTATTGTGAGAACACCAAAATAGAATGCGACTGTGGAATGATGAAATCACATAGTTAGCAATGTGGTAGAAATATTTTTGATTGATTGTGTCATATTGCATCACTACGTGAAATAAGCAGTTGATGTATTAATCTATACATATAATAGTGTATTACATATTCCTTGGGTGGATATCATTTCATATATAATGTGAAATTGTAGGGAACCCTATTTAAATATAATTTTAATTTCTAGAAGAGAATTAATTATCTAATGTAAACAAGGAAATTAAGAAAAATATTTTGATTCATTGGATGATAGAATAATTTTGGGTTATTAATCCAAGAGTATGTATAATATCTATTTTAAATAATGTTTTTCATATAATTATATGAGATTTGATGAAAAATAATGTCGATAAGGAATTGAAATAAAAATAAAAAATATTAAGAATCATTTCGAAACGATATAGCGACTTATATAGATTAAGGAGAGTCTAAAAATAAATAGTTTTATGATGATTATGGCGTTGAATTAGTATAATAAGAAGATGAAAATATGAGTTGACATTTTATATAATCAATAAGATTAAGATTGTCACATTGAGACCCTGAATTTATTTATATTATTTTTTGCATAGTATTTGATCAATTTTGTTGAGCTTCAGGTTGATATAGTAAAGATATATATTGATTTTCGTAGGTTTTGGTATTTGTTGGCTCTGTAAATAGTTTTTATGCCATTTTGGAAATAAATCATGCGGTTGGTGGAGGATGAATTCATTTGAAATTATTTTTGTTGTGTCATAATTTGTATTTCATGGTATTAACAAGGATTGGTCCAAACTGTGTGAGTAAAAGGGGTAACTATGTGTCTAGTTGGTTGTGTCTAGGCCATGTGTTATATATGTTACATGGTCAAAAGTAATTTTTAACAAGCGTTTGAGGTTTTCTTCCATTTTTATTTTATTTTTCAATGTCGGAACACAGTTTCCCAAACCATGCAGAAGGAATGTGTGGGCTTCCCTTATTTCATGTATGGTGTGAAATGTTTGCGTATAATTTTGGAAACTATTTTTCCAAACCATGAAACCTACAAAGGTTAATGCAAAAATAATTTCAATCTTTTCCCCTCTTATGTTTTTACCACATTGTGAGATTCATCTCCCTCACTCAATCTAGGGGATCCATGGGGTTCCCATAACACTCCTGTCAAGGATTTAATTCCATAATTGATCCTTCTCCAAGGTTCTTTGGTATGTTTCTTTGAATTTATAATCAATTTTATCCTCTTATCAACTCCATTAATTTTCTTCTTATTTTTATCGATTTGTTTTCTTACTGTATTAACACGAGGATGAGGATTTGATTATGTCAGTTTGTTTCATTGATGCTTGGTGTGTAGTTTCTTTTGGGATTTTTTCTTCCTTCCCTTTAGTTCCATCGAATTCTAACACCATTTAGGGAGGTGTATCTGTACATTTACTTTTAATAACACACAATTTGATGCTTTATATTTTCTAAAAAACTCATAATTTTTTCATTAATTATTGTACTGTGTTGGTGTGGATTTTATGTCTTTTCATTGTTGTAAATTTTATTTAAAGTGGTGTTTTAAGTGTATTTTTAAAATTCTGATACTAGGAGTATATTTTTAAGTTGTTTGAAAAATTTACTATTGGTCTCAATAATGGATATTGGTATTTTGAAAAGGTGTGTAGTCTTTGTTTATGTTTTTATAAAATTGGGTTAGGTGTGAAACTATGGATTGGATGGGTTTGGTGGTTTGCTATTGTTTTTTTCTTTTATGGAATCTCCTATTCTAGGATGTTTCAATCATTCGGAATATTGATTGTACCAATGGAAATTATTATTTTAAACCATCAATATGCTAGTGAATATGGTCATATCTATATATGCACATGTTGAATATATAGATCGGAACATTCATATATGTAGTGACATCAAGAATAATTCCTTTGTGAAGTACCATGATTCTGAAAGACCCTCATGCCATGTACCTTCTCTCTTCCACTCCATTTCTATAATGGTTTTCTAAAAACAATTGGTGATTCTAATATGGATACTTAGTTTCAAAATGATTTCAAATGACTTTTCTAAATTTGGTTTCCCAAAAAAGAACCCATTTTGAAACTTTATGAATGATTTGGAATTTATATAACATGAAATTTATGTTTGGAATCATATGAGATTAAATTATTTTTTCCCCATGGTTTTGAAAGGGGTCTTGATTGGGATGTTATTTTGATTGGAAATGGTATTAGACCGCTAAATTTATCTCAATTTCTATTTTTTGATTTTATGAATATTTTTTTCTAATTCCGATGATATGTAGTTGTGGTTGGAACTTTTGAATTGTTATATGAGTCAAAAAAATACCTATTGTCATCCATTCCTAGAGAGGACCATCAAATAGATAATGTTGGGTATTTGGAAAATAATGCATGGTAGTATCTATGAGTTATGTCCAATGATGATAATGTGATGAACTCCACATTATACAGTATTTTATTATCAAGGTATTTTTGGAATTCATCTATAGGATCGATTGTAATGTCTTTTATAATCATGATTAGATGGAATAGAAACCACTAGATAGTGGATAGTCATGGTGGGATTTTCCACTAGTGAGCACATTTTAAATCAGCAATGTTGTATATTGACTATAGAGGTGATCCATATTTTTATAGGTGGGTATAAAGAGAGTTTGAAAAGGTATTTCTTCTAGGGATGTTTTGGAAAATATCATGATAACATATCTAAATTTTCTTGTTTCATTTTTATCACATTGATTACTTTTTCATACTTTTTTTTTAATTTTCACGTTTTTTTACTTTTATTTATGAAAGTGGTTGATATTTCATATTACCTATTTATATTTAATACTTTTTCTTTATTTTATACATTATTTTGAGTGTGTTTAAATATGAAATTTGTATTTTTAATTGGGTTTTCAATAGGAAAGAATAGTTTGATGTTTTTATTATTTAAATGCATATTGTGTTCAATGAATTTTGAACTAGATATAATGGAATATTTTGGAGAATAAACTACATGGATTCTCTGGTTCTTACCAAATATGATTTTTATGTCCACTCTACTTTTTCCACTCAACAGTGGAACACCCGAGCTATTTTGATGTTTCAGTTTTTGATTGGGTTTTCCTCTAGGGTTGGATGGTCTTATAGAATGTGGTGATCAAGAGGTCATAGAGATATCAGATCAGTTCTGATTTGGTTCCAATATTTTTTTTATTTTTATATTTATTTACTGTTGTTGTATCTAGAAATTTTCATGTATTTATTTTTTTCAATGATTTTCAAAATCTTGTTTTTACGATGTGTACTCTTTGTAGTTTATTTATGACATCTATTTTTTTTGGATAACTATTTCCCAATTATTATATCTTTGATGAAAAAACCCTATTCTCCCACCCATGTGGACCCGAAATTCATTTCGGGCATTGTTGATGACCTGCACATGTGAATAATATGGCTTGACCAAAGATAAATCAAGATAGAGGGTGAATGTTTATCTAATTAATATTATAGTAAAACTATCCTCTCAAACCCATACACAAATTTTTAGTAAAATGGATCACACTAATTAATTATCTCATATTGAACCATCCTCATTTGAAGCCTCTAAAAAATAGAATCATTGAAAATATCCATGAATATAGAATTAGATTGTACTGATAAAAATCATACATGGGATATTTTGGAAAGTCTAAATAATCCTAATATAATTTTTATTTAGTGGGTCTTTTAGAAAATGTTGAATAATGTTAGAAAACTAATGAGGTATAATTAAAAGATAGTTTATTATGATTTTACTTAGGGTAAAGTAGTTTATGTCTCTAAAACAATATAAATAAATGTAAAAATAGAAACTATGAGACATCTGAACGTGTTTTTCCTAAAATGAAATTAAAAATATAGAAAATTAAAATTAATATTTTTTATATATTTTAAATGAAAAATACATATTTAGTAGTCAATTTTATTTTTTATAAGTTATGATGATGTAAAAGTGTGTAGATTTAAAAAATGATATGTATAACATAAATTAATAACCTCATGCTTGGTATTGATGGTTTCATATATTCAATATAATGATAGGGATTATGATTGTAGGAGTTGATAAATATATCAATTTAAAATATATAGTAGATGAATTGTTTATTGTAATGTAGTATTGGAAAACATCAACTTTGTAGGAAATGAATAGTAATGTGTTAATATGATTTTGTAAAGGCGTGTATTTTTATAAATTAAATACCCTTTTTGAATGAATACATTAATTATTATTTAGTTTTATTATATAATATAATTTAAAAAATTGGTTATTTATGAAAGTTTTATGGTCAATTTGATTTAAAAGACCGTTAAGAATCATAAACTTTGATAATATTTCTCTAGTACAGTGATAATTAATATTTTTATATTTAGGGTTACATTAAATTCCAATGGACACAAAAGGAAGTATAAATGGATTTGATATATAGAATCATATCTTATAAATCCCATTTATCATATCATGTAAGGGATATGACATCACCAGTCTTTTCCATTGACTTGGACTAAGATCATATTCAACAACTAAATAACGATTGAATCCATTTTTGGAAGGAGATCAATATTATCGAGATCATATTCCAAATAATTTTGTTCAAACCACCAAATAAAAATGTCTTTATTTCATACCATACTCTTATATACTACACAGGTTGAATAAGTGAATTTGTATCTCGACCCTAAAATTATGAATTCCTCTAAAAAATGATTATATTTTCTATTTTTATAATTAAATTATAAATTAATAAAGAATTATTTTTTAAAAAAAAATTCTATGCAATAAATAACTAATTTATTTTTTGGTAATCATATCTTTTTAATCAATACATAATTTTTGATTTAATCATAAATTTAGGATTTTTTTTACAAAAAATTAATATTCATATTAAATTGTATTTATTTAAATATAAATGTCAATGTAATTTTAATACGTCTAATAAATTTTTTATTTGGGTTAAAATTATTTATTGGGAAAAAACCAATTATTTTTCAATTCATGTAGATTTTTTATTTAAATATATAAATAATTAAATTTAAAATATTATTTTGATACAATATATTTTATTTCAGAAATCATAATTTTTAAATCATCAAATGGTGGTTTTTCAAAAGTTTTTATTATAGTAAAAAAATTTGATATATAAAAAGTAAAGTATAAATATATAGTATGTGTTATGACATCATAAAATAACAAAAGTGATGTAATAAATTATCTAAAGTGTATTTGTTACCAAATTGTTTTCCCAATTTAAATTATTTTATTTTTATCCTATTTTAACATTTTTATAAAACCTTAACTAATCCTCGGAGACCTATATTATTTTTTATGGTTTTAAAATAAATTCATTGTAAAGATGACTAAATTTACATCACCAAGGATATAATTTTAATGATATTGGATATTTTCCATATAATATATTGATATATACAATTCATTGAAAACCCCTTTAGAAAAAAACAACGGTATGGTGTGGTGTTTGGATTAATTTGTTGTGTAGATTCTAAAACATATGAATAGAAAGTAATAATGAAATACCATGTCTTTTTATTTATAAAAACACCAAAAAATCCCATTAAACATCACCAAAACATCTTGGATCATGTTATTACTCTACCTTTAACTATTAAAATCCTTCATAATATGCATTAATTCTCATAAGAAAATACTCCCATGATTTTAGAAGTGCCCTCTCAATGTAAGTGATCCTTTCCTTCACCTCTTTATTAAAGGATCTTATTTATTATTCATTGTTTCAATTTCATAAATTTTAATATTTTTTTCACTTCCATATTACTATACATATTATTTAAAATGTTCTATATAAAAAGTTCACTCTCATTTAACCCTTAAATGAATCATCATATACCCCCAACCATTCTATCAAAATTATCATAATATTTTCCCTGCAAAAAATTATAGCTATGAATACCCATCCCAATTTCCACTCAAAGTTATTAAACTAGCTGAATCAATCATTAATTGATTCGGTACATCCATTTATATATCCCATACTCATTAATAATGATATTGAATGTATAAAAAATACCCTTATGATTTATGATATATATGGATCACATATGCATGTACCAGATATGAATGTGATGGGTGGTCCTAAAATTATAATTCACTCTAATGTATTATGTAATGGCTTTTTCTCTTGAGATGTAATATAGATTATTATTATGCGAACTAGGACCGTAATAGGAATTCTTCCCCCATGTGATATTTTCTTGTTATTTATCATTGACTTACGATTATGTCACATTTTATGTTATTTCCACATTTTTATGAAACCTTCATTTTATCATAATATATCATTCATAAATATTAATGTTTATCATGAATACAAAATTTATGGCTCTTTTTTCTTAATAATGAATCATATATATTACAATCATTTGTATTAATTTTATTACTCATTTGATATGTTTTATTGCTCACCCCTTTCATATACACATCCCTAGGTTATACAAGTAGGATTTTAAGGATGTAATAAATATAAGGGAATGGTTCATAGTTTTTAAATTGTGATATTGTACCCATGTTTTATGTTGTTATTCTACTTACCAAACTACCAAAAGGAACCATACCTCATGTTCTATTATGGCTGTATTAAGTATATTGTTATTGAATAGATCGTGAAATAATGTGTTTTAATGATATGAGTTTTCATAGTTTGTATCATTTCAAAGTATCAGTATTTTTAAAGATTAGGATTATATGACTCCAAGGAATGATTATGGGATAAAATTAAACCTAGGAAAATATCTATAATTACTGTTAACATATATAATATGTGGCTTCAATGAAAATTAATCCATGTTTGGATACTCCAAGTGGTCATGGATCTTGAATAATTGTTCTATGTCATATTAACCCTAAATGGGAATGCCATTATTGAATCGATGATCACATTTTGCATGAAGAAAAAGGTGTCTCTACATGCCTAGTTTGACACTCTCAGAGGTATATTATTTGATAAATATATAAGCTCCATATGAAAAAACATTATTGGAGTAAAATTGATTATAACATTTTATTTTAGAAAATAGAAAATCGATAGATTGTATTGAAATCTAGAAACTCATAAGAAAAAGAATATTTGTAAATTATGATTAATCACTTAAATATTAACAGTTTCATTTTTTTCAATGTTTAATATTTTGGTCCCTAATTTTCCCTTATATTTTTCACATGGTAGTATATAAGAGGAACCTGGCCAACAACCAATCGTAGGATAAATTTAATGACAACCCAAATGAGATACCCATCGTGATAGATGGAGGAGTTGAGATTTTCATGATAATAAATTCTACATAATTTTTTTTGAATATAAAGATGAATTATTTGGAAAACCATTCTCCACTTATGTGTGTATAAGTCTAAATTGATAACGATATTTGAAAAAGCCCTCCAACATTTAGTAGATAATATGTTACCTTTATCATGGAAAAATTGATCAAATAATTTGAGAATATATTCTCCATTATTAAATTCATTAATAAATAATATTTACTGTTAACTATTTATATTATTCAAGGATAATCACATCAATGGATGTGAATGATCAAAATTATAATGCCTAATGAGGAGATCAAATTAATGAAGATGAAGGATTTACATAATTGTTCTCAATTAATATTTTGGTCATAATCTCTAACTAAATACGGAGAGTTACATCCTTATCCTTAATAAAATGTGTGAATAATCCATAAAGTTGTATGATGTGAACTAAACAAGATGATCATGATATTCCTCTAGCATTTTCGGTTCCCATGAAAGTAAATTTTACTGATTATTTTATAGGATAGATCATATCTATAAAAATGAATTACTTATTGTGCGGATTGAAATTTATAAGGAAATTGACAAATTATCCATCACTGTTGATATGGAGATAAAATAATTTTAGGGGTATCACAAGTATCCAATGAGAAATGGAGAAATTATTTTAATACTGGTGGTACGATGGTGAAAACTCTCTATGTAAATAATTTCTAACACCCAAGTTATTAAATGTGTGGGTGGAAGTATCCAAGAAATTTCATAAATTAGAAGAGGAAATTCTTTAGGTGAGGGAATAAAGGACACATAAAGAGAAAATACTAATCGATGAAACCCAATAATGTGATTAAATAATTGAATACTCTTTAAAAACTCAACATTTTCCCTAATATATCATCTATAATGACTAATCTCACTATATTAATAAAAAAACTAATCTAAGGTTTATCGATGATAATCAATATCAACAACTTCATATGCCTATATAGAATAGAGAAATTATAAAATCATACAACTAAGGTAGATCCCAATAATTTAGTGGTGAAAGGTGTGCTGGTTATTCATTTTGGAATGGAAAAAAATCATTCTTGATTTTAGTAACAATTATTCTGTCATGTCCTTAATGTTTAATAGAATTATTACATCTCCCCATAAAAAACATGGATGTTGAGTTATTATTGAATTTGGTGACTCTGTAAATTAATAAATCCTAAGAAAATAACTCATCATATTTCCATATTTTTGTGATGAACTTCCTCGAAAAGATTTTTGTACTCTATTCAATAGAATGTGATTCAATTTTTAATATGGATTAGATTACATTATATAAAGACAATTTTATTGTGTAATATAAGGAATTCACCCTCTATATCATGAATCAGCCTCAAATTATATAATATTTTATGTATGGGGAAGAATCTTTTAATGTTTCATTATATCTATAATGAAAATTATTTCTCAATGATCAATAATATCATTCCCAAATGACTGAGACTAATGAAATGATTGTACTTGATTTCATGACCATTTTAAAAGAATACACTAATGTGCTTCTAGAATAATTATATGATTTTCCTATAATTTATGAGGTTGAATATGAATCGAGTGTATACCCAAAGAATTTCCAATATTGAAGGATCCATACAAGATGGTCAATATTTACCTTGAGGAGATGATGAATAAACAACAAGGGAATCTAGATAAATTTTTTATATACACAATTGTTTCACCGGGAGGTGCACGAATCCTAAATGTCATGAATAATGATTTGGAAATGTCTCCTTTTAATTAATAATTATGAGATAAAAATATAAGGATAATGAACAAGTATCCTCTATCACAGATTCATGGCTTGTTTGATAAGCTACATGGATCCATCTAGTTAACAATGGTTGATATTTAGTCTAGATATTGTCGTGTATGTGTGAAGAAGTGGGATATCCCCATGGCTTATTTTTTCATACAGGACATGTGAACTATGAGTTTAATGAATTTAAATTTAGAGTCACTAATGTCCCATCTATCTTCTTGGGAATGATTAATAGAGTCTCTAGGTATTGGAACAATAAATTTGTGTTAATCTTCATAAAAAATATTCTAATCTACTCCCAAATTTTTAAGTAACATGAGGAGAATTTGAAGGATGTAATGAATACCTTATTTAAGGAAAATTTATATGTTTTTTATACTAGTATTATTTTTTTCATGAATTAAATAACATTAAAATGGAAATTTTTCTAATAACAATGAGATATCTATGTATACATGAAATAAGAGGCAATTGAGGGATTTCCTTGAACAAAATATGTGATGAAAATCTATAGTTTCTGTGGATTATCTTGGTATTATCATTTATGCTTGTGAAATTATCATGTTTTTGAATACCACTAACCAAGATATCATATAAATGAGTAATGAATTATTGAATGATACATGTGATGAGATATTTAAAGAGTTAAAGAAAATGATAATCTATATGACTAATATAACATTACCAACTTGTTGGGAATGATATCTGATCTACAATGATGAATCTAAAAAGGGATTTGGTTCTGTAATAATACGTGATGAAAATGTGATATCCTATTACTCCATAAAATTAATTATCCCATATATTAAATACCAAAATAATTTTGTTCCGCTAAATATAGTAATATTCAAATTTATGAATTAGAGACATTATATCAATAGATAAATTATTTCCATATATTTGGATTTGAAAGTCCTAAATTATTATAAAAAAATGTATCTTAATGTGAAAAAATGATGTTATTTAGATATAGTGTTGGATTATTATTTTTCAACCCATTACAACTATTCGAATTTGAAAGGGGGTTAGATTCTTTGATTAGAAAAGATCCCATAACCCTATCCAAGACCAGGATTAAAAGTGATTTAATATTCTAGGACATGAAAAGTATATATGGTAATAATAAAATTATATTAATCTGAACATAGTCAAACAACATCTGTACCATCCATTTTTTATAGTATCTTGGAGTCCTAGAAACATGCTGACATGCTAGAGAAAATGGTATAGAATATTACACAGTTTAGCTCGGTAACGATAGATATTTATGGTATGTAACCCATGTTGTGTCCCATGAAATTTAAATAAGATGATGGAACTTCTAGAGGATGTGAGTATATTATCCTTACTTATTTTTTTAGGAATCACTAAGATGTATATATATTTTATGCCAAACATCTTATAGGGAAACATTAGATTTCATCATACAGATCCCTAGGACCCCAAAAGGAAATAAATCAATCTTGAAATTAGTTGATCTCCATAAAAATTCATAAAATTTAATATTTATCAAGTAATATTTTTCTCATGATAAAATATCTAATACATACATAAGGGAAATGTTATGACTGAATTTAGTGCCACTATCTATTATATCCAATCAAAATCCAAGGTTTACCTCAATTTTTTTTGAAAATCCGTAAACAATATTTGAATGAATAGTTTAGTTTTTTGTGATTCTAATAAACATCAAATAGATGGTTATTATAAGTGATCTTTTAAAAATCTAGGGGATTTTTTTATCATCATCTTGGAATTTCCTATGATTTTGGGATCAAAACCATTCCTTAGTATAGTTCTTATTAAACAACTATTTCAATTTTAGATTTAAAATAAAAAATTATTAGGATTTATATTGGAAGTGGTCTTGGACTTGAACAAGGTAGGATAAAGTTGTATATAGTAATCTTATAGTACTTAATATTATCATAGAAATCATATAGAATGAAAAAAAAATTCAACACCATATGAAAACTATACAAACTCGATTTAATTGATATTATGTTCATCATAGATAAGACCAAATGCATAAATTTAGATATATGGTGTTCCTTCATATATCAACCCAGAAAATTTTCATGAGGTTTGGTATGAAGGGAAATATTATTATTTGATACATTGGCCTTGTTAATATCCTCGATCACTTCATAGTGGTGGCCTATTGACTATAACTCCCACCTAACCTATCTCAGGTAAATAATGTGTTCCACGTATCCATCATGAATAAATCGAGATTATACCGACCACATGTATTGAATAAAGACATTGTACACTAGAAGAATTATAATTCTTAAGATGAGGCGTCGAAGAATATCATAAATAATAGGGTAAAAGTTCTAAAAAAGACAACTCACATGGTAAAAGCGTTGTCGGTGAACCGTATTTATTAGGAAGTGACATGGGAACCAGAAGAGATATTGAAACAAAATTACACTTTTCCATTTGAGTTTATGAAATGATAATTTTGATAGAAACATTTTTTAATTAGGGATAAATTTAATCAACTCATATTTTTTAAATATGATTTTATCTTTTAATGAATTAATGCATTATTATGTAATGTAGTTATAGAAAGCACAAGTATTGAGTTAATTATTTTTTACCATTATATGTTATGTAATATATGAATAATCCTTAAGAATCAATATAATTGATAATATATCCATTTTAACGTTACCAAAAATATTAGAATATTACGGTTTATGAAAATGTCGCATCGATATAGATGAATGTAGTGATGAACTCGACCAATAAGATCATGCCAAACAAAGACCATTTATTGGAGCTTCCACGGTAGATGACATAACTAGTCATTACCCTTGATAAGTCTATTTCCAAAATTTACCAACCAAATCATTAAAAAAAACTAATTATGAGAGATTATTAATCTTACAAAGTTCACGACCAAAACCATGTTCACCAAAAACTTCCAAGAAAATGTCACTATCATACACCTTACTCTAACATGTACATTGGTGTAAAGAATGTTTATGAATCTACACCATAATAGTATGTATATTTATAAAATAATTAATATATTTATCAATAATATTATTACATTATTAATTATTAAATAATTTTTTTGATAAAAAATAGATTTTTATTCGATGAAACACAAATATTATTTTTGAAAAATATATAATTTCAGAAAAAATCTATTTTACGACATCATTAAATGTTGTTGTAAATTTTATTTTAAAAAAATATTCTTATTAAATAATATGACGTTAACTATTAATGATAATATATTTTCATAAAGTAAAATTTAATTTTAATATTCGTTAAGATATCTATTATGGTAAAAAAATATTTACCTACAAATTAGGGTTTTTTTTAAAAGTCTATGTTATAAAATTAAGATAATAATTTTGATGACATAAATATAATTCTCGATATAATCACATTATATTATATAATGATTAATTTTTCGTAATTTTATGAGACAGTCAAATTTTTGAGAAAAAATTAAATACTATTTAAATATATGTTATATATTATAACAACATATAATCCCAAAAGTGACGTAATAAATATTATAAAGGATTTCCATGGAAAAAATTATTTTCACCTTTAAAATATTTTTTGTTTGTTTTTTTATTCAATTCAGAAACACTTTATGAATCCTTTAATCCCAATATTATATTTTAATGGTTTTAAAATCTATTATTTATATACCTGAATCACTTCCCCATCATAAGTGAATCATTTTAATGATTTAGATTCATATAAGAATAAAATAAATAAATTTAACCATTTTTGTTTGAAACTGTGGGAAAATCAGTGGTATGTTTATTGTGTCAAATTAATATTTTTGGAATTCCAAAACCGATGTTTTTAAAAAAAAATAATGCCCCACTCTTTGATTTATAAACTCACCCATATTCACATTCATCATAACTCAATACCTTTATATAATGATGTCATATTTAATTTCTATCTTTATATCCCACTAAGGGTGTGCCAATATATTTTGAAGCTCATCCCGTTCATTTAGAAGTCCCCTCTCTTGGAAAATGATCTTATCATTTTGATATTTATTCATGATCCTTCAATATATTTTGAAAATTAAAAAAAATTATAGTACGATATATTTTAACACATCCAACTTGCATTAATAATGATTCAAATATGATGAGTGAAAGATTTCACCTTAATTTTTCCCTTCCATCAATATTCATGTACCCCTATTATCCTATCATAATTATCCTATTATTTTACATCTTAATCACGTTTTTACGGAATAATCATCCCCATTCCCACTCAATAAAATTAACCTAGATGTATCTATCATTATTTTGTTTGGGACTTCTTTTTATGTGACATATACTTGTTAATCACGTGAATGATGTTGATGAAATAAACCCTTATGTTGTATAATATATGTGGAACTCTTATGCATACACATGGTATGAATGTGGTTGTTGGACCCAAAATTATACAACCCTCCATTTCATAGAGTAATGTTTTTTAACATGATAAATAATGTATTTAATAGGGGACATAAACTAATACAGAATTGTTATTTTTCCACAATTTTATGTTTTTCATAATTAGGACTTTACATGTGTATTTCTCCAGTTTTATGTTTTTACCACATTCAGATGTTTCATTCATGTTATCATCATATATCGGTATTAAATTTTTATGATTAAGATTATAAACCATTTTATTTATCAATTAAATTACTAGTTATTAACACATATTACTTTTTTCTTGATATTCTTGGATGACTCCTTTTCCAGGCATTATAGCTCCCCCATCATAAATATATCCTGAGGTTATCCCATACAGCTTCAGATGATACATGGAATATAATGGAATGATTAAAATTTTTGGAACAATGAATTAATTCCCATGTATTATGTTGTTATTTCATGTACCTATTTACAAAAAAGGCCACCCTCACGATATTTTGGGATTGTGTTAATGTATCTCAGTGTAATAAATCATTAAATAATACATATTAAGGACACATTTTCTCATTGTTTTTGTAGTTGAAGATTAAGAAACATGATTTTTATCTTATTGTATAGTTGATATAATTTCTTGGGATTCATGTTTATCTAGGTTAAGAAATTTATTTACTAAATAATTAAAATCTGCATGTAAAGAATTAAGGAAATTTGTATGGCAAGACATGAATGTATTTTACACTCTAAAATATGTTAGAACAAAACTAATAAAATTTAAGGACAACAAAAACATATAATCAACATTGTATAATATTTTTATTGGTAGTTTTATCTATCTCTATATGACTATGAAAGTATTTTATATACTAAAAAAGTATATGCGTGTTTCCAAAGTTATCTGAAAAAAGAGTATCTTAGAGAGGTGAAAATTAAAATGTGTTATATTTAGTGAATAATGAATTATAGTTTATTTTTAAATTCCAAAATATATATGGAATTATTTTACAATTAAAATTTTTATTTACATGGTGACTACATGGATTGAAAATATATTAGTGGCTGAGTAATTTACATTAGAGTAAATTATTTTTTATTTTTAAGTAATCATAAATAATTTTTTGTATTAAACACAATTTATTTTGAGTATATATCAGTAAAAAAAGTTAATAAATAACATATATGGATGAGAAAATAGCAGAAATACAATAGTGAGGTAGTGAAATAACAAATTATAGTTATATGGGGAAACCAAATTTTCACTGAGCTGACTAAAAATCTAGTACAACATTCTCTAATTGATGTTATTGTGATTCAATATAATACTATATAAGGAACCAAACATAATAATCTATAAAATTTATTCTTTAGATCATAAATTATTCCAATTAAATCATAGAGATAATTTTTGGTCTGTTGATTTTTTGAAATATGTCATCACAATAACATAAATAAATATTACATCATAAAGAAGACATTAAAACCTAATATTCTTTTTTCACAATTGAAAACCTTTAAAATATTTTTTTTTCTTTTCATGAAATATATTTAGAATTTTCACCTTGACTTCCTCCTTCTCCCAACTCATCCTGAAATCAATTTGAAAAAGAATTGAAAACATAGTTTGAGCACAGAAATATCTGTAAGGGATATATAAAATAATGGAATGAAACTAGTTATACTTTCAATACAATTTAAAACATCTCTATTTGAAAATAATCATTTGGATGGAAATTAAAATTTCCACACCCATGAAATTAAATTATCTTCCCAAATATTTTCATTTAAAAATTCAAAAAAAAATTAAAGTAAAAATCCCCTTAACATTTCATTAAAATAATTTAAAAATCATGAAATGTTATAAATTTTACTTTTAATAAGATTCATAAATTCCCATTTAATCTTAATCTCACTAGATTACAATGTGATATCTGATTATTTATATAAAAACCCATATAATGAATAGACAAATCATGTTTTAAAATTCAAAATTCATTTTAATTTTACACATATAACCACTATTAAAAATGGAAGATCTTACTTGTAAACATCCGATGTTAAATTAAGAGAAACCTAATCAATTAATTTGATCAATATCCCAAATGCATTATAGATCTATATAAGACATATCTACCATTGTGATCTATATCAGGATTAATCATCATCATGATCTGCATTAGGCTCACTATTTATTATGAATAATTTCCAATAACCAAAACATAATCATAGTATATAATATCCCAAATTTCCATTATCTTAATAAAAAACACATTCCTTGAACCCATACAATAATGTTTTTAGATATTGAAACATGAAATCAATTTAAAAGATGTTTTTAAAATATAGTAATAAAATTGGAAGAGGGATTATTTATGATGAATACATGAACTCTTTTTAATTAATCAAATAACAAAATAATTGGTATGGTGCAGGTATGAACTTTTGGTGTTATACATGTTAAAATAGAACTATCCTTCTCCTACTTCGTAAAAATATTCCAATAAAATACAGTAAATTATTCCCATTTAAAACCTATGAATGAATGTAAAAATTAATATAATATATCCATAATAATCATTTTATGTCTATATATATTCTTCAATAAATATAAATAAATAATCTTGACATTAAAGAAAATAACTTGGATAACCAATACTAAAAATATTTTGATTGATTATTTTAATGTTGACGTCTCCCTTACCTTGAGTCTGATTCCTCAGGCATGTTATATAACATAGTGAATAATAATATGTTAATTATTTACCTTACAAGGATAATTTTTATAGCTTTTAATTCCTTTTTTATATTTATTACCAAGGAATACACAATTACATAATTATATGAGTTCATGTTGAATGTTTGATGATATTCAGATTATATGATCAAAGTCACTTTGGTATATTGACTATGATTAAATGTGTCACTATTCCCTTATATCTGGACAATTAAGTGTGAAATATTAAACATTTTTATGCATTAATTTATCTTTTAAAATCATCATTGAAATATTTATATCCAAAATTATTTACGTTATAATCATAGAGATAGTAGAACGTATGTACATATATATAGTTTTTTTTTTCAAAAAACATATTTGAAAGAAGGTAAGTATAATTTTGTATCTCTTGAAATATGATTATTTCAAATATATTATCTGATTTCTTTAAATATTATTATTTATAGAATCAATTTCATGTTTTCCTGAAACACTTAAGACAACGCTTCATGGAGTTGGTACTCTACATATATGCACAAAAGTCATTAAAAATTTTCAGTGGAGAGAATAGTAAGAAAATACATGATTGGAAAACATTATAAAATGTTAAATATGACATTAATAACCTATGTATACATTAAATCCATCATTATAACCATCCATGATTGGCAGTGATGAAAAATGAATTATATTGGATCACACAGTAGTAGTTCCCTATGCAAAAGAATGATGCTTTTGTTTAATATTAGACAGAAGAGGTGGATGTATATATTTTACTCTATTAAAATTACACCATTTATTTAAATGTAATATGTAGTTGTTAATATTTTATCTTGTTTTAAAAATAATTTAATGAGGTATAATATGAAATAAAACAAAAAAAACTCAATTATGCACTATACATTTTCTTCATACAATGGAATTTGGGTAATTCATAAAGCCCTCATAGGTTTTTTTCTAATAAAAGAGAAGATCTAGGACTCATGGAGGGATTTAAGAATGATATATGGGTAGGTATTGGCAGATCCAAAAGTATATTGATGTTTGGAGAAGAGAGGAAAGGGGATTATTTATTATAAGTGGGGGAGTGCAGAAACATGGAATTTTTGGAAATAATAAAATATATTAAAGTCTTTTTGAAGATAAATGAATTAAAAATTTACAAATTGAAAATACCAGATGAGGTAGGTTTTATTAATTTGTTGAAAATATAATTTATAAATTACTAAAAATATAATTGGTGATCTTTTCAATGTTTTTTTGATAAATAAAATTATTTAAATTAATGATCATGAAAATTTGGTGAATCAATTATTGCTGAATTTTTATAAACTTTTTCTGAGAATTTTTTGGAAGTCTGAATGACAATATTGTTTTTTCAAATGTTCATGATCAAATACTCAAGCATATGATCCATCAGAATCAGATATTTAGATTTTTTTACTCTTAAAAGGATGGTTTTTTTGAAGATGAAATGTATTAGACAATATGTTGTTGAGTTATAAGTATTTTAAATAAAGAAAATTCACAAGTTGACGAAAATAAGAATGTCTGAAAGATTTTTATGAACATTTTTATAACTTACATATTTATTCAGATGATTGTTTTCTGATATTATGATAACAAGATCATGAAAAATATCCAAATATAATATATTAAACAAAGGGAGACTCCATGGATTATTAGTCACATGTTCCCTAGACATGGATTATTGTATCAAAATCAATGATCATAGAAGTAGGTAGACTAGAAGGGTTTCAGATCAAACAGGCAAAATAATTCACCATGATATATGAATGAAATTTTTAATTTATAGTTTGTCGTAGTATTAAAATTGTAAAATAAATAAGAAATGCATTAAAATTTCATATTTTAATATTAGAAGAATCATCACAAAAAATGATTAGAAGAATTTTTTTGATGTGTATGAGTTTACTATCATAATGATCTAATTTTACTAGATGTAGTCCCTGAGTTTATAAAAGGAAGTCTTGATTCAAGGAATCAAATACCAATTCATCAAAATATTTTTAGATTCTGATTGATTAAAACTGTTTTTGAAAGATATTTATTTGAATAGGCATTGACAACAATGCATTAGAGGGATTTTTGAAACTATTCTATTAACCACTATTTGATCAAACTAATGAGAAAACGATTAAAAGGATGTTGGAAATGAATAATTTAACTAAAAATTAATGTTGCACAAAAAAATAATTTAACATATCTATTGTATTTAAGTGTTGAAAGAATTTAATAAACCACTTTTAGTTGGATGGGAGAATCAAAGAGAGAAATCATATATTTGTTCAAGTTTATTTCTTATTGTGAGGCAAGTGTTAAATATGTGCATTATTTTAACTGGTTAAATAATATCAAAATTATTAATGTTCTTCTAGAGTGAATTTTCCATAATAGTGTTTCTAGATTGAAATTTAACAAATTTGAGAAGAGTTTTGAAGATAAAATTATTATTTAAATTACACCACAAAATATTATATGGTATTATGTGTACACAAATTATGTTTAAATTGATTAAAATTTAGAGATTATTGAATTTAGGTAAGCATGAATGTAATTTATTTCTAGCCTTTACTATTGTAGGAGAATCTATAAATAGATATGACAAGTACACCATACTATATCACTATTCAATTATGAATAAATGATTTACCTTTACGAATTGTATTCGGAATTGAGATTGGTAACCAATGTTGTTTTGTGATTAAGAATATTTTATATAAAAAGTAAATCTAATCAAAATAACATATTAATTCATGTATAATTGACCCGATAGAGAAAATCAGACATTGGTTATCGGTATGTGTTTTAAAATTTTGTTTCAGAAGTTCATATTTGTCAGAATTGTAGATATGAATTTTTTGAAATTAAGATGATTGTGGGTAGGGTAATCAAATTGAGGCTATCATTTTGATTATATTAGATATCATAGAACAAGAGAGAGGCAGATCAGACTGATATTTTTCAAATATCTATAGTGGGGTAGTTTATAAAGGATACAAATTTCATAGAGACTCAAATTATAGTATAAAAAATTGTAAAATTATGGGAGTCTGTATAAACATTCCTATCAAGATATAGACTTTGTCAAATAAGAGTTTTCTTATGTTGTATTAACATCATCATAATAGTGAATTTCTATATATCCAAGGGAGTGGATATCTAAATGATTTATGTTCTCACAATAAGGATAATCCTTTTAAATAATCTGTGTCATGTTTAATTTTCTACTTATGTATGCAATTTACTTTTCTAATAGTATTTACGAAATAAATCTTAATTTTTATTGGGGTTAAATTTACTAAGTTGAAATTTTTTAAATCGAAAGACGTGATTAAACCCCCCTTTCATAGTTTTCATCGATTCATTGAAACATCAATTGTTATTATAGTAGGATTCCTTGTTGAATCCTTATAATGGAAAATAATAATTGGATAAATAGATTAGTAATTTCTACTTTTGATGGAAAAAATTTTTCTGGATGAATAAAGATGATGATTTTGTATCATCTATCTCTTGAAAAATATATTTTTGATACCATTACAATTTGTTTTAAACCCATTAAGAAAGATTCTCCAATGACGTTTTTCTTAAATGTTAAATGTTGAAATTGTAAGGAAATATATACATTCTTTTCTTAGGTCACTATTATATATATATTATATTAATGTGATGGGTCTAAAAACTAAAATGAGTATGTTGGAAAAGTTGAACGTATATTCAAATGGAATAAAAATGTTTACGAATAAATAAAATAAATATTATGTAGAATTTTTAACAAAATAAAAAAGGGGGATTATGAAACTATGGATAAGTACGTCACCAGATTTATGTATGTTGTTTGCAACATCAGATATTTCAAATATATCTTCATGGATTTCACTATTGTGATGAATATCATGAGATAATTTATGAACATTTTTGATTATTATATATTTAATTTAGAGTATAATGAAGAAATTTCACTTAATGAACCTCATAACATTCTTTTTTTCCTTAAGAAATGTGAAAATCTCTAATTTTTAAAAAGTAGAGGAAAATTGAAATAGTCATTGGAGCTATAAGAAAGAAAAAAATTCAATGTGTTTGTGTAGCTGATACTATGGATTATTTAGATAATGACGATGATGGGTTAAATGAAAATAATGTATATTATCTTTGAGAAATATCAGAGAGTTTCATGAAGAAGACCTGAGCTACCATCCGACCTGACATCAGTCCTAGTCAATGATAGGGTCCTAAAGGGATTCTTGATCCCCATGGGATGAAGAACAATGACATGCATCAATGTTTTCATAATGGTAATTATTTTTATCTATAACAACCATGGTCAAATAAACCTAATTGAGCCTCAAGTGAAAAAAAATATTCAGACCTCAATAAATACATAATTAAGTTCTACATAAAGGACAATTGAAAAAAATATATTAAACAAAAAAAAGAACCAAAAAAATATTATCCTGACAAGATATCCTTGGAACTCTTGGTCAACACTAACAATAATACCAACCATCTCTAATGGAAAACCAAACCCGGAATCAGAAACTGGAATAAAAAATATTTGGCATAATGATATAGAGTGGAATAAATATGGTGTGAATATAAAACATATCAGTAGGTAAGTACAATATAATCCATTCATTTTTATTCCGAAATTGTCCAAATAGAAATTTTTTAAAATACATTTATAAAAATAGGTGTTTAAAATTTTTATGATCTAATAATATCTTTTGAGAAATTTAATTTTTAATATATATTACCAATTTTATTTTAGGATTAAAAAATGAATACCAAATGTTTTAACCAAAAAGGAGATCAAAATCTACTCCCATAAATAACAAAACTCTGAATGCATAATGGAGAAAGAATATAAAATAATCTTCTGTAGCATGATAAAACAAATCATAGAGAATGTAATAATGGTAATTTAAAAATAATATCTATAAGTAATACAAGGAAATACTCGAGTTGGACTCCCCTACTAGATTATTGTGTAGTTTCATTGTCAGTAACCAACCTAGCTTCTCTAAACAAGCCTCGCTAATGGCATGTCCCATTTAGCCTCCCTTCGAATCTTGGGGTTAAAAATATTTCTATTTTATATCCGCAAGGAACCATCACCTGAACCTCTAAATTACACCTTGGAATCCCTTGAAAACAGTATAAATAGAATGATTTGGTACTCACATGTGTACAAAAGAACACAACCCGAATATGCCACTATTATTTCATGGCCCAAAATATAACACCACCTTTGTAGAGGCCCTCTTCTCATATGGAGAACCAAAGAGGTTCCCCTCACATATCGATCCATTTTTATGGTTCCACAAAGTCCTACACATAACATAACATAAGAAAATTTCCCAAAACATCATAATCTACTAATTAGGCATATATCCTTTAACATCCAATCAATTTCCAAAACATAGATAAAAATATAAAACACGCTCAAGAGGTTCCAAAAATTCCATAATATCATTAGTTACCAACAAAAACATGTTGTTTTTAAGTGGTACATGAAATAGAAAACAAATTTGAAAACCCCAATTGACAAAATTAAAAAATCAATGAACTAATTAGGAACCATTAGGTTTTAGAGGAACAATTTTAAAAGAGGGGGATACAGAATAGAATAGTGGGTGTGGAAATGTTTTATGATATCTGGTTTCTAAGTTGACCATCATTTTATGAATTAATTTTAATTTCAATCTATATCCATATGTCAACTTTGTGCACACATGGATATGATCACCTACAATGACACAATCATTTACAATAGTCAAAAATCTAAAAAACCAAATTATCAAATTAATGAAATGCCACTATATTTATGACCAATGACAACAACTCACATACATTATATATCACAATAAGATATTAGTATCACACATAAAAAACTAAATTCACAACAAAAATTCAATTTTCAATGTATACCCAAAGGTAAGAATATCTGAAAATATTCAATTTCATTTTAAAACATCAATTGACATTTCATAAATCATCATACATGAATATATATATATATATATTCATACATAGATAAACATAATTGAATAAATCTTTTCAAAACAAATTTTATGAAATTTTCCAAAATGAAAAACCCAAAAAATGTATAACAATAAAAAAATTATGAATAACACATTAATAAATTTGTTTTAAGAACTAAAGCATAAAATATAATTACAAATAATGAAAATCGATGGAGACACCTACCTCAATAACATGAACCCATAAAAACCCAATAAATAGGATCAACTAAGCACAGAGAATGATCCACACACCCAAATGTCAAATAAATAAAATACACACATCAACTGCAACATATAGAGTTAAGACAAGAGTGATCTTAGTATGAAAACCTAAGGTAACACAGTCATGATGAAGATAATAGAAGTTAAAAAAATAACAACAAAGAAGAAATCACATTACAAGCATGAAGTTGTAACCAAGGAGGATGAAGAGAAGAAGTGAATGAGGCATGGCTGTTGTACCATGATCCAAAAGTGATGAAGGATGAGAGGGGTCGAATATGGTTAAAAATAATCTTTTAGAATAGGTGTTTCATATTTAATGAAATATGGGCGAGTCACATAGCTTGGCCAGACCGTCTCGAAAATTATGTTCCAACCATGTCCACCCTACTAGATGGAGAGGAAACTCGTACGAGTTAGATAAACTATTTTGTAAAATATCCACCAATAATGAAAATCATCTACGTCAAACAGATATATACTTACAACATGACTTCCACACAACTTATCATAATCATGCATAAGACATGAACCGTGTCCCAAACACCAACTGAGAGCGTCACTATTTTCCCAAGACCTCACACATTTTGGATCAAACAATGAACATAGCCAAAACCCCACAAATTTCTAAACCTCAAAAATTCCCACTAGGAGCACAATGAGAACATATTATAAAAGATCATATAGTAATAACAGATGAAGATAAAATATAAACCATGGATTGGATGTGACAATTATCCCCACCATTAAAATTTCATACCCCTAGATTGTCACCAAACCAAATGAGATCCAATATTCAACCTAAATGGGAAGCAATCAAAATTGAACCATGAATTCTAGGGTTACCTTTTAACTCTGTAAGTCAAAAACGAAAAGATCTAAAGAAAAGAAAAAAATTAGAATCAGTTCAAAAGGATGAGGGATATCCCCACCAAAAGGAACCATCTAGCACCATGGAAACCATATGGGAACTCCTACACATATTAATTCCCACCACAAGGATCCTAGATGAATGAAACATCAAATCATGTGGTGAACCAAAACACAAATAATAATTTAAAAATTAAACGAGTATATCCAAAATTATACGAACACAAAAACCTATAATAAAAGTGACCGATGAGAAGAAGAATAATTTAGAGATTCGCATACAAGAGCTATAACCACAAAACTTCAAGGAAATGAAACCAAAATTTATTTACCAAAAAAAATTAAAAATTAAGATATTTACTATAGTGATTCATTCCTTTTTTACATAACATCACATGTTATTAAGCATATTTATATATCAGAGTACAAGACAAGGATCATAAAGTATAGTATCTTGGAAGACTGTTGATATAAATCATAAAACAATGGGCCAAAAAACAATTGTATTTAATCATTATTAAGATATCCTAACTTCATTTGATCTCTTACATCTTCATAGGGTATGCTGGGGAACACATGAACTAAGGGATCACCTAAAAATCCCAGTAAGGGAAAAAACATAGGGATATATCTCAATCAGATGAGTAAGGAGGCATGTCAAAGTGATATCGAAAGCATGTAAAAAATGAAATCATATTATATAAGTATGAGATCATATAAACATAAAATCATATAAATGCGGAAGAATCATAAAACATGTCTTTAGTACAGGTCAAGGATAACTGAAAATCCCATTTCAGATTTTAATATGTGTCAAGGCTAACTACCAATCTCATTTTCCATTTTATTATGGGTCAAGGTTAATAACCAGTCTCGTGTCAAATCACATCTCATGAGACATAAAATTACCCAATGTATTAGAGCTCTATATGTGTGAACCCATTTCAAAATTTTTATATGTATGATTCCACATAAATAATTATACATAATCAACCATACATAAACAAAAGGGTAACCATGGAATGATTTGGGTAAAAAAATAATGACATAATTCATAACCAATGGTTGTATAATGAAAGTGTCCATGAATGAAGTGGATTAGAACATAGATGGTAGTTAATAATGTAAAATAGTAATATAAATTTTGAAGTGATTTCAATCATATGTGACAACATATAAGAATTGCATTTGAGAAACATTAGCATTAAAACATTTTTTTTTGATTTTAAGGAAAATACAATAGATCCCTTAAAATATAAAAGAGGACAATATATTATATAAAACCATAATTTAACGAATATGGTTTTCATAATAAAAATATTGATTTTTAAAAAAAAATGGTGGCTTAAAACTAAAGATATAGTGCAGCTAAAAATGGGTACAAATTAGAGAATTTTCCTTAAAACATGTTTTCTTATAGGAATGTTCTAAGGAGGGAATCTTTTAAAAACATGTATATCCCCAAAATAGAGTGATGAAAGGGAAATAAAAATTGGATTCATTACAAAAATAATAATTTAGAATATGTACATAAAAATATAAGGTAAATCATTTTTTATATAATGAAAGACAAGGCTAGTCGAAAGAACAAAGAAGGTTCAGGTAGATTTCGTTACAGTTTGACAGTATGGTGTCGAGTGTACATAATAGGGCTTGATGAGAGAGAAAAGGGGTTTATTATCACTTATAAAACATGAGGGGAGTATGGTTTATTTGATAAAATATACACCACAATTTATTATTTCTCAAAAAAAGGCATATCATAGAGGAAATTATTAATTAAGAGAGAAATCGAGAGGACCACTTACCTTAAATCCATTTTTGTTCTACCCTTGACATCAATTACATGAGTTAACAAAATTTGTTTATAAATTAAAAATTACATAACCTCATATATATTTAATTGATTTATTATAACCAATTTTTGTTCATTCAAGACCCTTTATATTGGTTATAAGGTTCAATTTCATTGTTCGGGCTCATTTAATTATTTGGTTTTTTTAAGGATCGGTTCACTTATATTCATGTTCAGATACACATGAATGATGAAAGTGGTTTTCCATAATTTATGTTATATGATATTAGTGAACATACATGAGATTGAATGGTTTCAAATTTAAATTTTTTAGATAGAGTGATGTTTAATTATTATATAAAACATTAGTGATAACAGTTTTGGTAAATCAGTGGGTTTGATTTCAATGAACATGTTTTGATTTTTAACATAATACCATTCATAAAAAAGGATCACATAACCATAACAAGGATATATTAAAAATATAATAATGATTTACAAAAATTACACAAACGTTTTCCTGACCCTAATTAAATATGAAAAAAAGAAATTGATAAACTGTTTTCCTTGAATGTGTTCAATTTACACTCCTCAAACAGTGTTTTCATTTCATTAAATTATAATATTATGAAAGGATATAAGATAATTAAATATCCCATTACCATAAAAACATTACAGTATATGTATGTTACTATAGTTATCATAATATTTGTGGGAAGGTAGGTGAGTAAATAAATATGAAAATAAAATAACTTAAAAGAAACAAAAGAATTTGTAAGGGGAATTTACCTCTTCTGTTTATCTCTTTTGAGAACCTATAAAGGGAAAAGGTTTCGTTATTTTGAAGATAATAGGGGATGATTGAAGTGGTTTAGGATCTTGGGAAGAGATTTGGGTAGAATATTGGAATGTAATAGTGCTTGAGACCAGTGGATAGAAGATAGAGTGAGGGGAGTTTTATAGTGGGGAGAGGAGGGTTTTCATAATTTTTTAATCATTAGTTTGTTAATTTAACTCAATAACAACAATAGTGAGGATTATATGACTAATAATAGTAATATATGTATGTTACATCAATAAAATTGAGCTTACATCATTAGATCATCATCAATGACTCAATAAATCCATTATTTTGCAATTACCGTAAATTGTCATATTTTACTATTCATAAAAAATTCTAGTATTTTAGAAATATCCCAAAAATTCACCCCAACCATTTTTCAATATGTAGAATCCAAAAATGAAATAATTTTTTAGAAAATAATTTTCAATATATGATTAATTTGATATTATATTAAACTCATAATTTATTTAAAAAACATGTTTTAAAGCTGTCATTTAATTAATACAAAATAAGTGTACACCATGAAATCACTTGAATATTATTTTTACACTATCATAAGTAAGATTAATATTCATTAGTGTATATCACTATTCATAAGGATATTTTAATATTCATAAGGGTAAGTTACTATTCACAAAAAAAATTATGTTTTCCTTATAGGACTCCAAATCACTAATTGATCACAACAGTGTATGTCAAATTTTAAAAATTCCTTACACAGAAGTGAAATAATTATGTTTTAAGGGTAACATAGTACTTAGTAGATAATTATGTTATTATTTCATGATATATTTATAATAAAGGTATTTCCATTTATAAATCATTGGGTTGTTACATTCTTCCCCATTATGAAATTTCATCCTCAAATTTTGGTTTTACATTCTTAGACATAAACTGGTGTGGGTGCTTTTATTTCATTTCTTCCTCTTGTTCCCATGTTGCCTCTTAGTAAATGTGGTTCCTCCATAGTACATTGACCAGGTCAGTAGTCTTTTTACGTAGAACTTTATCTCTACGATCCATGATATTCACTAGATGCTCTTCATAAGAATGATCATCCTCCAACTGTACCACCTCTGTATAGAGTACATGTGAATGGTATTGTAAGTACTTCCTTATAAGGGATACATGAATGAAATTATTTTGAATCAACATGGTAGGATGAAGTGCCAGTAAATAGGCGACAACTCCAACTCTATCATGGATTTCAAAGGGGCCAATATGCCTCTAAATTAGCTTTGTATTCTTCCAAAATCTCATAACGTTCGTCCACAGAGATATGGGAAAGAATACCATGTCCCCAACATTACACTCAAATTCTCATCGACAGTTATCTACATAACTCTTCTGTTGACATTGGGATGCCTTGATATTATTTTCATTGGGTTTCATCTTCTCCAACATTTCTTCGACCATTTCAGATCCTACCATCTTACGCTCACATACTTCATCCCAACACGTCGGTGTACTACACCTTTTCCCATAAGGGGCTTCATATGGTGTCATTCAGATGCTTGAGGGGAAACTATTGTTGAAGGAGAATTCATCCAATGGAATATGTTGCTCCCGTATTCCCTTGAATTCTATAGAATATACTCTCAACATGTATTCTAGATTCTGAATAGTCTTCCCAGATTTCCATCCATTTTAGGATGATAAGCTATATTGAAGATTAGTTCAGTACTTAAAGCATGTTGGAGATGTTTAAAGAACATAGAGTTGATTCTTGGATCCCAATCATATACAATAGATAGTGGTACTACATGTAGCCTTACCACCTCTTTGATGTAAATCCGTGCAATTTGATACGATGGGAAGAACACTCTAATTGAAAAAAAGTGAGCTATCTTTGAAAAAAGATCCCAAATAACCCATAGAACATTGTTTCCTCATGACGTCTGTGGAAGTCTAGTGAAAAAGTCAATAGTAATGTTCTCCCACTTTCACATTGGTATGGGTAGTGGTTGCATCATACTCTTAGACATTTTCCTCTTGGCATTCACTTGTTCACAGACCATGCACAATGACGTACATTCAACAATATCCCTTTTCATAATGTCCCACCAAATGTTTTCTCAAAGATCTCGATACATTTTTGTGCTATTTGGGTGGATAGAGAAGGTTGAACTTTTTTTTTTCATTCAAAATATCATTCATTATCTATGGATTTTATGGCACACATAATCATGACCCAAATCTTATAACTCTTTCCTCATCTACCTTAAACTCTAAGGATTTCCCATATCTTATAGCTCCCAGACTTTTCATAATTTCCATATGGTTTCATTGAGAATCCTTTCTTTTCTCCATGAGGGATGGTTGAGAAATAATTTGACAAAATATTGATGATGTTTCTCCCCTAATGAATTCCATGTCCATCCTATGAAAATATAAGAATATTGGATCCTTTCCAATTGTCATCACTGATGAAGATGTCAGATCCTTTCTACTTAGAGCTTCCACCACCTTATTTGCATTACCGGGATGGTAGTGAATTGAGTATTCATAATCCATAATGAGATATATCCATATTCACTATCTCATATTAAGAACTATCTATGTAAATATATATTTGAGACTCTTGTGATCAGTATATATCTCACAGTTCTCCCCATAGAGATAATGCCGCCAGATTTTCAACGCAAAGATCATAACAGCCCACTCTAGATCATGTGTGGGATAGTTTTGCTCATGGATTTCATATTAATTGAGGGGTAAGCTATAAAATTACCATTTTTCATTAGTACACATCATAATCCCTTCATTGAAACATAACTATACACCACAAAGAGTTATCCACTTATTGGGAGTGTGAGTACTACTAGAGTGATAAGCCTATTTTTAAACTCCTTAAAACAGTCTTCACATTCCAGATTCCATACAAACAGTACTCCCTTCCATGTCATCTTTGTCATTGGGTTTTAATATCATGATACATTTTTCACAAATCATCGATAATACCCGACTAGGCCAAAAAAAATTGTGGATCTCCATTCCAGAAGATGTCCTGGGATGCCCTTTAATTTCCTTCATCTAGGAAGGGTCCACATATAACCTTTATCTAGTGATAAAATGCCACAATAATGAAATTTCCTCCATCTAGAACCCACATTTATGGTAATTTTCATACAACATATATTTTTTCAAAGTCTTTAACACATTGTTCATAATTTTCTCATGTTCCACCTTGCCCTTGGAGTATATCAAAATATCATCAATAAAGACTACCAAAAAATTTTTCAGGTAATCAATAAAGACTATATTAATTAAATCAATTAAAATTACTAGATTATTATTGATTTTTAAGGGAATCACTATGAAATCATTGATTCAGTACCTTGTTTGAAATGTAGTCATGGGAGTATATTGCTTCCTCACATTTAGTTGTTGATATCATGACCGATGGTCCACCGTAGAGAAATAACAATCCCCACGAAGCTGATCAAAAATGTCATCTATCTTTGGTTGGGGATACTTATTCTTTATCTTGATTTTATTGAGCTCACAATAATTAATTAAGAGGTGCATTGATCCATCATTCTTCCTGAAGAAGAAGACTGAAACAACCCATGGTGAAGCACTCAAGGGAATAAAACCATTCTGTGAATTCTCCTAATACTGGTTCCTCTGCTCCTCTAGCTCTATGGTTCACATTATTTAAGGTGTCTACGGTATAGGAAGAGATCTAGGGATAAGTTCAATTGATAACTAAACCTCACAATTAGGATGGAGTCCATGCAACTCTTCAGGTAATACATCTGTGTAATCCCTCATGATGGAGATGTCATCACCAGAAAACAATATCCACACATGAGATGATGATTATAAATAAGATTAATCTTCTTCCTTACACTTTTAAAGACTCATAGGATTATTCGGGATGTGAAGAGTGATATCCCTTTCTAGATAGCTGATGTCGGCCTTGTACAAATATTTCCAATCCATGCCTACGATAGCTTCGAACTCCACTAAATAAGTTTGAAAAGATTCTATGGGAGGTTTAGTGCACAAATGTTAACCATGGAGGAATTATAAACCATAGATTCCATAATTTCCCAATTAGATGTTCTCATGGAAAACATTTCCTCCAAATTTTGAGGTTGTATTTTAATAGATCTTCTAAAATTGAAATATATTAAATAGTGCATATAACTAGAGTCAAGGAGTACATTTTATATTCATTAATGAATAAGTAGCATACCTATCACTTCATCATTTTCCAGCTCCACAAATACAGTAGTGACAACATTAACCCATCCATGTTGCCTTGGATGTTTTTGTTGTTTGATTCCAAAAACCCTCAGGTTAGGGGAATTGTTTACATAATTCACATGCTCCATGCAGTTGTAACACTGCACTACTAAATGAGTGTTGATTTGAACCTTCCGTTTTTCTTCTACATTAGTTGTATTCCTCTAATACCTATGGCAGTTCTTGGATAGATGACCGAACATTCCAATTTTGATGTAATTCTTGGATCCATTCAGATAGTTCCTGGGATGCTTCATCCATCAACTTTTATAAGTGGAAAAGTCAGGATTCATTCCATTATGGGATTTTATCGATGAAAAACCCATGTTGTTATCTAATTTACACTTTTTGTGAATAGGCCCATGGGACCATTGAAATTTTATAATCTCCATTTCATCCATGAGGGAACAACAAAAAATATCCTCATAACTATCAAAGTCTCAAATCGCCAATGCATTTCGTAGACACACCTTTAGTCTTCTAAAGAAGCCACCCACCTTGCTTTCAATGTTCATGAATAATCTAAAGACATTCCTTGCATGACTCGTAATGTTTGCTTCATATTCCATAATGGTATCATCTACTTTATTCTTGAGTATGGGTAACTCTCTTTCCTTCTTGGGATGGAGGGTTCTAGGAAAATATTTGTTGAAAAACATCTCCTTGAATTCCTCCAAATCCATGGAATCAATTTCATCTTCAGACTTTGTATTCTTTATCAGTTTCCACCACTGATTAGCTTCCCCATCAAAATGACAGACCTCTAGTATAATTTTCTCTTCTTCGGAGAACTAGAGGATATAGAGTATCTTTTCAATGGAGTTAATCCATTATTCTGTGAGGAGGGTATTAGAATATCCACTAAACAATGGTGGCCTTTTCCGCCTGAAAAATTCTATGGAAACTTGTTGTTTCCATTGTGAAGGTGGGAGTTTCAAATAATTCATTTTATTATTCATAACTCGATCCAGCTGATCATGTATTGTCATGAGGTTTTGAACACCAATTCACATTATATTATGAATGTCATTAGAAAAATCATCACATTTTCTATCACATTGGTTGATGGAACCTATTCATCTATTTCCCTCCATTAACTATGAAAAAGCAACCATAATGAGAGGTCTTGAAAACATAGCTTTTTAGTATTAAAAGTAATCTTTGATCATAAATGGATAAACTTGTAAAGGATATGTATATCCTATCTTCTCATTCCATATGTTTAAATATAAGTTATCCTTGATCTATTTCATAACTTATATTCTTGTGGAACTTTTTTCCATTAATAATGGTTTCTACTATGATTATGAATCTACCAATGCATATTTCCTGAGAGTGTCTTACTAAGGGTGCAATAAGGCCAATTGTTGTGCACTGGATCTCATTCGAGTATAGCTTAATGTGGTGTTTTCAAGATTTAGCACTAGATACATTTGTGCCAGAGTCGCCTAAACCTGCTCATATCTAGAGAAGGATGTATTTTCATGATAAACCACTTACTCAATACTCACCAAAATTTAGGAATGTTTTCTTATACTTAGTCTCATCCTTAAGGTTCTCACTATGGTACTCTATTCCTAATCTCAAATAATATGTACACCATATTATGATACCAACTATAGGTCCCCAATCCATTATCAAATAACATTTAATGTTTTAACGGTTAATTATACATCAGAGTAAAAAACAAGGATCGTTAAGTCTACTGCCTTCGAAGACTAGGTACATAAAACATAAAACATGGGGCTAAAAAAGAACTTCTTTATTTAATATCCAAGAAGAGATCCTAACATCCTTTGAGCCCTAACAATTGCATAGGGTGGCTTGGGGAACACATGAACAAAGGGATGATGAAAAAATCCTAATAAGCGAATGAATATATGGATAAATCTTAAGCACATGAGTTAAGAGGCATGACATAAAGATATCCAAATCATGAAAAATATGAAATCATATAACATATGAATTGGATCGTATAAAAACTGAATCATATAAATGTGAAAGGATCATAAAACGTGTCTTTAGTACAGGATAAAGCTAACAACCAATCCCCTTTCCTTGTCAAAGATAACTACTAATCATGTTTCCCATTTTAGTATGGGTCAAGTCTAACCGCCAATACCATTTCATATCACATCACATGAGACATAACTTTCTCCAATGTATTGGAATGCTATCTATGTTCAACCATCTCAACATTTTCATGAATATTCATTCCACATAATTAACCATACATAATCAACCATACATAAAAAATACTAGTACCCATGAAAAGAATTGGGTAACTCAATCATGACATAAATGCATAACCAAATGGTGTATCATGAAAGTGTCTATAAAATAAAGGTATTAGAACATATATGGTTGTCTAAAACGTAAAATGAACATATAACATGGTTTTTGGTTTAGAAAAGAAGTGACAACATATAAGAAATGTATTTGAGAAACATTATAATTAAAACATTTTTGTATGGTTTTAAAGATAATAGTATAGAGCCTTTAAACTAGAAAATAAGAAAAATACATTATATAAATCCATAATTTAACCATTATGGGTTTCATAATAAAATATATATTTTATAAATACAATGGTGTTAAAAAATAGGGGATAGAGTCCACTTGAAATTGGGTAAAAATTAGGGATGTTCTCTTAAAATAGGCTTTCTTTTTAGAACGTTCTATGGGGGAATATTTTAAAAACATGTATATCCCCGACATAGAGTGATGAAAGGGTCTCCAAAATTGAATTTCGTACAACTAAACATCAATTATATTAAGTACATAAATATATTAGGTAAATCCTATTGTGATATAAAGAATTCATAGGTTACCTGAAAGAACAAAGATGGTTTTGGTAGAATTCGTTACAGTTTGTCTGCATAGTGTCAGGGGTACTTAGGATGGAATGATGAGATAGAAAAGGGGTTAATAATAACATATAAAACATAATGTAACTATGGGGGAGGTGAAAAAACATACCCCAGTATTTATTAATACCCATAAAAAGAAATATTATAGAGGAAAATCAAATTTAATAGAGAAATTGAGACGATCCCTTACCTTAAATTTGGTGGTGTTCTCCACTTTTTAATAATTAACTGAAAAAACAAATTGGGTTTATTAATTAAACATTCCAGAAACTTTTATAAGTGTAATTTATTTATTATTACACTTTTTATTTCATTAAATACCTCATTTATTGGTTATAAGGTTTAATTCCATTGTTCGGGCACGTTTGCATAATTGTTTTTTATAACCGATTCACTTATATTCATGTTTGGATACACATAAAAGATGAAATTGGTTGTCGAAAATTGAAGTTATATGATATTATTGAACATCCTAGAGATTTCATGGTTTAAAATTAAATTTCCTAATGTATAATGAAGTTTTATTATTATATAAAACCACAGTGATAACCGTTTTTGTTAATTGGTGGGATTGATTACAACGAACATATTTTTATTTATAACATTATCCCATAAGTAAAAAGGGTTACAGAACCATAAAAAGTATATATTAAATATATTATAATATGGGTGAACCACAATAAAATAGTTTCATGAGAAAAACTAAATATGAAAAAATAAATTGATAAACAGTTTCACCTGAACGTGTGAAATATACACATCTCAAACGGTGTTTCATTTAATTTAAATAAAAGGTTGGGAAAGAAAAGATGATAATGAAATATCCCATTACCATAAAAAAATTAAATTACATGAATTTTAATGTAGTTATCATACTATTTTGGGGATGGGATGTGTGGAAATAAATAATAAATGAAAATAACTTAAATGAAACAAATGAATTAGAAAGAAGAATTTTCTTCTTGAGTTTATGTCCTTTGAGAACATATAATGGGGGGAGGTTTTGGTATTTTGAAGAGACTAGGGGTTGTAAAACATGGGATAGGAGAATGGGGAGTGATTAGGATAGAATATTGGAATGTCACAAGGCCTGAGATGAGTGGAGAGAATAGGGAGTGAGGTGGGTTTTTATAGTGGAGTGGATGAGGGTTTTCAAAAAAATTTATTAATTAGTTTTTTAAATTACCTCAAGTCCAAAAATATTGATGATTACATGTCCAAGAATAGTAATAAATGCAATTGACTTAGAAGAAATTATGAATACATAAGAAGATAGTCATCAATGACTCAATAATTCCCCTGTTTATCATTTATTGAAAATTGTCTTATTTCACTATTCCTAAAAAATTCATGTATTTTAGAAAAATCCGAAAAAATAACCCAAAGCATTTTTCATCATGTAGATTACAAAAATGAAATAAATATATCTAAATTATTTTTCTAAATATGAATTTTTTAATTTAAATTAAACTAATAATTTATAAAAAAACCAGTTTTAAAACTTTCATTTACTTATTCTAAAAAATATGTACATCATAATTTCAGTTGAATATTTTTTTAAACTAGCATAATAATGTCTGAAAATAATTAGGCACTATCACTATTCATATTTCTATGTTAATATCCATAAGGGTTGGTTAATATTCACCAAAAATTTTGTTTTTCTTATTGGACTCCAAATAACTAACTGATCGCAACAGTGTTTGTCATATTTTCAAATTTCTAAACACAGAAGTGACAAAAATTATTTTTCCAGGTCACATATAACTTAGTAGATAATTATGTTGTGATTTCATGAGATATTTATAAGAAATGGATTTACATTTATAAATCATTATGTTGTTATATATACAATAAGTATAAATAAACCATCATTGTTGTCATAGCAAAGAAAAAAGAGAGTCTAAGTTCCCCTACACCCTTGCTGAATCTTGATTGTGTGAAGAGATTCAATTTAAGGCATATATCTATGACCTCGATGCGTTGAATTTTATTTTCCACTAACATAATGATATGATAACCTCATATCAAGACATCATCATCCATTGTTGCATCATGATGAACTTATCCAAGTGACAAAAATGGCCACAACATCTATAATCCTTTACATGTTTATGAAAATATGGATTAAAAATAAAAAACAATCCACAATGAAAGTGTACAGGTGAATTGTATGAAAAATGTAAAGTCATAACTAAAAAAGGATACTCCTTAATAATATTTCTCTTTTCAACACACTCCTCTCTATATGGGGATCCTTCACGGGCACCCACTCATATGTATAGTACTCTAGAAATCAACTGTAGGAAATTTTCAACATTGTATTTCACCATAAACTATTCCTACTTAATATTCAAGATCTTGACCACATTATTCACCATAAAATCATCATATATGAACCACCATATATAAGAACTCTTAAGGATTTTCTAGGAAATCCTGAAATTAAATAATGTTAAAATTAGTACCTTATACAAATATAAACCTAAACCCTCAAATAATACAAGAACAGATTGAACCCTCACAGCTTTAGGAGTTCCCAAGGATCTAAAGACACCATAAACATTATCAAACCCCTCGATAGCTTCTAAAGGACCTCAATAACCTTGTAGAAATGGCATGTATAGAGATGTACTGGACTACATTAACCAACTATGAGTATGGGTAGATCCAAATATAAGAATTTACTCGCTTGAAACCATTGGGACTATTCTATGGGGAATACTCTAAATTACACAAAGACAAAAAATCTAATCAAATATTCCAAAATTTTACCCAAATGAACATTCCTCACAAAAAATTATACCCATAAACCAAACACCACAAAACAAATCCACAAGCCACTTTTTAAAACTACCATTTATATTCCAATTTATAAATCCATATCTCCAAAAGAAACATTCACAATAACATGTCCATTTTCAATCCCAAAATGGATAGAAATTCCATATTTTAAAACAAAACAAAGTCCCCAAATATTATTACATTAAAAGACAATTTTATGGAAATACCTTTCCATTTTAAAATACTCTCATGTTGATGAATATCACACAATATCATGAATATAATAAAACCACACCTAATAGAGATCTACATTCTATGAATATCCCAAGAAAATGTTTTAGTAGACCATACCCTTAGAATGATCCATCAATATTGTAATAGTGGGAACAATTTATCCCAAAAACAAAAAGGATAAAAATACTAGTACTGAGAATGTAGAAAACCCCATAATAATTGTAAATCAAAAAATACATAAACATCATCCACATACAGTGAGAATAAAAAAAATAGAAACTGAAAAAATAACAAAAAACAACAAGAACCCCACTAGTTCTTCATGTAATATCTTTGTCACATCTAGCCATAAAAATCATGCACCAAACAAAAACCTTAACTAGAAACATGAACCTTAAAAATATCTGGGGTCTATTGAAGATGAGGGGAAATTTATTGTCTGATCATAAAAAATATTTTAATTCAATAACCCCAAAATCTATATATATAGTTTCATGAAATAGTCCAAATAATTATATTTTGAAATACATTTATAAACACATGGTTTCTATCTTTTTAAGAGTAATACATATATTTTGATAAATTAATTTTTGAATCCTGATTTCCATTTTAAAATCTCATTTAAAATCCCAATTCCAAAATAAGAAACCAAATTAGGTGATCAAAAGGTATACCCAAAATAGAGGAATAGTACTAGTAGATGAGAGCTAGAAAATAATAAAATCTAGTGCAGTAGGATATAATAGAATATAAAGTGATAATAATCATGGAAATTTCCTAAAAATATAAAAATTAAATTCTTATACATATTCATAAAGGACTCACCTTTTAGTGAAGGGTGTAGATCCATAATCAATAAACAAATTGGAAACATTATACCAGCTTCATCAGTGGAACATCCCACCTCACCTCTCTATAATGTATAATGGAACCAATCTGTCTAAACATCATTAATATGTAATTGTCTCTCAACCCATATATGATTCCTAGGAATCCCTTGATAATATTACCTGGAGAATTAGGATGCCCTCAAATGTGTAGCATTATCCCAATCCAACATATGGAATCATTCTTTCCTAGATAAAACTCTGAAACCTCTTATGCAGAGGTACTCTCTCTGGAGGGACTACCATAGAGTTTCCCAACACATCGATCCATTCAATGGTCCCAACTGGGCCTATACTTCATATCACTTAAAATACAATTTCCCAAAAAAATGTAATATAGAAAACATTCCTTTATAATTATAAATCCAATCGATTCTCAAAAATAAAATGAAATCATTAGATATTATTTAGAGGTAACAAAGAAGGTTTTATATAATTTTGTTACAAAAACACACTAAATGATTCCAAAAAAACCATGTATTGGAATCCCGATTTGAGAACTCCATTTTGAAACATTTAGGAACCATTTTTGTTTTAGAGAAACCACATGTAAAGAGGATTGATAAATAAGAGAAGATGGGACAAGGAATGTTGTTTTGAAATCCATGGTTTAAGGTGTTCATTATTTTATAAACACAATATGAAATGTGTTTCTATGAATATGTACACTCCATGAACACATTTATATGATCATATGCAATGACACATTCATTGAAAGGGATAATTATACCCGATAAACAAATTAAAGAGTCTCCACTAACATTCCCAGTAATCAAAAAAACATACACATATTCTAAATCACCATATAGAATTATAATTAGACACAAAAAAACTATGTATACAATTAAAAAAATATATAATATTTGAAAAAAGAGGAAAATAATTTGAAAATATCAAATTTCATATAAATTGACTAATTGGAATTTCAATAAACACCTTACAATCTTATATATATATAGAAATAATTTAATAAATCAGTTGAAAACACATTCTCACCAATTAAGCCCCATTAAAATACTATAATCATGTTTAACAATACATCACATGATAAGATAAATCATTTATAAATTCATTTTAAGAATTTAAAAATCAAATTGGATTATTAAGGAAGGTAATGCGTGCAAAAAACTACTTGGATGGTGTTATCACCTAATGAAACCCTTGGAGGACAAATAACTAAGGCTATAGAATTATGTTATCACCATAACATCAAATAAAAAAATCTACACATCAAACATAACACAAATGGCTTTCCTAAAAGGGATTTCACCATGAAAGTACATAGGAACCAAGAGAGAAAGTATATAATAGAGGGGAAAAAACTAAAAACTAAGAGAAACTCAACTTATAAGTTTGACGAGTCAATTAAGGAAGAAGTATATCCAAATAGATTGATGATTAGGAGCCCTACCATGTTCCAAAATAGACCAAGGGGGAGAGGGGTTAAATGGGGTTAAAAATATAAGATTTTATAGTAAGAATTTATTGTTTTATGAAATATAAGAAATTCCAACATTTTGGCCACAAATATTACAAAACATGAACTAACCATTATAAACCTACTTGAGGGGAAGTAGACCCACATGGGCAGGTTATACTATTTGGGAAACCATGATCCAACCATGGAAATTACCTATAGAAAAATGAATGATCCTTCCATGCATCATGTTTCTCCTAACCAAGTATAATCCATTCACTTAGTTAGGGACCCCAAATTAGAGCTGCATAGTTAATCTTGGTCTTTTCACGGTTCGATTCAAAATGTCCTCAAGAAATACACATGGACAAAAAAGCACAAAAAATATTTGAAACTCAAAATTTTTCACTGGGATCAAAATATAAACCCAATCTAAAAGATAAAATATTTTGAATATAATAAACTAAATTAAAAATCATTATTAGCGTGTGACATATTGAAAGAGGGTATTATGGAGGAGAACATCAAATAATTTTTTTAAATGTTGTAATATAAGAATATTTTTTTCTGAATGGACACAAAAAATGATTTCCTTGAAATACAAGATTTCTATGAAGAAAAACCTTGGTAGAATAATTTTAACAATGATTCCATGTCTAAAAATAAGTACTTCATTGAAATGAAGAATTTTAGTGGATAAAATAGAAGTTTGCTATGTAACCAACATGAATCAGACAAAACTAAAATCTATTATTTTGAAAATGACTGTATAGAAAGGTTTAGATCATTTATTTGATTAATTTTAAAAAAAATGGATTCCTATGATAGTTGAGAATAAGTAAGAGATGGAGAATATTACATAGATTATAAGCTCAGATCAGAACTTGATTCATGTATTGGAAAAAATAGGAATATAAAGAAATAATTAAAAATTGACAATGAAATATAGTGGATTTTTTTGAAAGATGTATAATATGTAATTATGAAGGAGTAAGAAGACATCCATGAGACCTTGAATTAAAAAATGTGAATTGATGAATAGGAAAAGATGGATAATTATCTTAGTAAGAATATGGAATCTATAGAAGACGAAGATAATAATTTTCAATCAAAACATATTGAAACTAAAAGTACAATTATTTAGTTGAATAAAATCATTATGAATGATATATTAGTAAAATATAATTTATTTAATGATTTATAAAGATTACACTCTAAGAACCAGTTTAAATCTAAGCCAACTAAAATAATAGTTTATAATTTTTTTTAATATTTTAAGTGTGAATAAAAGTTTTGGTAAATCATGTGTCGAGAAGGGATGTGAAAACACCTATAACATTTAAAAATTTTCAAAATAAGGTCACGAGGATGGTTTACGCATGCCCAGAATATGTTAGTGACTAAATATGTTATAAAAATCATTAAAATTTCTTTAGAGAATTGTCATATTTCTAATTAAGTCTAATATATAATTATTTCTGTTGGTGTTTTAGAATTTATGAGAACATATTTTAAAATTCATGAAATTACATTGACCTTATATGAATGAGGTTTCAACAGAGTGAAATAAATTTTTGAAGTAGATTTTTTATCTCTGGTAATGAACATGATGAAAAGCCTCAAGATGTTACAAACTCTCCAAAAAAGACTAGTTTGATTATGTGAAGGAAATTTATAAAAGTTGTTACTAAATAGGTTAATAGTTTGATGAATTTTTGAAAATAATTCTTGAATAATTTCATTATAATATAAAATTAAATGAAGCTCGAAAGAGGAATGTTGAGAAATTTGTTTTTTTATTTACACAGCACATAAAGAAATTACAAAAATGAATAAACCATGGATATTTTTAGTGGTTGTTCATAAAATATGATTAATGAATTACATATAATCTTTTTTTAAAATCAAAGTGGGGGGGAAATTAACCTTAGGAATTATAATTCCTCATTAATTAGTATAATAACATTAATTGTGGTAGAACCTCAAAAAATACAGTCTAAGGAAGTTATTTGTTTAATTGAAAAAATATAAAATACACAGTATGAATAAAAGTTTTGATTATGGAGACAATGAATTTTTATCGAAAATATTCATCCATCATCTAATGTATTGAAAGATAAAATGTTGTTTTCAGAGGAGAATGAACCAGAGGAAATCACATTCAATTAAGTGAACATCATTACTCATGTTATTTAGTTTTTGAAGATGAAATCATGTTTTATCACCATTGAAATGGGTATTTTAGATAGAAAAATATTACGAAACATCTAATATATGATGCTCCTCGAAGTTCTAGAAAATTAAAAATAGTAGAATATTATTTTAATGACTTATTGGAAAGGGAACATGATTAATAAATTTTATATTAAATTTGTGATTCAGTATACTGGAATACATGAAATTATTAATTAACATTTATTCTAGCTGATGAATCATCGTTAAAAAATTGATATTGTTTACATTATCACTTTTATTTATGAAATGAATTGGATGAACAATATAATTTTTATGAAACACATGTTAGAAACCAATAAATTGTACCTATTATTTAGAAAACATATTGAAAATAAATTTAGTGCTTATATAATGATTTTAACAATATATAATGATAAAAATTTCACAAGAAATGAGTTTGAATATTATATGATTACAAATTTAATAATACATTAGTATAGTGCACATAGTACTCCATAAAAATGGAGTAAAAAATGAAAAGTAGAAGTTTGGTGGAAATGAAAAGTAGCATATTAGTAGAATAAATACATTCCATGTTCATGATGAGAGAAGATATTAGTACATTTGTTATTTTTATTTTAGACGAGAATTCAACAATAATTCATATAAAAATATAGTAAAATAGAAAAACAATTAACGTAATTTTTTTTAATAAGTCCATGTTTACTAAAAATAAGATAGATAGATCAAGGAATTTTTTTTAATAAAGAATAATAACGACTTTTCATGTGTTATTCACTAAATTGAATAATTTATAAATGATGGATCAATTTTTATTTAATTTTTTGGTATCAAAGGATGTGAATTTTATTGAAAATAATTATTCAATAATAATGAATATTTAATATTTTGAGGCAGGAAAACTAATGATTTAAAAAAAAAGAGAATTGTGTTTAAATTTTTTTTTCAATATTTAGATGATTCAACTGATTAGGAATATCAAGATTGAATAGACTCTATAATATTTTCTAATTTTTTATAAACATGTGTAGCAGAAAAATATTATTTAAAATAGAATAATGTAGTTCAGACAAAAAATAATGTTGACATTATAAAATTAGAAATTACTCATTTCATAAAATGAATAAGAATCAATTTCATAAGAAGTTGAAAAAATAAAATGGTTGATGCGATGAATGAATAATTTGATCAAATTGAGAATTTAAATACGTGTTAAATTGTTCCATTAAATAAATATTTTTTTTATTGAAAAATTATCGGTCTACATAAAAAATTAAATGAACATAGAGAGTTTTAAGAAATAATGAATGAATTTTCGGTGAAGGATATGAACATTTGGAAGGTCTGTATTTTAATGACAAATTTCCCACACATTCAAGATTACAAACTATTATAATGTTTATAGTATTGTATACATATCAAAAATTCAAATTTTATTATACATATGTAATGTCATGTTTTCATAATGGTGATATTTATGAAGTATACATTGAAAAACTATGTGTTTTTTACATGATAATGATGGAATATTTTTTTAAATTTAAAGAATGATTATTTTGGGATTAATAAATCTCCACAATTCTGGTATTATAGGATTTATAGTTTTTTAAAGAAGTAAAAGTTTTCTAAAGAAATGATGGAAAATAACTTATACGTAAAAGAAGTGAACTTTATCGCCACAATTATAATTATGTATGAAGATGATATCTTTTTAATCGGATAAAATGAATAGGATTGTAAAGAATCTTATTGAGTAAATTAATAATATTTTCATGATGTCAATGTGTTGATAATTAAAATTATCCATGGGTTCATGAATTTTTATTAAAAAATATAAAAATTAAACTTTCCATCTCAATAAAATTATGCCAAATAATTGATAATTAGGTTTGGCATTAGTGAATACAATGAGAATTAATCATTAAACTTCTGAAAAGAAAAAAATTCATAAAGAAGAAACCTGAAGAGGTGTGAATCAGATTGATTTTCAGAAGCTGATATTAATATTAATTTGATTCACTTCCTCACGGCCTGACATATTTCATGTAGTGATTTTTTGTGTTTGATATCAATGTGATAAAAAATAATCTCATATGATGGAAGCAAAACGAATTTTCTAATATGCTAAAGGAAAACATTCACTTGGATGTTATATAACATAATTTTTGAAATAAAATTGCATGGTTATACAGATGATAATTAAGAGATAGATTAAAATAATTGGAAATCATCTTATGTAAGAACATTCTACTAGGGGGAATATTACATCCATTTTCATAGTCATAAATAATGTTCTGTAACTTTGAGAACAACATAAATTGAATATACTACTACTACACAGGTTTGTACTCAACTTTTTTGGATGAATGTTTAGATAGATGATTTGAATGTTTTTTTTGTATTAAATTTATGATAATTTGATATAAAATGATTTTTAATTTATTATTCTAAAAATCTTTTAAAAAATTAATAATCAAAACCTATTCATATAAAATTTTAACTTATAAAGAAGAATGTTTTTAATACATATGCTGAGGTGGAATATATTTAAAAAAATACTAATATTTTCAAAAAAGGAATTCCTAAATAAATATTTTTCAAATTTCATTATAGAATTATGTTCATCATAGAACATGGATATCCTAATGGAAAAAATAAAGAACCCCATTTTCTTTTGATTATGAAGAAAAAAAGAGGATAATTTATACAAATTTATTTTATAATGGAGTATGATGTACATTTATTATTTACCTGAATATAAAGAAGTGTTTATCATAAAATGGGAGAGGAAAAACAATGTAATGGGTAGTTTTTCTTTACATGGATGAAATTTTTCATTCCATCATGGGATGAAATTCATTAAAAAATATTAATTTTTTAAGAAATGGTGTGCTTCAAGACTTTGTTTCTAGAATGGATTTGTCTTGGTATATTGTTATAAAAATGGGTTTCTTTCCAAAAGGATTTTATAATTTATTTTGTTTTGAAAAATAGTTTTTCTGAATAACATAATTATGAGTGTTGTGAAAAAATCCAAATGGGGGGATTGTTTATATTTTTGTGATTTTATCAGTGGTAATTTGTTTTATAAC
Source organism: Viscum album (assembly GCA_963277665.1). NCBI lineage: Eukaryota > Viridiplantae > Streptophyta > Magnoliopsida > Santalales > Viscaceae > Viscum > Viscum album. The sequence continues at coordinate 502,159,892 of OY728133.1, forward strand.
TACATTTTTTAATAAGTTTTTTTAATAAGGTTAAAGATGTTTTTATGAAATTTTACAACTTATTTGTTGAAAAAGTGATAAAATATGAATGAATAATATAATTTTTTCAATTATAGAGACACTATGATTAATTGGACAATCCGTCATACTATGTTATTCAAACACATTTTTATATCAAATGTATGAGTTTTTATAAAGATTATATTTATTAGAAAAAGATGTTTGTTAATGTAGATGTTGATGAAATTCAGAAAATCAGATGCTATTGATAATTAGTATGATTTAATGTTCCTGATGGAAAGTGATATAACATTCAAATGATGTTAGTTTTTGAATTGGTGATCTTAAAGTCATGAAATAATGAAAAATATAATGATACAATCTTTTGAATAATGTGATAGGTTTTTTTTATTTTATCACAGGTTCATTGAACTCATATCATGAGATCAAGAATCAACAATCATAGATGTGGGTAGACTAGAACTTTTTATGATAAGATGCCCCATCATATTTCAAATCAAAAAAACCATAATACATAATTAAGATGTTGAAAATTTAAAATAAATATAAAAAGTCCTCACATGTCAAATTTGAATATAAGAGTTATAATCGTATATGTTGATCAGATTCATATATTTTTTGAAGAGTTTGATTCTCCTATCAGAATGATCTTATCAGACTGGATACAGTTGAAGAGTTTAGAAAGTTAAGTCTTGATACAAGGAATTTGAAAACGAATCATCAAAATGGTTTTTGACACAGATTCATAAAAAGAGTTAATAACAAAAATAAATCAGGTGGTTTTTGGACACCAATTACTCATTGTATTTGTTGACACCATTCCATCAGACATAGTTAGATTAGACTAAAGGGATAATGAATAGTATAAATGTGAATGAAAAATGTGAAGACAGATTAATGATTTTTCTATAAATTTATTGATGGTATATGAAGTATTTACATATTTAAACAAATTATTCAGAAAATTTTTATGTGTATTGGACCATTATAGATTAGAATAATATATTATTTCAAGTTTTTTTGATATAATGTTTCAATCATTATATTATTTCAATTGGGCCAAGACTTGAGGGAAAATAAAATCTGATTAAGATATTATTTTATATATTGGTGTTTCTAGAATGTTGTTTGGGAAATTATATAATATTTTTGAATATTCATTAAATTTTGAGAAGAATCAAATATTGATGATTATGATTTCGTCACTAAAAATGATATTCAAAGGTGATAAAAAAATTATTGATTTGTGGATTTAGGTGAGTGGTAAAATAGTTCAATTTATCACATTTAATATTTATGGATCACCTATAAATAGTTTTTTGAATTATATCATGCCTTTTCATTGTTGACCCACATATGAAATTTGTTACACTATAGAATTGGGGTCAGAACTGAGTTATCCAACTAATGTTGTTTCTAGTTGAAGAAGAGACCCAGGACAACATAGCGCTAATCAGAATAGTGGGATCGTTTATGATCAATTTGTTGGATAGAGGGAATAATATAAAGGTTTTCAGTCTAGGTTTGGAATTTCCTTTTTGAGAATCATGGGTGCATTATATTGGTAGCTAAAAAGATTTAAAATTATACTAATTTAGAATTTAGTCATCAGACTAAGACTATGAGACTAAATTCATCGGACGTTGGCGAATTAGACATAGGAAAATCAGACTAAGACACTAGAATGATCTCTGGTGTATCTGTTTTAACATGTTACATATTTATTTGTGGAAAAAATAGTTGTAAAAATATTATTTAATCCTGTTAATAGTCAGTATATTCATTTTTAACAATATATATAAGGTTTCTAACAGGATATGACACAAGTTGTATTCATTTATTCATATTAATGAATTTTTATAATCCCATGGGAGTAGCTATGGAAAGGGTGTAGATTATCACACTAAGGTATAAACTTGTAAGTCATTTGTTCCTAGTATAATTTTTTATTTCTATATGTACTTATGTTTTGAAAAATTTGATAGGGAAATAACTCAAACAAGTTGTAGCGGTAAAATTTACTAAAGATGAGATATATAAAAGGAAAAAATATTTTAACATCCCACCATTCTCATTTTATCATTGATCCATTGTAACCTCTATTTATAGGCAATTTCTACCTCTCATCACTTCTTTTTAACCACCAGTAAACATGTTTTAACTATATCTATGGTATGCAATTTTTACTTTTTTTACATGTTTTTAGAAAAAAACACGTTAATATTATTCAAAAATGGTATTTATATTTATTCCAACTATGGATTAAAATAAATTAAATTCAATTAACATAAGTGGAAGAATTAAATTTAATATTAAACCCCAAAATGTGATAATGTACTAATTTTTTAGGAAAATATAATTTCAGGTGAAACATTTCTAATACACCAATTCAAGTATGGGTTTTAATAAAATACAATATTTTCATTATTTATAATAAAATTGAACTAATTTTTTCTTAATACCATTTTAAATTATTGTGAAACTTTTTAAATTGATTGAACAAAAATATAGTTTTCAATTAAAAATGTTATTGATCAATATGAATTGAAAAAATAAATTTTTTAGATAATTATAAAAGTTCAACCAATGATAATTTTGGCTCTCTGAATTAAAAAAATAAGATACTTTTTTTAAATTAATAACTGATAATTTTAAAAAATATATTTTAAATAAAACAATATTATGCATAGAAACCTTTTTTTAAAATAATGTGGTTTTATTCACTAAAAAATTCCCTAATGTTGTTACAATGAAAATAAACGTGAAAAATATTACTTATGAATGATAATAAGTCCATAAATTGATTTATTATAACATTACATGTGTTGTTAGATTATTTAGTCTTTTATAAATTGTGTCCCTATGTTTTTTTTTATTAAATTAAAATTTGAATATATTTTCCCTTAAGAATATTTTTTGATTCACATGTTATATATTCTATAAAATGGTTTTTGATAAAACTATAACCCATAAAATAACACTATTCTATAACTCATGCTCTCTATGATCAATAATGTTCACATTATGATCCTCATAATAGGTTTTTTCTTCCAATTGAATTACTATAGGGATTAAAACATAAGAATCTAGTGGTACCTATATTCATAAGAAAAAATCCGTAAATACATCATGTACCTAAGATAGACCAGGGTCAAGGCAACTTGGTAGGAAATGGATTGAAAATTATTAAATATTTCATATGTTCTAATGATAAATGTGATTGATTTCATGTTTTTTCTAAAACACATAACACATTTACATGGAGACACATTAACAAAAAAATTCATATCTCGAAATAATTAACTTTACTGAAGTTATATATATAAGTTATCTACTATCTCATAACCATAATCATGTGTCACAGAGTCATCATAATCATATCATCTGTTTCTTAAAAAATTTCTTCTCATAAAAATATCATTCACTAAATTCATACCAAATAGATTCATTCTAGAACTTCTTTTCATATAATAACAAAAAAGGAACCATCTATATTCTCATATAAAAAATTTTGTTATAATAAATCATAACGAAATTCATATGTTCATCCCAAAATCCCTGATAATCTATGAAAAATGAAGAATATTATATAAATCATAAATGAGTCAATGAAATTTTCAATTATATTATGGATGAAAGGATTTTGTGAAATTGAATTGAGTAACTGATGACTTCTGATTATATTTCTGAAAATTATATGTATCCATGTGATCATATTACTATATAATGAAAGATGAAATCCATGCAATCTAATTGTTTCTTAAAAATAATGTCTAGATGTTTTATCCAGTGAAATATTATCATTATTGGGAAGAAAATGTACATATTTAGTTAATATATCAACAATTACATATAACACATTATTTTCATTATATTTCATTAGTTATATTACTTTGAAATACATGGATATATTATGCCACTATAATTATATCACTATAAATGGCTGAAGCATCCCCTTGAGAAATTTTTGTTAACAGTAACATGCTGATAAATATATCAATTTAGAGTCAAATAAGAAATGTCTTCATCCATTCCATCCCAAAATAATGTTTCTAAAACTCTGTAAACATTTCTATAGTATCCTGATGAATATAAATAAGAGTGTTTTGAGACTTATGTGATACTTATTTTTTCATCTCTATGGCACATGACATGTGGGACCTTTTTTGATCACACATCACTTTTTTTCAATATTAAATTTTAGAAACATACATTTCATAATAATTTCTAACATTTCAGATAAAAAACTATTTAACTTATGAGTTCACTAAATTCTATTTAACAAAGGATATTCACTTGACAACTAAAATAACTAGAGAGAGTTATTGTATATAAATTTATAAGAAAAAAATCACAAAATAATTTACGAAAGGCTCATGTTCGCGAAATATCATAGTTTATATTTCATTATCATTAATCATAGAGAACTATGTACTCTATCTTATTTAATTGATTAATAATAAACGATATATTCATAATCCTTATCAATTCCATCAATCACATATCTCTCAAGTACAACTCATTCCAAGAGAGTTAATAATTCATTATTTTATAGTCAAAATATATTTCAATCCATCCCCTATATAAATCATATGTACCTACCCTTAAACATTACATAATCGTCAGTTTAAATTAAAAAATTTATTATCATACATTGATGGATCTTTTCAGGTTTATTTTTTTAGATAATTATGCTATAAATATATCAAAAAAAATACATAAAATAAAAAACTGGTCACTTCCTATTAGAATCTATTTTTCCCATAATATAACTTTTTTAAAATAATTAATTATGTATTTTCATTGAAAATATCCTTGACTTTCAACATGACCTCTACTTTAACATTAACAATCCTTAACACCTTTTAAAATAATTTAAAAATTGGGGATGAGCATAAAATGTAGAGTAAGGGTCATAAAAAGAAATATAACTATTAGGCCCATGAAAATAGGAATACTCATTAAACTTTTAACTTAAATTTTATTGTTCTATGTAGAATGTAATAGATATTCATTGGAAAAACACACAAACTATTTTCTCTAAGGAATCCTTTAAAACCCACAACCTTCAATTTGAAACCCCTATTGGTGGATTATAGCTTCATATTCAAAAAATAATTTCAAAACAATTCAATTTAAAATAAGAATATATATAAATTTAATAATATGAATTACCCACATAATTTTAGTCTTATAATGTGTTCAATCTTTCATATAATATATATCAGTATCACTCATTTTTCATGATATACAATGTGGGTCAACTATTCATATTAGCTATATCAATCTCATGTGAAATATATAATGTGCATAAAATAATCATATAATTCATATTGGTATCACACATTTCATATAATTATCATTTACTATATGGCCCCGACATTAAACCTTACTTAATATTGAATTAAATGAATAATTCACATTGAGGATATTTTCAGGTTTAGAGTTTCAGAGACTTAGATCATAAATCATGAATTACATTACACATGTAAACAAAGTGGTTACATAAAAGATAGTATTCATTTTTCCCATGAACGGAAACATATTTAAAATAAAACATAGAATCTTTCTTGACACTTCCTTGACACTATCATCATATCATGCACCTTTCCCTTGACCAGTGAAAAACATTTCAAAAACTTGTGATGAGCATATAAAGCTCAGTAAGGGATATAAAAGTACGAAAATAAAACATTAGTACATGTATGAAATCATACATTTCTCATAAAACATAATCATTTTAACATACCTCATCAAATCATGAATAAATCATAGAAATCATAAGGAATAAAGGTAACTTGAGGCATTCATAACATTCTTACGTAGGGAGTAACCCTCATGTTTACGTTTGGAATACCCATCCCTGTATATTCCCTAAATCTCTTCGGATAAACTTTAACGTTTAACCCCTTCGCGTTACCCAATGCATTAGAGAGCTATATTGGGCTCACCCGTCCTTAGTTTATCACAGAATGACCTGTCTTCATAATAATACCCAAGAAGCATAACATAATCATATCACATAAAACATGTATAAAGGAAACATAACATTTCAACTTTTCAATCACAAGATATCAATAAAACACATTGATATAAAAACATTATGAAAACCATTTTCAATACCAAAATAAAAGAAGAGTAAAACATGGTATTTATTTTTCATTAAAAAAATGTTATGGCTTGTAGAGGAAGCCGAAACTCAAATAGCGGTCATGGTGGTGAAGAAGTCGTTGTCGCCGCATACATACAACATGAAAAACATTCCTTTTTGTCATTAAGTAAAATGCTTCGTATACAAATATTCCTTTTGAATAAACTAAAAGACAAAGGGGTTTATGCACCGTATAAAAAATTTGGTGTATAAAACAAAATATGCCTCAATGAAAAGAGATTGAGACGATGTCCCTTACAAAGACGGTATCCTTGGATTAAGGATAAATCAATTAAATAATTATGTGTGACAAACAAATACACAAAATATAAGTGGATATTAAGTGTAAAACAATCCGAGGACATTCACAAATATTCATTGAATGACATATTCAAGGAGTACAAGTTTATCCCAATGAATCAAAATTGGGTTAAGAAGTTCCCTTGCAAAAATTCGATAGCCTAACGGCGTCACTTCAAAATTCAGAAAACGAGTTGACGAGAGATAAAAAGGGTATCGGATCACAAGGACATAAAATTTACATCATTAATGATATAGATGAACATATCCCAACATAATATTATGTGAATTAAAAGACATAATAGAAGAAGTCTTTTAAAAAGAGGAGGGTGAAAGGTTCTTTTACCGACATGGGTAACTTTCGAAACGTACACCCCATTGAAGAAGGGTCATACAATGATTATGTAAATACCAATAAATGAAATTATATTACAAAAAGTGTATAATAATGGGAAGTACATATGCCACTCAAAGGAAATGGTGGAAAATGTAGCATAAATCTCACGGAACTAAAAGTGAGATGAAAAATCCCTTACAAAAACTCGGCAGCCTAACGGCGCCACTTAAAACATCCAAAAATGGATTGATGGGATCAAATAGGGCCTCTCATCATATTACAATAAAATATAAAGAAAGAGGAATATAAAAGAACATCCCCCATCATAACAAAGAGGATCTTAAAAGAAGTGACATAAAGGAGAGTACTTAAAATGAAAGAGAGAGGTTAGATCTCTTACGAAAATTCGGTAGGCTAACGACGTCACTCAAAACTTCCAAAATGGATTGACTAGAGAAAATTGGATATCTCATCATATGAACATATAAATTATAGTATTAGTAATATAAAATAACATACCAATAATAAGAAAGACACTACTGAAAAAATGGGCATTTGCGACGGGTTAGCTTTCCCCATTGCAAATGGACTGGCGCACTTTGCGCGCCAAATCGTGGGAAAGTTATTTGCGAGGGGCGGTTACCGCCCATCGCAAATAACCGGTGGCAGTAATAGCTATTTGCGAGGGGAATATACCCCCGTCGCAAATAGTTTGTCGGCAGGTTATTATTTGCGACGGTACCCGTCGAAAATAACTATTTAACCGTTAACCGTAATAAATGAGGGCCAAGGTATTTGCGATGGGTATCGTCGCAAATAATACTATTTGCAGGGGGTATCCCATCGCAAATAGTCCCATCGTGAATAATCTAACCTATAAAAAACCCCCCATCCGTTTTTTTCCATTCATTCTCAAACTCCATCTTCTCCTCTCAAAACTCTATTTTTAGAGTTCATCATTTCTTAAGTTTACTTTTTTTTCGGAGATGATATTGAAGTCTTCAACAACGCTCAGAGATCAACCTCAGATAAATTTTAAAGGTATTTAAGTTTATTTTAATTTAATATTTATTTTAAATTTTTTATTAGTTTCAATTATTTTTAATTAGTTGTAATTTAATTATGTTTACATTGTTTTTTTACTTAAAAAAATTAAATTATTAGTGTTCATTATTCATAGTTAATGGTAATTAGGAATAACTAGTAATAATTTCCAATAATTAAGAATAAATGCTAATAATTAGTAATAAATACCAATTATTAGGAATAATTAGTAATAATTACCAATAATTACCAATAATTAGTAATACTTAGTAATAATTACTAATAATTAGTAATAATTACCAATAATCAGTAATAATTAGTAATAATTACCAATAATTAGTAATAATTTCCAATAATTACAAATAATTTGTAATAATTAGTAATAATTATTAATAATTACTAATAATTTACAATAATTAGTAATTATTACTAATAATTTGAAATAATTAGTAATAATTACCCGTAATTAGTAATAATTGCCAATAATTACCAATATTTAGTACTAAATAGTAATAATTAGTAATAATTATCAATAATTACCAATAATTACTAATAATTAGTAATAATTATTAATAATTACCAATAATTAGCAATAATTAGTAATAATTGCCAATAATTAGTAATAATTACAAATAATTATCAATAATTAGTAATAAATACTAATAATTATCAATAATTATTAATAATTACCAATAATTATCCATAATTGGTAATAATTACGAATAATTATCCATAATTAGTAATAATTACAAATAATTATCCATAATTAGTAATAATTACCAATAATTATCCATAATTAGTAATAATTACCAATAATTACCAAGAATTACCATGAATTAGTAATAATTTATTAATTACCAATAATTATCCATAATTAGTAATATTTACCAATAATTAGTAATAATCAGTAATAATTACCAATAATTAGTAATAATTACCAATAATAATCCATAATTAGTAATAATTACTGATAATTATCCATTATTAGTAATAATTACCAATAATTACCAATAATTATCTATAATTAGTAATAATTGGTAATAATTAGTAATAATTACCAATAATTACCACTAATTAGTAATAATTAATAATAATTACCAATAATTAGTAATAATTAATAATAATTACCAATAATTAGTAATAATTATTAATAATTACCAATAATTAGTAATAATTAGTAAAAATAAGTAATAATTAACAATAATTAGTAATTATTAGTAATAATTAGTAATAATAACCAATAATTAGTAATAATTACCAATAATTAGTAATAATTACAAATAATTAGTAATAATTACCATTAGTTAGAAATAATTACCAATAAATATCCATAATTATTAATAATTACCGATAATTATCTATAATTAGTAATAATTACCAATAATTACCAATAATTACCAATAATTAGTAATAATTGGTAATAATTAGTAATAATTACCAATAATTACCAATAATAAGTAATAATTAATAAAAATTACCCATAATTAGTAATAATTAATAATAATTACCAATAATTAGTAATAATTAGTAATAATTACCAATAATTAGTAATAATTACAAATAATTAGTAATAATTAGTAATAATTACCAATAATTAGTAATAATTACCAATAATTAATAATAATTATCAATAATTAATAATAATTATTAATAATTACTAATAATTTTCAATAATTACCAATAATTACCAATAATTAGGAATAATTACAAATAATTAGGAATAATTACCAATAATTAGGAATAATTACCCATAATTAGAAATAATTACAAATAATTAGAAATAATTACCAATAATTAGGAATAATTACCAATAATTAGTATTGATTCGTAACGATAACCAATAATTAGTAAGAATTACCAATAATTAGGAATAATTACCAGTAAATATGAATAATAAAATTATTAAATTATTAGTATATTTTATTATTAATATTAAAATAATATAATTTTTAATATTATATACATTTCTCCTTTCATCTCTGTGTTTTCTGTCTGCACATGTAATATTTGTATGTGGAGATAGAAAACACACAGATGAAAGGAGAATTGTATATAATATAGAAAATTATATTATTTTAATATTAATAATAAAATATAATAATAATGTTATTATTTTTAATTATTGGTAATTTTTCCTAATTATTGGTAATTATATGAATAATTACCAATAATTAGGAATAATTACCAATAATTACCAACAATTAGGAATAATTACCAATAATTAGGAATAATTACCAATAATTAGGAATAATTATCAATAATTAGGAATAATTACCAATATTTAGGAATAATTTCCAATAATTAGGAATAATTACCAATAATTAGGAATAATTACCAATAATTAGGAATAATTACCAATAATTAAGAATAATTACCAATAATTAGGAATAATTACCAATAATTAAGAATAATAACATTATTACATTATTAGTATATTTTATTATTAAAATTAAAATAATATAATTTTCTATATTATATACAATTCTCCTTTCATCTGTGTGTTTTCTATCTCCACATGTAATACAAGCATTCTTTTTCAAAATTATCAACCTACTCACTAATGGAGAGGTGAAAGTGAATTCAAATATTACATGTGGAGACAGAATGTTAAACACATAGTTGAAAGGAGAATTGTATATAATATAGAAAATTATATTATTTTAATATTAATAATAAATTATACTATTAATGTAATAATGTTATTATTATAAAATTAATATTTATGAAAAAATAATATTAGTACTATGAAAATAATAAAAAATTTATATAATATTAAAATTATCAATATTTGTAACAGATTTTTCTTTATTCTCAATATATTCAAATCTTAAAGGGTCAATTTTTAGGTCTATATCAATAAAAAGTTTGTGTCAGTCGTGTATGATGTAAAATCTATAATTATCCTTGCTTGAGTGTTTTTTCTAACAAATTTTTCAAAACCAGTAATGCTTTTATATTTTATAGAAAAATATGGAACAATGAGGTCGTCAACAATCATTATTAGGTGACCGCATGTGGATAAATCAACGTAGAAATCCAAACAGTTCTAGTTTAAATACAGTATATGTAGAGGGTGTGGAGACTTTTTTATCATTTGTGGCATCAAACCCAGAATTTGTTTTAGAAGGAAAAATAAAATGCCCTTGTAGAAATTGTGCATTGACAACGTTTGACACCTTTGACAAAGTGGGGGGGGCATATCTTGCGTTTTGGTTATCAACCAGATTATGTTTTTTGGTATCAACATGGTGAACGCAGTTCCAGAGCAGGTGATACTAACTTGATTCCGAATCCATCCCGGTTTCATGATTTAGTACATGATGTTGCAGGTTTATCTGTTCAACATATAGATACTCCGGCTGATATAGCTTCAAATCCTGAGTTGGCACCATGTAAATTTTATGAGATGTTGAGGTCTGGTGAGGATGCATTATATACTGGCTGCAAGATGAGCATATTAGAAGCAGTTGCAAAATTTATGGCTATCAAATCAGATAACTGAATATCAAACAACTATTTTGACCAGATATTTTCTTTGCTTAAAACACTATTACCTGAAGGAAATGTTTTGCCTGCAAATTACTATGAGAGTAAGAGGCTAGTTCGAAATTTAGGACTTACTTGTCAGAAGATTCATGCATGTTCAAATGACTACATTTTATATTCTAGGGAAAATGAGTCGTTGGATAGTTTTCCCACATGTGGGAAACTGAGATATAAAAAAGGACAACATGGGAAGTCTGGTTTGATTCCTGTAAAATAGTTGAGATATTTTCCTCTTACATCCAGATATCAACTTTTATTCATGTCTAAGAATAGAACGAAAATGATTTCATGGAATAAAGTGAATATTTCAACTAATAAAATCTTGAATCATCCAGAAGATGGTGATTAATGGAAACATTTTGATAGAGTGCATCCATCCATTGCTTTAGAAGCTAGAAATGTTTGACTGGGCCATTCAACTGATGGTTTCTATCTGTTTGGAGTTAAAATCAGTTTTATTTTCATTACCTCCCATCACTTTTGGTCCCACAATAAACCAACAGAAAATATATGGTTTTGGAAAAGAACAAAATTGGATTAAACATAGCATATTTTGGGAATTTTCATATTGGTCTGATTTGTTGGTCCGATACATGTTAGATGTCATGCATATTGAAAAGAACTATTTTGATAATTTGTTTCATACAGTTTTGGATACGCCAGGAAAGAGCAAAGACAATGTAAATGTACGTTTAGATCTTGCCCAAATTTGCAGGCTTCCACAACAGGAACTGTTTGAGAATGTCAAAGCAGAAAGGTTACTGAAACCAAAATAAGCTTATACACTGTCTAAAGAAAACTGTTTATTATTTTTTCAGTGGATTACAGATTTGAGACTTCCAGATGGTTGTGCTTCCAATTTGGGTAGATGTGTAAAGAATAGTCATATTACTGGATTAAATAGTCATGATTGTCATGTTATAATGGAAAGACTTCTACCCATTGGATTAAGAGGCCTGTTGAATTTTGTGATTTGGGATTCCATAACAGACATGTCTCATTTTATTCGGGAAATTTGTGCGGCTACAGCAGATTATGATGCTCTATGCAAACTTGAAGAAGATGTTGTTGTAATTAAATGTAAACTGGAAAAAATATTTCCGCCGTCTTTCTTCGACTCAATGGAACATTTGATGTTACTTTTTCCATATGAAGCCAAATGTGGAGGTCCAGTACAGTTTCGATGGATTTACCCATTTGAAATATGCATGAAAAAATTGAAAAGAAAAGTACGTAACAAAGCATCTATTGAAGGATCTATTGCAGAAGCTTGTTTGCAAGAGGAAATATCTTTTTTTATGATCCCACGAATCTGAGTATCCTTCAAAACACAACCTAATGGGACAGAACAAGAGGAATATTGATGAAATCGACAATCAATTATCTGTTTTCAACCACCCAGAGCTTGTTTTGGTAGAGTTTATGAACGCTAGCTTTCAGATGATGAACATTACAGAGCTCATACGTATGTTATGCTCAACAGTGAAGAGATGAAATCAGTTGTACTGTAAGTGTTTATATCACATATTCTATCATTTATGTTACAGTAAATAACTTTGGATTTTATAGGTTTTATGATAATCATATCAGGAAACAAATTCCACAAATTACAGCAGCTACTCTCAGAGAACTCCGACTGAAAAATTTCTCTCAGTGGTTTCAAGAACTGGTAACATAAATTCTTTATCTTTTAGCAACTCATTCAACGTATAGTTTACTATATTGATAATTATTTCACAAATTTTCAGGTGTCTCGACATGCTGATAAAATTGACAAACGGCTGTGTATATTGAGTAACCCACCATCCAAACTTGTTAAAACTTATAATGCATATGTGGTGAATGGATTTCGATTTCACACACATGCATATGGGGAATCGAAAAAAACAATGAACAGTGGAGTTTTCTTGATAGGATCTCATCATCATGAAAATGAAGTTGACTTTTATGGCATACTTGATGAAATCATTGAACTCTGTTATCTTGGACAACATTACATAACCATTTTCAAATTTCGGTGGTTGGATACAGAGAGAGGCGTTCCTGTTCATCCGACTCATGGAATCATCGATATTAAATGTAAAAGTGTTCTCACAGTAAATGAACCATTCTTATTGGCTCAACAGGCACATCAATTTTATTACGCAATGTACTGTGCTACATCAAGAGACTTGACTGATTGGTAGAGTGTAATAAAAATTAAAATTCAAGACAATCAGTTTAGTCAAATTGAATGTGCTTTCATGGATGTGCAATGAATTGAAGTTTTTCAAGAGAGTACTAAAAAACAATCATTTGTACAAAGAGACATGAGTGTTGATGAAGACACCCCACATTTAAGAGTCGGTGTTGACGATGATGTTAATGATGTCACATATGAATTTGAAATGGTAAGAGATGAAGCAAATGGAACTCGAATGGATATCGATGATGTTGAGGAGGAATATGAAGATGACATTGACATATATGAAGATGATGATGAAGATGAAAACTGATAGAATTCCATGGTAGTTATATACAATCATAATATATATATGTATATATAATACTAATTATCAATTATTTGCTAACAACATTAACATGTTCTGTTTCAGATGGATGACGCCACATTTCATGAGTTGGCGGATGCTGACCTGCCTTTCGATGCTGATGAGTTGCTGGAAGATGACCCACATCCTGCAGGCACTCTAGGGAGTACGCGGAGGGGGCGCGGTCTTGCACGATTGATGATTCCTGACCCCATCCCCGAGCGACGTCCATGTCATTGATTTGATCCACGCACACGGAGGTGTGATAACCTGTGTGATAATCTGTGGTTTTGACTAAGATTTCATTAATCTATTCACATAATAAATGGTTATTATTTTAACTGTTTTCCGCATATAGCAGTTGGACAGGGTAGCGCTATTTTGCGCAACTATTTCTCTTAACCGTGGACCACATGGGAGCATATTCCCATTGATGTGTAGTAGGCCATGTTCAGCCATTGGTTGGTACGTATGTAAATAAATAATTTTATTTTGAAAATTATTTTCATTTCTAACTTGATATTTTGATTTATTTGTAGGTTTTATGGTATCCAATCGAGGATACCATGCGTGACTCCATCCACAAGGCATGGGAGGTGTCCATGCGTGATTGCTTTCGTCATTTTTTGCACAATTTAAGAAAAGCTGCCACGAATAAAGCAGGAGTGTCATATTTTGATGAGTCAGGTAGAGCACACCAACCAGAGTACATTTCATCCCATGAATGGGATGGATTTTCTACGCACTGGTTGAGTGGTTCCTTTGAGAGGACATCATCGGTGGGGAGGCAGAATCGGGGGAGACAGGAGGTGACTCATCGAGATGGGAGTCGTTCTTTCAGTACTCATAGATAGCATCTGGTACGTACATTATTTGTAAATATTTTATATAAATATAAACATTAACAGTTTATTTTTTATTCTTATAGGCTATCGAGAACCCCGATATTACGAAGTACGACGTATATCAGAGGATGTATAGTGATCCTGCTACTGGGGAGCACAGAGGTGATCATCAGCATCACATCGTGGTCAGTATTATTTCTTTTCAAGTTTAAAAATTAACTACATATAATATATTCACAATTGTAATTTTAAATTGCAACTACATGAGTCATATGAGGCCGCAGCGTCACAGACCCGGCCTGAGAGTCAGGCCGAGTCATCAGATCAGACCACTGGCCATCAGTTTGATGAGGCGGCATGGATGCAGGCCACACAGTATGCTTTCGATAGGGGCCGGGTAGTTGGTATTAGCTCTCGACTGACTCCCATAGATTATTTTGGCAGTGCTGCGATGTCGGCGTCCAGCTCGAGAGGAGCTCGAGCAACTTCTTCTGCTACAGAGTATGATGATCAGTTACGATCTCAGACTGTATAGATAGAGAGTCTCTGACAGGAGCAGGAGCAGATGCGTCAGCAGCAGCAGCAGCATGAGGAGGAGCGTCGACGCCAGCAGCAGCTGTATGAGGAGAAGATGAGTTGGTGGAAGCAGTAGCACCAGGAGCAGATGGAGTACATGCACCGACTCACTCATGCTTTAGGGATGGAGTTTCCTCCACCAGCATCTTCAGATCCCCCCTCCCCCCTCCTTCAGATTAGAGTTTGTTTTTATGTTATAAAGTTTGTTAAATCAAAATATGAATTTTTTTCTTTTCGTAGTTTCTGTCTCATTATAAAATATTAATAATATTATATTTTGAAATAACAATACTAATATGAATAATAATATTATTTATATTTTATAATATTACATTATATATATATTAAAATTTTATAATATTATAACTTAATTATATTTTTTTGTAATATTTGAATTATTTTAATATTTGAATGTAAAATAATTCTACTATTTTTATATTAATTAAAATAACTTATTAATATTGTTTTTATTTATGAATTATAATTCTAATATTATTATATTAATTAAAATAATTTAGTAATATTTTTTTATATTTTATTTTTGAATTATAATTGGATTATTATTATATTAATTAAAATAATTTATTAATAATTTATTTATTTTATATTTTTTATAGTATTTGTGATTGGATACTATGCCCGTCGCAAATAGTATTATTATGATCTTCATTAAAATAATTTAATAATACTTTTTTATTTTTGTTTTAAAATAGTAATTGTGACGGGCGCGTCGCAGCACGTATTTGCGACGGGGCCCGTCGCAAATAGGTTTGCTATGGGACCCGTAGAAATTACTATTTTAAAAGTTTTTACAAATATACGGAGTAATATTTTCGACAGGAAGTATCCCCGTCGCAAATAATATCTTTAGCAAAGGGCCCGTCACAAATAATTGTTGTTGGGACGGCGTTTTCTGCAACGGGCGATTTGCGACGGTCCCCCGTCGCAAAAGGCCATTTGCGACGGGATCCCGTCCCAAATGACCTGTCGCAAATACCTGTTTTTCTAGTAGTGAGATTATCTTAAAATTAAAGACTTAAAAGAGTGTACTTAAAATGAAAGAGAGGGGTAGGATCCCTTACCTCGTGTCCGATATGACTCGATCGTGCTTTAATCTCCTGAATAATAAAATTTGATCAATTTATAATTTCATAAGGACCTACTTTAAATATTATTATTCAGTTAATATCACATATTATTATGTTTTAATAATTGGATAATAAATTGAGTTCATATAAGATGTTTTTTTTGATGTTCGGTACATGAGTAAAAATCAAACTTGTTGAAAAGGATTTTCCATGTAGTTATAGGTACATCATATCCAGAATAGAATTGATGTTTTAATTTAATATATATCCATTATATATTAATTTTATACTATTCCATAGCATTTGGAGATAAAAAATTAAAAGCACCGTTCATGGAGACGGTAGGCCGTACCTACGCATGAATGCTACTTTCATTTTTTGCCATATTAATGGAATTTAAAAAAAATGAGAGAGATATATATTATAATTTCAAAACTATATCCACAATTTAGATTTAATATATTACATATATATTCATTATATATATGTACTTATAATAGTACATAACATTTGGAGATAAGAAATGAAATGTACCGTTCATGGAGACGGTAAGCCGTACGTACGCATGAACGCTACTTTCAATTTTTTTTGTATTCAATGGAATTAAATAATAATGATATAAAGGTATATTATAATTCAAGTAGGATATAATATGTAATACCATTAATTCCATCCTTTATACGTCCCACATATGGCATTAACGAATCAAATCACTTTGAGGGGGCAGTAGTCCGCACTCCTAAAATGAAGATATCGTGTTTACCCACAATGGAAACCATAAAGGTATACCATAAATGAAAAATACATAAACATAAAGAAAAACATAATCATATTATATATCATATATAAATATAGTGACATATTAATGGCCACCATTGAATGTGTTAAAATAATATTTAACAATCATGGTTTCATGAGGCAGTAATTCACCATCAACAGAAACAGTATGTTCTTTAACCATTAGACGGAGTTGTGTGAAAGTTTAGCTCAATTCATTCTTATAACAACATCCTAGTATATTTAAGATACTATTGTTGTTACAAAAAAAAGTAATAAAAAGAGTTTAGGGGTTTGGAGAAGAGAAATAAAACAAAAGAACACAAGGGAAGACATTACCCTTAAATCGGGTAACTCTCTTTGATTTGAGCTCAAAGGCTTCCTTGGAAATATTTTTTCCCAAAGTGAGGCTTCAATGATTAATATAGGGTTGTGGAGAGATGGAATGGTCAGGGTTTGTCTGTGACAAAGTCATGAGAGGTGTGTGTAAGGTGGTAGAGGTGAGGGCCTTTTATAAGAGGAGAGGAGGGGCACTCTTGGAATGTTACAAAATGTTATTTTATTTTCAAATGATTTTCGGATTTTAAAGGTCCCACATGGATTTATTTCGAGGATAAGGTTGTAGGGCTTCAAAATCCACCCATCCATTAGGTTTTTGACAAGTGTAGGTCTTAGATTTTACATTATCTTTTCATTTTTTTTAAATCGTTAAATAATGAGGTAATCGCTGCATCAACATGGTGTCATAAATAATTTAATTTATTGAGTGTCTAAAAATTATAAAAAAATTATCATTATGTGGGAAATCTTTTTATCTTTATAATTAATATTTATAGTCAAAAATATTACTTTTATAACCCCATGTAATTTTTTTAGTAAAATAACACATGTTTGTGACATTATAATTTTAACTTTAAATATAAAGTTATTTATGTCATTTTTCTACCAAAGTGGCTCCATGGGGTCCCCAAGTTGACCCATGGATTTTCTTGGTCGGCCATGACACATAAAATGAGGGTAGGACATGTGTCTATGTCATTTCATATCATTGAACCACATTTTTCATCTTAATGAAAACCATTTATGTCGGATTTTTGAAAATCAAATCACAGAAGTGGGAAAGTTTAATTGAAATGAAAAATCAGTTTCTTTAGGTACCACTTAGTGGTTACACTATTCATGAAAAATTGATGTTTTTCAGAAAAATGCCAAAAATTCACCCTAAGATATATTTGATATTCCGAATTCAAAAATGATGTCCATTTTTCAAAATTGATAACATATAAGCTTCAATAATTAATTTAATAATTAATTCCTGCTGTCAAAACAAATAGCGTGTTTCTAAGAAAAAATATCTATTAAAAGATTGACACTAGTTTATGTAACACCCCAAGATTTCATACTGTGTTATTTCTTCAAAATAATTCAATAACTTGCTCTACACGCAACACCGAGTTCAATCACACCATGTCTTACAAAAAAAACCCTTAAAAGAGGTCATGAATAGCATTAACTACATTTTAATCTTTATATAATCCTTATAATTTTAGAATCCATATTATGAGTTTCTTAGTCATAATGCAAGAACAGATTCATTTTCAGTATTACACTTAAATCAACTTTTAATAGTGAAACCTTTTTAAATAAAATATTTTATACTTTTTGACTAAATGGGGACATCAAAAAATTTAAAATGAAACATCCCAAGCTTACACGGTACACTTTCCTTTGAATAAAATAGTAGCGTGTGTTGTACGCAACCTTGAGTTTTAACACACGCCACAACCGATCAAACTAGCCGTTATGAATAGTATTACCTACTTTTTGAAATTATATATATTTTATATTTGAAAATGGACTTCATTTTTGGACTCGGAATATCGAATTTAGCCTAAGGTGAAATTTTGGTATTTTTCGGATAACTTTCATATTTTGATGAATAGTGAAAATTACTAAATTTTAATTAAAAACAACTTTTTTAATCAAAATAATTAATAGTGATAAATTATGAATTTTAGTGGTTTTAAAGTATATTTAGAATATATTTTTACATTTTAATATAATGTTGGTCATTGGACATAATTTTACAATTAAACCGAACATAAACAAGTGTCAATCTTTTGATAGTTATTATCTCTTAAAAACACGCTTTTTGTTTTGACAGCGGGAATTAATTTTAAACTAATTTCTTCCACTTCTGTGTTTTGAATTTAGGAAAATGGATTCCATATTTGGAATCAGGATTTTCAAATTGTGTAAATAGGTAACTTTTATTTTTAGACATTTTGAATAGTTACTGTGGTAAATATTTTATTTACCATGGTTAAAGGGTAAATCCGGTAAATAAGGGTTAAAAAATAATATTATAATAATAAAAAATTACCCTAAAACGTGTCCTAACCTTATTGGTGGACACATACCCGACCATGGGCATCCTTGGGTCAATTTGGGGACCCCTTGAAGCCACTTGTATGTGGTAGGGACACATTATATTAATAAAGTTAAAATAAAAATAAAAATGGCATAAGCTTACATCTTTTATAAGAACAATTTTTACATAGGGTTATACATGTTAGATTTTCGATTATAAATATTCATTAGAAAGCAAAAAAGATTTCCTACATAATGATATTTTATTTATAATTTTTAGACATTAAAGAAGTTATTTTATTTATGACACAATGATGATGCAGTAATTACTAAAATACTGAAAAATTAAAATAATTGATCTTATAAATACCCAAATAATTATAATATGAAACTTTTAATGAATTAAACTAATTTTCTAGGATAATATGATATATTAGGATTGATTTAACTTACTTTTTTCGAAGTAATCAATCTGTTATGAGTTTCACAAAAATCAACTAATGAATAGTGTCAAAATTGACATAAAAGAGTTCTTAAAACAAATATTATATTATTAATTGATATTAAATTCCTAAAAATCTAAGGTTCGGCCAAGAGACTTATATTATGATAGGTTAATCATTAATGGACCACTTGGGGGTCGCTTGGATGTATATAGTAAGTTTATTAACCATATTATATAAAAATACAAAGAGACATTGTAAAAGTGAAACTAATTAACTTAGAGTTAATACTTAAAGATAAGGTTAATATAATTACCCAAACCTGTATAAATTCTATTGGATGAGTTGTTTTCGACCTATCCCCAACTCATCCTTTGAATAGTCAACTTTGGAGCCTTTTAAAACCGAATATGAATTTATTATAAATTAATATTTCTAGCTTTTCCAAAGGTGCCCCTCACCCCTCTTATAAAAGGGCACTCCTCCTTCTCATTTCCTCACACCTCTCAAGCCACTTGGCTCGTCCAAACTATGCCCAAATAAGCTCCCCACAACCCACTCTTCCTCCTTGAAGCTTCCCCTTAGGCAGAAAGCATTTTAAGAAGTCCTTTGGTTCAAACCAAAGTGAGTTACCTAAATTAAAGGTAACGATTTCTCTTAAATTATTTTCATTTATTTTGCTCCTCCAACCCCCAAACTCTTTTTATTTCCTTTCTTTTGTAACAACGCCAGTATCCTCAATATACTAGGATGTTGTTATAAGAAGGATTCAAACTACACATACACACAACTCCATCTAATGGATGATGAACATAATGTTTCTGTGGATGGAAAACTAACGCCTCACGAAACGATGATTGTTCAAATACATCTTACCACCTCTCATGGTGGCCATTATGATGGCACTGTAATTAAATATGATATTAATGATATATATTTTATATATAAGCTTCTGTAATTCCATTTTATTTCATACCATTATTCGTTTCATGTTGTATATACATACGATAATTTCATTTGAGGAAGTGCGGACTACCGCCCCCTTAAAATGATATGACTCATTCATACCACACATGGAACGTATAAAGGATGGTGTTAATGAACTTAAGTAACATATATAAAATATTATATTATACTAGAATAGTAATATACCTATGCATCATTTGGATTCGATTCTTTTAAAATAAAAATTAAATGGAAGTAGCGTTCGTGCGTACGTACGGACTACCGTCTCCACGAACGCGATGAGATTCATTCTCCATCGTATCCATTCAAGTATAATTATCATTTAATGATTTAAAAATGATGTTTAAGGACTTGATATCATTCTGGATTTGAATAATATACAACCTATCCTTTACAAACATGTCTTACGTAACAAAACATACAAAAGCAAATGAGTAAGTTAACACCCGAAACAACGATAATACTAAGATATTATTATCAAATCAATATTAAAAGATCATATATGATATCATATTAATATATATGATTCTTGTATAATTTAGTAACAATTATTTCACCATTATACAGGAGGTTAACCTACCCCAACCAAGGAAAAGTACAAGGTAAGGGTTATTTCACAATCTCTTCATTATCTGAGGTTGTATTATACGTAATAATCTACTGGGATCTCTTTATCATCCACATCCATGTTTCTTCGAAATTTATTTCAAAACATTTTTACTATTTACAAGAATATGGGTTAAAGTCATTTATACCCTTGTTTGACTTTTTATAAGAGGTTTATAAAGGAATCTTTCCGTCGTTTTCAAAACAAGGTCCTTTTTAACCTTTTCGACAGAATTGAGGTAAGAATGTTTTTTTTAACTTATACGGCGGGTGCGGTTACTTTCCGCCGTTATAAAATCGTCGAAGCTTTCCTTACAAGCTTATAAGAATATTTTCAAAGAAAATGTTTTATTTTATATGGATCTTAAATGTTTTCAAAATAAAAGGAGATACTTCTTTTAAAAGAATTTTGATTTCATCTATGTCAACATCCTTTGATGGATTTTAAGATTATTTGAAGTTGATTTATTATAATACAAAACTTCTATATTGTATTGAAGGTTTTGTGATATGTTTGAATGTGGATGTGCTATTTTATACCATTCATAGTTTATGGTGAAACTATTGACATTTCGTACGCTAGTTTTAACCCGAATGTTTATGTTATATTTCAAACTTTTCTTCAGATGAATGTGCTAAACAAGTATGTTCCGGGTTGGGGACCGGTAAAAGTAAGCACTCCAGGTTGGGGACTGGTTAAAGTAAGCCCTCCAGGTTAGGGACTGGTAAAAGTAAGCCCTCCGGTTTGGTCTCCGGTTATTAGAGGTACTCCGGGTTGGTGTCCGGTTATTAGAGGCACTCCGGGTTGGTGTCCGGTTATTAGAGGCACTCCGGGTTAGTGTACGGTTATTAGAGGCACTCCGGGTTGGGTTCCGGTTAGAAGTAACCCCTAGGTCTTGGGATGAGGCCTAGACAATGAAATTAACGTTTGACATTATGCATTCCAACATTATGAAAGTGGTTATTGATATTGCATGTGATTATTCGATTAGTAGAATATCCATGTGAACAAGTAAATGGCATTATTTCATTTTACTTTTGCCATAATATGTTGAAGTTCAATTTTAAAAGGCTTTTGTTTTAGTAATTCATTGCCTTAAATGTTTATGCTTATTTTGAATGTTCCGCTATATTTTTATCCTTACTGGGCATTTGAGCTCACCCCTTTTCTATGTTTTATTTTTCCCAGGTAGTGAAGAAGTAAATTATGAATGACTTGCAGGGATATTATGAGGGGTTAATAGTGTGGATATGAAGACTTTGTTGTTGTAGTAGTTTTTCACTTTGAAATGTAATGTAAAACTTTATGATTATATCTAGTGTTTCCAAGGCTACTAAACCAATCGGTCTTTCGGGATTTGATCTTTCTTGTGATCATGCCAATGTTACGAAGTAATGCACCGACTCTGGGTAGCTGGGGTCGGGGCGTTACAGTTGGTATCAGAGGAAGTTTAGTACAAACCTTGGAATCTAGATTTAGATAAACTCTGATTAGAGCACGTAGACCTAAGATGAACTTTGAGGATTAGTATAGAAGAACTTCCTAGAATTTTGGTATTGTAGAGATTTTGTGAGTTTTCCAAGCAATACATCCCTGTCTGGATACGAGCATGTAGAGGCAGCTCTGGCACAGATGTACCTAGGGGTAAAACCCGAAAACACCGCATTGAGCTAGACTCGAACGGGAACTGGTGCACGACAACGGGCCTTGCTGCACTCTTGGTTACGACACTCCCGGGGGATATGCTTAGGATAACTCTCATTTTATTTACAAATCATTATGAAGGGTTTATGAGTATATACTTCCTCAAAGAAAACATTTTTATGATTATGGATTATATCCATAAATAGTTCAATTTATGTTAAGTGTTTTATAAGTATGGGATTATGTGTTTTGATTCATAAACTGATCTAGTTTATGCCATGGTATAGAAATGGCGCCCACTAGAATGAATGAGAACTCCAGAAATACACATGAATCAAAGAGAAGGAAGGATCATATCTTTCATGGTCTAAAGCTAGAATTTATAATAGAAATAGTCTCCCATGTATTATCATCATATGAAGAAATAATATCATGTGTTGATAAGATATGTAAAGAGTTTACTGAGTCCTATGGCTTTGAAGGGAAGCAAGAGAAGAAAAGGATGGAAGAGAGAAAGATGGATAAAGGGAAGAGGGAAAAGAAGAATTTTCCCATATGTGGTAACTGTGGAAAGAAACACCCTGGAACTTGCCTGAAAGGAATGGGAGTTTGTTATAAGTGTGGAGGAAAAGGGCACAAAGTACGTGACTGCAAGGGTAAGAAAATGGTTTTAAATGTACAATGCTTCATTTGCAAGGAGTTTGGACACTACGCGAACCTATGTCCCAGTCATCAGACTATGCCACAAATGATGTTATTGGATAATAACCAAGTTATGATACTACCACAGATGAAGAGGAATGATTAGAGTTCTTTTGTTGATTATGTCAATTGAGTGTTGTATCAACAATGTACTTGTTATAATAATTATGGAGTATATAAGGATTGTACTGCAGTACTATTTCATTAAGGACTTGAGATTGTGTGGAACAAAGAAAAGTGACTCAATAGCAGGATAAATTTTTGGAAAATATATGGTTGAGAGAAAGATAAACCATAATATGGTTCTGATACCGAGTTAGTGATTCTAGAATAATACATGATTGATTTGGATAAATTATGTTGGATATTCTTGACTACCTTGAAACTGATTAATGATTTGTATATTCCATCATTTTTTTGGGGTTTAAAACATTTTTGGATTGATGAAGTATATCCAGCATTCTATATGGAATAGGGGAGCATGAATGTAATCAATAATGAATATGGTAATTCAAGATGTTTCAGTTTAATAAAAGAATACAAGATGAAGGTATTCATATGCTATTACGGGGTAAAAAGGATCTATATTATGTTTACCTTCCTTATAAATGTTGGACTGTGAGTTTGGACCGAAGTATTTTGGATATTTCTAGTTTGGATTATTTTGGATTACCATAAAAAAACAACCCGGAGGTCGGGCGGCAACCCGTCGCGTCCGGCAAGGCTACGAGACTTGAACCCGCAACCGAAGGGCGACAAGGGTGTATCACCTACTACTGGCCCACGAGATGTCCTGGATTAAATAAGGTTGTTTTCTTTAAAGATCTGGTAGATGAATTATAAATTCATTTATTTTGGAACCCTGTACGAATAACATTCTATTATCTTTTAGAGTGAAAGATGAGTTTGTGGAAGAAATTTATTAATGGATAAAACTCTAATTATAATGTAAGTATATCTCCTTATGATCTTAGCCAATCTCATAAATATATTCCTCAACATTAATAAAAGGAACTTAGAAAAAAAATGTTGTCCTAGATGGTACCTTAAATCATCACTAATTCATGGCTTTGGGATTGTTGGTCTTTTCATAGCCATGTTCTCTACCACTCTCCATCAGATAATTGATGGTTAGATTTCTCTTCCATATCCATATTTTCCTACATGGAACCCTAGTATGTGTTATGTTCGGTAATCTTCATACTTTCCACCCTTTGTTTAAAATAGAGGCCTCATTAATTCATTTTTCGATGTGGGATTTCAACTAAGATATTTTGAAACGTCAAAAATGTGTTATCCTAATATCCTATGTTGTGTTGAACCGATGGTATTTCAAATCATCATAGATTGATGAATTTAAGGACCTCAATTTTACACTTGTTTTTGATTGATGACCTCAATCACTACCTATAAATATTTATGTTTTTCCTCCAATTATATGTCTCTAATTTCCACCAATGTTCTCATAATCGAGATCATAATTTGGTGGTGACCCTTTCATTTCTCTTTTCCTCATATTAAGACTAAATTTTAGTAACCCAATTTACGATGTGGGTTTTCCCAAAAATATATTTTCTATTTTCAACCTTTTATTTTCTAAGAACAATTTCAAATTGCAAGGACGCAATTTATTGAAGGAGGGGAGAATGTAACACCCCAAGATTTCATACTGTGTTATTTCTTCAAAATAATTCAATAACTTGCACTAAATGCAACACCGAGTTCAATCACACCATGTCTTACAAAAAAAAGCCATTAAAAGAGGTCATGAATAGCATTAACTACATTTTAAACTTTATATAATCCTTATAATTTTAGAATCCATATTATGAGTTTCTTAGTCATAATGCAAGAACAGATTCATTTTCAGTATTATACTTTTATCAACTTTTAATAGTGAAACCTTTTTAAATAAAATATTTTATACTTTTTGACTAAATGGGGACATCAAAAAATTTAAAATGAAACATCCCAAGCTTACACGGTACGCTTTCCTTTGAATAAAATAGTAGAGTGTGTTGTACGCAACCTTGAGTTTTAACACACGCCACAACCGATCAAACTAGCCGTTATGAATAGTAATACTTACTTTTTGAAATTATATATATTTTATATTTGAAAATGGACTTCATTTTTGGACTCGGAATATCGAATTTAGCCTAAGGTGAAATTTTGGTACTTTTCGGATAACTTTCATATTTTGATGAATAGTGAAAATTACTAAATTTTAATTAAAAACAACTTTTTTAATCAAAATAATTAATAGTGATAAATTATGAATTTTAGTGGTTTTAAAGTATATTTAGAATATAGTTTTACATTTTAATATAATGTTGGTCATTGGACATAATTTTACAATTAAACCGAACATAAACAAGTGTCAATCTTTTGATAGTTATTATCTCTTAAAAACACGCTTTTTGTTTTGACAGCGGGAATTAATTTTAAACTAATTTCTGCCACTTCTGTGTTTTGAATTTAGGAAAATGGATTCCATATTTGGAATCAGGATTTTCAAATTGTGTAAATAGGTAACTTTTATTTTTAGACATTTTGAATAGTTACTGTGGTAAATATTTTATTTACCATGGTTAAAGGGTAAATCCGGTAAATAAGGGTTAAAAAATAATATTATAATAATAAACAATTACCCTAAAACGTGTCCTAACCTTATTGGTGGACACATACCCGACCATGGGCATCCTTGGGTCAATTTGGGGACCCCTTGGAGCCACTTGTATGTGGTAGGGACACATTATATTAATAAAGTTAAAATAAAAATAAAAATGGCATAAGCTTACATCTTTTAGAAGAACAATTTTTACATAGGGTTATACATGTTGGATTTTCGATTATAAATATTCATTAGAAAGCTAAGAAGATTTCCTACATAATGATATTTTATTTATAATTTTTAGACATTAAAGAAGTTATTTTATTTATGACACAATGATGATGCAGTAATTACTAAAATACTGAAAAATTAAAATAATTGATCTTATAAATACCCAAATAATTATAATATGAAACTTTTAATGAATTAAACTAATTTTCTAGGATAATATGATATATTAGGATTGATTTAACTTACTTTTTTCGAAATAATCAATCTTTTATGAGTTTCACAAAAATCAACTAATGAATAGTGTCAAAATTGACATAAAAGAGTTCTTAAAACAAATATTATATTATTAATTGATATTAAATTCCTAAAAATCTAAGGTTCGTCAAAGAGACTTATATTATGATAGGTTAATCATTAATGGACCACTTGGGGGTCTCTTGGATGTATATAGTAAGTTTATTAACCATATTATATAAAAATACAAAGAGACATTGTAAAAGTGAAACTAATTAACTTAGAGTTAATACTTAACGATAAGGTTAATATAAGTACCCAAACCAGTGTAAATTATATTGGATGAGTTGTTTTCGACCTATCCCCACCTCATCATTTGAATAGTCAACTTTGGAGCCTTTTAAAACCGAATATGAATTTATTATAAATTAATATTTCTAGCTTTTCCAAAGGTGCCCCTCACCCCTCTTATAAAAGGGCACTCCTCCTTCTCATTTCCTCACACCTCTCAAGCCACTTGGCTCGTCCAAACTCTGCCCAAATAAGCTCCCCACAACCCTCTCCTCCTCCTTGAAGCTTCCCCTTAGGCAGAAAGCATTTCAAGAAGTCCTTTGGTTCAAACCAAAGTGAGTTACCTAAATTAAAGGTAACGATTTCTCTTAAATTATTTTCATTTATTTTGCTCCTCCAACCCCCAAACTCTTTTTATTTCCTTTCTTTTGTAACAACAACAGTATCCTCAATATACTAGGATGTTGTTATAAGAAGGATTCAAACTACACATACACACAACTCCATCTAATGGATGATGAACATAATGTTTCTGTGGATGGCAAACTAACGCCTCACGAAACGATGATTGTTCAAATACATCTTACCACCTCTCATGGTGGCCATTATGATGGAACTGTAATTAAATATGATATTAATGATATATATTTTATATATAATCTTCTGTAATTCCATTTTATTTCATACCATTATTCGTTTCATGTTGTATATACATACGATAATTTCATTTGAGGAAGTGCGGACTACCGCCCCCTTAAAATGATATGACTCGTTCATACCACGCATGGAACGTATAAAGGATGGTGTTAATGAAATTAAGTAACATATATAAAATATTATATTATACTGGAATAGTAATATACCTATGCATCATTTGGATTCGATTCATTTAAAATAAAAATTAAATGGAAGTAGCGTTCGTGCGTACGTACGGACTACCGTCTCCACGAACGCGATGAGATTCATTCTCCATCATATCCATTCAAGTATAATTATCATTTAATGATTTAAAAATGATGTTTAAGGACTTGATATCATTCTGGATTTGAATAATATACAACCTATCCTTTACAAACATGTCTTACGTAACAAAACATACAAAAGCAAATGAGTAAGTTAACACCCGAAACAACGATAATACTAAGATATTATTATCAAATCAATATTAAAAGATCATATATGATATCATATTAATATATATGATTCTTGTATAATTTAGTAACAATTATTTCACAATTATACAGGATGTTAACCTACCCCAACCAAGGAAAAGTACAAGGTAAGGGTTATTTCAAAATCTCTTCATTATCTGAGGTTGTATTATACGTAATAATCTACTGGGATCTCTTTATCATCCACATCCATGTTTCTTAGAAATTTATTTCAAAACATTTTTACTATTTAGAAGAATATGGGTTAAAGTCATTTATACCCTTGTTTGACTTTTTATAAGAGGTTTATAAAGGAATCTTTCCGTCGTTTTCAAAACAAGGTCCTTTTTAACCTTTTCGACAGAATTGAGGTAAGAATGTTTTTTTTAACTTATACGGCGGGTGCGGTTACTTTCCGCCGTTATAAAATCGTCGAAGCTTTCCTTACAAGCTTATAAGAATATTTTCAAAGAAAATGTTTTATTTTATATGGATCTTAAATGTTTTCAAAATAAAAGGAGATACTTCTTTTAAAAGAATTTTGATTTCATCTATGTCAACATCCTTTGATGGAATTTAAGATTATTTGAAGTTGATTTATTATAATACAAAACTTCTATATTGTATTGAAGGTTTTGTGATATGTTTGAATGTGGATGTGCTATTTTATACCATTCATAGTTTATGGTGAAACTATTGACATTTCGTACGCTAGTTTTAACCCGAATGTTTATGTTATATTTCAAACTTTTCTTCAGATGAATGTGCTAAACAAGTATGTTCCGGGTTGGGGACCGGTAAAATTAAGCCCTCCAGGTTGGGGACTGGTTAAAGTAAGCCCTCCAGGTTAGGGACTGGTAAAAGTAAGCCCTTCGGTTTGGTCTCCGGTTATTAGAGGGACTCCGGGTTGGTGTCTGGTTATTAGAGGCACTCCGGGTTGGTGTCCGGTTATTAGAGGCACTACGGGTTGGTGTCCGGTTATTAGAGGCACTCCGGGTTGGGTTCCGGTTAGAAGTAACCCATAGGTCTTGGGATGAGGCCTAGACAATGAAATTAACGTTTGACATTATGCATTCCAACATTATGAAAGTGGTTATTGATATTGCATGTGATTATTCGATTAGTAGAATATCCATGTGAACAAGTAAATGGCATTATTTCATTTTACTTTTGCCATACTATGTTGAAGTTCAATTTTAAAAGGCTTTTGTTTTAGTAATTCATTGCCTTAAATGTTTATGCTTATTTTGAATGTTCTTCTATATTGTTATCCTTACTGGGCATTTGAGCTCACCCCTTTTCTATGTTTTATTTTTCCCAGGTAGTGAAGAAGTAAATTATGAATGACTTGCAGGGATATTATGAGGGGTTAATAGTGTGGATATGAAGACTTTGTTGTTGTAGTAGTTTTTCACTTTGAAATGTAATGTAAAACTTTATGATTATATCTAGTGTTTCCAAGGCTACTAAACCAATCGGTCTTTCGGGATTTGATCTTTCTTGTGATCATGCCAATGTTACGAAGTAATGCACCGACTCTGGGTAGCTGGGGTCGGGGCGTTACAGTTAAAGTCCAATTTCAAAGTGAAATTAATTCCAATTACCACTATTGAATTAAATGGTAAAAATTTATTCTAATTTCACTTTTAAACCGATTCAAAATATAATCTAATCATATAAATAAATTAGATTAAAAAGAGGTTTTGAATTAAAATACAACATTTTTCACTATTCGTTAAAAAATGAACTTTATCGGAAAAATACCAAAAATTTACACAAAGTAAATTTTTATGTCCCAATTCTAAAGAAGAATTTTATTTTGTCAAATATAAAACATAAAATTGTCAAAAAGTGTATTTAAAATAGTTTCTCCATCAAAAGGCGGTTAATCGACCTTTTAAAGAAAATTAGAATATTTACGCTTAAAATTGGATTCATTCACATTTTAAGCCTCTAAAATTTGTTGGATAAAAGTAAAAATATTTGACAGACATATATAATCATTTTTTAGTTAGTTCCGTTCATTTCTTCCATTACAACGGCTAGGCGTTAAATACAGTTTAAAATAATATTATTTTATTATTAGAGTGCAACGTAAGATTCCCAAGAAAATTTTTGTTGCGTATTGGGTGTGCCATCGAGTATAGAGTCCCCTTTAAAGTTATATTAATATTTTATTCAAAAATATGGATAAATATGAAAATTTCATATTCATTATTTACCTGCGGTGTTACATTTACTATGTTATAAATAATAGAAATTAATCATAATTCCCTTGGATTTTTTTTTAAACCCTTATGAAGAACACTTATGAAAAACATGAACTTATTTTTAATAAAAATAAAAAAACCCCTGTACAAGGGAAATATGAATTTTCATTGAATAAAAAATTATATATTGAAAATGAATCAAGAAATAAAATAATTTCCATGTTCTTAGAAAACTCATTGTCTCCCATAGTGTTAATAATAAAACAGTCATTTTATCATTTTCCAAAACATTCCATATAAAATACATAAAAAGACTCATTATGGAAAAAATAATATAAAGTAATAAGAAAATAAATTTTTACATTATAAAAAATTTATTTCAATATAAATATTTTATCAAATAATTTATTTAAATCATGGACATGGGAAATTTTGAGTTAGAAGGAAAATATTAAAATAAAGTTTTTAAAAGGAAAAGTCCCTTTGTCACTTCAGAAATAATTGAATCATAAGGACTAAGAAGGAATATCATTAAAAAATATTAAATATGATGATAATATATAAATTCATCATATAACATGAGATTTGGTCAGTATATACACAAATTAAATGTTTATAGGTATATAATATCAAAATATAATTCAATGAAAGGTAATTGAGATGAAGTCCCTTACATTGGGTCCGACATTTCATGTGTGTATTTATGCTCTAGAATAATACACATATGATAATTATTCACATACTTGATAATATTTTTAATGTTTATTATTACTTATATTTCACATATTTAAATATTTATAAATTTACATAATCATTTTTGTTTATATCGAATGTTTTTATCATATTCGTCTTATGTGTCATAAATGACTCTATTAGTATGAGTATTATCAAATAGATCATTATTTAAACAACTCATGATTAATAATAATGAATATTTACCAAATTTACAGATCAATTATACTTTTAATAAAAAAACACTTAATGATATTTCTGAGAAATAAAGTACATTACAATAATATAGACAATATACGGTACGTACCCATGAGTAAAATTTCCAATTTTCAATGATCATTGCGGAAAGTGGGTATGTGATATTTTAACTTTACATAATAAAAATATTATCATTAATAACTTATTTTTCATTTAAATATATTTATATATATATATTCTATGTGGCATGGCAATGAAAAGAGAGTCACATTGCTTCATGGAGGTTGTAGTCCACACGTTCACAAATAATGTAATCCATTATTAATGATTGAAAAGGTATGAAAGAAAAAGATATTTAATATTTTAAAAAATATAAATATGTGAAGATATTAATATTTATTTAATTTAGAACTAATATATTTATTATTTTAACCATTTTTATCTTTCATGTAATGCGTTATTTAAAATGATTCACATCGCTTCAGCAGGAGGTAGTTCAACATACACACGAACGACATTATCGTATCCTATGAAAATGTAATGTAAAAAGGTATAAATGATATTAATAATACATAGAAATAATTATTTTCTAAAACTCATAGAAATACACACATACACACACACTATATCCATCATAACACCCAACTGTGTGAGGTGATAATGAATAAACGAATGAAATTGGATTACGAGGCTATAGTCCTCTATATATATGAATGATGATTTGGAATCTAATTTGTTCTAAGAGGATATCATTATAGTGCATTCACTAAATAAATTAAATTATATTAAATATAATCATATTTTATATAATCATGGTATAATAATAATTAGTGGAGGTGGAGGAAGAAATAAAATAAAAAATCTCATTGAAAAACGATACCTCATATTCAAGTAAATTATTCTGGTTTGAGTAGAATGTCTATCATGGATAAATTTTTTCCAAATATAAGTCTCATATTATGATATTATAAAATTTACTATGTGATTTTGGAAAGTAATATTGAAACTAAAAGTGTTTGAAGGGGTGATGGAGAGATGGGAGCATGTGGCCTTTTATAAAAGAGGCGACTAGCCCACAAATAATGGAGTGAGAAGATTCCATCATAAAAATGATTTTATTTTGAAAAAATCCTCCAAAATGAGTAATTATATATAATTGAAGATATAGTTTCTAAATAATCTCATATAATGTGTGATTGATGTGTTTTTATTGTCATTTATAAGTATTGTCTTCATATTCTAAACCCATGATAAAACCATTTGTTCCATAACCATGGAAATTAATTTTTAATATTGTTACAAACAATATTTAAAAAAATTATTTTCAACGTATTAAAAATTATATATTACCCTGATACCAAATATTAAAATAAATTTTAAAAATTATATTCATATAACTGGAAAATAATAATTCAAAATTAATTCCGTAGATGTGACTTGAAAGAGGATTTTATAGAGAAAATTATAAAACATTTACATTGTTATTATATAAAAATGTCACAAAAAGAATATAGTCACCCAAAAAACCAGCACCAATCCATGCCTGTGAAAAGGCCTTAATGGCATTCCCTATCCCCACGGGCTGGCATAAGTTCTTAATTAATATATATTCTTATTTTGGAATGATTTTCCTGAGTATGGATAAATAAAACATAAAAAACAATTGATAAACTGAATATGAAAATGCATACCAAATAAGCATTAAAAAATACAAAATTTAATAAATACATTAAAAAAGAGTGGAATAAGACCAAAGACACAAAAATGTAGCATCAAAACATCCCCAAGGACTCTACACTACAAGGGGTCATCACTAATAAGTTGTCTCTACAACAACGCACCATGAAAGGGAACTAACAACTTGAACCGCCATCACTCATGGCCATGACTTTACATGTGTCAAACATGACCAATTCTACTTACACCCAAGGGTTGTAAGTAGGGTTTTACCCTAATACCAATAATATATTTCAATGATATTTCATATAGTAAGCAATACAAGATAAAAATCATGCCAGTTTTGACAAACAAGAAGTAGTTGAAATAAATTCTAAAGAATGAAACATTTAAATTAAAACAAATTTCAAAGGGAATTTTCAATGGGTGAGCACATTTCAATAAAACATGTAAGCTACTACATTTTCCAGCCAATACCACCATTTTTTGAAATATAAATATACTTGATTCGATTATCACTAATCTTGGGAATACCCTAGGAAATTGTTTGTCACATGTCCCATATAACTCATACCTCAGTGTAATGTAACCATGGGAAACTATGTTCTAATGAATGAGGAACTAGTAGGGAATATACCCATTATATAGTGGTATCCAGTAATCATCAATACAGTTTTTATTGTTTTTGTTATCCATATTTCTCAGTGATACAAGGATAAAACTCCTCCGGATCACTAGCATACAAGTACATATCCACCCTCCTAGATAACCGATATTCCACCATTGTGATCAAAATATTTTCACATATTACCAGAATCCATTATCACATTAAAAATTAATATTTTGTTATAATAAACTCAAAATAGTAGCTACACATGTGTTTCACCACTTAAATACATCCATACTTCTTTTACAACTTCAATAGAATAACTTCACAAAATATAACAATGTTTTGCACCCAAAATCCATGATAAACACCATGTTGAACACAGTGAAAAGACCCATATTAACAAAAATAGAATTTTCAGTGCTAAAGAAGTTTATAAATCCATTACATGAGTTATAGAACAACCCCAATTGGAATATCATAGAATGAACAAGTAAAACACCAAATTTGACATAAAATGGTACCTAAAAATCATTTAATTATCAAAATCCACCAAAACCAATTTTTGGAGAAATGAAAATAAAGGATAAGTGTGCTAAAATGGATATTAAAAAACTATAACTCATCCAGAATTTATTACACATGGAATCACCTACCAGAGGGGTCAAAACCCTTGAATAATTGTGCGAAAGTTCAACAACACCACTGCCGCACCACGAGGGACACAGATCAAGACTAAAACCACAGGAATAGACCAAAAAACCCAATATCAGACCCCAGGTTCAAATTCCCACTTTATTTACATTATGAAATTCATGACAAAAACTAATCAACCCCACGAAATGGAATAAACCCTAAGCAAATGAGAGGAAGAAGGAAAGAGACCCACATACTTGGGGTATCT
Organism: Viscum album; assembly: GCA_963277665.1. Classification (NCBI taxonomy): domain Eukaryota; kingdom Viridiplantae; phylum Streptophyta; class Magnoliopsida; order Santalales; family Viscaceae; genus Viscum; species Viscum album. The sequence goes on from OY728133.1 coordinate 502,194,686, forward strand.
TGAAGAAATCTCCCAAAATACATAGGTCGATTAATTTAAAAATAGGATAAAATTCATGTGAGGTTCAAATAAGGCTGATATGGTCATGTGTGAACTGAAATGGGGGAAAGAGTAAAAATTTAAGGATTTATGAAGGAAACAAGTTACCTCTTCAAATTTGGACGTTTTTAGAAAGCCTAAGAATGTATTCTCTAATTCGAGATTCATATGAGCTCCAAATAGATAGGAAAGAGAATAGGGGTGCACTTAGGGTCAGTGGGATCATTTGTGAGTGTAAATCACTGAAAAATCAAAAATCTTGAATATGATATTAATTAATTGTTTAAAAAAAAATAGGAAATCGTCTTCGAGGATGGCCCAATTCCTTAAATAAAAACACAAATTCACCATGATTATGGATTCCAAAATGGTAAAAATTGATATTTTGTTGTTAATATATTATGGGAGGTTATTTTGGAAGTGTAATGGGTGCATAAAGTTGAAAAATTATAGAGTTATAAAAAACCAAATTGATTTTTAAATTCGGAAATGGGCTCACTGTTTGTCCCAAATCATGAAAACTAACCCTTTCCTCAAAAAATGAATGGTAAAACCCCCAAATAAAATAAAAAATGGAAATTAATTTAAATTTCACTGTAAAATAAGTCATGTATATGAGAATTCTCCCGACCATGAATGACCTTAAACCCTGGAAAGTCAACCTAAAGCATGATCAGAAAAAAAGAATTGGAACTCCTTCTTAACCCACAACATAAACTCTATATTTTTGTGGACATCATTCCCCTGATGCCAAAGGACATGAACCAGTATAATAGACATTACATGATGAACCTTCTATTGGGAATCATCTATTTGCATCAGCCTCTCAATAACGTACAAATTCATCTATGTATCCAATACCTCCCAATTCAGTACATGGGATGTATCCAGATTATATTTAATCAACTGGGAGAAAAGGAAATTATAATGGAATTATGTCAACGGAGAAGGTATGGCCATATTTTATTCCACCTTTACAATAATCTCATTGATCTCAAAAGGTATGACATCACTCGGGGGCATCATTCCTTGATTTCCCAATCAATGATGGCCCAGACGAGGGGCCAATTTGAAGAAAACCCTATCACCCATAGAAAACACTAGTTCTTGAACCCTCTTTCTAGCATATGATTTTTGATACTATGATCTTTCAATTATCACTTAATGTTCAACTCCACCTTCTAATTGGTCTCCATCACTAGACTCCGCCCCAGTAGTGAGGTCTCACCTACCTCAACCCAACACTGGGGGGACCGACAAGGCCAAACATAGAGCTCATCAAAAGGAGCCGTTAAAATCATGGATGGGTAGACGTTATTATTTGAAAAGTCACTCAATCCCAAATGGATATCCCAGGAACCTACAATGTCTAGAACTCATGGACAGATAAAGTCCCCAGAAATTAGATTCTCATGCTTTTTCTGACCCTCCGTTTGAGGATGGTATGTTGTGCTCATCTTAATCTGAGACCCCAAGGCCTGCTGATGGTCTATCCAAATATGAAAAGTTAAATGGGGGTCTCTACATAAGACAATTATTGAAATAACACCATGGACCCTTACCACATCCCAAAGATACATACAACCAAAATCGTTAAATTTAGTTGTATCTCTAATTAGAATGATGTGGGATGAATTGATCAGACAATCAAACACCACCCAAATAGAATTATTATTCAGATGTGAATGAGGCAAGACAAAAATTAAGTCCATTGTGACCTCTTCCCACTTCTAGGTAGGAATGGGTAACGACGATAGAAAACCGAAGGGCCTTTGATGCTCTATTTTCACCTTTTTTCATGTGTATCATCTCCAAACGAATTCTGCGAGGTCTTGTCTCATACAAAGCCACCAGTACTACTGACGAACCTCATAGTACATATTGGTCGAACACGGATGGTTATCACACTATTACTGGTGGCTACCATGCATCACCAATATCCGTAGAGATAACTACAATACTGAATGGCCCATGAAGCACATTATGCCTTCAGGAGGCGACAACCATTCAGATGTCATCTCCCCACCATGAAGAAACTACTTCAACTAATGAAAAAGATTAACACTAGGTTATTCCCACTTAGTTAGCTCCATTAGAGAAGGATTCAGCTGAATTATTTTCAAGAACTCACCCCCATTTTTCTATGTGGTCTCCACATCCATATTATCAAAGAGTACCATCAGATTCCACTCATCATTGGACTTCCTCATAGCCTACACTGGGAATATTCTACTCAAGGAGTCGACCAACACGTTACCATTTCTTGGGCTATAGACAATCTCAACGTCAATCCCCTACATGCACTCGATACAACGACGCTGCCTCAAGTTGGGGTACTTCGGTGAGAAGATATATGCCAAGATTTTGTGATCATAGTAGAAAACAAACATCTCACCACATGGGTATTAATTCCAAGTAATCAAATCATGCATCATAGCTAAAAACCACAACTCTTGAGTCAGGTAATTTTTTTTTTTGTGGTTGGAGTTTGCGAGAGCCATACACCACAACATGATCATCCTCTATAAGCACGCAACCAAGTCCCATACCTGAAGCATCACAACACACCACATACCTCTTTCCATCCTCTGGAAAAATCAGAATGGGTTTGGTAGTCAGCTACCACATCCTCTCGTCGAAGGATATCGGCCATTCTAGGCCCTATACAAACATTACCCATTTTTGGGTGAGCATGATCATGTGTGAAGAATGATGAGGGAAATCTCAAACAAACCACTAGTAATAACCATCCAGGATATGGAAAATCTTGATCCCGACCACATTCTTCGGTTTCTCTCATGATATAACCACAGAGATCTTATTGGGGTCCACCAAAAATCCATGATATGAGATGACATGCCCCAGAAATTTCACCTCCTTGATCAAGAATGGTCACTTGGAGAACATTCCCTAAATGCAATGCTCTCGCAAAGTTCCCAAAACTATCTGCATGTGATTCCCATTTTCCTTATTAGATTACGAATAAAATAGGATTTCATCCAGAAATACCCTGAAAAATGAATCTAGATATTGATTGAAAAACCCTATTCATGATTTCCATAAATACCACTAGATCATTGGTCAATCCGATGAGCATTACGGAGTACTCGAAGTGGCTATAACTGCTTCAGAAGGTAGTTTATGGGATATGTGACTCTTTCACCCTGAGTAGATGATAGCATGAATGAATATTTATTTTTAAAAAAAATTTCCCACTTCAAATGAGAAAATAATCCATCAATTCGCGGAAGAAGATATTTTTTCTTGATTGTTATCTTATTCTTCTTCTGGTAGTAAATGCACAATCAGAGGGATCTGTTAGCTTTTTCTTGAAAAACACAAGAGAGTCCCAAGAAGAGATGATTCAGAGAATGAATCCTTTGAATAAAAAGTTTTAAAACAATATAATTAATCCCATCAACTCATTCAGGTCCATGTGTTATGAGGGGAGAGATATTAGTTGTGTTCCCAAGACGAAATCAATCGAGAACTCCACATCCCGCTCATGGTGAAAACCTGAAAAATAATCCATAAATACCTCTGGAAACTCATCCACTACATGAGGTTTCCCACCATAAAAAGAATGAAAATAATCCTCAATCATGAGTGACGATAACTAGAAAACAAGATCTCAAAAAACAGGGGGTAGAGGTTCTGCACGACTCGACTGAGTATCCCATTCCAGACGAAAAACCAGACGACTCCCATCAGGTACAGTGAAACTCACTCACCGCCTTTAGAAATTAATGTTTGACTAGAATTGATCTATCCAATATATTAAAATTAATATATCAAGTAAATTCAGATGTAATACCATTATGAGCCACTCCATGACAACCCCTGACATGGAAAGCGCACACGATGGGCACATGAGACCCTTCTCCTTCTTCATTCCCAGCAGCGTCACTAACTCCATCACTAAAGACAAAAACGAGGTTTGAAATTTCTGTGTGTTCACATAATGGGTAGAAATGGATGAAACAGAGGCATTGGATTAAAAAATATAAGTATCTATATAAGATGAAATCAAAACGGTACATTAAATTGTCAACAGTCCCTCATCTGATATTGTCGGTGCTTGTTCCACCTCATAATGATGTCTAGTCTCTGCATGAGGAAAACATCCAGTCTATGGCTATGGACAAAACTAAATATGCCCCAAATATGACCAAACACTACCACCACGGCCACCAAATCATGATTTCCCTATCTTTAACGGCTCTGAATGAGATGGCACTCCACTTAAAGATAGTGATCCTTCCCCAATATTAAGTAGACGTTCAACTCTAAAAAAGCGCTGCATGTGGCCCATATCTCTATATCTATAATAGACCTTAGGAGGAAATGGGTATACTGGTCGGATGTTCCCCAGCCTCCCACAATCATTGAACAAAACAAATCTCACATCATAATGTTCAAATTAAACCTTCCTAAAAGAGTGGCATGAACTACCACCACCCCTCTTCCCATTGTCCTCTTGCTTATTTTTCTTATACGAAGTGCGGCCACTGCCCACTACTGATACTGCCCCAAAAAAGCCAGACCTTTCATTTCAGTCAACCTTCACCATACATGCTCGTTCAACCAGCTTAACATAGGACCTCATCTTAAATAAGAAAACCTGGGAGTATATCGCTCGTCAAAAGCCTTTCTTAAACATTAAGACATTTCTTTCTCATTAGAAACAATTTAAGTAGGATACCAAACCATCATAGTAAAATTGATGGAGTACTAAATCACAAAAGACCCCCCTATACTAGATCCATGAACTCTCAGGATATAGAGTATGCCAATATTTCAGGGCAGTACTATTCGTTGAAGAAGACCTTGAAATATCCCCATCACATATGCTCATTCTTTACGGTTTAAAGTACTGATTCCCACCACCTACAAATGGGAACCTCCAACAGAAAATAAGCACACTTCACCCTGACCTCCTCATTTGTGTCCAAGAACATGAACATGTGATCGATATTTTTTAGACATTCCTCTACATCCTTGGGTTCGATGCTACATTGGAATGTAAGAGGATTGTTTTTTCGGAACTCTTAGGCCTTATCCTTCCAAGGACCAGTCGTATCCTCCCTAATAAGAGAATTAATAGGATCTGGTCCATGTCATAAATCATGGACAGACCAAACCACAGTCTCTAATAGCCTCTGATGAAGTTGTGAGGGAGTACTCTCTCTGACTTCCTCACGTGGGTGCATGTGAACTTTCTGGGGAGGCGTGTTGCTACAAAAGACCATGTTCACAGTGAAAAAAATAAGTACAACAATTTTGATAATTTCATTAATAACAAAAAATATAAATAATCCAAACACAGTACAACAAAAAAATGAAATTACTACCCCACCCCACCTGATGCCCATGTCTAGTCTACAGAACATATGTTTCACCTAGAAGTGAAGTCAAACTAACAATTACAATTTTCCAAGGTGACTCACGGTTTGGTAAGAGTGGGTTGGGACAAGAACACTACTCATGACCAAAACACCAAGTCTTGAAAGCCCTATCTCTATTCTATCCACATTATTCCCAAAATAATAATTTAACCCAAAAATAATAACCTCCGCAGATACATTTTTTTCACAAACAGTTTTTTTGGGGAACAAAATCGACAGAAAATCCAACCTGTGATAAGGCCTGAAGTGTGTTTTATAACCCCATGGGTTGGAACAAGTTCCTAGGTATTATTTATTTTTTATTGGGAATGATTTTCCAAAGTATGGGTACATGAAACATAAAAAACGATCGATAAACTGAAAATTAAAATTCTTGCCAAACAAGAATAAAACGAAATACAAAACTAAAAACATAGGTTTAAACCTAGAAAAATAGGTCCAAATACACATTAATGTATCATCAAAATTTCCCCAAGGAGTCCACATAGTTAGGGGTCATCACCCACAAGTCGTCTCTACAACACCACACCATGGATGGAAACTAACAACCCGAACCACCATCACCCAAGACCTTTCCATTACCTGTGTCAAACATGATCATGTCTAATTACACCCAAAGGGTGTAATTATGATGTGAGACTAAACTCAATAGGATACCACCAATAGATTCCATAGAGTATGAAATACAAGATATGAAGCATGCCAGTTATGATAAGCATGAAATGGTGGACATAATTTCAAAAGATTGAAACTTTTAAATAAGAACATTTTTAAAACGGAATTTTTAAGAGTGAGAGAATTTCAATAAAACACTTAAGATACGGTATTTTCCATAAAAACCCATATTCAAATGGAAAATATACCAGAGTCAATGTGCACTAATATTGGGAATACCCCTAGGAACTAGGTAGTCTCAGGCCCCATGTACCTCGTACCTCAGTGTAATGTAACTATTGAGAAATCCATTCTCGTGCATGATCCACTAGTTGGGGACATGTCCATAACATAGTGGTCTACATCCAACATTAAAATAAATTTTCTAGTTTTTTCCTTATTCATTTTTTGTAGAGATATTGGGATTAAACCCCACTGAATCACTAGCGTACTAGTACATATCTTCCCTCCAAGATACCTGGGATTCCCCCATTGTGATCAAACCATTTACACATGATAAAAAAATCCGTTATCACATAAAAACGTCAGTTATAGTAATAATCAACTCAAAATAGTATCTAAACTTGTTTTCACCACTTACATCATTCCATAAAACATTTAGGACTTCAGTAGTATAAATTCACAAAATTTAACAATGTTTTGCAAAAAAATTCCATGAAAAATGCCACTGTGAACACATTGTGCATACCGATATTCACTAAATTATAATTTTAAGCACAAAAAATATATATAAAACCATTACATGAGTTATAAAATAACCCAAATTGGCATAACATAGAATAAACATGAAAACCACCCTATATGAGACAAAATTGGAACCTAAAAAAATTCTTAAAAAGCGCCACTGAAAAAAAAATTCACCGCAAGTGTAATGAAGTATAACTGTGCCTAGAATTTAAATTAAGAAAATCCACTCATATACCATTTATTACACATGTTATTACCTACCAAAATTGTCAAAACCCTTGAATATTTGTTCGAATGTTCAACCGAACCTCCACCACACCTCGAGGGACATAGATCAAACCTAAAACCTCATCAATATACCAAGAATCCCAAGATCAAACCCTCAGTTCCAATCCCAACTTGCAGGAAATTAGAAACTTCCGGATTAAATGGATGGAACCCTATGTAAATTGTAGAAACCATATGAAAATGGTATGAAGAAAGAATGCAACCCACTTACTTGAGGTATCTTGAAGAAATTGCCCCAAATACGCCAGTATAAGAATTTACAAACAATAAAAAAGGAATTTGAAGTTCGATTAAGGCTGATAAGGTCAAGTAGGAAATGAAATTGTGGAAAAGTGTAAAAATTTAAGGCATTATGAAGAAAAAAAGTTACCTCTTCAAATTTGGATGATTTAAGAATGCCTAAAATGTTATGCCGTAATTTGAAATCCATGTGTGCTCCAAATCGGGGGAAAAAGAGAATGGACAGGTGCCTATGTTTAGTGGCCTCAGGTGAGAGTTGGAATCACTGAAAATCATAAAAATTGAATAAGATATTATATAAATTTTTTAAAAACGGGAAATTGGCTTCCAGAATGACCCAATTCATTAAATAAAAACCCAAATCCATCACCATTGTTGATTCTAAAAGGGTCCAAATTGATATTGTGGTGTTAATAGATCATGGGAGGCCATTTTGGATGTGGAATTTGTAATTTTTTTAAAAAATAATATAGTTATAAAAGTAACAAAATTGTTATTTATATTTCCAAATGGGCTCACTATTGGGACCAAATCATGAAAGCTCACCCTTTCTTCTAAAAATTCATGGGAAACCCCCAAAATAAAGAAAGAATAGAAATTAAATGCAATTATCAATTAAAATATGTCATTTTTGTGACAATAAACATTATAAAAATTCATAATATGTCTTAATTTAGATTGTTCAACAAAAAACTAAACTAATTACAATATTAAAAAACTCAAAATATATTTTAACACTATAATAATTTAAATGATAGAATATTTTTCAATAAACATTTAGTAATTTTCAATATTCATAAAAATTGAAAATTGTAAAAAAAATTAAAAAAATACACCCTAATAAAATTTGGATATCGTAAAAAATGTGAATTTTATTTTATTGAATACATTTTATAAATGTGGTAATAAATGAATTTAAATTATTTATGCAAACTGTGAGAAAGTTTTCTTATAGAACAAAAGAAAAAATAGTTTTTTTCATAAAACATTTATTTTATATTTCAATTATTGATATTTTATTTCTATTAATTAAATATATAAATTTAATTAATTATATACATTTATAAACCAATTAAATTTCTTATTTCATTTTTTAATAATCTTGTCTCCCTATTTTAGTTCTAGGTTATAGTGGTCATGTAAAAAATTTAAATTTTAATAATGTATCATGGTTCATTTAAACCAGATGTTGTGTGCATTGAATATAATTTAAAATAATAAATATATCATGGAATCTTTTGGAGAATCATTCTTGTCTTGTTTAAAATTGTATTTTTATGATATTAAAAATATTTTTATTTATTTAAAATCTATGGATGTTAAATCCACCACCCCTTAATAAATTACATCATTTTAATTTGATCTTTATCTTAGTAATAAATAGATGGACATTTGAATATAATTCATTTATGTAAACCTTCTCTCTAAATAGGTTCAATAAATAATATACTTAGTGCATGAGAATGTAGAGAAAAAGGGTCATATGGAATAAACCATATGTAGGTTTCAATGGCGCATAATACTGGGGAATGTGATGTCATGGACATGTATGAAAATATTAAATAATTATAGATATTGACTAAGGTCATTAATAGAAAGCCTGAGAATTATACATGGAATGGTTTGTTCCTCAAAACCATATATTTTTTTAATATCAAATCCAATTTTATTCTTCGTATACGAATATAATAGGATAAATTTTTTGTATCAAGATCCTTTTACTAATGTAGTTGAATTATTATAATATCAAATAGTGTAATAAAATATTCATACTTCATATGGATCTATTTCATAATAAATGGCTCATCATTTTGTTGTGATTTGATTATTTTTCTAATTCCCCACTTACTCTGAGAAATTAACATTGAAAATTTATTTTTATGCCTAAATAACTACAATTCAATTTTAACTAATTATAAGATTCCTTAAAGAGTGAAAAGTCTTTCCATTCATCATTAGAAATTTTCCAAAACATATATAGTCAGAAATTCTAATACAATATAATAAATTAATCTCTAAACCAAAAACGTAACACTACTGGTTCATCGTCATTTTTTTCAAAAAAATTTACCAATAACCTTGTCATTTTAACTATGACATCATATAGGTTTTTTGTAGCCACTAAACCCATATTAATATTAAGTCATGGGTTCAATCCCTATGGCCTTTCTAGATGTAACATTTAATCACCCAGTATGTGGGTTGTATATTTTTAAACAATTTTAATAAAAATCCTATATTGTTCCCAAAAAAAATGTGGTCATCCATGAAATAAAATTATTCATTTAATATCCTTGGACTATGGTTTTAAATGCAAAAGTTTTTTAAAAAATTATAATATACATATTTTAGAATTTTTAAGATTTCCTTAATTATCATATTAATCCTACTTTAATCAAAACTAATAAACTTAGGTTTATAAAATTTAACCAAATTATTCCTCAAAAAAATGTCTCACTAGAACATATACATCATAATTTTATGAAAACTCAATTGTTATGCCAAAAATTATGTCCACTACATAAATAAATGAATTGAGGGGACTAAGACATTGATTATATGACCATAATTTCAAAATTACCAATCTCCCTAGAGCTATCACCAATTCAGTTGATGGACCCAGATAAACTTTAGAAGCAGAAAAATATTTTCACACACCTTTTTTTTGATATTGATGATTTCTAACCTATGTATGTAACTATGGTCAATCATTAGCAAATTTACCCTAAATATTGTAGTTAAAACATATCACTGTTTACTATATATATATTATCTCATTCATGGATTTTTTAGGAATCCTTTCGTTGTTGTCATGAACATTTTAACAAACATATCACATCTATAACCCTTTTCATATCATGACAGACATTCCACGAAATATATTTTACTAATCTATGAAAAATTTTGGATCTTAACTATAATATTCTTTTTTATTTTCTTATATATTTCTTAACAAATTAGCTATTAATTACTATTTTCATCACATGGAAAATATTTATTGGGAAATTTAATATCAACATTCTCATCAAATTGAAAAAAATTCATCATAGCATTTATGTTCTCACACACCAAAATCTATTTCAATAGGGGTTTTATTCCCAATTAAAATCTATTAATTTTACCATCAATATACCAAAAAAATATTATTTGTACATTAAAAAAACAATAAAAATTTTTCATATAAAAACACAAAATCTCTATCATTTTTCCTTAATTTTATGAATGGATTCCCAATCCTAATCCAAAAAAACATATGGAAGTATATCTCAATGGGAATATTCATAAATTTTTCACATTATAATGACATAAATATCATATTAATCCCTAGTGTTCCGACACTATTACCACTATAGATGAACTTTACCTTCAAAATGGTAAATGTCAAGAGTTGCCTTTTGGATTTGTAATTATCTCAATATTTCAAATATTTATTTAGAGAAAAATCCAAACATGAACTACCATAGGGTTAGATGACAAATGAATAATAGGGAATGTTGCCTCATGAAATGATCCAATATATACATGTTACAATATCATTGATCAGGTAAAACTCTAGCATGGATACCACCACCATTTGTATCCCGTGACAACTGATCCATGACTATAATAAACTATTATGTTATAATTCCATGTATCATGAGATATTTATTTGGGAGGATGTCTCCATCTTGGTTCTATTACCCAAAACTCCTATATTTTTTATGAAAAAATCCATTCTATAATATAATGTTATAGATGATGAAATATGGTAACCATAAAATTCAATATCATTTTTTTACAACTAGGATATTTTGTGATATATATTTTTGAATTAAATTTATCTTTTTTTATACATTTCATTACAAGAAAATATGATTTTTTTTCATGCATTACAAGAAGGATTTGTGTTTTGATTGTGTCACAAGAATCACATAGTTTATCTTATGTTACATGCAATAATAAGTTTATCTTGTGTTAAATACAACTCTATGCCCGTATTTTTTTTCACATAATATCATGCTCATCAAGTGTTAAACGTAAACCCGAGTTTAAAGGAAATGAGACATTCGATTAAAATTTAATTATATAATTTGATAGTAATCAAATTTTTATTGGAGAGGTGGGTATGTAATTTATTATCTAAATTATAAAATTATAAGTTATATACATGTATCTATAATGATTTATTTGGTGAAAAAATAATTTAAAATGAAAATAAAAACTAGTTGAAAATAATGGACATTATTTTCTAAAAAAAATTGTTCTTACAAAAAATAAACATATTTTACAACAGAAAATTAAAAAATAACAATTAGTAAATAATTTTAAATAATATTATATATTAAATATTTTATTATTTTTTCATTATTCATGTTATTTTTATCCTGTTAATAGATAATAAAAATATAATTTTATGATGAAAAAAATATTTTTATAAACAGAAATTCGGTCACATATTTTGGCTCATTTAATATAAAAACAATTTATAAATCATATAAAATACTTATTTGAAAAAATTAAAATAATATTTTACAACATCACATCAATATTATCTTATTATTAATTTTTCTAATTTTTAAAAAAATTGTAATTTTTTATTCATAGTGAAAATTAATAAATTTCATTTGAAAAAATACATTTCATTTAATATATTTTTAAAGATAAATAATATTTTATATTTTTTAAAGAAAATTCATTTTAATTATATATCAATTAATAAAATTTAGTTCATTATAATCAATTTAATATGGATATTTTATATGAATACAATGTAATCTTTTGAAAAAATTCCCTTTAAAACCCAACTTTCATTTCACTTCAATGAGATAATTTTAAATTATTTTTCCACTTTTTTGAATCTTGTTTCTATAAGTGGGTCGAATATTTGGAATCGGAAAAATTTATATCATCTAAAAAGTGGAACTTAATTTTTGACAAAAATAAATAATGAAATGTGTAAAAATTAATTACTACTCTTAAGGTATAATTGAGTTTATCATGCGGATCGACATAGAAGAAAAGAATTAAAATTCCCTAAAAACAATTAAAAATGTTATTATCTATTCATATATTAACATTATCATTTCTTATTTTTAATCGATGCTCATTTGGATGCTTTTATCATTAGAATTAATTTTTATTTTGGAGTTTTTTAGAAATTGTTATGTAGTTTCTATGTTTAAGGACCCGACCTTAAAAAAATACATTATCATGAATTTTATTCAAGAACATAATTTATTTCATAAGGATGATGTTTTTTGATTTATATTTTATTATATTAGGATAGAATACATATATAACAAAAAAAATTCATGCATAGAGAATACAACTAATAAAATATCTATTTTTTCATAAAATAAAAATCATAATTATGAAAAGACATTTCTTTTTCATAATAAAAATATTAATAAGATTAATATTGACTTCCTATTTTCTCTTAAAAGTGCTTATAACATATTAAAAACTTTTTCAAAACATGGGTTGAACACAGAAATCTCAGTAAGTGGTATAAAGAAAGAAATCGTTAGTCATGTGATAACATATAAACCAATATTTCTGATTTCGTGAAAACATTTTATCATGAATAGAAAATAATTAAGATTCCATAGGATGTAATTACAATAACACTATTAAAATAATCCTTACACATGGAATAACCATTCAATCATCTTCCATCTCTGGAGTTCCCAATGTATTGGAGACCTATAATGGGGTTCACCTATCATATCTGGAGTTATAAATGGCTAAACCAAACATATCATGAGATATGATAGTTATTAAACCATCATATATTGAGTTATGAAAGGAATAAACGTACATAAAAAATGTACAGAGAACATATCATGAATAAAACACTTAATAATTCATTTCAACCCTTGAGTAAAACATATTCCAGTTTTAAAAATACCATTTTTTCAAAAAACAAATAAATTTTATAATATAAAAAACATGAAAATAATAATGAAAAAATATTTTTAAAAATTAAATATGAATACATATAACAAAAACATAATATTTATATATAATCATGAAACTATTAGAAACCATTCTTTCCATTTTAAAAAAGAAAAATATTTTTAAATTTAGTAAAAGAGACATGTAAAAGGGTATTAAAATGAAATTCCCTTAACTCATGTTCTACATTGTTAAAATGTGTTCAAGAAACCTGTATCATTATTTTAATTGTGTTATTAATATATTTTAGAACAATAATCGTGTTTATAATTCCTTAAATTTTCTTTGTATTATGATTTTCCCCAATTTATTAATAATGTTTTCTTATTTTATTTATTTTAGGTGGGTTCTTTTCAGGGTTTCCTAGGTTGGTTTATTTATGATCATCCAAATAAAACATAAATAATAATATATATGTGATAGAATATATATACTTGGATCATTTAAAACAATAACAAGTGAAATTAAACTCTCTATTATTTTGGTAAAATGGAAATGAAAAATCATCGTTCACAAAGGTAGTGAATTAACCCACAGTGGGAACTATTTTTTTATTTAATAAATAATGGAAAAAATGAAATATTTTATTAGGAATATAACCTAAAAACAAATAGATATCCAGTATATATGTTATACTAATTTTTTCATGAAACATTGGATAAGTGTTGGGAATAAGGTATAAGTAAAAAATGAATTTAAGAGTGAAGAAAAGAGGACCTTAATTCTTAAAAAATTACCCTTGATAACCCCTTAATGGATCTTGGATGCTCTTTTTATATGTGAACAGGAGATCAAGAATGTGTCAAGGTATAAGGAGGATGGAATTTAATTGTTTTAATCAATTAATGGTGTCATAAGGTGATGAAATTATATGAAGTGTTGAGCCTCCTTTTACAATTGAGTTGAGGGGAAACATTGGAATTACTCAAATGATTAAAATAAGTTAAATTTATTATAGGGTTTATGTATTACAAAATGAAAAAACTAAATATCAAGTTATATTTACTTTACAATTTTTTAAAATCATTAATTTTATTTATCAATTAATTAAATGTTTACTGCTTCATAATTGTTCAAGACATTAATGTAAATATTTTTCACCTATAAATTAAAAATATAATTTAATAAAGAAGATAATTATATTATTTTTCCGAATTATTGTTTTTTGAAATATTCTATAAATCCTAAAATTAAAATATTATACCAATTGAATGTTATAGTTTGAACAAGTTGTTTTCTTTCTAATAAAATAATATAAAACTACTAATGTAATCCATGTGGGACTATAATGTCACCAATTTGAATAACAATTATAATGATATTTATTTTCTTATATATAGTTTTTTAATCAAAATTTGTTTCATTTAATAATTTTAATAATTTTAAAAGTAATATATATATTAAATAATTTCCATGATGTTAGAAAATTCAGTGTAACCATGTATGTTATGAATAAAACATTTCATTCACTATCTTTCAGAACGTTCCCAAAAAAACAGGTAAAAATATATTATTTAAAACATTTAAAAATAATGTAAAAAGATACATAAAATGTACTTTATAAACATTTTATTTCTTTATAAATGTTTTAATAATGTCATTTAGAAAATAGACATTGGAAAATAATGAGATTGAAGGAAAAAAATTAAATATTTTTTATAAATCCCCATATCACTTTTGAAATATTTGAATCAAAATTCCCATGATATAATAAAATTAAAAAAACCAATAATCCCTTGATAATATATATATTTATGATAAAAATAATATATGGTTTCTATATATTCACCTTGTAAAATATTATAGGTGTGCAATATAAAAGTATTCCTTAAAGAAAGAAATTTCAAACGAAGTCCCTTATATCGAATATGATTTGTCCTGTTTGTCTACATTTTTCATGAATAATATAATTATGTTTATTATTTACATTCATGAGAAAAATTTAAAGATTATTAAAAAATTTATTTATCTTATTACAATATTGAATTCATTTATTTAATCAATTATTTTTATGTTGTATTTTTTTGCCTATATTCAGATTTTGTGTCAAAAATGACATTTGTAGGTTGACTATGGTAAAAGAGGACGTCATTTAAAAATATAAAAAATTATAAAATTTAATTATTTATCATAATGTATGACCAATTATACATTTTAAACCAATATTTAATTATTATTTTTATAAATTAACTACATTACAATCAACGAGATGGTAGGTCGTACGAAATCATGAGTAACAATTACATTTTTCAACATCAATTATAAAAGGAAGTGATGTATTGTTTAATATATATATATATATATAATGATATTAATATAATAAATACCATATTATTTCATTTAATATACTTATATATATCATACATGTGTTTTGGGATTAAAATAGAGTTGCATCGCTTTGTGAAGAAGTTTGTCTACCTCATCACGAAAGATGTTATCATATTATAATGTGTTAAAATTTAAGAATTAAAAGTTTATATTATATTTATAGAATGATGAATATGTCAGGGATACCATAATTAATCCATTTAATTCCCATTAATTCATTTTATTTATTCTTATTACCTTCAGTGTAATGAATTAGTGAAAATAAGTCACATCTCTACACGAGGCGGTAGAATCCTTTACAAATGAAATATGTAATTATATACCTACTAAATAGAATATAAAAAATGAATATATGATATTATGAATAAAAATGTATAATTATGTTTTTAATGTTAAATATATTTTATATAAATCATCATACCTAAGAATGAGATGTCGTAATAGAAAAATGAAGGACATAAGTTTGTGAGGAGGTAGTCTGCCGTACACATGAATGATGGTTCCATAAACCATTTAATATAAGAGGATATGGTTATATGTCCTTAATATAACATAATGAAATATCAGTTTATGGATTATACATGGGATATTATATAAGAATGGTTTAATGTGAATAAAATGTGGTGGAATAATGTTTTAATGTGAATTGGATTAGGATTGCCTGATCCAAAAGGCTATGAAACTAGGAATAATAGTGGAGAGCTAGTGGTCGTTTATAAGTGAGGAGGGTGGGACACTTGTAATATTTGAAAAATTAAATCATTTAAATGTTTTTATCATTCCAAAATTATTAAAAATTAGGAATCATCACATCATTAATAGATAAGGTCAAAATAACTCCATCCATCAGGTTTGGTATAAGTTGGTTGGTTATTTTTAAACCTTATCTTCTTATTTTTAACCCCAAATAAATCCATTTTTACCTTAAACATGGTAATTAATTTTTATTATTTTCACTATTCATTTCTTTAAATACTTAAGTTCACCGAATTATAAATTATAAATTATTATGATTCCAAATTCAGAATCGATTTTCCTACATTCAATAAATATAAGGGGATTTTTTTATCTATAATTAGTCCAACCAATGCAATGAGAAGGAGGGGTTTTAAAAGGAAAATGTTCAAAATATTAAAATGTTTTTATATAAAAAATGAAAATGAAAATAATTCAACTATCCTATTTTGAATAATTATATATACGATTGAGTTAATTTTATTTAAAAAAAATTCCAAAACCTAATTATATATTTTAAATAATTTATTAAAAAAGATATTTTTCCATTTAAATTCATTATTTTTTACTATTTATAAAAAATTAAACATTTCATAAAAATCCATAAACATAACCAATAAGTATATTTTTTATGATGAATTCAGTAATGATGTTTTGTTTTTCAAATATAATTTCTAAAATTTGAAAAAAATAATTTTAAATTAGGTGTGTTTGGTTTGACTAAAATATATGAAATATTTTATTTTTAGAAACATTTATTTCACATTATAAATAATTTTAATTTACATGTAATAAATTGATATTTATTCAATATATATTAATATTGATTAATCCAACAAATTTTTATGTTTTAGTTATTACATAAATTACTCTCAAATTTAATAGTACTGTTATATTATTAGTGATTAAATTAAAATATTTTAATAGAGTATCTTGTTTTGTTTAAAAATAGAGTTACATGAATTACAAGATATTTAAGGGGTTGAATAAAAATGTTATAAAGTATCAGTGATTTATATTTATGAAAATTTTTCTATTTCAAGTCATTTACGCTATCAAACATAATTTTCTTCTTTTAACATATCATGGTGTAACATCATCACCCCATTAAAAAATTTCATCCTCTTAATTTGAAATTTATTTCAATAATCAAAGGATGGAAATTTCAAAAATAATAGTGTTATAAACCCACATCCATAAAATGGTTAAATAAACATCATATTAATTAGAGAGAAAGCGATGTAAAATGTTCATTTGGAAGAACACATAACTATGTTTCTTAGTAAGAGATAATTAGTAGAATATAATGATATATACCTGTATGAAAATGGTAAACAATTATAGATAGAGATTAAGGGCATTGATAAAAACAATGTGACTGATTCATGAAACGTTGATGAAATCAAGACCATAAATATCTGATGACATAAGGGGTCATCAGAGTCATCATAAATGAATATAATAGGATAATATTTTTTTTATTCCAGATCCTTTTTATAAGGTTGAGGAATTATTTTAAAATCTATTTATACAAGGAAATATACATAATTGGCACATGTCAATTTTAGAAGAAAAATTTATTCCAAATGTTTTTCTCCGATGAATATCCAATTCATCGTTTAATCAACGAAATGAATATCCAAAAACAAATTTATAATTGATTCTCTATAATTCACTTTTAATGGGTAATCAGACACCTCAAATAGAGACATTTCTGTCAATACATGTGTAGCTATTTTCCAAAACCAATATGGTTAGCACAAGTCTCCCAATATAATTAATTATTCCATAAAAATCAAAATTAAGACTAGTAGTTCTTCATTAATTTTTATTTCACAAAACAGTTAACTAAAAACAATGTTATATTTACAAATACATAATATAGGGTAGTTGTATGTTCTAAACCGTTATGATTCTTCAGTTATTGGTTGAATCCCTACAGCCTTTCAGATGTGTCAGGTTGCCACCTCGTTTATGGTTAGTCATTTTTCTAAACCAGGTCAATATAGTTTACATAATATTCCCAAAAAATAAAAACATCCTTACAAAATTAATCATTTAATATCTTTTTTATAAGGCTTTAAATATTACCATTTACTTCACCAAGAATAATAATATTATAACTATTAATAAATCATCGTTAATGATAATATTATCCCTAAAGGATTCCATTAACATTAACCATAAGTCTATAAAATTTAGACGAATTATTAATAAAATAAATGTTTCAAGATAACATATAGTTTATATATTTATGAATTCTCAATAAATATATATCTCAAAATATTTCTATTACAGAAAACATTAATAGAGGAGTAACAAAGATATTAAATTTATTATCAGACGTAAAAAATATTGAGATCCCTGGAGTTTTCACCACATCCATAGATTTTTAAACATCATTTGTAGATGTTTAAATTGAATTTTATACCTCTGTTTTCTTATAATATTTATGATATCCACCCTAAGATGGTATCATCAGACCCAAATGGTCATAATTTCCCATATCTTTTCATTAATTGGTCATGACACTTTTATTTAGTCATGAACCTTATAACCAAACATACCAAACCAATAAAAAAATAATGATCTAGATATAAAATCCATGAAATTTATTTTATTTCACTTGGAACATGTTTGGGTATTACCTCCATGATTTTGAGTTGGTTTATTCTCTATTTTCTTCCACATTAATTGTGTCTTACACTTTTCATATCATGGATAATATTTTCAGAAAACCCCCTCTAAACATCCTCAATAAAATGAAAAAAATTATGATAACATTTTAATTCCTTTATATCCAATGTTATTTACATTCTTGGTTTTAATCGTGAGTAAAATATATTAATTTTAAAGTCATTGGAATTATAAAAATTAGGTACATTCATGGCCAAATTTGTAAAATTTTCTTCATTTTTGGGAATTAAATATTTATGATTTTTCCAAAATATTAATAATTTATTCTCTATCAAAGGTTATCAAATCATAGGGAAATATTTATTCGAGAAAATATTCCTAAATGTGTCCCATTACATATCATCAGGAACGTATTTCCCCAATTATTATTAACTAAATACCACCATCGATCAGTATCAGCTTCAAAACAACAAATGTAAACAGTAAACTTTGGATGCACTTAACATACCATTACATCAAATATCTATTCTAGAGTATTAATATATCCTTACAATACCACATGGTATGATGATTAAAATAATTATGGGGGATATATCCTCATGAAATTTTCCACTATATACATATTCCTTCGTGGTAGATTGGATTTTCCTTTAGCATGGATACCACCACAATTTTTACCATCTCCCAATTTTTTCATAAATGTTAAAAACTATGCAATTAAAATTCCAACCATCTTAGTATGATTATTTTGAAAGATATTTTTCATTCTGTGTATTCCCAAAAAAAATACCACATTTCCTCTATACGAAACCATTTAGAATGTGAATTGTTTAGATTATGAAATATGGTAATCACAAAATTTAATATCAATTCAAATTATCCATAAGGTAGAATATTTATAGTAAATGATATTAACAATATAATAACATCTAAAATAATTTAAACAGATATATTATTCCTTATTCAAAGAACCACCCATAAACACTTCTTTTGATTGAGTTTTTAATGTAATTAATTCTCAAATATTTGAGGATTTATTTTAATTTTTAGTGATATATAATTAATCCATTGAACATACATAAAATACCATAAAATATAAATTTAACAATTTATATTTTTTCCTACATTTTCCATTATATTAAACTTTTAAAACAAGGTATGATTTCTATTCACAAAAGTCATCCAAGACATTCCACATGACATATTTCTTTTCCATTAAAATCTATAAACACTGTGAATTTTTATTTAAACATGGGTTGAGTAGAAAAAATTCATTAGGGGAAATAAGAAATTAAAACCATTAGTATATTAAAAAATAGTAAAAATAATATAACATTTACATTTACCTTATTATTTCATTGAGTGCAAGAAGTAAGAAATTTGTTGATGAAAAATACACAAACGTTTTTCTCTAATAAACACTTTGAAAATAATAGTATGTAATTCAAAATATCTTATTTGTGACTTAGAGAATAATATTTATAAAATTATTTGAAAAAACCTTATATTTGGACAAACCATATAGACTACACACAATATAATGATTTTTCATTTCATTGGGGAGATATAATGGGGACCACCCTTATTATAACCTATATTGGGATCGCTCATTTTTGATGATCTATAATGGCGTTGAAACCATCATATAATCCATATTAGGAGAAAATTTCTTCTATAATTGGGATAAACTATTCATATAAGATATATCAATCTAACATGCAACATATAATTATCATGTAACATATCATGAATAAAACACATTCATCATAAAACTCTTTGAAAAAATATTTCAAACCCATATGAGAAACACATTCATATAAAAACCATTTTCTTTTCAAAACCCTTTTACAATAATTTAACACCTTAAAATATAATTAATTTTTACATTTAATAAAAAATAAATGATTATAAAGGAATAATGAAATAAAATAATGTACACTAAAGTGGAAAATTCTTTTCCAATGTGTAAATATTGAATATAAAATTCTTTTTTGATGTCTAAATAAGTTACTTATAAAACACATAAAATGATTTATTTTAGATTTTTTATATAATAATGTATAAATAAAATTAAAATGTGATTTATAAAATTCTAATTTCTATAATTTTTTTTATAATATCAATTTAAAATAACATGGATGGGTAAATATAGGAGTTGGAAGGAAAATCTAAAAAAATAATTTATTTAGTGAAAAGTACCTTATCACATTAGAATTATTGGAATATTAATCCCCATGATATAATAATAATATATAATCTATAAATATAATGAGAATAAGTAAATTAATTATATAACTTGTTAATGGGGCTTTATATACACAACATAAAAGTATAGAGGAGTTTAATATCAAAATATTCCATAATGAATGTAAATTGAGATGATGTCCCTTAACATGAGTCCGACTAGTCACTGGTGACCTTAAATTTCTAAATAAAAAACTTATTTTACGTATTTACATTCACTGGAAACATTTTCATGTTTATAATTGATTTAAATTCAAATATTACCATGTTTTAAATATACATGTAATCAATTATGTTTATGTCATATGATTTGAGAATATTCCGCATATATATAAAAAATGCTTTGGTATATTGTATATGGTAAAATTGGTCACTTTTTAAATATATAAAAAATAATAATAATGAAATATATATCATATTCATACATAAACTATACATTAATGTCCAATCTATATTGATTGTTTTGAGAAATTAATTATGGTATTGTCATGGAGATTGTAGGCCGTATGTACGCATGAGTAACATTTCCATTTTTCTATGATCATTATGGAAAATAGATATGTGTTTATTTATAGTTATATAATGAAAAAAATTATATAAAGAATATATTATTTCTTTAAATATACAAATAAATTTCATCCACGTGGTGTGGTGGTGGAAACAGAGTCACTTCTCTTCGTGAATGTGGATGTCCACACATTCATAAATTATGTTATCCTTTCTAATTGATTGAAATAAAAAAATATAAAAATATATATTATATTTTCATAATGATGAATATTTAATTAAAATCATAATTATTCCATTTGTATCGAATATATTAATTATATGTACAGTAATTAACTTCCATGTAAAACATTAGTAAAAATAAATCGCATTAATCATGAGCTGGTATTACACCATACACTCAAATGATGTTCTTGTATCCCATATGAGTTTGAATATAAAATAGTATATATGATATAATAACTATAAGGAATAATTATTTTGTAACATATATATAATTTAAATCCATAAATATACATATTCGTGATATTTGGTAATAGAAAACGGAATTACATTAGTTGACGAGGTTGTAGTCTGTCGTACATAGAAATACTAATTTCGTAATACATTTCATTGAAGAATAGATTGTTATAGGTCATTACTATATCATAAATATAATCTTATATATTATTTTTTGTCTGTCATATAATCATGGATTAATAATAATTAAATTAGGGGGAGGAAGTAATAAAATAATACCACTTGTTGAAGAATGTTACCTCTTCATCAGGTAACTTATTATAGTCTTCAACAAAGTCATTAATTGGTTGTATTTTTACCAAAAATATGCCTCATATGATATGGTTAGGGAATTCAGGATGTTATTTGGGATAGTCTAGGATGAGGTAAAATGGTGTGAAGCTGTGAAGAATAAGGTATAGTAGGTGGATTCTTATAAGTGAGGTATGGGGAACACATAATTTTAATTAAATATTGAATCATATATATGTTTTATAAGACTATAATCCAAAAAAATATCCCATTATAGAAACATGAAGATATAAGATACATTTTCTTCAACAAAATGGGTTCGGAACTAATTTTTAGATAATTGTAACCCTTATCTTATTTGTTTAACCACCAGTAAACCTAGTTTTTTCTTAACAATGATATTTATTTTATACTATATTCACTAGTAATTTTTATAAAAAACTAATTTTACAATAAAAAAAAAAATATATCTTAATATTATTAAAAATATGATATAAATGTTCCAAAATAAATTCATATAGGTCAAATATTTTAATATAAAATTAACCTGTAGAGAGACGAGTAAGTGGGGATTTAAAGTGAAATTGTAAAAAAAGTTTACAATGATTTAATATCAAAGTAAATATTTAAATGATTAAAATGAACAAAATTGTATTAATTTATATAAAATGTAACCCATTTTACATACACGAAATCTTAAATAAAATTTATCATTAAAAAACATTTAAACAAAAAGATAGTTTTCAATCAAAATTCAGTTTCTTTAACTATTCATCAAAAAACGTTTCCTTCCTGAAAAATCCATAACATTTACCATATGTTAATTTTAATATGATTAAATAAATATTTTTGTTTATTTTTTCAAATATATTATATAAATGTGGTAAAAATTATTTTTGAATTATGTGCTTTGAATGGGACATATAAAATGGTAGAAAGAAACTTGCGAGTTCACGAATACTCTTAAATATTTTATATTTTCAAAATTAACATTAGTACTAAAATAAATATTTTATTACATAGTAAATAAAATAATATAAAAAAATTTCTTCATTGAAAAATTCCTATAAAAATTGTAAAGGTAATTTAAACCCATAATTGTTTATTTCAAATCATAAAAACTCAAGGAATATATCATAGTTAACCCTTAAAAACTAGAATAATGTTCCGTTTAAACATAATATGATTTTATTATTTATTTAAAATCATAATATTTCCATGAATACCCTTATAAAAGTAGATAAATATTTAAGTTATCGTGGTAAATAATTTTATAATCATTTATTCAATACCACTTTCAATCGGAATAACCTATCTAGTGAATTGTAATAATTGATTAGGAGAAACCTAAATCGTTAACACCATCCCTTTTCCTAATTAATTTGAGATATATATCAGCCTAACTCATATTTATGATATATATTGGGTAAACCCATAATCATGATATATTATGGGATTACTGGTAAACTTACAAAATTCTTATGAACCATAACATAATTATAATACCTTAATGATTTCATTTCCATTTCTCATACTTATAAAAAAATTATTTGGTCCCAAAAATAAACATTACTGTATATTGAAATATTCAATTATATTAACATTTTCATGAAAATAAAAAAATAAATTTAATGGTTTTTTAATTTTAAAAAATGTAAAATATTATAAATGAATCAAAACAACCAACAATGATTATGGAAGCATGAATAATTTTTGAAACCCTATATATCAAAATAGAACATTCCTTTTTTTCATTTTTATGAAAATGTTTCCTATAAAATATATAAAAATATTACTTTTGAAATATATTGAATGAAATTCAAATGGGAAATAAAATTTTCATTATAATTAAATTATTTATATAATAATACATTTATATATTATTTTATTATATGGGGATCAAAGAAAAATATTTACAAAATACGACTTTAATACATTTAAATCAAGGCATCTATAGAAAAATATCTCTTACCATGATTCAAAACAATAACATAATTTCATTATCATTGTGAATAATAATATAATTTTATTAATTTAACTTTATTGGATGCATTTTCAATTTTATTATTTATCTTAACTTATTTAATTCGTTGTTTTATATAATTAATTAATATTTTAAGTTCAGGTATGATGTTTTGAAGATATTCGGGTCATATATACAAAATGACTTTGGTAAATTGATTATTGTAAAGTTAATATTTATTAAATCATCACCATAATATTAATAGTAACAAAATAATAATTTTTATACTTAGATGAATCTTATAAACTAATCCATGAAATCAGGTAATGAAAAATTAATTACATTACTATAATGAAGAAAATAGATCGACCAAACCCATGACTAACATTTTAGTTTTTGAAAGAGAGTGATGGAATGAAGGTTAAAATCATTATGTCATATATAATTATTATAATATCATAAGTATCATATTATTTCAACAAATATTGTAATATATTGAATCAATGTGTTGTGATTGTGAAAAAATATTAATATTGATCCATGGTGGTGGTAATCCATATATATTCATGAATACAATTTTCATTTTTAAGTTGATGTAATAGTAAGAATAAAGATGATAAATTATCATCATATAATGATAAAATTTTAATTAATTTCATAGATGTACATTAATTATATCATTATAACCAACTGAGAGCGGTGGTTTTGGAAAATGAATTACATCTCTTCATGGGGTGGTAGTCTCCCATACCCAAGGATGATGAATTTGTTTCCAATTTCATTGAAAAGGGAGAGAGATAATAGTAATTAAATTAATATATAAAAATAAAATTATATCGAATATATTGGTGTTATTATATCATCAGTTTTGAAGAGTATTTTATGGAGTTAGAAAATTAAATAAAATACGTCATGTTAAGAACTATAAATATTATTTTAAAAACCACATTATGGTTATACTTAATACATTCATTGTTTAGTTTTTAATAAAATACGGTACTATATGTAATTTATTTGGATTTAATAATGGTATTTTTTTAGGTAATGTATTAACATAATTGTTCATCATCTATGGAGAGGATAAGAGAGTGAGTGTCCTTATATTGCGTAGGGAGGGGATACAATTGGAATTTTTTAAAAGATTAAAATATATTAACTTTGTATTAAATAAAACATGTAATAAATCGAAAATTTAGAAATATTATATGAAATAAATTCTATGAATTTAAATTTAATATATTTTGCACTAGTATATAGGTCATTTTAACATTTATATCTTATGTTTAACCCCAACAAAACAGGTTTTATCTAAATCCATGTTAACCGATTTTTACTGTATATATTTTTCATTACAAAAAAAGTATTTTAAACTTATTGCATAATATTAAATAGTATGATTAAAAAATGGATATAATATTATCAAATTTAATTCAAATAATTATAATAATTTAATTAAAAAATAAACATACAAAACATGGAAAAATATTTAATTTTAAAAAAATTTATAATTTAATTATAATATTGTATATCAAATTAATTTATTAAATAAGTTATAATGAAATAATTAAGATTATAAATAATATAATATGATTAATTTAAATTTTATATTTCTTCAAAACTAAGTTTATCTTTTTAAATTCATGGAATAATAATAATTTTATCAAAAGAATAACTATTTTTCGTTTTTTCATTGAAAAAATATACTTATAAAAAAAATTCCCAAAAAATCATCTTAATATAAATTTGAAATTATAAATTCAAAAATAAATATCATTTCTCAAATTATCCTTTTTTAATTTGGTAATTAATCTTTCAAATATAACCATTTAATGCATAAAATTTCAATTTGGTTTGAAATAAATACCTTTTCCATTTAATCGAAACATTTCATAATATTATTATAATTAATACAAATATATAAAATATAAATATTTTATATTAATAATATATGAAAATTTTTTATATTAACATTACATGAGTTCTTAATATCTATAAAATAGATAATTGAAAACAATATGGGGGATTTATATTTTCATGTCACTCAAGACCAGGTAAATTACATCATCACCAAATGTTTTAAAGCATTTGGGCTTACAAGGAAAATTATAAAGCATAAATATTATCCAAAATTCAAAAAAATGTAGTTTTAAATTACCCCTTCCCTATTGAAAATAATATTACATATCATTACTATTTCATGGTATGAAAAAATTATATTAATTTAAACTAAGAATAAAGTGGGAGATATTATCCATGAGGATTGGGAAGATGTAATGTTTTTAGTTTGTTATGGGGAAAACAATATTGAATTTTTTACTTATATTATTTCCTATTACTATATTTAATATAGAAACTCAAACATAAAACATAACACCCCTATATTTTGTGATTTATTTTTTTAATTAAGTTAATAACTTTGCTGTTTTTTTAATTCACAAAACCATAAAGGTAGATTTTTTTGATATGAATCAAATATGTATGGATTGAATTTTAAGCAAATACATCTTCTGTTTTCACTACATTCCACACTTATATAGCTTTCATTATACGCAAGACCGTGTTTTACTAAACTATAATATAATACTAATTTTTTTATTAAAATATTCTTATATATTTCCCTAATTAATTTAAATGGAATTTATTAATAAGATTATATAAATGTTGAAAATATCCTTTAAAATTTTTTATGAAAATAATTCTTTGGTAATAAATTAGTATAAGTTAATGAAATGATTATTTCAAAATAATGAAATTACTTCTCTATAAAAAAAAGTTTTTTGTACCATTTATTTTATATAAATAAATTAAAAAACCCTTTTTAGATTATTTTTATCAATAAAATATAAATATAATTTATCTAATAAGTATTTAAGATTATTTTTTAATAGGCTTTATAGGTATATGACATGAATGAATCCAATTTTATGAATAAAATGAATTTTTTTGTAAAAGATAATATTTATATCCTTTTAATGGAGAAAAAACATTAAATATCATTTTTGAAAAAATAATGATTTCTATTAAACAAATTAAACATCATTTTTTTAATGTTAAAAAAATTTACGTTGGGTTAATTCTTGGAATTTTTCTGAGACATTTCATTTTTGTAATGAATAGTAAAAAAACTCTATTTTTTAATTAAAACTAATTTATCATCTAATTTAGTTATATAGATAAATTATATTTAAATTTCATAAAATAATTATATCAATTATACAATACATATTTAAATTTAGCTCATTGAAACCAATTTTTTAATGAATTTTATCATAAACACATTTGAAAATTTTGGACAATTTTTATTTAGTTATTTGTATTATCATCCCATATATGGGATTAATTTGAAATTCATTTCTCGAAATATCATTATTGGAATTTGGAATATTATATTAAATATTATAAATAATAAAATTAACATTTCAAAAAAATTAAAATTAGTTTTTGACCCAAAAATTTACTTAATGTTATTAAAATTAATTAATTCGATTAAGAGAATAAATATTATAACAAAGGTCTAAGCCTTAATATTAAGTCCCATGATGACTTATAAATTTGTAAAAATTCCAATTTATATTCATATTTCTAAAATATCCTCCCTTTTATATAATAATTATAAATATTTTTTTCAAATTTATATGAAATAATGTTGGTGGAATTCCCTTTTGAAAACATTACATGAAATCCCCTCCTCCCTACCTATAAAAATAAATTCAACCCTCATACTTATTCACACTTCTAAATCTATTTAGCTAAAAAAAACTAATAAAATAATCTACAAATTTTTTTCACTTCATCATAGATGTCTCTCTTTGGAATTAATTCTATTCAAGTATTCCCTTTGGTGGAAACAAAGAAGAGTTAACCAAAGAAGAGATAACAACCTTCATCAGTCTCTTTTTTCTACTTGGATTATCCACCACCTCAAATATTATTATTCTACTATTATAAAATATAATAATTCTACTAAATATATTTAGGTTTTTTATTATAATCTTTGGAAATAAAGTTATTCAAACTTCTAACTAATGGGTAACACGCTAACCATTCTAATTTATTGTGAACTACCAACTCCCGTAAGGATGTTGTACATTTTTACATTACTACATTTCATGGATGAGAATTATGATCGAAACTCTATTTTAAAATTATATATATTTTATATATGATATATTTATGCTTATTTAATTATAATATAAAACATACCTTTATTCTTTCCATTTTGTGTAAATATAATAACATCGATTATGGATGGTGTTACTACCACATCCTCAATATGATGTGGTATATTCATACATTACATGGAATTAAATAAGGATGGGTTTGGTGAAAGTATATTATATATATGACTTAGATAATTCTACTCTAGTGATATTATATGTATACAATATTATGTCATTTACGTACGTTCTATTAATAAGAAAATAAAATAGAAATATCATTCATTTATATGTACGACACACCTTCAACATTGATAGTGTATTTGACATCATATTTCATGATTATATAGATTATTATAAATATTTATATAATTCATATATAAGATATATGTATATCATTTTTTACATTTTATAAACATATAAATCGCGATATATATTAGAGGATCAATAATTACAATCAAAACATATATGTAAAACAAATAAGATATAACCTCAAAGTTAAATAGATATGGAATATATTATAAATGGGTAATATAAAGTCATAATAAAATAAAATACGGTATTATATGTAAAAATATGATTTTTTTCAAGATTATTAATACAAATATATTTAATATAAATGTGCATATTGTATGAACATAATGATATGGAAGCAGTTTATAGGTTCTCTATTGGGGGTGTCCTATTGATATTTTATTCTCACACCCTATACATGCTCCTCGGTTTGCATATATGCCTTTTTTTCAATTTTGATTATGATCGCAAATATGGTGTTGAGAATTCCTAGGAACTAAGTTGCATGAATGTGTATTATTCTCATGTGGAGTGTAATGGTCGGGCTGGAGTAGTGTGAAAAGGTTTTGGAGACAAGGTGTATGTTACGGCCTAGAGTTGGTAGCAGAGCCTATTGTATTTATTTTTAATTTTTTATGTATATATTATGGGACTCGTGGGTGATCATTTTTTTATGTATTACATGGATTTTTGGGCCTTTAAGAAATTTTAGTTTTATTACATCTTTTATTAGTTATTATTTATTTATTCATATGCATTACTCTGATGTGTATAATGTTTTATTGTTTACATGTTATTTTTATCTTTGATATAGAGTTATAGTTCCCTAATGTCAGGACCCCCTCCCCAAAAAGTGTACCCATTCTGGGACGAAAATGTAAGAAGGGAGATAATGACCCCCGATTCCCGCCTCCAGTAGGCCCCGGGTTGGCGACTAGCATTGAGGGTATAGTTACACCCAAATGGGAGGCATTATCCTCTAAGAGAACAAAAACAGAAGAGAGAGACAAAATAGACACCAACCAACTCCAACTCAAAACGGAAGTATAAAAGAAAACCCAAGTTCACATATGTAATGTCATGAAAAAAGAAATACCACCGAAATGGAAAACTGTAAGTACCCAAAATAACGTAATAACAACAGCATCCACTAGCCCGAATAGCTCCTGGAACCCTAAGCTAGTAGAAACCATCTTGATTTCCAACCTGATCCAACTGACCTGAAAACCAGTTTATATATACGTAGGGTGAGTATACCAGTATACTTAGTAGGATCCTCCTCAAATCCTCTCGTGAAAAATTAGAGAAATCAGGCTAACGCCCAGTGAACAACAGGTGAAATCAAGTCATCGCCTAAATAGGTATACTGAGTTCCCAACCTCACAATGTCTACTCTCACCAAGTAACACATTCAAGAATATATCATATAGTAAAGAATATCAATGCTACCCCACTTCTAATTCCACATTAGCTTACTGCTTGCCCCAAAGACATACGTCTTCTACATCTCTCTCCAAAGGCTTGTCCACAGACACTGGGGCTAAGCTCCACAATCTGCACCACGTACACCACAATGGCTTTCCCGCAGACACCTGGGCGAAGCAACACACCATCCTCACAACCAAAAGTAACTAGGTAGCTTACAGGAGCCACCACAACTCACATAACATGTATCATACATCGGATATTATACCACTTGGTATTAAAACCCATACACCGACTAAGGATCCTCAAGACATCAGAGCCAATACACATTACACCTATAGTATTACATAGGATAATATTTCCAGAATATATGTGTGTGAATAAACACAAGCCATTACTTCCCTCTACACACATATATGGAAAAAAACTAACAGTTGTGCCTAATGGCACTAGTATCTACCAATAGACGAGAGTTGGGTCAAAGAGGGTAGTCAACCATTCATCCTCCCACAGGAATGTTGTGGAAAACACTCCCCAGGGCTCAAAATCCTCAGGGTGCTAGTTTCACTAACTGATAGGGTGGAGTAGTGTATAGAAACACAAAAAAGTATAGAATATATTGTTACCTACAACCACACTATGGGCATAACCTAGTCATAGACACAACTGCTGCTAACGTCTCTCGGACTCTGAACTGCAACTTCTAATACTAGGTATCTTATAAGCACACAACCATTTAGGATCCTTATTAGATTACTTCATTCCTTTTTGATCAATTCCACTGTACGTTAATTAATTCTTCAAACATTAATTAACCATGAACAATTCCACATTAAATTCCATTAACACCACATCCAAAAATTCCACTGTCCCATCAAAAGTTCTCATCCTCATCATTAAGTATCAACAAACTCCAACATTATGGGTTAACATCATTAATTCAGAAATTCATTGCATAATTACTT
The DNA here is from genome assembly GCA_963277665.1 of Viscum album. Classification (NCBI taxonomy): domain Eukaryota; kingdom Viridiplantae; phylum Streptophyta; class Magnoliopsida; order Santalales; family Viscaceae; genus Viscum; species Viscum album. Next base: position 502,225,959 of record OY728133.1, read on the forward strand.
TTCATATTCCCAAGGATTCTAGAAAAGAATATTATGTTACTAAATACAAGGGTGCTCAACACAGTGAGTAGATGTACTACTCATTGAGCATTTTCCCCCTATAGCTAGAGCGTAGAACCATTCTCCCATGAGTGGATAAACACTGAAAGCATGTGGCATAGCCCATGTGTCTTCACCTCTTTCAGTAGAAGGGTAAGAAAGACCAGCTTCCTTGAGTAGTGAGGAAAAGTAATGAAGATAAAAAACCAATGAATCAACAAGCATCCAAAAATAACATCCATCCCATTCCATCATCCCTGGTGTCCTCCCCGACACCCACATGCATAAACCGAAGCATCTTTCCACTCTAGGCATCATTCGATGCCACATCAAAAAGGAATCTATGCCCCCACATATCACAACACCCCTCCAGGGCCACATCACAGTAAAATCAGCAAGATATCAGACATCACATTAATTGTGCTTTGTCCCTTTCAACAAACAAGAGGGTAATGTAGAACCCATCAAAGAATTATCAAACAATCGCATACTTTAATCCATCTTGAAATAACAGATTTAATCCATTGGTTCCAAAATCGGGAACCCAACCAGTAAGCTATCACAAAGGATTATACATGCTTACGATTCCAATTTGATTAACATCAAATTGCAACATGTACCAGATTCGTTCACATGCCTCGTTATATTTAGATAAAAAATTATCAATTAGTCCTGGTTTACGTTCTTTACCAATTTCCAACAAGAACAACTGTTATGCTAGGAAAGCATATATATCACACTATGTAGCCAAACACGAGGCAATAATATATGATCGAGAGAATTTCTTTATTCCGTTCGAAGTATTTATTAGGTTAATTCCATTGTCATCCAGCAAGATTATACATGCTAATAATAAGGTTTCACATAAAAGAAATAGAAGAAACGAATCCCCTACCTCAAGGTTTTTGACGAAAACCACAACAAACGAAGAACGCTCAAGAAAGACAGGTTGATTCTCTAATAATTTTCCATATATATCTTCTCCTAGAATGATCAAGACCAAAGTTCATCATATTTGGCATCCACACACATCTATCTACCCATAAAGAGCGTATATCTAAGAAACAGAGAGAATATGAGGAGTGGATATAAGTAGATCTACGAAACCAATCAAGAACGATCACATACCTCAAGAAAATGGCTTCGATTCGTGAAGAGAGGCCTCCATATCACCTCTGAACCGCTTGGGAGAGGTTCTCCTACCTTCAAGGAAGGGTATTCTAGAGTTATGGACTCTTAGGGGCTTAAACGAACCATTTAGAGGCAAAACGTGTTAGATCCACATTTTTAGGATCAAAGATTAAGTGCCTGCAAGGTTAGTCTACATGGTTTAACAAACCGTGTGCGAACAGTGTGTTATCTTCTGCCTCGTCAAACACTCCTCGCATGGTTAGGCCGCACGGTTAGACAAACTATGCGCTAACCATGTGTTAGCCACTATCTCCAAAACAAACCTTGAGCAGTTTAGTACCTTGATGGACTAATTCTAATAAGTGATCATGATAAATTCATCTTTTTATAGGTACATAGATGGAGTAGTTACAATAATTATTAAATGTTACTCATAAGAGACATCATAATTATTAAGTTAGTTAATTCGATGATGAATGATTAATACTCCAGTATACCTACAATTTTAATTTTCTAAGATAAATATTAGTTCTAATTTATACTTCTCATTAGAATTATTTTCACATGTTTTGATTTCTTAAACATATTTTAATCTATTGTTATGTTAAATATTTATTCATTGTATCATTATTTAGGGACCACGTTTTTATTGGAATGAATTATTTAATGTTATGGTAGAGAACTATGATAAAATTATTATACCCTTATTCTTATTTTGGGATTGGTGGTAACTTTAATTTATTAATGCTTATACTTACCCTTACTAAGAATTTGAGATCACCCATTTTATCCGTTACACTCTTCCAGGGAATATTGAAATTTTATTAGTGTATTTCGACAACAATTTTATATTGTGTGTGGAATTTAATGATATATGTTAAATAATTATTTTGGTATAATAAAAATTTGTAACATGAATACATGTATATTTTTATATAATAGTTTTTAAAAATTCAATAAAACTTTAAAGGTAAATTTTCATGGTTTATAGAAGTTATCCAAATTTTATAATTTGTGTTATTTTAGGATGGATAAAATTTTATCATGTTCATTTTTATCAGAGTAAAAAAATATAATGATTATTTTTTTAATATGGGATCTAGTGGTTCTTATTTGGGGATTTTATAGTATATATGGGAGCATGGTTTCGATAAATTTTTATATTAGGATGTTTTCATGAGAGGATACCTTAATAGTTATGGATTCCATAATGGGTTTATGTTTTAAGAGATATCATTAGTAAAATGTCATATAATCCGATTTTTATGTTTTATGTAAGGGTGTTTTAAGGTGGTTAATAATAATTTAGGCGATGTATTTCCTTCTTGAGTTATATATCACCCATTTTTTAACATGAAGAATTGTACTGGTTGAATTTAATTATATTTTTTTATAATGTAACATGAATGGTATTAGAAGTTTTTTTTGTCATAAAAATTTGTTAATGTTGAGGTTTTTGATATTAAATGGGTTATAAATTCACTTATTTATGGAATGATATATGTTTAAATTTTGGTGTTTCTATGTAAATTTTTGAGTGAGGAGTGTTATTTGTTCAAATAACTGGTTTTTGTATTATTAATTTCACAACATTATGATAACCATTTTTTATTTAGTAAAAATTGGATAATTTTTTAATTATAATCAAGATACAATGATTTATTAATTGATTATTATTTAGGTTTAAGAAAAATATATCATAAGAACTCTTCCCTTAAAATATTATAAGAGATAAAAGTTGACTATTATTCAAACATAGAACCAAAGAATTAAATTAAGCTTATATATATGATCAAAATAAATTAATTATAAATTAAAATGATAATAGTTTGGATAATAATATATTCCCATTTAAATATAATATGTTACATTTTTAAAATAAATATTATGAATTCATAGTTTTCTACCTCCCTAATTTATTTCTGATATTTTGGTAATTAAATTTCCATTGACCGTATTCTCTATCACTCCCAATAATTATTTAAAAATTAATTTTATTCTAAATAACATTTTCTCACTGAACTATAGTGTTTTCCAATTTATAAATATAATAAAGTTTAATTTTGTATAACCATTACATTTATCTTCCCTTATTTTAAGAAAGAAGATTTATTAATTCATTTTATATTATTGGATTTGAACAAGGTGTTTTACCAATGATATATCATTGAATTAGAAATATCTATATCAAATTTAGTGGATGATAATTAATTGTTTGTTATATAATATGCTAGTATTTTAACATTATATATTGTTCTATAGTTTATATAATATTCAACCGCAAGATTAAACAAACCACGAAACAATATATTTTAAATATAATCATTAAAGCCTATTCATTTAATTTGTATGTATAAATATTAGTTATCTTATTATAATATATATTTATATATTGTTCCTACTCTATAATATTTATTTATTAATTATAATGAAGTAATCACTATTTTAAATAATTCATTTATAGGTCAAAAATTTATTTTCAGGAAAATAATTTTTTTTATTTTCTTATAAAATATTACAGTTAATTTTTAAAATTGATAGAAAATTTATTTCATAAAAACAACAATATTTTTGAAATCACCATATCAAATTTTACTTATGGTGATTTTTTTTCATTTTTAGGAAATGAATAATTTTTTTTGAATATAATGAAAATTAAGGATTTTATAGAAGACATTCTTTTCCATTCAAATATTTGCAAATTTCCACTTTTTAGGAATTTAATCGAATATAATTATATATTTAATATTACATATAATCAATTTTTTTCAATAGGAACCAATATTATGATTAATATTGGTATAAAACATGGTTATACTGAAAACTTAATTTTTAGAGAAAACCATTTTTCATCATGTTTTTTTGGTTTAATTTAAAATTAATATAAAAAAAATATAATAAATGAATATGAAAAATTGGAATAATTATGTACAATCATCATGTATTAATATAGTATATCGTTTATAATTATTTTAGGTTGTAATTAATATTATCCTTTGTAAAAAAAATTGTAACTGTGGTAAGGTTAAATTTAGTAGAAAATGTTTGTAAATATGATATAAGGTTTCAAAATAATAAATAAAATTCAATACATTTCATTTAAAGATTTTAAATTGAATAGTACCATAAAAAATAGAATATATTTAATATTTAATAAATTTTTTATTATTTCTTTTATATATTTTAATTGTTATAAGAAAATATTAAAATATCACTTTCATAGTTGTAATATTAATAATCTTTTGTAAAATGTATAAAATATTTCTAATTGTTAGAAAATATGATTTTTAGTTTAAATAAATTTTTTAAAAATGAATTTACTTCCATTTTGGTGATGAAATAACCAACTTAACTATATATGTAACCCCAAAAGAGTGCATGTAAATGTAGTAGAAAATATGTTAAATGATTTTAAAAAAATTAGATGTAAATAATTATTGGGTGACATATGGTATGAAAATAAAATATGGAAACATATATTTTGTTAGTGTTATTTCAAAGTTTACATTTTTTTAAAAATACTATCATTATATTTTAGAATATAAAATAATTTTAATAGGCCTAAAAATAATGTTCATGGTATTTTATAATAAATAATATATTATTATAAGAATTAAAATTCCTATAAATATTATCTTTTGAAAATTGACTTGGGTATAGTTGATTATATCACATTATTTCTATTAATAGGTAAATATCCCTTTTATATTAACATTCATGTCCAGAAATATTTTAAAATAATTTTTTCTGTGTAATAGTTAAATATGGTCAAAGAGGGATAAAAATATTAGATAATTTTCTAAAAATCACATAATATTTACAATGTTTTATGGTAATAGGTTATTCCAACTTACCAACATCATACATTCAAAATATATTAGTTTTTTTACTTCAAATTGTATATTTAATTATATTAATTTAAATATGTAAGTAAATCTAGGTTTTCTTCCATCTCTTATAAGTGGGAACATGTTTTTCTCTCTCCTTATAAAATTTATTCACTCTATCAAAAAATTACCTTCCAAAATCCATCACATTAATTATCTCCCATGAACATGTGGATTTTTCCTCCTCAAAAGTGCATCATAGAATGATTAAGGTGTAATCCAAATGTTGTTTTCTACAGAACAAGTATAAATCTAAACTGATTAGTTTCATTTGACTTATTATTATAAATAGTTAAATTATTCTTAATCCAAGATTGTATAATATATTTTATATCTTTACTATAGATAAATTATATTATTACTATAAAAATATTTTATTCATGTTCTTTTATGTCCCATGAGGAACAAAAACATTGTTCGTGCATATGTGTGGACTACCACCTCCAAAAAAGGGATGCGTTTCTTTTTCCATCACTTCTAATCGTGGTTTAATATAATGATTGATTTATGTATTATATATTGTTTTTATGAAATTAATATCTCATTTACATATAACATATCATTTTTCTTCATCCCCTTTCATATATTTTAATATGGTCAAATAGTTCATCTGTATGTCTGGATTTCCAAATCCAAAAAATGATGTGACTTATTTTTCATGTATTCCATTCATGGGTGGCTATGAAATTAAATTTAATTTATAAAAACAATAATTATTATATTCTAAATATTTTGTAGAATATTTAACAATGACTTTTTCATTATGGACTTTTGACCAAAGTCACTCAACAATTAGGAAACAAACATCATAAATACACTAAATAAATATTTAACCAATTATGTAACTAAATATTTCACTTTTATAAATGAAATACATGGTTAAATGATAAATTAAAAAAAAATACAATTTTTATAGATAACTTAATTATTTATATAATTTTATTATGTTGTGACAAAGTTGATATGGAAGAGTATCATTTTCATGTATTTTCTTCTGTTATTAAAGCCATTTGAGAAATAATGAAATAAAATCAATCTAACTAAAAAGATGATAAAACATATCTTTACACTCAAGAAATATGAAACACAATTCTTTCAAAGGAATATTTAATCTGGAGGAGAGATATTGATAGATGGCATGCATGTTATAGTACTTTTTATAGTAAATTTGACAATACATTGGTGGTTTGTATTTCACAAATATCCTATGTTATTTAGGGAACTTTTGATGCAATAACTGTGATGGAAATGGGTAAAAAGGTGTTTTCAATCAGTATTTGGTTAAATTTTCAAGAAATAATTAGTTAGATGATTGGGAATCACTATGGTTGGTTTTACCGAATTAATGTTTTATAGTGGTGCAGTTTCCCAGGGATTCCCATGTTTTTTGGGTTAGAAATTTGGAGTTTGGATAGCATCACAAATTTTTTTTTCATGAATTAATTATGAAAATATGGAAAATTCTTGAATGTCATGTATATGAGATTCAGAAATACTGTTTTGTGAATTTTTAAATAGTGTTTCTATTAAGAATTGTGATTCTGAGACTATAAGAAGTAGAGCATCGTGAAAGGCTATTTTATGGGAATGAAACTTCATTAAAAGGTTAAGGAATTTTTTTTCAATATATGGGATAATATTTTAATATATGTACAACATCATGAATGAAGAAGGTAACCATCCCAATTATGAGATGTGGAGCATCATGAGCCTGTGATTTATTGATGGTGATATTCGTGACAACGTCAAATTTCAAAACATCATCACGAATGGAGGAGCACCATGAAGATATTATTGAGTGATCCAAATAATAAATTGGTGGAGGTTCAACATTAAAAATTGGGGGGCCTATAAATATATGGAGACCCACACTTTTATTCTAGTGATAAAAATTAGAGAAATCTGAAATTTCATTGTTTTTGTGATGTAAGAGGAGCACTACAATGAAATATATTTTTGCAAGCTTGAGCATAAAAAAATACATCTAAAGTCTTGACTGATGTTAGTTTTTTAAGTAATGGGTTCTTCATGATGATGTTGTATTTCACATTGACTATGTGATCTTCATGATGTTGGTTGGTTCTGCGAAAGGTTTTCGCTTCATGAATATTGTGAACTTCATGAAGAGAGATTCATGAAGGGCCATCATGAAAAATTGTTTTGAATACCCAATTTAATTGTAAAGAGAATTCATATGGTATTAAAATTATACTATGGTATCAGAATAAGTATTTTTATGAAGTCCAAGAGGTTCTTATATTATTTTGGGTTATAAAGAAAAGAATTGGATTTAATGATGGTATTTTTGTCTATGGATCTAGAAGAACTATAAAATTTTATTACATAATTTTTTTCTGAGAAGAAGAACACAGATAATTGGATTGATTTGAAAGTGCTACATGAGGATAAGGGAACATCCTAATATTTTTATTCCAAATAAAATGGGTTTTTAATAGTGTATTGTGTGGAATTGGATTGTTTCGAAACCATACCAAGGACATAGCCACTATTATTGTGTAGTGGCCGTTATAATTTCTTGTCTTCCTCTGGGTGTGTGTTGGAATTGTTTTCGGAAATGAAATAAATATTTAACAGGAGATTATGGTTGTTTCATTATAAAGGAAACATAAAAAAATATATCACATATTCACCCCTCCCTCTCTTAGTGATACTTAAATACTAACTGTGAAACCTCATATTTTACATTATTTAAAGGGAATACATATCTAGTTGACACTCATGGTAATGGGTTTCCATACTCATTTCCAATTAATTATGTTACAATTATAAATCATTAAATATGTTATAGAAATATTATTTCCTAAAATGACCACTTATATTATTAATTTTAATTTCCAGTAGTTATTTTTTCATTTCCAATATTTACACATAATCACGTAATCCATTAGTTACCACTTCAATAGTATGATCTTGGTATGGAATATTCATATTAGTATTGTTTCTTTGAGATATTTCATATATTAGGCACATAATTTTGGATATAATTTGTATATATTGGAACATTACGATGATAATTAATGAATTATTATTTTATAATGATATTAAATGTTCCTCTCCTATTATGTCCTCAATCAGATACTGATTAAAATTAAAATATAATTACATGAGTTTTCATGGTCTTAATTTAAACTATTTATTACATAATTCATGTTATTAACCATGTTTTTATAAATTTTAATTACTACATCATGAACATGTTTTCCCATATTGTATCAAATAAATAATTGGTTTTTCCATAAAATGCTATTTTTCAGAATTTAATTGCTTTTTCATTCATGTGTCACACAAATATAAAGTGTTTATCTTCTCAAACATTATTCTTTGAGACTTTTTTGGAAGATTCACCAATATTCATATATATGGTGTATATTTGGACTCTTGAAATATAATTCCATTGCATATTCATACTAATTGTACTTTACATTACTAATTTCAATGAATCTTTTGTTTTAAAATATAAAAACATATTATTATTTAAAACTACGGTTATATATGATTGAATTTCATTTATGTAAACTATTACAAAATGTTATTTAAATTATTTGAAGAGGGTTATATTATTAATAATTTTTTTTTCTAAAGACATTTTCTAGGTTAATTGATATATTTTAAATGCGTTTAGAGGAATCTATCTTAATGTTTCTGGCATGGGTCACTATTGATTCTTTTTATAAATGTTTGAAAACTATGTTTTTTTATCATTTAAGGCATGAAAGAATATCTCTCTCCATCCTAAAAATTGATAATTTGGATGTTTCCATTAAAATTTTCAAATTTTTTTTCATAGAAACCCATTTCCTCAATTTTTTTTGTATTCACTGGTTTTTAAAATTTATCAATTACAATGGTATTTCTACCATTTTCCCAGAAAATTTTTAATGTTTCCAAGTAAAATTTTTATATTATTTTAAAGGTATTTTTATCTTTTTCAAAAACCTATAATTTTTCATATGATTCACTAGTGACATGATATTATAAAACCAATCACATTCTTTCTATGAATTGGTTAGGTAGATATTTTAAATAAATTATCTGGAAACCCATTTCATTTCCACGTGTTAATATTTTTTTTAAATAAATGGTGGTCATTTTCATGTGAGTTATGTTGAAAAGTGAATGATTATAAATATATTGTTCATTCTATAGTACATAGAAAAATTCTTATTGGTTTCTGTTAGGTTCTTTTATAATCCATGGATGATTATTTATGATATAACTAATTAATTTGTGGAGGGATTATAAACCACATACGAGTGGGTCTATTATATCCCTGTAACGCATTGGGTAACTGAAAAAAAAATTGTTTGATTTTAATTTGAAGGGAGTTTTATTTAGTTATATTTTGACAGGTACTCTTATTATGTGATGCAGTAAACCATTATATGTTCCTATAATTAGATTTTAGAATTATCGACATAACTGATTACATGAGTAATTTTTATGTTGCAGGAAAACAACATAACTTTTATAATTATTTAAATGTGTTCTAATAAAAAATTTTATGAAGGATTTATTTCACATTGATCACGATTATTCATTAATAAGGATCTATTATTACATTAAATTTTTATATCATTTCCCATTATTTATGATCGATTTTTTGATGGGTTTTAACTCACTTATAATATAATCTTGCACATTGAATATATCAACATTCACTTATTATAATTTTATGGTCACTGATGAAATATAGTATTTAACAGTCATTTTTACCCTTTCTAAGCATTTGAGATCACCCTTATTTTGTTTTCCATTTTACCAAGTCATAATTAATGGTGTAAAATGTTTTATATATATAAATATTTTAGGTTTGATGAATTTTATGGGTTATTTTGAATACTAAATTAAAAATAAGAACAGACGGGTATGGTTGAAAAAATGATCCCTTGAAGAAATGGTTATTTGTGTGTAATAGTTTTTAACAATTTTATAAACCTCAAACCTAAAAGGTATGTGGTTATTATTGTTTTAAATTTTAATGTTATAGGTTTATAATTTTTTATTTCTAAAATTGGTTCATGTTTATCAGTTTCAAATATATAAATATATAATTTTTTATTAGAGTAGAGGATCAAGGTGATCAGATTCCAGGTTTTTATAAAAATGAAGAAGGTTATACAATAAATAATCCCCATCCTCTATATCTTTAGATAAATATTATGTAATAATTGTAATGGATATAAAAACATAGATAAGGTGTTAAAACAAAAATTTTACACTGCTTTGATGTATTCTATGGGTTTAAATAGTAATTTTAGATGTATCATGATTTTTTCAATTAGTTCATTCATTAGAATGAAATAATAATTATTTATTTACCAACCTATATATAATTTTATGCATATGATTTTTTGGAATAGTCATTAATAGATTATTTTTCATCCTCAATCATTTGATATTTTAGTATTCTTCTACTATCCAATTAACATTCATACATGTTAGAACATGACTACTTCATTATCGTGCCATATTATAGTTATTTATTCATCATTTTAAAATTTATGAGGGTTCCTTGGATTTTGTATAACCATAAACCAAAAAATTATTCCCTAAACAAGAATAATTTAAAAACATGAAAAATCATAATAGGTTGAGAAATATATTAATGATAAGAATCAAATATGTCTCTTGAAAATCAATTTATTTTTAAAAAAACATATGTTTTTTATTTCATTGTTTTAATTAAAACAATTATTATATACCACCTTGTGTAGTATATTTTATTTTTTGTTAAAAAATCACAGATTGTATATTAATATATCATTGATAGATGAAATGGATTCCTCTCTTTACTATAAATCATCTCAAAAAAAAATTTGAAACATCATGGTAGTGTATTCCAATTTTGGAATCCCTTCAAGGGAGTGATTGATTTTTTAGTGTGTAATTTTTATATGATAAATGTATATTATAGAAATATATGATCTATGATCCTAAATTTCAATATAAATTTATATGTTTTAATTGTTATTCTATATTGAGTTTGTTCTTGAAATATAAGGACCCAACCATAAACAATACACATTCTATTGTCATTAAACTATAATTCACAAACTCTCATCATTGAGGATCTTATAGGTTTAGAGTTTTAGTGAAATAAGTCATAAATCCAACATATCAAAACCATATTATACAATGTGGACACTTCAATAAAATCTAAATTTTCCCCAAAATATACAACTTCTAAGAAAAACCAGGATTTCTTTTGAAGTCGGATATTGATAATGTTCAACATGATATCTTCCTTTCCCTTTACTTGCTTAAACACTATGATAATAATTTTTTTAATTTTTTATAAATAAAAAAAATCATTATGGTTAATGAAATATAATAAATCCATGATTATAGTGAATGATTTAAAATAAATAAAAACCCATTTCAAGAAAATCATTTTTTTTCCTAAAAAGGGAATAAAATTTTTCATTAAAAATCATTATATTAAATTTTAATCAAATGACTTCCCTAAAAACTCATTATAAATAAAAGAAAATATATGTTTTTCAATTGGAATATAATCATCATAAAACCCTTATAGAACACTTATAATTCAAATAACCATATGATTAAATACAATATATATATATAGAAAAATTTTATTACCTAATTCATTATAGTGGAACCTTGGTGTGCTTATAATATAAGTTATATCTTTCCCCCCATTGAGATATAATGGGGATCAACCCTTAATAAACAATTCTTATGGACAATATCATTAATAAAACCCTTTAAAACTCTTTGATAGCCATGGTAGAAACACATTTAGATATAAAATAACTTTTCCCTTATAACTCCAATTTCGATACAATAATAAAAAAAGGAAATAATGATTTTATTCAAAGAGTACATGAAATATTTTAATGGAAAACATACAAAATATTTTGGTTATGATGGTGGAAAAATTAGTTTTCACCGTTTACAATCATTATATTGTTAATTATATAAATTGCTTAATCCTCATAAGAATTGTTAACATCCTACTAATGAATTACTCGTATATAAAATTGAGATGAAATTTACATATATTTTCCCACCATTGAAATATGTACAAAATTTTGTACATGGGATAAACATTGAGGCAAGTCCACTCTATATAGAAATGATCTGACATTCTCCATGATTTTATATGGTTAAATAAATTATGGAATTTTCCATCTCTTTTTACCAAAAGAGATCATTTTTTCCATGGATAATCATTAATAAAAACAAGATCCCCCACAATGAATGAATTATTATTCATTCAATTATCATTTTAACTGCCCACCTTGATATGATACATTATAAAATACTATTAAATCATCTTCACCTTATAATTTATTTTTGACCTACTATATTCTCATCAAATTCCTTTCTGATATTTCATCAGCAAAATATATATTATGAAAAATAGTTCCATATAAAATATCAAAATATTCCATATATATAAATAATAGAAAAAATTCATAAAAATAATACTATATAGATGAACGATCTTGATACTAGTATCTCTAGTAATCCATTAAACTAGTATAATGAATATATTCTAATTTCTGAATTATTTTATCAGACTATCAATTAGACTATGTATGAAAATATGTACTAAAATTAAGTATAGTGATAAATTAATATTTATGTCTTTTAAAAAATAGAGTTTTATTTAAGATGATGATCAGATTCAATTGAAATAAAAACTGTATATGACAACCCAAATTTTCTATACACTTGATTTCATGTTTTATTAGATAAATACACATTTAGTACAATCCAAAATATCATGATCCCTCGTATTATTAGGAAATTAGGTACATATACCTTCCAATAGATACATGGGTTCAAAAAATTATTGAAATCTACCTAAAAAAACTATAAAAAATCATTTCCCTACAAACTGCATGGTATAACTTAGGGACATCTGTAAGAAATGGGTGATCCATAAAACTGAGAAATCTAATAAAAAAATAAAATGATGAAATAAATTCTGGTTAATTTAGGAATTAAAATGAGCCAAAAAATATGGGAGAATCATAGTATCAAACAATGTGACATGATACAACATGATATCATAAAGGAAACAATGTGAATATGGACAGAACAATATATATGGTTTCATTAACATGGTTCCGAGATAACATCTAAGACATCATAACATGGTTGAAAAAGTCCCATAAGGTATTAGTATTACTCTCTATTCCGAGACTTGATGTCTTATGAAACTAAAAGATTACACAATGCATTCAAAAATAATATTATTCCATGTATACCCAATACATTCATATAATGTACATATATAACTGTTCCACATAGATCATTCAACATATAATAATATTTAATCACTATTAATATTGTGATTAAGGAATGTAGAATATATAAATGAATTTCCCAAATTAAATAATTATGTCTATGTACAGATGAAATCAAATGTGTGGAAAAGGATATGGTATTCTGAATACAAAAGGTTATCATTAAAATGTGGAATGATAATTTTGGCTACATAATGATTGTATATAATGAATCATTAGTGGTATTAACGAGAGTGAATGGGGTTTCATATAATTTGGATATAATTTTTGTTGTCAGAGAATCATAGAAAATAATATACCATTAATAGGAATTCAAATACAAAAACAATTACAAAAATAAAGTTCTTTGAATAAAATAAAAAGAAGAGGATCTCACTCTTCAATATTGTTACATATTTTGTAAATGTAATAATGAGTGTGGATAGATGATGTATAATTTTAATAAAAAATATATAGTAAATGTATGTTTATAAATTAATGAAATTACAATTAATTGAGATTAAATTGGAAAATTTAAAAGGAAGGTCCTTGAATGGAATAGAATAGAGGTTGTTCCCTTAAATTCATAGGGTGTTTCAAAAAATTATTAGAGGGACTTCATGACATCTTCATAGAACCATGGGAGGAAACTCAAGAGGGTATTTTTTTATTATAGTAATTCTATAATGGGTTTAATTGAAATGTAATGGTGGTCTTTCAAGAGTTATATAAGAAAAGATAGGGTAATAGTTTATTATTTTCCAAACAAAGGATTGCGACTCTATAAAATAACATAATCAACAACACAATCTTTCTCATGTATATTCACATACAATTTAAAATAGTTTATAGGTTTTAATTATATTATATTATAATGTAATTACCATATTAAAATAATACCCCTGGGGATGTATATGTGAATCATGATTACAAATAATTAAATTTAAAAACATAAAATATAATATTGGTTTTTTGAGTATCCAAAATGGGCTTATAAAATTAATCAATTTACAAAAAAACACGTCATATTAATGGTTAAATATTATTTTGGCCTTGGATAATTTTTATATAGCATATTAAATCACATCTGGGTGATTATGATGTCGTGTTATCTTTAATTTATTTAAACTCTATTAATTTATTACCTGAACATTTGATTGTCACGAAAAATATAAAAAATTCACCATTAGACTTGTTTCACAAGATGATTAAAAAAATAATATTTTTTTGTTAGAAAAATAAATGAAATCGAGCAATTATAATTTTAATTTTAAATTTCTATTTTAAAAAAAATATGTTTTTTTAATATAATAGTTTTTTTGAACCATATATAAATTACATTTTCATATAATAAAATTATATTATCTTTTATATTTAATATATATTTTTATAAAAAAAAATTTATTTTATTTTATAATATAATCAATTCATCAAAAGTAATTTCTTTATTAAATGTTCATTATATAAAAAAATTAAAATACAATTTTTTTAAAAAAAAATTATTTTTTATCAAACTCATTGCATAATTATTTATAAAAATTTAAAACAAGGAATAAATATAAAAATTATTTTATTGAAAATAAATAATTAAAATTTATGATGTTAGGTCTATGATACATATTTCTTTATTATACAATTCGATGATTTAAGGATAAGGTTTGTGATTGTGAGATTTACTTGGGGTGGTTAGACAAACCTGGTTTTGGTCGTGATTTCGATGAGATTGAACATCTCTTGTAATTGGATTCCATCATTATTTATTTTTTGAATCATGTATTGGTATTTCACAAGATAAAATAACTAATATTCTATCTCCCATGAAAGAACCAATAAATGGGAATAATATGTGATGATCCAATTGGATGAGGCCATGATTTCTTTCATCATAGTCAATTGGATTTATCCGAGCCCATAATATATACTAATAATATTATCGAATTTTAATTTTTATTTTATCAAATTTCATGATGAATAATTGAATTTGAAATCTGAATGGATGTAACCAAAATAGTTATTTTGTTTTCTAAAATCATTCCATAATATGGAATTAAATTAAATCATAATGGGAATTTTTTTTAAAAAGTTGTGGTTTGTAAATAATTCCCACCTTGAGAATTTTCATAGTAAATATTTTCATTTTATAACCTAATGAAGATATGGATAATTCTTTTTCAGTTCCTATTCTATTTTCCATGTCACTTTCTATGAGTTATGGTTCAACCATTGAACATTGACGAGGTGAGGTCTCTTATTTGACAGAACATTGTCTCTACAATCTATGATATTCATCAGCTTCTCCACACTTGAATGTCCAATGTCCCTTGGCACCTCGTATAGATTCACTATATGCGAGGAATCTATTATATAATTTCTCCATATTTATACATAGAACACATCATGTACTTGATATAGGTTATATGGGAGTTTTAATTTTTAGGCCACCACTCCTATGTGATTGAGGATCTCAATGGGGAAGAGAAATCGTGGACTATGATTTACCTTATTCCCAAACCTCAAGACATTCTTTCGCATTGATATATGAATGAAATCATTGTCCCTAAACTCAAAATCTAGGTCTCATTAATGAGTGAACACTTAATTGTTTTGTCAAATTTGTGATGATTTTATATGAAACAGAACAGACTGATACATCTCTATCATATATTGGATAAGATTATATCCAATTATATTCCACTCTCTGACTAAATCTCATCATGGCAGAGTACAACACCACTTCTCATATAGATCGCTATAATATTTCATCTTCATTCTAAAATGGAAGCTATTTTTATATTATAACTCTAATAGGGTATGGTGTTGATCCCAACATCCTTGTATATGTATGTTATATCATCATAGAATATTATATAAAGTTTTAATGGTCCTTTCATTTTGACCGTCCATCTGAGGGTGATAAAATGTGTTGAATTTATGTTATTTTATTTGATGCTTGAATATGTTTTCTCCAAAACCTCTAGGTAAACCTTAGATCAAGATCAGATAAAATAAAGGGTGGCACTCTATGACACAACACATATTTATATCATTTTGAGTATCTTATGTGATAAAATTTCTATTAAATAAATAATAATTTCTGACATGGTTTGGTAATAGACTAAAACCCAGAGGAGGTTATTTTATATAGGTGTCTTGAGGAGTCATAACAAAAAAATAAATTTTCATTCATTTTCATTTTCATACTGGAATGGGTATCATATCATTCATACCATTAGTACATATATTCTTTCCTCTTTTAATTCTAATATAACAATATTTAAGAAACAAACACCACAATGTTTTTCTTCGGTTAACAAACCTTAAATTGTTCTTCAAAACACAATAAATCATAGTTATTCCTTAATGAATAGAGAAGGATGTGCTATGAACCTATTGCAAAATTTCACTATTTACTAATTGGTTTTATGGAACCCATATTTAGGTTCGAAGACTTATAAAACAATCTTCAATAAATATGAACATTAAAAATATTCACTAACTTATTCAATAGAAACTCGCTCTGTTTCTATGCTTCCTTGAACCTCTTAATAAAAGATGTTTAAGGAGTTATTTGAGAAATGAATATTCAATATTATTTTATTGTTTCCACATAAATCCTTTGATCTTCCAATAATGTTGGATCCCTTGCAATCCTCTTCAAGGATAGAGTTGTTGGATCATTTCTACTAATAGAATCTACCACTATGTTTTATTTCCTATGATTATAATGCATTGAAAAATCAGAATCCTTGATCATCTCTAACAACTCCCATTAGTGAATATTTATATCATTTTGTTTGAATATATAGTTTATCAATTTATGATACTATTATAATTCATACTTCTCCCTATAGAGATAATGTCACTAAATAATAAACTCATAGATCACTAAACTCAATTATAGTTCATGAGTTTTTTGTTATTCTCCAAGACTATTAGTTTTTAGGTATAACATGCAATAAGTTTTTCATTTATATTTATTAAAAAACTATATTACTTTTTGGATAAATTGATATAGGCCACAAATCCATCCCCATTGTTGTGTAATTTGATAAACAGAGTAATAATTATCTTCTTCTTCAACACTTTAAAAAATTATTCACATTCATTATTTTAGGAAGACATAAAAATATTCAAGTTAGATTATTTATGGGGATTGATAATCATAAAATGTTTATAAAAAATTAATGATATTATCCTACTAAATAAAGGAATATAAATATTTTTGTCCCACGGGGTTCTCTTAAACATCCTCTAATCGTCTCTATTTTATAAGGATCGATATATTTCCATTTTCTAGTTGTGACATTCCCTGAGAATGTTACATGATCCAACCTAAACTCGAATTTACTACACACTCAAAAAATATTTCATTTCCAATTTCCCTCATTACTATATTTAAATTCACCTCTTGTTCCAACTTGATTTGGGAGTAGATAAGAATGTAATTGAAAATGACAGTGAAAAATTAGTCTATTTAATATTTAAAGTGATTATTTATCGAATCCTTGAATATTTTAGAACCATCAGTGAGTCCAAATTTCATCACTATGGACTCATAGAAACCATACATTATATGAGATGAGTCTTGGGATATCCACCTTTGTCACCATTAAATGATAATATCCACACTAATGATCTATCATAGAGTAATACTATTATCCACATAGATGATCAAACATGTCATCAATCCATGGAAGAGGATACTTTTTCATTATCATGATCATGTTGAACTCCTGATAATAAATTAATACATTATTTTTCCATCGTTTTTCTTTATGAAGAGGAATGGTGCACCCCATATTGAATCACTAGGTTGTGAAACATCATTATCTAGATTTTTTTTAGATGTTTCATTATTCCCTCAACTACAAAAATTAAAATTCAATATGAAGACATGGATTTTGGAAAATCTTTAGGTATATGATCGATTTGAAATTCAACATCTTGTCTTCGAGGAAAGCTAAAATACAAATTATTGAAACAAATTAGCATATTCTCACACAATAGTCATTTCATTAAAAATGATCTTTCATTTAGTCTTAATAATTTTAGAATGATATTAACACTTATTGGTCAATAATTCCAAATATTTAGATGACGATTCAATAATATATTAATCCTCCACCTTAAAATTTTATATAATTAGATGGTGATTTGTTATATAGAGGGTAATTTCATTACCTTGATAATTTATGATAGATTTGAATAAGTTAATATAATCAATCGGTAGAATTTCATAAAATAATGGTAAAAGAAATAGGACATGTTTCTTTGGGAATTTCATCCCTCAAATATTTTTCGGGGAATAATTATTTTTATTGGATGTAATAATTTCCAAAATTCCCATTTTCAATGATATCTATGCTTTCATTCTTTTTTTGCGGTGTTTGAATAATTATACTATTCTTGTTAGATATGAAATAATTTTTACAAACAATGAAAATGAGACTTCCAATAACAATTTTATTCTTATTTATATCATTTACATTATCCAATAAAGACTTAGGGATTCCAATATTCAAACAACTAAAAACCTAATAGGAAAACTATGAATATATACGGTTTAAATCATAAATAATGAATATTCATTAACATATTATTTTCTAGGATTCAATTTAAGTTATCCACGATATATTTCCAAATTTAGAACATTAAGGGAATGTTTCTTCCATTAATAAAGGCATATAATGAGCATTTGAATTTATGGAAGAATATCACCTACATGTTTCTAACTAGATGTGAAATAAGGAATATTCCATTCACCAATTTTGTATAAATTACATCTCAATTTAATATTTTTGGGGTTTTTATCCATAGGTACATCTATTCAAAAGCCACATCCACTTGTATTATCTAGAATGGTATGTATTTTAATGAAACCACTTACTCTATACTATTCCAAAATTAAGGGTTGTTTTGTACTGTTGATTCTTATCCCAGTGGGCATCAAAATACTTGTTAATCATATTATGAAATATAACTAGACATTATATTAATAAAGTCTATGAAAAACAATAACATTAATACAATTTATTTCATGATTTATAATATAAAACCACACATAGTAATCCTCATTATATAATGAACCCACTGTGTTTGGGAAATTAAATATATAGAATATCAATAGGATAAACATATACAACTACATTATTTAAAATACCCTAAACAATCTCTAAAATTACATTTTTCATAAAACAACATGGGAGAACCTATGGAAATACATATGACATAGGAGAGAAATAATTGCAAATAATGGAATAAAAATAATTATAACATGATGAATGTATTCCATGATAGTCAATAGGTATTTCAATGGGACATACAAGTGGTGAGAATCATAATATTGAACAATAACACATTATAAAACATTATAACATAATATAGACAATTATAATGTCGAAAAAACATAAAACGTGACATGATAAACCATTGTAGAGGATAACCACCATCAAATCATAACATGGATAGGAAAACTCAAAAAATGGATTAGGTTTAATCCCTAGTATAATATTTAATTTCTCATGAGCCCAAAACATTACCCAATGCATTGGATAACTATATATATATATATATAGGAATATCGACAGGTTTCATATAATATATTGGCATAAGCATTCCCTATAGGCCATTCAACATAGGATCATATTTTATTACATGTTATCACATGATTAAGGTGTATGGAAGAAATAAATTTAATTCCAAAATAATATAAAGATATGTATTTATTGGTGAATACACTTTTAAGGAAATGGTGATAGTATTCATGATACAATGGTTTGCTACGAAAAAATAATAAGATAATTTCGACAACATAACGAGGGTACTTAATGATTCTTGGGATTGATTAATAAGAGTGAAAGGGTTATCTCATCACTTGAAAATAATATTGTTAGTAAAGGGTATGTGAAAATTAGTATCCCAAAAAAATAAATTTAATTAAAAATGAATTACATAAAGAATATACATTGAAAAAAATGAGAGGGAGAGGATCTCTTATATTAGTATAGTAACGACTTGGTTAAATATTGTAATGCGTGGTAACAATGTATATATCTATATAAGAACACAAATTTATTCTTCAAGGATAATTTATAAAGTAATATAAACATAACTAATAGCTATTTGAATGGTTAAATACATAAATGGTTCTCTAATGGAAAAAAGTGATTGAGATCTCTTACCTTATGTTAGTGTTTCCAAATGTTTCAGAGAATTTTATTACAAGTCTAGTGGAACCTTGAGAGGGATCAATAAAATAAAGTTAAGACTATGGATATTCTCATGTTTTTTTCTTATGGGGAATGATATCATTGGTAGGTATATATATATATAAAACTACAGCGGAGTTTTTTAATATCTTCAAAATTAAATATTTTTTACACTATAAAATAAAATAATTAAAATTAAAAAGCAAACCTTTGTTTCATCACAATTAATAAAAAGAAGTTGATTGGAATAAATTATTTTACATTTCCATGAATTGAAAACACAAAAATAATACCCATCGTAATGGGAAAATGAGCCATGTTTACAAATAATTGAGTTTAAACTAATTAAAATTAATATATTATTCTTATGAATCATAAAGTGTTTATGAAATTAATAAAATTACATATAAAAATATTACTTTAATTTTGGATATAAATATTTGGTTTTGTATAACTTTTATGGAACACATTACATC
Organism: Viscum album; assembly: GCA_963277665.1. NCBI lineage: Eukaryota > Viridiplantae > Streptophyta > Magnoliopsida > Santalales > Viscaceae > Viscum > Viscum album. The sequence continues at coordinate 502,246,976 of OY728133.1, forward strand.
ATGTTTGGGTAATTATTAAGTCATAATACCTTGTATATGTTTATAAAATATTAAATTTTTACTCGAAAATTAAACAATGCCCCAAAATTATTAAAAACATTTCACTGGATAATAAATATAATGACTATGAAAATAATATTTATTTTATCAAAATAATTAACTATATATGATTAATTTCACATTTAAATTAATATCCATATTTCTTAAAAAACAATGGTTTTTTATAATTAAAGTTTTTTGACCCTAATTAATATTCCATTTTCACATTGTAACATTATATTATCATTTTTTATTTAAAATATACTATTAAATAATAATATTTTTAAAAAAATTTAATTTATTTCATCAATGGATGAATTTATTCAAAATAATGACATAATTGAAATTTCATATTTCCCAAAAATACAATTTGGGTTTTGTCTATTTAGAAACTAATTTTTATGCAACTCATTCCTCAATCATTTATAAATTAAAAACAATAAAAAATAATTAAAATAATGTTATTTTTTAAAATAATATATATATATATATATACATATATTCATACTATTATAGTAGATATACATATCGAATTATTAAAATAGATAATTCAATAAAGGTAAGGTGTGCGATGTTGATATTATTGTGGGGTGGTCTGAAATACATCGTTTTAGCTGTGAAATCCATGTACACAAAATTCACATATAAAGTTTTTTCTCAAGACTTAGTGATTAAATATCATCTTGGAATTTTTCAAGGGAAAATCTCATAGATTTTATGATCCTTAGATTATTTATTAAAATTAGATTAAAATTTTATTGTCCTACTAGTCAAGGCTATCAATTCTCTCAATTGAGTCAATTAGATTTATCTTAACCCTGGATATATATTAACCATATTAACAAATTCCAAAGGATATATTTTCAATTCTCATTATTTATAATGGTATGTCAAACCTAACATGATATAATGGAATATGGGAATACTCTTTCTAAAACATCATTACATTATATGACATATCATTCAATCATAAAGGAATTGTATAAACAAATTTTGATATTGTTATAGTCAGTGTAACATGAAAATATCATTGAGATACAATCATGAAATATTATCTTTGTAAATTTTGTTGGGAATGTGAACCAATTATGTAGTTTTATTTGAACGATCAATAGTAACAAAAATATCATCATTACCTCAATAAATGTCTAAAATTAATCTTTCCAAATCCAAGGATATAGTTTCCAACTTCCCAATGAGAACTGGGAAATTTTGAAGCATCCCTTACAGTAATTATCATTCTAATTTGACCTATTGAAAATTAATAAAGTTCATGATAATGTATGAACTATCTCTCATCATTCCATCCAACATGTAATACTCGAAAAGTCATATTTACATATTACTGATTCATCGATGAATGGGAAACATGGAATTTTGATATTTACAGAAAACATATCTCATCAACTATGAATAAAAATTAAATAAAAATCTATTTCAAATAATTAGAACTCATTATCATTTGCTAGTAAATTCATGAATCCTACCCTTCTTAACAATTTCTATGTTTTTTAACTCATATTATCTCTTCAGTGAATACATAATTAATAATAACATTGATGAAAGTAATGACAGTTAAAATAAAATAAAGGATATTTCATACATCCACAACGTTTAAGTCAAAATTTATCAAATCATTAAAATAAGGTTGATGTTCTAAATGTACCATGGTTAATCTAGAATTATTTTTTCATACAAAAAACATCAATTGATTTTTTTTAATTTCTTTGATGATTATGAATCTTATTTTCAAAATCCATTATAAATTACATGCACTGCATATGTCTCTTTTTTAACTCTTGTTTAGTGAATATGTACTTTAAAATTTAATGATTAGTATATTATTCACAATTTTCCAAATATAAATGATACTTCAAAAGTGTGAAGTTAATATCAATATAAATAATTCCTGATTTAATGTAGGATAATGTAAATCATGTTTTTTTCTCAAAATTAATCATATGATATTACATAGTAATTCTATATCAATATAAATTTATACACCTTCAAATAATAATCATTATATATATGAAGATGTAAAAATCTCTAATGAGAATGGACAAAAATTTATAATTAACCAATCATAATTTTATTTCATTAAACCAATCATTACAATATTAAATCCTTATTAATTTATCTATTTTTCAAGTAAACATTGTTAGTGGGATAAAATCCAAGTGAGGTTTTTAATAAACCTATAATAGTATCATGACAGAACAAAAAAAATTACACCTCTCTTAGATTTTTAGTTCTTGTAAATTCAGAAAAAAACTTCTTTTTAGTTTGGTCCATGGGTATTAAATTTATAGAAACAATATTACAAATAAAATAATTTCCACTAAGATTCACAATTACTAATTTGTAAAAATAGTTTATTTTAAATTACACATTAAAAAATAGTCCATATATGTCAATCATGATCCCATAAATGTATAATTTTAAAAAAATTATTCAAACAGCTCATCCAAAAACTAATCCAAATATTAATAGAAGACTCTATTCATAATATCCAAAAATAAAACTTATTCATTAGATAACCCAAATAGAATATCAACAAAGCCATACTTCCCATATTTAGTCTAAAACATTGTGTTTCAGTTATCTTCTTCCTTCACCTTCAACTGATTGTACCTCAACCCATGTTTAATAATTCAAAAATATTGTACAAACTAGACCTAGTCAAATACATCATAGATTTGATGTAAAATAATTTTTTTGCTATAATTTTATTAAATAATATATAATAAATGGAACATTTAATTTAACCATTTTTAATTTTAATAAATAAGAAATTATCAACCCATGGATAATTACTAGTATGAATTGCCCCATTTTTAGAAACTCATTCAATTGAATTTTTATTTAAAAAAGTTATAATTATGACATTTTATAAGGGAGTTTTGAAAGGGGATTAGGATCAGGAAACATGTCAATAGTAAATGGAACTTCTCAATCATGAATAATAACATGAAATTTAAAAATAATAAACCTCCATATCTTTATATATTTTAGGAGATCACTTTTATTTACAGATTATTTATTTTCAAAAACATGATCAAGGTAACTATCACTTCATATATAATAAATTTCTAATATTCCTGGTAGTCTTTAAAATATATAAAATAATTTAATTATACCTTATTATATCTGAAATCTATTTATAATAATTAATTGAATGTCAATCAACACCCAAAATGATATAATACACCATTATGAGTGGTTTAACAAGATTTATAGGAAATAACACCCAACAAAAAAATATTTGAATATTTCTAAAAATATAGGTTTCTTAAATATCTTCCCCAAGATTTTTTACCATAAGATATATATTATTTTCCATTACAGATATTCCAAATTTGCCTTTAAATAAATTAGAAATGAATAAATAATAAAACCATAGTAAAATAGGGTTTGGTATAATTATAATAAAGAAGTATATTACATATAAAATATTCATTAGGATACCCAAAATCAATTGTAATAGTATAAAATGAATATTTCATACTTATTTTTTATTTCCCTTGATGATTTCCATCCTATGTAACTAACATCAGTCACATGTAATCATAATGACCCAAATCATTGCAACTAAATAATCTCACAATTATATGGCTATTAGTTTCCCCATTCATTTATTTTTCATGATACTTTTATTTTTTTTGGTGGGACTTATGAACCAACATGCCACACTAGTTTCAGATATTATATTTTATAATAAATTATCATGGATAATTATAACCACACTTATCACAAGAAAGGAAATTTATTTTCTTACAACCATATTTAATTGAATTATGATTCCCAATTTCATTCCGTCTATCTATTTTCTTAATCTTGATGTATCGAGGAATATATGTTTCGGAAAAATGTATCACAACATTCTCATCCCAACTAATAAAATAATCTTATATTTTAATGATTTATGAGGAAAAAGCTACATATAATTTTCCTTCAAATCCTACGAAAAATAAACTAATTTTTCTATAAATCTCATGATTATAATGTGGTAGATACATTTCCAATATTGTAATGTTTTATTTATATATGTTTACTAAATCATTATATATTTACATTGTTCCAATAAGGATTTACCTTTTTTATATAAACAACCTTTTATACATATTTATCATGGAGAATATTATAGAATTCATCCCATTCCATTGGAAGAATATCCTCTCTCACTTTTTTATTCCTAAAAAATACCACAATCGATAATACTTACCTCAAAAATGATAGATTTAATGGGTTTCATTTTGGAAAAAAGAACATCCCATGAATTAAAATATATTTACTAGTGAATTTATCCATCCTTCATCTACCACAAGGTCTATGTTTCCACTGAAAGAAGTTTTTGTTACCTAATAAAAATATCTATAATCAACATATTCAGATATGGTGGATTTATATTTTCTCTAGCATTGATTACAATACCATATTAATCATGAGTAAACTAACAAATTATATCAAAAAATAATTAGTTACAATTCCTACTATTTCAGTTTTTTGATTTTGAAAGATATTTTCTTCTTGGTAACTTCCAACTAAACATCCCAATTTACACTATCTAAAATTATTCTGAAAAACATAGTTTAGTAGAATAAACATAGAAATATTAAATCATTTAAAGTTTACCATTATTAATAGAAGTTTAAGTGTATTTTATTAACATTAATCTAACCCCTAAAGATACAATATTCATTCCACAAAAATAATATGTAACATTTTAGTCCTAGTACCTATAGGATATAGGTGATACCTATTAGAAAAATCTATGGGAGGGTTCACCATATCGGTGGTAGTTTTATTATTATTCCAAGTGTTAAAATTTTAATCATTAAGACCATTTGAATAGAGTAATGATTTACAAAACATTCACAACAAATATTTCTCAAGGAACTGGTTCACTCATTTTCTCCAATACCATCAATAAGTGCCCGACCAGATAAATTAAATATTTAAGTGTTTTTAGAGTAGATTACAATTCCATGCATTTTTCAGATATTTAATGAATATATTTTAGGATAATAAATTCATAATTCGTACATATGAATTCAATATTATAACAAATTTTCACTTCTATTTTGTGTCTAATTTTCTCACAATATAAGACCTTGAATATAATAAATGATTTGTTTTCCTGAAAAATATTCACAAATTTCAACATGACATCTTTATTTACCAAACCAATCCTTAAATGATTTGAATTTTATTAAAAATTCGTATGATATTAAAATCCATAGTAAGGGACCTAAAATTAATAAATCTATTAGTACATAGAAAATCTTCATAAATCATATAAACTATTTCCTAAAAAATATAAAATTATACATAAAAATTGAATGATTTTTCCTTCAAAAAGGTAATTATATTACCATTTAAAATATAATTATTTCCATGGAAAACAATTATTACGAATAGAAATGTCATATCACTTCCTTCGTATATCATCATCATAGAACCTTTATATAACCCTTACAAGAACCGTTACATTTATAATAATAATATGAATGACTTCCAATATAATTTTTTTGGAGAATAAAATAGTTGCTTTATATATTAGATTTCTATTTTGAATAAAAAATAATATATCTTTTTCAAATATAACCTATATTATTTTCTGGTTATCAACTCTCAAAAAGTAATTCCATGACTATATCATGAATAAAACCCATGAGAAAATATTTTAAACATGCGTGGAAAACACTTTCAGATATGAAAATTCTATTTTCTCCTAAAACTAATAAATTTTTAAAAAAATAATAATATAAAAATGGAATGATTTGTTTTCATTTAAGAAAAAATTTCAACTTTTATAGGAATCCAAAATTCAATTTATGTTTAAAGCAGTGGGAAAAGTATTATATGTTATATTTGATAAATTTGATCCTTCTTTTTATCTATTGTATATAAATTCGAATATAAAATGTAAATATTCCTTTTGAAAACCATTATTATAAAATAGAAATGAATCATAAATTATTTTATTTATATAAAAATACATCAATATAATTGTTTTTAAAAAATATTCATATGGATGAAAAATGTTATTAAATGTGGATTTTTAAGAGAGAGTCCATTACCTATAAAATTAAATTTCACATGAATTCCTTATATTAATGAATAATAAACTTATGTTATTCATTTAATTACATTAAAAACGTTTATGTTTTACTATTCCTTTTAATTTAAATATTACTATGTTATATACTATTACTTAATCATTTAAGTTAACATCAGATGTTTTCAATATATTCATATTATATGTCCAAATTGGATTTGGTATGCTGTATATGGTCATCAGTGTATTATATACATCATATAATGAATTATATAAAATAAATAATTATAATTTTTATATATAAGTAATAATTTTAACCCAATCATGAAATATGATTAAAAAATTATCTAAGTTACAATCATTTAGATGGTAGGATGTTTGTACGGATGAATAATATTTCAATTTTTTTGAATATGATTATAGAAAGAATTTATGAATATTATATAATTCAAATATCATAATAATATCATATATATATAACTAATTTTTTAAATAAACTTATATGAATAATCCATGTGACGTTGTGAGGATAACTTAAAGAAAATTGTTTCATAGGGATGGAACATTCCATGTACAGATGAATGACGTTTCAATTTTCAAAGAATTAAATGGTTAGAAAAAATTTATTTTATTATATTTTTAAAATTATAAAGATGTCAATAATAACACATATATATATATCATTTCATGTTAACCAAATGTGATATGTGGGGGTGGAAAACAGATTAAATTATTTCGTGAGGCGGTAGTCTTCCACAAACACTATGAATGGATTCATACACATTTGATGGGGGTTGGAGGTGGATATAGTTAATTTCGTGAAGATAATAGATCAATTATATATGGTATATAATTAGGTTATTATATTATATTTCGTTATTAATAATTCAATTATGTTGGAGAATTAATAAAACAAGAATACTTGTTTATGAACTATATGTTTCTTTTGGACATTCTTCATTACATTATAACAAAATACCTAAATGGTTTATATTATACCCTAAATAAGGAATCTAGTTTTAATATAGGTTTATAAATAAGATATTTGGGTAGGATTTGATGAACTATACTAATTTTTATGTGTCATTAAATTAGTATAATGGGATCCCGTTTATAAGATAGGGTATACACACTCATGAAGTTATCAAAATATTAAATTAATATAAATTAATTCTAATTTAAATATGGAGAAGAATTGATAATAGTAGATTTCATGATATCTATGAGTTTTAATAATATGATGAAGTAAAACATAGAATAATTTTAATTACATTTTTAGCCTTATATTTTTGTTTTAATTATTCATTATTACTTTTCACACACACACTAATAGAAAGGTTTTTTTGTCTTTGAGGGAAACAAGAAATAAAATAAATGAAAAAATAGTCCATAAATAAAAAATGGTTCATATTTTCAACAAAAAATTAATAAATTAAACAAGGATTATATTTTTATGAATTTAAAATAATTTAATATTATATTATACTCATAAAATTCCAATTATTTTATATTTATAACTATTCATTTACTTCAACATTAAATACATCCAAACAAATATTTTATTCAAATATAATGACCTTACGTATCCCAAAAATGATTGTATTATCAAAAAATATTCCATATCAATCACCTTAATTGAAATTATATAACTTTTAATATTTTTAATATCATTTATTTTATTTTTTTCATTAATTGAATAAATATTGCTTCAGTGTTGCATAAGAATTTTGGGTAAATCCTTTCATGAAAATATTTTATAAAAGAAACTACTGTGAAGAAGATATTTCATTTATCTTTGAATTAAATATATATATCTCAAATATTCTCTATTTATCCTCCATGTTAAAATTATTATACTTATTAAATAAAAGAGTCTGACATTTTTTACTTTTCATTACATAAAAAAATATAAAGTTCAAAATCACATCCAAATGAATCAATTTCATAAAACTAAATATTTTAGGAGTTTTAATGATATTAAAAAATATATTAAAATTATGGCATGTGTAAGGGTCATTTTATAGTTATTATCATATTATTTTTCACCCTTAATTGCCCAATTTACCCATGACCATGGTAAAAAAATTACAAGGATTACTATTTATAATATATAAAAATAAAGGGAATTGTTTACCAAATTTGGATCATTTTATTCTATATATGAAATAAATTTTTTATGATTCAAAATAACAAATTAGTATAATTTAAATTAAAATGGAATCCTCAAAATATGTTAAAAACATATTTTTTATAAAATTAATATTTTTATGTATAAAATGTCGTTATAATATATTATAATATAAAATTAATTTCAAAAGATATAATGGGATAAATATTAAGAAACAACAACAAATGATGTTTGAAAAATAATCTAAAACATATCATTAGTTCATAAGTAATAGTAAAGAAAATATAATTTTTAATTAAATTAACTTGTCTCACTATTAATTCATAAATCATTCATTTCACAAAAATTCCCGTAAATTATTCCTATGATTTTTCTGACATGTAAAATTTAGAAAAAAAATTATTTATTTCAAATTATAAATTTGAAATATAAGAATTATGTTTTTATTTAATACCATCTTGGAAAAAACATTAATAAAACTATTTCCTTTTTGATTTTTTTAGAATTGATAGATAGGGAATATAAATATCCAACTAATATATAATAAGATATTTTAAAATGATTTATTCGATCAGTAACTATGTTTTTATAAGACACATTATTATCTAGGTTGAACACCTCATTTCGCACCCAATGTAGACATTGTGACAGGTTTTCAGCAATGAGACACACATAATGACTCTTTAATGGATGACACACTACCAAAAAATAACATGATAAACAGATATTTTTCTTGAAATTATTCTATACTGATGTTTAATTTTCATGATATAAGTTAAAAAATTAAATTAATTGTCATAATATTATATAGATTATTTACCTACATACATCCATCTTCATGGAGAAGTTCCAAAATTTGAAATAAAATATTGTTTAATTTTTTTATAATTTGAATCACATAATGGTATTGAAGGTGAACCACATAGAAACATATGGTAATTTCAAACATTATGATTAAGATTAAATCATCTGGGGATGCTGAAAATAGTTTTTAAATTAAGATCATTTCCATTTTCATTGGATAACATCACAAAATAAATTTTGTGCTCTATAAACACACTAATTAGTGGATATGAGGACATGAACAAATTTTTTATAAAAAATAGATACTTTCCGCATAAGACAAAATATATTTAAAATAAATTTGTGTAATAAAGAATTCTAATTTGAAATAAATAATTAATTTGAGGTCTATTTTAAAATAGTTTTTATATGTTTTCCGGACAACAAATATTACTTATAAACATTTTTTTAAATTAATTTTGTAAACTTTAATTCATATTGATCGTAACATTATTCATGCTACTATATGAAGATAAATGGTGTATAAGAATATAATCCATAAAATTAATATAATAAAAACCATATAATTCAAAAAAAATTGGTTCAAGGTCTAATATACATTATAGAGGTGTCTATGTGGCGAAAGAAATGATTTTGAGAAGAATATGGAATAAAAAATTGAAGAGGTATATAGCCTACATCAACTGCAAGTGTATTCCCAAAATAAATTCTTAAATCCTCTGTTAGTACATTATGATGTCAGTATCATTAAAACTAACGACTCTAAAATATTCCAACAATTAAGATACACATTTTTTTTAAGGAAATCATTCTAAGCCATCAATACAATATAACACCTCATAATATAAAAAAACACGAACTGAATGATTAATAAATGATGTGTCACATTATTAAATATCAATGATATTTTCCATTTATAATCTTGTAGAAAAAATGAAATATATTATTTATCTTACCCTTACAATGAAATTTTGAAACTTCTAGTCATAGTTATTTTATTCCAACAAAATTATATTATTCTTAAATTTTTATTGCATTCAAAAAAAGTCACTTATTTAAAGATCAAATAGAATAAAAAAATATAGTCCTTACTATAGATCATATTCATCAATATTACCAATGAGAAAACATTTTTTTAGAGTGAAATCTCTATAAAGGATTAAAAAATAATTTTTTATGACAGTCTAGTGAAAATAAAGAGAATATTTCATGGAAAATAATCACCAACTAAAGAAAATCATACTTCCTTTAAATCATAATATCAATATATAATCTTATGAAATTAAAATATTTCCAAAAAATAGTCAATAAAATAAACATGAAACATATCCATTTACAATTTAAACAATCACATGGAAAATAACCACAAATTTCATAATTATGGTATTCAAAATTATGGATATTATAATCATACCATCAAAGAATAAAGCCAATATTTCCTATATAAATGGGAATGGCATACAAAAAATACAGTATATAGTTTTTATAATGAGACACGCTGATGAATTTGATGGTCTATAATGGGCCCATCCAGTAATTTCCTAACATGAATTTACACATTATTATAATAAATTGATTAACTATACAGTACATAATCTATAGAAATATTCTAATTGAAAAACTAGAAAATGAATTATAAATATTTTCCCAATACATTACCTAAAAAACATGGTAAAATTTTTTCCAAATAAATATTGTCAAATATATAATTATAGTATATCCCTAATTAAATATAAAAATTATCGATCAGATTGATATAATTGAAAATAAATTTAAACGAATAATTTAACAATTCCCTGAAAACATGATAAAAATATCCTATAGTTTTGATATCATTTTAAAAAAAATCCATAATATTGATAAAAATATGCTATTAGAAAATGAACAAGGATACCTAACATGAAATCTTCAATGTAAATAATATTTATGATGGTGATAAAATATGTTCATTTTATAAATATAATAAGAAAATTTGGTTTAAAATTTTTGTTAAAAAGATAGAAGTTAATTAATAAGAAAAAATGAAAATATTACGTATACACATTTTTATATAATGTAAAATATATTTCATTTTTTAGAAAAAATTTGATAATAATAAAAACCTTCTAAAAATAATTTAAAATAACATAGTCTTAAAAAATCACCGACCAAAGTGGGAATAATGTTGACTTTTCATCAAACATTTTTTTTCATTTATGTATCAAAATGTGGAAAATGAAATGAAATTATGGAATCACATAAAATAATTATAGTATAAATTAATATCTGGATTCTAAAAAGATGAGGTTTTTATAATTTACTTATATGTAAATTAAAGTAGAAACAATCCTGAAAAAATGTGATTTTAGAAGAAACTATTACAAACTCTAGTAAATTTTGAAACAAAAGATCATTCAAGGAGAGAACATGGAATGTATTTATAAACCACATGATTTTCTATTAATTAATGATAAAATTCATCCGTGAATTATATATGTAATATAATATAATTTTTTTTACACATTTCATGATACGTAGTTAAAAAAATTTAGATGAGAAATATATTACCTAGAGAATCAAATCATTTCTTATACTCTATAACTCCATAATAATAAATTTTTAATAAATTTTTTTTTCCAACATTTTTCATGTTCATTCGCTAATAATTATCCATCTAATTTAATTTTTAAAATTAAAAAAATTAATTACAATACTAGTTATATTTACAATTAATGTATGTAGGATGTTTAGTTTATGATCCAAAATCAACATTAGTAGGTTGAACAAAGTCAAAAAGTGTTTGATTACATAATTTACAGATAATTAACAATTGAATAATAATATTGTTCATAAATTCAATTCAATTTTAAAACCATCGATGATATTAATAAATTATAAATAAATCACATCGCTTTCTGATGGTGGTAGTCCACACATACAAACAAACGATGTAATAATTTTACAATCGATGGAAGAGTAATAAGGTGAGTAATATCATAATATGTTCATAAAATTATAAATCACATTAATACTATATATATTTAATACATCGTAATTACAATTAATTTTATGTGGTAATGAAAAAAGGGAACATGTCTCTCCATAGTGGTGTTAGTCCATACATACTCAAGAGAGATTATTTGAATTCCCAAATTATGAAAAATGAGTTCAAAAATGGTTTCACGACCAAAATAATACTATTTTATTATATAAAATATTATTATTCTATCATATATATCATCTTGGATATATATGTCTTGAAGTAGGCTTAATAAGTAATAAACATTAAAACACTTCGTTAATAGTGATATATATTTTTTGGAGAACCTGTTTTATATTAAACATTATGCCTTCTAGGATGGTTGTTCAGTGAAATAATTACATCAAGAACAAGGGTGGGATGGATGATATAGTATTTTGTTACAATTTGTTTGAGATAAATACCTTATTAAATGAGATGAATGGAGGAGTGTTAGTCCCCTTTTATAAGTGAGGTGGGTTTGAATCATGAAAATACAAGGAACATTGATAAATAATACATGTATGAGTCAGGATAAATGGATCTATTGTTCTATATATTAGCATATAAGGAGTTTATAGTAATTATAAATTATGCCAAAAAAATTATAGAAGTATTACCGTTATTATGAAATTAGATTCTTGTTTAGACCATCGCTAACAATTTTAACCTTTACGAGGGAAACAATGTTTTTAATATCTATTGGATATAAATTTAATTTTAAAAATTAATAGTTGAAAAAACATGAAATAGGAATGGTAGTATCCAATTTTTATCATTCAATTGAGTGTATAAATATTTTTGGGATATTTTTGGTATTATAAAATAATTTTTAAAATAAAGTAGTATTTATGGTTAATTTTGGGAATACTCATGAAATTTGAATTTAATGAAATCAATATATAAAAATATCTCAAATAAAAAAAAATCCACATATTTTTACCTTTAAATTTTATCCATTAAATTAATCAGACATCATAATTCATCCAAATGTATTTCTTTTGATCTTTGTAAAATAAATTTCAATATTTATATACTTCTTTCACAAGTACTATGTTGACCATACATAGGAATTTTAGCAAATTATAATATTCGAAAACTTATAAATAAATTAATCAGATAAATATAAATTATTCATATTTTGAATCCCAATTTTTACCTTTTTGTACCTTCTTTTTATAAATATCGAAACATATTAGATATATTAAATGAAAGAAAGTGAATTTTTTTAATTTTTATATGATTGGAATAAATAAGGTCATAATATAAATAAAATTAAAAAATTAATATATTTTATATTTAATTATTATGGTGGATGAAATGAAAACAAAACATGATATTATCTAGGGTTTGAGAGATTTTGATTCTATATCTCATAGTTTGATTTTTCCATTTTCCACATTGATAAACATTTTTTATTGTTTATATTTATTATGACCAAAAATGAAACTCAATAAATACCCAAATTATAATTGATTGATTCCAATCATAGAATAATTTTAAAGTGTTTATTTTCCAAAATTATTAATATTTTATAGATTTTTTTTTCAAATACACAATAAAAACCGAACATAAGAAACAAGAATGATTAAAGCAGAATATTGAATTTTCACCAAAATATAGTATAGTGATAATTATTTTTTAATCAATTATATTTTTATGATTTAATGTTTAATTATTTTAATTTGAGACCACAGAAACATTAAGGATCCCTTTTAAAATTTTTATAAAAGGGAATTAATACAATAAATTTTCAGGGAATAAAAACATTAATTATATTTTTGAAATGTTAAACAAAAAATATTTAGGACATAGTTAAATTTTTAAATGAATTATATTTATTTTATAATATATATTATTTTAAATAAATTTTTATTCCTTTTAATGTCATATATATATATATATGGATGATTTCATAAATGTTATATTATTTATAAAATTTATATTTTTCAATATTCAACAAAAAATTAACAATTTTTTAAAACTCCTATAAATTTACCCTAATAAATTTTGATGTGATACAAAATTATATAACTTTTAACAATTTTAACATATAAAATATGGATGTTCATATTTTTACAAAAAAAAAATATTCAGTAAAAATAATTTTATATTATATTGAATCATTTTTAAATTTCTAGATATTAAATTATTTCATTTTTATCATCCATAATTACGTACATATTTCCTTTCATTAAATAAATAATTATTTAGAAAAATAATTTTATATTTGTTTCATAATGGATTAACTACTATTTATACAATAAAATATGAAAATTTGGTTATAATGGTCATATTTATTTAAAAATATTCATATAATAAATGACAATTTACTTATGGTCATCGATTCGTGTGGTACAGGTTGTTTAACATAGTATTATTTAATAGATAATTATATTTATAAATATTAGTTTGTTACTTTCACCAACTATTAATAAAAGTGGGTCCTCACAATTTGAATCAGTCCTCGCTAAAAATAACATATATTGGTATTCATTAATTTGATATATAGATTTTATCATGATAATGAATTTTTTAGTTAATATTAAAAAACATATTGTATGATAAATAATTATAAAACCATGTATTAATATTTATAAGTAAAACACATCAGAATACATTTACAAAATATTACCTTAATAGTGGATAACGATTCTGCGTGTAAGCCACAAAAGAATTATATTTCGATTGATTGAGTTCTGGAAGTATTTTACCATCAATATAGTGAGTCGGAAAATATAACCACATAATTATTATTTATTCCATAAGCACAATTTCTAACATTGATTTTTAATAACATTTTTCCACATTTACATCATCTAATATTCCTAAAGATAAATAACTAATATGATGTTTTCGGGATTTAATAACTAAATATCTCTTTTAAAGGATTACAAGACCCACCAAAGGATGATGAATTATTACTATTGTTTCCATCAATTTAGTAAACCAAAATTTGTTAGAAAATTTAAAATAATTTCCAAAATAAATTACCCTTCAAATATAACTATTTAAAATCTCAGAAATCACACCAATATTTGAATAGAAATAAATTGAGAAATAACTATATGAAAATTGAAACATAATGATTATAATGATTTAATCACATATTATTATATTTTAAAAAAATATATTAATCTCTAAATAATATCAATCACACATAAATTCACCTAATAAAAATCTATATAAGTTATTTATATAACCTACAAAATATGGTAAATTTTCCATTAATAACATGGATTACTACAATGCCACAATAAAATAATATATTCTCCCAAAATATAGATAAACCATATTCCATATCTAAAATCCCTCATAGACAAATATATTTTGTTTTCTATAATAATATAATGATCCCAATAAATTAGACATCAAAAATAACATTAATCCTTTAGTAACTAAATAAAATTTCAATATAATTGTTATCTATGTTATAAACATACGTTCACAACATAGAATTACCATTTTAACCCAAATGACCGTAATTAAATTAACTCAAATGATCATATTGACCATAAATAATACTGATAACATTTAACATTTTTCAACAAAATATAAAATCTATCAAATTAAAGTAACAAATCCATTGAGTCACCTTAAAATCCTAAGGGATATATTTAAATTAATAATATATTAAATCTCAATTAATATCTCCAAAAATACTCTCATAACATAAAACTTCAAAATATTATTATTTCCATTATGATTATAATTATCCTAAGCATTATAAATCATTAAATAAAATACCACTACATCATTAATCTGGATATCTTTTATCTAGATTAATTAATCTGTAAATGTCCTTCACAAATATTTAACAATGTTTTTTCATCTTATTCCCAAATTGTTCCAACCCATAAATAAATTAATCAGTTCATAAGATTCAACTATCTCAATATAATCTTGTTTCATACCTAACATAACAAAAACCATTAAAATTATTCATACCGTTTATCTATTATATGAATATATTTTTTCTATACCCTTACAAGATATTTACATAAAAAAATATTCATCAGATCTTTTTTATTATATTCATTATCATTCCTCATTTTTTGTGGAATTTTATTCCACTGTACCTCCATAACCACATGTTAAGTACGTCACTTTTCATTTGAATCATTTCCCAAGGTGATTCTTCAAAAATTCATGAAATATTAAAATTTTAATCTAATTTACATTTATGATACTTATCACCTAAACTTATATGAATCTCTATTTTCCTCTTATTTTCTGTCTTAAATACCTTATATCGTTTAAGGTATTTAATCATAACCTAAGATAGTTTGTTTGGGGGAAAATTTTGGTTTTATCAGGTTCTTATCTTATTCAGTTTTTCCTTTATAAAACAAATGATTTGTCCTTCACTACTATTCTTTACATTGTATATATTGGATTTAACAATAAACTATAACCTAATTTGATTTTGTTAGTATATCGAACAAAATAAGAGTGAACTATCTTATAAAGAGGTTAATTATTAATATGCCATTCAAAACTTCATATTATATCTAGTTACTATAACTAGTTATACCATATTAACCTTAATGGTTATAGAATATTTCTATCATATTCTTGAGTAACATATTAACCTATAAATTTTTCTAAACCATTATATAGATACTAATAATAATTCTCTATAACATAAAAAAAATTACATTATGTAATAAAATGATTTAAAATTATTATATCACAAAGATCTATTCAATTTTTAGTTTTAAATAATTTGGAAAAATATAAAATATGAAAACCTTAAAATATAATTAGGAAACTTCCACTCAAAGGTCGTCCCCCCCACCCACCCCAAAAAACAAGAATCGTACGATAAAAAATCTATTTAATTTTAAAACACATTCCCTTCATTTAAAATAAATCTACATTATACAAATCAAATCCATTATATAGATCATATACATTATTAATCCTAATTAATGAAATTTCAAATTTAGGATAGACAAAATTGTTTGGTAAGGGATATTAATAATATTCGCATCAGATAAAAAAATTAAAAACATGAATCAATTTACTTATAGATATAAATTTCAATAATATAAAACCATGAAGTTTCTGTTAAATCATTTTATCAATTGATTAGCTTATTAAATCATCATATTTCCATATAAACCAATTAATATCTTTAACATGAAATGTATTTGATGAAAATGAAAATAATTATTTGGATAATAGTAACTCCTTTAATTATGTAAATCATAAATTCGTAAATCACAATCAAATTTTCAAGTCATCATTCCAAGACATCATATATAAATTGGAATGTAATAAACAAAATACACATTATTCCTTTTCTCATGGGACATAATAATGTGTAGTGGGGTTATAATGGGACATTACATTGAATTAATAAATCTAATGAATTGATAATACAAAAGAAATGAATAAAAACATGAAAAATATCCAGTGTAAACATTCTTATTTGAAAACAATGATAATAAATGTCAACAATTTGTTTATAAATAAATAAAATAAAATGAATAAAGTCCATCCAAGAAAATAAGGTATATGGTATCAATAGATTATACCCTCAGTAAATAATAATAATCATAGAAGGTTGTTGACATATATAAAAATACATTTACAATAAAATTCTCTCATTTTTTTGAAAACATCATAAAATTTTCATTTTATATTGAAAACATTTTAAATTAAAAATTATATAATATTTTGGGAATAACATTATTCTGGAATCACTATTAATACTTCTGAAGTTTTCTTCAGATTGGAATATAGTTATGATGATATGAAACGATTTCTATTTTTATGTATTAAAATAATAATTTCATATAAACCTTTGGTAAAAAAGACAAAAGTAACTCAATCAGAAAATGAAAAAGATGATTCATTGACAACATTTTAAGAGGTAGTGAAATTCAGTCTAAGAAAAATTTATTAAAACATTGGAAAATAATAAAAAAATTATAAAAATCATTTTATTGAACATGGATTTGGAGTAAAAATATTTCTAATGAATGATTAAATATGTTCAAGATATCATAAAAATATTTATTTTGATTCTTTTTAGTACCAATTAGTGATAATGAAATAATGTAAATATATATAGAGAATAAAATACAGTAAATGAAAATTTATTTATTCTAAAACATAATTACAATATAATTCTCTTCAATATAAATCCATACACAAATAATTCTGAAGAGAAATGAGATCATATAAACAACACTTACACATTATTAACTATTTAATCCAAACATTATTTTATTTATGAACCGGAAAATTAATTTCAAACCACATAAATTTCATTATATAAATGATAATTGACATCCACTTTAACCCTATTTAACCCATTTCCCCTTTATTATGTTGATAAAATTTTACCATGGTTGTAATTCAATGATTCAAAAAGTGAAATATAAATAATAACAAAATTAGATTACATGGATTCCAATCCTTGATAAAACGTTATAATTATAAATTTCTAAAAGTTGTAAAAATTATTTTTAATAGATTATTTAAAATTCCATGGAAAACAAATTTTAGAAAAAATATGGTTTTACGAATAATGATGATTTCAGTCAAGAATTATATAAATTGTTTATTTATACAGAATTGATTGTATTATTTTAAAAAATGTAGGACATATGAATGTATACCTAATACATAACTAAAATTATCCTTTTCAAAACGTGGTTAATTAGAATTACCAATTTAAATGTTACTTGAATAAAAATATTACTTAAAATTTAAAAATGTTAAACATTGGTTAATATGATCAACACTATATTTTTAAATGAATTATATTGTATATATAATTAATATCCATTATTTCAAAAATGTTATATGAACTATAACTTTATTATTATATGCTGAAAATGTGATAAATGTGAATTTATTTGTAAAAGGGATTTTTTCACTATTCACTCAAAAAAAGAAACTATTTTTAAAAAATTAAATAACCCCTATGAAATCATTTATATGATAAATCAAAAATGAAATCCATTTTACCCAATTCAATTTTTTAAAATATGTGATTTATATTTCAAAAAAAAATTATAAATATATCATGAAATGACATTTACAGTAAAATGACCCTTTTTAAATTTTCTTAGCAATATTTGTTTCTATTATTATCATTTATAATTGATTAATTATTTCAAAGGCAACAATAAGTAGATTATTTTGGGTAAACCATTATGTATATATTTTATAATGATGTTAATAATATTCTAACCTTCCATTCCAAAACCTAGGTTATAAGGATCTTATTTAAATAGTAATATTTCTAAATCATATTATTTTTTGTAATGTCATAGTTGAATGTGATGTATAGTCTATAATATTATATAATATAAAGATTAATTAAATATTAAAATATCATGGTGTTATATAAAACAATCCCATTAGTAATGAACCTTAATATCCATCTATCTAGGGATAGAATGACATAAAATCCTATTGGTATTTTGGTACTCCAACTAGCCTTAGGAGTCCTTGGCCCACTGTAGGTAGGGTAATCATCCTCCACCACCACCCAAAAAATATAATCAACTAGAAATGTATCTTATAAACCCTAAAAACAAAAACCTAGACTATATATCCTCATATAAAAAATTGTCAGAACTAATGTACAATTTTAATAAGAAACCCATACTATTTTACTAAACATAAGAAACTCAATTAGGAAAACTGACAAACTCGGATGAAATAAATCAATGTTATGGGTGCTGAAAACTCCATTCCCATCCTATATTAAACCATATTGAAAATATAAATCTTTGCTTCATGATTATTTAGAGTGAAATTAGCCACAAAATCCAAATAACTATTCAATTAGAGTAATACCCACATATGAAAACAATTGATCCTACAATGTATAATGATCCAAAGGAGGAAATTATTCCCCAAATAGAGGAAATAATAAAGAAATTAATGTTCCT
Source organism: Viscum album (assembly GCA_963277665.1). Taxonomy (NCBI): domain Eukaryota; kingdom Viridiplantae; phylum Streptophyta; class Magnoliopsida; order Santalales; family Viscaceae; genus Viscum; species Viscum album. The sequence goes on from OY728133.1 coordinate 502,266,916, forward strand.
TTTTATGATCCATGAATCCCAATAAATCCTCATACATTAAACTTATGGTAATACTAAGCAAAGAAACCAAAATAAATTTAATTTGATTAATAAATATTGAAAACAATAAAAAGGATGAATTTATAGTCCGTTGATTAATGATTTTCTGAATGTTATGCAACATTATCATTTCAAAAATGAGATATGTGCATTTCATATATGGCTTTAATGTGATGAAAAATTAGGTTTTTGGGGAAATTTTACTATATTAATAGATTTATAATTTCCCACCAAATGAAAGGAACCCGTAATATTCTTCATTGCATTTGATTTTGAAGGGTATTTATTTTCTTATTCTGTAATTCATTATGGTCCCTCTAAAAATATGCTTCCACTTTTCATTTTTTACTTATTGTATTTTGTTGAGATAAATCCTTATGATACAATTATTCAACTAAAAAAACCATAGTATCACACATTGTGGTGATGTGATAGAGGACGTTCTAGTGAGTGTGAAAAATTTGAAATTTTATCTTGATTATTATAAACATAAAATGAAAATTCATAAGATGAATTGAAATTCCTAAACTATATTGTTGTAACACCCCGAGATTTTATGAAAAATATTATTTTTAATTGCATTAATGTCTTGGGTTGTATGCTACACCAAAAGGAGCTTGCACAACATGCATCCTTGACTTGCCTTGCATTACACGCAATCATGACCTTCCTCGATAGCGTGTGTAGTACACAATACCGAGATTCACTAAACAACAATATGCTATTAAAATATTATTAAAACTAGTGTTATGAATAGTAATAACGACCTTTTAAAATTTTATAAATTTTATCTCTCAAAATGGACTTCATTTTTGGATTCGGAGTATCGAATTTATCCTAAGGTGAAATTTTGGTACTTTTCGGATAACTTTCATATTCTGATTAATAGTGAAAATTACTAAATTTTAATTAAAAACAACCTTTTTAATCGAAATAATTAATAGTGATAAATTATTAATTTGAGTGGTTTTAATGTATATTTAGAATATATTTTTACAATTTCATACAATGTCGGTCATTGGATTTAATTCTACATTTAAACCAGACATAAACAAGTGTCAATCTTTTGATAGTTATTATCTCTTAAGAACACTCTATTTGTTTTGACGACAGGAATTAATTTTTAAATTAATTAATGCAACTAATATGTTTTTAATTTGGTAAAATAGACATCATTTTTGAGTTCATAATATCAAATATATCTTAGGCCTAATTTTTGGTATTTTTCTGGAAACTTTCATTTTTTGATGAATAATGAAACCACTAAGTGGTAGTTAAAAAATTGAATTTTTCATAAAACCTAATTTTCCCGCTTTTGTGAGTGGAATTTCAAAAATCCGAGAGACACAGTTGATGTTAGTAAGTAAAATGTGGGTCAATGAGATGGAAATAATTTTTGGTGAATAGTAACTTTTTACTTTTTTTACCACGGTTAAAAGTATATAGGGTAATTAAGGGTAAAAATGTTATTATTATTACCCTAAAACATGTACTAATTCTATTGGATAAGTGTAATTCGACCAAAAACAACCTTTTGAATAAAATATGATCATTTAGGCCCACTTGGAGTAGAATAGGACATTTATTATTAATTTATTTAAAGAAGGGTTAAAATAGTAAAAATCAATGTTTAATAAGTAAATAATATTTCATATAGGTTCATACATAAGATAAATTCGACTATAAATACTCATTAGAAAGATAAAAATATTTCCTACATAATGGTATTTTATTTGTAATTTTTATACGTTAAATAATGTAATTTATTTATGACACAAAGATGATGGAGTAATTATCTTATTAATGAAATATTTACATAATTTATGTTATAAATACCCAAATAAATATAATTTGATGCTTTTTATGAATTACACTAATTTTAGAGGTTAATATGACATGTTACTATTGATTTAATTATCTTGGTTCGAACTAATCATTCTGTTATGAGTTTATCAAAAATCAATTACTAAATAGTGTCAAAATTGACATAAAATAGTTTTTAAAAAAAATATTATATTATTAATTTTTATTTTATTCATAAAATTCTAATGTTCTTCTAAATGTCTTATATAAGGTTATATATATTAATAATAAACAACTTGGGGTTCGTTTGGCTTGTTATTATTTGTTTATTAACCTTATAGTGTAAGAACACAAGAATACATGGTAAAAGTAAAATTATTTAACTTAATGTTAAAACTAAATGATAAGGTTAAAATAGGAACCGAAACTTGTCTAAATTCTATTGTATGAGATTATTTCGACCCATATCCACCTTTTCTTCTAAATAAATCAATTTGGAGCTATTTAAAACCGAATTAGGCTTTATAATAAAATAATATTTTTAGTTTTCCAAAGGTGCCCCTCTCCTCCCTTATAAAAGGGCACCTCCTCCCTCTCTTCCTCACAACACATTGATCCTTAAATCTCGGCCAAACCCTGTCAAATTCTCTTCTCCACTTCCCTAGAAACATCTTAGAGGTCCTGGTCTTCTTCAAAGACCAATTTTACTGCCCTAAGAGGAGAACTCAAAGAGGCGCTTCAAAGAAGAGGTAATGTCTTCTACCGATTCTTTCAACATTATTTCTTCTTCCACATCTTCTTCTTAGGTTGTTTCATTATGAAGTAATAACATCTGTATCTCTCAAATATTTATATGTTATTATAAGTATGAAACATCCCTATTTCACCATCTATCCATCCTACGGAAAACGAAATCACCGTGCGTGCGTACATACGAAATACCATCTCCACGCCGTGGTGTAATCTATTTTCCACCACCACCTTACTTGGATGAGTATAATGGTATACATAATAACTATATATGATTATTGTAAAGTGATATTGATTCTGAAATAGTTTACATACACTCCAATACAATTCCACGATCATTAGAATGATATCATCGCTCGTGCGTACGTACGGACTACCGTCTCCATGACGCGATGAGATTCATTCTCCACGTTAACCATTCATGAATGATTATAAATTATATATAATAAGAAATCATGAAATATATGACATAATAATTATACTGGATTTATATGTATATATATGTATGTCATCTACTTAATTCCATGCAAATCAACAAGGAAACGAAAACAACGTTCATGCGTACGTACGACCTACTGTCTCCATGAACGGTGTATTTCTTTCCATTCACTGATTTATGATATATATGTATATTCTGAATATATATTATATATAAATAATTTTTTATATTATGGAATTATGTAATCATGATCAAAGTAATCATATGAATAATTACAAGTCAAAACATGGATGACAAATGAAACGATTTTACCCAAAACGCTCTTTAACATGGAATTTACAAAAGAACGGGTAATATAAAGTCATAAGTGAACCATATATAATATCATAACAATGAGTATGATTCTGTAATAAGTCAATGACAATATTTAAATCATTACAGGAGGTTCGGACACTTACGAAGCAAATCGGACCAAAGGTAAGGGAAAATATCACAAACTCATTTTTATCCAAGATTGTTTATACTTTGATATTTACTGGGGTGTATTTTATCATCCACATCCATGATTCCTCAATATGTAATATTATTTCCATCCACCTACAATTGTAAAAATACAATTTTACCCTTCTGTGAGTTTTTAGTAAAATATATGAAAGGAATCTTTTGTCGTTTTTCGTACGAGGTATTTTTGACTTTTCCGACAAAAGTACGAGAACCATGTTTTTTTAACTTATATGGCATGAATGGATTTTTAAAACATTATTTAAAAGGGGATTCCTTTACAAGTTTCCAAGTTTATTTTTAATCAACTTCTTTTAGTTTAAAATTGTATGACATGTTAATAAAGAAAGATGTTTTTGAAGTAGAAATGATATTTTCCTCAAGAATGGAGTTCAACTGTCTTATCAAAATTATTTTCCATATAAGATAATATAGGGTTGTGTTTCTATCCCTATTATTACATTGATTTGACTATGTGGTGATGGAATTATTTTTATGAATTCCTTTATCTTATATGAATTGTTTTATGATTTCATGATGTTTAAGATTACAATTTTTATTACATGGGTTATGCTATGATGTATGGTTTATGATTATGTGGCACACATAATAATGGTATCATTATGAGATAGGTGGGACCTATATCTCCCTCCAATGCATTGGGTAAATATTTTATATCTCATGAGATAGACATGGCTGGAACGGTATGTTATACAGGTTCAGTGAAATAGGACAAAAACGAGGAGTGAACTCGGTTCAGAGATGGACTTTGTCCACTAAGATAGTCTTGTAAATGAGTCTTGACTAATAAGAAATGATTCTCTATGATTATGTGTGTATGCCAAATAGTTTCAGGTTTTAAGTTATGATTATTGTGATTACATTTCACTACTATGATTTATCCCATGTTATGAAATTATGATATCTTTTGTAGGTTAAGATTTCCAAAAGTTATGTTCTTATGAATATGATCTGATTGATATTTGTTTTGTTTACCCTTATTGAGCATTTGAGCTCACCTTTTTATGATTTCTTTTCCCTAGGATATAAAGAATGTTTTTAGGTATGAAAAAAAGGGAATATATTTTTGGGAGATGTTGAAGATCATTCACCATGATTAGAAGATTATATTCTGAGTTTCCAAAGACACTAAACTATTACGGTCCTTGTGTGTGTGTTTTTGTAATGAACTAATTATTCCGCAAAAGTAATGTAATGTCCATGTACATCAAGCTTAGGGTCTCTACAGTTGGTATCAGAGGAAAGGTTTAGTCAACCTTTGGAAACTAGGATGCGAAAATGTTAGTGAGATCCCTAGAGATATTTCTAAGGTATGTCTAGGGATGTCCCTAGAGATAAGTATACGTATATGATACAGTCCTAGAACTATGGTAACGATCATAGAATTTAACCTAGGATGTTAGATGATGAAGGTACTCCCCCTTGATTATGTTATTTTCCTTGTATGATTTCTGCCTCTCACAGAATAATTTTTTTAGTCAATGGAGGGAACCAGAAAGAATTCGATTAGAATTGAATCCAATGGAAAAATTGGTGACTATGAGCAACAAAATTGCATAATTCCTAGAGAGAAAGATAATGTGATTATTCCAAATCAGCCATCGCGATATATGTTTAACAGGGTGAAATTTATTAGTATGCATAATTCATCAAATAAGAGGAAGATAGACTTTTATTCATGTTCTCATGTGGAGGAGCATAAAGAAAGGAAGATTGAGATTTCTAAAGAAGGGAAGAAGAAGCTTGAGGAATACCTCAAATGGAGGGACAAACGTTATCTGTGTGGAGAAAATGGACATAGAGTGACAGACTATTATGGAGTTCAATGTCTTAATTGTGGAGAACATGGGCATTACCCAACTCAATTCCCTGACCTAAAAAGTTACTTCTAAATTAAGGAATACTTATTCCAGGAAAATCATTGAAGATGATGGTATAAAGTGTTCATGTATTGGTATTCAATAATAATGTTATTGAGGTACTATTACGGTATATTGGAATATCTACGTATTGGTCCATTGTGGTTTTCTATAAGAATATGGCATCGGTAACAATGAAAAGTGATTGAAATATTTTTGGAAAGAAGATGATATGCACATAATGAAGGGAAAATAGAATCTAATATGTTTGATAGTATTCATGAGCTCATGATTGATAGAAGGACTAACTCGTATAATGGTTTGAGTATATAGAATTTTTTGGATTTTGGTTTGTGGAAAGTTTTAAGTTTTAACTGCATTCATGTTTTCACTAAGGTTAAATGGGTATTCATTCTTAAAGATAATACATGATTAAGGTATTCACATGTTTGCAATTTGACCAACAAGATATATCTTATGATATATGGGGGATAAATAATGGCTTTCACGGGATTGTTATGTGACATTTCAAGTAATCATTTTCTTTATACTATGAGCTTGGACCGAAGTATTTTAGATAAGCCTAATGATTGGAATTGATTAGGTTTGACATAAGTTAGGATATAACTTTTTTGGATATTATTGATGGGATGTTATAGTAATGTAGTTTTAGAAAAAGGACAATCTTCCGGACGGGCGATAGCCCATCGCGTCCGACAAGGCTGTGGAAATCGAACCCACAACCGAAGTGAGACTGGCCATTATCGCCTACCACTGGCCTACAGGATGTCCCTGTTTAATAGAAACTAGTTTTATTATATTAAGCAGTATGATAAATGAAGTATAAGTCCATTTTAAAAACCATAAATGATTAATCTCACTATAGATGGACTTATGTATTTTTTGATAACTTTTATAACCTTTTGATTGAGAAAGATGAAATGACCCATCATTCTATCACATGACCTGCTAACACATCACGAATGACAAATTCAACATCATTTCATTAATAGATGAAGTGGAAATTGTCCAAAGAACGAACAATGGTGAGACAATACCAAAATCACGTAAGTATTTCTTCTAATTCCAATTTCATCAACTTTAGGTAAATGATCCTGAAAACCAAAAATGTTGTCCTAGTGCTCTTATATCTGATGAATCAGATTGTACCTTAGATAATCACAAATCTATGGCTTTGTGATTTCTGGATTTTCCATAGCCATGTTCTCTACCACTCTCCATCAGAACATGATGGTTAGATTTCTCTTCCATATCCATATTTTCACCTATGTGGAAACCCAATGATTAGTTTATTTGGGTAACCGTTACGTTTCATACTTTTGTTTTTAAATATTGGTTTTGTTATTCCTTTTTACGATGTGGTTTTCTATCAATGAAACTTTCGAATAGAAAACCATTTATAACCCCGACAAATTTTGAGGGGGAAATTCATTTTAAGGGGGGTAGAATGTAACACCCCGAGATTTTATGAAAAATATTTTTTTTAATTTCATTAATGTCTTGTGTTGTACGCTACACAAAAAGGAGCTTGCACAACATGCATCCTTGACTTTCCTTGCATTACACGCAATCACGACCTTCCTCGATAGCGTGTGTAGTACACAATACCGTGTTTCACTAAACAACGATATGCTATTAAAATATTATTAAAACTAGCCGTTATGAATAGTAATAACCACCTTTTAAAATTTTAGAAATTTTATCTCACAAAATGGACTTCATTTTTCGATTCGTAGTATCGAATTTAGCCTACGGTTAAATTTTGGTACTTTTCAGATAACATTCATATTCTGATGAATAGTGAAAATTACTAAATTTTAATTAAAAACAACCTTTTTAATCAAAATAATTAATAGTGATAAATTATTAATTGGAGTGGCTTTAATGTATATTTAGAATATGTTTTTACAATTTAATACAATTTTGGTCATTGGATGTAACTCTACATTTAAACCAGACATAAACAAGTGTCAATCTTATGAGAGTTAATATCTCTTAAGAACACGCTATTTGTTTTGACGAAGAGAATTAATTTTTATATTAATTAATGCAACTGATATGTTTTGAATTTGGTAAAATAGGCATCATTTTTGAGTTCATAATATGAAATATATCTTAGGCCTAATTTTTGGTATTTTTCTGGAAACTTTCATTTTTTGATGAATAGTGAAACCACTAAGTGGTAGATAAAAAAATGAATTTTTCAAAAAACATAATTTTACCACTTTTGTGAGTGTAATTTCAAATATCCAAGAGACGCGGTTGATGTTAGTAAGTAAAATGTGGTTCAATGAGAAAAAAATAATATTTGGTGAATAGTAATTTTTTACTTTTTTTACCACGGTTAAAAATAAATAGGGTAATTAAGGGTAAAAATGTTATTATTATTACCCTAACACATGTACTAATTCTATTGGATAAGTTTAATTCGACCAAAAACAACCTTAGGAATAAAATATGATCATTTAGGCCCACTTGGATTAGAATAGGACATTTATTATTAATTTATTTAAAGAAGGGTTAAAATAGTAAAAATCAAAGTTTAATAAGTAAATAATTTTTCATATAGGTTCATACATAAGATAAATTCGACTATAAATACTCATTAGAAAGATAAAAAGTTTTCCTACATAATGGTATTTTATTTGTAATTTTTAGACATTAAATAATGTAATTTATTTATGACACAAAGATGATGCAGGAATTTTCTTATTAATGAAATATTTACATAATTGATGTTATAAATACCCAAATAAATGTAATTTGAGACTTTTTATGAATTAAACTAATTTTAAAGGTTAATATGACATGTTATTACTGATTTAATTAACTTTGTTCGAACTAATCATTCTGTTATGATTTTCACAAAAATCAATTACTAAATACTGTCAAAATTGACATAAAATAGTTTTTAAAAACAATATTATATTATTAATTGTTATTTTATTCATAAAAATCTAATGTTCTTCCAAATGACTTAGATAAAGTTATATATATTAATAATAAACAACTTGGGGTTCTTTTGGCTTGTAATTGTATGTTTATTAACCTTATAGTGTAAGAACACAAAAGACACGGTAAAAGTAAAATTATTTAACATAATGTTAAAAATAAATGATAATGTTAAAATAGGAACCTAAACTTGTCTAAATTCTTTTGTATGAGAGGATTTCTACCCATCTCCAACTTATCTTATAAATAAATTAATTTGTAGATATTTAAAACCGAATTAGGCTTCATAATAAAATAATACTTTTAGTTTTCCAAAGGTGCCCCTCTCCTCCCTTATAAAAGGGCACCTCCTCCCTCTCTTCCTCACACCACTTTGAGCCTTAAATCTCGGACAACCCTTGCCAAATTTTCTTCTCCACTTCCATAGAAACATCCTAGAAGTCCTGGTATTCTTCAAAGACCATTTTTAGTGCCTTAAGAGGAGGACTCAACGAGGCGCTTTAAAGAAGAGGTAATGTCCTTTACCGATTCTTTCAACATTATTTCTTCTTCCACTTCTTCTTCTAAGGTTGTTTCATTATGAATTAATAACATCCGTATCTCTCATATACTGATATGTTATTATAAGTATGAAACATCCCTATTTCCTGATCTATCCATCTTACGGAAAATGAAGTCACCGTGCGTGCGTACATACAGAATACAGTCTCCACGCCGTGGTGTAATCTATTTTCCACCACCACATTACATGGATGGGTATAATGGTATACATAATAACTATATATGATTATTTTAAAGTGATATTGATTCTGAAATAGAATACATTCACTCCAATAAAATTCCACGATCATGAGAACGATATCATCGCTCGTGCGTACGTACGGACTACCGTCTCCACGACGCGATGAGATTCATTCTCCACGTTAACCATTCATGAATGATTATAAAGTATATATAATAAGTAATCTTGAAATATATGAAATAATAATTATACTGGATTTATGTGTATATATATTTATGTCATCTACTTAATTCCATTCAACTCAATAAGGAAACGAAAACAACGTTCATTCATACGTACAACCTACTGTCTCCATGAATGGTGTATTTCATTCCATTCACTGATTTATTATATATATGTATATTCTGAATATATTTTATATATAAATAATTTTTTATATTTTGTAATTATGTAATCATGATCTAAGTAATCATATGAATAATTACAAGTCAAAACACGGACGACAAATGAAACGATTTTACCCAAAATGCTCTTTAACATGGAATTTACAAAAGAACGGGTAATATAAAGTCATAAGTGAACCTTATATAATATAATAACAATGAGTATGATTCTGGAATAAGTCAATGAAATTATTTAAATCATTACAGGAGGTTCGGACACTTACGAAGCAAATTGGACCAAAGGTAATGGAAAATATCACAAACTCATTTTTATCCGAGATTGTTTATACTTTGATATTTAATGGGGTGTATTTTTTCATCCACATCCAAGTCTCCCCAATATTTAATATTATTTCCGTCCACCTACAATTTTAAAAATACAATTTTACCCTTCAGTGACTTTTTAGTAAAATATATGAAAGGAATCTTTTGTTGTTTTTCGTACGAGGTACTTTTTGACTTTTCCGACAAAAGTACGAGAAACATGTTTTTTTAACTTATACGGCATGAATGGAATTTTAAAACATTATTTAAAAGGGGGTTACTTTACAAGTTTCCAAGTTTATTTTTAATCAACTTCTTTTAGTTTAAAATTGTATGACATGTTAATAAAGGAAAATGTTTTTGAAGTAGAAAGGATATTTTTCTCAAGAATGGAGTTCAACTGTCTTATCAAAATTATTTTCCATATAAGATAATATAGGGTTGTGTTTCTATCCCTATTATTACATTTATTTGATTATGTTGTGACGAAATTATTTTTATGACTTCCATTATCTTATATGAATTGTTTTATGATGTCATGATGTTTAAGATTCCCATTTTTATTACATGGGTTATGCTATGATGTATGGTTTATGATTTTGTGGCACACATAAGAATGGTATCATTATGAGATAGGTGGGACCTATATCTCCCTCCAATTCATTGATTAAAGATTTTATATCTCATGAGATAGACATGGCTGGAACGGTAGGTTATACCGGTTCAGTGAAACAGGACAGAAACGAGGAGTGAACTCGGTTCAGAAATGGACGTTGTCCACTAAGATAGTCCTGGAATTGAGTCTTGACTAATAATAAATGATTCTCTATGATTATGAGTGTATGCAAAAAAGTTTCATGTTTTATGTTATGATTATTGTGATTACATTTCACTACTATGATTTATCCCATGTTTTAAAATTATGATCTCTTTTGCAGGTTAAGATTTCTAAAAGTTATGTTCTTATGAATATGATGTGATTGATATTTCTTTTGTTTACCCTTACTGAGCATTTGAGCACACCGTTTTATGTTTTCTTTTCCCCAGGATATAAAGACAGTTTTTAGGTAAGAAAAAAAGGGAAGATATTTATGGGAGATGTTGAACATCATTCACCATGATTAGAAGATTATATTCTGAGTTTCCAAAGACACTAAACTATTACGGTCATTGTGTGTGTGTTTTTATAATGAACTAATTATTCCGCAAAAGTAATGTAATGTCCATGTACGTCAAGCTTAGGGTCTCTACAGTTGGTATCAGAGGAAAGGTTTAGTCAACCGTTGGAAACTAGGATGCGAAAATGTTAGTGAGATCCCTAGAGTTATTTCTAAGGTATGTCTAGGGATGTCCCTAAAGATAAGTATACATATATGATACAGTCCTAGAACTATGGTAACGATCATAGAATTTAACCTAGGATTTTAGATGTTGAAGGTACTCCCCCTTGTTTATGTTATTTTCCTTGTTTGATTTTTCCCATCACAGAATACTTTTTTTTGTATTAGTCAATGGAGGGAACCAGAAAGAATTCGGTTAGAATTGAATCCAATGGACAAATTGGTGACTATAAGAAACAAAATTGCATAATGCCGAGAGAGAAAGATATTGTGATTATGCCAAATCAGTCATCGCGATATATGTTTTACAAGGTGAAATTTAGTGGTATGCATAATTCATCAAATAAGAGGAAGACAGACTTTTATGCATGTTCGCATGTTGAGGAGCATAAAGAAAGTAAGATTGAGATTTCTAAAGAAGGGAAGAAGAACCTTGAGGAATACCTCAAATGGAGGGACAAATGTTATCTGTGTGGAGAAAATGGACATATAGTGACAGACTATTATGGATTTCAATGTCTTATTTGTGGAGAACATGGGCATTATCCAACTCAATGCCATGACCTAAAAAGTTACTTCTATATTAAGGAAGAACTTATTCCAGGACAATCATTGATGATGATGGTATAAAGTGTTTATGTATTGGTATTCAATAATAATGTTATTGAGGTACTTTTATGGTATATTGGAATATCTACATATTGGTCCATTGTGGTTTTCTATAAGAATATGGCATCGGTAACCATGAAAAGTGATTGAAATAATTTTGGAAAGCAGATGATATGCACATAATTATAGGGAAAAGAGAATCTAATATGTTTGATAGTATTCATGAGCTAAGGATTGATATAAGGACTAAGTGGTATCATCGTTTGAGTATATATAATTTTTTGGATTTTGGTCTGCGAAAAGTTTTAAATTTTAACTGCATTCATGTTTTCACTAAGGTTCAATGGGTATTCATTATTCAAGAGAATACATGATTAAGGTATTCACATGTTTGCAATTTGACCAACAAGATATATCTTATGATATATGGGGGACAAATGATGCCATTCACGGGATTGTTATGTGACATTTCAAGTAATCATTTTATTTATACTATGAACATGGACCGAAGTATTTTAGATAAGCCTAATGATTGGAATGGATTATGTTGGACATAAGTTATGATAGAACTTTTTTGGATATTATTGATGGGATGGTATAGTAATGCAGTATTTGAAAAAGGACAATCTTCCGGACGGGCGATAGCCCATCGCGTCAGACAAGGCTGTGGGAATCGAACCCACAACCGAAGTGCGACTGGCCATTATCGCCTACCACTGGCCTACAGGATTTCCCTGTTTAATAGAAACTAGTTTTATTATATTAAGCAGTATGATATATGAAGTATAAGTCCATTTTAGGAACCATATATGATTAATCTCACTGTATATGGACTTATGTATTTTTTGATAACTTTTATATCCTTTTGTTTGAGACAGATGAAATGACCCATCATTCTATCACATGATCTGCTAACACATCACGAATGACAAATTCAACTTCATTTCATTAAGAGATGAAGTGGAAATTGTCCAATGAACGACCAATGGTGAGACTATACCAAAATCTTGTAAGTATTTCTTCTAATTCCAATTTCATCAACTTTAGGTAAATGATCTTGAAAACCAAAAATGTTGTCCTAGTGCTCTTATATCTGATGAATCATATGGTACCTTAGATAATCACAAATCTATGGCTTTGTGATTGCTGGATTTTCCCTAGCCATGTTCTCTACCACTCTCCATCATAACATGATGGTTAGATTTCTCTTCCATATCCATATTTTCACCTCTGTGGAAACCCAATGATTAGTTTATTTGGGTAACCGTTACGTTTCATACTTTTGTTTTTAATGATTGGTTTTAGTATTCCTTTTTACGATGTGGGTTTTTATCAAAGAAACTTTCGAATATTAAACCATTTATAACGCCGGTGAATTTCGAGGGGGAAATTCATTTTAAGGGGGGTAGAATGTAACACCCCGAGATTTTATGAAAAATATTTTTTTTAATTTCATTAATGTCTTGTGTTGTACGCTACACCAAAAGGAGCTTTCACAACACGCATCCTTAACTTGCCTTGCATTACACGCAATCACGACCTTCCTCGATAGCGTGTGTAGTACGTAATACCGAGTTTCACTAAACAATGATATGCTATTAAAATATTATTAAAACAAGCCGTTATGAATAGTAATAACAACCTATTAAAATTTTAGAAATTTTATCTCTCAAAATGGACTTCATTTTTGGATTTGGAGTATCGAATTTAGCCTAAGGTGAAATTTGGGTACTTTTCGGATAACTTTCATATTCTGACGAATAGTGAAAATTACTAAATTTTAATTAAAAACAACCTTTTTAATCGAAATAATTAATAGTGATAAATTATTAATTTGAGTGGTTTTAAAGTATATTTAGAATATATTTTTACAATTTAATACAGTGTTGGTCATTGGATTTAACTCTACATTTAAACCAAACATAAACAAGTGTCAATCTTTTGATAGTTATTATCTCTTAAGAACATGAAATTTGTTTTGACGACGAGAATTAAGTTTTATATTAATTAATGCAACTGATATGTTTTGAATTTGGTAAAATAGACATCATTTTTGAGTTCATAATATGAAATATATCTTAGGCCTAATTTTTTGTATTTTTTGGGAAACATTCATTTTTTGATGAATAGGGAAACCACTAAGTGGTAGATAAAAACACGAATTTTTCATAAAACATAATTTTACCGCGTCTGTGAGTATAATTTCAAAAATTCGAAAGACACAGTTGATGTTAGTAAGTAAAATGTGGTTCAATGAGATAAAAATAATTTTTGGTGAATTGTAACTTTTTACTTTTTTTTTACCACGGTTAAAAGTAAATATGGTAATTAAGGGTAAAAATGTTATTATTATTACCCTAACACATGTCCTAATTCTATTGGATAAGTTAAATTCGACCAATGACAACCTTAGGAATAATATATGATCATTTAGGCCCACTTGGATTAGATTAGGACATTTTTTATTAATTTATTTAAAGAAGGGTTAAAATAGTTAAAATCAAAGTTTAATAAGTAAATAATTTTTAATATAGGGTTATACATAAGATAAATTAGACTATAAAAACTAATTAGAAATATAAAAATATTTCCTACATAATGGTATTTTATTTTTAATTTTTAGACATTAAATAATTTAATTTATTTATGACAAATGATGCATTAATTTTCTTATTAATGAAATATTTACATAATTGATGTTATAAATACCCAAATAAATGTATATTTAGACTTTTTATGAATTCCAATAATTTTAAAGGTTAATATGACATGTTAGTATTGATTAAATTAACTTGTTTCGAACCAATCATTCTGTTATGATTTTCACAAAAATCAATTACTAAATAGTGTCAAAATTGACATAAAATAGTTTTTAAAACAAATATTATATTATTAATTGTTATTTTATTCCTAAAAATCTAATGTTCTACCAAATGACATAGATAATGTAATATATATTAATAATAAACATCTTGGGGTTCGTTTGTCTTGTTATTGTAATTTTATTAACCTTATAGTGTAAGAACACAAGAAGACCCGATAAAAGTAAAATTATTTAACTTAATGTTAAAACTAAATGATACGGTTAAAATAGGAACCTAAACCTGTATAAATTCTATTTGATGAGAGGATTTCGACCCATCCCCACCTTAGCTTCGAAATAAATCAATTTGGAGCTATTTAAAACCGAATTTGGCTTTATAATAAAATAATATTTTTAGTTTTCCAAAGGTGCCCATATCCTCCCTTATAAAAGGGAACCTCCTCCCTCTCATCCTCACACCACTTTGAGCCTTAAATCTTGGCCGAACCCTGCCAAATTCTCTTCTCCACTTCCCTAGAAACACTCTAGAGGTCCTGGTCTTCTTCAAAGACCAATTTTAGTGCCCTAAGAGGAGGACTCAAAAAGGCGCTTCAAAGAAGCGGTAATGTCTGTTACCGATTATTTCAACATTATTTCTTATTCCACTTCTTATTCTTAGGTTGTTTCATTATGAACTAATAACATAAGTATCACTCATATACTGATATGTTATTATATGTATTAAACAACCCTATTTCACCATCTATCCATCCTACGGAAAACGAAATCACCGCGGGTGCGTACGTACGGAATGTCGTCTCCACGTCGTGGTGTAATCTATTTTCCACCACCACCTTAGTTGGATGGGTATAATGGTGTACATAATAACTATATATGATTATTGTAAAGTTATATTGATTCTGAAATAGTATACATACACTCCAATAAAATTCCATGATCATGAGAACGATATCATCGCTCGTGCGTACGTACGGACTACTGTCTCCACGACGCGATGAGATTCATTCTCCACGTTAACAATTCATGAATGATTATAAAGTATATATAATAAGTAATCATGAAATATATAGAATAATAATGATACTTGATTTATGTGTATATATATGTATGTCATCTACTTAATACAATTCAACTCATTAAGGAAACGAAAAAGCGTGCATGCGTACGTACGGCCTACCATCTCCATGAACGGTGTATTTCATTCCATTTACTGATTTATTATATATATTTATATTCTGAATATATATTATATATAAATCATGTTTTATATTCTGTAATTATGTAATCATGATCTAAGTAATCACATGAATAATTAAAAGTCAAAACACGGACGACAAATGAAACGATTTTACCCAAAACGCTCTTTAACATGGAATTTACAAAAGAACGGTTAATATAAAGTCATAAGTGAACCATATATAATATCATAACAATGAGTATGATTCTGGAATAAGTCAATGGAATTATTTAAATCATTACAGAAGGTTCGGAAACATACGAAGCAAATCGGACCTAAGGTAAGGGAAAATATCACAATCTCATTTTTATCCGAGATTGTTTATACATTGATATTTAATGGGGTGTATTTTATCATCCACATCCATGTTTCCTCAATATGTAATATTATTTCCATCCACCTAAAATTGTTTAAATCCAATTTTACCCTTCAGTGAGTTTTTAGTAAATGATATGAATGGAATCTTTTGTCGTTTTTCATACGAGGTACTTTTTGACTTTTCTGAAAAAAGTTCGAGAAGATTGTTTTTTTATCTTATACGGCATGAATGGATTTTTAAAACATTATTTACAAGAAGATTACTTTTCAAGTTTTCAAGTTTATTTTTATTCAACTTCTCTTCGTTTATAATTGTATGACATGTTAAGAAAGGAAAATGTTTTTGATGTAGAAAGGATATTTTCCTCAAGAATGGAGTTCAAGTGTCTTATCAAAATTATTTTCCATCTATGATAATATAGGGTTCTGTTTCTATCCCTATTATTACATTTATTTGATTATGTTTTGATGGAATTATTTTTATGAATTCCTTTATCTTATATGAATTGTTTTATGATGTCATGATGTTTAAGATTCCCATTTTTATTACATGGGTTATGCTATGATGTATGGTTTATGATTTTGTGGAACACATATGAATGGTATCATTATGAGATGGGTGGGACCTATATCTCCCTCCAATGCATTGGGTAAAGATTTTATATCTCATGAGATAGACATGGCTGGAATGGTAGGTTATACCGGTTCAGTGAAACATGACTGAAACGAGGAGTGAAATCTGTTCAGAAATGGACTTTTTCCACTAAGATAGTCTTTGAAATGAGTATTGACTAATAAGAAATGATTCTCTATGATTATGTGTGTATTCCACAAAGTTTCATGTTTTATGTTATGATTACTGTGATTACATTTCACTACTATGATTTATCCCATATTATGAAATTATGATCTCTTTTGCAGGTTAAGATTTACAAAAGTTATGTTATTATGAATATGATGTGATTGATATTTCTTTTGTTTACCCTTACTAGGCATTTGAGCTCACTGTTTTATGATTTCTTTTCCCCATGATATAAAGATAGGTTTTAGGTAAGAAAAAAAGGGATGATCTTTATGGGTTATGTTGAAGATATTTCACCATGATTAGAAGATTATATTCCGAGTTTCTAAAGATACTACACTATTATGGTCCTTATGTGTCTGTTTTTGTTATGAAATAATTATTCTACAAAATTAATGTAATGTCCATGTATGTCAAGCTTAGGGTATCTATAGTTGGTATCAGAGGAATGGTTTAGTCATCCTTTGGAAACTAGGATGCGAAAATGTTAGTGATATCCCTAGAGATATTTCTTAGGTATTTCTAGGGATGTCCCTAAGGATAAGTATACGTATAGGATATAGTCCTAGAACTACGGTAACGATCATAGAATTTAACCTAGGATATTATATGTTGAAGGTAATCCCCCTTGATTATGTTATTTTCCTTGTATGATTTCTGCCACTCACAGAAGTTTTTTTTGTTTTAGTCAATAGAGGGAACCAGAAAATATTCGGTTAGAATTGAATCCAATGGAAAAATTAGTGACTATGAGCAACAAAATTCCATAATTCCTAGAGAGAAAGATATTGTGATTATGCCAAATCAGTCGTCGTGATATATGTTTAACAAGGTGAAATTTAGTGGTATGCCTAATTCATCAAATAAGAGGAAGATAGACTTTTATGCATGTTCGCATGTTGAGGAGCCTAAAGAAAGGAAGATTGATATTTCTAAAGAAGGGAAGAAGAACCTTGAGGAATACCTCAAATGGAGGGACAGATGTTATCTGTGTGGAGAAAAGGGACATAGAGTGACAGAAAATTATGGAGTTCAATGTCTTATTTGTGGAGAACATGGGAATTACCCAAATCAATGCCCTGACATAAATAAGTTACTTCTAAATTAAGGAAGGTCTTATTCCAGGACAACCATTGAAGATGATGGTTTCAAGTGTTTATGTATTGGTATTCATGAATAATGTTATTGTGGTACTTTTATGGTATATTAGAATATCTATGTATTAGTCCATTATGGTTTTCTATAAGAATATAGCATCGGTAACCATGAAAAGTGATTGAAATCTATTTGGAAAGCAGATGATATGCACATAATGAAGGGATAAAGAGAATATAATATGTTTGATAGTATTCATGAGCTCATGAATGATATAAAGACTAAGTGGTATCTTGGTTTGAGTATATAGAATTTTTGGGATTTTGGATTGTGGAAAGTGTTATCTTTTAACTGCATTCATGTTTTCACTAAGGTTCAATGGGTATTCATTCTTCAAAAGAATACATGATTAAGGTATTCAAATGTTTTTAATTTGACCAACAAGATATATCTTATGATATATGAGGGATAAATGATGGCATTCATGGGATTGTTATGTGACATTTCAAGTAATCATTTTCTTTATACTATGAACTTGGACCGAAGTATTTTAGATAAGCCAAAAGATTGGAATGGATTATGTTGGACATAGGTTAGGATAGAACTTTTTTGGATATTATTAATGGGATGTTATAGTAATGTAGTTTTAGAAAAAGGAAAACCTTCCGGACGGGCGATAGCCCATCGCGTCAGACAATACTGTGGGAATCAAACCAACAACCGAAGGGCGACTGGCCATTATCGCCTACCACTAGCCTACATGAAGTCCCTATTTATTAGAAACTAGTTCTATTATATTAAGAAGTATGATATATGATGTATAATTCCATTTTAAGAACCATATATGATTAATCTCACTATAGATGGACTTATGTATTTTTTCAAAACTTTTATATCCTTTTTTTGAGACAGATGAAATGACCTATCATTCTATCACATGATCTGCTAACACATCACGAATGACAAATTAAAATTCATTTCATTAATAGATGAAGTGGAAATTATCCAAATAACGACCAATGGTGAGACTATTCCAAAATCACCTAAGTATTTATTTTAATTCCAATTTCATCAACTTTAGGGAAATGATCTTGAAAACCAAAAAATGTTGTCCTAGTGCTCTTATATCTGATGAATCAGATGGTACCTTCGATCATCACAAATCTATGGCTTTGTGATTGCTGGATTTTCCATAGCCATGTTCTCTACCACTCTCCATCAGAACATGATGGTTAGATTTTTCTTCCATATCCATATTTTCACCTATGTGGAAACCTAGTGATTTGTTTATTTGGGTAACCGTTACATTTCATACTTTTGTTTTCAAAGATTGGTTTTGGTATTCCTTTTTACAATGTGGGTTTCTATCAAAGAAACTTTCGAATAGTAAACCATTTATAAACCCGATGAATTTCGAGGGGGAAATTCATTTTAAGGGGGGTAGAATGTAACACCCCGAGATTTTATGAAAAATATTATTTTTAATTTCATTGATGTCTTGTGTTGTACGCTACACCAAAAGTATCTTGCACAACACACATCCTTGACTTGCCTTGCATTACATGAAATCACGACCTTCCTCGATAGCGTGTGTAGTACGCAATACCGAGTTTCACTAAACAACGATATGCTATTAAAATATTATTAAAACTAGCTGTGATGAATAGTAATAATGAACTTTTAAAATTTTAGAAATTTTATCTCTCAAAATGGACTTCATTTTTGGATTCGGAGTATCGAATTTTGCCTAAGGTGATATTTTGGTACTTTTCGGATAACTTTCATATTCTAATAAATAGTGAAAATTAATAAATTTTAATTAAAAACAACCTTTTAATAGAAATAATTAATAGTGATACATTATTAATTTGAGTGGTTTAAAATAATATTTAGAATATATTTTTACAATTTAATACAATTTTGGTCATTGGATGTAATTCTACATTTAAACCAGACATAAACAAATGTCAATATTTTGATAGTTATTATCTCTTAAGAACACACTATTTGTTTTGACGACGGGAATTAATTTTTAAATTAATTAATGCAACTGATATGTTTTGAATTTGGTAAAATAGACATCATTTTTGAGTTCATAATATCAAATATAGAATAGGCCTAATTTTTGGTATTTTTCTAGAAACTTTCATTATTTGATGAATAGTGAAACCACTAAGATGTAGTTAAAAAAATGAATTTTTCATAAAACATAATTTTACCGCTTTTGTGAGTGGAATTTAAAAAATCTGAGAGATGCAGTTGATGTTAGTATGTAAAATGTGGTTCAATGAGATGAAAATAAGTTTTGGTGAATAGTAACTTTTTACTTTTTTTACCTCGGTTAAAAGTTAATAGGGTAATTAAGGGTAAAAATGTTATTATTATTACCCTAACACATGTCCTAATTCTATTGGATAATTGTAATTCGACCGAAAACAACCTTAGTAATAAAATATGATCATTTAGGCCCACTTGGATTAGATTAGGACATTTATTATTAATTTATTTAAAGAAGGGTTAAAATAGTGAAAATCAATGTTTAATAAGTAAATCATTTTTAATATAGGGTTATACATAAGATAAATTCGACTATAAATACTCATTAGAAAGACAAAGAGATTTCATACATAATGGTATTTTATTTGTAATTTTTAGACATTATATTATTTAATTTATTTATGACACAATGATGATGAAATAATTATCTTATTAATGAAACATTGACATAATTGATGTTATAAATACCCAAATAAATGTAATTTGAGACTTTTTATGAATTACACTAATTTTACAGGTTAATATGAAATGTTAGTATTGATCTAATTAACTTGGTTAGAACCAATAATTCTATTATGATTTTCACAAAAATCAATTACTAAATAGAGTCAAAATTGACATAAAATAGTTTTTAAAACAAATATTATATTATTAATTGTTATTTTATTCCTAAAAATCAAATGGTCTTCCAAATGAATTAGATAAGGTTATATATATTAATAATAAAAAACTTGTGGTTCGTTTGGCTTGTTATTGTAAGTGTATTAACCTTATAGTGTAAGAACACAAGAAGACAGGGTAAAATTAAAATTATTTAACTTAATGTTAAAACTAAATGATATGGTTAAATTAGGAACCTAAACTTGTCTAAATTCTATTGGATGAGAGTATTTAGACCCATACCCACCTTAGATTATAAATAAATCAATTTGGAGGTATTTAAAACCGAATTTGGCTTTATAATAAAATAATATTTTTAGTTTTCCAAAGGTTCCCCTCTCCTCCCTTATAAAAGGGCACCTCCTCCATCTTTTCATCACACAACTTTGTGCCTTAAAGCTCGGCCAAACCCTGCCAAATTCTCTTCTCCACTTACCTAGAAATATACTAGAGGTCCTGGTCTTCTTTAAAGACCAATTTTAGTGCCCTAAGAGGAGGACTCAATGTGGCTCTTCAAAGAAGAGGTAATGTCTGTTACCGATTCTATCAACTTTATTTCTTCTTCCACTTCTTCTTCTTAGGTTGTTTCATTATGAATTAATAACATCAGTATCACTCATATACTTATATGTTATTATATTTTTTAAACAAACCTATTTCACCATCTATCCATCCTACGGAAAACGAAATCACCGCATGTGCGTACGTACCGAATTCCGTCTCCACGTCGTGGTGTAATCTATTTTCCACCACCACCTTACATGGATGGGTATACTGGAGTACATAACGACTATATATGATTATTGTAAATTGATATTGATTTTGAAATAGTATACATACACTCCAATACAATTCCACGATCATGAGAACGATATCATCGCTCGTGCGTACGTACGGACTACCGTCTCCACGACGTGATGAGATTCATTCTCCACGATAACCATTCATTAATGATTATAAATTATATATAATAAGTAATCATGAAATATATAACATAATAATGATACTGGATTTATTTTTATATATATGTATTTCATCTACTAAATTCCATTCAACTCAATAAGGAAACGAAAACAACGTTCATGCGTACGTACGGCCTACCGTCTCCATGAACGATGTATTTCTTTCCATTTACTGATTTGTTATATATATATATATTCTGAATATATATTATATATAAATAATGTTTTATATTCTGGAATTATGTAATCATTACCTAAGTAATCATATGAATAATTACAATTCAAAACACGGACGACAAATGAAACGATTTTACCCAAAACGCTCTTTAACATGGAATTTACAAAAGAACAGGTAGTATAAAGTCATAAGTGAACCATATATAATATCATAACAATGAGTATGATTCTGGAATAATTCAATGACATTATTTAAATCATTATAGGAGGTTCAGACACTTATGAAGCAAATCTGACCTATGTTAAGGGAAAATATCACAATCTCATTTTTATCTGAGATTGTTTATACTTTGATATTTACTGGGGTGTATTTTATCATCCAGATCCATGTTTCCTCAATATGTAATATTATTTCCATCCACCTAAAATTGTTTAAATACAATTTTACCCTTCAGTGAGTTTTTAGTAAAAGATATTAAATGAATCTTTTGTCGTTTTTCGTACGAGGTACTTTTTGACTTTTCCGACAAAAGTATGAGAGGAATGTTTTTTTAACTTATACGGCATGAATGGATTTTTAAAACATTATTTACAAGAAGATTCCTTTACAATATTTCAAGTTTATTTTTAATCAACTTTTTTTAGTTTAAAATTTAATGACATGTTAGGAAATGAAAATGTTTTTGAAGTAGAAAGTATATTTTCCTCAAAAATGGAGTTTTAGTGTCTTATCAAAATTATTTTCCATCTAAGATAATATAGGGTTCTGTTTATAAACCTATTATTAAATTGATTTGATTATGTTGTGATGGAATTATTTTTATGAATTCTATTATCTTATATGAATTGTTTTATGATGTCATGATGTTTAAGATTCCCATTTTTATTACATAGGTTATTCTATGATGTATGGTTTATAATTTTGTGGAACACATAAGAATGGTATCATTATGAGATGGGTGGTACCTATATCTACCTCCAATACATTGGGTAAAGATTTTATATCTCATGAGATAGACATGGCTGGAATGGTAGGTTATACCGGTTCAGTGAAACAGGACTAAAACGAGGAGAGAACTCGGTTCAGAAATAGACTTTGTCCACTAAGATAGTCTTGGAAATGAGTCTTGACTAATAAGAAATGATTCTCTATGATTATGTGTGTATGGCACAAAGTTTCATGTTTTATGTTATGATTATTGTGATTACATTTCACTACTATTATTTATCCCATGTTATGAAATTATGATCTCTTTTGCAGGTTGATATTTCCAAAAGTTATGTTCTTATGAATATGATGTGATTGATATTTCTTTTTGTTTACCCTTACTGAGAATTTGAGCTCACCGTTTTATGTTTTCATTTCCCCAGGATATGAAGAAAGGTTTTAGGTATGAAAAAAGGGACGATCTTTATGGGAGATGTTGAAGATCTTTCACCATGATTAGAATATTATATTCCGAGTTTCCAAAAACACTAAACTATTACGGTCCTTGTGTGTGTGTTTTTGTAATGAACTAATAATTCCGAAAATGTAATGTAATGTCCATGTACGTCAAGCTTAGGGTCTCTACACATTTCATACCATTTTTAAAAACTATGAAATAAATTATTTAATGTATATAATGGTGTAATATATATAGAGTTTTCCAGGGAAAATTTCACATTAATATCTATAATTCCATTAAACAACCTTTAGATAAGAATTACTCTACTTAAATTAATTATATTGATAAAATCATTATCCACAAGATAACAACTATTATTTACCCAAACCCCATTTATTTAGTTTCCCATTGACATAAATGATAGGATATTATTCATTTGTTGAATGTTATTATGTTTATGAAAAATGTCATGCATTTCCATTAATTGATTATTTATTTTTCCCCAAGGAGATAATGAGTGTTGATTAATATTATCTTCTGGTAAAATATTACTCCCCAACTATGTGTATATCCATATATATTTTAGATGAGATCATATACCTAAAACATTATCGATCCCATCTATCAACAAATAAATCCCTGCAAATATGTAATTTAATCCATTACTTCATGAAAAAAAATTTAAATAATGATAATGGAGAAAATTTTTAACCATAATTTCTATTTCATTATCTCAATGGAAGTATTTGAAATATGTTGAAATTTTTTTCAGATGATAAACTAGTATTATGATGGAAAAATTGCATAAAAATTATTACTACACCATCAAATTTCTGTTGTAATTCCGTCTTAGTTAATTCTACTAGAATTTTTTAAAAAGGATGTAACAAAATTATTGGAAACAAAAATCATTTAGATTACACTTGATAACAAAAGGGTCAGTAATATTTATTCTGTTCTATTAAAAACAAGTATAATAGTAATCAAAACAAAAAATACAGAATTGCAACCAATATTGTGCATAATAACTAACATATTTATAGAACTATTACTAACTGAACCATCACACTTCGATGTATCATTTCAAATTTCATTCCATTGACCAAACTCTTGATAGGTTAGTGGGGGAAGTCTTATTATTGTTTCCTATATGGGTATTCTAGATTTTTTATATTTTTATTTCCCCTAATGATTAATAAAAACTACATTTATATGCCGCTTTATAAAATTTTCATATGTGAGGATTTTGTCTATCAATATCAATACTCTATGTATATCCTAATGATTGATTTTATTATTATTTATATTATCTAGTGAATTACAGGGACATAATCAAGAAAGTTTTATCTAATTATCTTTTTTATTTTTATGAGTGTTTGATTATTCTAATAGGATTTTGGCAACACTATAATGAAAAGAATATTTTACTAAATTATAATAATTTAAATTTCATTTTGTGACCAATGATTTAAATTCAATAGTTAATTTCTTGTGGTGGAATCTATGTTGATAAATCATAAATATATTCCATTAGAATTATCTTGATGAATAATTGAATATAAAGTACATGAAGGGTTATAGTTAAAATATACAATTTTCATACTCTAAAAGTGTTATGATCATCACTTTCTTCATATTACTCATCAAATCAATGATCAAATCAACAAACATATAAAATATAATAAATATAGTTAGAATAATAGGAATAATGTGACCAATATTTTAAATTACATATGGAATATCAAACACATTATAGTCAAAAATAAAACATAGAATGTCGGTTTTCAATATAAATAATCATGTAAAAGGAGATTATAAAAACCAAACTTTTAGACCTATGTTTATGGTATATCTATCAATATATTACAGGTTAATCATGAATTAAAAATTATTTTAAGGTATGTAAAATATTTAACATATTTAATGGTTTTTATTCTAATCGTTTAATTCCCATGACTAAACCTATTAATTGTACTTCACTGCCCCACGATGAAAGTATGTTAGCTCTATTTTCATAGTCATTAAATCCCAAGATCAAATTATTTAGAATACTATTCTACTCATATCCCTCGAAACCCTAAATAATGAATGGTTGGAAGAATATATATTAAAATAGAAAATTCCATTTGATTTACAATACAAAATATATAATAATATTTATTAACAATAAAATTATTAAAGAAATGTTTTAAATCTATTAGATGAATTATAATCAATAATGAAATTTCAATACATTAAAAAAATAACAACATTTAAAATTCCTAATCCAAATAATCAATAATTTTTTGTGCATATAACTACTATCCTATGGTTTTATAATTAATAATAAGAATCATTGTAACAATAATAAATGGTTGAATTCTGAAATTCTCGGAGTTAGTTATAACAACATAATAAAAATTATAATCATCTATCATTAAACGCATCATGTTTATTCATATACCAATAAGATAAAATAAAAATAACACAATGCTTCTAAATTTGTGGGATGAAATATTGAATTATACTTAAAATCATTTGATTTTGATAAAATATGTTCGATTCTCTAGTATTTCAATTACAAGATGTATATTCTATATGTGAATAAATATATTAAAAAATAAAAATTTATCCATGATATATATATTTTTCTATGATTTGAAAAATTAATAACAAAATTAGTAATTTAATCAATATCAACTCTTTTTCTTGAAAACAAATTATACGTTAGAAAATTTTAAGAGATGAACTAATATTCAAAATTTTGCAGCATGTATTCTTTATGATAGAGAATCTCTCCACCTTTTTGTGGAAAAAAGAACAGAAACATCAATTTAATTGACAGTTAAAATTCACCATCCTTGAATGTTTCTATTAGGGGAAAATAAATATGGGGAAATATAATAAAATATTCGTGATAACAAATATTTTTTAAATTTTTCTTAAATTTATCCCCCTATGTAATTTTTAGAAAAAATATAGAACATGAAAAAATTTATAAAATAAAAAATTTTATTTTCTGTGATAATTTCGTAAATCCTATATTTCATTAACATTTAGAAATTTTTATTTTCTTTAGATCTTCTAGAAAAAATTACTATTTATGGTTAATAAAATCAAAATTTTCTGTATTAATAATTTTTAAAAAAATATTTTCTATCTAACAATATCCTTATATAATACGATTATAAGTTTATAATCACTTTATTAAAAATTATTAATATTTTATTTGGGATATCTAAATAATAAAATACATGAATTCACATTATCAAATTTGTAACATAAATTTCTTCAAAAACAAATGGAGATAGTGATTTCTCTATATTTTTAGTTTTACAACATTGGAAAGGAATGTTTTGTTTCAAAGTTTGTATTTCTATATTTTTAGGTCATTTATAAATAATATACATTCAATGGGAAACATTTACATTTTGATTTTTTTCAAGAATATAAACGTGAAGACAATATTATATTTAAATCCTTATACATGCATTTAATATTGTTATAATAGAAAAGTTGTCCCTTTTATATAATAGTGGTTTTCAATGACACAGGTAGAGATAACATGTCAAAATATATGTGATATATTTAATTTTATTAATTTAATATATAATTTTATGAAAAAATAATAAAAAATTACAATTTAAGGATCTATTGAATCTCCTTCAATAAAACGTAATTTAATAATTTTCATTAAATATCAATATCTCTTCCAATGATAAACAATAATAACAGTGTAATGTTAATGGAAATTGTTTAAAATATTAAACATCACAAAATTTATAATCCCAATGTTAATATTTATTCTTCATAATTTAAGGAGAGATGAGGGGATAATTTTAAGAAATTATAAATCATTTATAGAATTTTTAATAACCCATAAAGATTAGAAAAAAGATATCTTTGAAAATAGAAACATCCCCAATTTTAAATGTTAGGAATTTTTATTATATAATGAATGATGAAACATGAAGTGGATTGAAAATAACAAAATCCTGATCATTTCTAATATATTTTAATAAATATAGATCCTTTATAAGTAATAGGTTTTCTAAAATTATTATCAGGCTGATTTTATGTTTTGATAATATTGGGAAAAATATATCCTTTTTTCAACCTAGAATAAATGTATTCTTACATATATGTTCTTTGATTTTGAGTGATGTTCTTAATCTTGAGAAATATAAATAGCATAAGGGTTATCAAAATGAATTGGGGTTTGAGTAAAACTCAAATAAAAATCCATGAGTATGTGTTGCATCCTATGAACATGAGGATGAAAATTTCCACCTAATATATATTAAATTAAATATCTATTAAATTAATAATTATGTTTTTCATGATAGACCATGTGAGTTAATTTTCCCTACGAATGAAATTTTCCGAGAAAGAAAATTTTCAATATAGCCTACAAACTTTAAATCATGTAAATGTGATTCTTTTTTTGTAAAAAAACATTTCTATTTAAATATTATTGTCTATGATCCGATGTAAAACAATGTTATCAAAAACTATGTTTTACCTTTTAAGTGAGATCAATTTGTATTATCTTGAAATATTTTCCTTAAACATAATTAAAATTTTATGTCTTGTAAAAATTCTACAATATATAGTAAAAATCCATTCCTACTTCATTGATGTTACTGATATAATAATTTACAATTCATGACTTATTTATGTATGTATTATTTCAAGAGCACATATTTTTAATTTATTATTGGAAAAAATACATCATTAGACACTTGTATATTTATTTTTATTTAAAATATTTCTTTCTTTACATTTAAAAATATGAAAACCAAAGAAAAAATTGTTATCTCCAATCATTATCATTTCAAACATATTTTTTATATAAATAAAGAAATTCCATAATGTTGTATTTATGTTAAAATAAAAAATAATTTTAATAACATATATTTGAATAATGATGGTGTTTTTGAAAATGTTCATTATAAAATGAGGTTGATGAGGAGTTCCTATAATAGTATTATTTTTAATTAAATTTTTTGTATTTAAATCATGCCAAATTATTTTTGTTTTTGATTTCCATAGATCTCTTTAACATCTTTTTTAAATTTCAACTAAAATTAATTATATTAGAAATCATGAGTTTCTTCAACATGATGTTCCTATTTAAACATAACAAATAAAACAATAATTTTTCACATGTATTTTGAGTATGTTAAAATTTTGATGAAATGAACATGTAAATTATTATGTGAAAGATTAAAATATAACTACTAATTAAAAATGTTCACCATATTCTATGAAATATTCAATACTATAGAATTTGTAATGATTCCTTGATTTATTTATAATAATAATTAAATTATTATCACTTTTGTTTCTAATAAATCATTTACTCTAATTACCTGTAGATCTAAATGATATTTGAGTACGATAAAAAAAATTTTAAACCCAAATTGAATAAGCTCTAATTTACTTTCCAAAAACATGAATTCAACACATAATTCATTATCTATTATCATAGGATAAAATATTCATATAATTTAATAATTATAACCTTGATTTACTAATGAAAATCAAGCTTTATTAGGTTGAATTAAATCTCTAATAATACTATCAAAATAATGATACACTAATATTTATTAAATTTTTTCTAAAGTGGTAAGATGACATTCAAATAAAGAATGAATATTTTTTATTTAATTAGAATATATATATTGAAATTCGAATGGTATTACATATGGACGATTTAAAATGGATAGTTGAAAAGTACCATTTTGTAATGTAAGAGATAGACGTTTTGACAATATTATTCATATTATAAAATTCTTGTAGTTTTACAGGAAGAAAAGGATAAAATTCATCTATCATTACATGAAACATTTTGTAAATTTTTTTTTATTTTATTATAAAAACTACATTTTTTAATAGTTATAGAATAATACTATAAATTCCCTTTATCGGGTTGTGATTAAATTTGTAAAAATGTTCTTTCATACTTAGGATAAATGTGTTATAACAATGAACTATAAACTATAAAATATTTTCTCCCTTATAATCCAAGACTCATAAGGTTTTTTATTAAAAAAAATTTATAATTAAAAAAAATTTGTATAACATGTAATGATCATAGCCTCAGCCAAAAAATTTATAGCCACAAAATAAGCAGTTAGAAATGTTTGAGTAATTTCATAAATAATTCTATTTATTTTTTCAACTGTACCATTTTTTTGTTGTTACATGTCCCAAAAAGTATGATTGCTTCATTTTATACTTTAATTTTTTTTAAAAATTTGGTTAACAAAGTCTCTAGATTGATTATACTATATTGTATGTCAAGGTGGGTTTTTCTTATTTAAATTAGAAGAATAAAATATATTAAATTGATAACTATTTTAATGATTCTTATTGGGAAACTAATCCCAAGTTAATATAGTGTAATCATCAAATAAGAGAGATACATATTATTTTTCTCAAAATAAATCTAGTTTTTATAAGAATATCTTAATAAATATAAACTAACACTAAAAATTTGGATGTTGGGACATCACATTTGGTTCTAAAATGTGACTTATATTTCATACCTAATTGATAAGGGTTTCAAAATTTGGTGGAATAAATCTTATTTTATGGTAAATAAATAACATGTATTTCAATATAAATTTTAGTAAGAGTTGAAAATTTAATGTGTACAGTGTTCTTATTCCATTAACAAGATAAGATTTTAGTTTCACTTAACCAAGGAAAATTATGATGGATTACTTCTTTTAATTAGAGCATATAATCATTTTCATGATAATTAGTTGATAATAAAAATATCTTTATTATCTTTATATTGTACAATGAACATTCGTATTTTCTATTGATACCTATGATAACATAACTGACTTATTAAGATTACTTTATTCCTATGTCATTAAACATATAAACAATATTAAATTAATGATTCTTCAATACAATAAATACCACTAATTTAGATGATTTCACCTTATATAGTTTCTCTGAAAGTGACTTGACCTCATTTCAATTTATTTAATGATTATTTTACCAATTTTATCTAGTCATATATTGAAAGAAACCACTCCCTATATACCATTTTTAATATTACAGGTACATAATTATATTGATAAAAATGTTAAAATAGGGTTCTTTGTACCCCCAAATGTTATGGCCTAGTCATATTAAAAATTATTAATTTTGGAACTAAAATCGTCCTAAATCTTTTTTCATCAAAACAACTAATTAATTTGAAATAAAATATTTATGGAAGAAAAAATAATGAACTATAATTCAGGAACAATAAATATGAAATACCGTATATTTTTCATTTTTTATAAAATTGATTTATTGAAAATGGTATTTATTAGATTCAGAACCAATTACATTTGATGTTATGAAGGGTATTTTTTGTTTAAAAATTTTATTAAACATTACGTTATCATATGTAAATTTAGATAAATGTTTATTAAAAAACATAATATCTATGTTAAACAATAAAATTATAATAATATAAATTTTGATTAATTTATAACAACCCTGCTTTTTATTACAACTTAAACATGCTTTATTACATAAAACATCACTTGATACAACAAAGAAGATCGAGAGGTTTAGTGTATTTGGGGCTTAGGATCATTACATAAAAACTTTAAACTTGAAATACAACATCTTTATTGAAAACTTCCTTTACATGACCACTACATTCCTTCGTACTTAGCATTGCATGGGATAACCTGAGAACATGCATAAGAAAATGGTGAGCTATAAAGCCCAGTAAGGGAGTACATAATGAATAACATGAGGAGTAAAATACATGTTAGGCAATGGGCATATCGATAGAGAATAAGAGAAACATGAACATAAAGGCATGATAAAGCATGATAATCATAACATGGAAATGTGGCAACAACACTTAACATTGAATTAGCATGAGGCAAGGCTCATTGCACATGGAGCATGAGTAAACCCTCATTGCACTTGATGCACGATTAAACCCTCATTTCACTTGAATTAGCATCAGTCAACACTCATTGCACATGACGTATCATGATACTATACTTTACCCAATGCATTGGAGGGGTATAAAGGGCGCACCCTTCTTAAACATTTCATTTCATGCATAAGTGTGGCACATGGATCACAAAACATAGATTCATAAAACATATTCATTTATTCCACGATAAAGGAATGTGGAATTCATACATGAAACTTTATAATAAATTAGTAAATGTGCATAATGGTGAATACCCTTGATGGAGAAATGGGCATGGTATTCACTACATAATGATATTGGCTCAGAAAATCGGTGTGATTTCGGCAGCGTAACGGCGTGACATAAGAATTCATAAAAAAATGGTTGATGAGAGAGAAAGGGGTTCCTCATCATATTTACATGTAATGTACAGTAAGGAGATCATATATATAAATTTCCCAACAATAGAAATGGAATTTAGATTCATGATACAAAAGTATTGCTTGAATGTAAAAGAAGAGAGAGAAGTTCCTTTCGGAATTTCGGCATAGTAACGGGTGTACATGGGAGGCATTTAATTAGAGATAAAGGGTTATCCCATCATTCAAAAAATACGAGGGCAGTATGGGGGAGGTGCGAAACCATACCCCAACATTCATAATTGAAATAAAAAGGGAAATACAACTTAAAGAAAATTGAAAAAAATGAGAAAGGAAGAAAACCCCTTACTTGGAAGTGTGCTTCCAAAGGCTAGAGAGAGGCTTGTGAGAGGCTTCTTGGGAGCTTGGGTCACCTTGAGAGGATTCTAGAGAGTGTAGGGCAGAGTTTGGACGAACTTAAAGGGCTTTGAGTGAGGAGGATGTGGGAGCTTGGGTGGGTTTATATAGGAAAGGTGAGAGAATTCTTTATTTTTTAGGTTTGGGACCCCTTATATTAAAATAATCCAAACCACAAACCATCCCATGATATTTGCCCATGGTTTCTGGAAAAGTAAGGAGGATAAAAATATTTTACAAGGCCAAGGTCCGAACTTATTAAAAAAATAGGGTTGCTTATGTGGAGGTGAGTCACCCTCCCATGGAAATTAATTTAAAAATGAAAAGTGTTGAATAAGTCTTGAGGGCTCCATTAATGCTTTGAAAATTAAGTAAAAAACCCAAAACCTCATTATTTTAATGATAAAACACATATTGTCCGAAAATAAGGATTATGGTATTTTATTACATCACCATTGGGTCATTATGATGTCATAAAACACATTATATATTTAAATGGTATTTAATTTTTACCCAAAAATTTGACTGTCTCAGAAAATTATGAAAAAATCACCATTGGATAATTTCGACGTCCTGATTCCAAAAATAATATTTATTTTATCTAAATAATTTTCTAAATATGTGAATTTTCACTTTTAAAATAAAAACCGACATTTATAAAAAATTCAAGGGTTTTGACAGAAATGGCTTTCAAACATTAATAAAACTTTTAATTGCATTCATAAAATTATTAGATCATTTACATATAATAAAAATTTATTTAATATTAATAATAATATTTTATTAAAATATTATTTAATTCAAAAAAAAGAAAATCCTTTAATTTAATAAAATATAATTCTTATTTAAATAATAACTAAAAACACCATTTGTACTTTAAAAACTAATTACAATGTATCAAAAATGACTACAAATTATATTCATTATTATATAAAAAAATAATGTACATGAACATGGTGCTACTTATTTGTTACATAACCCCTTAAAATAGCCGCATAAGACCTAAGGGTAAGGTGTGCGATGGTGACAGACTCTTGGGGTTGCTCGGATAACATCGCTCGAGTGGTAATCTCTATCAACTTCCATTTTTTCCGTAGACGATCACGTTCAAGCTTGACATGATGAAGCTCAGCTTGGGATTGGTCATGGACAAAGCCCAAAGACGCCACCTCTTTTCCGAGCTCCGACAAATGGGCTTCGTAAGGGGCAATTCTACTGGATGAGGCCATCACTTCCTTTGTCTGAGTAGAAAATTGGTTCGTTAAAGCCTTATATTTATACTACTCAGATGATCACTGTTCAACGGCTATAAAAGTAATGGTCACAAATCTTAACGTAAAACTAAAGAAGTTGACATCTTATAAAAACTTTTTTCATAAAGAGACATTTAACTGGATCAGGAGGGATTTTCATTAATGAAACTTTGGGTCGTTACAACATTCCCCCCTTAAGAAAATTCGCCCTCAAAATTTTCCTTTTCCCACACTAAATCAAATGTGGGTAACTTAGCTTCATCATATCCTCCGACTCCCAAGTTGCTTCTTCAAACTTGTGGTTTCTCCACAACACCTTGACGAAGGGCATTGTCTTATTTCGTAGAACTTTTTCTCTACGATCTAAGATCTTCACTGGTTGCTCCTCATAAGAAAGATCATCTTCTAATTGTAACACCTCGGAAGAGAGTACATGTGAATGGTCTGGTATGTACTTCCTTAAGAGGGATACATGGAAGACATTATGAACCTTGGCCATAGTGGGTGGAAGTGCTAGTCGATAGGCCACAGCCCCAGCACGATCAAGAATCTCGAAGGGGCCGATGTACCTTGGACGTAACTTCCCTTTCGTTCCAAACCTCATGACCTTCTTCCATGGAGATTTGCGTAAAAACACCATGTCTCCGACTTTAAACTCAAGGTCTCGTCGACGATTATCTTCATAACTCTTCTGTCGACTTTGGGCTGCCTTGATATGCTGCTGAATGGTTTTCACCTTCTCCACCATTTCTTCGACCATTTCTGGTCCAAGCAGCTTACGTTCACCGACCTCGTCCCAACATGCCGGTGTTCTACACCTTTTCCCATACATGGCTTCATATGGTGCCATTTGGATGCTCGAGTGGAAACTATTATTATAAGAGAACACAACTAGAGGAATATGTTGATCCCATCCTCCTTTAATGTCCATTGAGCACGCTCTCAACATATCCTCAAGTGTCTGGATAGTCCGCTCGGATTGGCCATCAGTTTGAGGATGATAGGCCGTACTGAAGTTCAGTTCAGTATTCAGAGCATGTTGAAGACTCTTCCAAAACTTAAAGGTAAATCTTGGATCTCGGTCAGACACAATAGATAGTGGTACTCCATGAAACCGTACCACTTCCATGATATATATCAGTGCCAGTTGATCCAAAGAGAAATCCTCTCGAATAGCAATGAAGTGTGCAGTCTTTGTAAGATGATCCACAACAACCCAGATTGCATTGTTGCCCTTGGATGTCCTTGGAAGTCCAGTGACGAAGTCTATGGTGATGTTCTCCCATTTCCATTCTGGTATGGGCAATGGTTGCATCATCCCCTTAGACTTTTGTCTCTCTGACTTCACTTGCTGACACACCAGGCACTTTGATGTATACTCAGCGATCTCCTTCTTCATATTATCCCACCAAAAGTTTTCTCGGAGATCTCGATACATCTTTGTGCTCCCTGGGAGAATAGAGAAATTTGAACTATGTGTATCATCCAAAAGTTCCTTCTTCACCTCCGAACTTGATGGAACACATTGTCTTTTCCCAAACCGCACAATTCCTTCTTCATTAACATGAAACTCTGAGGATTTTCCCTTTTTTATAGCTTCCACTTTTTCTTGGATTCCTGCATCATCCTTTTGAGCATCCTTTATCCTTTCCAAAAGAGATGGTTGAGCAATCATTTGTGAAAGGATTGATTATGTTCCCTTCTTTATGATTCCCACATCCATCTTCATCAAGTCTAAGAAGATTGGATCCTTCTCAATTCTCATCATTTATAGAATAGCTGGATCCTTTCTACTTAGGGCATCCACCACCTTGTTCGCTTTCCCAGGGTGGTAATGTATTGAACAGTCATAATCCTTGATGAGATCTATCCATCTTCTCTGGTGCATATTAAGCTCTTTCTGTGTGAATATATATTTAAGACTCTTGTGGTCAGTATATATCTCACATTTCTCTCCATAGAGATAATGCCGCCATATTTTCAAGGCAAAGATCACCGCCGCCAACTCCAGATCATGCATTGGATAGTTTCGCTCATGGATTTTCAACTTCCTTGAGGGATAGGATATCACTTTATCATTCTGCATGAGCACACATCCTAAGCCCTTCTTCGAAGCATCACTGAATACCACAAAAAGCTCCCCACTTGTGGGTAAAGTGAGCACGGGTGCAGTGATAAGCCTCCTTTTCAACTCCTTGAAGCTTTCTTCGCATTCATCACTCCAAGAAGACTTTACTCCCTTTCGAGTTAGCTTGGTAAGAGGGTTGGACAATCGTGAAAAGTTTCCCACAAATCGTCGATAATATCCAGCTAACCCCAAGAAGCTACGGATATCAGTTACTGATGTTGGCCTCGGCCATCCCTCAATTGCATCTGTTTTGGAGGGGTCCACAGATATCCCATTTCTTGTGAAGATATGACCCAAGAATGATACTTCCTTAAACCAAAACTCACACTTTCTGTACTTTGCATAGAGTTTATCCTTGCGCAAAGTCTCTAGTACAGTTTTTAAATGCTCCTCATGGTCCTCCTTGGTTTTAGAGTATATTAGAATATCATCTATAAAGACTGCCACAAATTTGTCTAGGTAATCTCTAAAGACTCTATTCATCACGTCCATGAATATTGCCGGAGCATTGGTGAGTCCAAAAGGCATTACTATGAATTCATAGTGCTCGTACCTTGTACGAAAAGCAGTCTTGGGGATATCTTCCTTCTTTACCCTTACTTGATAATATCCTGACCGCAAGTCCACCTTGGAGAAGTATTGTGCCCCACGCAGCTGATCAAACAAGTCATCAATTCTTGGGAGAGGATACTTGTTCTTTATCGTGATTTTCTTAAGTTCACGATAATCGATGCAAAGCCGCATTGACCCATCCTTTTTCTTGACGAAGAGGACTAGTGCACCCCATGGTGATGCACTTGGGCGTATAAACCCTTTATCCAGATTCTCCTGTAGTTGTTTATTCAGCTCTTCAAGCTCAACAACAGCCATTCTATATGGATTCTTGGATATTGGTAGCGCCCCAGGTATAAGTTCAATTGAGAACTCAACATCTCTTCTTGGAGGAAGACCAGGAAGTTCCTCGCGAAATACTTCAGCGAATTCCCTCAAAATTGGCATTTCTTCAAAGGTGGTTTCTTCCTTGGACTCAATAATCTGAGCCAGATATGCGTGCTCATAAGGCAGTAATATCCATGCTTGAGATGATGGAGCTAAAGGAGATTCATCTTCCTCCTGACACTTGTAAAGAATCGGGGGTCGATTCTCTATATGGAGTGTGATTTCCCTCTCCCGAAAATTTATGTTAGCTCTATATAAGGAAAGCCAATCCATGCCAAGAATTGCATCAAATTCCACCAAAGGGAGTATGATGAGGTTCGCAGGGAAATTCAATCCACATATTATAACAGGGGAGGACTTATACTCATGGGATGCAATGATTGCCCCATTTGCCGTACTCACCGACATCTTTACTTCCATGATTTGTGGTGGTGTAGGGATTGTTCTACTAAACCTTTGAGATATAAAAGAATGCGTAGAACCTGAATCAAAAAGTACGTTCTCTATTCTTGAATGAATAACTGGCATACCTGTCACCACTTCGTTGTCGGGGTTCACATCGGCAGAAGTGATGGAAAAATCTCTTCCTTGTTGTCTTGGAGGTTGTTGATTGCCTCCGATAACCCTTGGATTAGGGAACTGATTCTAAAAATGACCCGGTTCTTTTCATTTGAACCATTGAACAACGCGTTGAGGTTCGAACGGAGTTTTCCTCCCCTCTATCGCAGCCGCGGGTCCTTCTTGCTGACAGTTAACAGCTAGGTGCCCTTCTCTTCCACACTTGAAGCATTTTCTTGTCCCCCTAAGGAAATTTCCAGGGTGCTTCTTTCCACACATTTGGCAAGTGGGGTGCTGGAATTTCTTAGCGCTGTTGGATTTATCCATCGGACCACCAACATTGAATTCCACCTTCCGCTTCTTGTCCCCATGATACCCCTGTGATTCTCTGATCTCCATTTCAACCTTGAGGGCACATCAGACAATTTCCTCATAGTTGTCGAAGTCACGGATCGCTAATGCTTTCCGCAAGCTAGGCTTCAGCCCACCAAAGAAGCGGTCAACCTTGCATTCAGGGGTAACGACAAAGCCGGAAGCGTATCGTGCAAGCCTTGTGAAGTTTGCCTCGTACGCTCCCACAGATTTCTCATCTTTCTGCTTGAGGGAAAGGAAGTCCCTTTCCATCATAAGACAGAGGGTGCGCGGAAAATATTTATCGAAAAACATCTTCCGGAATTCTTTCCATTCCAAAGCCTCGATATCCTCCTCAGGCTTCGTATTTTTGATCAACTTCCACCATTGATCAGTTTCACCCTCCATACGATAAGCCTCCAGGAGAACCTTCTCTTTTTCAGAGCATTGGAGGATGAAGAATTTCTTTTCAATGGAGTTGATCCATTGTTCAGCGATCGTGGGATCGGATGATCCACTAAAAGTAGGAGTCATTTGTCTCATGAAGCTTTCAATAGCGACTTGTTCTTTCTTAGGGGGGGTTGAACGTTTTTCTTGACCAGTGTTTCTATTCAAAACTTGAGTTAGCTGAGAGAGATGTGTGAAAAAGTTCGCGATTCCCGCTCCCATTAGATTGGGCATCTCATAAGTACAATCATCACACTGATCTTCACAACGGTTGTTAGCCCGAGTTCTCCTATTACCGACCATTGGCTGGAATAAAGGGAAAGTTAGGGGTAAGACATAAAGGGTAATCTAAAGACAAAAGTTGATGACTTATAAATAAACTTTAATCTCTTTAACTCATGAGTCTATAGGATTCAATCCAGGCTTTTCATGATCTTCCTTCTAACATAAATTCTTAGGGGCATTTTTTCCCTTAATAAGGGATCATACTAAGATTGTGAATTTATCAAAACATATCCCCCAGGAGTGTCGTAACCAAGAGTGCATCAAGGCCCATTTTCATGCACCAGTTCCCGTTCGAGTCTAACTCAAAGCGGTGTTTTCGGGTTTTACCCCTAGGATACATCTGTGCCAGAGCCGCCTCTACCTGCTCGTATCCATACAGGGATGTATTTTTTTGATAAACCACTTACTTAGTATTTACCAAAACATAAGGATGTTTTTATTATTCGTATTCTTGTATCTAAGGCTTTACTAGGGTTTCCTAATCCCAAAAATAACTAAACATATCCTCTGATACCAACTATAACAACCCTGCTTTTTATTACAACATAAACATGCTTTATTACATAAAACTTCACTTGATATAACAAAGAAGATCGAGAGGTTTAGTGTCTTTGGGGCTTTGGATCATTAAATAAAAACTTTAAACTTTAAATACAACATCTTTATTGAAAACTTCCTTTACATGACCACTACATTCCTTCGTACTTAGCATTGCATGGGATAACCTGAGGACATTCATAAGAAAAGGGTGAGCTATAAAGACCAGTAAGGGAGTACATAATGAATAAAATGAGGATTACAATACATGTTAGGCAATGGGCATATCAATATAGCATAAGAGAAACATGAACATAAAGTCATGATAAAGCATGATAATCATAACATGGAAATGTGGAAACAACACTTAACATTGAATTAGCATGAGCAAAGGCTCATTGCACATAGAGCATGAGTAAACCCACATTGCACTTGAAGCACGAGTAAACCCTCATTGCACTTGAATTAGCATGAGTCAACACTCATTGCACATGACGTATCATGATACTATACTTTACCCAATGCATTGGAGCGCTATAAAGGGCGCACCCTTCTTAAACATTTCATTTCATGCATAAGTGTGCCACATGGATCATAAAACATGGATTCATAAAACATAATCATTTCTTCCACGATAATGGAATGTCAAATTCATACATGAAACTTTATAATCAATTAGTAAATGTGCATAAAGGTGAATACCCTTGATGGAGAAATGGGCATGGTATTCACTACACAATGATATTGGCTTAGAAAATCGGTGTGATTTCGGCAGCGTAACGGCGTGACATAATAATTCATAAAAAAAATGGTTGATGAGAGAGAAAGGGGTTCCTAATCATATTTACATGTATAGGACAGTAAGGAGATCATATATATACATGTCCCAACAATAGAAATGGAATTTAGGCTCATGATACAAAAGTATTGCTTGAATGTAAAAGAAGAGAGAGAAGTTCCTTTCCGAATTTCGGCATAGTAACGGGTGTACA
Source organism: Viscum album (assembly GCA_963277665.1). Classification (NCBI taxonomy): domain Eukaryota; kingdom Viridiplantae; phylum Streptophyta; class Magnoliopsida; order Santalales; family Viscaceae; genus Viscum; species Viscum album. The sequence goes on from OY728133.1 coordinate 502,306,623, forward strand.
TGGGAGGCATTTAATGAGAGAGAAAGTGTTCTCCCATCATTCAAACAATAAGAGGGAATTATGGGTGAGGTGAGAAACCATACCCCAACATTAATAATTGAAATAAAAGGGCAATACAACTTAAATAAAATTGAAAAAAATGAGAAAGGAAGAAAACCCCTTACATGGAAGTGTGCTTCCAAAGGCTAGAGAGAGCCTTCTGAGAGGCTTCTTGGGAGCTTGGGGCACCTTGAGAGGATTCTAGAGAGAGTAGGGCAGAGGTTGGATGAACATCAAGGGCTTTGAGTGAGGAGGAAGTGGGAGCTTGGGTGGGTTTATATAGGAAAGGTGAGAGAATTCTTTATTATTTAGGTTTGGGACCCCTTATATTAAAATAATCCAAACCACAAACCATCCCATGGTATTTGCCCATGGTTTCTGGAAAAGGAAGGAGGAAAACAATATTTTACAAGGCCAAGGTCCGAACTTATTAAAAAAATAGGGTTTCTTATGTGGAGGTGAGTCACCCTCCCATGGAAATTAATTTAAATAGGCAAAGTGTTGAATAAGTCTTGAGGGCTCCATTAATGCTTTGAAAAGTAAGTCAAAAAAACCCAAAACCTCATTATTTTAATGATAAAACACATATTGGCCGAACATAAGGATTATGGTATTTTATTACATCACCATTAGGTCATTATGATATCATAAAACACATTATATATTTAAATGGTATTTAATTTTTATCCAAAAATTTGACTGTCTCAGAAAATTATGAAAAAATCACCGTTGGATAATTTAGACGTCCTGATTCCAAAAATAATATTTATTTTATCTAAATAATTTTCTAAATATGTGAATTTTCACTTTTAAAATAAAAATCGACATTTATAAAAAATTCACGGGTTTTGACAGAAATGGATTTCAAACCTTAATAAAACTTTTAATTGAATTCATAAAATTATAAGATCATTTACATTTAATAAAAATTAATTTAATATTAATAATAATATTTTATTAAAATATTATTTAATTCAAAAAAAGAAAATCCTTTAATTTAATAAAATATAATTCTTAATTAAATAATAACTAAAAACACCATTTGTACTTTAAAAACTAATTACAATGTATCAAAAATGACTAGAAATTATATTAATTATTATATACAAAAATAATGTACATTAACATGGTGCTACTTATTTGTTACATAACCCCTTAAAATAGCCTCATAAGACCTAAGGATAAGGTGTGCGATGGTGACAGACTCTTTGGGTTGCTCGGATAACATCGCTCGAGTGGTAATCTCTATCAACTTCCATTTTTCCCGTAGACGATCACGTTCGAGCTTGACTTGATGAAGCTCAGCTTGGGCTTGGTCAAGGGAAAAGCCCAAAGACACCACCTCTTTTCCGAGCTCTGACAAATGGGCTTCGTAAGGGGCAATTCTACTAGATGAGGCCATCACTTCCTTTGTCTGAGTAGAAAATTGGTTCATTAAAGCCTTATATTTATACTACTCATATGATCACTGTTCAACGGCTATAAAAGTAACGGTCACAAATCTTAACGTAAAACTAAAGAATTTGACATCTTATAAAAACATTTTTCATTAAGAGACATTTAACTGGATCAGGAGGGACTTTCATTAATGAAACATTGGGTCGTTACAAATTTATTCTTGATCTATTAAATTTTATTCATCCAATGTCACAATAGATTTTGTTTTTGAATCTAATTCAGTTGAATGTTTTTATATCTCAAAAGTCAATTTCAACAATATTTTATAATATTTAAAAAAAATTAGTCAATAAACTTACATATCATTTTTGGTTTATTTTTTTAATTATTCATAAGATATAAATATTTATCCATTGCCATTTTATTAGATAATTTTTCTTTATTTTTTGATGAATTGAATTTTTCAAAATATGATTTATTTCCATTTTCATCTTAATATGAAGTTATAAAATTATAATTTGTATTATATGTAAATTTGAATAAAAACTTAAATTTCAATGGCATTATAAGATTTCTTTTTATAGTAATAATATTTTATTCCTTCAAATATTTAAATAGAATCAACAAATTTTCATGATTTCTATTACACCATATTCTATTGATCTATCTGATGATGTATCAATTTTTCTAAACTCGATGTCTCTAAACCTTTTAAATTTATCTTTCCACTGATTTTAGAAAAAATTCATGGATTTATATTATTCTAATTTATTATTGGATAATCTGGTTAGATATCACCATCCTACATAAACATATATTATATAACTTATGAAGATTCTATATTTTCATTTATTTCTTTCCATTAATTACAACTATAATTTATTAAATATTAATTGAAATCATTAATATTCATTCCTCTTTTATTTTGATTAAGTTTATTATTATTGTCGTATAAATTCATTGAATATGAACACTTATGATTCTTATTTTAATAATTATACCTTGAATTGTTTGAATAATTACTTATATTACTAGAATTATGTTTTCCTGAATAAGAAGTGAATGACACTCCATTATTTTATATTATTTATTTTTCATTTTCATTTCAATGTATACTCCCATATTAAATTAATGATACAATTAAAGAATCCATGATTATTATTTTTTCAAATGATTAGTTTTATTAATATATGTCCCCTTGTATTCCCATTATATTGGAATAATATCAATATTATTTTCGATGAATTGATATCATAGTAACTTTTTCCCCATAAAGATTTCAATTTATTTACTCTCATAATAAATCATTGATTCATTTGAGCTACTATTTATCTAGTAATAAAATGACATGCCTGATAGTCATCTTTGAACCAAGGAAATTGAGTTTATAAAACATTATATGTCCCAAAATATGATATCCTGATCCTATAATAATTTCCATTTTCCATTTCAAATTATGATATCTAGTAGTATATGTTTATTTTCATCAAACATATTATATTTTTAAAAAAATTATGCTTTACCACCTGTTTTGGACTTTCTTCCTCAGTGAATAGAATGATAACCTCCAACAAAAAATTAATGTTTCATATTTTCATGATAATGTTTTCCACTATGGTTATAATTATATAATATTTCATATGATCATTTCATTAATCATAATTAAAAATAGGTATTTTGGTGAAATTTATTTTTTCTAGTATTCCATCTTGTTCTCATACAAAAAAATATCATTCATCTAACTACTCTATCAGTTTAATAAGATAAATATTAAAATCTAAAAATATAATTAATATAAGATGAAATTACGTATTTATTTTAAAATCTCATAATCATGGTAGTTAAACCATTTCATACGAATTGTTTTCATGATTCATGACAGAAAATAAAATACATGTGGGGGATATAAGATCAAAGAAAACGTTCTATATTCATCCTCTAAAATTATTATTTTAATCAATTTTTTGGGATTACAAATCAAATAAAATATCTAAGTAATAAAATTATTAAATATAAGTAATATTTTTTTAGAATAATGTAAATAATGTTATCCATTTTTAAATTATTCAAGAAATTGTTAAGATTGCAGAAATTAACAAACTAATTAAATAGCATTGGTTATCAAATAATATAATCATTTAGAAGGATATTTTTAAGACCACCCATATAAAAAAATTTGAAGTTTTTTAAACTAAATTCAATGTATCCATGAATTTAACCCCTTTATTAGGTATACTAAATTTTATACCTATAATAATTTTTATCTTCCAACCCTATGAATCCCTTGAGTGACCATGTTTATTATATATGGAAACCACACACTATATGTACTTGATATCAATCTTCATAGCCATATAATACATCGAAAAGATGATTAAAAAATAACATGTCTAATTTTCTATGGAATCCATGAGTCCTGAAGAATAGAAAAATAAAAACATGAATTAAAAAAACTAGCATATTTACCAAAAACATTAAAAAAATATCTTAAAAGAAACAATCAGAATGAAAAATATTACATTGAATGAATGATCACTATGAAATATAAAATTATTAATCATAAAAATAAAAAACATTAATTCTTGATCGAGATGAATATTCATTTTATGTGTTGGTACTGATGACTATTCTGGAATGCCTTTTTTTTATAAGAATCATTTTAGTAAAATCAAATACTAAAATTAAATAAAAACACAAGTCAATTAGTACTATTTTGATATTTATTTATTCAACCACCACTAAAGTAATTAATATACACAATCTTCTGATGAGTTAAATTTTTACTTCTATAGTGCTTCTAAATATGATAGTTGTAAACTGGCAGGTAACTTTAGATCATCATATATTCATAAATTAGTTTTTATTCACTTTGTATTTTTATTCAAAATGTTAATTATTCTTATTCCTAATGAGTCAAACAAAAAAAAATTAATTTTGTTAAAAATTATTTATTTTGATTTTAAAAATAATAAAATGTGTATATCATTGACTGAAAAAATAATTCTCCTCCATTCCCCAAAATTGTGTGGGCTGTGAGGTCTTTCTCCAGTTAGAGAATATATAATAATTTTTTCATTCTTAGCCTCAAGAAAATTTAAATTATAACTCTTCTTATTAATCTAAAAAAATGTTTTTCTAAAAACAATTTAGATTATTTTAATAAATTTAAATTGAGTATCATGTCACCACTGATAATCAAATAACCTTGGTGGTATTTACCAATTGCGGTCATGTGTGACATTATATAGTTGGAAATGTCCTATCAAAATATTTCAATTAAGATCCACATTTCATTTAATATGAATCATAAAAATTGGGCCATGAAAAAGAATATTTTACCACAATGGAACTTGAATTTCAAAGCATAGTATTATCCTTAGAAAAAATAAATTTCAATCATTTAGTGTCTATAGTTATTGTTTATTATTAATGTGAATCTAATTAGTATCTTTTTAAATAAACAAGAATATAAACCACATCATATTCATTAGATAATCCTCCTCCAAGTACTATATTTATAAATTATGGATAAAAGGATAATAGTACATTATAGAAGTCTTTATATGATGGATCCATCCACCCTTATACATTTTTTAACCACCTGTATTCCAATAATTGACATGTTTCATATTGATAAATAGTATCGGGTAGAAGATTTTATTCCCTAGTCAACTAACATTTTATTTTATTATTTATAACCCTAAAAAATGTTTTGTTACATTAAAACCAAACATAACGATATTCAATTTTTTCCATGTAGGTAAATTTGTGATGACACCTACCTTGGTTCACTTTTTGTGATCATTTCATAAGGACTTCAGTTCCCTATTGAAATATTTAGTTAGTATTAATGTTTTGACACACTCCTACATGTGGAACATATTTTGGTACTTATCAGACTATTCAAAATGTACGTGGATTTGGGTAATTTTGTTTCCAAAATTTATTGGATGGGCTTGAATTTTTTATGTAGTTATCCTCACCAAATTATTCGGAATTATTCCAAAGAATAAAAATTCTACATTAAAATTTCATTTTTATCATATTTATTATGTCTTTTCATTAACAATTTTTTTTTAAAATTGATTTTTTTAACGAATATTATTAATTTTACTAGGTAAAATCATCAGCCATAAAATCTAATTAATCAAATGTAGTTGCGGAATTTTTGAAAAAAATATATTCTATAGTGTTTTCCAATTTCATTACCTAGTTCACTATCGAATAACATGATAGATGTGTTTTGTTTCCTAAGGAATTCCTCTACATATTCAAGATATTTATGAGTAACTTTGACTATCTAGGGTGTTTTCATAGGGTAACAATACCCACATATCAATATAATAAATAGTAGATTAAATAACTATGTATCACCTATAAAAATTAATTTCATTGCATAATACAATTAGATACTAATGATAAATAATTATGAAACAATCATAACGTTCTGCACCAAAACTAGTATGCCACTGATATCGCCCCATTTATAGAATAAATATAATATCATAAAATATAAAATAGTTTCTATCACACCCCAAAATGGTAATTCTATTATATTTTTATTTTCCTTATATCGAACCCTTTGATGAGGTTCAGGTTGATTCTGAGTTTTAATATTTTTAATTTTGGAATCCTTCTCGTGAGTTTGATTTTGAACAATAGTGTTTTTGGGAATTGCGGTAGGTGGAACAAGGTTGGATAAAAGTTAGAGGAAACCATTCTCCCTCTCCCAACAAACCATGTAGATCATGGTTTGATGTCTATGGAATGGATTAGGTCCTTCTCACTATTAGGGAAACCATTCTTCAAGCATGCATTATGGAAATGGAAGTGGTCATAAGCTTTTTCGTGGATGACAATTAGTTTTGGAAACTATGAGGCTGAATCAATCGGGTGTTCTTTATTGAAAAATTAAGGGAACAGATTTGTAACAAACTATTTGAAACTATGTATCCAAATCATGCAAGCTTCCAAGATCATTACAAGTTTGAAATTGCAACATTTCCCTTGATGTGTTTTAATCCAATTTTAGGATTCTACTCCATTACTCTACCTAGGAGCACCATGTGATCCTCTAATCATTCACTGTATTTCTATACATCCATTTATGAATCCCCTTATGTGTTGTATAGTGATTTTATTTCTAATTTGTGGTCGATTCCTTATTCTCATATTCATTCTCTATTAATTCGCGACTTTTTTGCGGGGTTTATCTTTTCTACAAACCCTATAAGAAAGGGTTGAATTATGGGATGTTATCTCAGATGTTAGTGTGTTAAAATTGTAACTTGGTATTTTTTATTTTTCCTCTCGATGATTAGTTTCATTTACACATCATTGAGTTTGGGTTATTAGTCCTTTTCCATTCTGACACATTCTATTGATTCTTATTATTTCCATAAATATTTTTAAAAGTTTATAATCTTTTTTATGATAAGATCGAATAATTTTTACGGTTTTTTAATGATGGAACATCGGTTAAAATCATTTTAAAAATGGGTTCTTTGATTATGCCTATGTCAAATGCATGCAAAGTGTGTGGTAAAAATATAAATTGAATATTATGGTGAAATTGGGTTCTTTTATTTGTTCTTTCCCTTGGTTATATTTAGATAATGTTCGGGATTTTCAATTGGATTTTATATGTGAAAGGTGGTGTCTTTTATGGTGTGATTATTTTTTTTTCATTTTGTTTTGATTTTAAAGAAAGTGACACTTCTTTAAATACTTTTTTCAATGTGATTTTAAGTGAATATGACATGGATACTGGTTTTTATGAAGAAATTGAATGTGTTTCAAGTATTCCTCTTTTTTGTAAAAAACAAATGTGTTCAATGGATGGAGTGAAAGGACCAAATCATGTTTTAAAAAGGTTTTGATCTTAAAATGAGATGAATACATGTTTAATAATTAAATAGGGTTTAATGACACGTTAACTTTATTTTTTACACCTTAAATATTTTTTGAAATTTTAAATGTTATGTGAAATATGTTTTCAAATATAATATTTTTATGTATTACTTTTAAAACTGGAATTTACGATGGGAATATTTGGGCCCTTATTTTTTTCCTTTTTTTGTTTACCAAAATTGTTTTCATGTGTTTTTAGGTCGTGTAATGTCCATTTTGTAAAATTATATATTGTCACATGATTACAATTTTGTTTGAAATATCATTTTATTTGAAACATAAAGTGTCCCTCATCATTATTCGTGAGACAATGGTATTTTTTTATTTTGGTAATGGTTTGGAAATGGATATGTAATTGAATTTGGATTGGAAATGTTAATTTCATGGTGGTCACTTTTTTATTCATTAAAAATTTGTTTTAAAGGGATTTAATTAGACGGACTGATTGGATCCATTTGACATTTTTTCAATTTTATTTTTTAATAATGTGATGTCTGGGACTGTGGGAATGTTTTCATGTTATTGAAATAAATTGAAAACATGGGTCATGGGTGGCCCAGATTATATTTGAATAATTATTATGAGGAAAATAACTTTTCATGTGATTTGGAATGATTGGATTATATATTCAGACCACATGAACATTAGATGCACTCCTCTCTAGTGAGTCATGCATAGGAACATTTTTGATATTAATATCTTTTAGAACTTGGGTTGGGCTCCCCTCTAATGGATTATGAACAATAATGTTATTTAATGTGGTTTTTATACCATAATTTTCAGGTTTTATTTTTATTTTTATTATCATGGGATTCATGGGAATCTTCTAGAGGGCCAGGTGTTGGTTTCTTGTCAACCCCAATTACATAGGTTGTTTCCCCCTTGACATGATATGGCTATATGGGTTGTGTTTGTAGATTGTCTAGTTTAGTTCGGGTAGTTGGTATTTAACTATGATGCTACACCATATATTGGTTGGTGAGTCTGATATGAGTTCATAAAATGATTCCTCTATGGATGTTCAATAAAATCCCATGAGTCAATATCTATTTGTTCTATCTATTTTTAGTGTAAAATGAAGTTTTTTTTTCTATTTTTACTTGTTTTCATAGATTCTATTACATTCTATAAAAACCATTTTGATTTTCTAAATTTATTTTATATTGGATTTTTTGATATGAAATGGGTTTTGGAATGTGAAATTATTCTGGAAATGGAATGTTGTGTGTGAGTTTTTAAGGGAAACATATAGAATAATATGTTTGGGTGTTAAATTGATTAAAAACATATTTTGGAAAAGTATTTTGAACATAATGTTTTTGGACTATTATATGAAATCAAATGCATGGACTCTATAGTTATTTCTTTCTGAGATGTTTTATGCTCAGAATCTTTTTGTATAATTCAGCGTTAGTATACCAGAGCTCTTTTTCATGTTCATATTTCATTTTTTTATAATTATTGTACTCACTGTTGAGGTTGGTTTTCATGAGTTTTGTGGCGAATAAGATTTCATATAGAGATCTTGTAGTGTTGATTGGTCTCAATCCATGTATTTAGTTTTATTATGATAAATAATTGTTTTATCTGGATCAATTTTTTATTTATTTTTTTGGTTATTTTTAGTCATTCTTTGTGCTGAACGTTTTTATCATAACCATGTTTTTTGGGAAAAATCATCCTCATTGTGAATACATTGATTACCAACACATGTTTCATACACACGGGGTTGAGAAATCCCTTCGAGTAGTGTATTGAATCAGGTATGGTGATGGTATTGGATCGAATCCTTACTTGGTTCATGAAAAAATATTATCAGAGGAGGTTATTATTATTTGGGGTGTCAGGTATATTGGATATTATTATATTCATGACTTGAGATATAGTTACAGGAAGGACATCATAAATTGTTTCTCATTGAATTCCTTCAGTTTCTAGGGATATTATATAATATGTGACTTTGTATTATTTTGTTTTGAATGGATTTGGAAAGAAAATGTGGGTGATTAAGTGTCATGTTGTGATCTCACATGGAGTGTTTACACTTGGGGAGTCTGATTTCAGGACCTAATATCCACTTAGTTATTGATTATTGCTTATGGTATGGCCTCTTAAGCATGTAATCAGAATAATAATGGACACTACTTCCTTGTTTTGGTGGTTCAGAGTGAGTTTTGTGTTGTTTTGGTTTCAGTGGTGTGGGTGGGATTTTTAAAAAATGGTTTTTGAAATGAATGTTTGCACTCAACTGATTTGGATTTATTTTTTAGAATTAAACATTTTAGTGATAATGTGGTATGTGTGCACCATGGAATTATAAAATTAATATAAAATATGTGTGGGTGTGTGTGGATATTTCATATTGTTATTTTTTCTTGTAAAATATAATATGAAGTTGAATGATTGATATTTTATGGTTCTTAGGATTCCTTGGGTTGGTATTTGAAATTAATGGTTCAGAAAGGATTTTTTTCTAATGAGGTTTTGATAATAAAAGTAGTTTTGGATTTGGTTTTTCATTAATAAGTGTGTTTTTCATTGAATATATGGATTTTTTTTAATTTTGAATATGTCTTTAAAAGAATAGGGTTTTGAAATTGAAATGAACATGTTTGTTTTTTAAAAGATATTTTTTTTTTCATTTTTGTAGTGTTTATCTTCTGATCCTGTTGTCTAGACTCTGTGTGTTATTTCTAATTATGCATTTTAATGATGATGATTTTGGTTTCCTGGTCATTTTAATGTTTATAATATTCCCCTTAGAAATGCCCCTGGTTTCAAGTGGGTGTCATCTTGTTTCTAGTTCATCCTAGTTTTTTCCTAACATTTGTGGCGATCGGATCTTATTAGAGGTTGTGGAATGGATTGAGGGATTTGAATGTTTCTTTAGACCATTGGAATTTCCTAATGTCATGACAATGATTTTTTTTGGGTTTTTTTAGAGTAAAAATTTTGATTAGTGGAAGGTGATTTCTCCATCATAAATGCGTGTTTGGTTGGTGTCAAAAGCGGTTAAGACCAGTTTCCTCTAATGGTTCACACAAGAGAATGTGTGGAAAATAAATTTGGAAGTCATCTTGAGTGTTTATAATTCCTAATGGTCAATAAAGGCATATGTTGACCATTTCATGGAGTTTTTTTATTTCTATTCAAGGATTTAATCACCAGACCTGTAAAAATCACCTTCTTTTATTTGGGGTCTTTATTCAGAGATCAATGACTGATTCATTTCATTCTATGAATTTAAATTAAAAAATATATTATACGAGGTGTTCCTAAATATGTTAGTTATTATTGTACAATCAGTTGTAGTTCATGAACTAGTGTTCTTTGTCACATGGGGTGGTTTTCCAACTAGAAATAGGTCACTACTGGAAGAACTTGTACTTGAAGAGTCTATTTTTTTGGCATACTTTACATTTTTTGACCCCTCAATTTTGTCTTTCCTGTGTTTTTGGTTTGAGCATTCGAAGCTCTCATATCGAAATCCACCAATGACATGTTGTCATTGTGACCATTTGGGTTACCTTGTGATGTTTTTAAAAAGCCTTACCAAAAAAGATGACTCGAATTGAGAATTTTATCTTCTACCAGTGAGGAAATAGATTCATCATACATCGGGGCTCTAACTATAGGACCTACAATGAATCTCCCACGATGTTAGGAAACACTGAGTGTGTGGGTTACATTTTCCCAAAATTTCTCTCCCATGTTGGGGTGGGTACTTTTATATTTCATTTTTATAATTTTTGTACTTCTTTAATTTAATTTATCCACTATTAATGTAGGACTATCTTTTTCTTTCATAGTCTATGTTTTTATCTTGATTTGAATATGGATATTGAATTAAATTTTACCTCTTTTCTTTTATTAGATCTTATGTGGGAGTGTTTCGATTCTCGTTTGTTTTTGTTTCAAATATGCCTAGATTTGGTAGAATTAATGAATATGTGAAATGTTCAGTTTGTCCATTTGGGTTATGTTCTTTTCTTTGGATTCCCCATTTTGTTGGGGGGTTTTGGTTTCTGATAGGAATTTTCTGGGACTAGTGGTGGTGTTTTTATATTGCGCTGAGAAGATGGGTTAGTTCGTTTTTGGAGTTCTCATATGTATCTCCTATTAGATATGTTGTTGTGTGATCCTGTGTTTGGCCAATATAAATTCATTGAAATGTGTTGGTTGTTTTCATATGGTGGGTGGAACCCAATCATGTTATCATGTTTCCTTGTATCGTGGTTTTATTTAGAACTTTTCAGTTTTTACTTATGAGGATAATGGTTACCCCTAGGATCATGGGTTTGTTCAAATTTATTTTCTATTATGATGGGGGTTTTTATCATCCGTCTATTTGAAATTGTGGGAGTAGATAGTATATTTTTTTGGGATTATAATCACACCCTGGACTTTTAATAATTTTATTTTGTACTTTTCATGTTTTCATAACCTTTGTTTGTGCTTTGGGATGAGTCCCGATATGATTTTTTGAGTTTAGGTAGCATTTGTGAGATTTTTCATTGAATAATTTTGTTTTGATTCACTACAAGTGGCTAATTATTGGTGTATATTTAATGGAAATAGTGCGCCCTCCACCAAGAAACCAAGTGTCTAATTGTTTTATATCCATTATATGGTGCACTCCCATCACACTATTAGGGAAATCATATGAAAAGCATGTGGTATGTTTCTCAAAGTGGGAAGAATCCTTTTTCAGAACAGCTGCTAGGTATGAAAAATCGTGTATCAAAACCATTTAGGTGACCTTTTTTTTTGAAAATGTGGGGCTTACAGTTGAATGATGATTTGGAAAACCATGTATAAACACTATATGATTTACTTATATCATTAAATGATTTAAATTATATGTTTTACCTTCCAATGTTTTATCCCCAATTCGTGATTGTCCACTATTTCTCATGTTAATCACACCCTAGGTGCCTCCATGATCCTACCCCTTCCCATAATATCATTTATGACTCCCCTTGAAGTTTCTATAGTGTGTTTAATTTGGAATAATTATAAAATTACTCTTATTTTCTTCCTTCTGTCTTGGTTCTTGGTTGTTCTTGGAGGGGTTTATCTTTTCATCAAACTATAGAGGTGAATGATGATGTATGGGTTATTCTATTTGATATTCAAGTATATTGATTTTCTCTCATTATTGATTATTCCTCCTCTGAATGTTTAGATTCATTCACCTTTAGTTGAGGTAGGTTTCTCTATCCATTTACTTTCTGGAACATTCCACTAATGGTTGTGATGTCCTAATTTTATTAAATGATATAATCATTCACGACATATGATATAATAATTTTTTTTGGTGTTATCATGATATAATATGGGTTCTAAATGGTTTTAAAAGGGGTTTCATTGATTATAATTATGTTAAAATAATGTAAGGAGTTTGATAAAATTCCCAATTCTGTTATTAATGTGAATTTTAGAACTTTGGGTGATTCGTTCCTTGGTAAATTATTATATTATTTTTGGATTGGGATTTATTTTTTATATATAGAATGTAGTGTATTTTATGGTGTGATTATTCTAAGTTTATTATTGTCTTGATTTAAAATAAATATACACTTCTTTAAAAAGTTTTTTTGAAGGTGATTCGATGTGCTTATGAAATAGAAGTTGATATTCAAAAATAATTTTAGTTAGTTTGAAGTAATCCTATTTGGTTTGCCTTTATAAATGTGTTAAATATATTTTATTAAATGTGTGAATCATGTTTTGAAACGTTTTTGTTGTAAAAATGTGATGAAAATTAGTTTTCTAAAGAAAGCTGGTTTCCTGGAACATGAGATACTTTGTTATGCACCTCAAATATGTTTTCAAATTATAAAGGTGTTGTGAAGTGAATTTGAAAACTGATTTGGGATGTGTATGACATTTAAAAGGGTTTTTTCCAATGGTAATGGATTGGAAATGGATGTCTAATTTTTTTGGATTTGTATTAATAATATCCTTGTTGGTACATTGGGCTATCTTATAAAGATAGTTTTAGTGGGATGTGATGAGAAGGCTTTATTGTAACAATGAAATGTTTCTAAATTTCATTTTGATCATTTGTGATGTATGTGCTAATGGGAATGTTGGCATATTTTATAATGTGAATTTAGAACCCGGGTATTGCGAGGGTAGGTTGATATTTTAATGATGATTATAAAGGAAATTACTTTTTATGTCTGTTATGAGGATTTTATTATATATTGTGATCACAAGAAGAAGGTATATTCTCTACTCTAGTGGCTCATGCATGGGAATGTTTATGGTATTGGGACCATTAGAACATGGTATGTTCTCCCAGCTAATGTGTTGTGCATTAGAATGATTTTTTTTGTGTTCGTTATAAACTTTTTTACAGAGTTTTATTATTAATACTATTATAATGGGATTCTTATGGATCATCAATTGGTTCATGTGATAGTTTCTTATCAACCCAAATTATAAATGTTGGTACCCCCCATGACTTGATAGGGCCTAGTGATAACTTCCTCTCAATTGTTTTTTTTGGTGTGGCGAGTAGGTTATTGGCTATAGAGCTACATGATATTCCGACAGGTGAGTATGATCTGAGTATATTTAGGGATTTTTCTAGGGATGGTTAATCGATTCTCATGAGTTATGTCATGACCCGTCCTCGGGGCCCGGGCTGTGACTACCACAAGCACGTCTTCCATAGGCGAGGGGCTGGCGACTAGAACCAAAGGCGTAAATCCCAATAAAAGGGAAGGCATTGCCTTTATACATGAAAACAAACACCGCAGAGTATGCAAGTTGAAGTAAAAACTAAGTAAACTAAGTACAAAAGTATGTGCTAAAAAGTAAATGGGCCAGAATAAAAACACAAGTGAAAGTACAGTACAACTGAGAAGACCTTACAATAGCTGAAAAGTAGAGCAGCAACCACCAAGACGTCCTCTAGAGCTCCCACATGAAGGGTGATTACAGATAGTCTCGTCAGACCCTCGAGTCTGGCCGTCCACTCCGTGTATGTCCCACCTGATAGTCCACCACCGTATACCATCCCGCTCCCCAGGCCTCAACCATGATCAGCGATGTCCGTCGTCTTCAACCAACACAACGTAGTGTGGGCATAACCCGTGCAGGGTTGAGTATACGATACTCAGTTGGGACCCCGAGACCCCCAATGGCCTCCCAGAATCCGCAAAGGATAAAACACAAAGGAAAGATACAAATACGAAGTATCAACCAACACTACTTAGGTGTATGACCATTCATATACCTAAGTCAACAATTCCAGTCTGGCCCCAACATCCGAGCCAATCTTCAACCCAGTCAACACATGAATGTACAACACAATCCACACAAGAAATTACAACCCAATCCACACGGGAAAGCCAGTCAATAATACCATAGAAAAATGATTGAAAGTCAGGACTCAGCTCACACAAGTATACTACTCACAAAGAGAGGTGGATATGATTTATGTAACCTCTGAATCATCTCCTCTGCCGAACCCATGTAGGATCCAAGTACAGACATCGTCGCTGCCATACCCACATAGGATCCTAGTACAGTAACCATCGTTGTCGAACCCATGTAGGATCCATGTAATGTCGTCATCACTGTCGAACCCATGATGGATCCAAGTACAGTCGTCCTCGATGATGAAACCATGTAGAATCCAAGTACAGTCGCCATAATCATCGCAGTCGCATCCAGCTCTAGTGTTCCCGCACACAGCATGCTCAATTCTGGAAGGGTCCGCTCAACGAGCCAAGGGGTCGATACATCAACTGTCACGAAGTCCGGAGTTTATGTATCCCATATTTTTGTCTCGTCGATAGGAACATAACGCGATAGACAGCGCGTCAATCAGATGCCTGGTCTAAGAGTTGTTGGCTTTTTCGTCTCTAGGGCACGGTTGGTGATTTAAGCTAAAACCAACCTGACCGTACTCCAGCTTCATCCAATCTTCAAGTGGAGTAATCCAAAGGAACCGTCTCACTAAGAGTAAATCAACGTAATTGATGGCACGTCATACAGACGTCCGGTCATTATGTTATAAGTGTTTCCACTCCAAGGGCCCGGTTGGTTTTGGGTTCAAACCAACCAGATGTACCCAAACATTACCGTAAAGTTAAGTGTAATATACCTAAACGACCGCCTCGATCCAGGGATCCAAACACAACTGACGGTGCATCGATAGGAAGTCATTATCCCACGATATGTGTGTTTCAACGAATCTATATGAGAATAGGGGGTTTGGGCCCGGTCCGACCCGGGTCCGGGTCCGGCCCATTTGGGCGCGGCCCGGCCCGGCGCAGTTGGCCCGACTCGGTGCGGTGTGCTCGGCCCGGCCCGTGCGGCCTGCGGTCCGGCTCGGAAGCCGGTTGTGGCTCAGCTCCCGACCGAACGGGGTGCGAAGGGGGGGGGGTTCTTCGGCCCCCTGTTTCCAAAACGGCTGGCCATTAAGGCCGGCCTTTTATAACTACCGGACCAGAGGGGGTCCCGCCTCCATGTTGCGCATGCGGCCGGCTTGGCCGGCCGCCCCTTTGAAGACTATTTTGGCCTTTAGGCCATGACTCCTGTCCGACCGGCACGGTGTGACAGCGCCGCCCCCCTCCGTTGCGGCCTGCTCCTCGTCGCTGCCTCGTTCGGCCTCACCAGGGCAGCGTGGCTGCGCAGCGCGCCACCGCCTTGGTCCTCTTCATTCCCACACGGTGCTATGACACCGTGCCGCCTTCACCAAAATCGTCAACAAAGATCAACAATAAAGAGGGGAGGAGGATCAACTGTGTTTGTGTGGTCCGATCTCCTCCTGTTATGAAAATAGCAAGAGGTCATATTTTAATCCACGAAAATAGATAAATAATCATTTTTAACGATAACCCCCTACCTCGAAAAAAGTTTGTGTTTGTGAAGTGCCACAGATGATGGAATTGTTCCCGTCGTCGCCAGTGTCTCCTCCCTTGTCGCGGAGGAGGAATCAGATGGAGAAAACCGGGTCTGCCAAGTCGACGTTCTTCGTCAGAGTCTTGGTGTTCTTCAACAAATGAGAAAATGTTATTCCAAAGGGAGTAGAGCTCTCCCAAAAACATAACACAACAAGATAACCCCAAAATAAAATAAGTCTCCTCTTATTTTATTAATTCATACCATGCATTTTAATTTTAAAATTAAAACACATATTCTATTAATTGATTAAGTGTGTTGGCATGATTTAATATGGTGAGTGGGGAGAGGATAAGTCACCCACTTAATTACAAGGGTGGTTTAATGGGGAGTTTAAGGTGTTATAGAGAATGTGACGGGATGGGATCGTGTGGTACCCACCTTAAATTTATCCTCTCAAGGATTGTTAGTAACTAGTGGGTCCACTACAACATCCACACCTAGGATTTAACCACTTAGAAAAAGAAATAAAATTGTAACACAATTTTATTTACTTCTCACATAAACCCCAAAATTTAACTTCTTCTCCCGAGAAAACACATCAACAGTAAATGCCATCTTAAGAAAATACTAGTGATGTGTGTTCATCGGTGCCCTCAGATTTCAATTCCGAGAAATGGTTCAAAAGATAGAAAAACGCGCTCGTTCGTTCACTGAATGTACTCACGCTAAACATCAGAAATTGATTCCAGGAACACCAGGCCCCAGAATCAAGTTCCCTTAGAAACTGCGTACTCGTAAAATCCCAAAGAATTTAAGAAAAAAAATCCTTTAAATTTTCGGGTCTTTACATTACGCCGACCTCAGGGCTTTACGTCCCCATAATGTTACATCAAAAACTAGTGGAACAAATGAGGGTACTGAGAATTCATCTGAGCCTCCCACTCCCAAATGCTCTCTTGGAGGTTCCCATGCTGCCACCTGATGCGTACTAGAGGAATCAACCATCCATGTAAGACCCACTCTTGTTGATCCTCGATCACCACCGGAACCACTGCAAAAGTCACCCCATCATCGATTTCCAGCTCCCCATGGTCGATGATATGTGTCAGGTCATTCACATATCTCCTCAGACAAGATACATGGAAGACGTCATGCACTCGGAGCAATTGAGGTGGAAGAGATAGGAGATAATCCACCTCGCCTATCATGATGAGAACCTGTAATGGTGACATAAAGCATCGAGATAACTTGCCACCATGGCCAAATATCTGTAATCCACACTGAGGTGAGACATGAAAGAAAACGTGGTCGCCATCCTCGAACTCCAGTTGTCTCCGCCTTCTATCAGCATATGACTTCTATTGGCTCTAACCAGTCATCATCTGCTCATGGATGATCTAAACCTTCTCCGTCGTGGCCTGGACCATCTCTGGTCCTATAAGTGATGACTCCCCATGTTATGTCCACCACAGAGGTGATCTGTAAGGTCGGTCGTACAATGCCTTGTATGGTTCCATCCAAATTGTGGAGTGGTTACTGTTGTTGTACGCAAACTCCACCAAGTATAGGTGATCCTCCCAACTGTGACCAAAGTCAAGGACGCATGCACAGAGCAGGTCCTCGAGATTCTGAATGGTCCTATCCGTCTAACCATCCGTCTAAGGGTGAAAGGCTGTGCTCAGGCATAGCTGCGTCCCAAATGCCTCCTCCAACCCCTTCCAAAGCTTGGAAGTAAAGAGAGCATCTTGATCAGAGACGATAGATGATGGAACACCATGAAGCCGTACGATTTATTGAATGTAGAGGCCTCCCAAACTCTCCACTGATCCCTACTATCTGATAGGTATAAAGTGGGTCGTCTTGGTGATTTGGTCTATGATCACCCAGATGGAGTCGTGTCCTCTGGAATTACATGGATGCCCTGTCACGAAATCCATTGATATTCTGTCCCACTTCCTCTCTGGGACATCCAAGGGCGGTACCAAGTCTCTTGGTACCTGGTGCTCCGCCTTCACCTGCTGGCATGTGAGACATCGTGAAACGAACTCTGCCACAACCTTCTTTATACCTAGCCACCAGTGTTGTCGTCTGATATCTTGGTACATCTTTTCTACTCCTGGATGTACCGCCAATGGGGATGTTTGAAACTCTCTCAGAACCTTTTCATATAATGCAGCTGGTACCATCGTACGTCCCCTGATAAGGTTGACGTGCTCTCCTCCTATTGAAAATCCATCAAGTGCCTGTCATGTGGGTATATGTGCACATCGCGTCTCATAGTCAACGTCCCCACATTGTGCCTCCCTGACCCACTAATTTAGTAGAGGATTGACTGTGAGTGACAGTAGGAAGGCTGCTCCATCTCTATCCATAAAGGATATCTGTAAAGAGGCTAACTGATATGTCGCCTCTCTAATTAGCTGAATGCCCAATCTCGTGCGGAGAGAATCAGCTACTACGTTCCCCTTCCCAGGAGTATAGAATATCTCATAGTCATAGTCCTCGAGGAACTCAAGCCATCACTGATGTATCAGGTTTAGGTCCTTCTGCGAGAAGATCTACCTGAGACTCTGGTGGTCAGAATATAATGTAAAGTGCTCTCCCATCAGATAGTATCGCCACATCTTCACGGTGAAGACCACTGCTGCTAACTCCAGGTCATGGGTAGCGTATTTCTTCTCATGTTGCCTCAACTGTCATGAACCCTAAGCGATCACTGTATGCTCTTGCATCAGGACACACCCGAGTCTGGTCCCTGATGCATCGTAGTAAACTATGTACCCTATTCCCTCCTCCGGTAACCTCAATATGGGTGAACTGGTCATCCTATGTCTCACCTTCTGGAAGCTCTGCTAACATCTATCTGACCACACGAAGGGTTTCCCCTTCTTTGTTAACGTTCTTCATAGCTGCAAATATTTCTCCTTTGCTAAAAAGGGAAATCTGGTCTCATCCCTTGGATGAACCACATTCCTTGCCTAATACAGTCAATCCTGACATGAACAGTTGTAATTAATTCCATGGATGACGTCGTAAGGCCTCGACGCTGCTACCAAGATATCCAACTGTTACACTCGCCTCCAAGTGTTGAGTCACACTATTGGCATCAATGTGTGGTCATTGGGTCTCATCTAGTAGGAATCTCATATGTGAGGGTCAAGTCGAAGATTTTTTCTTTTTTTATTACCGGAACATTTTAGTATTATCATACAAAATACAATAAATAAAATGATACAATTTCCAATGCCTTTTATTACTACAACTACAGTAAAAAAGACACAAATCTACACAAAACATTATGTCAATGAAGCTAGAAGCATTATGGAAAAAAGGCATCCTTGCCTGGAGCTAGTCCCGCCCTTGACCACCTGCTTCTGGAGCTCCATGATCGTATGCTTCAGTATCCTAAAGCTGTGCTCTCCCCTGTCCACTTTTTCCCTGTGGTCGGGTTAGACCTCCTGGTGGTGGTGATTCTAGAGCCTCGAAACGTCGTCCACCACTCGCTTCTCAGCCATCTCCTCTTCCATGACCGCATGATCCTACCAAACCACCGCAGTCGAAGCTCTGCCACTGCCAGCAAGGTCCCTCTATGGTCTACTTATCATCTGCAGAGCGAGTCTAGCAGTCACGAGCCATGTGGACCTGGCTGCCACATGCATAGCACTGCCTGCCTCTCGTCTGACTGGCTCTACTGCGTTTTCCCATCACATCTAAACCAGTATCTTGAGGTCACCCACCTGATGGCCTGTTACGCTTGGACCTCTGCGACATCTGTATACTACTGGCTACAAAATACTCTGCTACGTGTCATCCTGCGGTAGGCCTCACTGCTGGCGTAGGCTCAGCAAGAAACGTCTCCACAAGAAGGGCTCGCTCCAGTACTCCTGCTAGCGTTGGAATGCTGAGGGAGATCATCGAAGCCCTGATCTCATGCCTTAGTCCTTTCTCAAAGGAATGGTCCTAGAAGAATGGGTCACGTACCATGTCCATGGAGAACCGTGAAAGATCAGTAAATCTCACCGAGTACTCGGCTACTGACAAGCTTCCCTACTGCAGCTGTAGTAATTCCTTGATGTGCACCGCACGGTTGGTGGCTGGAACGAACTCCGAGTGAAAGAGGTTCTCAATGAACGTCCAAATAAGTGATGCCTCATCGTGCACCTAGAGCATCAGGCTCCACCATCTACCTGCTTCCGTGTGCAGGAGACTCGCCACAAGGATCACCATGTGGTCAGCTGGTGTTCATACTAATCTGAAGACTCGAACAATATCCTCCGACCAATTCTCGGCTGTTTGAGGGTCCCTCTCTCTGCTAAACCTGTGTGGCCTCTGATACTGAAACTCGTGCAATGCACTCAGGTGGCGTGCACTCTCCACTACTGGGGCTAGTGGTATCGGTGGCCCAGCGGATAGAGGTACCGACGATGCCTCCATTATAATGGGGCCCTACACCGAGGCCTCATCACTCGTTGTGCTGCCATATCGCACAAATATCAGAACCCTAGTTGGCTGCCTACGTGGGGCCATCCTGAAAAGTAACAGGTGTGCCATAGTTAATACAGTATGCCTATTGTGCTGACACAAAGTAATCACAAAAAAAACTTTTGAAACACACATGCAATCAATGTTTTTGTGCACTGGGTCGGAAATCAAAAGTCATGGTCCTAGTGTATGGATAGGTCGGCTGTCGTAAAAACACTGGACTCCCTAGACTGATAACCACACTCAATACCCTTAACACTATTACTTCTCATAGAATAAATTATCAGAGTCCTGAGTTCTATTGTAGAAATGACTACTTTGATACCAATTTGCCACGACCGGTCCTCGGGGCCCGTGTCGTGACTACCCCAAACCCACCTTCAAAAGGGCAGGGGAAGGCGACTAGCACCAAAGGCATAAATTCTGATAAAAGGTAAGGCATTGCCTTTATACAAGAAAACAAACACCACATAATACAAAAGCTGAAGTAAACACTAAGTAAACTGAGTACAAAAGTATGTGATGAAAAGTAAATGGGCCAGAATACAAACCCAACATAAAGTACAATACAACTACGAAAATGTACAACTGCTGAAAAGTATAGCAGCAACCACCAAGACATCCTTCGGAACTCCCACCTGAATGGTGAGTACAAATAGTCTCGTCATATTCTCGTGTCCGGCCATCCACTCCGTGTACATCCCACCTGATAGTCCACCACCGTATACATTCCTGCTCCTCATGCCTCAACCATGATCAGTGTTTTCCATCGTCTGTAACCAACACAATGTTGTGTGGGCATAGCCCGTGAAGGGGTGAGTATACGATACTCAGTACGGACCCCGAGACCCCTAAATGCCTCCCAGAATCCACAAGGATACACCAAAAAGAAAAGTTACAAATAAGAAGTATCAACCAACACTACTTATGTATATGGACATACATATATCAAAGTCAACAATTCCAGTTTGGCGCCAACTTCTGAGCCCAAGTTCAACCCAGTCCACACAAGAAAGTACAAAACAATCCAAACAGGAAAGCACAACCCAATACAAATAGGAAAGCAAGTCAATCATACCATAGAAAAATGATTTAAT
Organism: Viscum album; assembly: GCA_963277665.1. Taxonomy (NCBI): domain Eukaryota; kingdom Viridiplantae; phylum Streptophyta; class Magnoliopsida; order Santalales; family Viscaceae; genus Viscum; species Viscum album. The sequence continues at coordinate 502,328,411 of OY728133.1, forward strand.
GTCAAGATTCAGCTCACACAGGTATACTACTCATGAAGAGAGGTGGAGATGATTGATGTAGCCTCTGAATCATCTCCTATGCCGAACCCACATAGTATCCAAGTACAGATGTCGTCATTTCCGGACCCACATAGGATCCCCGTATAGTAACTATCGCTGTCGAACCCACGTAGGATTCAAGTATAGTCTTCATCACTGCAAAAACCACAGAGGATCCATGTACAGTCATCCTCACAGCCGAACCCACGTAGGATCCAAGTATAGTCGCTATCGTCATCGTAGTCGCAGCCAGCTCTAGGGTTCCCGCACACATCATGCATTATTCCGGGAGGGTACGCTCCACGAACCAAGGGGTCGATACATCAATTTTCACGAAGTCCAGAGTTGATGTATCACAATGTTCTGTCTCGTCAATAGGAACTCAACGCGACAGATAGTGAGTCAATCGGACGCCAGGACAGAGAGTTATTGGCTTTTTCATCCCTGGGGCCCGGTTGGTTTTTTTATATAAAACCAACCCGTCCGTACTCCAGATGCATAAAAACCTCTAGTAGAGTAAGCCAAAATAACCATCTCACTAATTGAAATTCATCATAACTAACGGCACGTCATTCGGACATCCGGTCGTTATGTTAAAAGCGTTTCTTCTCCAAGGGCCCGATTGGTTTCAGGTTCGAACCAACCCAGCCATACACAAACTTTACCGAAATCTTTAGTGTAATATACCGAAAAGACCGTCTCGATCCAAGGACCCCAACAAAAATTATGGTGCATCGATCGGAGGCACGTAGCCCATGATATGGGCGTTTGAAAGAATCTGTTAGAGAAATGGGGTTTTCGGCCCGGTCCGACCCAACCCACTACCCCCCGAGTCGGCCAGAACCAGGATGACCCGACCCGAGTACGGGTCCGGCCCATTTGGGCACGACCTAGCCTGGTCGGGGCGGTCCAGCCCGGTGCTAGTGGCCCAGCCCAGCACGGTTGGCCCAACCCGTCACGGTCGGCTCGGCCCGGCCCGCGAGGCTTCCGGCCCGGTTCCGAAGCCGGCCGCGGCTCGGCTCCCGGCCAAGCGGGGTGCAAAGGAGGGGGGGGGAGGCACCTCCCCCTGTTTCCGAAACAGCCGGCCATTAAGGCCGGCCTTTTGTTACTGCGGGACCTGAGGGGGTCCCGCCTGCAGGTGGCGCCGATAGCCGGCTCGGACGACAGCCCCTTTGAAGACCGCCGTGGCCTTAGGTCACGACTCTTGTCTGACTGGCACGACGTGACGGTGTTGCGGCCCTCTAACGCGGCCCTCCCTGGATATGGCATCCATGATGTTCTGGCGTGGCGGGATGGTTCAACGCCTCTCCGCTTCAGCCCGCTCCTGGCTGCGGCCTCCTTCAGCATCACCGGCGCGGCGTGAAGGCGCCGCGCTCCACCACCGCGGCCCGCTCCGACCGCGATCCTCTTCGTTCCCGCACGGTGCTACGATACCTCTCCGCCTTCGCCAAAATTGACAACAATGATCAACAATAAAAAGGGGAGGAGGATCAGTCGTGTTTGTACGGTCTGATCTCCTCTAGTTATGACGATAACAAGCGGTCATATTTTAATCAACAAAAATTGATAAATAAACTTGTTTGTAGATAACCCCTACCTCGAAGGAAGTTCGCAGTTTTCAAGCGCCGCGGATGATGGCGTCGTTCCCATCGTCTCCGGTGTCTCTTCCCTTGTTGCGGAAGAGGAAGAGTATGGAGAAAACCAGGTACGCCAAGTCGACACTCCTCATCGGGGTCTTGGCGTTCTTCAAAAAAGGAGAAGATGTTCTTAAAAAGGGAATAGAGCTCTCCCAAAAACATCACAAAACAAGCTAACCCCAAAATAATATAAATCTTCTCTTATTTTATCAATTCATACCATGCATTTAAATTTTAAAATTCAAACTCATATTCTAATAATTGATTATGTATGTTGGCATGATGTAATGTGGGGAGTGAGGAGAGGAAAAGTCACCCACTTAATTACAAGGTGGGTTTAAGGGGGGAGTTTAAGGGGTTATGTATAATGTGAAGGGTTGGGCTCGTTTGGGCCCCACCTTACCTTTATCCTCTCATGGGTAGTTTGTAACTAGTGGTTCCACACCAACTTCCACACCTAGGATATAACCACTTATAAAAAGAAATAAAATTGTAACATAATTTTATTTACTTCTCAATTAAACCACAAAATTTAACTACTTCTCCAGAGAAAACGCATCAATGGTAAAATTTATCTTAAGAAAATATCGGCACTACGAGTTCATTGGTTCCCTCAGATTTCAATTCCGAGCACTAGTTCAAAAGATAGACATTCCCTCTCGTTAGTTCACTGAACATACCCAAGATAAACCTAGGAAATTGATTCCGAGCACACTGGGCCTTTGAATCAAGTGTCGTCAGAAACTGCATACTCGTAAAATCCAAAAGAATTTAAGAAAAAAAATTCCTTGAAATTTACGAGTCTTTACATGTTACTATCTATTTTATATATCTATTTTTATTTAACATTGGATTTTAGTTTTACTAGTTGTGCTTATTTTTTTAATTTCCTTTACATTATACACATCCATTTTTTGATTATATTCATGGTTTTATGTTTGAGATCGTGGTTTGAATTGGGTTTTCGAAATTCCAACAGTTTTTCAAATTGAAAGTTGCATGTGTTTTTTTAAATAGAACATGTGGAATATTATCTTTGGGTGAAAAAGTGATTGAAAACCTTTTTTTGAGAATGTTTTATCAATATATTTTTTTATGGAAGTTTTTGGGATTTGAAATAGATGGATGTTAATGTGATTTCCTACTGAAATTATGTATTCTCAATCCCAAATTGTACTATTCAATGTTGGTAGAACTATTTTATTTTGCAATTCTAGGTTTTTGGTTCCACTTCCTAGTTGATGATCTCACTATTGTGGTAGGTTTTTCTTGAGGTTAGTGGAGACTATGAGTACATGTGAAGATCTCGTAGCATGGTTCTATCTTAGTCATTGTATTTAGTACTATTATGATAAGTGGTTGTTGTATCTTAATCAGTTTTGTATTTATTTTCAATATTTTATTATAATTCTAGCTATTGTGCTCATTTTATATCTAATTTCTGGTTTTTTTGGGGTAACTCATTCTCATTGTGATTACGTTGATGTATTACACTGGATTTAGGACAATGAGGATCGAGAATGCCCTTTTGTCCTTGTCCAGGATCAGGTCTAGTGTCAGGTTGGATGGAATCCCAGAATGGTTCCTAAGATTCTCGTATACTATATCCAAGCCTCACCATTATCGAAATATCTATACCTATTTGAGATCTACTAATCAATCAAGAAAAACATTGTCTCATCCGTACCCAAACCCATAGATAATAATGTCTCATCGTGTACAAATGATCTTTGGTTGCTCTTATAGGGTGTAAGTATAACTATATAGGGAAACACTATTGGGGTTTTAACATAACCAATAAAAACAATGTCTTCAGTCTTTATATTATCATTGAAAATAAAATAGTTAATAATCATAAATAAATAATCACCATTGATTCATGGTTTCTAATGTGCTTCCCATAACTGAAAATAGCTACATTTTCTAGTTCCAAACGTTTCATCAATGAAAAATATCCTCAGGGGAAACAAGTCCCACATTAGGGTCTCAATAGTATTCCACTATAAGATAAAATAAATTTCTACCAGGAACAATCTTAGGAATCTCTTAATGTTAATAATCATCATTGTATCCTATGAAAAAAATAGTGATCACCTACAATCAAGCATAATTACAAGATCCATGGTGTATAATATAATCTCTAGAAAAAGATACATGACATAGGTGTCCTATGAATACAAGATTATATTATTAAAAAAATCTCCATATATTAGGAATCATGTGGAATCTCATAATATCATGAGGATCTTTACAAAATCCTATAAACAGTTAGGCCTATAATAATTGATTACATAAGAACTCTCGACTATATGTATCATTTGTAGTATCATAATTTCATCAATCATATTTCCAAATACTGAGAATCACTATGAATATCAAACTATAAGTTAATCAGTAGATCCTAGGAATCTTTAGGCCTCGTATAATGTATCATCATCAGTCATTCTGTTAGATATTATCCACTCAAACATATCTCATAGAAATTATTTGCAATCATTCATGATATTAGGAAATCAATGAATATATTATATAATTGTTTGATTATCATATCATCCTAGGAATATTAGAATTCTCATAAAATGGAATTATAAATCTCCCACGATCCTAGTTGTCATATTAATTTCATAAAATATTATAAGTCATCCATTTAGATCATATGTGTCCTATTAATCTTAAATTTAATAAGGTGGAATAAAAATATTCTTGAAGGAAAACTCATGAATCAAATCTATATACATAGTGGCCATCTTCCACTCTATAATATACCATATGACTATCGTCTCAAGGGATGACCATACATCAACCCTATAAAATATATCATAGGTTTTCCTCTATGTGAACATCATTGACCATCACTATTAATAATAAAGTTATAAAGAGGAACCAAAAAATTGATATATAAGTTCCATTGCACTGGGAATAACAAGATACATAGACACCCACCAAGGTACCCTAGGTCACATATCATCTTTGTCACCCAAAATGGGGTTGTCGATGGAATTCCCTTAACGCGATACCATTCCTCTAAAAGAGAGGTAATACCATCCCTTAATATTAGTGTGATCTTTTTACAAACTCTGTAGACTCATAGGAAAATCCAAAATAAATTATTCTAGGGGGTTGGGATTATTTATTCCTTAGATACCATGAAATAGTTCTGTCCTCTCACCTGGCCTAATCTAATTTTACCAGGCCACCACACCTGGATTCTCAAGTACATGAGGGTGATCAAAACTCACCCATTATCCAATTGACTACACTATATGTTATAATATTTCCCCTAGTCTCATCAAAGAATAATAAACCTAATCATCATAGTCTGAAATACTCATATATAATGAGTTTTCAGAAGGATCCAATAAAAAAGAGACTCTAGATTCTTTAATTGAATTTTATTTATATCAATATGGGTCCTAAATATATAATTACACTAAAATAAAAAAATCCATCAACCATTAGTGACTGAGGCATCCCTACATTGAAATGGTCAATCATGACACCTAACAGTTTCATTTCATTTGTATCAAATAGTTTTATTAAATAATTTATTTCTTTATAAATTTTCAACCACCTAAAAATGGAAAAACCAAATACCACATATTACAGAGATAATTTATAAAAACCACATGACATTTTCATGGGACCACACACCTCATACAATGTAATTTACCTTTTATATACTATCAAATTACAATCGTACAAGCTTATTAAAGTCCTATCAAAACTCATCGAAATACTGAAAACTATGCCCAACACCAGATGGATGGTCCCTGGAATACTAAAAACTCCATGGAAAAAAATCATGAAAAATCAACATCATTTTCTCTATGAATTAGATAACAATATTACTAAAAGCCATAAAAATCATATGGCCACATACCTTAAAATAATATTTTTACAGTAATGTCTTCTCTTCATATTGGGTTATCCTATACCCATAATTGTAAAATACCATCATATTAGTATGTGTTACAAAATTCATTATTTGAATCATTACTAAATATTTAGCTAGAGACAACATTGATTAGAGAATGAAAAGGGGAAGTAAATACATATAATAAATGGGATATCACATATAAAATTTCTGAATAACCATTAAGAAGTTCCCCCAAACAAATGGAGAATCAATGTGGATGGAGGGAGGGTACCCAATTTTTATAAAAACACATGAGAGAGAATATTAAATGGGGATGGAGTTAAAAATTATGATGGGAGAATGGGGATTAAAAAAATTAAAATATTATCTCACACATAGTTACAATTTGACTCAAAAAACCATATATCAATCATATAGTTAGAATTGTACCATCTCATACCCCTCCCAAAATTTCACTAAAATGTTATCCAAATAGTGAAAAACCCATATGAATCCATAGATGAAAAAAGATATATGTTTTAAATTTATTTTCTGTAATAATAGTGAACCCATGATCAATACCCCTTGGAAGAACCACCGAAAATGGTTTATCCACATGGTTTCCACTATGTACACATTAATTATGTGGTGGATATATCCCTTTTGAAAATTACAAAATTAAATTTGAATTATATTATATAAGCAGAGCTCGTAAAAAAATTCAAATTCATCAATCTGTGTCAAATACACATATTGGTATTCTCCAAATCTCAAAAGTTTTATAATAATTATTTACCTCAAAATTAATCATTCTGTAGAGTAAAAAATTATAATTCCCTCTAAATATCATGATCCTTAAATATTTTATTCAGTAAATCCACCCCTTATTATAGTTATCAGCCTTAGGAATCCAATATGGTATCTCATCCATTAGTAACAACCTATCAAAGTCATTAATTAGTCACTGAATCACGATGTTCTATCTATTGACATTACATGAGCATCTAATATAAAAATCCAAACATAAAGGGAAACAATTCATAAAAAAATAATCTACACCCTCATTATCAATACTAATTATTATATGGATTTATATGACAGACAACTTTCTTGGTACCCCATGTTGTCAAAAAAAGATTCATCCCTTGTCTCATTACTCCCCTTACCAAATGTCTCATGTCATAAGAGAATATTCTGAGATATGATTCAACCCATCATTGTAATCACCTACTAAAATTCATTCTCAGTGGTCTAATGAAGCACTTGGTGTGTTTTTCATCTCACTACAATAGATAAATAAAAGAAATATTTTTTTATATATAATAGATGTACATTTTTAATGAAATATATTCTCACACACTATCACACTATTTCCCTGACTTATCATGATGCCTTAACTTAGGAATCCATCATTTTAACTTGTAAACATCCTTAATGAATTAGAATCACGAACCTCTTTGTAACTCAATGATTCAATACTGAACCAATTTAATCCTTCATCATGATACGAAAATGCCCTTGCATGAATCCTATCTATCTCAACCATTGATCACACCCAGAATCATCTGATGATCAACACTAATGAAAATTTTCCCACTAACATCATATTTTAATCCATATATATTACTTTCTTAATGAAACCTCTATTATATAATGAATTTTTTCATTTATAAAAGGACCCTACCAACATATGGGTTGGTCAACCATCATTGTTAAGATGTTATCCACCACATGGGATTTCTAATTACCACCATAATAAACAGAATGAATTATATCCCTGGGCTATACACCATATATTACTATAGACAATGACAAGATATAGTCATCTGAATTATACATTAGTGCTAACATTATATATTAATAACTAGATATTCTCATCTTACAGGTATCATCATCGTTAATCTCCACAAAAATTACTTTTATAATTTGGTTTACACCCTCCAAATAAATATGTCAAAAATTTTATCTCCATGACATTTTTGTGTGAAAATACCTTTAAATAAATACTATGTTGAATAGATTATTTCACAGGAAACACAAAAGTAAATTGAATTATGAGACATTATATTTCGATAAAGATTTAAAATAAAATATTAATATTAATAAATTACTAGAAAAATGTATGAAACATGATTAATAAAAATACACGTTGATTAAATCATATTGCAAATGAAAATACAATGAATATAACGTCATTATCCTCATGGATATTCTTGAAGACCATAAATCATTGAGAAACAATTGAATTAGGGAAGATAATTTAAAATACAATTACAATGTCAAAATATATAGAAATTGGGTGAATGTTTTTATCATATATATATATTTACATATATGAACAAAATGTGAACATTATATATTGTCGTTGGGATAATATAGTTGTTACAACATAACCATTGAATTCATAGGAATAAAAACAAGTAATCACATTAATAAATAAAAGTGAAAAAGGGTAAAAATGTATTCTATTAGTTTGAGGGTTATTTAGGGAGATATTTTTTCTGATATTGGAAAATTTGAAGCTTTAGTAGGGTATTCCCTAGACCCATTATGAGATTAATGTTAAATAAGTTTTGTTTGAGTGAAATAATTTAAGGGAGAAATAAACAACGTGGGAATCACTATGTGATATTTTATAGTTGAATCAATACCCATGAGACCCACATAATATTATCTTACACTTTGATCTTATGGTATTTTTAAATGGATTTTCATGTAGAAGTTTGTACTTTATATTCCTATAATTATAAATAAATGTTTTAATCTCATAGTTATGTAAATTTTATAAAATTTTCATTGCCATAAAATTTATTTTTATCTTATAATAACTTCTTAATTAAAATATATTTTTGACAAAATTTTATTCACCTTAAACATGTAATGAATCTTAAAGAAACATGATAAAAATTATTTAGTATGAAATGGATATTTCAAAATGAATTAGACTTTTTAATATATATTTTATTTTTAAACAAGTTGAATACTATCTAATAAGTTGGAATATATTAATAATATATATATATTTATTAATTTTTATAAAAAAATATTTTCATTTATCACGATATATAAATAATTTATTTTATTATAATCAAAACACATTTCTTCCAAAGATATGTTTTAGAAAATATGAGAGTTTATATTAAAATTATTTTTCATTAAATATACAAATTTATTTTAATAAGAAAATTATCATATTTTGAAACATTATATAAGTATTAATGGAAAATTCCTTTGTTTCTCTATCATAAATATAAGTTTCCAAATCAAATATTTGTTACCGTGCTAATATAGTTAGTTTTTAGTTTATTATATTTATAAAAATGTATAACTTTTTTATAAATAATTTATATTGATATAATTAATTTGATGAATCCAAGATGATTTAAAAAATATAAAAATATATATTAAACCTCATTTAATTATTAATTAATTAGAAATAATAATTTGAAAGAAAATATATATAATTCCATTTTTCTATAAAAATAGTACTATGAATTTATATTATATTTTTTATGAGAAGTTAATTTTCTAATATATAGAAATTAATTAAATTAAATTGATACAATATTCAGATAAATAATTGCAAAACAACCTATAACATGACATCTTATTTTATTAGTACAAATTAATTACCATGGTAAACAATTATCCAATGTTACTAAGGGGAAAATGGAAAACATAATCTTGGAAAAACATCAGGTAAACATTACACATATAACATATAATAGAAATTGATTAGATTTTAATTTCACATCCGCATGTATAAAAATAATTCCTCACTTAACTCACCAAACTCCCATGTTACTGCATCTTTACCCCTCATATAACATTCAGTTGTAAAGAAATAACACTATTTTTTCACACATCAATCCATTTCAAAACAAGTATATCATTATAATTAATATTAAAAACCTACAACTTTTCAATCAAATATAACCCTATTAAATATTTTCAAGTTTTTAAATATAATATTGAATCCTCAATCCTTTATTTCCAAATGGATCTTCAAGAGATGTTTCAAACTCTTAATATGAGTGTTAAGCATTGCCTACAATTTTCTTGAGAATTTTTATCATCCACACTTTTATACCTCTTTCATAACCATTAAAATATAACTAAATAAGTGTAGTTTTTATAATGAAATTGTATTATATTAATGGAAAATCCATTATCTATATTATTTCTATCTATTCTATAAATGGAACCATCTCTCATGTTATGTAAAAACTATCACCTCATTTAACGATTAATTTCTTTTTTCGACACTTCCATTTTTTGTTTTATTAAATTTGTTTTTAGAATCGATAAAATATTTATGAAATTTTTTATAATTATAAATGATAAATTAGGTATTTCATTAATTATAAAATAAACATTCATCCTTGTAAATTTAAACACTTAATATTCATTATTCTGATTAATATATTTTTTTCAATTTAATTATTCATCTACATCATTGAAATTATAATTTAAACAATTTAAAATAAATATGGTCACTATAGTTCTTTAATAATGATATTATAAAAAAAATACATCATAATCATATCTTTAGATTAATTATTTCATGTTTTTTTTATTCGTTCAAGTACAAACATGATTGAAGGTATCAATTTCCATCATATATATTTATAGAAATACAAGTAATGACAATATTATATATTAATAATTAATTTTGTTCTGTTATATAAGTGTAATATTATTATTTAAGATCGTTATTAATATACAACCTTTCATTTTCTAAAATTATCAAAATAAAATCACCACCGATATCATCAACAAATATCGTTACAAAAATAACAATGGAATGAAACTATATATTTTTTTTAAAAAAATTATCATATATTTCATTACCTTATACAATCGTAGGTTGACGTAATTGGTATAAAATAACAATTATCAAAATGAAAATTAGAAATAATGTTAAAAATGTTAAAGATGATAAAATCTAATGTTGAACATAATACAATAAACAATGAATAAATGTGTAATTACATATGAATATGGTTTGGAAATAAGTTATAAATAGGGAAATGTTTAACATATAAGAGTTTAATGTGATTTTCTAAAAGTCTAGGTAATTATTAGGGATTTTATTTTGTCAAATTTCTTTTACTAATACCCATCCCACATTATCAAATTTGTATATTTTGTGATTTATTTAATTCATAAAGATTTCATTTATCATACATTTCATTATATTAAATGGATTTAAAATTAATTTTCAAGTCCGATTTTGAAATGAATTTTTTAATGTTACTATATCAATAATTAATTCTCTTCAATAAAATATAGTTATTTTAATGTTTTGAAATTTGTTTTCATAAAAATATTTATCATATTCAAAAAAAATTTCAAGTAATGATTTTATTATTTGGTATATTTTTTTCCATATGGGGAAAATTAAATTTTTACTCAATATAATTTCAAAGATGATGTTTATTCTATGAAATTTATAAAGTTATTGTGAATAATTTAAATCCTCTAAAATATGTTATTTTACTACCAAATAACTATTAATTAATTTAAAAAATTACATTATTATTTTGAAATAAAATTATACGTTGTATATTTTTAGTTTCAAATTTTTCATTGAATGTTTTATATAATAATCCGTATTACTTTTTAAGACAGTCTTTTCATAAGAAATAATTTGAAATATTAATAGATTTTTTTAAAATTATCTTATTTTTTATCTTACACTCCATATTTCTTTCAAAACACAATTATGTTTTCATCAAGGTTCCATTTATGAGATTCTATTCTAAAAAACATTTAAAAATCATCATTTTAATCTTCTAAATATCATATTTTATTGGTTACAAATAAATTTGTTTTATGGTAATGTTAAAAAATTATGAAATATTTTTTTGTCATTTAGGTTATTTATTCCACCCTATCTCCTTGTGGATTATCTAAAATGGATTTATTTTTCCAAATTCATCCTATAAACTATTTTTTTTACATAATTTATTATATTGTTGAATTTTTTCAATTAATCAATCTAATTCATGATTTATGTGGAACAAATATGTATGGATGATTGCAATTTATTGGGTGGGGTCCTATATGACCCTGAAAAACATTGTTTATGTTATAAAATTTTATGAAATTATTATGTGAATTGATTATTATAGATAAATCCAATATAGAAATTGTAAATTTTTAGCATCTCCTATATGGTATGGGAATCAGAATGTGATGTGTACTCCACTATGTTATGGGAATCAGAATGAGATTATATATCTGTTATTTAATGAGATTCATACAGTGATTCCTTCTCTAGTCTATTGTGGGAAATAGATAGTTTTTCCAACTTCACAATGATAGGATTTCATTCCTCAACCTTATGCAAGATTGATTTGTTATATTTTTATGATATGTTACCTGACTCATGATTAATTTTTCATGATTTAATAATCTTTTTCATGTGTATTTGTTTGTTTATTTGAAATTGAATTATAATCTTTCTTGGATAGTAGAAAACATATATTCAACCATGACATTTTGAGTCAATTAATCATATTGTGCTAATATTATCCCATATTATTGTAATCTAACACATTATAACTCATTTCTATATTTTCCATTATTGTATATTTCAGCTCATAGATTTATTAATTTTTCTATTCACAATTTTATGAACCTGATTATAACCTATGAATCAAATAAAAGGGGATCTATAATAATGAGGTTATGATGAACTATTCAAATTTACATGAATGAATTATTTCATATAGAAAGTATCCATTGATAATAAAATCTAGGGATCTAGGTTTTTTGTAGCAATTTAAGAGATATAATATTGAAATTATAGAAATATATGTATTCTTAGGTCGAGTATTCCCACATGGTATCAATTCCAGTTATAATGAATAGGTTTTTAGCACTAGACATAGGAGTGTCAGTATGGGTCATCTCATACTCCCCATAATATTTATTCCTTTACACAATAACATGTGTGAACATTCAAAAAGTTCTAATATCACATACATGTTATTCCAACATACCCATGATCAGAAACATTTTAAAACCTCTCAAGGAGAGGCCTTGGATTCACTATACCATTGTATTTTGATCCTTAAATGAAATCCATACCAGAGTCATAATAATAAAAATTTGATACCTCCCAATATTATCATAACCCCTAGATACTTTGTCGATACTAATTACATCAAATCCAACTGCACTAAACCTATAAATGATCTCTCATTGACCCACTAGGTAAATTAAAATGTTTGATCCATCGTGTAGTGCATTGATTTTACCCAAACCCAATGTTTTTACACTCATGTACCACACAACCATTGAACATGATTCATGATCACAATAGTTTCACTTCATCAAATCTATGATGATACACCTAACCACCCACAGTCCATCTATAAGACAATATCATCTAACCAGAAGCACCATTCTTCTTTTATTACAACTATCCTAACATATTTATCTTTTCCCATCTATCACATTATTCCCACCCACCAAGCGTCCTTCCAAATTAAAAAACTATATCTTTATCTCTAACCATCCTAGACGTGACCACATTTGACTACTAAATGTCATCCCTTATTGAATAATACCAAATATATGATGTTCCAAGAACGCTTTATCATTCCCTAAAATCCTATCCTCAATGCCAAAAGATCTCAATTTATATAAAAAACAAAGTCCAAGGCATATCCATGCCAAAATCATACATTTGTTAGCACCTATATATTGAGATTATTTAACCTAAAGAATTTGAAAATGAATCCCATCTATAATGAACTCATTTCCCTAGGACAAAACCTCTCTTGGGTCCTGAGTATATCCTAAATCATGTAAAACACATAATGAAACATCCATATTAATCATTCATATCACTTGACTCAATAATATCCTCATCCGTATATCAAGGGATATAGATCTCCCTAATGAAAATAAATCATTTCACTCAGAAGTTACAACACTTGATACATCAAGGAAAATCATTTTCCAAAATGACTACTCAAGGGTTTTATTATATATATACAAATGATTAATCAAATTCTAGGTCATCAAAACACTCTAGATAACTGATCATGGATTGGAATATTTTTACAAGACTATGCTTGAGGAACATTTAATAATACAACAACATATAATGACATCGTCCCATAGATAATCATTTCATGAAAATCATAGCCATCATGTACGGTTAAATAGAATAAATAAATATGATATGTAGGAAAAAAATATATGTATTATTTTTGATAATTTAACTTATAGAACCCATTTACATTCAATAATTAGTACCAAGGAAACTTTTTCTTACATTGACCCACTAAATGTCACTATACCTCCCTTACATAGAGGGACTATATAGTTTTCATCATGGAGCAACCCATATTTGAATCCATATGACAAATCATCAAAAAAATATTGTTTTTTAGTTGATTATAATTTCACCAACATGATATATGGGAACCCAATTTATAGTTTATTATATAATCACTAACAACAAAACCATCATCAATAGTTAAATGAATTACACAAAAAATGGATTTTTTTATATAAATACCTCTTGATAAAATCACGTACTTGCATAAGACTCTATCCAATGAACCATGAGGAATTTAACATAATAACAATATATCATACCCATATCACATTGATTTATATATTTGTATTGGATACAACACTATAAATGATCAAATACAATTCTATATACTTATTAACATGGAAAACCCATCGAAAAATATGTGTGAAATAAAATAGTTCATGTTTCATCATATGTTTTAATAAAATCCGCTGTCACCTTTATAGTATCTCTAAAAAATATATGATAATATAAAATTACATTTTGATAACACTTTTTAATTACCCACCAAGATTCACTCTCCAGTAACTATATCAAGGTGTTATTCTACTTGATGCATTTTTCCCCGAAAACTAAAGGATTCCAATATTTTTGATGGTCTAGGGTGTCTCCATTGGGAGACTATACCATTATATCATTGTAATAACTAATAAAAATTCAAAAACCATCCTACATAAAAAATAATTAACTCTTGAATAATCAATAGAAATGTGTTATAAATTTTAAATGTGGTACACTTTCCTATCTTGAAATTGGTCAACCACTAGGCTGAACCCATATATAGAATAAATATTCTAAAATTGAAAAATGTTATCAACTACCACCCCCGATCCTCAACTCATCAAAATATTTTAACCCATCCAAGATACCACTCTTAATAAGGAAAATGTGAACGTCTATCCAACCAAAAATGATGAATAATGATGTTCGGATGGGTACCCAAGTTCCATTTACAACGATGTAGGTTATTCACAAAACTTAGTAGAGGACCACTTTCATTATAACTAATATAAAGAATAAACACACTACACTAAATTTTGAAATTATAATGTTATATAAATTTTCATGGAATTGAAAATTAATAATCACCATCTATCCTTTGAATTCAACATGCCTATATGGATCAATCATAACTTCTTTGGCCATTACCATATATCTTTAGTAATGATACATATAGACAGGGAAAATCACTTTTAACCATGGTATCTCAGGAAAATGTATATACTGGGTAAAATCACTATATCTTAGGGACCATCTAAGGCTTCTCCTAATATCATGCATAATTACCAGATATTCAAAATATCATAGGTATCCCATAACATTAGTCACAACTTCTAGAACCTAAGGTCCTAATAATATAGTATACTCGTATGAATAAGGTATAAATAAATGTACCCAAAAATAAATCATTGAATATTAATTCTAATTTAAACATCATAAGATTCACTTAATATCTCATTATACCATTTAGCACATTGTTGGATCCTATAAATCACTAGGAATCTCATAGAGTATCAAGCATCATCACTAAAACCTATGATTCATTATGAGTCCCATTGTATCATTAGGTTTATCACCAAATCAGAGGAATCAATAAGTATATAAGAAAATTTCATAATCATTCATCCTATAAGATCTTGGTATTCCATGTGTCTTTTATAATCATCAGCAAGAATCCCACTAAGTCCATGGAATCCTTTGAATATTTTAAAAGATCACCATGCATCCAACATGATCTAATGTATCTATTTTTCCAATAAAAAAACTCCAAACATCCCACAAGATCATAGGAACGATATGAATCTCATAAAAACATAAGTCATTCCTCTCGATCAAAGGATTTCTAAGAACCTCATGTTTCATCAGGTACAATGACTAGATACTAGTAGTTAGTCACATGGATTTAAATTCATATACATGATGGATATAATACACCTAGTAACATAACATGTGAAAATATTCATAAGGGAATACCATACACTAATTTTATTATACACATCTTAGGATTAAATTTTAGCACACAACCTTTCCCATCACCATCAATTGCCATGTTCTATGGTGACACGTTAAATGGATGATGAAAGCAATACATATAAGATCATGGCCTTTTCTAGAGTCAATCTCGAGCATGTTTTCCTCTAATTTTTATGTTTTTATGTACCTCTGTTTTAGAAGTAGTTAATTGAGGTGCGTTTGGGTGAACATTTTAGTAAAACATAAGGGTCGTGGGTTATGCATGGTTTTTGCACGGTTTGAAATACCGGGCGACCAAATAGTTCCAACCAAGCAGAACATGATAAGGAGTTACGCACTGTTTACGCATAGTTTGAAAAACCATGCAACCAAACCATGCAGAACATGAAAATCTAGACAGTGAGGTCTGCATGGTTTGCGCACGGTTCGACAAACCATGGAACATTTCTTGCCTATAATGGAAACTTTTACAGTTGAGTAGTTGGGAGAGCTATATTTACAAATGATAGATCAGTTGCATGGGGTTCCGGGAACTATAGTTTCAAATCGTGATTCACGGTTTACTACGTGCTTCTTTAAGGGCTAGTAGAAGGCACTTCGTATGAATGTTTAATTGAGTGCAGCATTCCATCTGTAAACAGATGGACATTTAGAGAATACTATACAAATGCAAGAGGATATATTGAGGATGTTTGTACTAGAATTAGGTGGTTCATTGGAGAATCACCTAGATTTAGTGGAGTTTTCCTATAACAATAGTTATCAGACAACTATACACATGTAATCATACGAGCCTCTTTATTGTTGGCCATGTAGATCACCGCTATGCTGGATGGAAGCAGGTGAGTCAATGTTTTTGGGACCGAGTCTCGTACCGGAGACAACAGATCATGTTATTCTAGTTCATTAACAAATGTCTACAGCTCAAATTCGGCAGAAGTCTTACACTGACAGACGGAGTCTAACATTAGAGTTTATAGAGGGTTATTGTGTTTTCTTTCGTTTGTCACCTAGGATGGGTCACCACAGGATACAGAGGTAGGAAAAGTTAGCACCCTATTTTGTTGGACCTATTGAGATCGTGAAGAGAGTCGGGTTGGTAGCATACCAATTGTCTCATCCAATGAAATATAGTGACATGCTTGCTGCTTTCTATATATCACAACTACGCCGGTATCACCTCGACCATTCTCATGTGATCGATGTCGATGATGTTGAGCTACAGATAGATGTGTCCTTTGAGGAGCATCTGATATGTGTGTTGGATCGTAGTGAGAAGGTGTTGAGGGGAAAGACTGTACTGATAGTTCGAGTTTTATGGAAGTGTGGACTTGTGTAGGATAAGACATGGGAAAGATATGCAGATATGGAAAGTCAGTGGAACAATATTTTTAGCTCGGAATCTCAGAGAGGTTCCTGAGTACAGATCGAGGATGAGCTGTTATAATGTGGGGAGAATGTAAGATCTCATCCTTTTATGGAGTCAATATCATTCACGTTTTCTGGAAAATTTTATGTTTTTATGTACCACTATTTTGGATTTTGTGACTTGAGGTGCGTTTGGGTGAAATTTTTAGGAAAACAAAGTGGTTGTGGGTTGTGCAAGGTTTTCCCACGGTTGGGAAAACCGTGTGACCAAATCATGCCAACCAAGAAGAACATGACAGAGAGGTATTCACCGTTTACGCACAGATTGAAAAACCATGCCACCAAACCATGTAGACTATGAAAATCAGGACAGTGAGGTCCGCACGGTTTGACAAACCATGTGCCACTATCCAGGTAACAGTGCACACGGTTTTTAAATCCGAATATCCTTTTTAAAACCACCCCATCCTCGGGAGATCCGTTTTTCCATCCTTGGCTCATGATTGAAAATTTCTAGGTGTTTTGAAAGACTCTTGGATAGATTCCACAGTGATCCAAACACCTTTTCTCAAGAATGAATGCTCATATTGAAGATATTCTCTCCTTTCGGTATGTAGATTTCATACTGTTGTTTCTTTTGTTATTTCCACTATATTTCCTTGATCATTTCATGGGTTATTTACATTGTTTCCATGGATATAAACCTATGAGTTATGGTATATATCTAGGATTATGGATCTACATCTAGTTTTTCATGATCATAATTCCATTGATCTTATTTTTTATTTTACGTATTTAGATCCAGAACACAATCGACGATGTTGTACCGCTCAGATTTTATGGATTTTCATTGGGCTAACTTCCATAAATAAATCAAGTTAGGTGGTAAAAATCCAATCCCACTATCACATCTTGTTAATCATAGGCAGCTGTATAAATGTTGTTTAATAAATAATTAATTGGAGGATTGTTTATGAGTTTCTTTGTGAATTGTGAATCTAGTTGAATATGGGTGAGAGTTATGAGGGAAGGATAAAGATGATTAAACATTTGAATATAGTTGTATATATGAATTTGTTAATTATTTTGAAAAATGGTTGTGGGACATGAACTGATGCTCCTAATACCCACAGATGATCGATACATGAGGTTCTAAAACCAATGACATACAAGAATTTGATATTTTATGGGACATGGATTGATTCCTCAAATACCCATGGGGTTGTGAGATAGGGAATGATTCTCCAAATACTCACATGTGTTCTAGACTTTAAATTCTACACTCTTTCATTTATTTTGTACTATGGTTTCATTTTGATTTTCATAAACGTAATGTTGTGACATAGTAATTATGAATTGAACATGGGAAATGGTTTAGGCTCCTACACGGTCCGAAGCATGCATTGTATTTTGGGTGTTCTCGGGAACCTATATGTTTAACGTATTAATGGAAGGTTTATTTGATAAATATAATTGTTTTCTCAATTTGATTTCTTTATTATTAATGAAACTTCATACACTGGTTATGACTGCATTTGTTTTGACACTATTGTTGATGATCTAGTGAGTCGTACTCACACCCTACTCAGGCTGCCTGATTGGTACCCTAATATACTTTGTTGTTGTATGACATGTTAAGGGGAAGATCCCTAGTAAGAATGTTGTTTGGGGTTAGAGCATGGAAGAGGAAACCAGGCGTGGGTCGAGACCCATATGGATTCGTTGTGTCTTTACATTCAGTTTCATTTTAGACACTTGGCGCTTGCATAGTCATAGCATGTTTTACCATTTAGTTGAGTATTGCATTTCCAGTTTTGATTATTCTAGTGACATAGTAATGTTATATTTATTTCTGTTTCCACTATTTCTTGGTTACTTTTACTGGTATTTTATTCTGATAACAGAGTGTATAGTCTCCTAATGACTGACTTACTAGACCCTCGCTGCTAATTGGAACCCTCTGGTGTACGGGGTGGCCGCTTTAGGGCTTGTGACCAACTGGCTCAGATCCCCGTTTAGTGGATCTTGGGTTGGGACGTTATAATCCCACACAAGTATCAACATCATTCGTGAGGTCCGACTGAGGTCAAATAGGTAACATATCTTACTAAATTAATTATACTGGTTCCTCTATGTGGTTATCATCACAAAAACACACACCTGCAACTATGAGGTTATTACATCTATTATCCCTACTATAGATATCATATTGGCACACTATACTCATAGTGTAGTCCACTCTTACCTCACTTTAGAGTGATGGAAACTTCATATTTCATATCCCATGTAAAAAATTCAGATTTATCTCAAATTAAACCATTATTCTACACTATGTATACCTACCTAGGTAATCATATACTTATGGGGTAGGAACGCATCCCCATTCCCCAATATTATAGCCTGAGGCATATACGGTATCTCATATATCCATCAGGGAATAATTTTGCTTATCATTATAGTCCAACACACTCTTCTTCAAATATGTGTTTAAGGGAATCAGTACAAATGAAATCTATATTCATTCATTACATTTTATTTATACGTCTCTCAATTAACCATATTATATAGATCATATTTATAATAAATCCTTGAGTATTATCAACTAAAAAATTTAAAGTGGGAAAGGGTAAAAAAACATTTATTCCATTCAAGAGAATTAATTTAATTAATTAAATAATTTCATTTTAAAAAATATTTTGACAACATAAAAGTGGTGAGATAGAATATCACAAACCATAAGAACAGCCATTAAAAACTATATACAACGACCAAGGTCCCACCTCCCCTATATTAATTCATGTCCTTTTAATGAAAAATAATAATACGATGTTCCTAAAAATTACACTCATTTATCTGGTAAAAAAAACAAAATTATGGCATACCATCGTTCGTACTAATTGAGGTGGACAAAACTAAACATATATTAATTTTACAAAATTTCAATATGTTAAACATTACTTATAAAAAATAATCTAATAAATCAAATAACATAATTTATTGTTTCTTTAGTGATTAAGTACAAATGAAAATTATTTCATAAATCTATTGAACATTTATCCACTTGAACAACACTAGAATACCTTACATAATTCTCACATATTATACTGATCTTCTTAATAAATGAATAAAACAATATAATTTGGTGGATATAAAGTTATATGTAATTTAAAAACTCAATAACATGTTTTTAGTCGTTTTATTATAATCCAATGAGAAAATAAAAGCATGATAGAACTAGTGAAATAGTCTTGTCTATAAACAATATATAAAAAATAGAAAGAATTTACAAAGAAAGAAAGAAGATAATGTTATATAAAATGAATCATATTTTCGTTCACTGAATAAAACATAGAAAATAAAATGATGCATCAATGATCATAATATAGATGATTGAAATCCTCATAATATTCACACTAGTAAAATCTAGACATCAATTAGATGAATTAAATCATATAGGGAACCCTATCCTTAGAATAAGATCGTGCGTTCTCAATGCTCCAAATATGGGAGTAATCATTCCTAGGAAAAGAATTTTTATTGTAACTTTGAAGATTCCCTCATAATCTTAAGATGTTTTTTTATCTACTCTATCCTTATATGAGTTGTAACATCGCATTGGAACTTTCTTGGGTTCATCAAGGTCTCAAACATCACCCTGTTCTCTAGATATGTTAGAGTTTTTGATTTCGCATTGATTGGAAGAGATATAATTAATGCACTAAGATACTATTTCCACTAAATCTACACCAAAATGAGGAGATCCAGCACTACAGAAGGAAAAATACACCCTATAGAGGATGAATAAAAGATCATCTAGCCCGGAATGATGAGAAACATACCAAAAAGAAAGATAACCCACACCCATCTCAAAATAGAAAACAAAGATCATCCTACTCAGAATGATGAGATACATCCCTTTAATACAATGATCAACACCCAACTGCATGCCTGGTTCCACTTGAGGAAGTAGGGATGCAGAAGATGATCCAAAAACTTCATCAATTTGTTTTTATCCATTCCTTATACCATTATTGATATACTCATTTCCATTATTCCCAAAATTCATCTCAAGTTCCCCTTGATACAATCACTATTACGATTTCCATATTAGTTTAAAAGGCCACATAATTTATTTTGTATACATTTTCCATTGAATATCCAATGACTATACATTTTGACAAAAAAATTAATTTTTTATATAAAATTATGAAATTAATATCATCTTTCTCTGTAGAAACAATTTCCAAATCAAGGAGAGTTTCACTAAAATCACCCTCCACAAAGATCCTTGCATATTTCCCACACCTCACCTTATCAGCCTCATTGTCCATCGGGAAGGGGACCCCAAAAATAATTTTAATAGGATATTAAATCTCAAATGATCAAACATATACAAATTTATATGAGTGTGATATAATTAACACAATCCATAAATTATAATCAATGACATCTGACAATAAAATATGCATTTTGAGGGAAAATCTGAATGATAGTAACATTGATAAAAAAAATAATAAAAACGAATCATATTATTAGGAGAAAACTAAATCATTTTAATATTTCATGTAGTAAAAAATACATCTAATACCATCATTTATATTATAATAAAATTAATGAATGACCATGTTTCATTATCTCTTGAGATATAAAACCTCATCCAATTTATTTGAGGAAGATGTAGGACCCCACCAATTAATGAAAAAAAATCTCTAATATATAACTCATTAGTTTTTCTATGATGACCCACAAATAGAAAATGTTTTTTTCACATTTTTAAATAGTATCACATAATGTCATATCAAAATTAAATCGATTAAAACCAAAACATTTAATCAACTCAAAGGGGTATTTCATAATGGAATATAGAGATTGATTTTAAACCCCAAATATATATGATATATATATTATAGTTATAGAAGAATGTTACAGAAATATATAAGAGCCTTCAGAATAAATATCATAACATTTTAAAAAAATTATGCAGTTTTGAGTCACATTTGAAAATACAATTTTTCAGAAATTAAAATAAATCCCATTTCAATATTTATATTGTTATAGATTTAAAGGATTTACCATTATAAAGAAATTTATGTCAACTTTTTGAAATGTTGAGTGGGATATAATGTGTTCAATCTGTAATGTAAATGAAATAAAATATTTTAAAAATAGCTTTCTTGAAACCCCCATAATAAAAAATATTGATAAATATTACATTTGGAATTAAGAAATGATAAAATATAAGATCAATATTAATAATAAATTTCTATATTTCTAAATAATAAGGGTTAATATTTTTATGAAGAATGAATATACACATGGATGAAAATGTTCATACTTTGAGATGATGATAATTATTCCAAATATCAAAAAACATTATAATAAACGAAATACATCAAAGAATATGTATTTAATTCAATGATGTAATTATATATTAAATAATTTTGATAGTAGATATGATATCATAATATTATTAAAGAAATAAAATCTTGTAAAACTATATTCAAATATAAATAATTATAACTCAAGAAAATAAAAAGAGTAAAGAGAATCCACTTACCTTAGATTTTGACTTCCATGAAAGCTCTTAAAAAATAACATATAAGAAATGTAAAAATATTAATAACTTATTTAATTACAAAATTCAATTATATAACATTAAATATAATTCAATTATCATAACTTATTATACAATTATATGTTAGTTGTTGTTTATTTTCATTTTTATAGTTAGAGATGTTGATTTATTTTCACATGATTTAAAATGTTAATATTTATCCCCACAATTAAATACCAAGTTAATAATTCCAATACTATCCAAGGTATTGTAATTTATTATTTTTTATTTTTTAAAATTTCTAATTTCATTCACTAATATTTTTATTCACAATATAAGAATATGAAATATATGATAAGGTTGTATCCGAAATTTTTTAACAAAATAATGTCAGATTATTACAAACTTGTTATAAATATTTATAAAATCTATCTAATGATGATAATTTATTAAAAATAATTTTAATTCATTAAACGCATTCTTAGAGTCATCCAGGTACGGTGGTGATGAAAAATGAATCATGTCGTTTTATGCAGGACGTAGTCCACACATACAAATAGATGATGTTTTCAATTTATATTGTAACACCCGAGACTTTTAAAAGAAATATTTTTTTTAATTTTATATAAACCATCAAAGAAAAATTTCACTACACAAAACACTAGTTTGGCTTGCTTTACACACAATCGCGACCTTCTTTGATAACTTGCATCGTACGCAATACCGAGTTTCACTAAACAATGATATGCTATTAAAATATTATTAAAACTAACTGTTATGAATAGTAATAACCTTTTTTTTAAAATTTTTAAATTTTATTTTTCAAAATAGACTTCATTTTTGGATTCGGAATATTGAAATTATCCTAGGGTGAATTTTTGGTATTTTTCTGGAAACATTCAATTTTTGATGAATAGTGATGACACTGGGTTACTATTTAAAAACCGACTTTTTATTTAAATATTTATTTATTTTATTTAAATTTATTTTTGGTCAAAATTGATACATAATACCTATATAAGTTCATTTTCATTCATTGGAGAAATTTTATAATAATTTTAGATATATAAAAATTTTATTCAACTTTTCACTGTCTATTACCCACCTCCTAGGAGGATTTGAAAATTTACATAAAACATAATTTTACCGCTTCGGTGAGTGTAATTTTGAAAATATGAGAGACACAATTAATATCAAGGACTAAAATGTGGTTCAATGAGATGAAAATATTTTTTTGGTGAATAGTAACTTTTTACTTTTTTTTAACACGGTTAAAAGTAAATAGGGTAATTAACGGTAAAAATGTAATTATTATTATACTAAATAATTTCCTAATTCTATTGGATAAATGTAATTCGACCAAAAACAACCTTATGAATAAAATATGACCATTTAGGCCCACTTTGATTAGATTAGGACATTTTTTATTAATTTATTTAAAGAAGGGTTAAAATAGTTAAAATCAAAGTTTAATAAGTACATAATTTTTAATATAGGGTTATATATAAATAAATTCGTCTATAAATATTTATTAGTAAGATAAAAATATTTCGTACTGAATAGTAGTTTATTTGTAATTTTTAGACATTAAATACTTTATTTTATAAATGACACAAAGATGACACAGTAATTATCTTATTAATAAAATATTGACATAATTGATGTTATAAATACCCAAATAAATGTAATTTGAGACTTTTTATGAATTACACAAATTATCTATGTTAATATGACATGTTAGTATTGATTTAATTTACTTTTTTCGAACTAATCATTCTGTTATGATTTTGACAAAAATCAATTACAAAATAGTGTCAAAATTGACATAAAATAGTTTTTAAAACCAATATTATATTATTAATTGTTATTTTATTACTAAAAATCTAAGGTTTTTTCAAATGACTTAGATAAGGTTATATATATTAATAATAAACAACATTGGGTTTGTTTGGCTTGTTATAGTATGTTTATTAACCTTATAGTGTAAGAACAAAAAAAGGCACGGTAAAAGTAAAATTATCTAAATTAAAGTTAAATCTAAATGATAAGGTTAAAATAGTAAACTAAAAGCGTCCAAATTCTGTTGGATGCGATTATTTAGACCCATCACCACCATAGCTTCAAAATAAATCAATTTGTAGCTATTTAAAACCGAATATGGCTTTATTAGAAAATGATATTTTTTGTTTTTCCAAAGGTGCCCCTCTCCTCCCTTATAAAAGGGTACCTCCTCCCTCTTTCCCTCACACCACATTGAGCCTTCAATATCAGAAAATCCCTGCCAATGTATCCTCTATACTTCCATAGAAACATCCTAGAGGTCCTGGTCTTCTTCAAAGACCAATTTTATTGCCATAAAAAGAGGTCTCAAAGAAGCCCTTCAAAGAAGAGGTGATGTCCGTTACCGATTCTTTCAACTTTATTTCTTCTTCCACTTCTTCTTATTTAGATGTTTCATTATAAATTAATAACATCAGTATCACTCATATACTGATATGTTATTATAAGTATGAAACAACCCAATTTCACCATCTATCCATCCTACGGAAAACAAAATCATCGCGCGTGTGTATGTACAGAATACCGTCTCCACGCCGCGGTGTAATCTATTTTCCACCACCACCTTACATGGATGCGTATAATGGGGTAAATAATGAATATATATGATTATTATAAAGTGATATTGATTTTTAAATAGTATACATACACTCTAATACAATTCCATGATCATGGGAACAATATCAGCGCTCGTGCGTACGTACGGAATACCGTCTCCACGATGTGATGTGACTCGTTCTACTTGATTTTCAATGCATAATGATGACATAAATGAATTGACTGAATAAATATGATATATATTACACTAATACCATACAAAAAATGAGGTATCTATAACCAAAAAAAACAATATGAATTTATTCGACAAAACACGCATAAGAACAAAAAGTAATAAACACCTGAATATCAAGTAGCAAGGAAATATTACTAATAATAAGCTAAAAATATGACCATATATGATATCATAAAAATGAGTATGATTCTGGAATAAGTCAATTACATTCTTTAAATTATTATACAGGAGGTTTGTACACTTACGAAGCAAATCAGACATAATGTAAGGGAAATATCACAATCACATTTTTATCTGAGATTCTTTATACTTTGGAATTTACTAGGGTGTATTTTATCATTCACATCCATGTTTCCTCAATATGTAATATTATTTACATCCACCTACAATTTTTGAAATCCAATTTTACCCTTCGGTGAGTTTTTTAGTAAAATATAAGGAAGGAATCTTTTGTCGTTTTTCGTACGAGGTACTTTTTGACTTTTCCGACAAAAGTACGAGAAGAATGTTTTTTTAACTTATACGGCATGAATGCATTTTTAAAAAATTATTTCCATGAAGCTTCCTTTACAAGTTTTAATGTTTATTTTTAATCAACTTCTTTTAGTTTTTAATTTTATGACATGTTAATAAAGGAAAAATGTTTATGAAGTAGAAAGGATATTTTCCTCAAGAATGGAGTTCAAGTGTTTTATCAAAATTATTTTCAATCTAAGATAATAAATGGTTCTGTTTCTATCCCTATTATTACATTTATTTGATTATGTTGTGATGGAATTATTTTTATTAATTCTTTTATCTTATATTAATTGTTTTATGATGTAACGATGATTAAGAATCCCATTTTTATTACATGGGTTATGCTATGATGTATGGTTTATGATTTTGTGGCACACATAAGAATGGTATCATTATGAGATGGGTGGGACCTATATCTCCCTCCAATGTATTGGGTAAAGATTTTATATCTCATGAGATAGACTTGGCTGGAACGGCAGGTTAAACCAGTTCAATGAAACATGACTGAAACGAGGAATGAACTCGGTTCAGAAATGGACTTTGTCCACTAAGATAGTCTTGGTAATGAGTCTTGACTAATAAGAAATTATTCTCTATGATTATGTGTGTATTCCACAAAGATTTATGTTTTAGATTATTATTATTGTGATTACATTTCACTACCATGATTTATCCCATGTTATGAAATTATGATCTCTTTTGTAGGGTAAGATTTCCAAAATGTTATGTTCTTATGAATATGATGATATTGATATTTCTTTTGTTTACCCTTACTGTGCATTTGAGCGCACCCTTTTGTATGTTTTCTTTCCCAAGGCCAGGACGAAGGTTATTAAGTAAGATATGCCAAAAGGGACTATAGATATGATGAAATAAATGGGAGACAGTGTAGACGCTTTATGAACCAGTTGTTTATGTTTCCCCATTTCTAAAGACACTATACCTATATGATCCTTTCATGGTTTTGTTATATGTTCTAATAATTGTACTTTAATTTTTTAGTACTAACAATGTATGTAAAGTATACGTCATCATAGTTGGTATCAGAGGAAAGGTATAGTCAACCTTTGGGAACTAGGATGTGAAAGCCTTATTAAGAAACCTAAGGATAAGTCTAAGGATCGAACACAATCTTAGTGTTTTAGAAATGGCCATGAATAACATAGGAAAAGATCTTAAGTGTTAAATTTTATTCTTGCTTATGTGGTTTTCCTATTATAATTAGTGTTTCTCACACCATTATTTTTGGTTTTAGTCAATGGTTGGAACCCGAAAGAACCGTGTTAATGCGGAATGTGATGGGCAATGCAATGATTGTCCCCCTGAGCAACCAAAAGTTATGGGATCTGGAATGAAAAATCTTGTAGCCATGCTCACACAACTATCTCAAGCTATGAATCATGCAGAAATTCCAAACGAGCAAAGGAAGGATCAACATTCTGTTGAATCTTTAATGATACAATGTCCACCTTCATTCAGCAGGTCTACTGATCCATTAGTTGCTAAACAATGGATTAGTACTACTGAATAGATATTTTCAGTTCTTCAATGTTCTAAACATGATAATGTCATCATAGCAGTGTATCGTTTGGAAGGTGATGCTGATCAACGATGGTATCTTATCAAGAATACGAGGCCATGAGATGAAATTGAGTCCATGGAATGGGATGAGTTCAAGAAATTATTTTTCAATAAGTACTTCCCTCGTATTATTCTAAAAAATATGGAGAAAGTGTTTCTTGATCTAAAGAAAAAGGATGATAAATCTGTTGGTACCAATGAAGAAAATTTTACAAGACATGCAAGGTACGCTTCTGGTATTATTATCCAACCTAAGATTAAGATCGATCGATTCATTAGTGGCTTAATGCCAAGTCTTCGAAGGGTATTAGACATAAGGGACTTCAATAGCTAGGAGGAAATCGTTCGATGTGCTCTCAATGTTGAGATGGAGATTGGAGTAACCCATCAGTCATTTTGGTTTGATAAGAAGAGGAAAATGGAATTCAATGGAAAAACTAAAGAGAACACTAAAAAAAGATGAGTTTTCCCTTATGCTCAAAGTGCGGAAAGAAACATGGAGGGAGTTATCTTAAAGGGACATGTAAATGTTTCAAATGTGGAAAAGGAAGTTCATCGGGAATTTGAATGCTGCAATGATGGGATGAAGATATCTAGTGATGCGAACAATGAAAAGGCTACACAGAGTGCACCTCCTACACTTCAATGTTACAAGTGCAAGGAAATGGGTCAATATGCCAATAAATGCCCTAATCCAAGGGTTGTTGATGATGATCGATGCCAAAAAACTCTTAAGGATAAAGACAAAGGAACGTCACATGAAATTTCTATCCTCAATGTGGAGTACAATAACGAAGTGGTGAAAGGTACAGTTACCATCCACTCTAAAGTAGCATATGTTTTATATGATTTTGGATCCACCCACTCCTTTATTTCTGATGAATTTTCTAAGGGTATCACCGTATTACCTCAACAATTAGATGTTTAGTTTGCTGTGACAACCCCTAATGGCACAACAGTCGCATCAAAAGTTTATACTTCATCTCCGATTGATGTTTGTGGGAAAGTACTTCCTAAAAATCTTGTGATCCTCCCTATAGTGGAATTTGATGTGATTCTTGGAATGGATTGGCTTTCTCTATATGGATCTCATATCAATTACCAAATAAGGGAAGTCACATTTCATATTTCAGATCAATCTTTCATCGTCTATCGATGCAAGGATGAACATAGCCTTCCAGTGGAAATTTCTTCAATCGTATGTGACTTGATTCCACTAAATGAAGGTTATTTATCTCAAATGGTTGGTGATAAACTCACGATTCAGAATATGCTCATTGTACGGGATTTTTATGATGTCTTTCCGGAGGAATTGTTGGGTCTTCCACAAAATCGTGAAGTTGAGTTTTCAATAGAACTTGTACCGGGTGTTTTACCTATTTAAAAGACACCTTATAGAATGGCCACAATTGAGTTGCATGAATTGAAGAAGCAACTCCAAGAGAATCTTGATAAGGGGTTCATACTCCCTAGTGCGTCACCTTGGGGAGCACATGTTCTGTTTGGTAAGAGGAAAGATGGATCAATGAGACTCTTCATTGATTATCAAGAACTTAACAAGATCACTATCAAGAACAAATATCCTCTCCTACGCATTGATGACTTATTTGACCAACTATGCGGAGCTCAATACTTTTCCAAGATTGATCTTCGTTCAGGGTATCATCAATTAAGGGTCAAAAGGGACGATATTCCAAAGACGGCTTTTCGTACAAGGTATGGACAATATGATTTTATAGTGATGTCAATTGGTCTTACAAATGCCCCTGCTATCTTCATGGATCTGATGAGTAGAGTCTTTAGAGACTATCTTGATCAGTTTGTGGTAGTCTTTATAGACGATATTCTTGTATATTCGAAGAGAAAGGAAGAACATGAAGATCACTTGAGAATTATATTGAAGACCCTGATAAAGGAGAAGCTTTATGCCAAATTTACCAAGTGTGAATTTTGGATTCAAAAAGTTTCAATTTTGGGTCACATAATCTCAAAAGAGGGGATATCTATGGATCCAGCAAATACAGAGGTTATCGACAGATGGTCGAGACCAACAACATTAACTGAGTTCCGATGTTTTCTTGGTTTGGCTGGATGTTATCAATGTTTTGTGAAAGATTTTTCACGATTATATAATCCAGTCACCAGGTTGACTCGGAAAAGAGTTAAGTTTTATTGGACGGAGGAATGTGATGATAATTTCAAGGAGTTCAAACAAAGGTTATCCAGTGCACCTGTGCTCACATTGCCTTGTAGTGGAGAAAGGTTTTTGATCTACAGTGATGAATCCAAGAAGAGATTGGGGTGTGTTCTTATGCAAAATGATATGGTGATAGCTTATTCCTCACTACAGTTGAAAATCCATGAGCAAAATTACCCAACTCATGATTTGGAGTTAGCTACAGTAATATTTGCATTAAAGATTTGGAGGCATTATCTTTATGGAGAAAGGTTTGACATTTATACTGATCATAAAAGTTTAAAGTATATTTTCACAACAAAGGATCTAAATAAGCTCCAAAGAAGATGGTTGGAGATGATTAAAGATTACAACTGCTCAATTCATTACCACCCTGGGAAAGCAAACAAGGTGGCAGATGCATTATGATGACAAGACCATGCCAGTTTATCCATGATGAGGATCACAAAAGATCCAATATTTATGGATTTACCAAGTATGGATCTTGGAATTATATTGAAATGGGAAAATTCGTATCTTTCTCGAATTTATGTTCAACCATCTATACATGTTGAGATTAAAGAGGTACAGAAAGAAGATGTAGAGTTACAAAAGAAGGTGAGAAATGTTCCTGAATTCAACCTTGATTGTGATGGCATAATAAAGTTCAGTAATCAGGGTTGTGTTCCTCTCATCCCCGAATTAATGAAGGAAATGTTGGATGAGGCTCATAGTTCATCATTCTCTATTCATCATGGAAGCACGAATATGTATGGGGACCTAAAAGAGTACATCTGGTGGGATGGCATGAAAAGAGATGTTGCTGAATATGTCTCTCAATGCTTGGTTTGTCAGCAAGTTAAAGCTGAGATACCGATTTCTAAGGGAATGTTACAACCATTACTCATACCTGAATGGAAATAGGAAAACATCACTATGGACATTGTCACAGGACATCCTAAAACATCCAATGAGAATAATTCTATTTGGGTCATAGTTGATCGTCTTAAAAAGTTTTCACACTTTATTGATATTAGAGAGGACTTCTCTCTAGATCAGATTTCCAGGATATATGTAATGGATGTGGTAAGATTTCATGGAGTGCCACTTTCTATTATATCTTATCGGGATCCATGGTTATCCTCAATGTTATGGAAAAGTCTTCAGCATACTCTAGATACATGGTTGAGTTTCAACACTGCTTATCATCCTCATACAGACGCTCAGTCTGAGAGGAAAATTAAATCACTAGAAGTTATGTTGAGAGATTGCTCTATGGATTTCAAAGGTGGTTGGGATCAACACCTACCTTTTGTGTAATTTTCTTATAATATTGGCTTTCACTCTAGTATTCAGATGGCTCTTTATGAAGCTCTCTATGGAAAGAAATGAAGGACTCGAACTTGCTGGGATGAAGTTGGGGAAAGAAAGCTATTAGGACATGATCTTGTTGATGAGATGGCAGAAAAGGTCTGATCTATTCAACAACACATAAGAGCAGCTCAGATTCGACAAAAAATTTATGCCAACAACCGAAGAAATGACTTAGAGTTTTAAGTGGGTGATAAAGTATTTTTACGAATATCTCCTTGGAAGAGAGTAATGAGATTTGGAAAGAAGGGAAAGCTGAGCCCTAGGTATATTGGTCCTTTCAAAATACTGGATCATGTTGGGAAGGTAGCTTACTGATTGGCGCTTCCACCGAATCTCTCTCAAGTTCATGATGTGTTCCATGTATCTCTCCTGAGAAAGTACATACCTTATCATTAACATGTACTCAGCTCAGAAGTTGTACCGCTGGAACAAGATCATTCTTATGAAGAACAGCCGATAGAGATTTTCGATCGTAGTGAAAAAGTCCTCCGGAACAAGACCACTCTCTTGGTGAAGGTTTTATGGAGGAACCACCAATTAGAAGAAGCTACATGGGATCTTGAGGATATTATGAGGGAGAGGTATCTTCATCTGTTTGTTACAAGTGACGAATTTCGAGGGCGAAATTCATTTTAAGGGGGGTAGAATGTAACACCCGAGACTTTTATAAGAAATATTTTGTTTTTATTTTAAATAAATCATCAAAGGAATCTTTCACTACACACAACACTAGCTTGGATTTCTTGACACGCAATCACGACCTTCCTTGATAGCTTGCGTCGTACGCAATACCAAGTTTGACTAAACAACGATATGCTATTAAAATATTATAAAAACTAGCCGTTATGAATAGTAATAACCACTTTTTGAAATTATGTAAATTTTATTTTCCAAAATGGACTTCATTTTTGGATTCAGAATATCGAAATTATCCTAGGTTGAAATTTTTGTATTTTTCTGGAAACATTCAATTTTTTATGAATAATGAAAACACTGGGTTACTATTTAAAAACAGACTTTTTATTTAAATAAATATTTATTTTATTTAAATTTATTTAAGGTCAAAATTGATAAATAATACCTATATAAGTTTAATTTAATTCATTGGAGTAATTTTATAATAATTTTAGATATATAAAAATTTTATTGAACTTTTCACCGTCTTTTACCCACTTCCTAGGAGAATTTCCAAATTTAACTAAAACATAATTTTACCGCTTATGTGAGTGGGATTTCGAAAATCCGAGAGACACGGTTAATATCAAGGACTAAAATGTGGTTCAATGTGGTGAAAATAATTTTTTCTGAATGGTAACTTTTTACTTTTTTACCACGGTTAAAAGTAAATAGGGAAATTAAGGGTAAAAATGTTATTATTATTACCCTAACACATGTCCTAATTCTATTGGATAAGTGTATTTCGACCAAAAACAACATTAAGAATAAAATATGACCATTTAGGCCCACTTAGATTAGATTAGGACATTTAATATTAATTTATTTAAATAATGGTTAAAATAGTTAAAATCAAAGTTTAATAAGTAAATAATTTTTAATATAGGTTCATACATAAGATACATTCGACTATAAATATTCATTAGAAATATAAAATGATTTCTATATAATGGTAGTTTATTTATAATTTTTAGACATTAAATAATTTAATTTATTTATGACACAAAGATGATGCAATAATTATCTTATTAATGAAATATTGACATTATTGATGTTATAAAGACCCAAATAAATTTAATTTGAGACTTTTTTGGAATTAAACTAATTTAATAGGTTAATATGACATGTTAGTATTGATTTAATTAACATTTTTCGAACTAATCATTCTGTTATGATTTTTAAAAAAATCAATTACTAAAAAGTGTCAAAATTGACAAAAAATAGTTTTCTGAACAAATATTATATTATTATTTGTTATTTTATTCCAAAAAATATAAGGTTCGGCCAAATGACATAGATAAGGTTATATATATAAATAATAAACAAATTGGGGTTCTTTTGGCTTGTTATAGTATGTTTATTAACCTTATAGTGTAAGAACACAAAAACACACGGTAAAAGTAAAATTATATAACATAAAGTTAAATCTAAATGATAAGGTTATAATAGTAAACTAAACTTTTTCAAATTCCATTTTATGAGACTATTTCAACCCATCCCCCCTTATCTTCGACATAAACTAATTTGGAGCTATTTAAAACCGAATATGGCTTTATAATAAAATAATATTTTTAGTTTTTCCAAAGGTGGCTCTCTCCTCCCTTATAAAAGGGCACCTCCTCCCTCTCTTCCACACACCACTTTGAGCCTTAATGCTCAGAAAAACAATGCTAATTTATCCTATAAACTTCCATATAAACATCCTATAGGTCCTTGTCTTATTAAAAGACCAATTTTAGTTCCCTAAAAGGAGGTCTCAAAGAAGCGCTTCAAAGAAGAGGTTATGTTTGTTACCGATTTATTCAACTTTATTTCTCCTTCCACTTCTTCTTCTTTTGTTTTTTCATTACTAATTAATATCATAAGTATCACTAATATACTTATATTCTATTATAAGTATGAAACAACCCTATTTCATCACCTATCCATCCTACAGAAAACGAAATCACCGCGTTTGCGTACGTACGGAATACCGTCTCCACGCCGTGGTGTAATCTATTTTCCACCACCACCTTACTTGGATGGATATAATGGTGTAATGAACGAATATATATGATTATTGTAAAGATATATTGATTCTGAAATAGTATACATACACTCAAATAAAATTCCATGATCATGGGACCAATATCATCGCTCGTGCGTACGTACGGAATACCGTCTCCACGATGTGATGCGACTCGTTCTACATGATTTTCATTTCATAATGATTACACAAATGAATTCAGTGAATAAATATGATATATATTACACTAATACCATTCTGGATATGAGGAATCTATATCCTAAAAAAATAATAAGAATTTATTTGACAAAACACGCAAAAGAACAAAAAGTAATAAACACCTGAATAACAAGTAGCAATGAAATATTACTAATAATAAGCTAAGAATATGACCATATATGATATAATAACAATAATTATGATTCTGTATTAAGTCAATGACATTATTTAAATCATTATACAGGAGGATCAGACACTTACGAAGCAAATCAGACCTAAGGTAAGAGAAATATCACAATCTCATTTTTATCTGAGATTGTTTATACTTTGGAATTTAAGGGGGTGTATTTTGTCATCCAATTCCATGTTTCCTCAATATTTAATATTATTTCAATCCACCTACAATTTTTTAAATCCAATTTTACCCTTAGGATAGTTTTTAGTAAAATATATGAAAGGAATCTTTTGTCTTTTTTCGTACGAGGTTTTTTTTGACTTTTCTGACAAAAGTACGAGAAGAATGTTTTTTTAACTTATATGGCATAAATGGATTTTTAAAACATTATTTCCATGAAGCTTCCTTAAAAAGTTTTCAGGATTAATTTTAATCAACTTCTTTTAGTTTATAATTGTATTACATGTTATGAAAGGAAAATATTTTTTGAAGTAAAAAGGATATTTTCCTCAAGAATAGAGTTTAAGTGTTTAATCAAAATTATTTTCCATCTAAGATAATAAAGGGTTCTGTTTCTATACATATTATAACATTGATTTGATTATTTTTTGATGGAATTATTTTTATAAATTCCATTATCTTATATTAATTGTTTTATTATGTCATGATGTTAAAGAATCCCATTTTTATTACATAGGTTATGATATGATGTATGGTTTATGATTTTGTGGAACACATAAGAATGGTATAATTATGATATTGGTGGGACCTATATATCCCTCTAATGCATTGGGTAATGATTTTATATCTCATGAGATAGACATGGCTGGAACGGCAGGTTAAACCGGTTCAGTGAAACAGGACTAAAACGAGGAATGAACTCGGTTCAGAAATGGACTTTGTCCACTAAGATAGTCTTGGCAATGAGTCTTGACTAATAAGAAATGATTCTCTATGATTATGTGTGTATGACACAAAGCTTCATGTTTAATGTTATGATTATTGTGATTACATTTCACTCCCATGATTTATCCCATGTTATGAAATTATGATCTCTTTTGCAGGGTAAGATTTCCAAAATGTTATGTTCTTATAAATATGATGTGATTGATATTTCTTTTGTTTACCCATACTGAGCATATGAGCTCACCATTTTGTATTTTTTCTTTCCCTAGGTCAGGAAGAATGTTATTATGTAAGATATGCCAAAAGGGACTATAGATAAGATGAAATAAATGGGAGACAGTGTAGTCACTTTATGAACCTGTTGTTTATGTTTCCCCATTTCTAAAGACACTATACCTATACGGTCCATTCATGGTTTTGTTATATGTTGTAATAAGTGTACTTACATTTTGAATTACTAACAATTTATGTAATGTATGGGTCGTTATATATATTGAACATAAATATTGTAGGAATTTATTACCATATTTTGAATATTAATCATGTTATATATATAATTTTTTTTCATTAAATACCCTTATTTAACTAATGATTTTTGGTAGTGATGATAAATATAAAACATCGTTAACGAAGCAAGTAGTCAGCACAATATCATGGACAAAGATTTAATTTATTTCAAATGAGTAGTAAGGAATGATTATATAGATTTTTCTATAAATATAATAACACTTAATAAAATTAAATATAGGTAGTTCATTATTGTAGGATCTAATAATAAAATTTGATGCAGAAGAACAATATTTAATGATATAGAATGAAAAATGTAACTTCAGAATTTCAAACATACTCATTTGAATAAATCATTTAAATATATGATTTTTATTTTAGTGGTGGTCCTTTGAGGTTAAAAGATCATTTATAATGAGTTAGTTGGTGTTGAGAGATAATTTATAAAATTTTGATGATATGAAGTGATTTGGGTTTTGGAATAAATGAGGTGGCATATGGCCGCTTCTATAAGTGACAAGTGTGTGTTTTTTAATTAGAGATTCAATATTCAGATAAACTTTCTAAAAATTGGATAATAATGTAGATTAGATGAGGAAACATAGATTAATCCCACAAAAAACATTTAGAGAACTATTTTTTACAAGACATAGTTATTTTACCCCTTATATTAAACCCTTGTTTCATTTTGACATTACCATGGTATGTTATATTTACATAAATAATTTGTTATTCATAAAAATATAATTAATCTTATTTCATAATGTGGATATTTTATTTAAAAATATAAAAAATATTTTGTTTTATGCGAAATATTTTGTGATATAAAATTTCTAAAATTGGAAAAAATTAATTATAAAATAATATATATATAATTCAACAAAAACAATTTTAAAAGATATAAATATAAAAAAGTTATAAAATGTCAAATATAAGTTTCTATATAAAATAATAACATTATTTATTATATTTATTTACTTAGAAAATACATATTTGGTCACAAAAACGAATTCATATATTTTTATGATATGCTAATATCTCAATAGTGTCACAAAAGATATTGTATTCATAAATATAATATTTTACATTATTTTAGTAAAATAAAATCATTTTATATGAATAAACATAATCCAAAGATACTATTTTATGGGGTATTTAAATAATAAATGTCATTTTTCAAATTAAAATTAAAAAAGTACGAACTCAATAATTAAATGGAACTAAAAGATATTATGAAAATCAATTTTAATACAAAATAAAATTTTTCAGTCAATAATTGATATTATTATTATTATCCCCTACAAAATAATAAATAAATGAAATTTTTAATATTTTTATAAATTATTAAATATAGAATTACTTTTTATAATCTAACGAGATAAATATAATCAATTAAGATAAAAATTCCACAACATTTGTTAAAAAGTTATTTTCAGAATAATACTTTTACAATTATCCAAGAAATTTACTTCAATCTCATAGACATATTTTTTTGCCTAATAATTTAATGTACTATAGGTCAAAATTTCAACTAGTTTATTCAAAATATAGAAACCGTCTTAAAATATTAGTTTTAAAAAATTTCTAAAATTTAATTTTAATATAAGAAAACATAATGTATAAATAAAAATTATTTTTTGAAAAAACATGTCTTCAATGCATAAAATATATTTATTACATTCATGGTAATAAATATATGTCAGAATGTAACTTATTTTATAATATATCAAATTATTATATATCATTAACATATATATTTAATTGAAATACTATAAAATCTATTAATCATAAAAATGAAACTTATAGTAAAATATATTTCCATGAGTAAAATTATTTAATTATTTATTTTTATACAATATTTTAATTTTATAAAATAATTCATATAAAAAATTTAATTTATTATTATTTATATGTGTATTTAACAAAATTACTACCTCAATTAGTACCCTCTAACTTAACAACATTATCATATATAGTGAAAAATGATTTATCTAAAAAAATATGTAAGTATGTTTTAGTATAGTGTTTCATGTGAAACACCTCTTAGACTTTAAATTTTTTTTAAATAAAAATTGATACTAATATATCAATATGATTCATTCAACCCTGTTAAATAAATTATATTCTTCTTATTTTAGTTATCATATAAATTTGAAATAGATGACGGTATCTAAAATATATACAAGATTCAAGTTATAATTAGTAATGAGATATCAATCTCACCCTCTATGGAAAAACTAAAAAAATGTTAATTTATAACTGGAATAGATAAAGATTCAAAATATTTGTTCCAAATGTGCCTTGTAATCTATATATTTGTTCTATGAGTTTCTAGATTCATATATTTTCCACCATAATTGGGAAAAACCTATTTCAACAAAACAAAAAAAATACAAATAGTTAAAATTAAAATTCTCAATTACAATAAACCATCATATGAATAAGATATGTCAATCATTAGATGAATTATCTTTTTTTACAACTTTCTTAGCTAATGATTCTTTTGATTCAATATGGGTTTATTTGTTAATGGTTCACATATAATTTATAACATTAACCTAATAACAACTATCCCAAAATAATCATAAACAATATTGTAATATAATAATCCAAAAAATGAATGAAATTTATTATCTAAATAATCATCATAAACATTATCCCAAAAAAAACATATCAATTTATAAATACCATAATTTTAAAAAAAATTTAAAGAATAAATTCCTTCATCATTACTCCTTATATTCTACATCTTAACTTTATTCACATTCCTCAAATTATTTATAAGGAGTTTCTAAATTAACCAAAAAAATTCCCCTTGGAGTTTCAAACCATGTGTGTTATTTGGATTCATTATTGTGCAAAAGATGACGATCATGTTAATAACCAACCATCATTTTCTAGGTTATTACACCATGATTAATATATGCAAGATCATGCATCCAATATTTTATCTAGAAAATGATCCCATTGATAGGTGACTAAAAAATATCAAATTTATTATGAAAAATAAAATATTTTCATCTAATTATAAATATCCCTATGTTTTTTAAAATTGTTCTCCCTTCCCAATGATCTAAAATTACTAGAAAAGAACCTATAAATAACTAAACATTGAAATGATACAATTTGAGGAACCCGATACCTACACTTATGGGTAGCATGCTAATAAAATTCATTACATAACATCATAGAAACCAACTTATGTGAAAAAAATGGGAATATATTTATTTTATAGAATGTCAATGTGATAATCATTTCTTCTATACAATAATATCATAATCCCAATAACTGGTTCTTTATTTTAAATATTATTTTACTATATATGAATCTTATTTTACAATACTTTTGATGATTTCTATGGAATTAAACCACACTAGAATCAAATATATACTTACTTAAAATCATACTCATATTTGTTACATTGGAAATGGATCCAAATGAAAGGGATGAGCTCAAATTCACAGTAATTGGAAAATACTTATTCTTGTATCCATGAGATAGAAGATAAGGATATTATAGAATATAATCATATAATAAATAACTTATTAAATATATGATGGAACAAAAATATTTTTTCAAAAGCCATAATAACAATACATGTATTCTTGAATGATCAAACATATACAGTGAAATAATTGAATTATATAATTAAAATTATATATGGAAAATAATAATATTTATAAGACTTTGAAATATGAGATTCCAAGGAAACATAACATAACACAAAACTATCGAAAAAACATATGTATAAGGAATCATCACATTTTTAGGTTACAAAATCGTTCCCACCATTTATGTTGTGAAAAATTCGACGCATTTGCATCATTTTAGTTGATAAATAATGCAACTATGTCTACACATAATTATAATAAGAGATATAGAAACATAACCAATATATTATATTGAGATATGATACCCTACTCATATAAATTAATATATATGTTATTAATAATATATCAATCAATCATTATGTTATGAGAACACATGAAAATAAAATACATATCGTAACATTTATAAATATTATCCCATAACCAGATAAGAAAAGTAAAGTAGTTGATACCAAATATTCAATCATCCAATAGGAATATTTGATAATAAATTTATAGGGTGATTCATAAAACATAAAAAATGGATAGTTCTTTTTATTGAAAGAGGAAAATTTAAGAGAAATATAAAAGTTTCTTTAGAAAATGCTTCATAATATTTTCAAAAAAAAGTTTCTTTAGAAAAAATTTATTTCTGATTAATAAAATTTATGTAAATTTTAAAAATTAGTGATAATTTAATTTCAATAATGTATCCTTAAAAATATGTGATTATTACCGTGTATATAAGTGTTATAGAAGAAAAAAATTATTACATTGAAATATAAAACTTTCAAATTTTATTAAAATATACATATCATAAAACATGCATTATAAAAGAATGATAAATATTTCATTACAAATGATGAAGGTAAATATTATAAGATCAAAATAAAAAAGAAATATGTGTGTTTGAGAACAAGTAAGGACAAAATTATGATGAATATTTAATATGGATATGGACTAAAAAATACTAATTTTTAGAGGATTGCAATTTTCATAACATAATAAAAATTTATGGAAAATGAAATACACCAAAAAAATTGTATTTTATTTAAAATATATAGTTCCCAATTATATTTTGAGGAATGAAAATGTAATATAATATTAATATAGTTAAAAACAACCTCATTGAACCATTGATAATGATGGATAATTTTGAGTTAAATAATGATGTTGAGTCAAAACAAACCCCATAACTTTTCTTCTGACCAGCAAGAAAGTTACCTAAAATCATATATAATACAAATAATCATATAAATTGTAAAATCATATATCAGGTTCCACTGAATAGTTCCCTGATAGATTGGTCGCATGACTTCAAGCCTTCCCCCCCTGTATGCTGGAGTCTGATGACTAGAATGGAGGAGCTATTATGTCAACCATTGGGATACTATACCATCTTTTAATAGTGAAAAAATCCTTTGTAAATAAAAAAATATAAGAATATCAATTATATACATAAAAATACCAATATATCAAAATAAAAAATATTGGAAATAAAAAATCCAATATAAGTAGAAAAAATTCCATGCTAATGTATGTGTCAAATGTATAAATTAATAACTAAAAAGAAAGACACAGAAAAATACCAAGCCAGTCACGAACCAAATCTTCTTCCCCAATAAATTATCCATCCCAAAATCATTAGTCTAATTTAGGGAATTTTCCCTTATCATGTCATAAAACAATATAATCTATTTGTGTACTGATCAAGAAACCTAAGTACGGTTTGAGTGCAAATTAAGAGGTTACCACCAACGGAGTCTAAAAAAATATCTAGTCAAATAATATTATAAATTGATTAATAGTGAAATAATTTCAATGCATAATTAAATAGTTATATCATTAACAATTAATCGTTATTTATATACATAAACCTATGAAATTCTTTGGATGCCCGAACCTCAGTATCGGCTTCGACCCAGGCATTTTCTGAAACATTTCACATTATCCATTAATAATTTATTTAATAAATGGGTATTAATTATCCATTTAATTTCATTTCATTAGTATGGCTAATTGGAGCCATAGTCTACGACCATTATTTTTGGTCTAGATCATCATGACCATGACATTATGGGATTGGGAAGAACTAGACCATGTTCTACTCATATTGATCACAATGGGCTTTGGAAACAACAATCCACGTGACAAACACATGGGCTATGGAGATAACAGACCATGTCCTACACACATATATCAAATGATTTATCAAAATAATTTATCACTATGGGATTTGGATGTACTAATCCATGTCTAAGAAATTTTTAGTATTAAATTTATCTCCACTATATTTGGAAGGAGTAGACCATTTACTAGACATATTTATCACACAATTGATTATCAGAGATATTCCATAATATTATAATAGAACATCAGGCATGACTAATCAATAATAAACCACTTAAGAATTTTTTCCATAAAAACTTAAATTATTTTAATGATTAATTAATTAAACCAAAACCAATAATTAATTAAACAATTAAGTAATCTTTTCACATCTTAATACCCAATCATTAATTAATAATTTATTATTTTAAAATTAAAAATTTAAAATCTCGAAAATTAACACAATTATGTAATATAATAAACATTACAATTCAATATTCCAATAATTATTCTATCAATTAATTATCCCAAAGTTCACATTCCAATAATTTGATAATTAGTTAAGAAAATAATGATCTTAATTCCAAAATTCAACAATTCCATCAAATGCCCAATTCAACAATTAATTAATTGACCATGTTAAATAATTTAATTTTGGTATTTCCAAATTCATGAAAAAACCCATGAATTTTTATAATAACATAAAAAATCAAAAACATGACTATGTGATTAGAATAATACACCATATAAACTCATTCATAGATGATGATTTCTCTATATAAATCCCAAAAAAAAATTCAGCACAATTATATGGATCATGATCTCAATCTCAAACCCCAAATCAAGATTGATATCATGAAGATCAAATTAATCTAGATCTTGATCTAATATTCTAGACATAGATCTCACTATAAATATTCATATCTAACTAAAAAGTGGATAACATTCCTCAAAATAAAGAGATTATAATGTAAGAAAAAAGGGAATACATCAGGATGAAATAAAAATAATGGGAGTGGAGTGTATCATATATTTGGTATTGAAATTTTTAATTATAGCGGTAAAATGGACATTGAGTATCTATGAAGAGATCCAAAAACGTGAAAGACCTCCAAGGTTTGAATGAGGGTCAAAATCGATGTGTTCCAAGGATTTGGGGGATTTTGATGTTAATTTTTGGGCAACTTAAAAATTCATGAATTGTTTCTCGGGTAGGGGCATGTGGTTTTCAATAATCGGGAGGAAACTATGAACCTATTGTTTTTAGAGTTATCAGTTTTCATTCTTAGGGTGCTAAACTTGTCCAACTATGCACTAGCCATGAGAACCCTCATAGTTAAGGGCTATGCGGTTTTCTAGGTTGGGGTACATGGTTTTCTATAACCATGTGAAAACCATTCACGACCCACATTTCTTCCATTTTAATAAATTTCACCCAAAACACTCCAAATTAAAACTATAATGAAATGAACTCTATACGAGGGAAAATAGTACCTAAAATCAATGTCGAGACAACTCTAGAAAAGGATGGGATCTTACAATCTCCCCACCATATAATACCTCTTCTTTGAGCCGCACTCCCAAGCATCTATAATATTTCTAACCAAAAATTCTGATACAATTACCCCATAAATCCTCTTCCAATTCCAATGTTTCATTCTTCACACAACCATTTTTTCCACAACACACAAAATAGCATCACATTCATTAACCACAACACTTTCTCACTGTGATCCAACACATGTATCAGATTCTCCTCGAAGGAAAAAATCTTTCTCAAGGTTCACCTAATAAACATTGATCACATTAGAATGGTCGAGGTGGTATCTTCAAAGTTGTGATACATGGTTAAAATCATGAAGTGTGTTGTATAGTTTTGGAAAAGAAAAATGGTATGCCACTAGCCCGATTATTTCAACAACCTCGAATGGTCCATCAAACATGGGTGCCAACATTCATTATCTATATATCTTATGGTGACCCAGCATATGTGATACCCTACATAATGCATGATCACCCTCTTTAAATTATAGTTGTCCTCTCCATATATCATTATAAGACTTATTCCTACTCTAACTCATATCCATATGTTTCTTGAATCAAAAAAACCTACTCCAACATCTCTTGAAAGAGACTCGGTCCCAAAAACACCGACTCAGCAGCCTCCATCGAGTATAGTGAATATCCGGATGGCCTACCATAAAGAAATTTGTATGGTTCCATATGCATAGATTCTAGAAAACTGTTTTTGTTGGTAGAATCCATTAAATACATGTTCTTCGCCCAAGACCCACCAATGTCAATCAAACACCGAGAATGATTCCTAAAGAACATGCATTATACAATCTAACATTTCATCAGTTTGCAGGCGGAAATCTATACTCCACAATACCAGTGTACTGAGCTATTTCTACCATCCCCTTCAAAATCGTGATTTATTTCTTGAGTCACAATATGAAACTATAGTCCATGGCACCTTGTATAGATGGAGTATCTCTTAAATATTAAAATCTCTCAGCTTCTATACTCAGAAAGTAGACCTTATAAGAATGAAATTTTCTACTTTCCTCAATTAATCTATATTAAACCATATAGAGGCATTCTTACTTAAAAAAATTTCTATACACCCAATAAAGTCCATTATCACATCATCCCACATACATGTATGAATCAGAAACTACTACTGCAAAACACAGGGTCATTGATTCTTTTCCATCACCTACAGATATGTTTAATATCCTGTGATGAACCCTACTAACTCATTTTTCAGGACTAAACACCTAAACTATCATTATATCTCCCGGTACATTTTGGTGACACATGGATATAAAACATACTATGAGGCATTACATTCCCACAGGAGCTCATCTCACATGCTCATAGGTATAGAAACCTAATACATAACATAGATAGTCTCATCCTTCTCTGTGGTTCAATTTGAGGGTGACTCCCCACCTTCAAGGCTTTCCCTCATGGTTA
The DNA here is from genome assembly GCA_963277665.1 of Viscum album. Classification (NCBI taxonomy): domain Eukaryota; kingdom Viridiplantae; phylum Streptophyta; class Magnoliopsida; order Santalales; family Viscaceae; genus Viscum; species Viscum album. The sequence continues at coordinate 502,372,837 of OY728133.1, forward strand.
ATACCTCCTCATCTTCATACTTCCTATCTATGATGCATATTAAAATTGTAGACTCTACTAACATAGATATGAGATTAATCTATTACTAACTAACCTAAACCACTATGTGCATCTCAGCCAACAAAGTTATCATTTTAAACTCGGCACTTGACTCCTGAAATACATGAGTTTGGGTTTTCTGGATCAATGATTATTCCCCATTATTTACCTTTTCATGCATATATGATAGCTCAAGTTCAAATGAATGTATATAATCCACCCATACCCACTACCTATGATTCAAATATCGCAATGAATAGACATAACTATATCATTTTATATCTATATACACAGTAAATTTTCACCCAAAATATAATTCCACCAACAATTTCAGTCATAAAACAAAAATTACATATCGAGGTCATGCATATGGATGTTATATTCATGATTACTAAATATAAATTACCCTTAAACTATGACATAGTCTCCATACATCAACACTACTCTAGGTCTAATTCTGGAACCATCACAATAAACTCTATACTTCTCACATGGCATGGGTAGGATCAATATCGGTGCTTATGTCAAGAAATTCATTAACTCAATGAATTAAGTATAAAAATAATCAAAACATTCAATATTTTTTCCCTTTTTAGTTAGGCCCAAAATCTACACCAAAAAATTGGGAAATTCCATGATGAACATCTGATAAATCTAGATAATCCACGAACGGTATAGAAATCGAACATGTTCTTAGGCTATTTCCTAGAAACCACTACATGAAACGTCTCCAGGTCAACTTACAGACCATCCTCTTAGTGGATGTTTCCCCTAAATATTACATGACCAATCCAAATACTAATCTTACTTACATTGTTTTATACCTAATTATATATCAGTGGTCTCAATATGTTGTCAAAATGATGGGAATGATCAACATGAGTGTTGGAGTACACCAATATTTCATCCACAAACCACCACAAACAGATCCAAATATGGATGGATGATCATGTTCATCAATTTTATAAAACTTTATGGTGAGTTCATCAACACAAAAAGAATTATGAAAAACTCTTATTGGCTATACCTTCTTGTGAATTCAGTACATCGTATATCATATTTCATACTCTCAACTGTTGATTCATCCATATCATGTCATTCATTGAGAACATGAAAGCTCTTCTCCACTGGTCAAATATTTCATTGATACATGTAAGAGGATAGATACTCCATACACTCATCTTATTCAACATCTAGAAATAAACACATAAGTATAATCTACCATAAAACGTCCTTTTAAAAAATATAGTTGATCCCCAAGGAGACGTACTTGGATATATTAACCCTTTTTCATCATACTCCCCAAATTCTTTACTGAGTTCTAGATGCTCTATATGTTCCATTCTGTATAGTGTAATTTATTCTAGATGAACCCTTGATACGAGTTTAATATTAAATCCCACATACCACTCAGGGGGAATCCCTGATAAATATTGAGGGAAAACATCATGAAACTCTTCCACCACTTTTAGAAAGTTATCATTGTATATATCTCTTTCATCCAACAAAATACTAGAAACATGAGCTATGAGCTCTCCCATTTGATATGTGATTGGACCTCTCAGCCTAATATGATATACCACTCTCCATGGTGAATGTAATTATCACCCTTATGAGATATAATCATCAGAATACTATGTTAACAATCGATGTGGGATTAGAATGGGACTAGCCTACCAATGACCATTGATAATATGAACCCAAATAATTCAAGAATATAGAGATCCTAGAGGAAATTGTACTCCCCAATATATAGAGAACATCCCTTGAAAAAATAGATTCCTCAAGACTATACTCCCAAAATTGCATCTCTCTCCATTTTTTCACTCAAAAACTCCACCTACAGTCTCAATCCATTAACATGTTTGGCAGATAAATGGGAATAAGATGCACCAGTATCAAATAAGTAAGTAGAGAATGTAGAGGATACAAGAACATTAACTCTCATAGTTGACAGTATAACATCATTATCCATATGTTTCGGTTTCACTACATGTATATGTATTTCCCCTCTTCCCTATGATGCCAAATGACTCCCCTGATTAACACCACTCTACTAATATGTTAACTCTTTCCCAGAATCATCACATAGAGTGCATCTATAATTTAGCCTAGTATATGTCCAGCATCTTATCTAATAAGGTGTATAAGACCCCCTTCTTGCACACTGGTTCATTCTATATCCTCCTTCACAAACTAACTATTAAGGGTTCTTATAGAACCTCTATATATGACCCATCTTTCCAAATGCTCGAAACTCATCTTATGATCTGGGAAAATGTTTCTAGAGATTTTATGTCCTTCCCCACTTTTGAAAAACACATGATAAAGGTCATGGGTATCTGAACAATCATCTTGGTTACCCTTATTATCATTATTCTTTGAGATATACTCGTAAGGAAATTTCATGCATTCAATAGTCACACAACCAGGGAGTGTACAATAAACCACATGTCTTCTAGTGGAATCCTCCAACAGGTTCCCCATTAAGATGAGTGCATAATTTACCACTTATGAAAACTTCTTCATCCAGAAAATTTTCTTATAGGGATTATTTACACACTTAAATCCATCCTGAAACATTTTTTCTATAGAATAATCATCTCATTCCCATGCTGGATGGAAGATCTAAAAATCTATGAAGCATAAAACATAGTTCATCACATACACACTTCCCTGATTGAACCTCATGAACAAATCATCTCTTTCTTTCATAATGTGTTTTTATATAAGTATTAAAAGATCTTCTCTTGGGTTTCCATCCATTCCATAGCTTTTAGACCTAGATCCTGATCATAAATCCCCCACTAATACATCACATTTCCACATAACATAAAATTAGTTAATTTGACCATATTATGAGTTGGAGTCTCTATGTTTCCATTAATAGCCTGGATGGAATCAATCTTGAACTAAAATCTCATAGGTTCACCCTCTCTTATAAATGGTGGAGGGAGATACAAATAATAATTCATAATGAAATCAAACATTCTATTATAAACCCACCATGGGTAACTTTCTTGTAATTTCATGAAGCAATCAAATATTTCTTAGAATTACTCCCATTATACCTCACCCAGTTCTATCAATTCCTCTAGTTTCACTACTACATGATCATTCCAATCTGTGTTTCCTGATAAACCTCTCAACAAGCATCACCATAGAGGCTTGTCTATAAAAATTGAAACATGCAAATTAGAAAATAGTTTACAAATTTATCATGTATATATCAAAGGGAAACATAATAGTCTATAATAACAGTTTCCCCAGACCTCTCCACCTAATCAGAACTAAGGTTATTGCACTCCCTTAAACCATCCTTCACCTAGTTCCTATATAAAAATGGTAATGAAATTCTCATTTATCAATTTTATCTTTTAGAAACCAATTTATTTAAGTTTTTCATCATTCTTATATTCTTAATATCTTATTAGGAATCCTTATCATTTCAATATCACATGAAAATAAAAACTCTCTTGGTTCAATAGCTTACCTATTACATTTTTTCTCGTGCATGCCTAAAAGGATGTGTTCCAAAAAAACATTATGTTCTTATAACGAGGCATTTAGAATCAATCCACATGACATTCTAGGATATTTTTCAATTATTAACAATTTTTAGAAACAATAACCACATTAAAAAACAAGTACCCTACCCAATGTGATATAAAATTCAAATGTAATAGAAAATCATAATAACAACAATCCCACACCGAGTACATGTGTTTCCCCCATACATGGGTATACACCTCCCATTCAAGATCTCATTATCATGCCCTTTTTTCTTCCTAGTCTCATGTATACCATTTACAAACAATAAGACAATAGAAGAAGAAAATAAAAATAGACTATTTATACCACTTTGTAATGTCACAACTTGGGTTACCCTCACTGATGCCTCGATCCGGTCAGTCAGATGACCTCAAGAACCCCTCCTTGTATACCATAGGATTCCAACGAGAAGTAAGTGTATGATAAGTATCTCATAAAGGGATATTAGCCTCTTTTATAAGAGAAAACCCCAAATAGAAATAACAAAAAATAACTGAAGATCATATATAACCATAAGAATACAAATATCTCAAGGTAAACAATACAGAAAATACAATATACTACTGAAAAATAAAACATGACATGCTAATGTTCTTCTCATGTGGCTAATATGAAAATATAAATGAAAAACACCAATGAATCTCAAGCAGGTCCTGAACCACATCAGATTCCCTCATCCAAGCTCCTTCCAAAAATCAACAATCTAATCGAGGGCCTTTTCCTTTATCCTTTCCTACAATAATAATGTCTATTAAGGTATCGATCAAAAATCCTAAGTATGGTGTGAGTATGATTCTGTAGGCCACCACCAAGGGTTTCTAATAAAATATATACTTAGATAATGGTTTATGTAGTTTTATACTGAAATAATTTCAATGTATACATAACTAGTTATCAAATTATCAATTAATCATTATTTAAATTTAAAACCCTAGGATTCCATGGAAGAATTCTCTTCAACAAAATAATTATCTCATGTCAGAGTCTAAACCATTTTACATTATAAATTCACAATTCTATTATGAAATGATATTTCATTATCCATTTCATTTGTATAACTAGTTGGAACTATAGACCAATTCCAACAATTTGTGTATATATCATCATTCTAGGACCATATAGGCTAGAGAAGTTGTTATTAATGTCCCAAAAATATTAATCACAAATCAAATTAGAAACAATAGACCATTTCCAGCACATAAGGGATTTGAAATAGCAGACCATTTCCCACACACACTTATCAAGAAACTTGTCACAGCAATTTATCACTAAGAGATTTGGAAGCAATAGAACATGTCTCGAACATCTTTATTCCTCAATTAATCTCCAAAGGACTTGGATGAACTAGACCATGTCCTAGAAATATTTATTATAGAATCATTTATTTTAAATATATCCCAATTTTATAATATCACATTAATCATGATTAATCAAATTTAATCCCCTTTTTACAAATTCTTCACCCCAACATCCATTAATTAATTCATTGATTAATTATTATAATACAATAACATAATTTGAAAAATATTAAATATTTTATCATATAAATATCCAATAAATTATTCTTAATTAACTATTTCCAAATTCATAATTTAATATCCCGATAATTAACTAAATAATTAAATATCCTTAATTGTGAAATTAAACATTTCAATAATTAATATATTAAATAATTATCCCAAATTCCATAGTTCAATACTTTGATAAGAAATTAATAAATTAAATTTATTATATATACAATTTTATCATTTAATCAAATCCCCAATTTTGTAATTAATTAATTGAACAAATTAATTAAATCAATTTTGGAATATAAAATTAAAATAAGAGCCCTAAGATTATACCATTGAATATATGAAATGAAAATAAAGACAATGATATTATAATATTAGACCACCGACATCAAATTTATTATGATGATTTCCCAAAAACACCGCTAAATTGGGCATCACAATGAAGTAGATAGGGATCCAAATATAAAACCATAAATCCAGATTAAATATATCAATATCTTATAAATTTTTATCTAGATCAACAATCCAAGATATAGACGTCACAAAATAGTTTTATATCAAAAAAGGATGATAACATCTATCAAAAGTACGAGAGAATAAAGGAGGATGAATGAAAAAGAATCTAGATGTGATCCATATTCCGTCAGTGGAGTGGAGCATCATTTCGAGCTTTGAACCATGATAAACACAGGTCAGATAGCCTTGGAATCCCTCTAAGTATATACAAAAACATGGAAGACCTCGTAGGTTTTAATAGTTGTTGAAATACGTGTGTTTATTGGGTTTGGAGATTTTTTAAAATTTATATTTGTTCTGCATAAAATTTTGGGAACAGTTTCATGGGTTGGGGAGTATCGTTTTCCCTAATCTTTGTAAAATTATGATCCTAATGGTTTAGGGGTGTACAATTTTTCTTCTTAGGGTGCATGGTTCATCAAACCGAGCAGTAGATGTGAAAACACTCACTTAACAGGGATTCACTATTTACTGGGTTGGGGTTTGTGGTTTTCTCTAATCGTGCGCCGATTGTGCACAACTAATATTTCTTCCATTTTTCTTAATTTTCATCCAAAATAACTTTATTGTAAAATCTAAAAAAATTTATCCAAATAAGTTATAAGATTACCTAAAATAAATCCCGAGATAACTATACAAAAGGATAGGATATTGCATCAATTACTATTTAAAAAAACTTATTTATATAAAATAAAAAATACATCCTTATAATATTATCATTTATTATACATTTATAAGTTAGTTATTATTTATTCGCATCATCTAATGTTTCCAATTTTGATTATATGGAACATGAATTAAAATTTTGTTTGAAATCCTTATTCCTTGATTAATGATTATTAATTAATATATTAATGATGTTAATATAAATTTTTGATTTTTAGAAGTAATGAAGTTCTAATTTAATTAATAAGAGTTTTTGTTATGATTCATCTGGGCGATTCATTATTTATCATATTTCAATGATGTTTGAAAACCCAATGATTTGTTATTAATAATGAGTTAAATGTTAGTATAAATTATATATAAACATAATACTGTTATAAATGTTTGGAAACCTCTGATTATAGCTGCACATTTTAATGGTGGTGGGGTGCCCACCCACACTAACCATATTTTAACTTCATATAAATGGAATTAGTACCCTATCCCAAATATATAAAAAAATATAGAGATATATGATCATAAAAAAATTATTGGTATTCCTTTTTTATTCATATATTCACTTCTATTATATTATTATCATTTAAAATTTTTTCTCATCATGTTATCATCAAGAATGATCTGAAAAGAGAAATTTACCATCATTTAAAATCTCATGAAGATCTAATTCACAACTATTGACATTACTGTTTGTAATGAAATAATTTGGAAGATGGGTGTTGAAAACCATATCAAATATATGGATCTCACAAAGAGAATTAAAAATAATAACATACAAACCATCCAAAATAAGGAAAAGGCAGTGATTTTCCTCAGAAGACATCCCTTTGAGGGTTTGAAAAGTGAATACCTCAAAGAAAATGATCCCTGAAAGATCTTTAGGATTATTAAAGAGATATATTGTCATAAAAAGTGGGATTTCACAAAGGAACATGTCATCAATGGATTGATTTGTGCTAATAAGATTTTAAAAATCTATGTGATTATATTCTTTCCATTTATAGAATTATAACATTGCTCAATTACTCTGGTAATGGGATTATAGATGACGGTATGCCAGAAAAAATATATACAACACTAGATGAATCTCACATCACCATATAGTAAAAATATCACTTGTGAGGTTATTTAAAATATTCGAATATTATATATTCATTACATATAGATGAGAAGAAAAGTTAGATTTTTGTCAAAAATTCTTAGTCTCATCTAAATGGTTTAGTGGTATCATTTCCTGGATAAAATTATATATTTCATGAAAATAATAATATAATAATTCATTTATGTGATTCTATGGGTGATTATTGTATTGGAGGTAGATACTATCATTGAAATGGACTTGACTGTAGACCTACTAGAAAAAAATATTAGAATTAAAAAAAACATATCGAACACTATGAGGGATCTTAATGTATCACGTTATAGGTGTGGTTCTAAGGGTCATCAGGCTCAATTTTGTTTAATTCCTAGAACATCATTGTAATCTCTATAAATAATAAATTGAAGAAAAGAATAATAAATCACACATTTTTTGGAAATCCAATAACTTTAATGAATATGAGGTGACTTTTTTTAGAATCATGGGCCATCAAATGATTTTTTCACATACCTCGATGTGGGTGATTTTTCTTGTGAATATCATGATGTGATTGCTGGAAACAATTTAAAGAAATTACAGTAGTTATGATATAAGATAAGTTATTTAAATATAAATGTTTTTTATTATAGATTTTTTATTATTCAAATGTCATAATGTGTCAATTATAATATTATTCTCCTTTGGTTGATGAATTAAAATTGATTTTGGGAATAAGACATGTATTCAGAAACTGGATAGTGGAACACCACACAAAAATCTAATGATTAAAAATATTTTCCAGATGTAATGTGAACAAGACCAATTGTGAATACTATATCTGGTTATCCAGATCTAATAGAAGTGTCTAGTAAAGAGAGTTTATCATTTACCAAATGTGATGTATTTTTTTATAAAAAATGTTCTATTTTTCACATTGTCCAAATGAAAAATGTTATGATTAAAGGTTATATACCATCATGGATAGGATTCCAAAACTATATTTGACTGAAATGAAAATTACATGTTTATTAAAATTGATTTTTTTGTAAGAGTCATCTAATAGAAAAAATACCAAAATTGTTATTTGGATTTAATTATGTATATATCATTATAATCAAAACACATATTTGTTTTTAGTGAAGTCCAAAATCAATCTTTTTTATCATGACCAATTATGAAATCTTTTTTGAGGAATGATGTGAAATATAATTTAATGTTATAATGTACATCTAGTAAAGGTCAATAAGATCTCTAAACTAAGAAAATATCCTATTGTGGATTTTTTGAATGCAGAACATATTTTTAGACCACATCTATCTAAAATTATGGCCAAAATGACATCCATTATTGAATGATTTATAGGTGACATATATAGATTCATCCATCATGGAGTACATTTAAATATTTTATAGTATCAATTTATTTTTCTAGTAGATGGTCATATGTATGTTTTCACTCAAAACATAATGTTGCGTTTTCACGTTTTCTTTTGTAGATTATTAAATTGTAAGCATAGTTCCTGGATTTTAATCATCATGAAATCATGGTTTGATAATGATAGAGAGTTTACCTCTCATGGATACAATGATTATTCAATGGAAATGGGGATCAATATGGAGTATCTGGTTTCCATATGAATAGATATAATGGATTAGCATAATCATTGATAGAACACCACCAACTTATTTCTTGACCACTAATAAGGTGAACCAAGTTGTTGTGCTCTGTATTGGGTAATTAAATATTGGAATCCCAATAAATTAATTCACATTAGACCATGTGCATATCAAAAGAACTATCCAATCCAACTATCTTATTTCTATGACAGAAACAACTCGCACAAATTAATCATTATTTGTGCACTATATGTAAAAATTTTCCCCCCTAATATACAATGATGGTTCCTCAAACGAGGTTGGGAATATATATTGGATTTGAATATTCATCCATCATCAGATATCATTAACCAGAAACTAGTGATATATTTACAACATATTTTTCTGAGTGTCACATCAATGAATATGTATTCTCAGTATTATGGGGAGAAAAAAAATTGTTGGATATTTTTTTTGGAATATATAAACATTATATTTTCTTGATCCTCCCACCCATCCTTATGAGATGTAAGTGAAAAAGAATTTATATTTTAAAAACTATAAAAAAAGTTACCCAATGTTTTCAATGGTTCAAAATGTGTGACTAAATCGCCCATACCATATATAAATGAACCATCTAGAATAGATATTCCAAAGAAACAATTACATAATGATGTTACATATATCACAAAAAAAACACCTAATGTTTGGAATAACAATTGGATCTATGGATAGAAATACTAGTAAAAGAAAAGGGACTAATATAATTTAAAAAACCATTTTGGAATCTTATGTTCTAGACGAAACATATAACATAAATGTTCATAATGAAACTCATGATGATAATCACAAAGAGAATTCAATAGATATACAAAACCCTAAAGGATTGGAAAATAATAAAATCTATTTTAATTATATAACTACAAGAGTTATATCGAATCCGAGTAATACGGAAATTATTAATGACATATTTTTATATTAAATGTAACATGATATAGAAAATGAAGAACCTAAAATGAGGTTTATTATAGAATGCCAAAAAATTCCCGATTGGAATAAATGGAAAGAGACGATGAAAATTGAATTAAATTAATTGAATAGGTGATGGGTTTTTGGAATATCCTGGTCACACCAAATGTTGTGAAGACTGTTGGATATAAATGAGTGGTTTATGTATGAAAAATGAGAAAAATGATATTTTATGATTCAAATCACGTCTTATGACATAAAGTTTTTTCTCAGAGTCCTTGGATTGATTTTGAGGAGACATATTATCCAGTTATGGATTATATTACTTTTCAATATCTAACCATACTTGTAATATCTAAGAAGGATAATACGCATCTTATGAATTTTTTCCAACATATTTTTATGGGTCACTTGTTAATAGTATGTATATGAGAATCCCTAAAGGATTCAAAATACCAAATGTATTCAAATTAAAACATAAAATCCTATATTAAATTAAATTGTATAAATCCCTATATTTATTTAAACAATGTTGTTGTATGTGTAAAAATCATTAATGTAATTTTTTTTTTCAAAAATGGGCTTGTAAATAACCCCATATAATGGTCTATTTTTATTATGTAAAAAGGTATGGATATGAGATAATTGATGCTTATGTTAATGATTTAAATATCATCATAACATTAGAATATATCAATGAAAAAATGAAAACATAATTATTTAATTTCAAATGAATGACATATGAGAAACCACCTATTTTTGGGATTAAAAATTGAGTATAATTTCAAGTGGAATATTTTTTCATTAGTCAAATTACACAAAACAGTTATTAAAATTATGGAATATGTTTAATGAAAATTCTTTAAGTTCTAGAAATGATGGTCAATCATTAAAAATCAAGAAAGATCAATTTTGGACATGTGAGGAGAATGAGAAGTTGGTTGGCCGTAAAGTACCATAATTGAGTGTTTTTAGAGAAATAATGTATCATTCTAATTTTACTCTTCCCCGTATATCTTTTTTCTACTAATTAGTTGCAATTATTTCATTCAAAACATATATGAAGATAGTGGATTTGAATTATAAATTTTTTGCTTTATTTTTATCGCATTATTGATTTATTTTTATTCTATTCTAATAAATTAGAATGAACGATAGATGTTTTGAAGATGGAGGTTATTTATTTGATCTGTATAAAGCATGATCGCAAACCTTCTATGTGTTTATAGAAGGATGACCTTCTATATAATATAGACCACAAATGTCGACACTCCTCAATACATATCCAAATCACAAATAAGTGATAACATTACATGAAATATGTCGATAATGTGTTTGGTTATATTCCATTACATAACACATTTGAGTGGATAGTGGATTTACTCTAGGTTGTAGTCAAAAAATTACTCCAAGATAATACTAGTGGAATCACACAATCGAAGGAGGTATCTTTCCTGACGGAGCCGACAAAATACATACCAGTGAAAGTTTTCTCTTTGAAAAAATAGTTAATAATTAATGAATATATCAACATGCATCATGTAAAATCCAACGATAATGTTGGAGATTTATATACAATGGCACTGCCAACAGTTCTCTTTTGAGCAGTTTTACATAACATTGAGATGTGTAAATTGAAAACATGTAATGTTATGTAAAATTATGTCGGGGGTATACATTAATGTAATCGTTTTCTTGTTCTGGTTTTTATCACACATGGTTATTCTAGAAAAAGGATTCTAATGACGCAGTATCAAAACACTAATGACATAGTTAGGGGTGTGAATCCTAAGGGGGAGTGTAATGAAGACATTTATTATATATGCATTTTTCAATGGGGGTTTTCTAGACACGCCCCCTATCCACTTTTAACATTATAAAAAATACAGTGAAACACATACCCAATGATATAAGGAAATTATGAGAGAGAGAATGTTGTGTGATCATCAATAAATATATATGCCGTCCTTTTTTCCATATTTCTCCACTATTTTACTTTTTCTCATATAATTTTTTTTCTCAATAAAAGAAATTTATTTATTTAATACATTTTCTAAATCATAAAACATAGATAGGTTTTCAAAAAATTAAAATGACATCCTATGGAACCAGTAGTCTGCCCTTACACACAATAATTTCATATTCGTATAAAATAGAGATAATGTACAAATTTAATTTTTATTAAAATCGTAGAAATTTTTTATATATCATATTATTTCATTCAATTACAATTTTATCTAACGATTAATTGTTTATATTGAAAATTAAACACATTTTTAACTAAGATAGTTGTCCTCACATACACATATATGTCCTTTTCCAATTTTTTCATTGGAAATTATGGGAAGGAAGGTATATATTTTTACACAAATATAATAACATTCATGTATAATAATTGTATTGATGATACTCTTTTCGGGTTGTATAATATGCATTGAGGTAGAAGAATATGATTTATGGAAATATAATTAAATAGGAGCGATTTGTGAGTTCTTATCTTACTCTGTAGGGTAAATCCTTTTAAATTAGATGAATGATTTTGTGGGATACACATTAAGTATATTATAACATTAAAAAAATGGATAAGAAATTTGAGAATGTATTTGGGAATCTTTTTATTGATTAAGGGGCATTGATTTTTAAGGGATGTGGGTGGTGAAGGGATCCTTTTATGGGTTAAAGGAGTAGCATTTTGGGAATAAGAGATAAAAAATTTCTGGAAATTAGAAACAAAAGTGAGAAATAAATAACAGGTGACAATTTAAGGTAATTAATTTCTTCAAAATATCATTTGATCATTATTTTTAATATGTTTAGGTCTTTTACTGATTAGATTGATCCCATTTAAAAAATTTTAATTTTACATGGTAACTATTTTTTACCATCGTTATATTTTTTCCTAAATGTAAAAGAAAAATAATTATATAAATTGGAACTTATAATTTCAATTTTGATTTAATATTTATTTGATAATATTTATAATTGTTTAAAAATTATTTAGATAATATAAAATATAATATGAAATCGAAAATCAGTGAAAATTATAACTAATGTATAAAAATGTTAAATATTTTTTTCAAGATTAAACATATTATTTTTAAATGAATAACTTTACTCAAAAAATATATCTATAGTCTTGATATATTTTTCCAAACATTTTCATTATACATAAATGATACTAATTTAATAAAAGTCCAAATTTTTGTAATAATTTATTCTTTCTCGATTAACATAACAACATATCTTTTCATAAAATTTTAAAAAAAATATTTAAAATATATTCTTACAATGAATCCAAAAATTAATTTCATTTAATAAAAAAAATAGAATGTTTCAATTCAACATTTAAATCGAAATGAAAAATATAATGAAAACAAGTTTTCATCAAAGAGAATAAATTTTTTAAAATAAAAAATGTTTATATAATTATTTCTAACCCTTTAAAATGAAATTTGTATTAATATATTTTATTTTATGTCTAAATATTATTGTTTTAGTTATTTAAAATGATTAAACTTATTTATATTTGATAAAAATTACAGAATGATTGTGAAAATAGATCTCTAAATATAACAATTCTTCCATTGTAGTCCTAATTAGATTAGATATATATATATTATTTTATTAAAAAAAATAATTTTATCCAAATAAATTATATGATCATGATGATTACATGTAATTTTCCATATCTTCTTCATCCTTTACTTTTCTAGATTCGTGGTGTGGTGGATTTTGAGAGGAGGATTGAGGATGTTTATTGGTGGTTGGAGGTGTAGTTGTAGTGCTAAAAGATATTAATTTTTTAATGAATTTCATTATATAGATTGGTGATTCATAGATATTATTTCCCATGAATTCATGGCCAATATTCTGATGAGCTGTGTAGTGTGAATTAAATTCAGGTAATTATAGTTTAATCGACAATGTTTAATAAAAAAATGGAAATGGGACGTAAAATTCAATTAAAGATATAAATATCATAATTCACACCATGAATGGGTTATACGACCTGAAACTGTCTTGTTATAGGTTATTTTATAACCATTTGATAAAATTTATTTTTACTCAGATTCACTTCTCTCTCTCATTATGGACGTACCCTAAGTTCCCCGAGGATATCTTCTATACCTCTTATCACTTACTTCACTCCTTAGGTTCTTGTGGATGCATCTTGGAAATCCATGCTATTTTATACTCTATTTTCCATGAGTTTCCTTCAGTTATTTTTTTAGATCATATGCGGTGGTGTAGTTTTCATTTGGGGTGTGTGTGAGTTTCATTTTGACAATCCTTCGGTGAAGTGTTGGATGACCAATGTGTTCCTTGTGTACTGATGGTTTCATGGAATTTTATTCCACACCCAATTGTGTGTTGTGAGATCAGAAATCATGTTTGAGTTATAATATTCTTGTTATCATAGTTTTTAGTTCTTTTTCAATCATTTCAATGGACTACAAGGATCGGCGAATTTAGTTATTTAATTAACATAGTGTAATTAATTAGATTGGGGTATTTTCATTTGTTTTACTACATAGATATATTATTTTGAGGATATACGAATTCTTTTATTAATTATTAAAATAAATTCTGTCGGGAGCCTTTTTTTTGTACAATTTTTATGCTGTATTGACTCATGATATGTTGTTGTGTGATGTCCCACTAAATAAAATGCTATAAAATGTATACTTTCTTAATAATCTGGATAGCCAGGGATTTTAATTTGTTTGACAATACTAATGGATATTAAATAATTAAATTGATTAAATACCCTGAATAATTTTGGAAACTAGTTTGTGATTGTATTGTGTATATATGTGCAATATTTGTTTCCCAACATTAATTGGGTAGTAATGTGGTGATGGAAGAGACCAGATTTACTACATGATTTGTGGGGTTCTAATGAAGATTTTGGTTATCATGGATGAAATATGGGTAATTGTGTAATGTGGTTTATAGAGATGTGATGTTGTTATGGTGAACAATTATGTGATGCGCAGTGGTAATGATGTTCGGTTGTAACCTGTGGTTGCTGTATCCAGTGGTTTTTTTGGGATTTGTTGATACTACCCAGTGGTTGTGGAGTAGTGATTTAGGACACCAGTATATGTGGTTGTGTGATGTGATGTTTTTATTGTGAGATATCGTGTGGGATGTGACACAACATGGATGGTGTATTTGTGGTGTTGTGTATGATTTTGTGTGCGTTCAGGATTTTTTTGCATTTTGCAGTTAATATTTATTATTTATTAACCATGAAAATAATTTTTATGATAAATAAAATAATATTAATTTATATAAATGATATATAATTTAAAAATATGTGTGGTAATTTAGTAACAATGTTGAATAAATGAACGAGTAGTGTAATGTGAAATGAAATAAATACTCAAAAAATGTTGTGAAAAATATAACTGATTGTTGGAATTGTTGCATGGGTTTTGTAGTAGTTGTGTGTTGTTTAATATAGTAGTGGAAGTAGTTGTGATGGTAGATGTGTATTATAGTAGTGGTGAAATAGTTTTTCATAGCGTAATTTATATGAACCTATTGATTGGGTATTATATTCTATCATTATATAGGGTATTTTTTATGTTATTTTATGCATTTCCCACCCGAGTAAGATAACCTTACAAATTCATAGTGGAGTTGAGTTCCAGGTGTATTCCCCATTATATATGATGGTATAGATACATATTGATGTCTAACCCCTCTACTGAACTCTCCCTCTACAAATATTCATATAGGTTGGTGTTGGAGATTACCCAATTATAATGTGTTTCCGTTAAGTCTAGGGGTTGTATGTGTTGTGATAAGATGTATTGTAGCACGTTTCAATTGGTCAGATTTTATTTTTTCTGGTTTATGTATTGGGGTATTTAATGGTTGGACTAGCTAATAAGGATGATGTTCTTCATGTCCTTGATACCCTAATAATCTGGTTCTAGACATGATGTGATGTTATGTGTGACCCTATTTTCTGTGGGCGGAATGTGATGTGATGTGAGGTGTGGTCTTGGTGTCTTCATGTAGGATGTCATGTGTTTTCATATGTGTGTAATGGATGAAACAAAAAAAAAGTTGGACATTGGGGTTTGGGAGTTTAAAATCTCTAGAGAATCCACAGAATTCCGAATTACTTTATTCAGATATCGATGTAATATTTTTATAATGGATGCTTTATTTGGTGAGTGAGGCATGGTGAGGAACATTGTTATTAGATTTTAGGTACAATTTCTTGATGGTTCAATTTTTTTCACTGGTACATTAGCATGATATTTTCACCTATTCACTTGAGGCCTTGGATCTGTCTTAACTAAGTATACATGTTCTACTAACCCTACGTATAAAATCATATTTTCAGGTTTTAAAGTTGTATTTGGGGGACGATATCAAAATTTATTGATCTCTGAGAGATTATATTGAGTTTCATCCATCGATTCTACTTTTTGGTATATATTGTGAGTCTTTTATAACTATTTTTTTGACATTATAAAAGAAAATGTGGATGATTTTTAGTTGACCATTATTTATATACTAGAGTTTCTTGGTGCTTGTAAATCTTATCGTACGGTCCTATTTCTATTATAGGAGGTAATTTATCACATAGCATGATTTTTTAGATACCCTGATGCAGGTCATGAACTCGGGGCCTGCTAGAGGCAGGACTCAGTGGTGTTTTCATCTCCCTCAAATCATTGAGTTATCTTTAGAGGGATTGGGTCATGATAAAGTGGTATCAGATCCTTTGGTTGACATATCTGATGGATTTCAGAGTTAGGAACTATTTGGTTTTTATGGGTTTTTATGTAAATAGTTCTATTTGACATCGGTGCATGACATAGGATAATGAGCCCGGTTAGGACATGGGATATTAGGTTCCATTGTGATCAAGTGCCTGAAATATTATCTTATTAAAGAATCAATTGGTGTTGACCTATTTTTATAATAGAGATCAAGGAGAGATGAATTCAACATGAGGAATCGTGATCATGTTTGAATTGTGTGTTTTTGGAGAATAAAATTAATTAAATAAATAAGATTTTATAAAAATATATGTTGTGAGGATTTGGATTCTTTATTTTCTTTTTCGAATGGATCATGGTCATCATATAGTGGTTGAGAAGGCGGGTTTATCATGATAATCTAGTATATTTTCAATGGTTTGGCATGATAGAGGAGGACGAGGCATGGAAGATATATTGTAAAGCCATTTAGTGATAGAGTTTTCGAATGTATAAGGGTGATGTGTCATATATAGAGATAGAGCACTTGCTGGATGAATCAAGATCACATTCAGTTTGATCTAAGCATGAGATGAGTTTTTGGGTATTTTTGGTAGTGAGTCAGTGTTTGATAGAATAACATCAGTGGGGGGTGATATTTATATGTGACTGAAAATAGGAATATGTGTTGTGGCCAAACATTCCAAGGGAGTTCCTATAATGTTTTCTCATTGATGATGATAGAATCATAGAGGTCCAGGTTGTTCTCCCTTTGTAAGGGGAGTATAAGTGTAAAGGATATTGGGATCGTGTTCAAGGACCACCATCAATTTTATCTGACTATTTTTATAGATTAGTTCTTCAGACGAAGACTTCAGGATTAGGGTTTTTACATAGTGATTATTTATACAATCACTCTGTTTATGCTCCAATAATATCTTGATATTCTGAAAAAGGATGAGGCTATGGAGAATAATTATTTGTTGCACGTAGATCCCCATCAAGGTGGATTTTATGGAGTTTCCAGATGAATCACATTAGCCAGTGAGTAGTGGGTGATTAGGATGCGAGGGATCCGTTTATTGGGGAAACATCTATAGAAGATTACTTATAATCATTTTGGGATATGTGGTTTTTGAGTGAATTCAGTGGGGGGTTTCCTTTTTCATGATACATCTATGGGAGTTATGGGAACTTCCAACCTCATTTTTTAACAGCTCATGGAGATTGGATTTTGATGGGTGGACATGCCCCTATGAAGCAATGGTATATTACTAGGAGGTAGATTTAGAGTTAGGGACAACAAGTTATTTTTGAACAATCATTATTTGGTGGAGTTGGCATAGGTAATTCTCAATATGGTCCCCTTTCATGCAGACATATGCTATATCACATCTATTAATGATGGAAGATAAGATGTAGAGGAGTTTGGCATGGTCGAATGAACACATTAGAGGAATAAACACAAAAATATATGATAGTTGTTCATGGTAGGATTAGTTTATCAACTATTATTGAGTGTGGTTTTTTTTATTTAGGACCCAAACCCTCCTTTTTTCCTACATCATAGGTTTATGTATTGGGTCGAGACGTTAGAAAGATTCTTTTTCCCCAAGTGTTATCTACAAAAGTTGGATTTCTTTCATTATTATTTGACGAGTGTCAAGGATATAGACTACTGATGGGGAATCACCGGTTAGTGGAGGAATTATTATTTTTGATGATATATCCAAATTATATTATCATTCACATAAATTGACTATATTTCATTCATTAAGTCGCCTTCTTCTTTTGGATAATAGTTTTGTTTTCCAATATGGAGGGCCACTGAGAGGCATTCATTAGATATAGTGGTCAATGGATTGGTGGAAGGTACGTGGAGATTATTTTTTTCAGTTTGATGATATTTCTATAGAATACTTTGTTGGGGATTTTACAGGGGTTTTAGAAGAGTTAATTGATGTTTTTAGAGAGGTAATAATTGAACCACCTCCTCAAAGAGAGGATGAGTTTGGGAAAGATTTTTTATGGATGTTTTATCTATTTCCATGTTCCCTATTGAATAACGAATAAATATTGTTGAATGATTAGGTTATAAGTGTATAATACATTGATGTGGGGTTTCAATTGACATAATTTTTCACTGAGGGGTACTCTAGTGTTGTACTCCGAGAAGGTGGATGGTAGTATGGGTTGTGGATATACTATCATAGATTTAATCATGTAATTGTCAATAAAAATCTCCCTCTTTTGAAGATACACAATATATTCAACAATTTGAGTGGGTATTGTAGGTTCTTGAGGAACAATAGGGTTTATGGTAACACTAGTTGAGAGTGAAGGATGATGATATTCTAATTAATTCTTTTAGATGCTAGTATGTATACTATGTGTTTGTAATCATAGAATTTAGTTATATGAAGGTATAATACAAATTTCATGGGATTATGAACATGGTGTTCTATGAGTTCATGGATTGGTACATTTTTGTATTCATCTATGATATCTTGGACAACTAATTGTCATAGGAGGAGAATACTATGCATCTCAGAGTTTTTTTTCATGTCATACAACACCACCATAATTATAAGAATTTGAACTAGTGTGAGTTTAGGATGTGAATGATATATATCCTTGGACATGTGGTGCTCCAATAGAATAATGTAATAGACCCTTGGAAGGTTGAGGTGGTAGTTTCTGGGGATTCACCCATGAATTGGTTAGAATTTTATAGTTCCCTTGGTCTTCTAGGATAATATATGATGATTGTTCCTAAGATATCTCCTGTTGAGTCCCAACTAAAATTATTCAATTGTACTGACCAAACTATTGTGTTGATTCAGTTACCTGAACAAAATGATTTGTAGTGCTATAATTCCTCATTTTCCAATGAAGTGTATGTTTTTATATATTATATGATATGTTTGATATGGTATTGGGATGTGTTTTGATTTAGTATAAAGAAGTGATCTAATTTGGGTCATAGAAGTTATTTCCCCTTGTGAATTACTATGAACCACATGATCTAGATTTTTCAACAGTTTCATTCTCTAATGTTGTGGGGCCATTACCTGATTAGAGAGTTTTTGTTCTTTTCATGCAGAATAATTTCTTGATATATGTTTTTTCGCAATATTATCTGATTCTAGAAAATAATATGTTGATTTAGTTTCTATAGGTTGATTATTTTTATATCCATCACACCATAGGGAATGGAAATGTAGTTTTCAGTGCATTAAGATGGAAAACATGAGAGAATGTGTCTTAGGAGTCTAAATATGTTTGGAATGGAATGAGAAGCACGTAGGGATACATCTTATCTTTAATGGGAACTATAGACATGTATTTTATCAACAAAAGAACATAGATTATAATTTTATGTAGAATATAGAGGTGTTTTAGTGGGTAAAATCTAAGGTTGAGGTGATTCTTGACTTTTTCTGATATGGTGACGAACCTGGAGGTTGGTAATATGTTTACCATAACTAGGTGTTGTTCTAAGGGTGCTTTCATTCCCCACATAAAATTCGTGAGGTAGTTTGTATGGTTTTAAATTAACACCTTTTGTGATATGTCATGGTGTGGAAAATGTGTATCAAGGGAGGAGACAACATTGGTGGTTTGGGATGAAATGGTCAATAGTAGTGTTTGTGGAAAAATGGTATTTTTTAGTAGTTGGAGAATGTGGGGAACCATGTTCTGGAAGGTTTTTTTCTTATTGGATAACCATGAGTGGAAATGGTAGGGCATATAAATGGATTTTCTCAAAGGTTTTCTGAATCCCCAAGGGTGTTTGATGCAGTTTAGGTTATAGTGGACTGAATAATGAAATGGGATCACTTTATTACTATCTGTGACTCGAGTTGTATGAATGTTTTTGAAAGGAAGTTCTTGGGTGGTGAGGATAGATGTCCTGGGGTAACAAGGACCATAATATCTAACCAGGATCCTCGTTTTACCTAATAAGATTTTAGGGTATTACAGCATGCTTCTGGATCCTAATTTCCTTTTAATATTGGTTTCCAACAATATAGAAATTGGAATATTTAGATAACCATACATATATTGAAGGTTATGTTTTTGTAATGCATCGTATAATTTTTTACATCTTGGGTATAACAAAAACCATTGTTCACATTCGTCTAAAATAATTGATATTACTCATCCATTTTTATGGCTATGTTTG
Organism: Viscum album; assembly: GCA_963277665.1. Lineage (NCBI taxonomy): Eukaryota > Viridiplantae > Streptophyta > Magnoliopsida > Santalales > Viscaceae > Viscum > Viscum album. Next base: position 502,393,671 of record OY728133.1, read on the forward strand.
AGGAATTGTACAATATTATGTGTCCTTATCATTTGTGATATATATATTCTAGAGAGTTAGTCGTTCATGGTCCTTATGTAGTAGAGTTAATGATAGAGAATTAATGGTTGTATTGAGAGATGATGTGGTTGGATCAAGAATATTAGAATTCCTATGATGATCATCGATGTAGGCCCTTGATGTTGAAGGTTGGAGACCATGTGTTTGTGAGAGTCTCCCCTCTAGGATCGTATCAGAGGTTACTCATGGGTATTAAGATTTATCCCTATAATTTTGGTCCCATTGAGGTGTTCGGGAGAGTTGGTGAGGTGGTATTATAGTTTACATTTCTGCCATGACATTAGGGTATATACTATGTATTTCATGTGAAATTATTCAGTATCTTCATAATGATTCCAAATTAATTTACTAATGATACTTGGATATCAATGGTGATCCAAAAATCATGGACTGTTTTGTAGAGATTTATGATCTTCTTCAATAGGTGATGCATGGATGAAACATTCCCTTGGTTCACCAGTTTTGGAGGCGTGGTGGCCTTGAGTAGTGTATATTGGACCAAGAGACACATATACATGACATGTACCCAAATATATTTTGATTTTTTACAATTTTTTGATAATGTTTTGATTGGATCTTATTGTGATATGAGATATGTTTTTCCCTAATGTTTGAAAATGTTTCCAATATATAAAAAGGTGTGCCATTTAATGATAATCATGATGTATTATTCTTCATCATGATTTAAGCTGTGCAGGTGAGTCAAGGGAACCCAAAGTGGATTATATTTTGAAATTTAAGAATAAACTATAGAAATTGTGTGTTCAAAATTGTGTTTTGTGCTCTAATTGGAATATATTGGGTTTTCAATGCGTTAGTGTAGTGATTATTGTTTGGACATGTGGTGTCTATGTCCTATTCCAAATATTGTATTGGTATGCCCGATGAAATGTGGCTACATTGTTTTTTAGTGTGATTTTTTGGTGTTTTTTAGTGGAAGTGTTGATGAGTAATGATATCATTAAGAGGTATCACAAGGGGTGGTTTCTTGAAACTGTTTCTATATAGGATGTGTATTATATTTTTAAGGTGATCATCAATTTAGAGGTACCTATTGTAATGGATCATGAATTCCCAATATGTATTATTTTCATTTTCTATTGTTTTAGGTGTTTCGAAGGAGTCTTGAGGAGTTTTTTTTGTGGTTTTAGGTGCATTGGATATGATGTATAATATTCCTATTGTGAATGTCTTGCACGAAATGAATTTTTTATTCCTCTATTGTGCATTTTGTGAATTCATGGATTTTATTCAGGTGAGGTGTAATGTGTAAAAAACATCACATTATGAATGTTTAATTATGAAAATGTAATAAATAAAGGTAGAGGTGACTCAAAATTTGATGATTTTGGAAATATAGGAATTCAAAAATGAGTGGGTTAAAAAATGAGAATGTTTCAGTTTCTATGTTATTTCCTAAACCATTCGGCTAATAAATTTTTATTCGTCCTTACCTATCCCTACTTCTCATTACATGAAAACCCTATTTCCCTTGATGATAACTTATAGACATATTATCTCTTTCCTTGATCCTTTGGTTCTGGTGGATTCTTATTGGATATGTGTAGTGGTTTATCCTATCTTTCCCATGTAATTCACTATATTATTCTTTGGAACCACTAAAATTGTTTAGTTTTGGTTGTGGTGTGTATGGTTATTATTTTTAAATCCATTTAATGTTGTATAGGTTCACCCAGGCTTTTCCTGTGCGATGGTGGTTTCTGGGAAATTCCATCCACATCATGTGTTGTGAAGTGATATCAGATAGAATCATTGAGTCATGAGATTCTCTTTCTCACCCTTTATATGTTATTTGTGGTATTTTCATTCTTTTTTTCCTTTGGAAGGACAAAAAGGGTCAATTAATTAAGATAAATAATTTCTCTAATTGAATTGATGGGAATGTGGAGTTGTGGCGTGATTCACTACTTTGATATATTTTTTAGATCATATTATGAATTTCTATTTCCAAATATGAAAATAAAAACTATGTGGAGACGAGTTTTCAATATAGTAGTTATTATATAATTACCCTTGTTGTGTTATTGTATGATCACCCCTAATTAAAAGGATACATAATGTACATTTGGTTAAAAAAAAATTTACCCCAATTTTTTTTCAGTGAGATAATAACGACACTAATTAAAAAAGTAATTTGCCAAAATCCCTTGAAAAATAGTGGATGATGTTTTGTGATGATGTTGTGTATAACTACTCTCACTATGTTTCCCCACATGGTAGGGTGTTTTATGGTGATATAGGGGAATCTTTGGGCAATGTTATGTGTGGGGATGCTATGTGGATATTGGGTAGAATATATGTGATGTGGAATTTCATGTGATAAGGTGAAGAAATATGTTATGTGGTAATGGGGCACAATTCGGTGTTACGTGGATGTGACACTTTGTGGATGTATCCTGTTGAAGTTGTGTCATGAGATATAGTTATGGAACATTTTTTATGGTGCATGGTTTAGGGAACTATGAATTTTGTGCATGGATGTTTTTTTTGTGCAATGTGATGTGGACATTGTGATATGGAATGGGTGATGTGACATGATGATGATGGTTTTTGTGTGGTTCCAAGGTAGTGGTTGTGTGAGTTGGGACATATGTAGTGTTGTGTGGTTGCAATATTTTCCCAATTATACATGGGATGAACTTGATGATAAATTAATAAAAAGATAGATTGATAAATGAGGTGTTCTAGAAAAAAAATGTGTGGTATGAAGATAACTAAATTGAATAAATGAATTTGTAGTGTAATGTGAATTGAAATATATAATGAAATTATATGGTGAATGATATATGAGTAAGTGGGAATTATTTTTGGCATTGTGTTATGGTTTCTTGTTGTTTCATATATTGGAGGCATCAATTCTGATGATAGATTTGAATTTTAGTTGTGATGTTTTCTAGTGTCCAAGTTCTTGTGATGTGAAATCATATATTGTGTTTTGTGTATTGTCTGTATGTCATAATTGTTTATGTTATTTTATATGGTCCTCAATTAAGCTAGATAACCATAAAAATTATTAATTTATATGGGTTTTGGGTATAATTCATAATAGTATGGATGGTCGTGATATGGATGGCTGGCTACGCTCAATCCCCCGCTATTCTTTCAAAATTAGTTATATGGGTTCGTGTTAGAGATTACCCAATAGTAATTTGTGGCCCATGTGTTTCTAGGTGGTATGTAGTGTGATGTGAGGTTTTTAAATAGGTGTTTATGGGCATGAATTCATATGGTGTGATCTGATATGTGGTGGGGTGATGTGTAGTTGGAAGAGGGAATGATGTTGATGTCATTCTCTTTATGTATACCCTAATTCCATATTTCTGGATGATATGTGATGTAATGTGTGGACCAGGTGTTTTTTGGTGGTATATGATGTGTTGTGATGTGTGGTCTTGGTGAATGTGGGTTTCATTTGATGATATGTGGTGTGTGATTAATGGATATGAGCACATGATATTTTATGATGGGGTGTGGGTGCATAAAATTAGTGGGGAAGTGTTTGTAAGGCACAATGTTTTTTTATGATATCCATGCTATTATATTATATAAGATTCATGACTTCTAAACCAAAACCTAATGAGGATGGGGTTGTATCATGACCAATATAGGTTCTTATTGGTTTCACTATTTGATTGCAAGATCATTTCTTTCCTCTATTCAAATATACACTACATGCCTAGTATATATCCCTTCTGAGTATATCTGTTATGCTCAACCAATGTATATAATCTATTTTTATGATTTATAAATGAATATATGGGATTTATCTGAAAATTTCTAGCTATTTTAGTGTTGATGGTAATTCATTTATATAAATTTATCCAATTGGTATATCGATGGGATATTTTACATGTATCATTTTCCTTTGTAAATTTATTCTGGGAAGGTTTTCGTATAACATTATTTTGTCTGTTGGAGTTTTTTTTGGAAATTTTTACCAAATATCGTGATCCAATCTCATTTATAGAGGGAAATTACTCACATACTCTAATTATTTTAATCACATGTTGCTAGTAGCCAACATGGGGATGACTAGAGTTGGGACTCAGTGGTCATAAAATTTGTTTTTTCATTATTGTATCTTTGGTGAGAGGGGGTTAGGAAATTATAAATATATAAATAATTTTTTTGTGATGTCTTTAAGAATCATTATAAAAATTATTTTTAACATTATAATGAATATGAAATAAACAAATTATGAATTTTTTTCTTCTTAGAATAAAATAAAATATAGAATATAATGTCTTAAATAGAGGATTAACATTAAATTATATTATTTTATATATTATCTATTAATTAAATTATAGTAATTTTTTTGCTATAATATAATAAAATTCATAGTGTGCAAAAAGAAATCATTAGTCAAATGTATTTTTACGTGAAAAAATATATCACTCGTCATTTTGTGAACGTAATAAATATTTAAACGAATAATTTTTAAAAATGACCATTATTTTTCAATTTATATAAATTTAATAAATTTGGTATCTCAATTTATTCCCAGAAACTTATTGACTACATAATAACGATAATATTTAAAATAATTACATCATAATAAAATATATCGATGTTTTTTTATTACTTTTTTATGTTAATAATTATATTAAATTGTTTTTTTAAGTAAAAGTCGATAATCAAGCCTTGTATAGTTACAATGATTACACTCATCCCATATCATGCATGTCCCTTCCAAGATAGTTACAACACTAGTGATCCTATCTTGGTCCATAGTAACCTATTCTATTTAAAAAAATTATAATATATAAAAATTTGTATTAAAAAATATACAAAAATTTATTCAATATAAATCAATTACGAACTAATTCTCAATAACATTGTGGGCTATCTTGTCACATTGGAATTGTGTCCAATAACCCATATAAGGTCCATATTGTAGATCCAATACTATGCTAAAATAACTCCAAAAAAGATAACATAAATTCCACCATCAATTCAATTATATTTTTAATCAAACCCTATAAAAACATTCTAGGGTGAAATACCTAAATCGAATCCGTGTCAAATTATGTGTGAAAATAAAAACAAATTGTCCTTTACCCATGATAAAAAAATTGGACATCCTATCATCTTGATTTCAACCACGATAGAGTGTAGTAAATAATTATTCAAAAAACGAGGCAATTATAAATTGACAAAAAAGAGGAAAGGAAGAAGAGATAAATTAAATGGGAGATTTATCACCAATGTATTGAAGAAACACAATAAAATGTTCCTATTATAAGGGGATATTGAAGTCGAAGAATAAGGGAGGCCCTCATAATATGACTGTGTTTCAGGGAGAAGAGTATATAAAGATGTAGTTAAATATTATGATGGAATACATAAGTGTTTCTCAATTTTCTATATCTAAATTACGTTTCTCAAACAACTGCATCCTAATATTCATAACCATTCACCAATTTTGTGGCAATAACTCTCTCAACCCACCAATTAACATGGTTTAGTAACACATTATTCCAATCCAACCACTCCTCATTGATAAGGTAAACACACCTTGCAATGTTATCCCACACAGTTTTTGAAAAGGTTCCCCAATTATGTAAATATAAATGAAATTAAATTATATGTATTCAATACCTCATCTACAACCATGCCAAAACTATAAACTATAACCCTAGCCAAAATCACCATGCATGGTTCACCCAAAAGTATTTCATAATTATGATTTAACAAAAATATATATTAATTCTATTTTGACAACTAAAAAATAATCTCTAATCTCCAAATGCTCACCCGAGCGCCTGATACGCCTCCCATGTCACTCTCTATGTAAAAAACGCTAAATGATTATCAAACTCTCAAATGTTTTATATATATCCTAATTCATCAAATGAACCCTTCATTGGAGATAAAAATTTAAATTATATTTGAATATGAAAACCCATAATGACATGAGTGTTTATATATTGGATTCCTCATGTTAATTATTAGTAACCAAGGTTATTGTTTTTTCAACCATAGACTGCAATCACATTTTCATCGATATGGGGATTTACATAATGATTCTACTACTTGTCACCTCAAAATAGTTCGAATATCAATGTCTTTATTTAGGTGGCGAAAAAATTTGAAACATATATTCCAACCCAAGAAAAAATATTTGAATCTTTGATATGTTGAAGCATTAACGGATTACTATAAATGTTTCAAAACTATAATTATAGTTTAAATATATTGGCTTTTATTACTAACGTACATTCACTGGCCCTTTTAAATAGAGCTACCAGACTATTGGGACATTAAATAATGAAATTATAATAATTATAATGTATATTCACAAGGGATACTATAGACTCATGTGCTTGAGGAAATACGAAGAGATTCAGATGAGACCTTCATAATCTATAACAACTGAAGAAATGTTTCGAAAACATCCCCATCCTTCGTAGATAGTTAAACATTGAGTATAATTTCCTTCATTAAAATAAAATAATAAATTTTTACCCAACTATGATTCCATACAATTAGTATATTCAATATCAATAGTGACTCTCTTTTTGGGTTTTTAAAAGTTAATTGTGACAAAACCCAACTAAAATTTACCATCAATGGAAATCAGGTAAGGAAAAAACATAAAACCATTTCTATGTCCCTAGTTGTGTAAATCCACCATTGAGAAAGAAATTGATAGTGAAACCTACAATGGAATATTCTTTATTGACATACTCTCTTCAATTATATTGAGGAAACATCATATTCAAGATTTGTGTGTGTGTGTTGGGTGGGGGTAGATACTTTATTGAGTTAATATATTTTTCATGATACGTGGTCTTCTAACATTTTTACCTCACACTTCATGATAATCATATTTTTTAAATTTATTCTAATATAAAATTAACAAATTAAATTTAAATCTAATAATGAATTTTTTTTAAAATCCATTGTGAATTTATCTATTTTCAATTTTTTGAAAATTTAATAAATTAGTTTTACTGATAGCAAGAATGTTTATGAAATAAGTAAATATTAATTTTTGATTTTAGTATAAATGGTTATTTTTCCATGATACAATCATTTTCATATCTATATAAAATTATGATGTTCATAATCTAGTTGTTATTATTTATGAGTTTGTTATATTAGTTTACATCTTCGCACAATATTTTAGTCATTTATTAAGTGTGAATATTTTATAATTAATTGATTATATATATATATGTTTGGTTAGTAGCACTCAATTTCTATAATTTTTATAAATAGTCCTATTCCACATGTGAAAAGATTGACTATTATATTTAGTAAACCAATGTTTCAATACCTATTTTTTGAGTTCTTTTTATCCCAATGAATAAATATCACTAATGAGGGCTGTGATGGAATATATAACATATATGGATACATTAGCTAGTAGCCTAATATTTTACTTCCATGAATGATTAAGTGAGTCTGTTTTGATATTTCAATGATAATTATATAGGGTAGGTTCATCAGTCAAAATAATGTAATTTTTTTTTAAAATTACATATATTCAATTGATATAAATTCTAAATACAAAAATTAAATATATTTCACACAAAAAATTGGATATTCAATGACAGGGTAAAATTTTGAATTCCTTTCTAATTGTAATATAATGCATCTGTATGACTATTATTATAAAAGAATTATTATGAACATATTTTCTATCTATTGTATATTTGACTACATTGAATGGTTCTAACTTTAATCACATTAATACCATGAATTTAATTTACTATTTTTTTAATCATTTATTAACTAAGAAATATCATCATTCAATTTATTAAAAATATTGAATTTATGAGTGGTGAAAATGTTTTGGTGTGGTGGGGTTATGACTTCATGAATTAATATTTCATTCCATCCTAATTTAACTATTTTAAATTAAATTTTATTTGAAATTATAAATATAATTATACATTAAATTTATAATTGTATTTAGTTATTTGATTTCAAATAATTTTCAATTTTCAATTTAATTTTTAATATATTCATTACTATTTTTTGTGATTTGAAGAGCTCCAGATAATGTTAAAATGACATGGGGAAGTGACATGAGTCCTAATGAATATTTTTGAACTATAAATATAATTCCAAAAACCATTAAATACTAATATTTAACAGAATTTTTTTTTAAATTTTTATTTGAAAATTCTATATTTTTGATAACATGGGATTCAAAGAACCCTGAGTCTATATAAAATTTCATATATTATACAAAAATATCCTAGATATTTAATTAGTGGGAATGAATTTTAATAACAAAATTGTTCGAATTATATGGTTTTGACACGTATAAATTAAATATTTTTAAAAAAATATTAGAAATCAAAATAATATAATAATTTAAATGAGAAAGAGTTTTTTAACATTTTTTAAATGTGAAATGCGTTTTTATATAAATTATTCAAATTTATCTTTGATGTGGTATTAATTTAACTAATATTTATAATATATATTTAATAATATGTTTCATCAATCATATTATATTTGTTTGGGGCACACATAAATAATAATTCCAGTTTCATTCTTAAAAAAAATATACGTTTCTAAAAAGGGGGATCGTCGTGTTTTACACAATTATAATAATATTAATATTTACCAATTATAGAAATTTTATTTTAAAAAATTAAAATAAATTTTATAATAAAAATTTTATAATTATTTGAGTGTGTTTTTTATAATTTCATAAATGATTAATTATTCAATGAATAGTTGAAAAATTTACTTTTAATTTTGAACAACGTTTTAATTTAAAACAATAAAAAATAAAATTCCTTATTTTATTTAGTTCTTAAATTATAATTAATACCATTATATTAGTGTAAATCCAAGCAAGTTCCTAGGAAGTAATTTTTTAATGATTATTGATATAAATAATTCTATGTAGAAGAAATCATTTCTTTGGAAATAAAATTTTCATTACACTGGCATGATTAATTTTTAATTAAATTACATCATTATTGTGATTATAATTTAGTAAATTATATCTGAATGTCTAGTCATAATAATAGTTAATATTTAATTTGTTAAGAATATTTTTTGGTCATATGTTATATTATATGAAGTAAATATATGTAACTACTATTATTGTTTAAAACAAGCTTATAACGGGGTAAAAACAAAATATAAGGGTAAATTTCTTATTAATCATAACTAAAAACTTTTTATAGCTATATTATAGACATATAATAGCATAAATTATTATATTTATCCATTTAAAAGTATTATTATTTATATTCACATTATCATGTTGTATTTTTTAGGAAATTTTCTAGTGTGACCCCTTCCCCACTTATAAAACGACAGCTCCTCACCTCTCCTCTCAACACATCAAGATCCTCTTGGTTCAGAAAGGCCTTGTCCAAATACCTTCCATAAACCCCTCCCCATGACAAATAGTCTCTATTTGTTTTACAAAAAATCATTATAGAAAGGATTCGGTTATAATACAAAAGCTTTTTTCTGAAACGGTGTATAGTTAACAACCATTAATTTTTATTTAATTTAACCTTCAACATACATAAAATAATCATTAAACATGGTTAAAAAAATTCCAATATTTTTTTAATTATTTTGTGTTTTTTTTCTATCATAACCTAATAAAATCTCCTCTTCAATAAAAAGGGAAATAAAACCATCGATCGTGTGTATGGAATAAAAATGCTTCTTATATCAGTTTAATTGTATTTAATCACCCACTCTCATGACTTGATATAATAATGGATTTAATATATATATATATATGATATATTTTACTTAATTATACTTCTATAATTATAATATCACATCTACATTCTTATTATTTAATCTTTTGGAATAAATAACGTCTCTCATGAATAAATGTGGAATTCCTCCTCTAGAGAGTGATATGAATAATTTTTCATTTTATATTTAAATTAATTGTAAAAAGGGTATATTTAATTAATTTATATTAAATATTTAAATTAAAAATTAATGTTTAAAGGAGGTATATTATTTTTCTATATTTCCTTCAATCCTTTAAAAAATTGAAATAGTTTTCATGAAAACGTACCAACCATCTTCATAAACATTGTAATAAATTTCATTATCAAGAAATTTTATGTATAGATATAAATATGAATCTAATGAATAAATATTATACTTTTACCATGAATAATATTATTTATATGACGTATCCATGATAAATTTATAAGGGAGAAAATTAATGAACAAAAACATATCTTAAAAATTAATCAATCATCACCCAAAACGTTGTTTTTAATAAAACATTATTATTAAATGGGGGATAATATGCTAATGTAATAAATATATGAATTTATATATATGAATGCTATTTAATTATATAATTATAATAAAATTAAATTTAATATTCATGTGGTTATTGTTCGGTCTATGAAAGTGGAACATAATGTAATGAATTTGCAACTCACTTTTACTTCTACAATACAAATAGGATATTAAACACTTTTTTAGGTTATGTAGTGTATATGATACCCTTAAATTTATTTTATGATGATTTATATGATTATTATATGTATCTATGTTTCCATATAAGGTAATTTCATTCATGAGGATTTTTATTTAAATTTTATCTAAGTTGTGAGGCCTTTATACCCCAATCTCATTTTTTATCAGGATTCCTCATGATTAAGTTTATGATGTGAAAATATTATTATAAATATTTAAAAAATATCATGTTTTTTATTATCCTGTAGTTTTTCATGATTCAAATAATTTCATTTCATTATCTTATATCTATATACTCAATATAATGAAATATTATTTTTAACGAAAATCAACATTATTTTTATCATCTGAAGTAAAACATTCTATTCCTTGTCCATGTTTTATATAAGTGGATTAAATTTTATTACTATTATTCCATGATTTTTTAATTAATTTTTTACCTATATTTAAAATTTTACAAATTGGTTTTACATGATTCTTATTTTAATTTTGGGACCATATTTACTTTCTTATTACAAAATTTTTTAGAGAAATCATTATTTAATATGTATAGAATTAATTTAACTTCCCACCATCATCGCTGCTCTATAACTACCACAATCATTTACAGGTTTCTATGGTTTTTTTAAATGTTAATTTTATTTAATATTTGATAAGTTATTATATTTTGAATAACTAATTTCAAATTTTATTCTTATTTTACCCAACAAACATTTCAAGCGGTCTTATAAAAACATTTTCATTTAATAAGACTTCCTTTGATGTTTTTTAACCATTAATGAGGATATGATCCAATAATTTGTTATTATTAATTATAATTATGGGTTTTTTCTATTAAAATATATTTATGAAACTTGTTTTTTTTTCATGGGTCATGATATGATAAAATGATTATGAAACTAGTTTCTTTTAAAATGGTACTTCTTGAATGAAATTTCAATGAAAATTGATTATTTTTCGTGGTTAATTATATAGTGAATATTTTTTATCTTTTAGAACATATATATAATATTTACATTTGGTTATGGGTGGGATTCAAATTATATAGTGCTCAATTAATTGGGATATGATTAATATCTCATGAAAAAAATAATTCAAGAATGGGGAGTGAAACATTTTCAATGAGGGACCATTGTCATTATGAAGAAATTTCTAGTAAACCTTTACCACTAAAATGTTTTGGTCTATAAAATCATTCTACAATGAGAATAATGGAATTGAGCTTTATCTATAAAATAAAGTATTTATTATTGTTATGTTTACAAAAAAAATTATGTTATGTCAATGTTTTACTCTCAATTACGTTTTTCTTTTAGTCTTTATGATTTTTTCCTTATGAATGTCCAAGTTATTTTCCATTACTCATGATTATGATCAATGATATGAATAATATAGTTTTCAAATGTTATAATCATATTCTCATACACTTATTTTTCAATTATGAATAATTGATCATTGTTATCTATATTATTTACAGTAACTAAGAATCTAAGACATACCTTTCTAATGTATCCATTCCATAGATTATTTAGGAAGGTATTATGTATAATATGTTTATAGTGGTTTCCTATTAAGAATAATATAGTGGAACATGTTGTAGTTTGTTGTTGAACTAGTTGATTATTTATCCATGTTTCCAAAGACATTATAACTTTAGAGACTTCATTCAAATTTTGGTAAATAAAATAAATATTCATTAATTAAGGTCTAATATTAATGAATGAAAAAGTATGGGTCACATTAGTTGTTATCAATGAGTTTTTCTAGTATGCAATTAGAAACTATTCTGTGAACCCTTTAGTGAGAACCCATAAATAAATATAAATTATAAGATAACATCCTATATTATGTCAAAGAATGAGGTTTTAATCATACAAAATATACATTTTTACACTAAAAGAGTACATGGATTTTTATTAGTAGAATATTGTGGTAAAACACTTTAAAGATTTGGTTGGGTATATATTATCCATACATATTTTTTTCAATTATTATATCAACACTATGGACCAAGTTTAACACTCTTGAGTGAAATTCCTTTGGCAAATCACATTTTAATCACTGCCTTCTATATTGATATGAATGAAAAATGATCTTAGATCACCTAGGTAAAACATTATGTGTCATAGATTGAAAATAATGGGACATATTTTGATATCCTTAGATTTATTTTATCATGATTTTATGGTTTTGAACATTGATTATTGTTTCTCATAACATGGAAATTGGTTTTAGTAAATAGATGGATAACATTGAAATCATGTTAGTACTAATTTTGATAGAAAATGAAATTATTTTCCTACTATGAAACAAATTTTAATGGGTTCTGGAATGAAAAAATTATTACAATTATTATGTATACTTTTCTAAATAAGAATCTTGATGAACCTACACTTAAGCATCAGGAATGATTTTTGTTGTTTCCTTCACGCGGAAGCATAAAACTTATTTAATTGGGTATTCTAATATACTAGTATCTTAGAAATGTATTAGTTTAACTGGAGATTTTTTATGATCTCCAGTGTTCATAGCTATAAAAGGTATCTTTAGCAATCAATAATATGGAGGGAGATGAAGATAAATAGTTCAATCTTATCAACAATATGAAGCAAAAAGATTAAATTGAATCCATAGAGTGGGATGATTTTAAGAGCTTATTATCTAGCAAAATCATTCCTCATATTATTTATAATGAAATGAAGAAGTAATTACACATGCTAAAATTGAAGGATAATAAATTCATTGAAACCCTTGAGGACAATTTTACAAGACATGCAAGGTAGGAATATACAATTATGATTAAGAATATAAGACAGGTTTATTAAACCTTTAATGTCTAAAACCCATGTATCCTGATGGTTTTATCCATTAAGAGAAATCAGTAGCTATGAATGTATCATTTAATGTTCTATTACTGTAGAAATAGTGATTATGAGAACCTATCAGTCACATAGTTTAAATAATAAAATAAAAAATGGAATTAAATTAAAATACATAAAAACATATAGATAATAATATAAACCCTCGTTTCTTGCCGAATTTGTAATTATATATGAAATTAAGTTCCAAAAGTGACTGGTACAAATTTTATTTTTGGAAATGAAAAAAATAGATAAATTAAGTACAAATGTTTTAAGATGAAGTTAGCTAGTAATTTGAATACAAAAAAGTAGCAAATAATTCCCCACCCATACTCTATTATTTCAAATGTTAAGCATATGCGAATTATGATAACTATTTCTAAAATCCTATGTTTAATTATGTTGATTGGTTTCATGAACCTATTAATAAAAGAATACAAGAAATCTAATGTGATCACTATTTTTGATGATGGGTATGATGACGATAATGTGGAAGGTGCACATAACAACCACCCTAAAACAACTAATTTCTTATTTGAATATGTATCATCCCAATAATTTCACAATGAATTAATTTATAGGGGAATCACCCGTCCAACAAAAAACTAAATGCTCAATCAATAGGGAAAACCTTTAATGGTATTATGTTCACATCCCACAAATATGGATATTCTCCAGTAAATTGTTTTGGAAATGTTCTTCCAGTAAATATTTTAATTCCCCCTTTCATTGAATTTTACATTAACATAGGAATGGATTTGATTTATCTAAAGAAGCACCACATCAATGGTCATGTAAAAAAATTCATTATTGTTATTCTTAACAAACATGTGATCAAATATTCTGTAATAATAAATATAAACTTCTGATTTAAATTTCATCCATTGGAAGGTTCTTGATTTGATTTCAAAAGGGACATTTATCTTTCATGGTTGAGGAGAAACTGACCCTCAACGATATGCCGAGTATTCATGAATTTATTGAAGAATTACTGAAGGATTTTTTTATCCCTCCATTAAATCATAACGTTTAATTGATAATAAAAATCATACATGGTGCTAGAGATATTTAAAAAAGAACCTACAGATTGGCAGAGTTGAGTTACAAGAATTGTAGAAGGAACTGAAGGATAATCCTTTCAAAGGATACATTCATCGTAGTGTGTCTCCTTATATTCCCCAAACCATTTTTAAATAAATCAGGTCCAATTTTACTCTTCATTGAATATCGGATTTAAAAAAAATCAATCCGGAAAAAGTATCCATGACCACATAATGATGAATAGTTTGATGGAATCTCTGAAGACCAATACTTATACATGATTTATCTTCATTTAATGCATCATTAATTTATGGTAAAGGTTGGGGATATACCCAACAAAAAATTATATACAAGATATTGAAACTAAAATTATAAGGTGATTTAATATGGAATTAATAAATTCCACTATGATCTTCAAGGATTGAACGAATAAAATCTTTAGAGATTACATCGATTAACCTGTGGTAGTATTTATAGAATATAATAATATATATTCAATGATAATGTAAAATCATGAATATTACTTGATTAATATACTAATTAATCTATATAATGATATGTTATATCAAAATTTTACGAGGTGACAACTTTGGCATCAAAAATAATTATTTTTTAGAAACATAATATCATGTGAGGGTAAATCATTGTACACATGACGAAGAAGGCTATTGAAAATTGGGACTGACTAACCACGATGATTGAGATCCATGGTATTTTTGTTTTGGATAGATATTATTGATTCATTATCTAACATTTCTCATTACTATCCAATCCAATCACAAAGATATCTTGGAAGGGGTCAAAGTAACTATTGACAAATGAATGTGAGTGAAATTTTGTGGAATTAAATTCAAGTATTTTGGTGATCCATTTCTTAAATTTCAATAATGTGTAGAATATGTCAAAATATATATTGGTTCATTAAATAATCTAATGGGATACATAATAAGTAAATATGATATAGTATTATCATATTCCTCTTTAAAATTTTTGGTCGATGAATAATATTACCCTACTCAAGATTTGGAGTCCTGTGTTGTAATTATTACATTAAAGATATCAATGAAATATCAGTATGGATAATGGTGTGATCAATATAATTATCATAGTTTTTCTGAAAATATATATTCGTGTAAAAAGTGTTTAATATTCATTAATGACTATGGTTTGAAAGGATTAATGATTTCAATTTATCACTATATTATCTCCCAAGAAATGTGAACATTGCGCTAGATGCTTTTAGTTGAAATATTATTCTAGGTTATCATCAATGAGGAAAAATTCCAATATTTCAATATATTCAATCTATGTATATTGAAATCAAGATAGATGGGGAATATCATTTCTTTCCCAAATGATTATTAAAACAACTATATTTGTAACAATGTAAATGTTTGAAATGGGAGACATAAAAAGGAATAAAATATCTAAAATGTACGTGAGTTTAAACAAGATTGTAATGGAATGATAAGGTTCAGGAACAATGTATGTTTTATTTATATACATTTTTTCAATAATGATTTTTTCGAGGTTGGACATAGTTATCTATTCTCTATTCATAATTGATATTCAATGATGTACAAAGATATAAAAGATTATTTATCGTGGGATGACATAAAGTGGTGTATTTTAGAATTTTTTTCTCAGTGCTTTTTATTTTAGTATGTAATGACTGGAAGAACACTTTTTTGTGGATGTTTCCTTCATTACCCATAATATAGTTCAAATAGTAAAACAACAACATGGATTTTGACATCAGAATCCCCAAAGAATCTATAATCCAGATATATTTTTGGGAAGTAGTAAATTTAAATAAAAATTAAACACACATCGTTATTATCACAGTATATTATTCTCTAGATCATCTTTCCATGATATACATTTATGATTTGGTAAGGTTTAATGGAGTACAATATTCTATTATATTTAACTAGGATATGACGGTCATATCCATTTTCTGGTGGAGTATTTAGTAGTCTATTGATATAATGTTATGTTTCAAAAATAATTATCATCCTCATAATGATAGTAAATATGGGAAAATAATTTAAACAATGGAATATATTTCAGGTTCTTGTTCTCTGGAATTTAATGCTTTTTGGTATCAAAACCTTCTTTTAGATGGGTAATCTTATAACACTTGCATTCACTCAACCATTTATAAGGATCATTATGAACCCCAATATTGAAATAATAGTGAAAATCTAATGTTTTAGGATAAATATTGGAAAATAAAGCTATTGGTACCTTACATATCTAGTGAAATGGGATATAAGGTTATAAAAATTAAATAACATAGAAGGGAATAAAATAATGTTGAAGAAACAATATACCAATAATTATAAATGTGATCTGGAGTATAATGTTGATGAAAGGGATATTATATTAATTTATCTATGGAATAAAGTTATCATATTCATCATGATTAGAATATTGGGAACTATATATATTTCACAATTTGGGATTCTTGATCAAATCAATATGGTAGATTATCCATTGGCGCTTCCATTGAAACTTTATTAAATTCATGATGTGTTATCTTCATATAACTAGAATAAGTACGTACCTGGTCCTTCACATGTAATAAATCAATAATAAATATTATAATATAAATATCTTTCTTACAATGGAAACATGTATAGATTATGGACCATTGGGAAAATTTATATTAAATTAGAACACTCACCTCACCAATTATTTTGGTGAGACCACAAATTTGGGGTAAAATAAGAACCTAATAATATATATAAGTATAGGTATACCGACTTCTATGTATAAATGTGATAATGTTTTATGGGGGGAAAATAATTTTTTTTGTATAGTGTATCCCCCTGAGCTTTTAAGATATCTTTTTTTCATATAATTTTTTTTTGAATAATTGAGATACACACAACCCCGAGTGTAAATGAACTGTAATACATTATAATATTAAAAATACTATTTAAACTGATTGGTATGAATATGAATCAATAATGTTTTTAAATTTTCTAATTTTTACGCATGCATAAAATTAATTTATTTGTTTTTAATTAATTTTATTTTAAAATAAAAATATCAATTGAAAGAAAAAAACATTTCGGAAAAAATACTTCTATTAACATAATGTGTTTTTATTTTAAAAAATAAAATTGAACTATATTAGTGAGTTATTTTCATTATATATTAATATTACATATTCAATGAACTGTTTTAACATTTTTTTAATTTTATATCCTATCATGTGATAATAATAAATACAGTTTCATTTTTAAGGACTAAATTTGTAATAAAACAGGTTTTTTTCGTGTTTTTATACTTATTTTAAATATATATATTTTTTAAATTTAAGATTTTTTATTTAAAAAAAATAACTTTTTTAATAATAATTTAATAATTATCTTAATGATATTTTTATGGTTTTAATAATATATGGTTTTTTCATTGGATATTGAAGAATACAGAATATTAATGAAAAATTAATTAATGTTTAAATAATTTCTGAAGTAATTTTTTTTTCTAAAAATGGGTTTTATTGTGATAACAAGATGATAATATTATTATTAATAAAATCGAGTTCATTTTAGTCAATTTTGTAGATTTTTTATAAAAACATTGTTATACATTAGTAGACATTTATTCTTGTAAATAGTGTTTTTGAAAGTTTGTGGGACCGATTTTAAATATATTATTTAAATTCATTGAATTTAGTATAGTATAATGGTTTCAAAAAATTTTATCATAATATTTAATATTATTTAACAATATGAACTTATTTTTTGTCATAATGAATTGTAAAAATTTTAAAAACTAATCACCACAGTTATGGTTAAAATAGGTTAATCGGGTGTGTGTGGATCCAAAGATAATGTTAGGTTTTCCAATTTAACACTTTAATATCCTTATAGATGGAAATATTTTGATCTTATGTAATCCCAACTTCTAATATTTGGCAATAGGAATGAATTTTCGTTGAGAATTTCTTTATCATTTTCTATTATTTTATGAATTTTACAAGTGTGTCCCCCATTAATATTAAAAAAAGAAAACTCCTCACAAATACAATACAAACATAAATAGAATTTAGTTTCATATATTACCTGATAATAACCATTCCATATATACTAACCCATGTAATAGGGTCCCTCGTTTGAACATAAGACCATCATAGTCATGCATTTGGAATAATCCTAAATAGGTTTTCCCAAGAAGAGGTACAATACATGATGATGAGTTTTCATTTTATTTCTTCATATAACTCCTTAAAATAATATTTAATTTTTATGAAATAATAATAATAGTTTATTAAATATATTTATGTGTTATTATGTTAATTTTATTACCAATAACCATGTCATGCATAAGTGTAGACTACCACCTCCAGAAAGTGGTGTGATTCATTTTTTCATGTAATTTTGAAATGGATGGTAATAATGATATGTCATGAGTATATATTATATCTACGATATAATAATTTTTATAGAGTAGTGAAATATCATTTATCTTTTTTTCGCTCCTCCTGTTAAAAAATGGAATATGTGTTAAGGCATATGTAAGGTCTATCATCTTTATGAATGGAGAAGTTCATTTCCTTATTAGTAAGTATTATTTATGACTCTAACTATTTATATAATGACTATATATGATATCTATATCATGTTTTAGATTATTATGAAAATTTAACCTTGATTAATGTAAATTTACTAAAATTTTTGATCCAAAACATTCATGAAACACAAAGTATATATTCGTGAATTGTAATTTTAATAAATAATTGTTAATAAATGTCTCATAAATAGTTATAATAAACTTATATATAATATGAAATATATTATTATGGTTTGTGAGTATAATTATTATAAATTTTTATTTATTATACATGAGTTTAGGGTCTTTATTAGCAAGTTGAATTCGTGGTAAGATATTTTCATCTAAATTTTATTTCGGTGAGAAAAATTCCTTAATAACATATTTTTTCATTTATGTGTTTTTTATACATCATATGAATTTATTTTATGATGGTTTTTAAGAAAATTATGGGGATTAAAATATCCAAATAATTTTATTTATTCGTTTTTACAATGATTTAATTATTCCCAAAGTGGAATGTAATTTATTTTATAACCAAATTTTTAATGGGATTCTTTTTATTCAGTTTATGATGACGGAATAATATAATATATATTTAAGGAATAAAATTTATATTATTATACTTTAGTTATGTATATATAATACATGATTTAATTTTACTTTCCTCACATCATGTATCCAATAGTAAAAAAATGATTTTAATTAAAATTAACATTATTTCTCTATTTGTTCAAACATAAATTATATTCTGTGCATATGTTTTTTAAACATTTCTTCAAAATAATATTGTTTATTATCCATTTACTAATTAATGAAATTTTCTCACATATTTTACTTTTGAATAAATATTTTAATAATGTATTCTTATTTTCATTTTCCAATTTAGGTTCATTATAATTTATTCTAAAAAAGTGAAAGGACCAATTTATAATGTGTATGGAATGAATTTTATTTATATTTGAAATGAATACTCAATTATTTGAATATTCTATTATAGTTTTACAATGACCCATTAAATGAAATTTTTGTCTTTTATAATTTTGATATTTTTAGATTTTGAATAAGGTATTAAAATTTGAAAATGGTGTTTTTCCAAAAAACATTTTCTATTGATCCTTAAAATTCATTTTCCATACATGATGAAATTCTTTTTTAATTTATAAATATGTGATCTAATGATATTATTATTATTTTTATCCATGTGTTTTATTTTTTTATGAAATGGTTTTTATGAAATACATTATTTTTCTACGTATTTATCTATAGTGAAATGAAGAAATGACTAGAAAACATGTTTCATTTACAAAGGTTATTCCATAATAAACTATTTATAGAACACATTTATTTCTTATAGGTTACAATATAATTATTTGTTATGATCTTGTTGAAAATATATGTATTATTTTTATTACGTGATGGGTGGGACCAGAATTACATATCAATCTAATGTATTGGGTAATGATGGATATATCATGGGATAAATAAAACTGGATTGGGGGTGATACTTGGTTAGTAATGGAAACTATCCACTATGATATTCTTGGTATTTTACCCTGACTACTATTATAGTGTGGTGAGTTAACCTGTTAAACTATGTTAATTTTTTCCATGGTCCTTATTTACATAAGAAAATAATTTCTATGCTTACGTTTACACATGAAATATATTTTATATGACAATTATATTCCCTCGTAGATTATGTTATTTGATTTTATATTATTCATGTCTTATGAACATCCCATATATATTACCTGACTTACAATTATGATATATGACATGGAGGGTATGGTTTTAAATGTTATTATCATATTCTCACATATTTACACTGATGTTATGTTTATGTGATAAATGATATATCCCTAGTTTATAGGTATTGAGAATCATATCTCACCCTTTCTTATGTTTCATTTCCATAGTATATTAAGGTTGTTATTATTTATGATATGTCTTATAATTGTTCTAGTTAAGACGAATATATTTGGAAATGATTTAGTTCAATTATGAACCAGATGTTTATGTATCCATGTATCCAGTGAGACTAAACCATTATGGTCTTTGGGTGTGTTTTCATAAAATGAAATGAATATTCATCTATTATGAAGTAATATCTCTCAATGAAATGTGTGGTTCACTATAAATTGTTCTATAATTTTTAATATTTATTGAAAAAAATGTGAACATCAACTGATTAGAAAGAATATAATCACATTTCATCCATCTTCTGGAATAATGGAATTTATTTACATAGAAAAAATAACTAAATTACATCATGAGTAAAACTAATCATTTTAATGATATGTAATATTATAAAATTTCAAAAAATCCATACATTAGAATACAAATTTATTTGGGTTATTATAAATGACTATGTTTTTTAAGATTCTTAATGATGATGTTTAATTTTCCAAATCCAAATCAAAGTTTCTATTGAGAAATGATTATGAAAAAACCAATAACTCTCTTTTCCAATATATTATAACCCCATGTAACATAATTATAAGATCAAATTGCAGTTTGGGTATTTGAATTTCATATATTATTATGGTTATTCTTATCACATTATATATTTGGGATCTCCCTTTCCTTATAATGACGTAGAAATTAAAAAGGTTATCCACTCACACCATTTACTCACTTCAATGGAATGATAAATGGTGGGTTATAATCATGAGGGATATACACACATAATGAGGTTGTTTTGACACATATTTTCCGTTAATATGGTTTATATTATGCTTCTGAATAGCTCTTTTAGATGTATATTTTTCCACATTTATTATTCGAATGAAAAAATTATTATTTCATTAACGCTAATTTTGAAATTTTATGTGTGTTACTTATATTGTTATGTTTAGAAAAAAAAAGAATCTTTATCTTCAAAAAAAATATTTAAATGATCTAGTATAATATTTTCAAACGAAATATCAGGAATTAGTTTATAATAATTTTTTAGTCTTGGCTCAGATCTACATTAAATATTTTAGGGGTTTATATCGAAATTAGGATTTTGGTTAACCCTCATCCAAATAATTGTTCCAAGTAATCAAATGGTATAAAATTACAGAAGTTAATGGAGGTTTATAAACCTATTAATGAGAACCTTATACTAACTATCATGAAATTCACATCATTTAAAATCATATTTTGTTTGTTTTATATTACATTCTCTTCAAAATCACAATTTTATAGTTTTATTTTTTAAAAATCATTCATAATTCACTCATTAAATCAAGAAATATAAATGGGAGACAACCCTAAATATTTCCTATATTTCAAATCATCTCTAAAAAAATATAATTTCATGATTTATGTTAGTGCATTTTGTAAATAGATGTTTTAAATATATAAAAGTTATTTTACTTAATAACATGTATAACATACTAAATATATAGAAGATGATATAGGATTATCATGAAACTCTATAAAAATCATATTCTATTTATTTATGAAATACAGGAATAGAACTAACATAATTATAATTCATAATATAGTTATAAATCATAATGGTTAATTTTCCTATTATAAGTGTTAAATAAAATCAAAACGTTTGTCAAATACTCAAAATTATTTTAAAATACATGAATTAAAATTATAAATACCAAAATGATAATTGATTTATTTGTAACAAGTACAAATCAAAAATAAATTAGTATAATGTGTAGGGTGTAAGGGATGATAAAATATGTTTTTTCAATTTCAAAGTATATTTAAAATTAATTTTTTTTATTAATACATCTAGTGTTGGATATTATCATTTATATATATTATTCTTAATAAAATTAATGTTGTATTTATGATATTTTTTACATGTTTTATGGGGTTTGATTCATAGATTTAGTCAATATAACTTTTTGGTAATCATAAATTGGTCACAATAACATCACTTATCATTATGTGGTGAAAATTTTATATTTCAATATTATATGGATTTTTCAACTCTTATATGTTTCATATTGATAATGATGACGATTTTTTCAATTGAAGTATGTTGTATTTGTATTTCAGTATGTCATTTTTGTGAGGATATCCCATTAATATATGTGGATATATTATTTTATTAGGGTTTTTTCTCATTTTATTGTGTTGAGAAAAGACCATATGTAAATAGTGATTACTTTATTGCATTCAAGAAATAACATTTTAAATGTTAAAAAGGGTAATCAATTGTACATAATATCAATTATAAAATTATATTTCCTATAATATATTTATAGAATACATTTTTTATTAATAAAATAGTCATCGAAATAATATACACTATATTTATATTACTCCAATGATAGTTGTCTTCAAAAATTTAATAAAGTATCATAAAATATCGAAAATTTTCAAATGACATGTCTTATTTAATAAATAAAAAATTTATAATCTATTATTCCTAAAAATACTAAATTATTTTTTGTGATAAATAGTTTTGAGCAATAGAATATTCCTTTTAAAAAATTAACTTCCATAAATACCAATAATATAAAATTAGCATACATGTCATTCTAATAATTAATGAAAATAATAATAATAATAATAATAATAATTCTAAAAATGATCATCACAATATTACAACAAAGGTATAATTTTTTTTGATGAATTGATGTAAATTCAATGTAAAGAAATAAATTTAGTATCATATTCTTACTGAATGAACTTAAGAAAAAACTAAAAAAACTTGTAGGATGAAAGAAACATGTTTTTAGCTTGAAATAAAAGAAATGTTTTCAAACACATTGGATGTATAAAATTAAAAAAAATTAAAAAAATCAATACATGAATATATATTTTGGGAATTCATTCCAATAGATAGTAAATAAATATAGAGATTTTCCGTAATTCAACTGGGTTTATATTATAATATTATGATTTGTTTTAAAATAATAATATTAAAAACAATAATATTAATCATTATAGTATGCTTTGTTTATATTGAATCAATAACACTTATTTTCTGCAAGGTTATTGTTGGTCAACTTATAAGGGAATGAATACAGGATGTCCAATCATCATATTTTAGTATTATATTTAAAAAAATATCATAAACTAAACCATTAGATGGATCAATAACTAAAATATGATTTTATAGAGATCAAGAATTCCCTGTCTCAAGATGAATCAATTTATTGAGTATTTCTTAGGATTAGATTTAAGTGGTGGTGTTGATTCAGTGAAGTTGTAATATGGTGTAGATATATACAAAAAAATAGTTTAGAGGAGATAAAAAATTATACTAGATTAATTATAGATATGACTATTTTAGTAAATATAAAAAACAATGATAATTTCACTCCTGATTCTTCATTATTTTCAACTGAGGCACTCCCTAACAAATCATATGAGCATGCCAAAAAAAATGTGAACCAATAAAGTCACAAAAAAGTGAAATGTGGTTGATCTATATGTCATCTCCTTTAAATATAGCATCACCAGTAATTCATTTAGAACACAACCCACACATATATACCTGGAATTTAAATTAATATTTATAAACATGACTAAAAATGAATATTAAAATACAAAAATATAGGAAAATATTCCTTATATTGTGTTATACACACTTTATTTAAGATGTAAATGTTTTTCAATACATGAGCAGAGAGAGATCTCTATTTGAAGATCCACTAAATTTTATTCCAAAGTTATAATGATAAATACAAAAAACAAATGTTATATCAATAGATGATATGGGTGTGAAAACCCAGTTTTTGGAATATATCATATTTCGGAATCTATATTACTATGATGTTATTTTTAATCATATCGTGTAATATTTAATAAGGTAGAGGTACCTATATGTTCATTAATTTCATAAAAATAATCCATGTATAAGGTTAATCGCTTATAAATGAAATTATGATATTAAAACAACTATATATAAAACTTGTATCTGAGGTAAAAACAGTTTCTACAATGAAAAAATAATTATCATATACTATATTCATTGTTTATCTAAATGTTAATGTATTCCCCATCAATATTGTTCTATAGTTATGGATTAAAAAAAATTAAATAGACAACATACAGTCACAGTTCAGTAAAATATTACATCAGGAACATGTAAAATAGTCACTATTATGAATACAAAATATAACAATATAAATTTTCTACAGTTATGGTTTAATAGTATACATTAACCATAGATAACATATACTAAAATTTAATGAAACTGAAAATATATGTTTTATTATTTTTAAACTAGGACATCCCCAGAACAATATAACTTCTTGAAAACAAATCATCAACGTATATCAATTAAAACACAAAACAAAAAACACTATCATTTCATTTATTTTAGAAATATTACATTAAATATGTCACCATTTGTTTAAAATGATAATTATTAAGAAACATTCATTAAAAATAATTGAAATAATGGCATATAAACATATTTATAGTGTATAATGAAATATGAGTAAATAATAATTTGAAAAAAAACATCATAACACATACAATATGGATATTTACATATACTACTTATAAATTGATATTGAATTACTGATTTTCTTTGAATATGAAACAAAAAAAATGAACCATCCAATAAAATATCACAGAAAAAATTGGAAATAGAAAATTTTCAAAAAATTCAAATTCATGATAAAGTGATTTCAACATCCTTTCATAAATATAAAAAATATAATTTATTATCACAAATTAATCACATTTCAAAATATTAAAATGACCCAAAAACATTTTTTATGAAACATAAGAATTTTCAAATGTGTATACTAGTTAAAAATATGGAATTTTTGAAACAATTGATCCATGAAAACATACCATTTATGAAATTGAAATTCCTCCAAATAGTTCCATATAACTCATGTAAATCATATTTTAATTATGAAATAGTCAATCAGATATATCATTTCATTTACGGAGGAATATCCTTTGATAATTAGATGGACATCTGGATTCATCATTGACTAAACATTCAATGAATGTAGTGGAAAAATAATTACAAACTCATTAATAATTTATTTATAATTTTTTGTTGAAATTGAAAAACTAAAAATGGAAAATTCAAATTCCTAATAAAACACCATCAAACAACATACTAATATGATAATTTAATCGTATAACATATAGATAATGACTGAATTATAATTTTTCAAATCATATGAAAATTAAACCGAGATACCCCACAATTCTTTTTAAACAAAATCAAAATATAAATTAACATGAAATACTCTTTAAATATAAATATAATTCAACATTAATGCATAATCATAATCAATATAAAATGTCACATGAATTCAATCATATTTTAAAGGATTGAAATTATCACAGATACTATTTTCTTAAGAAATATTAATTCTCTTATGAGTATAATAGTTTAATGTATTGAAATTTCAAAACCCACAAGCAAAAAGAATATCTTTTGTTTAGATTAAAATTACCCAAAAAAAATTAAACAAAATTCAGTGGAACCAACTTAAATCATAAAATAGTCAATCCATGATATCATTCTACTGAGCAATGACATCCTATAGCTAATTAGAGGGTCATTATATTTCATCTTCAGTTTCAAAATATTAAAAATATGATTAAATTAATAATAACATCAATACAAAGATAATGGTAATAATAAAAAATCTATTAAAGAACCCAATAATAAAAAACCTCAATTAATAACCAATATCCATCAAACCACAACCCAATGATTCACCTTTTTCATATTACATGTGGTTTAATGATGAATTAAATGTTTTCAATCCATATGAAATGGAAATTAAAATATCACCAAAAAATTTATTAAAAATAATTTCAAAAGAAACAATTTAATGAATTTATCATTAAATCCAAAACTAATTTCAACTTCAATACCTTACTATTAATAATGAAAATAATTATATTAATTTAATCAAATTTCATAATATAGGAATCTCCCAAATTTTTTTCTAACAACATAATACAATACATATTGGTTTAATAATTAAAAATATTTGAATTTTAAATCCTCTATTATATAAAGACATCACTTTTAGAAATAAAAATACATACAAAGAATTACATATACCATACTGAAATAATACTTTTTTCATAAAATAGTTTATTAGAATTATCAAATTTCTATGTGGTGACACTCTTCTAAGAATTAGGTATCCATTTAGATCCATAATTTGTATAGATATTATGAAGAAAGTAAAAAAAATATTTTCATTAAGCCGATAATATTAAAAATTAAATTCCTATGGGAGAACTCATTATCCCAAAATCAATATTCATAACCAAAAACAATCAACCAATTTTATAATATATCAATTTATTTATATTAAATGTTTTTAAATTATGAATTTTATTTTTCATTAATAATGAAACTAACATCAACATATATCCAAAAATAATAGGAAATAACTTTCAAACTAAAAAAATAATTCAATTTCAACTTTAATCTGAAGGAATTATAAAAGCCATTCCTCATCATTCAAAATTCAAAGAATAATAGAAAATCTCGTCAAATATCAAAAGAGTGAATTTACCCCCAAAACAATTTTCATTAAAAATAAGTAGTTGAAAATGATAATAAAATTATTAAATATTTAAATTTAAAAACAAAAAAAACCAAGAAAAAGTTCCTTTTTGAAATGAAAAGTAACCTAAATAACAGCTTACAAAACCTATTCATAAAAACTAGTCACAAAATTGTTTAGTAGAGATATGACAATAGTGAGTGATGATATGATTTTAAAATTAAAAATTATATTTGGATTTATATTTTGTTAAACCTGAATTTAAAAAAAACTGAAAATAACAAAAACCAATTAAAATATTAATGGTATTAACAATAAGTATATTGAAGAACTAATAAATAGAAAATCACTATTCACTACCAATACTGATCAAAACACATAAGAATATATAATTTTAGTAATAATAATTGTGGATAATGTATAAATTATATTTTTTCAACCAATAAATACTCAAAAAAACCTATGCCCATATATGTCGGCATCCTAGCCTACTTGGAAATTAAAATGCACCAAAGAAAATAATGTTATCCACTAATCGTATACACACTGATCAGTACCTAAAATCAGTTATGAAAAAATATCATGAAAATTCATTATAAAAATTTAATTAACTGAAATATATATATATATATATAATAAATATATATAATAACAATCTATTGTTTGTATCTTTTAGTTGTAAATCTAAATTAAAATATTTTTATTAGATACTGGATTTAGTTTGTGAACCCTTATTATTAAAAGTTAATCCAAAAAATTATTTTGTAATAAAAAACAAATTATGAATGTATAATAATAGAGAATAATAGTTATTATGATTTATATAGTCTAAAAAATACATTCTACTATGAATGAATTTTTTTAAACAATTCACTTACCAATGAATATTAGGAAATACTCAAAAACAATGAGCATGGATATCTATATCCCAACACCAACACCATCTCTGATATACTTATTATCAACTTATTTTTTTAATTTTAATTTATATATAACTAATATAAACGTTTATTGAAGAAAAACATCAATGATGTTGGTGAAATTGAAAAACAACACCACCACCAATACAAAATGATGCATCTATTAAGGGTATGTCACTACACAACCTCTATGGCATGTGATTATAGTCAACATACAAACTAATATAGGTTATTAGAATAGTGGATGTACCAATTAGTGAAAGGATAATTTTTTATTGTGCTTCATCCTCTCTCACACACATTTAGGGAAACATCCAATTAAGATACCATTCCTTACACTACTCCAGACAATGAATTCTTAACTATATAATTCAAAACATACAGGCTCCC
The DNA here is from genome assembly GCA_963277665.1 of Viscum album. Lineage (NCBI taxonomy): Eukaryota > Viridiplantae > Streptophyta > Magnoliopsida > Santalales > Viscaceae > Viscum > Viscum album. The sequence continues at coordinate 502,422,417 of OY728133.1, forward strand.
TAAATGAATTGTTGGAATTTTTGAATTGAGTATTAACATATAGTCATTTATTTATCACTTTTCTTGGGGTGTTACAATCTACCACCATTTATAGCACACAATTCTATTTTTGGATCCCACACCTCAAACAAAGTATTCACAATTCACATCAACTAGGGTATTAGATCTGATACCATTTGGATTGAAACAACACCCATGGGCCCGAATTCTTGTCATATGGCCCAAACGTTCTCATGTAATACATTTGTTTCATTCCTTGAACAGAAAAAGATATATTACCCTATGGGGTACGTTAATAAACTAATGTATTTCCCCACATTCAAATATATGTTCATTCAATTTCCCTTTTTCATCACTCACAAATAGCCTATGAATCATCCATGGTGGTCAAAATTCATGAAATTACATCGAGATAACCATTATTAACAACAATATTTTAATTGGGTAGGATACAAAAACGAAATTCCCTCATTGTTGATATGGTTTGTTAAAAAATTATACATCAAATAATACTTTTCTTGGGGTATTATTGGCCATATAATTATTGAATTACGATGAAATTTCTACTAAAATCAGGTGAAATATAAACTAGATTTATCTTGTAATATGTTGATGATAAATATCCTTTTTAATCATTTTAATACACGGTCATTGAAATAAATTTTAAAGTGGATGAATTGCATGGTATCACTTGTCCCTAGTAATTTCAAGGTGAATTATACATTCTATTATTATAATGAACCCTAAAAATCATTAGATTTTAAAAATTTACTAAAATGTCCATTAATACCTATGTGGTCCCATCCCACTACACCTAGTGACTCCAATGAGACTTTTTAAATTAGTTAAAGACCAAATAATATGTGAAATGTAATTTAATTATATTTATTTAGAAGGTATGTTTTTATGATAAAATTTAACTTCTGGTAGCACGGACCAGATATCTACATATTTTGTTACGACCAATGTGAAATATCTAGTAGTGTTGTCATCACCCCTCGTTATTCAAACATTCCCGTGAAAAATACATTTCAATAATATGATAATAAATATTAACATCGTATATATATATATTATGTATTTAAAATAAATAAACACATGATTATGATAAGGGTTAGGAATACTAGTTCTCTATTCTGTTTAAAAAATTCACATTATGGAATAATCTTATTAAAATTATAATATTATTATCATAATTAAAAATTAATTTAATAGTAATTTTTTTTGAAAAATTTCATTCCCAAAAATTGTTAATACACTAATTGGGTGGTGAATTAACATATTTTGACATAATAATATTACATTTGAATGATTTTGGAAAATATTATAGTGTAACACTCATGTATCACCCCTAAAAATTAATTCAATAAATAAAATATGTAAAATGAAAGGAAAATATTTTGTACATGGTTAACCAAAATAGACTAATCCATGGAGAAGACATTGAAATGTTCATATTTATTTGTGACGATAGAACATAATACATTTGATTTAGATGTAAGATGTTGTGGTCATATTGGCCTTTTAGTTTATCAAACCCCACATGAACTGAAGAACACAATATTGTTATACAATTTTTGGGATATACATCTACTCATGTGATTATCAAATAATTCAAAAAATAAGAATGATAAAAATACACTACATTTTTTTTACAATTTATCACTACGTTAAGATGTTTTGTGTGAGAAATAATTTGGGAATAACATTATTCTTTCCATCTCCATTGTGTGTTGTGTACTGGAAGTATTTCCCATAATTCCAACAATAAAATTTGAAACTATTCCTACAATTTATTGATATAAACAATAATTTATTTCATAGATATTAAAATAAGAATAAAATTATTTTTTATGGATAAAATATTCCCATCTTGGTGTCATGAGGGAAAACAACATTTTAATGCAAGTATTATTATTTTAAATAGATTTTTAATTATATAGAAATATATAGTATTCATATGTTCATTTTTTTCCAATTTCAACAAAAATAAATTTTTCATTTTTAGATACCATTGAAATCTAAAATAAAAATAAAAATAATCAAATTAAAAAGGTTTTCTTGGGTCATTTATTTAAAATACACATCACTTCATGTAGTTATTTGTTCTATATGACCACATTCCTTTTATCATTGTCGGTTTAATTGTAAAAAACTATCCATAAAGTCCTAGCTAATCATGTTGAAAACAAATGGAATAATTTTTTAGTCTATATTCATTGAATCACATCCTATGTTTCTCTTTACAAGTTACTTGATTACATTTTATTATTTTATAAATTAACAAATTAAAAATACATAATTCTATGTAAATTAAAAAAATACATAATGGGATTAATAATATACAGCTTTTTAAGGTTAATACCAAACCCCATGAAGTCTTATAGATAGAGGGGGACTCGAATGAAAACATATGATCACTCGTCATTAGATAGAAGATTCATACACAATCCTTGACCTCAACCGATCATCAAGAAAAGAATACCTCACAGTAAAATATACTAGCTTGAAATTATTACAACTTAATTTTCAACAAACACAAAAAACATAACTACTAGTCTATTTTTTATACTCATATATCCCTTTTTTGTATTCAAAACTCAAAAATAGATATACCACTTCTATAAATTACTATGTACAAAATCAACCAGATAAAAAACAGAAAACTGTCAAGTAGATATCAAAGAGTTTATGAATGTTTCACTACACATTGGAATTAATCCAACTAGACCCCTATTCAATGTGATAAATAATATTTTAATGAAAATAATCCCATAAAACACCTTATGGAACTGCATACTCTTCACAACATTTTTAAGCTACTACTATCTCTAAAATTTTATCCAAGCACTATCCCCTTTCAAAAAGATTTTTCTTGTTATTAAATAGAAAGTTAAATCATAAGAACCTCCATATTCTACCCATAAAAAATATAAAAAAATTGGATATTTTCAATGAACTCAAAGATCGCTTATCTTTTTGTGGAAAATATTCTTATGGGGGGATTTGGGATCCCTTATCGGACACAACGAGTTGGATAGAATTGGTTTAAAATTAATTGTATAATGATGTGTATAAATTTTTATATATCATAATTTCATTGATATAACATTATCCTGTTGATTTTTATTAGAACCATAATCCAACTCCATATCATTTTAAGCCAACTTCTAATTGAGGAAATTATATGTAGTTTCAATATTATTTGTCCTCATGTGATTAATGTGATATTTTAAAAGATTTATAACATATGTGTTTTTTCACATAATAGGAACATGAAACTCCACATCTGACCCAAATACATCAAGATATTTCCTCATCCATATAAATTAGGTACATGTTTTTCTAAATAAATCTTATTTCTTTTCCACAGTGCTCAATGTGATATACTCTGGCTTCATTAAATACCAAGCGAAATAATTACTTCAATGAATGAGTACAATTTAAGATGCTTACTATCAATATAAAATAGGATATTCCTAATACACATTCATGTATCCAAATATTTTTCTAATTTTACATAAAAAAATAAAATCACATTATTTTCTTTAGATAATATAGTATTTGACTCACAACATGAAAAAAACATTATATTGGAAACCAATGATTGTGGTTAACATGTAACGTGGAAAATGTGAATTCTAGATGAGTGTATTCTATATATACAAAACTCTTAATGAACTATCTATAATGTTATATAGCTACATCCTTAAATTACACATTTTATATAAATTTCATCTAGGTCCCCACTTTAGTTGTTATTATCCTTGAATAATCTAATTAATATTATTTCAAAAAATAATGTTATATTTTTTTGAGAAACAAATGTACCATCCTTTCATTAGATCACATATTTGATAAGTGAAACTGAAAATTCAAGAATTAAGGACATTATGAATCTATATATCATAAATTATGAATGAAATTACATTATAAAGACTCCAAAAATTAATATTTTAACATAAATAAATACTAAAATATTATATTCATCCTCATTTATGGGTTATAGATTCATAATTTCACTAATGATAATCCTCATTAGACTATAAATTAGTTTTATGATTTCCAACGATAAATAATAGGATTTATGCATAATTTTACTTTTTATAGTTTTAACTAGAGATATATGGTATCCATCAATATTATTTTCACTGATTTATAATTTTCTAGATTTCCTACTTTAATTCCTTGCTTTCAATACATTTTCATCATTTTCAGAGACATATAATATGTTTCCTATATCCCCATGATCTGATCACGATCAACCCACTTTGGAATCCCCCTATTCTATTGATTCTTTTATATATTTTTGAATAATATATTTCCCTATTTATAAATAAATATTTTTTACAATAAACATTTCATTTTTTATTTAAAAATTTTTTATCAATAATTTTTTTGAAATTATACATATTTAATATTAATGAATATAAAAGTAAAATACTATTATAAATAAAAAATTGACTTCTTATAATGAATCTATTTTCTATAAATAAATAATTAACTATGAAAAAAATCAAAAAATTAGGTGAGTTTTAGATTCATCTCATACAATATCTCATAGAGGGTTTTCTCTTTATCCAAACATAATAATTCCATGTTGTATTTTTATACTATGGTGAGAATTACATCCTTCAAATAGAAACCTAGTATATATTCTCAATAATCAAATATTGAACCACATTTTTTATTATCATGTTTAATCTCTTAGTGACAATGTTATATTAAAGAGTCCCCACTGACGAAACATGATATAGAATATCATGTTTTTATAGATATGTTTTCACCATGTTATTATTAAATTATATAATTCAATTTCTTCAATTTTAACAAATTTTTACACCATAAATTTATTCATCTTTATTCATACATTTATTGATTCACATAAATAACTTAGATTTAAGGGTGATAACCATAATCCCATCAATTATCCTATAATAAAAAATAAACAAAATAAAATTCATATTTCAATTAAAGGAATTTTTTATTATTTATCTACACATGAAAACATGAATTATCATGAGAAAGCCTGATGATTTTTCTTTTTTCATTGTGCATGGTTTCCATACAATCATCCCCTTTTGACATGTATCAAATATATGAATGTTCTCACAAGAATGAGTTGGAATGTATTGAGAGCCTTCATTCACAAAAATGTTTTCAAAATAATTTGTTCTTAAATGGCCTCAAATTGTATGATATAATTTGGTTTCTTCTTTCCTAAACAACATACTCATATCACATTATCCATCAATTAGAAAAAATTTCACATTCACTCGTATTTGATTCCAAATTAACAATATATAAATTCAATTAATTTCGAAATATTTCATGTCAAATTTCACTTCATTTTATGACTAATAATGTTGACATACAGTTATTTTTCAGTAATAGAATAAACCAATAAGATTTCTATATGACTTATATCATTTCCACAAACCCTTTCCTTAATAGAGTAAATAATTGATATCTCCTTATCAATTAGAAACAATACTATACCATATTTATCATATTTGATTCAAGTGATAAGGGTCTTAATCACTATCATGTGAAATGTACAACCACTATCTTGATTCAGGGTATTAACATTACACATTTTCCATCATGAAAATTTAGTAATATTTGATTTTTTAGCCACAAAAATTCGTGATCCATGACATGTGATTGACTATTCACAAGGATTTAATAGAATTATATACTTATAGATTCAGGGATAATTCTTTATTCTATATGATATAAATTTTATTTTGTGTTTTTAGATTATTAAAAGATATTTCCTACTACTATTTTTAAAATATATCAGCCTCCATTGGATCCATTCTTCTCAACCATTATATTATATTAATTTTTAAATGGAAAAAACAATCTTAGAAAAAAAAGTTTCTCCTAAATTCAAAATAATCCTATGAATTTATTCATTCTTATATATGGTATTCATACTCTCAGAATTGTTTTTTTTATATGGGAGAAAAAATTCTCGGTATACCCCCACACTAAAAAACAATAATACATAATTATTGGTGTCTTTATTCAACATTTTCTATATAAAAAATACTTCTTTGAGTGTTTTACATCTCAATTTCAACTTTTTGTAGTGGTTCTTGTGATCTTTTATGACCTTTTATAATATTATTTTTATTCTCATATATCACAACTATTTTTATTTCTAAATCAATCTAAATCACATTTGGAAATCCCTATATATTCTAAAATGATTCCCCTTAAGCTTTCAAATCCTCCCTTTGGATTGATATATTTGAACTCCATCATTACATTCTAGGATAAATAATTTTTTCTCAATCATAAAACGTTAATATGTATTTAATAACTTATTTTTTGAGTACCATAATATTATAGACCGTTTAATTTGTTGAATTAATTAGCCTATAAATGATTCTGTCATATTCATCCATTTTAATATTAACATGAAATTATTTTCCAAAATTCAAAGAATGTATATATTTTAGTTTTAAACCTACACTCTTAGTTATGAATTTTTTAATATTTTTATGTATATATATATTTGGTTAATGAAAAACTACATATGATTTATTTTTTTAACCCTCTAATTGAAAATTTATTCATGGGATATTTCAATTTCAGCCTCATGATAAACCATTCCATCAATTAAGAATTCCACTTCATCGTTGTTGTAAACATGTGCCTTGTATAAAATATCTACACTGACTTATTCATTGAGGTATTAATTTCTCTCAATATCATCCACTTATTCATTATATGTTTTACAAAATCAATTATAATACAAGTTAATATTAAAAAAATATTTTCATCAATGGTTTAATTTTTATATTTTTATTTGTACGTTATCATCAGTGGTTCTTCATCCTCGTCATAAAGTTGAATTTTAATAGGACACATTGTATCATGTTTCCCCTATTTAACTTAACAATAATAAAAATATTGATGTTTTCCCTTATATATATGTTTTACTATTATATTAATTGAGGTCAAAATTGACATCATATAATTCACATAATCATTCTAAAGATTATGTCTCAATGAGAATTTATTCAAATAATTAAATGATATCTCAGGATTGTTTTCCTTTTCATGGACTCTATATCATTGTTCCTCAATTTTTTGGTTATAATACTGATATTATGGCTATAAAATTACTCTCCTTTAGATATTTAACATATAAAACTAACTCTTTGTCAATAAACCATGAATTTTATATTCTTAGAAATCACATAAATTTTTTACTTACCTAATGATCTCTCCATGTAAACATATATCTTACAAAAAATGTAATGGATTAAAAACATCATTTGACTCCTTTTATTCTAACCTAAAATATTTAAATTTATACCATAAAACATCAAAATATTCTCCGTAGCATTTTTTACACCATTAAAATTCATTATAATATTTGCCCATATAACATGTTTGGTTTATCAATGCATGTAATTTGTGAATATACAGTTGAAAAACCTCACATAATAAATTTATATATTTAGCATAAAAATCAAAATCATTAAGATCTATATGTGATAATGATCCATTAACCATGTTATCAATGATTCAATTGATATCTTCCATGTATAAATCCATTCCAAAAATAATGAAAATAATTTTTTATTTCAATTTTAATATAATTGGAAATTACTACATTAAAAAATATTTATTCCATTATGGTTTTCAACAAGTTCTATATTTTTAGAGAGGGAAATTAAAAATTATGCTTTAAATATCATACAACATGTTCTTTCACAAAAAAATATAATACCATAAGGGTAATGGTTATGAATCTAGGTAATATAATTTACTAAAAAATACATTAAAATTATATTTCTCTCACTTTTAGAGGATCAAATTCTCTATCCCTCACCATATCGTAGGAGAAATGAATATGGTAAAGTATTACACACATATTTTTGATTTTCTTCACACAAATTGGTTGAAGGAAAGATTATTCATCAAAATTTACCTATGAAACTATGGCACTAATTCATTTTTTTCTATTGTTATAAAATGGATCACCTATATGAACCATTTAATTTTATAGATTTCACATAAAATGAAGAATGAAATGATATTCCACACATTGTAAAACACACTTCTCCTCCAATTACCACCATCATATTTTCAATCATTAAATAATAAAATTGAACCAAATTGTTGTGTCACATTATAAATATCAAGGTTAATTTCATGTTAGAATAAATTATTTAATATAATAGTTATTCTTGATGATTAAAAATCTTTTTTAATTCATGTCATGAGGGACTCCACCTTATAAACATATACATTCAATTTCCCATTTCATTTTTCCATTATATAATAATATCCACTATCGATATGAGAAAACAATTTCAAGAAAAAACATTTCATTAATTTATAAAAACTGTGAAAATAATTTAAAATAATTAAAATAATATATTTCTCAAAATACCGAAAAAAATTATTTATTAAAAAATACATAACACCTCATACAACTGTAATATATAAATAACAATAATGATTTTATTCAGATGGTTTATTTTTTCAAAGAAAATCCACTAAATAACTATTAAAAAGTATTCAGAACAATGTAAACATTTTATCTTAATTATCTCACAAATATTATATTTAGTTTTTACTTGAATTTGGGATGATTAATTATAAACAATTTTGATTTCATAAATTAATTATAAATCCTGAAAGAAATATTTCAGTAATTCAAAAATGGTTGGGATAAGACACATATTCTGAAGAATTACACACGACCGTTGATGACATAAATTTAGAGGGAGAATCAGAAAAAAAAAATTGTTGACCACTATAACATTGAAAATGGATTTTATTCATCCGATGATGACTAATACATGGGGGATAAATCATATTCCATAAAAAAATGACTCACCTCTAGAGGATTTCACATGTATGCAACCTAGAAATTACTCATAGATAGAGGGCTCATACAACTAGATGACCATTACATATTAGGACTCATAAAAATATCATAATATTTGTATAATATATGATTTATTTAAATCATATAAAAAACATATATAACTCCTCCATACATCAGTAATTGAACACTTCACACTTAAATAGACATAATTGAATATTAATTCCACTATACATTCATGAAATATAACCCAAAAGTCACTACAAGATGATTTCTATTAGATATATTAAATAGATATTTTATATAGTAATTAAGAAAAAAAATGTATACATATAATGGAAATATATGAATAGATCCATATTTAATCATCATTAAATACTAAATATTATGACATTCACTCTAGCAAGAAATTTGTACCTTAAAAAATCCATTTATTTTTCATCCAACCATGTTACGAGAAAATGTTATAAGACCTATAATTCTCTCCTACCTGTACGATGTGATTTATCCTCATATTATAACATTCAATAAAATATAAATACTACAACACAAATTAGATAAATTATTTTTTATTAAAATTATATATAAATTTCATTGAAAAAATAATGAAATATTAGTTAAAGAATATTTTTCCATGATCAATATTTTACAATTTCATCCATTTTATATTGTTTAACTAGATCTATAGATAGTATATTTTGGTATTTAAAATTGTTTCCCATTAAAAATTTACATTATTTACCATTCTTATTATTCATTTTTTCAAATCACGATCATACCCTTCAATTATCCATATATTTCTATATGAGATAGACTACATCCATGTATGAAAATGATTTATGCTAGTCAGAATTTTATCAAAACAATATGCAAATAACAATAACATAACATCTAAATAATCAATAATTTATTGTAATAATAATAATAAAATAAACATCGCCTAAAAACTCTATGTTAAAGAGATAAATAAAACCCTCATGGGTAGAAGGAGAAAAAATGTGGTAGAAGTACTATTTGTTGATAATGATTTCGTATGTTGAAGATAACAAAATATGTCATTCATCACAAGATATGGATACTAAGGGACATAATGACCTGATAAAATAGAATATTCTCATTAAAATAGAATAAAATAGATAAAACATATCCAATAGAAAATGACATGCCAAGGGACAAGATAAATTAGACACAAATGATGAACTAATAAAAGGTGGATGCGTATTAAGACGTCAATAAATCAAAAAATCAAAAAAAAATATAAAATTAATTAGATATAAATTAATATACAAATGGATAAAGTTATTACTTTAAATAATGTAATCTTATTTGGGTGATAACGGTCTCAATTTTTTTTATCTTGAATCCATTGTTTGTTAATTATCTCTACCCTATAACATATCTGTAATCTTATATAATTTGAAATAAAAAATGTCATGTGTAAAATAAATAATATATAAATATATGAATAATAAATAATTATCATTTTAATGTATATATAAAAGTATAAAAAATAAATATATACGTAAAAATAATAAAAACATTTAAAGACTACATATAATTTTTAAAAGTTTATAAAGATTGTTTGATGTAGTGTTATCCTGCATTGTCAGGGGTCAATCATAGTGTCATGGGAATTTTATATTTTAGTTTCATGATCTACACCACAAGTTATTAGGAAAATTAATTCAAAATATTATTTATTTTAAAGGCATCCACACCATAGATCATTAATGTATGCATGAGTTTAACCAAATTAGGATGCAAAAAAAATTTATGGATCAAAAAAATGGACTACTCAATGGAGAACACACCATGAATGTAATGATGTGAACTATGATTTATAATATTTATAGGGATATTATGTAATTTCCCAACCTTATACATTACACAATATTGATTTTTAGTTGGAATTTACTTTCTTTCACATTTTGGATTTTACAATGTTTGAGTTTTAGATAATTATGCATTAATTATTACACAATAAATCTAATATTACAATGTAGACACATTTTTATACTATCCATTATTTACCAAGAGATAATTTCTAAAATAAAATATGAATTCTTTTTCTCAATAAAATTATTTATAACATTCAACTTGAGTTTTTCATTTCACATACCCATCATTATACCCTAGGGAAAAAGTATAAAAAACATTGGATGTCAACAAAAATTCTTATAAGGGATATAATATATGGAATGAAATAGTTAGTGCATAAATATTTTAATCTAATGAAAACATTTTCAAAACACATAATTTTCACCCATAAACAAAAACACATTAGATTAAATCTTGAAATCATAAGATTCCTTCTAAACTACATAATAAACAAAAATAATAATGGTAATAGGGAAAATATAACATTAATACATTTTAGCCTTCATGATTACATAGGGAGTAACCATCATGGTTACATTTGGAATACCCATTACACTATATTCCATAATATCATAAGAAAATCCCGATTAATTAACTCTGTCTCATTACCCAAGGAATTAGAAAGCTATTAAATGATAGCATGCCCTTGGATTATCATGTTAGAACTAATATAGGTAAAAAATTCCCATGAACCAAAATATAATCACAACACATAAATCTTTCATAATGGAAAAATAACTTTTACACTTTGAAATTTCATTTCATTTTTAAAAGTATTCACACTCATAAAAACAATTTATTTGATAATTAAATTGTAAACATGAAATGTTGATATAAAAAATTATAGAGGCATAAAAGTGAGAAATTTGGTTCATGAAGTATATGTTGAAGAAGCATTCCCTGTTATTGAAATAATCAATCCATTTTTAAAACACAATTAAAACATTTGTAATGAATATTTTTTGAATCAGTGTCCCATACCAATTTGAATGTTTTTAATGGAATTTACATTTTAAAAATACCATGTACATATTAAAAAATCCTAAAAATAATTTTTAAAACTTTATAATAATGTTAATTATTTATAATAATAAATCTTCAAAACAATTAAAATTATTATTTTGGTTAAATAATCCCTTACCTTGAGCCAAGATCATCATGTAAAAAATTTAAATTCAGTAAGAATAAACTTAGATTAATTTTTATTTACATTATCCCCTTTATAAATTTTATTATTTACTTTTACACCACTTATTGTGATGTTATAACTATTTATTAATTATTTATGTTCATACCAGATGTTTGTCAGTATTGAAAACTTATGTCAAATATAAACTTGTTATGAGGTCAATAGTCCTTGTGGTCATTAGTAAATTATCTCCAAAATAATATTAATTTCATAATAATCAATTTTATATATCTATTAGACACTTAAATCCATTCAATAAATAAGTAGATGAAAAATTAACAATGTTACCATCAAGCTGACTGTATGTCATATGTACGCATACGTAATCGTTTAATTTGTAATGATCATTATGGAAAGAAAGTAAATATTATTTTATCTTTATAAAATGATAATAATATAACTAATATCCTATTAATCATATAAATATACTTATATATATTCTTTAAGAGATGTGGTGTTTATAAATGAATCATATCACTCCATGGTTGGGATTGTTCACAGGTACGCACGAATGTTGTTAACCTTTTTATGTGTATGGATTTTATGAACATAATTTTTATATTATTAACTTAATATGATAAAAAGTACACGAATTTCACATATTAATATTAATTATATAATTATAAATTTTATTGACATATGGTTGTGGAAAAAAACTATATCGGTTTGGGGAGGTGATAGTTCATACAAACACATAAAGGAATAAGTAATTTTCCATTTAATGGAAGTGGATATGGATTTAGGTGATGATCTAAAAATAGTTAAATATCAATATATTTAGGAGATTAAATTTACTATTTCATCATGGTTGGAGAAGATAATAAGGAATTGGAAGAAGAAATAAAATAGAAACTTATAAAGGAAAATGTTACATTTACTTCGGGCGGTCATAGATACTAACAATATTCAATTACAGTATGACAAATTTTTGATCAATATATTAACGAAATAATTTATTCATGTCCTGATTTGTACATAAAATACATTAATAATTGTGTATTTATTAAGAAACCATTTCTTACATGGATCCCTCATCAATTTATAATTGTATGAGAGAGTCTAGAATTCATTATTTACATGTATCATTAATTTTTTTTATAAGTATATTTATCAATAAAATTTTTTTTATATAAAAATAATTGTGATAATTATTCTTAGTTTACTTCTTCAAGGTTTTCATTTTTTTATTTTTTTTATTGTAAAAAAATCTTTATGAGTTTTGGGGATTAAAATTTATTTCACATTTAATTCAACATTTCTCCCATAGAGTGTTTCAAATGATAACCATTTATAAAAAGTATTCAAACAATGTTTTAACTTAATATTGTAAAAAATAAGTTACAATTAATATAAAAAATTAAAGCCTTACTAGAATTTATTAAATTAATGTTTATGGATTTATATTTAATATTATAATATTATTTAATTTTCCAATAAAAAAATGATATAGTTTTATTTGTACTAAATTTGATTAAATATACGTATGGTTTTTTTAGAATTATATGGATAAATTATTAATAATATTTTTATAAATTGATCTTAATTTTTTATGTGAACAATTCAAAATTAAATTAAAATTATTTTTTTGAATTTTCAAAAAAAAAAATTTATCAATAGTTGAGAATACTGATATTTATAAAAAACACCTATTTTATGTATTTTAAAAGTAAAATTGTATTTTTTATTAGTTTTAAATCATAATTAGATAATATTTATTAATTATAATCTAATAAAAATCGTTGAAATCAACATTATACAAGAATTTTCTATGCTTTTTTATATTAAAAATGTATTTTTTCAACAATTTTTTATTACATTATACATGTTTATTTTCAAATAAATTTATAATAATTATAGAAATCGTAATTTATAAAATTATTTTCATATTTTGAATCAATATGTACAAATTTATTAATGAGGCCACATTCCTTTTTTGTCATTATGAATGTTAACATAGGTAAGAAAGGAACAAATGACATAATGTTTTAAAATGGGTTAAAATCGTTAACACTAAAAAAATAACGGTAAAAATGACATAAAAACTTGTATTAATACTATTTTTAGAAACATTTAAATCATTATTCAACACCGAATAATAAAATTTTCTATTTTTAGCATAATACATTAATATATTTTAATCTAATAAAAAATTCAATGAACGTCCTCTCCCCAAATTATAAAATGAAATCCCTCTCCTTTTTTCAGAATGGATCAAGAGACACTTATATTTACCAATACCATCCATTATCTATTATTAAAATTCATTCCAATGTGGCAGATGTTCTTTTTTATCATAATTCCCACCATAGGTGGTCAAAGATGTAAACATAAGGATGTTTTTAGAATAAGAGATAAAACACTTAACTAAGTGTTTTTATTTTATTCCATTATTGAGATCCATTAAAAATCTATTCAACATTATAATATATTAATATCAGTATGTAAATAGTAAAAAAAAATTATTTCATAGCCTCTATCTATCTACCCTTACATAAAAAATAAAATGAAACAATCAATTATATGTACAAAAAACATTTTCATTATGATCTTATGTAATTCATTTTCTATCACCATCGCTCAAAACTGGTTACAATGTTAGGCCTAATGAGTATATAAATATATATATGATTTTCATGATATAATTAAAATTTTGTAAACATATTGTATAATCTGTTTTCTTAAAATTTCATCTATTGGCTAATGAAAATGATGTTTATGTGTATGTGTGGAATGCAACCTTTAGAAAGTGATGTAGTTATTCTTTACCACCACTACACATATATGATATATATATAATCATATTTAACAATATAATATTAAATTTATTATGAAATCCTTATTCTCGAAAAATTAAATGATACTTACCCTTTTTCCCTCGTGCTCACTAAATAATGGAAATATTTCTCTTGAACACATATGACATATCATCCCCATTATAATATCATAATTCATTTTTCATACAAATCACATATACGAGTTTATGAAAGTATAATTAATATATTAATATGAATATTATAGAATGATTAATTCTTTATAAAGTTTTTAATAATGATACATTAGACCAATGTAAACCTTCTAAATTTATTTTTGAATTATGAATTAAACATCCACTCAACATTTGATTTAATAATAATCAATTATGTAATTATTTATGATGTAGATATAAGAGAAATAAAAGGAATAATAATTTATAATAAGGTTGTTATGAAATTAGATAATTAATGTTATTAAATTATTAATTATATTAAATACTTTATGTGACATGTCAGGCTCCTGGTAAGAAAACTATTATCTTAAAAAAAATTCAAATGATTTAAAGATTTAATTTTTAATATATTTCATAAATCTATATATTCATAAAATTAGTTAATATATGTATTTATATAGGAATAAATGATTTATAAATTATATTTTAGGTCTACTTTTAACTTAAACTCATATAGTTTCAAAAAAAATTCCCAACATTAATAACGAATATTTTGATTTTCTTTTGAAAATTAAAAAAATTGGTTTTATTTTATTCTTTATGAATAAAAGGACATTACAATTTCCATAAACATTATTTTATGTTTGGGTCCCTTTTTAAGGATAATATTTTCTTCATTGTAATACCATGATTTCAATTTTTCTAGATATCATAGTTCAATACATTTGTTTTTCAAGAAATTGGATAGGTCAACACCCAATAGTGGATTACTAATTAAATAAAAAGTATATTTTTGTGTGTATGATGATAGAAATGATATATTTTATGTTTTAAATTTATGTTGTTTTCCTTATACATTTTTTATGAAATTGATTGATCCTAGTATAACCCTCCATTGAATTGTGTATTCGTAAAGGTCTCTAGAGAATTATATTAGTATTAATCGAGTATGTTATTCCATTTGTAAGTGTATATTTAATGGTTAAAAGAAAATGATGTCCAGAGGAACTAATATACGTTTTATATGATTATTAATTATTTTCATGGAAATATTTTTATTCCAAATGGTGATAAAATCATCATTTTCTTTAATGGAATTATTATTCCCTTTTAGGGTAGAATGCAATGTTTTTTAGAAAATGTTTTATTGGGTTTGAGTATTTTCCACAAAACCATCATAATTATGTTTTTCCTATTTTAAATTTTTATAAAGGTTATTTATTAAATATATTTTGTAGTAAATATTTTTTAATTTATAAATAAAGATTATTAGATCTCAATGGTTATTATGTTGAATGAAAAATATCTTTTCTAGTCTCATTGTTTTAAAATGACGTAACATTATTTCTATTCATTTTTATATGTCCTTTAATTATATTTTTCTTATAATATTACATTATTTAAAGACATTCACATGAATTAAGGATGAATAAAATTTTTAATGATGTCTACATTAATATCATCATGATTTTATATTAAGAGAAAACATGTTTCATTTTAATATTTATGTATTGTTAAACAATGTATAATGAGTGTAAGATTCCAAATTCTAATGTATTTATTTATTGCATAACAGTTATAAAAAATTTCTCTAAACTTGAAACATATTTCAATAAATATTGAAAATTATTTAATTTTTAGAAATTAAATTGTGTGTTTTATAAGGATCGTGTCATAATAGTTTGTATCAGATTATGGTTAATATAAATTTTTTGGATAATATTATATATGTATATACAATTAAAATATTCTAGTTTATTATTATCATGAAAAATAACATGAATTTTATAATTATTATTCTTCAAAACAATTACTTTTTTTACATTCTTTCTAAATGGAAAACATTTACACTGATGTTGAAAGGCATTAATATGAAATATGATTTAACTATTTACACTAGAACCATTACAATCAGAACTGGGTAATTTATTTCTAAAATGTATTAGTTGAAACAATCTATAAATATTGGTGGTATCAATATGATAGAGTAACCAAATTCCCTATAGTGTAACTTTTCTATAGTGTATAATTTCATGAAATAGAAACCCCAACATTCAATGGATAATCAAATATTTTGTCAGCTAATGCAGTTGGAAAAAATTTGTACATTATATTTATAGAAATTTGTATTTCATAACATCAACATGTGGTCAATGGTTGGTCAATGGATGGTCAATTATTGGTGGTTAATGGTTATTAATATTAGAGATTTAAAATATAAACATTCCATATAAATGTATTTTGTTAAGAATATGTTACTTGAAAAATATTTTAATAATAATATTCAAAATATAATAGAAAATAAATTCATGGAATTAAGGTAGAACGTGTAATATTTAGAGACCTTGTATTGGTCAATATTAAACAAATTTATATGGAATTACCCAAACATTGTCTTGGATATTTATCATAAAATTAATTAGTTTTAATTTGGAATTAATGAAAGATATCGATGTGAATTTTATTCATGTGTATTTTAGAGTTATTAAAATCATGTATTCAATAATGATAAGTTAGGAGTAGCCATTATATAATATCATATTTTCTCTGAAAACAATAATAAAATGTGGTATAGGTGGTAGGAAATGGGAATTAATCCATCAATGTAATATAATGTTAAGAACATCATGTTTCTATATTATGATAACTGTGGTAGAATGAACCCTATATAATTTCATGTAAAATTTAATAAGTTTTTTTGATGATGTGTATATGAATATTTGGTCCATGAATATAAATAAATATTGTCAGTAATGACCATGAATTAAATGAGAATGTAGTTGAATGTTTTTAATATTTTATGGAAATGAGACATAACAAGATTAATTGTTTTAATATAAGAATAATGGATTGACGTAATAAATATAAAAAGAAGAATGCTTTGGATAAATAATTTTCAACAACCTAGGATTTTATTAGGGAATCCATTGTTGTTGTTTTATGTACAATAAATGTTTATTTATAATATTGTATTATCTTGTTTGATTCAGGGTCTATACATTTTCTCATTTTATATATATATATATTATTTTTTTTAAAAATTAGAAATATTAACTCATTACATGATTCCAAAAAAATTAGGTAAAAATAAACGGGAAATTATTAAATAAAAGATTAATTATATGAATCATCATGTTTATTTCATTATGAAGTATTTACATGTAATCCATATTGTCCATCCCCTTATAGAGATAAATGTTTTTCTGGGTATGGATTGAATTTTTTCCATTCAATCTTAGATATAATGGGGATTCAAATATTTTTTTTTGAATGAGTTTTAGCTTATATACATGAATGAATTCATACATATGATAAAAAATCATTAAGTTGATAAATTTATTAATGATGGAAATGAATATTATCATGCACATATTATAGAGATGAAATTTCCTTTTCAAAATATTGATCTTACTATTGTAAATGAATATATAGATGTATTTATAATTAAATTAAATGGTATTATACATGATAAATATATTTACTTTACTATTTACTATTTTTCTAATTCTAAATAAATATGAAAATATGATATTAAATTCTTCAAGTATACCATTTTGAATTGAAAATATATTTATAGTAGTGAGTTGATAAAGGTTTCAGTATTCTTATAACTTAAACATGGGGGGGTGATTCATGCTGAAATTTACCCAAGAGAAGAAGGTAGAACGGTCCTTGTAGTTTAGCTTGGGTTGTCGAATCCTCAGATACCTAAGAAGTAACATATAGACACGTACATTCTATGGACTGTTTTTTCTTAATAAGTGGCCAAATTTGGGTTGATTTTAGATGGGTTTTTGTTAACACTAAAAGTCTTACGTGAATTAAAATTATGAGAAGGGTTGATCCTAGGTTATTACAAGGGGTGGATTTGACATATTTCCTTTTCAATGATTACAATTTCTTATATTTGAGATGGGTTCATTTAAGGAGATAAAACAACATCATCACTTTCTAGTTTAATTCCTAAACCATTTAATACTAATCACCTATACACTTGAAGAAACAATGTTTAGAGAACTTCATGTTAAAGGTTCGTGTTAGCACATGAAGTGTGTGGCCTTAAATTCAACAGGGACGATAGAGTTTAAAAATCATCAAATAAAAATCTTAATTAAAGAAGTGATTATACATTAATGGGGGGATAAATAACATCTAATACAGCCCCTTTCTACACCCTTGATCAACCCATAATTGGGTTTGCCCTCCATTGAGGCTATGGTTTCAATGGAAGTGGGAAGTATACTAATGAGGGAGGAAATGGAGAAGTAAAAAAACAATGAAAAGAAAATGATAACTCCACCGTTGTGTCAAAAATTTCATAAGGTTTGGAGTTAATAAATTTACACCATGAACCAATGGTATCAAAGTTATATGAATAAAAACAGAATAATAGGAAAAGAATAGCTTTTATTAAGAAACTAATGTTAATTGAACAACATACATGTGAAAGACAAACTTGAGACAACAAAATCGCAGCATAACATTACAATTGAACAAAGCACCAAAGATTATAAACTACTCCAACACCACTGCATTATATAGGAATTTTGAGAGCCTTGGGTAGAGCCTCGAACAGTAAAAATATTCCCACATGATTATGGTAGGCTATAGGTGGGTGAAAAGATGATGAAGAGTTGATTTTTCCATCCTTGACCTAAGGTGGCAGCAAGATTTCATCCACCGAACAGATGCGCTTGAAAGACATTTTAAATGGCCGAATCAAAGTGGTCCATAAAAGACAAAAATGGATAACCGGATGTCTTCTAACTTTCTCTGCAATTTGGGCCCATTTGGAGATTTATATTAGGTTATATGATTATATTAGTGGGAAGTTTGTTTGGGCCATAGAATCTTTCCCAGAATTTTATCTCTGACATGGGCTGCCTAAATTACCACAATGGAGGCCAAATTATCACTGTCTCCTGAAGAAATTATTTGTTCCACTATATTTCATCAAACATCCGACAATATTTGGGATTCATTGGGCTTGTTTGATGGGCATCACAGTTTTATCAGTAGGTTGGTGTCCAATCTGCTTTCTCTAGAATTGTTTCCTTTCATCACAAAATATCTCCATCTTCTTCCATGAATTATCCATTGATCCCTGAATAAAACAGGTTTATATTAAAGTGTAGATAAACTTCCCAGAATAAAAAATTGAAATATGGATAGTTAAATTCCTTAAAATCATATTAATCATTAGATTCATTAAATGATGTTAAAAAATGTACCACATAATAGTTCATTTTGAGAAGGTATTACAATCATAATGTGAAATGATGTTCAAAGTGTATAATGTACTGAAATGGTGTTTATGAATAATAAATAACATGAATATTATATATATTCATAATAAATATTAGCCTAATATAGTGGCTAATCTCACCCCCCCAACTAGAGTTTTACTAGTCTCCATCAAAATAAATCTCGACAATATAAAATTCGAATTCCCTTTTCCAAAAATATTTTAATACACAATGATCACCAAAAACCCTTATACTAGACTATCATGAAACCCATCAAAATATTTTAATACAAGATAATATCATATGCAGATCCCAATCCCAAGCACATTCCTTTGTTCAAATTCATTTCCATATTTCATCCAATATCAATAAATTATGAGGATGTTTTGTGTATCACAATATATATGGGTGTTCATCTTTATTCAATGGGGAAATGATGGAAGCACTAGGTTGAATCACATTTCAATATTAAGATGAGTATTCAATTTTTTTTTATAAATTTTTTTTCAATTTTTTCATGGTAATTGAAGTTACACTCAAAAGAGTCAACCCCTGTAGCGAGACTTTACCGATGACTCCCAAGCTCAAAGACTGTAGGGAACCAATTGAATCCCACATTCTCGGGCATTAACTCAAGTTAACTCAATCAAAAATAAATTCAAATTACCCAAAATATAGATAAAATTACTAATAATGGGCCAGACAACTATGGAGTCACGATCCCCAAGTGTCGAAAGCCACGCATTAGGTCATTTCATTGCTCTACACGCAAATTTATTGTTTATTTATTATTTTATTGAATACTCATATTAAAACTAAATTGATCACCAAAAATATTATATTTATTTGTGGGACCCCCTGAACTCAATCTAAAACCCTACTATCAAAAGGATGTACATTGTGATCTTTTTTTATTTGGATGAAAATATAAATGATGAAATATCACATTGGATAGCCACAATATCAAAAATATATGCTCATGAAATTATAAAAGGATTAAAATAAGAATTAGGGCATGCTAAATTATTTGATATTCAGTTTCGAAGTGTGCAATTTGTATTACCATGTACAAAGTAAAAAGAATTTTTCCTTCCATTTACAAATTTTTTTCAAATCATTCATTTTTTTGACACAAAATGATTTTTTATTTTATCTTCCCCCTCCCCTGAATGTAATATAAAACTGTCCCTAGTTTTTAAAGAAAAAAAATTTAAGACTAGAGGCAGGTAAGAGAATTTCAAAAAAGAAATTGAAATATGAGTATCATGGAATGAAGTCACCTGGTGGTTGAAGTTGAAGTTCATGTTGCTCCAATTTAGTCCTTTGGTATCCATGTCACATGCAGAGTTCCCTAGTAGAAAAAGGAAAAAATAAAAAAAACAAATATATATATATATATATATTTATATAATAAAGAAAGTAAAATATAAGTATATATATAAAAATTATAGAATAAGGAAGCACAAAATGTAGCAGTTCAGTGGTAAGCGGGCGCCCTTGTCTCCCTTTGGTCCCGAGTTCGAATCCTCACGACTTCGCCAGTTGTGACGGGGTTTGCCCCACAACCTAAATTGTGGCCTTTTTAGTATTATATTTTTATTTATTATAATTTTTTATTTTTTTGTCTACAAACACACAAAATAAAATAAACTGATGATACATTGTCATCACTTTAAAAATTCCTGGGTATGGTATTAATCAAGGATCACACCACGTGACACGGATGAATATAGTGCTCCGATTTTGTACCCATCCAAACTCATAATGGAAGAACATGACAATCATTTATTTTTTTTATTTTTAAATATAAAAATGATTCATTAATCCTATTTATAATATAATTTTTATTAAAATTACAAAATAATTGGAAACTTGAAAACCATGGGTTTCCTCCCATGCAGTGCTTTATTTAATGTCATTATATTGACTTAAACACCCCAACTTACCAAATATAAACTATTAAAATTTTAAGGACCACATGTTTCACCACTTCTACTAGGTTGAGATTTATTCTATTTTTAGAATTTGTTTCATACACAATCTAGTGTTCAATAATGATGGGTAAAATCCATGAAATATCAGAAATGGTTGATCCAGTTTCCTCTATAGTCTTTCCTAAGACACCAATGATCATTCCAACTTTTATGGTTTCAAGGGAAATATTAATTCCATCAAAAATTGCATCTTTATACACTATGAAGTTATACTAGAGAGAGGAAGGAAGAACAATAATTTTGAGCTTGGTCTGGATAGTAAATTCAGACATAGGTTTGCACTTTGAATCACACTCAATTTCATTTTCAAAATTTCTCAACAAAATTGGTTCCTTTTGAGTAGAATATTTAACCACCAAATTTGAAATATCAGTGTTAGGAATGGGTATGGACTCAATGTTTGTGATTTCTCCCATTGTTTCACAGATTGGTGTTTTTTTAAAAATCATCATTGGGGTTATACATAGGTGACTCAATACATGATTTCAAGTTCTCCACATTTGAATCCAAAAAATAAATTTCATCTTTATTTAAAGACCCTTCAACAATTACATCATGCTCTTCAGGTATCCTACCTTCAAAGGAAATGTCATTATCATTTCCATAAGTTGTTTGTGTGTAACAAGATTCCTCTATGAATGATGAAGAATGGACAACCTGACTGGGAATGGGTTCCATAACTATTTCAATTCTTTGTAGTTCTACTCTCAAGGATGAAACTTCATAAGTAATTCTATCCATTTTTTGAAAAAATTTCTTAATCAATTGATGTGGATCAATATGGTCAAGGTGTTGGGACATATGATCTATTCTAAGAGGATAATTAACTTGTTGGAATTCCACAGGAGGATGTTCTGGTTGGCCTTGTTGGGATTTGAACTCATAATAGGTTGTAATGTATTGTGGATCATCTGAATAAAAAAATTGAGGTTCAGTAGGTTGTTTATGATCCCACAAGTAGGAATTAGGATGGTCGTTGAACATCATACATGGGGTTGGGTGATCAAAGTAGGGATAGGTTTCCCATGTTTGGGCTTGTTCAAAATTGACTTCCATAGGAGTGAGGAGTTAAAAAGAGAAGTAGAATGAAAAAAAGGATGATAGTGTCTATGATAACTTACTTAGGTCCCTGAAAATGGTGCCAAAATTTGATTCACGCTCAAATTTACCCAATAGATTAAGGTAGAATGATCCTTGTAGTTTAGCTTGGGTTGTCAAATCCTTAGAGAACTAAGAAGTAACCTATGGACACGTACATTTTATGGACTGTATTCAGCAATTAAGTGGCCATAATTTGGTTGATTTTAGATGGGTTTATGTTAACACTAAAATTCTTAAGTGAATTCAAATTATGATAAGGGTTGATCCTAGGTTATTACCATGGGTGGATTTGACATATTTCCTTTTCAATGATTTCAATTTCTTATATTTTATAAGGGTCCATTTAAGAAGATAAAACAACATCATCAATTACTGGTTTAATCCCTACACCCTTTAATAATAATCACCTACACACTTGAAGGATAAATCTTTTGAGAACTTCAAGGTAAAGGTTCGTATTAGCACTTGAATTGTGTGGCCTTAAATTCTAAAAGGACGATGGAGTTTAAAAATCATCAAATAAAAATCACAATTAAATAAGTGATTATACGTTAATAGAGTGATAAATTACATCCATTCCAGACCCTTGATACTCCTTTGGATCAACCCATAAGTGGGTTAGTCCTTCATTGATGTTATGGTTTCAATGGATGCGGGAAGTAGACTCACGAAGGAGGAAATGGAGAAGTAAAAAAACAATGAAATGAAAAATGGTCACTCCACCACTGTGTGAATAATTTTACAAGGTTTGGTGTGAATAAATTCACACCTTGAACCAATGGTATCAAAATGATATGAATAGAAATAGAATAATAGGAAAAGAATAGTTTTTTTAAGAAACTAAGGTGAATTGAACAACTTACATTTGAATGACAAACATGAGACAACAAAATCGCAGCATAACATTACAATTGAACAAAGCACCAAAGATGATAAACTCTTCCAACAACACTACATTAAATAGGCATTTTGGGAGCCTTGGTTCGAGCCTCCAATAGTACAAATCTTACCACTTAATTATGGTAGGCTATAGGTGGGTGGAATGTTGAGGAAGTGTTGATTTCTCCACCCTTGACAGGAGGTGGAAACCCACTTTCATCCGCTGAACAGTCTCGCATGGAATACATTATAGATGGACGAATAATAGTTGGATATTGAAGAAGAAAATGGATCCCCGGAGGTCTTTTAATCGTCTGAAAAATTAGGGCCCATTTGGAGTTGTAGATTCAGAGATATGATGATATTAGTTGGATGTTTTACTGGGCCGCAGAATCTGGCCAAGAATTTAATCTCTAACTTGCGTTGTCTAAATGACCATAATGGAGGCCGAATTATCATTGGATTCTGAAACCTTACTTGTTCCTCTGTATGTATTTTAGAATCCCACGATATTTGGGATTCATTGGGATTTTATGTTGGGTCGCAGAGTCTCATCAGTGGGCTGGTGTTCAATCTGCCTTCTCTAGAATTGTTTGCTTTCATCAAAAAATATCACCATCGTCATCCATAAATTATCAATTGATACCTGATTCAAAAATGTTCATATATAAGTGTATATCAACTTCCCAAAATATCAAATTGAAATATAGATAATTATATTCTTTAAAATCAGATGAATCATGGGGTATTTTAAATTATGTTCAAAAATGTACCACATAATAGTGCATTTTAAGAAGGTATTACAATCATAATGTGAAATGATGTTCAAAGTGTAAAATTCACTAAAATGGTTTTTATGAATAATAAATAACATGAATATTATATTTATTAATAATGAATATTAGCCTAATTTAATGGCTAATCACACCCCCAACTAGAGTTTTGCTAGTCCTGAGAAAACTATATCTCAACAATATGAAATTCGAATTCCCTTTTCCAAAAAAATTTTAATACACAATGATCACAAAAAACCATCATACCAAACTATCATGGAAACCATCAAAATATTTTTATACAAGATATTTTAATAAGGAAATCCCAATCCCAAGACCATTCCTTTGTTCAAATTCATTGCTATATTTCATCCAATATCAATATAGTATGAGGATGTGTTGTGTATCACAATAGATATGGGGGTTCATATTTATTCAAGGGGGAAATTACAAAAGTGCTAGGTGGAATCATGTTTCAATATTAAGATGAGTATTGAATTTTTTTAGTATTATATTTGTTTTTGTTTTTTTTCAATTTTTCCATGGTAAATGATGTTGCACTAAAAAGAGTCCACCCCTGTAGAGAGACTTTTCCAATGACACCCAGGCTAAAAGACCTTAGGACACCAAGTGAAGCCCATATACTTTGGCATCATCTCGAGTTAAATCAGTCAAATACAAATTCAACTTACCAAAAATAGAGATAAAATTACTAACTCTGGGCGGGACAACCATGATGTCACGATCTCCAAGTGTCGAAAGCAACACATTTGGTCATTTCATTTCTCTACGCACAAATTTATTGTTTTTTTATTTTATTTATTGAATACTCATATTTAAACTAAAATTATCACAAAACCTATTCTATTTATTTTGGGTACCCCATGAACTCAAACTAATACCCCACTATCCAAAGGACGTGCATTGTTATCTTTTTTTTATTTGGATGAAAATATAAATGATGAAATATCACATTGGACAGACACCCATTCCAAAATATATTCTAATGATTTGATAAAAGGATTAAAATAAGAATCATGACATGCTAAATTATTTGATATTTAGTTTCAAAGTGTGAAATGTGTATTATCATGTTCAAAGTTAGAGGAATTTTTCCTGCTATTTAAACAATTTTTTTCAAATCATTCATTTTTTGACACAAAACCATTTTTTATTTTATCTTCCCCCCAACATAAAATAACACAACCCACTTTGTTTAAAAAAATAAAATTTAAGAGTAGAGGAAGGTAAGGGAATTTAAAAAAGGAAATTGGAATATGAGGATCATGGAATGAAGTCACCTGGTGGATGAAGTTGAAGTTCTTGTTGCTCTATTTTAGTCCGTTGATATCCTTGTCATTTGCTGAGTTCCCCAGTAGAAAAAGGAAAAAAGTAAGAAACAAACAACAAAAAACAAAACAATATATATATATATATAATAAATAAAGTTAAATATAAGTATATATATATAAATTATAAAATATGGAAGCATAAAAAGGTGTAGGTCAGTGTTAAGTGGGTGCCCCAGTCTCCCATCGGTCCCAGGTTCGAATCCCCGCGGCTTCACCGATTGTGACAGGGTTTGCTCCACGATCTACGATGTGGCCTTTTTTTATTATTATATTTTTATTTATTATAATTTTTTTTATTTTTATTTTAAACTATAAAAAAATGAAATAAAATAAACATATGATACAGTTTCTTCTCTTTTTAAATTTCTTGGTAAGGGATTACTCAGGGATCACACCATGTGAAATGGATGAATATGGTGCTCCCCTATCGTACCCACCTATACTCATAATGGAAGAACATTTCATTAGTCTATTTTTTATTTTAAATATCAAAATGATTCATTAATCCTATTTAAAATACAATGTTGATTAAAACAACAATATTATTGGAATCATGAAAACCATGAGTTACCTCGCATGCAGCGCTTTGTTTCATGTCATTATCTCGACTTGAACCCCCCAACATACAAAATAACAACTTTTAACATTTTAAATACCACATGTTTCACCACTTCTGCTAGGTTGAGATTTATTCTATTTTTAAAATTTGTTTCATCAACAAATCCAATGTTAAAAAATGAGTGGTAAAATCCATGAAATATTAGAAATGGTTGATATAGTTTACTCTATAGTCTTTCCTAAGACATGAATGATCATTCCAAATTTTTTGGTTTCAAGAGAAAAATTAATTCCATCAGAAAGTTCATGGTTGTACAATATGAAGTGATACTTGAGAGAGGAAGGAAGAACACTAATTTTGAGCTTGGTTTGGATAGGAAATTCAGATTTACGTTTTGAATATTGAATCACACTAAGTTTCATTTTCCAAATTTCTCAAAAAATTGGATCCTTTTGAGTAAGAAGATTTATCCACCAAATTTGAATGATCCGTGTGAGGAATGAGTATAGACACAAAGTTTGTGATTTATCACAGGGTTTCACTGATTGGTGTTTTTTGAAAATCATAAATGGGGTTATACTTATGAGACTCAATAAAGGATGTCAAATTCTCCTCTTTTGAATCCAAAAAATCAATTTCATGTTGATTTATAGACCCTTCAACAATTGCTTCATGCTCTTCATGTATCCTAGGTTCAAAGGAAATTTCTTTAGCATTTTCATAAGATGTTTTTGAGTAACAAGATTCCTCTACGAATGATGAGGAATGGACAACCTGACTGAGAAATGGTTCCATAACTATTTCAATTATTTATAGTTCTAATCTCAAGGATGAAACATCATAAGTAATTCTATCCATTTGATGAAATAATTTCTCAATTAATGGATGTTGATCAAGATGGAAAAGGTGTTGGGACATATGGGTTATTCTAATAGGATAATTAAGTTGTTGGAATTCCATAAGAGGATGTTCTGACTGGACTTGTTGGGATTGGAACTCATAATAGGTTGGACTGTATTTTGGATCATATATGTAAAAACATTGTTGTTCAGAAAGTTGTTAATGATCCCACAAGTAGGAATTAGGATGGTCATTGTACATCATACATGGAGTTGGGTGATCAATGTAGGGATAGGTTTCCCGTTTTTTGACTTGTTCAAAATTGACTTCTATAGGAGTGAGGAGTTTGAAATGAGAAGTAGAACGAAAAAAAGGATGATAGTTTCTAAGATATCTTACATAGGTCCACGAAACAACACCAAAATTTGAGTCACACTCAAATTTACCCAAGAGATGAAGGTAGAACAGTCCTTGTAGTTTAGCTTGGGCTGTTGAATCCTCAGAGACCTAAGAAGTAACCTATAGTCACCTACATTATACGGAATGTTTCAGCTATTAAGTGGCCAACTTTGGGTTGATTTTAGACGGGTTTAAGTTAACACTAAGAGTCTTAAGTGAATTCAAATTATGATAATTGTTGATCCTAGGTTATTACAAGGGGTGGATTGGACGTATTTCCCTTTCAATGATTTCAATTTCTTATATCTGAGATGGGATCTTTTAAAGAGATAAAACAACATCATCACATACCGGTTTAATGCCTACACCCGTTAATACTAATCACCAATACACTTGAAGGATCAATGTTTTGAGCACATCATTGTAAAGATTCGTATTATCACTTTAAGTGTGTGTCCTAAAATTCAACAAGGACGATGGAGTTTAAAAATCATCAAATAAAAATATCAATTAAAGATGTGATTATACATTAATGGTGTGATAAATAACATCCAATATGTCCCTTTGATAATCCATTGGATCAACCCATAAGTGGGTTAGACCTCCATTGATTCTATGGTTTTAATGGAAGCGGGAAGTAGACTCATGAGGGAGGAAATGGAGAAGTAAAAAAATAATGAAAAGAAAATGATCACTCCACCGTTGCGTGAATAATTTCACAATTTTTGGTGTGAATAAATTCACACCTTAAACCAACGGTATCAAATTTATATGAATAAAAATAGAATAATAGGAAAAGAAGAGAATTTATTAAGAATCTAATGTGAATCGAACCACTTACATGTGAAATACAAACATGAGACAACAAAATCGCAGCATAACATTACAATTGAACAATGAACCAAAGATCATAAAATCCTCCAACTCCACTGAATTAAATAGGAATTTTGGGAGCCCTGGGTCGATCCTCCAACAGTACAAAGCATCCCACTAGATTATAGAAGTCCATAGGTGGGTGGAAAGTTGAGGAAGAGTTGATTTTTCCACCCTGGACCTGAGGTGGCAGCCAACTTTCATCCACCGAATAGACGCGCTTGGAAGACCATATAGCTGGCCAAATCAGAGTGGGCCATAGATGAATTCAATGGATCCTCGAATGTCTTCTAACCTTCTATAAAATTTAGGCCCATTTGGTGTAACACCCTGAGATTTTATGAAAAATATTATTTTAATTTCATTAATGTCTTGTGTTGTATTCTACACCAAGATTACCTTGCGCTATACGCAACACCGTATTATCTTGCAGTATATGCAACACTATTCTTGGACCGTGTTACACACTATTTTGATAATAGTTCTTCTACACAACATTGAGTATATATATATATATATATTAAATGTATAAATGAAATATGGTTGGATTCTGTTATACGAAACAACGAATGATTCATTCACAACACGCAACCCTGACTTGGCTTGCATTACACGCAATCGCGACCTTCCTCGGTAGCGTGTGATGTACGCAATATCGGGTTTTAATAAACAATGTTATATTATTATAATATTGTCATGAACTAGACGTTAAGAATAGTATTAACTATATTTTGAATTTTATAACATTATTATTCATCTTACACATTTTCTATAACATGATATAAGAACAAAATAATTTTTTTGGATAAAATAAGTATTTTTCAAAAAATGCAGTTTTGCCGCCATTTGATGGCGCACCCACTTTAAATCTAGTTTTTGACATCTTTATAAGTTCAATTTGATAAAATAAAATTCTTCTTTGGAATCAAGAAATAAAAATTTACTTTGGATAAATTTTTCATATTATTCTGGTAACTTTCACATTTTAATGAATAGTAAAAACACGATATATTTTAATTAAAAACAACTTTTTCCATCGTAATATATTATGTTGTTAAATTATAATATTGAATGGTTTTAAAGTATAAATAGAATATATTTTTACCATTTAATATAATGTATTTTATTAGCATTGATTTTACCTTGAATTCGTAGGTTAAATCAATTCAATCTTTTGCAATGTTTTAAACAAAAACCCGTTTTTATTCGACAACGGTATTAATTTTAATTCAATTTCTGCAACTTCTGTGTTTTGAATTTTTAAAAATGGATTCCAAATTTGGAATCAGTGGGTCCAAATTATTTTAATAGGATACTTATTATTTTTGGGAATTATGAATAGTAACTACGGTAAAATTTATTTACCATAGTTAAAGGTAAATCGGGTAATTAAGGGTAAATATAATATTTTAAAATTACCTTAAAAAATTTCAAAATCCTATTGGATGACTAAAAAACGACCCATATCACCTAAGGGTCAGATTAGATTAATTTAATAAAATTTTTAAAATGAAAATAATTTAATTATTATTAAAACCAAAGAATGTGACAACATGTCACTTTCTTAAATCTTATAAGTATAATAATTTTAATCTAGTGATAAACTTCATGAAACTTCGAACATGAATAGTATAAAGAAAGATAATACAATTATCTACATCATAGAAATTTATTTAGAATTTTTAGGGATTAAATAATTATCATTTATTATGACATAATGATGATGCAGTAATTGTCTTATTAATGAAATATTGACATAATTGATGTTATAAATGCCCAAATAAATGTAATTTGAGACTTTTTATGACTTACACTAATTTTATAGGTTAATATGACATGTTATTGTTGATTTAAGAAACTTGTTTTGAACTTATCATTCTGTTATGAATTTCATAAAAATCATGTACCAAATAGTGTCAAAATTGACATAAAATAGTTTTTAAAACAAATATTATATTATTAATTATTATTTTATTCCTAAAAATCTAAGGTTCGGCCAAATGACATAGATAAGATTATATATATTAATAATAAACAACTTGGGGTTCTTTTGGCTTGATATCATAAGTTTATTAATCATATAGTGTAAGAAAACAAAAAGACACGGTAAAAGTTAAATTATTTAACTTAGAGTTAAATCTAATTGATAAGGTTAAAATAATAACCTAAACTTGTCTAAATCCTATTGGTTGATAGGATTTCGAACCATACCCACTTTACCTTCGAAATAAGACCCTTTGGAACCATTATAAACTGATTTTGACTTTAATATAAAATAATATTTTGAGATATTCCTAAGGTACCCCTCTCCTCCCTTATAAAAGGGCACCTCCTCCCTCTCTTCCTCACCCAACATTAAGCCTTCAAGCTCGGCCAACCCCTGCCAAAATCTCTTCTCCACTTCCCTAGTATCATCCTAGAGGTCCTGTTCTTCTTCAAAGTCCATCCTTAGTTCTTTAAGTGGAGGTTAAGAAAAGGCGCGTCAAAAAGAGGAGGTTCAGACACTTACGAAGCAAATCGGACCTAAGGTAAGGGAAATATCACAATCTCATTTTTATCCGAGATTTTTTATACTTTTGTATTTACTGGGGTGTATTTTATCATCCACATCCATGTTTCCTCAATATGTAATATTATTTCCATCCACCTACAATTGTTTAAATCTAATTTTACCCTTCAGTGAGTTTTTAGTAAAAGATATGAAAGAAATCTTTTGTCGTTTTTCGTACAAGGTACTTTTTTGACTTTTCCGACAAAAGTACGAGAAGACTGTTTTTTTAACTTATACAGAATGAAGGGATTTTTAAAACATTATTTCTAAGAATCTTCCTTTACAATTTTTCAAGTATATTTTTAATCAACTTCTTTTAGTTTAAAGTTGTATGACATGTTAAGAAAGGAAAAATGTTTTTGAAGAAGAAAGGATATTTTCCTCAAGAATGGAGTTCAAGTGTTTTATCAAAATTATTTTCTATCTAAGATAATAAATGGTTCTGTTTTTATCCCTATTATTAAATTGATTTGATTATGTTTTGATGGAATTATTTTTATGAATTCCTTTATCTTATATGAATTGTTTTATGATGTCACAATGTTTAAGAATCCCATTTTTACTACATGGGTTATGAAATGATGTATGATATATGATTTCATGGCACACATAAGAATGGTATCATTATGAGATGGGTGGGACCTATATCTCCCTCCAATGCATTGGGTAAAGATTTTATATCTCATGAGATAGACATGGCTGAAATGGTAGGTTATACCAGTTCAGTGAAACAGGACTGAAACGAGGGTTACTTGATTCAGAAAGTGACTTTGTCCACTAAGATAGTCTTGGAAATGAGTCTTGACTAACAAGAAATGATTCTCTATGATTATGTGTGTATGCCACAAAGTTTCATGTTTTAATTTATGATTATTGGTATTTCATTTCACTACTATGATTTATCCCATGTTATGAAATTATGCTCTCTTTTGCAGGTTAAGATTTCCAAAAGTTATGTTCTTATGAATATGATGTGATTAATATTTCTTTTGTATACCCTTAATGAGCATTTGAGCTCACCCTTTTATGTTTTCTTTTCCCCAGGATATAAAGAAAGGTTTTAGGTAAAAAAAGGGAATATCTTTATGGGAGATATTGAAGATCTTTCACCACGATTAGAAGATTACGTTCCGAGTTTCCAAAGACACTAAACTATTACGATCCTTGTGTGTGTGTTTTTTTTATATACTAAGTATTCTGTAAATGTAATGTAATGTCCATGTACGTCAAGATACGGGTCTCTACAGTTGGTATCAGAGGCAAAGGAGGTAGGAATGTATCCGATCCTTGGGAACTCTCACATGTGAGTGTTGGACGAAGCATGGCTCTCCGCCCAAGGGCATTATTAGGAAATGGCTGCCACTGGGGATGGTGGTGTGTCCTGCCCAGGGGGTGTAGCCGCCCATGGAGTGCCCTGATAGGTATCAATTATAGTCCAATGGAAGTAATTCCAGACCGTTATAGTTGGTATCAGAGGAAAGGTTTAGTCAACCTTTGGAAACTAGGATGCGAGAACTTTAGTGAGACCCCTAGAGAGATTTATAATGTATGTCTAGGGATGTCCCTAAGGATAAGTATACGTATAGGATACAGTCCTAGAACTACGGTAACGATCATAGAATTTAACATAAGATGTTAGATATTGAGGGCACTCCCCCTTTATTATGTTCTTTTCCCTAGCATGATTTTTTCCTCTCACACTATTCTTTTCTGGGTTTTAGAAAATGGCTGGAAACAAGATGATTCACGATAATGGAGGATATGATGGACAATGGAATGGTATTCTTCATAATGAAATGGGATTTGGAAGTCCAAACATCATTATAATGCCGAATCAGCAATCTCATAATATGATCAATAAAGTAAAATTTGTTAAGTTTCCTGACTCGGCTAATAAGAGAAAGATGGAGTTTCATGATGATCATAGAGGAAAGAAAGTTAAATTTCCCCTATGTAAATCTTGTGGGAAGAGGCATCAAGGAGAATGTTTGAAAGGAACTGGAAGATTCTTTGGGTGTGGAAAATAAGGACACAAAGCATGTAAATGAAAAGTAAATGGTTCATTAACAACATGGATGAGGATAATGGTATTGCTACGACATCTCAATGGTTAAATGTTTTAAATGTGGAATGTGCGAGCATTATGCAAACCAATGCTCTAAGGGAAAGTCTCATGAAGATAATCAGTATGGTCGTATGGGAAGTATTTATGTGGATGATGATGAAGAGACTACAAATGGTATGTGAGATGAAAGAATTGTTGAAGCTCAGTCAATGGTTTAAGAATGTAGTGGAATGATTACATGTTTATCATGTGTAATGTTGTATAAGTAATCTTAGGGTACTATGGAATAATGAGACATTTAAGGATTGTTACATTGTTGTCTGATTAATGTTACCAGTATCCATGAATGGTTATTCAGATATTTTTGGAATGTAGATGATATGCGCATAATGAAGGGATAAAGAGAAAATTAAATGTTTGATAGTATTCATGAGCTCATGACTGATATAAGGAGAAGGTTATATCATGGTTTGAGTATATATAATTTTTGGATTTTGGTATGTGGAAAGAGTTAACTTTTGACAGAATTCATGTTTTCACTAAGGTTTAATGGGTATTAATTTTTTTTCAAGAGAATACATCATTAAGGTATTCAGATGATTGGAATGTGACCAACAAGATATATGGGGGATAAATGATTGTATTCACATGCTTGGTTGACGACATTTCAAGTAATCATTTTCATTATACTATGAGCTTGGACCGAAGTATTTTAGACAAGCCTAATGATTCTAATGGATTATGTTAACCATAAGTTAGTATTTTTTAAGTATAGAACTTTTTTTTGATATTATTTATGTGATGTTATAGTAATGTAGTTTTAAAAAAAGGACAACCTGCAGGACGGGCGACAACCCATCACTTCGGACAAGGCTGTGGGAATCGAACCCACAACCGAAGTGCGACTGGACTTTATCGCCTACCACTGACCTACAGAAAGTCCCTGTTTAGTAGAAACTAGTTTTATTATATTAATCAGTATGATATGTGAAGTATAAGTTCATTTTAGGAACCATATATGATTAATCTCAATATAGATGGATTTATGTATTTTTTGATAAATTTTCTAACCTTTTGTTTGAGACAGATGGAATGACCCATCATTCTGTCACATGATCTACTAACACATCACGAATGACAAATTAAAATTCATTTCATTAAGAGATGAAGTGGAAATTGTCCAAAGAACGACAAATGGTGAGACTATACCAAAATCACGAAAGTATTTCTTCTAATTCCAATTTCATCAACTTTAGGGAAATTATCTTGAAAACCAAAAATGTTGTCTTAGTGCTCTTATATCTGATGAATTAGATGGTACCTTAGATCATCAAAAATTTATGGCTTTGTGATTGATAGCTTTTCCATAGCCATGTTCTCTACCACTCTCCATCAGAACATGAGGGTTTTATTTCTCTTCCATATCCATATTTTCACCTATGTGGAAACCCAGTGATTAGTTTATTTGGGTAACCGTTACGTTTCATACTTTTGTTTTTAAAGATAAGTTTTGGTATTCCTTTTTACGATGTGGGTTTCTATCAAAGAAACTTTCAAATAGTAAACTATTTATAACCCCGACAAATTTTGAGGGAGAAATTCATTTTAAGGGGGGTAGAATGTAACACCCCGAGATTTTATGAAAAATATTATTTTAATTTCATTAATGTCTTATGTTGTATTCTACACCAAGATTACTTTGCACTATATGCAACACCGTATTAGCTTGCAGTATACGCAACACTATTCTTGGACCGTGTTACACACAATTTTGATCATAGTTATTCTACACAAAATTGAGTATATATATATATATTAAATGTATAAATGAAATAAGGTTGGATTCTGTTATACGAAACAACGAAGGATTCTTTCACAACAAGCAACCCTGACTTGGCTTGCATTACACGCAATCGCGACCTTCCTCGGTAGCGTGTGTTGTACGCAATACCGGGTTTTAATAAACAATGTTATATTATTATAATATTGTCATGAACTAGCCTTTATGAATAGTATTAACTAAATTTTGAATTTTATATAATTATTATTCATCTTACACATTTTCTAGAACATGATATAAGAACAAAATAAATTTTTCGGGTAAAATAACTATTTTTCCAAAAATTCAGTTTTGTCGCAGTTTGATGGCGCACCCACATTAAATCTAGTTTTTGACATGTTTATAAGTTCAATTTGACAAAATAAAATTATTCTTTGGAATCATGAAATAAAAATTTACTTTCGATAAATTTTTCATATTATTCTGGTAACTTTCACATTTTAATGAATAGTAAAAACACGTTATATTTTAATTAAAAACATCTTTTTTCATCGTAATATCTTATGTGGTTAAATTATAATATTGAATGGTTTTAAAGTATAAATAGAATATATTTTTACCATTTAATATAATTTATGTCATTAGCATTGATTTTACCATGAATTCGTAGGTTAAATCAATTCAATCTTTTGTAATGTTTTAAACAAAAACCCGTTTTTATTCGACAATGGGATTAATTTTAATTTAATTTTTTCAACTTCTGTGATTTGAATTTTAAAAAATGGATTCCATATTTGGAATCAGTGGGTCCAAATTATGTTAATAGGATTCTTTTTATTTTTGGGAATTATGAATAGTAACTACGTTAAAATTTATTTACCATAGTTAAAGGTAAATCGGGTAATTAAGGGTAAATATAATGTTCTAAAATTACCCTAACAAATGTCAAAATCCTATTGGATGACTAAAAAACGACCCATATCACCTAAGGGTAAGATTATATTAATTTAATTAAATTTTTTCAATGAAACTAATTTAATTATTATTAAAACCAAAGAATGTGACAACATGTCACTTTCTTAAATCTTATAAGTATAATAGTTTTAATCTAGTGATAAACTTCATGAAACATCGAACATGAATAGTCTATAGAAATCTAATACAATTATCTACATCATAGAAATTTATTTAGAGTTTTTAGGGATTAAATAATTATCATTTAATATGACACAAAGATGATGCAGTAATTGTCTTATTAATTAAATATTGACATAATTGATGTTATAAATTCTCAAATAAATGTAATTTGAGACTTTTTATGACTTACACTAATTTTCTAGGTTAATATGACATGTTATTGTTGATTTAAGTAACTTGTTTCGAACTTATCATTCTGTTATGAATTTCATAAAAATCATGTACCAAATAGTGTCAAAATTGACATAAAATAGTTTTTAGAACAAATGTTATATTATTAATTGTTATTTTATTCTTAAAAATATATGGTTCGGCCAAATGACATAGATAAGATTATATATATTAATAATAAAAAACTTGGGCTTATTTTGGCTTTATATCATAAGTTTATTAACCATATAGTGTAAGAAAACAAAAAGACACGGTAAAAGTTACATTATTTAACTTAGAGTTAAATCTAATTGATAAGGTTAAAATAATAACCTAAACTTGTTTAAATCCTATTGGTTGATAGGATTTAAAACCATACCCACTTTAACTTCGAAATAAGAACCTTTGGAACCATTATAAACCGATTTTGACTTTAATATAAAATAATATTTTGAGATATTCCTAAGGTGCCCCTCTCCTCCATTATAAAAGGGCACCTCCTCCCTCTCTTCCTCACCCAACTTTGAGCCTTCAAGCTCGGCCAACCCCTGCCAGAATCTCTTCTCCACTTCCCTAGTATCATCCTAGAGGTCCTGGTATTCTTCAAAGTCCATCCTTAGTTCTTTAAGTGGAGGTTAAGAAAAGGCGCGTCAAAAAGAGGAGGTTCGGACACTTACGAAGCAAATCAGACCTATGGTAAGGGAAATATCACAATCTCATTTTTATCCGAGATTGTTTATACTTTTGTATTTACTGGGGTGTATTTTATCATCCACATCCATGTTTCCTCAATATGTAATATTATTTCCATCCACCTACAATTGTTTAAATCCAATTTTACCCTTCGTTGAGTTTTTAGTAAAAGATATGAAAGGAATCTTTTTTCGTTTTTCGTACGAGGTACTTTTTTGACTTTTACAACAAAAGTACGAGAAGAATGTTTTTTTTAACTTATACGGAATGAATGTATTTTTAAAACATTATTTCCAAGAAGCTTCCTTTACAATTTTTCAAGTTTATTTTTAATCAACTTCTTTTAGTTTAAAGTTGTATGACATGTTAAGAAAGGAAAAATGTTTTTGAAGAAGAAAGGATTTTTTCCTCAAGAATGGAGTTCAAGTGTTTTATCAAAATTATTTTCTATCTAAGATAATAAAGGGTTATTTTTTTATCCCTATTATTACATTGATTTGATTATGTTGTGATGGAATTATTTTTAAGAGTTCCTTTATATTATATGAATTGTTTTATGATGTCACGATGTTTAAGAATCCCATTTTTACTACATGGGTTATGAAATGATGTATGATTTATGATTTTTTGGCACACATAAGAATGGTATCATTATGAGATGGGTGGGACCTATATCTCCCTCCAATGCATTGGGTATAGATTTTATATCTCCTGAGATAGACATGGCTGAAATGGTAGGTTATACCGGTTCAGTGAAACAGGACTGAAACGAGGGTTACATGATTCAGAAAGAGACTTTGTCCACTAAGATAGTCTTGGAAATGAGTCTTGAATAACAATAAATGATTCTCTATGATTATGTGTGTATGCCACAAAGTTTCATGTTTTATTTTATGATTATTGGTATTTCATTTCACTACTATGATTTATCCCATGTTATGAAATTATGCTCTCTTTTGCAGGTTAAGATTTCCAAAAGTTATGTTCTTATGAATATGATGTGATTGATTTTTCTTTTGTATACCCTTACTGAGAATTTGAGCTCACCCTTTTATGTTTTCTTTTCCCCAGGATATAAATAAAGGTTTTAGGTAAAAAAAGGGAAGATCTTTATGGTAGATATTGAAGATCTTTCACCACGATTAGAAGATTACGTTTCGAGTTTCCAAAGACACTAAACTATTAAGATCCTTGTGTGTGTGTTTTTGTTATGTACTAAGTATTCCGCAAATGTAATGTAATGTCCATGTACGTCAGGATACGGGTCTCTACAGTTGGTATCAGAGGCAAAGGAGGTAGGAATGTATCTGATCCTTGGGAACTCTCACATGTGAGCGTTGGATGAAGCATGGCTCTCCGCCCAAGGGCTTTATGAGGAAATGGCTGCCACTGGGGATGGTGGTGTGTCCCAGCCAGGGGGTGTAGCCACCCATGGAGTGCCCTGATAGGTATCAATTATAGTCCACTGTATGTAATTCCAAACCGTTAAAGTTGGTATCAGAGGAAAGGTTTAGTCAACCATTGGAAACTAGGATGCGGGAACTTTAGTGAGATCCCTAGAGATATTTATAAGGTATGTCTAGGGATGTCCCTAAGGATAAGTATACGTATAGGATACAGTCCTAGAACTACGGTAACGATCATAGAATTTAACATAAGATGTTAGATATTGAGGGTACTCCCCCTTTATTATTTTCTTTTCCCTAGCATGATTTTTGCCTTTCACACTATTCTTTTTTGGGTTTTAGAAAATGGCTGGAAATAAGATGATTCACGATAATGGAGGATATGATGGACAATGGAATGATATTCTTCATAATGAAATGGGATTTGGAAGTCCAAACATCATTATAATGCCGAATCAGCAATCTCATAATATGATCAATAAAGTAAAATTTGTTAACTTTCCTGACTCAGCTAATAAGAGAAAGATGAAGTTTCATGATGATCATAGAGGAAAGAATTTCAATTTCCCCTATGTAAATCGTGTGGGAAGTGGAATCAAGGAGAATGTTTCAAAGGAACTGGAAGATGCTTTGGGTGTGGAAAAGAAGGACACAAAGCAAGTAAATGCAAAGGAAAAGGTTCAGTTAACAACATGGATGAGGATAATGGTATTGCTACGACATCAACAATGGTTAAATGTTTTAAATGTGGAATGTGTGGGCATTATGCAAACCAATTCCCTAAGTGAAAGTCTCATGAAGTTAATCAGTATGGTCGTATGGGAAGTATTTATGTGGATGATGATGAAGAGACTACAAATGATATGTGAGATGAAAGAATTGTTGAAGCTCGGTCAATGGTTTAAGAATGTATTGGAATGATTACATGTTTATCATGTGTAATGTTGTATAAGTAATCTCATGGTACTATGGAATAAAGAGACATGTAAGGATTGTTACACTGTTGTCTGATTAATGTTACCAGTATCCATGAAAGGTTATTCAGATATTTTTGGAATGTTGATGATATGCGCATAATGAAGGGATAAGGAGAAAATTAAATGTTTGATAGTATTCATGAGCTCATGACTGATATAAGGAGAAGGTTATATCATGGTTTTAGTATATAGAATTTTTGGATTTTGGTATGTGGAAAGAGTTAACTTTGGACAGCATTCATGTTTTCACTAAGGTTTAATGTGTATTCATTTTTTTTCAAGAGAATACATCATTAATGTATTCACATGATTGGAATGTGACCAACAAGATATATGGGGGATAAATGATGGTATTCACATGCTTGGTTGACGACATTTCAAGTAATCATTTTCTTTATACTATGAGCTTGGACCGAAGTATTTTAGATAAGCCTAAAGATTGTAATGGATTATGTTAACCATAAGTTAGTATTGTTTATGTATAGAACTTTTTTTTTATATTATTTATGTGATGTTATAGTAATGTAGTTTTAGAAAAAGGACAGCCTACAGGACGGGCGACAGCCCATCGCTTCGGAAAAGGCTGTGGGAATCGAACCCACAACAGAAGTGCGACTGGCCTTTATCGCCTACCACTGACCTACAGGAAGTCCCTGTTTAGTAGAAACTAGTTTTATTATATTAATCAGTATGATATGTGAAGTATAAGTTAATTTTAGGAAGCATATATTATTAATCTCACTATAGATGGACTTATGTATTTTTTGATAAACTTTCTAACCTTTTGTTTGAGACAGATGGAATGACCCATCATTCTATCACATGATCTGCTAACACATCACGAATGACAAATTAAACTTCATTTCTTTAAGAGATGAAGTGGAAATTGTCCAATGAACGACAAACGGTGAGACTATAACAAAATCACGAAATTATTTCTTCTAATTCCAATTTCATCAACTTTAGGGATGTGATCTTGAAAACCAATAATGTTGTCTTAGTGCTCTTATATCTGATGAATCAGATGGTACCTTAGATAATCACAAATTTAGGGCTTTGTGATTGATAGCTTTTCCATAGCCATGTTCTCTACCACTCTGCATCAGAACATGATGGTTATATTTCTCTTCCATATCCATATTTTCACCTATGTGGAAACCCAGTGATTAGTTTATTTGGGTAACCGTTACGTTTCATACTTTTGTTTTTAAAGATAAGTTTTGGTATTCCTTTTTACGATGTGGGTTTCTATCAAAGAAACTTTCAAATAGTAAACCATTTATAACCCCGATGAATTTCGAGGGAGAAATTCATTTTAAGGGGGGTAGAATGTAACACCCCGAGATTTTATGAAAATTATTATTTTAATTTCATTAATGTCTTATTTTGTATTCAACACCAATATTACCTTGCGCTATACGCAACACCGTATTAGCTTGTAGTATACGCAACACTATTCTTGGACCGTGTTACACACAATTTTGATAATAGTTATTCTACGCAACATTGAGTATATATATATATTAAATGTATAAATGAAATATGGTTGGATTCTGTTATAAGAAACAACGAAGGATTCTTTCACAACACGCAAACCTTACTTGGCTTGCATTACACGCAATCGCGACCTTCCTCGGTAGCGTGTGTTGTACGCAATACTGGGTTTTAATAAACAATGTTATATTATTATAATATTGTCATGAACTAGACGTTATGAATAATATTAACTAAATTTTGAATTTTATATCATTATTAGTCATCTTACACATTCTCTAGAACATGATATAAGAACAAAATAAATTTTTCGCGTAAAATAATTATTTTTCAAAAAATGCAGTTTTGCCGCCTTTTGATGGTGCACCCACTTTAAATCTAGTTTTTTACATGTTTATAAGTTCAAATTGACAAAATATAATTCTTTTTTGGAATCAAGAAATAAAAATTTACTTTGGATAAAT
Source organism: Viscum album (assembly GCA_963277665.1). Taxonomy (NCBI): domain Eukaryota; kingdom Viridiplantae; phylum Streptophyta; class Magnoliopsida; order Santalales; family Viscaceae; genus Viscum; species Viscum album. The sequence continues at coordinate 502,464,054 of OY728133.1, forward strand.
TTTTCATATTATTTTGGTAACTTTCACATTTTAATGAATAGTAAAAACACGCTATATTTTAATTAAAAACAACTTTTTTCATCGTAATATCTTATGTGGTTAAATTATAATATTTAATGGGTTTAAAGTATAAATAGAATATATTTTTACCATTTAATATAATTTATGTCATTAGAATTGATTTTATCTTGAATTCGTAGGTTAAATCAATTCAATCTTTTGCAATGTTTTAAACAAAAACCTGTTTTTATTCGACAACGGGATTAATTTTAATTTAATTTCTGCAACTTCTGTGTTTTGAATTTTAAATAATGGATTCCATATTTGGAATCAGTGGGTCCAAATTATGTTAATAGGATACTTTTTATTTTTTGGGAATTATGAATAGTAACTACGGTAAAATTTATTTACCATAGTTAAAGGTAAATCGGGTAATTAAGGGTAAATATAATATTTTAAAATTTCCCTAACAAATGTCAAAAACCTATTGGATGACTAAAAAACGACCCATATCACCTAAGGGTCAGATTAGATTAATTTAATTAAATTTTTTCAATGAAAATAATTTAATTATTATTAAAACCAAAGAATGTGACAACATGTCACTTTCTTAAATCTTATAAGTATAATAATTTTAATCTAGTGATAAACTTCATGAAACTTCGAACATGAATAGTCTCCAGAAAGCTAATACAATTATCTACATCATAGGAATTTATTTATAATTTTTAGGGATTAAATAATTATCATTTATTATGACACAAATATGATACAGTAATTGTCTTATTAATGAAATATTGACATAATCGATGATATAAATGCCCAAATAAATGTAATTTGAGACTTTTTATGACTTAAAATAATATTATAGGTTAATATGACATGTTATTGCTAATTTAAGTAACTTTTTTAGAATTTATCGTTCTGTTATGAATTTCATAAAAATCATGTACCAAATAGTGTCAAAATTGACATAAAATAGTTTTTAAAACAAATATTATATTATTAATTGTTATTTTATTCTTAAAAATATAAGGTTCTGCCAAATGACTTAGATAAGATTATATATATTAATAATAAACAACTTGGGGTTCTTTTGTCTTGATATAATAAGTTTATTAACCATATAGTGTAAGAAAACAAAAAGACACGGTAAAAGTTAAATTATTTAACTTAGAGTTAAATCTAATTGATATGGTTAAAATAATAACCTAAACTTGTTTAAATCCTATTTGTTGATAGGATTTCGACCCATACCCACTTTACCTTAGAAATGAGACCCTTTGGAACCCTTATAAACCGATTTTGACTTTAATATAAAATAAAATTTTGAGATATTCCTAAGGTGCCCCTCTCCTCCCTTATAAAAGGGCACCTCCTCCCTCTCTTCCTCACACAACTTTGAGCCTTCAAGCTCGGCCAACCCCTACCAAAATCTCTTCTCCACTTCCCTAGTATCATCATAGAGGTCCTGGTCTTCTTAAAAGACCATCCTTAGTTATTTATGTGGAGGTTAAGAAAAGGCGCGTCAAAAAGAGGAGGTTCGGACACTTACGAAGAAAATCGGGCCTAAGGTAAGCGAAATATCACAATCTCATTTTTATCCGAGATTGTTTATACTTTGGTATTTACTGGGGTGTATTTTATCATCCACATCCATGTTTCCTCAATATGTAATATTATTTCCATCCACCTACATTGGTTTAAATCCAATTTTACCCTTCGGTGAGTTTTTAGTAAAAGATATGAAAGGAATCTTTTGTCGTTTTTCGTACGAGGTACTTTTTTGACTTTTCCGAGAAAAGTTCGAGAAGAATGTTTTTTTAAATTATATGGAATGAATGGATTATTAATACATTATTTCCAAGAATCTTACTTTACAATTTTTCATGTTTATTTTTAATCAACTTCTTTTAGTTTAAAGTTGTATGACATGTTAAGAAAGGAAAAATGTTTTTGAAGAAGAAAGGATATTTTCCTCAAGAATGGAGTTTAAGTGTTTTATCAAAATTATCTTCCATCTAAGATAATAAAGGGTTCTATTTTTATCCCTATTATTACATTGATTTGATTATGTTGTGATTGAATTATTTTTATGAATTCCTTTATCTTATATGAATTGTTTTATGATGTCATGATGTTTAAGAATCCCATTTTTACTACATGGGTTATGAAATGATGTATGATTTATGATTTTGTGGCACACATAAGAATGGTATCATTATGAGATGGGTAGGACCTATATCTCCCTCCAATGCATGGGGTAACGATTTTATATCTCATGAGATAGACATGGCTGAAATGGTAGGTTATACCAGTTCAGTGAAACAGGACTGAAACGAGGGTTACTCGATTCAGAAAGGGACTTTGTCCACTAAGATAGTCGTGGCAATGAGTCTTGACTAAAAAGAAATGATTCTCTATGACTATGTGTGTATGCCACAAAGTTTCGTGTTTTAAGTTATGATTATTGGGATTTCATTTCACTACTATGATTTATCCCATGTTATGAAATTATGCTCTCTTTTGCAGGTTAAGATTTACAAAAGTTATGTTCTTATAAATATGATGTGATTGATTTTTCTTTTGTATACCCTTAATAAGCATTTAATCTCACCCTTTTATGTTTTCTTTTCCCCAGGATATAAAGAAAGGTTTTAGGTAAAAAAAATGGAAGATCTTTATGGGAGATATTGAAGATCTTTCACCACGATTAGAAGATTACGTTCCGAGTTTCCAAAGACACTAAACTATTACGATCCTTTTGTGTGTGTTTTTGTTATGTACTAAGTATTCTGAAAATTTAATGTAATGTCCATGTACGTCAATGGAGGCCGAATTAGCACTGGCTTCTGAAGAATTATTTGTTCCCTTATATGTATTCTAGAATCCCACTAAATTTGGGATTCATTGGTCTTGTATGTGGGGTCCCAACTTCTCATCGGTGGGCTGGTGTCCAATCTTTCTTCTCTAGAATTGTTTCCTTTCAACACAAAATATCCACATCTTCTTCCATGAATTATACATTGATCCCTGAATAAAAAATATTCATATTGAAGTGTAGATAAACATACTAGAATATCAAATTGAAATATAGATAATTATATTCCTTCAAATTATATGAATCATTGGGTACTTTAAATGATGTTCAAAAATGTACCACATAATAGTGCATTTTAAGAAGGTATTAAAATCATAATGTGAAATGATGTTCAAAGTGTAAAATGCACTAAAATGGTTTTTATGAATAATAAATAACATGAATATTATATTTATTAATAATGAATATTAGCCTAATTTAATGGCTAATCACACCCCCAACTATAGTTTTTCTAGTCCTGAGAAAACTATATCTCAACAATATGAAATTAGAATTCCCTTTTCCAAAAAAATTTTAATACAAAATGATCACAAAAACCCATTATAGCAAACTATCAGGGAACCCATAAAAATATTTTTATAAAAGATATTTTATTAAGAAAATCCCAATCCCAAGCCCATTCCTTTGTTCGAATTCATTGCTATATTTCATCCAATATCAATAAAGTATGAGGATGTGTTGTGTATCACAATAGATATGGGGGGTTCGTATTTATTCAAGGGGGAAATGACAAAAGTGATAGGTGTAATCACATTTCAATATTAAGATGATTATTTAATGTTTTTAGTATTATATTTGTTTTTTTTTCAATTTTTCCATGGTAATTGACGTTGCACTCAAAAGAGTCAACCCCTGTAGCGAGACTTTGCTGATGACTCCCAGGCTCAAAGACCTTAGGAAACCAAGTGAATCCCATATACTCTAGCATCATCTCGAGTTAACTCAATCAAAAACAAATTCAACATACCAAAAATATAAATAAAATTACTAACTCTGGGAGAGACAACTATGGAGTCACGGTCCCCAAGTGCCGAAAGCCACGCATTTGGTCATTTCATTTCTCTACGCGCAATTTTTATTTATTTATTTAATACTCATATTTAAACTAAAATGATCACAAATCCTATTCTATTTATTTTGGGTACCCCATGAAGTCAAACTAATACCCCACTATTAAAAGGACGTGCATTGTGATCTTTTTTTTATTTGGATGAAAATATAAATGATGAAATATCACATTGGACAACCACACTTTCCAAAATATATGCTAATGATATTATAAAAGGAATAAAATAAGAATCAGGGCATGGTAAATTATTTGATATTTTGTTTCAATGGGTGCAATGTGTATTATCATGTTCAATGTTAGAGGAATTTTTCCTTCCATTTAAACAATTATTTTTCAAATCATTCAATTTTTTGACACAATAGCATTTTTTATTTTATCTTCCCCCCCAAACTTAAAATAACACTATCCACAGTGTTTAAAAAAAGAAAATTTAGGAGTAGAGGCAGGTAAGGGAATTTAAAAAAGGAAATTGAAATATGAGGATCGTGGAATTAAGTCACATGGTGGTTGAAGTTGTAGTTCTTGTTGCACCATTTTAGTCCGTTGATATCCTTGTCACTTGCTGAGTTCCCTAGTAGAAAAAGGAAAAAAGAATGAAAAAAACAAAAAAGAAACATGAAATATATATTTATATATTTATTTATATAATAAATAAAGTTAAATATAAGTATATATATATAAATTATAAAATATGGAAGCATAAAAAGGTGTAGGTCAGTGTTAAGCGGGCGCCCCAGTCTCCCTTCGGTCCCAGGTTCGAATACCCGCGGCTTTACCGATTGTGACAGGGTTTTCCCCATGACCTACGATGTGGCCTTTTTTTATTATTATATTTTTATTTATTATAATTTTTTTATTTTTATTTTAAACTACAAACACATAAAATAAAATAAACATATGATACATTGTCTTCTCTTTTTAAATTTCTGGGTAAGGTATTACTCATGGATCACACCACGTGACATGGATGAATATGGTGCTCCCCTTTCGTAACCATCTATACTCATAATGGAAGAACATGTCATTAGTCTATTTTTTTATTTTAAATATCAATATGATTCATTAATCCTATATAAAATATAATGTTGATTAAAATAACAATATTATTGGAAACATGAAAACCATGGTCTACCTCCCATGAAGCGCTTTGTTTAATGTCATTATCTCGACTTGAACCCCCCAACTTACCCAATACCAACTTTTAACGTTTTAAAGACCACATGTTTCACCACTTCTGCTAGTTCGATATTTATTCTATTTTTAGAATTTGTTTCATGCACAATCCTATGTTAAAAAATTAGTGGTAAAATCCATGAAATATCAGAAATGGTTGATCTAGTTTCCTCTATAGTCTTTCCTAGGTCATCAATGATCATTCCAAATTTTTTGGTTTCAAGAGAAAAATTAATTCCATCAGAAAGTTCATGGTTATAAAATATGAAGTGATACATGAGAGAGGAAGGTAGAACACTAATTTTGACCTTGGTTTGGATAGGAAATTCAGACATACGTTCTGAACATTGAATCACAATCATTTTAATTTTAAAAATTTCTCAACAAAATTGGTTCCTTTTGAGTAGAATATTTATCCACAAAATTTGAATGATCAGTGTGAGGAATGGGTATGGACACAATGTTTGTGATTTATCCCAGTGTTTCACTAATTGGTGTTTTTTGAAAATCATCAATGGGGTTATACTTAGGAGACTCAATACATGATGTAAAATTCTCCTCTTTTGAATCCAAAAAATCATTTTCATATTGATTTATAGACCCTTCAACAATTACTTCATGATATTCAGGTATCCTAGGTTCAAAGTAAATTTCTTTAACATTTTCATAAGATGTTTTTGAGTAACAAGATTCCTTTATGAATGATAAGGAATGGACAACCTGACTGGGAATGGGTTCCATTTTTTAATACAAGATAGTTTCATAATAATATCCTAATCTAAAGACCATTCCATTGTTCAAATTCAATGCCATATTTCATCAAATATCAATAAAGTATGAGGATGTGTTGTGTATCACAATAGATATGGGGGTTCATCTTTATTCAAGGGGGAAATGATGGAAGCGCTAGGTGGAATCACATTTCAATATTAAGATGAGTATTAATTTTTTTTGTATTAATGTTTTTTTTCAATTTTTCCATGGTAATTGAAGTTGCACTCAATAGAGTCAACCCCTGTAGCGAGACTTTTCCGATGACGCCCAGGCTCAAAAACCTTAGGGAACCAAGTGAAGCCAACATACTCAGGCATAATCTTGAGTTAACTCTGTCAAAAACAAATTAAAATTACAAACATAGAGATAAAATTAGTAACTATGGGCCAGACAACTATGGATTCATGATCCCCAAGTGCTGAAATCCACACATTAGGTCATTTCATTGCTCTACGTGCAAGTTTATTGTTTATTTTTTTATTGAATACTCACAATGAAAATAAAATGATCACCAAACCTATGATATTTATTTGGGGGACCACATGAACTCAAACTAATACACCACTATCCAAAGGACGTGCATTGTGATATTTTTATTATTTGGAAGAAAATATAAACGATGAAAAATCACATTGGACAACCACACTTTCCAAAATCAATGCTCATGAAATTATACAAGGATTAAAATCAGAATCATGGCATACTAAATTATTTGATATTTAGTTTCAAAGGGGGAAATTTGTATTTCCATGTTCAATGTTAAAAGAATTTTTCCTTCATTTTACACATTTTTTTTCAAATCCTTCATTTTTTTGACACAAAATCAATTTTTATTTTATCTCCCCCCCCCAACATAAAATAACACTATCCCCAGTGATTAATGAAAAGAAAATTTAGGATCATAGGCATGTAAGACAATTTAAAAAAAATTGAAATATGAGGATCATGGAATGAAGTTACCTGGTGGTTGAAGTTGAAGTTCTTGTTTCTCTAATTTAGTCCTTTGATATCCATGTCACTTGCAGAGTTCCCTAGTAGAAAAAGGAAAAAAATAAAAAAAGAAAAACAATATATATATATATATATTTATTTATTTATATAATTATGATATTAAAATATAAGTATATATATAAAAATTATAGAATATGGAAGAAAAAAAGTCGTAGGTCAGTGATAGGCGGGCGCCCCTGTCTCCCTTCGGTCTTGGGTTCGAATCCCCGTGGATTCGACAGTTTTGAAAGGGTTTCCCAACGACCAATGATGTGGCCTTTTAATATAATTATTTTTTTATTTATTATTATTGTATTTATTTTTATTTTAACCTACAAACACATAAATTAAAATAAACTGATGATACAGTTTCTTCACCTTTAAATTTTTTGGTAAGGTATTACTCAAGGATCACACCACATGACACAGATGAATATGGTGATCCCCTTTTGTACCTATCCATATTCATAATGGAATAATAGGTCAATTGTCTATTTTTTTATTTTTATATATCAAAATGATTCATTTATCCTATTTAAACTATAATGTTGATTAAAGAAACAAAATGATTGGAAACATGAAAACCATGGTTTACCTCCCATGCAGCGCTTTGTTTAATGTCATTAGCTCGACATCAACCCCCCAACATACCCATTACCAACTTTTAAAATTTTAAAGACCACATGTTTCACCACTTCTACTAGGTTTATATTTATTGTATTTTTAGAATTTGTTTCATGCACAATCCTATGATCTAAAATGAGTGGTAAAATCTATGAACTATCATAAATGGTTGATCCAGTTTCCTCTATAGTCTTTCTTAATACATCAATGATCATTCCAAATTTTTTGGGTTCAAGAGGAAAATGAATTCCATAAGAATGTTCATGGTTATACACTATGAAGTGATACTTGAGAGAGGAAGTAAGAACACTAATTTTGAGCTTAGTTTGGATAGGAAATTCAGACATAGGTTTGCAATTTGAATCACACTCAGTTTCATTTTCAAAATTTCTCAACAAAATTGGTTCCTTTTGAATAGAATATTTAACCACAAAATTTGAAAGATCAGTGTTAGGAATTGGTATGGACTCAATGTTTGTGATTTCTCCCAGTGTTTCACTGATTGGTGTTTTTTGAAAAATCATCAATGGGGTTATACTTAGGAGACTCAATACATGATGTCAAATTCTCCACTTATGAATCCAAAAAATCAATTTAATCTTGATTTAAAGACATTTCAACAATTAAATCATGCTCTTAAGGTATCCTAGGTTCAAAGAAAATTTCTTTAGCATTTTTATAAGATGTTTGTGTGTAACAAGATTCCTCTATGAATGATGAGGAATGGACTACCTGACTGGGAATGGTTTCTATAACTATTTCAATGCATTGTAGTTCTACTCTCAATGATGAATCTTCAGAAGTAATTCTATCCATTTGTTGAAACAATTTATCAACTAATGCATGTGGATAAAGATGGTCAAGGTGTTGGGACATATGGTCTATTCCAAGAGGATAATTATGTTATTGGAATTCCACGGGAGGATGTTCTGATTGGCCTTGTTGGGATTGGAACTCATAATAGGTTGTAATGTATTGTGGATCATATGAATAAAATCATTATGGTTCAGTAGCTAGATGATGATCCCACAAGTAGGAATTAGGATGGTCATTGTACATCATACATGGGGTTGGGTGATCAATGTAGGGATAGGTTTCCCAGGTTTGGACTTGATCAAAAATGACTTCCATAGGAGTGAGGAGTGAGAAAATAGAAGTAGAATGTAAAAAAGGATAATAGTGTCTATGATTACTTACTTAGGTCCCTGTAAACGACACCAAAATTTGATTCACGCTCAAATTTACCCTAGATATGAAGGTATAACAGTCCTTGTAGTTTAGCTTGGGATGTCAGATCCTTAAAGACCTAAGAAGTAACCTATGGACACTTACATTCTATGGGCCATTTTTGGATATTAAGTGGCCAACATGGGATTGATTGTAGATGGTTTTATGTTAACAATAAATGTCTTATGTGAATTCAAATTATGGGATGGGTTGGTCATAGGTTATTACAAGGGGTGGATTGGACGTATTTCCATTTCAATGATTTCAATTTATGATATTTGATATGGGTTCTTTTAAAGAGATAAAACAACATCATCACATAATGTTTTAATTCCTACACCCTTTAATACTAATCACCTATACACATGAAGGATCAATGATTTGTGCAATTGAAAGTAATGGTTTTTATTAGCACTTGAAGTGTGTGGCCTTAAATCCAACAAGGACGATAGAGTTTAAAAATCATCAAATAAAAATATCAATTAAAAAGTGATAATACATTAATGGGGTGATAAATAACATCCAATCCAGATCCTTAACACTCTCTTTAATCAACCCATAAGTAGGTTAGCCCTCCATTGATGATATGGTTTCAATGGAAGAGGGAAATAGACTCATGAGGGAGGAAATGGTGAAGTAAAAAACAATGAAATTAAAATTATCACTCCACCGTTTTGGGAATAATTTCACAAGGTTTGGTGTGAATAAATTTACACAATGAACCAACGGTATCAAAGTGATATGAATAAAAATATAATAATAGGAAAATAACTTTTATTAAGTAACTAATGTGAATTGAACAACTTACATATGAAAGACAAACTTGAGACAACAAAATCGCAGCATAACATTACAATTGAACAAAGAACCAAAGATCATAATCTCTTCCAAAACCACTGCATTAAATTGGAATTTTTGGAGCCTTGGGAAGAGCCTCCAATAGTACAAATCTTCCCACTTGATTATGGTAGGATATAGGTGGGTGGAATGGTGAGGAAGAGTTTATTTTTCTAGCCCTGACCTATGGTGGAAACCAGCTTTTATCCAGCGAAACGATGCACTTGGAATACCTTTTAGATTTTTGCATCAAAGTGGGACATTGAAGAAGAAAATGGAGACCCGGATGTATTCTAACTGTCTATAATATTAGTGCCCATTTGGAGTTGTAGATTCAGATATATGATTATATTAGTGGGATGTTTTTCATGGCCGCAGAATCTGGCCCAAAATTTTATCTCTATCTTTGGTCGCCTAAATGACCACACTAAATGCCGAATTATCACTGGATGATGAAGAATTATTTGTTTTTTTATATGTATTCTTCCATCCCATGAAATTTAGTATTCATTGGGCATGTATGTTGGGTTACACGGTCTCATCAGTTTGATGGTGTCCAATCTGCCTTCTCTAGAATAGTTTCCTTTCATCACAAAATATCCCCATCTTCTTCCATGAATTATCCATTGATCCCTGAATCAAACATGTTGATATTGAAGTGCAGATCAACATCCGTAAATATAAAATTGAAATGTGTATAATTATATTCCTTAAAATCATATGAATCATTGTGTACTTTAAATGAAGTTCAAATATGTACCACATAATATTGAATTTTAAGAATGTATTACAATCATAATGTGAAATTATGTTGAAAGTGTAAAATGCACTAAAATGGTGTTTATGAATAATAAATAACATGACTATTATATATATTAATAATTAATATTATACTAATTTAGTGGCTAATCACACACCACAACTAGCATTTTGCTAGTCCTGAGGAAAATATATCTCAACAATATGAAATTCGAATTCCCTTTTCTAAAAACATTTTAATACAAAATGATCACAAAAAACCCTTATCCCAAAATATCATGAATCCCATAAAAATATTTTATTACAAGATAGTTTCATAAGAAGATCCTAATCCCAATCCCATTCCTTTGTTAAATTCATTGCCATATTTCATCCAATATCAATAAAGAATGAGGATGTGTTGTGTATCACAATAGATTTGGGGGTTCATCTTTATTCAAGGTGGAAATGATGGAAGCACTAGGTGGAATCACATTTCAATATTAAGATGAGTATTCATTTTTTTGTACAATATTTTTTTTTGGTTTTTTTTTATTTTATCCATGGTAATTTATGTTCCACTAAAAAGAGTCAACCCCTGTAGCGAGACATTGCCAATGACTCCCAGGCTCAAAGAACTTAGGGCACTAAGTGAAGCCCATATACTCGGGCATCATCTCGAGTTAACTCAGTCAAAAACAAATTCAAATTACCAAAAATAGAGATAAAATTACAATCCCCGGGCCAGAGAATTATGGAGTCACGATCCACAAGTGTCGAAAGCCACACATTAGGTCATTTCATTACTCTATGCGCAAATTTATTGATTTTTTTTATTTTTTTATTGAATAATAATATTAAAGCTAAAATGATCACCAAAACTATGATATTTATTTGGGGGACACCATGAACTCAAATTAATACCCCACAATCCAAAGGACGTTCATTGTGATCTTTTTTTTATTTGGATGAAAATATAAACAATGAAATATCACATTGGAAAGACACACTTTCCAAAATCTATGGTCATGAAATTATACAAGGATTAAAATAGGAATTAGGTCATGATAAATTATTTGATATTAAGTTTCAATGTGTGGAATGTGTATTACCATGTTCAAAGTTAAAGCAATTTTACCTTCCATTGACACATTTTTTTTTCAAATCATTAGTTTTTTTAAACAAAAGCATTTTTTATTTTATCCCCCCCCCCCAACATAAAATAACATTGGCCCCATGTTTAAAGAAAATAAAATTTAAGAGTAGAGGTAGGTAAGAGAATTTCAAAAAGGAAATTAAAATACTAGGATCATGTAATGAAGTCACATGGTGGTTGAAGATGAAGTTCTTGTTGCTCCGATTTAGTTTTTTGATATTAATGTCACTTGCAGAGTTCCCTAGTAGAAAAAGGAAAAAAGAAAGAAAACAAAAATAAAACAAAATAATATATATATATATATATTTATATAATAAAGAAAGTAAAATATATGTATATATATATATAAATTATTGAATAGGGAAGCACAAAAAGCCGTAGGTCAGTGGTAAGAGGGCGCCCAGTCTCCCTTCTGTCGCGAGTTCGAATCCCCGTGGCTTCGCCAGTTCTGACAGGGTTTGCCCCATGACCTACGATGTGTCCTTTTTTTAATATTATATTTTTATTTATTATTATAATTTTTTATTTTTATTTTCACTTAAAAACACATAAAATAAACTAATGATACATTGTCTTCTCTTTTTAAATTTCTGGGTAAGGTATTTCTCGAGGATCACACCACATGACACAGATGAATATGGTTCTCCTCTTTCGTACCCATCCATACTAATAATAGAGGAACATGTCAATAGTCTATTTTTTTTATTTTTAAATATCAAAATGATTCATTAATACTATTTAAAATATAAATTTGATTAAAACAACAAAACGATTGGAAACATGAAAACCATGGGTTGCCTCCCATGTAGCTCTTTGTTTAATGTCATTATCTCAACTTTAACCCCAAAACTTACCCAATACCACCTTTTAACATTTTAATGACTACATGTTTCACCACATTAACTAGGTTGAGATTTATTCTATTTTTATAATTTGTTTCATGCACAATCCTATGTTCTAAAATGAGTGTTAAAATCCATGAAATATCAGAAAAGGTTGATCCAGTTTCCTCTATAGTCTTTCCTAAGACATCAATGATCATTCCAACATTTATGGTTTCAAGATAAAAATGAATTCAATCAAAAAGCACATGGTCATACACTATGATGTGATTCTTGAGAGAGGACGAAAGAACACTAATTTTGAGCTTGGTTTAGATAGGAAATTCAGACATAGGTTTTCACTTTGAATCACACTCTGTTTCATTTTCAAAACTTCTCAACCAAATTGGTTCCTTTTTAATAGATGATTTAACCACCAAATCTGAAAGATCTGTGTTTGGAATGGGTATGGACTCAATGTTTGTGATTTATACCAGTGTTTCACATATTGGTGTTTTTTGAAAAATCATCAATGGGGTTATACTTAAGAGACTCAATACATGATGTCAAATTCTCCTCTTTTGAATCCAAAAAATCAATTTCATCTTGATTTATAGACCCTTAAAAAATTACTTCATGCTCTTCAGGTATCTGAGTTTCAAATGAAATATCTTTATCATTTTCATAATATGTTTATGTGTAACAATATTCCTATATGAAGGATGAGGAATGGACAACCTGAATGGGATTGGGTTCCATAACTATTTCAATGCATTGTAGTTCTACTCTTAAGGATGAAACATTAGAAGTAATTATATCAATTTGTTGACACAATTTATCAATTAATGGATTTGGATAAAGATGGTCAAGGTGTTAAGACATATGGTCTGCTCCAAGAGGATAATTAAGTTGTTGGAATTGCACAAGAGGATGTTATGATTGGCCTTGTTGGGATTGGAACTCGTAATAGGTTGGAATGTATTGTAGATCATATGAATAAAATCATTGTGGTTTAGAAGTTTGTTGATGATCCCACATGTAGGAATTAGGATAGTCATTGTACATCATACATGTGGTTGGGTGATCAAAGTAGGGATAGGTTTCCCATGTTTGGACTTGTTCAAAATTGACTTCCATAGGAGTGAGGAGTGAGAAAAGAGAAGTAGAATTAAAAAAATGATGATAGTGTCTAAGATAAATTACTTAGGTCCCCAGTAAAGACGCCAAAATTGGATTCATGAACAAATTTACCAATGAGAGGAAGGTAGAACGGTCCTTGTAGTTTAGCTTGGGTTATAGAATCCTCAGAGTCCTAAGAAGTAAACTGTGGACACATACATTCTATGTACTGTTTTTATGTATTATGTGGCCAACATTGGGTTGATTTTAGATGGGTTTAATTTAACACTAAAATTATTAAGTGAATTCAAATTATGAGATGGTTTTATCCGACGTTATTACATGGGTTGGATTGGACGTACTTCCTTTTCAATGATTTAAATTTCTTATATTTGAGATGGGTTCATTTAAGGAGATTAAACAACATCATCACTTACTGGTTTAATTCCTACAACCATTAATACTAATCACCTAAACATTTGAAGGATCAAAGATTTGAGCACTTCAAGGTAAAGGTTCATATTAGCACTTGAAGAGTGTAGCCTTAAATTCAATAAGGATGATGGAGTTCAAAATTAATCAAATAAATATCTCAATTAAAAAATTGATTATAAATTAATGGGGTGATAAATAACATCCAATCCAGCCCCTTTATTCTCCCTTGGATCATCCCATAAGTGGGTTAGCCCTCCATTGATTCTATGGTTTCAATAGAATTAGGAAGTAGACTCATGAGGGACGAAATGGAGAATTAAAAAACAATGAAAAAAAAACGATCACTCCAACTTTGTGTAAATAATTTCACAAGGATTGGTGTGCATAAATTCACACCTTGAACCAAAGGTATCAATGTCATAGGAATAAAAATATAATAATAGAAAAATAAGAGTTGTCATTAAGAAACTAATGTGAATTGAACAACATACATGTGAAAGACAAACTTGAGACAACAAAATCGTAGCATAACATTACAATTGAACAAAGAACCAAAGATCATAAACTCCTCGAACACCACTGCATTAAATAGGAATTTTGGGATCCTTGGGTCAAGCCTCTAACATTACAAAGATTCCCACTTGATTATGGTAGGCTATAGGTGGGTGGAATGTTGAGGAAGAGTTGATTTTTCCACCCTTGACCAGAGGTGGCATCTAGCTTTCATCCACCGAACAAAGGCACTTGGAAGACCTTCTAGATGGTAGAATAAGAGTGGTACATAGGAGAAGAAAATGGATCCACGGATGTCTTCTAAGTGTCTGTAATATTTGGGCCCATTTGGAGTTGTAGATTTTGAGATATTATTATTTTAGTGGGCTTTTGTTCTGAGCCGCAGAATCTGGCCCACAATTTTATCTCTAACTTGAGCCACCTAAATGACAACAATAGAGGCCAAATTAGCACTGGATTCTGAAGAATTATTTGTTCTTATATATTTCTTCTATCATCACACGAAATTTTGGATTCGTTGGGCCTGTATGTTGGGTCCCACAGTCTCATCAGTGGGCTGGTGTCCAATTTTCATTCTCCAGAATTGATTCCTTTCGTCCCAAAATATCCCCATCTTCTTCCATGAATTATCCGTTAATCCCTAAATCAAAAATTTTCATATTGAAGTGTAGATAAGATTTCCAATATATCAAATTAAAATATGGATAATTATATTCCTTAAAATCAGATGAATCATTGGGTACTTTAAATGATGTTCACAAATGTACAACATAATAGTTCATTTTAAGAAGGTATTACAATCATAATGTGAAATGATGTTCAAAGTGTAAAATGCACTAAAATGGTGTTTATTAATAATAAATAACATGAATATTATATATATTAAAAATTAATATAAGACTAATTTAGTGGATAATCTGGGAGACCCTATTTTTCTTTTTGAAGAATAAATATTGATCAATGGGGATTTAGAATTATTATAAAGCTTTTAATAATTTCCACATTATTTATAAGTATATGTTCCCCCGTATATATTACTAATTTGATCAGAATTTGGCAGATTAATATTTATTGAATGTTGATCCCATGTCCAAGTACAATCAATTGGACAATAAAGGCGTACGACATTCTAGAAATGTCATTTTATAAAAGGTTTGAGAAATATGAGTTTTTTTATATTCCCTCTGGGATGAAAAATACAACAGATATATTTATAGACATTATAAATATAGTTTTCACTTGTAATTGGATATTTTTAAATTCCATTAGATTGATTTAAAAAATGTATATGTTAAATGTTATGATGATGATGATAATCATTTTAAGGTTGTTCTACAAACATGAATTGAAATAAAATTAGAAGTACAATTTATTAATTGAGAAATTGGGATGAAATTGATTAAACACCTTGGATATATTGAAACAAAATATAGAATAAATATTGATCCAATGAAAACTAAAGTGATTGAAGAGTGTTCACAATATAAAAATTTCATAGAGATTCGTATATTTATTGATTTATCAGGGTATTTTTGATGGGTTTTCATAATTATAGATCATTTATATATTATAATAAAAATTAAAAAATTGAGTTAGTTATATTTGAATAAAATAAAATGATTTATTTTTCTCGTAATTGATAATAGGATTAGTGAATGATTTAGTTTTTTTCCATTACATCTAAAAATGGTGACATTTTTTTCTAAAACAAAACTACTTTGATGAAAAATTGGTCTGTTTTAATGAAAAATGATCACACAATTGGTTAAACATAATTAAAATTGAATCATTATTATATAAATTATCTAACACATATCCTTAAACTAGATTATATAGTTTCTTATTTTAAAATATACAGAAACGTTATTTATATGGTTTAATGAGTGAAATATATACTGATCATTAAACACTAAACTATATACTCACTCATAAGAAGTGTAAAATGAGACAAAGGATATAGACCTAATTGATTATGGATTAAGAATTAATGATTCATTAATATCTAAAAAAGAAAATAGTGAAATTGACTCTTTTTGTCAGAAATATAATATAACAATAAAAATTCTATAGTTGGAACATGTTCGATTGTTAAAATATTATATGAATGTTGGTCTAGAAATTATGCATGTCTGAACATCCTCTATTTTTATGTGTAAGTATAGTGTTCTTTAATAGATCAAATTAATAATTATTAGAAGGATAATAATTTTTTAGGAAAAGGTACATTTAGTCAAGATGATAATGTTTATAGAGTTTAATATGGATTAATATGGTGTAGTATGATTTGTAAATAGATCACATATTACTTGAGAAACCTATTTTAATAGGTAATTATTGAATGAAGCTTGTAGTACTCAATTTTTTGTTAATATTCATAAAAATAAAAATCATAAAGACATTTAGAATCATTTATTATGGGATGGAATGAAAATTGATATTGGTAACAACACAATGAAATGGTTGACTTGTAACTAAGTTAGTGTAGAAATGTAATTAATGAAGTGGATTATTAAACCTTCTCCAATTTTGAAGTGGAAATGGTAAAAATATACCAATTGATTTCATTATGGGATTTCCAAAGACATCTCGAGGTAATAATTTAATTTGTGTTTTTGTTGATCGATTGACTAAATATTCAAATTTCCTATTGATTCAGGATATTATTTATTTAGATCATATTTCTCTATTGTATCACAAGGAAATTTTCACATTACATGTTATTCCACTATTTATTTTATTTTATTGTGGTCCATGGTTTAACTCTATTTTTTATTTTCTTCAAAATTCATTGCGTGCTGAATTAAATTTTAGTATAGGTTTTCATACTCAATTTGATAGAAATTAATAGAGGGAAATTAAATATTTTGAAGTTATGCATTGAGCTAGTTCAATTCATTATTAGGAATATTTGGATCCATAACAATCATTAGTTTAAATTTTTTGTAATTAAAATTTACATTCTATAATACATTTTTCACCTTGTTATGAATTATATGTAAAGAGTTTTCAAATGCAATATTTTTTTGTTGAATTCAAAAAAAATCATATTGGGAAAACAAATTTGTAGATGAAATGGCTGAGAAGGTAATGATGATTCATAAAATTATGGGGAAGCCTCAGACAAGGATGATATTTTTTTAAAGAAAAATAAAGGGAATATTTTTCATTTGAGGAGGAAAATCAAGTTGTTATTAAGATATCCATGTGTAAATGTTATATAATTTTTTGTAGAAAATTCAAATCTATTTCAATGGTTTTATGGAACATTTTAAAATATAAAGAATATTTTATTGGGTTCATACATAGTTTCATTGAATCAATGATTATCCTATGTACAAGATGTGTTTTAGGTAACATTGTTATGAAATTATAAACACTATTAGTTTTTTCTGAGCCCTAAATTTAATCAGTTTGAGTATTATATTTCTTATAGGGAATATCTTTTTATATTCATGATCATGAAGAGATTTTGTTACCAAAAAATTTGATTCCCATGGACAATGATTTCTTTAAGATACATATGATTGAATAAGTAACATGAGAATCAAAAAATGATATGATGAAAAATATCTCAACTTGTTTAAGAAATAAATAAATTGAAAAGACTCAATTTTCCAAAGTGGAAAAAATTTTAAATTCATATTTATTGTATATTTTAAATGATATTTTTTATTTTTTATTATTTATTAATAACATTTTATAGAGTTAAATTTACTACCATAATATTAAGTAATTTTCCAACCAAAAAATAAATTAGTTTCATTCTAAGAAAATTTGATAAAATATATAATACAGTTTTAATTTAAAAATTGATTTCAAAATATATTTATTTTAATTTGAAAAAATGAAAGTAATTTTTTATCATAAAATAAAAAATATCTTATAGGGTTTTTGGTAAATTTTCAAAAAAGTTTGTTTTTTAGGTCAATAATATAAAATAATGATTTTTTAGAAAATAATATTTTCAGTTCAGAATTTAAAATATAAAATTATATTTGGGATTTGATTTAATATTTTATTAGTTTTTCTAATCATTAAAAATAAAATTCATTAAAATTCATATTATACATCTATTCACTATATAATTTTCTTACAATAAACAAATTCATTTTTTTAAATAATATTACATATAGTTTTCGTTTTTTATATTAAAAATAAATCAAAAAAATTGTTAAAAATTGAATTTTATAAAAATAAGTTCAAATTAGGAATCAACATTTCCAAAAAAAAATTATTTGTGCACTTTTTGTCTTAGTTATTTTTAACAGTAATTTCATAAAAAAATCAACTACCAAAGTATGTTTTAAAAAGGGTTAAAATGGTTAAACCTAAAATGATAAGGGTTAAAATAAACTAAACACATATCTATTACTATTTTATTTCTATATTTAGAATCTATATCATATAATTTATGGAAGTGGTATATTATATAGAAATGTTTCTTGATAATTTATTAATATATATTAATCTTTTGAAACATTCCACGTCTCTCTTTTCGTGAACATATAATAAGGGACCCCTATTCTCTTATCTACACACATGTAGATTCCCATATAGAAGTGAATACCAATCCAAATAACCTTCTATAATTATTCTAAAAGTCTTAGATTCCATTCATTGACCATACTACCCACCATAGGTTGTGAAATATGTAAAGAAAAACTTGATGTCCAAAAAGAGGATATACACCAAACTATTTGTTTTTATTGTTTTCATATTTTGTCTACTTTGACCCACTATTAAAACATAATATATTTTAACTCTATTATATCCATTATACAAATATGATATTATATATATATTACCATTTATGAATCACATATTCCATCAAATGGAATATGAAACTGGCATTCATGTGTACATTAAACTACCACCTCATGAATTGATGTAATAAACTTCCCATCCCTGCCTCCAACATATTATTACGATGATTAATAATAATATATATTATAAATTAAAAATGTAATTTAAATTTCTGAAACATGACATATCATATAATTTCTTACCTTTACATCCACTGATAAATGATAATGTGGTTTGTGTGAATTTGTGGATTATAACCTCAACGAATTGAAATGATTAGTTTTTCATCAGATCCACACATGTATGGTTTATATAATATTAATTAATGAGTTAATATTATATTGATGATATAATCCTCAATCTATAATGATAAAATGAAACTTACCATCATTACCTCATGTATATTGAAATGTGGAATCTTTACTCAAGCGTACATATGACTTACCATCTCCATTATTGCATTGAAATTAATTTTTTTGTAACAATTATACATTGATAATTATAAAGGTACAACTAATTTATAAAATATGTAATATTAATTCGATTAAGAAGTCATAAATTATTTTATAATGAGCCATTTTACCAAACTCATCATAACAAATTCATTTAATAATTATAAACCAAAACATCATCAACGTTAAAATTCTAATAAAAAGGTAAAGGAACAAGGTGAAACCGGACTAGGGTGTCTAAAGTATTGGATACCAAGGGAATCCCCACGAATTAGATTCACTCTCTCTGGTTTAAGGGATGAAACATTATACAAGCGTGTGACATTAGAGCCTTGGTGAACCAGAGAGGCCATATGGTCAGCTACTTTTTTCCCTTCGTGCCATGTGTAAGTGACCGAAACATTTCCATTAAAAAGAAGCTTGAATTTTCTGATGACGTATGAAATGGACCTAGTTGAGGAACCTATATCATGTATGTATTCATAAATGATCTTATAGTCGGTTTCAACCTGAGAACGACATATGATTTTTTTATAGAAAATGATGAGAATAATATGAGTAGCTTTGGTCTCGGTCAGAACAGAGGTACCATCATCATATTATGTTGTGAAGGCCAACCACACACTACCCATGTAGTCCAGCACAACTCCTCCACCTTGATTGATACTAGAGCTTTAAGAACTATCAGAGTTCATCTTGAGGCTAGAATTTTGGGGATACCACTGCACCCATTGCCTCTGAATCATGGGGAATGGAGGATGAGCTATGTGGAAAGAGGTCTGCAACACCTGAAGGGTGGGAGCTTCCTGCCAATTGGGAATCAGTGACACCATTTCCACTAAGATATTCCCCACCCTCACAATGATTGACCTTCCTGAAGCAGGACATCCCTCAATCCTATCCCTGTTGTGGGACTTCCACAAACACCAGCACCCAACATTGAGTATCATGGTTCTCGCTGTATTCCCTAGACCCACATCCCCAGATCCTCTATAATAGCATTCGAGGAAGGGAGCATTGTGAAACTTTCTTGAATAGTAAGCATTAAGATCACTGAAGTCTCTCCAAACATCCTGCACCCAATCCCCTTAAAAATACAA
Source organism: Viscum album (assembly GCA_963277665.1). Lineage (NCBI taxonomy): Eukaryota > Viridiplantae > Streptophyta > Magnoliopsida > Santalales > Viscaceae > Viscum > Viscum album. The sequence goes on from OY728133.1 coordinate 502,484,766, forward strand.
TTCGTCGTCTCATCCTTCCTATTCTTACAAAAGTGGAAGCAAGAATCAAGGTTGATCCCCAGCCTCTTAATGTTGTAGTCTGAATGTAGAGCATGGATCCAGATCCTCCAAATGAAAAAAATATACTTCTTTGAGATGTTGATGGACCAAATCTAATAGTTCAATTGGTCGCGCTGAAGTAGAGTATTGGACGACCTTTATATGTCCTTTTAGTTGAACATCCCGGTGTTGGATGGGGGGAATACCCATCTATCAGGAACCGAGATGATGGAAATGAGATCAAACAACTCCTTTTGCTTCGTGTCCAGCATAGACCTGAAAAATAATGGATGAAGGTAAGCCTCCTTGATTGAGATGGTAGGTGCAGGGCATCCAAGGTAACCAACAATATTTCCTTCCCAGTTATGCTTCCAGAAGAGGATCTATCCCTCCCCTATAATCCAATGAGAGATTTTCGTGAGAGGCAGAGGGAGGGAACCATGCTCTGACAAGAGGTGAGAGTTGTGGCCAGATGAGTCTGCATTTCCACCTAAGATGCTGGACAAGGTTTTCCCCCATAACGGTCTATCCTCAAAGATTCCCCACTTGAGTTTCACGTCCATGAAGTTAATGGTCTCAGCAAGGCTCTTCTTGATGATCCCTCCATCGAAAATGGGCCTTTCCATTTTCCCCTAGGAGACCGAATGTCACATCCCCTCTGAGAGTGCATCCCATATGATGCTTGAAAGAACTCTGTCAATGGTTTGATGATAGATTATGGGACCAAGGTGGAGGCTAGGGCCTATATCGGCATGGCTGAGTGGACGATATTCACCAAAGAAATTCGACCCCTGAAAGATATGAAATGATTCATCTAGTTGAGGACGCGTCATGTCAACTTTCTCACCATATAATCAATGTCACGAATGATGAGTCTTCTTGAGGATATAGGAGCACCGAGATACTCCAGGGGGAAAGAAACAGAATGCATGCCTAGACTGAGGCTAATATTTGTAACTCTGTTTGCAGCACATCATTCCAAAATGAATAATTTTCTCTTGTACTTGTTTTTTGATTGGCTGGTCCAGTGACAATAGGTTTCAAGAATCTTGATGAGTCCTTATAGTGAATTTCTTCCCAAATTCTTGAAGATGAATGTTTCATCCGAAAACATTAAATCGGAGTTGGAGGTTCATTTCCATTTCTGTCGGTATGGGATAATATCACCATTCGACATGCTCCTTTTAATCATGTGGCGGAGAGTGTCTTCAATTAGAATGAAGATACTAGGGGATAAATGATACCCTTGATGCTGCCCCTTGCTACTTCAAAAAATCCATAAGAACAACCCATGAAGGTGACTACCGTCTAAGAAGAGCTAAAACACCTAAAGATGAGATCACATGCACATGGAGAGAAGCCCATTTTGTTAAGCACCCTATTGATGAAACCCCATTCGACCCTGTCGAAATCCTTTTTCATATCCAATTTGATGGCCACATTTGACCCATGGGACTTGGTGTTTATGTCTCTTATCATTTCCATAGACAATTCAATCGCTCCTTGTATTGAGCAACCATTGACAATAAATAACTCATGATACATGATAGGATCGAGGAATGGGATATCTTATATAAAATACCCCTTCTAATTTCGGAAATATTTATCTTTTAAATTTTTTTCATCCAGGTAAATATTTATAAAATTATTTTACTGATCTCTTTTTATAGATGTAAACAAATTGTAAATGAAATTATATATATGATTTTAGATTCATTAAAAGGGATTAAAGAGGAATATATTATTGTCTTTTTTACCAAATGTTTTATAACTATTTATAAAAGTAATACCATAATGAAGAATTTTAACATAGATGATCTGAATGAATTTTACCACCATTGTATCTGTTATATTAGTTTTTTATTCCTTTATATGATTTCATCTTTTAATGAACTAAAAAACCACTTTCCTTTTGTTCATGGTTTTTTTGTTCTGAAATATGTTCTAAAATAAATGGGATATATCATTATAAAATTTTAATTTCTTATGGTCTCAAAAGTATATTCCTATTCTATTGTTGATTTAAATGAAATATTTTTTTTTATCATGCATGTTGAGGAATTTGAACATTTTTTCAATTATGGGTGAGGATGGTATATCTCTTCAATGAAATGGGTAATGATTTTATATTTAAGTTAATTATATTAGAATTAAATATATAGGTTAGTCAATTTCATTGTTTTCTTATAATGGTTATATGAAGAAGATATCCTAATGAACCTACATTAATTTTTTTTGATCTAATATTATTTTTCATGGAACTATTTGGATTTAAAAAATTAATCTATTTATTAAATTAAATGATTTATTAATCCCTTTTATTGTAAATTAATATGTATTTATAAAATTTTATTCATAGGTGGTATTATTTTCATTAAAACCAATTGATTATATATTTTTTCATTATACTTTATTATAAAGCATTTTCTTTATAATGTTTTGGAAATAATTTTTTTTCATGTGTAGTTAATTGAATATTTTATATCAACATTTATTATGTTAAAAGAAAACTCTTTTTTATTATCTAATAGATTTAAAATGCTGTTACAAGTTCCTATTATCCTTTTCTATGTATCTTAATGATATTTTTGTGTTCATTCCATGTTTTGAAATGGTTTTAATATATTTTAAGGATATGGAAGAATAATGATGACGTAATGTAGAAAATCATGATTATTTTTCATGAAAAACAAACATGAATCATTTTTAATGTATTGTATTGTGGAAAAATATATAATAAGAAGAATTTTAGAAAACGTATTGCATAGGATTATTATATAAGAATTGTGGGAATATTATTTGAAACTATAAATATTAAATAAAGTTAAATATTTATAGGAACTGTATTCCTTTCTAAAAAAATAATAATGGGTCATATAAGGATCTGGCCCTTATACTAATGGAGACCATTCTGTAGTGAGATTAAAAATATATTTTTTCCCTTGAACCCCTGTCTCCATTATTAAGATTCAATACATATAAATATATCTAAAGAAAACCCTTAAATATAAATGAAAAAAACTATATAAATATGAAAATAATATTACATCAGACATCGAAAAAAGTTTCTATAGAAAATGAAGGATTTTTTAAAAAAATTTATAAGTATAAATAATCTAAAGTTAAAAATAGAGGTTGAATGAAAAAAAATTAATATTATTCTACGATACCATTTATTGGAGCCAAATTCACTGTGATATTGGAGGGGTGAATCATGGTGACACCATATCATTGCATTTTTCATTCTAGATCATTCCACCATGAAATATTGAATATTAATCCAACATGGTATTTATTTTAAATTCACCAACACCACATGTTATTATCATATGAGTTATAAAACACATTGGGAGACTATTATTTTACATGGTTTACCACAAAGTGAAAAGAGATGGATATTACATCCATAGGGTGGATATGTTTGAAGGATATAATAATCTCTATGATGAGATCACACAATCATTCAGAAGGACTAAATAATTATCCAATGGACAATGCCTAATCTCTACCCATATAGAATTCTTAAGTGAGATACCAAATAAATTTATAAAATTTACTAAATATTACCCCATAAAATATATTTCAAGTCAATATTTTTAACTCATCAGAACACTATGTTAATCATTATCTATGTGTGTATGTCTTGATATTAACCTCCTTTCACAGATATTCTTTTTATCAATTTATGATTAGACTAACTCATTACGTGGAATTAATTCGAATGACTTTTTACTCCAATTCTAGATTTGAGAATCATATAATTGAGAGTGATTTTTGTAAAATATACTCAAATCATTCAAGGGAATTTCAATTTCAATTGTTGATTATTCTGACAAGGAATCTTGATATAAATATACATTTACAAATTTATGCGTTATTTATATATTTTTATATTCTATTTTAAATCTATTAAATATATAGAGTAAACGGTCATCAATATTACTTACTATTCAGTGTTTATCTTCCATTTAATCCCCCAAAAAATGATGATTTTAATACTTTTGAAAGAACAAATTTGAATGACATGACATGAGTCTTATAGTAAGTCCAAAACAATAAGTGAAATTCCATACAAGGTGGCTCACATAGAAAGATTGTTATATTTTGCAAACTTGCTTATGTATACTACCTTTCTTACAAGAAATCACATATGTGACACTTGATGTATCTAAATTCATTCCCATATTATATTTTTTCATAAGTAAATTTCGGGTTTCATATTTTTCTAATGGTAAACTTTTTATACCTAAAAATTTATTAATTTATTTCTATTATTAACCTAGATTACATTACATTACTTAAATTACCCTATATAGAACATTTTTATAGATGATATTTGATATATTGCGCATGTCAGGCCATTTATCACACAAATTCCCTTTGGAGGAAATATTTTTAACCACTTTTTTAACTTCTAAACATTAAAATATATTAAACTTATTTTTCTATTTTGCTGTGGATTCATCATTGAATTCTGAAGTCAAAGGCTACTGAAAATTGATATAATAAAAATATCAAATATATAATTTCATGTACATGAATTCTTTTTTTCATAAATAACAATATATATCTAAAATTGTATTTTTGATGAGTAATATGATACTTCATTTAAATTCATAGTATGGATTTTACCCTTGACATGACATAACGTTTGTCCTCGTCTGGCATTTTTTTTAGGAGTGACTATCGGTAGAATAATAATTAAATTGTAAATTTTTTTATTATAAATGAGGAAGATATAATCAGTATCCTCTAAATAAAGCAAGTTATGTTCAAATACTAGGTTCATCTATATAACCCTCGGTATTTGAGAGGGATTGTGGAGGATAGCTTGTTGGATTACAATGATATCATGGATCAGAGATCATTTTACAAATATTTCTCAATGCATGTTATGTTGTTTTATCTCCCAAAAGATAACAAAATAAAATAGTTCTTCATTATAAATCTATCTTATCTCGAGTAAAATCATATTTTGTGGTCTGATCCATATTTTTTATTCCATGTATAACAGATTATAATTTGTCTGAAATATTAATTAATGCATCGATTATTTATTTATGTTCCTTGAGTTATGAGTTGATATTGCTTTTTAATAAATAATAATTCATCAATTAGATATATTCCATTTTAATGAATTTATACCATATAAATAATATCCAATATCCCTTCCTGGCCATGTTGATTTTAGTTTTATCCTCATTTTCTTCAAGAGTTCTTCGTTTGTCTTCAGATTTTACCATTGATTAAATAAAAAAACCAATAATGTAGTAGTTGATAATTGGATAAAAAATACATTTTGTAGTTTTTAATTCAGTATTGATAAAAACAATTTAGTCAATAAACATTTTGAAATGAGATTATAAATTGAATAGAGACAATCCATTTTTTATTTTTGGTATTGTGGCGATACGATGTGTTGGGATGTGGTTTTTGAATGGATAGATATCCCAAATCAAGACAGTAGTTATGGTTTAGGTCCACCAAACATGATTTATAGTTATACATAATTTATTGGTAGTGGATTCATATGAGTAGGTAGCACATGTGTTATGTCTTTTACATGTTAAAAAATATATAGAATTCTAGGTTATAAAATTTATATTTTTGAATAAAACATGTTATGTAGACCCCTTTCTACAAAGGATAGGATTTCAAATAGAGATAAATATCACAAAATTTATGGGCTACCCCAATTCAATTTGATCCAATGATAGGGACTTGGAATGTACCTCAAAAAACACAAGAAAATCCTTCACTTGGTAAACAGGAAATACTGGTTACATGTGAAAAGTAGGTATAAAGGGATGACTAGAGTACTAAGGCATAGCTAGGTATAAAAATATGTACAATGTACAGGGGAAAAGCCATAGTTATTGGAACATGTGAGAGTACATGGGCATAGGTTGGAGGACATGGAAATACCGTGAAAATACAAGGCATTTAATATATTCCACATATAAATCATATAATATACAACATGAATATTTATGCCCACATTCTCTTTAGTACAGATGAGTATTGGTACATTACATTCCATGTGTTTCATCACATATGGGGTTACAATGAGAAATCTCATCCAGAGTATAGGATGAGTAATCCTCAATAAGGGTTAGCCATAAAGTGGTTGTTGTATCCCCAGTGCAGACTGAGGTGTGATCCTTAATCATTCATCCTAAGGATGGGTCAGGCATCCCATTATAGATTAATACTTTGGGTATACTCAGATGACCCCAATATTCTTCATTTTTTATCTTATATCACTGTATTAAAATATTTTGTGTTCTAGTGTGTTGATATTCATTATGAGGACCGATATGAACAACCTCATAGATGATTTACATTATTTTTATCTAGAACCAAGGCATGAGTTCTCCCAGTTGATAATTACATTAGAACCTTATTTTTATTCATAGGATGTATGTTTAGTTGTTAACATAACTAGAGACTTGGTCTATATCATAATTATATTTTTATTATATTTTTATCAATTGAAATGAGATGAATGTCTTTGATTATTTATATAAATAAATTATAGAGTGAACTAATGGGTATGTTATAATCTCCATTTCATGTGTTCTCCATGCACATGTAATGCATTATATTACTGATATTCCTTACGATCGTGTCTTTTGTTAAGTAGGATTTGGGGGAGAATATTTGTTTTGGATAAACCAATTTTTATTCTAGGAGATTATTTTGATAGTATTCCCCTTCATACGATCATGTTTGACCATTATACAGTTATTGTGGGATTTTATTTTCCATTTTGAATTTGAATTACCTTCATTGTACTCTGATTTGGGATTTATTTATATACATACATCTTTTCAAAAGGTGAATTTTTTCTTTTTTCATTATAGTGGTGCTTGGATATGCGTGACTATGTGTACAGATATATTAATATAAGGCCAACCATGTGTGGGATATGCATATTCTGTGCATGTCACTAAAACCATTCCGATTAAATGCAATATTTGGGGGGTCAAACTAAGCATGAATCTAACCATGAAAACTCCAGGGATTCATTTCATGAATATGTGGTATGAATGTGATATTGTATTATAAATATAGTTTGTGGAGAATCTAGCTATGATTATTGGATTTTCAATTGTGGTAATAGTGAAAATGTTACTCATGTTCGAATCATAGTTCAATGAACCAATTGATGATATGTAAGTCAATGTATGTATTCAATAGTACATTGATAATATTCTTGTTTAGTTGGTACATGTATGGATTGGATGTATAAAAAATATTGGTACATGCATCATTAAGAATCATTTTTAGTTTCCATGTCCCTATGTGAGGTATCATTTGATATACACTTGGACCAAAGTGCATCTTGACTTTTGAAGTACACTTCCACCACAATAGCCGGTTCGGATTCTATTTTAGGATCACAAGGATGATAAATCCGCTATGATGGATTAGTTTATGTAAATTTGTTTATGGTGGCGACTATATGAATTTTTAGGATAATACTACACCATGTTGAGAATAATGGTTTCCAAAAAGATTTGGATGATAAATTATCTTGGATGAATGAACTTCATAAATTCTAAATAAATTGTCCCCTTCATGTTTTAGGGTGAGTTAGACTCTCAAGAAAAAAAATATTGGCTCAAGGATGTTTGGTGAGTTGTCCACCATGTTATAGTCCCACTCGATTAGATTGTGGCCATAGAGGAAAACCTTATCCATGGATCCCAAAGGCTATGGTACTATCTGGTGACGTTGATATAAGAATATATGACACTCTATTTGATGTTGAATGATCTTCACATTAAAGGGGAGTTCTATCCAGCTACGTTGCGAAAATTATGAATCTATGAACCTATGAAGTATCATAAGGGTATTGTATTGTTTTAGGGTATACATTGAGGTTCACTAACCTATCACAATACTCCAAAGAAATGATTCATGGTGATTAATTTTCAGAATATATATTCAATCATAGACATAAAATATAAATCATGTATAGTGTGAAATCTATTTTCATTCCTACTGAAGATGGAGTGAATGAGATCTAAGATGATTCCAATAGATCGAGATGAATGTGGTATCTCTAGCACCCAAACATCAATAATAAGTACTAATTAAAAAAATCTAATACATCGATAATTAATGGATTTCTTGATATACTTTCAAGATATATGGTCTAGATTTTAGTGTTATCTTTATGGTTCTAGTCATCCAATGGATATGTGATGTCAATCCTACGATGGGAAAGGACTTCTCACATGGGATTGTTCGACCCACCTTATGAGTGAGAAGGATATGGTCTATAGGAATCATATAAATAGAAATTATATTTATTAGGGATGTCAATAGGGTGGAATAACTAGAATACGATATGGGATTGAAAATGGAGTTGCCTGGTATTATTATCTTCCACAACCACGACCCCTGGTTTATCCATGATATACATGGGGATATATTTGTTAGAAACATTTTTCAAAATGTGTTGTGTATTATCCTGAAAAATTGGATACAAAGATTATTTAGGATTAGATATATTCCATGAATAACTTATCAATGACATTGTAATTAATTGGAATTGCCCACTATTTACATACAACATACCTTATTTGAGATCTAGAAATTATCAGGGATCATTTGGTTCAATCAATACTCTTAAATACTCTACAAAGGATTATTCAGGTGACACAAACATATTTTGATATTTTGACAAATATCATAGAGGATATAGATTACAATTGGATCATTATATATATGTAATGATATAATATGATGTCATTATATGTATGGATTGGATCGTTGTATTTCATTCCAAAACTGACTATTTCAGTAGCAAGATGCTGTACGTCTCAGTTGATTGGGTGATGATTTCAACCATGGGTTCAAAGGAAGAGTATGAATATTTAGATGGGGTAATACACAACATTATATATCAGATTACTCCTCATTGGAAAATTATTACCACTGGAGTGGCAGATCTTGAGATATTTCAACTTTCTAAAGTGGTGGAAGAGAATGATGATGACTTCCCTAAGGATTTTATGATATTAACTCCCAATTGTGAGATTTATTTTTTGTATATAATTTTACCCATGTACAAACATGATATCCACACCATTAAAATGGTTGATTCTATTTTGGAATTGAGATTTAATGGTTAAATTCATGGATTTTAAGTGGATAGACATCATCAGAGCTAGTTTGTCCCCCATGGAAGGAATAGAGTTACATTCCTTGAAGGTGGATAAGAGCATGAAAATATGTCTGTAATAACATCACATAAATCAATTTACCATCAATAATATGTGTCTACTCTTATGAATCAGAAAAATCATTGACTGATTGAATGGGGATTGCTGGTTCTCAAAGATAGAAAAAAGGTCAGGATATCAGTAATTATGAGATTAATATAAGGTAATTGTGAAGATTAAAAACCTGATGTCAATATTGTCACTATAGGTATATTTCTATTCATTTTTTCGTGATGAACACCCCAAAAGTGTTCATGAGACTTATGATCCATATTGTTCATCCCCTCATTGACCTATTCATATTAGTCTATGGGGATAAAATCATGGGCTAATTAACATTTGAGTAGGAACATGTAAGACATTTGAGGATACTCTTGGATATTTTCTATGTACAACAATATTATAGGAATATATCAATGATTTTCTTATACATTCATGGTGTCCACTTCCTAGGACCTGTAATCGTAATAAGTGATGTTGTAATGGAACCATCAAAGACTAACATAGTGTAAACTTGAAGCCACCAATGATAGTGTATGAGATGAAAACATTCCCTAATATGAAAGGATTTTATCAAATATTCAATCCTAACATATCTAAGATCTCAACACAATTTATTACATTGAAACAATAGTGGAATAATTTATTGTTGACAAAGAGGTTCCATTTTTCTTTTTAGGAGTTGTAGAAGAGGATGACGAGTTCTAACCTTCATGATTTTTATAAAGGTGTGTGTTGAGTATGTTCTATTCAGCAATACCTCTTGAACTAGTCTGGGATGTGTTTTGGGACTTTTATAGGTGGTAATTGGATATGAGTTATGATATCTAAGATAGATGGATCAGAACTACGCGACCATCATTCTAGATTTAGTGGAGGTGGTCATCACCCTAAATATGTGTTGGAACTACATTATTGGTGACATATTTATATTCTATTATGAACAAAGGGTTTTGAGTTATGTCATTTCACATAAATATATTACATCAATACATGGTTAGATTATATAGTTCCATGATGATTCATAATTTGAGATAGTCTATATTCTAGAAAAATGAAATGTGGTTGTATGTTCTCTCAGAATGAGATATTTTATATTGTTTTCATGAATGGTATCAGGATAATTGGGCACAATATAGTTTTACAAGGTGTTCAAGGATAGTTTAACATCCATCCAGTAGATGGTTGTTACCCCATATCTACCTTACTATGTTAGGTAGGGACATCATGGAGATATCGATCTTGATACATTATGTGTTAAGATATCCATTCGTTTTGATCCTAACAGATTTTCTAGATGTGGGGTAGAATACCATCCTTTTATGAAGATGGAATGTTATACAACTAATGTAGAGAGAGGCGGTACTAAGGGTGATTTATAAATCCTTATTCGTGGTTCATCTAGTAGTGGTAATAATGATATAAATCCTTTTTCATTCATTTTTTTGTGATGGATGATGTCATTCATTGAATAATTTTTCTATGGATGCCTCACATATAAGTGTATGATGGGTGAGAACAATATTCTGATTGGTTTGGACTAAAAACTCTAGGTGATGAAGATGAAGTGTAGTGGTATACCCATAAAATTCATGACAGCACATCATTAATTAACAAGAGGTCATGATACTAATAATCCTTTCACACTCATTTTCAGTTGACCATGATAGTCCACTACTAAATAGTTGTCCATACTGAGAGGATCTTTCTAGTTATAAAATATATTACATAATAATGCATGTTACACTTTGGACTTAGATGGTTGGATAACATATGATTAGTGGATAGAACCATTCAAGTCCATTTTTATGAAACCCTTTAGGTGAACACTATTCTATAAAGATCTAGAGGATTTATCACAAATTATACAAGATCTATGGAGATTTATCAAAGATAAGGTTTAGGAAATCCATAATTATATGAGGAATGACCATCATCACCATATATATTAAGTAGGCAGATAAAAAAATTACCTTTTGAGTTCTCTGTGTGAGGATATGTGTTCCAGTAGTTCTCCCTTTTTAGAAGAGTGAATATATTTTTCCAATGAATAATGTTATATCAATAGTTCATTTTTTTCTTTCTAGATACTGAATAGGGTTGTTCAACTGTCATACTACATTGACCAATAACCATAGATAGACATTGTACATGATATCTTCAACATGACAATGATGAGGATGTTTATGGACAACTGATCACATGTTTTTTACTATGTAGTGATTTACATTGAGGTGGATAATACCAATATAGAGTACCTGTAGAGATTAAGGATTGGTAGGAGAAGAACCTTCCTGATCAATTTTTTCTATCCATGTTTTTCCCATGGCTATATTGGAATATTTAGCAGAACACCTAGAAGTGGGAGAACCTGACACGGTATCAGTACACTCACCTATCTTAGTATTTTTTTTATTATTGTGGTGAAAATAATTATGGTGGGGAGAATGTGACATAATTTTTGAACAAGTGAAATACATTAGAATATTTTAATGAATATGTTCAAATACAGTTGGAGAGACAATGAGGGATTCTATACCACCAGGTTCCCCGTTATTGGTATAAAATTTATTAAACAAAATATATCACCCATATATAATTTTTCCGAAATAATGGAATATATCATGAATGATGATTTAAATGGGAATTATTATACATCCATTATATTCAAAATGCAGTTTCTAACCTACATGTGGCATAACATCTTCAAATGTCTGTTTTTTTATGATCGGTGATTGGTGGAATGATGACTAAATATATTAATTTTTTAGTAATTAATTTGGGTGACCTAATATATCATCTATATTTTAACCACATTATGGATAAAACCAATCAATATCCACATAAATCATGAGATTTGATAAGGATCGTTTAGGTGAACGTGGTTGATTAAAATGGGGTCATAGAGTGGTGATAATGTTTACATAGAGTTCTCTTCTCCAATTATGTTTTAAGATCATTCATAAGAAAAATACAAAAACCCATTTTTCATTAGCGATCAATTCAATTTCAAGGTAGTAATTTTTTTTGTTTTATAACCCCTTTATGTATACCATGTTGATCAAAAAATAGTTTTTCTTTGCTATTGATTTGTGAGTTGATTATAGATTTATTATCTTCGAATTATGAATTTATATCATTTGTTAAATCCTTGATCAATATTCAGAGTCCAAACTAGTCAATGGCCAACATAAATTCCTCTATTTTTTGTTCCTTATTTTATACCATCATTCATTGAATATTATTTATTGATATTCCAAATTTTCCATTAATTTTATAGTACTCAGTAATTGATCATTGTGAAACCCATCTTTGGAACAATATATCATTTCTTTAGGTTTTGGTTCAAAATTAAGAGAATTACTAAGGAAGTATGTTTTTCATACGGATATCATACATGGATTAGAGTTCATTAATTAATGGATTTTTCAATTAAGCTAGCATAGTGTGATGGGAGGGGGTTTCCTAGAAGATGGGTAGCTGAAATTTGACCACTAACAACAATTAATGCATGACGGACCCCAAATCTAAGAACAACATGAATGATTTGTGGGGGATTAATGGGTGGTTGGGTAGGTTTGAGATGCTTTGAATCGTCTAGAAATTCTATTTATTTTCATGAAAAGTGGATTCTAATTCATAAGAAAACATTCCATGAGGACCTGTCTCTGTCACAATATGGTTTCATTATGATTTAAATATCACACAACATGTGTTCTATCAAGAAACCTTCTAGGATATCAACACACCATTTGATGTGAATATGGAGACCAAAATTGTACCATTATGTACAAGATCATATATATAACTAGAAACATGACAATGACTAGGAACAGAGGCATGACTTGGGAAATGGGAATAACCATAGTACTCATGAATCCAGAGGTATACTAAGATATCCAATGTACACAGTCATGACCATCTCATATAGGCATGGCCTAGAATACATTGGTGTGGCCCAAAGAACATTGTCATTCCCTGAAATATGAAACACATAATGTATTCCCTATATAATTTATTTACCTCTTCTAGGAAAGGAGGGGACCCATATTCTTTTTATTCATGACATGTTTAAGTAGGGTACACTTGATTTGTCCATCCCTATGAGGTTATATTGAGTCAAAATATCATAATCATTGGATAAGTTGCACCCTATAAATATTTTTCATAGACAAATTCATTTATAATGCCTTGTGTCCTTATGTGTAATATAATATCATTATTCCCTAGTTTGGTTTTGGGATCCGGTTATCAAATTCATGGGCATATAATCCATATCCAAGTTGTTTCATCCAATTATGGTTATGTGTCCCCATACTCATTGGGTTTCTTTACAAATTTGAGTATTTATATCATATGAGATCAACAATGTAATTATAAATATATACTCTAAACATGAATAAACACCCATATGATAATTATCCATGATATAATGACCCAATGACTTATTTATCCTACATGATAATTACCTTTAATCCTTGAGTATAATCCATGACTGGAATATTTTTTGTGAACATTTTAGTAAAAATGGTTCCTATAATGACTATATATGGGTTTTTTATTTTCCTTTTTCATGAGCATTATTTCTTTGATTTTTTATGTTATCTGAATTTATTGTGTACTTCTGGGTATTTTCTACTCACCCATCATAGGGTCTACCTACATGGCCTAAGGCTTATGAAGATGACATGCCTTTTTTTAGATTCCATGGAGGACTATGAGTCGGTTCATCACAGGTGATCTAGATAGAGACACAATAGTTCAATGTGATTAATTGGTATTAGTCCCATATCTACTAGTAGTTTGGAATATATTAATGTTTTTATGGGATTGAATATTCCATTTATTATATATCATTATATTTATGTACTTTGAGGAGATATATTTTTATATGCATGCATCTTGGTTTCAATTGTATTTCCAATTCATCATTATATTTATGTTTATAGAAGTATTGGTGTTTGTAGTTACCACAAGCTATGTAACTCCAGGTTTTTGATTTTACTACATAGCGCTCCTTTTCATCCATTGTCCTATCAGAGGTGGCCATAATATGTAACAATCAAATTTTTTATAGCCATGTCATCCCGGATTGTTCAAGTTGAGAAAAGAGTTTCTTATTTTTATGTAATTAACTAACATGGGATACCCATATTTGGGTACATATATATATTTCTGGATATTTGTTTCTCATCCATATTTCTAATAACCATGTGGTGAAAACCAAATGGCCAGACATTTAAAACATGTTGTCACCTAAAAATGGCATGGTAATTCATGTTCACATCAATGTGTCCATTATATATTAAATGTTAAAAATATAGATCTAACCATATCCTATTTGAAAAATTCATTTAAAAATTATGAAACAATTAATGTAATACTCAATGTCTTTCAATTTATTATTTAAAAAAATTTCCATCATCATTGGAATTATATGTATCCATGATTCTTCATATATATAAAAATATTCAAAACAATACTAAATTATACCATTTCAAAATATTATTAACTAATCCACCAAAAATAAATATATTTTTATTTTTATTTTTATACATATTGAAAAAAATTTGTATACAGAATTCCATTTCTATATAGTCAAAAAATACAATCACATTGAAAAATTGTTGGAACATTCTCCCACATTGAGTTTCTGTAGATAATATCTAACAAAATCTATCATATCTCTCCCCTTTTAAAATAAAATACAAATAATTTCATATTCCCTTTCTGGGACATATCAACACCATATTTGAAAACCACATATTCATTATTAATGTCCCTATTTTTATATTGTTGAAAACTTATCACATAATATATCTATGAATGAATCATGATTATGTGAAATTGTGAACACCCTTTATACATTTCAAAATAACCATTAGCATCAATCATCCATGATCTACACTCAACTATGTATCATCAATTTACAATTATTTTTAATTTTATATTAATGTTTAAAACCTTATTTCATATTAGAATTTGTGGTTAAACTCTTAAAAAAGAGTTTTAAACTAGTTTGATAATGCTATTGAGTCAAAACATGGTGTAGGGAAAATCACTTGAACTCAATATTGTAAATGATGTCAATTATAAAATAACTAATTATTCTCAAACCATATGAATCCTTTGAACACCAACCCCCAATAACTCAAGTAATTTCTCACAAAATTACCTGGTAGAGATTATGGATTTGTAGGAGAAGATCCTTCATGACCATGTTTTCCCATCCATGTTTTTCCAATGGATATATGGGAATTTTTAGCAGAACACCTGGGAGTGGAAGAACATGATGTAGTATTAGTACACTCACCTATTTGAGTATGTTTTTTAATTTTGTAGGGGAATACTATTATGGAAGAGATAATTTGACATCATTTATTAACTTGTAAAATTATTTAGAATATTTTAATGAATATATTCAGATACAGTTGGAGAGAAAGTGAGGGATAACATAACACCAGGTTCCTCGATATTGGTATAAAAATTATTAAACAAATCATATAACCCATATAAAGTTTTTCTAAAATAATGGAATATATCATGAATGATGATTTCACAGGTAATTATGATACATCCATTAAATTCAGAATGCAGGTTTTACCCTACATGTGGCATAACATCTGTAAATGAAATTTATTTTTATGATCGGTCAATTGTGGAATAATGACTAAATATATTAATTTTTTAGTAATTAATTTGGGTGGCCTAATATATCTACTATATTTTAACCACATTATGGAAAAAACCAATGGTTATCCATATAAACCTAGGGATTTGATAGGGATCATTGTGGTGATCATGGTGGATTAAAATGTGGTCATATAGTGGTGATAATGTTTACATGGATTTGACATATCCAGTTATGTTTTAAGATCACTCGCAAGAAAAATACACGTAGCCATTTTTCCGTAGCGATCAATCCAATGTCAAGGTATTAATTTTTTTAATCCCCATTTATGTATAACATGGTGATCAAAAATAATTTTTTCATTCAAATTTATTTATGAGTTAATTATGGATTTATCAACTTAGAATTAGGAATTGATATCATTTGTTAAAACCATGATAAATATTCAGAGTCCAAACTAGACAATGGCCAGCATAAATTCCTCTATTATTAGTCTCCTTATATTATTCCATCATTCATTTTATATTATTCATTGGTATTCCCATTTTACCATTAATTTTATAGTACTCGATAATTGATCATTGTGAAACCCATCTTTGGAACAACATATCATTTCTTCAGGTTGTGATTCACAATTAATTTAAATACTGAGGAATTATGTTCTTCATATGGATATCATATATGGATTTAAGTTCATTAATTAATGTATTTTGTAATTCAGCTAGTATAGTGTGATGGGATGGGTTTTTCCGGCATATTGGAAGCCAAAATTTTATCACTAACGAAAATTAATGCATGACCAACCCCAAATCGAAGAACAACATGAATGATTTGTGGGGGATTAATGGGCGGTTGGGTAGGGTTGAGAAGCATTGAATACTCTATAAATTATATGAATTTTCTAGAAAAATAGAGTCTAATTGATAATAAAACATTCCATGTGGACCTATCTCGGCCACAATATGGTTTCATGATGATTTAAATATCACACAACATATGTTCTATCAAGCAACCTTATAGGATATCAACACACCATTTGATGCGAATATGAATACCAAAAGTTTACCATTGTGTACATGAGCATAGATATAACTAGATACATTACAACGACTAGGTACTTAGGCATGACTGGGGAAATGGGAATAACCGTAGTAATCAAGCATGAAGAGGTACAATAGGATATCGAATGTACACTACCATGACCATCACATATGGGAATGGCTTAGAATACATAGGCATAGCTCAAAGAATATAACTGACCTCTTATAAGAAAGGAGGGTACCCCTATTCTATTTATTCATGACATGTATATTTAGGGTAAACTTGCTTTTTCCATCTCTATGAGGTTATATTGAGTCAACATATCCAACCCATTGGATAAGTTGTAACCTATACATATTTTTCATAGATAAATTCATTTATACCGCCATCTGTCCTTGTGTTCAATCCAATATCATTATTCCCTATTCTGGATTTGGGATCCAGTAACCAACTTCTGTGGTATATGATCCACATCCTATTTGTCAAGTCTAAATATGGTTATTGTCCGCCATACTCATTGGGTGTCTTTACCATTTTGAGTATTTATATCTTCTGACTTCTAAAATGTACTTATTCAAATATACTCTAAACATGAATAACCACTCATATGATCATTATGCATGATAGCATGACCCAATGAGTGAGTTATCCTACATAACAATTACCTTTAATCCTTGAGTAGAATCCATGGCAAGAATAATTTTTTTTAACATTCCAGTAAACATGGTTCATATCATGACTATATCTGGAATTTTTGTTTTTCTTTTCCATGAACATAATCTCTTCGATTTTTTATGTTATTTGGATTTATTGTGTCATTTTGGGGATTTTCTAATCACCCATCATGGGATCTACCAACATGGGATATTTCTTATGCAGGTGACATACCTTAAGTTGGATTCAACAGAGGACTATGTGTAGGTTAATCACAGGTGATCAAGATAGAGACAAAATAGTTCATGAAGATTCATTGAATGTAGTCCAATATCTACTAGTAGTTTGGAATATTTTATTGTTTTTATGGGATTGATTATTCCATTTATTATTTAACTTTATTTTGATGTACATTGAGGTGATATTTTTTTATATGAATGCATCTTGGTATCAGTTGTATTTCCAATTCAATATTATATTTGTGTTTATAGGTGTTTGTGTGTTTATAGTTACCACAGGCTATGTTATTCTATGTGTGTGATATTACTACATGGTTCTCCTTTTCATCCATTTGCCATTCCGTGGTACCCATGATGTTTAACACTCAACTTTTAGATATACATGTGAGCCCTGATTGTTCAGGTCGAGACAATAGTTTCTTATTTTTATTTAATTAACATACATTGGAACCCATATTAGGGTACCTAAATATGTATCCCAATATTTTTTTCTCTTCCATATTTTCAATAACCATGTGAGGAAAACCAAATGTCCAGAAATTTACAACATCTTTCCTCCTAATTAACTCCATGGTAATTCATGTTCACTTCAATGTATCCATAATATATTTAATGTTAAAAATATGTATTTATCTATTTCCCATTAGGAAAATTCATTCAGACATTATGAAACATTTAATGTAATAATCAATGTCTTTCAATTGATTATTTATAAATGTGGCCACCGTCATTCAAATTATATGTATCCATGATTCTTCATATATATAAAAATATTCCAAACAATAGTAAATTATACCGTTTAAAAATATGATTATCAAATCCCCTAAAAATTCATATAATTGTATTTTGTTGTTTTTATAAATATTGAAAAAAATTAACCATAATTCCATATCGATATTGTCAAAAAATAAAATCACATTGAACCATTTTGGAACATTCTCCCAAATTAATTTTCTGTTGAAAATATCAAATAACATCTCACTTATCTCTCCCCCTTTTAAAATTAAATACAAAAAGTTTTCGTATTTCATTTTTTGGTACATATCAACACAATATTTGAAAAACCCATAATCATTCTTATTCTCCATATTTTTATATTGTTGGAAACGTATCACCTTACGTATCCATGAATGAATCGTGATTATGTGAAATTTTGAACTATGACGCTGCATGATTTATGATAATGGCTAAGTGAACAATGTTATGTTTTATAAAGATGTCTCTCGTTTTGTATGCTGTGTTTTGGTACTGATAAATAATTTGAAACTAAATTGAAGGAAAACAAGGTGAATAAAGATAAATATTACACATTAAAATTCTATATTTCTACAACGACCCAAATTAACCAATAACACCATGTGCAAGACCTAACATGGACACAACAAGCCTACTAAGAATCACAACATGAGTAATCGGATAGTTGTCATCTTCTGGGTCCATCAGTGTGAAAATTATAATATCCAGAGCCACAACACAGGTACTCAGCACCAAAGGTATGAACAGAGCCATCCACCTAGGGTTAAGTGTTTTGAAACTGAGAAACACCCTACACCCCTATTTTTATAATGGTCCTTTAAGAAATTATGACCGTTTAATATACAACCGTTGGGTTTCAAAACCACGTTTTGGTTTCCATTGATAATGATTATCTTTTTATAAAAACTTGGTTTTTGATTCTCTTATAATATTATGATATTCAAAATATTATAATATGTCTAAGATGTTTTTCACAAAAAAAACTGAGTTTTAAAATAAAAATAATATTCTTGAAAACAAATCTTTTTGTTTTTACAAAATCCCGATAGATACCTATATGGTTGAAAACATAGTATTTTAATATGTTATGAATGTTATGTTTAAAGGGTATTCGTGATAATATATCTTTTTCGATCTCTAATACTATGTATTTGAATTAAGGAAAATTATTTGTCTTTTAAAAAAGAGTTTTATTAGTCAAATACTATGTTATATTATGAATTGGATATTTTTATGATTATTTATAAAGGTTTGGTGTGTTAATTATGATATATATATATATATATCTTTTAAGAAGTGATATATAAAAATTTAAAGTATCCTACATAGCCTAAAATGGGATTTTTTTTATTTGAAAATTTGAAAAGTGTTTATTTCATTGTAAAAAAATTCAATTTTTACCAATATTCATATCTCACACTATTTTGAAATTATGTATACTTATCCGATTTATTGTGTAAATATAAATAATTTTTTTTAAAAAAAAAATTATGTAGGGACCTGGCTAAGCCGAAGGAATCTCATAGGGATAATCCCTCAAGGCCGAGACCGAGCCCAAGGGATCAGATGTATCGACCATCGAGATCCCTGAGCGGTGTAGATGTGTCATCGCGGTCCAAGCCCGAGCATAGTCTTCTCCAGTCGCATGTGGTCCCGTGTATAAGGCCCGCGGCACGCGTTGCATGTGGTTGGGCCAAGGCCCGCATGAGGCATGTGTATAAGGCCCTGATGTGTGTGTATTGGTGTTATTTATCTGATGGAAGTGTTCTCTCTATTATAAACCCCACCTCATCTGCGGTTCCTTTCGATGTGGGATGTGTTCCACATGATCAGAACCATCTGATCGACTTTCGCTTCAATCTCGTCCATCCATTCCTTAGCCGCGTGATTGCCCCGTTTGTTTTTCTGGTGCTCGTCCAATCTCTTGTGAAATCTAATCTCAATCATTGGTTTTTTAAAATAACTCAACTCATCTATCACGCCCCTCGAGCCATCCGATCATGCCTGGACCTAATCTGGGTCATCTGCTTCTCTCCCGTGTCGACCTCTCCAGCGTCTTCTTCCTCGCGTAGGGGTCCCGCACTAGTAGGCCTGCACCTGAGAACACCTCGACTTCTCCATTACACTGCTCCTCTTGACCCCCACACACCCCCATCCTAGGCCTCTGTTCCTTCATCTTCCCCACGCTGGCCTACCATTTGGCTGAGTCACCATATTGCACCAAAGCCATACTTAAATCCCTCCTTCCTCATGAAGCCTTGAAGCTTCTCCTCCTCCTTCCCTCCCTCGAACTCCCAGCAAGCCACCAATGTACCTCCGGTCCGAACTTCCCCCTCAATTAAGGAAATGGTTCTTTCATGCATAGTTTTCATTTTTCATCCCCGATATATACAGTTTATATATGTATATATAAACTTCATACGAACCCCTCAGTTTTTATGGTCTTCACTGGGTTTTGTCATCATGTTTTTGGTAGCGATCGTATGGAAGGATATCCCCCCTTAAAAAAACAATTCAGTTTTACAAAACCTAAAACCTATATGTATGTATAACATGTATATATAGTTTTTATATATATAATTTTATATTGATTATTTTTATCCTAGGTTTCTTTTAAAAAGACAGGACCTTCGAGTACATTATGTTTTTATTATTTTTCATTCAGTTTTATTTCATAAAACCTATAAATATATAAATATTCGAAATATACAGTTTTCTATATTTATATTAATATATTTATAACCGAAACTCAAGCTATTTTTGGATTTATAAAATTATCCAGTATGTTATACTAGGAATTATATATTAATGAGGGTTATTTTAAACTAATTTACCATGAAAACCCACTCTTTGTAAACTTTGTATATATATATCTACGTACTCATATAAATGTAGACAAATACAAATAAAATTTATGATTTTAAGGGATGGGTATAAACCTTTAAGTAAATTCTTATTTTAGGTGAATCATGTTTTATTAAAGAATATTATTTGACATCGCCCACGATGTGTTTTATGATAAAGGGTGTATTTTGGATTGATTAAAATATGATAATGGATTTTGGAATTTTGGGACCGTGTTATCATGTTTTGTCCATTTATTATCATATTATGATAAGAACCTGCTTTGGTGAATGTTATTAGTTAATCAAGCTATGGTTCAATAACTGGTTTATAAACATAACTATTGGCAATTGTTTTCTTTAAGCATTTCATTTCCATGAAATATTTATTTTTAAAAGATTCATCATTTATTATATCATCCTTTTATATGATTTAATAAATAACTTGTGTGCACATAATGTTTACCAAACTAAGTATGCCTTTGATTAGTTATTGACATATTTTGTATTGTTAACAGTCGTATCATGTATTAGAAAAATATGTAATGGTTCATTATTTATTTTAGTTATTATTGAACATAATGTATACCTTCGACATGTCACGATAATGAACTAAGGAATTAGGTTAAACAAAGTGGTATGGGACACATTGGGTAAAATGAAAATGAATGAGTAATTCAAGGTGGTATGGGACATCTTGAATATACAAACCATTTAAGTCAAGCATGAATGATGTGGCTCAAATGATAATAAAGACAAATTGAGGGTGCGCCCTAATAGCACTCCAATGCATTTTGTAAAGTCATAATCTTTAGCGATGACCAATTTAATGATTCATTGGGGATGGACCTTGGTAATGTTTTCAAATGACACCTTGGGGATGGACCTTGGTGATACAGAAATGATTGCCTAAGTTAAATGTTGATGCCATATAATTCAAGTTATGTTACAAGTTATTTACAAGATAAAATTCCCATTCTTTCACAACCATTGGCTTTATGTTTTTATAAAGTTCATTTTTTTACATGTATAAGTTTTGAGAATGATTTCTGTTTAAAATATAGTAAGATAGTATTCAAGAAAATAAAATTGATGTTGTTTCCTTTATGTGTAGCTCTGATTATGCATTACTCATAACTGTATAATTTTATGATTATGTAATCACATGTCATACCTATTTATGATGAACAATATTACTACTTTGAGAAATGTCATAAGTGTTTCATATATTTCATTAGAATATTGATTGAGCACTTTGATGTTATGTGTTACAATTTTCCTTAAGAGAATGATTTTAAATGAATGTTTTCCAAAAAGTTACACTGTTTTTATTTTTAAAACCCCTTACTGAGTATTTCAATGATCACCCTATGTTTTTATTTGAAATGTTCAAGTATCAGCTTTTAATAGATGAATCGTTTCAGAATTTTCCGGTTTCCCAGAACCCAAACCGCACACTATCCTCTGTATGTTAAATGATGTGTAGTTTATCAGTGCATGTTTTATTTAGAAACAACACATCATGTTTAGAAAGAACCGGCTCCTGTGTTTTGGGAGTCGGGGACCTCATAGTTGATATCAGAGGTTCGGTTTGGATAACACTAGAAAGCCAGAAACTAAAACAAATATATATATATATTAGTTTTACTAAAAATGACGATTCATGAATTTTAGATGAAAATAAAAGGTACTAATCTTTTGTGTCTCACCACTGAGGCCCTAGAGACCATTGTGTCTTTAGCTATCCATGATGATTTTATAAAAAATTCCCATATCCACTGACATGAAAACACCTTTACGACATATCCAACTCACCACGGGTGCTTCAGTTACACCCAGGGGTTGGAATGGATTACCTCCTTATGATAATGGCCTATTTTACCTCCTATGTACGTAGGGGAAGGTGGCATGAGGTACTTTTCCAGGTGTTTGCGGTAGGTGAGGAATTTATTTTTATGATCGTCGATGTTTTCCAAGAGGTTGCTGCTGCCGGTGACCTCCGAGCAGCCTACCTCTGTCAAATATTGAACTTCAGCTTTTGGGGAGAGTTGTTGAGCTTTGTAATTCTTGAAGATGATTCCACCCCACTTTCTTATACACAACATGTGTATTCAGATGTATCCCAACTCTATACCCCTCATGCTAGACTCAGGAGACATCACACGTGCCCCCATGAGTTTAACCCTGAATGCTCAACCTCTGTTTGGTTTGAGGAGATAGGGAGTTTTGCCTCTTTATGTAGAGTTCGTGTAGTAAATAATTAGGGGGGACTCAACCACTGATGTGTAATAATGAACATGTGTTTACTAATACTTTTTCTTTTACTTTTCGTCTTAGCTTTTTTTATGCCTTTGAATGGTTTTGAAGTGATCGAAATCCCATATTAAACATTCAGATGGAAGGACAAACCCACCTATTGTCTCTTCCCACTGAGATCCTGGAAATCATTGCAATCAAAACTTGTGAGGACGAGTATGATCCCTTCGTAAACTTGTGAAAAACGTTCATGAAGTGGTTTGAGGTGACAAAAATGCCGGAGATTCTCCGCACCATCTAGGGGAATGCCTCCATCTACAACCGCAGGTGCTCAACATATATGGTTGGGCGTGAACAACGAGGAAGTTACCATGAAGGGCTGTTCATGTGTTTCACCCTAGGTCGGAACTACACTGCCAAGGTAAAATTTCAAGATGATGGTTTAGAAGGAAACATTTATGCGACGTAAATGTATCAACTCATCACTATTATCCTTTTACGACCACATCTATGACTTGGATATTCGTGACTGAGACATAATTCGGAGAGTTCTCTGTATTTTGGTCCACATGGATATTTATAAACTTTTTATTGTTTGAGCCTCCCTTAAGAAGAATGAATGTCCAATACATGAGTTCAACCCCTCCTGACCTATGTGTATCTGGGTTTGGGAACTGGAGGAGTTGAGAATCACTATGGGGATTCCTATACATGCACATGTTGACCCTCTATATTGGTGGAGATGGTGGGAACATTGATGTACCCTTGTTTCTTTGTGAAATAAATTGCGAGGATGCAATTCTGTTAAGAGGGGGATAATTTGACGCCCCAGGATTTATGAACGTGGCTAAGTGAACAATGTTCTATTTTATTATGAGGTCTCTTGTATTATATGGTGTTTTTTGGTACTGATAAAGAATTTGAAGCTAAATGGATGGAAAACAAGGGAAATAAAGAGAACTATTATACATTAAAATGATAAATTTCTAAAAAGACCCAAATTAACCAAGAAAAACATGTGCAAGACTTAAAATGGCCACAACAAGACTATAAAGAATCACTACTCGAGTAATCAGATAGTTTTCGTCTTTTGGGTCCATCTGTGTGAAAAATATAATAGCCAGAGCCACAACACACATACTCAGCACCAATGGTATGAGGAGACCCATCCACCCAGTGTTAAGTGTTTTGAAATTGGGAAACACTCTACAGCCCTATTTTTATAATGGTCCTTTAAGAAATTATGAACGTTAAATATATAACCGTTAGGTTTCAAAACAACCTTGGGGTTTCCATTGATAATTATTATCTTTATATAAAAATATGGTTTTTGATGCACTTATTATTTTATGATATTTCAAAAATTATAATATGTATAAGATGTTTTTCAAAAAAAAATCATATATTTAAAATAAAAAGAATATTCTTCAAAATAAATATTTTTGTTTTTAGAAAATCCCGATAGATACCTATATGGTTGAAAAGTTAGTATTTTAATATGTTATGAATGATATGTTTAAAGGGTATACGTGATAATATATATTTTTGGATCTCTAAAACTATGTATTTGAAATAAGGAAAACTATTAGTCTTTTAAAAAAGAGTTTTATGAATCAAATAGTAGGGTATATTATGAATTGGATATTTTTAGGATTATTTATAAAGTTTTTGTCTGTTAATTATGAAATATATAAATACATATATACATATATTAAGATGGGTTAAATGAAAATGTAAAGTATTCTACATAGCCTAAAATGGGATTTTTTTTATTTAAAATTTTTAAAATTGTTTATTTCATTGTATAAAAAGAAATTTTTTACCAATATTCATATTTCACACTATTTTGAATCTAAGTATACTTATCCTATTTATTATGTATATCTAAATAATTTTTTAAAACCAATTTATGCAGGGACCCGGCCAAGCCGAGGGCATTCCTCAGGGACAAGCCCTCAAGGCCGAGACCAAGCCCCAGGGACCCGAGGTATCGACCGTCGGTATCCCCGAGCAGTGTAGAGGTGTCAACCAGGTCCAAGCCTGAGAATACCTTCGTTCATTCGCACGCGGGCCCATGTATAAGGCACGTGGTGCGCGTTCCATGTGGTTGGGCCAAGGCCCGCATGGGGCCCGTGTATAAGGCCCTGGTGTGTGTGTGTGTTGGTTTTATTCCTCGGATTGCAGTGCTCTTTGTATTATAAACCACACCTCATATGTGTTTTGATTGTATGTGGGACGTGTTCCATGAGATTAGAACCATCTGATCGACATCTGCTTCAATCTCGTCCATCCGTTCCTTAGCCGCATGATCGCCCCGTTTGTTATTCCTGTGACCGTCTGATCTCTCTCGTGATCTAATCTCGGCCATTGGTTCTTCATAATCGCACAACCCATATATCGCGCCCCTCCAGTCATCTGATCATGCCGGGACATAATTTGGGTCATCCGCTTCTCTCCCACGTCGACCTCTCCAGCATCTTCTTCCTCGCGTAGGGGTCCCGCACCGGTAGGCCTCCACCTAAGGATTCCTGGGCTTCTCCTTTACATTTCTCCCCTTAAATCCCACACACCCCCCTCCTAGGACACTATTCCTTCGCCTTCCCCACGCCGACCTACCCTTTTTCCAAGTCACCATGTTGCACCAAATCCCTACTTAAACCCCTCCTGCCTCATGAAGCCCGACGGCTTCTCCTCCTCCTTCCCTCCCATGAACTCCCAGAAAGCCAACGACATACCTCCGGTCCGAACTTCCCCCTCATGCAAAGTAAGGGTGCATTCATAATTAGTTTTCACTTTTCATCCACGTTATATACAGTTTATATATGTATATATAAACTTGATACGAACCCCTCGGTTTGAATGGTCTTCAAGGGGTTTTGCAATCAGGATTTCGGTCGGGATTAAATTGGAGGATATCCCCTATTTTTTTAAAAACAATACAGTTTTACAGATCCTAAAACCTATATGTATATATAACATGTATATATAGTTTTTATATATATAATTTTACATTGATTATTTTTATCCTTTGTCTCTTTTAAAAAGACATGACATTCGGGTACGTTATGTTTTGATTATTTTTCTTTCAGTTTTTTTTCATAAAACCTATACATATATAAATATTCGAAATATAAAGTTTTCCATATGTATATAAATATATTTATTACCGAAAATCATTCTATTTTTAGATTTCTAAAATGATCCAGTATGTTATACTAGGCATTATATATTAATGAGGGTTGTTTGAAACTAATTTACAATGAAAACCCACTATTTGTAAACTTTGTGTATATATATATATATATTTATATATATATATATATGTACTCATATACTTGTAGACCAATAAATATATAATTTATGATTTTAATGGATGGGTATCAACCTTTATGTAAATTCTTATTTTATGTGAATCATGTTTTATTAAAGAAGCTTATTTGACATCACCCACGATGTGTTTTACAATAACGGTTTTATTTTGTCTTGATTAAAATATGATAAAAGATTTAGAAATTTTGGGACCGTGTTATCATGTTGTGTCCATTTATTTTCGTATTATGCCAGGAACCTGCTTTGGTGAATGTTATTAGTTAATCAAGCTATGCTTCAATGACTATTTTATCCCCATAACTAATGGAAAGTGTTTTCTTTAAGCATTTCATTTCTATGAAATACTAAATTTTTAAATGATTAATCATTTATTATATCATCCTTTTATATGTATTAATAAATAACATGTGTCCAAAAAAAGTTTACTAAACCAAGAATGCCTTTGATTAGATATTGACATATTTTTCATTGTTAACTGTCATATCATGTATTAGAAAAATATGTACTGGTTCATTATTTATTTAAGTTATTATTGTACATAATGCATACCTTGGACATGTCACAATAATGAACTAAGGAATTAGATTACCCAATGTGGTATGGGACACCATGGGTAATATGAAAATGAATGATTTATTCTATGTGGTATGGGACATCTTGAATATACAAACCATTTTAGTAAAGCATAAACTATGTGGCTCACATGAAAACAATGACAAATTAAGGGTGCGCTCGGATAGTGCTCCAATGCATTGGGTAAAGTCATAATATCTAGATATGACCAATTTAACGACGCCTTGGGGATGAACCTTTGTAATTTTTTCAAATGACACATTGGAGATGGACCTTGATGATATAGAAATGATTACCTAAGTTAAATGTTGATTCCACATTATTCAAGTTATGTTACAAGTTCTTTACAAGATAAAATTCACATTCTTTCGCGACCATTGCCTTTATGTTTTCATAATGTTCCTTTTATTTACTAGTAAAAGTTTGGATCAGGATTTGTGCTTAACACTTAGTAAGATAGTAATCAGAAAATAAAATTGAAGTTGTTTCCTTTATCCGCAGCTCTGATTATGTATTACTCTTAAATTTTTAATTTTATGCTTATGTAATCACATGTCGTACCAGTTTATGATGACCACTATCACTCCTTTGAAAAATTTCATAAGTGTTTCATATATTTCTTGAGAATATTGGTTGAGGACTTTGATGTTATGTGTTACAGTTTTTCTTAAGAAAATGGTTTTAAACGAATGTTTTCCAAAAATTTATATTGTTTTTATTTCTAAAACCCCTTACTAAGTATTTCATTGCTCACCCTACATTTTCATTTAAAATATTCATTTATCAGCTTTTAAAAGATGAATCGTTTTTGAAGTTGTTGGTTTCCCAGAACCCGAACTACACATGATCCTATGTATCAGACATGATGTGTAGTTTATCAGTGCATGTTTTATTTAAAAACAACACATCATGTTTAGAATTCACTGGCTTCTGGATTTCTGGAGTCAGAGACCTTACATAAACACCCTAAATAATTTTCAAAAAAACCATTATCATCAATCATCCATGATCTACACTCAACTATGTGTCATCAATTTACAATCCTTTTAATTTTTATATTACTATTTAAAACCTTATTTCATATTAGAATTAGTGGTTATCATCTTAAAAATGAGTTTTAAACCAGTCTGATAATGATATTGAGTCAAAACACGGTGTAGGAAAAATCATTTAAAGTCAATATTGTTAATGATATCCATTATAAATTTACTAAATAATCTCAAACAACATGAATCCTTTGAACACCAACCCCCAATAAATCAAGTAATTTCTCACAAATGTAGCTGATATAGATTATGGATTGGTAGTAGAAGAACCTTCATGCCCATGTTTTTTCGTCCTTGTTTTTTCCAACGGCTATTTGGGAATAATTAGTTGAACACCTGGGAGTGGGAGAACCTGACGCGGCATCAGTACACTCACCTATTTGAGAATGTTTTTATTTTTATGGTGAAAATTATTATGGTGGAGAGAATGAGACATATTTTTCTAACTTTTAAAATACGTTAGATTATTTTAATGAATATATTTAGATAAAGTTGGAGAGACGGTGAGGGATTCCATAGCACATGGTTCCTCGATATTGGTATGAAAATTATTGATCAAATTATATCACCCATGTGTAATTTTTCTAAAATAATTGAATGTATCATGAATTTTTATTTCAATGGGAATTATGATATATCCATTAAATTCAGAATGTAGGTTTTACCCTACATGTGGTATAACATCTTTAAATTTCAATTTTTTTATGATTGGTCATTGGTGGAATAATGACAACATATATTAATTTTTTTTGTAATTAATTTGGGTGACCTAATATATCTACTACATTTTTAACCACAATATTGAAAAACCCTATGGCTATCCACATAATCCTAGTGATTTGATAGGGATCATTGACGTGATCCTGGTGGATTAAAATGGGTTCATAGAGTGGTGATATTGTTTACATGGAGTTGTATCCTCCAATTATGTTTCAAGATCATTCGCCAGAAAAATAAACGTAACCATTTTTCATTAGCTGTCAATCCAATGTCAAGGTAGTAATTTTTTTTGTTTTAATCTCTATTTTTGTATACCATGTTGATGAAAAATACGTTTTTCTTTCAAATTGATTTTTAGGTTGATTATTGATTTATCAACTTATAATTAGGAATTGATATCATTTGTCAAATCCTTGATCAATATTCTGATTCCAAACTGGACAATGGACAGCATAAATTCTTCTATTTTGTGTATACTTATTTTATTCCAGCATTAATTGTATGTTATTGATTGATATTCCCATTTTACCATTAATTTTATAGTACTTGATATTTGATCATTGTGAAACCCTTCTTTGGAACAGTATATCATTTCATCAGGTTGTGATGCACAATTAAGAGAATTACTGAGGAGTTACATTTTTCATACGGATATCATACATGGATTTGAGTTCATTAATTAATGTATTTTTTAATTTATCAAGCATAGTGTGATAGGAGGGGGTTCTTCGATAGATGGGTTGCTGAAATTTGACAACTAACGAGAATTAATGCATGACCAAGCACAAATCTAAGATCAAGATGAATGATTTTTGGGGGATTAATTGGTGGTTTGGTAGGGTTGAGATGCATTAGATAGTTTGGAAATTATATTTATTTTCATGAAAAATGGTTTCTAATTCATAAGAAAACCTTCCATGTGGAAATGCCTCTGCCACAATATGGTTTCAATATGATATAAATATCACACAACATGTGTTCAATCGAGCATCCTTTTAGGATATCAATACCCCATTTGACGAAATGATGGAGACCAAAAGTGTACCCTTGTGTACATGAGAATATATATAACTAGATACGTGACAATGACTAGGTACATAGGCATGAGTAAGGAAATGGGAATAACAATAGTACTAAAGTATAAAGAGGTACACTAGGATATCCAATGAATACACTCATGACCATTGCATATGGGAATGTCCTAGAATACATAGGCATGGACCAAAGAACATAGTCATACACTGAAAAGATGAAACACATCTTGTATTCCCTATATAAATTACAAAACACTTCTAGGAAAGGTGGTGACCCCTATTTTATTTATTCCGGACATGTATAAGTAGGTTAAACTTGCATTGTCTATCCTTGTGAGGATATATTGAGTCAAAATATCATAATAATTGGATAAGTTGAACCCTATACATATTTTTCATAGATAAACTCATTTATAGAACCATGTGTCCTTCTGTGTAATCCCGTATCATTATTCCATAGTTTGGATTTGGGATCCGGTTACCAACTTCCATGGAATTTGATACACATTATAGTTGTCTAGTCCAATTATGGTTATGTGTCCCCCATACTCATTGGGTGTCTTTAATAATTTTTATATTTATAAATTATATGTTCAAGAATGTACTTATTCATAGATACTATAAACATGAATAACCACTCATATGATCATTATCAATGATAGCATGACCAAATGAGTGGAATATCCTACATGATAATTACCTTGAATCCTTGAGTAGAATCTATGGCTGGAAATTTT
The DNA here is from genome assembly GCA_963277665.1 of Viscum album. Lineage (NCBI taxonomy): Eukaryota > Viridiplantae > Streptophyta > Magnoliopsida > Santalales > Viscaceae > Viscum > Viscum album. The sequence continues at coordinate 502,515,898 of OY728133.1, forward strand.
GTTGTGAACATTCCAGAAAACATGGTTCCTATCAGGTCTATATCTATGTTTTTAGTTTTTATTTTTCATGATCATAATCTCATTATGTTTTTATTGTATTTGAATCTATGGGGTACTACTGGGTATGTTATACTCGCCCATAATGGGCTCTACCTATATGGGCTATGGCTTATGCAGATGACATGCCTTATGTTGGATTCCATTGAGGAATAAGAGTAGGTTCATCATAGGTGACCTAGATAGAGAAAAAATAGTTCAAGGAGTTTCATTGATAGTATTCCAATAATTACTAGTAGTTTAGAATATTTTAATGTTTTTATAGTATTGAATAAGCCACTTATTATTTATCATTCTTTTGATGTACTTTGAGGGAATATTTTTTATTATGCATGCATCATGGTATCAGTTGTATTTCCAATTCAAAAATATAATTGTTTATTTATATGTTTGATTGTTTGTGGATACACTAGGCTATGGAATTAATTTTGTGCGATATTACTACATGGTGATCCTTATCATCCCTTGGCCTATCAGAGGTAGCCATGATGTGTAAAACTCAAATTTCCTATAGCCTTATGAGCCCTTATTTTTCAGTTCAAGACAATATTTTCTTATTTTTATTTCATTAACAAACATGGGAAACCCATATTAGGGTACATAGGTATATTTCTGGATATTTTTTTCTCTTCTATATTTCCAATAACAAGGTGATAAAATCCAAATGACCAAACATTAAAAACATGGTTTCACCAAAGTAACACCATGGTAAATCATGTTCACATCAATGTGTCCATAATATATTTAATGTTAAAAGAATGGATCTATCCATAGCCTATTTGAAAAAATCATTTAGACATTATGAAACATTTAATGTAATACTCAATGTCTTTCCATTGATTATTTATAAATTTGGCCACTACCATTCTAATTCAATGTATCCATGATTATTCATATATATAAAAATATTCCACACAATAGTAAATTATTCCATATCAAAATATGATTAACAAATCCCCCATAAATACATATAATTTTATTCTATTTTTCATAAATATTGAAAACAATTTTTAACCATAATTCCATATCTATACTGTCAAAAAATAAAATAAAATTAACCCACGGTTGAAAAATTCTCCAACTGTGAGTTTCTGTTGATAATATCTAGTAACATCTCACATATATCTCCGCTTTTTAAATTAAATACACACAATATTCATATGTCAATTTTGGGACATATAAACACCATATTTGAAAAACTCATATTTATTCTTACTCTCCCTATTCATATAATGTTGGAAACATATCACCATATATATCCATGAATGAAACATGATTATGTAAAATTGTGAACACCATTAATACTTTTCAAAAAAAACCATTAGATTCGATCATCCATGATATACACTCAACTATGTATCATCACTTTAACATCAATCATCATGTTGTAGGAAAAATTGTTGATGGTCAATATTGTAAATGATATACATTATAAATTAACTAAATATTCTCAAACCATATGAATCCTTTGAACACCAACCCCACAATAACTCAAGTAATTCCTCACAAAAGTCGATAGTTCATAAAATTTTAAAAAATGAGTTCAGTAAAATACCACTTGAAACATCAATGTATATTACATGTTTATAAAATTATGGAAGTATTACTGTTATCTTCATGTAATTCATAGGCATAATTATTAATTAGAATGAGGATTCAAAAGATAAAAATGAACATATTCATCTCCCACTAAATGTTAAAAAATTGTATATACCCCTTATTGAAATGGCGTAATCATATGAGGTAATTTTTATGGAAACGTGTTGTTTATAGTCTCTAATTAAAGGATATCTGAAGTATCCTAATGAAATACTCCAATGAAACCATCATGAAATACAATAAAAAATACAAATGAAATATTTAACTCTATTTCATTCACATCAATATTCCATAAATTCTATTTGTTATTTCATCATTCAATAAATTGTGAAATTATTTTTAGAGTCCCTGATGAATGTATGAACATTATTGGGATGTATTGATACTTTTCATTGATTCCATTATCACATAAAATTGGCATTGATAAAAATTATTTCCAGAAATTTATGTATATATTGATATAATTCATATGAATTCCCTTATTCCAAATTAACATCATCAATGTGATTGATTATTGATAATAGGTTCTTAAACATGAAATATACTAATTAATTTCATACTTTCTGAAAACTTTTACCCTCCATTGATTATCTCACGTTGTTCAAATCCTGATTTTTCATCATATGTCATAACATCATATATTAAATTAACATTTATTACTATAAAACATTCAATTTTTCACAATCATTCCATCGATCAAATCTCGCCCTCAACTCAGCATCATATTAAACCTTATATATATATATATATATATTAAAATTAGAAAGTGGTTCCCCTAGAATCATTATTTTAAGGATTATGGTTGGTCATAGTAAACTATCTCATTTATCCTTATTATCATATATGACAATATATTGGTTCACTTTAGACCACCACCTGTGTATATTTCTTTTTGGTTGTTTTCTATTGGTTTCTTTATCATCTATTTCTTGGGATCCATCTCAATTGTGTGAGTGATAATACTTATACATGTCTTTTATGTTGATGTATTATTCTTGAATAATACAATATTATTCCTCTTCCAAAGGATAACTCATCCACTAATATTGACCTCCATCATTTTTGTTTGATATGAAATACCACTAAATCATACTTCAGGGTTTTCCTACTTGTTAATTTTAGTGAGAGTTATATTAGACATATGTATCCTTAGATAATAATTTATCAATGGATTTTTAATTTCTCTAATAACATGAACAACCTCATCATATTTCATTGGATTCCGTATTTTATTTATTTCAATCGAAGAGGGAATATATTATGACATATTTATAGGAGTTTGTGGAAAATTACTTAGAGCATCACCATTATCCTCTAAAGAAGAGAGTCTATTTTCAAGATATTCATATTTCCTTCCAATGAATCATTTTTTCAAGTATTTCATTGGATTAGTGGTGTTTTTTATTCCATCATTGGTTATCTTTCTATAGGAATTTATTTCCATGTGTCTGTGGATAGTACATATAAAACATCTCCCAAAAAAAATGTCTGTCTTTCTATTCTTTCATTGTTGATAAATCCATATATCATTTCTTCTTCCACAATTGAGCCCTTTGGATTCTATCCACACACTCATGGTGTGTCTAATTTTTCCATAAAAGCTGAACTATAAATCTACCATATTTTGAGATGAATTTCAATCATATTTGAAATGAATATTATTCTTGTTCATGGGTTCTAGATTTGTTAAATCATTATTTTAATAAGTTTAAAGATCATGGATATTTAATTCTCCTTATTAAGATACTATATTTGGAGTTTTTATAAGTATCTCCTTATATTTTTCTCACTTGAGGTCATATTCATGATGTTTGATCCTCAAATGTTTTGAATTTAATTACCTAAACATCTTATTTAGCATGAAAACCTATTTTATACATTATATTTTATTCTCTGTTTATGTTGGGTCTTATGATGTATGATTTTATTTCCTTTTCCATGATATTTTGTTTACTAATTCCTCCAACTAGTTCTTCACATAGATAACTTGGCTTGATTGATTTTCCCCAATATTCTTAATATCAATATAGAGTGATTAATTAACACCATTCATCCTTTATATCTCCATGAATAAATCATTAAAAATACAATGATTTGGTATTTTAGGATGTATTTTTATTTAATATATATACGAAATAACTATATCATTTTTAGATTCCTACATGAAAAATCGTCATAATTCTGGCTTGATGATGATACTATTTCAAAAACATTTCCATCAATAATCCATATTTCTATGTGGGATTCTATAATTCTATATTTTCATGTATCTTCTAGATCATTGGTAAAATAAATTTTATCAAAAATCATTTGTTTTACCTACTATGGAGAATAAAGTCATGGTTTTTTATATTGATTATAATTTTTCATAAGGAAAGAATTATTATTATTAGAAATTAAAATCTACCTATCTTTGACTACATCATTCGTCACATATACAATTACCAATATAAATCATATTTCAGAAGTAGTTGAATGAAAGATGAGTTTCTTACAAATATAACTTAATATAGATTTTACCAATATCATCTTTGGTTGTGCATCCCCTTATATCTCAATATTAAATATATAAAAATTATTTCAATGAAAAAACATGGTAACTACTATTCTATAGACTTTTTGTATTATAAAAATAAGCATTGACAGGCTAAATAAATTTAATCAACAAAAATTGGGGAATTCAATATAGGATCTATAGATGAAGAATTTTTAAAATCAAATATAGAGTGGGAATTAAATAACTAAACATTTATAAACTGATAAAGAAATAAATGAAAAAGGTACACTTGTGTTTTTCAATGTTTATCAATATTTTAAACACTTTGGTATATATAATAATGATGTTTTGATGTTCTATGGGTTTAATACACTTTATAGGGATATTTCTTGGGCTTTGGGAATGGTTCATTACTAATCCCATGAATAATGTATATTTTTCATTATCGTGCACTAATCATATACAAGATGATATTAGTTTATGTAAATGTGGGTTTTTAAATAATTTTAATAATTTTATGTCTATGTCTATATAGAGTGAGACATCAGCATGATTTTTTATTTCCAAGTATGTACTCTGTTTGGGACTTCCTTTTACTTATTTCTATTTCATCATGTATGGATGAGAGTAATTTATAACTATGTTTCTATTATTAATCCTTCATCTTCAAATTCTAGATGATATAATCCTCCTTGTGAGGATAAATCTACAACTTCTTGGAATCAGAGCTCTTCTTCACCGAATGAGTATAATTTCAATTTTAATTTAATCTAAATTTATCTTATTTTGATCAAATGTATTAGATGAATATTGTTATTATATCAGGACCATATTCATGATTAATTTAATGTTTTGGTATGTTCAACTGCATCTTCTAAGAACCACATCTTCAATATGAACCATATGTATTTGTATATGCATTTTCATTCCACCACCATAATGTATTCAATATTACGAAGTGTGGACGATTTCTAAAATCCATTTTTGTAGTATATATAAATGTATTCATATCATTAATGAATATTTACCAATGGTGTTTGTTGACCTCACCTGTTTTGATAATCTAAATTATCTTTTAATATGTTTTGATAATCCAATCTATATGTCAAATTATGTTGACAAAAATATCAAAATAATCATTGGAATATGTTAATAAATGTTTATATATGTTTATACATGCCTTGAAATAATTCTATCTCAATTTGGATATGATTTTCATAGAATAGATAAGTGTTAAGCTTGTGAGTCACTGATATAGACCTACCGATTGAATAAGTCCACCAGTATGCACAATAGTCATCGATATATACATAGTCTACCAATAAGAAAAGATAACTGATAGAAGAGTCTTCTGATATTAGGAGATACTGATACAAACAGACAGAGCTACTGATACAAACCGACCGAGCTACGGATACAAGAATGATACCTATACAGAAGAGCTACCAATACAAGAATGCTACCTATACAGAAGAGATACAGATATAAGAATGATACCTATACTGAAGAGCTACAAATACCGAAAAGATACTGATATAGAGGAACCACCGATACATAATAGATATATATTTATAAGAGCTACAGATACAGAAGAGCTACCTATACAGATTCACTGTCACTGATACATAGTCTACTGTAATAAATAGTAACATCTACATATACATACCTACTAACTAATGTCCACCGATACCAACTCACTAATACAACGAGCTACTGATGGAAACTAGTCATTGTTTCTTTAAACTCTAGATCTAATGTTTATTTAACAACGGTAATATTTTGTGCTATTAATGCAACTTCTATTAATTAATTAATGTCGGTTGAATGTCAGGTAATCGTACCTCGTACCTGTAAAAAAGTTAATCATTCCCATCGTAGGAGCTGAAGGTATATAAGGGAACATCGAACTACTAAATAATGGGGTTTGTTAGACATTCTATGCACATACGAGACAATCTTCTGGATATACTCAAGGACTCACATGCATAGAAGAAGAAGAATGAACACATACTGAATCTCTAGAACCAGAACATCCAAGGAGAAAAGAGCTTCAACTATTTCACCTATATTCAAGTAGATCAGGATGATCATCCTGGACCTTGATGTGAAATTCAAAAAACGACACTCTATTTTTCATGACCAAAACCAGAGAGGGACACAATGCTTCATCTGCATGAATTAAAGGAGTCCATATTTTCAATCAAAACATGTAGAGCATTCTAAACTTATCTCTAATTGTTTAGATATGTTGTGTTTTATCTATTTAAACATTGAGCAGTGTGTGTGCTCTATATTTTTAGGCACACACTGTCTCTTGTGCTAAACTGAAGGATATCTAATATCCTCACTCAATCTTTCAAAATACTTTGATTCCCATTGTGCATAGTGGTAGAGGTCAAGTGTGACATGTAATTCCTGTGTGCTATTATTTTGGTTTTTTCCACAAAGAACTGGGGTATAGGTCATAGGACCTAGACCGTCTGAGTACTGTTGTTTTCCCCGATATAGGGTGTAGTTCAATGTTTATATAAACTGTTTGAAAGGACTATGTCTCGGCATGAGACTGGACCTCTTGGTTAAACTTTTTGTGCATCCTATTTCATTTTAAACTATATCATACATTCTACTAATAATTACTTTAAATACAAATTAATTTTAAAGATTAATCTGATAGTTAAACTATAATGTTTTATAATTTTTGTTAGCCAGTAAATTAGTTTCAAAAGCTAACTTAATCTTCATATTACGTTAACTGATAAATAATCAATCTTTGATAAAATAATTGAAATCATTCAAGCTTTATAAATTCACTACAGTTTAATGTCTTATTTAATTTTGGGGATTTCAATATAAATCATTTTAACATAAATTTTAATTGGAACTCAATTCACCCCCCTCTTGAGTATCCAATCCTACCAACATTTGGTATCAATGGTTTTATATTAATAAATTATTTACAAAAACTCTGTATTTTCAACATGGATTTTAGTTTTATCTTAATGATCTTAAATTTCTGTTATTTCTAAATTTAATGTTTTTAAATATAATTTCTAAAATCTAATTATGGATAATATATTAGAAGGTGCTGCTACCAACATTCCACCTTTCTTTAATGGTGTTAATCATGCCCAATGGAAACTGAAAGTGAAAATTCATTTAGAAAGTATTGGATTTGACATCTAGATATCTATAGAGACTCAGTATAAGATCCCAGAAAATGAAAGAACCACATGGTATGAACCTACTAAAGTTATTTACAATAATAATTATAATGAAATGAATGGTCTATATTGTGCTTTAGGAGAAGAATAATTTTATCAAATATCTACTTTTAAAACTACTTATGAAATCTAGATTACTTTGGAAATTTCCCATGAGGGAGAAACTAATATTAAAGAAATGAGATTGTATACCTACACTATTAATTATGATGATTTTAAAATTATTCCTGATAAACCCATTTCAGACATGTATCTTAGGTTAAACGAAATTTTAAATACAATGAGATCACTTAGAAAAGCTATTCCTGGAAACGAGAAAATCATGAGGATACTGAGATGTCTGCCAGACAGATAGAGAGGCACATCAGTTTCAATTAGTGAATCTTGTGACAATAGTTCTTTTACTGTCAAAGGAACTTGATGGTAAATTAATAACGTATGAAGAATAAATGAATGTAAAAAACGAATAATATGATGAACCAATAAAGTAGTCTGTAGCCTTCATGAAATCTACTTCAAAAAACAAGTACAAAGAAAAAATTAAAAGTGAATGTGATAGCCCAAGCTGTGATGAAAGTGCATCAAACCGTGATGCTGATATGGCTCAGATATCCAGACGATTTAAGAAGTGTTATAGAAAGAAGAAGTTTTTTAGAAAATCCAATTACAATTGAATATATGAAAATGAAGGTCATTGGAAGAAATATTGGAAAAGGACAAATAAAAGTGATGACGTAGTCTATTACGAATGCCTGAGGAAAGGACATGTGAAAGCTAACTATCCAAAGTTAAAATACGAGAAGAAATATGAGTACAAGGGAAAAATATATAAGAAAACATTGAACGGAACCTGGAGTGCTTCAGAAGATAGTTCAAGTGATTCTGACTCAACTCATGATGAAAAAACTCTAAAATCTAATATGTGTTTCATGACAAACCCATCTTAGGTAACATTGGATACTCCTACATTAAATTATTATTATTCTGGAGATGATTTTGATTCTAAAAACATGTCTACTGAAGTGTTATATGAATATTGTATCATGCTAGAGGAATCTTACAATGAGGTGAAAGATAAGTATAAAACTTTAAAGTAACAGTTTGCTTTAACTAGAACAGTCAAATATTCATTAGATGTAGAAGAATAAAGTAATTCTCAACTGTTAAAGAAGAATATTGAACTTAAATTTTATAAGGAGAAACATAGAATAGATTTATAAATGATCACAAATGGGAAGAATACTCTAACTCAAATTCTTGGAATACATGTTGCATCAAAGTATACTACTGGTTTACGGTATCAACATAGACATAAACAGCTTGTTAAGAAAAAATTTATTCCTAAATATGGATAGTATACTACTAGTTCTAGTTTTGGGAATTCCTATTCCTCAACTATCTATTCACATAGTTATAGATCAAACCATGTTTATATTTCAAAATCATTTGAATGTATTGATTGTATGAGACCCAATAGGAAAATTTGGGTAACCAATGTTTTTCTTTCTAACATATCTGGACCCATGAAAATCAGGGCACCAAAATCATTTTATTTTTAAACCTGTTTTGTAGGAATCCTTATTAAAAAGTTCTTATAGGAAGACATGGCACTTGGACAGTGGATGTTCAAGTCATTTGACTGGATATTACTCATGTTTTAAAATTTTAATTAAGGTTGATGGAGGACATGTCACCTTTTGTGATAATTCAATAGAAAAAATCATCATCTTAGTCTAGATTGGTAACACTGATTTAATTTTAATTTCCAAGGTTTTACTTGTTGATGTAATAAAATATAATTTTTTAAACAATTCTTAGTTTTCTGATGATGGATTAAAGGTTAATTATGAAAATGATTCTTGTAATGTTTTTAATTCTAGAATTTTATTTGTATTTTCTGCCTTAACAAATGAAAATGTTTATGCGCTAGATTTAAATACTTTATCATAAAAATGGATTACTATTTAAATTCTTCTAACAGAGAATCTTGGATATGGTACAGAAGATTAGAACAATACCATTTTTATTCAAGTAAGATACTGACCAAGAAAAATTTAGTTAGAGACCTAACGCAACTAAAATTCCCATCAGAAAAAAGATTTTACTCCGTGTCAAAAGGGAAATAAAAATAATGTTTCATTCAAATAAAAGAATGTGGTTTCTACTTCTCAACCTTTCGAGTATGTTCAGATAGACTTCATTGGACCTTCCAGATTTTCTTGTTTAAATGGGAAGCACTATTTCTATGTCCTATTAGATGACTTTTCTAGATAAACATGGGTATACCTACTTTCTCACCAATGTGAAGCTTGTTATTATTTTATGAAATATTCCATGACTATATAAAACCTAATTGGACATAAAAATATGTCCTTGAAAAGTGACCATGGTCGTGAGTTTGTAAATCATGATTTTGAATCTTGCTACTCACACAATGGCTATAGTCACAACTTTTCTGCCACTAGGACACCTCTACAGAATGGTGTAGTATAAAGAAGAAACAGAACCCTTATGTAAATTTCACGAACTATGGTCAATAAATATGATTTACCTAATTATCTTAGGACTGGAGCGGTGAATACAACTTTTTATATTATAAATAGAGTCTTGATTAAACATGTTCTTAAGAATACCCCTTATGAAATATGTAATAATTGGAATCCTAAAGTTAGTTACGTCATAGTGTTTGGTTGCAAAGAATTTATTCTCAATACTAAGGATAATATTGACATGTTTTCTTCTAAAGTTGATTAGGGAATCTTTCTAGGTTACTCTATAACCAGTAAATCATATAGAGTCTTTAACAATAGAACCACATGTGTGGAAGAATCTGCTCACATAAAATTTGATGAAACTGATCTGTATGAACCTAAGTATTCTCTTGAAAATCTTGAATAATATCTATCTATTATAGACCATAATGATAAAATCAGTGAACCTGTTGTAAAGACAACAATTTCTGGAAATAATCCAGAATCTTCTTCTAGTGTACCCGAGCATAGGGAAAAACCTGAAATTTATAGTCCTAACTTTACTAGATCAACTAGGATTCTAAAGAATCATAATTTTTATGTTTTTGAAGGTAATCTTGATATAGGAACATAGACTTGAGCTTCTCTAAGAAACCATGTTGAACGTCAAGCCTTTCTTTCAGAGTTAGAATCTAAAAATATTAATGTTTCAATCAATGATAAATTTTGGGTGATGGCTATGCAAGAAGAATTAAATCAATTTTAATGAAAAATGTGTGGGAATTAGTTGAAAGACATAAGGACACTTTTACCATAGGCACTAAATGGGTTTTTATAAATAATTTTGAGGAATCGGGAAATATCATTAGAAACAAGTTAAGACTAGTTGCACAAGGATGTAGTGAAGAGGAAAGATTAGACTACAAGGAAAACATTTCACCTGTAGCTAGATTAGAATCTATTATAATTCTACTTGCCTATACTGCTCATCTAAATTTCATGTTATATCAAATGTTTGGTAAAAGTAATTTTTTAAATGGTTGTATAATTGATGATTTTTTTGTTGAACAACCACATGGATTTATTAATCCTCTTTTTCCAAATCGAGTTTTTATGAATTATAAATCTTTATATGGTTTAAAAAAAGCCATGTGATCTTCATATGATAGACATTGTAGTTTTAATACTTCAAAAGGTTTTTTTAAAGGGATTGCTAATCCAAATCTCTTTATTAAATGAATTTCCAATGATGTTTTGATAGTACAAATCTATGTTGATGATATTATTTTTTGATCTTCTAAAAATACTTTGTGTATTGATTTTTCAAAGAGTAGGGAAAATTAATTAGAAATGAGTTTAATGGGAGAAATCAAATATTTTGTTGTATTTAATGTTTTTCAAAATGAAAATTGTATTATTTTTCATCAATGAAAATGTAAAAAGGGCCTTTTAAAACGTTTCGATTTAGATTGTATTAAGGAATGTGATACACCTATGAGTACTAATTGAATGTTGGATGTTGATAAATCTTGAAAACTAGAAGATCAAACCAACTACAAGGTTAGGATAGGGTGTCTAGTCTATCATACTACTAGTCGACCAGATATTATGTTTAGTGTGTGTATGTGTGCAAGATTTCAAGCTAATCCAAAAGAGTCAAACTTGCTTGCTGTTAAAAGAATTTTCAAATATCTTAAACCTACAAAATAATAGAATTATTTTATCCAAAAGGATAATATTTTGATTTAATAAGTTATTTAGATGATGAATTTTCTTGTTGAAAGTTAGATAGAAATAGAACTTCTAGATCATGTCATATTCTAGGTAAGTCCCTGATATCATGGTGTAGTAAAAAAACATAACTCTGTTGCATTGTCTACTGCTGAAGTAGAATATATTACTGCTAGTAGTTTCTATGCACAAATTCTGTGGATGAAACACACTTTATTGGACTATAGATATCAGTTTAGACATGTATCTAAAAACTGTGATAACACTACTGTGATCAATATCTCTAAGGACCCTATATCTTATTCTAGGACAAAACACATTGATGTAAGGCACCACTTTTTGAGAGATAATTACCAAAAGGGTGATATTACTCTTGAATTTATAGGAAATGAACATCAATTAGCTGACATATTCACCAAGACATTATGTTCAGATAGGTAAAGTTACATTAGACATGAGTTAGGAATGATAAAATTTGTATATCTAAATCCTCACCATTAGCCAAATCCTGGATGTTATACCTTAATGGTATGAACCTCACTGTTATACCTCACTGGTATGAACCTCACTAGTATTAACCTCACTGTTATACCTCATTGGTATGAACCTCACTGTTATACCTCACTGTTATGAACCTCACTGTTATACCTCACTGGTATGAACCTCACTGTTATACCTCGCTAGTATGAAACTCAATGTTTTACCTCACGTGTGTGAACCTCACTGTTATACCTCACTAGTATGAACCTCACCGCTATACCTCACTGTTAGTGGACCTCCCCGATATAAATACATCACTGTTTAGGAATCTTCATGGGTATGTATTACCGTTATGATGAGCTATTTTTAAAATTTTGTATATTTATCCTCCAGAATCTGTATCATTTTTATTTTACTTATTATGTTTTATTTATTTATTTTTTGATTCCTAAATGATAAAACATAAGTATTGACTTCATCTCAATCCACCTCAAACCCTTTATCATTCAAGACATAGCCCCCAAACCTCCGTTTCTCTCGAACCATGATCCTCGTGATTCGCAGAATGGAAATAGTGCAAAGACCTTCAGTCAGTGAAAAGGATGATGAGCTGAATTCAAAGAGACTCAAAGGAGAGTCTAGTGGTGGAAATGAAGTGACGAAACCTAAAAATCGACATCTTAGTCAAAGGGAAATAGTACATGAGAAAGAGCTATGCGCGGAATGGTTGATGATCAGTGAGTCTTTAGTTCTAAAAGTGATTAAAGAGAAGAAATGGGTAGAGTGATTCTCGAATAACAATTATCATTATTATCTAAAGCTGGTAAAATAATTCTACAAGTTTATTCAATTTGAGAAATCAGATTTTGAGAACAGAATGGTACCAACAGTGAATGGAAAGACAATATCTTTTTCTTCAATTGAGTGGGATGAGTTCCTGAAAGTTCCACATGAAGGACAGTTTGGGTATTTCTCAAAATCAGTACCTCCTACTATTGACTTCTTTGAGTATGATGGGGCTTTGAAATAACTAACTAGAAATGGTACTCCCAGAAATGTAGTTGCTATAGAAATGGATGGAGAGAACTGGTTACTGTTCAAGTTCATCCAACATGTGTTATGTCCAAAAAGAGGGGACTTTGAAAATCTGAGATACCAAGATATTTATTTGTTTCATTTTCTGAGGCATGGTATCAAGGTAAATTTGGGCAGGCTTTTGATGATTGAAATTGATGATATGACCTGAAAAATGTCAAAAAATAATGCTATAATCTTTGCAAAGTTGATTAATTTGATGATCAAGGTAAAATGTGCGGCTAAGTCTCAGGATGAGTTACTGGTTATGAATGATAACATTTGTATTACCAAAATTGTTTGTAAATACATGAAGATCAATTAGAATCCATGGATAATATAACGGGTCAGTGATGAAGGGAAGCTGTATGATAAGTTTAATCATGTGTATCATCCTTCTAGGACTAAGGATGTGAGGGATCTATGTCTAGGACCTGATGAAAATGATCCTACTTATAGCAATGAGGATGATGTTTAAGAGGACACTACTATGGATGACAGAAGTGATCCTGACTTACCACCTAGCCCTGATGCTCACGCGATATCATATGGGGAAGCTAGTCCTCCAGCTTCTTCGCCAAGGAGAGATGCATTATTAAGAGATAGTGAAGTTGATGAATCTAGTATAGAAGAGGAATATCTGCCTAAATCAGATCACAATGAGACTACTCCAGATTCCAGTATTGGTGATAATGATTAGGAAGAAGTCCATGAATGTGGAGAACAAGTTTTTGATAGCTCAAATGAGAGAACCTTGAGTTTTATTTCATTGATTGGAAGTACTGCAGTGCCTATAGAGGCTCTTCTAGTTGAGATGGAAGAACCTACACCCATTCCTGATGAGCCTCCTATTGTAGAAATCGAAATGGTTTTGGATAATTCTTTTGAGGAAGACTGAGATGTTGAGGGTTCTATTACTATACATATAAATGAAAATAAACAGATTTAGGGGGAGCATCCTACCATACATGGTAATGTTTTAGTAGCTAATGATATTGACGATTGGGAAGAATACTTAGGTTTTGTAGTTTGTGGGTTGGACTATCTTGATTCTAAATTGGAGACACCCATAAATAGACCACAATTTAACTATAATATCCTTTCTGAGTTTTTTCAAGACGATGTGGTAAGAAAATCTGATCTAAAGCATTTGAATCATGATCATAGGACATTGTTTGTGGAGGAGATAAGAAGAATGAAAAAATATTTAATATCACCCATTCAATCTGTTATGAATGACCATGTGGCTATATTGGGTTAGAAAAGGGAACCTGTAGTTGTGCCTGAAAATCTGGTTACTAAAGGCCATCTTGAGTCATTACAGGCTGAGTTGAAGGAGACTTGGACTACATCTGTTGCAGACATAAAGAGCTGTTTTGGTAAAGAGCTGAGAAAAATGGAAAATTCATTTGACCTCTCTCATGGATGTATTGTGTCAACCACTATGGTAGAAATGGAGAATGAAGTCAAAGTGTGTCTTACTCATATAGAAACATGTACAAAGGTGGTTAGTGCTTTGAAGCAATCTGTTGCTTCATTCCATACCATAGCTAGTTCCCAAACCCTTGTTGTTGCTAACATAAATTATATCAATAGTGTAGTAAAGCTGTTTGAGTATGTGTTTGATGCTTTTAAAAAGAATATCAAAGAGAATTTCAGCACATAAGATTTGGTTGTCATGATGTTGATAATTAGTTTAACCCAATCTTTAAAAAAACGGTTGCATTCAATGTCAAACCTCTTAGTTCACCCAGTGATTCAGTAGACATTGATCAGTTTAGAACTCAGCTGAAAGAGGAGCTTGGTCAGGCGAATACCAGCAGCTCAGCTAATTCTCATGTACTGTCTACCTTAAGAGAAATTAGAAAATTTGTTCAGGAGCATATGAAGGAGGATTTTAGTGACCAAAAATAATTAAAAGATAATATTTATTTCTATATTTAGAATGTTTATACCAAGCGTCAGATAAAAAACCACTTCAAACTTCTCTTAGAGAATATTAAACTACCTCCAGTCTCTCATGCTTTCAGAGAACAAGTGAGCCAGCTCAGGGAGTTGACTCATGCTCTAGACAAGTTTATGGAGAACCAGGATGACTTTATCTCTACTATGGAAATAGGAGGAGGAATAATTATATACTTTAGGGATCTCTTGACACCATTATTTTATGTAGACAATACCCCTAACATTGTACCTCCAACACTATATTAGTGGCTCAGCCTCCTCTGATTATCACTAGGGTTCCCAAGCCTCCACCTACATCTACCCATCCTGCATCCTCTTCTGATTCCAAGGGAAAATACAAATCACATGCTAAGGAGTTTGATTGAATATTGGGTAGGACATTTGAAAGGAATCACTTGTACTCTATTTGTCTCAATTTTGTATTTCTCTGTATCTTTTTGTGCCATGAAATATATATGATCTTACATTCTTTTAACTTCTGTTACTACTCTCAACCTTTGTTTACTACTTTTTGATAATCACAAAGGGGGATACATTCAAGCATAATATAGTATAATTTATATAAGGGGGAGAAATATGAGAAATATGAGGATAATATTTTATGAGCATAATACATTTACCTCTGGTACATTTGTTTTAAAATTGTACCTCTTATACAGTTGTTTCATACCTCAGATACATTTTCATATAATACTCTATTCTCTGATACATTTGAAAATTTCATTACTCACACTGACAAATGAGATCCAATGTATTTTATACATTTATATTAATAATTATTTTGGATTATAATACCATAATTTTTTATTATCAAAAAGTGGGAGATTGTTGACCTCACCTGTTTTGATAATCTAAATTATGTTTTAATATGTTTGGATAATCTTATTTATATGATAAATTATGTTGAAAAAATTTACAAAATAATAATTGTAAAATGTTAATCAATGTTTATCAATATTTATACATTTCTTGAAAAAATTATAACTCAATATAGATATGATTTGCATAGAACAAATAAGTGTTAATCTTGTGAGTCACTGATACACACCTGCCGATAGATTAAGTCCACAGGTATGCAGAATAGTCACTGATACCGACATAGTGTACCGATAACCTAAGATCACTGAAATAAGAGTCTGTCGATATCAAGAGTTGCTGATAAAAACAGACAGAGCTACCGATAAAAATAGACAGATCTACCTATACAAGAATTCTACCTATACAAAAGAGCTACTGATATAAGAATTCAACCTATAGAAAAGAGCAACTGATAAAAATATGATACCTATCGAGAAGAGCTATCGATAAAAGAATGATACCTATAGAGAAGATCTACCGATAGAGAAGAGATAACGATACAGAAGAGCTACCGATATAAAAGAGATACCAATACAGAAGAGCTACTGATATAGAAGAGCTACCGATATAGAGTCACTGTCACTAATACATATTATTCTATTATAAAAAGAAACAGCTACCGATACAGACCTACTGGCTCAATTCCACCGATATAAGATCACTGATAAAACAAGCTACTGATGGAAACAAGTCACTATTCCTATAAACTCTAGTTCTATTGATTATTTATTAGCATCCATATTTGGTTCTTTTAATGAAAATGCTATTAATTTATTAATTTCTGTTGAATGTCAAGGAACCGTACCTCATACCTGTAAAAAAGGTAATCATTCCCATTGTTGGAGCTGAAGGTATTTAAGGGAACCTATAACTACTAAAGCATGTGGTCCGTACGTCCATGCACATACGAGACAATCATCTGATGATACTCAAGGGCTCACATGCATAGAAGAAGAAGGAAAAATACATACTTAATCTGTAGAACCTGAAAATTCAAGGAGAAAAGATCTTCAAATATTTTGCCTTCATTCAAGTTGATCATTTCACGAACCGTCCTCGGGGCCTGTGCCATGACTACCCCAGACCAACCTTCCAGAGGCCAGGGGGTGGCGACTAGCAACAAATGAGTAAATTCCGAAAAAGGGAAGGAATTTCCATTTATATAGTAAACATAATACACAACAGAGTACGCAAGTGAAGTAAGCACTAAGTAAAACAGGGTACAAGGTAAGGGATGAAATGATAATGGGCCAGTATATAAACCCAACTGAAAGTAAAGTACAACTGAATGGAAAGAACAACAGCAGTGAGTAAAACAGCATCACCGAGTCGTCCTCCAGAAATCCCACCCAAATGGGTGGGTATAGACAGTCTCCTTAGCTCCTCAGGTCTGGCCGTCCGCTCCGTGTATGTCCCGCCTAGTGGTCCACCTACGGGTACCGCCCAACAACACAAGCCTCCACCTCGATCAGTTATTTCCTTCGTATGCATCCAACACAACGTAGTGAGGGCATAGCCCATGTAGGGGTGAGTATACGATACTCGGAAGGGACCCTGACACCCCTGATGGTCTCTCAGAGTCCACAATGGATAAACCATAATGGAAAGATACAATCACGAAGTATCAACCGACCCTACTTAGGTATATGCCCATAAAAATACCTAGGTTATCAATTAAAGTTCGTCTCCAACTCTTGATCCCAAGTACAACAAGTCCACACATGAAATTACAACCGAGTCCACATAGGAAAGCACAACCCAGTCCACACAGAAAAACAAGTCAATCACATCGTTGTTAAAGATTGAAGTAAAGACTCAGCTCACATAAGTATACATCGTTCATATAGAGTTAGATATGATCAGATGTAGTCATTGATTCATCTATGTTGTTGGACCCACATAGGATACAAGACTAGCTATGCTGTCGGACCCACATAAGATGCAAGACCAGCTACTCTGCCGGACCCACTCAGGATACAAGTAAAGTGGTCATACTGCCAGACCCACGTAGGATACAAGAAGAGTAGTCATCACTGTCAGACCCATGGAGGATCCCAGTATTGTGGTCATCATTGCCGAACCCACGGGGGATCCATGTACAATCATCCCCGCTACCAAACCCATAGAGGATCCAAGTACAGTCGTCCTTGCTACCGAACCCACAGAGGATCCATGTAAATTCGGCCTAGCTGCTGAACCAACGAAGGATCCACGTATTGTAGTCCTCACTGCCGAACCCACAGAGGATCCACGTACAGTCATCCTTTCTACCGATCCCATGTAGGATCCAAGTACAGTTTCCTCGCTGTAGAACCCATGGAGGATCCATGTACCGTCGTCATCGTCGCAGTCGCAGCCAGCACTAGGGTTCCACCACACAACACACTTGATTCTGGGAGGGTCTGCTCCTTGAGCCAAAGGGGTTGATACATCAACTATCACTAAGTCTAGATTTTTTGTATCCCTAAGTTCCTTCTCGACAAAAGAAACCCAACCCGAGAGACGGTGCGTCAATCGGACACCTGGTCTAAGAGTTTTTGGCGTTTCCGGTCTAGGGTCGCGGTTGGTTTTTAAGCTAAAATCAACCCAACCATACCCCAAGTGCATCCAAATATCAAGTGGAGAAATCCAAAAGAACTGTCTCATCAAGAGAAATTCATCACAGTTGACGGCACCTCAAATTGACTTCTGGTATTTACGTTATAAGCGTTTCTACTCCAAGGGCCATGTTGGTTTCGGGTTCGAACCAACCCGGTCGTAACCAAACTTTGCCGAAACCTACACTGTAATATACCGAAACGAACGGATCGATCCAAGGATTCCTACGCAACTGACGGTGCATCGATCAGAGGTCTATAGCTCATGTTACGGGCAAAAGACCAAAAATGGTCCGAAGTGGGGGGTCTGGGCCCGGTCCGACCCAGCCCAACCCCCCTGGGTCGGCCCGAACTAGAGCGACCCGACCCGGGTCCAGCTCAACTGGGCACAGCCCGGCCCTACCGGCGTGGCCCAGTCCACGCGACCCACTTCGGGCCGGCCAGGGGGGGGTTAGCTGACTCGACCAGCGAGCCGAGCGGGGGGCGCGACCCTGGCGTTCCATGGACACGACGCCGCTTCTCTCCTTGATCCCGCACTGCTGCAGGACCATCTCTCGCCTCCACGACATCAGCTGTGGTGGGCTTCTACCGGTGGCGTGGCGGGGCGCCGCTGCCTCCAGGCGGCCGGCCGGTGCCTGCTACCACCTCCGGTCACCGTCATCGCCGTGCCGGCGACCGGCACCCCCGGGGGCTTCTACGGGCCACCAAAGTGATTCTAGGGGTCCAATTTTGCTCATGTATGCACCTGCGGCCCCCTTGGGACCCGTACATCACTTCGAAGGCCTCCAATCTCCATTTCGGTCCAGCCTCGTTGTCTCCAAAAATTCCTCACTTCAAGAACAATGTAGCGGTGGGTTCAGACTTGTTCTTTAGTCCTTACCCACCACGTTAGTGGTCCAAAACATCACCCAACAATTTAAATGCCATGCCAATAGTATAATTAACATAAATAAATATACATACTCCCCTAAAATTTCCCCACAAACAAATATTATGAACTTTCAAATAAAAACAGTCATGGATCAACTTGATATTGGGTTGATCCGCGTTCTTCGTTTTAAGAGGGAAGAATCATGGGAATATAAACATGCTCAAATTAAACCCCTACCTGAATTCGGTGGAACTCCAAAGCAGATGATGTAAGGAATTCCATGTTAGATTTCGTTAGAAATTTTTCACCACTCGTCGACCTCTGGATCATTTCCCCCAACGGTTGCCACGTTCTCCATTCTTCACTGAAGGATGACGTTGTCGACACTTTGACAGAGCTTTCCCCGCAATCCCCCATTCATTTTCTAACAGATTTATTAAACAAAAGGAAACATTCTCCACGTTTAGCTCATTAATATGGTTTAGTAATGAACAAAAATAAAAGCACCAGTAATTAGGCGAGTGTTGCGGTTTCCCAACAAAAGGAACAGATCATTAAAAGCCTTATCTAATGAATGTCGTTACACTAAGTTTCTGTCAACTGCCTCTCAATGGACGAAGGAAGAATAAAATAACTCATATAATTATTTTATTATTATTATTTTTTCTGAATGGTCCAAAAATTAACTATTTCATTAGACTCCTGCCAAACGAAGTTAAGCATCACCTAAGCGAATCTCAGCGCTGCGAGTTCATCGGTGCCCTCATATTTCAATTCCGAGCACCTGTTCAAAAGATAGAGAAACCCGCTCATTCGTTCACTGAAAGTACCCGAGAAAATCTTCAAAAATTGATTTCAGGCACACTGGGCCTTAGAATCAAGTGCCTTCAGAAGTCACATACTCGTAAAATTCCAAATAAATTATAAAAATTCCTCAAAATTTATGGGTCTTTACAAATTAGGCTGATCAACCATGACCATGAAGTCAAATACAAAAACGACACTATGTTTTTCATGACTAAAACCAGAGAGGGATGCAAAGCTTCATCTGTATCAATCGAAGGAGTCCAGAGCTTCACTCAAAACTCATAGAGCATTCTAAACTTATATTGATTTGTATAGCTCTATTGTGTTTCATCTATTTACACATTGAGCAGTGTATATGCTATGTATTTTTTAGGAACACACTGTCTCCTGTACTGAACTAGAGGATATCTAATATCCTCACTCAATCATTCTAAATATTTTGATTCCCACTGTAGATAGTGGTAGATGTCATGTGTGACCAGGATATCCTATGTGCTATTGTTTTGGGGTTTCCCATGAAGAATTGTGGTAGAGGTCATAGGACCTAGACAATCTGAGTACTATTGTTTTCCAAGATCTAGGTTTTGGATCGAAACTTATATAATCTTTTTGAGAGGACTATTTCTCGGCTTGAGATTAAACCTCTTGGTTAAATTTTTTTTGCATCCTCTTTCATTTTAAACTATATCATACATTATGCTGCTAATTACTTTAAATACAAATCTACATTTAAGATTACTCTAATAGTTAAACTAGCACATGTTTATAATTTCTGTTACCAGTAAATTAGTTTCAAATGTTACTTAATCTTAATATTACATTAAATGAGAAATAAGCAATATTTGAGAAACCAATTAAATCCTTTCAATCATTATAAATTCACAATAGTTTAATTTCTTTTTTAATTTGGTGGATTTTAATAGAAATATTTTTAATATAAAATTTAATTGGAACTTAATTCAACCCACCCCCCTTGAGTATCCACTCCGACCAATAGTGTTGACCACACTATATTAATATAAATATTTTATGAACCTACCACGAGTTATCCTCAATGACACCAATTATTGAAATTTAGGAAATATACATGGTCAATTATATACCGTTCGTTTAAGTGCATAATTATACCATAATTATTAGACATGTGATCTTCATGTTCAGGTTTCATTAAATCAATATTCTGCTAGATAGATATTTCCATTTGAATACTATCTCTAAACACTTCTTGATCATTGAAATTGGTCCCATATGATAAGTACATTTAAAATTATAATGTTGAATCTAGAATATAGTTACCTACCATTCATATTTAGTTTCAATGTATAATCAACTATATGTCCCCCAAAGTTGACGGAAAAAATAATCATTCAATCCATCATTTAATGTTCTCATATAATGAACCTTGGTATCTAGCCGTTATTGTTTCATATTCTTCTTTATAATCACTTTTATCAATCATTATTACACATTAATCGAAGTCGTACTATAGACCCAAATAATATATGAACATCATATTTTAAATAAATCACATAAAATATATGAATATCATTAAATTATATTTCCATTTTAATTACAAAATATCATGGAATGAGATATAAACTTCAAAATAATTCACCCAATTAAGAAGATACATCCAATTTTGAATATTATCATAGGAATTTATCAAATATATCATCTACTTTTCTTTAAATCAGCCTTATGTTTTTCTCTTTATCATCGTTTTAATTTCTTATAAAAATAATCTACCGTTTATTTTGAAATAATTTCTTCAAATGATGTGTTGCAACTCAAGGAAAAAGTACATGAAAATTAATATTTTAAAGAAAAACATAGATCCTCATATAGATGAAATATAAAAATAAATAGATTTGTGTTCATGGGATCCCTTACATAACCATAGTCACTTGTATAATCCTTATCACATCTTAATTAATCCTATATTTTTTCTTATGTGACCATAGTATAGAAATATTACCATATTCTACCATTTACATATGTGATCATTACATGTGTGAATTTCATACTAAAAACTGATTCTCTTACATCTCAATAATTCCCATTTATAAAATCGATGTTTATCATAACATTGATTTTTTTTCTTTTTTGTGTCTTCTTATAATCAATACTAATTATGGATCCATATTTTCATAAATCTACATAAATTTATTATATGTGAAAACACATGCATGAATAATTAGTAATTATTTATAAATGTCTACTACTATACATTCTTTATGGAGATGGCATGATGATATCCAACATACCAAAAGATGAAATAGAATCTTTCATGACTAAATTCAATCTATATCATATGTACGTTAATGAATCCTTTATATTATTAGTGAAAAAGAAATATTAATTTTCTAAAGTCCTCTCCAAAAACACTTTTACCATTTCTAAATCATTGAATTAAGGACATAATGTCAGAAAATGTGTATTAAATAAATTTTCTCATTATAAATCGTTATCCATGTATATATGAGTCTTATTCATTGAAAAATTACTAAAGACTTAGAAAACCCTTATCCATTCCAAATACAATAAAATATTATATGAAATATTTCTAAAAAATACCATATCCATTAGCATATATTTGCAACCCATCATATACATAATTCCACACCCCTATTATCATCAAATTCAATATCATTTAACTATGTTTGTAAAAAATTTATAAATTATATTGATTAATTCATAAAAATATAAAATTATAATTTGATAAAATTTAAAATAAGTGTAATTTTTATAAGAATAAAATGATTTAATGAATTATACAAATTATTTTTTGGAAGTTAATTTAAAACAAGATTTTTAATTTTAAAAATGATATTAGAATATAATATAATATTTTTAAAAGAATATATGTGTATATATAAAATAAATATAATATATTAATAAATTTACAAAAAGTAAATATTCATCATGGCTAATATTTATAAATCTAATATATTATTAAATTATAAAATTATAATAAAATATCATATTAATTTAAATACATATGGAACCTTAAATTATCCTCCAATATTTTTTGGGTCCATGTGACATTTTATGTTTTTATTTTACAATAATGGGATCATTCAATCATCGGTCACCACCTTCCCTTTTTTCATTGTTCTTACACACATGAACAAGTACTAGCCATCTTTGAAGGTTTCCATGACAATTTATGGTGGTGTTGGCTGTTCTTCAAATTATGGTCTGGCATGGGTTTTTTTTCATGGATGTCCCATTCATGGTATTGAGGTGGTGCAATGTCCCTCCCTGGCATGTTTATGGTGTTCCAGTGTTTTGTCCCCTGAGGTGTGGCATGGGACATGGTGTGTTGGGGGTTGCATGGGCATTGTCCGAACGGTAGTGGTGTACTGGGTCTATCTGTGCTATGGTCCTAAGGAATACCATTCTTATAGTAGTCAATCACATTAGGCCAAACCTCCAAACCTATTTTTCTCCTTTGAAAGGTTCTCACTTAAGGATAATGTGATTTTATTTGGAAAATACAAGAACATTGTTTGAGATCTGAATATCCAAATAAATATAGATTCTTATAATAATATGCCTTAATTACGAAATTACTAATTCATTCATGGTGTATGTATGCGAGGAAAAATAAATTGTGAAAACATAATGTGAAAATTATTGGATAAAGATAGTGAGGGAGGTGGTTCTTTGGGAAGGGATATAATTGTGATAAGGGAGTCCCACAAGGGAATGATTGAGTGTCTTGATCCTTGGAGTCAATGATATTGAGAATAAATCATTTTTGGGGGGATGTTGGGGGATTTTTTGTTGAATATTTTTTACTATAATGTCATTATTTTATAATACAACGACAATAGATCATCTAGTATATAGTTTTACGAAAATATTAATAGTATAAATTATATTACTATTCTTTTAAAAGGGAGAAACAATTTTCAATTGATATCCATAAATTTTTAAAAACATTACTAAATAATGTTATTTTCGTGGTTAATATAATCATAAAAATATATCTATGGTAAAACCATAAAAATGTAGTATTTGAAGAATAACCATTTAAAATGATTACAAAATATCAATCACATGAAATTTGAGGGCATAGAAGTTTTTACCATGTGTTTTTTTTCTACTCTTCAGTGTTTTCAATTAATGGAATAAATAAATAGGATTTTTCCATAATATTTTATTTCTATACAAAAAAAGAAGGAATAAAATAATATTTTACAATAAAATTAATGTTAGTTTTATTCATGGTATGAAATGTAAATATAATTCATTATAAATTTTTACTCAATCATGTAAAATAATTGTATTTAAGAAAAATAATATTATATTTTATTCAAATTTAAATGAGCCATTTAATAGTCTATGAGAGGGATAGAGGTAATATTGTCAAATAAATATCTATGAACCAATTTCATCCATAATTGATAATGAAATTTATAATTGATGGATTGACTATAGGGATGCAAATATTATTTGATTAAATTAAAAATATGCACTGAATATTGATTAATGACATAATGTCTAAAACCTCACTATGGTGTGAGAGGGTTTAAATAGCTATGTAGTGAGGTTTACTAAATTCTCCATGGTTAACATAATTTTCTATCATTTTAATACTGCATTTTTATTTCTTTTTTATACCACCATATCTTATTGTCTTCGTTTTTAAAAATACATGAATATAATTTATTTTTTAACAATTTTTAAAATGAGTGTTTATACTTTTAATGAATAATGGGGAGAATTTGGTTAAGTTATAAATGGTGGTATTGTTTGAAATGTATATTGTCTTGATCATTAATAAGGATTAATTTTTGATTTATATTGAGTTTACATGGATGTCCTATAAAAACTTCCTTAATCCCTGCGATGTAAGTGACATAAAAATTTACTATGGAAATATTATTATACTTATAATACCAAATCACTCTTGGTCTCCCCTCCCCCTCTCTAAGTACATGACTTTAGAAAACCATTAGGAAGAGAACAACATTCCCAATTTTTGGCTTCCTCACATGTCCTTTTCATAACCTATGTGAGAGTAGTCTTTTGGGTGATTCATATTTATTCCTATAAAACTTGTGTTCCCATTAATTGATAGAAAAATCATCACAAAAATATATTTATACTACTTTACATGTATTATATTTAGTATAATGGTTTGGAATGAACCAGTAGAAGAATATTTTTTGGTTTTTCCTTGGTTTTTTGAAGAGTGTTTTCCCATAAAATACCAAATATTTCTTTGTAATGTATCGTGCAAGGTGATACTAAAAAATGCCATAATTTAGTGGGTCAAAAAGAATCAAGTTTGTCTCCCTATATGACAGAGTATGACAAAAAGGTGTGAGGACCTAGAATTTGTCTATTGGGAGAGTTTTATATTATGTTAGAATTTAATGTAGAGACTATAAATGAATAATTAAATAGAATATGAATTATATAAATCAGATATAAGAAAAACATCCTTTAAAATAATGAATAAACTTTGGAAAAAGAAATACCATATAAAAATGATTTTATATGTTTCTAAAATTATGAAAAATAGGTATACAATACCCTAGTTTGTTCCATGTATTGAAATACTAATAATACTAAATGAACTATCTATAGATTATATCCAGATTTAATCTTGGTCATATGCTCCATAGCTCTTATGAATAGAACAAAAAAGTATCATACAACGAGTACTTTCTCCAGTCGCAACATGCATCCATGAAGTCTGTTCGGGTACCCAATGGTGGCCCTAATATGGTGTGATATAATACAATGTAGGCCACTACCAAAGTTATCTATTATAAATATAGTCTATGTAATATAAAATAGAAGACGTTTGCAGTATATTAAATGTATATCAGAAAAGAATGTAATGTTTGATACAAGTATTGGGGTGTTATCCAACCTACAATGGTTCGCTATAAATAGTAATCAAGCATTGATAAAAATGGATGTTATAACCATAAATAAATAAGTTGGGATAACCGTCTAGTTTAACATCTAGAATATGATACTCCTGGTAGGGATATCTATAATACAAGCGAAAATACCGACACTGACCATTCTACGTCACCATTTGTGTAAATCCACAATTTCAATGTCATGTAATCCAGTCTATACAATCCATAATGGACATGTTGTATAATGAAAATTGTCAAAACACTAAGGGAAGGATCCATGGTATAGAAGAAAATGGCATCCACATCAAATACCATGAAAATTTAAATGAAAGATAATAAATTCCTTGGGATGATTACATGGATAATCACAATAGAGAATTTCCAATGTGATTCCAAACAAGCTGGATCCAAGGGGTAGTAAGTACCATGGCCCCATACGAAATCTTGATCCATAATGTAAATATCTAAAAGGAATCTAATACCATAATAATGAATCATGGAGTATAAATATCCATGGTGTCCAATGGATTTAGGATCCAAGAAAATCATCCATTGGATCCACCAAAATAATCAATTAATAATATCATTTCATTAATCCTTTAAAAAATAGTTTCATTCAATTAGTTCATCTAACCCATTTTCAAAATTTCCAGGTAAACCACTTAATAAAATGTAAATAACTTGTTATTATATGCAAAGAAGGAATCATCTATCTCTTATAATCTCAACTCAATTAACATAAGGTTTAGAAATTGATACCTATAACAAAGAGATCTCACACATTACCAATAGGTTGATATATTAAAGGGAAGTGGAAAATACATGCCCCATGGGAGGCATAGTTTTGGGCTAACAACTTCAAACAATCTTAAGATTACATGAGGGTACCTAAATAGGTCCAATTCATTTAATAAATTTAATTAGTCAAATTTATGGGTGATACCCAAAATTCCAAAATACTAATGAATAAAAAATAATAAAAAATCCTTTAGGTAATGGTATAATCCACAAATCGTGGGTCTATAATAGTACAGTCAAGCTGTTTCGACAAATGATTAATTTTAGATGTGATGAAAAATGAAGAATTCAGGAAAATTATATAAATATGTTATATTAACATTCACCAAAATAACTCGGTCGATATAGATTCAAATGAAGAATTAAAAAAGAGTAAATAATAGCTTACAACTACAACTCCAATGAGTTAATCAATGTTTGAATCAATGTCTAGATGTTGAAACAATGGCTAGGAGAAATATTTTCATTCAATGTTGCTTCAAATGGGAGATAGAAAACCTCTCCCATCCACTAATAATGAAAGTGGATGAATAAGTTTTTAATATAAATACATTATATAAATGATTTAAATTACTCTAAAACACAATGTTTTTTATAGTTTGGATGCATGGATATCCAATAAATGCACAAATCATGAGCCCTTCTCTGCTTCATGGGTGACCTCGCATGTTTTGTGATCAAAATTTGTTAAACCATACTAAATCAATGATTCAAACCTCATATAAAATATATTATTTCCCAATAACAAGCATTGATCCTCGGAAATATATTTTTCTCAAACCATGCGGCTTCCTTTAGACCATTTTCATAACATCACACAGTTACACCTAACCATGAGTGTTGGGTCGAATGGTTTCTCTTAACCTTGTCGGCCATATTTTTTCTACAAAAGTGATGCTCTGAGATCTAAAAAATCCATAGACACCACTAAACCACTATGATATAAATGTTAACACATAATATATTAAAAAAGGATTTAAATGGAAATAAAAATATGTATCCCTCATAGAGAAACCTAGGATCTTACCATCTTCCCCCTTAAATATTTTCATCCTTGAATTTCCCTTCAAGTGTGGTCCAAAATCTAGTGAGAATAACATAGCGCTTAATTCAAATTTTAATCTCATGATCCCATGTACTATCCTATTAATGATCACTCTGGAATAGAAACCATACTACAGAAACTTATCAGCCATATAGAACTGTTCGTCCCCTATCAATGATATGAATATGATTCTATTTATGGGAAACATCTACCTGTATCTCCATCTCGGATAGATATACAGGGTGATATGCTTTTCAGTGATAATGGAGAAACTGAGACCCATGAAATATGTTGATTATGGATTGATACCTCTATGTTAACTACAAACGATAAGATACTGGCCCGAATCTCTATTGAATCTCAAATAAAATGAAATTTCCTGATGAATGTTCACCCTCACTCCTAGATTGTATATATCCCAACCCTAGTGAGATATGTAAAGATATTTGATCCCTGAACTCAACCTCTATAGGTCATCAATAGAAATTTTTGTAATATTTCATTATATACTCCATGTTATCCATTTTCATCCTAATTAGTTGATCCTGCCCCAATGTCTTCTACACAAGACAGAGTTCTAGTAGTGATACCTCACCTATCTATAACCAACATCGGGTGATCACCATGGGCTAACATACAATGCCTCATAGGGTTCCATATATATATATATTCATGTGATAGATATTATTATAGGATAAATCAAAAAGTTTTGTATTCCTTTATTATGAATTTCCAAAATTAAGGATACATTCTCACAAGATGCCCTCAAGAACCTAAATCATTCACTTTAACTGGCCATTAGTCTGAGGATGGTATACTAAGCTCAGAAGAACCAGCGTACACTAATACCTCAACAAAATCATCTATTAAAGAGATTTAATGTGGGAATCCATATATGAAAGAAATGTTACCAGATCCTCATGAGTTTTTACTATCTTACAGATATACAACCTCGCAAGATCATCTAAATGAGAATGACTTCCATATCGGCAAGAAATGAGAAACCATTATGAGATTATAAATGACAAGAGAAACAATATCATTACCTCAATGTGACCTCAGTAGGCTAAACCAAAAATCCATGATAACACGTTAACATTTACACTCAGTAATAGGTAACTACTATAAAATATTTTCTATTCAATAATATTTTTTATTCAATTGCAGACAGGTGGAACACTTAATGTTAATGTGTTGACTCACATATCATCCCCATCAAAAAATAATGGAAATATAAATATTGATAAATATTAATAATTTCATAATTTAATTTCCATTTGGTGTCAAGAGTTTCTTACATCATCTCCTCACATACATCTACAAGAACCCAAACATGTCCATGAATACACATAATTACATCACTACCAATAGTCCATCAAGAAGTGTGTGTCCACCTTCTATACACTCCCATAGTACAAGTCCATATGAATCTAATAATTTTAATTCCACTAATATATCGATTATATTAGACGTCATAATAAGGGATGAGAGAAAATTCTTCCATTTTCCATCATACAACTCAATATACATTTTCAAAAATAAGGACATAAGATGTAACTCACTACTATCCTACTAATATTCATGCATCTATGTCCTTCTTCATAGCTCATTGTACATTTTATTTCCCTTCATGGTCATATTGGAATGATAAAAGACAAAATAATTTAGGTACTCAACCCAAATGTTTTTCCTCAAATTCCGAGCATGTTGGGAGAATATGTAAATAATGATTTTTTATCTATGAACAACAACAAAAATAATCTCTTATTAAATAAAGCCACTAATAGCACAAAGTATGTAGAAAAACAGCAAACTCAAGACCATTTGTTGGAAATTTCCTCTCATATGGACTCAATTAAAGAGTCTTTTATGTCATGACTCACTCCTCATACATCATAATTACTCCAAGAATGATACCTAATGAATCAAATTACATTGTATATCATCTTCATGTCACTGTAATAATTAGGACCGACGTTGATGTTAGTCCCACATTTATCTCCTAAAATGCTATTTCCCAGTTATATGACCATAGAAACATCAAAACCCTCTTATTAAATCAATTAATAGGTAAATCTATGTCTGAGAATCCAATATGAAATTCCTAAATTATCCATCTAGCCCCATGATACTCCTTACGTCCGAGACATACTTAGGTTTCTCCCTAGAATCTATAGCTCTCACCTTCTCTAGTTCATTTGATACTTCTATCTCTTTGTCAATATGATCCAAGAAGTGAAACGTATCCAATGATAAGTGGATCTTTGTAGGCAGATAATATAATTGATGAACCATCAGTGTATCCAAAATTTTCTCAAGAAGATTGTAATGTTTTTGTAGATTATAATAATACACCAATATATAATAAATGAATTACACCTCAGACGAATAAATATATGAGTGGAAAACATTGTTCAAAAAATCCATTAAAATGGTTGGTTCATTCGTGATACTAGGAAGTATAACTGGATACTCATACATACCAAACCTATTATGAAAAGAAGTATGATTTATGTATTTAGGATTAATAGGCACATAATGATAACCAGACCACAAATAAATCTTTGATAAAAACTAATATTTTTAAATATAGTAGATGAAATCTTCTATCCATGAAAATGAATATTGGTTCTTCACCATAAATTGGTCAAATATCTGAAAATACACTCATATCCTGAGGGTACCATGTTCATTTTTTACAAAAAGGACCAATGAAACCTATGCAGATGTAATGGGTCATATAAACAATTTCTCCTAAAAGTCATCTAACAAAATCATGAGCTCTTTCAGCATTATATTTTTCATAATATTAGGATGAATGGATATTGGTGTAGCTCATATAGATATATCAATATATTACTACCCCTATCTCTTAAGAAGAAAAATAGAATATTCATCTATGAAGACATCCCAGAAATGACCATCCACTAGAGGAAAGAGAATTTGATGTGTTCCCTGGTCATCCCAGTAAAAACTACCAATATAATCTATCAATCTGCCATCCCATGATGATCTTGTACATCATGTGTCTCTAGGAAATTCTATTCACCATTTTTAATAAAAATACCCCCCTCTAGTTATGTGAAGTAGACCCTCCTAATAAAATAATCAACATGGGTTCAATAATAAATAATCAATTCCATCAATATTATGAAATAAATCTGTATAATGTTGATGAAAATAAGATCCCACACGAAGTTACATCCACCAACCTCAAGGGTACACTCCCAAAAATTGTTTACACCCCCCATTTTGACGTCCATTAGGGAGTCCCATGTCATAAGACATTAAGAAAACTAAAAAATGAGACCAAAACACCCCATAATAGAAAAATATATGAAATAATATGATGAACATGTATCAAAAAAGTGAAGATGCTAGAAGGGAGGCTACTATGATCATTAAAATCAACATAGATGGCATGACTCTCTACTCCATAGGCGAAGGTTGTTCAAAATATTTTTACCCTAAATTGTGTCCCTATGAAACAACCTAAATACTTTGAGTAGGCACACTCTGATATCTAGCTAAAATTGATGTATGTTTTCCTCATCCATGACGCCCACCATGGGTTGAACTACAGGTACTACACTATATCCCTACATGATAAGGGTCTATATAACCCCCTCCTGATCCAAGATTTGGAGCTGGTCAAATTCCATGAACTGCTAGATGGATGGTTTAAAAAAATGTGTGCATAGACCATCCTTATATAAGATATGTACTCGATTGGGTCTCAACCAGATTGATTCCTCATATGTCTTTGTCTCCCACATTCTTGAATCAAGAAAACATTAATTGAACTAACATCTTTTTTGGTACTCCCCTCATGAGAAACCTCAAAATGGATCTTCCTTCCATTGTATGATAATCAAATGGTTCGAGAGATGAACTACCCTTCTATGAAACCCTGACTTCTATTAGGTTCCCTACATTAATTAGTGCATGATTCACTATATCGATAATAGTATTCTGACATAATAAATTTACCAATGGTGAAATGACATTGTGCTTACCATCCTCAAGGCATATCATCCTCGATTAAACATCAAGAATGTAAATAGGTGAAAAACACTAAATATTCATAAATAATTCCTTATGCCCCTAACTACAATATCTTCCTTCTATAGATATATACACTCATCAATCATTTTAGTTCATATGATATTAAGAAATAATTTATGATATAATTTGGTTTTGAAATCCCACCTAACCATATCTTAGATTTTATAGGCTTGGTAAAAAATATCACAGCATCATTTGGCCACTTCAGAAAGGAAATATGTCATAATAATATCTTCTCTCTTAAGAAGTTTATCCAAATTATTGAAAACTGAAAGGATAGTCTCATGCCCTAGAAATGATACTTGTGGGAAACTATCATAAAAATGGTGGTTGATTTTATTAGAACACATGGATTTTATCTTCTATAGATGAGGCATGATGCGTGGTTCCCTGAAATGTCTACATATATTGTAGGAAGACCTAGTCGAACTGTGACTCAACACCCTTAACTAGTAAAGTATCTAGTACAATAATTGGATCTACATGAATTTATACTCATTGAACATCACCCACCACCTCTGAAGGAAGGCCACACCATCCATCCTGACATACTACTAGAGGTCAATTTAGTGTCATCTATATATAATACCAAACACATGGCTCATAAAATATAGATAAATACCAAGAAACATTTATCAATAAATATGAGTGGTCGAAAAAAATATTATTAAATCAAAAGCCAATATATAATCTTATAACTATGAATGCATAAAATGGAATTGTCAAAAAAAGATCCCGAGACATTGTATACTTCCCACACTAATGACGGGTTATGGTTATGATCTCCATTTCACTGTTTCAATTTCACTTCAATTCACATTTATCCACAATTATATTTGAATGGTTAAACCAAATGGGTCACCAAATCTAATCTATAATGGACCATAATCCTTATAAATAAAAGTATTGAATCAACATAATCCAAACAATATCACATTCCAGTCCATGAGGCCATTTTTTCATAAAACAATGTTATATAATTGCCTTCTAATGGTGTGATCTTTAGAAAAATACGGAAAAATATTTATTGTATGGAATTCACTATATATACCAACTATGTTTCTCAATTACATACAAAACTAATCTATCCCATAATTTTAATATCACAAAATTAACACATAAAAAATTTCACGCAATCAAATAATGCATCCCATATGCCATTGTATAATCCATAAAATTTGAATTGTAATAGATTACCAATATGATGTATGAAATGAAAAAAACATATCTCATACAGAAATAATGAAATAAAATATACAATCACTGAAGAAATAACTTCAAAAGTAAACTGTATCACCCAATGGTAGACTCAAATCAACAACAATAATAAACATGTAGGCAAAACATGTTCGGTTACATGATGTTTAGCTTATTCAAGAATGACAGATAGCCACTCCTGGTAATAGATCACTACCAAATTCCATTACCTTCTTAATATATTATCAATTTTCTAAATATAGAAAGACAACCAAAATAGAAAATTTTGTGAAACCACTTTGTAATGTCCAATCCTGGGTGAAACGAAACAGTGTCCCAATCTTGTGGGTCACATGGAATGTGAAGTGTACCTACCCATTCAGAAGAGGGTATAATCATATCGTGATGGCCTATGGTGTGTTTTTTGGGGTAATATGACCTCATGTTATTGTGTAATTCTTCAATAGTAAACATTTAATCAATAACTAAATTAATATAAATATAAAACATAATATAAACATTGATTACAATAATCAATATACAGTGAGAAAAGAAATATCATATTAAAAATGATGTTTCATGTATCTGTAAGTCAAAAAATTATGTATAAAGGAATCCATTACATTACATGTTTATAAAACATAAAAAAATGTCCAAATGGACTAACTCTAGAAAACATCATGATCTTATCTTGGTATTGTGCTCCACTACTTCTTAGCATAGGACAATCAATCATCATACAGATGGCACAAGCCAATGTTCCTACCTACATCCAGGAAGTCTGTTCAGTTACCCAAGAGTGTACTAAATAGTGTGTGAGATAACATTTAGTTATCCCCCACTAACAATGTCTATAAACAATATAGTTAATGTAATATAAATAGACTATTGTTCAGTTATACCACACATATTATAGTAAATAATATAATGTGTTCTAATATTTAAGTGGTTATCTGCATCATAGCTAGGCTACCTATAAAAAAATTCAT
This sequence comes from Viscum album, assembly GCA_963277665.1. Taxonomy (NCBI): domain Eukaryota; kingdom Viridiplantae; phylum Streptophyta; class Magnoliopsida; order Santalales; family Viscaceae; genus Viscum; species Viscum album. The sequence goes on from OY728133.1 coordinate 502,550,102, forward strand.
GCTACCATAATCAAAATAAATTATACATATAATTAATGTAGGTGTCATAACATTACTGTTTTACAACATTAATCTAATACCAATACTAATGTTTTATGTAAAACATGCCAAAAAAATCCACAATGGCCTTTCCTTGTAAACAATTGTATATGTCCAAAATTACTACACCATTTAATCCATTGTATAGAATCCATAAAATCCATGATAAATAAAAGAAATTTTTAGACCATAATGTTCTATATCCAAGGTATAGAATACCAAGGCATCCACATCGAGTCCAACGAGCATCTCGATGGATCATGGTAATGACTTGGGTGGATTCAATGGTGCTTGTTAATAGAGAATATCCAATTTTAATTTAAGAAATACATATCCAAGGCTTATAAAGTCTCATGCTATCCTGGAGAATGTAGTTCAATGAATTAAATAGGTCCAATGAATACAATTCAATAATCATGCCAGATGAAGAATAATTTACCATGAAATCTTATGTAATTAGTATTAATGGTGCTCTCCCAAGGAATCCACTAACATAATAAATTCATCATCTCATGGAATTAATTATTTTCAAAGGAGTTACATTTTAGGAGTTGATAATGGTCATTTTCATAATTCCCTATATAAACAATTTATGAAAAAGTAATCAACATGTCCTCATATTCAAAATATAAAAAAACACTCTCCTATAATCCCAATTCTATTCTATTTTAAATTAAAAAGGAATCCCACTAACAAGGTGATCTCTCACACTCCCAAAAGTGTGCTATAAAATAGTTTAGATGTAAATGAATTCCCCATGGTTTCCCCAGGATGGGGATAACAATCTATAATAATCCCAAGAGAACAATTGCTAATCCCAAACATGTTTCAAATCATCTAATCAAAGAATTTAATTTATTTTAGGGGTGGAGCCCCGAATTCCATCTCACGACATAATAGAATCTATGTTTATAAAACACCAAACCTTATGGGAATGGAATATAGAACAAAAAAAATTTCTCTGGTAGAATAATCATCCATTATTGACGTCAAATTTGGCATTGATCAGATGAAAAATTATGTAAATATGTAAATCACAAAAATTGGGCCTATTATCTTCACAAGTTTTACCATGTCATTAATATTTAAAACAAAGATAAAAAAAAGATAAAATGACAACATATATGGGTGAATCCAGAAATATGAAAAATGTTTTAATTAAATTTCTGACATAGAAAAGGGGAAAATATTATGATTCTCCTTCAAAGTGCCTTCAAATGGGACAATGACTACCCCACTTGTGGGTTAGAAATGAATGGAGAGTAAAAAGATGCGGTTTTATGTTTATTAAAAAAAATGGGAATACTACTGAACACATAGTGTCACATGATTTTTTCACATGGTTATCCAACTTTTCACCATCCATTAACACTTTATTACATCATGTGGGACCTCACATGATTTATACACATGGATTGGGAAACCTTGGGAGAACTGGGATTCATATATATGCTACCAAATTCCTAGACCCCCCCACCCACATGTGTTGAAAAACTAGGCGACGTTGTTTCCTCGAACCCAAAGGCCTCATTTATCCCACTATCATGACCCCCATATGCTTACACCTAACCAGGTGGCTTGGGTCACAAGGTTTCTACTATCCATGAGACCCTACCTATTTTCCACAAAATTTAGTCTCCAATATTTGAAAAAGAACTGGATACCCTCAAAACTCATTTGGTCTCAAATGTAACTCATAAGAGATCATAAACAGTGAGTTGAACAAAAAAATATACATACTTCATATGAAAACCGATTATATAACATGGTATCATAGCTACTTCTATAATTATTTTATTATTTTTTAAAAAAGTTAATCAATGGGAAAATATTTGTTTAAAAAATAATATGTGTTTCCAAAAAAATATTTTTTCATGGACTGTTGTCAACATAGAATGTGTTTTAAGAAAAAAATTATTTCATATTCATAAAAATTTTGATACTACATTTTTTTTGTGATCAAATTGTGGGAAATTGTTTCATTATAAATATTTTATTTTAAATGATTAATGTATATCATGGTTCGCTTGAAATTTAATAATGGTTAGTATGGATATGTGATTTCTATAAAAACTATTTCTTTAGGAAGAGAAATTATTGGTTTCAGATGATCATTTTATGAATAGATATATTTAAAATGGATTTACAATGATATATGGTCGTGCTTTTTTCCATAGGAAGGAGTTTTCAATAGCAAAAAACCAAGAAATGCCTTGAATGTAAAAATGTTGTGGTTATATAGTTATTTATAATAGATTTTTGTTTCATTAAATTATCAACATCCTATACCATTGATGGACGTCAGGTTATATAAATAATTTTAAAGGATCCTTAAACCACACTATAAATGTTTTTGTCGATATGTTATTAGTTTAATGTGAATTAAAAAGGTTTATTAATTTGTAAAAGTTGTTATAAAATATAAAATATGGTTTAATATATGTGTGTTTATATTGATTTATGAAAATTTTAAATTAAGGGACTTATTTTTAATATTTATTGAAATCATTCCCGAAGAATATTTGGTTAATCTCATTAATGGTTTAATTAAATTGAAATTTTCAATGTGTGTTTTAAAGAATGTATTTACATAAATTTAAATTTTTTAGGCTATTATAAAATGATTCAGTAATATCATATATTATTGAATTTGAGAGATTTTATATTAACTAAAATTTTAAAAAATAATATGAGAATTTAAATGAAAAAAATAAATTTTTACAATTCATGATTATTGATTTTATAGAATCTCTAGAAAAGTATAATTAAATTATTTTTTTATAATTACCTTATTCATGAAATTTTCATTAATATTTACCACTTTTATATATTTATAAATAAATTATTTATTTGAATTCCAAATTATTATTTATGAATATAAATGTTATATTAAGAATTTATTTATTCTATATTTTAAATTACTATATTATATCCATAAAAATATTTTACACTGAATATGAGTAGTAACATATTAGGTACGTGACATGATTTAATTATAGTCAGCTTGAACTATGGAATATTTGTGGTTAATGTAAAGGATAATTTTTATTTATAGATATTAGGTGTTATAAATATGTTAGAATTATAAATTCTCGTCAGTATTGATCCTAGGTTTTTTGGATATTGGGTTGGACTACTCATTTCCTTGTGGACATAGTATATTTTTATAAAATGGGTAGTTGGATACATATCAAATGATTCTTACTATTTAGAGGACATTGGTTTTGTATAAACCCTTTCATTTACATATAAGGGATTGATGTCCATTACATGTGATATTTATTTGGATATGTTTTAATACAATTAGATTCAATTTTTACGGTATAAAAAAATGAGATGTTCTATAATTAGTTATAATTTAATATTTATTATAAAATATAAATAACGTTGAATTTATATGCAACTAAAATAATTTTTTATAAGAATTCATATATTATAAGAATACCAGAAATAATATTAAACTCCCTTTAAAATATCAGGTGTTATATTCCATCCAAAAATATAAAACATAGTAACATAAACATCCACCTAGATAACATCATTATATTTAAAATTGACAATATATTATTCTACTCAAGGAATTGTGGAAAATGATAAAACAATGAATTGTGTGACAATTACTACAATGTGATTTTTGATCAACATAGCTAGAAAACCGTAACATTTTTTATCGTATTAATGGAGTTGATTTATTAAATATAATGGATTTGTTTAGGAATTTTTCCACTCAACCATACATGAAGACTATATGATAGGATTAACATAATGATTAAAATAAAAATATTAGTCTTTAAAGAATAACTAAAGTGGAATCAAATCTTAGTAAAATTTTGATCTTGGACATCTAATGGATATCATTTCTTTAAAAAAAATTAATCAATTTATAGAGATAAAATATTAAGAATGTAGTTAATACATTATTTTAAAACATTATACCCATATTATAAAATTATATCTTATAGACCACATTGCACCGTTATCATAAATATTTACATTTGGATTTATTCTACTGAAATTATTTCCCAGGTTTCTACGTTGTTTATGGAATTTAGTGTTTTTAATGTGATGTATCCTACTTGGATTCAAGAGGATTCTAAAAGAATATTTTTCTAAAATTTCCTTTTCTATGTTCGGTGTTTATGCAACTATTCATTGGTGTGTATATATATATGAATATAATCAAATGAAAATACAAGAATATGTCAATTGGGTGAAATTTATAAATATATTTTTTTTTCTTGGTGTAAACATATTTTTTTATGAAAATAGGGGGTAGCATTCAAACATTACCTTTAACGATAGAAAACAATTTTCAAAATATGATTCCAAATATTATATTATGTATTAATTTATATAGTTTAATGTAAAGTATTTCTTAGTAGTTATTAGTGATTTATGTTGATGGTTTTAGTATTATTATTATTATTATTATTATTATTATTATTATTAAATTTGAATAGTTCCTTTTGGATTGGATAGTTAATATTACTTGTCCTTTTTGGATGTAAAATATACTAATCAATTGTTTAAATAAATTGATATGTTTAGTTATTATATCAATATTTAAATATCCTCATGGTAATACACACAAACATGGGTATGATATAATAGATATTAAAATTCTACCTCACCACTATAAAATCATTTTATGTTGTTATATTCAACCCCCTATTGAAATAGACATAATTTAAATCTAAAATCCACCACTAGGGTGATGTAAAAATAATAGATTTCCCAAAAAATATTAATGTATGTTATAAATTATTTTTTTTTATCATTTTACTCTGAACTTTCATTTATTTTTTCGTTATTTTATACACATATACATTACTTCTAATTGATATATCTTGAACTGATTTATGATTTTTTTTATTACGGGCATTATTGTTCTTCTACATGATTATTGTTATTTAATTATACTGTATTGTTTTAAATTTTTATATTCTTATATATATTTCAATTTTCTATCACTCTTTTTATTATATATGTTGAGATTTTAGTGTTTCAAAACAAATTTCTTAAATATGTTTATTTGAGAAGAAAAAGTTTATTAAAATATTTATTAAAATTTCTAAATTATGTATTATTTTCTTTGGATTTTAAAAATGAATTTGAAATATATTATATGTTTTCCTAGAAAAATATTTAAAATGTAGTTTTAAATTTATTTATTCTCAATTATAGTTTCTATATTGTTTTTAAGGATACAATATAGACCCTTGGGTGAAGAAATATTATGATTTTTGGTGAAAACCTACCTACACAAGTCTCTGATTATAGACTGATTGGATCTTATATGATCAGTCTTCACTTTAGAGACGTTTCACTATAAGTGAAACACCGGGACCCAGTATCATAGAAAAGGTGCATTATTTTTTTACATTGTCATGATTACATGGAATGAAATCCCTAAAGACTAGTCATTTTACCTGCATTGGAAGATCTGATTTTATTCTAGATATCAGTAAAAAATTGGGTAAAAAATAATATAGAATATATATGAAAATGAAATGAATTGTACACCTGAAATATTATTCAATGTTTCCTTCTTAAAAATCTTAGTAAAGGAAACATATTAAATGATCGATCTCAAATTCATAGTAAGGGTATGGATTACAGCTGATGAATAAATAATAAGGCATTGTGATTATCTAATAGTAGACATGCCATTAATAGTACACATGAGAATAAAATTTCTAAATAAAAAATGTTTAAATAAATTTATAATAATAATTTACCATGGATATTCTACTAGTCAATTAATCATTTGGACTATCAATTATCAGTTTTGTAATGAGTAAAATGAATAATGATGGATATAAAATATATACCATCAATTATTACTGGAAATAATCTTTTTCTACCATGTATTCCTGAAAAAATTCTATTATTTTCAAGGATTCTTGTTATGAATCTATTTTTATCAGGGATTCATTCAATGAAACTAATTAATGGGTAATCCCTCAACAGAAACCATATCTAGACTATTTCTTGGGACCTACTGATGGATCAAGGGGATATATTGGGCCCCTCACATAACTTATTTTGTCTAAGAATTCATAATATGTATAATAAATATATATCATCAATAAAAGTTTCCCATAACACTTTGAAATATTTCAATCATAATCCTATATGAAAATATTCTTATAAAATCATTGATAAATTCTTGAGGAAAATAATCTCAAAATATTCCAATGTGTCCCATACCACTTTCAAACATCTAATTATTAATCCTATTAATATAATAAGATTAAGGAGACTCATAATTTGATATATAAAAGGGTTGTGAATAAAAAATGTAATTAATTAGTGTTGAATGAATAATTTATCTCATAAATATAAAAGATACATGAGAAAAATTCTTTTTTAGTTTGGAATGAAGAGTTAGTTTGGAAAAATATTAATTTTTTCATAATATCATATTGAAGACATGTGTATCCTAGAACTGAAAATTAAAGTAGAATAAAATTGTATTTGAGGAGTAAACTATGTCCAAATGATGTGAAAACATTTAAAATGTGTTTTAGAAATACAATAGAAATGTTCCTCTTTAGTGCAATTTAAGGAAAATATTAATGATTCATAAAAATGGAAATATCATTAATTGTTTGTATATAAAAAAATTAAAACAATTTTTTTTCATGATAAAATTAGTAAATTTATAAAAATATATCTAGATTAAAATATAAAGTGGGTGATACTTGAAAATGGATATGAAATTATGATGTCCTCTTTAACTCGGCTTACTTATCAGGTAGATTTGTAAGGTAATCCTTTTTAAAACCTACATATCCCTATGAAATATGTATTATCTGATCTACATATATGATTTATGAACATGTAAATCTAATTTATAATATAATAAAAAAATTAAAGAAGCATTAATTTTTCTAAATATAAGAAAATGGTAACCGGAAAGAAAAACAGGGCATCATGTAGAATCCCTTATCACTTTTTAATCAATCTAATCATATTCACCAAAATTAATAAGCCGAAAATGATACATTTAATATAATTAAAACATATTTATTCATGATATTATACATTAATTGGTAGTACATATACATCATAAACAATAAATAATGGTTAATAAGGAATATCACACAAAAATGTATGTGATATGAGAAACCCCTTAAAAAATTTATTCCATTGAATCGTATGAACACAAATTAGTAATAATAATATTATTAAATTAATAATATAAATATAAATAGATTAATGATATTATATATCAAATTTATGTTAACTTACACCACATATAAGAAATAATTGGGGAATAATGGAAATTTCATAGAAATAAAAGTGGGATGAGAAACCCCATAACTTATGTCTAAATATGTTCTGGACTTAAAGTTAATATCTAAGATAATCAGACTAAATCAATCATTTATTTACTATCTAATCCTTTATACATTTATTAGAATAATTATAGTTATTTATGACCATTTATGGCTTTAATATCTGAGTTTTAGGATTTAATTTCATCATTCGGGAGCATTGGTTTTCTTAGTTTACATGATCAGTTCTCTTTTTTATAAGTAATGGAGTTCATCTAGATTGGGTATAATTATCAATGATTGATTTTATATGATATTAATGAAAATAAATAAATATACATTTTTATAAAAATCATTTTGTTATATGGTAAGAGGATCAATTATTAGATAAATTAATAGTGATAATCATTTAGATTATATTGTCAGTTTTTGATAATCATGAACAAGTTTTGTCATATGAATTAGTATTGTCTATGAATACTTGTTCCAGAACATTAACTAGGTTATTACAAAAATATTATAGTCTGTATTTAAAATAAAAATAGTATCATGACCATCCAATAAGAAGAAATTGAAATATATGTTCGTCGTCTATGAAGGTTTTAAATTGGCACCTCCTGGATGATGATTTCATTTATAAAATAAGAGATATATAGTATGTAAATTGGTGATGGGATTAAAATTAAAGTGATGTAATTCTAGTAAAAATTGGATATTGGAGTAATCATGAATATTTTTATTGAGGATGTGATAAAAGGATTCTAAAATTAAATAAATTCAAAAGAAATTAAAAGAAAAAGGAAGCGGTATTACCTCTTAAACTATCCTCCTTGATAACCACATTAGGGATAGGGTTTTTGGATATAATGCTTAGACCATGATCTCTTATATGAGGGATATTGTAACATCCCAGGTAATTAAAGAATAAATAATTTTCATATTTATTAATATTTGAGAATTAAATATGAATTTTAATTAAAAGGGGTTGCTATGTTCGATAGCGTACCCGATACGCAACGATGAGTTTCTTTGAAACTTACGTGGCACACTAGTAATATAATAATGTTATTTTAAATGTTAGTTAACAAGTAGTCGTTGTACTGGAGGGAATGAATGGAAATAACTAAAATATGAATAGATATGTTTTTAAATGTTTATACATTTACCCAATAAAAGATAAAAGCTTAAAATACGGAAAGAGTTCAATTTTAGGCTTTTATACTCTAATTTTCACTAAAGGTTCACTTATCATCTTTTAATGGTGAACCGTCATTAAATATAGTTTTGATCACTCTTATACATTCTTTTGGACCAAATAAAACTTTTATTAAGAATCGGGACATCAAATTTTACTTTGTGTAATTTTTGGTACCTTTCTGATAAAGTTCATTTTTTTTATGAATAGTGTAAAATGTTGCATTTTAATTCAAAACCTCTTTTTGATATAATTTATTTATATGATTAGATTATCTTTTGAATTGGTTTTAAAGTGAAATTAGAAAATATTTTTACCATTTTATCCAATGGTGGTCATTGGAATCAATTTCGATTTGAAATTAGACTTAAACTGGTGTCAATCTTTTGATACTTATTGTTTTGTAAAAACACGCTATTTGCTCTGGCAGCGGGAATTAATTATTAAATTAATTAATGTGACTTATATGATTTGAATTTTGTAAAATAGACTTCATTTTTGAATTCGTAATATCAAATATATCTTAGAGTGAATTTTTGGTAATTTTCTGAAAAACTTCAATTTTGATGAATAGTGAAACCACTAAGTGGTAATCAAGCAAACTGTTTTTTCAGTTAAATTAAAGTTTACCACTAATGTGTATTGAATTTTGAAAATCCGACATACATGGTTGTCATTAAGAAGTAAAATGTGGTTCAATGAGATTAAAATAATTTTTTGGTGAATAGTAACTTATTAAGTTCTTAATCGCGATTAGTGGTAATTAGGGTAGTTTAATGTATAAATAATGCTTTAATAATATAAAATGACCTAGACACATGTCCCAACCTCATTGGTTGTGTCATGGCCGACCAAGACAAGTCATGGCCTAACTTGGGGACCCCATGTATCCACTTTTGTTGGGAAATAACATAAATTACTTTTTATTAAATGTTAAAGTGAAAATGACACAAACATAATATGTTTTGCGAAAACAATTTTTAAGTGGGGTTATACAAGTCCAAATTTTGATTATAAATATTCAATGGAAAGCTAAAAAGATTTCCTACATCATAGTAATTTGTTTATAATTTTTAGACATTATATAAATTTAATTATTTATGACATAATAATGATGCAGCGATGACATCATTATTTGACGATTTAAATAAAATGGAAAGATAAAATAAAATCTATGAACTACACATGTCCAAAACCAATTGGATGAATGGATTTCGATGCCTTATCACCTTATCCACGAATTCTATCAATGTGGGACCTTTTAAAACCGAAACACATTTTCAAACAAAGTTATATTTCTTTACTTTCCAAAAGTGCCCCTCCTCTCCTCTTATAAAAGGCCCCCACCTCCACCTTATTTCACACACTCTTCAAGCCTTTGGCTCGGCCAACCCCTGCCCATTTGCTCTCTCCACATCCCTCTCCTCATCCTAGAGGATTCCCTTTGGGCATAATCCTTTCAAAGGAAGCCTTTAGGCTCAAACCAAAAGAAGTTACACTTTTTAAGGTATTTCATTCTCTCATGTTCATTTGTTTTATTTTGCTTCTCCGACCCCCTAAACTCTTTTTATTTACTTCTTTTGTAACAACACCAGTATCTTAAATATACTAGGATGTTGTTATAAGATTTATTTGAGCTACACTCTCACACAACTACATCAAATGGTTAAAGAACATACGGTTTCCGTGGATGGCGAAATTCTGCCTCCCGAAACGATGATTGTTCAATACTCATTTAACACCTTCAAAGGTGGCCATTATGATGTCACTATTTTTATATATGATATGTAATATGTTTAAGTTTAACTTATGCTTCTGTATTTTTCATTTGTGTCTTACCTTTATGGCTTCCATTATGGGTATACGCGATATCTTCATTTAAGGAAGTGCGGACTACCGCCCCCTCAAAGTGATGTGATTCGTTAATACCATATGTGGGATGTGTAAAGGATAAAGTTAATGATATTATACATGATGTTATACTGGAATTATAATATACCTATATATATCATTATCATTTATTTCCATTAAAGTATGAGATAGAAATGAAAGTAGCGTTCATGCGTACGTACGGACTACCGTCTCCATGAACTGTGCATTTCATTTCTTATCCCCAAATGTAATGTACTATTAAAAGTACATGTATATAATGGATATATAAAATTAATGATATATCTAAATGATGAATATAATTCTGGAATTAAAATATACATAAGTCTCATTTAGTTTTAATTCCGTTAATATGACAAAGAAATGAAAGTAGCGTTCATGCGTACGTACGGCTTACCGTCTCCATGAACGGTGCATTTCATTTATTACCTCTAAATGATTATGTAATATTTTAAATACATTTATGTACTGGATATATATGAAATATATGATATCTACATCATGAATACCATTCTGGATATAATGAAACATTGACCAAATTAACAACATGTAAGTGTAAGAAGTCTATTTTTGACTTAAGAACCAAATACCGACAAAATGAACATTGTTAACTTAAATGATTACATGATGTTCATAACATGGTTTAAAAGGAATAATGAACTTGAAAAAGATTCATAATCAAGTAGAGATTAATTCAAGTTTATTATTCAGGAGTTTAAAGAACGGTCGGGTCAAGTCAGATACGAGGTATGGGAACTTCTTAACCCAATTTCCATTCTTTGGGTTAATCTCCTACTTTCAAATTATGTCATTATATTATTATGTCGTATCTTGTATTTGTACATTATTTATGTGTACTTATAGTGAATACACATAATGTATCTATTTTATTTTAAAAATTATCTTTGTATGGGACTTCGTCTCAATCTCCTTTCGTTGAGGCATATTTTATTTTATACACAACTTTCTTTTATACGGTGTATAAACCCCTTTGACTTTTACGTTTACTCAAAATGAATCTTTTTATACGAAGCGTTTACTAAACGACAAAAGGGAATGTTTTTGTCGTACGTATGCGGCGACAACGACTTCTCCGCTGTCGTAACCGTTATTTGAGTTTTGGCTTCCTCTACAAGCCATACCTTTTTTTTAAAAGAAAAATAAATACCATGTTTTACTTTGGTATTGAAAATGGTTTTCATAATGTTTTTATTATATCAATGTGTTGTATTGATATCTCGTGATTGAAATGTGGAAATGTTATGTTTCCTTTATGCATGTTTTATGTGATATGATTATGTTATGGTTCTTGGGCATTATTATGAAGACGGGTGGTTCCGTGATAAACTAAGGGCGGGTGAGCCCGTTATAGCTCTCCAATGCATTGGGTAACGCGAAGGAGTGAAACGTTAAGGTTTCTCCGAAGAGATTTTAGGGAATATACTGTGATGGGTATTCCAAACGTAACCAAGAGGGTTACCCCCTATGTAAGAATGTTATGAATGCCTCAAGTTACCTTTACGTATTATGATTTATATGATTTATTCATGTTTTTATGAGGTATGTTAAAGTGCCTATGTTTTATGGGTAAAGTATGATTTCATTCTTATGTATATATGAACTCATGATTCCTTTCCATGTTTTTATAACCCATACTGACTTTTTATGCTCATCCCAAGTTTTTGAAATGTTTTTCACAGGTCAAGGGAAAGGTACATGATAAGATGATAGGGTCAAGGATGTGTCAAAAAGAATCCATGTTTTATTTCAAATGTGTTTCCATTGATGGGAATGAAGAATACTATCTTTATGTAACCACTTTGTTTATATGTGGAATGTAACCCAAGTTTTATGATCTAATTCTCTAAAACTCTAAACCCGAAAAGATCCTCAACGTGTAATCTTGTAATAACTCAAGATTAAGTAAGGTTTAAGGCTGGGGCCTTATAGTTGGTATCAAAGGTCGGTTTAGACAACTTTAGGAGTTAGAAAAGTGTTAAATTATAATATGATTGAAATGATATAGCATTTACGGATTACCATGTTGCTTCGCCTAAGATATTTCCATGTTCAGAATGGTTTTCCGTAGGGGAAACAAAGCAGCTATGTTGGGACGACATCAGGAGGAAGACAACCTTCCAAATCAGCAACCTGAGATGGTTGGAATCGGAACTGAACAGTTTGTTGCAGTGATGGCACAGTTGACTCAGGCTATAAATGGTGGTGGTATCCATGCACGAGATCAGCCAGATCAACCGCAGAAGAACATGTCAGTGGTGGAACATTTCATGAGGCAACATCCCCCATCATTCAGAGGATCATCTGACCCTGTGCAAGCTGAAGGGTGGATTAAAGCACTGGAGAAGATTTTTGATGTCATGGGGTGTTCAGACAATCAAAAGGTTAGTCTTGCTATTTACCGTTTGGAGGGTGAAGCAGATCAGTGGTGGTCTATGGTTAAAAATATCAGGGATGCCGATGAGATTGATGCTCTTGACTGGGATGAATTCAAAGGTATGTTTCTTGAGAAGTATTTTCCTAAGGCTGTTCGACTTAGGATGGAAAAGCAATTCTTGGAATTGAGGCAAGAGGAAGACTCAGTGGCTGCCTATGAAGAAAGGTTCACTCGATTGGCAAGGTATGCTCCAAATTTTATCCGGGACCTTGATAGTAAAATCAATCGTTTTTACTCAGGATTAAAGCCAAAGTATCGAAGGGCATTGGCTTCTCGTGAGTTTAAAAGTTATGAAAAGCTTGTTCGATGTGCTGAGAAGGTGGAAATGGAGTTTGCCGATGACCAAGTGTCCTATAACAACCAGCAGAAGAAGAGACCGAGGTTGCAGGAGAATGGTAAGAATTCTTCAAAAAGGTCTGATGGTAAGATAACTAAGTTTCCAATTTGTGATAAATGTGGCAAAAGGCATGCTGGGGAATGTCTTTTGAATTCTGGGAAGTGCTACCGATGTGGTAAGATGGGACATAAGGCTCGTGATTGCACTGAAAAGGATCAAGGTGAAGGTAAGAATAAATTTGATTTACAGTTAGTGAAGTGTTATAAGTGCAATGAGATGGGTCACTATGCAAACGAGTGTCCGACAAGGAGCTTGAGTGAAGGGAAGCAGTTAGACTACAAGCAGAAAGGGGTGGTGAAATCCTTTGCAACTACTTCAGCAGATGTTGGGCCATCAAATGAAGTGGTATCAGCTCCAGAGAGCTCAGTATTTTTCGAAGATTGACTTGAGGTCGGGGTACCATCAGTTGAAAGTAAAAGAAGCAGATGTTCCGAAGATTGTGTTCCGTACTAGATATGTCCATTATGAATTTGTAGTTATGCCTTTGGGGTTAACCAATGCACCTGTTGTATTCATGGACCTTATGAAAAAAATTTCCATGAGTTCTTGGATAAGTTTGTGTTTGTGTTTTAAGGTTTGTGAAGACGTTATGTGTGCCTTGTGATTCATAGTTGAAGAGAGAGTTGTTATGTGAAGCTCATAGTTCTCCGTTTTCAGTTCATCCGGGCAGTACTAAGATGTATAGAGATCTGCGGGAGTATTACTGGTGGGATGGAATGAAAAGAGATATTGCTGATTTTACTGTGAAGTGTTTGACTTGTCAGCGGGTTAAAGCAGAGCGGCAGTTACCGAAAGGGATGCTTCAGCCTTTACCAGTGCCAGAGTGGTAATGGGAGAATATATCCATGGACTTTGTTGTTGGATTACCAAAGACATCTTGAGGTAATAATGCAATCTGGGTTATTGTTGATCGCTTGACCAAATCTGCTCATTTCCTTGCTATACGAGATACTTTCTCTCTTGGTCAACTTTCCCGTTTGTATCTTAAAGAGATAGTCAGGTTACATGGAGTTCCTCTCTCCATTGTATCGGATCGTGATCCCAGGTTTACTTCTAACTTTTGGAAAGGCCTTCAGAAGTCGTTGGGTACTGAATTAAATTTTAGTACAGCTTTTCATCCTCAATCAGATGGACAGTCAGAGCGAACAATTCAGACATTGGAGGATATGCTACGAGCTTGTTCTATGGTTTATCAGGGGAGTTGGGACCAACATCTTTCTTTGGTTGAGTTTTCATATAATAACAGTTTTCATTCTAGTATACAGATGGCACCATTTCAGGCATTATATGGGAAGCGGTGTCGAACTCCAGCTTTCTGGGATGAAGTGGGTGAAAGGAAGTTGATGGGACCAGAATTGGTAGAAGAGATGGCAGAAAAAGTTTAGCTGATTCAGAAGCACATGAGAACAGCTCAGAGCAGGCAGAAGAGTTATGCGGATAACCGGAGGAAGGATCTATCTTTCGAGGTAGGTGATCATGTTTTTCTCAAGGTTTCTCCTTGGAAAAGTGTGATGAGATTTGGTAAGAAAGGAAAGTTGAGTCCAAGGTTTGTTGGACCATACGAAATTCTGGAAAGAGTTGGATCGGTTGCATACCGAGTGGCTTTACCTCCGAGTTTATCTCAGGTACACAATGTTTTTCACGTTTCGATGTTGAGAAAGTATATGCCAGATCCATCTCATGTTTTGAGTCCAGAGGTAGTTCAGCTGGAAGAGAACCTATCTTATGAGGAACAACCGGTCCAGATTCTTGACCACAGGGATCAAGTGTTACGGAATAAGGTGATTCATCAGTTAAAGGTTTTGTGGAAAAACCACATGATTGAAGAGGCAACATGGGAATCTGAAAATGCTATGAGGGATAAATACCCCCACTTATTTTGATAAGTGAATAAAATTGCGAGGACGCAATTCCCAAAAGGGGGGAAGGATGTAACATCCCAGGTAATTAAAGAATAAATAATTTTCATATTTATTAATATTTGAGAATTAAATATGAATTTTAATTAAAAGGGGTTGCTATGTTCGATAGCGTACCCGATACGCAACGATGAGTTTCTTTGAAACTTACGTGGCACACTAGTAATATAATAATGTTATTTTAAATGTTAGTTAACAAGTAGTCGTTGTACTGGAGGGAATGAATAGAAATAACTAAAATATGAATAGACATGTTTTTAAATGTTTATACATTTACCCAATAAAAGATAAAAGCTTAAAATACGGAAAGAGTTCAATTTTAGGCTTTTATACTCTAATTTTCACTAAAGGTTCACTTATCATCTTTTAATGGTGAACCGTCATTAAATATAGTTTTGATCACTCTTATACATTCTTTTGGACCAAATAAAACTTTTATTAAGAATCGGGACATCAAATTTTACTTTGTGTAATTTTTGGTACCTTTCTGATAAAGTTCATTTTTTTTATGAATAGTGTAAAATGTTGCATTTTAATTCAAAACCTCTTTTTGATATAATTTATTTATATGATTAGATTATCTTTTGAATTGGTTTTAAAGTGAAATTAGAAAATATTTTTACCATTTTATCCAATGGTGGTCATTGGAATCAATTTCGATTTGAAATTAGACTTAAACTGGTGTCAATCTTTTGATACTTATTGTTTTGTAAAAACACGCTATTTGCTCTGGCAGCGGGAATTAATTATTAAATTAATTAATGTGACTTATATGATTTGAATTTTGTAAAATAGACTTCATTTTTGAATTCGTAATATCAAATATATCTTAGAGTGAATTTTTGGTAATTTTCTGAAAAACTTCAATTTTGATGAATAGTGAAACCACTAAGTGGTAATCAAGCAAACTGTTTTTTTCAGTTAAATTAAAGTTTACCACTAATGTGTATTGAATTTTGAAAATCCGACATACATGGTTGTCATTAAGAAGTAAAATGTGGTTCAATGAGATTAAAATAATTTTTTGGTGAATAGTAACTTATTAAGTTCTTAATCGCGATTAGTGGTAATTAGGGTAGTTTAATGTATAAATAATGCTTTAATAATATAAAATGACCTAGACACATGTCCCAACCTCATTGGTTGTGTCATGGCCGACCAAGACAAGTCATGGCCTAACTTGGGGACCCCATGTATCCACTTTTGTTGGGAAATAACATAAATTACTTTTTATTAAATGTTAAAGTGAAAATGACACAAACATAATATGTTTTGCGAAAACAATTTTTAAATGGGGTTATACAAGTCCAAATTTTGATTATAAATATTCAATGGAAAGCTCAAAAGATTTCCTACATCATAGTAATTTGTTTATAATTTTTAGACATTATATAAATTTAATTATTTATGACATAATAATGATGCAGCGATGACATCATTATTTGACGATTTAAATAAAATGGAAAGATAAAATAAAATCTATGAACTACACATGTCCAAAACCAATTGGATGAATGGATTTCGATGCCTTATCACCTTATCCACGAATTCTATCAATGTGGGACCTTTTAAAACCGAAACACATTTTCAAACAAAGTTATATTTCTTTACTTTCAAAAAGTGCCCCTCCTCTCCTCTTATAAAAGGCCCCCACCTCCACCTTATTTCACACACTCTTCAAGCCTTTGGCTCGGCCAACCCCTGCCCATTTGCTCTCTCCACATCCCTCTCCTCATCCTAGAGGATTCCCTTTGGGCAGAATCCTTTCAAAGGAAGCCTTTAGGCTCAAACCAAAAGAAGTTACACTTTTTAAGGTATTTCATTCTCTCATGTTCATTTGTTTTATTTTGCTTCTCCGACCCCCTAAACTCTTTTTATTTACTTCTTTTGTAACAACACCAGTATCTTCAATATACTAGGATGTTGTTATAAGATTTATTTGAGCTACACTCTCACACAACTACATCAAATGGTTAAAGAACATACGGTTTCCGTGGATGGCGAAATTCTGCCTCCCGAAACGATGATTGTTCAATACTCATTTAACACCTTCAAAGGTGGCCATTATGATGTCACTATTTTTATATATGATATGTAATATGTTTAAGTTTAACTTATGCTTCTGTATTTTTCATTTGTGTCTTACCTTTATGGCTTCCATTATGGGTATACGCGATATCTTCATTTAAGGAAGTGCGGACTACCGCCCCCTCAAAGTGATGTGATTCGTTAATACCATATGTGGGATGTGTAAAGGATAAAGTTAATGATACTATACATGATGTTATACTGGAATTATAATATACCTATATATATCATTATCATTTATTTCCATTAAAGTATGAGATAGAAATGAAAGTAGCGTTCATGCGTACGTACGGACTACCGTCTCCATGAACTGTGCATTTCATTTCTTATCCCCAAATGTAATGTACTATTAAAAGTACATGTATATAATGGATATATAAAATTAATGATATATCTAAATGATGAATATAATTCTGGAATTAAAATATACATAAGTCTCATTTAGTTTTAATTCCGTTAATATGACAAAGAAATGAAAGTAGCGTTCATGCGTACGTACGGCTTACCGTCTCCATGAACGGTGCATTTCATTTCTTACCTATAAATGATTATGTAATATTTTAAATACATGTATGTACTGGATATATATGAAATATATGATATCTACATCATGAATACCATCCTGGATATAATGAAACATTGACCAAATTAACAACATGTAAGTGTAAGAAGTCTATTTTTGACTTAAGAACCAAATACCGACAAAATGAACATTGTTAACTTAAATGATTACATGATGTTCATAACATGGTTTAAAAGGAATAATGAACTTGAAAAAGATTCATAAGCAAGTAGAGATTAATTCAAGTTTATTATTCAGGAGTTTAAAGAACGGTCGGGTCAAGTCAGATACGAGGTATGGGAACTTCTTAACCCAATTTCCATTCTTTGGGTTAATCTCCTACTTTCAAATTATGTCATTATATTATTATGTCGTATCTTGTATTTGTACTTTATTTATGTGTACTTATAGTGAATACACATAATGTATCTATTTTATTTTAAAAATTATCTTTGTATGGGACTTCGTCTCAATCTCCTTTCGTTGAGGCATATTTTATTTTATACACAACTTTCTTTTATACGGTGTATAAACCCCTTTGACTTTTACGTTTACTCAAAAGGAATCTTTTTATACGAAGCGTTTACTAAACGACAAAAGGGAATGTTTTTGTCGTACGTATGCGGCGACAACGACTTCTCCGCCGTCGTAACCGTTATTTGAGTTTTGGCTTCCTCTACAAGCCATACCTTTTTTTTTAAAGAAAAATAAATACCATGTTTTACTTTGGTATTGAAAATGGTTTTCATAATGTTTTTATTATATCAATGTGTTGTATTGATATCTCCTGATTGAAATGTGGAAATGTTATGTTTCCTTTATGCATGTTTTATGTGATATGATTATGTTATGGTTCTTGGGCATTATTATGAAGACGGGTGGTTCCGTGATAAACTAAGGGCGGGTGAGCCCGTTATAGCTCTCCAATGCATTGGGTAACGCGAAGGAGTGAAACGTTAAGGTTTCTCCGAAGAGATTTTAGGGAATATACTGTGATGGGTATTCCAAACGTAACCAAGAGGGTTACCCCCTATGTAAGAATGTTATGAATGCCTCAAGTTACCTTTACGTATTATGATTTATATGATTTATTCATGTTTTTATGAGGTATGTTAAAGTGCCTATGTTTTATGGGTAAAGTATGATTTCATTCTTATGTATATATGAACTCATGATTCCTTTCCATGTTTTTATAACCCATACTGAGTTTTTATGCTCATCCCAAGTTTTTGAAATGTTTTTCACAGGTCAAGGGAAAGGTACATGATAAGATGATAGGGTCAAGGATGTGTCAAAAAGAATCCATGTTTTATTTCAAATGTTTTTCCATTGATGGGAATGAAGAATAATATC
Source organism: Viscum album (assembly GCA_963277665.1). Taxonomy (NCBI): domain Eukaryota; kingdom Viridiplantae; phylum Streptophyta; class Magnoliopsida; order Santalales; family Viscaceae; genus Viscum; species Viscum album. The sequence goes on from OY728133.1 coordinate 502,569,280, forward strand.
TTTATGTAACCACTTTGTTTATATGTGGAATGTAACCCAAGTTTTATGATCTAATTCTCTAAAACTCTAAACCCGAAAAGATCCTCAACGTGTAATCTTGTAATAACTCAAGATTAAGTAAGGTTTAAGGCTGGGGCCTTATAGATATAGTCCAGGTAATGGTGTTTGGTAAAAATTTTGACATGTTTCAATGCTTAGAGTTGTGGGGGTAATAGGGGGTGAGGGAGGTATTTATAGTTAATGAAAGGGGTGATTTCCTATAATTTTATTCATTATTTAATTCTTTTTCTAACGATAATAATATTGATTAATCATGTGAATTAATATCATAATATTTCCATGTTATTTTGAACCAAGGGTTCATAAATCATCCCAACATCTCCTATGACTCAATAAATCATGTAGTTATAAATTATCTTAAATTATTGTATTTTCAAATTCACCCAAAATACATGTAAATTAGAAAAGCCCAAAAAAACACACTAACCATTTTTTGATGTGTATAATTAAAAAAATGGAATCCATTTTACAAAAATAGTTTTCAAAATATGATCAATTAAAATTTAAATTAAATCCATCATTCAGTCAAAAATACATATTTAAAATCTATAACTGATTTTATAACACTTTCAGAAATTAACTAGGGTCTCATTAAATTATCCTACATTCATAAGACAAAAATTTTGATTTATAAATACATTTTATGAAGTTGAAATATCAATTAAATTATTTTATTAATTGTAATATTGCAATTACAAATTTATGGCTCATAAAAACATGATCTCGTAAATAATTATTTTTCAAATATTCATTTACATATATTATGATTTAATTGTTGAATATATTTTTTACAAGTAACCTATTTCTTTATACATTCATGGATGAGGTTGTTATTAATTAGTCCTATTTAATGTTTATAAGTTTCTTATTACTACTCATAAGGGTAATATTACATTTTAAATTTGTTAAGTTACTATTCAAAAAAATATTAAGATGATCCTGTTAGACTATAAATATCATACTGATCAAAACTATGTATTTCCATCTTTTTAAATAAAATTTAAAAAAATTGGAAAAATTATGATTAAGGGATATGTTACAAGACTCTTTTTAAAATATCTAAAATAATAAATTTTTGTTCATCGAGAATCAGTGTCGTGTGCATGACATTCTCTATTGAATTCATTTATAAATTGTTAAGTGTTATATTCTCCCACATTTAATAAATTTCATCCTTTTTTATGTGAAATTTCACTAAAGAAAGATAAAGTTTTATACTGTTAAGAAAATTCACAGAAATTGAATTTTTTTGTATAACTAATCAAAAAATGAAATAATAGTTTTTTGGTGATGTGTTTACCATCATAGTGTTTTGTGATAAAATTGTGTCTTATCCGAAGAATATCCCATTGGAATGTCAAATAAGGTGCACAGTAAGACCCATTTTCATTTAGCATGTTACCTAGAGTCAAACCTAGGACACCTTACTGAAGTTATTACTCTTGTGTACATTTGTTCTGGAACCACCTCTACTTGAATTATCCAGATAGTAATATATTTATAGTAAGTCCCACATAATGTATACCTTACCAAAATTCTTGTATTTTATATTAATCTGATTTTGAATTTCAATATTACGGTTTTGTTAGCTAATCTATGTTGTATAAATCTAGTTCCCAAGGTTTCTACTAATCTTAATCAATTACCAACTATAATTCCTCGAAACCAAATGCTCAGAGCCAGTGCATTATTTTAATACATTGGTAAGACTACAAGGAATCAAATCCCGAAAGACCGATTAGTTTAGTAGAATTGGAAGAAAGAATTTCATTCCTGATACCCATAATACATTAAGAAAATAATTTAATAAATTATACATGTTAAGATTAAATAAACTGCATCCTTGAAATTTTATTAAATTTTTCATTCTTGATAACCATTAAAAGGTATACATATGAATAGGGTGAGCTTAGATTCATAGTAAGGGTATGTAATACATTAGAAGGATAAATAATAAGGCATTTTTAATAACTAAAAGTAAACATGAAATTAAAATTAAACATGATAATAATTTGTCTTAAACACAAACTGATTAAATAATGTCAAAATAATAATTAAACAATGATATTGAACTAGTTTAATAATCACATAGACGCTCAATTACTAGTTTCATAATGGGGAAAATGAGTATCGATGGATATCTAAAACATGACATCAAGGGTTCATGCTAAGAATATATTATTTTAAAGGCATCATTCCAAGAATCTATTATTTTCATGTCTTTATTAAATGAATCTATTATTCTTACAGTTTCATGCTAATAATCTATTAAATTGGTACTGCCTTGGCGGAAACAATATCGATTTTTCCTCATGAGACCTACTAATGCATCGAGGGTCTATAGTGTGTCCCAACCATCACTTACAATGTCAAATTCATTCATAATATGTATAATTAAAATATATATTAAAATAAAAATGTCCTAGAAAACTTTTAATTATTTGAATCGTAGTCATAGATTAAAATACTAGAATAAAATCATTGATAAACTCTTGAGGAAAATAATATCTAAACATTCCAATGTCTCCCATAGCACATTAAAATATTTAATTATGAAACCATATAATATCAGAAGAATAAGAAACTAAATATTTTATATATAAAATGGAACTACATAACCCACCTGAAATCAATAACTGGTGACAAGGCATATATCTCCTAGAATTAAAAGTGACATGTGGAAAACAGTTATTACTTTAGAAAGATGATCTCTTTTTGAAAATAGTTTGTATTTGTCATAAAATCATATTGTAAAGATTTATATCCTAGAAAATAAAGTATATGTACAATAAAAATTATTTTTTACTTATAAATTATTCCAACTAAATGGAAATCATGTAAATAGATATTTTTAAAATTAATAGAAATGACCCTCTGTAATGTGGTTAGAAAAAACAACTTAAAGAGTCTTCATAATGAAAAAATCGCAAATTATTTGTATAAAACCATAAGTGAAAAATGATATTTATTCATGATAAAAAGTGTTTTTTGAAAAAATATTGGTATCATGAAAATGACTGTTGGTGATACTTCAAAATTGTTATGAAATTGGGACTTTCTCTTTAATCTGGCATTCTTATCTGGTAGATTTGAAAAGGAATACTTTATAAAACATGTATATCTATATAAAATAAGGATTATATAATAGGGATATATGATTTATGATCAATTAAATAGAATTTATAAAAAAATATTAAAAAAATAATGGAACCTTAGATTAGAGTAAATATATAAAAATACTAACCTGAAGGAAAAAACAAGGGTTCATGTAGAATCTATTATCAGTTTGTAATCAATCTAACAATATGAACCATAATAAATAATCCTAAAATAAAAAATGAATAAAATTAAAATAAATATATTAAATATACAATTAATCAATTATTATTATACATACATCGTTACAAGAAATAGTTGTGGATAAGGAATATCATAGAAAAAAGGAAGTGAGATGAGAAAATCCTTACGCAACTATATTTTATTGAATCGTATGAAAAAAACATTATAATCATAAAATTAATATGTTAATACAATTAATATATATATATATTCATGATATTATATATCAAATCGATGTATTAATACCCCACATATATGAAATAAGTGTTGAATAATGGAAATCTCACATAAATAAAAATTAGATGAGAAACCCTTTACCTTATGTCAATGTGTTCGAGGCATGACCATAATGTCATAGATATTTGAATTAAATCCATTAATTAATTATTTATATCCATTTATAGATGTATTAGAATATTTATAGTTTTATTATGTTCTTTTTTTTTATTTTTAATATTTTATAGATTCCAATTTCATTATTCCATAGCATGCATTTTCTTGTTTTTCTAGATCAGTTCTCTTTTTTATATGTAATGGAGTTCATTTGGAATGGATATAATTGCCCAAAATTGATTTTTTATGATAATAATTAAAATTAATAACATGAATTGTTATATAATTATTATTTTATGTGGTATGTGGATGAGCTATTTGATAAAAAATAAGTAAAAATCCTTTTGATTATTTTTTCAGTTTTTAATTATCGCAAACTAGTTTTATCGTAATAATTGGTACATGGAATATATATTGGTTATAAAATATTAAATAAATTATAATAAAAATATTGTAGTATATTTTACACATAAAATTTTAATCATGACAATCCTTGATTATGAAATATAATAATGAATGTTGATCATTCGTGAATGATGAAAACTGGCACCTCCCGGATGATGATTTTGTTTTTAAAATAAAAGAGAGAGAGAGAGAGAGAGAGAGAGAGGAGAAGATTGGTGATGGGTATTAAATTAACATTATATCATTCCAGAATATATTTGATAATGGATTTATCAGGATCATTTGGATTTAATATTTTTTAATAGGATACGAAATGAAACTAAATTTAAATGAAATTAATTGATAAAGGAAGAGGGTTTACCTCTATAATTATAATACTTGAGAAAATCCGTAAAGAAATGGTTTTTGATCTTTTGGTAATATTAAGATCACTTGGATGTGGGGCAGTGGCTAGGGATTTACATTTTGGAAAAATTTTGATTTTCATCAAGTCATATAGTTTTGAAGAGGAGAGGGGGTGATGTTTTATTTATAGTGGTGGATAAGGGTTATTTCTAATTAATTTATTCATTATATTATTATTTTTCATAAGAAATTAAAAAAAATATTATTGAGAATAAATTTAGTAATAAGTGCATGTGTGTTTCATCCAATGGTGCTTACATCGTTAAAACATGACATATGACTCAAAAATCAGGTACTTATCATTAATCATAAATTATCACTTTTATTATTCACAAAAAAAATTCAAGTATTTTTGAAAATTCCCAAAACTTCACCCTACCCATTTTTTGACATGTTAAATTCAAAAATGAACTCAATTTTATAAAACAAAAATTTAGAATATGATGAATATAATTTTTCATTAAAACCTTCATTTACTTGAAAATTACAAATTTTAAATCTATCACAAATTTTATAACACATTAAAAATTTAACAAAGGTATCATTAAATTATCCATTAATAATAAGAAAAATAAAATATATATTTATGAATATATTTTTATGAAGATTAATTTTCATTTAAATCATTTTATTAATTACCAAATAGTAATTAAATATTTATGAATCACAAAAATACCAACACTTAATTAATTGTTTTAAAATTATTCATTTACATATACTATGATATAATTAAAATATACAACCATTTATAAGGTACATAAATTTTATTTATACAACCATTCGTGAGGATACTATTCATAATGCCAAGTTACTATTCATAAGGGTTATATTACCTTTTATAAGGGTAACATTACTCTTTAAAAGGGTTAAGTTACTATTCACCAAAAATTAGGTATATCCTATGTGAGTCGAAATATATTTTTGATTGAAACCGTGTATATATATTTTTTGAAATTCAATTCACAGATGTTTAATTATTATTTTTAATATATTGTTTATGACTATCATGTTTGAATAATTATAATAATAATGTGTTGTTTCATTGAGACTCAGTGTTGTGTTCATTAAATTATCTATTAAATTTATTTATAAAAAATTATGGTGTTACTATAAGGACTCTAGAATTCAAACATATCTAAGTATCATATTAATGATAGTGGATGGATTTGAATATTATGTCAAATATAAAATCCTGATTAGGTATAGTAATTCTATTTTTAGTGATTTAGTAGTCCATTTATATCCACTATCCCTATTTCTTTTGTCCTATTTTTAATTTGTTTTTAAACATTTTCTATTAGGTTTATTGACTAATTGTTATTTTTTCTTGATGTTGAGTTGGAGGTTAATGTTTTTTTTGTGTGTGTTATTTTTCTATTTTTACGATATTATTTATGTTTTCATGATCTTCTAATGTATAAATGAACGATTATATCATTATAGTATAATATTATTACTAATGAAATATTATTTATTTTGTTATCATAAATACCTATAAAAAATAAATTTATCCCTTTGTGATTATATACAACCAAAAGGGAATAGAAACAGTCTTGGTTCCTTATCATTGGAAGGATAGGTCATTTGATGGATAAAAAACTCTGGCTTGTTTGTTACAAAATTTAATAAGGGGTCGAGGCTCTTTAGAGTTCCAAGGATCATGGATAACCATTCTATTTGGTATTTTTAGTTGATGTGTGATTAGATGAACATGGATTATGGGGTATTTTGTGGGCTAGTTCTGAATCACTATTACTCACGATGAAACCATGTTTGTAATGGGATATATGGATTTTAATTTTAAATGTAATATTGTTTTACATTTTATTCTAATTTGATTTTGTTATTATTTTATAGTAACTTGGTCATTTTGTGTGAATCATATGAATTTGTATGAATTGTTGATATTTATGGGGAAAATGGGAGTCAATATGGAGGTATGGTGTAAAATTTTATAGGTTTGTAAACTATTTGGGTCACATGGGGCTAGTCTTATAATGTTTCTAATTATGGATTCACTATTGAAAAAGATGAAAAAATTAGTATTGACCTAACGAGTAATGACCACTAAACAATCATTAAATTTATTTATTGCGTAATTTAGTTGTGATATGTTTTCAGATGACCTATAATTTTATTTCTGACTAATTTGAAAGGATTTCGATGTGTTCTAATGTTATGTGGTTTGAAATTATTGATATTTTTAAATAAATTTAATTGATTTAACATAGAAAATTATTTATTTTAATATGTTGAAAATTTTTGTTCCAAAAAAAAGCATAATTATGTGTTGTTTTGAAATTATTAAATGAATTTAGAAAAATGGTTCATTTAAATTGTTTTCCAGAAAAAAATTACATTATTTTGAAAATGGTTTAAAACAAAAAAATATAAGAATTCAAAATATGGTAGTGTATCTCAAAATGGGAAGATATATTTCATTATTGATATCTTTTATTTATAGTTTATATTTAGTTTCACGACGGATGTTTATTTATATAAACATTTTAGACCCATATAAGGATGTTTTACAATTTTACTTGTAAAAGATTGTAATTTTTTTTATTTTTTCAATGTGAGGATTAATTTTTTTAAATTTTTTTATTTTTTTTATATTTTATATTGAATTTATATTTTGGGTTGGGATCATTTGATATTAAATATGGATACATGAGTAGAAGGGTTAATTTTCACGTTCTTTATAATATTCAACAAATAAATATCAATAAACGATTGATAGTTGGTATCTATAATTTTTTCTCAATTTTTTTGTCTTCATGTTTGGGGAGTTTTTGTCCAATTGTTTGAATCTATTGTGGTTCTAGTGAAAAAAAATCAAAGGATTTTATGAAATTATGAATCATTATTTCTATGGTTATCTAAATGATTACTCTTTAGAGGGTGATAATTTTATTAGTTAACATTCCCCTAATGGAATGTGTGAATCTATTGATTGGGTTTTTTAGAATTTCTATTCCAAGAGTGAATTCTATGTTATCCTCCATTTTCTTGACATTATTACCCATATTGATTATGCTGACACATGTTTTTTCTTAAGGCATTATTTTATAATTCTTTCCTTTTCTCCTATGTTTGTTTTACTTTGAGGGAGTAACACATTAGAGACATTGGTATAAAATGATGTTAATAAGGATACATTATGGATTAATACCCTATTTGGAAACATCCTTTGTTTATTGCTGAATAATTTAATTGATTGTTCAGTGTTGATGAGTTTTCATTGAATCCTTCTTCCCCCTTTTCAGTATTTATATTTTAGTGAGATTCAATATCCCTATATTGATTATTGTATTGATTGTTAGGGGTCATGATTTATATTTTATTTCCAATTTTTGATAGGTTATATAGTGTATTTCAATTGGTTACTTAGTAAAATTAATTTTATTTATCCCTAAATGGGACGTAAGAACCTTATATAATGTGGATACACCATACGAGTCTTGGTTTTTTTATTCTTCCCTCTAAAAGTATTTCCATTTTTTGTCTTCCTATAACATGTATACCCGTTTTGGGGGATGAGATATTTTTATTATATGTTTGGAATCATTTCTAAAATATATGGACATCTGGTATTATCATATATTGTTAACATCATGTAAAACACGAGGATTTTAGCGAAATTTTAGGCCATAATGGGTCATGGTGAGAAGTACTGACTCAAAATGACCACTAAATTATTTAACATTTTATTTATTATTTATATAGGGGAAAGGTTATCATTTTAGATGAATTTTTAACATTATTATTTTGACTTCGAGTCACAGTTTGGACACATGCTTGGATAACCTATACAATAATCACATGGAAGGGGAAGAAAAATTATTAATACCATTTCATAGTTTTGGAAATGTTTTTCCTAATCCCGAAACAAAACCAAGTGGGTTTCTTATGTTCCACCTGAAGGGGTTTATAGTTGGGTCATGTTTTTTCCAATTGTGTGGAAAAACCATGTGACTAACCCAAAAGCACAAATTATAATACCTAATTATTCCATCTCTAAATTGAAAAAATAATCTTAACCCATAATAATTGTATTTTTTGTATGAAACAAAAAAAAAACCATTGTATTTCCATACTTAAATCCCCCTCATCTCCGACTCCATCGCACTTCGAACTTAGGACTCATCTCCATTTTCTGTCATGCGAGATCATCATGTATAAGGATCTTCTCCCTAGTCTACTCATTCTACAGTCAACATTCTTATTATCTTTCCTTTATCATTCAATCAATTACTATTTTCCAATGCATATATTGACCTAAGATTATCATACATGGATATTAAATAATTTTAGATAAATAAAAAATAAATTAAAGAGTTTACATTCCTAAGATCTGTAATAGTTTAGTATATTTGGAATCATGGAAACATATTATTCTATCTTGGTGAAAGATCATAAATATAACCCTTAAATATATTCCCTTTTATAAATCCTACAGAAAACCTTTCTTTATAACCTATGGAAATGAATAAATGAAAAGGGGTGATCATATATTCTCGTCAAGGGTAAATAAGGGAGATTTTAATGAATGATATGAGTATTAGGGTATGAGAGAATGATCATAATATTATAATATCATAACCTATATACCAATAATCATAAATGTGAATCATGTAAAAAATAATGGTAGATAATATATATGAATCATTTGGGAATCAATTAAAAATCCATGAAAGCATAACATAGGCATAAGACATGGAATTTTTGTAGACACATAAATATATAATATAATTCCCATAATTGTCATGTATTTCTACCAATGACATATTAGTTTAATTCATTCACTCCAGAAACCATAATAGTAGTCATGGATCACTCCCAATACAATATTTTTGGAAAATATAGTCATATGAACTGGGTTTATGATAAATTTATTTCTTATATTACTAAATCGAGATAATTTCTTATTCTAGAACTATATAACTGAACTGAGTTCACTTCTTATTTCATCCCAATATTCCATCAGTATGTCCACTCCTCATTCAAGCCATATTTTAATTATCATTGTTCACATTTCATTCTAAACCTGCATTACAAATCAGAGTTAACTTTTCATTCTCTTTATGTATAACAAAATGGAGTCCCATAATTGTTCTAACCATGTTTTAGTAACATGAATTCACTATTAATTCCAACCTTGTCATATTTAATTTACATTACTCCTTTTTATAGACACATATATCTCATTATATATAATTCATTGCCTAATGCATTATAGGCAGATATTGGTCCCATTTATAACATAATGAAATCATACATACATGTTCCTGAAGATCACAGAAAATATTCATATCAGAACCCTAAAAATGAAATGGTTATCACAAAAATATAATCATATCAAAACCTATGGATAATGTATTGGTTTGAAACTAATTTGAACATAGAATTACCATTTAACGAAAATTTTTCATAATAATATTTCTCATGGAAGAGAAATAGATTTCGTAAACAATTTATTATCATAAACATAAACTATTAAATGAAAGAATAAGAATTTTGAACTTGGATCATATACTTAGTAAATTTTAAAATATATTCATGGATGAAATGTTATATAAATAAGGATTTTTAAATATCACATGTAACATTTATTAGGTTAAATAATTATTCTTTGAGAATCACTTTTTACAACATGAAACACTTTTAAAATCCTTTTCATTAAAAAGTTATTTGAAAAAATTATAAAGGAACATATTCAAAATAATTTAAATCACTTTTTAAACCCAATTTATTATTTATATAATTTTCAATGAAAATTATCATAAAATCTCAATTGAATTTTTTTTTATTTTTTTAATAAAACAATTTTTTTGAAAAAACTCATATTTTGGAATGATGTGATAGATTGATTAATTTTTTCTTAAAAACAGTTTCTTATTTATATTACATACCAAAGAGTATAAAAATGGTTACAATACATGATGATGTCATGAACATCAATATATAAATTAAAACCATTATAATTATTGTGATAATGAAACTAATATTTCATTAATCGAATCATAATAATAATCAATCGTGATAAACGATGAGATTAAAGCAATAAACTCTTTCCGTGTCGGTAACATTGAATAAAAATCTCCAATAATAAACAAAAATAAAGCAATAATAAAATATCATTAAAATGGCGATATCCATTATATAACATGAACAAGAAAATTATATACGTCATGTAAAGTAGTATCGATACATCATTATCATGTGTCTCAAAGAAAGAAGATTGAAAAAAAAATTACATTATGGATTTGGTACCTTTTTAAACTTAAAACCTTAGAAATAGAGATCCTAAAATTGATACATAAATAGTGAAAATTTTATATAATATAATAATATAATACATTGATCGTTATAATATATAACACAAAAATGAAAATTGTTGTAAATATGGATTAATTCTCACAGAAATAAAAGTGTGACTATAAATCACTTTACTAATTGAGTAACATTTTATTAATGGTATAAATGAATGAATAACATAAACATGAACATCTAATAAAAAAAATAAAATAAATTCATGATATTACAAGAAAAAGTTCTGTATATACAGAACAAAATATTATAATGTGGAGAATATATAATATATCCCATAGAAAAAAGTGGTATAAGAAAACCCTTACCTTAAGTATTGAATTTATTCATACACATTCAAACCAAAACTATAATAAATATAAGTTTTTAACAAATATTCCAATGAAAAATATTGTTTTTTTATCATACCTTATATGATAGGATTATGAATTTTATATTACCTATATGTTAATAGTTCATAGTTAATGTTACATTTTTGAAAATAATTACTTTTTCATATAATTTGCGACTTGTTAATTTTAGTTATTTTTCATTGGCAATTATTTACATACATCCAATAATTAAACAAATATATATATTAATTTTATATGTATTTATATTAATCTATAAAATATATAAACATAAAATGAAATAACATGTTCATAGAGAAAATATGTCGTGTGTATGCTTAGTTTATTTTTCTATTTTTTTGTTATATTTTAAGAAAGAAAGTAATTAGAATATGTATATATATTAAAATTAAGGTAGAATTATTATTCAGTAGAAATATGTATCATATTATCATTAAACTCATAATTAAGATAATCCATGAAAAGAATGAACAATTTACATCGCATTGAGGAGGTGGTAGTCCAGACATCCTCAAACGAACTTATCATATTCCCTTAAAATAGAAATAAGTTTGGAATATATAGAAAAATAAATAAAATTTGTATAAATATAACATAAATATCATATATATCAGATGAAAAAAATAAATTCCTTAATTATTATCTAACATTAGACATGGTAATAGAAAATAAAAAGATATCACTATGCGATTAGATAGTAAATAGTACACACAAATGATTATTTCATATCCCATTTGATTGATGTTCGTGTAGGTGTATGTATAAATATTAACAAAAAAACATCTCACTATAGTTATCATAATTAAGATGTTATATAATCATGGAAATATAATAATGGAGGGTGTGGTGAAAGAAATTAAAAAAAATTTCTCATTGAAGAATGATAACCCTTTTTCTGGTGGCACCTTCTGTTTTATACCAAAGGACTTCCCTTGATTGTTTTCATCCCAAAGTGTGTCTTATAGAATGATAACATGGATTCTAGTAGATTATTTTGGAATATTTTTATGACCAAAATACCATGATAGGTGTGAAGATATTAGGGGAGAGTTCCCTTTTGTATGTGGGTTGAAAGAAACACATAGAAAGTTTGGAAAGAATTTTCTTGGTCCTATTGTTTTTACCAAGATAGTGGATTCCATAGCACCAAAAATTACTTATAAAAACGTTGAAGGTCCAAAGATATCCATAATTGTTTTTTCAAAATGTTTACGTAATTTTTTTAAACCATCTATTCTATGATAATTCATTATGTAAACTTAGTTTTACTGTAATCATAATAATAAATTCTATCTTCTTTCACTTCTCACATTGGTCAAAAATTATTTTGAAAAAAATTATAAAATAGACAATATTCTGATTCCAAAAGTGGAATTTGTTTCTATAAAATCTATACAAATAAGTTGTTGAATTATATTTCAATGTAATCCTACATATAGGGTGAGACAAGGAGTTTTTTCTCTGAGAATATATTAATGATTAATATGTTTTCATATCCAAATTCAATGTTAAATTCATTCCAATGACCTAAATTGAATTAATATAATTATTTTTTTATCTAAGTATACATTAAAAAAATTAAAAATATAACAGTACTATATAAATAAATTATTTAACATATAGTTTTCAATTAGGATTTAGCCATTTTTAATATATAATAAAAAATGGAAACTTCATAGAGAAATAAAAAATAATTACATGAAATAAATTTGGATATTAATATTTCCAAAATAATGTTTATTTTATAAAATAAAATTTAATAATGTTTCAAAAAAAAATTTTATAATAGATTCTTCAATAAAAGGTTCTAAAATTAACTATTAGAAATAATATATATCATTATAAGTAAAATTGTATTAATTCAATTGTATTTTATAAAAAACACATAATATGATCGTTAAATACTTGGTTAATTATAATATATACTTATATATTTCAATGAAATTATTTAAAAAATGTTGTTATATTACTTTATTAAGTTAAAAATGTTTAATTTCGCAAATATAGTGTTCCAAATAACAATATCCTATATTTTTTGAAAGAGTTATATTATTATTTCATGGAAATCGGTCACCAAATAGTTCTTATTATATAAATGTTTAAACAATTTTTTTATCATTCATTTAATATTGTTCATGAACATCATTACAAAGGTTATATTGCAACTGTAATAATAATTTAAAAATAATATTAATAGAATATTCTATTTTGAAAAAACTAGGTCTTTCATGTAAATGAAGACATAGAAGGAACATGGAATTATGTGTCACAAAATAAAATCATTCATTTGAGTTTGATGAAATCTAATCTATGTGTTTCATGAATCACAAGATTTAATTTTTTTATGAAAGGAAACCAAATATAGTTCATTCATAAAAAAATCTATATTAATTGTTTCATGAAAAATATAATATCAATAAGTTTAAATTAATTCAAAATAAAAATAAAAAAAACTCAGTGTGTTCCATTATACAACCCTTAAACTGAATTTCCCCCTCAAAATTCGTCTTGGTTACAAATGTTTTAATAATTTGATGACAATTTGATAGAATCCCAAATTATAAAAATGAATACTAAATCTTCTATTAAAAATATTAAATATGAAACCATAATGGTTTCCCAATGTAAGTCATCAATATTTTTCCACATAGGAGAACATAGGTGATGAGTTACACAATGATGAAAATGAAAATAATTTTAGAGTGCTAAAGATCACTAATCATAGGAAAGTGGGTGATCTTGATAATGTTAATGATCACAAAACCAAGAACCCAATAGTAGTTAAAGAGGCCATTGATAACATAAAAATGATTATAATGGTAAAAAAATTTATTCAAATATCCTTTTCCAGAAATTGAAGAATATTCATGATGAAATGATTATATATGATCTTATTTCATTTTATATAACCAATTACGCAATTTTCGAGTTATTTGATCAATATCAACATCATCATTAATTCTAATTAATGAAGACACATTTTTCATTCCTAAAGCATTAGCAGATCATGAGATCCAAATAAATATCAATAGTTCATTCTACATTTCTTTAGTCAACATCACAATAAAATAGCTATAACATGTTATCCAAAATGAATAATCCACATATGGTTAGATTAAAATGTAATCTCTAAAACCTCATCTAAATGTTAACATAATATCTTCCATAAATGGTCAACCATGAAACCCTTATGAAAGATGAAAATCAAAACCACTAAAAATAATTCCACTATATTAATCCAAATAACATTAATAGTGATCCCCATATATCTTAAATTAGGTCTTATTTTATAATAAAAACATTAGAATAACATCATCATGTATTTTCTTAAGAGACATTAATAACCTAAATTACCATAAGTAATTATTCAAAACATTAATTCATTATTATTTCAAAGATTACATGATATATTCTTTAAAAGAAAGAAATATTTAATTTCATCCATGATAACATATCAACTTTATTTTAAATACCTTTTCTATGTCATCAGAAACATATAAATATCCAAGCTAAACCAATTTTTTTCAAGATCGGGAACACATTAAGGTTACCTTCCCACTATGAAAATATCACCTTTACATTAAATACCTTTTCAATGTCATGAGAAACATATAGAAATCATTTTAAATATATAATGAAAATGGAATACAAAAAATAATTATATATTACATTATTATTATAAATTAAAATCTAAATCCAAATGATATAATATTAAATCAAAAAAAATTATTATTAAACTATTACTTAAGATTCGTCATATAATTCCTTAACACCCCTTTCATATAATATGAAATATGAATCATGTATTAAAGTTCCACAACCTCAATCTAATCATGGTTCTTACTTTTAATGTAAAAATTACTATTAGATCAACCATATTATTCACATTTCAATTGAGTTCTATTTATCTTCAGGAGTGATACCAGTACACATAATAACATCCTGGTTCCCTTAATGAGATTTCCACTTAGGATATTATTTTTTTGTATTTCACATACATTCAACTTCTTTAATAGTAAATTCTAACCATGTTCCTTCTTGTTCCTGCTATTGACTAACACAAGAAATCATAGTTTCAGGAACATATATCATATGAGATACCAACATAATCATGAATATTAACGTACATGATGTATAAATCATGAATCATAATTTTAAAAATATAATACCTAAAACATATCATCGCATACATCCCAAGGAATGTATATTATAAATATCAATTGGGACCTCAATAATGTTTTCTCATCCTAGTTTCTAAATCCTAACTAAAACAATACTTTTATACCAACTATAGAGACCCAATCATAATATATATGTATATTACCTCATTTTATAGGAATATGTAGTACATTTCAAAATTAATTACCTAGGGTCCATAATATTTAATTTTATCAAGAAATATGGAAACATAATATTATATATTAGTTTCTAATATTCAATATAACCCTTATATATATTCCCATTTTAACTCCTACATAAACCATTCATCATAATCTGGGGAAGGAAAACATATTATTAGGGTGATCTGTAGTTCTCAATAAGGGTAAACAAGGAAGGTATGTATGAACTGCCTGGGCATAATGGTATGTGAACTAAATCCTATCATTATAAGGTTATATCATATATATCAATGACCAAAAATTTGAATCATGAAAAAAATAATGGTAGTTCATATGACTCCAATCATATACGAATTGAGAAAATAATGTATTAAATCATGACATATAAATAATATGTGGAGTTTTGGGAGACACAAAAACATATAAATTGATGTACATAGTAGTTATGTATTAGATTGAGGCCATATTAGTTGATTGAGATAACTCACCAAACCATATTAGTAATTAAGGATCATCCAAAAGACCATCTGAATGGAAAAAATATTATACTGATCCATGTTTACTCCCCAATCCATCTTTGTATTAATGAACTAGGTTCACTTCATTTTTCCACATTATATTACTGAACCATGTTAAATTATTTTTGGATCTCTATATTAGTTAACTAAATTCACTTCTTGTTCAAGACTGGTATTAATGAACCATGTCCAGTTCTCCTTCTAGCCATGTGCCACTAAAATCAGTACACATCTCGATCAATCCCAATATAACTGAATCGTTATTAATTCTCATTACCATCCAATTTTATATAACTGAGATCACTCCCCATTCCAACCCATTCATACTAAATTGATTTCATTCCATGTTCTATTCATTTCAATATTATGATATATTAACCCTTTCCCATTTCATTAAAGGAGATATAGGTGTCATCCATTATAATATGAAATCATAAATTCTTCCTTCAAAATATCTTAACCAATCATCATACCATAACCCATGAACTGGAATGTTTTTGATAAATATTTCATCATATAATATCATATAGAAAAGGGATATATTTCAATATCATTTCATCATAGTATTGGCCATGAAAATAACCTTGTTTTATAACAATATAACCCATTTATTAGATATATATTTCCCAAAAACAATTTGATCATTATCATAAAACATTAAAAGAAAGAGAAGAAATAGTGACCTATGATATTATTACCAATAATGTATAAACAGTATCAAGAATGAAAACATATATGGATTTATTTTTGAAATACCACATGTATCATTTCTAAAGTATTATAACCATTCATTGAAAATCACTTTTTAAAACATGAAACACTTTCAAAACCTTTTTTCATTGAAAACTGCAATGAAATTATTATAAAGGAAGCTTTTAATATTAATTTAAGACATATTTTAAACATAATAAATTTTTGGAATCATTTTTTATGTAATGACCCCGAAATTTCATGGAAATTTTTTTCTTAAATAATTTGGAATTTTACGAGTCTGTGGCTTCGGACGGAACTTGATTACGAGGCCCGGTGTTCCTGAAATCAATTTCAGAAGTTTAACTTGGGTACGTTCAGTGAACGAACGAGCGGGATTTTCTATCTTTTGAAACATTGATCGGAATTGGGTTCTGAGGGAACCATTGAACTCGCAACGTCGACGATTGATTAAGGGGACCTTCAACTCGAACATAGTCGGGGCAGTGTGGAATTTAGATTTTTGGGCTTCGTGAAATAAAACTTAAAAATATTTTATTTTTATTCTTTATGTTTGAAATTCAAATTTGTTTGATGTAATGTGTAGGGTCCACTACTACATTAATTCAATGAAACTCCTCCCTTATTTAAATAAGGGTGGAGCTTAATAGATGAGAGGGAATCCGCTGGAGAAACTCCCCTCTTCTCTTTATCTCGTCCTATTCTCCTCTTCCTTCATTATTGCATCACCAAGGGACATCTACCTCCGATGATCGAACGAGCGACAAACCTATAAGAAAACGACGACATCATTTTTTGACGTCAACGAATGATTCTACCTCTCCACAGATCCGTCCATTGATCACGTCACGAGGTAGGGGTTATTTTTTCATCAAGTCTTTATCATCATTCTTAGTTGCTTCAGGTTTGGCCACATGATATTGTCGTAACAGGAGGAGATCAGACCGCACAAACACGGCTGATTCTCATCCCCTCTAATTTGTTAATCGTCGTTGATGTTTGAGGCGGAGGTGCACGGTGGTCTTTCACCTTGCGGGGATCAGTAGGGAACCGCAGCCATGCAAGGTCGTGGTGAAGGCGGCGTGGTGTCGTTGCACCACGTAGAGACGTAGAGGGACGCAACTGAAGCGGGCCACGGCGGTGGTGCGCGGTGCCTTCGCACAGCGTCGGAGAGACCGATAATGGCCACGGCCGGAGCAGGCCTCGGAGGAGGGGCGCGGCAACGTCACGTCGTCCCGGTGAGAGGAGCCGTCGCGGATTAGTAGGGGCAGCCAGCCGAGCCGGCCGCCAGCGTCTCCAGGATGCGGGACTCCTTCTGGGTCCCGCGGCAGCAGAAAAACCGGTTGGCCATTACCCAAAAACAGGGGGGTGTAACCCCCCCCCCCCCACCCCTGACCTGCTGCTAGGGAGCACACCACAACATCCACCGTTTCCAATAACAGGGGGTCGTGCCCCCTTTGCGTCCCTCTCTGCCTGCGGCCGAGCCGCGACCGGCTTCCGAGCCGGGCTGCCGGCTGCATGGCCCATGCCAGTTCTAGGCCATGAGGGTCGGGCCAACCACAGGCCGCACGGGTCGGGACAGCTCCTCCCCGCCGGGCCGGGTCGCACCCAACCCGGCCGGACCCGGACCTGAGTCGGGTCTACCGGTTCGGGCCGACCTAGTGGGTGTTGGGTGAGGACGGTCCGGGCCTAGACACCTTATTTTGCGGAACGTTTCAGTTAAATAGATATATCTTGAGCTACGGACCTCCTACTGATGCACCATTAGTTGTGTATGCTTCCTTGGAATCAGAGGGTTGTTTCAGTATATTACACTTGTGGTTTCAGCGATGTTTCTATATGTCCGGGTTGGTTCGAACCCGAAACCAACCAGATCCATGGAGCGAAAACACTTATAACTTAAGGATCAGATGTTCGTTTGACGTGCCATCTACTGTGTTGAATTCATTTTGAGGAGTCGGTTCTTTTGGCTTACTCCACTTGATTTTTGGGCGTAGCTGGTGTATAGTTGGGTTGGTTTTAGTTTAAAAACCAACCGGGCCCCTGGAACGGAAAAGCCAATAACTCTCAAACCAGGCGTCCGATTGACGCACCGTCTGTCACGTTGGGTTTATTTTGACAAGACAGAACCTTGGCATACATCAACTCTGGGATTCATGATAGTTTATGTATCAACTCTCATGCTCGAGGAGCGGACCCTCTCGGAATCGATAATGATGTGTGCGAGAACCCTAGAGCTGGCTGCGACTGCGACGAGGACGACTGTGCATGGATCCACCGTGGGTTCGGCAGTGAGGAAGACTATACATGGATCCTCGGTGGGTTCAGCAGCGAAGAAGAGTGTACTTGGATCCTCCATGGGTTCGATAGTGAGGACGACTTTACTTCGATCCTCCATGGATTCGGCAGCGATGATGACTGTACTGGGATCCTCTGTGGGTCCGACAGCGATGACAACCATTCTTGTATCCTACGTGGGTCCGACGGTATGACCTTTGTACCTGTATCCTGAGTGGGTCCGGCAAAGTAGTTGGTCTTGTATCCTATGTGTGTCTAATAGCTTAGC
Source organism: Viscum album (assembly GCA_963277665.1). Lineage (NCBI taxonomy): Eukaryota > Viridiplantae > Streptophyta > Magnoliopsida > Santalales > Viscaceae > Viscum > Viscum album. The sequence continues at coordinate 502,588,637 of OY728133.1, forward strand.
TGATCTTGTATCCTATGTGGGTCCGACAACCTAGATGAATCAGTGACTACATCTGATCATCTATATCTTTATACGAAATATGTATACCGGTGTGAGATGAGTCTTGACTTCTTTATCATCGATGTGAATGACTTGATTTCTTGTCTAGACTGGGTTGTGTTTTCCTGTGTGGACTGCGTTGTGCTCGGGCTCGAGAGTTGGAGTGAAATTGTAATTGATGACTTAGGTATATGTATGGCCATATACCTATGTAGAGTCGGTTGATACTTCGTGATTGTGTTCTTTCCTTTGTGGTTTATCCTTCAAGGATTATGAGAGACATTTGGGGTCTCGAGGTCCCTAATGAGTATCGTATACTCACCCTTGAATGGGTTATGCCCGCACTACATTGTTTTGGATGTAGACGATGGACAATACTGATCATTGTGGAGGCTTGTAGAGCTGGACGGTACCCGGAGGTGGAATACATGCCAAGACGTACATGGAGCGGAAAACCGGACCCAAGGAGATGAGGAGATTATATGTACCCACCCTTCAGGTGGGATATCTGGAGGATGACTCATTGGTTTATGATTTACTTTACAGCTATTGTACCTTCTATCTCAGTTGTACTGTACTTTCAGTTGGGTTGGTATACAAGCCCATTTAATTTCCAGCACTTACATTTGTACCCAGTTTTACATAGTGATTACTTCACTTGTGTACTATGTTTTTTTACCTATATAAAGGCAATTCCTTCCGTTTTTATGAGGATTATGCCTTTAGTGCTAGTCATCAGCCCTAGACCTATGGAAGGCGGGCTTGGGGTAGTCACGACACGAGCCCTGAGGACGTGTCGTGACAAATTTGTATTAGAGGAGTAGGTTCTACCGCAGAACATTGGAATATGATCATTCCTTTCTGTGAAGTAATAGAGTTAAGAGTATTGAGTGTGTTTTTCAGTCTAGGGAGTCCAGTGTTGGTGAAGTGGCCGACGTATCCAAAAACCAGGACCATGACCTCTGATTTTGGACTCAGTACACGAAAACAATGATTGCGAGTGAGTTTCCTTTCAAAATTTTTCTTTGTGATTAATCTGTATCAGCTCACCAGGTATATTGTTTTACCGTGGCACACCAGTTTCATCTCAGGATGGCCCCATGATGGTGGCCAGCTAGGGTTCCCAGTTACATATGAGATGGTAGCTCACCGAGTGATGAGGCCTTGGTGCAGGTCCCAATTACAGCGGAGGCACCAGCGGTACCACTACCTACTGGGTCACTGATACCACCAGCCCCAGCTGCAGAGAGTGCATGTCACCAGAGTGCATTGCCCGAGTTTCAGGAACAGTGGCCACCCATGTTCAGTGGAGAGATGGACCCTTAGGTAGCCGAGGATTGGATGGAGGCTATCGTTAAAGATTTCTTATAGGTAGGGACACCAGCTGGACTCATGGTGATCCTTTCCACGAGTCTCCTACATGCATCAGTAGGTAGATGGTGGAGCCTGATGCTCCAGTTTCACGACGAGGCATATCTACATTGGACGGACTTCAAGAGCCTCTTCCGATCGGAGTTTGTTCTAGCCACCCTCTGTGTGGTGCACATCCAGGAGTTACTACAGCTGTGGCACGACAACATGATAGTAGCCCAGTACTAGGCGAGGTATACCGACATCTCACACTACTTCACGGACATGGTACGAGACCCATTCTTCCGGGCTCGGACCTTTGACCGGGTACTCAGACATGAGATTAGGGGTTCGATGATCTCCCTCAACATCCTGACGCAAACGGGGTGCTAGAGAGAGCCCTTATAGTGGAGAGTTTTCTCGCTGAGTAGTCACCAGTGGCGAGACCCACTGTAGGATGACACATAGAGAAGTATTATGCAGCTGGTAGTAGACAGCTAACACAGAGGTCCAAGCAGAACATGCAATCAAATGAGAGATCTTAGCATACATGTTTTGTTGTGCGGGTCACACAAAACCGAGCCAGCCATACGAGGTGCAGGTAGTGCTATGCATGTGGCGGGCAGGGTCACACGACTTGAGACTGCATGACCCGCCCTGCAGATGAGCAGCATGCAGTAGAGGGACCTCCCAGGAAGAGGTTCGACATTGATGGTCTGCCGAGAGAAGGCGGACAAGGAAAAAGGGTTGGCCATGTAGTAGGTGGTGGACGACGTTTCGAGGCCATACCACCACAACCACCAGTAGGACTACCCCGACCACAGGGAATGACTGGACATGGGAGAGCTCAACTTCAGGCAGCCGAGGTCTACGAACATAGAGCTCCGAGAGGACACAAGAAGGAGCAAGACTAGCTCCAGGCATGGATACTTTTGTTCATGATGCTTCTAGCTATGTTAATTTCATTGTCTGCAGATACTTTATGCCTTTGAATTTTAAGCTGCAATAATAAAAGACAATTGTTCTTTTGACATTTACTTCACTATCCATTTTATGTAGTTGATACTGAGAGGTTCCAGTTAAAAAAGTTGAATTGACCCTCACTTTCAAGATTCCTACTAGAGGAGACCCAGTGACCACACACTACTGCCGATAGTGTGACTCGGCCCATGGAGGAGATAGTAACTGTTGGATCTCTTGGTAGTATCGAAGAGGCCTTACGACGTCGTCCATGGCATGAAATAGTATCGTTCATGTTATTATTGACTGTATTGGGCAAAGAACATGTTTCATCCAGGGGATGAGATCAGATTTCTCTTTTCGGAAAAGGAGAAATCTTATTATCTCTTGCAGGATGTAAGCGATAATGGGTGTATTCGAGTTATTTACAACAGATAGTCGCACCCATGGTTTTTTGAGCAAATGGTTTATGGTCTACTCTAATCTCAAAAGTCTCAGGTGTGTATTCTCATAGAATGAACATGACCAGAGATGGTGTTGTTGTCTTGTGTTCCTTGGGGACTACGACATTCAGATAGTCTATACTCCTGGGAAGGGGAACATTGTAGTAGAGTTCATTTCACGATGCATCATTTGTCATTAAGTGAAGGTGGATCACCAGGTACCAGCAGATATGGTGCGGCCATTAGAGGTCGTGGAGTGGAATTGGTACTGAATATCCATGGATTTGGTGACGGTGCTTCCACATACATCCAAAGGACTTGACCCTATTTGGGTAATCGTAGACATACTCACCAAGTCGGACCAATTCCTACGGATCAGAGAGCAGCGCTCTATGGAGTGCTTGAGATGCCTCTACGTTTAGGAGATCATATGGCTTCAGGGTGTGCCATCGACTATAGTCTCCGTTCGAGATGCTCGCTTTACTTCGCGACTCTGGAAGGGATTGCATGAGGCATTTGGGATGCAGCTATGTCTGAGCACCGCCTTTCATCCCCAGACAGATGGCTAGGAGGAGATGACCTTTTAGACTCTCGAGGACATGCTCCGTGCATGTGTCCTCAACAGTGGTCATTTCTGGGAGGATCATCTACATCTGGTGGTGTTTTCATACAACAAAAGCTACCACTCCACCATGGGGATGTCACCATACGAGGCACTGTATGGCCAACCATGCAGATAATCTATGTGATGGACTATCCCTATGGAGTCTGCACTTGTACTACCAGAGATGGTCCAGGCTATGATGGAGAAGGTGCAGATCATTCAGGAGCAGATGAGGACTGCCCAGAGCAGACATAAGTCCTATGCTGAGAGGAGACGAATACCACTAGATTTAGAGGATGGAGACCATGTTTTCATACGGGTCTCATATCGACGTGGAATATAGATATTTTGGCAGGGCGGAAAGTTATCTCTGCGCTTCATTAGACCTTTCTAGGTCCTCAGTAGGGTAGGCGAGGTGGCTTACCTTCTAGCCCTTCCACCTCAGTTGCACCGGGTGCATGACATCTTCCATGTATCTCAGAGGAGGAGATACATGCACGACCCGACCCACATCATTGATCTTGGTGAGCTGAACATTGATGATGGAGCAACATTCACGGAGGTCCCAATGGATATCGTGGATCGATAGAAGTGAGTCCTATGTGGACGGTTGATTCCTCTAGTGCATGTTCTTTGGCAGCACAGGAACCTATATAAGAGAACATGGGAGTGAGAAGCTCAGATGCATACACAGTACCCTTATTTATATCCCTAGTTTATGTTGTAGCTATACAGGGACGTAAATCCCTGAGGTGGGAGTAATGTAAAGGCCATGAAATTTCATTGAAATTTTTTCATAAATACTTTAGAACTTTATAAGTCTATGTATTTTGACTGGACTTGATTCTGAGGCCCGGTGTGCCTGGAATCAATTTCCGAAGTTTAGCTTGGGTACGTTCAATGAACGAATGAGCATGTTTTTCTATCTTTTGAATCGATGCTCGGAATCGGGTTCCAAGTGAACAGTTGAACATGCAATGTAGGCGATTATATAAGGGGACCTTCACCTCAAATGTAGTCGGGGCGGTGTGGAAGTTAGATTTCTGGGCTTGGTGAAATAAAAATAAAATTCATTTTATTTTTATTCATTCTTTTTAGAATTCAAATTTTTTTGAATTAATGTGGGGGGTCCACCACCCACATTAATTCAATGATACACCACCCTTAATTAAATTAGGGAGGAGCTTAATAGATGAGGGGGCATATGCTGGAGAAACTCTCTTCTTCTCCTTCTCTCCTCCCATTCTCCTCCTCCACCATTGTTGCACCACCAAGGGACCTCCTCCTTTGATAATGGAATGAGCGATGAACCTCCAAGGAAAAGACGACATCATATTCCGACGTCAACGAACGACGCTACCTCTCTGTCGATACATCGAGTGATCACGTCACAAGGTAGGGGATATTTTTTTTCACGTATTTATCATCGTTTTTCATTGCTTAAGGTTTGGCCGCATGATATCGTCATAACAGGAGGCGATTGGACCACAAAAACGTGACCATGCAGGGCCACGACGAATAAGGCATGGTGGAGTTGCACCACGCATAGATGTAGAGGGCTGCAGCCGGAGCGCGCCGCGTTGGTGGTGTGCTGCACCGTCGTTCCATGCCGGAGAGACCGAGGAAGGAAGTAGTCGGAGCGGGCCACGACGGAGGGGTGGGGCGCCAGCGCGCCGCGCTAGGGAGATGATCTTCAACCTAAGGTCACGACGGACAAGAAGGTGCGGTTGTCCGAGCCAGCCGCCGGTGTCTCCAGAAGGTGGGACCCCTTCTAGGTCCCACGACAGCTCACAAACCGGTCGGCCTTAATGGCCTCCCTTTACCCGGAAACCGGGGGGGGATGTAAGCCTCCCCCCTCCAACCCAGTGCAAGGGGGGACCCCACTGGGTCTGTCGTTTCCAAAAATAGGGGGCTGCACCCCCTTTACATCCCGCTCACCCAGCAGCCGAGCCACGGGCCGGGCCGTACCCAAACAGGCTTGACCTGGACCCGATTCGGGTTAACCCGATTCGGGCCGACCCAGGGGGTGTTGGGCTAGGACAGACCGGGCCCAGACCACCTATTTTGTGGAATGTTTCGGTTAAATGGATATATCATGAGATACGGACCTCCGACCAATGCATAGTCAGTTGCGTAGGATTTTGGGGAATGAGACGGTCGTTTCAGTATATTACAATCAAGGTTTGGACAAAGTTTGGGTATGGCTGGATTGGTTCGAACCCGAAACCAACCGGGCCATTGGAGCGGAATCTCTTATAACATAAGGATCGTAAGTCCGTTTGACGTTCCGTCAACTGTGTTGAATTCATCTTAATGAGACGGTTCTTTTGGCTTACTCCACATTATGTTAGGACATAGCTGGAGTCTAGTCGTGTTGGTTTTAGTTTAAAAACCAACCGGGCCCCTTCAATGGAAAAGCCAATAACTCTCAGACCGGGCGTCCGATTGACGCACCTCTGTCGCGTTGGGTTTCTTCTGACGAGACAGAACCTTGGGATACATAAACACTGGACTTCGTGATAGTTGATTTATCGACTCTCTTTCTCACGGAGTGGACCCTCTCGGAATCGAGCATGCTATGTACGGGAACCCTAGAGTCGTATGCGACTGCGACGAGGAAGACTCTACTTGGATCCTCTATGGGTTCGGCATCGAGGACAACTGTACTTGGATCCTCCATGGGTTTAGCAGCGTGTCGACTGTACTTGGATCCTCCGTGGGTTTGGCGCGAGGACGATTGTACTTAGATCCTCCGTGGGTTCGGCAGCAAGGACGACTGTACTAGGATCCTCTGCGGGTCCGACAGCGATGAATACTATTCTTGTATCCTACGTGGGTCCGATAGTATGACCCTTGTACTTGTATCCTATGTGGGTCCAGCAGAGTAGCTGGTCTTGTATCCTATGTGGGTCTGACAGCTTAGCTGATCTTGTATCATGTGTGGTCCCAACAACCTATATGAATCAGTGACTACATATGATCATCTCTATGAATATACGAAAGATGTATACCCATGTGAGCTGAGTCTTGACTTCTTTATCATCGATGTGACTGACTTTATTTCATGTGTGGATTGGATCGTGTTTTCCTGTGTGGACTGGGTAGTTCTTGGGCTTGAGAGTCGTAGATGAATTGTAATTGATCAGTTAGGTATATGTGTGGGCATATACCTAAGTAGAGTCAGTTTATACTTCGTGATTGTATTCTTTCATTTGTGGTTTATCCTTTGTGGATTCTGAGAGACCTATGGGGGTCTCAGGGTCCCTACTGAGTATCGTATACTCACCCCTTCCTGGGCTATGCCTGCACTACATTATGATGGATGCAAACGACAGACATCAAGGATCAGGGTGGAGGCTTGTGGAGTTGGACGGTACCCGGAGGTGGACCACTTGGCAAGATGGACACGGAGAAGACGGCCGGACCCGAGTAGCCGGGGAGATATCTGCACCCACCCTTCAAGTGGGATTCCCGAGGACGACTCGGTGGTTTATGCTTTTCTTTACAGTTGTTGTACCTTCTATCTCAGTTTTTTTGTAGTTTCAGTTGGGTTTGTATACATGCCCATTTACTTTCCATCACTTACTTTTGTACCCAGTTTAACTTACTGCTTTCTTCACATGCATACTCTGTTGTGTTGTTTACTTATATAAATGCAATGCCTTCCCTTTTTATAGGGATTATGCCTTTGGTTCTAGTCGTCTGTCCCAGGGCTATGGAAGGTGGGCTTGGGGTAGTCACAGCATTAGCCCCGAGGATGGGTCATGACATTTTATTATAATTTATATAAAATATAATTTGAATATATTTTGTAATTTCATGGAATGGATTCTTTTTAAAGAACACATATTTCCCACTGATGTGAGATATATGGTGTGATTTTATTAAAATAACATTATTAATTACATATGTACCAAAGAGTGAAGAAATGGTCCTAATAGATGAAATTTAATTAAAAACAAGAGGAAAATAAAAACCATGATAATTCATGGAAAATGGATCATAATATTATATAAATGTAACCATAAATATATACAATTCCTATAAAAGATGATATTATAAAAAATCTATTACAACATTGATAAAATTAAATCAATATTCCCATGAAATAGAAACATTAATAAAATCTTATAATATCATTAAAAAGAAGAAATATAGGATATGTCATTAAAAAATAATTATATACACCATGTAAACAAATATAGCTGTACAAAAAACATGTGTTTCAAAGAAGGAAAATAGCGACATAATTACTTTACTGATTTGGTAATTTTGGAAACGTAAACCCCAATCTATATATCTCATAAAATGAATATATAAATAAAAATAAATTTTAGAATAATATTATTAGAATAAAAGCATGGGTATTATATACACCAAACAAAATAAACGAGTGGTCAATTTTGGATAAGTCTCACAAAAATGAATGTGATACTATAAATCCCCTTACAACTTGAGTAACCTTATAATAATGTGATATGGTAGAAAATGAAAATTTTAATAATATTAAACACATTAAATTCATGATATAACAGTTCATAGGTACTTATATATAAAAAACATTAAGATTAAGTGGTGAATATAGAATATCTCTCACACAAATAAATGTGAGACGAGAAAAACCATACCTTATGTCTTATAATTCTTCATACACAATCATACTTAAAATGTAATAAATATTTTTTTAAAAAAATATACCAAATAACCATATTATTATATATCAGAAAATATATTATTTCATTATTAATTTCAATTACCTTTTTATTAATAATTCCATGTAAATTTTTGGTTCTAGGTAATATCCGCTTTGTTTTTGTTATGGTTTTGACTTGTTATTTTTGTAATTTTTATTGAAAATTATTTCTCTATCTTCATAATTAAAAACATCATATATATTCATTATATATCTATTAGAATAACATATAATATTTATAAATAGTAAATTATAGACACCATTCATGGAGATGGTAGGTCATACGTACACATAAATGATGTCTCCAGTTTATTTTCACATTGAAAGAAAGAAATTAAATGACATATAGGATTATATATATATATTGTTACTATAGAATGATAGTTATTATATATATATATATAAGATATTCTTATTATACCCATATTAAATAAATTACATGTATGGCGTGAATGAGTAATATTACTTTGATGAGGCAGTAGTCCACAATATAATGACACTGATATTTGTTTCCTGAAAAATCTATAGAATGAAGATATTTTCTGTGTAATAATTTCATATGCTTAAATAAATAATATATATATTATATATAAAATAAAAAAATATTTAAATTATTATTCTATACCTTGATATGTGGTAATGGATGTATGAATATCATTATCTCATGGGGCGGTCATCCATTGTACACACGAACAATGATTTTCTATCCCAATTTGATAGATGTGTCTGTGCGTATTGGTAAAACCATTAACATAATATTTTTTTGTATATTTTGAATTATTTGGTTATTATTTTTAATGGAATAATAATTATTAAAGGTATATGGAAATAAATAAACCAATAATTCACATTGAATAATGTTGCCTCTTCTTCTGGTAACTCCTCTGGGTTTGTACCATATGATTTCCTTGGTTTTAGTTATTCCAAAAGTGAGTCTACTAGGATATGATGATGGATATACGGAGTTTATTTTTATTGTTTTGGACGAGAAAAAATATTAATAGGTGTAAATAAGTAAGAGAGAGAGAGAGAGTTCCTTTTTAAAAGTGTGGGAACAGACACCCCTTGGTGTTAGAAATGATTAGGTTAATTTCTACAACTTATATTCCATTATTATTTCAAATGAAAAATTGTTTTTCCTTAATCAGTGTAATTAGTTGTTACTAATTAAAATAACCACTTTGGTAAAAAAAATTATATTGACACTATTAGAAATTATAAATATTCATATTCCAAAAATTTAATCAAATTTTCAAAATTATAAACATAGAAGTGGCATAATTGTATTCAAAATTAATCCCACACAAGGTTTGAGACTTGTTTTTAAATGGAAAATGTTCAAAAGTATGAAATTCATTCATTTCCAAGAACAACGTGAATATTTTTCAAAAGTCGTAAATTGTATTAATAGGTGTATAAAATTTATAAATATATTTTAAAAAATCTAAAATATAATGTATCTATATAAAAATTAGAAATAAATAAAATCAAATTTTCAATTAAAATTCAGTGTTTATTCACTATTCATTAGAAATTATACTTCTCATACATAAAACCAACAATTTCCCCAAGTAAATATTGATATTATAATTTAAAAAACTAATTTTTTTAAACAAAATAATTTATAAATTTTTTAATAATTATATTTAAAATCATTTATCCATTTAAAGTCTGAAAATTATCTCTTATAAAGAATATATATCATTATGAAAAAAATTTATTTATAATTTTCCCTTTCATAGAAAAAAACATATGATGATAATTAAATGGTTGAATGAATAATATATATATACATATCATTATAATAATTTATAAATTGTGGTTTAATAAAATTATTGACGTAATGCATCTTTATATGCATAAATATATTTATCTAGTAAAATAATTCCTATATTTTCAAAAGGGATTTATATTCATTTATAGTTATTTGGTCACAAAATAACGATTCATATATAAATTCCCGAACAATATTTTCATATTTTAATTATTATTATTCATACCCTCCATTCCAATTCCTAAAATAAAAATATAATAATATTTTAATAATATTATTAATAGTACAATATTGTTTCATAAAAATAGATGTTTCAAGACACACAAGATATCTATGGAATTCGTTATTGTGTGCGGCACAATCCAAACATATTAATGCATGTATTGGAACAATTTTGATGTTATTCATGTCACTTAAGCATAACTTGGTGTTGCGTATGATGTAAAAAAGTATAGTTCATTTATTTATCAGAGGCCATAATCAGTGTTAGGTTAAATGGGAAATATTGAAAAGAATATATTCATTATAAAATAATATTTTCTCAAATTATGGAGTTATTACAAAACATGTGTGATTTTTAACCTAATTTCATATATCAATGGATTCTAGAGTGTGTGATGTAAATATTAATACATTCGATCATTGTTCATAATTTTTTTGTGCCTTTTTCACTTATCAATATTATGTGCTTCCATGTTTTTTCATTTTCCATACATTATTGAGTGCGATTGATAATTTCAAATAAATTTCAAAAAAAAATTAATGATATATATATATTTGAATATATTATATTGAATAATAAAAAGGATATATATTTTGAATGATTATTTATAATAATTAAATTTATTTACAAAGGGATAATATTTGGTGATTTCATTCATAAATAGCATTTATATACATTTTAGGATTTTTTTGGTACATTAATTACTTTAAAATTTTTAGGATGGTTGAATAATGGTTTTGTAATATTATACCAGATTTTTTATAAAATTTAATGGGTACAATATGAGGAATGATTCTTTGTTTCAAAAGGATTATGAAATTTTTATGTTTTTGAAATGTTTTTTTCTATGTTTTTCTGTTCGGGTATATAGCTAGAGGTATATATATATATATATCTGTGCACATAATCACATGAGAATATGTGAATTCAGATATGTTAACATATATGTGTGTGTTCGTGTCTGTGTGTTTGTGTGAGTGTTTTTAATTATAAATGTGTATGACAAATATTGAAATCATACAAATTATCACTTTAATGGTTGATTTTTCAAAAAAAAATGTATTCAAAGGTTAATTATATCATTAAATTCTAAAGGGTAATTTATTAGTCATTTGGTTATTCAATTAATACTGAAAATTTTCTTGTAATTATCATTTTTATTATACGTGGGAATTTTTTTGAGTGATATAGCCACCATTCAATTCAGTACATTACTAGGGGCTGGAGATTTTTAAAATCTATTTGTGGGAATTCGACGATGCATTCAGTGAAATAGATGATGATGTGGGAAAGGGTATAGGCCTAGGTACAAAGTGGTGTGTTGTATGATTTAGAAGGGGAGTTACTCCTATATTAAGTGACAATATGATCAACAAATGGTTGGAATTCAATTACTAAACAAAAATTGATCAAACTATGGACTGGTTGAGTAGTTTGAGGGGTTTGTCAGATCTATCACTATTTTCCCATGGGCGTGTGTTGTTTAATTTCATTGATCCCCCTGAAAATAAATAAATATTATATTATATTATTACTTTTGTTGTTGTTATTGTTTTTATTATTGTTATTGTTGTCTTTTAAATGATCCTTAATTATTATAATATTGGATGTACTTGTTTTATTTATAAATTTTAAAATGTTAAATTTTTTTAAATAAAATGTATTGTATATTTATTAATGTGTTATTAAATTATCGTCTTGGGAAAACAAGTTAACCTGGTTAGTATAAACTGTGGTCAGAACATATCATTCACAAAGCATATAGACAATTCATGACCATATATTATAGGTTAATGTCCAATATATGTAGATACGAGGGAGTATGTGGGTGTGAATTGATGACATATAAAATTTAATAATTTTTTCCATTTTAATGTTTATAGTTTAGACGGACAAAATGAAATGTCCCTCTAAAATTAATAAAATAGTGTGCAATAAGAAGAGTGGAAATAGAATTTTTTTTTGACTTACTGGTAACTTTGAACAACAAAATATGTAAAAAATTAATGTTTCTTAATAGAATATAAAATTATCTATATATGTAAACACTCTAAATTGAAATAGTATATAAATTTCAGGATGAGAAAAGAATATAATGGGAAAATGTGATGGGGTTTTGATTAAAATCTACAATTCCCAAAATAATATATTAAACAAATAATATCCATGTTCCCCTCATTAAATTCTATTCACTTTTAATCTATGGTTATAGGAGGACCAATCCTTGATATTTTAGTAGTATGTTCTTAGTTAAAACCACTGTGATGGAAAAAAATTAGATAACATGCTCATATCCCCAAATATTCTTTAATAACAATATTTTAAAATCAAATATATACCTTTTATGTATTGAATTATAGGATAATAGAAGTAAAATAATTAAAATAAATTATAATTATTTTAAAAATCTCATTGAACAGAAAACACATAGAAAAAATTTAAGGAAAAAACAAAAGGAATTATTCATAATCATAGATATCAGGATAATTTGTTTCGTTACTCTAAAATCTCTATAAAATCATATAAATTTCATTTATTTATAGTAATTTTCTGTACATATCTTATTGAAAATATTAGTATTCTATTTATCACATCGAACATTCACTCTAGGGTGTAGTGATAAAACCGATAATTTATAAAATGTATTTGATACCATCATATGAAACCCAATTTTACGAGTTGAATATTATAAATTATTATATAAAATTTGTTTCCTTACATCATTAATATGTTTTAGGTTTATAATGACCGAGTTTTAGTAAAATAAAATTTCCAAAAAAGAACCATATAAATCTCTTTAAATGGTATTATCCTTAGAGTATCATGATTTTTAATTATATTTTAATTATTCAACACCCTCATAAAATTTGCCACAAATGATAATACACTGAACATATCATATATAATTAATTTCTTCAAAGCTCGGGGAAATATACACATAATATTGGTGATCCAAAATACCTATTATGGGTTATCATACATCATGAGCTATCCTATAATAATCTAGGAATTAATAATATAGATGGAATTAATGTAAATCATATATTGACATATAACTAATCACATAACCTTGAAATACATCTATTGATAATAATATCAATAATATAATTGGTAGATATTCCTAATTTCATAATGATGGAATGTGTAATTATAGACATCAAAACCCCACTATAAGGTCCTTAGTCTAGAGCATCACAATTAATTTGGTACACAAAACCGAAATACCCTGGCTATTTTAACTCATGATACATATAGATGAATCTAGGAAATATTTTTTATGATCCCCCACTAGTTCGCATACCATGTCCATTGAATTAATCATATGAGAGAAATAAATACCAATTCATTAAATTATCAAAATTCCTTAGTAATAAGAATTCATATTGGAAAACATACATACAGAATTTCAATATTTCCCTAGAAAAATTTAAACCCACTATAGAAATAAATAATATTTCTTATTAAACTATGAAACCTCTATATATGGAAATGTATTCATGCATAATAAATTATCTTTCTATGTATACACCACCAATATTTTTTTTATAATACTAGTTGTTTACATTGGATAAAGTAATAGAAACGTGAATTTTTTAGTATATTATATGAAATAGAATACATCAATGAGAATTTATAACATGTATATGAGTAAGACATTATCTTCATCACAAATTATGTTTTTTATCAAACATAAGTTATTTATAAAATAGGGACGAAAATTAATTTGAAACTTTGAAAAAGAATTTTTATGAATTATTTTTGACAAAAAAATATATAAACCCAAACCAAATCTGTTTATATGAGTTGTGAATAATACCATTAAAATATGGTTTTGAAAAATAATATTCTACAACCTAATTATGAAAATAAACTATTTATATGTTTGAAAATGTGGTGTGGAATATAAAATATATATATGTCGAGTGAAATCCATTATCAAAAAATTGAAAAAAATAGTAATCCTTTCCCCCAATTTTTTAGAATAATATTAATATATATTAAAATTGAATACCATGAAAACATGGAAAATTTGATAAATTGTGATGATGTTTCATGAAGGTAGGATAATATGTAATTCAATTAAATCATTAGACAGTGATTCCATTCAAACTCTTGTAAAGAATGTGGAAAAGGCATTGTTTGAAAACGTTAATGTATTCATTTAAAATAATTTAATAATAAATCATTCACGAAAATATCAATATATTAAATCATTGGTGTAGAGGAAAAAAATATTTAAAATGAAATAATTAAAATGGATATGTTAAAGAATGGTTCATGTCCAAATAGGTGAAATGTAGTTAGTTATTATTATGAATAATATATCTATGGATTTGAGTACCATAGTGGGTAAAATTTAATGAAAAATTATAAATCCTAAAAATAAAAATAAGAGATTTTTTTTGGATTTTAACAAATAATTATCTTATAATTACCCAAAAATAAGGCTCATTCATAAACAACCTTTATGAAAAGGAGATTGAAACGTAAAACCTTCAGTATTTGGTTAATTCCGAGTCAAAGGACATCGAATGTTATAAAATGATATGGTTCTATAAATACAATTTAATACATAAAATATAGTGTAAAAATATTTTCTTGGGGTTGTGATGATGGAAGAATAAATAAATCAGTTGCGTAATATATAATATGTATTAATGGTGTGGAATTCAGAGGAGATACCATTTCAATGGTCAAAATACTTTATGTAATATTGTATCAATGAATTGATTATGTGAAAAAATATAATTATATACATTAAAATAATAAATATAAATAAAATTAATCAAATTTCAAAACATAAATAATGATTTCTTGACATGGTCCCTGAAGAAGAGATGTAACGCAATATAAAAAATTTCAATTAATAGTATCTCACATCCCATCCTAAAATTCTGTATATATCCATTGAATTCTTAAATAAATAATAAAAAAAATATATACATGATTTATATAAACTCTCTTATTTATTCCCTTACTATTGTACCTTAATATCATTTTTTTCAGTTATTAATTCAATGTAGTTTACATTAGCCGTTTTGGGATATTTTAGTTTAAAATAGCTAAAATATTATTGTGTGTATATAATAGTCACCAGTCATAATAAAATGGTTTAATAAACTATGGAATATTCATTGAACATGGTTAATTTTATTCTGAAAATAAGGATGATCAATAGGTAAATAAATTGTAATCATCGAAAAATCATTTCTCAATAAACCTATTTTTGATTTTTATAAATAATGATGTTTTTTCCTTTACATTAATTATTATATTGACTAATTTGTAGTTACAGAATCTTAAAAATAAAAATATTTTAATATTAATGTTATATTAACTCATTTAATAAATTTTAAATAATACCCATGTGAGACTTAAAATCATGAAAACGTCATCATTCAGGTATGTTTTGTAAAACCACCATACCATGGAATGATTTTTTATGGTCAAAAAAGAAGGTAATCATTGTAAATATGTTACATTTTTATAAAAATAGATCAAAATATTAACAAAAATATAAGATTAATGTTGAGATATTAATATCAATATTTAAATAGTTATAGGATTATAGAAATAAAAAGGACATTTTTGAATAAACAATATTTTTGACATAATAAAAACATATGGAGGATATATTATTTAGTTAAAACTATTAATCATCCATCATCAATTAATAAATTAGATTCCTATACCATATAAATTTCATCATAGATGATGTATAAATGATGGTTGAATATTTTTTAATGATAATTAATCCTAGTTAATAAATCTGAATAGGTTTGGAAACCCTTACATAAATAATCAAAATGCCTAATTTTGGTCCTAATAATGGATGTTGGAAAATTTAAATATAACTACTCAATTTCAATATCAACAATTTTTTGGTGGTTTGGGGAGAGATTTGGGTTGAATATTAAGAGAAAAATTCACTCATATGTGTATACTAAAAGGATGTATTTATTTTACATTTTATAAGATGAAATCAATGGTGTTTCCCTCATTATTATGTTTTCAAGGGTCTTAAGAGTAATTTCAAAATTCAATGTGGAACATACATGAACAATGAATGATAAGATCAATTATATCCCATAATTTTGATATAATTTATGTTTTTAATATATCTCTTTAAAATTTAAAAATATATATGTGTTAAATAATATAAAATTTCATTTTTCTCACTATTCACATAATGAAACATTAAACATATCAATGTGAAATAGAGTCAGAATTTGAAAATTTTTAAAATTACATAAATATAATTTTGATCCAAAATTATGATGTAAAATTTTTTATTATACAAAAATCATAATTTTAAATAATTTTATAACTTATTTTTTTAAACCTACAAACACATAAACTTCATCAATGATGCGTAAGAATTGTAATAAATATTACAATAAAAAATTAGAATTTCAATAAAAATATTAATAGTATATGTAACTTAATTATTGTCAAATAAATTCATTAGTATTATATTTCTATCTATATCTTTATCATGACTATATAATAAGAGAGAGAGAGTGATATTTCATAAACAATCATCACATATAAAAAATATAAGGGTTATAATCATACAAAATAGAAACTAAATTTCTATAATTTAAATTATAGGATATTTATAGTTGAAATAAACTATTATATTTAAATTAATGAAATCATATGATATATTTTTGGAGAATATCCCATAAATTTATGCATGTTGAAACCATTTTACCATTAACTATAGAGATAGATTTTTCTAATGGTTATTAGACATCATGAACAAAAAAATAAGAATGTCATATAACATTATTGTGAAATTTTTATTTACAATATGGAATCTATTTTTAAAAATTAAATCCATAAAATCACTATAAATTTGTTTTTATATAAACTTGTAAAATACATGAAATTTTTTTTCTCGCAAAAATGGATTTATATATCATTAAATGAATTCACTCTTAGTACTTTTCATTGTAAATTTTTTTTTTCTATTTAATTTTTAGTATATTATATAAAAATATCATTAAAATGAATAATTTATGGGATTAATTTAATTTTATAAGATAGAGGATCATTGTGCACATATAAAAACTTTTCTAAAATTTATATTATTTTACCATTAAATGATATAATTTTCAATTATAACTTTTTCATAATCAATGAATAAATAATAATTTATTTATATTATCCATAAATATAATTTATATTAATTTTTCAATTTTAACCATTTTATCAAGTGTAAAAACAAAATTAGTCAATAAATATCATTTTTATCACTAATTGATTTTATTCTGAAAATTTGAAATACAGTGATAATGTCATTGAAATTTCATTATTGATAATTTTTTAAAGAAAAAATTCAAACATTGAATTAATAACTTATATACTCCTATTTATACCCTCAAATAAAACAACAATTTTATTGTGGTCAAATTTATATATTAATATTTTTATAGTATATATTTTTTTCTTTAATATCTTGTGTTAGGTGTGGAAAATGTTATAAAACAAGTTATTATTTAATGGAGATTTACATATTCAAATTTGATGGTGTTCAATTAAAACAATCACTCTAGACACATTTGTTGTACTTCAATAAATTTTTTATTATTGTATATGGTTTAAATGTATCTTTTCCATATTCTATAATTTGTATATTTAGAAAGATCTATATTAAAAATGTATAAAATTTAATCATGATTTTTTTGATAAAATATAAAATGATATTCAATTAAAAATCATTTAAGAATAAAATTCATTAAAAACAATACTAGACAGTATAAGATGGATTTTTATCTAAATTAAACTACACTATGTGCTCATAATCACAAATATTAATTCACATGATGATAGAGCTTGGGGATGACTGAGAAGAGTGGTCTTGAGGACATCCTCACTAATAGAAATTTCATATGTTAGATTAGTAATTAGAATTCATATCTGTAATATTTTTTTATTAATCATTAAATTTATTATAATTATTACTATGTATATTGGATCATATACTTTAATGAATGGATTGAAATATGGTTAAAAATGTTCTTGTTAAAGAATCAAAATTTATATACAACGTAAATAAAATAACATTACTTAAATGATCAAGAGAGTATTCACCTATCCATGACAATGAATGAATATATATTTGTCCCTTGGATGAAATGAAATGTCTGGAATAGGTTTTATGTCCATGATGTTTTTAGGAAACACAATTTGGGAATCCAAATATTGATAACTAAATCTTATAGAATGATAAAACTTATATGTTTCTATTTTTTTGATAATATGTCAATTACAAAATGAAATATGTTATATAATAACATTCATATAATGTTTTTATTGTGATAAATCAATATTTTTATTAGGAATATGATGTGTTACTGTATAAAAATCTAGGTATGTGGATAAGATCTAACACTATTTAGTAAGGTTCCTATAGTGGCATAGACAATTTGTATCTGAAAGGTAAATAAAAAAAGTTAAATTGATATTGATAAAAAAATTATTCATTGTTTGAAGAATAGAATTTATTAAATATATATTCATAATAAAATCAACCATGATATTATTAATATCAAGAATATGTGAATTTGGTGTTGTGTCTTATTTATTCATAATAAAAATAAAAATAAAGTTTTAATTTTTTTAAATTGAGAGATTAATATTTAAATATATTATTAAAATAAATTTAATATATTTTTATTACCATTATGAGTGGATAAAATATATATTTTATCACAGAAACATAATTTTACTCTTTGATGTTCAATAATATTTATGAGAGGTTTTATATTTTTTTACTGATCTAATAAATAAATTTTCAAAAAAATTAAATTAATAGAATTTTATTTAATTATGAAATGATTTTATAATAACTCATGCCTCCTAAAATAATATTTGTTTTTTTATTTTATGAGAATTTTCTTGAATTTTTATGGAGGTAAATAAACAAGCTATTTTATTGAATTATTTTAATTTTATCCATTGTTTAAAAACCTAAATATATAATTTTATTGACATAAATGTATCATACTATATTGTTTTACATCCATTATCATGAGAGAAAATTACTGATAATCATCTCACATTACTCATGTTCTTAGTGATATAATCAAAGATAATAATTTATATGATCAATTATGAATGATGTGAATAAATTTATTCCACCATTCTAGAACCTCAAATGTCAAGAATATTGTTTAAAGTTTCATGGAACAAATATGGATATGAATATATTAATTCTAATATGTATTATTTGAGGAACAAAAATTAAAACATAATCAGCGATCAGGCTTGTGAAATCAAAAGTGTTGAAATTGAATTGAAAATAAAATAAACAATGTTCTTATTTTTTAGATAATAATTTATAAATTTTTTGTGGTAGTACTATTATAAATTTTTTAAAAATACATTGAGTTTATTTATGTAAATTTTAAAAATGTATTATTTCTCATTAAATCCTCTAGGACCAAATCCATCAATATGATTATCAGTATGTTCGATTACACTCACGTACACAATAAGATTGGTTATTTAATTTTCATAGTGGGCACACTTTTAAGGATTTATCATTATTGGAAATTTCTATATGTAATAAATATTTGAATGAACAAAAATTTTTATTGTAAACTATAATTTTAATAATTTTTAGAAATGAATACACAATATCCTTAATATATTTATTATTTTTGTGAATGAAATGGGAGTTCAAAGGTCACGTGTCAGGATGATGGTACAAAAAGGGTGGGGTAAAAGTTTTGGATAGAACGAGAAGAATGGATATCATGGAGATTTAGAAAAACCTTCAATACAATATAAATAATATATAAATGGGGGAAATTAATACTATAGAAAAATGAATCATGGTGGTGGGAATTGTATAAAAAACCTTTTGTTATTCAAAAATAATACGGTGAGTCTACCTCATGTTTGTAGTTATATAATTCAATTATTTTATTTTAAAGCGTATATGATACCAATTATATGTTATAAATTTTTTGAAAATATGTATTGATATTTATAAGTGAATAAGGAATGATAAATAGATATTGATGTTTGTATTAAATGGTTTATTAACGGTCTTCCATGTCATGTGAGTGGGATATAATGTATTAAATAAATGATATAGTGGGTCAAAATATATAATATATTTTTTTCATCATATTTAATACCATTATGATAGATAGAGTTATTTTAAACAATATTTTGTTATTAATTATAATAGATAATTGTTTTGATACATGTGATTACTATTAATATAATTCTTTTGGTGGATTTAAGAAAAGAGAAGTAAAAAATATTTTCTTGGATTATGGTGCATTTCAAAATTACTTTATTAAATACAATTGAATGAGTTATACATATCTTTAGAATCATCTTATAAATAATAACACCTTATTTTTTAAAATATTCTAAACAAATAAATTCAATTTCATATATGATTTTTAATAAATGATTTTTTAAATATTACTAATAATGAAATTAAACTTTTATAAGAAGGATTTTTGGTAAATAAATATCTTATTATACATATTTATATAGAATTTTTTTATGAAATGATATATAATATTAACAAGAAAGTTTCAAAGTTATTATGATAAACATGAAATTAAATCCAGGTATAAAAATTATATTAATATAAAATCATTTGATATTATGAGTAAAATATATTTGGAAAGTAATTTAAGAAAAATTAAAATGGAAATTTTTAATCGGATCTCACCATTTTTAAAATAATTTTTCCTCATAGTTGATTCCAATAAAAATAATTTAGTGTGAGGATTCATTATGTTTCAAAATAATGATTTGATGTGAGTTTTATAAACATGTAATGATTTTAGAAAACCCCTAAATGTTTGGAAAATATAGATAATATCTTGTAGTCTATCATGTGAAATATAATTAGATGTGAAATTAAGTATGGTTTAGATAATATTTTAAATGTATTTTATGAAAAGGAGATATATTATGTATTAAAGGGGTGGTCTATAAATCCAAATTCTCTCTGTTGGCTGAATTTATTCATGTATTGAAATTAAAACATACCTCATATTTTTTATATTGAGTTATCCAATATTGATGGTCATCATGTAATGTTATAGGTTGTTATTAAAATTAATTATTATCAAGATATGTGAATCATATATAGATATAAAATCCACTCATGATGAATAATATTTATTTTTTATCACATATCCCACTACATATACCATATGGTGAGTCGTGGAATATATCATTGGTAAACAAGGGTTGTATGTATCATATTGAATCCATGTACCTAAGGTAGAAAGGATACATTATATTGAAACTATTATACTATGATACATTTCAAACCGCAAACCTAAGACTGATATTATTAGTCTTGGGATGGATATGTTGTCGATCATGTCATTAGTTGATGATTGTCCAAGATTATATTTTCCCCTCAAAATATTATTAAAAAATAGTTCCTCAATTGAGATAGACCTTGGATGTGTAAATTCATTCTTAGTTAATGAAATTTTTTTGTTATTTTCTATTCGGTTTTATGGTATGTTATTTTTTCAAATGTCTAGGTTAATGAAATGAGTCATGTGATATAAATTTTATAAAATTAGAATCAATAATATTTGGGTTGGTTATAAAATATTTGAAAAAATCTATGCCCCATGGTCACTCACGATCTTGGGAATAGGGTGTGTATGCTTTTATATACCTGTATATGATCAACTGGTTGAAATATATATATATATATATATATATGCACATGTTATATAGATATCAAAGAAACAATATTTTTATCATTAATAGGAATGATTTTTTCATTGTGCTCAATATTTTAAAATAATTTTGTATTTTTGAATTCAATTTTTTCTCAAATATAGAAATGATTTTTTTTGTTACACGTAGTTTCGATATGATTTAGTATTATATTATGTTCAGATTTACATGTACAAAAATTAATGCATCCCAAAAAAGTGTTTTGGAATATATAAAATATTTATTGTGGTTTTATTTTAATATTTTTTTTAAGATGATGTTACATGTTGTAAAAAATAATGATAAATTTTGATAAAATGAGTTTTAGAATTTGTTCAAATTGATTGTAGAGATAGTTTCACAGGTAATTAAATTTGATTTGGTATTTGCTGAATGTATTTTCTTTTAATGGGGATTTAGTGAAAGTGGATTATTATTATAAATAATAATTTTTTGTAGAACTACCATGTGATGGTATAAAACATATCATTGTTTGATATTGATTGAACAATGAAGTAATATGGGTCACCCTACTGGTGTTTGGTGTGTCAATTTTTAAAAGATATGGAATAATGAAAAGAGTTTTTGTTTCTATATTTATATGTCATCATGGTGGGTCTGATTATAATTTTAAAATTATTTTACATGTTTAAAAATAATGAAAATGTCTCTAAAATTCTAAATTCTAAATGGGAGTAATTTATTATAGTGTTACAAAGAGTTTTATAATTTGATGTTTTTATAAATTGTTTCATTACTGTGGATAGAAATATAATTTTCATGGGGATTCCTTGGAAGTTATAAAAAATTGTTTACTTATCATCTTATGAGTATAATATGAGTAATATGTTTAGTAATTGTGAAACTACTCAATACAGTGATCTCAATCTCAATCTACCTTTTTTTATTAATATGACTCTATGGTTTTTCAAAAATCTCAAGGAATAGAGGATCCTTCCCATGTATTGGGAAACTGAAATACCCAATGGATACTCAAGGAGGAAGGAATAAAATTGTTACATTTTAGTGATACCTATAATTTTAATGTTCTTAATAATTAAATTAACATATAGATTGAGAAATGACACATTGCCTAACATTTATTTTATTCATTATAAATTTAAATAAATACATAATGGAAAATCAGTTTTTAATTAAAATAATCAGTTGCATTACTAATTATTTTATAATAATTCTTGAGAATTATTGTTAAACCCATTTAATGTAAATATAAATTATTTTCACTTCATTTTAATATGAATTAATTATATTTTATTTTAATATTAACATTATGAATATATTAAGTAATTTTTTAGTCAAAAGGACTCAGCATTTTGTCTATCCAAATTCGTTTTTCATACACAATATTGTTTTATGTAAAATAATTTTTATGAAATAATATAATTTTAATATTAAAAAAATAAATTCATTTTTTAATTCATAATTTCCATCTTATTTTACGATACATTTTTATAATTTTGGTAAATGTTTTATTATACGGTGAATAGTAAAAAACAATTATTTTTAGTGGATGTTATAATTTAACTTCAACAATTTACATAATTAAATTTCAATAAGATGGAATAAAATAAATAAATTTTTAAATATATTAATAATAATATTTTTATGTTCTTTTTAACTGATTTTATAGTAAAATTTTGTCTTAAAATTTTTTTATACGTAAATGTTTTTTCTGAAAAATAATTTTTTGTCTTTTTTGGATTTTATAAATTTTAAATTTAATAATAAAATTTATATAATGTAATCAAATATAACTTATTAAATATTTGGAATTTGAATAATTAATCAGATGTAACTTGTTAAATTTAATGTTTTTTCTAAAATAATTATAAAAACAATAAAAATTTATTACCTCACATAAGGTTAAGAAATCTATCCAGAGGTCATAAAAAATGATATGGGTAAAAATTACATATAAAATAGTATAAATTATAATTAATAGAAATATTTAAAACTTTTATCATTTTATATTCTACAATGGTTATTTTGGGATGCATTTTTATAATAGAGATATTAATATATTTTATTCTATTTAAACACTCAATGTGTGTCATCTCCCACTGTTAAAAAATTTCAGTCTATCTCTTATCATTACAAAAAATTTAAAAACCTTTTTTCACCCAATAAATACAAAAAAACCTTTCATAAATACCTCTTTATGTCAAAGGTTCCCACATTTCATCAAAAACCCATCATAGCAAAGAATTGCGTATAATCCAAATGTGGTTGTTCAAAGAAAGGCCATTCTTTTTAATCATGTGTTTTATATAATTTTTTCATAGTCTACCACCTTAATTTTTTTTCAAAACACCAGTAAATAAAAAAGTAGTGTTTTAAATTTACTAATATTCATTTATTATAATGGAATAATATATCACCATTATATTTGTTGAAATATGATATTTAAAAAAAATCGATAACTTGTGTCAAACGAAACACCATGTTTAAATGAACTTTCTGATACAATTAGAATATTTTTGTGTGACTATTATATCAAAACATATTAATTAGTGTGCATGAGTAGGAATATATATGTTATAAAAAAATTAATGTTACATCTGTAAAAATTATTTCATTGGGTATAAATTAATTACTATTAAAACAAATGTAATTTAATGTAAATAAAACATTATTCTGAAAAAATATTTTTACACACACAAATATTTTTAACCTAATAAATTTAATTAGTCACTATTAGTGAAATATATTATTGAAACATAAATATTATATGTAAAATAATTGACATTCATTTAATATTTTTCTTTGTGCGGGATATGAATAAACAATGTTTTGTGGTTAAAAATACTGTTTTTATAAAAACATCCTTCCATTGCATGTTGGATGCTTATTTTAATAATTATTTATATTACTTTAAAAGACATATTTTGATAAATGGAATTAGGTATTTGGAATCATTAGAATATATTTTTTAAATACAACCATCTTATTTTTGGGTGGTACTAATCGAAACCCTGATAATAATTTTCACCTCGGTTAAGGGTAAATTAGATATATCTAGATTAAAAAAATGTGATAAGGCCATTAATTTTAATCATAATTCCAATAAGATAAATTTAATTAGACCCTTATGTACTTATACTATAAATTAATTTATTTAACGATCATTTAACCATAATTATGACTTATATTAAATTTTAATTAAAAAAAACTCGATGTTTCACTCTCATTCCATTAAATATTTAATATTTTCTAACATTGGGGAAACATAATGTTATTAATAAATATAACATTAAATTTTTAGAAAAATTAATTTATATTCGTGGTGGTAATTTATTTATAATTTTTATTAATTATATTGTCCCCCATAATGCTTTTCCATCAATAATGAATTAATTTTTAAATTAATAAATAAATATAATTATATATTATAGAAATATTGAAAGTAATATAATTCGAAATAATTGTTGAGTAAAATTAATTTTATAGTTAAAAAAGTTATTATTGATGTGTTAATGGATAATATTTGTATTACACAATTTTATTTATGTATTTTATGTCAAATTAAGTTAATAGGGTCGAAATTGACATTAATAATAGAATATCCAAAATAGTATTTTTTTAATTATTTAAAAATAATGAAAATAATTTAAGAGGGTGAATAGTATATCATATAGTCAATAATTTTATACCTTATAAATTTATTATCCAAATATGACATTTTATATACTTTTATAAAATTTTAAGAGTGAAAATTTTTTTATACGGTTAATGTTAATGTGGTTAAATAATGGGTTAAACCAAATTATAATGTTTAAAACACAACATAATACTATTAAAATAATACTGAATGATGGAATTAAAACCCCATAATATATTTTCTTTCAGTCCCAATCATTTTAGAATCATTTTTCTTGATAATGACTTTGATATGTTATAATATTTTAAAAATAGAAAATATTGAACTCACCTCAATTATAAAAAGATAACCTCCTACCCTATGACATTCAAATATATTTAATCCTATTAGTTAGATAATATCATAAAATATTGCTTCTAAACATCATAATCCCTATTATATATATTATTCTATTCCTAGAGGACAAACATTTGGGCCCTTTATAGGATACCTAAATGATATTTTTCAAAGAATATGATATAACCTTTACTAATCATATTTCATTAAATTATTATTTTACCCCTATAAATCTATTATTATAATAATAAAATAATTATAATATAATCATAAAATGTAATTTTTTTATGAAACAAGCTACATTTACCCTATCTCTATCAAATTTGAAATGAAAGGATCACTAGTTAATATGTATGACGTATCATTGCCAAATAACAAGACAATTGATTCTCTACAAACATATTTAATGTATGGTTGTTATGATGGGATTAATTTTTTGATATGATATGTTTTAAATAATTATACACATGTATTTAAATATTCACATCTACATTGTTACCTTCAAAACCATTGGAAAAGGATAATGATGCTCTTTCATGTGTCTTGACAACCACCTCCACGAAGTGATGTGATTCATTTTTAATTTATTTTTTATTTAAATGGTAATAAAATAGAATTAATTATTATATATGATATAATAATGATTATATAATGGTTAATTTAATTTACCATTATGTCTTTCTATCTATCGAAAAAATAAAAAACATCATTCATGTGTATATACAACCTACCATATCGACAAACAATGTAATTTATTTTTTAAAATAAACATTAATAAATTAATATAAACATTTAAATAATTAATATATTTTATAATTACCCCATCAATAAATATATGTAGTTATGTAACATCTATAAAAGTACTAGGACCAAAACCAATGAACCAAAACATATATGAATAACAACGAAATTATCACCCATTGTAGTGATTTTAGTATTTTATTGTTCACTAAAAGTAGATAAATATTATAAGAAAATAGTATATGTTATGATATATAATATTATGGTTATTTAATATATTTCTAAAATATCAATAATTCTTAAAAAAAGGTTTCATTCCATATAAATGATATTAGTCATAAGGTGTGGTATTTTCACCTCACATATATTTCCAAGAGGAAAATAAAACAAAAAACTTATATTTATTTAACGTGGTGTATATAATACCAAAACATTTATATAATAAAGAAAAATATAAAAATTATTAGGATTTTTATATCCATATAAGATTATTTATTTCATCTGTCCCATGATTCAAATGATTCCAAAGTGGTAAGGGTTTTATGTTAAAATATCATTTTTGTTGAGATTGATTTTGAATAAGTTTGTAAGGACCAAATATTTTACCTAGTTATAATGAAGCCCAAGAAAATTTCCTATTTTCGGGTAATTATTTGGAATAAATTTTTTCCTTTGATTTTCCCCAAATTATTTTCTCATTATACCAAGAATATATTATAAATAAAATTGACATTATTTCTCTCTTTTTTTAAAAAAAAAAATTCATCCATATACATGTTATGTAAAAAGGGTTTGAAATGTTTTTCATACAATTATTGTATGATTTTATAATGAGAATTTTATTAATTGAAAACATTTTACAATATTTTAAAAAAGGTATATTATTTTCTTTTCCCAACTAAGGTAATTTTTGACCTTTTCTGAAAATGTGTAAATAGAATGCATTATTTAAAAATATATGAAATGAATTAAATTTCCAATAGTTTTGTCTAAATAAATATTTGGAGAATCCATTATAATTACATAATAATTTTTTAGTGATAACTTATCCAGTAATATATGTTATATTTTATATTTTCAAAAGAATATTTCAATGTAAACAGTTATATTTCTCAAAATATTTTCCATCGATCCTTTAATGGAATATTTCATCTATAATGACATCATTTGATGTTACATAGGTTATATTTGGATATGATTCAATGATTGCATCCTAATTCCTTATCTAAATGGATTATTTTTATGAGTAGAATATATTTATGAAATATATTTGTTTTTCATGTGGTATTCGATGAATAAATGAAAAATTGTTTGTGAATCCCATTTATTTTCCTTGTTTTATGCTACGATGAAATGTTTATGAAACCTATTTATTTTTATGGTTTCTGATATGATAATTATTTTATGATTTTATGGAACATAGATAAATTATTTTCATTATATGATTGGTGGGACCTATCTCTCACCAAAATGGATTGGGTAAAGGTTGATATCATGTTAGATAAAAAAAGTTGGAATGAGGAGTGAACCACTTTCCATATGATAAATTTTCCACTATGATAGTATTGTATGTGATCCATGTCTACTACGATGATTTTTCAGTGAACCCATTCCATGTTTATATTCATAGATGTGATTCTAGACTTCTAATTAACTAATTTTCTAAACATATGTGTTTTTTACAAAACTATGTTCCATTCCAATATTATTATCATATAGATTATTTTTTTAGGAATTTATGATTCATATATTATGAATATCCATGGTTTATTCCCTTTTTCAATATTTTTATCATTGATTTATAGTGTTTGGTTTTTTCAAATATTAAACTCTTGTTCTCCTACTCATATCCTCATGTTATGTTTAAGTGGTCATTAATGTCTCCCATTTTATGCATACTGAGAATCATATCTCACTCTTTCATATGTTTCCCATCCCCATATTATGAATAAAGGAATTAAGAATGATATGTATAATATTATTTATATTCATGTGAAATATAGTTAGAGATGATATAGTTCATGTATTAACCAGCTATTTATGCACCCAATTTTTCAAAGAAACTAGGCCTATAATATTATTACTTGGTTTGTTATTTCAGAAAAAGAATATTATTTTAATATGATTTAATTTCTATATATGAAGTTCCTTGATCACTATGGTTAGTATTATAGCATTGTTATATTATCCATTGTAAACTAGGGTGGGA
This sequence comes from Viscum album, assembly GCA_963277665.1. NCBI lineage: Eukaryota > Viridiplantae > Streptophyta > Magnoliopsida > Santalales > Viscaceae > Viscum > Viscum album. The sequence continues at coordinate 502,617,346 of OY728133.1, forward strand.
TAACAATAAAGGGAACCATGGAGAGAGATCTAAATATTTGATAAAACCTGATTTTTTGGGTTAATGAAAATGAATTATATTGATTAAACATAGAGTTTCATAGAACAATGTTTGATGATTTAGACATCATATAGATTAACATTCATTAATATGTGGTTTCCCAATATGATCAATGATATATGCAGTATTAATTTTTAATTCTAGTAAACAGATAGTACCTAAAGAAATAATGTTAATGTCTAATATAATGTAAAATATATTTATTTTTAGCATAAGAAAACACAATTTTTGGTTTCTATAATGTGAAATAGTTTTTATATACTCACACAACATTCTCAATATAATATTGAAATTGAGATTTCTAATGTGAAAAAAGAAGGAACAACAATCATCTTAGTCCTTCATGAGAAAAAACTACATTCTTTTACACGGTCTAATAATATAGTACTCCCTAGGAAATGGATCAGTAGCATTGAATATAAATTTTACATTATCTATTATTTAGAACATGAGAATGTTATTATAGATATTTATCATTTTTATTGTAAATCATATCAATGGTATACTATTTTCAAGAAAACAATACAACAAGGATAAATTGACCTTATATAGGCAAATTTGTTAAATAGATTATTTCTCAATAAGAAATTTTCTCTATTCTATACATTAATTTTGTGAATGAATTGATTATCCATAAATAGAAGGGGGATTTATCATTTGGTTCCTATGAGGAAAATATAACAAGAATTGTGTGGTACAATTATGGTATTATCATCAAACCAGAATGTAGGAATGATTGATTATTTAGTGAATAAATAAATAGTCTCCATATTGATTTAGTGATAATAGAATTTTGTATATTTGAATAAATAATTTGATGTGCTATGAAGGTTATGATTAATATTATATTTACACATTAATAAATGTTTTGTGAATAAAATAATGATGTTATTCTAATTACATTATAAAAACCATTGGGAGAAGAAGATGAGACATCTTTTATACTCAATGAACGGATGGAAACATGGGTGAGAATTTTATAGGGGGAAAATTATATTATTTTAATACGGAAAGGATGTTCATCTAGATGGAGAATTACAATGTGAATGGAAAAAATAAAACTAATGATGTAAATAAATGAAAGCACTACAAAATTCACTATAATCACTCTGGTGTTTTAAATTCTAGATGTATGGTACATATTATAACCAATGCCCAAATATGAAGGTTTATTTCTTTGATTCACATAAATAACCCATTAGGACAAGTGATAAAGGTAAATCTCAGGCGATCACTATTTATAGTAAGGTATATGAGAACAAAATGGTGGAAGGTGCAAATAAAATCCACACCAAAACTGCTAATTTCTTACATGATTATGGATATAATCTATATTTCATATCTAATGAATTTTATAAGGTTATAAATGTATCCCCTACACTATTAGATGTAGAATGTGTAGTACAAAACGTAACTGGTATTATGATCAATTATATTTTGTTTTATTCTTTTGGGGTTGATATTCATGGTAATTTCCAACATTTAAATATCATTATACTTTTCAAGTTTAATTGTTTATTCTATTGGACTAAATTGATTTTTTTAACCTAAATCCTAGAAAAAATTCCATGTAAGGGGAGTAACATTATGTATTCTGAACCAACCAATGATCATCTACTAGTGAAATGAAAAATATGATCTTCTAATGGAAAATGAATCCATTGTATGTTTCATGATTTCTCTTCAAAGGTGTTTTTATCTTGTATAGTTATGGATAAACATGACATAGAACATATACATATTCTACATGAGTTTGTTTATATATTTATATAAGATATTATTTTTGTTCAACAAAATTATGAGGTTTATTTTTCAATAGTTTCATATATAGGTCTACACATATTTCAAAGAATACACAAAAACAAACCCAATTGACTTATATTAATTAATGAAGAAACTCCAGAAGAATATTTAAAATGGATTCATTCAAACATGTGTATCTCCTTATGGTGAACCAATTTGTTTAGATTAAAATGGATCAATGATCCTTTGAATTGATTGTTGGGAACCTGACAACATATAAATAAAGAAAAATTATCCTCTACCCCTAATTTATTACTTGTTTGATCAACTTTTTAGAGCTCAATTCTTGTCCATTATGGACTTTCATTCATAATTACATGAATTTATGATCAAAAAGGAAAATATAACCAAGACTTCATTAATTACAAGTTATCGATACAATGAATTTATAATGATTCATTTTTTCTTACTAATACACCCACTATCATTTTGGATTTAATGAATAAATTATTTAGTGAATACCATGATCATCTTATTATAGTATTTATAGATGAAATTATTTTATATCAATGGATCTTGTATGATCATGAAGACCAGCTAATGATTTATTTAAATACCCTAGTGAGGGAGAATCTTTATGAACAACTTACCTAGTTTGAATTCTAGATTTAGAATAATTAAATTTTTTTCCTTTAATTATAGGTGGGGTATATTTTTATATCCTTCATAGACATATGTAATTAAACATTGGACTATAGAAACCCTAGTTATTTATATCCATATTTTCATTGGTTTATAATGAACATTATTAAGAAATTGTGGACAATTTTACTTGACTCAGTAATCCAATCACTATGTTAACTTGAATATGAGATAATTTCCTTTGTACAAATGAATGTGATTAAAAATTAAAGTATGTAAAGTAATGGTTAGTCAGTTTAAATATGAATACACTACCATATAATATATATTTATTTTTAATCTATAATAATTCATCATTGGAGGAATTGGTCACACTTCCCATGAAGAACTATATCGTGATAGAATATGATCCATTATAATTGATGGTTAATGGGATAAATGAATCAACTCATGAAATCATGTTATATATAATAATTTATCAATTAATAATATAGAGGATATATATTTATAGGAAATGGTGTGATATATATAATGATATTAAAAGTTTAAATTATATTTTTACAAAAAATGAGTTGAATATGCGTAGAAGAGGATTGTTGGAGATAGTTCAAGATTATGATTTCCCAACACATTACCACACTAGGAAAAAGAATAATTTTTTTGATACAATAACGCAATAAGATCATTCATGATTATTAATGATGGGGATCAGAAATGAATAAATTTTTTTGGATTTTTAAATTATGGAACCTAAAATCGTGAATCAATTATAGAAATATTATCTTTACCAAATGAGTGTTTAATCATTTCACAGAGTGAAGATTCAGGAGATGCAAAATAATGATGTAGATATATAAAATAAAAAAAAAATAATGGTACAAAATTTAGGCATGATTATGATGGTATGGTAAGTTTTATGATTAATGTATTTCATTAATCCATACTAGAATAGAAGAAGGATTTTTTAAATGACGCTCATAATTTTTATTTATCTATCCATCCTAGAATTAAATTGATGTATATTAATTGGAAAACTTATTTTCTAGGGAACAAATTGAGATAATAATATTTATTATGGATCTTAGTGCATTTTATGTGATTATGTTAATACTAAGAGATATAAGTATAATTTATTGTTACAACCACAACCCATACCAAAATGAAAATTAGAAAAAAATACAATTTAATTTTTTATTGCACTCCAAAAATGATGTAAAGTGTTAAATGATATATTTTAACTATTTAATCACTGAAAAAGATAGAAAATTTCATGAAAATAATATAATAATAATTTATTGATAACCATTATAGAATATAATCTGATGGAGTCAAAAAGATGTTGGAATATCCACATTCTATTGTATTTGATTTGATCTAAGGATTTCCTAATAGTTATGGAGAATTATTCTGTAGGACCTTGGTATGATGTTCATTTGCAAGTATTTGTATCTTCATAAAACATATGGTTAGTCTATGTGAATAATTCAAACCATGTTGGAAATGATGAAATATTTTTTTTATAGAATTAAAAGGTGTTCGGTATAAGTTCAATCCTCTAATAATGTTTTATTTTAGTAATTGCTTTCACTTGATGATTCAAATGGATTTTTAGGAATCACTATATGGAAATAAGTGTAGAACACCAACAATCTTGGATTCTGTTTCAGAAAGGAAGCTACTGGGACCTATATAATCTGGGAAAATGAAAGAGAATTCATGAGCCCTAAAAAAATACATCAAGGAATATTAATGATGATAGAAAAGTTATGTTGTCATAATATTTGTTATATAGAATATTAATTTAGTGAGATAGGGTTTATAGATATTTCTCCATGGAAAATGTTTATGAGATTTGGGAAAAAATGAAATAATATTCTTAGGAATTTTATCCCTCTTGAAATTCATAATTGAGTAGTGGTTTAAGAATATATCTTGGAGAATCTACCTAACCTGTCACTAGTTCACTTGGTGTTCTATATATAAATATATATATATATATCTTTTAAAAGTGCATACCTTTTCAATAACACATAAAAAATCATATGTCATACTAGTAGAGAATGGTCCTTCTTATAAATAATAAAATATATAATTTCTTGATCATAGAGATAATGTACTATGAAACCAACAACAATGTTATTGAATGTTCTCTAGAGAAATCGTAAATTCGATTCAGCTGTATGGGAACATAACTTTAAAATAGAATAAATACATCCTAATTTTTTGTATCACTGTGATGAATATGGTGTTTCAAATCAACTTAAATGGGGTTGATTAAACAATAAAATATTGTATGAATATTTATTTCATGGAAAAGGGGGGTGATCAATTCCCATGTCTTATTAAATGGATTCAGTGCCGTTTAATCATTTCTATAGGGTACCTATCTTCGGGGATTCTCCTGGTCTCTGACAGGATAATTTGTGGGGCCAGAAATGCCCAACGGTTCTTGCATCCAACGATCCATGGTCCTGATTTCCAAAGGCAGGAGCTTGTTAGGTGATATGGGAAATGACACTTAAGAACTAACATTGGTCGAGAGGATAGGAAATTGGGATCATCACACCCTTTTGGGGGGGATTTATTTCATATTCTGGGGCTCTCTTATAGATTTATGACATGTTCATATGTTCACGATTCTTTAGCTTATCCCCCTGAATAGTGTCTATGGATTACACCTGGGATGCAAGTTATAGGATTACACATTGATTCAGAACTGTCTACATATGAGGTTTACCATCCCTCATTGGATTAACGATTCAAGGGATGTTCGAGTTTTTTCAGATAATACCTGTCTCATGCCTTAAAATTTGGATTCCTGGAGTTTATTTTCCTCCAGGGGGACAGAGAGTGACTTTAGCATCTAGATGGAACCCTTAACACGAGCTTCCTCTAAATCCTTGTGAAAGAAATAGAAATCCACATAGTTTGGTGCCACTTATCGGGACACGTCAGCTTTTAAGGTCGTGCGACAAGGATGTAAATGTATAGTTTAATTTCATGTTTAAAGAATTTCTAGGCGACAAGTGACTAGTCAAGGTTGGTGTAGGACTTGCATCGAACTATCCTATATGACTCGATGGAAAATGATTTCCTGGTACTGAGTATGGTCCTTTTAGGGGTATGTGTACATAGTCTGATAACCATAGATGGGTATCAGACATGGATGTTGCGCTTATGCCTCAGGGAGATATGGTACGTATCATAGTTGGTTGAGAATCATGGTATAGGTAGTTTAGGGAGGTCAGGGATTACACATGATAGTAACTTATCGAGGGCATGATTGGAAGCCCATGTTGGGGTATGGTTGGGGATAACATGTGGCCGGTGGACCGTGATGGGATTGAACCCTAGGGAGGTGTCTGATATACCCTGCTTATGAGACAAGGATCAAAACCCACATAGTTTGTTCATGTGGAGATTATGTATGGATGTTCTCATTTTATGGGAATATAATTGGGTAGAAACTTTTGGAATGGGAAACCTTTTGAGATCGAGCCTTCTGGATGACATCCTATGTAACCAATTTTTGCCAGGAATCAGAGTTCTCATTGTTCAGATGGTGTGATGATGTTGTAATCCTCTCAAGTGTCTAATACCAAGTGAGTCATTCTGGGTGAGATAATCAAGAGTATTTGAATGATTCAATAACCCACATGCCTCCCCCTACTAGTGGGAGAGGGTTATCTCGCGGTGGAAGAGGCCGGGGAGACTGTGGGGGAGCGCACCTAGCGATGAACCTTCCCATGTGAAATGGAATTAATGGGAATGTAGCCCGACCTCATAAGATTGGGGACATACATCTGTGAGAGAGCCCCAATGAATAATACAGGGTATAATACAGTTTAATTTCTTATGGGAAGGAGAATACCATACAATTTAATGTCATGTGGTTAGGATGATAACTCATAGTTTATGGTCATATATTTGGGCCATGAATGGAAAAAGCCATTAATAACTGAAGGATAATCAGGCTGGGATGTTCTGACATGACTCAAACATGAGAGGCAAGGAATGTGTAAAATGTGACTTTTGGGTATCTTATATCAGGAGATATGGCATGAGGCATGGAATCCATTGAGGCATAAATATGTAGGAAAAGACCCTCCTTATGAATCAGTTTCATTTGAGTGATAGTTATCTTGAAGGTATCACATGTAGAGCCATCGAGGCATAATGTTCAATGTCAAAAAATGGTGTATGCGGGACACAGAGCTTCCACTTCTGATAGCCATGGATTTTTAGGAGGATCCAGAATCAGTAGAGACACATAGATTGAGGGATGGAAAGTGTGTTCTTGGGAATTTAAGAAAAATTCAGGCTATGATTTTCCATGGATTTATGGATAAATCTAGAATATGAGGTAGGTGATATTGCTTTGCGAAGCTTCATGGGGAATGTATCTTCTCATTGTATTTGAGGGATAGATGTTTAAGCGGCATAAGGGCACAAATGAAAAATTTCCTCGACCCGTCCCAAAAATTTCGTTGTGCAACTCTCCCTTTTTAATGGGGTTTAATAATTATAGCGAACGGACTGACACATAGGCCTGAAACTGCATCCTGGAATTGATCCTGAGTGGGGGTGTGGGAGTTCATCCCCCATGGAATGGATCACTGGGCGCGAACTGTTTTTCCCCTACACCTGGCAGCGTAGAATCTGGCCACTTAGGATAGTATGCGGAGGAGTTGGCCATGTATGATTTTTCGTGGAGCAGTTAGTCACATATAATGGAACGCGGAGGAGCATGGCCCATACTGTCTTCCACATAGGTACATCCACGAACCTTCTTCCACATATGGGAATCCATGAACCATTTTTATTATATATTTTTTTATCAGATTTATGGTTGGCAATAGAGAGTCTTCCGAATATGGTTCGTGGGGAGGACCTTCACCAACTGATTTCTGTATATGGTTCATAGGATGGGTTCTGCGAACTACATATTGTTCATAAAAAGGAATCAGTGAACTGTTTCGTATGTGAGATGGAGTCCTGTAAACTACATTGGGTGCGGGGAAAATTTATCCCACACCCTATATGTTCTTTGTACACCTTTCACCCTTCCTAGATATCTCTCCCTTGCCTTCATACTTCCCCACCTCTCCTTTTGCAATTCCCCTGGTGGCCCTTTTATAGAGTTCCAATGAATCTGTAGTTGGAAACGCGCGACACCTTCATTATAATCCCATGGAGGAAATATGACCCACGGAAGACTTGGTAATTCCGAGTTTTGCAGATGTGCGGTACAACGTCATCATCTCCTCATCCGTGAACCACATCATTCAATGGGATGGTACACAGGGCGCACAAACATCAGGTTCTCGACGATAAAAATTGTTTACAATGGTTTAATTCATTGGTGGAAATTCAATTGCGAACTACTTCGTTCTCTAGACAATGCCACGTAGGATGGTGCTTCGAAGGCCTTCCACGTACCGAATTGTTTGTGTTTTATGCCTTCCGTGAACCTTTCCCAGTAATCGGCACACTGTCTAGACAAATATCTTTGTAAAATATGATTCCTTCAATTTTATTTTCAAATGAATATTACATCTTTATATATATTCTTCACCCAAGTTGTGAGAGTATTTTCCTTCCCTTATCTTAATTTTTTAGAGCCTACTATTTTTTCCAAAAAAAATTGATAATTTGCTGTAAATGTGACACCGAAGATAAATGAACATTGAGAACCTATTACAATTTTAGTATGTGATAGTTATCACTTAGCCATCGGATTTAAGGATATAAAGTGGAATAAATAAATTATAAATAATTTTTCGCTAAATATTTATTAATAATGTTTATTTATTTTCGATCAATTGGAAGGTAAAATATAAAACCATTTTAATGTAAAAGGAACATTTATATAGAAATATAAATTTTTGTAAACAATGATTTATTATGAAAATAAATTAAATTATATACTATTTTAAAATTATTTTAAATAGATTAATATATTATATAGTGAATAAAATATTTTAAAATTAATTTAATGTTTCTTTAGTAATGTTATTATAATAAAAAAAATTATTTATGGTTATGAATGTATGATTCTAAAAATGGTATTCATCACTTATTACAGTATTATATAAAAAATAATTTATTCCAAATTTAGATATTTAATTGTATAAAATTTATTCAAAACTTTGAAATTGTATTTTCCAATTTGGTAAATATGTCCCCTTTATTTTAGATATATTTGACTAATAACTATGTAAATTTTATAACATCATTCAAGGGTAAATCGAGTTAAAATACATTAAAAATATATGATATGAAAATTATGTTTTATTTTAATTATTAATTTTTGAAGTAAATTTGAATCTTATTACATTTTTATTGAAATTGATTTAATTAATTGACACTTTTCTTAGAAATTATTTATAAAATTTCTAATGTTAACAATGTCACAAAATGTATCTCCCATAATTTTAAACATTTCTTATATATACACATAGAGAAAAAATTCATGTTTGGTATGAATATAAAAAAAATTGGATCTTAATGAATCTATTTTAATGATGTATATTTATTTATTATTTTTATTAATTATTTAATTAGCCTAATTTCTTATGCAATTCTGAATTAATTTTTCTTCAATTAATAAAAAAATATAATAACTTGTTTAAAAATATTAAATGTAATATAATATGAATTATTTATAGTGTTTCATAATTTTATATATTTATATGACATATTTGTTTTTAAAAGGATAATATTTGAATTAAAACATTTTATTTACATCCATTATGTCGAATAAAGTGAATAACATCAAAATTAAAATTATCAATATTTTATCAATGTAAAATATTATTAAATTACTTAAATTTTCAGAATATCTTATATGAGTTAACAGAGTATATTATATGGTTTAAAATTCCATCACATTGTTGTTTAAGCGATACTTGTCACCTAATATCTGAAATTATATTCCATTATGTGTGGAAAATAATGTTATTGTGGTTATTGTTAAAACGACATAATAGTGGGGTTAACAAAAATGATAAGGAATAAATCATAACTTCAAAGATCCAAATTTAATTAATTTTTTGTATTACTACTATATATGATCTTATCTTCGAATCATTAGCCATTTTTAATAGTTTATGTTGATTATAACATTATCATATTTTAATCTTTTATGAAATTCAAAATTTTATCATCACCAAAATTATTAAAGGGAACCAGCTTACCTCGTTCATTAAAAATGAATGAGCCAAATAGATATAAAAATAAATTCTATAAAACATTATTAGCTTCTGTATCCAGAATTTAGTTGTTATGGTGTCCCCAAAAGGCTTACTATAGGGACCTGAAAAGGAGAATAAAAGGTGTTGTTTCAAGGATGATATAATTTTCCTAATAAATTCCTATTTTTTTAATTAATCTTGCACATCCGTAAAAATGTTATAATAATCATAAAACAATAACATTAGTATCAAATATATAATTAGTGATTATATAAAACCACCTCTATTAAACCACATTCCATCAAATGGGATTTCAAATTATTACTCAAGCGTACGTATGGATTACCGTCTCCCCATAAGAATATAATAAATTTTCCACCACCATATTTCATGGATCGTTATTATGATTGGTTTAATTGTGAAATATGATTATTTTTGCATAATAATAATTTTATAATTATGATATCACGTATATTTTTCTTACATTATAAACCATTGGAAGGTGATAACATCGCTCGTGTGTACAACTCGACCATTACCTCCACAATGTGATGTGATTAATTTTTAATTACAACATTACTTGGATGGTAATAAGGATTTATTTAATGAAAATATGTGATATATTTTATATAGTAATAATTCATCAAATTCTATTTTTTATTTACCTTTATTTTTTTCAACCCATAAAAAATGTAAATATAGTTCATGCGTTCATACAATATATATATCCAGGAATATTGTGATTCATTTATATATATATATATATATTTCTTACTAACACTAAACATGTATATAATTAATATATATGTTATTTATATTATGTTTAAAATTATGGATATTATGGAACCATTCTCAATATATGAGGATGAAGACTATCAAACCATGTCAAAATGAAGTAGGAAACAGATATCACTGGGAATATTTATATTAATATATAATTAATAGAAACAGATGATAAAAGGTAATAAATAAAACATGTATTGTATGATATATATGATTGTGGTTATATAATACATTTTTTAAAAATTTAAATTTTATTATAATCATGGTTTAAACTTGTGTTATAGAAGTCTGACCTAAAGTAATAAATTTTCATCTCACATTTATCATAGTAACACACATTCCAAATTTAACACTTGTATATTTATTTGATGAGTATATTTCTCATAAAATGTATTTAATGTTTTTAAATTTAATATTAAGGGAATTTACATCTCTATTTATGAATATTTATTTCATAGTCCTTAAGATTCAGAAGATACAAAAGTTGTAAGGGTCTTACACTACAATCACATTGTTTCTAGAGTTTATTGATGATTGATTTTCTGATGATGAAAATATGTGTTATAACTCCCAAACCACTCAATAATATTTATTTAATCTAGTTTTTTTTTATGAATACATGATTTAATTTTAGTTATTTTCACCTCATATACCAAATATATGGAATATATTTTTTTATGTAAAAAAACTTTATTTAACTATTTAGTTGAAAAATATTTTTCTTATATTTTTATGTTTTCTAAAAATGTTTCAAAGAATATTATTTATATTCTTATATGATATTTTGAAGTAATTTTTACATATTTGAACATTTTTAAAAAGTATTTTAAAAGTAAGATTCTTTTAATTTTGTGAATGATGAACTTTTTGACATTGTCTATAATGACTGAAATGAATATTTTATTTTAACATAGACAGTATTAATGGAATTTTTTAATTTTATGGCCTATAAATTATTTTAAGAATCTATGAAATTTTTTGAAGGTTCATTTAAAAATTAGTATTTTTCATTAATATTTTGTAAAAATTTTTTACAAAAAGGTTATTTTTATTTTAAAAGGATATTTTCATAATGAAATTTTTCAGTGATCCTTTAAATAATTTTTTATATATGATTCCATCCATTGATATTAAATTTTATTTATATGATTTGTGTTCTAAGGATTCTATTATTATTATTTATCAGTATAGTTTATATTTCTGAGGGAGGATATTTATGAGAACCATTTCATTTCTATGGTCAATTCTATGATGATGTTATGAAATGTTTATATTTTTTTCATTTCAATGATTTATTCAATAATAAAGTTTTTATAAAAGAGATATAATTTTTTTGTATATAATATAATTATTTTTTTTAAAATCTTCTGAAACACATATATATTATTTTCATTATTTTATGGGGGGAGCTATATCTCCCTATAATGAAATGGATAAAGAAAGGAATTTCATAAGATAAAAATGGATAGAGTGTAGAGTGAACCCAGTTCCGTAAGGGATATTATCTTCAATGATATTATTGGTAGTGAACGATGACTACTACAGTGTATTTGGGAGTGAACCCATTCTTCTATAATAATCTAGGAAATTATCCTTGAATACTATGAAAATTATTTTCTATTATTAAGTGTATGAAAAAAAACTGTGTATTATGTCTATAATATGCTTCCATAGATCATGTTATTTGATTATTTCATGATTAATTTACTATGATATTCCATGGTTTATTCCTAGATTCAATATTGTGATTTCTTATAATATGGTTATGGATTTTAAATGTTTAAATCTTCTTATTATTCCCTTATTCTCATGATATGATTAGGTGATCATTGATATTTTCAGAATTTAACATTAATAACCATACCATATCGATATTTATGTTATATCCATTCCCTAGGTTTTGAATAATAGTATTAATAATGATATTTCTAATATGGGGGATTTTTATTAAGAACATAGTGTGAGATCTTGTAGATCCATTATGAACTAGTTGTTTTTATATACATGTTTCAAAGGTACTATACATATATCCTTCTTGAGTAGATTGATATTTTATGTAATGAATATTAATATTATAATAGGTAATATATATGTATGAGGAGAATGGGATTCTTCAAATAGCCTATATGAATCCCCCCCTTCCATAAAATGAGAAAAAAAACCATTTGCGTGTGCGATAGACTACCGAATTACGATCCAACACAAAAAATTTATCTACAAAATCTACTCACATCTTGTTAAAATGGTGTATTATGGTATCTATATATATATATATATTATATTCATGAAATATTTATCATTTTAAAAATATATTATATCATATTTTTTCTTACCTTTTCCATCCATTGAAAAAATTCATTTACATTCACGAGTATGTGTGTATTACCACCACCATGAATATATGTGATTCATTATTGATAAAAATATCACATGGAAACTATATATATGTTAATATAAATAAATAATATGGTATTGTAGATATAATTAGAATTATTTAATGTAAAAATGATATTTACCTTGTATCCCTAATGTAATTTGAATAACGAAAATACCACTCATGTGTCTGTATGACCTACCATCTCGATGATGATAATGAAATTATTTTTTTATTACCATGCTTGACAACTTATTTGTGAAGTATAATTAATGTTTAAAAATAATAACCATTTTATTATTATTATTCTGGAGATGATGAAATAATGACCACTTTTACGAGAGTTAAATATCCAAAAAGATTTCACACAAATGTTTTGAATATCATCAAAACATCGTACATGAGATTAATTTATTAGATAAATATAATTATCATGCTAATTGATTATATAAAAAATTAAACATGTATTTATTTTAAAAAAAGTAAAAAGTAAAAATATATTATTATTGTTAGAGATAATGAACATACATGTTGAGTCAGACTCACGGTAAAGGACACATTACAATAAAAACACAATTTTAAATGTTTTTAAGATTTATTTTGAAAATATATTCCATCCATGTAAATATGGTTAAAATAAATTTATTATTGTACTTATGGTGACATAAATGAATAATTATGGTCATTTTTCAACAATTTTTAATTTAATATAGTGGTTTTCAGAAATAATATTTTTCTCCTATTTTATATTGAATGTTTTAATGAGAGGGAATAAAATTATGTTCTAGTTTTATGTTTACAGTGTTAATGGTAATTTTCATCACCAAAACCATTATTTTAGTTTTTGAATCATTAAAATATTTCATGTATTTTTTATTGAATAATCCCTTTTCCCATTAATTTGATATTCTTAAAAATTTATTTTAATTGGAATCAATATTTTTTAATTCAAATTTCTTTTCTTATGGTTGGTAAAAAAAAAATTTTTGAGTATGATATTGGAAATGAAATATTTCATGAATTATGATAATGTTTTTCCCTTTGGAATCAGTTATGTTTATGACTAAGAAATATATATATCATAATGATAATTGATCTATATGTTTCAATTGATGAAGGTTGATCCAAATATAGCACTCTAATGTATAAGGTAAGCAACATTGTAATAAGTATAGTTTTATTTGGAGAGATTTTTATAATTTAAAAAGTGGTTCATTTAATATAAAATTCATTATAATAGAGGTATGATATTTATTTCATAAGAAATATACATTATTAATCATTAAAATTTATGGGGATTTATGAAAATATAATTATTTCACATTTGGATAAAATTAGATTAAGTTTAAATTTTTGTTGGTTCCACTTATAAAAGGTGAAATGTAATTATATTCAAGAAGTTTTCATTATATCATTGAGTAAATAATGAGTTTTATATTTTCCTTTATGATATTATATTAAATGATTTATGAAATGAATTGGGAAGAGATGTTTAATTTGTGCGTATGAAAATTCTTAACGTGTGAATAGATATTGTTTGGAAGAAAGAAAAATATGTATAAGTATTCATCGATAGATGAGTTTATTTTTTAATATATTTATATTAATTAAAATTATATTCTCATCCAACATCTTAAAATATTTTTCTCATGGTCTTATTGATGAGTAAGGATAATTATGAGTTTAATTTAAATTTTTTTAAAATATATCATGAACATAAAAATTGTCTTATTTTTAATGGATTATAAAATTGAAAACATGTATACTGAGTTGTAGTGTTCTCTTTGGGATGTATTATTTTTTTATTTAATGGTTATATACTAATTATCTAAAAATATAAACTTAACAGATCACTAGGAATTCCCAGAAATTGATTCTTTTCAAAATATTCAATTTTGTGGTTTTTTAATGATTAGTACGAATAATTTGAATCACATTAATGGTTTAGATAATTTTTGTGTAATTGATAATGTATATAAATATCCTTATGACATTCCACATTATGGTTTTAATTATATACAATTTCAATATTACCCATTCTCATCATCTATTCTATGCGCCTTTATAATGGATTTCCATTAGATACATTGGGATGCTAAATTAGTGGTGCACCAAAAGAACTTTTTCCTTCAAAATTAGTAACCTAGAATGGTTGGAATTGGAACAAAACTAATTATTACTATGATAGTGCAGTTGAAATAATATTCAAATGGTTGTTGTATCCATGCTCACGGGAAAAAAAAATTTCATTTTGGAACATGTCGCCAGTATAGATTTTTATGAAATATGACTCCCCCTAATTTTTTTATCTTTTTATTCAATGATACCATATCGATGAACTAAGGATATAGAAAATTTTTGGTAACACTTGGGTTATTCATATCATCATAAGGTAACGTTTTCTATTTAATATTTTAATGGGCATGACTTTCAATGGTGTTCAATGGTTATGGATATAATATAAAGAGATGAGATATACACATTGGAATGGGATACATTTAAGATACTTTTTCTTGAGAAGTATTATCCAATGGCTGTTAGAAATATTATATAAAATAAGTTATTTTAATTTTTAATTTAATAATATTTATATGTGACCATATATTGAGAAAAAATCTATTGAATAGAATGTTATGAAACAAATTATATTTAGGTTCATGATAGTAATTTTAATTTATTTTACTATAAACTAATGAAAATATATACCTGAGATTTTTCATCTTGAGAATTTGAATTTTATGAGTACAATTTTTCAACCACTTATAATTTAGAATTTTAATTTACTAATAATCATATATTCTATGCAAACAATCATAAAATGTGATCTATATTGATGGTAAATTGGAATAATAAATCAATGATTTTAATGATACGAAAATAATGTTTTAGTTTTAGATAGGTATAGTAACAATAAGTATGGGTGTTATATTATGAAATATTGAATTATATTTTTCATTGATATTTTTTGTAAAATATTTTATTCTTTTAAATAAAAAATTAATGGTAGTTGTTTGACCAATTCTGATAAGTAGCTAGTATGGGGTATTATATTTACTGAGATGGGTCCTTATTTGGATTTCTATCCAATAAAATCATGAAATATGATATGAAACACGACTAAATATAAAAGTATGTGGTGAAAGTACATTGAAATGACTGGTATATTTGGTTCTAACGAATTATATATAAATATGAATATTAAATTTTAATTTTATTTTTACTAATTTTATATTTTATTTAGGTTCTATAAATTATTTTAATTTTGAGAGATTTTATGGTAAAACTAAAATTTCACCTCAATAAATAATTTCATATATTTAGATAATAACACCTATAGGTTTTATTAAGTAAATTACAATATTCCATGATCTTCATGTTTTCATATTTGGAAGATGATTTCCAATGAAAATATTCCCTTTCACATTTTTGAATTTCATGTTATTCTAGGTATGGATCGAATTTTGGTTTATCACGCTATGTTATAATAGAAATCAAATGAAATTATTTTCCATTTATTTTGAATTTTATATAATAAACCATTCATATAATTGAAAATATATGAAGCAAACTGGAAATTATTAAGAGATTACAATGAAAGTTAAGTGACATACATTGTTGAAAATAAGGGAAATTTATTTATTAAAAAACTCTTAGTAGTAAAGGAATATATAGATAGTTTTTAAAATGAGTTATATAGTATTATACCTGATATGGATGTTTATTTTACAATTGAATTAGTACATGTTGATAATATAATTTGAATATTCCTAATTGAATGCTTCATTTTGAACATTTTGGAATTAAAATTGTATTGAAAGTTGTTTATTAATAAATGTTTCACTAATCCTTTCAATTTACACTAGGGGTTTGATGTTTTACATTTAAAAATGAAATATTCTAACATGAGGATTGTATTTGATTATAGATCATTGAACAAAATAACCATGAAGAATATGTATACATTAACTCAGATAGATGACTTATTTGATCAGCTCTATGATGTTCATTTTTTTTAATGATTGACCTAATGTCCAAGTTCCATTTGCTAAATGTGAAGTTGAAGATATTCATGTGATATCATTTCATACTTGGTACGAATTTTATGATTTTTTTGTAATTATAAAAAAGATGAATAATTATCTACCATTATTCATGGTTCTTATACTTTGTTTTTTCTATGAATATATAGATAAGTTTGTGTTTATGATTATTGATTTTTTTTTAAGAAAAATGTCTGAAGATCGTGAAAAAAAATCAAATTATTTATATAAAAACATGAAGGTAAATATGATATATGTATAATTTAGAAAGTAATATTTTTTGTTACATTCCATTTCATTACTTATATATATATAAATTTTGGAATAATTACTGATCTTATTCCTTCTAATGTGGTTGATGAATGGATAAGTCCTAAAAAAATTTATAAAATACATTTATTTCTTGGAATAATGTAAAATTATATGACTTTATTTGGAGAACCAAAAAAATTTATCTATAAAACTAAGTTAACACAAAATTGAGATAAGTTCATCTTGTAAAATAAATGTCATAGATGTTTTTATGAATGAATAAAGACATTAGTGAATGTCTGGTTATGGATCTTCAATAATGAAATGGTTCATTTCTTATCTAAAATTATTCTATATTGTGTGCATTGGTTTTTTTAATTAAAAAATATTTATATAATTTTTTATTATTCATGAAAACCAAAATCCCTTGAGAAAATTCATCACACATATGTCCTGGATCATGTAGCAACATTTTACAAAATAAAAAATTGGAGACATAATTTATATTCAGTAAATTATAAAATATGTATTTATCAAAAAAACCATGTAGAATATATTCACTCATAAAGTGTGGAATATGACATATAAAAGAGGGATGAAATTTAAAGTATTATATTATCAAAAATCATTTCTGTCCATATAAAAAAATGACTAACTGGTTGATGTATTCATATCATAGGGTGTTGAAAAGCATTTTTTTTATATTACCTAAGTATATACTTGATATTATTTAAATGTATTATCTTTATAAAATGTGTAAAAAAAATTTCACACATAATAAGAGAGAATGTTGGGAGTTTTGATGTTTTTTTAAACAGATTAATGAAATTAAATAAAATGAATAAATTAATAAATAAATTTTAAAAAAATGGTAATTAAAGTGATTGAAATGTATTATATGATATGGGTGATTAGGTCATGGTCGACTATCCAATTTCAATGTAATACAAGGTCTATTTTATACATTAAATGTATACAATGTCAATTGAAGTGATTTTCCATGTCTTCTTCCTCTCACTCACTTGGATAAGTGGTGATGGTAATAGAAAAATTAACCATGACAATATTTAGTATATTATCCTTCCTTTTTAAAAAAGAGTTGTAGTGAATGTCTTCAATTGATATTGAAACCATCTGATCAGGGTTTTCTTCTCCCAAACAATGAATAATATCCACTACCTCTCAAACAAATACTAATGATCATAGAGAACATCACCACTAAGACTTGTCTTATTCCTTCCTATATAAACTAGAACCTAGTGGCGGGAGGTAACGAGCATGTGCTAAAAAAAATATAATTTACCAAATCAAAAACCAAATAATAACTTACTTGAAAATACCAATCACTATATTAAATTAAAAGGAACATCATTAAATAGTTAAAAAATCATTATAAAATAAACTGAAAGAAATCATGAATTATAAAATATAATACATCCTCTTACCGAATCACACTTTAGTTTTTCTTTATATGGTAGGCATAACTGAGAATAATGGGGAAGATTAAGGTGTTACAAAATAGAAAAGAATAAAATAGCTTAAAAAGTAGAAATTTTACATTCTCTAATATCTTCTAAAAAATATCTATCATATATCATAAAATATATGTCTAAAAATCCTTATAATATGAAACAAGAAATTTAATTTTATTTCATTCCTCCAAATTATAAATACATTGAACACATATAGAGAAAGTTATGACCCATTTTATTAGTCACATTATTCATAGATGAATGTGTTTTAAATATTCATTCAATATAATGAATATAGTGGATGAATTTATAAGAAAATATATATGTGATGTTTAATTATTAAATTATCTTTATAATTATAATTTGATATAGTTTGAATAAATTAATTTATAGGTGTTTATCTTGAGTAATTACTCATTTTATGATATTTGACCACTCTGTCATATAGAAAAAAAATTAAAAAAATTAATTTACTTTGTCTTGTATATATTAGAATCAGATCGTTGCCCAAAATAAGAAGATGAAGACCAAAAATCATGGAACTTAAAAAAATTAGTCACCCCAATTAAATCTATTTTTAATGGTTATTCTCAAAATAGCATAGTGGTTATACTCTGTAAAAATTACAGCATTAAGTAATTATCACAGTTTAGACCAATACACCCCAAAATATATTAAATGATAAAAAAAATTTGAAAAAATTAAACGGTTAAAATCATTTCAATACATGTGAACAATTTTGGGAATATTAGATCTATTGTTGATTCTTTGATTAAGAAATATAATGTTATATTATAATTGATATATTTGGTTAATGATTTGATAAATTTTTTATTAAACATTTCACATGGAGGAACTCCCTATCATTTTTATGTGACAATTAATATTTATTTTATATATAGAATAAAAAATTTATGTAATATAATGTTATATAGTAAATTATAGAATTAATTATGAATGTTGAGTTTCAATTATTTAAAATTGACGAATAATTTTTTTGTCATTCAAAAAATGATTTTATGTTTCGTGAGACGCCATTTGTAAACTTAAATGTTTAGTGAGGATCATGGCTCTACCTTTTTGATTAATTATATATTTCAAAAAAATATAGGGAATATAAGGAACATTTGTTTTTGTGATGGAATGGTGAAATATATTTTTGATTTTACTGTGAAATGTTTTACATGTGAATAGGTTAATCTAAAAAATAATTATTGAGGGGGATGATATAGCCTTCTCCAAAAAAATGGAAATAGGTTAATATATTTATAATTTTCATGTTTATATTAGAAAAGTAATCACTTTTTAATAATATGATATGGGTAATTGTTGATCAAATTTTTAAATACAATATTTTTTAACACATTTATGAAATTAAGAATTTTGAACAACATTCATGAATTTATGTTATAGAGATAATTATATTACTTGAAGTACCTCTCTTTATTTTATTTAACCATGATCCTAGGTTTACTTCTAATTTATAAAAACTCTCCCGAATTAATTAGCAACAAAAATAAATATCACTACATCATTTCATCCAAAACTTATTGGAAATTCTATTTGAACGATTCGTACATTGCATTATATCTTTGAGATTTTTCAATTGATTATATGAGAACATTGGATCCAAACATATATATTGGATAGTATTATTATAATTTTATTTCATTTCGGTTTACATATTAAATTAATTAGGAATTATATGGTGTTTTTCAAAATGATCGAATAACAAATGAAGGGGGGTGAATCAACTGTTCCATTCTATAACATTTAATTATTTTGAAAAAAAATTCCAGAAAACTATTAGGATTTATTTCCTTATCAACATATAGTAAATTCTCATGCATGAAAAAGTAGGAATGAATGTAAGGCACACAAAATTTTCATGGTTTGGTTTGAGTGTGAGAACCTTCAACCTTACCATAGCAACACCCATGGGACTTTAGAAATCCACTATTAAGAAAAAGTGAATACAACTTGCGCCAAATCCTTAAAGAAAACATTTATTTCTTGATAAAAGTTATTATACCAACTCCCTATAGATTACAATGTTTTCATATAAAAAATTGGTCTAAAAAGAAAGAAACACTTTGTTGAATCTACTTAAAAACTACCTATTCTAAATCCTCAGTTTGATTTGGACGTATCTGATTTTTTATCAATACAATTATTCTTGATTATATATCTGATTTTATCAGTACAATGATGCTGGATCTGATTCTCTCAAAAAAATGATTTTGGATCCGATTTCCAAAATTCAATGAATCTGCATCTGATATCCCAAATTTGATAATTCTGGATCTGAATTCTTGAATACAAAAAATGATGGATTTGATTATTTGAATGCGATGAACTCAAACCCAATCTGAAAAAACACAAACACTGATAAAATTCTCAATAAAATTCATCGTCATTTTGATGGTAATGTTCACTATTGAATTAAACAATTTTCATACATTTGTGCATGTGTATAAATTCATAAATTTAATAATTATATAAGCATGTGTTTATAGGAAACCTGGAAAACAATGTCAAGAAACGTGAAAATTTTTCTCTTAATAAAATCTCAAAATCAATAATAATATACCGCATTTAAAACATCAACATTGACTTCTTCGAAAAAACTTATTTTTCTCAAATATTTGTGAAAAATTGAAATTCAAGTTTGACCACATCAATTCGGCATACGTTTCACAACTCCTTATGGTCTTTTTCTTTCTTATCATCACTAGGATATGATTCCTTATCAACTCAATACAATATTTTCCTTTCTTGGATTCATTACGATCTACCTCTTTCTTATCTTCATTGTGATATGCTTCTTTATCAACTCATTATGACAATTTCCATTCACATCTTTATTGTGATCTGTTTCATTCTAAACTTCATTATTTTCTTTTTCATTCTTAGCCCATTATGATCTTTTCTTTTCTCATCATTATTATGATATGTTTTGTTCTTACCTAATTTATGAACTTTTAATTTCCTATCACATTACGAAAATTTCCATTCTCATCTCAACAAGATCATTTATTTTCTCTGCATCATTACGATCTGTTTCTTTCACTGCTTCATTATGATCTTTTTCTTTTTCATATCATTATGAAAATTTCCTTCATCATTATTTTATCAATCATTCCATTGTGATGAAATATTCATTATGATCAATTTCCATTTTGATGGAATTCATCACTCTACATATTTGACTTCCTTCAAAAATATCAATTAATTCTTCAAAAGTTGTTATCATGAATGTATTCATGATTTGTGAGAACATCTTTATCATAAAATCATCATCTAAATTTGTTTTATAAATTATGAAATATTTCTAACTCATGACATCCCATTCTTCTTTCAAAACTCATCATTAATGAAATGAATTATTCACACATCATTTTAGATCCGACTATCTGAATCTGATATACCTATATATGATTCTTCGGAGAAAGGAAAATAGAATTCACCTCTATTTTAATTGGATCCAAAATTTTATAATTCATTAAAATGACCTCGTTATGATGAATCTGAATATGATTCCTGAAAAAACATTCTAAAATAAAAGTGTTAATTTTCATCAAATATAAATCCTTTTTCAAAAGGATTCATCACCATGGTCTCTCAATATCTCCATTTTTATTCGGTGAAGACCCTAATTGATAGCATTTCCAACTCTCAGAATTTTCACAACTCAAGTTTTTTTAATTTTAGCAAAACATAACATTTAACATGTTAAAGTTTCCACACACAATACTACTAGATAATGTATTGTTTTTATGGTATTCCATCTTTTCGTGGAATAAAGACATAGTGGCCATGTAATGATAAACTCTCTTCAATTTTAATTTCATAATTTCTTTTTCTCTCCCCAATTATTTATTATCTCAATTTATTTTTCTCTCACCATTATATGATAGCCACACCTTCAAATTCATAGAATAATGATAAATAAAAACTAATTATAAAGTACAAATTCATTTACTTACTCTCCTCTATTGTCAACTTAATCCAAACCATTTTAGGGATTATTCCTTTTTGGGTTTTGGAAGACATGGGAGGAGAATAAACATTAAGTTGCAGCCTCCATTTCACAAACATTTTATTCAGAATTGCTTTTGTAAATATATCAAAAATATGCTACAATGGTGAAATTTATTCCAGAAAAACATCTCCCCTAGAAAATTTATCTTTTATAATGTGAAACATAATATCAATATCTTTGGAAGTTGACTATTAGAAAGTATTATTAGAATGATCAATTGAACTCTAATTATCACAATGCATCTTCAATGGTTTAGAAACATTTTCATTCAAATATTCCAAATGAACTTTTATCCACCACATTTGAATAAAATATTGAATAGATGTAACATATTCTCATATAAATATGGTTTAATTTATTGATAATTTTTTATTTTTATACCAACTCACACAACCATCACCCACTAAAATTTTTCATACTGAGGTAGTTATTTTGTCCTTACAATCTCCATCCTAATCGGCATCAATATAATCCTAAAACATCATATCAATATTTCATTTTTATAACATCCAAAGTGATTTCATCACTTTGAAATATCTCAGAATCCTTTTTTATTCAACTATATTTGATTCATTTATATTATATTAATGCCTAGCAGAAAAAGTTACGACATAAACAATATCTTATTTTGAGGATGTCAGGTAAATATTTCGTTGAATTATAGATCATAAATCATTATGATTCACACATATTATAGATTCATCATTAATAAACATTGTGCTGATTGAAATTGTATTTGAAACTTCATTTTCTTCTATCATCCTAGTCATTTTTAACAATTCACTGGAATACATTTCTGGAGATATGAAAATATATTTTTCCTTTTGTCGAACTTTTAAGGCAAGGGATAAAGTTAATTATTCCAACATATTAGTTACATAAATATTCTTCGTTTCCTTATAAAATTATTTATATTAATATTCATTATCCCTCAAAAATATTATATCATCCATATAAATAATGAAAATTATAGTTTCTGATTTAACATCGTTCAAATACATGTTAATATAAACTTTTCCTATAGATAAGATAACCTTTCTCAAATGAAATCAGGCATTGAATACCATGAATGTGGATCTTTTTTTAGCCCATAAAAGTATTTGTTAAATTTACATACTTTTTTTCATTCTTATCAAGTTGAAATCCAAAATGTTGTCCAATGTAAACATATTCCTCAGTCTCACTACTGAAGAAATCAGACATTACATCTGTATGATAAAAACTGTAATTCCAATGAGCATCCACAACAAGAAAAATTGACATAGTTTCTATTCTTGAAACAGGAAAAATTGATTCTTCAAAATATACAGCTTTCATGTGTTTGAATCCTTTACAAATATGGATTTCTTAATTTCTTCAATCTGGTACATACACATTAAATTTGTTTCTATAAAACCACTTTGTTTCAATATCCTTTTTATTTTCTATAATTAGATCAACTTCTCCTATTTCAATCCACTCAATCTGATCCATTTTTTCCTCCATAGAATCCACCCATTTTAATGTTAAATAGCCTCTGAAACTGATTTTCGTTCAACTTTTGTGATAATTGATGTTTTCTTATTTTATAATCTCATTATCATTTTGGTTTGAACAAGAGAATTTCGATTCCCAATAATATTTTCATATTCAACATGTTATTGTAAGGTATGAAATACCCATCTTTCTGTCCCATATGAAATTTTCTCATCAAACAATTTTTCTAAGTCTTGATAAGGTTGTTTTAAATTACTTTCCCCATTTTTGTAATTATCCATTTTTTCTCCTCAACATTCTCAATATTTTTTGTTATATAACTTTATTTTAAATTAGCATCCCTTCATATTAGTCCACAAACATTCTAAAAATTTTATTACAACATTTTAAACATCTTCCATTTATGGAATAGACCATAAAAGTTCCTTCTTCATTTTATTCTCCTCAAAATTTTCAAATTATCTGGTAATGATATTTTAATATTTTGAACATTTTATTGTTGATGGATCATTTCTGTTTATTACTTATTTTCAATTATCATAATTTTTACTTACACTATGTAAGTTATGATTTATCCCAACAACCAAAAAATAATCCTTATATATTAATTTCTCTGCTTCAATCTCTACTTTTTAGATTCCTCTGATTTTAAGGAACTATCATATCAAATTTAAATTCTCATATATGATGAAATTAAACACGTTTCATGATTTTTCTATCAACTATCATATGTTAATAAAACCCACTATCAAGAATACATGGTTTTTCCCTCTTAATTTCTTTCAAAGCTGTCTCATAAAAAAAACCTTGTTCCTTAAATATCTAATTTTCTACTTCGTTTTTCTATTATATTATAAGGAATTTGTTTGGAAGAAATTTTTTAGGTATTTTCATATTATTACCAGCCCGATTATATCTTCCAAAACTTCATCCAAATTTTAAAATTGATTTTTATTCGAATCCTTCTAACATTCTGAGAATTCACCATTTCAACTTTAAATGAGTAAGGAAAGTTTCTCATTATTCTTTCAATATTTCTTATACATTTCTCAGAGCATCATATGGATAGAGATAAATTATGCCTTCAATTATAATGATTGTTCCCATATATTCCACAACACCACAAATAGTAATTAAATCATGATTTTTTTCATAAATATATTTCTCTATAGAAACGTTTTTGAGGTTGATAGCTTCTTTCAAATCCAACATTATCAGGATGTAGACAATGTTTCTTTTTAGTTGGTTCAATAAATTTGTAGATTTGATTAGTTTCTCACATCCATTATCCACCCAAGAATTCAGAATTTTTTCTCTAGAATATGAAATTTTAAAATAATCAGATGAAACATTATTTTTTGTGACATGATATTTCAGCTGATTCTTGTATTGAACCTTTTCAGCAACTTCAAATTTATCTCATTTTACTTCCATATAATTTTTTATTTTTTCATTCACATTATTCAAGGTACATTCACACTCATTATGTTTTGATTGAAACTTTTTAACATATTCTTCTTTAGTTTCCATCCTCTTTATATGATCATCATTCATCAATCCATGGTTATAAATTATATATTTGTAAATTAAAATCTCATGAATTTATTAATCCTTATCCTTGGTGAAATGTTTTAATCTGTCAGAAACATCTTCACGGTCATTCTTCAATACAGTTATTTCATTCTTGAGTGTTTTTTATCAATAAATGCGAAATGTTCGTTTGTGAGCTGATACCCTCTGTACTATTCCTTACAACCTGATTCACTCTATAAGTAATCTTTTGTTTTCTCAACATTTTCAACAAAGGGTTTGAAAGATTATGAACATTCTTGTTCAGATGAATTTTTCTCAGTTGTGTCTATTTCATCATTCTTACAGAACATTTTTCATTTGTTTCTAGTAATTTTTTTACAAATGGATGACTTTTCTTATTTATCATTTTTGTTCTACTTATTTCATCATGGATTTTCATTAGAATGTTATTAATATTCTCCAACTTCTTCTAGGTCCAAATTCATAGAAAAATGTCTAATTAACCAATACTCAAAATATTAGAGAAGTATTTTTCCTCCATTATTTCCTCTTCCATTTTGATAGTTCTTGGATATGTGAGACATTATTTTTTTTATTTAGCTCATTATAATTATTATCATGAGACTCATAAGTATATTAATCACCAACATCATGTATTTTCATCTTTCTCATGGTGTCAAAATCTATTTCATATTTAATATTATTTTTAAAGATTAAAGAATTACTCATTTCATAATAACACATAAGTTTATACAATTCATCAAGAGTTAAATCATATTTTTCTTCTAAAGATGAAATTTTAGAATAAAAAATTCTTTTAAAAATTCTTAATTTTTTCTTAACAATTGTAGAGTCTTCTAATATATCTATGAATCCTTTCCTGTTTAAAACAATCTAATTGACTCTTGTGATGTATTCATCAATTTTTTCTTTATCCCTCTTTCTGATTTCATAATAATTACTACACCATATTTTTATATTTAATTCCTTTACTTTAGTATTCCATTCTAAATCACTTTAAATCCAGTCCCACATATATTTTGATTTTGGAGACACATCACCTTCTGATAAAAATTTTCCGATAAAGATCAAAGGATTAAATTTAAAACATTTCCATCAGCGTCTATGTTTCTCTTATCAATAAACATCATAGGAAAATATTTATTAATAGGTGAATAACTAATATTTTCAGCATCAAAAACCTCTAGGACAAGTGATATTGATAACGAATAATCCAATTTTTTCATCCATAATAATTATTTCCAAAGAATATAGAAATTCCTATAGTAATGATAGAATTGATATTATCCATGATAAGGAATTAATTAGTAAAACTTCCCTATAATACAAATTTATGTTCCAATGTATCGAATAACAATTGAGATGTTGCATGGGGGCAGGGGGGGGGGGGGTAATTAGTTTTTCTCATTTATAATTTTTAATTTTTTTTAAACATAACACATCTATGTTATTAATGTTTATTTCCTCATAATGTTATTATAAATACTCATACATGATAAAGTAGGAATGTAATTAAAGAACACAAGATGTAAAAGCTCTAGCCTCAGTGTAAGTACCTACATCTATTCCATATCTGCTCCCTTTTTCCTATAGAAATACACTATAAATAAATATTATATACAATGTGTTCCACCTCCAATTAGACACCTTCTATAACCTAATGGGAATTATTATACTCACATATCTCAGTTTATAATGTTTTCTTATAAAAATATTGAGCCCAACAAAAGAATAATGACTTTGTAGAATATGTTCCACTTTTTCCCAGACCAAATCTTTAGTCTGATATTGATGGATCTTGTTTTTCTCAATGCTATGATGCAGAATTATGGTCCCAATGTTTTTGATACAATGATATCAGATCCAATTCACTCAAAAAATGATGACTGATCTAATTTCATAAATATGATGATTATGTATCAGATTTCATGAATATGATCATTATCGATCTTATTTCATGAATATGATAATGCTAGATTCGATACTCTGAATGTGATGAACCGAATCTCAATCTAAAAAACACACACTTTGATAGAATTCTAATTACAATTCTTCCTCACCCAGATGAGAAAATTCTCTTTCTAATTCTCCATCACTTCCCCATTTTCACTTTTGAAGAAGCTAATAAATGAATGAATGATCTGATCAAGTATTTATAAGCATGTTGGAATCTAGGGGAGGGAAAATTGAAAACTTTCCCACATCCTAAAATCTCGAAATCTCCAAAAAAATATCTCACATTTAAAACATAGGATTTGACCTCTTCACACAACCTTATATTTATCTGAGATTAATGGAAAATCGAAATTACATTTTGACCACATCAATTAATTATTCCATTCATAACTAATTTTGATCTTTTTCTTTTTCATCTTAATTATGATCTATTTATTTATCATTTCATTACAATCTTTTCCTCACACATCTTAACTATAATATGTTTATTTCTCGTCATTATTATGATCGGCCTTTTTCCAAAATCATTATAATCTTTTCCTTTCACATCTCCATTGTGATCTTTTTCTTTCTAAACATCATTATGATCTATTTATTTCTTAGGATATTTA
This sequence comes from Viscum album, assembly GCA_963277665.1. Lineage (NCBI taxonomy): Eukaryota > Viridiplantae > Streptophyta > Magnoliopsida > Santalales > Viscaceae > Viscum > Viscum album. Next base: position 502,645,544 of record OY728133.1, read on the forward strand.
GATCTTTTTATTTCACACCATCATTATGATCTATTTATTTCTCAAATTCATTACAATCTTATTCTTTCCCAACTCATTATGATATTTTTCATTCCTAGCTCATTACATTAGTTTCCATTCTCACCATCGTTGCGATTTATTTCTTTCTCAGCATTATTATAATATTTTTTCCCAACTCATTGTGATATTTTTCATTCATAGATCATTAAAATATTTTCCATTTCCCACCTTTTCTTTCTCATCCCATTACAATGAAATAATAATTACAACTAAATTACCCATATGATATAATTCTTCACACTAAATTAATTCCTTCATACACTTACACCATATCATAAAAATATTTTATCATGTAATTATTTATGATATTTGAGACTTTATTGATCAGAAAAGGAAAATATATTTTTTTTAGTAATTATGAAAACATTTTATCTCCAGAAATTACATTCTTCTATCAAAACTTTTAAGAAACAAAATGAAATATTCACTCATAATTTTGAATGCGATTATTATAACCTAATGGACATAAGAATGAATATTTTGAATATGTAAAATATCATTCCCCCTTTTTCGATATTAACGTTAATAATTCATTACAAATTATGTAATTATGGTGAATCTGAATACAATTCCTGGAAGAAAAAATTATAATAAAATGACTAGTTCTGCAATAAATAGACAATGTTTTTTAAAATAATTCATCAAAAAGTTACATCATATAGAACTTGGTGTAAAAAATTATATTGAAGTGATGAATTCAAGGAATGAAAATTATTGGGAAAAAATGGAAAAAAAAAATTGAGAAGGCGGTGATTATTTAGTATCTTATGATGAATTACTTTAAAAGGATTTAATTTTCTACCAACAACCAGTAGAATGATATCCATTTTTATATAGTCGATCATATTTTTAAAGAATTGTCTATAAGGAAAATAGTTATGTGTTTTATTAAAAATAGAAAATTATGTGAATAGTTCATTTGAAACTATGAAAAATGGATAAATATGGATTAGTTTTCTATCAGGGGGAGTGAAATCAAAATGTATCTTAAGCACAAGACATATTTCATTTTTTTTTGTTCAGAAAATATTTTTCAAATGAAGTGATCTAATAATTATTTATATTGGATGGAAAACATTGTTTTGAGAAATAAAATTATTAGATTAGTAACTATAGATATAATGATTCATGGAATCACGTTATTTTTTTTGTTAATGTTACTCCGGAAACCCATATGATTGAAGTCGTAACATGGGAGTCATAAAATGTTGAGTTGAGAAAATATCACCAATTTTTTATTTAATGAATAAATTTTCGAGGATCTAATTTCTAAAAGGAGGAAAGAATATATCAAGACATGTAATTTTATTATAATAAATTTTAATTCTTCATTAATTTTTATTAATTGTATTTAAGGGATTCTTATTATATATAATAATATATGGAATGTTATTTTAAAATGTTAAAATATGAATTTCTCACCAAATTTGGATTTAATACATTTTATAGTAATATTTAAAATATTTATTAATAAATTATATAATTTCATTATAATAGAAATAACTAACTCTTTAAATCAGCACATAAATAGTAACATATGATGATTTTTTGGAATTTTATTGAAATTTTAATTTTTCAATGAATTGTTCATATAATAATTTTCACCGAATATAGCTTATTTTATTAGGAATTCAAAAAAAATATTTTTTAATTAAATAAGTTTGAATAAATTTTTCACTTATATTAATAATAGAAAATGGTTATTTTAAGTGAATTTTATATTTTTATTTATTATAAAAACATTTTTACAGATTAAAATCCAATTTAGGAAAAAGAATGTTGTCTCCCTCATTTTATGGGGTTGTATAAAATTAAATTCTTCAACTTCTATGAATTTTATTCAAAAAAATATAATCCATGTTCAAATAAAAATAGTTAATATTATGTATTATAGTCAACTAAAGATTTGTCCTAATGAATATAAAAATAATGAAACCCCTATTTTATCAAAAAATGTTAAAATATTTTTATCGGGGATAAAATAATTTATAAGTATTAAAATATTATAATAATCATTAAATAATCTTTTATGGACATATCTTAACATCGTATCATTGAATATTTCTTAATAGTTTATTTGGGATCTCGTTGTATTGATTATTATATTAATATATTTTATAATTTTTTAGAAACTCAAGTGTGTCCTAAGACCCACTTTTAAAGGACTCACCAAGTCCCCAATTATCCACAATCTGATGACCTTTTTTATGAAAATAAATAAAAAAAATACCTTCCTTAATACACAAATAATTTCTTATAGTTCCTCGGTAGATCATGAAACATACAAAGTAATTATTCAGGTGTAAAAATGTTGATGTTTTTAGATAAATATTTACAGTTCTTGACCGATAATTTTCGTTTTAATTTTTTTCCTACCACCTTAAAATATTAATTAAAATTAATCCAATAATAATAGAAATTCCTTCTATATGTGTAGTTTTTTTAATTTTAATGGTATAACCTATATCTATCTTCATCATCCATCTAATTTAAAATAAAACCATCTTTCATATGTATGGAAGACTACCTCCTCACAAATTAGTGTAGTTTATTTTCCCCCATCGCCTCTCCCAATAAATTATAACGACATATTTAATGCATGATTATATTATTCAAGAAATATTTAAATTATTTGGATGATAAGGACTCATATTTTTTCTGACTATTCCATCAATTTAAAACTGATTACATCATTCATGAGTATATGAAGATTACCAGATCCACAGTGTGATGTGATTCATTTTTCACGACTAGATAATGTAGATAATATCCATAAATCTATTTAAACAAATAATATAGTATTTATGGAAAACAGTCATTCTAAAAGGATAATATGATATTTACCTTTTTTCACACATTCTCTTTGAAAAATAAAAAATTCCACTCGTGTGTGTGTACGACACGTCATCTCCATGACTGGACTTTAATAATTTTTTTCATAACCATCATTCATGGTTTGATTGAAAAATATAATTATTTTATTAAAATATAATTATTTTCGGAATAAAATTATAGATAACATATAGTAATATCCCCTTTGACCATAGTTTATTTACCGAAATAGTTTTTTTACTTATGAGATGTATATCATCAAAACATTATATATAAATATAAATGATTATATTTTTTTATATAACAATGTAAAATTGAAATAATATGAATAAATATTTTTGTAAATGATTTTTTAGATGATAATAATTTAAAAAGAATAATATATTAAATAATGTACAAGATGAGTTAGACTCATTTTGGGGGAAAAATTTACAAAACACATTTTGTATGTTTTAAAGATTTATTTTCTAAATGCTTTTCATTCTACAAATATTCCAAAAAAAATTAATTTTAATTTTCTGGGAATAAATTAATTATAATTTAATGTCACCTTCAACTATCATTCAAAGGATTTAAAATGAAATATTATTACATATTTTACACTTAATGTTTTGAAAAAATATGAAAAATTGAATATACTATTTACATCATACTACATAAATGGTTTTCCCATCACTATAATATTTATTTAATATTTTTAATCCCTACTATTCATTTATGTTTTTTTCAGAGAATAAAATTCAATCCTATTGTTATTATTGTTTGAAAAAAATATATTAAATGGAATGGATATTTCAATATCATCAAATGTTCTCTTATTCGAGAAAATGATTCATTTGTAGGTATATTATGAAAATGAATTAGTTCTTGTATTATTATTTTGTTATGGTTCATGGGAACACTTTATGATGATGGTTGAGAGTAATTTGACTAATGATTTTGTGTTTTTTAGATATAAGTCAGGAGTATTGGTGAGCTTTACATATTTCTCCAATGTATTAAATAAATGGATGGATTTAACTGGTTAGGTTTTACCTAATAAAATATTTTAATTTTCCAAGAACATTATTCCATTTATAAGAATGATTGTAATATTGGTATAAAAATTATGTCCTTAAATACCTTGATGATTTATATATTCTTATTATGGATTTTAATAGAATAATTATGATTCTATATGGTAATATAAAAAGATTATATCTAAATAAAACTTTATAGTAATTTTTATTTGTGAATTTATATACTTTATTGAGTTTCATCGGACTCAAAAAAATATGTTATGGGGTTAATTTTTACATTAATAATTCATGTAAAAAGTTAGATGAATATATATATGGATAGATATTCATTTCTTTGGTAAAAAGGATTATTTTGATCCCAATGATTTTTTTGGAAAAATAAAATTCCTTAATGTATACATGCACAAAATGATTCTATATTTCGTTTTTATGTCACATAGTAATATTTTTTGAACTCACACTATGTTTTCAAATGTTTTTCATAGAGTTTTATGGATATTTAGGGATAATTATGATGTCAATAGGAAAATATTTAATACGTTTAAATAAAATAATGAAATCAACTTAAATGTTTCATATCTTGGAAAAATGGATATTGAGTCTTAGTTTCTACATTATGATGGAATATTTAGTTACGTATGGGTGGTATCCAAATTATTTAAAACACAAATACTAATATATATTTTTGAATTAATGAAAATATGTTCATTTATAATTGATCATTTTTATAGACTGTTTAAGGATGATTCCGTAAAATGTAAGATTTTTTAGAAACAGATAACATAGTTGTTGAAAATTAGTGATAATAGTAATGGATTTTTAAAATGGGGATGTGTATGATTAATTAAGAGTTTTTCTTATTAGAGGTATATGAGTAAATTAGGATGTTGTAACCATATAACTACTGAAATTTGAAAACGTGAAATATCAGAAGAGTAAGAACAAGAGTTAGAGTGATTAAATGGAACTATGGAAAAGGAATGCGAATGGTACATAAGTATAATAGCAACCGTTACATCAAGGATGACAGTTTGGATTTGACCAAAATGACTTGTGATGTTTTGGATGTGGTGAATATTATAATGGGACGTTATATATGGTTTGAAGAAAAACTGATCATTTTTTAACTAGGTGAGTAAAAATTAGATGTAACACAACATTTTCATGGCCATGGTTTTAAAAATAACATTTCAAAATGAAATGGGTAAACTAGATTTAACCACACCACCATTCAAGTGCTGGATTGATATATTTTTTAAACCATTATATGTTGTTGCGATGTATAAATTGGGCATGATAGACATTTCAATTTTATTATGATTTAATTAATTGAAGATGATTTTTAATGAACTATAATGACTTGTGTATTATAATATAAATTATTTTATAATTAAACTGTTATGAGTATTCTTGTTATTATGACCACAACAAAGCTATGGATTTTTTTGGAATAATGGCTTATCTAATACATTTAGGAGAAACATTCTATACTGAATTAGAAAAGGATATATAGAATTAAAAAACATAGTGATTTATCATGATATAAAGGTTTTATTTTCTACGTTTATATAATTTATGAATTGATTCGACCACCAACATGCTATGGTAGAGGATGAATATGATGTTGTGGATCATATATTTGAAAAAATGGTGTTTTATAATAAAAATGTGATATGTTTATCTTCTAATCTAAATTGTTGTCATTTTCTATGTGGTCATGTATCATCATACAAAATCATTATTGACTCAAGTAAGTATCTTGATTCGTGAATAGATCACAAATCTATCTTAACTATTGTTAGAAGAGCATTCTATGTTGAAGGGACTGAAAAAATACTCTATGGATGATCATAAATAAGAATGGAATGAATGGTCCATGAAATATTGATTTATAAAAAATATATACTTTTAATGGAAATATATATGGACCAGGGAGATGATCAAATTATAGAGATGTAAAAATCATATAAGGACAATCATTTAAAGAAAGCTATTGATCATTCATATATTATTGGAGATAATGAATAATTGGAATAATGACAATTCGATTCCGGAATTTTATTTACCTAGATGATGAGTTTTATACTACAGTTTCCATTTTAAAATCAATGATTAAAATCATGTATCAATTAAATGATATTATACGGTTTTATATAAGGAAATATAAATGATATATTTCTATAGATAATGAAATCGATTTTTTTAATATATTGGAAATTAGTATTATATACTACTCTTGAAGAGAGCTTTATTATCTCTAAACTCAGATTGTATTCTTACATGTAGTGAATAGAGGAATAACAATATGTTGTGACCCATATATTGTGGTGTTTCATCCAAAATCATATATTAGTTTAAATATATCTTGGCGATATGTAACCAAAAAATAAATATTATATCCACAGAAAAATTATGTTAATGTTGTATTTTTTGAACAGTAATAAATCACTATATGCATCATCCTTAAATGAATCCCAATATCAGTAATGCAAGAAAACTAATTTTATTATCATGTACATTAATTTTTAATTATGTGTTAAATATTTGGTTTTTTTGGTCAGAGTGGATCCTAAAGAGGGGGGTGAATTGAGAACCAATTAAATTTTTTTTAAAAGGATTTCTCTAAAAATCCCCCAATCTAAAAACAAAGTTAAATTGTAGTGAATTTATATAGACTGGAAATGTTCAATTGGATTCTTAAATATTGATTAGATCTCAATAAATTTATTCACATGATTAAATTAGCTTTTTAAGCTAACCTACTGGTTCACAACAAGTATAAACACTTGATAATTTAACTATCAAAGTAACCTTAAAATAGTTTTGTATTTCAAAGTAAAAGGAGACGAATATAAAAAGATATATGTAGTATACATTTACTTATACTAAGAATCACATCAGATATAACCAAGAGGTTCAGTCTCAAGAAGAGACTTAGTCCTCTCAAATTTATATATAAATTTGATCCACACCCTGGATCGGGGTTAACAACAGTACAATATTGTCCACGTCCTAAGACCTCTATCATAGTTCTTCGTGGGAAAACAAATACAACTGCACACAGGCTATCCAGGTCACACTTGACATCTACCACTATCCTTAGTGGGATACAATATGATGTATGGAGTTTGGAATAAGGATATAGTATCCTACAGTTCAGCACATGAGATAGTGTTTGTGTAAAGTATACAGAGTACACACACTGCTTATTATGTAAATAAATGAATAACTTAGAGAGTGTATATAAGAGTTTAAAATGCTCTAGAGATTATCAGTGTATCTTTGGACTCGTTGGATTCAGCAGAAATGCTTCAGATTCCTTCTCTGGTTTTTCTGTTGAAAAAATGAGTATCGTGGTTAAGCTTGCTATCCTTCACAAATGAGAATGTTCTTTAATTTCAAGTGTTCTTTATGTGTTCTTCAGTAGTGTTGGGTTTCATGCATGAGAGCACTATGAAGATCTTGAAATTTTTTCTTCGAGTTCCTCGTGTGATAATCTTTTCATTAATGTATGAAAGAATTATATCTCTATGCATTCTCATACGTGCACTTTTTACTGCAGCTCAATCTTTCTTTTTATTCCCCAAGCTCCGACAATGAGAATGATTACCTTTTCATAAGTATGAGGTATGGTCCCTTGACATGCCAACAACTAACATTAAATATCATTAATTTCATTAAAAAAATCAAATTTGACCATTGGAATTAAAAAAGAGTTTATAGAAATTCAATCAGTTTTCATGACTATCGGTGAGTCATGAGATCAGTTAGTCGTTTTGAATCTGCATCGGTATCGGTAGCATCAGCCTCAGTAACTCATTGATCATCAGTATCAGTGACTCCTGATCATCAGTATTGGTGACTGATGATCATCGGTATCAGTCACTCTTGATCGGCAGCTCTTTATATATTCGGTATCCATCAGTGCGACTGTTCCTCATCGGTGACTTGCTCTTCATCGGTGCGACCATTGTCATTAGTGACTTGCTCTTCATCGGTGTGACCATTCCTCATCGGTGACTTTATCTTCATCGGTGCGACTGTTCCTCATCGATGACTTTCTCTTCATCGGTGCAACCCCTCCTCATCAGTGACTTTCTCTTCATCGATGTGACTGTTCCCATTGGTGACTTTCTCTTCATCATTCCAATTTTTCCTCATCGGTGACTTGCTCTTCATCGGTGCGACCAGAATATAACTAAAGGTGACACAAAACAAGGAATTTTCACAATGTGTACGTTGGAATATATAATACTTCTAGGTCAACAGTAAAATATAAATTAACATAGATAATCATATGAAAACATGAATTAAACAAATATAAACACAATTTGAACAATTTGAACAAAAGACAAAATTGTCATAGATATAAAAATGATTTTAGATTATTAACATAACAATCTCATAGAGATTTCAACAATATACCCTTTTTGATAATCACACATCATTGATATAAATGAAGGGAGAAGATAGTGTGTTAATCAGTATTCTCCCCCTCTATAAAAAGAATATATTCCAAAAGATAAAACAGGGTTAGAATAGAAAACAGAACATATATAACAAAGTCATTCACACCATATATGATAATTCAGATAATACAATTCATTCTCCCCTATCATCATTACTCCCACGGAGATACATAGGTACTATTTCTCCCTCGGTGTATGCATTCATGTAGTAAATAGCCAACATCGTCTCATATGCACATTCAGATCACCCATTCATGTGCATGATCTCCCTGATGTATCCCCTTTTGGGATTATGAAAAATAAAAGAGAAATAATATAAGAAAGAAGATTCCATATAAAAATAAGGTTTTAAAATGAGTACAAAAATCACATACAAAAGGGAAACATATAAGAAATAGACCCCCTATCAAAAATTGATAGATACAGCTATTTATATGCGAGAAAGGGAGCTTTTCCTTTGGATGTTAAAGGAATGGATGGTCCAGAAGGTGACTGGGTGGAAGGTTGAACTAGTCGGATGGAGAAAGGAGGCAAGATGACTCGAGATGGACGAATTGTGGGTTCCATGGTCACCTCCTGAGGAATGGAAGATTTTTCTGAAGGAGTATGTTGAAAGATTGTCCGAATACTTGAGAGAGCTTGAGAGATAAACATCTGACCGGGAGCACCATCTGCTGATTGAAGAGGCTCATCAATAGGAAAAACAATGGCCTTAGCTTTCACATGAAGTTAGGGTTTGAGAAAATTGATGAAGCCCTGAATTAATTCTCCACCGTACTTCATAGCCATTTCAAAATCATAATTATTCAGCATGAAACTGTCCAATGTAGGAGTAAAATCCTTTAACTGCTGAACTTGAGCCTTAAAATCTTGAGTAACTAGGGGAAGTATCAAATTATAATCCAACACATTGAAATGATGATTCAACTCATGCTTGGTGTAAATTATAGATAAGTAATGATCTAACTTTTCCTTAATCACTTTTTATCCTTGGTGGCATCGGTTGAATACAACTGCAAAATTTTATGAATTTGATCACTGTGCACTTTCATCTTTTTCAAAGAATATAAATCTGAAATCTTTCCAAGAGCTGCCAGATCATCTATAACAACATCCTTTAAAGTATTAAGCTCATGACCAGTAATCTTGGTCACTTTTGAAGAATTAGCCTGAGCAACAACTTGCGTGATCCCAGCTTTCAGCTTCCTCAAATATGCCTTCTTCAAATGTTCTATCAGATTTCTTAAAATATCCATCATACCTAAGATGGTTGATTGGAACTCTCATGACAGTGAAACTAGATTACTTCCTAAATCTGTGAGTGTTTGATTCAAAGAAGAAATGATCCTACCTATCAACTCACTAGAATTGGCCAGGTCTGGCTTGATAAGGCTTACAACTCTTTGAGCCAAGTCATTCATAGTAGCTTTAGATAAAGTCACAGGTGCAGGAGATGGAACATGAGATAACTCATCTTTCATAGTCTCTCTAACCTCTTGAATCAATTCAACCATAAACGTGTCAAAATAATATTTAGTAACTTCAGGACCAGATCTAGCTTGAGAAAAAGAAGGATCAAGACCGGAATAAGAAATAGAAGGACCTGGTCTGTCTGTTGTCACTTGCATATATTCAGAAACTAATCGAGCCTTAACTGATTCACATGCTCCAGTAAGATCCATTTCTTCTACTTCCTCTTCCTCTGGATATTCAAATCCTAGAACAGTAATACATGTATGTTATTTCCATGCGTCTTTGCATGAAGGATACATAGGTTTCACAAACTGAGCTCGTCCAGAATTTTCATGAGGGACTTCTTCATCCTCATCAGTCTCTGACTGTTCTGTCCTCTCAGGCTCAAGGACATTTTTTTCTCAATTGTTTCAAGTATAAGATCATCTTGTATCACATTCTGACCTTTTATAGGTCAAGCATTAGCATCATCAGCATCACCACTATCACTGTCACTTCTACTACTATCACTATCACCATCTTCATCAACCTTATCACCACCATTTCCTTCATCATCATCATTATTAACGGATATATCACTTGAACTATCTATATTACTGGATTCATACTCCTTAGAGGTTGATTCATCAGTCTCACCTTCTTCATCATCATCTTCATCTAAAAGAGGTTCAATTTCTGGTAGGTTTAGAGGTGGACTAGCTAGTCCAAATTCCATTCTTCTTTTGTTTGGGAGAAGAGTATCAGGATCACTCCTCTCATCAGGAGATGATTAATCCTCCTCTTCCGAATTCAGATTATCACCCACTTCTTCTTCTTCTATTCCCTTCTTACAGGATTCCCCAGTTTCCTTACGAACTACAGCTTAATCTTCTTCATCTGAATAAACCACTTCCTCACCAGGTTTTAAACTAGGATCCCTTATCCCCTTTGGTCTCATTGGATGATCAGTAGGATTGAAGGACTCGTATAAAATTTCTTCATCAGCAACCCAAGATTTCATCCATGGGTTCCAATTGATTTCTGTCCTCTTACAAATAATGTTTATGAAACAGAAACTAATTAATGAGATACAGTCATCTCCATCATCCACATAGCCCATGATTTTCGGCATGGCATAAATTTTCATTGAATAAAACAATGTAGTATCTTTTTTGATGGTTTTATCATCTCAACAATATGCTCAGCAAAATATCTACACAGATTGATCTTTTTAAAATTCAAAAAAAGGAATAACAAAAATACATCCAGATACTTTACTGAAGCAGAGTCACCTTTTCTAGGACATATATGATGTTGAATAAACTTAAACAGAATTCTATGATCACCATCCAACTCAGCATCAGATATCCTACTCGATTCAGACTTCCCAATAAATAACTCCAGGGCTATACCATAATAAAAGTAATCAGTAGTAGGAGGGATATTACCAACGTAATCCTTATAAATTCTATTGTGAGGTACTCCCAAACATTCATCCCACTCCTTCGACGAAAAAGTAATCTTTTTCCCTTTTACTATAGAAGACAATCTCGGAGCCTCTACACAGTCCAATACTATATTCATGTTTAATTAGAACTCATGAACCATCTTCAGGTAAAATAACCGATTATTATTGAAAAATAAATTCTTCCAACCATTCATTTCCAACACTTTCAAGAGTACAGACTTGCAAGATAAAACCCCTTCTGAACATATTTCCTTTTCATCTACAACTTCCCATTTTTCTAGCTCTGGGTTCACAGACCACTGCATCGTACTGCTCGACTCACCTTGAGCATGCTTGATAGTTAAATATCCTTCAGATTCCTTGCTCTTTCTCTTTTTCTTGGCAATTCTAAGGTTTGAGAAAATAGAGAGACTTGGAAAGATTCAAAAGGCCCGAGTTATAAGAAAGAGAAGAGAGAGTTTGGAAGGAAATGTAATGTCAACATTATTTAGAGAAAGAAATAACCACGGGTCATTATTTGTATCATTTAGGTTTAAAAAAAGTAAAATATAGATTATTTAAAACATCATCGTTTAAAACCAACAATAATGATTTCAAAAACAGTACAACCAAATCTCTAGCATGAATCGGTTTCACCGATCGGTTTGACAGATAGGTTTCACTAATCTGTTTGATAGATCTGTTTGACATATTGGTTTCACTAATCAGTTTCATTGATCGGTTTGACAGATCATTTTGACAGATCAGTTTCACTGATCTCTCATACCAAACTCTTTTTTAATCAAGTATAACCTTTCCTAACTAATGGTCTTGGTGAAAATGTCATCTAATTGATGTTCAATACCTATAATCTCAGGAGTAATATCACATTTTTGGTAGTGATCTCTCAAAAAGTAGTTCCATACATCAATGTGTTTGGTTCTAGAGTGAGACACAGGGTTCTTCGATATGTTAATTGCACTAGTGATATCACAGTTGATTGAAACATGCTTAAAATCATATCCATAGTCCAAAATAGTGTGTTTCATCCATAGAATTTGTGCCCAACAACTACCAGCAGCAATGTATTCTGCTTCAGTAGTAGATAATGCAACAGAGTTCTAGTTCTTACTACACCAAGATACTAGAGACTTTTCCAAATGATGGCATGTTCTAGATGTGATGCTTCTATCAAACATGCAACCGGAAAATCCAGCAACATAATAACTCACTAAGTCAAAAGATTGTCTTATTTGATAAAACATACCTAAATTTACAGTTTGATTAAGATATTTGAAAATTATTTTTACAGAAATTAAATGAGATTATTTAGGATTAGCTTCAAATCTTCCACACATACACACACTAAACATAATATATGGTCGACTGGCAGTAAGGTAAAGTAGACTCCCAATCATACCTCTGTAATTGGTTTGATCCACTGGTTTCCCAGTTTCATCTGCATCCAATTTAAAAAATGTACCCAAAGGTGTATCACTTTCCTTAAAACTATCAAATCCAAAAAAATTTAAAATATCTTTTTTATATTAACTTTGATTCAAAATAATACCATTTTTAATATGAAAAACTTAAAATCCAAGAAAATATTTGATTTCTCCCATTAAGCTCATTTCAAATTCATTTTTCATACTTTTTGTAAAATCCGTACATATTTCATTTTTAGATTATCAAAAAATAATAACATCCACATAGATTTTTATTATTAAAACATCTTTAGAAATTATTTTAATAAAAATAGTTGGATCATCAGTCCCTTTAGTAAAACCTTTTGAAATAAGAAAATTTTTAAGTCTATCATACCAAGCTCTTGGAGCATGTTTTGAACCATATAAAGCTTCAGAAAGTTAAAAAACTCGATTTGGAAAATGAGGATTAGTAAATCCATGTGGTTGTTCCACAAAAAAATCTTCAATAATAAAACCATTTATAAAAGCACTTTTAACATCCATTTGATATAACTTGAAATTTAGATGAGTAGCATAGGCATGTAGAATCCTAATAGCTTCCAATCTAGCTACAGGTGAAAAGGTTTCCTCATTTTTTATACCTTCATCTTGACTATATCCTTGTGCAACTAATCTTGATTTCTTTCTATGTATGTTTCCAGACCCATCAACTTTATTTCTAAAAACCCATTTAGTTCATATTGTCAAAGTGTCCTTGGGTCTGTCATCTAATTCCCAGACATTGTTTCCTTCAAATTAATTTAACTCTTCTTGCATAACTATTACCCAAAAATCATCATTGATTGCATCATTGACATTTTCAGGTTCTAGATGTGAAAGAAAGGCATGATGTTCAACCTGGTTTCTTTGAGAAACTCTAGTCTATGTACCTCTATCAATATTACCAACAACAGCATCAGAAGGATGATTCTTTAGGATCCTAGGTGATCTAGTAAAGGTAGTACTAGAAATTTCAGGTTCATCTTTAGGATCTGGTTCAACAGAAGCAGATTCTGGCATATGTCTAGAACTGGACGTTTTTATAGCAGGTTCTTTAGTTTTACCATAAAGATCCAGAATACTCGAATATTCTTCAGGTATCTCAAGAGATAGTTTCGGTTCATGTGGATCAGTTTCATCAAAATTGATGTGAATAGATTCTTCCACACATTTGGTCCATTTATTAAATACTATATAAGATTTACTAGATATTGAATAACCTAGAAAGATTCCGTCATCACTTTTAGAAGTAAATTTATCCAGATTATCATTTGTATTAAGAATAAAGGCTTTGCAGCCAAAGACTCTGAAGTAGCTAACTTTAGTTTTCTAATTATTCCATAACTCATAAGGGGTCATTTTAATAATAGGTGTGATTAAGACTCTATTGATAATATAACAAGATGTATTCATAACTTAAGCCCAAAAATAAATAGGTCTGTTATACTCATTAAGCATGGTTCCTGCTATTTCTTGAAGGGTTCTATTACTTCTTTCTACTACACCATTCTACTGAGGTGTTCTAGGAGTAGAAAAGTTGTGACTATAGACATTGTTTGAGCAATAAGAATCAAATTCATGATTTAAAAATTCACAGCCATGATCACTTCTCAGGGTTTTAATATTAAGTCCATTAAGGTTCTCTACAGACTTGGAGTATTTAAAAAAGTACGAACATGATTCACTCTTGTGAGCTAAGAAGTATACCCAATTATATCTGGAAAATTCATCTACTAGGACATTGACATAGTTCTTCACATTTAAACTAGAAACTCCAGAAGGTCCAACCAAGCCTATGTGAACCAACTCTAGAGGTTGAGAAGTTGAGACTTCTTTATTTGATTTAAAATAAACTCTATGTTTCCTTCCCTTTTGATAGGTATTAAAAACATTGTCATTTGGGAATTCAAGCTTAGGTCGGTCTCTATCTAGGTTCTTCCTAGTTAGTTTTCTAATTGAATGAATGTTTTAGTGTCTTAATCTTCTATGATAAAACCAATATTCTTTATGAAATGCATTTAAACAAGTAACATTTTGTTTTGCTCAAAAATTTAAATCAACAGCATAAACATTTACTTTTCTCAAAGAAAAAATTACTAAAACATTTTTAGAGTTAAAAACATTACAATAATCATTTTCAAACTTTTCATTAAAGTCATCATCACATAACTGATAAATACATAGCATGATGTATTTCAATCCATCGAAAAATATAAATTTGGAAATTAAAACATAGTTAGTGTTACCAATTTGGCCTAGGCTGATGATATTTCCTTTAGAATTATCACCAAAGGAGACATAGCCTCCATCAACCTTTATTATGATCATGAAGCATGAGCAATCCCCAGACATATGCCTTGAATATCCACTATCCAAGTACCATATCTTCTTATGGGAACTTTTCAAGAAGGTTTCCTACAAAACATTTTTAGTTGGAGAATGATTTTGGTACCCAGATATTCTTGGGTCCAGATAGGTTAGAAATAAAATGTTTAGGTGTCCAAATTTGTCTTATTGGTATCATAAAAATAATAGATTCAAAGATTTTGAAAGATAAGCTCTATTTGATCTATAACTTGGTGAATAACTAGTTGAGGCCTATGAATTATCCGAACTAGAAGTAGCAAAAAAAATTTCTAGATTTAGGAATAAATCTATTCTTAGAAAGTTGTCTCTGTCTAGGTTTATAACCTATTACAGTGGAATATCTTCGGGATACATGTTTTCCTAGTATTTTTGTAAGTGTATAATTTCCATTTGTAAATTTTTCTATGTCTTTCCTTAATTTCTCATTAGAAAAATCCAGTTTAGTATTTTCCTTTAACAGTTGAGAATTCTTTTCCTTCTCTATATCAAGTATAGAATTAACATTTGATATGAGAGCATTCTGTTTCTTTACGGATTTTTACTTGACCTTAATTTCATTAAATGTTTCTTCTAGAATATTAAAATATTCAAATAGTTCCTCACTGGACAAGTTTTCAGATTCAGAATCAGTTCCAGAATAATAATCATTCAGCATAGGGGAAACATGTACCTCAGAGGTATTGGTCATGAAGCACATGTTCGCACAATTCTTTTCAGAATCAGAAACATCAGATTCAATTGTGATGTCTTCTGAAGCACTCCAAGTATCTTTCATAGGCCTCTTATTTATACTTTCCTTGTAGTCATATTTCTTCATGAACTTCAGTTTTGGACAGTTAGCTTTTATGTTTCCTTTCCTTTTTCATTCATAGAAAACAACTTCATCATTCTTGTCAGGATTTTTCCATTCCTTTTTCCAAGGACCTTTTTTCTCATACATTCCTTTATATTTTGATTTTCTGAAAAATTTATTCATCCTATAGATCTTCTTGAATCACCTTTCTATTTGAGCCATCTCATCATCACTGTCAGAGTCTGAATCCTCACTTGTTGAAATTTTAGGTTGTATTTGAACTTTTTTATTGTCCTTGCTCTTCGAATCATTAGATTTAAAAGCTATAGACTTCCTTTTAGGTTCATCATCATCCTCCTTATTCACATTATGTTGTTCCTCATAAACCATAAGCTTACCAATGAGCTTCTTGACTGGTAACTTTCTTATGTCACATGATTCTATAATTGAAACAGAAGTGCCTCTCCACCGATCTAGTAGAAATCTCAATATTATCATGATTTGTTCCTTAGTAGTGATATATTTTCCAAGAGATATCATTGTGTTGGAAATCTCATTGAACCTGAGATACATGTCAGAGACAGGTTCATCAGTCATAATTATAAAATTATAATATTTAATAGTATATGTATTCATTCTCATTTCTTTAACATTAGTTGTTCCTTCATGAGAAACACTCAAAGTATCCCGTATTTCATAGGCAGTTTTAGAAGCAGATATTCTATTGAACTCTTCATCTCCAATAGAATAATATAGGGCATTCATAGCTTTAAAATTATTATTGTAAGTTGTCTTATTAGCCTCATCCCATGTAGATCTAAAAGTTGATGGAATCTTATATTCAGTTTCTATAGTAGTCCATATATCAAATACCATATAATCTAAATTAATTTTCATTTTCAGTTTCCACTGAGAATAATTTGTTCCATTAAAGAAAGGTGGCATGTTGGTAGCAGCACCTTCTAGTCTATTATCCATAACTAGAGTTTAGAAAATAAATTTAAAGGGATAAAATTTATAACTAACTGAAATTTAAGATCATTAAAATATAACTAAAATCACAGTTACAAAACAGATTATTTGAAAACATTGATAAATAAAATAAATCCTCTGATACCAACTGTTGGTTGGAGAAGATACTCAAGAGGGGGGTGAAATGAGAACCAATTAAAATTTTTGATAAAAAGGATTTCTCTTAAAATCCCACAATCTAAAAACAGAGTCAAATTGTAGTGAATTTATATAGATTGGAAATGTTCAGTTGTCTTCTGAAATATTGATAAGATCTCAGTCAATTTTATCACAGGATTAAATTAGATTTTGAAGCTAACCTACTGGTTCACAAAAAGTATTAAAAGTGTCTAATTTAACTATTAAAGTAACTTTAGTTTTTTATTTCAACGTAATATAAGCGGAATATAAAAAGATATATGTATTATACTTTAGACTTATACTAATAAGAACAGTAGATATAACCAAGAGACTATGTCTCAAGTAGAGACTTAGTACTCTCAAATTTATATATAAATTTGATCCACACCCTGGATCGGTTTTAACAACAGTACAATACTATCAAGGTCCTAATACCTCTACCACAGTTCTTCATGGGAAAACAAAGACAACAACACACAGGATTTCCAGGTCACACTTGACCACTACCACTATCCTCAGTGGGATACAATGTGATATATGGAGTTTGGAATAAGGATTTAGTATCCTCAAGGTTAGCACAGGAGACAGTGTGTCTGTAAAGTATTTAGAGTACACACTCTACTCAGAATGTAAATAAAAGAATAACTTAGAGAGTGTAGTTAAGAGTTTAAAATGATCTAGATATTAGAAGTGCATCCCTAGAATCGTTGGATTCATCATAAATGCTTCTAAGTCATTCTATGGGTTTTCTGTTGAAAAGCGAAGTATCGTGGTTCATCTTGGTGTCCTTCACAAATTAGTAAGTTCTCTAATTTCTAGTGTTCTTCGTGTGTTCTTTAGTAGTGATGGGTTGTATGCATGAGAGTACTTTGAAGATCTTGCAATGTCTTCTTCGAGTTCCGCGTGTGTTCTTCTTTTCATGTATGTAAGGAAGGATTCTATGTCTATTACATTTTATAAGCACACTTTTTACTACATCTCAATATTCCATTTTATTCCATGATCTCCAGAAAATGGGAATGATTTGATTTTCATATGTATGAGGTAAGGTACCCTAACACGCCAACAACTAACATTAAATATCATTAATTTCACTAAAAACATCAAATATGATCATTGGAATTAAATAAGAGTTTATAGAAATTCAAACAGTTTTCATGACTATCGGCGAGTCATGAGATCAGTGAGTCATTTTGAATCTACATCGGTATTGGTAGCATCAACATAGTTAACTCATTTATCATCGGTATCGGTAACTCATGATCATCGGTATCGGTGACTCATGATCATCAGTATCTGTGAATCATGATCAATATCTCTTTAGATCTTTAGTAGACATGGGTGCGACCGTTGCCATTGGTTCAACCGTTCCTTATTAGTGACTTGCTCTACATCAGTGCGACCATTTTCATCGGCGACTTGCTCTTCATCGGTGTGATCGTTCATCATCGGTGACTTGCTCTTCATCGGTGCAACCATTCCTCATCAGTGACGTTCTCTTCATTGGTGTGACCATTCCTCATCATTGACTTTCTCTTCAATAGTATGACCATTTTAATTGGTGACTTTCTCTTCATCAGTGGGACCATTCCTCATTAGTGACTTTCACTTCATCGGTGTGACCGGAATATAACTAATGGTGAGACAAAACCTAGAATTTTCATAAAGTGTCTGTTTGATTCAAAAATACTTCAAGGTCAACAGTAAAACATAAATTAACATAGATAAACATATGAAAACATGAATTAATCAAATATAAACACAATTTGAACAATTTGAACAAAAGACTAAATTACCATAGATACAACAATGATTTGGGATTATTAGAATAACCATCTCACAGACAATTCAATAGGTTTTAGTTAACATGATGTATTGATATAATGAATATTTTAACCACTAAAATGGGATTAATACTTGATGATGGGTTAGCATCATGATTTTAGAGTGAAACGTACTTAAAACTATTCAACAACATATCAAACCCCCAGTAGAGGTTATTTTGGTCTCACATATTGTCCTTGTGGTCCTTATATTTTGTATGTGATCTACATGTTTTATCATGGATCTCTATATAAATATTTATATATTTTTTACTTAAAAAATCACTCATCAATCACCCTAGGATCAGAACATATCAAATTATTTTTCCCAAATATATTATTATTTTATTTCTATAGACATGGGGTCATGATATTTTGGATTATATAAATTATGATTCTTATTTTAGTATGCATGAAGAATAAATTCAATATTTTATGACCTAATGGATTTTATTACAGATATTAGAAATTAAAGTATAAAGAAAAACATATCATGGATCATAATAGAATGTCCCATTACACTGCCTGATTTGTTTGTTATATGGTGTTTTGGATTTTTCCCATTGTTTTTATATTTTTCTCATGTGGCTAGTTGGAATAGTCACATGTCTATTCACTGTGGTTGGTTATGTGGTCACACAGTCGATTGAAAATGCATTCTATTTTTTTATGAGGATACATATTTCATCTCATAGATAGTCGAATCATCTGTATATTGAATCATGCACATATGAAATAATTTTAAATATGTGGTTGGATTAGCTACTTGATTCATATACATTGTTAGACCATCAATGTGAAGTTACTAAGTTGATAGTTCCCAAATGTGAATCATCATCATGGATGGATCAACAATGCGACTAATATACATGGATGGATCAACTATGTCAATTAGTGGAATAGATGAATCAACTACGTGAATCATATACATGGTAAGATAAACTACGTGAGTCATCTACATGTATAGATGAACTATTTGAATTTTCATTGTTTTTGTATTGGATACCTTGATCATCTATATGTATGAATTAGATATGTTGTTGATTATCTACCAGAAAATGGTTACATATAGATCTAAGCTACATTGGACTATTGTTTTTCCTAAAAATGAAAACATTGAGTTTTTTTATTACATTTAAATGGCCATGTAGGTCTTTTAGAGGAATTAACCCGGGGAATTACTATGTTATTTAATAAAGTATAATTATATCCTTGATATTCAATGATATCTGGGGATATGAAAGTCTTTTTTCATTTTGTATAATGAGATCCTCAATAATTTGCTAATTAAATATTTTAAGATATGAAATTCCAATTTTCTAGTACCTATTATCTCAACAAAAAATATAATACATCCTTTGATCCTTCATATTTTCTTACCCTCAATGTTGGAGTTTCTAAAGCCTTCCCCTTGGAGATATAGAACCCCACTATCATTGGATTAATTTTCTTCCATCATGGATTCTATATTGTGCTTTCCCCTGTTTTGGGTGAAGTGAAATGCATGAAACATCTTTCTTCCATGTAGTGGATCCATGTATTCTAATAAATATTTCATGAAATCATCATGTTATCATGGTTTATCCATTTTTATTGAAATTTATTTAACGTAATAAATTTTGGAATAGATTAAAAAGTTAATGGATTTTGATCACATGTGTATTTTTTCCCTTGTAATTTGATAATAGATTACCTATTGTTTTTCTAGATTGTATGATATATATGCTATTATTGTTAGTTTGAATTATTATGATATATGTAATCATGTTTTTCTTTATGAAAAATGAAAAGAATAACATGATTAAATTATTTTATTAATTTCATTGACATTAGTTAATGATGTCGAATGTTTTTAATGTGGTGAATATTTTGATTTGATGGTAGTTAAAATCGACAAAATTCTCACAATTAATTAAAATGTTTATTCCATGAAAATTTAATTTCTAATAATTTGATTCCTGATAATTATTTTTGGCCGTTTTGAAAAAATGAATGTTAAAAGAGAATAATCTTCTCAAGGTTTGTCAAAACTAGCATTCATGATAAGGGTATAGGATTTGATAGATTTATGTAGATTGATGACTTAGATAGTATATAGTTGGAACCTCATATTAATGAATTGTTTAATTAAATATGAATAAAAACTATAATTCGACAAAGAAAATTTTTGGGGATTGAGTTTCCTATATTCTTAAGAAGGATTATGTGCATTTAGTTTGGAGCTATGGGAGACTACTTTCATGTGAAGGCTAAATGAATTTTTTGGGGCATATCTTCCCTGTTGAATATGATGGTAGGTTTCCTAATTCTTTTAATATGTGATCTTGGCTATGGATCATGTGATATGGTCTTGGGATAGCACATATGAAATTGGGTGTGGTGGAAAAGATGGTGTGGAATTAGTTTATGCATGTGATGCAGAGATAAATTGAGATATGCATTTTTTGAAGAGGATGAATATAGAGATAATAAAAGGTGCTGAAGATGTGATTAACTACTGATGTGGTGATGTGAGTTGGGATAATATTTTATGAATCTATTTAATGGATGATGTTAGTGATTCCTATTTATCTACATTTTGTTCCTCACATCTCTTGACAGTTGGGTGTTCCTAGTTTCATGATCCTCATATTGGTAGCGTATGATGGTTTTCCAAGAGTACCTAGATTATGTTAAGTCATAATTATTAATTAATGATCAAACCATGTTTATAGTTTTGATGGAATGAAAATGGTGAAAATATGTTTATCTGAAGAAACTGCAGACTAGTTTTGAATATTTTTGGAGGGAATGTAATTTAACTAGATGATTTAATATAATGCATTTCAAAAGATTATATTTTGTTAACTAATTGTTCGTGAATTATGTAATGGATTTTTATCTTATGAAATAAAATAATGAATATAATTTAGATATTTTAAATTATTTTAAACATATAGGGTATCTAATCCCGACTAGTGGATGCCAACTTTCTGCGTGACTATAGATGATTTTGATCATATGAATATGTAATGAACATTGTTTGGTTGTTAGATATATTATATCATGTATACTTTTTGATTTCAAATGGTGCACCACCATTGATGGATAGAGAAACTAGGACATAGAAGACTCTCAGAGAGTGTTTTCCCCAACATCCTAGTGGGAATATGGAAGGACAACTACCCCTTTTATCCTGGATCTCTTCCCTCAAAAGTATTATGTAATGGTTTTCCAGACAGTTAGTTTCCCCATATATTTTATTATAAGGATTTGATGGAATCTATTTATTTCAGCCAAAAGTATATCCAGATACAACATTGGAAGGATGTTTATATGTATGACATGTATATGCTATGATGGCTTGAGGTTCCCTATTGGTTTTGTGGGTTGTGATGTCTTGAGGTATGATCCCCAATGTATGATACAAATCTAACATGTTATGGTGGATTTTGTAAAGATACATGGTCACTATATGGAGATGTCATATATAATATATTGATGATTTTTGGGGTGAGGTGTACGTTGTGATACGTAGTCCATGTGTCACAGGATTGGCTTATTTCAAGATAGAGATGAATGAGGATGACTATTTTTGGGGAAAAGGGGCAGACCAGTGGAAAAGTGGAAGTGAGGTACCCTTGATATTCCATTTAACTATTATATTCTACCTTATATGAAATACATAGTGAGATTTTTCCATGGGGGTCTAGGAACATAGTATTACTATTTAGATTGTTCATTTCAAAAACTGTTCATTATGAATTAGCACGATATTATTATCCTTCCAACTGTACTATTTTGGAAGGATCCTTCTAAGTATACTAATTTGAAAACCCTACATATATATAAATTTTTTTCAATGTCATCCAACATTAGATATATATTACGCTACATGATTCTATATTGGTGTATTGTAATATATTATAAAAATTCATGATCACCACCGAGTTTACAATTTCTTTTTCTTTTAGTTTTACTTTTAGTTATTTTAGAATTTATGACATTGATTGAGTGAAAATGAAGCTTTCTATTATAATTTTGACCAGATGATTGTTACTGAATTTATTTTATCTCTATATTCTACATATTCAATTGGAGATTAATTCCACCCATTTGTATTCTTATTATATCTTAAATTATATTCTACAACCCAGTGTCTACTATAGGTGTGACTGGGGTTATCCCTACCATTATTACCTCATTTCAAGATATTCTAGGGAACACTTTGTGGGGATGGGGTCATGAATTGTGGGTATCAGTTGTTTAGATTGATGGATAAGATTGATTTGGAGTTAGGAATATGTGAGATTTCAAGGTTTGGTAGCAAAAAAAGAGTTATCTATGTTTAGTAACTGGTGTAAACATGGGAATAAATCTGATAATAATTTATTTAGGTACCATGTGATACGATTTATGGAACATTATGATTAATGAGCCTACTAAAAAATGAAATTTTGGTTGTGGGGTAGATACTAATGAATGTATCACGCATAATTCTTTATTACTCCTATTCTTGATATGGGTAGACCTCAGAATATGATAAAAACACAAATAATATAATAAAATAAATAAATAGTTATTAATAAATTTTACCTATTATTGGTATATAACATAGAACAATTTTTTCTTCTCTATATTATAGTTCTATGTTTTAATATTGATTAGCCTTTCACTAAAGATGTCCTGAAATATGTGCTAGTAGATCTCTAAAGAGTAGAAATTGAAAAAAAAACTGGGCGAGGACACTCTGAGAGTTTCAATTCCATAGTCTAATGAAGTATGTGGGAACTAATTTAGATTGATTTACAGAAGAATCATCACAAAAGGTGGTGATATCTCTTAGTTAAATATGTTCTTAGAGAGAACAATATGTTTCTTTGACAGTGGTGATTCTATGTATAGTATTGAGAAGTGTTTGATCATATCCAGAAAATATCACATGGAGTGAGTGGTCCCATGTGAAAAGTATAATAACCAATATTTAGTGGAGCTAATTATGTCTTCTATGAGGGAATCCAGGTAGTATTACTAGCTTACAATTTTATAATAGAGTTGTAATGTGTGATAATTAGAGGTCATTCTAATATCCTTCTATAATATTATTCATACTTGTTTCCAGATGAATAATCTAGGGAAAGTCATTTTGAGGAGGCTTTCTGTCAATAGATCAAACTCCCTATCATCATAATTGTGTTTTAAATATACCTTGTGGTGAAGAAAATAGAATATTATGTTTAGAGAATTTAATACAAAAACAATGTCATCATAATATGGGATCCATCAATATTTATCGTGATTCATGTCTCTGGTATGTGGAAAATATTTTCCTAGACAGAATAGCTTTCAATCAATCGATGTAAGGTTTCAACCCTCGTAATCTTGTTTCTTCTAGGGAATAGGCTATGATACCATCACCAAAGTATTATATTCATAAATATTTTATAACTCAAGATGCCATTAGTGGTAGGAGTTACCAACATTTATGATTCATTAGTATGTTTTGGGTGTTTAACATCATATTCTTTTAATGATGTAGTCTCATCAAAGGGAAATTATATTTGGGTGTTATTGAATGGGATCATCAAAAATGTGATGGTATATGAAGATTAAAACCCCAATAAAATCATAAATCATAGATAAAATTTTTTAGATTTGAAGGTTTTCATCGTCTATGATAGAGAGGAAATTGAGTAGTTCATAGTCAGCTTCATGATTTAGTGTTTCTAGTGATGGGTGATCCAAATATCGATTGAGGTACCATTTCATTTTTTTATACATGGTCACATTATTTGTATTATTCAGGGTTGACATGATCATTTATATCACCTTCCATAATCCATGCATTTAGAATTAAGGTAGATAGACCTTTATTTTCATTAGTGTTTACTATGATCATTGGAGATCAAGAAAACTTGTATGATGTATGTAGAGAATGTGAGCTATTTTTAGGGAATCACAGCTCTTGGGGATACTAATAATGATTAATGATATATCCTTAAAACATCTTCATATGATGGGATTTTATTTATTTTGTGTAGTGTGTCATGGATTATATAAGGATATATGTTTTTCCATTGATTCAGGTGGATAGGTATCTATTCTATTAGTTAGAAAGCCTTTAAGATTGTTAAGATGTATTTTACATCATTTTCATATTTGATGACCGAGTTGAGGATGGGTTTGTCAAAAATTAAGTGTTCAATGGTTCTCATGGATGTAAAAGAGTTCCATGAAGTATTTTTAAATGAGGTTGTAGCATTACACCGTCAACTTGTGATTGGGTTTGGGAATGACATATAGCTATGTGTTTCTTCTATTTAGATATCTCTATATAGAATGGTACATTCTTAGTTGTGAGTGATATGACTGTAACTTGAAGATCCATTGAAGTTAGGTTTTTTTATGAGTGTGTCACCTTGGGGTGCACTAATTTTGTTCATGAAGAAGGATGATATACATTTTTATCATTATAACAGTTATCATCACTTGAACTGAATGATAATGATGAACTACCGTCCAAATCTATTGATCAATTACTTATTCAATGAAATGAGGGGATACTATTTTTTTAGTATCAATTTTCTCTCAGGGTATTTTCAAATTTGTGTGATGGATGAGTATAACCAAAAAATATTATTCACTATCGTCATGGGTATTATGAGTTCATTATGATGTTGTTTGGTGTGACAAATTCTCCATCCCAACTCATGGGGTTAATTATAGAAGTATTCATAGACTTTGATCATATGTAGATGGTGGTTTTTATAAAAAATAATTGTATTCACAATGGGTTTTGAGTAGAAAGAAGAGCATATATATGATATTTTGGTAGTTATTCGTCTTGAGTAGCGATTTTTGAATTTGTAAAAATGTGTGTTTAATCTCATGATGTATTTTTATTAAGAACTTTTTTCCTACATTAGAGTGGTTGTGGACCCTTCACTCATAGATGAAGTGGTATATTGGTTTCCCCCAACATAGTTATGAAGGTGGATAGTTTCTGTGGAATTATAGGATAATACATAAGGTTTGTAAATGATTTCTCTCATGTTACAACTCTACAGATATCCTAGGAAAAAATGTTCCTAAATTGATTTGGTTTGACCATTCATAGAGTACTGTTGAGTACATGAAGGAGAAGTTGATAAGTTCTCCAGTACATTTATGCTAATGGTGTTAGTTTAGGTCCAAGATATCTATTTGGATTTGAATCTTTCCATTGGATGTGTTATGATTAAACATAAATCAATTGTATCATAGTGTTCTCATAATATATGTCCCCAATATTATAATTATTTCATCCATGATCATGTGTTTTCGTCTATCAGGTTTGAAATCAAACATTGGCCATATTACCTCATCATAAATACTTTTTTTGTTTTTACCACTCATAATAGAATTATGGATGTCTTATCTCAGCATGATTAGAACTTATGTTATAATACTTAGTTTGTAACATCCTAGGTAAATAAAGAATATTACATTTTCATATTTATCCATATTTTTGAATAAAATGTTACAATTAATTTAAAGGGGATGCTATGCTCGATGACATACCCAATACGCAACAACGAGTTTCTTTGAAATCTTACGTTGCACTCTAGTAATAAAATAATATTATTTTAAATGGTAGTTAACGCTTAGCCATTGTTTTTGTGGGAATGAATAGAAATAACTAAAATATGATTATATATGTTTGTAAATTTTTTTTACATTTATCCAATAAAAGATAAAGGATTAAAATAAAATAAAAATTCAATTTTGAGCATAAATACTCTCAAATTCACTAAAAGGTCGATTTATCGCCTTTTGACGGTGAACCCTATTTAATATAGTTTTGGTAACTCTTATAAATTCTATTAGACCAAATAAAATTCTTCTCTAGAATCAGTTCATCAAAATTTACTTTGTATAATGTTTTGGTATTTTTCCGATAATGTTCATCTTTTTATGAATAGTGTAAAATGCTGTATTTTAATTCAAAACGTCTTTTTAATCTAATTTATTTATATGATTAGATCATATTTTGAATTTTTTTAAAATAAAATTAGAATATATTTTTACCATTTAATCCAATGGTGGTCATTAGAATTAATTTCACTTTGAAATTGGACTTCAACTAGTTGTAATCTTTAAATAGATATTGTTTCTTAAAAACACTCTATTTGTTTTGACAACAGAAATTAATTGTTAAATTAATTAATGAAACATATAAGATTTTAATTGTGTAAAATAGAAATCATTTTTGAATTCGGAATATCAAAAATATCTTAGGAATATTTTTTGTTATTTTTCTGAAAAACATTAATTTTTTATGAATACTGAAACTATTAAGTGGTAGGTAAAAAACTGATTTTTCATTTAAATGAAACATTACCACTTCTGTGATTTTAATTTCAAAAATCTGACATACATGGTTTCTATTAGGGTGTAAAATGTGGTTCAATGGGATTAAAATATTTTTTTGGTGAATACTAACTTTTATGTTTTTTTATTCGCGATTAAAGGTAATTAGTGTAATTTAAGGGAAATATAATGTTATAATAAAATGAAATGACCTTTACACATGTCCTACCCATATTGGATGAGTCATGTCTGACCAAGAAAATCTCGGGGTCAACTTGGGGACCCCATGGAGCCCCATTGGTAGGAAAATGACATTAAAAACTTTTTATTTAATGTTAAAATAAAAATGTCACAAACATGTATTGTTTTACTAAAACAATTTTTACATGGGGTTATACAAGTCATATTTTTGACTATAAATATTAATTGGAAAGATAATCAAATTTCATACATCATAGAAATTTTTTATAAACTATAGACATTAAATAAATTAATTTATTTATGACACCATGATGATGCAACGATTACCTCATTAATGAACGATTTAAATAAAATGTAAAGATAATGTAAAATATAAGACTTTCACTTGTCAAAAAAACTATTGGATGAGAATATTTAGAACCCTTATCACCTTATCATTTAAATATATCAATGTGGGACCTTAAAAATACGAAATTCATTTTAATATATAGTATTAGTTCTTTACTTTCCAAGAGTTCCCCTCCTCTCCTCTTATAAAAGGCCCCCACCTCTACCTCCTTACCAACACCTCTCAAGCCATTTTCTCGACCAACATCTGCTCATTTTGTCTCTAAACATCCCTCTCTTACTCCTAGAAGCCTAAATATTGGAATAATCTTTTCCAATGAAGCCTTTGATCTCAAATCAAAAAGAGTTACCCGATTTAAAGGTAATATCTTCCCTAGTGTTCTTTTGTTTTATATTGCTTCTCCAACCCCCTAAACTCTTTTTATTTCCATCTTTTTTAACAACAACAATATCTTCAATAAAATAAGATGTTTTTATGATGAGTATTATATCTACACCAACACACACCTCCGTTTAATGTTTAATGAACAAATGGATTCCGTGGATGGGGAATTACTACCTCATGAAAAGATGATTGTTCTATCTTCTCCTACCACCTATCATGGTTTCCATTATGATGGAACAATATTTATTTATAATATATATTATATTTATTTCTTCTCTATGGTTCTGTAATTTATATTTAATACATACCTTTATGCATTGCAAGTTATGAAAATGCGATAATTTCATTTGAAGAAGTGTGGACTACCGCCCCCTCAAGTGATGTGACTCGTTCATGCAATACATGGAATGTATAAAGAATGAAATTTGTGAACTTATGTGATATATATAACATATATATTATACTATAATTAATATATATATATATACCTCATCTAGTTTTAATTCCATTAATGTGACAAAGAAATGAAAGTAGCGTTCATGCGTACGTACGGCTTACCGTCTCCATGAACTGTATATTTCATTTCTTATCTCCAAATTTTAGGTAATATTATAAGTAAATAAATATGATGGATATATATGTAATATATTGCATCTAAATGATGTATATTATTCTGTAACTATAATATATATATATATCTCTCTCTTTTAGCTTTAATTCCATTAATATGACAAAAAATGAAAGTAGTGTTCATGTGTACGTACGGCCTACCGTCTCTATGAATGGTGCCTTTTATTTTTTCTCTCCAAATGTCATGGAATAGTAAAAATAAATATATACTAGATATATATTATATTTAAATCATTAATAAAATTCTGGAGATGATGTACCTATAACTACATGGAAAATGTTTTTCCAACAAGTTCAATTTTGACTCATGAACCGAACATCGACAAAAACGTCCGTATAAACTCACATTATTAACCAATTATTATAACATTATAATAAATGATATGAACTGAATAATAGTATTTATATTAGTTCCTTAATAAATTATAAATTTACTAAAGTTTATTATTCAGTAATATAAAGAAACGAACAAGGCAAGTCGGACTTGAGGTAAGGGATCCTACCTCTATCTTTCTTTTTAAGTACACTCTTTTATGTAATTTCTTTTAAACTCATATTTAATATGTTTGTGGATGATATTTTATATCCCTAATACTTTAATTTTTATGTTCATATTATGAGACACCATATTTGAACTCATAAATCCATTTTCGGATGTTTTAAGTGGCGACGTTAAGCTGCCGAGTTTCCGTAAGGGGTTTTTCATCTCACTTTTATTCCCGTGAGATTTATTATACATTTGCCACAATTTCAATTGATTGGTGTATGTACTACCCATTATTCTACTCTTTGTGTAATATTATTTCTTTTATGGGTATTTAGATCAATGTTGTATAGTCCTTCTTTCATGGGATGTATGTTTCGGAAGTTAACCAATTCGGTAAGGGAACCTTTCACCCTCCTTTTATTAAAAGAAATATTTTGTTATGTCTTTTAATTTACATATTATTATGTTGGGATATGTTCTTATGTATCTTTATTGATGTAAATTTTATGTCCAATTGACGAGATACCATGTTCACTCTCATCATCTAATTTTCTGTATTTTAAAGTGACGCCGTTAGCCTGTCGAATTTCTGTAAGAGAACTTCTTAACCAAATTTTAATTCATTGAGTTAAACCTATACTTCTTGATTATGTCATACTATGAATATGTGTGGATGGCCTATGATTATTTTACATGTAATATCTTCTTATATTTTGTGTATTTATATTGTTCACGCATAATTATGTAATTTTTTTATCAGTAATCTAAGGATAACGACTTTGTAAGGGACTTCGTCTCAATCTCCTTTCATTGAGGCATATTTTGTTCTAATACAAGACTTTCTTTTATACGTTGTATAAAAGACGTTTGAATTTTACTTTTATTCAAAAGGACTCTTTTTTATACGAAGCATTTTACTAAATGACAAAAAGTAATTTCTTTTTAATGTACGCGGTGAAAACGACCTTTCCACCGCAGGGAGTATTATTTGATCTTTGGCTTCCTCAACAAGATGTAATGTTTTTAAAATTAAATAAATATCAAATAATATTTTATGTATTTTAGTATTGAAAATGTTTTTGATAAATTATTTTTTATGACAATATATTTATGTGATATATTGCGGTTGAAATGTGTAAATGTTTTCTTTCCTATATAATTGTTTTTTGTGTTATGTTTTTATAATGGTACATAGACATTTGATGGGTGGTTACGTGATAAACCATATGACGGGTGGTTCCCTGAATACCAGTATGGGTGGTTACCTTATAACCTCCAATGCATTGGGTTTGGAATTCATCCGTATGGCTATTCCATTAAGTGATATGTCTAGAAGTCGACCGTATGGTTATTCCATTTAATTATGTTTATGTCCCAAGTTACATTTATATGTTATCTGTTATTTATATGGGTTTTATGGTAATATTTTGGTTAAAAAAGGGTAAGTAATGATATTTTATTCAGTGAATAGTTTTTACTACTACATAAAGATGAAAAGTAATACTTTTATAGAGTATTCTTTTTTTACTTTTTGTTTTGAAAAACTAACAGTTTTCCTTTTTTGTGTATCCCTTACTGAGCTTTTTATGCTCACCCCAAGTTTTTTGAAATGTTTTTAATAAGACTTAATATGGAATAGGGTCAAGGACGGGATCAAGGAAATTTCATTCTATCTAAAACTTCGAACTGGACATGATTCTTTTTATGAGTTTTTATTTTATGGAATCTTAGTAGAAGTGTCTACATTGTAATATTTTGAGATGTAATAGTTATATCCTAATTCTCTAAAACACTAAACCTAAAAAGAGCCTCTGTGAATTATTCATTTAATTCAATATTAAGTAATGTTTCTGTCCATGGCCTTATAGTTGGTATCAAAGGTCGGTTTAGATAACTATAGAGGTTAGAGTGTTGTTTAAGTATAAGTGAGAAGTTTTTTATAGCCACAATGGTTATTATATTAGATAGAGTCATTGTTATTTTTGAATGTTTAAATGAGTTTGAGATAACTTAGATAAGTATATATTATTGTCTATCAACCTATTTTTTACAAGATTGTTTTGTTGATATACTCACACTGACCTTTTGGTTTTAGTAAATGGATGGATCTAGCAGGACCCAAAGTGACAATGGGTTTGAAGGAAATTGTGGTGGTTCTTTGATTGAATGTCTGGATGAAATGGGGGATTCAATGAGAAATCTCTTGGTTATTCTAAACCATCTATCAGGAGTCATGATCAACCACTTGAACCTTGGTGAGTTCTCTAATTCATCTTGTACGAGAGAACCAACTCGATGTGGAAGTTCAGGTGATAATTATAAATGTAACCATTAGGGTTTATATGATCCGTAATTTTGAGGTAATTATGGGTTACTATATGTTATGATGGAAAATGAAAGGCATGAGATAAAATTGAGGTTAAAGTATGTTATGGTTGTTTTTGATGAATTTATCTCTTTTTGGGGAATGTTTTGACAATTATATATTTTGGAAAAGGGACAACACACAGACCGTGTGACAACCCGTCACGTCGGACAAAGCTGTGGGAATCGAAACCACAACCAAAGTGCGACTAGAATTTTTCACCTACCACTGGACTACATGATTTCCCTGGTTAGTTTGACTAATTATATTTAGTTAGATGATTTTTTGAGTTAGGAGTATGTTTATTTTGGGTTATATATGGAAATTATTAACCTATCTTAGAGGATATGTGATTAGGTTAATTACTTTTCAATATGAGACTTTAAGAGAAACTAATGTAATTTGGAGATAAATGTTAATTTTTAACTTGGAAGACTATGTGATTAAATCATTCAAATATTTGGATTTCAGTCTTTGTTTGGTTTAATTTGAATAATTTTATGGACAAATTGTTTATTTACTGGTCATCATTGAACTTTGGGTATTGTTGGACAAATTTTGGAGATTAATAATATATTTTCTTTTTATAAAGGATTATCATTTTGTCAGTTATCTGATCTTGTTCTATCACTTTTGGTTTTGGAATAAATAAATGGGAAATATATAGTTCTCTTTTGTGGATTAGGTTATTCTCTAGAAGCTTATTATAGCGCTCTTAGTGTGAACAAGTGATCCTAAATACTCGTCTTTTGGAGAAAATATGAGTTTGTGTAAGAAATCTAGTAGGATATGAGAGTCTACACGACCAGTAAGTATGTTTCCTTATGATTTAGTTAAGCTCTTAAATAAATTCCTTAATGAAAAGTAACTTAAAAAAATATTTTTTCTGTTAACTTTTCCTACTGGGGAATCAAATACCGTTTAACCCATCACCAGTTTTTGATTTTCTGGTAGTTAACTTTCTCCTAAACATGTTGTCTATCACTCTCCATCAGAACATGAACCTTTTTTTCACATTCCATATCCATGTTTTCCTACTTGTAATCCTAGTATGGGTTATCTCGGGTGACCTTTGTTCTTCTCTCTCTTTATTTTAAAGTAATAATTTTACTAAATCTTGATCTGATGTGGGACATTCAATGAAGTTTCCAAGACGAAATATTAAAATTGCGAGGACGCAATTCTGAAAAGGGGGGAAGGATGTAACATCCTAGGTAAATAAAAAATATTACTTTTTCATATTTATCCATATTTGTGAATAAAATGTTAAAATTAATTTAATGGGGATGCTATGCTCGATGGCATACCCAATATACAACAATGAGTTTCTTTGAAATCTTACATTGCACTCTAATAATAAAATAATATTATTTTAAATGGTAGTTAATGGCTAGCCATTTTATTGGAGGGAATGAATATAAATAACTAATATATGATTATATATGTTGGTTAATTTTTTAACATTTATTCAATAAAAGAGAAAGGCTTAAAATAATAAAATAATTCAATTTTAAGAATAAATACTCACAAATTCACTAAAAGGTCGATTTATCGCCTTTTGATGGTGAACCCAATTGAATATAGTTTCGGTCACTCTTATACATTATATTGGACCAAATAAAATTCTTCGTTATAATTAGGACATCAAATTTTACTTTGTATAATTTTTTGGTATTTTTATGATAAAGTTCATTTTTTCCGGAATAGTGTAAAATGTCTTATTTTAATTCGAAACCATTTTTTTAATCTAATTTATTTAAATTATTAGATAATATTTTCAATTGGTTTTAAAGATAAACTAGAATATATTTTTACCATTTAATCCAATGGTGGTAATTGGAATTAATTTCACTTTGAAATTGGTCTTGAACTACTGTCAATATTTTAATAGATATTGTTTCTTAAAATCATGATATTTGTTTTGATAATGGGAATTAATTATTAAATTAATTATTTGAACTTATATGTTTTGAATATTATAAAATAGACATCATTTTTTAGTTCAGAATATCAAAAATATCTTAGGGTGAATTTTATGTATTTTTCTGAAAATCTTCAATTTTTTATGAATAGTGAAACCACTAAGTGGTAGTTAAAAACTGATTATTCGTTTAAATGAATCATTACCACTTCTGTGATTTGAATTTCAAAAACCCGACATAATGGTTTCTATTAGGGTGTAAAATGTGGTTCAATGAGATTAAAATATTTTTTTGGTGAATACTAACTTTTATGTTTTATTAATTGCGATTAAAGGTAATTAGTGTAATTTAAGGTAAACATAATGTTATAATAATATTAAATTTCCTTCAAACATGTCAAAACCTTATTGGGTGAGTCATTTCCGACCAAGAAAATACATGGGTCAACTTGGGGACTCCATGGAGCTACTTTCGTAGGAAAATGACATTAATAACTTTTTTTTTAAAGTTAAAATAAAAATGTAACAAACATATATTGTTTTACTAAAATAATTTTTACTTGGGGTTATACAAGTCATATATTTTACTATAAATATTCATTGTAAAGATAAATATATTTCCTTCATCATAGTAATTTTTTAAAATTTTTAGACATTAAATAAATTAATTCATTTATGACACCGTGATGATGCAGTGATTATATCATTAATGAGAAATTTAAATAAAATGAAAAGATAATGTAAAATCTAAGACTATGACTTGTCAAAAAACTATTGGATGAGAATATTTAGAATCCTTATCACCTAATCATAGAAATATATCAATTTGGGTCCTTTAAAATCATAAAATCATTTTAATATAAAGTAACATTTCTTTACTTACCAAGAGTTCCTCTCCTCTCCTCTTATAAAAGGCCCCCACCTCTACCTCCTTACCAACACCTCTCAAGCCATTGGCTCGGACAACTTATACTAATTTTGTCTCTAATAATCCCTCTTTTACTCTCAGAAGCCTCACATTGGGTATAATCCTTTCCAAGGAATCCTTTTATCTCAAATCAAAAAGAGTTACCAGATTTAAATGCAATGTCTTTCCTAGTGTTCTTTTGTTTTATTTTTCTTCTCCAACACCCTAAACTCTTTTTATTTATTTTTTTAACAAAAACAGTATCTTAAATATATTAGGATGTTTTTATGAGGAGGATTTGAGATACACTGACAAAAACCTCCATCTAATGGTTAAAGAACATACTATTTTCGTGGATGGCGAATTACTGCCTCACGAAACGATGATTGTTCTATCTTATCTTACCACCTCTGATGGTGTCCATTATGATGGAACTATATTTATTTATGATATATATTATATTTATTTCCACCCTATTCTTGTTTATTTTATATTTAATATATATATTTAATCTTTTCATGTTATGAAAATGTGATAACTTCATTTGAGGAAGTGTGGACTACCGCCCCCTCATGTGATGTGACTCGTTCATGCAATACATGGAATGTATAAAGAATGATATTGATGAAATTATGTGATCTATATAACATATATATTACACTGTAATTATAATATATATATCTCTCTCATCTAGTTTTAATTCCATTAATGTGCCAAAGAAATGAATGTAGCGTTCAAGCGTCCGTACGGCTTACCGTCTCCATGAACAACATATTTCATTTCTTATCTACAAATGTTATGTAAAATTATAAGTACATATATATAATGGATATATATTTCATATATTACATCTAAATTATGGATATAATTCTGTAATTATAATATATATATCTCTCTTTTATCATTAATTCCATTAATATGACAAACAAATAAAAATGAAAGTAGTGTTCATGCGTACGTACGACCTACCATCTCCATGAATGGTTCTTTTCATTTTTTATCTCAAAATGTTATGTAATATTATAAAATTAATATATACTGGATATATATGATATTTAAATCATTAACACTATTCTGGATATGATTTACCTCTAACTACATGGAAAATTCTTTTCCAACAAGTTCAATTTTGAATCATGAACAGAACATCGACAAAAATGTCTGATATGAACTCACATTATTAACCAATTATTATAACATTATAATAAGTGATATTAACGGAATAATAATATTTAAAGGATTTCCTTAAGAAATTATAAATTGACCAATGTTTATTATTCAGCAATATAAAGAAATGAATAAGGAAAGTCCGACTTGGGGTAAGGGATCCTACCTCTCTCTTTCTTTTTAAGTACTCTCTTTTATGTAATTTCTTTTAATCTCGTATTTATAATATTTGGGGATGTTATTTTATATCCCTAATACTGTAATTTTTATGTTCATATTGTGATAGACCCTATTTGATCTCATAAATCCATTTTTGGAAGTTTTAAGTGGCGACGTTAGGCATCAGAGTTTTCATAAGAGATTTTTCATCTCACTTTTATTCCCATGAGATTTATGCTACATTTTCCACCATTTCCTTTGAGTGGTGTATGTACTTCCCATTATTCTACCCTCTGTGTAATATACTTTCTTTTATGTGTATTTACATCAACATTTTATAGTCCTTCTTTCATGGGGTGTATGTTTTGGAAGTTACCCAATTCGGTAAGGGAACCTTTCACCATCCTTTTTTTCAAGAATTATATTGTTTTGTCTTTTAATTTACATCTTATTATGTTGGGATATGTTATTATATATCATTATTGATTTAAATTTTATGTCCAAGTGATGAGATACCATTTTTTTCTCTAATCAACTAATTTTCTGAATTTTAATGTGACGTTGTTAGGCTGTCGAATTTCTGTAAGAGAACTTCTTAACCTAATTTCAATTCATTGGGTTACACCTATACATCGTGATTATGTCATAATATGAATATGTGTGGATGTCCTCTGATTGTTTTACACATAATATCCTCTTATATTGTGTGTATTTATATTTGTCACATATAATTATGTAATTGTTTTATCCTTAATCTAAGGATAACGACTTTGTAAGGGACTTCGTCTCAATCTCCTTTCATTGAGGCATATTTTATTCAAATACAAGACATTCTTTTATAATCTATATAAAACACCTTTGTCTTTTACTTTTATTCAAAAGGAATATTTTTTATACGAATCATTTTACTAA
This sequence comes from Viscum album, assembly GCA_963277665.1. Classification (NCBI taxonomy): domain Eukaryota; kingdom Viridiplantae; phylum Streptophyta; class Magnoliopsida; order Santalales; family Viscaceae; genus Viscum; species Viscum album. The sequence continues at coordinate 502,682,234 of OY728133.1, forward strand.
ACTACAAAAAGTATGTTTCTTTTTAACGTACGCGGTGAAAGAGACCTTTCTGCCGCCACGGGTATTATTTGATCTTTGGCTTCCTCAACAAGCCGTAATGTTTTTAAAAGTAAATAAATATCATATACTCTTTTATGTTTTTTGGTATTGAAAATGGTATTGAAAATGTATTTGTTATGTCAAAATATTTATGTGATATATTGTGTTTGAAATGTGGAAATGTTTTCTTTCCTTTATAATTGTTTTATATGTTATGATTTTATAATTGTACTTTGGACATTTGACGGGTGGTTATGTGAAAAACCATATGAAAATTGGTGCTGTGAATACCAGGATGGGTGGTTACGTTATAACCTCCAATGCATTGGGTAATGAAGTCAGTCGTTTGACTATTACATTAAGTGATATGTGTAGAAGTCGACTGTATGGTTATTCCATTTAAGTATGTTTATGTCACAAGTTACCATTATATGTTATTTGTTCTTTATATGGGTTTTATAGTAATATTTTGGTTACAAAAGGGTAAGTAATGGTCTTTTATTTAGTGAATATTTTTTACTACTTCATAAAGGTGAAAAGTAATAATTTGACATAGTATTCTGGTTTTACTTATTGTTTTGAAGAACTAATAGTTTTCCTTTTTTGTGTATCCCATACTTAGCATTTTATGCTCACCCCAAGTTTTTTTAAATTTTTTTCATAGGACATAATGTGGAATAGGGTTAAGGATGTGATCAAGAAAAATTCATGCTATATAAAACGTGGAACTTGACATGTTTCTTTTTATGAGTTTTTATTCTATGGAAACATAGTAAAAGTTTCTAATTTGTAATCTTTTGAGATGTAATAGTTATGTCCTAATTCTATAAAACTCTAAACCTGAAAAGATCCTCTATATGAATTATTAATTTAATTCAATATTAAGTAATTTTTAAGGCCAGGGCCTTATATTTGGTATCAAAGGTCGGTTTAGATAACTTTAGAGGTTAGAGTGTGGTTTAAGCATAAGTGAGAAGTTGTGTATAACCACAATGGTTATTATATTAGATAGAGACGTTGTTATTTTTGAATGTTGGAATGAGTTTGAGATAACATGTATAAGTATATATTATGGTCTATCTACCTCTTTAGTACATGATGATTTATTTGATATACTCACACTGACCTTTTGGTTTTAGTAAATGGATGGATCTAGCAGGCACCAAAGTGAAAATGGGTTTGAAGGAAACGGTGGTGGTTCTCTGATTAAGAGACTGGATGAAATAGGGGATTCAATGAGAAATCTTGTGTTTATTATAAAAAATCTATCAAGAGTCTTGATCAACCAAGTGATTCTTGGTGAGTTATATAATGCATCTTGTACGAGAGAACCAACTCGATGTGAAAGTTCAGGTGATAATTATAAAGGTAACATTTAGGGTTTATATGATCCTTACTTTTGAGGTAATTATGGGTTAATATATTTTATGATGGAAAATGAAAGGAATGAGTTAAAATTTAGGTTAAATTATGTTATGGTTATTTTTGATGATTTTATCTCTTTTTGGGGAATGTTTTTAGAATTATATAGTTTGGAAAAAGGACAACTCATAGGCCGTGTGACAACCCGTCGCGTCGGACAAAGCTGTGGGAATCGAACCCACAACCAATGTGTGACTGGTATTTATCATCTACCACTAGACTACGTGATTTCCCTGGTTAGTTTGACAAATTATTTTTAGTTAGATGATTTTTTGAGTCAAGAGTAAGTTTATTTTGGGTTATCTATGGAAATGATTAACCTATCATGGAGGATATGTGATTAGGTTAATTATTTTTCAATATGAGACTTTAAGATAAACTAATGTCTTTTGGAGATAAATGTTAATTTTTACCTTGGAAGAATATGTGATTAAATCCTTAAAATATTTGGGTTTCAATCTTAGTTTGGTTTACTTTGATGAATGGTATGGACAAATTGTTTATCGACTTGTCTTCGTTGATCTTTTGGTATTGTTGGACAAATTATGGAGATTATGAATAGGTTTTATTTTTATAAAGGATTATCCTTTTGTGGCATATCTGATCTTGTTCTAACATTTTTGGTTTTGGTCTAAAGGCATGGGAAATATATATTTCTCTTTTGTGGATTAGGTGATTCTCTAGAAGTTGACTATAGTGCTCTTAGTGTGAACAAGTCATCCTAAATACTCGTCTTTTGGAGAAAATATGAGATTGTGTAAGAAATCTAGTAGGCGATGAGAGTCTACATGACAAGTAAGTATGTTTCCTTATGATTTAGTTAAGCTCATAAATAAATTCCTTAATGAAAAGTATCTTAAAAAAATGTTGTCTGTTAACTTTTCCTAATGGGGAATCAAATACCATTTAACCCAATACAAGTTTGTGATTTTCTAGTGGGTAACCTTCTCCTAAACATGTTTTATATCACTCTCTATCAGAACATGACCCTTTTTTTCTCTTCCATGTCCATGTTTTCCTATATGGAAACCTAGTATGGGTTAACTTGGGTGACCATTGTACTTCACTCTATTTAATTTAAAGTAAGAGTTTTACTGACTCTTGATCCGATGTGGGACATTCAATGAAGTTTCCAAGGCCAAATTTTAAATTTGCGAGAACGTAATTCCGAAAAGGGGTAAGGATGTAAATCATAGGTAAATAAAGAATATTACCTTTTCTTCTTTATCCATATTTGTAAATAAAATGTTAAAATTAATTTAAAGGGGGCACTATGTTAGATGGCGTACCCAATACACAACAACGAGTTTCTTTGAAATTTTACGTTGCACTCTAATAATAAAATAATATTATTTTAAATGGTAGTTAATGCCTAACCATTTTATTGGCGGGAATTAATATAAATAACTAATATATTATTATATAGGTTTGTTAATTTTTTTTACATTTATTCAATAAAAGAGAACGGGTTAAAATAAGAAAAGAATTCAATTTTAAGCATAAATACACTCAAATTCACTAAAAGGTCGATTTATCGCCTTTTGATGGTGAACCCTATTTAATATAGTTTTGGTCACTCATATAAATTCTATTGGACAAAATAAAAATCTTCATTAGAATCAGAACATCAAATTTACTTTGTATAAATTTTTGGTATTTTTCTGATAAAGTTCATTTTTTATGAATAGTGTAAAATGATGTATTTTAATTCGAAACCTATTTATAATTTAATTTATTTAAATGATTAGATCATATTTTAAATTGGTTTTAAAGTAAAACTAGAATATATTTTTACCATTTAATCCAATGGTGGTCATTGGAATTAATTTCACTTTGAAATTGGACTTGAACTAGTGTCAGTCATTTAATAGATATTGTTTCTTAAAAACATGCTATTTGTTTTGACATCGAGAATTATTTATTAAATTAATAAATTCAACTTATATGTTTTGAATTTTGTAAAATAGACATCATTTTTTAATTTGAAATATCAAAAATACATTAGGGTGAATTTTTGGTATTTTTCTGAAAAACTTCATTTTTGATGAATAGTGAAACCACTATGTGGTAGTTAAAAACTGATTTTTCTTTTAAATGAAACTTTACCACTTATGTGATTTGAATTTCAAAAATATGACATACATGGTTGCCATTAGGGTGTAAAATGTGGTTCAATGGGATTAAAATATTTTTTTGGTGAATAGTAACTTTTAAGTTTTATTAATCGCGATTAAAGGTAATTAGTGTAATTTAAGGTAAAGATAATGTTATAATAATATTAAATGACCTTCACACATGTCCTACCCTTATTCTATGACTCATGGCCGACCATGAAAATCCATGGGTCAACTTGGGACCCCATGGAGCTACTTTGGTAGGAAAACGACATTAATAACTTTTTATTTAAAGTTAAAATAAAAATGTAACAAACATATTTGGTTTTACTAAAACAATTTTTACTTGGGGTTATAAAAGTCATATTTTTTACTCTAAATATTCATTGTAAAGATAAAATTATTTCCTACATCATAGTATTTTTTATAATTTTTAGACATTAAATAAATTTATTAATTTTTGACACCATGATGATGCAGTGATTACATCATTAATGAAAAATTTAAATAAAATGAAATGATAATGTAATATCTAAGACGTTAACTTGTCAGAAAACTATTGGATGATAATATTTCGAACCCATATCACCTTATCCAAAAAATATATCAATGTGGGTCCTTTAAAAAATGAAACTCATTTTAATATAATGTAACATTGCTTTACTTTCCAAGAGTGCCCCTCCTCTCCACTTATAAAGGCCCCCACCTCTACCTCCTTACCAACACCTCTCAAGCCATTTTCTTGGCCAACATCTGCTCATTTTCTCTCTACACATCCCTCCCTTACTCCTAGAAGCCTCACGTTGGGTTTAATTCTTTCCAACGAAGCCTTTGAGCTCAAATAAAAAAGAGTTACCTGATTTAAAGCCAATGTCTTCTTTAATGTTCTTTTTTTTGCTTCTACATCCACCTCAAGTCTTTTTATTTATTTTTTTGTAACAACACCAGTATATTAAATATACTAGGATTTTTTATGATAAGGATTGAAGATACACTGAAAAACACCTTCGTCTAATGGTTAATGAACATACTGTTTCTGTGGATGGCAAATTACTGCCTCACGAAACGATGATTGTTCTATCTTCACTTACCACCTCTCATGGTGGATATTATGATGGAACTATATTTATTTATGATATATATTATATTTATTTCCACTATATTCTTTTTTATTTTATATTTAATACATAACTGTATGCTTTTCATGTTATGAAAATGTGACAACTTCATTTGAGGAAGTGTGGACTACCGCCCCCTCAAGTGATGTGACTCGTTCATGCAATACAAGGAATGTATAAAGAATGAAATTGATGAACTTTGGTGATCTATATAACCTATATATTATAATGTAATTATAATATACATATATATATATCTCTCATATATTTTTAATTCCATTAATGTGCCAAAGAAATGAAAGTGGTGTTCATGCGTACGTACAGCTTACCATCTCCATGAATGGTATATTTCAATTCTTATCTCCAAATGTTATGTAAAATTATAAGTACATATATATAACAAATATATATGTCATATATTACATCTAAATTATGGATATAATTCTGGATTTATAATATATATATCTCTCTTTTATCATTAATTCCATTAATATGACAAAAAAATGAAAGTAGCGTTCATGCGTACGTACGGCCTACCGTCTCCATGAATGGTGCTTTTCATTTTTTATCACCAAATGTTATGGAATAGTGTAAAATTAATATATACTTGATATATATGATATTTAAATCATTAATACTATTCTGGTGATGATGTACCTATAACTACATGGAAAATTCTTTTCCAACAAGTTCAATTTTGACTCATGAACAGAACATCGACAAAAATGTCCGATATGAACTCACATTATTAACCAATTATTATAACATTATAATAAGTTATATGAATGGAATAATAATTATTAAATGAGTTTCTTAAGAAATTATTAATCGACCAAAGTTTATTTTTTAGGAATATAATGAAACGGAAAAGGAAAGTCGTACTTGAGGAAAGGGATCCTACCTCTCTCTTTCTTTGTAAGTACTCTCTTTTATGTAATTTCCTTAAAGCTCATATAAATTATGTTTGGGGATGTTATTTTATATCCCTCATACTATAATGTTTATTTTCATATTATGAGATACCCTATTTGATCTCATAAATCCATTTTTGATGTTTTTTGTGGCGTCGTTAGGCAGCCGAGTTTTTTAAGGGATTTTTCATCTCACTTTTATTCCCATGAGATTTAGGCTAAATTTTCCACCATTTCCATTGAGTGGTGTATGTACTGCCCATTATTCTACACTATCTATAATATAATTTATTTTATGGGTATTTACATCAATGTTGTACAGTCTTTCTTTCATGGGGTGTATGTTTTGGAAGTTACCCAATTCGGTAAGGGAACCTATCACCCTCCATTTTTTTAAAATACTTATTTTATTATGGCTTTTAATTTACCTAATATTATGTTTCAATATTTTCTTCTATATCCTTATTGATGTAAATTTTATGTCCAGGTGATGAGATACCATTTTCTCTCTCATCAACTAATTTTAAGAATTTTAATGTCACGCTGTTAGGCAGTCGAATTTCTGTAAGAGAAGTTCTTAACCAAATTTCAATTCATTGGGTCAAACCTATACATCTTGATTATGTAATAATATGAATATGTGTGGATGGCCTATGACTATTTTACACATAATAACCTCTTATATTGTGTGTATTTAGATGTGTCACACATAATTATGTAATTGTCTTATCCTTAATCTAAGGATAACGACTTTGTATGGGACTTTGTCTCAATCTCCTTTCAATGAGGCATATTTTTTTCTAATATAAGACATTATTTTATATGCTGTATAAAACACCTTTGACTTTTACTTTTATTCAAAAGGAATCTTTTTTATACGAAGCATTTTAATAAATGTCAAAAATATGTTTCTTTTTAACGTATGCGGTGTAAACGACCTTTCAACCGCCGTGAGTATTATTTGATCTTTGGCTTCCTCAACAAGACATAATTTTTTAAAAGTAAATAAATATCATATACTCTTTTATGTATTTTGGTATTGATAATGGTTTTGATAATGGATTTGTTATGTCAAAATATTTATGTGATATATTGTGTTTGAAATGTGGAAATGGATTCTTTCCATTATAATTGTTTTATGTGTTATGATTTTATAATGGTACTTTGGAAATTTTATGGGTGGTTATGTGATAAACCATATAACGGGTGGTTCCATGAATACCAGGATGGGTGGTTACGTTATAACTTCCAATGCACTGGGTAAAGAATTCAGTCGTATGACTATTCCATTAAGTGATATGTGTGGAAGTCGACTGTATGATTATTCTATTTAAGTATGTTTATATCCCAAGTTACCTTTATATTTTATGTGTTATTTATATGGGTTTTACGGTTATATTTTGGTTTCAAAATGGTAAGTAATGATCTTTTATTCAGTGAAGAGTTTTTACTACTTAATAAAGGTGAAAATTAATACTTTGATTGAGTATTCTGGGATTACTTGTTGTTTGGAAGAACTAACAGTTATCCTTTTTTGTGTATCCCTTACTGGGCTTTTAATGCTCACCCCATGTTTTTTGAAATGTTTTTCATAGGACTTAATGTGGAATAGGGTCAAGTATGGGATCAATGAAAAGTCATGCTATCTAAAACATGGAACTGGACATGTTTCTTTTTAAGAGTTTTTATTTTATGGAAACTTAGTAGAAGTGTCTAGTTTGTAATCTTTTGAGATGTAATAGTTATGTCCTAATTCCCTAAAAATCAAAACCTGAAATGTTACTCTATGTGAATAATTCATTTAATTCAATATTAGTTAATTTTTATGGCCAAGGTCTTATATATTTAGAATTATTTGACGATTAAATCTTTCAGATTTTTTAAACCACTATAAAGTGAAATATTTTCACTGATGTGCTGAGTAGAATGGAATGTAGTGATGTTATGCATGAATATAAGAATTACTTGGGGGTGATGGAAGAACTCACATCGATGAATAATAATATAGGATATATTTGAGGTAGATTTTTTATTTTTATAGATGATAGTGTACTAATCATTTGTGAAGTAGATAAAGGAGTCCTAGTTGAGGGATTTTTAATTGAATGTCATTATAGAGTTATTTTTCTTTTGAAATTCCACTGATGGTTCGTCTGATGATTGAAAACAACACATGTTGATATATGGAAGGATTTTAACTCCTTTTGTGATGCATGAGTTGGTTCTCAACTAACCATTGGTGGTATACCCCAACATGGAAAAGATGTAAAAAGCTTTCATAGGGTAGGTTTGGTGTCTTGGGTTACAGAATAGAGTTGAAGAGTAATTGCCTCGATATTTATCTTTAAAGAATGATTAGTCTGATCATTTTTCACGCTTTTGTTTTCTTCATCTATTATATGTTGTCCAGTGGATGTTGGAGGACATACTGACTTACTTTATTACGATTTTACCACAAAATCAATGGGTATTAATTTATTTATGTGTCATTATAAATCCTTTGATGATATCATCCCACTTTACAGTGAAGTGGGACTCATGATAAATGGTTATTCTTATGAGGAAATATATATAGGTTATAGTGATACTCCAAAAAATATTTAGGATGATCATATATGACTCGGTTCTTCATTTTACCTCAAAAGTATAAATGGTTATTTATAAATCAATTTGATCTTAGTTATTCCTCAGCACTGCATATCATCTAAAGATTGATGTTCAAATATAAGAGCTCGTCTGGACTCTTGAAGACATGTTACAATATTTTGTCCAATATTTTAGAGGTTTATGTATGATTCACCTTCCATTGGTCAATTTCTCATATAATAAATGTTTCCATTTCACAATTACTGTGGTTCCGTTTGAAAGGTTTTATAACTGACCATTCTATTAAAAAAATTGTTGTATTATGGTTTGATGTGAATAAATTATTAATATAAAAATAGTATAGAATATAATAGAGATAATTCTGGTAATTCATAATAGGATGTAGGGAGAGTAGTGTGAAAAACATCTTCAGTTAACCCCTGACCAATCTATAGAGACTTCTAGAAAAAGGATTGATATGAATTACAAATCCTCTTTGGCTATCAAATAGTGAAAGGCATCAATGATAAAGAAATTGGGATTGATTATGACCATAAAAATGTAAATTAAATAAATATAAACTATACCAAAAAATAAACACTCTATGTAGAAATAAAAAACACACATACCTTCTCATGTCATTAAAGGTCACTAAAATTGTTAAACCAATATTTCCCTATAGTGATTGGGTATGATCTTGAAGTAGAACCAGATGATTATCACAATGATAAATCTATATGGGTTGGTATTAAAACTCAGTTGTTTTTCCCAAAATAGACCTTTACTTATTAATTATCATTAAATAAAATATTAATCTATGTCATGTTATGAATAAAAATATAATGACAAGAATTTTTTTTCACTTTATATAAAAAAACTAACCAAAAATTTCTAGAACCATTTTCATTTATCTTTCAAAAAATGATAATAAATTAAATGACTTCCTAAATTTCCCTTTTTTCAATGTGATATGAAATGGTAAACAAATTGGTGGAAAGAATTATATTTTACATTATTTTATAAAAATATTATAGAATAAGAGTCAATTAAAATTTATAAGTACCTATCATCATATCATGCACCACAATAATGAGTCAAGATACTATAGAAGCAATCAGTTTAGATGCACTTTCAGGTGTATGATACAACCATGAACTCTATAACCATCGCAGTTTATGTATACTTGCATGATTGGTGGCACATCCCACAAGCTCGATCGATATCATGGTGGTCTCATTTGTCTAATGGTGATATAGGTAGAAACCATCTCTAGCCATTAACAATGATACCGATGTTCCCATGGATATAAGAGAAGTGTGAGATTGGGAATCCATGTAAATATGACACATATAATGAGTAACAATTCATTTATACTAAGACAACCTCCTTCAACCACCCATGATAATTCCACCAAAATAAGGCATATCCATGGAGGGGGCCTATCTTTCATAGAAACGTTACAAACCAAGCAACATTATTTGAAGCCACATTATTTGAAGCCACATTTTTTTATTTTTAATTCCATTTTAAGGGTAATTTTAAAATCAAAAAAAAAATTTAAAAAAATCATAGTACCATCAATAATTCCAAATCATTTTAAAATATATAGGATCACATCAATGGGTGATAAAAAAAATTAGTGGAATTTAAATTTGAAAACAAATTTTCTATAATTTATCTATACCATGGGAACCACATATGAATCCAAATTCAATTTAGAAACTATTTTTTAAACACTAGTTTATAGTAATGAAACACAAACTAATATATAGATCCAAAAATGATTTTAACAAATAGATAGTGTATGATGTTAAACAAAACAATTTCACAAAAGTATATTCAAAGAGTAATTCAACATATTTAATATGAATTAATTATTTTATTATTTATAAATAAATAATTATTATAAAACATGTTGTGAAATTCAATCACTCAATGATTCTTTAAATTTAAATAACATGCATTAGTGAAACTAACTTGGAATAGGATCAAACTGAGGAAAAAAATCTTCCAACATAATTCATTATTAATAGAAATATAAAACATTCCAATTTCAATATTTTGGCATAGGAATGCTCATATATATATGAGAAAAAAACACTTATATACATATTATCATTGACATCAATATTTTCAAGGGGTACTTTGCAAATATTGGTATACTTGCATGTACCCCATTAATCATACCCCCATATTAATTTTATATATATATATATAAGAAAACATATCCTAATTATATATATTCATTCCACCATGGGTGAATATTTATAAAGGTGTATATTAACTATATATATTTCTACATATGCATGCACATTTAGGTCACTGTCGACCTCGGTGGCTCAAATCCACCTCAATTAAGACTAAAATACCTTAGAAAAAAAATCAAAATAAAAAAAATCACAAATATATACATAAAAATAAACCAATTTGAAAAGGCATAATAAAAAGAATAGATAATGATGGTTCACACACAACATTCAATGGTCTAGTTAAAAACCATACTCAATTGGATATAAAAATCCAAAATATAAACTTACAAAAATAAATTAATGATATATTGAATTAGTGTTTGTCCATTTTGTGAACATCCCACATAGATGAAGGAATAAAAAAAATATTTTAAGAGGAAGAAAGATTATGAGAACTAATTCACACCTAAAGGAGGTGATTAGATGGTCCTTTGAAATAGACCCCCTCTATAGTGAGGTAGAGTCTTACACGAGAGGGGGATCAGTTGGGCTAGGTCATGAAATAGAGATTGTAGAAGGTGAGATATAATCTAAATAATAGGAGAGGAAAATCCTCTTTGCAGTTTCTTATTAATAATAATAATAATAATAATAATAATAATAAATACAATTAAATCCCCTTTTCAATAATAGGACATGCACTCGGTTTCAATTTAATGGGTGGGAAAATCGTGTTCCAACCATGCGCCCTCTTCTGGGTTCATGGAGAACCCCACATTGGAATACCATACTGTCTGGTAAACTGTACACTAACAATGTGGTTGGATCTATCAAACATTACATAAGTTGATTAACGGATACACCAAAATATGGAAAAGTGTGTTCCTTAATTTTGGTACATGTTCTGCATTCTATAATTCCTCTTGTTTGGAAGAAAAATTAATAAGAATAAAAAATATAAATAGGGACAAAAAATAAATAAAATGTTAATCAATGTCGTGTCAGGGGGGATAATTCTCCCCACCATTTAATGTTTCGTACTCCAGAAATCCATCCATAAAAATAAGGATAAAAAATTAACCAAAAACTAATAAAGAAAAACCAAAACCATGAAACATGGTGTGACCTTTCAACTCAAAAAGTCACATCCAACCAACCTAGAAGAAGCCATCGAGGAGAACCATATTGGGTCTCCCCATAATTATAGTACTGACTGAAAAGGTTCTTTAACTAGGATGATTTCCCAATAAAAACACCAACCAACATTAGAAGGGTAAAACCATAGAGACATTAACCATTCACTTTGTAATTCCATAATTCATAATTTCTCACCACACATGCATCTTCAAAAGAGTACCACTAAAAAAAATCCTTATCGAATGGAAGAATAAAAATTTAAGAGTTCATATTCAATATATCTAAATCCTATATATTTTGAGAAGATGACACCAAGATCATCAAAATGAAAGGATCACAAGAATTTGAAACTTTATCAGTGGATGACATTAATGGTAACCACTCCAATGTTAGAGGAAACATGATGGATGAACGTCAAAAACACCGGAAAATTCCATGACTACATGAAAATATGAACTCTATGACCTATGGAAGGTTCCATGATGTCTTGAAACATCTATATCCTGATAGTTAGGAATTTGAAACCATTCATTGATTCATCCCTATATCGAAACACATACCATAAAATATTTCCAAAAACACACATTCGACAAGGATTCATATGATTGTGACAGGATCACATAAAGATCCCAATCTAACCACACTAGAAGAAAACAAGTGAGTGGTCTAAGGAATTAGAGGTATAAACATACAAGGAGATTATCCCAATATAGAATCATTCAGTTTACACCCCTCATAATATGGGGAACCACCACGAGCACCGAATGAAATTAGACCAGCATATTCTATGTCATTCCCGACTAAATTTTCCCAAACTAAAGAACAAGATACTTATACTCTATATAGATATACCACTCAAAAGGGGAAGATTTTAATTGATTTCTCAGCTTAATATCTTGCTAAAAGAGAAGCAGTTCATTAAAATGGTCAACCATCCCATCACTATCAGTTGACTTTCTGCAATTTCCATGAGCTATTCCACTTTCTTCTCCTTCACCTGCTTACAAATAGACCACTGGGTGATAGTGGTCTTCAAGACCACCTATGTTAACCCAACATGAAATGGGTATAAAACTATCATAATCAACTGTTCCATTCACAATACATCAAATATATCCAATAAAAATCACACTATCACAACATATTGAGTTCCATAATATATGAACACACTCATAAATTCCTCAATAAAGATCATATCCTCTAAAGAAATTAAATTACTATAGATGATGGGAAATAGTTTATGTGACCATATATCAACCCCACTATATGGATTCTGGGAAGAGCCAATGACTGGAATTTCCTCCTCATAAATCTCATGGGTTTTTTCTGGGAGGCATAATTTAAAAAATTAAAATATAAAATAAAATAAAAAACTAACCATAACATGAAAAATAAAAATTTTAATCCAAAAATAAAGATCACAAATCAACCCATCACAAATAAAAATCAATACCATATCAAATATCTACCAAAAATATCATAATAACTTCAAAAAAACAAATCATGAAACCCCATTTTCAACTTGTAGTTTTCCATTGTAAATTGAAAACAATTTTTCCACTTCCAAAACCATTCCATCGTATAAACATTAAAATTAAAAATACATAAATAATTTTTCTTTTAAAATGAATAATTCTTTTATTAATGAATCCAAGTTTTAATGAAAATCATTTCCCGTTACAAATAGAACTTTTTAAAAACCAACACAATCCTTTGATTTTAAATACGCACTGATGATATCCATTGAACTATCACATATGTGTGCATCCCACTTCTGATTATATCATCTATGCATTCCTACTAATATGTGGTTTCCACACACACCAAAATATATATATGGTAACTTTTATAGAAAATACAAGGGGTCACAAAAATCATTTTTCATTCAAAAGAAACGATATCTAAATTACATCCCATTTCACAATTTTATAAACCCTTGAAAATTAAAAGAATAATCCATTTCCCCTTTGAATCCTAAAACCCCATTGGAAAGGAATCCATAATTTCTATTAAAACACATTTTATTCATCAAAATAAATTTCAGAAAACAAATTTATTTCAAAATTTACTCACAACAACATAATTGATAACAATGCATAACCCATACCATAATAACCAAAATGTTGAATTACGGGTCACACATATCCCATATACATAGTTTAAAAAACATGATGTGACTTTGAATGAACTAATTGAAGAATATTATCCATGTGAGTTGGATCCACATGTTTTTCCAGGCTATGTATACTCATGAGGTAGAATCATCTCACATCCACTATCATCACCCAATAAACAAAGACATATCAAACTCAACAGACACCAATAGCATGATACCAAAATCAAAAATAATTACTTGAAATCCAACAACCCCTGGTGACAATGGTTTCGTCATGAGTATTGGTGAGTATGAACCATCACATGACCTCTCTTTTAACCCCTGACAATCCTATCATCAATTTACATGAGACCATGAATAACAAGGGCCTTATCTTGTACCATTTTTTCACAAACCAACATTGGTTGACCATAAAACAACCACCTGAGAAATCCCACAAAAAGGAACAAGTGGTGTTCCTAATCATCCTGGGTTTGAAACATGTTTTTTTTCAAAAAAGTGAAATAAATTTGGTTTGATTTAGACTACCAATAAATGAAAAATAAATAAATAACAACATTAAAATAATAAAAAATAAAAAACTAGTAGATGATATTAATTAAACATTATGAACCTTTATGTGGCCATGTTGGTCACCAAAAACTACTAAACATACATCGATCCATGGTTATAGATTCCTAGAAGTAAGTAGAACAAAAAGTTAAAAAAACTATAATGATGTAGGCATGAATATTAAAACATAGTAGGCATTCCATGAAAAATTATTATTTATTCCTTACCATTAAATAATTGATTCATATATTTCTATATTGAAAAACAATATATTAAGATAATTATTTCATTCTGTTTTTAATATAAAAATCATATAAATAATTAAATATAATTTTTCATAACTATTTCAAAAAGAAGTTACCAATAAAATGAATATCATAAAGGTCCTTTTTTCAAATGTTACATATTATGAAGAAACATTTTTTATGGAATGTATTATAGTTTAATTGTTTTTATGAAAAAATCATAGAACAATGGTAAATTAAAATGAGTATCTAACTTTCATCATTTGATGTACATATATGACAAGTGAAGTGACCCAAGATGTAATCAGGTAAGATTCATCTTCAATCGTTTGATGAAAATCCATTTTCCGTAATAAACCTAGCATATGTACATTAGACTAAATAGTTGCACAACCCACAAGGCCTATATCTACCATGTGAATCTAGACCATCTAATCAGCTTACTGATAAATACCATCTCTCGAATCTCACTATGAAACATCAGATTTCATATCCATATGAAAAGTTAGCGGTGATGAAGCTATGAAAATATGACACATATATCTACAAATCAATCATTAACATTAATCCCACCACCCAAAACCATCCATGTGAATTCAACATAAAATAGAGTATATCAATGGAGTTCCCATCTTTTTTAATAAAATATAAAATTCTAATAAACCATCCTCATTACATGAAACCACACCATTTAAATTTTGAAATCCACTTTAAACCTCATTGGAAAATGAAACAAAAATTCAATTAATCATTCCCAAAATACCAGTTGGAGGGCCAAATCATTCACAAATTTAATGTTTCTCTGTAATAAGAAATAAGTCAAGTGTTAGGTGCATTTAACTTCTCAACACACATTTTTCTGTAATTTCAAAAAAAAATCCTATTATGAATGGTAATTCCATATAAAAACTCTTTTGTAAACCCAAAATATTAATAATGAAGGAAAATAATTTATAGTGCCAAGGAGGCTTTTTAACAAAGATATAGATTACTCTGTTTAACAAAACAATTTTATACAATTTGATTCAATTGAAAATTCACCACATTTTTCATTAAAAAATATTTATAATGATTAAAAATATATAATTAACATAAAAATATTGGGAGAATTTAATGAAATCAATGGTTCATTAAAATTAAAGGCATTGTATATGGGATTACACCTAAAATAGGAGATAATTAAGCTGAAACACCTCAACACATGAAGCTTTCACAACAAAAATATGAAACTTCCATTTTTCCATATTCAAGAATATGTATGCTCACACGTATATATAAAGAAACATATCCCCTATATACATGTTCTCATGGCTATGAATATGTACAAGGGGCTCCATACATATATTATTATATATGCATATAACCATTATCACTTACACATGAATAAAATTTTCCTATATATATATATTAATGAAATCTATCCCCGTTATATCTGTCCATTCCATCATGAGTGAATATATATAGCGGGGGAAGTAAAAAATTTATATTCCTACCTATGAATACACATGTAAGTTTCCATTAACCCCAATAGCTCAAATACACCTCAATGAGGTCAAATATATTCTTGAAAAAATATAAGAACACCAAAAATTACAAAAACCCAAAATTAAAACTCATCCAATGTAAAAGGAGAATAATCCTTACATGAAATTGATGGATAACCCACAACCATCGGCGACCATTGTCATAATCATCCTAAATGGGACCAATGAACCCTAAACATCAATATCCAACAAAAACATACCAAAACATTAGTGTAGGATTTTGATATTGTAGGTGGAACCCTCATAGATGATATAAAAAAGATACAGAAGAAGAGGACGAAAGTGGTGGAGGGAGATTAACTGGAAGATTTATAAAATTAGCATATTCATGGGGGAGCCACTACATGGTGTAGTGGAGAATGAAACGAGAGGGGGAATGGCTAGTTTGCATGATGGTGAGAGTGGAAGGGGGTTTGAAATAGAAAAGTAAGAGAAACGCCCCCAATATGGTTCCTTATTATTATAAAATTAGTAATAATAATATATATAATAAAACAATAACAATTATTATAAATAATATTATTAAATCCCTATTTTTTTGATAGTACATGATGCATGGTTTGGGTTGCCCAGTTTGGGAAATTTTGTGCCAACCTTGCACCCTATAATAGGTCCTCGGAGCACTCGACACATGTAGGCCACATAGTTTTGAAAACCATGAACCTAACTTGAAGTTTAATTTATCAAAAGTATCTATATTTATAGCATGGGTAACACATGACATGGAAAACTATGTTTCATAACCATGAGACATGCTCTTAATGCCCAAAACCCCCTGTTTTGATAAATAATTACCATAAATAGTACATAAAATAAACCGGGATATAAAAATATATATATAATATTATTCAATTTTAGTTTTGTTTGATACATGAAAGGCCATCCAAAATCATATTCCTATATTTTAGTGAGACCTATTTATTTTGAAGTTTTAGATCATCAGTTTTTGTAGGCGACTCTTCATCATCGGAATTTAATATTGGTTTGTTGGAGTAAGCATTCTACCTAGTTTATAGGGGAATTTGATTTTTGGGATCACGTTGTAGATATGGAATATCAGATAATGATTCCCCATAGATGAGATGGATAAATTATTTTTCCATGTGTCACAACACCATCTTTATCCAACTGATGACTCTTATGTCATTGAATCTAGTGAGACCGATGTTGGATATCATGCAGTCTTCTTAGAGAGGCCTATGGAGATGAAGTTCACCCAGAAGGAGGTATTGTGTGATAATTATATTCCCTTGGTTTGTGTCTTGTGGAGGAATGATGGGATAGAATAGGGTACTTGGGAATGTTATTTATAGATTAAAACAATGTACCCTAGGTTTTTTTATGTTTATCTCATCTTTTTAATGGTTTTCATTTTTTGGATTTTGACCTTTATAATTTATGAGATGTTTACCTATTTTTTATTCTTATAAACATTTCTCTTCAATGGAAGGTATCTCCCCCATGAGAGTTTTTCTATTTCAGTAATTGAGGTTGTGTTGTTTGGTGATGTTCCACAGATGAGTTCGATGAGATCATATAGTAGTGATATCATTGACAGGTATCTCACATGGTGATTATTCAGATGAACAATTCTCATTTTCACTCTATGCTTTGATTTTATTCTCAGGAATGAGAGTAATTTATGTGGTATCAGGTGTAATGGATCATACCTTCTATAACACACTATGATTTTGAGAAATATTTTTTTAATTTAATTATTTCATTTTTATATTTTTCGTTTCACATGACATTGAATATAGATTTGATTATCAGAAATCACATTGTTTATAATAAATTATATTTAAACACCATCTTAGGATTATAATACATGAAATAGTTAGATTAACTTTTCATACATGAAAAACATTGTTTGTCTTGTGTGATACACAATGGTTTGTTACATCGGTATCTTGGGTTACACCCAATGTTGATTTTTTCCAAAGTACAATATACTAAAACATTATTATTTAATTATTATTATAGTTACCATCGATCTATTAAATTGGATTGTACAAAAATATTAATTTAATTATGATAATATTTATTAAAAATTTATATAGTATCAATAGTTTGGTTGTTAATTAATTATAAGTTTATGTTGGAACATTTTAAAAATAAATAACATATTTTTATAAGATTACTATATTTCTATGCACAAACAATATTTTATCTCAATAATTTAAGGGAACCACTGTTGATGTATAATTTCAATTAAATTATTTATTATATATGAAATTAATATTTTTTTATTTTCATCAAATTGATTTGATATGTATATGATATTAATATACCCAATTTTATGAATAAAATGTTGTATTCATTTAAATGTAAATTTTTTAAACTTTATTAGAGAACAAATTTTAAATATAAATTTATAACCATATAATTTTTTATTAAATAAAATAAATAATTTTTTTATTCTGAATATAAACAATTTAATTTTTGTGATTTTTAGGTATTTTTCTGAGATGTTTCATTTTTGGATGAATAGTGAAAAATAATGCATTTCAATTCAGAACAACATTATCATATAATTTGTTTATATAGTTAAATTATATTTTAATTATGTTTTAATTTATATTTATGTAAATAATATATCAATTAATCCAATGTAGTCTTTGGATAAAATTTTACACTAAAATTGGATATAACAACATTTCAAACATTATGATATTTTTAAATTAAAAAACCCGCTTTTACGACACGTCAGCGAGGTTAATTTTAATTTATTTCCAAAATATTTGTTTAGGATATATAAAAATGGTTTAAATATTTAAAATAATAATATCGTATAATATCTATTATGGTAAACAAATTTACTTCTCCAAAAAAATTAGTGGATGTAATTACAAATTAATTATTTTGATTATGATAAAAATGTGTCTACTTAGTGGTTAAAATTTATCTTATGGGTCCATATACAATAAAAATACAAAAAATATATTTTATTCCCATATTTAGATCTAATTTTCCCTTTTAGAAAAAAATTTGAATATTATTGGATGAATATGATGTATGGGAGAACACTCAATAGTGTCTATATTTTTATTTTTACAAGATTGCCGCAACTCATCCACTGTAAAAGTATACTCACCCCTCACATCCTCACACATCTTATGAAACCATTGATAATAAAAAACCATCTTAAAAAATCTCCCAAAATAGATCATGTCATCCTAGAAGCATCAATTTTGGAAGAGATCAAACCATTTTAGTCTATTGGTGCATCCAAAAATCAATTAACCAAAGAATATTTAGCATACATTCCCAAGCAATTTTTCATTATTTTAATTCTCCTCCCACTACATTAATCTTCTAGAATTCTTATATAATAACCTTATTATAAAAAATACACTGATAATATTATATTCTTATTTTTTTACCTACACCTTTACACACTTGAATCAAATTGGTAATGAACTTAATGTTCTTGTGTATGATAGACTACCGCCTCATAAAAGGATTCCATACGTTTTTTTCCTTCACCACGTCTCATCATTGGGAAATATGATTGAAATACTATATGTATATGATATAAATTTAATTTAATAATCCTTTACTCTTGATCAATTAATACATAAAATAGATGATCTTGTATTCCATTTCATGTTAATATAATAACTACGCTTGTGGACATGTGGACCACTGCCTCCTTAAAGAGATGTGATACATTCACTCATTAAATTAAATATATTAAATATGGGATTACCTAAATTAAATGATACATAGGAAATATTTATTCTATAGGAATGATAATATATACACATATAATTCATTTATATTCCTTCATTCAAAAGAAAATAAAATAGAATCAACATTCATGAATATGTGTGGCGTACCATCTCTATGAATAGTGTATTCTATTTCATATTAATATATTTTATATATTGTAAAAATATTTATATAATGAATATATATGATATTTGAAGCATTTTTTACATTAATTAAATAAGTAAAAAATTATCTAATTAATTGGATCAAGAATACCACGTCCAAAACTATACAAAAAAATAGATATTACATGAAATGTAACTTTATGATTATTTTTTCAATAAAAGGGTAATAAAAAATCACAATGAAATAATATATGGTGTCAATTATGAGAATATGGATCTATATTTGATTTATAATAACCGTATAATTATTATATGATAGGTTTGAATGTGTGTGATGAAATTCTAGGCTTGAGGTAAGTGTTTTTCAGATTCATTGTTATTTCTGTGAGACATATGCCTTATTCACCACTCATTTATTTTATTATAGTGTATATAATTTACATTAATGTATTATAAGATTCATAAAAAAAATTATGTGTATATACATATCACTTTTATGGTCTTTCTTTTATTAGGAATACGGTAAAAATCATTACAATATCACTAATGTAATTTTATCTCAATTTTACTTCTCTGAGACAGCTTCCTTGTTATGCACCTATATTTATCAATGATGTATATATAATTCAATTTCAAATTTTATATCATGAATATAAATAATTTTCATGATATTTTAATCTTAATTTAATTTTATTATTACAATATTATTATGGTTTATTATTCCCATAGTGGTACCAATTTATTGTTATAATCTCTTCACATATCATGATTTTTAATAATTATGTTTCAATTGATAAAATATTAAGAACAACATCTCAAAATCAATTATGAAATTTCATATCCTCTGGTTATCATTAATATATCAATGTGATGGAACTAATTTTCCACTGTATTGTACTTATTATAATTTATAATGATCTTTTTATGAAAATATGATTATATTTATCTCTTGAGTCAAAAATTTTTTATTCACATGATCATGTTAAAAAGAATTTTTTTTGGTAATGTATTTATATTTTTTAAGAAATATTTTTCCACATATTTTAAAATTTTAATGAAAACGTTTTAAAAAGAATATCTTTGAAAATTTTCAATCAAGGCACATTTCTGAGTTTTTTACAATGAAAAAGGAATGAATGGAATGTATTGATTTTCCTGTCATTATTTCCTAGAAACATCCATTGAATGCTTCCAAGTTTATATTAATAGAATTCTTTTCCTAATGTTCACTAAATTCATTTATTTAATGTGGTTTTCAAAGAAAGATTATTTAATTTTCCTATTTTTTAAAAATTTATTAAAATGTGTTTCAAGGATGACTTTATATGTTTTCAGAATTATTTTAAAATGAAAACTTTTTTAAAATTATTATTTATTTTTAAAATGTGTTTTTTCTTGCAGAATATATATTTTCTTCATGAAATCTTTTAAATTATTTTTCATGACTCATTTATATTTTTTCATTGTGGTTTTAATGAAAAGCTTTTTAAGTATGTAATATGTTTTAAGAATTTATTTTAAAAGAAATATTATGATCTAAGTGACCTTTTTAAACACTTATCTATATAATATGATATCATTTGTTATTGTTTTTACATTATTAGATTTATGATCCACAGACACCATAATTATTATTTATTTCATTGTTTTACGATTAAGATAAAATGTTTTTATGAAACATCTTACTCTTACACACATTATTCTATGATAAAATGATTATAAACCCCACTTCCAATAATAGGTTGTTCTATGGTGAAATAATTATAAAACCCGTATCATTTCGTTTGGTTATGATATAATGAAATTATTATGATACCCATTTCATTTCATGGGTGATGAAATGATTTATATGAAACCCATGTCTTTTAATGTGGTCCTTATAAGATGAATGGTGTATTATCTAGGGGAACACATATGTATGATTTCATTATGTGGAGGGTGGGTCATATAACTTGTTATAATGAATTGGGTAATTATTTATATATCTCAAGAGATAGATAGGGATATAAAGAGAAGGGGACTATTTTCATTAATAGAGTAATGGAAAGATAATTGAACTCAGTTTTGCAGTGAACAGCTCGAATGAGGGGTGAACCTAGTTCTGAAATATAGTGCATGAATTTTGAGTGAACTCAATTCAATAACAAAGGTTCATATTAAAAGGTGAACCCATTTTAGTAATTCATGGCTTCAATGAGAAGGGGACTTAGTTCAGTAATACCATGCTAGAACGAGAGGTGAACCTAATTTAGTCATCCATGGTTGGAACGATGAGTGAACATGGTTTAATAATAAGAGTCTAGAATAAGAGATTAACCTAGTTCAGTTATATTGCGTTGGAATGAGGAGTAAAATCAGTTCAGTAAAAAAAGGATCAAATTGGATGTGAACCTAGTTATTTAATATATATGAATAACATGGGGTGAACTAGGTTCAACAAAGGAAATTTTCCACTAATTTGGTCTTGGGACAAAACATTAACTACTAAAAGGTTTAGGCGGGTGAACCCATTCCACTAATATTTCCTTAGAACATAGACTTAACTACTATGTTTATCAGTTTATACGTTTATGTGTTTACCCAACTCACCAATCACATTCTTATATTATGATCTCATGGATTATTCCCCTCATGCCATTATGATTATTATATTATTAAATACCAACATATATTCCATGATTCTTGATTATTATCTCTGATATGGAGTGTCTGATTTTTTAATGTTATGATCATATTGTCATATGCCTATTGTAAAATTATTATTACATATTACCCTTATTTACCCTTATAATGATTTTAAGATAACCCTTTTAAGTTTTATTTTCACCAGGTTATGAAGAATTGTTTTAAGTAGGATTACTTTAGGGTAATATCTTTTAGTGATATGTTGATGAAATTTCACCAGTATAGAAGATTATGTTTCTAGGTTTCTAGTGACACAAAACAATTATTGTCCTTTGGATTTTTTTTTTATTTGTTGATTAATCATCTAAAATGATTTAATATCCATGAATTTTAATACAGGATTGTTATATATTGCATCAAATGGGTTTTTTGTCTTTCTCTGGAAACTAAGATGAGAAAACAATAACGAGATCGTTAGTATATTTATAAGGCTATTTATAGGGATCAATCGAAGTATTATCCTATAGTTTCATAGATTTAAAATTATGGGTCATGATTTAGGAATCATATATGTAATTTTTTTGGATTGTGTTATTTTCTGCAATAATAAGTGTTTCTCACATTATAATTTATGGTTTTCATCAATGGAAGGAACTATAAGATACTAGGTTAAAATTTAATGATTCATATATGAAACTTATGGGAATTATGAATATATATTTCATATGTGGATGTCTTATGAATAGATTCTATATGGAGGTATGAGTATTTGTTATTTTGTTATGGATAAAGAGAGTAAAATATATATGTGAAATGTGTGGTGTATTCTAAAAGTATTATTTACGATAAACTTAAGAAGAAGGACTAGATTCAGGTTATGTAACAATAATGCATGATCCATTTTACATATTCTTGGGAAGGTTTATTAATTAATAAGATGATGACTCCTTAGTATTGGATTAAGAATAATCTTGGATTATTAATGTGTTTAGGATTTTTAATTCAATGATTATGTTATATGAATCTTAATATATATATGTATTTTTATATATGTTTTCATTGAGTATATAAAAATATATGTTGAATCATTTTTATGATATTTAATTTTTATTTATTAGAAAGGTTATATTTTTATTAAGGGGTGGTAAGACATAATGTGTTCTTGATGATGAGATAATGATATTTGGATAAATTTATAACATATATAAATAATTAAATTTGAAAGTACTGATTTAGCTGAAACAGATTAAAGTTTTTCAAAATGTGGTTTAGGCTATCATTTATGATTTTAAGACATTTTGGATTTATGGAGTATATCCAATGACCTTTTCAAAAAGGAAACATGCATGATTTCAATAAGGATTTAAGGTAATTAATTTTGTATCATTATTTCAAGAGAATACATTATATAGTTATTAAATTTTTTGGTTTCTGAAAAATATGAGATAATTTATGATATATGGGGCGATGAATGCTGATCATTTTTTTGATAAATTTATAGAAAATAAATATAAATTTTATGATCTTAATATTTTTGAAGGGTTACATGGTTGAAAATTTATGGAATTTTTTTATGGTATACTTCAATTCAGTTTTTTGAAATTAATTCATTCTATCTTTATATTGGTATTTATTATTATTGGATAACCTATGATAACCATTTATATGTGATTCTAAATAATGACACATGGAATGACTTATCATTTTTTCCATGTTCTTTTAGTACTTTAGTAAAGAAAAATTCACCTTCATTTATTGGATTAAGAGATGAAGTGGAAATTAAGAAAGGCACTACCAAAGGGTAAGATTGTGCATATCAAAAGGAATATAATAAATAACGTGTATTTAATTATGTTTATATATCATAAAATAATTCCTCAACATATAGAGATTTATATTGAAAAATACTTATATTAATACCTTTATTTTTATTGATCTGATGGTCTTATTAATCATCACAGATCAATGGTTTGGAGGCCATTAATATAGATGTAATCAATTTTTTACAAGTGAAAAATGATATTTATCACACTCTATAATTATTTTCTATTATCCTATATGCATAATAGGCACTCCCAACATATATTCCCTTATATGGAAACCTAGTTTGGAGTTACTTTGGGAAATCATTATGTTTTCATATTTCCCCTTTTAAAGAATGCTTTATTATTCATTTTTAGGTTTTTTTGAATAGGAAATAAACATTCAAGTTTTATCCCTTTGGTAACCCAGCTGAATTGTAATGGAAAAATTAACTTAAAGGGGTGTAGAATATATCCCCCAATAATTTTTGAAGTATTTATTATTAATTAATTTAATATTTTTGATCTTTTTTATTTCACACGACATTGAATATAACATTTTCAATCTGAAAAAACATAATTTCTATTGAAATATATGAAAAATTATTGTAATACATTTCTACATGCATGAATTAGTCTATAATTAGGTACTAGGAACCATATGTCTCTGTTTTGTTGAACACAATGTTTAGGTCCTTTGATTTCTTTTGTTTCACATAAGAACTATTTTTATAGAACTACATTATACAGTTAATATTATCATTAACATATTTTTATAGTTAACCTCTATTAATTGGAAATTAGTGTTATGAATAATATTAACTATGTTCTGAATATATGATTGAAAAATATAAAAATTAATCCTTTGGTTATCAATCCATTATATTTAAATTTAATAAATATTTGAAAGTAATTAAATTAATTTTGTAAGAGAACAATTATTTTAAGTAAACTAACAATTTTACCTCAATAAATAAAAATCCTAGTTTTTTTACTATGTTCAATAAAATTAATTGATTTTATATAAAATTTAAATTTTGATACTAATACAATATATTATATTATTATAATATACTAATAAGTCCTTCTATATGAATAGAATGATTTATTTTTATAAAGAGTAATTTTACCGCCTTTTATTGCTGATCCAATCTTTTAAAAAATATATGTAACTATTATAATTTTATTCAAAAAAATAAACACCAATTATGAGATCATAATATTAAAATTTCATTTTGGTTATGTTTCTTTTGTATTTTTCCTAGAAGTTTCATTTTTTGATGAATATTAAAAAAAATTATTTTTAATTCAAATTTTAGTTTTCTTATAATTTATATATATATAAAAATTATATGTTATTTCTGTTTAAGTGTATAATTTGATCAATTATAAATCAATTAATCCAATTTAATTCATTGGAACCAATTTTACATTAATAATTGACATAAAAACTTTACATTCTTTTGGATATTTTTTCATTTAAAAACATTCTTTCACAACACGACAACATGATTAATTTGAATATAATTTCTTCCACATATATGTTTATAATATATAGAAATTAATTAAATAATTTTAATAAAAATAATTTTTAACATTTTTTATGGTCAACATATATTTTGACATATATTTTTAGAGAAATTAATTACAAATAAATTATTGGGATTAAGCTAAAAATGATATAACATCATCGATAGGATTATATTAAGGGGAAAATTACACTAAAACATGTACAAAATAAATTTATGGGAATATTTAGACAAAATATTCCTTGTGATATAATATTGAATGATATTTTAAGTACATGTTGTAAGGGATACCCCTCAATAGTTTTTACAATTTCATATTTACGATAATTCCACCCTACATTCATAGAAAAATGGAACTCACACCCCTAACATGATCACCCCTATCATGAAAAATTGCACATAAAACCCATCTGAAATTAGCTACCAAATTTACACCTCCCAAACTAGAATCCTAAAATTGGTCATAAATAAAATCAAGTTAGTCCTTTGATGCAAATGAAAAGGAATTACCTAATGAAGAGGTAACATCCTTCAACAACCTCTTTTGGTTTATTTTCATTGTCCCTCTCATAAATTATTACTATTTCAAGGTAATATAATAATCGAATAATCTTCAATATGAATATATATTTTTATTCTAAGGGTAATACATTCTCATACAAACACTTCTATCTAATGGGTAATGAACAAACAGTTCGTGTGTACGGAGGACTGTCGCCTCATGAAATGATTTTATTTGTTTTTCTTTTACCACCCCTCATGGAAGTTAATTTTCATGGATATTATATTTTATATGATATATATATTATATTTATTATTTAACTATAATTATGTAATTCTTAAATAAAATATTCATCTATTCATTCGATTTTTTGGGAATACTATAACATAGTTTGTGGGCATGTGGACTTCCACAACATCAATGTGATGTGGTTCGTTCAAATATTATATATAATTTACTATATTTGGGATTGATAATATTATATGATATATAAGATAAAATAATTATCAAATAAGTATAACATATGTTTATATTTCATTTACTTTATTAAATTCAATACGACAATAAAACAGAAACAATGTTCATATGTACATATGGCCTACTATCTCCCACATCAGTGTGTTATTTTTCTCTTTTCTATATCATATATATTTCTATAATATTTCTATAGTTTATATATATTATATTTAAATCATGAATTAAATCCATTCAATTAGTAAAAAATTATCTGTATAGTGGAACATGAATAACGAGTCAAAACGTATATAAAAAATAAAGTGGGTATTACCCAAAATGTATCCTTAACTTTAATTTGGTAATAATACGGTAATGTAATGTCATAATAAAATCATATATTGTATTATATATTAGAATATGGTTTCAGGTTATATTTATAATAAATGTATAATTATTATACATGTGTTTGGAATGTATATGAATAAATTCAATACTTATAATAAGGTTTTTCACGTCTCATTTTTGTTTTTGTGAGACTTATACCTTTTCCACATATTCATTTCTTTTCTGTGGTTTGTAGACATTCCATTAATTTGATATATGATTACAATAAATAAAATTATTTTTATTTACATATCCCTATGGTTGTCTTTTATTCGTGGGGTTTATGGTAGAAATGATTCAAAATTAGTAATGGAATTTTGCCTCAATTTTCCCTCTTTGAGACACATATCATAGTATGAAGCTATATTTTTAAATGTTGTGTATATATAAACCATTGTAATGTAATATAATTAATTTAGTTATTTTCATTATACTTTAATATGTATTTAACATTATTATTTCTATAGTATTAGGAATCAAAGTTATCAAATTGGTAAAAATTTATTTCTAAAATTTAATGATTTATCAAGATTATTTATGATCATGCTTCCATTAATAATATATTATGATACATATCACAATAAATTTAATCAATTTTTTTATAATCTATTTATCCATGATATATCCATACATTGGTAGCTTCTTCCACTCTTTGTAACTTTTTATAACAAATAGTATTCTTTTAATAAAAAATATCAATTTATTTTTCTCTTCGGTTAGAAATTTTTTTATTCAAAAACCAATGTTTTCTATAAAAATTCCTAATTTTTTTACTATTATGTGTAAAATAAGCATTTATCCATGTTTTACCCATTTAATTAATTTTTTTAAAGGAATATCCTTTAATTTTTCAAATTAAGTACATTTTTAAACATGTATTGGTGAAAAGGTATTATTTTACATATACATATTTAGTTATAACCATCTCTTTGAAGCATCCAATGAAATATTACATGGTTATATTTCAAAAATAAATTTTTTTAGAAATATTGTGGAAATTATTTTTTTTCAATTTTATTCAATGAAATTTATTTTCAATTTTTTTTAAATTTTAAATGTTTGTTAAAATAGTATTCAAAGATTCCATTAAGTGATTTGAAGGATAATTTCAATGTAAAATTATTTCAATTTCTTTATGTTTTAAAATGTGCTTTCCATGCTAGAATGTAAATTTCCCTCATGAAATTTTTTATATGATTTTTCATGAATCATTTAAATGTTTTTAATGTTGTTTCAACGAAATGTATTTTGATAATGTCATGTGTTTTAAGAAGTGATTTTCAATAAAAATATTTTTTCTAAGATATCATTCAAAACCATTCTGAATCTAATATTTTTTCCATTGATATATTTTATGATTTAATAGGGTTGTGATCCAATGTGACCATTAATATTATTTTATTTAATTGCTTATTATTAAGATGAGGTGTCTTTATGAATTTTATTTCCCTTCCTTGAGCTATACCATAATTAAACACTTATAAAACCTATATCCTTTCATAGGATATTATGGGGTGAAATTATTATCAAACCTATCTCTTTTACATAGGATATTATATGATGAAATAAATCTTATAGCCATTTCATCTTGTGGCTACTGATATGATGTTTATGAAGAACATATCTTTATTGGTGGTATGATATGATGGATATTTTATAACTGTGTAGAACATGTATGTATTATTTAATTATGTGACATGTGGCACCTATATATCACTCTAATGAATTGGTTAATGATTTATAAATCTCATGAGATAGACATGGATGGAAAGAGGAGTGACCTGAGTTCAGTAATACAGGGCTGGAATGGGGAGTGAACTCTATTTAGTAATATATTGCTGGAACAGGTGGTGAACCTGATTCAGTAATAGTTGGATAAAATTATGAGTAAATTATATTGAGTAATACATGGATAGAGGGTATGTGAAAAAATAATGTAATACATGGATGGAATAAGGAGTGACCCCAGTTTAGTAATAAATGGCTAGAATAGGAGGTGAACATGATTCAGTAATACAATGATGAAATGTGTAGTGAACATAGTTGACTAATTCAGGACTGGAATGGGTGGTGAACATATTTTCCATAATATTGGGTTTTAATGAGGAATGAATTCTATTTAATGATGTAGGGCTGGAATAGGAGGTGAACTCAATTCAGTAATATTTGTCTTGAATAGTAAGTGATCCCAGTTCAGTAACATAATTTTTGACTATGATTTTAATGGGAGTGAGCCCTGACAACTATGATGGTTTGGGGATTGAACAACTTCCACTAATATGAAATTTTCATTAGGCCTTGAAAAATGTAGATATCATTTTATATATTTTTTTGTATTTCACAATCACATTTCTCGTGGATATGTTATGATCACATGGATTATGCTCTTGATTTTATTATGCTTCATGTCCTATAAAGTACTAATATTTATTCAAAAAATTTTGATTTGGATCTTTGATATGCAGTTTATGATAATCTGATTTTATGATTGTGTTCTCATACCCTTACGATAATGGCATTCTAACATTCTACCTTGATTACCCTTATAGAGCATCTGAGCACACCCCAATCTCTGGTATCATTTCCCTAGGTAATGAAGAATGGTTTTAAGTAGGTTAGTAAAGGGGAATATATTTAAGGGATATTTTTAATATCTTTCACCCGTATTGAATAATATGTTTTCAATTTAATGAAGACACTAATATAGATTTTTTCTCAAGAATATATTTTTTAATGGGAATATTATTCATCTTAAATGATTTAATATCCATGTTTATTAATCATGGGTTGTTATACAATCCAAAAATATTACATTTCTAGTTATTTTTTTTATAGATTGTTTTATTGTCATTCCCCTTGTTTTTATTAGTTTTTTATACTATCGGTTAGTGTGGAACCTATTTGTTCATGCGATAGGTTGGTTGGTCATACAATTGGAAATCACGGTAAAATCTTTGTTTATGTGGTCACTTGGTTCTTTTCATTTCTAGTTGAATCCAAAATTTATGAAATCATTTAGATACACAATTTTTTACTTATATAGTTATATTGACTATGGGAATCATCTACATTGCTGGATCGACTAAATGAATCAAATATTTTGATTTATTGTCTATATGAATTAGTTATATGGATGGAAAAGCTACTTTGATGGGCTATAAACATTAATCTGATATGTGGATGGATTAGAAACACGAATTGGATACGTTGTTTGATCGACTATATGAATAAACTATTTAGATGGACTGTCTATGTGAATCAAATACATGGTATGTTTAAATAATTAAAATAGATACATGGACTTATTTATTATGCGAATAATCAACTACATGAAAACATTTACATAGAACTTTTGGCTACATAGTGATTTGAACTATGTGAAAATGGCCATGTGGGTGTTTTTATTAGTTTCATAGAGAATTCTAGGAAATAGTTTCTATTGGGTGAATCAATTGTATTAAAATAATTATTCTTCATTGAAAATTTTATCCTTTATTTTCTATGATATATAATACTATAAATTAGTAATTCTACATAATGATTAATGATATCAATTGTAATTAATTAAAAAATCATCGGGGATGTATAATTATTATCATCCATATGTGTTGACATGAAAAAATTGATCCTTTCTTCATTCCTTCAGGATTGTTTTTCCTCAAAGATTGATGTTCTCGTGCCTATCCCTCAGAGTATTGGACCCCTACTACCATTGGGTTGGGTTTCATCTAGTGGTGATTCCATCTTGAGTGCAATCCCTATTACTAGGGTAGAAAATCGTGCAATGGTTCTTGCTTTCATATATGGGATTATTTGATTATCCAATTTATATATATGAAATCATAATGTTCACAAGGTTTGACCGTTAGGATTGTAAGAGAATTCCCATTATAATTGTATAATCATATTGATAAATAATTGGATAACAATAACATGTTAATGTTGTTAATTTATTCTGTAATAATTGTTTAACACTTTTTTCATGATTGTTTCCTATATATTCAATTAATTATTGAATATATTGTTTTGAAATGAATTATCTTGTTTTTATTCCTGGAAAATGGTAATTAATATAAATAATTTTTTGATTAATTGTCTTAATAATAATAATTTATGTTGAATTGTTGTTATCGGATAATTGTATTAATTTTATGCTAATTCAAATTGATGAAATATACCTTCTTAATTATGTTCTATAGTATGATAATGGAATTTATAATTTTTTTTGTGATAATTAATGTTGAGAATGTTAAAAAAAAGGAATGTTAAATGATAATAATACATCTATAGATTTTTCAAAACATGAATTAATTCTTAGAGATTATTGAAACTTGTGATAGATTGTTATATTTTGATTCCATAGTTTTATATTAGTTGGGATATATGATTAATGAATAATTTAATTACTTATGGAATAAAAACTATATGTTTGATAAAGATAATTTTTAGGGACTGAGTTTTATATTTTCTTGTAAAGGATGTTGTTCCTTGAGTTTTGAGCTATGAAAACTCATTTTGATGTGGAGGTTAAATGACTAGTTTAGAGGGCCTAGTTTAACAATTGATTATTCTAGTTTGTTTGATGATGTTATTTTGATGTTTTCTATATACATGACTTGTGATGTGATTATGATATGTCTAATATGATATGGGGCAAGGAGTGTCACGTAGTGTAGCAGTAGTAGGTATACATGATAGAGAGATGCATTAGGATATGCATGTTGGTGTCAGGAATTACAACGGACATGATGTAACAAGTAGAATCTGTGTATACCTATTTATATAATGTTGAGTTATATTATGTACTCTTTTGAAATTTTTTTAATGGTTTATAGTTGGTTTTATTGTCTTATCGACATTCATTTCACTACTTTTTGAGGTAGATGTGTGTGATTAGTGGCATGTTCAAACATAGTGGTAGCTTAATATGTTTTCCTATAGTACATGAATTCAGTAAAGTAATAATTAATAAATAATTATTATCCCTTTATATTATGTTTTATTAAATGAAAATGTTAGAAATTTTTTTATCCTTGTAAAACCATAGGCTTTGTTTCAAATATGCATGGTGTCACTCCATGAAAATTTGTTGTAAGTACATTGTATCTGATAGTGTGTATGATTTATAACACCAAGTGGGGAAGGAAAAAAAATAACCCTATAATTTATAAAATATTAACTATTTTAAATAAACTCATTATTTTTTATAGATTTCAATGTATTATATGCTGAGTCAGCTTTCATTACAAGCAACAAAGTCTATATTTGTAGCTATTGTTACATGCATGAATGAGTTTTACCAAAACTATTTACACAATTTTCTAATATAATGAAAAAATATTGGATTTTGTAGAGACCTGAAACTTGACGTACATGAACATTACGTTACATTTGCGGAATACATAATAACTAACAAAAATAGACACACAAGGACCGTAATAGTTTAGTGTCTTTGGAAACATGGAACGTAATCTTCTAATCATTGTGAAAGATCTTCAACCTCTCCCATAAAGATCTTCCCCTTTTTTTCTTACCTAAAACCTTTCTTTATATCCTGGGGAAAAGAAAACATAATAAGGGTGAGCTCAAATGCTCAGTAATGGTAAGCATGGATAAAATAAAACATACCATATACATTTGAACTTAAGAACATGAACACAATGTTTAAACATCAAAAGCTCGAGCAATGACATAAAACATGGAAGTACATAAGGCATAGATCATAAAGAAACATTAAGAATGATAAAATAGAATGGGAATAAAAAAATGTAATTGTGGAAACCATTCAGCACATTTTATGATTTCCATAGTAGCCAAGGCATTGCTTCCAAGACCATCTTAGTGGACAAAGTCCCTTTCTGAATCGAGTTCACTCCTCGTTTCAGTCCTGTAACACTGAACCAGATTAACTTATCGTTCCAGCCATGTCTATCTCATGAGATATAAATCTTTACCCAATGCATTAGAGGGAGATATAGGTCCCACCCATCTCATAATGAAATCATTCTTTCTTGTGCCACAAAATAAACATACATTATTCATAATAACCCAATGAATAAAATGAGTTTCATAAACATCATCCCATCATCACATAATCCATATTAAAGAAATGGATATCATTGCATAATAATAAAAGTGAAACCATATAAATCATAGAGACATGATACTTGAAACCTAAACATGTGAAATAACATCATCTTAGATGAAAATGGTTTTGATAAAACACTTGAAATGAATTCTTGAGGAAAATATCCTTTTTTCTTCAAAATCATTTTCTTTTCACAAAATGTCATGTAATTTTAGAAGAAAATGTTTTTGTTGAAAATAGTCATGAAATATTTTGGAGTATGCTTCATGAAAATAAGGCTTTAAAAAACAATAAAAATCCATTCACGCCGTATAAGTTAAAAATAACATTCTCCTCGTACTTTTGTCGGAAAAGTCAAAAAAATACCTCATAACATAAAAAAAAGAAAGATTCATTACATACCATGTAGTAAAAGTAAAAATGGGTAAAAAGGAATTTAAACATACATGAAAACAATTTTACAAAACATGGACATGGATGATAGATATAAACCCAGTAAATACTTACGAATAAGCAATCTTGGATAAAAATGAGATTTGCAAAATTATCCCTTACCTTATGTCTGATATGCTTCATATGTATCTGAACCTTCTGTATAATGATTTAAATATTGTCATTGAATTATTACAGAATCATATTCATTTTTATGATATCATACATGGTTCACTTATGACTTAATAATACCCGTTATTTTTTAAATTCCATGTTAAAGAGTGTTTTGGGTAAAATCGTTTCATTTGTTGTCCGTGTTTTGACTTGTAATTATTCATATGATTACATAGATCATGATTAATTAATTACAGAATATATAACATGATTTATATATAATATATATTAATAATATACATATATATAATAGATCGATAAATGGAATGAAATACACAGTTCATGGAGACGGTAGGCCTTACGTACGCATAAACTCTATTTTCGTTTCCTTATTGAGCTGAATGGAATTAAGTAGATGACATACATATATGTATATATACATAAATCCAGTAGCTTTATAATGTCATATATTTCATTATTATTGCTTATATATACTTTCTAATCATTCTTAAATGGTTAACATGGAGAATGAATCTCATCGCGTCGGGGAGACGGTAGTCCGTATGTACGCACGAGAGATGATATCATTTCCATAATTATTGAATTGAATTGGAGTGGATTATACAATATATCATAATCAGTATGATGTTATAATAACTATGTATAGTTATTCTTTACACCATTATATACATCCAAGTAAGGTGGTGTTGGAAAAACAGATTACACCATGGCATGGAGACGGTATTCCGTACGTACGCACGCTCGGTGAATTCGTTTTCCGTAGGATGGATAGATGGTGAAATAGGGTTGTTTCATAATTATAATAACATATAAGTATATGAGTGATACTGATATTATTACGTCATAATGAAACAACTAACGAAGAAGAAGTGGAAGAAGAAATAAAGTTGAAAGAATCTTTAATTGACATTACCTCTTCTCTGAAGCTCCTTTTTGAGACCTCCTCTTAGGGCACTAAAATTGGTCTTTGAAGAATACCAAGACCTCTAAGATGTTTCTAGGGATGTGTATAAGAGAATTTGTCAGGGGTTGGCCGAGCTTGAAGGCTCAAATTGGTGTTAGGAAAGGAGGGAGGAGGTGCCCTTTTATAAGGGAGGAGAGGGGCACCTTTGGAATTCATAAAAATATTAATTTATAATAAATCTAACCCCATATAAAAACCTCAAAAATGACTCATATTCGATTATTATATGAGATAAGGTTGTAATATCATCAACCAATCTAATTTAGACATGTTTGGATCTTATTTTAAACCTTATCATTTTGATTTATCCTTATTTAATCTATTTAGGTTTATTTGTGGTAATAAAATTCTAAATTTTAAATTATAACAAATAATTACTTATTTGTTGTGAATTTTCCACAATTATTTACATTATGACATTATAGAACATAAAAATTTAAATTTATAATTTTTAATTTTTTTTGTGATTTTTAAACAATTTTATAATATGTTATTTTTATAAAATAACAATAGTGTCAATTTTGAAACTATTCATTTATTTGAATTTAAGTAAAATATATAAAGAAGATATGTTCAAACTAAAAGCTTTAATAGATTCATAAAAGGTCATATGTTTCTAGAAAAGTATTGGAGAACATTAAATAGTTCATATAATATTTATTTTATTATTTTTCAAACCATTTATTTGTTTTATCTCTTAATAAAATAATTACTACAACATTTTTGTATAATTATTTAATATACTTATATGTTGCATAAAAATTAAAAATAAAAAACTATGATAAAGATAAATCTATTAATTTTCACAATAATACTTTTACTAGAATTTATCATCTTAAAATCAGAATAGTTAAATTGTTATATTTATTAAATTATGAAGATGACAACTTTGGAATTAGTTAAAATAAAATAATATAAGTGTCATAATTGCTTGTATAAGACACAAAATAGTCAAATATTCGACCATTGTATGATTATTGTTTAAATGTACATGGCCAATAGGTTTTGGTCTGGGTTTTGTGCCTTTATGGTCACTATTAGTTTAATAAAAACTATATTATTGATTTCTCACTAGATAAATAATTTCTGCATCACTATTGTGTCACAATTAATGATAATTATTTAATCCCAAAAATTTCTAAATAAATTCTCAGGATGCAGATAATTTTTTTATCTTTCTGTAGACTATTAATGTTCGAAGTTTCATGAATTTTATCACTAACTTAAAATTATTATACTTATAGTATTTAAGAGAGTGACATGTTGTCACTTTCTTTGGTTTAAATAATAATTAAATTACTTTCATGGAAAAAAGTCCAATAAATGAATATAATCACACCCTTAGGTGATATGGGTCGACTTTTAGTCATCCAATAAGATTTTTCCAAGTGGTTGGGTAATTTTATAATCTTATATTTACCCTTAATTACCCGATTTACCTTTAACTATAGTAATAAAATTTACCGTTCTTACTATTCACAATGCCCAAAAAAAGTAGCTTATTAACATAATTAGGAACCACTGATTCCAAATTTGGAATCAAATTTTCCAAATTCAATACCCAAAAGTTGCAGAAATTAAATTAAAATTAATGCCGTTGTAGAATGAAAATGGGTTTTTCTTTAAAACATTGCAAAAGATTGAATTGATTTAACCTACGAATTCAAGGTAAAATCAATGCTAATGACAAAAATTATATTAAATGGTAAAAATATATTGTATTTATACTTTAAAACCATTCAATATTATAATTTAACCACATAAGATATTATGATGAAAAAAGTTGTTTTTAATTAAAATATAGCGTGTTTTTATTATTCATTAAAATATGAAAGACATCATAATAAAATGAAAAATTTATCCAAAGTAAATTTTTATTTCTTGATTCCAATGAATAATTTTATTTTGTAAAATGGAACTTATAAACATTTCAAAAACTATATTTAAATTGGGTGCGCCATTAAAAGGAGGAAAAACTGTATTTTATGAAAAATATTTATTTTACCAGAAAAATTTATTTTGTTCTTATAACATGTTCTATAAAATGTTTAAGATGAATAATAATGTTATAAAATTCAAATTTTAGTTAATACTATTCATAATGGCTAGTTCATAATAATATTATAATAATATATCATTGTTTAGTAACACCCGGTATTGCATACAACACACGCTATCGAGGAAGGTCACGATTGCGTGTAATGCCAGCCAAGTCAGAGTTGCGTGTTGTGGAAGAATCCTTTTTTGTTTCGTATAACATAATCCAGCCATATTTCATTTATACATTGAATATATATATATATACTCAATGTTTCATAGAATAACTATTATCAAAATTGTGTCTAACACGATCCAAGAATAGTGTTGCGTATACTGCAAGATAATACGGTGTTGCGTATAGCGCAAGGTAATCTTGGTGTAGTATACAACACAAGACATTAATGAAATTAGAAGAATATGTTTCATAAAATCTCGGGGTGTTACATTCTACCCCCCTTAAAATGAATTTCTCCCTCGAAATTCGTCGTGGTTATAAATGGTTTACTACTTGAATGTTTGTTTAATAGAAACCCACATCGTAAAAAGGAATACCAAAACATGGCTTTTAAAAACTAAAGTATGAAATGTAACGGTTACCCAAATTAACTCATCACAGGGTTTCCACATAGGAGAACATAGGTGGAAATATGGATATGGAAGAAAAAATATAACCATCATGTTCTGATGGAGAGTGGTAGAGAACATGGCTATGAAAAAGCCGACAATCACAAAGCTATTGATTTGTGATGATCTAAGGTACCATCTGATTAATCAGATATAAGGGAAATAGGACAATATTTTGGTTTTCAAGATCATTTCCCTAAAGTTGATGAATTAAAATAAATACTTGCATGATTTTGGTACAATATCAATGTTGTTCGTGAATTAAACAATTTCCACTTCATCCCTTAAAGAAATGAAGTTGAATTTCTTATTCGTGATGTGTTAGCAGATCATGTGATAGAATGATGGGTCAATCCATCTCTTTCAAACAAAAGGTTAGCTAGAGTTATAAGTCCATATTATGGTTAGATTAATTGTATATTGTTCCAAAAATGAACATATACTTCATATATCATACCGCTTAATAAAATAAAACTAGTTTCTACTAACCAGGGACTTTCTGTAGGCC
Organism: Viscum album; assembly: GCA_963277665.1. Taxonomy (NCBI): domain Eukaryota; kingdom Viridiplantae; phylum Streptophyta; class Magnoliopsida; order Santalales; family Viscaceae; genus Viscum; species Viscum album. Next base: position 502,720,132 of record OY728133.1, read on the forward strand.
AGTGGTAGAAGATAAAGGCCAATCGCACTTCGGTTGTGGGTTCGATTCCCACAGCCTTGTCCGACGCGATGGGCTATTGCCCATCCTGCAGGTTATCCTTTTTCTAAAACAATATTATTATATCATCCCATCAATAATATCGAAAAAACATCTATCCTAAAAAAATAATAACTTATGTCCAACATAATCCATTCCAATCTTTAGGATTATCCATAATACTGCTATCCACTCTCATAATATAGTGAAAATGATTACCAGAGATTTAATACCATCGTTGATCACCATATATCATAAGATATGTCTTGTTGGTCACATTCCAATCATTCAAAGGCCTTAATCATGTATTCTCGTGAAAAATGAATACCCATTGAACCATAGTGAAAACATGAATGCAGTTAAAAGTTAATACTTTCCACATACCAAAATCCTCAAAATTCTATATACTCAACCCATGATATCACATAGTCCGTATATCAATCATGAGCTCATGAATACTGTCAAACATTTCATTTTCTCGTTTTCCCTTAATTATGTGCATATCATCTTTTTTTCCCAAAAATATATCAATCCCCTTCCATGGTTACCAGTACCATAAAATTATTGAAAACCACAATAGACAAATACATAAATATTCCAATATTCCACGATACTATATACAAAATTATTTTTGAATCCCATTACGTAAACACTTAATCATTCCACCACATTGTTTTCATATTCAACATCTCCAATAGTGATCGCATGTGACTTCCCTTTTTCCTTTTCCTTAAGTGGTTTCTCATGTAGATCATCACTAACCCTTGGATTAGGGCATTTATTAGCATAATTTCCCATTTCCTTGCACTTGAAGCATTGAAGTGTTGGTGGTGCGTTCTATGCAGTCTTTTCTTTATTAACATCATTAGAAACCCTTTTTCCATTACTTCGACACTCAGCTACTCGATGACCTTATTTTCCACACTTAAAACATTTTCTAGACCCTTTAAGACAATCTCCACCATGATTCTTTCCACACTTTGAGCATAAGGAAACATTCATCTTCTTTTCACCATTATTCAGAGAATTCTCCTTGAACTCCATCTTTCGTTTCTTGTCAAAACTATGAGATAGATAAGTAACACCAACTTCAATTTCTACCTTGATAGCACAATGAAAAATTTCTTCATAGCTACTAAAGTCTCTTATAGCTAATACCCTTCAAAGATTTGGTTTTAAGCCACTGAAGAATCGATCAACTTTACTTTCAGGTTGGATGATAAATCCAGATGCATACCTTGAAAGCCTTGTAAAATTCGCTTCGTATATACCAAAGGATTAATCATTATTTTGCTTTAGTTCGAGAAACTCCTTCTCCATCTTTGTTCAAAGAATACGAGGGAATTACTTATTGAAAAATATTTTCTTGAACTCGTCCCATTCCATGGACTCAATTTCATCTCTTGGCCTCGTATTCTTGATAATATTCCACCATTGATCAGCTTCACCTTCCAAATGATATACTGCAAAGATGACATTATCATGTTCAAAACATTGAAGAACTGAAAATATCTTTTCAGTGGTAATGATCCATAGTTCAGCAATAAGTTCATCTGAAGACCCGTTGAAAGAAGCTGGACATTGCCTTATGACGGACTCAATAGAATATTGTTCCCTTCATTGCTCAATTTGATTTACAGAATGATTCATAGCTTTTGTAAGTATAGCAATATTATTTTTCACTCCATCTCCCATAACATTTGTTTGTTCAAGAGTACAATCATTTTATTTTCCATTACATTGATCAACACGGTTCCTTCAGGTTCCATCCATCATCTAAAACCCAAAAATAATAGTTTGATAGGAAAAAATCACGCTAGGTAAAACAATATAATAAAGGGGGAGTACCTTCAATATCTATCATCATGGGTTACCATAATTATAGTACTATAACCTATTCTTATACTTTACCTTAGGGACATCCCTACACATTCCTTAGAAATATCTCTAGGGATCTCAATAAAGTTATCGCATCCTAGTTTCCAAAGGTTGACAAAACATTTCCTATGATACCAACTGTAGAGACCCAAAACATGACGTACATGAACATTACATTACTTTTGCGGAATACTTAATACATAATAAAAATAGACACACAAGGACTGTAATAGTTTAGTGTCTTTGGAAACTTGGAACGTAATCTTCTAATCGTGGGGAAAGATCTTCAACATCTCCCATAATGATCTTCCCCTTTTTTCTTACCTAAAACCGTTCTTTATATCCTGGAGAAAAGAAAACATAAAAAAGGTGAGCTCAAATGCTCAGTATGGGTAAGAATGGATAAAATAAAACATACCATATACATTTGAACTTAAAAACATGAACATAATGTTTAATCATCAAAATTTTGAGAAATGACATAAAACATGGAAGTACGTAAGGAATAGATCATAAAGAAACATTAAGAATGATAAAATAGCATGGGAATAAAACATGTAATTGTGGAAACCATTCAGCACATGTTATGATTTCCATAGTAGCCATGGCATTGCTGCCAAGACTATCTTAGTGGACAAAGTCCCTTTCTTAATCGAGTTCACTCATCGTTTCAATCCTGTAACACTGAACCAGATTAACTTACCATTCCAGCCATGGCTATCTCATGAGATATAAATCTTTACCCAATTCATTGGAGGGAGATATATGTCCCACCCATCTCATAATGAAATAATTCTTACTTGTGCCACAAAATAAACATACATCTTTCATAATATCCCAATAAATAAAATGGGTTTCATAAACATCATCCCATCATCACATAATCGATATAAAATAAATGGATATCATTTTATAATAAGAAAAGTGAAACCATATAAATTATAGAAACATGATACTTGAAACATAAACATGTAAAATAACGTCATCTTAGATGAAAATGTTTTTGATAAAACACTTGAAATGAATTCTTGAGGAAAATATCCTTATTTCTTCACAATCATTTTCTTTTCACAAAATGTCACGAAATTTTAGAAGAAAATGTTTTTTTTGAAAATAGTCATGAAATATATTGGAGTAAACTTCATGAAAATAAGGCTTTATAAAACCATAAAAATCCGTTCACGCTGTATAAGTTAAAAATAACATTCTCCTCGTACTTTTGTCGGAAAAGTCAAAAAAAGTACCTCGTAACGTAAAAAAAGAAAGATTCCGTAAATACCATGTAGTAAATGTCAAAAATGGGTAAAAATGACTTTAAAAATACATGAAAACTATTTTATAAAACATGGACATGGATGATAGAAATAACCCCAGTAAATACTTACAAATAAGCAATCTCGGATTAAAATGAGATTTGAAAAATTATCCCTTACCTTATGTCTGATATGCTTTGTACGTATCTGAACCTCCTGTATAATGATTTAAATAATGTCATTGACTTATTACAGAATCATATTCATTTTTATGATATCATATATGGTTCACTTATGACTTTATATTACCCATTCTTTTGTAAATTCCATGTTAAAGAGTGTTTTGGGTAAAATCGTTTCATTTGTCATCCGTGTTTTGACTTGTAATTATTCATGTGATTACTTAGATCATGATTACCTAATTCCAAAATATAAAACATGATTTATATATAATATATATTCATAATATACATGTATATAATAGATCGATAAATGGAAAGAAATACACCATTCATGGAGACGGTAGGTCGTACGTACGCATAAACGCTGTTTTCGTTTCCTTTTTGAGTTGAATGGAATTAAGTAGATGACATACATACATAGATATATATATATACATAAATCCGGTATCTTTATAATGTCATATATTTCATTATTATTGCTTATATATACATTATAATCATTTTTAAATGGTTAACATGGAGAATGAATCTCATCGCGTCGTGGAGACGGTAGTCCGTACGTACGCACGAGCGATGATATCATTTCCATAATTATTGAATTGAATTGGAGTGTATGATAAAATAAATTAGAATTAGTATGATTTTATAATAACTGTTTATAGTTATTATTTACAGAGTTATATCCATCCAAGTAAGGTGGTGTTGGAAAAACAGATTACACCACGGCGTGGAGACGGTATTTCGTACGTACGCACGTGCGATGATTTCGTTTTCCATAGGATGGATAGATGGTGAAATAGGGTTGTTTCATACTTATAATAAAATATAATTATATGAGTGATAATGATGTTATTACTTCATAATGAAACAAATAAAGAAGAAGAAGTGGAAGAAGAAATAATGTTGAAAGAATCGGTAATGGACATTACCTCTTCTTTGAAGTGCCTCTTTCAGACCTCCTCTATGAGCACTAAAATTGGTCTTTTAAGAATAAAAAGACCTCTAAAATGTTTCTAGGGAAGTGGAGAAGAGAATTTTGCAAGGTTTGGACGCACTTGAAGGCTCAAAATTGTGTGAGTAAGGGAGGGAGGAGGTGCCCTTTTATAAGGGAGGAGAGGGGCACCTTTGGAATTCTTAAAAATATTAATTTATAATAAATCTAAACCCACTTAAAAACCTCCACAAATGACTCATATTCTAATATTAGATGATATAGGGTTGTTATCGCATAATACAATCAAATTTAGACATGTTTTGATCTTATTTTTCACCTTATCATTTTGATTTATCCTTATTTAATCTATTTAGGTTTATTTGTGGTAATAAAATTCTAAATTTTAAATTATAACAAATAATTACATATTTTTTGTGAATTTTCCATAATTGTTTACTTTATAATATTATAGACCATATAAATTTAATTTTATAATTTATAAATATTATTTGTGATTTTTAAACAATTTTATAATATGTTATTTTTATAAAATAACAATATTGTCAATTTTGACACTATTTATTTATTTCAATTTAAATAAAATATATACAGAAGATATGTTCGAAATAAAATCTTTAATATATTAATAAAAGGTCATATGTATCTGGAAAATTAGTGGAGAACATTAAATAGTTCATATAATATTTATTTTATTATTTTTAAAACCATTTATTTGGTTTATCTCTTAATAAAATAATTACTACAACATTTTTGTATAATTATTTAATATACTTATATGTTGCATAAAAATTATAAATAAAACCTATGATGAAGATAAATCTATTAACTTTCAGAATAATACTTTTACTCGAATTTATCATCTTAAAATCACAATAGTTAAATTGTTATATTTATTAAATTATGAAGGTGACAACATTGGCATCATTTAAAATAAATTAATATAAGTGTCATAATTGCTTTTATAAGACTCCAATTGGTCAAATATTCGACCATTAAATGATTATAGTTTACATTTACGTTAAAAATAAGTTATTTTCAGTGTTTTGTGCCTTTTATGGTCAATATGAGTTTAATAAAAACTATATTCTTGATTTTTCACTAGATAAATAATTTCTGCAGCAGTATTGTGTCACAATTAATGATAATTATTTAATCCCAAAAAATGCTAAATAAATTCTCATGATGCAGATAATTTTGTTATATTTCTGTAGACTATTAATGTTCGAAGTTTCATGAAGTTTATCACTAACTTAAAATTATTATACTTATAGTATTTAAGAGAGTGACATGTTGTCACTTTCTTTAGTTTTAATAATAATTAAATTATTTTCCTAGAAAAAAGTCCATTAAATCAATATAATCCGACCCATAAGTGATATGGGTCGACTTTTAGTCATCCAATAGATTTTTACCATGTGTTCGGGAAATTTTATAATCTTATATTTACCCTTAATTACCCGATTTACCTTTAACTATAGTAAATAAAATTTACCATTGTTACTATTCACAATGCCCAAAAATAAAAAGTAGCTTATTAACATAATTTTGACCCACATATTCTGAATATGGAATCCATTTTTCCAAATTCAATACACAAAAGTTGAAGAAATTAAATTAAAATTAATCTCGTTGTCGAAAGAAAACAGGGTTTTCATTAAAACATTGCAAAAGATTGAATTGATTTAACCTACGAATTCAAGGTAAAATCAATGATATTGACATAAAATATATTAAATGGAAATAATATATTATATTTAAACATTAAAACCATTCAATATTATAATTTAAACACATAAGATATTACGACGAAAAAAGTTGTTTGTAATTAAAATATAGCATGTTTTTACTATTCATTAAAATATGAAAGTCATCAGAATAAAATGAAAATTTTATCCAAAGTAAATTTTTAATTCTTGATTCCAAAGAATAATTTTATTTTTTCAAATGGAACTTATAAAAATTTCAAAAACTAGATTTAAATTGGGTGCGCCATCAAAAGGCGGCAAAACTGAATTTTTTGAAAAATACTTATTTTACCCAAAAAATTTATTTTGTTCTTATAACAAGTTCCAAAAAATTTGTAAAATGAATAATAATTTTAAAAAATTCAAAATATAGTTAATAATATACATAACGGCTAGTTCATAATAATATTATAATAATATATCATTGTATAGTAACACCCGGTATTGCGTACAACACACTCTATCGAGAAAGGTCGTGATTGCATGTAATGCAAGCCAAGTCATGGTTGTGTGTTGTGGAAGAATCCATTGTTGTTTCTTATAACATAATCCAACCATATTTCATTTATACATTGAATATATATATATACACACTCAATGTTGCGTAGAATAACTATTATAAAAATTGTGTGTAACACGATCCAAGAATAGTGTTGCGTATACTGCAAGCTAATATGGTGTTGCATATAGCGTAGGGTAAGCTTGGTGTAGTATACAACACAAGACATTAATGAAATTAAAGGAATATTTTTCATAAAATCTCATGGTGTTACAGATTTTATGAATATGATTATCGAAATTATAAAAATATATTGTTTTAATAACTATAAAATGAATTAAATAGTAATAAATTTATTAGAAATGAAAATAAAAACTAATTTAATATTCTCGAAATGTTTTTATAAAGAAAACTATTTTTATGCACCCAAAGTAGTATTTTTATAATAAGAAATATTAATTACTAATATATAATTATATTGAAGAAATATATAAGTTATATATTCAATATAATATTTTATACTTATATTTAATAGAATTGATAGGAAAAAGATAATAACAAATGTAATTTTACTAATAAAATTAAATACATTTCTAAATGTAATTTTCCCTCCTTTTAATGGGACACCTTATTTAAAAAAAATATAGAAACTATTATAAAATTTATAATAAAAACCAAAATTCATTTTTGGATGTGAAACATAAAAATTATCATTTGGTAAATTTATGTTATTTTTCTAAGAAATGTCAATTTTTTGAATAGTGAAAAATGCAAAATTTTAATCAAAAAAGTGATTCTAATTTAATTTATTTATACAGTTTACATATATTTCAATATTTTTTAAATGTACATTTATTTGAATTATAAATTAATTGATCAAATATTTGTTTTTGGAATAAATTTCACATTGAAATTGCATATACAAACATTTCAATCTTTCGCACAATTGACATTAAAAACTAGATTTGTCTTCCCGTATTCCAGATTAATTTTAAATTAATTTATCATTGTTATTTGATTAAAAATTAGATAATGGAATAAATATATTGAATATTAATAAGCTATTATTTTTAATAATTTCAAATTAATTTTGACCAAGTTTTATATTGAATGCAATTAAAATTAATTATAGTGATTAAGAGGGAACCTAACATAACAAAGGACTAAAAAATATTCTTAAAGGACAAAATACCCTTTAAAGATCTCCAAAAAATAATGGATGTAAATATTTAAAACATATAATCAGTTGGATCTATTTTTTTACATCTCTATATAATCTTTTAATGTAAAAACATGGTTGTATGTATCTCATTCCAATGTTTAAGAGAATGTCACTCCTACACCACGATAAAAAGGCACTGACTCTGACTAATTGTTGAAACCACTCACAATATTTGGATCAACCATAAAATAACCAGATTATATCCCAAAATCACTCCCTTAACACTATAATCCTCACTTTTTAGAATAAAAACACTTTTTTTATTAACAAAACCGAGTTACCAAAATTTGTGGCGACATTCATCAATAATCACTTTTCTTTCAAATTATTATCCACCATTTAAATTATTTTTATATTATTATTATATTATACCATAATTATCTTAAATATATGTAGAATTTTTTATCTTAATTTTAATACCTAAACTAACACACTCTTCCATAAAATGGGATTCATAATCATCGTTCATCTATATGGAATATTACTTCAACATGAGTTGATGTCGTCTGTTGTTCCAATCTCACCTTTCATCATTGGGAATAAATATATTTTTATTGTTTTATATGATATATGTTACATCTTTATTTTATTTATTCTTATGTTGCTTTTTTGTGACTCATGCCATCAAAATTTCAATTTTGTTGGAATACGATAATATTGTTTGTCAACATGTGGACAAATGCCTCCTCAAAGTGATGTCAATCATTCACGCCCAACCTAAAATATATTAAGGATATTGTTCATAAAAATGTGTGACCTATATAAACTAAATATGATACAATAATTATAATTTCCATATATATCATTTAAATTTTATTCTATTAATATGATAATAAAATGGAAACACCATCCATGTGTACATATGGCCTACCATCTCCATGAAGGGTGAATTTGAATTTTATATCTCAAAACATTATGTATTAATATATATATATAATCATATTTTACTTTATTTATATAATTATATACCAAACTATGTAAAAGGAACAAAAATTACATGTCAAAATTGGATAAAAAACATGGCATTTAGCTAGTAAAATTGTGAAAATAATGAAATATTATTATCAAACGGGTATTAAGAAATTATAATAAGGAAACAAATGATATTATAAATATTATTATGGAAATTTTTAAGGTAATAATATTATTATAAGGGTGATAGAGTACTTTAATGGTTTTTCAATGAAATGGAATCCACATGTTAGGGGTTTCTACTCAATTTCACTTCATTGGGGAATATAATAATATTAGGACACTATTTACTAATATATGGTATTTATACATATTCGTTGGAATTTAATTGAATTAATACAACAATATTCATATATTTCTGATATTTACTTTTAATAGTTTCATCTAAAATGATTTTATCATGATCTTACCAAGTGTTAAAGAAATTCAATTACTCAATTATTTTTCATCGAGTTACATTACATCCTCGTTGTCATTAATATTATATGATTATGGGTGTATTAAAATTATATATATATATATATATGTGTGTGTGTATTTAATCTAAATATATTTTAATTTACAATTTATATAAATAATCAACTCGTTGATTAATTCTCAGTTACATATTATGATTATTTTAAGGGATTTTTCCCTATCTAATTAGAATTGAGATTTATTTTTCATGATATTAAATTAAATTAATATATATGACCATTATTAAATAATAATTTTTATTTTTTATTTTCCTATGGATAATAATTAACTTTTTAATGTAATAGTACCGTTATTGCACACATTGGAACTACATTTATTTTAGAAAAAAATTTATCAATACCCATCCTCATATGTCTCATTGGGTAGAAATTTGTATTCCCTCAGCACCATGTTTTATTAAAATGTTTTAAAAAGAAATTATCCTCTTAAAAATACATTTATAAAGAAATATTTACCCCTAATGTATTTTAGAAATGTTTTCAATTAATATTCTCATATATTTCCAAAAAATGTATGTTTCTATACTATTTACCATGGGAACGTAATTTTATTTAACCATATATAGAATTTTCAAAATTGGCCTCTATAATTTCATTGATGTTTCCAATAATATAATATTTATAAATAACTTGTTTTCAAAAATTATTATAAAAGAATAGAGTTTTTTTGAAAAAAAATCAAAATGAAAATGATATTTTCATCATGAATTTTTAAAGATGTGTTTACTGTATTATTATTCATCCATAAAACTAAACCATTGTTCTTAATCCACATGGGATATATTGAATTTATACCATAAATATTCATCTCCTAGATGGTTATTTATTTATTATACAATGGTATGTGTTTAAATTCACAAAATTGATTATTTTTTTAATTCCCTTTAAATATTATACTTACAATGATGAATCAACATTATATATTTCCTATATAACCATATTAGTTACCATAGAAATTTTTATAGCCTAAACCATATACCATTTATATATTTAGGGATTACATTAAATTATATTTTATTATATTTGAAAATATTGATAAATACAAATCTCTTACTCAATATTGATATTTTATAAGGAACCTTTGTTGTGAATTATATCAAGTACTAGGTATATGAGGAATGTTTTGGACATTGAATACAGAGGTTGGGGAATTTTTAATTCAATACCCTTGATGAATCAATAGTACCATGGGATAAATAAGTTGGATTAACTCACCTATGTTGGTTTTGATCCAGTATGTTTTATAATATATTGAGGATAGATCTAGATGGTAATTTTATTATATCACTAGGAAACATGACATCCAATAATTAAAAATTTCTTTAATTCAAAATACAATTATTGTTATTATCTATTAGATTCATTATTTTATATAATTTATGGATTCATTTTAATTCTAAATTTATGATAAAATGAATGCGTGTTTAGTAATTTACCTTTTTATTTGTTTTTTAAACTACCTATGAGTTTACTAATAATACGAAATGTGTGTTCAGTTAGTTTCCATTCCATATTTATTGTTATGAATAATTCAATACATTTTCATTTTACTCATCCATTAAAAATAGTTTGAGATATGCTTTGTTTTCCTCCATTACCAAAGAATCCATGAAGTGTAGTCAGTAAGATATGAATGGATATTCCAATTGGGAATAATGTTATCTTATAAAATTTTTCTAATTAGTGTATTCATTTCCAATACATCAGTTATGTATGTATGTTGTTTACCAATACTAGGAAACTCATTTTTTTACTTCGGTATTTTATTCCTTGTAATAATTCTAATGTAAAATTTTTAGACATTGAATTATGGATTATTGGGTGTGTTCACTAATGTAGGAATCATATGAAGTTTAGTACAAACATTGGGATCTATATTTTAGGAACAATTGATTATGTAACATGACCTTATTGTTGAATTTGAGGATGTGTATAGAAAAACATCCTAATGTTTTGGATATATTTAGATTATATGTTTTTTTAATGAAATACATCAATGTATGGATATATCACATGGTTGTACATCCAGGGTAGATTAACCTAGGGTCATAACTCTAAAATATATATTATCCTACACTCTAACATAAGCTTGTATTTGAAAAAATGCCATAATGTACACCTGGTTTGACACGCCCGAGGGATATACATAGGAAAAATCAAATTTCCCATAAAATCATTGTTAAGGAATTTTAAAGACAGTGTAAATGAGTATCATAGGTTGATCCTGATGTGTCTGATATAAAAAATAATCTGTCAAAAATTATAAAAACTAATTTGAATATATTTTGTTTCCAATATGATAATTTTAGCTCACACATTAATTTTTTGTGTTAGTGAACGGTTGGAACCTTAAAGAATCACATTAACATTGATCATAAATGAAAATTTTGTTTAAATGAGAATGCAATTGGAATGTTCATAAGATTCAATTATATTGTGTTCGTATCTATTCAAATTTTCTAATATATTATTATAAAAATATACCTTAAACAACAACTATAATCAATAAAGAAGCGAATGATGGAGTTCTCTAAGAGAGTGTGTGTGGGAGACCATTTAGAAAAAAAGGATTCAATTTACATCATCTGATAAATGTGAATAGAGATAGTGAGAAAAGTGTTTCAATGGAATGGTAAAATACTTTATTTTTTTATAGAAGAACATAATGTAATTAATTAATATAGAAAAAATGAAGCGCATGATGGAAGGAAATAAATATCATCATAATGATCCGTTTACAGTTTCTTTCCATATATATAGGGAACCTTGGAAATAATTAAGTCAGTTCCCACTTCCAAAGGATAAAATATAGACTATATAATTATCTATGTCTAATTAAATGTATTAAGTATTTATATATTAGGATAGTATTTAAAACCTTTGTTAAAAGTTCATTTAATTATTTAATTTTGATTTTGTGCATCATATTTATTATAGAGATTATATTAATATTGTTTTAGAAAAATGGAATCATAATGTTATGTGACAACCCATAAAATTCAAAAACGGGGTAGGGCATGTACCCATGAAATATGGATGATAAGGGTTTTTATATAATAATGGCCAATGTAATGTCCATCAAAATAATGAATTATTTTTAGAGATTCAATATCATTAATGAACCAATAGTTATTATTTTTGAGGTTTAAAAATTATTGTATTAAAGTAATTGGTTTTGGGAAATATTTAGAGAAATAAAAAAACAATTTTCACACTTTCATGTATTATACGATCGATGAAATGTAAATTTTGGTTATTCTAGCATAAAAAAGATAACTTTAGGATATCCATTTCATAGTATAAGAGATGAAATATATGCTGATCGATGAACAACAAAAATATGAAATTGTAATTATAAAAATAAAACATATCAAGTTTATATTTCTTTATATTCATTATGAATAATGAAATTCCTAAAAATTTGGAAATAGATCTAAAAAAATGTTATCATAATATATTATTATTTTCTGTATCACTGGTATTCTAAATCACCAGAAATTTATAGCTTTGAGGCCCTAAACATTCTATTGAAAATACATGTGTTTGTGATCAATGACCTTTATAAATCCCTATAATTATTTTTTATTTTCCTCTATATCTATATTTTCACTTTCCAAAAATGATCTCATATGTAGAATCCTATTTGTATGTTATTTTGCGTGACCATCATACTTATTATCATCTCTTATTAAGTGTTTATTTTTTGAAAAAAAGTGTGTTTTTGGAAAAGGAATTATCAAAATATCAAATTCATGATTATAGAGATGATGTTTATATTACATGGAAACAATTTAGTTTTCTTTGGGAGAATGTTACACCCCAAAATTATAATATAGCAATAGTGTATACAATAGCGTGTATAACATGATACACCAAGTGTAGAATGGAATATAAAATCGTGAGGCTTTACAATATATTAACTATTTAAAAAAACTATTTTCATTAATTTAATTCATGGGATACTTAGTTAATTTTCATTACATATAACATACACTTTTCGTCTATATATTTCATTAAAAATAAGAACATGTTTTAACGAATACATTTAATACTATTATATATCATAATAAGATATAAACTAGCCCATAATATGTTGTTTATAAATAGTATTTACTTACTTATGAAAATATATGGTTTGAAAATATTTAAATTTAATTCATTTTTAATCAATTTATTAGAAATGGAATTAAAAATTTTGAATATTAAGGAAACTTTTATATAAACAATTTATTATTATTCCCCTAAAGGTGTTTTCCCTTAATAAATTATTTTAATTGTTATTAATGAATTAAATTAATTAAATATATATTTTTTATATTCAATCAATTATTTTCAATATCAATCCAAATGACTTTATAAGATACATATAATAAGAAACCAATTTTAGGCTTAAAAACTTCATTTTTTCTAAACGAAATTATGTCCCCTTTTAATGTGGAAACTATTTTACTAAAACAATGAAACAATTATAAATTTTATATGAAAAAAATAAATTTATATTTTAAATCATGTCAAAATTCAATTACAATGAATTATTTTAATTTCTATAAATAACGAAAAATTGTGTATTTTAATTTAAAAATGCAAATTCTCCTAAATTATTTATATCATTCGATTATATATTAAGTTAATTTTTAATTACAGTTTGTAAAATTTTAAATAAATCAATATAATATTTTTAATTTTATTGAATTTCATTTTGATATTGGATATAAAAAACATTTCAAACTATTGAACATTTTTACTTTAAAACCACACTTTCTCATTCAATTTGTGGGATTAATTTTAAATTAATTTCAATCACTTTTATGATTGTAATTTAGGAAAATGGATTTCATATTTTAAATAATAATACTTTAAAATTTTAAAAATACTCAAATGAAAAAAAAATATTATTGAAATAAATAAAAAAATCATTATAATGAATAAGCGAAAAACTAGCTTAACATGGAACAAGACCTTAAACATAATGTGAAAATCAACGAGAAACAAGTTCAAAACCTAATTTATGGACATATATCTACCATAAAATCCATTTTATTGAATTTATTTCTTCATGTATTCAGGTTTAATGGAAAAAATGATGGAATTGTATCTTTCAAAATGTTACAAAAATTTTACCCCTCATCCACTGTAAAAAGGAACACACCCATCAAACTTATTCACAAATATCAAGCCATTTGGCCCATTGAAACCATGAAAAATAAACTCACAAAATCAGTCTCCTAATTCTAAATGAATATAATTTGGAATAAATCATTACAAGGATAACTTTTCATATAAACCCACTGTTATTACCCAAATAAGAGGTAGCATTCATCAATGATCACTTTTGATTCATTTACATCTCCACGCCATAAATTATTTTTATCTCATGACTATATAAAAAAATAAGTATATTAAATATTCATAAATATTAATTATTTCATCGATATGAGCTACACTCAAAGTTACTTCCATGAAATGGAATATAAAATAATCATTCATGTGTATGTCGGACAGCCACCTCGCATAACAATATTGTTCGTTCTTACATTATCATCATTCATTATTCGGGGTAATGATGGATATATAGTTTTAATATGATATTTATGATATTTATAATTTCCTCATATGAATTTAATTATTATATGACCATAAAAATCATGATTTCAATTTTTCAAGAATATGATTACATCATTTGTGGACAGGTTGATTACCACCAACTGAAGTCTATGTGATTCCTTCACACCATAAATTAAATGTGTTTTGGATGGTTTTAACTAAAATATTTGAAATATATGACAGAAATATGATACTAGAAATATAATATAAATATAAATAATTTATTTTTCATTCTATTAATATAAAAGGAAAATGGAAACATCTTTCTTGCATACGTACAACACACAATCTCCAGGAACAATGAATTTCATTTCCTAAATCCAAACATAATGTATTAAAAAAATATAATGTATATAAATAATATTTACATCATGTTTTAATTTACAGATATTGTTGAATCCAAATATAATAAATAAGGAAAAAAATAAATATCAAAACATAATTAAAAATCTTCGTAATTAACACACATATTTGTGAAAATAATGAATTATTATTAAAAAGAAGTTATAAGATATTATAATAAGATTTTATATAATTTTATAAATATGAGTCTGTATATCTAAAAATTTAAAAACAGTCTTAAAACTATTATAAAATATTTTAATCGATGATCACCGAAATGAAATTGCTTGTTGTGTGATTTCGACCCCATTTTATTTCATTGATGAATAATGTAATGTTATATATGTATTTTCATTTATATTGTTTATATACTTCCCCTATGACATTTAATATTATGAATACAACAATATTCATGTTATTTTTAGTTTTAATTTTAATTATTTCATCTAATTGGATATGAACATAATGTTACCAAGGGGGGATAAAATTTTATAACTCAATTCCTTTTAATTGATTAATATTACATCCTCATTGTCACTAATATCCGTTGATTTTGTGTATAGTGATATTGAATATATTTTTTTATGTCATATTCATATATTTGTATTTTAAATTAATACACACAATCAATTTAATGATTACTTTTTCACTTCATCATTATGATTAATTTTTGGGTTTATTTTAAACTCTCATTACAATTGAATTTTATTATTATTAAAATTACATTAAGAGATTTTATATCCTAATTGTTCAATAAATGCTTTAATTTTCTTCCCCATGGTTATTTATTTCAGTTTTCATGCAATAATACTATTCATTATCCGTTCAATACTAAAAATGTTTTATAATATGTTTTCATAAAAACCCGACATCATTCTACTCTTCAGTCAAAAACAAGTTTTCTACAGAAACCATGATTTAAAAAATAATTGAATTTTTTTGTAACAAATAAATAATGAATTATTGAAGAAAAGTTTAATCTTTTATCCTTTTAATTTTTTCCAAGGGAATATTCTTATCTTTTTCCAATAAAGTATCTTTCATAACTACTTTAACTTGAAAAAGGATTGTTATTTTTAAATTATTGGACATTTTTTAAATAACCTTATATTATTTTATTGATGCTAACATTCCAAATTGATTTTACAGAAAATTTTTGTAAATATTATTTTAACTGAAATTGGATTTTCAAAGAAAAGTCAAAATTGAAAGTATATTTTCCTCAATATTATTTTTATTACCTTCATATGGTTTGAAAAATTCGAAATTACAACACACATCTATCCATAATCTACTTGGGATATTTTTTATTAATATTATCTTTATTATTACACTTTTTGGTTTAAAATTTCTTTAACCGAGGATTGTATTGACATTCACTAACATGATTGATTTTTTAATTACCCTTGAAATTTTCAAATTACTATAATCAGTAATCATTACACTTTTACTATACATCTATATTATTGATGATGGATATTTTATTGATTAAACCATATTCCATTTTAATAAATACTGTTTATTTTAAATGTTATTTAATTTTTTGGAAAATTTTAACAAACCCTTATAATTTAATCAATATAGATATTTGATAAGGCACATTGTTCCTAGAATAAATTGATTATTAGAAATTTTAGGAATGCTTTTGAAATATAAGAAATTAGTTGGGGATCAGATACTGCAATACAGTTGATTCATCAGTAGCCGGATGGGATGAATATGCTGGCTAGCCTATTCTAAGTGGGTTTTCACCCATTATGTTTTATTATTCATTAAAAATATATCTTGAAGATATTGGTATCATGTTCCATGGAAAAAATACATTCAATAGTTATGAATTGATATTATTTAAAAAGATGTTATTATAATTATACATGGTGTTTTATTTTTAACATTATCTATGCATGAATTTTCCATCTCAGTTTATTGATTAGATTTAATATCTATTTAATTATTTACAATTCCATTTGATTTAAGCACAAAAAATAAATTTTCTTATTTAATGGCATGTGTGTTCAATTATTTCCCTTTTCTTATTGATTGTTATCAATGATTCGTTATTTTTTCCACTACACATTTCCATTATTAGGCATTCCTTATCACCATTGTTTTTTTTGAATATCCAGGATTCCAATTACTGTACAAAGAATGATATACAAGAATATTCTAGGTGGTAACATATTTATACTTTAAAAAATGAATCAATTATGATATTTATTTTTAATACAAGATTAAATTATATATTTGGTTTAGCAAAAATCCTAAACTCTTCCATCCTTACAGATTTGATTCCATGACATCATGATAATTTCACGGTAGTAGAAACTGAATCTAGATGTAATGGGGTTGGTTCATTACAGATAAAGGGCATTAAAATTTCCCTTATTATTAATGATATGTATCATAGAATAAGGTTTTCGGTTAATTAAATGATATTTTATTAATTAATGCAAATATAAAAGATGATTAAAACTAATGAATTTAGTGGATCTATTTAAATGTATAAGTGCTTGTAGGATATCTAGTTCCTAGCATTTGTAGTCATATTTTCGATAAATGTTATCTATAGTTGAGTATAGGACATTGTTTCTCTGACATTTTTTTTGAGATAGATTATATCAGGAATATTAGGTGATTTATTAAATTTCAAAAATGTCATTTCGGGTAACTAACACCTGGTGGACTAATGGATGGTATGATCTACATATTTCGGGTGTAATGATGGATAAATAAATACCCCTATATCCCCACTCTCCTCTCTTGTTAGTATTATTGGACAATATGCATTAGATTATGTTCCCCATTATATATGTTTATTGTCAGGTGAGGGATTGTGGTTTTTTGACACATATGAATCTCCAAATATATTATTAAATGAGAGATTTTATAAATGATTTGTAGCGGTTATAAGGGTTTGAGACTCCTTACTCAGTGTAATGGTTATGATGGATTGATGTATAAAACCCAATGGATGACACACATCATAAAACCAGTCATATCCCCCATAAAATACTTTTTTGTGATATTGATATGTGAAATGGGATGATGTGAAGATGTGATACACAAGATGTAGGCTTTGAGACGTAGTCTAGTTGTTTGTGGGTTAGAATATTTTTTTTAAATAGATGGGTACATATATGTGATGTTTGGGAAGAGAAAAATATCAATGGGGATGCGAGAGTGGTGTAAACATGATATTTCATTTTATATTATATTTAATCTTGTCTGTAATACTTAAAGAGTTTCATCGATGGTGATGTTGGAAGTATAATATACCAATTTTGGTGGAAACTTAGTTTCACTATTATTCAGTTTTCATTATCATTGTTTCTTTATCATTTTCATGTCGGGATATTGGAAGGATTCATCTGAGTGTACAATTATGATCACCACACATATATATAAACTATTTTAAAGCCGTTTGGAGTAGGTCTGAAATTGGTATGAATGTTACTAGATCATATTTTTTGGTGACTTTTCCTAATTGTTGTTGTTGTATAGTTTACCTTATTTTTTCATGTATTATTTCTTTCACTTTCTTTAGTAAACAATAATATTTCATGTATAAACATTTAATTTTACTTCAAATATATGAGTATTTTTATATTGGTTTATCACTCTTATCTCCATCTTATTCATGATATTTTCATGATGGGTCCTCTAATTTGTATGATTATTATACACTCTATACTATTACCTAAACCAGGACCTATTATAGAAGGACTCAAGCCTTCACCCCATTTCATCCATCATTTTCGGCCCAGGTGGGGTACTATTTGGTACGAGGGGTCATAAAAACCCTTTATTTTACTATTTCTTTTTAGTTATATAAAAAATTAATGGTGATATATGTGGAACCCTTCAACGAATAATTTTTTTGCAACCCCTCTAAACAATTAGATTTATAATATTGTGGTGGTTAGTCAATGGTATGAAAATTTAGAGATAATATCAAAATATAAAATAGAAAAAATTGTATCATAAAAAATAAGAAATCCCCTAAAATGTTATTCATACTGATATATGTAACTATAATAGTTTTGTATATTAATATGATTATAATGATATTTTAAAATTATCTTGATTCAAAATAAATTAACATTTGAAAATAATATTTGAAAATGATTGTCATTCTATGGACAATCTGATATATGTATAAGGTTTTCAATTCACAGTATCATAATGTACAAATCTAGTAGATATCCATTCCTTATAAGGAGATTTAAATCAATTAGAGATCATTATTATAGATAATGTTTTATTCATAAATTAATTATTTTTCTACAATAACAAATTAATGAAAGATAAATTGTATTTTAAAGAATCTATTTGAAGGATATGTTCCAAAATGTGATGAAATTTTGATTTACTCAGTGATCGGAAACATGATTTAGAGGTTAAAAACTGAAAATACAAGGAACATAATGAGATATTGAATCCTTTAATAATAAGATAATAGGAAAAAAAATATAAAGTATTTTTTTATGTAATACGTAAAATTGATTCCCAATAAAAGGGATAAATATAAAATAAAAGGTGATCAGAATGAGATTTAAATCCTAAAATGGAAAGAAAGATATCTATTTTTTCAATGTTTTAATATATAGGGTTCAAAAAGGTGGAAATATAAAATAAGTGGATAAATTGAACTATTATAATAAATAATGAAAAATAATCAACATAAAAATAGGGAATTGAGGTTCTACTAATATGGTGTTATTGAACACACTATGGATTTTTTAGACACTAAATAGTTAAACAATAAAGGGAATGTTTCTACAGCATATCATCCAAAACAAATACCCATGAGCTGTGATTTTGTTAGGAATTTTTTCTAATATTCTTAATATGAAAATATGGAATGGTATTACAATGTGATATATGATGAAGAATCAAGTGTAATACCACTATTCCCATATGAATGGAAAATTTATATAGAAGGGAAAAAATAAATGAAAATTAGATACATATTGTTAGATGACCAAAATTATTAAAATGAAGGTAATTTGTATCATGTGCAATTTTTTTTGTATATGTTACCAAAATCATATATATATGGAGAAAAACTATTTAAGATACGGAATAAATATTCCACTATTAAATTACATATCGATGGGTTTATAATGATTGATTTACCAATGATAAATAAATTAGAGGATGTCATATTTTCTACTGCATTGGAGGAGCCTAAAGTATGCATAAGTTGTTTCATAAATCCCACAATAATTAAATACTGTAAGTTATAAATAATAACTCTTTTATAAATAAGGAAACATGGGGATGAATGTAAAGGGGGTTTATTAAAACATCAAATATGCACAATTGGATATAGTCCCATTGTGGAGTTGGATTCCAGGAAGATGGAGGAATTAATATTAAAACTCCTGAATTATTATTATTCATGTGTTATTACTCAATGTATAAAAAATATTAAGGGTTTTATGGGAATTTGAATCAATGAATAACTTTAACATTTCCAAAAACACTCCTCTACTTCAAGATGTTAGAAAATAATTCCTCTTCCCAAATATTAATTCTTTTAAACTATTCATAGATTGATGAATGTTTATTAGGGAGTAATGGTCTATGGGGTGAATTAATTTAATGATCAAAAATCACTAAAATACATGATAAATTATTGACGTATTTTAGAATATATGTAAGAATAATATAATAAATCTAAAATACAATGTTGCATCAAGGTCTTATCTGTAATTATAATTGGTGAAATAGAAATTCTACTACTATTAAACCCCATTTTAAAATAATCAAAATTTTAATCAAGTCCATAATTGAAAACATAATTGGTATTGGAAAAATATCAAGCTATTTAAGATAATAAATAAATATGAATATATACACATATTAATGTATCAACAGTAATATCAAATTAATAATTCATTTTTGATTCATTATAAGTTCAAAATGTTTAATTAACTTTTTTTTGGATATTTCATTTAGTATAATGAAGAAAAACATGATAATTATTACATTATAATTATTTTTAAAAATTAAAAAATCATATGTATTTAAAGAATTTTTTAAAAGCCTGTCACAATTTCTTTAAAGAGGGTGAGAGAAGTACTGAAATAATGGGGGAGCATCAGTTGTATAAATTTGTATCATACAAAAAATGTGTGCATTAATTATTATTTTATTATGATATTTTGAATGTTTTATTGATATCATAATGATACAAATATGTGAAATAAATTCCTTTGTTACATATTTTATTGGATATTAGAGAGTGATATAGAATATACTAAGATATTTAAATTATAATTTTGTTACCACAAATGTAATAATGGTATAATAGGACCAGCGGGTTTTTATGACACAAAAAACTTATATTTTCACTGATATAAAAATATGAAGAGTGGAGATAAATATGCGACATATATCAGTTCAATATATAAATATCAAAAAGATAAGAATTTTTATCAATCATAGAGAGGATCATTGATTTATATTCTATTAATTTAGAATGTAATAAAAAATATAATTATTTCATGAATCAAGTTGTTGGAAAAGAAAAATATTCATTTTAGGAGATGACTAGGGAGTTATATAACAAGAATGAATGAAATAAAATAAATTTGGAATGTAATTATAGACAAAAATTACAAATTGAATTAATGTTGTGTGTGATTATTCCAATATTGGGAGTATGGGTGGTTATCTTTTGGCAGATGATGTTTCTAAATTTTTGGGTTCTTATAAAATACTATTTTGTTTATCGGAAAAATTATTCATATCAATTTTTATTTCCATAAATCATGGGAAATAATGGATCAATGAAAACATCTCATGTTAGTGCAGAGGATCTTAGAGTTTTAGTGCATTAGATACAGAAAGTGATTATGTGTCTATTAATTTGGAATTGTATAGATTGGTGTGCATCTAGATTCACAAATGTATCATGTACTTATATTATGTGTTATATATTGTTCCATCACAAGACTCATGAACATTATTCCTTTATATCTTGTGACCCTTCCTACCTTAAGGGTTTCAAATTTTTTTTCATGTTTGTATTTTTTACAAGTTTCGTGTCTGTATACGATTTTACATTTTTACATACTAGAAAAGTTATTTCATTTTTAGGGGTAGAAAATTAATAATAAATAGTATAATTTTTTTAAAATAATGAAATAGGACTATTGTTACAGAAATATATTTATAGGGGAATTGTTTTTAATTAAATAATCTAGTGCGTAGTTTTATTTAATAAGAGGAAGAATTAATAGAATTATTTCTGAGGATAACCTTTATATTTTATAAGAAAATGGTGATAGATAAATATATATATATCAACTAAATATTATTTTAGCAATTCAAGTTCCAAAATAATTATTCCATGATAAATTGGAGAATGGAATCAAATATATTTTGATCGTCGCCAAAAAGATAAATGGGGATAGAAATCAATCCAAATTCAAATGATTAATGGATTTTAAAAAGTAATTAAAAATTCAAAGTTGAATAATCTCATCATTGAGAGAATAAATGGTGGAAATTTTTATAATAATAGTTTATATTTTTTGATATATTGGTCAAAAATTGATGTATATATTGTAATTCTATCTATATAATCAATGGTGTAAAAATGAAAATACAAGTCACTAGATAATAGGTTGTGTGATTTGATTTCCATGAATAAAAACATATTTGGAATCCATGGAAAAACATACATGTGGCAAGATGTAATATTATGAAAGTATGGAGTAGAGTTATAGTGAATACAAGGATTTGTAAAAAGGAAGGTTCAACTTAATTAATCAAATAGGATATTTATTACATGATGTAATAAACTAACCATGGATGACTGAACACTATATTCCACTAGTCCAAAAGGGAGTTCCTGATCCCAATGATATGGAAAATAATTTCTATTAGCCACTAAACACACTCTTGGGAATTAATTTTCCCATTTAAATTTAATAATAATCATTCATAACCATATATAGAATATGAAAGGGTGCTTCCTAACATTGGTCTACAATGATCATGAATTGATCAATTTAGAATAAAAGATTAAAAACGAAAATTAAATATCCAAAAATATATAACTAAAAATATATTTACAAATTTAAAGGGAACATAATACAATATAAAAAACTAAATATTATGAAAAAATTGTAAATTTAACAGACCAATGAGGTCAATACTGAGAACCCAAATAATGGTTCATATCTAAACAAAATGGTAGAAAACCCAACTACATTACCCATTTCTATAGGTTGCCTCCCAGAAAATCATTGGAAATAAAATATATCAAAAAAAATGTAAACTATCAAAACACCTTGGTGAAAACTAGCTAACCACATTAACACAAGGATGTGTATATAGAGTATGAGTTAAAAATTCTCAATATTTTATCACCATAGTGTCTATATAATAACCTATTATAGAAATTTCAACATTTACAGTTTTAATATTTTTTTAGAATGTATCTTTTCACATAAGTTGTCACAAAATGAAACAATAAACATTCATTCCCTCAGTAATACATCATTAAAAATATATTTCAATTGTAAAAAATTAAAATGGTTCTCCTTCCAAGAAAAACCAATGAACCATTTAAATGGTAAGTCACTATTGAAAAATATAAAATATTGTATATCTTTCACATCCTTTTCCCATTTGAAAACCATTACCAGAGAAATATCATTTTTGTATGAAAACATTTTAAAAAAATAATCCCTAATATAAAATATAAGGTAACCCTCACACTCAAATCAAAAACATTCATAGTGAGTGAAATAAAAATGATGGTTACATATAATATCAAAAAACCATTTGATGTAAAGTGTATAGAAGAAATAAAATAAAAATAATCATCAACAACGAATATGGATCTCGGGTAACTCATTATATTTTAAATTGAGACAGTCCAAAATGAAACTGTAATAAAGAACCAACTTCCAATATATTTTAGAATCAAAATAACACAATCCAACCTAATAGTGCGCTAAATTTACTATAATAGAACATCCCCTCTATAACTGATCTATCCTGTAAATAGTGAGACATAATAGAAGTTCATACTAACTTTTGTATCATAAATATAGACCAGTATTTTAGTTCTTAGGTTTCTCAAGAATTAAATCAACTAGATGTGATAAATAAAAAATGTAATGTGTATCTCATGAATCCGTAATTCATAATAAGTATATATTATCCCACCTCCAACACCCTCACACAATTTAATCCATTTTCATAACATACAAGAATAAAAAAATATCATAAACGTGATGCATAAATAATGGGAAAAATTAAGAGACTCATATAAATTAAATATAAATTCATTTTAAAAGTACAAACTGGTCTTTGAAAACATGTCTAGAATAAAAATACATAATATTGATTATTTATAAATCAATTATAAAAATAAAATACTAAAAAACCCAATTTGAAATAATTTTGGAGATGAAGCTTTGTTTGGAAAACATTATAATTATGAATCTACATTAATGTGAAAGAAATAATTTTTAAACAGCACATTAAAAGTAAAAAATGAATTAAGTAATAACTTTTTTATAAATATCACAAAGGGTTCAAACATCATTTAAAATTAGAAATTAATTAAAAAATACTTCAAAATACATTTATATCTATGATCTTCCATCTTAAAAAAATTAGAAATTAAAGCTATATAAATGAATTTAAAATTAACATATTCCAATCCATTAAAACTTTTAATAATAATATAAACCCCATTGTTGGAATAAAAAATAGATCCATTTTTTAAAATATTAATTTTTTGTATATAGGTATAACCATCCACATATAGTGTTGTAATCTATTCTTCATTACCACGTTATTTGGATGTTTATAAATATTGGACTAATGAGTTTATAAAAGATATTTACGATATCGTTATGGTAAATTTAATAAATATAAATTATATATATATATATGATATAAGAATGATTTTCTAATAATCAGTTATTAATTACATTTATTCTTTTATTCATTCAAAAAAAGGATAATAATGTGTTAATAAAAAGATATGACCTATTGTCTCAAATAATAATGTAATCAATTTTTCGATATCCATGTTTTAGGGATGACACAAATCATATATTATAAATATATATGATATTAATATTCGGATTTAAAATATCAAGATGAGTAGACCATATAAAATGAATTGGGACAGTATCTAATGAAACAAAATTCTCCTGAAAAACTATAACACCCATGCCTCATATACAAAATTTTATCCTATTCTTAGTCATGTGTCTTTTCATCATGGTTCAGGTTTGATTCTTAGAAGAAAATTTTGGTTTTTGTAATTTTTCGATGGTTTTCCAAGTTGAGCTTGGTTACCGCTTGGTTAATAGAAACCCCGCATCCAGGTCATGTGGAAGGTTTTATCCAGACAGACCACATCCCTCCCCCCACAACTAGTGCATGATCATGCAGTAGGTCCCTTCTAACTGTGCGTCAATTCTCTCACGGTTATAGAGAAGTGTGTGGTTTGGATACCGTGTGGCCAAACCATGTGGTCAGACAAGAAATATTAAATCATACAATTAAAATTCTACCACTCTCCCTTTTTAACCCTAGTTCTCCCCCTCCCCTCTTGGAAATTTATGGAACACAAATTGGTCACATTCCCCCACCCCCATTTTCGTGTCTCCTCCTCCTCTAAGGGTGCCACTTCTTCATATAAAAGTTGAGTTTTAGGTTTTTTGGGAAATTTTGTCTCCATTTACTATAACCTCAAATATTTTCCAGGTTTTCAATATAAATTCTTCTCTTTGACAAACTCTAATTCTAGGTTTAGTGTTCGGCTTGTGGTTCCTTGATTCTAGGTTTGGTGGTCTGTTCCGTGAGGCCTAATCTTCCATATTCAAGAGTTTATTTTCTTTTTTACTCTATCAGTAGGTCATTCCATTCCTTTTCTTCTCATTTCAATCTATATTATGCTAGGACCTTTTTAATTAATTATTCAAACATTTTTTTCATCTTCATTATATTCAGGGATAATTCATGGTAGTTTTTTTATTTATGGCTTCGTCTAAAATTAGTATTTATATTTATTTCTTTCTATTAACATGCGTATGCCTAGAAAATCGGGATGGAAAAAATATCACTTCATTTCAAAAGGTTATGGTAGATGTTTTGGGTGGTATTTTAAAATAGAAACATTTTATAGAAAATTCATGAAATATGTGTTGTGTGGAATTATGAAACTTTTTGTTTTGAGTAAATGGTTTATTAGGTCAATGGAATGTGTGTGAAGTTTCTTCAAAAATGGTTGGGAAAATTCCACTTGTGCTATGCCATTATATGTTGTACACCCAAGCTAGAATTTAGTGAACCCATGGATGAGTGTTAAAATAATGATGAAATTTGTTTTTTTTCTCAAACCAATCTTTTTTTGAAAAAAAAAACTATTATCTCATTTTCTATCTCTTTTTGATAAATTGTTCCATGGGTTCCAAAATTTATTATCCTAGATTTCGAAATTGTGTGTGGTGATTTGATTTGTTTTTTTTAATAGTAAACTATTTCATGAAGTGGTTGAATTCATTTTTGGCACTTTGAGTGTTTTGTGCATGTTTTCGACTTCGTTTAATGGTCAAGTATATATGAAATAAAAGAACATTTTGAAATTGTAACTTGTTCGTGTGTGTGTTTGAAACATTTTGGTAATTTAGAAAATGCATAGTGAAAATGTGACTTCATGTTGTTGGATATAGATTTTGTGGTGTTTCTCTTTCATTAAATGTACCCTGTATGGGTTGAACTGATGTTTTGGTATGCATTTTGATGTGTCATTTTGGAAAAACATTCTTAGGATATGTCCAATGCATATTTATTGAGAAATGATATGGGAGTGTACTCGGTATGAGACCTCCCTTGGGAAATGAATGTTTTCTAGAAAGGGGACACCCTTAAGGTGGTTGGGGTGGTGCCGGTTGGGTGATGTGTATATAGAATGTATGTTATATTTTGTTTAAATTTTATGGCACATATCCTATGAAACATAACCTAGAACCATGCATAGAAAAGAGGGATTATAAAAATGATTTCTACACTAGTCTAGGTTAGGATACTATCTAATCTGCCATATCAGGTGGATACTTGAGTTTATTGCTATGGGATCGGGCCCCTAAACCCAGATTGGTAGGGTGAAAATTGGGTGTTACAATTTTATGATATCATTAAGTAGGTTATGCCTTCTGGAAGAGTCGTGTGTATAGTGTGTTTTGGTTCTCCTCTTAGTTCATGGGATCTCTTCTGTTCTCTCATTATGAGTACTTCTAAATCTATTACCCTTATTGTGTAGAATCTTATTCATTATACCTTGTTTTGTTATAATTTGAAAAACTAGTAAACAACGGTTGGTTTAAAAGGATTTCTATGTAAATTTTTTGAAATATAATCCACAACACCCATTTTTCATTCTTATTCCTTATTTTAAATTTTGAGGGAAATGGTTCATGTTTCATTGTTTTAAAATGAAAAGTGCGTGAAAATATATTTTTATAAATGTATTTCAAATTAGTGTTAATGAATTTTTTTTGGGAATGAAATGTAATGGATTCATTAATGGTTTCCTACTGAGGTGTTAGCTCACACCCTACTTGTACCACTCAGTTCTAGTGGGAACGAGCTATTTTGTAGGTTTTTTTTTGTTCAGGTTATCCTTTTGCAGTTGCTCGGTGTTTGATTAGTGTCGGTCCCATGGTAGGAGGTGACCAAAGGGTCAAATAAAGATCATTTGGTGGCAGTTCAGTTTGTTCACCTTAGTTTTAGTTCTGTATTTTAGTTTTCAACATGATATGTTGCATATTTTAGTTGAGTATTTTTATAATATAGATTGAGATTCATTTTTTGGATATATATATATATATATTAAATTTCATTTATTTTATCCTGGTATCTTTGGGATAAAATCATTCCCACAAGTATGTTTTGACACCCGACACTAGTTCTCATCTAGTGAGGATCTGAAATGCCCTTCAAGCCTTGCCACAAACCGCGCTAGGCATTGGGTCAGATGGAGACCCAACATCGTTCTTTGAAAAATAGTATCAAATGAGTACATTAAAATGTGTGGTTTCTATAAGATGGATATTACAAATATAAGGACTAGGGATTTAGGTTTGGGATGAGCGTCAAAAACTCTTTATTGCACTAATCCTGGAGTACCAGGGGTAGTCCAGGATTTGAAACATTTTTCATTGGTTGTCTATGAGTATGGGATGATAAAGGAGGAGAACATTTGTCATGTTGATGCTCAGTGGGAGTAGTCACCCATGTGGATTCCAAATTCTAGATTCACGTTCCTCTGAGTTTTATTCTATACATAGGGAATGACCTACTACCATGTCATTATGATAAGCATAGACATTGGTTCCTCATTCCAGTAGCTCTTCGTTGATTGTGTTTTGTTTTGATTTTTTCAGTGTATATTATTGTAGAAAATGAATGTAGAATTCGAAATGGAAAATATGTCATGACCCGTCCTTAGGGCCCGTTCCGTGACTACCCCAAGACCTCCTTCCATAGGCCAGGGGTTGGCGACTAGCAGCAAAGGCATAAATCCCAATAACTGGGAAGACATTGCCTTATAAAAGTATCAAAACACCACAGAGTACAAGTGGAAGTAAAACACTAAGTACAAAGAAAGTGCTGAAAAGTAAATGGGCCAGAATACAAATCCAACTGAATGTACAACTACAACTGAATGAATGTACAACAGAAAAAGACAAACAGCTGGAAGAAAGGAAGCAGCTCCTGGGTTTTCCTCCTCGGATCCTACCTGAAGGGTAGTTATAGATAGCACAGCTCCTGGATCGTCCACCACGGATCCTACCTGACGGGTAGGTACATATAGCCTCCACAACGCTCTCGCCCTTAAACCTCCTCTGAGCGTCGTCTCGCCGTGAAGTCCACCTCCGGATACTGACTCGTCGTGTGGTCCACCTCCGGGTACCGTACAATCCTCGAATACTCGGCCTCTTTCAGCGCTACCATCATCTACAACCCACACAACGAGGTGCGGGCATAGCCCGTGTAGGGGTGAGTATAACGATACTCAGTAGGGACCTCGAGACCCTCAATTTCTCACTAAAACCAACAAATATAACCACAAAGAAGATCTCAACAGATAAACTCTACATAGGTATATTCCCATACATATACCTAAGTTATCAAGTTACCCATCTCCATCATGAGGAAACACAATGTTATGAAATCATCGGATAACCACTACCCAGGTATATTCCAATACATATACCTAAGTTATCAAGTGAACCATCATAATCAAGAGGTAAATACAAAGGTCATAGACTCAGCTCAAACCAGTATTTTCATTATCGAAACTATAACTGCTGAAGAGTCCCGTATCTAGAGTGTACATCGGTCCTGTTACGACTCTGAGGTACTGCTCACAAACCTATGACTGATGAGGTACTCCTCCTGTCGAGTTCGGCGGGTCTTCCACTTGACACAGTAGTTCTCCTCCGCCATGGGTCTGCCACCTCACACAGTAGTGCTCCCCCTCATAGCCTACAGAGGTACTCCTCCTGTCGAGTATCGCGGGTCTGCCACCTCACACAGTAGTTCTCCTCCGCCATGGGTCAGCCACCTCACAAAGCAGTGCTCCCCACTGGGCTATGATAGTCACTCCGAATCGAATCGGACAAGCAATCATCGGTCACATCCAGCTACACGGTCTCCATATTCTGTATGCTCATCTATTGGAGGGTCCGCTCCACGAGCTACTGGTCAATACTCCAAGTATCAAAAGTCCCACGAAGAAGTATCTCAATGGACCGCCTCGTTATAGGGGTCTCAACGCAACAGACGGCGTGTCAATCGGACGCCCGGTATGTGAGTTATTAGTCTTTTCATTCTGGGGGCCCGGTTGGTTTTGTGTGCGAACCAACCCAGCCTTATCTCAACTTTACCCCGAACTCTTATAGGGTATACTCATAGGGACCGTTTCTCAACGTGATCACCAACGCCGCTGACGGTTCGTCAAACGGACGTCTGGTCTGAAAGATATCAGCTTTTCCGTTGCAGGGGCCCGGTTGGAATTCGGGTACAATCCAACCTGGCCATACTCCAACTTAATCCAAAACTCAAGAGAAGTATGCGAAAAGTTTCGTCTCATCATGAGTAAACCAACAAAGTTGACTGCACGTCAATCGGACGTCCATAACTCAAGATATATGTGTTTCCGCTCTGAGGGCCCAGTTGGTTTCGTATCCGAACCAACCCGGCCGAACCCAAAGTTCTTTGAAAACTTGAGTGTAATATAACAAAAGGACCATCTCTATCCAATGATTTCTATTCAACTGACGGCACGTCGATTGGAGGTCCGTACCCCAAGTTATGGGAAAAAGATCGATGAAGTCCGAAAACGTGGGTTATGGGCCCGGACCGACCCGGCCCAACCCCCCCGGGGTCGGCCCGAAACGGGTCGACCAAACCTGGGTCCGGGTCGGACTCGGTGGGGCGCGGCCTGGCCCGGCACGCTGGCGATGGCCAAGCGGCCGCGCAAGGGGGGACCGCTCGCGTGGATGAAACTGCGGCCCCCGCGCGGGGGCCGCTCCCTGTCAATGGACGTGGTGTGATGCCGCGTCCCTCTGGTCCAAAGTGGCTGCAGGACCAGCCGCCCACCGCTGTGGATTCAGTTGCGGCGGCCCCTTCCCGGCAGCGCGCCGGGCACCGCCGCCTCCCGGCGGCCGGCCATGCCGGCGTGGCGCGGCGGGGGAGTCTTCCGCGGACCACCAGACGTGCTCCAGTGGTCCGTTTTGCTCGCTGCTTTCGCCAACGGTCCTTCTGGGGCCCGACCTTCACTACGGAGGCTTGAAAACTCCTTTTCGGATCGCCTCACCATCATCTATTGATCCGTACTTCGACAAAAAATTGCGGGGTCTTCGAATCGCCTCCGCGGCCCCGACTCCGCCCGCGGTTTCGTTCAGCCTCAACAGCACGGCGCAACGGCGCCACACTTCTTCGCCGCGTTCTTTATCGATTCCGCGTAGTGCAATGGCACCGCGCTGCCTTTCATGTGCTGCAAACAAATTCAAACAAAAAAGGGGGGGAGGAGGGTCGGCCGTGTTCGTGCGGTCCGACCTCCTCCCGTTATTATAATAACATGCGGCCCAATTGAAACCAAGAAAGGGGACAAATGAGATCACTATCAACAATAAAATAAACCCCCATAACTTCCTGCAACAAATTATTCCCAAACCGCACGGAAAAAGTTCACGGATCAACTAGATAAAAAGTTGATCTGTGTTTCTTTGTTTTCTTTAGAATGAAAGAATCAAGTGAATAAAATCTTTCTCAAATAATTCCCTATCTCAATGTTGTCATTGAACAAGAGTTCGTCACGGAATTAAACATCGCGGAAGAAGAGGATCGTCACGGAAGAGAAGGATCGTCATGAAAGAAACGTCGTGGAAGGAGCATCGTTGATTTCCTAGGATTTGGCGTTCTTTGTCGGAGATCGGTGCGTTCTTCACGTTCTTCGCGTTCTTCATCGAAGAAGAACGCTTTCCTCCAATTCCTCTCCATGCAACAAGTTCCAAAAAAAATTAGGAACAGTCTAATTTTATTAATGCACGAGTCATACTTTGAAATTCAAAAAGAAACAATCAATTCAATGAATTAATTGTAACGATTTAACATCCCAAATTAATGAGGTGTTTCTTCACCAAAATAAACACACGATTTGACTTCATTAATAGGGGGTGCGGGTGCGTTACTTAAGAAGAAAAGAAATGGGGGCTCGTATGGGTCCCACAACAGAAAATATCGTACCAACTGGGTAGGATATTTTGTGTCCCACGTCATCCACTTAGCATAGGTTAAGCAACATAAATAAAATAAAAGATCGTTTGCCCCACTTTTATTTTATTCCTTAACTTTATCCCAAAAATAAAAAACACACCCGAGAAAATGAAACTCCAGAAAAGGTGTTTCGAAGAAATTACCGGCAATGCAATTCCATCGGTGCCTTCAGATATCGATTATGAGCACCGGTTCAAAAGTTAGAAAAACCTGCTAGCTCGTTCACTAAACGTTCCCGAGCTAAACGTCAGAAAATAATTCCGGGCACACCGGGCCTCGGAATGAGGCACTGTCAGAAACTGTGTTCCTGTAAAATCTGAATGAAAATTTATAAAAAAAATTCCCTTGAATTTTACGGGTCTTTACATTACTCCCACGTCTGGGTTTTACGTCCTCGTAAAGCTTTAACACAAACTAGGGGAAGAAAAGCGATACTGAGCACGCATCTGAGTTTTCCACTCCCATGTGCTGACCTGGAGGTTCCTGTGCTACCAAAGAAAGTGCACCCGAGGAATCGACCTTCCTCATAGGATCCTCTCTTGTTGATCCTCGATCCCCACTAGAAACTCCGTGAAAGTCACCCCATCACCATGGTCCAGCTCCTCGTGGTCGATGATATGTGAAGGGTCAACCACGTATCTCCTCAGTTGAGATACACAGAAGTCATTGTGCACCATGTGCAGCTGAGGTGGATGGGTTAAGCGGTAAACCACTTCTCTTACCCAGCTGAGGACCTAAGAAGGTCCGCTGAACCTTAGAGATATCTTTCCACCTTGGCCACATCTCCGTAAACCTCGTCGAGGTGAGACCCATATAAGGACGTGATCGTCATCCTCAAACTCTAGAGGTGTCCAATTCCTGTTAGAACAGGTACTCAAAATGACTACTGCCACGAGGGAATGTTTGAACGACTCAAGAGTGATCGGTTGAACCCTCCTATGCTGCCTGGGGTTTCCTTTTCGCCGACTAAGGTAAACCCATCCTGGCATCGTAGTTAAACCACAACCTTCTTTCCTAATACCGTCAATTTGTGTATGAACTGTGTTTTCCCAGTTCATACTCAAACCAACGTCACAAGGCCTTGATGCTGCCACCAAGAGATTCTAACTGAAACTCTTGCCTTGAGGGTCTGATCACACTGTTGGCGTAAGTGTCATTATTGAGCCTTCGCTCAAGGTATCTCCGGACGTGAGGTTCATGTCTACGGGTTACCCTAAACTCTAGGTCTGGGACAAGATTCGTGGAAGGAAGGAATGATTCGTTTAAATGTCTGTTACTACGGCAGCTTGTAGTGGACACATACTGTCCCTCGAATCATTCATAGAACCGTCAGGTCACTCTCCCTGACCGCACAAAACTACCCTCTTCCCCTGCCCTCCAGCTCCCTGAGCCTGGCGGGGACAACTAAGGTGGGTGGTTGTATCATGTTAAAACGTACACCACCTCATGCTGCTCCCCTAGCTATGCCTCCACGGCTGCTGCTTCGCAGACTCATCTCTCTTTATAGCTTCCACTTCTTGAAACATTTAACATGCCCGAGTCTCTAAGACCGGTGCCCGTTTCCTGTTTCTTATTGTACTGTGCAGTCTTCATTCTCTCCTGGATGATCTGCACCTTTTTTCCCTATGATCTGAAAGTGCTTCTAAAATTTCTCCTTTGATGAAAAGAGAAACTCGGTCACATCCCCAGGACGAACCACGTTCTTTGTCTAATACAGTCAATCTGGATATGAATGATGTATTCATGCCATGGACGACGTCGTAAGGCCTCGATGTTACTACCAAGAGATCCAACCGTCACTCTCGCCTCTAAGGGTCGAGTCACACTGTCGGCTTCAACGTGAGGTCACTGGGTCTCTTCCAGTATGAATCTCGAAAGTGAGGGTCAAGTCAACATTTTAAACCAGAACTTCTTAGTACTCAAAAAGGAAGGAAGCAAATGTCACAAAGTTATGTGTCTTTATATTATTGGATCTCGTGGTATAAGACACAAATGAAACAAAAACAACATGGAACTAGATATACACCACTAGTTCCGCTCTTGTCCACTCGCTTCTGGAGCTCCATATTCATATGCTTTTGCTGCCTGAATCTGAGCTCTCCCATGTCTACCTGTTCCCTGCGGTCAGGGTGGACATCCTGGTGGTGGTGGTGGCAACACCTCGAAGCGTTGTACACCTCCAGCTGCACGACATTCTCCCCTCCCTCGGCCTTCATCACCTAGCGGTCTGCCTTGATCGAACCTCTACCTCTGCCTAGGAGGTTCTTCATTTAACTACTGGTTATCTGCATGGCGGGTCGGACAGTCACGTGCCATGTGACCAATCCCGCCGTAGGAGTAACACTACATGGTAGGTCTGTCTATATCATTCTCCTTGGTGCCTTGCACTATCGACCTTGAGTCACACGGTTGACCACCTGTAGGTCTGGTCCTCTTGGACCTTTGCGTCATTCGTCTGCTTCCTGCTAAAGAAGATTATGCCACATGCCGGCTAGTGGTGGGTCCTGCTGCTGGAGACTGCACAGCAACGAAACTCTCTACTAAGAGGGCTCGCTCCAACACCCTTGTTTGTGTCGGAATGCTGTGAGAAACAATAGAAGATCTAATATCTCTCCTGAGCCCCTGCTCGAAGGTTTGGGACCTGAATAACGGATCACATACCATATCTGTGGAGTAGCGTGATAGGTATGTGAACCTCACTGAATACTACGCCACTGTCATTCTGCCCTGCCGCAGTTGAAGTAGCTCTTGTATACACACCGCTCGAAGGGTGTCTGGTACAAAATATTCCCAGAACAGGCTCTCGAAGTCTTCCCATAGAAGTGTCACCTCGTCATGCATCTAGAGCAAAAAGATCCACCATCTTCTTGCTGTTGCCTGAAGAAGTCTGGCAGCAAGGATCACCATGAAGTCTGCTGGCATCCCCACTAGACTGAAGATCGTCACCACAGCCTCCAACAAATCGTCAGCCACCTGTGGGTCCGTCTCTCCCCTGAACCTGGTTGGCCTCTGTTACTGGAACTCGTGAAGTGCGCTCAAGCGACGTGCACCATCTAATTCTAGGGCTGGTGGCATCGGTGGCCCAACGGGTAGTAGTACCGATGGTGCCTCAACTGGTATAGGGACCTGTACTGAGGTCACGTCACTCGGCGGGCTGTCAGTACGAACAAATCTTGGGGCTCTAGATGGTCTTCCACGGGGAGGCATCCTGAAAGAAACAAACATGACATGATCAAATGATTTATACCTGGTGAGCTGACCTGGTTTGAGCTGACTTTTAAAAACTTCTAGAAACACACACGTAATCAGTGTTTTTGTGCACAAAGTCGGAAATCAGTTGTCAGGGTCCTGGTGTATGGATACGTCGGTAGCCCGCACTAACACTGGACTCCCTGAACTAAAAACCAAACTTCGTACCCTTAACACTATTGCTTCACAAAAAGATAATATCAGAGTTATAAGTTATCCGGTAGAACCGACTCCTCTGATACCAATTTGTTACGACCCGTCCTCGGGGCCCGTGCCATGACTGCCCCAAGCCCTCCTTCCATAGGCCAGGGGCTGGCGACTAGAAACAAAGGCGTAAATCCCAAGAACAGGGAATTCATTACCTTATAAATGTAACAAAACACCATAGAGTACTAGAGGAAGTAAAACACTATGTACAAAGAAAGTGCTGAAAAGTAAATGGGCCAGAATACAAACCCAACTGAAAGTACAGCTACAACTGAATGAAAGTAAAACAGAAAAAGTCAAACAGCTAGAAGAAAGGAAGCACCTCATGGGTCGTCCTCCTTGGATCCTACCTGAAGGGCAGGTACAGATAGGGAAGCTCCTGGATCGTCTACAACGGATCCTACCTGATGGGTAGGTACAGATAGCCTACAAAACTCTCTCGCCCGTAAACCTCATCTGAGTGTCGTCTCACCGTGAAGTCCACCTCCGGATACTGACTCGTCATGTGGTCCACCTACGGGTACCATCCAGTCCTCGAATACTCGGCCTCTGTCAGCGCTGTCGTCATCTGCAACCAACACAACGAGGTGCAGGCATAGCCCGTGCAGGGGTGAGTATAACGATACTCAGTAGGGACCCCGAGACCCTCATGTTCTCACTGAAACCAACAAGGATAACCACAAAGAAGATATCAATAGATAAACTCTACATAGGTATATTCCCATACATATACCTAAGTTATCAAGTTACCCATCTCCATCATGAATAAACACAAGATTATGAAATCATCGGATAACCACTACCCAGGTATATTCCCATACATATACCTAAGTTATCAAGTGACCCATCTCAATCAAGAGATAGATACAAAGGTCATCGACTCAGTTCAAACCAGGATTTTCAATATCAAAACTGTAACTACTGAAGAGCCCCGTATCTGGAGTGTACAGTGGTCTTGTCACGACTCTGAGGTACTACTCACTAACCAAATACTGCTGAGGTACTCCGCCTGTCGAGTTCCGTGGGTCTGCCACCTCACACAGTAGTTCTCCTCCGCCATGGGTCTGCCACCTCAAACAGTAGTGCTCCCCCTCATAGCCTTTATAGGTACTCATCCTGTTGAGTATCGCGGGTGTTCCACCTCACACAGTATTGCTCCTCCGCCATGGGTCTGCCACCTCACAAATAAGTTCTCCCCACTGAGCTATTCTAGCCACTCCGAATCGAATCGTACAAGCAGTCATTGGTCACAGCAAGCTACACAGTCTCCGTACTCTGTTTTCTCATCTCCGGGTGGGTCCACTCGATGAGCCACAGGTCGATACTCCAAGTATCACAAGTCCCACTAAGATGTATCTCAAAGGACCGCCTCGTCATAAGGGTCTCAACGCAACAGACGGCGTGTCAATCAGACGCCCGTTATGTGAGTTATTAGACTTTTCATTCCAGTGGCCCTGTTGGTTTCGTGTGCGATCCAACCCAGCCGTATCTCAACTGTACCCCGAAATCTCATAGGGTATACTCCTAGGTACCTTTTCTCAACGTGATCACCAACGCCGCTGACGGTTCGTCAAACAGATGTCCGGTCTGAAAGATATCAGCTTTTCCGTTCCAGGGGCACGGTTGGATTTCAGATACAATCCAACCCGGCCATACTCCAACTGCATCCTAAACTCTATGCCAAAAGTTCCTTCTCATCATTAGTAAACCAACAAAGTCGACGAAATGTCAATCAGACGTCCGAAACTCAAGATATAAGTGTTTCCGCTCCGAGGGCCCGGTTGGTTTTTTATCCGAACCAACCCGGCCAAACCCAAAGTTCTCAGAAAGCTTGATTGTAATATATCAAAATGACAGTACTGATCCAAGGATTGCTACGCAACTGACGACGCGTAGATTGGAGGCCCGTACCCCATGTTATGGGCAAAATACCGATGAGGTTCGAAAACGGGGGGGTCTGGGCCCGGACCCACCCGGCCCAACCCCCCTAGGGTCGGCCCAAACCGGGTCGACCCGACCTGGGTCTGGGTCCGACCCGGTTGGGTGCGGCCTGGCCCGGCGTGCTGGCGTTGGCCAAGCGGCCGCGCAAGGGGGGACCGCCCCCCTGGACGAAACCGCGGCCCCCGTGCGGGGGCCGCTCTCTGTCAACGGATGTGGCGTGATGTCTCGTCCCTCTGGTCCCGTGTGACCATGGGACCAGCCGCCCACCACCGTGGCTTCAGCAGCGACGGCCCCTTCCCGGCGGCGCGTCGGGCACCGCCGCCTCCCGGCGGCCGGCCGTGCCTACATGGCGCGGAGGGGGTGTCTTCCGCGGACCACCGGACACGCTCTGGTGGTCCATTTTGCTCGCCGCTTTCTCCAACGGTCCTTTCGGGGCCCGACCATTACTACGGAGGCTTCCAAACAACTTTGCAGATCGCCTCACCATCATCCGTCGATCTGTACTTCGACAAAAAACTGTGGGGTCTTCTAATCGCCTCCGCGGCCCCGACTCCGCCCGCGTTTTCGTTCAGCCTCAACGGCACGGTGCGACGGCGCTGCACTTCTTCGTTGCGTTCTTTATCGTTTCGGCGTAGTGCAACGGCACTGTGCTTCCATTCACGTGCTGCAACAAATTCAAACAAACAAGGGGGAGGAGGGTCGGCCGTGTTCTTGCGGTATTACCTCCCCCTGTTATTATGATAACAGGAAGCCTAATTGAAACCAAAAAAGGTGACAAATGAGATCATGATCGACAATAAAATAAAACCCCATTACTTCCCGCAAAAAATTATTCCCAAACCGCAAGGAAAACCTTCACGGATCAACTAGATAATATGTTGATCCACGTATCTTTTTTTTCTTTATAATGAATGAATCAAGGGAATAAAATCGTTCTCAAATAATTCCCTATCTCAACGTTGTCGTCGAACGAGAGTTCGTCACGGAATTAACCATAGCGGAAGAAGAGGATCGTCGTGGAAGAGAAGGATCTTCACGAAAGAGACGTCATGGAAGGCGTGTCGTTGATTTCCGAGTATTTGGCGTTCTTCGTCGGAGATCGGTGCGTTCTTCACGTTCTTTGCGTTCTTCGCGTTCTTCATGTTCTTCGTCAAAGAAAAACTCTTTCCTCCAATTCCCCTCCACGCAAAAAGTTCCAAAAAAAATAAAATAAGAACAATCTTATTTTATTAACGCACAAGTCAAACTTTGAAATTCAAAAAGAAACAATCAATTCAATGAATTAATTGTAACGATTTAACCACCCAAATTAATGAGGCATTTCTTAACTAGAATAAATGCACGGTTTGACTTCATTAATAAGTGGTGCGGGTGCGATACTTAAGAAGAAAAGAAATGGTGGCTCGTGTGGGTCCCACCTCACAAAATATCCTACCAAGTTGGTAGGATATTATGGGTCCCACATCATCCACATAACATAGTTTAAGAGACATAAATAAAATATAAGATCGGTTGCACCACTTTTATTTTATTCCTTAACTTTATCCCAAAAATAAAAACCACAGCCGAGCAAACGCAACTCCAGAAAAGGTGTTTCTAAGCAATTACCGGCAATGCAACTCCATCGGTGCCTTCAGATTTCGATTCTGAGCACAGGTTCAAAAGTTATAAAAACCCGCTCGCTCGTTCACTTAATGTACCAGAGCTAAATTTCAGAAAACAATTACGAGCACAACGGGCATCAGAATGTGGCGCCGTCAGAAACTACGTTCTTGTAAATTCCCAAATAACATTTAGAAAAAAATTTCCCATGAATTTTACGGGTCTTTAGAAAATAGATTTAATAATGTTTGTATTTTTCATTAAATGGTTTTAAATTGGTAATGTGGGTTTTATGATTGAAGGTTTTTTGTGTTTGATAATTTCAATTGGTTGCGAACCTAGGAGTTCTATATTAATTTTTGCATGTGTGTATTGTACACATAGAATGTGCATGGGGGAACTTGTTCATGGATAATGTAGATGGAAATAGAAAGATTCACATTTAACAATTCATATGATTCCATGGGTGTGGTTTTGAAATCAAAGGATTGTCTTGGTTTTTCTAAAATGGATTTGAAGGAGAATATGATTTTGGGGATTGGCCTTGGAT
Source organism: Viscum album (assembly GCA_963277665.1). Classification (NCBI taxonomy): domain Eukaryota; kingdom Viridiplantae; phylum Streptophyta; class Magnoliopsida; order Santalales; family Viscaceae; genus Viscum; species Viscum album. The sequence continues at coordinate 502,759,669 of OY728133.1, forward strand.
GAAGGTTGTTTTAAAATTTAAAAGGATTTAGTGGTTTTGAAAAGGTAAATAAAATTTGGGAATTGGGTTTATTTTAAATATAGGCCATGAAATTTTTTAACTTTTCATGGAAATGTGGAGACTTTTAAAATTAATATGAAATGGGTTTTTGAAAGGATTTATTTTATTTTTTTGGAGTTCGTTTGGATTTAGAGATGATTTTTTTGAGCAGGGGTGTTTCATTTCATTATATTTTGGGCATTGTTCCAGTTTTAATTTATGTTTCTCATCTTGTTCAAGATGTTCCACATAGAATGTCTACAAATTTTTTTTAATGAGCATGATTGAATTCTAGTTTCTATCTAGTGTTTCGGGATTATCTTGTTAATCGACATTCTTTAGAGACAGTTGTGTGGGTTTTTTATGTAGAGTTTGATTTATATTTTTTGGGAACTATTGAGGTTTTTGGAGTTCTTTTTGCCTTGGGTATGTTTGAGTGTCTAGCCATGGATCAGTGGGTGTCGTTCCACCTCCTTAAATATGATTTATGGTTACATGGTAATGTCTAAGGAAACCTTTACCCATAGAATCATAGATGAGGTGGTGATGCTGATAGAGGTGGTGTAATTTTAGGATGTTCGGTAGGGCTAGGTTTCAGTATGAGTTTATAGTGACCATATTGATTAGTTTTATCATATTATTAGCGTGGGTCTTCAACTAGATATTAAGGAGCGAGTACTCTCCCCTATAGAGCATGTCCTTTAAAAGATATCTCTTGTGATTCTATCCTGTAATTGAATAGACACATCATGTATGTGACATTAACATGGTAATTTTGGGAAATCTAAGAGATCATGTTGCATTAATACGAAAAATTACAAATGTTGTGGATGTTTGAATCGTTATAAGAGAGTATTTGTGGCCTATGGATGAAAATTAATAACTCTGAGGTAGGAGATGCTTCAGCGATTAGATCCCCATCAACATGTCTCGAGGTGATGCTCATGCATAGTCTAGAGTTTCCAATAGTGCGTCAAACATTAGAAGGGATTTCATTTTAAACTATTTGGATATAAATATCCAATCTTTCCATATTCTACTATTGTAATAATTTTATGTTCATCATTATTGTGGTGGTGGGATGAGCTTGTTCTACCAAAACCCATGTGGCCTTATCTTCCCCAAATGTGGCATTATATCATTTTTTTTGATTTTAATGGATATTGGACTTGTGAATGAATGAAACCATTAAGTATTTGGGTTCAGTTTTGGATGCATTCATTAGGATGATTTTTGGATTCATGGAGTATATGGGAAGTGTTTCTTGGCCATATCATAGTTCGGGGTAATTTCCATGACTTTTGTTCTACTACAGAGAATTCATCCCGGGTGAATAATTCTAAATTTTGGAAGTGTTTTTTTCTCCCTCTTATGGTAGGTTTTAGTTCATATAGAAAATTTCTATGATCCTGTGTTCTTGTATTCAATATTGCCTCAAAATAGTATTAATCCTAGTGGTGGATTTTTTCTATTATCATTAAGGATGTGGGATGAGTTCAGCCTAGGAATTCATGGTTCCCAGTTTCTACAAGGATTTTATTTGGTTGATGTGGTGGTTTTGACCAAATTTCCCACCCATGGGATCCCTGATCTATTTGTATTAATCTCTCCATTTAGGCATCATGGGTGTTGTTCGGTCCTTGTGGAGGAATTAAATGGGTTCGGATTGGGATTTCCCGCGTTGGCCACCTCTTTCTAAGGAGGTGTGTTCCTGTTTCAGAGTTTCTGTTTTATTAGAATTATTATGGTGATGAGAACCCTCCCATTTTATCCCTACAATCTCAGTTTGTAGTTTTCCTTTAATAAGTATGGTGTATCCTTTTGAGAGTAAGGACATCTTAGGATTCACAATTTTTCTGAGCATTATCGGGCATGGAATTGGGTTTTCGTTAACTATCTCCATGATGACATTATTGGGGATGAAAGTGTACACAGTGGGGAGAAATATCACACCTAAACCTTATATACTTATTTTTTTTATTATTTTGTTATTCTATAGTCGTTTTTTCGATGATCAATTTTTAGTCGAGGTCAAAAAAATTGGTTTTTTGAATTTATGGGTGGTTTCCATGTTGAGTACGGTTACTCCACGGTTAGTAGAAACCGGTCGCCTGACCCTGCGGAAGGTTTTTTATTGACAAAAACTACTACACTAATAGATCACGGTCGTGTGGTAGGTCCCAAGTAATCGTTCATCAATTGTTTTGTGGGTGGAGATCTCAGCACGATTACCAGAAGGTTTGGAAAATCGAGTGACCAAATCATGCAGATGGGCCAGAAAAATTAAAACATTATATTATTATTTTATCATTCTCAATTTTTAACAGTATTCCCCCTCCTCTTTGTCTAATATGGTGCATGAAGGGGACCCAACCCCCCCCCCCCCCTTTCATTGGCTCCTCATCCTCAAAGGGTGCTCCTTATTAAAATCTAATCTGAGTTTTAGTGTTTTTTGGTAGTTTTCTCTACTTCCCCTCTTCCCCTTCTATAGTTCATAATTTTTCTTTGGATATCCCTCTCTTGGAAAAAACCTAATGCTGAGGATGTTGTTTGGCTTCTGTTTCTTGAATTCTATGGTGGTATGATTGTTTTTTGAGGACTAATCTTCAATCTTCAAGAGTTCTTTTACTTTCACACTTGACTATTATGTGTTTACATGCCTTTTATTCAATATCGATTTGTATGATGTTTGAACCTTGTTAATTAATTCTTAAAACATGTTTTATCCTTTTATATATTCGTGTTTAATTAATAGTTCAATTTCATAGTTGGTTTATTTATCATGAAATAGGTTTTTAATTGTTTGTATTACTTTTCTGATGTGGTTTCTTGTTTAATCAGGTTGGAAAAAATATCACCTCCTTTCAAACGACGATGATAGATATTTTGGGAGATATTTTCTTATAGAAACAATTTATGGAATTTCTTTTTCTTGTGAATTGGGTTATATTTATGAAACATGGTGTTTTGAAGAAATGATTTGTTTTTTTAGTTGAAGGCATGTGTAGAATATTCAAAAATGGTTTGGAAAATACCACTTATTATATTCCATTAAATGTGGGAACACCCATGGGTTCACAAACTGTACACATGGATGGGCCTTCAAATAATTATCACATTGGGATTGGTGCTTTTCTAGATGCTTGGTTTTCTAAAAATAACACTTATCTCATCTTCCACCCTCTTTTTGATAAATGGTTCGATGGTGTCCATAATAGAATAGAGTGGTTATCAGAATTATGTGGGATGTTATGAATTATTTGGTGTTTGATAAAGGGCAATTGTTTCATGAATTTTTCGAAATCCATTTTGAACATTTAACGCATTATGAATCTATTCATCATAGTTTTTTTGGAAAAATATATTTGAAATAATTGTCCGTTTTGAAATTGTGATGTGTTTAAAACTTAAGGGATGTCTGGAAATGGCATAGTGGAAATGGTACTTCATGTTATTGGAAATATATTTTTCCATGTTTCACTTTTGCTAAATGTACATATTATGGGTGGAACTAAATACCCATTTGGAATTTAGAATTGGCCTTTTGGAAAACCCTTCTTAGGTTAGGTCCCTTGAATTGTTGTTATGCCAGGATATGGGAGTAACTTTGATATGGGACATCCCTTATGGAATGAATGATTGATGGAAAGAGACCTACCTTGAGGTGACTATGGTGGTGACGGTTGGGTGATGTGTATATATAATGTATGTGATTTTCTATTTGAATTATATTGCACACCCCCTTTAAATCTTATCATGGGAACCTATCATTGAAAATTTGGTATTCTGAGAATGTTATATGCACCAGTCTAGGTAACACTACTATCTATTGGCCCATAGAAGGTGGATACTATGGTTTGTTAGTATGACATTAGGCCCCTCAACTAGTTCAGTTAGGGATATGGTCTCACATTAGGGAATTGTTATTTCATCGAGTAGGGAATGGATTTGGGATGAGTCACATGTATAGTAGGTTCCAGTGCTCCTCTAAGATCAATGGATCTCCCCTATTCTCCTATTATAGGTACTACTAAATATGTTTCCCTCATAGTGTAGAATCAAATTCACTATACCTAGTTTTCTTTTATATGGAGAAACAATGAATCAGTGTTTGGTTTAACATTATTTGAACATAGATGTTTATTAAGAGAAAGAAAAACACCCCCTTTTCCTCCATATGACTTGTATTAAATTATTATTTCAATGCATCATTTTTTTGTTTTAAAATGAAATGTGTGTATAAAAATAAATTTTCTATAAATTTATTTTAAACTACTGCAAATGGAATGTTTTAGGGAAAGAAATGGAATGCAATATTTGGTAGTTTTTTAATAATATGTAATATCACACCCACCTTTTTCTACATTCTGTCGATAGCCCCAAGATATTTTGTATGATCACTTTCTTTTTTAAGGTTTTTCCAGTTTAGCTACTTGGTGTTAGAGCAGGTTTGGTCTTGTAGTTATAGGTGACCAAAGGGTCATAAAAAAATAATGTGGTGGAATATTAGTTTTTTCTCTGTAGTTGTAGTTATGTATTTTATTTTTCATCATGGTTTGTTTTATCTTGTTGCTGAGTCAATTTATATTTGTTATTGAGATTAATTTTTTGTATATATGTGTATTCAGATTTATTTATTTGATACTGGTATCTTTGGGCTTAAATCGTTCCCACTTTTATGTTTTGATTCCCAAAACTAGTTGCCTGCCTAAGGGGATCATAAACACCCTTTGGGATATGTCACGGACCAAATCTAGCACTAGGTCGAATGGTGACTCAGCTTGGTCCATGACAAACACAATATATATAACACCACAAACAATGATAGTATTAAAATATTGTTTATGAACTAGTGATAAGATGTTGCAATTGGATCATACATGGTATTATAGATATTTGTATGAATATTTTATTTTTTTATATTGATTATGAATTTTGTATATAGATTTTTAAATTAGCTTATGAGGAAACTTGAACTAAATGGGATGGATTTCATGTCAATTTCATCATCAGGGATACATATTTGGTATTGTACAACAATATACGTTTTCCCCATATATGTGGCCAATTTGATGAATTTAATAAAAACATTTCAATATCCATCATAAAAAAAAATTAATTCATGTTTCTCATTAAATGTTTTATTTTTTAAATGTTACCAAAGAGGCATTATTCAATTTAATAAACTCATTTGTGGGATTGATATTATTTTCATTGAAGGTATCGTATAATTGATCCATAATATTATCCAAATAAAATATCATAAATTGGATATTCATCATTTTATATTTCATTCTAATCAATTTTTTTCTCTTTATAATGTTACTGTGATAAATAAATAATTGAAATAGAAGATGGTCTTGTTTCTCTTTTTGGATATGTATATAGTTCATCCATACCCATATTTTCAAATTTATTTCACCAAAGTCCTTTTTATTTAGTGAAATTAATTTTAAAAAAAAATTGTATGTTATCAATGATTCTTCACAAGGGTTAAATACAAAATTTCTAAATATTTTTAAAATGGTAAATCTTGTAAATTATTTTTAAAGAGTTCAAGATAATGATTCTTTTAAACATATTTGATATTATCATAGTTTCCTCTACTAAAACATGTTTACTCTATTTAAATTCATCTAATAGTTTTTTATAGTTTTAAAACCAAGAATGTTTCATAAAATATATATATTTTCTTCTTATATAATTTCAAATGTACATAAATTTATTACAAAAACTATTTATATAATGAATTAATTAATATCTATTATCTCTTATTAATTTTTTGTTCACAAAAAATCCCTTGAAACATTCACATTATGTGTTAATTTGAAATTACATTTCTCTTAAATAATCATATTATTTGTATCAAAGATAGTATTATTTCCTAAATTGTATAACAATTATATATAAGGTGTTTTAATTTGATTATAATTCGAATGACTCAGGTAATATTACGATTCCAAATTCATAACATAATACATAAAACTTTTATAAGGAATAATTTTTATTAAATAGTTAAAACATTAAATATATAAAGAATAAATTGGGCATATAGTGATGGATGAGGCCTAGTTTTAGATATCCACCCATTGAATCGACATGTCTCATATGGGAACCCTGTTGGATAACCATATTTGATGGGGTTATGGGTATACTTTTCCATCAATTTAACTATAATGAAAGAAGGAAACGACGGGAAATATGTAATGATTTATGAGATCATGAATTAAAAAACTAACAATATAATTAATTTACAATCAAATAATTTTTTACATATTATTACTACAATGAATTTTTCCATGGATTCATTTCATGCTCATGTAATTTGTGAATTGTCAGGAATTTTTTTTAAATTTCAATATTTATTATGGATTATTTCTTTATGAATGATTTTTATGTACAAATCCTATACCCGGAAGATGAGATTTTTCTTTTATCTATTGTCCTATCACTATGATATGAAGAAGAATATAATGAATAATATTAATGATACAATAATTTTTTTTATTTTTAATATTTTATTTTCAAATGAAAAATAAGAATGATGTTTGAATATGATTCATCAACATGACTAAACTAATCTATATATTGTGACGGGATCCCTTGTATCTTTTTCCAATTTATTAATATATACATTGACACTTGTTTACTAGATTTATGGATTTTATATATGGTTTTATCGCCAGAATCATTTTGAAATTGGGCTTCTTTTAAATTATTATTCATCTTAAGAATTTGTATAAATTTATCTGTAAAACCTCTCCATTTTTATTCTCCGTTGTTCATTACCATGGTTATAATTTTCTTTTATCCAATTAAATTCCCCGAAAGATTATTACTTACCATTTTGAGAAAACTGACACAAAAAAACATTTTACTTTTGAGATAACATTTTTTCTTGCATTTTTCATTGCTGTCACATGTTAATTATTTTTATCTTCACATAATTATTTGATTATAATAATTTTATAGTGCATGACTATCATTTAATATATTAAAGATTTTTTCCATTATGGCTAATTTTATTCAATGCAAGAAAATTATATCATTTAAACCATTTACATGTGAACAGTTATTCTCACCAACTTATTTTATATATAAATATTTCCCTAATTTTTTTTGGATTCAATTATAATTTAATGTTCCCCAAGATTTAAATATTTTTTTCATGATTTAAAATGATCAAGGATATTTCTTATTTTCAAAATAATTATTCATAAAACCAATAAAATGTATTTTACCCCATGTTCATTAATCATTCATATATCTAATAAATGATCAATAAAATTATTCAAATGAAACCATACAAATAATATGTCTAGATGGTTTTTTTAATATGAATCTCTTTTAGAGGAATGAATCTTCAAAAAAATCTTACTTATTCATCCATTGAGTATAAATATGAGATATCTTCCAATGATTTTACTTTTAAAACATTCTAGATTTAATTCCAATGATTGATGAGTTTTCACATATATGGATTAAATTATTTTACATTTGATATTATGGAATTAAAAAATAACCTTTATCAAAATTTTGTAAATAACATATACTAAACTATATTGATTAAATATTACTTAACTATAAATATTTTTAATGTGGATGGATACTCATTTATTTTCCAATTTTATATACTGTTACAAATGTTAATGGAATTATGAGTTTTTTCCATAAAATATTTCATTTTTGATGGGTATTCAACAAAATTTCTTTAAATGGATATATTATAATGAATGACACTAATTTTATTTCAAAAGATTTATCTGTAATATGTTAAATGGAATCCATTTTTTCCCATGGATTCCTTATTATATGATGTGTGAATAGTTTTAAGTGGCATATGCAATATGGATGAATGATGAGTGGGGTCCTATGTCCCCCTATAATGCATTTGTTAAATCTTCATATCTCATGATATAAGTATTAATGAGTAAATATATATTTCTTTTAGTTGTAGGAACGTGTAGTGTGTATCATGATTGTAATGCATCCGAATAATAATTTTTGCGAGATTTTATGATAGTTGACACAATTTTGTACATATTTTTGTTAATTTGGAATGCACATATCATCCATTTTTTGACTTTTGTATTTACAGTTTTTTTCATATGTTTTGTTATTCGAGGCCATGTTCCATGATTCATGATCTTTTATTTTTTTGATCAATGTTACTAAGGTATCGTGATTATACCCCTATGATCATATCATGATAATGAATGATGTTCAATTATTATCTCTTACATTAATCCTTATTAGGAATATTATCTCACCCAAATATTATGATCTAGTTTCCCCAAGAAAGGAAAATGAGTATAACTTATTAAAAGTATAGAAGGATCCCATTGAATCTAAATTAATGAAAAATGTTCATAAGTATTGTAACATTAAAATTCTAATGAAGATAATCATCAATGACACCAAACTATAAATTCATTGCGATGCAATATCTTTTTCTGATATTTAATTTTTTAATAATTGAAATGATAAAAAACAAACATATATTTATCTTTTTATTCTGTAATTGGTATTATATTTTGGTTTAATTTTTTTATGATTATCTTAATATTTTTCAGTTAAAAGTAATAGTGAAATTATGGAAAGAAATAATTAAAATTTAATGTATTCGGTAGAACTGCAATGTTTAGGTATTGTAGACATATTGTGTATCTCCTAGAAATTACATCCTTGTCTAGATAATGGAATTTGGATGCAGTATTTCATAGATTTAGCTAGGGGTAACTACAAATAAAGGGGTCTATTAGTGTTCACTAAATCATCACTCAACCAAACAATGAGATGGACAATCACTAATAAAATAGATAGACACCCCTAGTGTGTATTCTTTAAACAATACCATTTATTAAAATCAATTTTAAAGGATTTGTTTCCTAATTACATTAAAATAAAAAGTTAATAAGTGTTATAGAACAGAACTTATATCAAAATAGGAAGAAACAATAGAGTTATTGGTTATACCTTGTATTGAATAATATTATAGTTTCAAATGAAGGAGTCATTAATGATGAAATTTTATTATTGTTATTTTATATTCATATAATATAAACCTTGAATATATTATCTAATCAAGTTTTGTTATGTTTTTGGTTGAAACATAATGAAAAATTAAGTCGATGGTGGTATGTATCAACAAGCCACAATGTCTTATAACTGAATAAGAGAGGATTCCAAAATGTTTGAGGGATTTTTTGTATTCTTGTTTATGAAGGAAAATTTGAGTATCCATGTAATACCAAAGGTGGAGATGATGGTATTTTAATAGAAATTAAATCTTTTTTATCATCAATATTCATATTAATTATTAGTATTTATCAATAATATTCATTTATACTATATATTGTATGAGGATTCTGTTATATATATAAGGATTTATATTCTGTAGTTCTAAAGTAAATTTTTTGAAACATGTATAAAAGGATATGTATAAATTTTAATTGTTATGGTAGAAAATGGATGTTATTTTAGGGATAAATATTATTGAAATCATTGTCAAGGTATGTATAACTCTTAGGATTATTATATACATGATGTTGGGTAAAAAGGGGGTTGATAAATATTGAGAATAATAAATAGAATAGTATTGATAAAATTTTAATTATTTAATCATGTAATAAAGAAGTGATCAATGTTATTTTGGATAAAAATTCTCTCATTTTGCAAATATGATACATATCGACTAGTTACGGACTTTACAAACCAGTTAATATTACTTTAAAGGGTAAAATATTGAGTATGATATAAGTGGTAATATTTGTATATATTTATATAATAGATATTCAAATGGTTATAGGAGTGATTTTTTATGGAGATTATATCATTGGTGTAGATAAAAACATTGATATATGATTTAATAAATGAATAATATTTTCTGAGGAAAGGGAAGTAACATTATATTTCCTAAGGGAGATAGGTATATTTCCTTTTAAAAGATATTCCATGAATGGATAATATTTTAATAATTCCCTAAAAAACATACATCAAAGACTAATAATTAAAATTCAAATATAAAAAATTATTTAAGTAGGTAGAAACTAAGGAATTATGATTTTCCCCCACCAAATTAGTATGATTTCAATATTTTTTATCATAGTAAACACACATCTAAACATAACCACAACATATTAAAATTCCCTAAATAATTTAATAATTAGTATATAAATGTATTATAATCCGTTTAAATAATTTTTATTTTTCAATTTTCATTGATTAGTATTTTATAAAAGGGAACCTTTCTTGAAGGGAATTAGAAAATGTATTGTATTTTAAATTAATAAATTAGATTGATTAAATTTAAAATATTATTATAATATCTTATATAATGATAAATAAACTATTATCTAAGCATTCAATGATTAATAACTTTTTATGAAATTAGATTAAAGGAACGTGATGATTAAAAAGTTATTTTGTTAATGTTTTTTTATTCCATTTAAATAAAAAAATTATAAATTTTATTTTTTTATTTAATAAAAATAAATTAATTTTTTAATATATAATTTCAAAATTATCTAATGGAATATTTATTATATTTTTATTAAATGATTGAATTCACGATGAATAGTTAATAATATAGTTTTTATTAAAAATATATCGTATATGACTATTTTATGATGTGTGTATAAAATTAAAACATTCAAAATATTTTTCATTTCAAAATATATATTTAATTAGTAAAACTATAAACATAATAACTCTACAATTAATTTATAAAACATATGTTTAAAAATGGAATAATATTTTCCAATTCATGCAGTTTTATCCATTTCATTAAATTAAATATTATTTTGGTAATATTCTGTTTTGGTATGAATTTAAAGAAAATTAACATTAATTTTTTTTAATAAAATAACAAATTTATATCATTCTAATAAATGAAATTTAAAATTTTACCTTATAAATTTATTTTAATATTAAAAAATACAATTCATATAAATATTATTTTTTAAATGATACATGCACTATTATTAAAATTAAATTTCATGACACCGATTTATTTTATCTGATAAAATACATTTCAAATTTTTAATAATTAGTTATAAATTATTTAATAAGGGAGATTTTATTATTTTAATATAAAAGGAAATTACTTATGTAAAACGTAGTGAGTGTGTAAGAATAGAAATGGTAGACATTAAATTATAGGAGTAATTCAATTATAGGACTTTCTAGAAAATCTATATAATCAAATTATTGAGGTATTCATGAACATATATTATCCCCCACTGCATGAATTTGAATTTTTTATACTTTTCTTCATGTCAAAATGTGAAATATTTAAATTAATTTGAAATATTATTCAAAATTCCATTCCAATCTCATAAAAAAGGTCCTCTCCCCACCTCTTCATGAAGACATACAAAATGTATTTTCCATATTAAAAACTAAATATTCTCATTTGATTATTTCCCTATTGGCACTACTTTTTTCCCTGGTCAAAATTTTTTTCATAGGACCTCCATTTCAAGAGAGTCTTCCAATGGAAACCATATGTTCAAAACATTAGTATATTATTTCCTAACATATTTTATATATTTTAATATATGAAAAATTCTAATTTAGAAATTAATATATAATGTATTATTTTATGAAGAATATTATTATTATGTAATAAATATTAACCATTATTACCTTTTACTATTATTAAAATTGAAACAAACATTAATGTATTACCCATGGATTGTGTGGAAATGATGTAATTACCCAAGGATTGTGCGGTCTAATGCCTTTAAGAGGTAACAGGTCTCATATTCGATCTAATTTAATTTGAATTTTTTGAATCCTCATGAACTATTATTTAAAAAAATAAATTTATCTAGAAATATATTTATTATTCTTTAATAATTATATTCTTCTAAAATAAACCACTTTTATAATAGTACTCATAAAATAATTAATTTGTATTTAGTTTTCGGTCGATCTAACAACTAGCTTGAACAGTTCTATGAAATAAAAACATGGATGAAAATGAGAAAATAATATATGATAATATATTATATATATATATATATATGAGAATACGGATTTAATTTTTTATGTAATTGTATAATTTATAGTTAACACATTAATTATGATGCAATTTTTCTATTCCCATAAATCACTGAATCATATCTGTTGATAATTTCATCTTTTAGGACAATAATTATAAATACAATAGAGTGATATAATAACAGGAAAAGTAAAAAAACATCAATTTTGGTCCCTTATATTATCTACTAATGATTAAATTTGGGGGATGATCAAAGAAAAACATTGTTATTGTGAAACCAATCCTATATGACCAATATTACAAATACTTATTATTGAAGATATATAATAAATAACTAATAGACATGTTGAAAAAAATAAAAAATATTATAAAACATATTATGTATGTGAAAAAGTTTTTGAAATATATTAATATGATAATTAGTTTTTTTATAATAGAGATTAACTCAATTTATTGGAAGTTTGGATTAACGATGAGGGTTTCTTTTCTCAAAATTTTACCCATGGGACACATTTATAATTAAACACCACCAGATTTATTGAATGGAATATATTATTAAATTTTATAATCTTTTATCATGATACTCTTATTATTCATGGTACTATATTTTCATTTTAGATCAAATCCTTCAGTGTTTTATGACTTGAATGTTTTGAAGTCTATAAGGGGAACTTTTACTCAAAATTAATTTCATGATTAATTATTGATATTACTCACTAATATTTATTTTATATGGTTTAATTAATTATCTATTTGTTTCATGATAAACATATATTAAAATTTATAATATTTTAATATCTCTTTTATGATCTTCCTCTCAACATCTGATGATTCTTACATTTCCTATACTGTGAGGATTTCATTGTGTATCACATTTTTAAATAGTAATTGATTTAAAAGATAATACATATATAGAATTTATGTACTTATCAAACTAAAAAAGTATTTTTGTAATTTACATAGTACATTATTTTGTTTTTACATGTATTCCCTCTATCTTATTTCCCATATGGCACAATATTTACTTATTGTTGTGAAATAGACCTTCCTTTTCTTTTATATTAGGAGACAACCTTTTCCAACATATATATTCATTATATTATCTTTAGATTAATATTCTATTCACCTAGATAATTTATTAATTTCATTTTATACTATATAAAATTATATAAATATTTTATAGAAAATTTTAATTGTTTTCATACAAGTTTTTTTCATCAATGTATGAAAAGAATCCATTTTTAAAAATTTAAATGTGAACACATAATGAAAACAAATTTTTAATGAAATATTCTTCTTATTATCTATGAATTATTGGATTATATAGGAAATTAATAGTCCCAAATATTTATAAAATATTCCATTTAAATTATATTTATTGATTGAGGATAATTTTTTTATGAAAGTAATTTTTCTAATCTCCATATTTTTAAACTATGACATTGTTTTTCGAAATTTATTATATTTCAACAAGGAAATTATTACAATAGAAAATTAAAATTATTTATATGACTGAAATATGAAATTTAATATTATTTTTGAGTAATTATCCTTTGCAACATTTTTCCTAACTAATCATCCACTATGTATATTGTAAGGACCCGGTTCTTATTTTTGGGGTACGAGTTTCTTCTTTTCTCTTTTCCTTTAGTTTTTTTGTGAAAATAAGGAAAATGGGGAAAATAAAATTTTTTGGAACTACACGCCACGTACTATTCCACACGCTGTGTACTTTTGGCCGTGTGAGATGAGTACACATGGTGTGTTATCGCGTCGGTGATGAAGGCTGTAAAAACTGACAACACGTCGTGTAGTGGTCCTTTACACGCCGTGTTGTCAGTCGGCAGGCGAAACAGTAAGGTGGTGGAAGCAGCCGCCAGCTGGGCGACAGTACACGTCCTGTAGTCGGGGATACACGCAGTGTACTCATTTCGATGGGTGAACAGTTTGGCGGTGCCGCTAGAGGAACAATTAAATGATGGAAGTACACACCGTGTACTCAAAAGTACACGTCGTGTGCTTTGTTTTTTTTAAAATGGGCAGTGGCCAAACCTGTTCACATAGAAGGTTTATAACCAGATGGGAGCTCGGGAGGGGATGACTGAATCTTCGATTATCCATTGATCACTGACCGAGAATATGATTTCACCTCCATCGATCTCGTTGGAACTGCATGGGTAAGTCCCCAACCTCCCTGCATAGTTCTTGCCAATTCTTCCTCTAAGGGAAGTTATTTGCGTTTAAACAAGTTTTCATTAACCTCAGATCTACCTCATTCTAGGACGATTTGTGGAACGTCGTTCGAGTATTCTGATCAGGGGCGTTTATGGTAGGTGTCTTGGTGTTAGATTTTCCAATTGCTGTGAGTTTTTTGTATTTTGTGCCACGAACCCATGTTGGGGTGTTGTGTGGCTGAGGCATTGGCTGTTTTAAATACCTAGAAGTGTATAGGTAATTTAATGCGATAATAACTTGTTGTTTTGGATCATTGCTTGGATCCAAGACAACCCCGAGGGTGTGTTCATCTGTTTAGTCGTTTGGCCAGGAAACCCAAGGGTATGCCATGTTTATTTTTCGCATTACTTTTTCCTTCAGAGGAATTGTATGTTAAATGATTGTTTATTTATTGGGCATGACCCGGATACTTGTTAATCCTGAGGGTAGTGTTTCCTTTAGCCAGAGGGCAGTAGTTATTTCGGCCTTGGTAAAAATCTTCCATGCATGTGGGAAATAGACTCCGTGCCTCAGGGCGAAACGTTGCACGCCTGAGGGAAATATCTGTATTCCTGTGGGAAAATACATGCGGGTTACATTTCTGATTACCTGAGGGTAAGGGTTAGTGTTTCTGAGGACACTGACTGTTTACATAGATATTCATTGTGGTGGTATCTAGATAATAAATGATTAAATGAATAATAAAATGGCAACATAACTGGTCAGTTAGTTACTTTTGAGTACTGCTTAGTTTATTTCATTTACTTTTTCACACTGTTGTGGCATGTTTACACACAGTTGGGCACGGGCCTTCAGTGGGTACCTACTGGGATTTATTTCTCACACTCTATTTAGGTCATTCTTTTCGGCCCAAAAATATTATGTTTCTATAGGTGTAGATAATTGAAAAGGTCCCTTATTCATGTACATGGTTGTTGTTGTGGAGTAGGGGACATGGGACCGAAATTAGGCTTGTGATGATACCAACTATTTTGTTTTGTTTTTCAGTACTCTTTATCGTATAGCACTACTTTGTAACATGTTCTAGCTATTTTCATAGAACCTGAGGCATGTTGCATCATCTTTATATATATATATATATATATATGATTTTTGGTTGTTTTACTGCAGTTTTTTATTTTAAATGTTCATGGTTTACTTATTCCACTATAGTTGTATGATTTTTATTTTATTCTATTGTGCTACACTTGGAAAAATGAGGGCAGCGTTTCCCCACTCTCATACCTGGGTCCTCGCTGTTAGTCGGTAACCTCTGGTGTTTGGGGAAATGCACTTGAGGTCATGTGGCGAACCGGGCTCGGGGCACCCGTTGAGTGGCACCTAGATCTGGGACATTACAAAGTGGTATCAAAGGAGGTTTCTTTACATTGACATACTTTTTGGAGCCGTAGTCAGTGAAAACATATGAATGGTAGTTGGTAATAAGGGGTTCCTGGGACTAGCTAACACCTGTACAGGGAAAAACCAGTCTACCTCGTATTTTTCAATTCTTTTGATTTTGCAAATTTTACAGTTGATTTGATTTCAGTGTTGGGTGAGACACTTGCGATTGTGATGTTTATATTTTATCCATGGGTTCTATTTAGTTGCAACCCGATGAGATGCGGATATTGAGTCTCATGCATCATTTAGGCACAGGCTATAAATCACATGCCATGCCTAGTTTCCATGCCATGTAGGTGCATTAGAAATCACATGTTGTTGTGATAACTGTTGTGCTAGAAAATCATGTTGTCGTGATAGCTACTTGATGAATACCTGCTATGTGATAGGGTATTTTTTTATGATCTGGTAGATAGAATGGACACCAAACTTTGTTCATTGGGGAGTATGGGTTGTCTTTGACCGGAATTTGGTTGATCATTAGCTGTTTATATTGATATAACACAAATAAGATGTCAAATTTTGATTCGTGGGGAGTATGGGCCCCCCCCGGGTCGGAATTTTACACATAGGTGTTGTTTTGCCATATTTTCTAGGATCCAGGAAAGGTTATGAGGCATACTGTCTAGAAAAACCCACTATACATGTCGTGTAGTTCATTGAACATGCCGTGTATGGTCTTCTGCTCGGGCAAAAAAAATGAACTCTTTGAGTACACGCCGTGTTCCCTGATTCCACGCCGTGTATTCTCTTCTCGTGTCACAAACCGTGTGGGCGACGACATAAGGAAGGGAATAGGATGGGGTGAACACACCGTGTAGATGAAGTACACGCCGTGTAGTGTTGACCAGGAGACTTCCTTTGTAACCAACAACATGGGCAGAGGAAAACCTAAGACATACACACCGTGTCCACTATGGAACATGCCGTATATTCTGACCTGGGGACCCGGCTGTGTAACCAACAACACGGGTCGGTCTAATACATTCGTGTACATGCCGTGTGGGTGTAGAACATGCCATGTAGTGTGAGCCATGTGTCCGACCATATAATTAACAACACAGGTCAGCGAAGCTCATCTAGTACACATCGTGTAACTATGGGACACACCATGTAGTCATGTCTGAGAACAGACCGTGTGGTGTTAGCTGTGTGGCCAGTGAAACGGGGTGGTGCACACACCATGTGCGGGTGTAACACGCCGTTTAGTATCAAGCCGAGTAGTCGGCCATGTAACAAACGACACGGGCAGTTGTAAAGTTACTCCATACACGCCATGTAGATATTATACACATAGTGTAGTTTTTTTCAACGGGAGAAGTGTGGCTTAGCCATGTAGAATGACCCGGGCAGGGGAAGAGAAGTCAAGTACACATCATGTAGTCAGTATAAATGTTGTGTAGTCTTGTTTTGAAAATATTGAAATGTCTTCTTCCTCTTGTTCCCTTAGTGGTTCCTTCGCTTTCAGTCTTTAATAATCTTAAATCTAAGGCATGTTTTGACCTTGTAGAGTCATGCCGCTGAGACGAACACGATTTGTTTTCCAGTAGAGCGGCAACGATTATAATCGAAAAATGGTGGGCCATGGGCAACCAGTGGATCCTCCAGCAGTGCCAGATGCGGCGCTAGCTGTTATAATGGACACAGGTGAAGAGGTGCAGTTCTTTGAAGGGTTTATGCTATTCATGCAGACCTTTCAGGGAGCACTCCAGCTTGACACATCTATGGATGAGCTGACTCATATCATCTAGTAGCAGCATCCACCTATGTTCTCATAGGATGGCGGACCATAGGCTACAGAGTCTTGGCTATGGTCGATGCAAAATATCTTCGAGCATTTTGAGATGCCTTCAGGGCGAAGGTTCCATCTCGCAACTTATATGATGCATGATTCCACCACGAGGTTGAGGGATGTTACCACCCAGTGAGAGCATCAAAAGGACATGGCGTGGGAAGATTTTCATGTAGCCTTCTATGATTTCTTTTTCCCAGAGACGCTGAGGGAAGATAGAGCTTGTGAATTAATGAATCTACAGTAGGTTTCTATATTGGTGATAGATTATTATACTCATTTCACCAAGCTTCCGCATTTTTCACCAGTGGTGGTGGGTGATGAGTCGTTGAGAGCCAGACGCTTTGAGGATAGTCTTCGTTATGACATCCGAGCACTGGTGAATGTTTTCAGGTTGCCTTCAGTGCATGCTATTGTGAATTAGTCACTTCTTATGGAGAGGAACTTGCGGGAAGCTAGTGGTGTGGGACAGGGCGGTTCAGCACCTGTTTCTGGTACTATTTCTACCAGGAAGAGGATGTGATAGAGGAGTTTCCCTCACGGTGTCAATACTAGCCATGCAGTTTCTTTAGGTGGACCAGTATTTTGCTACCAGTGTGGTAAAGAGGGGCACAAGAGACCACAGTGTCCATGAGACCCAGTGGAGAGTCGAGCATGCGGCAAGGTGGGTCATCTGCAGCACTTTTGTAGGGTGTTTCCACCAGTGGAATGTGAGAGGGGTTTTGTGCAGACTCTGCATGTGGGATCAAGACCAGTGGCTTCATACCAGTCAGGAAACTGGAATACATTAGGGCGTGCAGGCAGAGATGGTGGTCGTGGCCGTTGTAGCCAGACACCAGGATATCAGAGGCAGTAGGGCGGGACAACTCAGGGTATCTAGGCTGTGACGCAGGGCCGATGCACTGTGCAGACATATGCAGTGCAACACACCTAGTAGGAGCAGGATCTTGGACCATCTATAGTAAGAGGTACTATTCAAGTAGCTTATGTCTTATCTTCAGTACTTTTCGATATGGGTGCTACACATAGTTTCATATCTGTGCCGATTGTGGATAGCCTTGGGCTCTGTGTTTCTTCTTCTATTACTATTATGATGCTATACACTCTGTTGGGAAGAATAACGACATGTGTGAGTTAGTACACGGGGTTCCCCCTTGAGGTTGGTGGGTGTCACATCCTTCGGGACATCTATGTCTTAGAGATGATAGCTTATGTATTCATTTTCGGGATGGAAAGGTTTGTTCCCTTTCAATCCATTGTTGACTTCTATCATCTTAGGGTGAGTTTCACATCACCTGAGGGTGGAGAGTTTCTATACAAGGGAGAATGGGATGTTTAGGCGAGTCGAGCTGCACAAGAGCATCATAGACGATGTGGAGTCACAGCCCATTTTTCAATCTTATACATGGATGATCAGGGGACTTGTCAGACATATTTCCCACTAGTGTTTGATCGTTTCAGTGATGCCTTCCCTAATGAATTTCCAAGTCTACCTTAGGAGCGAGAGGTGGATTTATCTATTGATCTTGTTCCCGGATCAGCACTGGTATCCATTCCTCCTTATAGGATGGCTACACCAGAGTTGCAGGATCTCATAAGGCAGTTAGAGAAGTTACAGGCAAACTGTTTCATCCGACCCAGTACTTCTCCTTGGGGTTCACCTGTCCTATTTTCTAAGAAGGAAGACGGTACCCTCATACTCTGTGTGGATTATTAGAAGCTGAACTAGTTGATGGTTAAGAACCGGTATCCTTTACCGAGGATTGATGATCTTTTTGATCAACTTCGTGGAGCATGAGTGCTCTCAAAGATTGACTTGAGATCAGGATATCATCAGCTACGCATGAGACCATCGGATATACTGCTCACATCTTTTTAGCACAGATATGGTCTATACAAGTACTTTTTTATTCCGTTCAGACTCACGAATGCGCCAACAGTTTTCATGGATCTGATGAATCGTGTGTTCCATCCTTATCTGTATTATTTTGTGGTATTATTCCTGAACGAAATCTTGGTGTACTATCACACTTTACACGACCATTCCACCCATCTTGATATCATATTAAGTACACTAAGAGAGCAATGGATATATACTAACCTCTTAAAATTCCAATTTTGGATGGACCAGATTCATTTCCTAGGTCATATCATCTCAGAGGCAGGAGTTCCAATATACCCAGAGATGGTGAGAGTAGTAGTTTCATGGGAGCATCAAAAGAAAGTGTTTGAGATACAGAGTTTCTTGGGGTTGGCTGGTTACTACAGGTGCTTCATACAGGACTTCGCCCGCTTAGCAGTGTCGTTGAAGGGTTTGACAAATAAGGGTGTGAAGTTCGTTTGGTCGGAAGCTTGCGAGACAACCTTTCATGATCTGAAAGGAAGGTTGAGCTCAGAACCAATCCTAATACTCCCATAGCAGGGAAAGATCTATATAGTTTACTGTGATGGATCAGGTATTGGGTGGGAGCAGTGTTGATGAAGGGTGATCGAGTTGTTGCGTACAGTTCTTGGGAGTTGAGGCCACATGAGAGGAATTACCCACCACATGAGCTCAAATTGGCTGTAGTTGTGCATGCATTGCGCTGTTGGAGACATTATCTATTATGAGTGCATTTTTGGTTTTCAATGACCAAAATAGCCTTAAATACATCTTTTCTCAGTGTGACTTTAACATGAGACAACGAAGGTCAGTCGAATACCTACAATCATTCGATTTTGAGCTTGCCTATACACCTGGTAAGGGTAATGCCAAAGATGATGCACTGAGCCGGAGGACTCAGTTACAGGCGGTACAGGAGGGTAGTGGTGAGTGGCAGCTGATGGCATTGTTCTCTGAGATGCATATGGAGGTGCACGACAGTCAGGGGCAAACTTATCTTTCATCTTTAGCTGTTACTTATACCCTACTGGATAGAGAGAGGATGAGACAACTGTCTAACTCGGAAGGCCTAGTTCTATGAGAGTTGGTGTCCTGTGAGGACCCTCCTCTTGGTTGGACGATAGGTGATGATGAGATTCTGTGTTTCCATGGACAAGTATGGGTTCCATGGGATATACAGAAGGAACTTATGCGGGTGTTTCATGATTCAGCTTGGGCAGTTCATCCCGGGGTTACCAAGATGTACCGAGACTTGAGACATCAGTACTGGTGGTTGGGTATGAAGAGAGATGAAGTTGGTTTTGTTATGAGATGTTCTACCTATCAGGAGGTGAAGGTGGAGCATCATAGGCCAGCTGGACTTTTACAGCAGTTACCCATCCCGAAGTGGAAATGGGATGATGTTACGATGGATTTCGTGACTAGGTTTCCAAGTTCACCTAGAGATAATGATGTCGTGTGGGTTGTTGTGGACATACTCATGAAGTTATCTCACTTTTTTCCAATCAAGGATAACTTCAGTGTTGACGAGCTCAGAATCTCTTATATCCGAGATATTATATGTCTCAATGGGGTTCCTCGTTCTATTGTTTCATATAGGAATGTCCGTTTTATGTCTCATTTTTGGCAGATTTTTTTTAGGGCACTTGGTACACAGGTGCTTCTGAGCACAGATTACCAACATCAGACCGATGGCTAGTCTTAGAATACGATACAGGTTCTTGAGGACATAATGCATGCATGTGTCCTAGACTTTGGGGTATTTTTGGGAATGCATATACCCCTAGTAGAGTTTTCTTACAGTAACAGTTTTCTGGATACTATCGAGATGGAACCTTACGAGCCTTTATATGGTAGGCCATGCCGATCAACTTTGTACTGGGTAGAGATAGGTGAGGCAGGTTTACTGGGACCACGTCTTGTGCAGGAGGCTTCTGAGCATGTACAGTTGATTCAGAAGCGGATGGCTACTGCACAGTCTCGTCAGAAGTCTTTTTCTAATCGCCGGAGACTACTTTTGGAGTTTGTGGGCGGGGATCTGGTTTTCTTGCGTGTTTCACCGAGGTTGGGACATAGGCGGATCAGGAGACAAGGTAAACTTTAATCGAGGTGTGTGGGGCCATTTGAGATTCTGGAGAGAGTCGGGCCGATTATCTATCGGTTGTAGTTACCAAAGAGGTACCGGGCCATGCATGACATCTTCCATGTATCTCAGTTGCGCCGCTATCATTCAGACCCTTCTCACATCTTTCAACCCAAGAAGGTTGAGTTTCAAGATGATGCGTCCTTTGAGAAGAATCGGATTCGTATCATTGATTGGAGCACGAAGGTTCTCCAATTCCGGTCAGTTTCTCTCGTATAGGAGCTATGGTAGCATGGCCGAGTGCAGGAAAAAACTTGGGAGTGGGAGACCAATGTTTGTGCTCAGTGGCCAGAGATGTTCTGAGCTTTATCTTCTCCACCCTTGGATGGGTAATTCGGGGGAGAATTGCTTTAAGGGGTAAGTTTTTAAGAACCCGGATCTTATTTTTTATGTACGGTTTTCTTCTTTTCTCTATTCCTTAAGTGTTTTTGAGAAAATAATGAAAATGGCAGAAATCCACATTTTTGGAACTACACGCCGTGTACTATTCCACACGCCATGTACTTTTGGACATGTGAGATGAGTACATAGGGTGTGTAACTATGTCTGTGATGAAGGGTGTAAAAACCGACTACACACCATGTAGTGGTCCTTTACACGCCGTGTAGTCAGTCGGTAGGCGAAACAGTAAGGTGGTAGAATCAGCCACCAGCTGAGTGACAGTACACTCCGTGTGGTTGGGGATACACGTCATGTACTTGTGTCGACAGGTGAATAGTTTGGCGGTGCCGTGAGAGGAACAGTTAAATGATGGAAGTACACGTCGTGTACTCAAAATTACGTGCCGTGTAATTTGTTTTTTTTTCACATAAAATGGGCAGTAGCAAACCCTATTCATAGGGAAGGCATAGAACCAGATGAGAGCTCAGGAGCGGACAACCGAAGCTTAGAGGATCCGTCGATCGCGGATCAAGAATCCAATTTTTCCTCTGTCGATCTCGTTGGAACCGCACGTGTAAGCCCTCCCACCTCCATGCATAGTTCTTGACATTTATTTCTCTAAGGGAATTTTTTTGCATTTCAGCGATTTTTCTTTCACCTCAGATCTACATCGTTCTAGGACGATTAGTGGAATGACGTTTGAGTATACTGATTAAGGGCATTTAAGTTTGTTGGCTACGTGTTATATTTTCTAACTTCAGTGTGTTTTGGGTATTTTTTGCCACTAACCCATGTTGGGGTGTCATCTAGCTGAGGCTTTGGCTGTTTTAATTACCTAGATTTGTATTTGTAATTAAATGTGAAAATAACTTGTTGTTTGGGATCATTACTTGGATCCAGAACCACACCGAGGGTGTGTTCATCTGTTTATCCGTTTGGCCAGGATACCCGAGGGTATGCCATGTTTTTTTTGAACAATCCTTTTTCCTTGAAAGGAATTGTATGTGAAAGGCTTGTTTATTTGTTGGGCATGACCCGGTTACCTGTTTAGCATGAGGGCAGTGTTTCCTTTATCCTGAGGGAAGTAGTTATTTTTCCCTGAGGGAAACTTCTTCTGTGCCTATGGGAAATAGACTATGTGCCTGAGGGAATCAATTTGTAAGCCTGAGGGAAATATATGTATTCATGTGGGAAAATACCTAAGGGTAAGGTTTGGTGTGACTGAAGACACTGACTTTTTACATAGAAATTCACCGAGGTGGTTTCTGGATAATAAATGATAAAATGAATAATAAAATTGCGAAATAACTGGTATGTTAGTTACTTTTGAGTACTACTTAGTTTATTTCATTTACCTTTCCACACTAATGTTGCATGTTTACACATAGTTGGGCACGAGCCTTTGGTGGGTGCCTATTGGGATTTATTTCTCACGCCCTATTTGGGTCATGATTTTCGGCCCAAACAGATTATGTTTCTGCAGGTGTAGATAAGGGAAAGGGCCCTTATACATGTACATGATTGCTGCTGAGGAGTAGGGGAGCAAGGGACTGGGCTTAGGATCGCGATGCTACAGGATATTTTGTTTTTTTCTGTACTCTGTATCGTATTGCACTAATTTGTAACATGTTCTGGCTGTTTTCTTTTAACATGAGGCAGGTTGCATCATCTTTATATATATATGATTGTTGGTTGTTTTACTGCAGTTGATTATTTTAAATGTGCATGGTTTACTGCTTCCTCTGTTGTTTTATGCTTTTTATTTTATTCCCATACGGTACACATTGAAAAATGAGGGCATTGTTTCCCCACTATCAGACATGGGCCCTCACTGCTAGTAGGCAGCCTCTGGAGTTTGGGGAAATGCACTTGAGGTCATGTGGAAAACCAGGCTCGGGGAACCCGTTGAGTGGCACCATGATCCGGGAAGATACATATATATATGATCTAGCTTCCAATGATTTTACTCTATGAAAACTCCATATTTTAATACTTTTATTGTAAGGTTTCACCAAGATTTATTACCTAGTTTCATTAAGTAAATTATTTTCATATCTTTTTACCTATTATCTATATGGTGTAAATTTAAAAATCTTTATTAATTTTTTTGAAATGTATTTATGTATAATGTTGTTTTGTATCATTATATAGATATTGATTTCCAATAGGTATATAATGTTATCATCTTTGATGGAATTCTATATTTTTTCCTTTTATGACTACATTTTAAAGGATAGAAGACCCATTAACCCTCCAGGTTTCATTGATGATAAATGGAACACATTTTCATTCAATGGATTCTTTGTAATGTGAGGAATGAAACTCATTTTTCATCATTTTGTAAATTATGACATAAAGTATGATTATTTTCATGTGTAAAACCTATATAGGGATGAATGATGAATGGGTTCATATATTTCCATCCAATGAATAGGTTAAAGGTGTATATCTAATTACATAAGTTTTCCAGTACATTTTAGTTACACATATGTGTTGGAATGACTGGCATGGCTCATTAAAGTGATGTCCTCTAATAATATAATTTTAGAAATAATTGAATGATGTCACAATTTTATTCTTATTATATTTCCTTTCTTATTCCTTCATAGATCAGGTTAATTGACTCATATTTCAACACAATTTTGATTCATTTTTTCCCTGTGACTTATTCCATTTTGTATAATCTATGATTGTAAGTGTATAATTTTTATTTGTGTCTTGATTATACAAATATTGTAATCTATTTCTCATTAATGATATTTGATTTTTGTCACATATTTTTACACATACATAGAATAAGAGGTCACCACTTTATTACATTTATATTTCCTCATTGCATAAAGAAGAGTATAACTTATTAGATTACAAGATAGAGTCTATTGTTTAAAAAATATGGATAAATGGTAATATGTGTTGTTAAATTAATTCATTATGTTGATTGTCCTCAATGAAATTATACAATCCATTCTAATGACTTAGAGTTTATTTTGTGATATATAATGACTAAATTATTTAAATTATGTGAAATAAATACATGTTAGTCTTGGGTAAATATACTAAAGGGTGATATAACAATGTCATACTATCATATAAACCACATAATAATTTGATGAATTTCACAAATGTCTTTATGGTGATTAATTGTTGTCTTCAGTAAAGTTTTCTTCATAGTTTATAGATACATTAATTGGTTATGATTTTTTAATTATAAATATTTTAGGGTTTTAAAAACTGATCAAAAAATGGATATGTCATTATATTTTTGTATTTTTAAATCAAATATATAAACGAAAGTATGGATCATTATTTTCCAACATCATAATACATTTCATGGTTTGGAGATCAATTTATAAAATTCACAATATAAAATGAGTATTCATAAAAGGAGCATAATTAATATGAAGGACCTTTTTAAAATATGTACATAACGAATTATTTAGGGTCCCACAAGGGTGATTAAAGTTAGAATACCATAAGGGGAGGATAACTAGGGTATAAAATGGCCCATACAATTAAATCAACTACCAGATCTTTTCTCACCACCATTAAAGGACCGTTACCTCATAATCATGGGGGTAACTATATTATTCTCTTTAACGGGCAATGCTTCTGGAATCATGATCATGTTTGGAGCGCTTTCATAATGTAAATATAGATATGATTACTTATATAGTTCATTGTAAATAAGATTTATCGAAGGTGAATTCACTAGAATTATTCCATAAAAAATATAAACATAAATCTCATTATATAAAATGGTTTAGGATTGGTCAATAAATGATGAGGCTCACTACGTTACCAAATATAGTGTGAAATCATAATAACCAAATGCACATTCATAAATCGTCCTCCACATTTTCACTATTATGGTATAGGGACACATTCCATTTTTAAATATTAAGGTCCCATATATAGAAACCCATGAAAGGAATTTAACCTCAATAATTGATAATTGTTCTTTTGAAGAACACTAAGCCTCTCTTTTACAATATTTTGTGACACAATTCCCCTTTATTATTGGACAATATATTCATTATTATACTTTGAATTGGTATTCAATATATTAAATATGAAGAATAATTACATCACATAAAATTGAAAAACTCCCATTTTCCTATGATATATATATATTTTTGTGAACAATGTTCATATCCTTATTATAGTTGATCTTCACTATCATAAATAGGGAGGCAATGTTATCATTAACTAGAAACCTAGAAGGATTGTTTCAGGGTTATAAATCCTCCCATCACTCCTCTAAAATATGATCTATTAACTATACCATTATTGTAGCTACAATTTGTTTTAGACACCTGGAATAGCTCTATGTATAGCATGAATTTTTTCAAAATTAAATTATATAACACAAATATTACAAAATCTTTCATTTAGGGATTAAATCAATATTAATAATAAAAATTCATGATATATGAACCATTGAAAAAATAATCATGTATCATAAAGGTGGAATTCTCCAATTTTTCTATGAAAAATCTTAACATGACTTCTATTATATTATTTTATTTGAAGCTAATATGTTGCTCCTTCAACATAGCCACCACTATGGTAATGACCTACTTAATCATGCCATTTTGGGTTTGGACTCCAACATTTTACCATGATAATATCCACTTTGGTCATGGGACATTTTATTTGGACTCTACTAACTATATATTTTCAAAATATAATAATTTCATGATCATGTATTCTCCACTATGAAATAGGGTACACACATTTCTAATTTTTTCATCAAAAGAATGATGATTGTTCTGACCACCATCCTTTAATATTCATCATGATTTTCTTGATTAGGACCGTTGTTCGATATAATTTCATGCTTCAATATGGGACACTAAAAATCCATCACATTGATGAGAAATGGGTGATACGTAATACTTTCCCCTTTTTCGTAAATTCAATTACTAACATTCCTAATGAAATGTGCATGATATCATATAGACTTGTTATACATCTCCAAAATGAACTCTATTTGGATGTGTCCTTTCTAATAATTGATATATTTCATTATTATGAAATAGTTTTCATGTACGTCACATAAATTATTGAAACCGACTTCAATTTAATGGCTAATAATAACATTACTTCACTACTAACATGTATAACTATAAATCTTGATGCCAATAACATATCATAGTCATCGCAATTTGGATCATCCAATATTGTAATACTACTAAAAAATTTCCCAATACCTACGATTACAAAGTGTGGGTATAGCCCTTGATACCCTTGGTATAGTCTATACCCAATGTTTCATAGAATCATGGGAAACTGAGGCATCAATATATCCATTATTTATACCAATGGTATTGGAAACCATGGGTATAGGTCCACACCACCATGTAATTAATCTATTCCATCATTTATAAAACCATGGGTTTATCTTTGACAAAATACCCAGTCATGGGATTCAATCCCTAGAACACCTCTTTACTCTTCTGGATCCTTACCACTACCCTATATAGCTTATTGGTTTTTAAATTTATATTTACATATATATATATATAATCCAAAAATAAAGGGAGAAAAACTTGGGAATATGTGTTTCTAGAAAAAAAATTGTGTCCCATGAATATTTTCCCGCACCATAATACAACAATGATTTATTCCCATTATTGGAAATCCATTGGTATTGGTCCTAAAATAAATTCCCTATACCAACAATTTAAAAAAAACCATGCGTATAGGTCTCGAAAAACAACCATATACCATTGGTTAAAAAAAATAATCGTTATATGTCTTTAAAAAAACTTGTACCCACGGTTCTCTTCGAACCTTTGGTATAGGGGGCCAAATTCAATGGATTTCAAAAATTGTGGGTATAAGCTATCATACTATACCTATACCCATGGTTTTTGGAACATCATGGGTATAATGAATTTTTATAATAGTTAAAGAATCACTTCAACACTTTGTTCATATTCTGCATGTGTTTTCAACAACATGTTTTTTCATCAAATCAAAAATTCTTCATAAATAAGAAAATTTAAATCTTGTCCCTCAACCACAACAATACTTATTTTCAACAACCTTTACCAACCATATTTTCAAGAAATAAAACATCAATACATTGGAATTGAATCAATCACCCACTTTTTATTTTGTTGACTATACACAGTATTCATGTTCAACCCCTTACACAATGTACCCTTCAATGATTTGTATCACTCTTTAGGATATATTATTAACCAAGATATTTACTCTTCCCTTTATTTTCAATTAAATACATAGGATCTTTTAAAAATTTCTATAAAAAAATTTGGTATGTTCTTTTCTTCCATGACCTACAAAATTGAGTTAATATAATTCCAATCATTTCTACTCCACATTTCATTTTCAAATAATTCCCATATTTTTCTATAGGATGAGACTGCATAAAATATTATCTCACCCATTTCCCACATATTCCCAGTGGTATTACTCATGGTAAATTTCTCCCTATATTAGGATACAGAGGATATCATCACATCATTTCATTTCACCTATTATCTATTATCTAAATATCCTCCATGATTTATTTAGATCCATATATTAATTGAATGAATTTACCAATTTTCACTAAAGATGTAAAAAACTACACTAACCTTAATAATTTAGATATCACTTTATAAAACAATAGTCATTGGGATATCCACTTCCCTCATAAATTCTATTAAATGGCTATAACAAATTGGTCTTATTCAATCAATTTAAACACAATATTTTATCTTAATAAAAGAAAACTACACCATTATAACATTAAATTAAAGTACTCCATTATGAGAACCGTACACTATAAGAATTAACTAATTCCACTTGTAATGATTTTGACTAATTTGTTTACAATGGTGGATAAATTGAGACAAATAATACCATTAATACTCTATTCCATTAAATTATTTAAAATCATCAAAGATTCTATATTTTCATTAAATTCTTTCCAGTTCCCCTTTTTTCTCACAATACAACCCATGGATTGTATCTCCCCCTTAGTTATATACATCATTAAAATATTTATAAATAGTAAAACATAATGGGATAGGGGAAACTCGAACTTCCCTATGTTGATTCACAGGTCCATCCAAGATGTACCAACTAATAACCTCCACACATTATATTTCCCTTTATTATATTTTAGAAATGGAATTAAATATTCTCTTCATGTTCCTCATAAAATAAAATATCTTGATAAATCAACCTATTTCCAATGATTATATCTTTCTTGTAAACACATGCACAATTATATTTATATAAATGAACATTTTTAGTAATTCTTATCGTGTTATTTCCAATAATTAATGAATATATCACACATGAAAATGTAAAATCCTTGGTGAATCACTAGTAAATCTCAAATATATATTTATTGTTGATTAAATAATTCCCTCTTTCCACTTAGTATTTTTTGAAGGGATTATTTTGAAAATCACATAGTCATTGGTTAAAATAATGTAAATTAATACATATTCGTTAGTAAAGTCAAAATCAATTTTTTCACTATATTATTCAGTGACAGAACAACCACATTGTTTTTATTCTATATTTTTCATCTCAATTTATATGTGATATTTAGTAAAATCCTTATTTTAGTGTATGATAAAACCTTAGTTGAGTCTAATTTTTTTACCCTAAAAATTTATGATTCTATTATCCTTTTTAATATTAGTTTATCATGGTACATTGTGGGAGGTTATTGTCTATATATATCTTATTTACACTATCATTACAATAGTTGTTACAAAATTCCATGTGAATATGTTTGGAACAAATAAAACATCATTGATAATAACAATACCTCATTTAGTGTCTAAATCAATGAGATATTGGGAAAATATTAGTTCTTCTCATATTATTGGGATTATTAGATTTCAAAAAAATACTCTTGATATACCCAAATCATCCATAGAAGACACACATTTCAACCTCTATATTTTGTTTAATACATTTATTGATATTTCATAGAACAAATATTTTATTCCATATTTTATATATGTATTTATCTTAATTTCCAAAAAAAAGGAGGTTGTTTGTTGAGGTCTATTCAAAATATTTTTCATGTGTCTATCATATTCCTAACATATCTTACATTATCACCCTTTTATTTCAATTTTGAATCCATATTATTAAAATTAGTGATAATAAATCTTATATAAATTTTCATTTTATTTTTTAAAATTATATACTTAATGAAAGAATACATTCCTTTTATTATTTATCAATGAATATTTTCTTTCAGATTTACTAGAAAATATCTTCAATTGTATTTCTCTTTAAGTCATCTCTATTCTGATTAAATTTATATATAATTTCAAGTACACTAAAAATTTCATTTTTCATATATCATAAATGGATAATTATTCAACCATTTAAAATTACATTCCATGTATGAAACTTGATCCATCATTGTCTTCATTAAATGATAATTCATTGGAATAGAAAAATATTTTTCCATTTTATCTACAGAATATAATTTCCTTTTTAATTCAATGATATAGTCTAAAAATTGTTTTCATTTATCCACGTGAGGGTTAACATTATATATAAAAATTGGTTTTGAAATTTCCTTGGATATATAACCCAACTTCTTGGTTGGAATCTTCTTATCATCTTCTTATTTTCTTTTTTTATTTAGACTTCATACTTAACCATTCATCATTTTAAAAAAAACATCAAATGACATCAATGTGAATTTAGAGAATATCTAACGATTTATATATCTCCTAAATACTTAACTTAAATCCTTAATTAATAATTTTTTGACTGAATTATCAAAAAAAATCTTTTTATACATTTTAATGACAAATATGTTTTAAATTAATATAACAATTAAATATTTAACCACTTCTAGATGAACTCCTAGATAATATTCCACCAAAATGATGAAATATTAATCCTAGAATTGAAATTATTTAAATAAAATAAAGGTTCCTATGCTATGGATGAAAAATTTAATACATTTTAGATCTAATCAGATAAATAAAAAAAACTTATAATGAACCTCCCTCTGATAAAAATTTTATGGTTTCATAAGGCGGATTAGAGTTAGATTATGCTGAGATTAGGGGACCATAATATGAAAATTAATTATCTTATCTAAATAATTAGAAACATTAATCTTAAATATAATTAATTAAAATGACTGTTAAACCATTATTCTCACATTCTTATTCCATTTAACTGAATATGTTAATGATTTATTTATATAGTTTTCTATTCATGAATAATCTATATATGGACATGATTATTTCATTGGTTCACCCTCCCAATTATGAATTCTAAGATCATATATTGTCATTTATCCATGATCCAAAATAACTATTATGATCACTTCTTATTATGGGTCGGGATTGATTACTCCAATCTTTTTCTTACTACATTAAAAAGTTTTGGGTAAACTAACTATCATTGAATGTTCACTATGGGAAAAATTCCAATTCTACCTACTATATTTATCACTACTCTAGGAAGTATGAAAATATATTTTATGAATTTTTAGGACCCTTATCTATTAATAATATCCTATAATGAATCTTCTAGATTAGATAGTTGGTCTATTAAAGTCAAATTAGGATTCAACTTCACAATATGTGAACACATACTCATGAAAACCTATTCCTTTTTATTATATGGAAAAATCATTCTTATTATATAGAATATTATTCAATGTATTACAAATAATCAATTCTTTTATACCCTTACCTAGAAAAAACTCCTCTAATCCACTGGAATTTTTATATTTTAATTTCTGTATATCATTCATCTCATTCTTATGGTTAATTTCCCCTTCCATTGTGTGCAAGGTTATGCACCAATCAACTGAAACCCTATAAGGATAATTATTGGCATTGATAACCAACTGAAACTTCTTCAATATTACTCCTTCAATTATATCATAAAATAAATTGTACTGACTTTATAGAAACCTAAAGGAACTCATGTTGTAGTAAGAATTCATTCCAAAACAAATCACCTACAAAATTTTGAAAACTCCATTGATTTGGTCTTGAATCATGGTCAACAATCTAGATCCATGATATATTAATTATTAAATAATGGTTAATGAATTTATATGGTGATATCCTATTAATTTTTTATAATAAAGCACTACATAGAAAACAATAAATCCATATATATAATCCTAATCTGTTTTTCTTCAAAAATAGAATCCAAAGAGAGGATGTTTCCATAAATTATGATTTTTTTCATGAGACTCTACTTTATGACAACATTCGCATTAAATATAGTCAATTTGAAAATTGTTCTATGAACCTTGGAATCAAAATTCATTATCATATAATATTGGATCGACCATGAATTATCGACTATTTTGTGGTTCATGTATATTGGATGTCTTGTATTTAAAAACATGGGCACCAAAATATACACCATGAGAATGAAATAAATTTTGGAATGAACACTTGAATTTGAAACATAAATTAACATAAAATGGGGTATTTTACATTCCATTTCCATTTCCTCAATTAAAACTAGAAATCCACAATCTGGAACACCAGGTCATGGTCCCTTCTTTTTTTCGTGTTTATGGAAATTACCTTCACACCACACCCATGGAAATGTAAATGGTCTCTTCTAGTATTTGTCTTCATGTCTGCCATTACAAACACGTTGGTTTTTTATCGCCTGTATTGGAATTTTATAATTTTATAGAAAAACCCACCATGCACATCAGTTATGGTATATCACCAAAGAGTAATATTATTACCACTTATTACATTTACATCACATACAATGTGAATTTTTATGATGATTGATGTTAGCAACATTCCTTGACCATCACTATTAGGATCCCCTAATATACCATTATATAAATAAACGCATTGGTCATATTCATCATGTTATACCAATAATTCTACTCTCAATAAATCAAACATGCTTCATTGAAATTTCAACACACATATTGGCCATTAAAATTCACCATCCTTATTATTAACATCCTTGAAAAAAAATATTTTAAATAAATTTAACATGAATCCTTCAGTTATTCATATAGAGATGATGTATACTAAACAATAGAGAATTTCATAGTAGAATATTGAGTTTTAATAAAAATGGATAGAAATGGAAAATATTTTCATTATTTCCATCATGGGGAAGGGAGATAAAGGATAAATGTATTGTTCTATGGTTTGGAGATAAAAATTGATTAGTTCATTTTTATATGGAGATATGAAATATGAAAATAAAAATACATATTGGGATATGATGTTTTGATTGTTTTTGTTCATAGTTTCTTGGGATTTAGTTGATCACCACAATATTATGATAAATAAAGATTAATCCATATTTAATTTCATTTCTGATTAATGTATATTTCATTTGAAAAAAATGGTATAGATATATATCATTCATTTTGAATGATAAATATAACTATTTTGATGATTTTGGTCATAATTAAACATGTGTGGAATATGGGAAGGTCATTGGTGTTGGAGAGAACAATGCATAAATCATAATAATTATTTTTTTAGAATTATAGATTAAATTGATTTTTAACATATATTATTCTAGAAAATGGAATGGAAGGGAGAATGAAGATAGAATGGATATATCCCTATTTATATTTATGGTTTTGAGGGAAGAAAAGAGATCCCATGTAGATGATTCTATAGTATATAATTTAGAATATTTGAAGGATTGAGATTTATAGTTTTTCCTTACTCATATAAATTTTATTCAATTATAAGATAGAGTAAAATTAGGGTAATTTCATTCATAGATTTAATTTGATATTGAGGAATATTTTTTAGTTGTTGAGATTTTTAGAGGGTAATAATGTAACTCACATATAAGGGAGTTTAGTTTGTAACTCTTTAGAATAGGAATGAATTATGTTTTATATTTATCAAAGTAGTAATTTTAGAGCTCCTTGATATGGAATATATTAGTTTTGTATACTGATCCTAAATATATTCTCAAAATAAATAAAAAATAGAGGAACTCACTATACTAGTGCACATAGATAGAATAATATAGTGTATCCCTTCAGAGAGAGTGTACCATACATAATAACCAACTATAGGGATTCATCCCTTCTATGGAATGAAACAAACATAAATATTCTATCCACTAAAAGAGTGAACTTATATTTTATTTTATACTCTATAATAACTCTAGTTTTATTCTATGTTCAAATATTCTAGTACAACTAAACCACATAAAATATTTATATTCTTGGGTTTGTTAATTTATTAAAATTAGATAATTATTTTATACAAGTGGAAAAAGGAGTATAATAGATTCAATTTTATTCCAGATTATATGAGTGAAATATCACAAAATGATTAATGGTTAAGCCTTTAGAGTGTATTATAATTTTCATTGGCCATCACTTCGATTTACATGACATTAAAGTTGTAATGAGTTTCACATATTATTTTTTCCATCCCAAAAGTTATGGTTGATTTTTTTCTACTATTATTATATAAGTGTTTTCCTCTTCAAACCCTAATAGATGTATAGACTAGATAATATTACAATGATATGAATGTAAAGGTGCTAAAAGAAATTATGATGTCATAAATGAACTCCAAATCAAAATAAAAAATATGAATATTGATAATTTTTAGTGATGTAAAAATTTTCCTAATTATAAATTCATTAATTTCTAGATTATTAATTGAATTAAAACATTAGGTGACCATTTAACTAGGTTGAGAATAATAATGATGATATAACGGTACATATCGACACAATGAAAGCCATTGTTGGAATTTTGATATGATATGATTTAATTTATAACCACTATTGGTGGAAACTAATGACATGAAAACCTATATTAAAAATAAGAGGACCAAGTTCCATTTTTGTGATAAGGTTTTTTTGGGTATCATTTTTCTTCTGATCTTAGTGATTTATCAGTACCTTGTTTTTCTGTCTATGCTATTTAGATTCATATGGTCAAATGCAGTATTTTATCTTGTTTCTCATATGATTCAAGTGAATCTATTTTTTCAAATGGGTTCCCCGATACTCTATAATGGGCACCCTATAAAATGTAGGAAAACCCGTTAAAATGGAAAAAGTTTCATTTTCCAAAGAATCTAAACCCATATAACCTTATATAGATTCTATCTTTAAAATTTTACACATTTTTATATTCACTCCATGCACACCATGTTCTCTTCATATCCCATGGGAACCCAACATCATATATAATAGCAATATGCTTGTTTTTTTCATGCGATTTCATATTCACCATGGTAAGAACAAAATACTTCAACAATATATCTCACCATGACTTTTTTATGTTCATATTTATAACATTCCACCATCCAATCATTGGTCTTTCCAGATTTTTATTGTTATTATATCCTCTTATTGGTTAATTCATTTTATTTTTTCCTTTTTGGAAAAATATTAATTAATAAAAGAGATTGAGAAATGGAAATCAAAATAATGAGTGGTCAGTGAATTGAATAATGACGATCATATGAGAAAATAATAAACCTAATTAGACTGATATATAATGATAATATAAGGAGTATGAGAAATTATAAATCAATGAAAAAATAAATAAAAACATCTTGATTGATATATAAAGAATTCATGGTGACGGTGAAACCCACCTATTTGTATTTGGAGAATAACATTGAATAAGATCTATTTCCCCATAGAGATTCATTATTTAGAAAATATAGTGATTTTTTAACTTTTAAATATAATAATAATCAATGTTATATATATCATTGATTTATGAATGATATCAAACAACAAGTTATAAATTAATATAATTTGAAAAAATTATTTGCAGTGTTATGATAAGATGAAACAAAAAAAATTCATTGCAATAATTCAATGGGAAAAAAATAGGAGATGAAATATTCAAAGAGTTTTAATTAATCTCAGGATCTTGAAAAGACTATATACCTTTTTCATGGATATTGAAATGAATTTTAAACCCATACCAATATAAATGATCTATAGTTTTTGAATTACAGATTTTAATCCCCCCATGGTGGAACCGAAAAATGTATAATTATCCCTATCCTACTCTAATTGTGTGATTAGATATATGATAATTTTAATTGGGTTGTATTTTTACTAAATAAATTCCACAAATTAGACATGAAACATTTTGTGAATATCCTATCGTTTAAGGATGATCATTTTCAACTAAATTTGTATCACTGAATGTTTACCAAAGGGGAAAAATTAGATTCAAAATTTGAGATAATGAACAGAGAAAAAATAAATTTCATGATAATGATGTGATGATTATTGGTAAATCCATTAATGAGTATTGATTGTCACTTGTGGTTTTTTTGTTTTTTTATACATAAGTATATATTTTCAGTTTTCAGTTTCTAGTGAAAAATGATCTTTCTCACATCAATGGGGAATTAATAAAATAAAATTTCTAAAAGGGTAGATTATAAACCTATAATTACAAAATATAATTTTATAATCCTCTATGTATATTTCATATTAACTCAAATTTGATGGTTAATACATTATCTATCATGAAACCCCTATTACGGAAACAAAATATCAATAAGAAACATGAAAAAATGACTCCCAGTAGTGTATGAGAATAAGTAATATTATCATAAAATGATATTAAAAATTTGGTATCAATTTAAAAATTTGATACATTATGAAATAAATGCATTCATAATCTGATGAATAATCCTCATATTTATCCCTTTAATTATTCTCGGTTATCATATATTTTTCTAACATGTTTTCGTAAACATAGGTTCTCCCCACTTTATCATAACCAACATATTTAAATACTATCTATTAAACATATCATGTGATTTATTTATTCGCGTATTCATCCCATTGTATTTACTATATTCTGTATATAATTCATTCAAAGACAATAAAATATTCTTCTTCTTCTCCATCAGTCTTCTTTTTTTCTTACACAGGTCATCCCATTTTTACTAATAGGTATTATTTACATTATATATAGAAATAATTTCTGGTTCAATAATATATAATAACAAATCCTATTTTGACTCCCTGTGATCTCAAGAGTTATTTGATTATTTGAATCCATGGATAAATTTCCAATGATAATGTTTAATAAATTTTAATATATTGATAATAAATATGCATCAAATTAATGGAAAATCTAGTTCTATAAAATTAATCATTCTCATGAAACAGTTAGAAAATGATATTCTTTATAAAGAAATATTTGTGTCACTATCACACAATTTATTCAATTTTCTTTTTTAGTATTATATAACATGCTAAAATATCATTTCAATCTAATATAATATCTATTACACAATGGATTCATGTAACTAAAAAATTTAAGAATTCATTTACACTTTTAAACCATTAAAAACCCATTATAATTTTACATTTATGGAAATGAATAATTCTTTCTACACATTCAACAAATACACATGGTGTTGTATTACAGATTAACAATTATACAACTCAAGGAAACTATTACAATACCATTGGTTTTGTGCCTTTTCCATTGTGATACTCTGAGAGGAACTTATGCATCCTATGAAAGTTGATTTTCCAATAGAAACAAAAAATGGGTATTGTCATCAAAACTTTTCAAATTTTAATTATATAATTTTAAACCATTTATTTTTTTCACATTTATCTCTTGAACTAATATAACAACTATTAAAAGATTATCCTTGCTTGTTGTATATGCATGGCCATACATATCATGATCATCGATCATGTTTACCAACTATATCAACTATTAACATCAATATATATATTAATATATTGAAAATTAATATAAAATACATATACTAATAAAGTGATGACATAAATCCTCAATAATCTCCCCAAAACACAAGTTTCACTCATCTTACATAACCAAAAGGCCTCAAAAAATTCAAATATTTTTTATATCCATGTAATCACCAACTTCAATGGAAATGATCCTTTAATTTGTATTGGTTTTTTGGATAAGAAAATTCATCCCATCCCATTTTTATATTGATGTGTTCTAAAAATCATAAAATCATGACATTAATTACATTCACAATAATATTTTTTCCACTCAATGATCATAACCAAAACACTAACTCCAAAATGTACATTATGTCCTCTTCACCTTCACGTTATATTTTTATACATTAAAATTGTAAATCCTAAAACAATTAATCATGAGTATATTTTACTTAAAGCTCATTTATTAAAATAATTATTTATTACTAACTCTTTAAAAATGTTACCCATCACTTTATAATAGATAATTATCTAACCTGGTATTCCACCTGACACCTGAATTGTAGTTTATAGATAACATCAACCACCTCCATCGATATCAGGATTTTTACGTTCATTGCCAAGGGTTTAAATATTAAAATTGTGGTATAGTTTTCCTATGAAAACTCATCATTCCATTATGTATTTAAAATGATTGGTATTGGGTTTTTATATCAAACATAACTTACTACAGGTTTCACACATGATGAAATCACCAATATTTAGGCGGCCCATAAATATCAGGATATTAAAATATAGATATTTTTTAATACACTATATTTCATCCATGATAACAAATGTTATTAGATAAAAATATCATATATAGATATTAAATATTACAAATTAAATTCAAATAGTAATAAATAATTCTTAACAAAAAATAATATAACATATGAATATAAATTGAATCATATCCATGTATTCATTAACTATATAGTAAAAAAATATTCAAGAATTTTTGGAGGAAAAATCAATATTACATTAATAATATAAGACAAGGAATAAGCTTGTGATTTGATGTTGACATGTATGGGTGAGTATATCATATTCAGTATGGTAGTCCCATATCACTTTAATGGTTTCTCATCAATTTAAAAATTAATCAAGCTTTTATAGGTGTCATGAATAATGCAGTATCTATGAACAATATTGAAAAAAGAAATCAATGATTCAATAATAAAAAAAATTTATGTAATCAAAATAAATAAGAATCTATAATTAAATATGATACATATTAATCAAATAAAAATATTGAAACAGCATAAAACCCTAAATTATTTAATTAAAAATGTTTCCCTCTAGTAAATTAAATGAAATAGAAAACAATTAATGGGTTTTCATACACACTAGTGAACCACACATACATTACCAATGACCAAGAACCACACAATAATCTATCAGGATTAAATATATAGTCCACCTAAATAATTTTAAAACCAAATGGAAATTCTCACATGTGAAAATACATTACTCACATCCAAAATTTAATTTTTCATTATACTAGAATATATCATATAACATCTATCTAATATATGGATCCACCACCATAATATGGAATTTTATAAACCTAACCCACCAGTCATAACAAATCATTCTCCAATCTAAAGAGTTGTGGTTTTACAGGTGTTTCCAATTCCAAAATGTAATTTATTAAATAGAAATCCTAGTCAACTCTTAAGTCCTTACCAATTTATTATATGACTAATCATATGCTATCCATTGAATACTAAAAAATATATTCAATGTAATTTCTTAATTTTTTACATTAGACAATCCTATTAAGGATAGGTGAATTATTATTATTTATTGATTAAAAACTATATAAAAATGATATAGGGATTGAAATTACCTATTAATTACCAAGTGAAATCAAATTTTAATAAAAAACCCATTAACTTAATTAAACACAAAATATAAAAACAAAATCGATAACCTATAATAATTCACAGTATTCAAATTTAATTATTTTGGTAACAATTACTACAGTTATAATCATACAAAACATTATAAATAGTTATATTTATTAAAATATCTATCAAACGTATTTATCTAAACATGAATTATTTCTTCACAGATTAAAAATAATTGGATGAAACTAACATGAACAACTATTTATAGACTCCACACACTACTAAAGTAGACTTAACTATGTAAAATCTTATAAATACCATTAAATCAAAATCTCACAAAAATTTACATGAAATCCATTGATACCCCTAAATGATTTTTTAAAAGAAAGGTTTGAGAGAAAGAAGAAATATAACAAAACTAATAAGTTGATAATATGTATTTCTTAGTGATCCACTAATGGATTAATGTGATTTGAAATGAATTAGGTGATTCATCCTGAAGGGAATATATGGGTACAAGGGGGGAGAAAATGATGAACATTTTTCATATCCTAATAATTTATGGACAGATGCATTCTCATCTGATCTAATTGTTATCTTCTTATACTATACTTTCTTTCTAAGAATAAAACATGTTTTTACCCTATAATGTATCTTTTGAGACTAATTACTATCCCAATAACCAAACACAAGTTCTCAATGTTTTATTTTTCAGCACACACATATACCCTATGAAACTACCTAGGAGGTTACCCATCCCCATACTACTCTAAAAAACATAAATTTGGATCTATAATGAGGTAGATTCTTGAAAATAAATGTTCTCCTTATTGAAATTGTAGTTATAATTAGTCGATTATTTGTTATTTTTTTGTCATACACTCTTCCCACTGTGATGGAAAAACAAACCAATTGTGAACCCCAAATCTCAGTCATAGGAGGTGTCTCTAAGCATTAATTTTGTAATTTTATTTTTCCCAATTTTTATGAACTGAAATCCTTAGGAACTATTTCCAATTAATAGAACGCATGGGTCTCATACAACACCTTAGTTTTGTTCCAATCGCAACACTGACTATTACCCACTATAGGCACGTATCATAATAATCACTGTCCCTACTAGAAAACACATGGTCTTCTATTCATCTTTTGACAACACCCGCACATTCCTGGATAATATCCCAGGTTGTGTCCCATGATGAAACTACTGCCAGACATGAAAACATAACAATTGATTTATAATTGTGTAAGATCCCTAGCATAATGGTACAGAATGATTACATAGGTAGTGACATTTGGGGACGAGTTTAATTATAATGAAGTGGTTTATTTATGCTATATCTCTTGGGTGTTTCAATTATATTTCATAGAAACAATTATTGTAGCTAGAAGATGAGTTTTATTGCATGTGGTCATTTTTTCTTTGAATTGATTCTCATTTTTTAACTATTCTAGAAGAATTATAAATGATCAGTATGACTATAATATTTATCCATTCTATTAAGGATTAATATTAAATGGTCATTATTTCATCGATTCAAAGAATTGATTGTGTTATTTAAAGGTTCATTTTCAATGATAAAGTAGTTTTGGTGGATATTTTAATCACTAATAATGCTGAAATTA
This sequence comes from Viscum album, assembly GCA_963277665.1. NCBI lineage: Eukaryota > Viridiplantae > Streptophyta > Magnoliopsida > Santalales > Viscaceae > Viscum > Viscum album. The sequence continues at coordinate 502,800,709 of OY728133.1, forward strand.
TTATTTTACTCTAATCGCATCATGCTTTTTCTATTACATCCAACCCCGTGTTTTAATGTATACAGATTATATATTTTATGTAAGGTCTTATATTTTACCATACATTATTTTTAGATGTTATATGGATTAATTTCTAGACCAGGGAATGAGACGACGTGTGATTATGATGCCCTATTTTCATGGAACAACATTTTGAAAAAAAAAATTATCTTTTTATAGAACGAGTGAACTGTTTTCCATAAATATTTAATAACACTTAAACAGGTTCCTCGATCAGAAATCAAAGGGCACCGTTGAGCTCGAAATGGATGATTTAGTTTTGGTGAGGCCTAAATTTGTCCGGCATTGGTCGTTTGTAGAAAATGTCTCCAAGGACAAAACAATATATAAAATAATCAAATAAAATTAGTTTAATTAGTAAAATCCTAATAACTCATGAATGGTGACTCATATTGGAAATCCAAGACCATTGTAGAGTACTAAATATGGTGTTTCCCTATACACAACCCAACCTTGGTCGGTGCGGGTTTTCTCTAGAAAAATTAAAAAAACTATATAATTATTATTGAATAATTTAAATAAAATTTATTTTGATGTAGAAAACGATTCTCCTTTAAATGTAATGTTATATAATTTCCTATTCCTTGGTTGATCAATCCCTATAGATTTAGACTACTATTGGATAATTTTTTCATAGAACGATGATGGATCGTGAAGATCAAAATTCTTCATGCCAATAGAGTTGTAGGATATCATCATTAATGGTAATGCAACCGTTATTAATTAGTGATCTATTTGAAATCTTTATAGGACATTTATCTTATGAATTATCAGTCCAGTTCATAATCTATGAAGAATACAAATTATTCAAGGAATATGAACTGATGTTCGCATCATCAGAAGAAATAAATGCATAAAATTGTATTAATTATATATTTGTTTTCTTAATGATAGAAAATTGAGTTTGACATAATCAAATGGATGATGTTCATTCCTAGTGTTGTTCGTTATTCTTTTCTCTTCCTTTTTTCTTCACATTCTTCACTGTTATACCCCCATGGCCACGGTTCAACATGATGGATGGATCAAAAAACGATCAACCCCTAGATTGAAATAAAATTGATAAAATGTCCAGCACTGTGAATATCAAGACCCAAGGAGCCCAAACCTGTAACTGTTTCAACTTTTGGGCATCAGAGGCAGCATGGAGGTCCATGGAAGGGACCACCAGCATGGTGGTCTTGGGAGGCAGCAACTGTGATGGTGTCTACTAAAGGTGACGATGGGCCGTGGGGTGCAGCGGGAAGCCACGTGTAGAGGCGGTAGCCACAAAACACAATTGGGACATGGAATGTTGTTATATCGGCAACCTCATGGGACATGGTCAGGGACCATGTTGATTATTCCAGATGGCCTTAACTTGAGTAGGATGAGTATGCAAGATGTGTTAGACCTAGGTGGAGTTAGAAAGCCCAAGCGGAGGAGGAAATGTTTTCCAAGGTGGAGCGAGATGGGCCAGCCCAGTATATCTGGGTCGATCTGGGTCAGATTAGGGATCGACCTCAGGGCAGTTTCTTTGATCAACCGTAGGGCAGTCACACAGATCAACAGTGGGACAATCGACCATGGGTTGGTCGACCATGGGGAGTACTGACCGTGAGCCAGTCTATAAGCCCAATAAACACCATCTAAAACATGAAAACACCATAAAACCAACAGGTTGAGTACAATATAAGTTCCAACATCCTTCCCTAGGTCCACATCTGTACATTATGTGGTATCCTTCATAGTGTCTATGAATGATTGTTGGTATCCCATAGAGTGTCCGAGCATGATCCCCTACTTTGAGAATTTATCCATATTGGGTCAGTGATATCCCCTAGTGTGAGTGGGCATGATCCCTTCCTAGTTGAATCATGGACTTCCTTGAATAATACATTCTCATTTGGGTAAGTCAAAAACTAGCTAGGCCTCTTCGTGAGTGTCTCTGATGATATAATGGCTCGATGAGTGAGTTCCCACTAAACAAGGGTTCATCGATAATAATCATATTCCTGTAAATTGGTCGTGGCTTACCTCTAGACATCTAATCATGGATTAAATATATCAGGATATTCTAGTTATATGTACTGTAGACATATAAAAATATAGGGAATATTTTTTTCCGTTCATGGTATTTTCATTGTGGAATTTCCTTCATGGTATATTCTTTATGGTTTTGGGGTTTCCTGTTGAGTAATTTCATACTCTCCCCTGCATGGGATCTTCCCACACATGTATTCTATTATGTAGATGAATGTTCCATTGATGGATTCCTCACTGGACCTCTATCATGACATGTACTAGAGGGTCTCATTATGTCACTCCCTTATGTATCCCTCCAATAGGCCATGGGATGGTGACTAGGCACCGAGTATGAATATCCAATAAATAGGAGGAATTAGCTTAAGTTACTATATTCCTGCACACATCTACATAAAACATATGTAGATATAAAAAAACTAATTAAAATGCATTAAAATAACTATATTCCACAACTAGAGTACAACAGTGAAAGTACTATAAAGTAAAAGGTCCAAAACTAGACAATCAGTAAGAGTATGTAACCACATGTTCAACATGTAAGACAAGAGGCACTAGGACAACTGCTAGAACCATAGGAACACGCCTCATATGTGCAACCACACTAAGAGCTTCTTGTTCCTGGTCCACCTAGTGCTCCATAAATAGGGTCTATGAGCTTCACAAGACATGAAACATGTGGTAAAATCCCATTCAATTATGTCAATATAATAATACACATTAGGACACCCCAAAACCACAATGTAAATACCATGAAGTAAATATCACAATTGAAACCCCACGAAGGATAAACAAGTTAGATATATATAGGAATATGTAAATAACACTTATAACCAGAATATCCAAAAATACTCAGTCCTAAACACAATGTATATAGGTATGACACAACTAATTTCCTGCCATAGGATTCTACTATAAGAACCCTTGTTCTTTGAGATCACACTCCTTAAACAATTATATCGTTGGAGACACACACAAAGATGTATATCTAATTAGGGCCATTCCCAAATGAGAATGTATTATTAAAGGAATATTATGATACAATATAGAGAAGATCACACCCAGTCCCAATAGGTGATACCACTGAACCAATCTGGATCAATTCACGACTAAGGGGATCATTCCTAGACAACCTGGGGGATAATATGGATCACTCCTAGATACAATGGGGGATATAACAGAACATAGAAATATTGACTACTATGTGGCTGATTAGAACACTTCTCACTGAATTAATATGATTCCAAAAACTACAATAGGGTTGATATAGGATAACACTGTAGTCCTGGGAAGGGATTCTTTAGCATCCCGCCTTTTTATAACATAACATTTTATTACATTTTACAAAACCGAGGATCCTTAAGGATTAGTGTCTTGGAAACTGGGAACATAAAACATGAAAACATGTAACATCCCTTTTAAACACTTGAAAGGCTTCCCCATATGTTCATCCTAGGTTCATTACTACATCTCATAATCTGGGGACATACATCAAAAGAAAGGGTGAGCAGAAGGCCCAGTAAAGGAAACACGGGGAAACATTTAACATGCGAACTTGAGATACATCAACAATGTCATGAAAAAGAACATTAATGAATGAGAAAGAAATCATGAGGCATATCATAATAAAAATAAGGTATTTCATAACCTGAAGATGTGGCTACAACATTTAATATTGATGATCATTTCTGTTTCACCATGGTCCATCCCCAAGGTGTCATTAAAAATTACAAAGGTTATTCACCATGGCATATTTAAAAATAGTCATCTCTAGAGATTAAGTCTTTACCCAATGCATTGGAGCGCTATCAGGGCGCACCCCTGACATGTCTTTATTTTCATGTGAGCCACATATATCATTATAAATCATTTCATAAAAAACCCATATATCATAAAAAGAATGGGTTTCATTTTATAATCATAACATTTTAAAAACTGCTTTAAAGACATGATTTTTATGTCAATTTAAACACACGGAAAGGGAGTGTGGGTCTCATGTATGTAAATCCAAAAATTTAAAATAGAAAAAATTAGTATATATGTGAATACCCCTATATAAGAGATAGCATTGAGTATTCACTTAATAAAATAAAAGAACTTTAGAAAAAGAGAGATACATTTTGAGACGGAAATTCTACAGCATAACGGCTATGTTTCGGGGTTTTAGAAAACATTTAAAAGAGAGGGGACATGGGTCAAACAATCATAAATGACCCATAAAACAGTATAGGGATAGAATATTAAGGATATAAGAATATGGTAATGAAATTTTAAAGATATACCATATTAAATGAAGAACATGAAAGGAAGGAAAAAATAAGATTTCTCTTATGAAAATTTGGCAGCCTAACGGCATCACTTAAACATCAAAATACTGAATTGAAGAGATAGAATAGGGTCTCTAATCATATGAACATAAGATTTAATTATGATAGATATAGATATCATACCCCAACATAATAAAAAGGATCATGAAATACTAGACATGAAAGTAGAACTTTGAAAAATGAGAAAGGTGAACGAATCCCTTAAAAATTCGGCAGCCTAACGGTGCCACTTAAAACATCAAAATAATGAATTGACAAGATAAAATAGGGTAACTCATAATATTAACATAAAATATTATTATGATAGATATAGATATCATAACCCATAAAAATAAAAAGGAACTTGAAATACATGACGTTAAAATTGAAATTGAGAAGGGTGAAAGAATCCCTTAAAAATTCAGCAGCCTAACAGCGCCACTTTAACATTCATAAAATGAAATGGTGAGAGAAAGAGGGGGTGTCTCATCATATGAACATGAAAAATACAGAATGATGAATATAAAAGGACATCCTCCAACATAAGATAATGGAGCATAAAATAAATGACATAAAAGAGATTACTTGAAAAGAAAGACGGAGGTAGGATCCCTTACCCTAAAACGTAACACTTAAAACTCAATGGTTGGGACCTTGAAGGATTGGGGGAACCTTAGATGGACAAAGTGAGAGGTTATGAGGCCAGAGCTTTGTTGGGGGAGAGTTAGGAGTCGAATGGATGAGAGGATGGCTTGGTATTTATATGGAATGTGAGGGGACAAGGCATTAATGGCCAAGGGACACCTCATTAGTGGTTTTGAAAAAACCATGTGCTTTCCCATTGTATTTCCCCATGGTATTGGCCACGTGGACACCTCATACCTTATCTTACTATTCATAAGTCGACCATATTGATTACATACTTAATACATCATTTAATGATGTCATTAAACACCCGTAACTTAAAAACTATATTTTCACTATTCATCGAAAAATCAACTTTCTCAGAAAAATCCCAATATTTCACATAACGAAATATTGATGCTCTGATTTCGAAAACGAACTCCAATTTATAAAAATAAGTTTCTAAATATTTTTAATTTAATTTTTAAATAAATAGACTATTCACCAAAAATACATTTTTTAAGAAAAATCCCCAAAAATTACCTTAACATAATATTGATGATCTGAGATCAAAAATGAAATCCGTTTTATAAAAATATTTATCTAAATATTTTTTATTACATTTTTGATTAAAAAATACTATTCACCAGAAAAAACTAATACTTGACTAATAATTTATGAAACTATTATTTAACAATTTTATTGAATCACATTACTTAATCAAGGTGCCTAGATTATATTAATGCTTTATTTAAGTGAGATTAATAATACATTTTCCACCTTACTAATCCTAAGGATAAAATCACTATTCATAATTTATTATTCATCAAAAATTATGTTGAACTTATTAGACTCTTAATTTTGTACTGAACATAATTGTAGAAGACCATTTTTTGAAAATCAATACACATTTTTAATTATTTAAGGTTTACATAAACATTTTTTAAAATATCCTTTCTATAAAATTCACCAAAAATATGCATACTATATTTATCTAGACATATGAAAATTCATAAACATCATCATAAGAAGAAATCAAAATTTTTATTTAAAACAATGAATTACACAAGGCAGTTACGGTCTCCTTACATAGCCTCTTATCACACTAGAATATGACCTAAGTATAAGGTGTGCTAATGTGGGAGAATCTGAGAGAGGCTCTGCCAACATCACACGAGTAGTAATTTCTATCAGTTTGAACTTCATGCGAAGGCGATTCCGTTCTAGATTCACACGATGATGTTCGGCTTGGGATTGGTCCAGAGCAAAGCCCAGTGGTGTTTCCCCCTTCCCAAGTTCTTTTAGATGGGCTTCGATCGATCCAAGACTACTGGGTGATGCCATATTGACCAATGGTCATATAACAGTCAAAACCCAACAGTCTCATTTTAATTATACTCATATTATCCAATGAAACAGTTTTGTTGAGTATAAAATAAATAACACACAAAATTAGGAAACAAGATTTATTCAAAATTTCGGGTCATTACAATCTTACCCCCTTAATAAATTGTGTCCCCGCAATTTTTAAAACAGGGTTTTGAAATTTCATTGAAAGTCCCACACCAGAAAAGGAGTCAGTAAAACAATTACTTTAAAGAATGAAAGGGAAGTAAAAGGGTCACCCGAGTTAACCCATACTAGGATCCCATGTAAGGAAACATGGACATGGAGGAAAAAAGAAAGGGTCGCGTTCTAAGGGAGAGTGATAGAAAACATGATTAGGAAAAAGTTAACAAAAAGAAAATCACAACCTTATGATGGGGAAAATGGTATTTGATTTCCTAGTAGGAAACGTTAACAGGCAACGTTTTTTGTTTTATATTCCTTTTCATAGTTTTAAGGAAATAATTTACTACATAGAATAAAAACATAATAAAATATACCTACCTTCAAGTAGAGTATAATTCTTTTAATAATTTTCTACCAAAACTTATCTTTACTCCAAACGATGAGCATTCAAAAACACTTGGTCTCATCAAAAGCACAAGAATAATCTTCTACAGAATCACGTATTCCACAAAGGAAAACTATGTATCTTTAAACATTTATTCCAAAAACATAAAGGGTAAGATAAAACAACTCTTCATAAAGAAAGAATCCCATAGGAAGGGAAACTACTTTTAAATCTTCAATGTTCCATGGTACTACCCAGAGTTGATCACAGACCATTATGTAAATAACTGTCCTTAAAATTCTTCAAAATAACCCAAACTAAGATTGAAACCCAAATAAAAGGACTTGATAACATAGTATTCCAAGATAATCTTTATCATTCATCTCCAAACAACATCAACCACTCCATACATCCAATAAAAAAAGAAACTAACCAAAACATATTTTCCCCAAGATAGGTCAATAATTTCCATAAGTAACTTATAATACCATATGTTCACTGTAAATTCATCGATTCTTCAAAATATAATTCAAACTTTACTCCTCAAATAAAATACCGTAGTAATCTATTTACCTCGATCAAATAGGGTTACCAAAATAGTGAACTTCTTCCCAAATAAAAATCATCTTTTAAATCCATAATCATCTCTGTAATATTAATATGGCAATCGTCACATTTCCTATCACATTGGTTGTTGGGACATGTTCTTCCATTTCCCGCCATTAACAAAGGAATGAAAGCACAATTAGGGGCTTAAATACTTAGAGAATAATCATTAAAAGGAAACTTAAAGAATATAAGGATAAACTTGTAGAAGAAATGTACACTCTAACTTGTGATCCCCTAGGTCCCAATCTAGGGTATCCATGATAATATATTTGTATGTGAATCTTTATTTTATTTTCACTTTGTTCCTTTAATAATGGTTCATACTAAGCTTATTATTAATAAATCATATCCCCTGGTAGTGTCATAACCACAAGTGCAGCAATGCCCATTTTCGTGTACCATTTCCCATTCGATTCATACTCAAAGTGGTGTTTTTGGGTTTTACCCCTATGTACATCTGTGCCAGAGCCACCTCTACCTGCTCGTATCCAGATAGGGATGTATTTTCCTGGATACCCCTTACTCAATACTCACCAAAATACCAGGAATATTTCCTATATTTAAACTTTTCTATAGGGTTCTTCCTAAAGATTTCATATCCTAATTTCCAAAAATAACTAAACCATCATTTGATACCAACTATAGCATCCCTCCTTTTTATAACATAACTTTTTATTACATTTTACAAAATCGGGGATCATTAAGGTTTAGTGTCGTGGAAACGAGGAACTTAAAAAACGAAAACATATAACATCCTTCATAAACACATGAAAAGCTTCCCCATATGTTCATCCAAGGTTCATTGCTGCATCTCATAACCTGGGGACAAACATCAAAATAAAGGATTAGAAGAAGGCCCAGTAAGGGAAACAAGGGGAAACATTTAACATGCGAACCTGAGATACATCAACAATGACATGAAAAAGAACATTAGGGCATGAGAAAGAAATCATGATGCATATCATAATAAATATAGCGTATTTTATAACTTGAAGATGTGGATACAACATTTAATATTGGTGATCATTTCGGTTTCACCAAGGTCCATCCCCATGGTGTCATTAAAAATTATCAAGGTTATTCACCAAGGCATCGTTAAAAATGGTCATCTCTAGGGATTAAGTCTTTACCCAATGCATTGGAGTGCTATCAGGGTGAACCATTGACATGTCTTTATTATCATGTGAGCCACATATATCCTCATCAATCATTTCATAAACAACCCATATAGCATAAAAGGAATGGGTTTCATTTCATAATCATATCATTTTAAAAACTGCATTAAAGACATGATCTTTACGTCACATTAAACCCACGGAAATGGAGTGTGGGTATCATGTATGTAAATCCCAGAATTTAAAATAGAACAAATTGGTATATATGTGAATACCCCTATAGAGTAGAGAGTTTTGTGTATTCAATTAATAAAATAAAAGTACATTAGAAAAAGAGAGATACATTTTGAGACGGAAATTTTGCAGCATAAGGGCTATGTTTCGGGGTTTTAGAAAACATTGAAAAGATAGGGGACATGGGTAAAACAATCATAAATGTCCCATAAAACAGTATAGGGACATAATAAGAAGTATATAATAACATGGTAGTGAAATTAGAAAGATATACCATATGAAATGAAGAACATGAAAGGAAGGCAAAAATAAGATTTCACTTATGAAAATTCTGCAGCCTAACGACATCACTTAAACATCAAAATACTGAATTGAAGAGATCAAATAGGGTCTCTCATAATATGAACATAAGATTTCAGTATGATAGATATAGATATAATACCCTAACATAATAAAAAGGAACTTGAAAGACTAGACATGAAAGTAGAACTTTGAAAATTGAGAAAGGTGAATGAATCCCTTAAAAATTCGGCTGCCTAACAGCGCCACTTAAAACATCAAAATAATGAATTGAAGATATAAAATAGGGTATCTCATCATATGAACATAAACTATTAGTATGATAGATATAGAGATCATACCCCATCAAAATAAAAAGGAACATGAAATACTTGACATGAAAATAGAACTTGAGAAGGGTGAATGAATCCCTTAAAAATTCAGCAGCCCAACGACGCCACTTTAACATCCATAAAATGAAATGATGAGAGAAAGAGGGGGACTCTAATCATAGGAAATTGAAAAATATAGTAGGATGAATATAAAATAACATACTACAACATAAGATAATGGAGCATAAAAGAAATTACATAAAAGAGATTACTTGAAAAGAAAGAGGGAGGTATGATCCCTTACCTTAAAACGTTACTCTTAAAACTCAACGGTTGGGACCGTGAAGGCTTGGGGGAACCTTGGAAAGACTCATTGGTTGGTAATGAGACCAGAGCTTCGTTGGGGTAGAGTTAGGAGTCGAATGGATGAGAGGATGGCTTTGTATTTATAGGGAAAGTGAGGGGACATGTCATTAATGGCCAAGGGACACCTCATTAGTGGTTTTGGCAAAACCATGGGTTTTTCGTGGTATATGCCCATGGTATTGGCCACTTGGGACACCTCAAAACTTATCATACTATTCATAATTCGAACATATTGATTAAATACTTAATACATCATTTAATGATGTCACTAAACACCTGTAACTTAAAAACTGTATTTTCACTATTCATCGAAAATTCAACTTTCTCAGAAAAATCCCCAAAACGTCACCTTAACCAAATATCGATGCTCTAATTTCAAAACTAAAATCCATTTTGTAATAATAATTTTCTAAATATTTTTAATTTAATTTTAAAATAACTACACTATTCACCCAAAATTCATTTTTTTAGAAAAATCCCCAAAAATTACCTGAACATAATATCGATGCACTGAGTTCAAAAATGAAATCCTATTTATAAAAATATTTTTCAAAATATTTTTAAATAAATTTTTAATTAAAAAACACTATTCACCTGAAAAAACAAATACTTGGCTAATATTTTATGAAATCGTTATTTAACCATTTTATTGAATCACATTACTTAATCAAGGTGCCTAGATTATATTAATGCTTTATTTAAGTGAGATTACTAATCCATTTGGTCACATTACTAATCCTAAGCATAAAATCACTATTCATAATTTACTATTCATCAAAAATTAAGTTGATCTTATTAGACTCTAAATTTCATACTGGACATAATTGTAGAAGATAATTTTCTTAAAATCAATACAAATTTTAAATTATTTAAGGTTTACATAACCATTTTTTAAAATATCCTTTCTCAAAAAATCACCAAAAATATGCATACTATATTTATCCAGACATTTGAAAATTCATAAACTTCATCATAAGAAGAAATCTAATTTTTTTTAAACAATGGATTACATAAGGCAGTTACGGTCTCCTTACATAGCCCCTTATCACACCAGCATAGGACCTATGTATAAGGTGTGCTAGGGTGAGAGAATCTGAGGGAGGCTCGACCAACATCGCATGAGTAGTAATTTGTATCAGTTTAAACTTCTCACGAAGGTGATTCCGTTCTAGCTTCACACGATGAAGTTTGGCTTGGGATTGGTCCAGAGCAAAGCCCAAGGGTGCTACCTCCTTCCCATGTTCTGTTAGTTGGGCTTCGATCGGTTCAAGACTACTGGGTGAGGCCATCAAATCTTCTTTCTATATTAATTAACCAAGATCACTTGTATTTAGAGACAAATATTTAAATGTTTAGTTTCCAGTGGTAATATTGACCAATGGTCATATAACAGTCAAAACCCAACAGTCCCATTTTAATTATACTCATGTTATCCAATTAAACAGTTTTGTAGAGTATAAAAAATAGAACACACAAAATTAGGAAACAAGATTTATTCAAAATTTCTGGTCATTACAGATTCAGGACTTTATCCAGGACTCAACCTCTAGATTGGATTATAATCATATAATGTGGGTATAATATTGTACTGAATCCACATGTAATGTACCAATGGAATACTCTCAACCACTACTGGTCTAATCTAAAATATGGCCCCATTATCTCCAAAGGGCCATTTCATCATTAGGGTCCCAATGCTGAAGACATCTCATCTATTGGTCTATCTGTTTAGAAGTTATGCTGTTTAGAATATTCATAAGGGAGATACTGGGCCGGTGGAGCGAATCTCGACCGGTCCCCTATCAATGGAGGTTGACATCCATGGTCGGCCTCCTTGGTCGGTCACTTCAGTTGATTTGTGCAACCACACCATTATTGACTGCACTACGGCAGCTCAAGCTCCCATGGTGGTTGACCACACTAGTCAACCATCTTGGGTCAACTGTGCGACTACCCTGGGTCCAGCTAGGGTCGTATCCTATGCCTGACCTAGATATATCCTGGTATGTTTGGTTGTCCCATCCTACTCCATCTGGGCTACCTCATCCAGCCCATCATGGGCCCGACTCACTCCACCTAGGCTCTTCTCGTATCCCCTTCATGTCCCTCTTGATCATGGGCCATTTTGCCCAGTCCACCATGTCTTTGTCTGGGTCCCATGTTCCATATATTTCTATCACCATATGTGTCTTCCCATCATTACCCTTTGGTCGACGTCACATTATGTAGTTGCTTCCTCTGTTACCCAAACCACCTCACTACCACCCTAGACAGTCACTCTAGTGGTCCTTTTAACCGACTATCGACTCACCTCCAATTCTAGAAATTTCAAATGGTCACAAATTTGGGCACCTTGAATCCTGATCATCACATATCTGGAATTTGTTCTCAGGTTACCTCTATTCTGGGCATCCAATCACATTCAGATCCTCTCATCAAGTTGAACCATGGCCATGAGGGTCTAATTGAGAATAATGTGAAGAACAGGTAATAGAAAAGAATGAAGAAAAACATGAGGAAAAATCATCATCCTTTTGTTTTTGTCTCCCTCTTCCGTTATCATTAGAATGAATATTGAAGATGGAAAAAAAATTCTGTAAATTTAATTATACCGATAATGTGCATATCAATTACTGTTCATTGAATAGATCTGCATTCGTCTTAGATTAACAACTATATGGAATTACGATATAACAAATGTCTTACCTAGAGTTCAGATTGATCGTTGTTGAAGAACTATTGGTTTTCCATGTTTTACGAGATCCACTCACTCCATTTGTGCAATGATCCGTGATCAACTAAATCCATAAACATTCATCGAAAAAATTATCCATTTCTTTTCATAATCTATAGGGATTTAGTTGGAAAAACTAAGAAAATTATATAACTGTACATTCAAAAGAGAAGTAGTTGATGCGTTAAAATAAATTTTAAATAAATTGTTTAATGATGATTATGTCCTTTATTAGTTTTTTAAGATAGGACCTACACTTACTATAGTTTAGTCACACCTAGGGAACAATGCACATTAAGAACTCAACTCTAGCCTTTTATTTCCAATCTGATTCAATTTTTATTAGTTATTAAGATTTTAAATATTAAAATAATTTTATTATTTTATTTTATTTATGGTACATCCTAGTTGAATTTTTGTACAATTTAGTCACACGGAACAATGTTGGGTTTCTCCTAGGGTAAATCAACTATTTCAAGTTTAGTGGTGCACTTAGATTTCTGTTCCAAGAAACCATTTAAGTGTTATTCCAATTTACAAGTAAAACTATTAGTGTGTCATTTCAAAATTTAAATATTTTCCAAAAAATGTTTTGAGAAAAAATGTTATCAGAATCAAACATTATCATAGGGTCAATTCTCAATATTCATCAATATAATTTCTAAGAATAATAAATGAAAAAACCAAGATATTTCATTCTCCATATTGTGGGTATTTATGTCCCTGAAAGCGAAAACAAAGGTTACTAAAACAAATGAGGGTACTGAGCATGAATAGATGCCTCCCGCTCCCATGTTCTCTCCTAGAGATTCCTGTTCTTCAAAATGATTTGAATCAAAGGAATTGACCACCCACAAAAGATCATATCCTATCGATCGCCGATCTTTACAGGGTACTCTGCAAAATTATCCCGATCCATGACTTCCATATTTCCCTAGTCGATGATGTGAAATTGTTCATCCATGTACCTCATCACCTACGATATGTGGAAGGCATCGTGTACTCTATCTATCTATGGTGATAGAGCTAATCGATACACCACCTCGCCAATTCTACATAGTATTTGGAAAGGGATAATGAACATGAGAGATACCTTGCTTCCCTTGAAAAATCTCTATAATATATGTTGATGTGAGACCTAAAGAAACTCCTGGTCTCCTTTCTCAAACTCCATGGCGTATGTTTCTTATCTGCATTAGAATTTTGACACCCCTGGTTAGTCCTCATCTGCTCTTAGATGATATGAATCTTCTCTATAGTATCCTTTACCAACTCTAGTAATGTGTGTACTCATACTCGTTGGTCATTCCATCAATGTTGCAACCTACTGTGTGAACCCTACAAGGCCTCAAATAGTTTCATACATTTGGTGGCGTGATAACAGTTGTTGAAAGAAAATTCCACCAGTGTTAGGCTTTCTTACAAACTACAGAAAAACTCTATCATGAACACCCACAACATGTCCACTAACACATGGATGGTTTTATCATATTGGTACCTATTATATGGTTGAAATACTATCCTCAAGAATATAATAGTCCCAAATTCCTCCTGCAATCCCATCAACAGTCAAGATGTAATGAGGGAATCATGATATGAAGTATTCATTAATGGAACACCAAGGTGTTGAACTATCTCCTAGATGTAGAAGTATTTGAAACTCTCTTCTGAAATACTCTCTCAGATAGCTAAGAAGTTGTCTGACATGGTGGGTCTGTCAACAATCACCAATGTGAAATCATTTCCTTTGAATGTACATGAAAAAAATTTATTGGGGACCATTGATATCCCATCCAACATACATTATAGAACCTCAAGGTTCTGTGCTAAACCTGCTGAATCTTGGTTCTCTTCCCTCACTAACTGATAAGTGATGTACCGAGAGATGAACTATATAACACCCTTATTTATACCAGGCCATCAAAACTAGTTTCGGAGGTCATGGTAAATCATCACCACACTTGGATGTACCTCCAAAGAGTATTTATGGAACCCCCTCAAAACCTCATCATAAAATTACCATGTAATAACTATACACCCTCTAAAAATAATGACATGATCCCCATAATTAGAATAACCATGAGGAACATGCCCTATAGAAAACCATGCTTCTAGGGTATCATAGTTTGTATCCCCATGATGAGCCTCCAAAAATCATTGTAATAGTGGAGGGGTGAAATCCACAAAATACATGTATGTTTCTACATCTCCATCCACAATGGATATCGAAAATGAGTCTAACTACTCTAATTCCTCTTTCATGAATGAAAAACTAGATATTCTGCTAATACCATCTACCAAAAATTTCCCCTTATCGGGATTATATAAAATATCAATTTCATACTCCTATACGAACTCTAGACATTGCCTCTATCTCATGATCACATCCTTTTGAGATAAGATATACATTAGACTCTTGTGATCATAGTAGATGAGAAATTTCTCTCACATCTGGTATTGTGGTCAAATCATCAATGTGAATACTACCACTGCTAACTAAAGATCACGGGTCACTTAATTCTTCCCATACTTTCTCAACTAGTTTGAACCATATGCAATCACTACATGGCCTTATATTTGGGGAAAACAAAACTAGGTCTGTTGTGTATCACAGAACGCCACATACGTGAGGCCCTACTCAAGAAATATCAAGATGTGAGAAGTCACCAATATCCATCATAACTCCTGAAATTATGTCTATAAAATATAAGTCCACACGAAAGGTATTCCAATTAATTTCAAAGACATGAAGGGTGATACCACTATAGATAATTTATAAAAAAAACCTATGATAGTACCATACCAATCGAAGAAAACGCTTCACCTTAGTAACACTTTTAGGTAGATCCAAAGAAATCAATGCAAAAACCATTTTAGATCCACTAGAACTCAAGCATCTGAGATGACATGTCCTTGAAAATGGTCCCCTAAAATCTGAAACATACATTTTAAGAGCTCCCCATAATGGTGGTACACTCAAAGTGGGTCCCGGACCAGCCCTAACTATCTCGCCTTCTCCTCCTAAGGTGGTGAGTACATTAGGATATCATTGATGATGGCCAATATAAACTGGTCTATGTAGGGATGAAAGATTTGGTTCATGAGTCCTATGATAACTACTAGGGTTTTTGTCATTCCAAATGGCATAAAATGTACGCATAGTTAACATAATGACAGCTAATTATTGTTTTCAGTATATCCTCATCTCACACTCGTAGCTGATGATAACATAATCTAATGTCAATAATTGAGAACCACTATTACCCATTCAACTGATCAAAGAGCTAATCAATCCTCAATAGTTGATACTTGTCATTTATAGTCACTAGGTTCAATCCATAAGTAATACACACATAACCGCGAACACATTTTTTGCGTTCTTTCCCAAAAAAAAGGAGATTCCCATGGTGAAACATTTGGTCTCCCAGAGTCTTTCCTCTATAAGTCCTCCAACTACACCCTCTGCTCCTGAAGACCAATAAGAGACATCAGATATTTAGGTGTTGATATTGAATCCATCCAATATTCTAGTTTGGATTGTCACACTAATAATGTTGGAGGTTCAGCAATGATAGAAACAAAACCATTCTTCATTAAAAATCAATACAAACTCTAGGTAGAATGTCTTCTTTAGGATGTTTACATGTAGTTCTAAATCTAGGATAAAGGAGGATCAATTCAATGAACAATAATTGATATGTGCATTTTCAGAATAATTAAGATGATGGAATTGTTTTCATGATTCATTCATCATTCTAACAAGAATAGATTAAGGCCATCACAAACAGAAGGTAGATGTTCATTCCTCAATTTTTTCGTCATTCTTTTCTATAAATTGTTCTTCGTGGTCTCTAACGTTGAACTCGTGTGGGCACAACTTGAAATTATGGGTAGCTCAGAACTCGATCGAACCCCAATATTAGAGGGAAAAAAAACAACGGTCAGATATATAAAGATCGGGTCTCAAGGAGCTGATATCTCCAAACAATTCAATTATAGGGTATTAGTGGAGGCTCAGTGGGTTGCATAAGGGACCACCATAATGGCAGTCCAATAAGGAGGTGCGGCCAAATTACGATGTTCAGAGACATGATGTGGGAGTCACGGTTGGGGCCACGGAAGGCGAAGATGGTGAGTGTGGTCCCTAGGGCCAGAAAGGTGGAAGTGTACTGACGCAAGAACTATTGATTGTGGTTGGGGTCATGGAATGCAGTGGCGATGAAATATCTGTTGAACGAGTCACATGATCACATTGAAAAGGATAGATTTCCATCACTTGAGCAGGTCGTGCATGTAATATAGGCTTGTCCCATGTGGAGCAGTCTGAGACTATGAAGAGAGGGCAGGGTCAGCCCAAATTACAAGGCTAGATCCTAGTTGGTTTTAGGTCAGATCTTGGCTTGACTCGGGCCATCAATTGGTCGACAAGACCAGTGACTCCCCTTAAAAACATCTAAGTTCCCTAAAATCCAAAGAGTCCAATCAGTGAGTCTTCTGCGGGGTTGGGACCCTAATGACGATATGGTACTTTTTAAATAATTTGGTGATTTTTTATATTAGAGGAGTGAAGGTTGAGAGAGTTCCCATTGTTCATTCCTTATGGGATTTGTATGCTATTACGTCTACATTACTAGATTTTAATAACATTTTTAGGTTGTTTCCCAAATAGATTCATGGATACAGCCACGGTATTGGACTTTTATCCTCCACCACGCATAGTGGAGTTTGTGGAATCCAGTAACCTCTATGAGTTGGTAACGGATCATCCACCTTGAGGGCCACATTGGTAGGGCACAGGGTATCCCATTAGTGTCTCAGCACGGTACATGGTATCCCCTACAATGTCCAGGCATGATCCCCAATATGGGGAATTGGTCCATATGTGGTCAGTGGTATCCTCCAGTGTGACAATATGTGATGTCCTCTGTTTGGTATCATAATCCTCCATTACTCATACATTCTCATTTTCGGTATGGTCTAAATGATCTAGACAACATTGTTAGTGACTCAGATTATACAATAGATCATGGAGTGTGTTCTCCTAGAACAAGCGTGCTTCAAGAAGAATCTTATGGATGAAAAATGGTTATTGATTACTTTTAGACTTGGAATATTCGACTAATTTTATCTATGAATTGTACTTTTATGTAATATTGCGATATACCTGTGTGGATCAGCCTTTTTCCCATTGTGGTATTTCCTTTGTGGTATTTTTTGTGGTAATTACATTGGGTTTTGTGGTGTCCTACTGTGTTTTTTCATACTCAACCCACCACAGGCTTTTCCCGTACATGTCATGTCTTGTGCAGATAATCGGCCCTATGATGGAGTCCTAGGTGGGCCAGGACAATGTGTTACGTAGCGAGGACCGACTAACGAGGCATCTTCCTATGATTTCGACAGCTATCCCAGAATCCCTATGAATACATTTTGACATTTTGGTTACAGACTATTATTGGTGGGATTTTATTAGCCATGTTTACTTTCCAATACATTAACTATTGTACTTTTGTTGTGGGATATAGTAGTTTTCATGAACATTTTAAATAGTGTTTTTAAATTTCAGAATTTTGCGATTGAATATGTATGTGGGCATAAAGGTACATTAGGTCAATTCCTCACGTTTATAGGATATGACTACTCTGTAATAGTCACAAACCCCAAGACTGTTATAGGTGGGATTGTGGTAATCACGGAACGGACCCCTCTGGGATGAGTCATGACATTATAGGTTAGATATATCTTTGAAAAACGATATTATTAGGTTGGAATCTATCATATCACTAATATTGTATGATAATATATTACTATTTTTGTGTTTTTACAATATAATCATTATTTTTATATTTACTTTGAACATTATGGCCTTTAATTTTTTTGAATAGTATCTTTTTACTAGTTTACAGGGATAATAAATACGGTTTAGATGAAACCATGTGAGGACCATTAAATAAGGGAATTTATTGTTCATTTTTATTCATGTGTTGTTTGTTTAAAATTGTAATACATGAATGGCTTCAAATAATGTGGAAACTAGTAGTTAGTATGTGACACCTTTTTTATAGGGGTGTAACTGCACGACTTTCAAATGCTTTTTAAGAACAGTGATGAAAGAATGAATTTGGATCAATAGATTATTATAGAGGGTTTATTAGAAATAAATCATTACTATGTAAACTATGTGGCCAAAACATGAATGTAAATATGTATTTTATATTTCTATACTCATGTTTAGTGGATAGTTTACAAAACCATATGGTCTTTCCAATATTAAAAATTAAATAATTAATATTCAATCTTCATAATTATAAAACCCTCTTCCCCTCTTCTCCTCTCTCACTCATTCCACTGATAAAAATGAAAACATTAAATAAGATTCAATACTCCCCTTCCAGAAATTATTGGATCATTTTCTTCAAATATTATGTGTATTCGTATTTAAATTCTGTAATTTTTTCTTTTCAATTATACATACCTTTCACTTCTTTTTAACATGGTTTGACCTTCCTCTAATGTACCCTCACTTGTATTTAATAGGGTTTAGGGGTTTAGTATGATTTTAACTAAGTTAATTTGGGACGTATGACATATATAATGTGTTCCCTTGGTGGTTTCAATGTTATAAATTTAATTAAACGTGATATAACGTTATTCTAATTGATTTGTGGTTGGTGTTTGAATTTACTTCTATTAATCTCTAATTAATGGAAAAAATCATGGATAAAAATTTATTTTAAATTTAATTTTCTATTAGATATGATGCTATATATATATGGTTTCTATGGAAATTGGGGCATAGAATAAAATTTATTTTTATATAATTTTTTTTCATTTAAGTTTTATGTTTTCATGTTTCTAGAAACATCAAAGATGTATGAGGGTTTTATGATTATATTAAAAGTAAAACGATGGTCTTGGGACTTATTTTTTATTTTGTAAAAAATTATTACTCTAAATAATTCCTTTGTATTTTTATGATGATTTTGTATTCTATGGATTTAAAAAATTACTATAAATTGATTTTTTTGAGGATTAAGAAAGGACTCAATATCCCATGTTAGTTTTATTTTAATAATCTATTTGGAAGTTCAAAACCTAAATAAATTTTTTTTGTGATACTCCATTTAAATTCTATTTTATTTTCATCATCATTTATGGGTTCTTATTTTTTATGAATTTTATCACTCTCCCATGTTCTATGACCAATTTGTGGTGTATGGTCTTGATAAAATGTAAATTGACATCAAGAATGCCTCCCCCAACACCAGAGGCTTATAATTAGTATTAAGAGTCAAGTGTTCAATTATAGGGAGAAAAATATTCAATTAATACTATACATAATAAAAATTGAAATATGTAATTAATAACCCTAAAACACATCATAATACACTGAGGATCAATTACTGGTCCAGTCATAAATACAAACAAATTAAAAAAATGTACATGGATAAAAAACTATAATTTATCCATAACTCATCCATATTCTAATTCTTTCCATGAAATCTATCTAGAAATTAATTCCATAGACACATAGAAAACAATAATCTATAAATATTAATGTTTTCTTAGGATCCCTAGTGCCATGGACACCCGAGATGTCTAAACATTCCACCTAGTATGGAACCTCCATAGTATTTCTATATATAACGAAAGAATAATCATAATCAAATTTGATATTATTAGTTATATAATTAATTTATAAAATAATAAATAAATAAAAAAGGACAACTAGTCCTTGGGTTTTTCTACAGTACCTTGGATTGACAATACATGCCTTGTCTAATAACAAACTTTCTCTCGGCCTATCAAGAGATCTTTCCAACAAATATCTGGTATATAGATGATTTAATAGGGAAATAATTAATAAATATAGTACAAATATGATCAATAGATAGATTCTATGAGAAAATCTTATGTATAAAATACTATAAGGACAACATAGGGGAAATTTTGTCCCTCATTGATCATCTCACATACCTCTCATCATGTATTAATATGTTTATCTACTATCATCTCATACTATATTGATCACTCAAGCTCTGGGGTAGGGAATTCATTTAAGACTGTCTCGCCTATGTATATATTTTAGGTTGGGGTAGTTCATCCCTCTCATCGATCACATTGAAGCTTTATTAAACTCCATATATGGTGAAAACATCCAAGGAAACTAATGTACCTCATTATATCTTAGTGGGAAATTCATCTCATCCTCATAATAAAATACATATATGGAACGGACTGACAACATAAAGATAACATAAAAGAAATCCAAAATATCTCAGAAATTCACTGATGGTATTGAGACCCACACAAATCATCTCATAGAACACATATCAACATGGTCATATTTCTACTTGAACCAGTCTCATAATATTATGTCAGCCTCCTTAGTACACAAACTATCATTGGATACTATATCCTTATCAGGCTTGTCATCAAGTCTTTTTCAATGTTAAAACCTAAATGTATCAATACATATTCCAATATTAACCCTCATAGGGGTAAATATATCATCGTTGAACCCGCAGAGGATACCTTTGTCAAATGTATCCCAAAATAACAATAATATGTTCCTTTATTTAATTTTCATCACTCGGGTCTTATCTCATCACTGAGAGGGAATAATATCCCGCGAAATCATTAGGATCTCATTTTTTCATCATTGGATACATATGAAAATAAAAACCAGCACCACTCTATTGAGATGTCATAGTTCACAACTCACATTAAAATTCATCACTAGGTGAGTCCTCACACAAAAAACCCATCCATATCTTTCCCAATGAACACCTACACGGGTTCCCACATCTCAAATGGGATGGAACACTCACCCAAAGGGAGGTGGCCTAAGTACATCACATATAAATTTTACATAATTTTTTAGAATATTCATTGTATCTCATAAAAATACCTTCCCCAAAACTGTGAATGTTTAGTTTTCTTAAATACTAAATACATATTCATGGTAGTATATTAAAGTTCTTTAATATATCGTAAAAATTTCTTGTCCCTAATTATAGTTCCTAGAAATACCATACAAAATACAATTCATTATAATTTTGAAAAATTACACATTAGGATGTGCTAGATCAGATGCTCAAAAAATTTATACATTAGAGATATTAATCAATTATATTGAATATTCATGAGGGAAGTCATAAAATATGATCAAATGGTCATAATAGACTAATATAATACCAAAATATGTTAAAGATCATTAATAATGTATTATAGAATATTGTTTTATTATAGAAAAATTATTAATTCATAATAAAATAGAATCATTACAAATCAATCATGTATTGTTGGAACATATTATAAGTATAAGACATCAGATTATGGAATACACTAAAGCATATAAAATATTCTCCCATGTAAAATATCACTACCAATACTACCATATTCTATTTGGTTCACTCCATAGTATATCATTTCTATATATAAGTTTCATTCCTAATATTAACATAGTGGTTAAATTCTCCAACTAAACTTCTCTCACCCCCCGTTACATTGCTTCTTATCTAAGTTGATTTCATTATTTGCCTAATTAATTTAGAATAAATATAATTTCAGTCCCACCCTTTAGATTAGGAATAAAATATACTTGTGTGACATATGATCAAAAACATTCACAAATTCTACAAATTTTATTCATTAAAGGGAAAAAATTAATAATCATTTATTCATTTCACAGTATCATAACAAATTCAAATTAAATGACTTCCCTCCAAATGTAATAATTTTATCATAACATACACCATTTAAAAGAAATAATTTCCATAATTAATTTTTTATTACCTTATTAACCCATAGAAAATATTTTTTTTTCATAGAATGAACCAAAAATCATCATAATCCAGCAAAAAAATAGTTGTGGATGGTATTTTAATACAATATTCACATTATAGAACAAAAATATTTTTTTTATTATAATATATATTAAAAAACATTAAAAATATCCTTTGTATATGTTTTTTGAATATGGTGGAAAGACCCTTGTCATTGGGTATCAATACAAATGAAAAATTAATAAAATTTTATTTAAAATAAATTATATGAATATAACCGTGGAAAAATTTAAGGTATGTATAAAATCATATATTTTTCATGATAAAGGTAATTTAGGTTCTTGTGACGAAAATTAAAACCTAGATTGTATTCACTGTATTCCAAAAATGTAAATTCTTACTTATTTGGAAAATATTGTAAGAATATATTCATAAACCCTTGAAATGAATTAAAATATGTTTGAAAATTATATTAAAAAATATTATATAAAATAAAATTATAGAATATATTTTAAAGGGCAAGGATATTGAAGAAAGAATTCATCGACTAAATTTGATGTAAATCTGTTTTTCATAAAAACGCATTTTTAAAATCATTTTATGTACGAGAGAGGGAAAATAGTAATATTAAATAAAAATTATAGAAATAACGACATAATAATAAAATATATTGGTGTTAATTTGTATTATCAATATAATTTACCTAAAAAAATTTATTATAGACATTCCCGAAGTGAAATGATATTGTAACATAGGAAAGTTACCTAATTATATGTTTTTATTTGTACATTTTCAAACATAAAATATAATAATTATATATATAATATAACATTATTCTAGAAATTTAATCATACATATCATATTATTTTTAATTTATATATAATTTCGTATCAACCATTTAAAAAAAATATTTAGTAAATTCTAATTTTCGGCTGATAATAGTTTTCTTTCGAATGTGTTATTGTTAGATAGTCTTGTTCTCTTTGAATTGATCGTGGCTCCATCATCTACAAAATTATAATAATGTAATATGAATAATATATAATAATCATATAAACATTAATGAATTTTCATACTAACTAGTGATGAAAACAAAAATATATCACTTTAGGGACACATTTGCCTTTACAAACACATTAGTGATGTTTTTACTTTTTTGTGGACGGATTGAAAGAAAGGTAAATAATATTTTAACTATATATAAATATAAATATATATTATATATTATATATTTATATACATTATAATTATATTATTACAACCAACCCAAAATGATGGTAATGGAAAATGTATAATATTATTATGTAGGGGAAGTAGTCCAAATGTATTCATGAGTGATACATAAATAGAAAATTTTATGGAATGTTGGTGAAACGATTTCATCCCATTTTCAAAAAAATATATAAATGTATTTATCAGAATGGTTTCATATTTTTTAGGATTTTTATGATTGAATTATAGTAGGAGAAGAAGAAATATTCATTGAATATTTTTGGAAAGATGATTAAATCTTCTTTGAGAGACCACCTTTAGAAAAGAATCGTAGAAATTTTAATTTGTTCTCATGTGTATAAAATAATATATATGATAAATTGAATTAATTTAGGATGGTATTACTATAGGTGTAGTCTGAGATAGAGTACTCAATCGTTATAAATAATAGAGAAGAGGAGGTTCTGATTTCTTAGTGATGAAAATGAGACACATTAAATTACATTTAATATTTAAATACAGTACAAATTCTAATACATTTAAGTGGAACCAATGAAGCTAAAATTTATAGATAAGATGTTATATGTTCAATATAAATAGATGTAATCACATTTAAACACGTTGTGGTCACATTATATGCCTTATCTTTTAGTTGAACCGCATTAAACCTATTTTAACTTTAACCATGATAACATAAATCCATAAAATGATTATATAATTAAGAAAACAATAATAAAGAAGTAATTATAAAAAATATATAAAATCAGATTAAAAATTTTTAATCCAAATAATAATAACAAAATTCTCTAGGTTGAAAAGATTTTATATATAACATGTACAAAGTAAATATGAAAAACACTTTTTTGAATCATATTATTTGTGTATAAAAATCATTTCATATTAAAATCAATTAAAAAAAAATTCCATGAATTTATTTGGTTATATATTGAAAAATTAATTTATTTATACTTTTGGATCAATCATAAACCAAATCGAAACTTCCTGCTATAAAATTAAATACAATGACCCATGAATAATATAAATTTCAAAAAAAATATAATTTATGTTCTTCAAAGTCATGAATTAGTTCAAAAATTCAAATTAATTCTTTACAATAACTTATATTAATTTTTATACATTTATTTAGACTAAAATAACTCTTAATATTGGTTAATTTCATGTTTTTGAGACATTTTAAAGCATTACCCCATAGTATTCACATAGTTTTACTAGTTTTACCCTGACCAAGGTGAAAAATCATTACAATTGTTAATATTTACAATGAGTAGAAATAAAAAGAAAAATATTTACCATACATTAAAATCCTAATTATAAAATATAACTCTACCTTTCAATTTGAATTTCTATAATATTATAAAATCAATTTTAATATAAACGCATAAAATAAAATGAAAAAATATTTATAGAAAGATGAATCATTTGAAATTAAACTATTTTTTTCTTATTCTATAACTAATTAAACATATTAAACAAATTTTATTTTATTTAAATAATTATATATTTTATGAAGTTCATTAAAATCATTAATTAATAGGAATTTATTTAATTTATTAATATTGACCAATGTTTTTCTAAAAATGTTTTTTAAAAAATATATATTTTACATTAATATTTTATTATTTACTTTTATTAAAAATTGATAACCAATTAATTATTTATATACATATGTAGACACCCAATTTTAATAATTTATATTTTCCCATTCATACTCTCCAATATCAGGACTATGAGATAATTTACACACTAGTTATTAATAATTAAATATTATATCAATGTTCGATAAATGTTGGGGTTATGTGTGAGGAATTTTTTCGAATAAATACCATTTATTTAAAGATAAATATATCATAAAATATTATGGTGTCACATTATAACAATATTGAAAATTCAACATTGAAATTTAATTACTTTGATTACAAATACTAATGATAATTATGCCCCATTATTTAATGTGATTCATAGATAGCTTCCCCAAATTAGTTATTTCAGGAGAAAACATTTACTAAGTGGGTAATATTTTTTTATTTCACATTTTACCATAAATATATAATCTCAACCTATTATTAACAATAAAATATATATCTCATTGGAAGAACCATGAGATAAAAAACGATAGAAATAAAAGCATGAACATTTAAAGGACTAATATATCTAGGTCTTATAATTCCCTGCATTTAAAATCTTATAACTTTTTTCAAAGGTGGTAATTTTAGTAATACATTTTAAACAACACAAAGCACTATATCTCATCAATGATTTTCACTATAAATTTTCCATAGAGTGAGATGTTATTTGATGTATTGTTGAATATATCTCACCTTGTCACCCATTATCTCATATTTCACCAATCCCAATAAAGCCTAAATCTATAATTTCAACCAAATATATTACATTTATTAACTTCATTCCAAATAGGTCTTTATAAAGAGATATCTGATTTATTGAGTGAATGATATTGATATAAGAAAACAAATCGTCAAAAATATTTTGATCACTACAACTATTGAAATTCATATTAAATTTATCGTGTCATATCATTTTGGGTTTTAATAGTATTCTTAGAATAACCATCTATCTGATGATAATAATTAATTATAATTTTCAATTGTATAATAATATTTAAATAAAAAATTCTATTGAATTTTTAGATGAACATATTATCCTAAAATGAAAAAATATAATTAGGTGCACTATACAACCTTACCAAATAATTAATATATATTCTAGAAATCTAATCAAAAGATAAATCATTTCTTGGGTAGGGATATTAAATGATTTCATAAGGAAATTAAACATATTAAAAATAAATATTTTCCATTTATTTGTTTTTGGTAATGGTTCTAAAATCCCATTAAACATATTCATTTCTTCATTAACATATATATATTCAAGTATTCTAGAAACATATTGTACCATATCAGTTTTTTGGTGATCCAAAAAATACCCTTATAGATCTCTATACAATTTTATAATTCCTTGATAAATATAGATTTATGGGTTATGAGCTTCATTTAATAGCTCCACATTCAAAAAAAATTAATCATATAAATAATTTTCGGCTCCTAAAACATATTAATCTATCAAAATATTTCTTTACCTTATGAATATTTCCTAAAATATTCAATTATTCCAAAACATTTGTATCCACCTATTTAACCGTAACGTGTTTGAATTAATAAACATTTATATTATAAAGATATAATTTGGACCCGTTAATTATGATATCAAGATATATATTCTACAAATCCAAATATATCTGATCCCTTTTATCCTTAACATGTAAATTTTATCATGATTAGTCAGACTGGTAGCATGAACTATATTGATTCCCTTCCTAGGCTAGTAATGTAATGACAATTCTTAATAATTATTAAATTTCAACCGTCTCATTTTGATACTTTTAAACACTTATTTATGTGAATATAAATTTAAAATTTTATAAACCATATATATCACACATTCCTCTATAATGATGATATATCTATGTTTTCTATGAAAAAGTGTATCATGTCATCTTTAAATCATGTGTCAGATTTTTATTCCCATGATGTTTAAATTTGATCGTTGAAAAATATATCACCATCTAATTATTTTTAATATGAATGCCCTTCAGTTTTTTTATAAATCACTAAATATCACAAAAAATTATGTAATTAATATTAGTGTTAGAAAATATTAAATGAACAATATTCTATTAATCTCCATTGAATTTTCTCATTTTCCTTTATCTAAAGGAAATTAGCTCTCTTTTGAGTCATCATGGTTGTCAAATTATATAGTCATGATAAATCTATCAAAAATTAAATTTTATTACACATATAACCTGATATAATTATATATATTGGACAACATAGTCGGACTGTTCAATTATATTACAAATTATATCATTGATGTTTTCTTCGATATACCCCCTCTTGACAATACAAGACCCAGGAATGAAACATTTTGTAACTATATTTAACACATCTAATGTTTGGAATAAAAAATATATTTCATTAGGGTCATCAAAAAAATAATCAAATCGTCTTCCCGATATCACTTTCAAATGGAATATAAGATAATATCATCTATAATACTACCAATAAACTGATTGAGATTAATTATTTATAAAGATTTCTTTTGATCCATAAATTTTGTTGGGGAATTGGTATGTAGAAATTGAATAACAGAAAATTATTAATGTCCATACAATTATTAACACGTTTAATTGGATATATAATTCTTCTTGAAATTTTATTTATGGTATATAGTATTAAGGATAATAGTGGAAAATTGTAGATCTCAATGGAACTAACTATTGATGTTTTCAAAATGGGGTATATTATAATTTTATTTATAGTTATTTTATTATTTTCATGATAATAAATGAAATGTATCATTTCACCATATTTCGTATATGATTACAGAATAAGTACACCGCATGGTGAATCACTTTATAATATGATTCCCCTATTAATATTTTCATGAGTTTCTTCTTTAATTCTGAAAACTCCATTGGTGGGACTCTATAAAGAGAATTAAAATTATTTTATAAGGAGGTATGAGTTTTATTAAAAAAACAAAATCATTATTCTATTGTATATATTCTAACTATTTAATAAAATCATCATTGTATTCTAAAAAAAACTTATTTATCTTTGATTTTAACCCCATCCATTAGGGATAAATATCATTCATGAATAGGTATTAATACCAATATAATGGATTTAATTCCATTTATAGGTTTATATTTATAATCAAAATAAAATATGATCATAGGTTGATTTGAAATATAAAATATTACATCCCTTCCTAGGAAAATTATATAATTTCATTGTATGGATATCTAATCGATATCAAAATTCACAAAAAATTCATCTCTATAAGGATTCAAAACAATTAGAGGAGGTATATTTCAATATTTTTTTGTTTAAGAGGATTTATAGACATGATATTTGGTAATCATTATATCAATAGTTATTATATATAAATCAACATTAAATAACTTAGGTTATGAATTAACATTCCTATAAAAAATTGCTGATAAAATCAAATTCATATGACTAAAATAAAATAAGATACATCAACATTAAATTGTTAATGTCGCAACATTAACTTCATAGCTTTTCCTTCATTCACATATTAAAACAGATATTTCTAGTGTGAAAATAAGTGACCATAGTGGGCAGCATTATAATC
Organism: Viscum album; assembly: GCA_963277665.1. Taxonomy (NCBI): domain Eukaryota; kingdom Viridiplantae; phylum Streptophyta; class Magnoliopsida; order Santalales; family Viscaceae; genus Viscum; species Viscum album. The sequence continues at coordinate 502,829,486 of OY728133.1, forward strand.
ATGACAATCATTTAATGTTTATTTAAATAGTAAGACAATTTTTAAATCTATGGGATCTTAGAGTTAATTAACTTCTCCCATGTTCATTATCTATTAAAATGTATCACAAATATTTATAAATAATGCATGAATTACCCAAACATTGTTCACCATGAGATTCGAACCTAGTTTGAATTCTACATCCCACTCATAATGCATTAGTGGTAACCAAGTTAAAACCCTTTACTCTAATTTGGAGTTGTGTCCCATTTATAAATAGATTAAATATCTACATCCACATTCCGATAGTGGTAAATGGATTTATTTTCTATAAAAATAACACAATATATAATTTTCCAAACCATCACAATGTTTTCATACATTAATATTTTCCTATGGTACTTAATAATGTTCTAGAATTAGAATTTTAGAATATAAAAAAACACTTATTATATACCAGATTATGTGATCTAAAAATTTCATAAAAAATTATTTTATAGTTTTAGATGAATATTAAATACATATCATAATAATACACACCTAAGAAAAATAATGGTTTACATTATTTAATAAAAAATACAGAACCATATTTTTTCATGTAAGATCTTTAACATATTTTACAATGTTATTTATACATAGTACACTTCATAGACATTCCCAACATGAAATTTTTCTTCATAGCCTATAAAAAGATAACATAATAAAGAGGGAGAGAATATGATCAGTATTGGTCAACATAATATATATAAATAAATTACCACAAATGACCATATAATAACTATAATTGTATGATAACATGATGAAAACATTATAATGTTATACATAACCAGTCAAAGATTAGTAAACAATAATAAGAACATAATGATTTGTCCTAATAAATTAATAAGTCCATATAGTTTTGAATCATCCATAATCATTTATAATCCAGAAAATTATATAATTTGTATAATATATAGGTTTTAATTATACACATAAATCATTGAAAATAATATTCTTAGTCTAGGAACACTTCCAATACTATCATAGTGGATCAGGTTCACCCATATTTCTATCATTTTGTAGTCAAGGATCAACCCTAAGTGTATCATAATGTATAGAATCACATACAAAACCATTTTCTAAACAAATTCTATTAAATATTATAAAATTATATATCATTAATTACCCAAATCATTATATGACTATATAAATCATGGCTAACATGATATATTATGAAATTTGTAAATATGTGCCCTATAATACCATAAATTGTTCATTAATTTGTCATATCATAACACATAGAAATGAACCATGATTCATAATTATTACATTATGTCATCATTACGTAAATTATGGAAATGAAATATGTTTCAAATTAATTCCATCATTTCATCATATCATATATAATGGAAAAAATTATTGTTTAATTATGGTATCATCATAACATAATTAACCCATGTGAAAGAAACATATTTCATAGAATCATTTTAAAAATCATAATCTGTCATGAAAAAGAAAATGAATGGTCAAAAATGAATATATCCTAAGGGAGTAATAAAAATCCTTAAATGAGGATGACATAGATTAAAAATATTTTTAAATCATCATTCAAACATTTCATTGAAAATATGGAAAACAAACATTCCAACTGGTATTTTTTAAAAAAACATCTTATAATATTATGAAAAAATTATTTATTAAAAATAACCATGAAAACCTAAAAATGAATATTTAAATAAATTTATATTAATTATTATGAGAAAATATTTTTTTTAAAAAATTTCAAAAAAATCATTAATTTTTAAATATTTTAAGTAAGTAATAAATGACAAGCACATAAAAAATTATAAAAATCATCAGTAAATTCATTAAAACATTAAAAATGTAGTTCAAATTGAAAAAAAATTAATTTTAGTAGATAATATAATATTCATGAAAACATTTTAGAGTATATTAAGGTGGAATAAAGATAATCATCCAAATATGGAATAAGGTAGGTTCTTCAAAAGAAAAAAATTTTCATTCATTTTATGTTTAAAAGATATGAAAATTAAACTATCACATTAAAATGAGATGAAATAATATTTTAGAGAAAAATATATTCTATTTATATGATACGATCCATATATTTAACCTGAATAGAAATTTGGAACATAAAATTCCAAAAATAATGAAGATTGTAACATAATCAGCATTCCTCGAGTCTCATCTTTCTTCATAAGTGTTAAAACCTCATTTAAAAAATATAAATCAATTCTAAATGTATTATAGATTCATATTCAAATATATCACGTATTTTTCAATTTGGTAGTTTTGATAAGTGAACGTTGATCACATTTCCTATAATGTCCTATGATTTCATAGAGTATTCTATTCAAATAAATGACATGCCATTTAATTTGTGTTAAGAACTATACCATACTAAAATTAAAAAAACATGATAGATTTTTAATATTAAATATGATCATTAAATTTTAAACATTTAAGTAGTGGGTATAAATTTAAGTAACCATGTTGAAAAATTGTAAATAAATAGGATTCTGTGAAATAGAGATAGAATTTTGTAATTCTCATTCATTGAATTTTGATCTCATAAGGTAGGTAAATTCACTATGGTTTCTTATATTTTAATACAAATCCAATATCAAGAAATTACGTTTTGAGAAAAATCATTTTCAGTAAAAGCGTAAGATATAAAACCAATTTAAAAATCCACACTTACAGCGTACAATGTTTTATCATTTTTAAATGATAATTTTTAGTCCGAAAATAAGCTTATGTAATCCTTATAATATTTTTGAATTTTTTATTATATATGAATATCCATGAAAATTTAGAAAAATAATAAAATAGTATATAGGTTATAAAATAAATTAGTTACAAAAAATTTGGTTTTAAATTATTAAACCATATTTGATGTTTTAGTATTTAAATTATATTTTGAAAAAAATTGCATTTAAAACATTAATCATTTCATATTTAAAATATAGTTTATATCATATTTAAACATTTAATAATATAAGTAATTTAAATTTATAATCATTTGAAAATATTTATATAATAAGGAACATTTTATTTTTTGGTATTTTGGATAAATTACCTACGTAAAAACAAACTAATATAGAGAATACTATAATTGAAAAAATGTGTATCTTAAGGGGTTAGTGGATTAACATGTTAAAACGATTTTATAATTGAGTGGTTAATGTTATAATAGATATTATATTATATCTTATTTAGAATTTATCAATTATCAATTACTTTTCATTCAATATTACTTTTCATTATTGAAATATAGTCATTATTTAGAATAATCTTAGAGCTTTTCACTTATAAATGGGGCACTCCTATCCAACCCCCCATACATATTAGTTGATGAAAATATATACCAAATCATTTCTGAAACACTCATAGAAAAAATAATGATGTGATTTAATTGTTATGAAACAACCAAAAAAACGTTGATCCCACTTCACCACGGTTTTTATTGACGTTTTGAGATATACCTTTCAAAAAAATTATTCATATTTTATTTTTCTTATTGTTAATTGTAGTCTTAAGATTATTTTCACCACATAAAAATGGTAACATTAGTGTTATTATTATACAATATTGTTCTAATAATAAGGTAAAAATATTTAACCACACTCCCATTTCCCCTATGAAAGTTGAAAAAAATATGTTTGCAGACAACCATCTCAACAAAACAACATGTTTTTTTCTTAACCACCATTCTTGAATTTTACAAATTCTACAATTAATAATTTATTATTGTATTAATAACACATTATATATTTTAAAATTATAAATAATACTTTAAATTTCTGATATTCTATAGAAAATGTAATTTTCATCTATGTGCATCTATAGACTACTTTTTCAAGGGGATGATTGATTTCAATATTAGTTTTTACAACATTATTACATGTGTAGTCATAAAAATTTGTTTAATGGTTAACAAGTATTTATATGTTATAATTAATTTTATGATAAGAAAAAATATAGATTTAATATATGATATGATTCAAAAAATGTTTACTGTAAATTGAAACATTTGAACCAACTTTATTTACAAGAAAATAATTAAATCAGATTATGATGTACATTCATATCCATCACGTATTATTATAATTTCAATGTAATTTTGATTTATCACACTAATAAAGAAACAATTATACAATTATGTTCCTCGTGTAAAGATATGAAACAAAATCTCCTCATAATATTCCATTAATCATGATATATTCTAATTTTTTCCGGTTTTACCAAGTTCATGATCAATTATAAAAAATATATCATCGATTATTAGGAAAACATAATTTCATGATACATTTAAAGACTTTAAAGTTATATTATTTAAAATAAAACTTTGGTATTCAGCAGCTTTCAATACGTGATACTATATATATTTATGAAATTAAATATATTAAATTATTATAACATACTAATTTAATTGGAAATTATGAATAGAAATAATATCTTGATGAAAAATATGTATGAAATTTTTTAGTAAAAATTTTAATTATTAATTCATACAAAATATGTAATCAATTTTTAGTAATTTCATTTTTAAATTGAGAATATGTTTACAAAAAAAATTGTTTTATTAAATTAGTAAACATGATATTTATATATAATTTCTAAAATTTGTAAAAAAAAATTTTGGAAAATTATTATCATTTTTGTAACCGTAATTTCAATTTTATATTTAGGATTTTTTTTTAATTTTTCAAACATGATTTATTTTTCATAGAAAAGTGAAAAACCCAATTTATACAAAAGATGAAATTTATTTTCATGTACATATCCAATTTAGTTTTCAATTTTATGATATATTTCCAAAATTAAAATTTAATATTAGTTTGTTTTTTTTAATTATATAGGAATAATAATAATATATTTTTCTGGTAAAAGATTCATTTTACAATTAAAAATACACATTACAAAAAAACAAATTTATAAACATGGAATTTGTTTTTATATTAATAAATTTATTTATTCTCTATTTATTAATCACTTTAATATAATACTTGTATTATAAATTCTATATCTGAATTAGAAATTCATTTAATGGATTGTACAAGTAAATAAATTCATGTAAATTATGTTTTACAAAGAAAAATTAATTTTTCTAAAAGGGGTTCTCAATTCAGTTTACATGATTAATTAAAATAAAATTACACCACTTATAGTATTTTAATATGGGATAATGGATTATATATTTGGAATAATAAAAATTAATATAATGTAACATGTTTTAAAAAATTGTCTTCATACTAAATAGAGAAAAAATTAAAATTTTATTACGAAAGATAACATTATGATGAGTTTTCCTTTGTTGAAATCAAGAGATAGGGGTATGATAACCACCCACACCTATAAGTTATTTTTGGATGAATATATTTCTATAATATATTTTCCTAAATTTTAATCAATGCATATTTTAATCCATGTTAAGATAATGGTGACCATAATGCATTTAAATATTTAATGACACACCATGTATGTCCCACCTCTCACGTACAAAAGGGAACATTTCCTCAAAACTTATTTCCACTATTTAAGCATGATATATCATCCATTTCATGACATAAATAACTCATATAAAACTTCACATCATCTTAACTATTTTATTATTATCCTATGTACAATCTTTCATGGAGTAAGGATTAAGCTAAAGAAGGTCTCTAAAAGATGACATGTAGATCATAACGAAGACCTTTTAATTTTATTTCATCTTGCATTTCTAATAGAATATTTTTTCCAAATTAAAAATAATGATCCATGTATATTGAGGTATATTTATATTTTTTGGAATATTTTTCAAATATTTTCTTCGTCTTATTATTCCTATAAGAGAATAAAGTATCCCTCATGTGTACTTTTATACTTCCCCATCCATATAAGGATATACCACATTTTCCACCCCCAGAATTCATTTTTTCTTATTATGATAAATATAATTTTTATATTTCAAATTTATGATATAATAATAATTATATGTACATGAATAAATATTTTCATTTATATCTTTCTTCACAAAAAATGGATACGTCACTCATGTGTATGTATGGACTACCTTCTCCACGTAGTGATAAAATTTATTTCTCATACCCTACTTATAAAAACAGTTATAAAAATGAATTTTGAGAATATATATAAAATTTATTTAAATTTTAATATACTATAGATGATGTAACCATGATTAATGTTCAATGTCTATAACTGCAGTACCAAAATATACATTAAAAATGAAGCCGTAAACTATTGAAATATCTATGATAATGATAGATTACTAAAGAATGGTTAGTAAGATATTATAAGTAAATAATAAATGGTATTATAGGTAATATTATATTTTGGTATATAATTATAATAAATTAAATTTTATTAAAAGGGATGTTGGAGTTCTTATAATTCTAGATATACTAATGATATGAGTTTTATGGAGCAATATCATTTATACCAGGTTTGTTTATGATTACATTTTTCGATGACGAAATTATATTATATTGAGCTCCCCATTAATATGTATCTCATTAACCTTCATTTATTTCATTATATTTCATGTTCAACTTTCATTTTTGTCACATTAATTAATCATGACACCAAATAAAATATTTTTAATGAATATAAGTAATATTTATCACTTCAGTTGGGAATATTCTCTTCCACGCCCAAATATTAATTATTATGTATTAAATAGTAATTAAATAATTCCTTAAATAATTAATAAATTTATTTTTAATTTGTTATTATTTTTTATTTATTTTTAAAGGAAACTTCTTGTAATTTTTCCGAGAAATATAAACTATATTTTTACCAATAATGGGAAAATAATTTTTGTTTTGTAATACACTACGGGAATGATATTAATTTCCACTATGAGTTATATTATATTTAAATCTCAAATTAAAATTTTATTTAGTTATATTACATAATATTTTTTACATTAGTATGTTTGAAATTTATAAATATTAATTAATTGATTTCTAACAGAAAATGGAATTTTCAACTATAATTGTTATATTTATATTTGATATGTATGTCTAACAATAACAACATACTTTGGATTGGTATTAGTATTTCATAGGGACATAATAACTTGTTAAAATATTGATTAATTTTAATGTAATATTTTTTAATAAATATTAATGAAACATCTATCTTTTCCATTTGTTATGATTTGATGATATCATTAATGTTTAATGATCTTATGGAAAACATATATATGGTTTTAACCATGTGATGGGTGGTAATATAATTATATAACCCTACAATGCATTGTTTAATGAAGGATATTAGAAGTGATAATAAGAACTAAAATTATTAGTGAACCGAGCTATGTAATGGACTCTTTCGATTAAGATAGTCTTTTGAGCTATCATTTGTTTAATAAAATGATGGAATGTTGGGTCAATCTAGTATATTATAGTAGACATAGAAGTGATCATAGACATCGGAAATGATTATCTATAATTATGTGCATTCCAAAAACTGGTTAATTATTATCATGATATGTTTTCATTGCTCATGATTGATTATTGATAACTAAAAACTCATAAGTCATGTATTTTAATTAACAAAATATTATTCTATGTTTAATTATTATTATATACGAATTGATGTATACAATTTTCTAATACCATTATACTTATCGTATTATCACATATCATCATTTACTTGTATCTCCTACATTTAAAAAATAATGAAAATAAGAGCTCCCCATTTAATATGTTTCATTCCACTTGTTATAGAGAAATTTTTTATGTATGATATGTTCATGAATGGTGATAGTTTTGATGAATTTATGTGAAACTATTTATATATTTTATCTTCATATAGTTTATATATCAACATTTACAAATAAAAAAGTATTTTTTCCATTGGTCTGTATTATTATGAAATACATTGAGTATTAATCTGTAATTATGTAATGTTTTTTTATGAATATTATAGGTAAAAATAGTTGGTAACATATGAATGATTTATTTTGAAAATTATTGTTATCAATTAGGATAATCTTGTGTATAGAATAATTTCAAATGTTTTGGTAATAAAGGAGTGTAATTTCGCTATGAATATAAATCCATATATAGATGCAACATCTGGATGTGTTTTTGGTGAAATTTCATATCGGGATAATGAACCTAAAAAGCAGTAGGATGAATATATCTTTGACATCATTTTGAAGGATAGTGTTTTGGCACATACTGCACATTTAGTTTAAATTATCATGTTACACGCTAATGTTAGGTCAAAAATAATTTTGATCCATTATGAAGTATTTAAAAATATAATGAAAATGGATATACTAGTATAAACTTATGGTTTACCATATTTAAATCAATTATCTAGATTACTATTTCCAATAAATTTTGATTAATGAATATTTGATTTACCACTATTGTAATTGTTTCTCAAATCATGATATTTGGGTTGAGTAAATTTATAGAAAAAAACGCAACCATGTTAAAATTGAATTATATATATAATGTAATAATTTTACCACTACTAAAATTAATATTATGGGATATATAATTAAAAAACATTTTTTATTATTATGCAACATCCTCAATAAATGGAACATGTTGATCATAAAAATGGGTAATGTAATTAACAAATTACTATTTAGTCATTAATAAGTAATTTACCCACTTATTTTCTGGGTTTGAAAATTGAATAATTATTTGGTAATATATTAATACCAAGGACACAATATATTATATTCTCTAGTGATCCAAAAAATGAAATGGTTATCTTTTTAGTTTTTCACTTTTAAGGTTAATCAAATCAATGAAGAATACTTATAATAAATTTTATGAAATGTGGAAATAATGAATCCAATATGTTGGATGTTTTTAAAAGATTTATGTTCAATTTATAATTTCACCATATTATTTATATAATGATGTATTAGGACTTCCTAGAGGTTATTAAAAGGATGTTGATTTTTTTGTTACCTATGAGAAAAATTGTAAATCACTTGTGATGTTTTATTTGTTTATTAATATTGAAAAATAAATTATTATTGATAAATTATTTAGTGATCTAAAATCACATATTCAATGTTGTTCATACAAAATAGACTTCAAAGGCTCTAAATAAGTTCTGTTATTTTCAATCAATATGGAAATTAATATTTGATTTGGCAATCACTACTGGAAATTTAAGGTATACCAATATTTGAAAACAATTCTTACAGGGTGGGGAACCATGGGTTTAAATTTTACCAACAGTTTTAGAAACTGTAACCTAGTAAGTTGTGACAATTGACATATACCAATGGTTTGAGATAAATCGTTGTTATATGTCAATAAATCTACTCTATACCAACGGTTTTATAAAACCGATGGCATAAGGTTCTTATACAACACATATGCCAACAGTTTCAAAACCGTTGACATATATTTTTTAGTCTTTCATTCACCCCTATACCAATGGTTTAAATTGTTGGAAATGTTTTTGTACCAACGGTTCAAGAACCGTTTGTAAATAAATACCTAAAAACCTATACCAATGGATTAAAACCTTTGGTATATGCATTGCTGTTGAATTCACACAGTAGCCTGCTCTGTGTACTGCTGTGTGAATTGTACAGAATACATACAATGAAATATATAATAAGGATACATAATTAAAATCTTATTGTTATAAGGATACATAATTTAATAATCAATTATGAATACAATAAATTAAAAATGAAAAACATAATTATATGTGATATAGAATTAAGAATACATACAAAATTTCTTTTTTTATAACACATACACGATTGAATTGAAAAACTAGTAGCTAATAACCCAAAATAAAGAAATGAATAAATGAATTCAACGAAAAACAAATATTGTGGCATGGTTTGGGGTGGGTGTCTTTGAACATAGTGGTGATTATAATGGATGTGTGTCAATGAGCTTGTGTGACATAGGTAATATAGATGTCCTTGGATTATTAAATGTCATGTGTTTTAGAATAGGGGTAGTAGTTCCTCACATGAGAAGTGGATTGTGTGAGGATAGACCATGGATCGTTGTGCTATATTATCAACAAAATATGAATATATTTGGTCGGTTTTCTGAATGACAATTGTTTTTACATAAAATGATGTTCATTTTAATCAAAAGAGAGACATCTAGAATGATATCGGCCACACCGTACCTCATATTGAGGCAGGGTTGAATCATACATGTCACATATGATGCATGGATCATTTTCCTTAAGTATCAATACAATCTGAATGTGTTTGGTTGGTTTTCCGTAAACCAGTGGTTGTTTTCAATTAAAATGTGGTCCATTTCTAATAAAAGTGAGATAGTTTGAGTGGTATTATCCACACCGAGCCTTGGATTGAGGATCAGTTTACTCGTACACATCATAAGTGACCCATGGATTGTTGTTCTAAAGTATCAACTCAGTCTGAATACTTTGGGTTGGTTTCCCATATGTTTGTTGTTTTTTTTAAAACAGTGTCCATTTTAAACATAAGAGAGAAAAATAGAGAGCTACCAACCACACTGTGCCTCGGATTGAGACGAGTTTGACAGATACACATCACAAATTATCAATGGATTGTTATCCTAATGTATCAACACAATCCGAATGTGGTTGGTCAGTTTTCATATACTAGTTGTTGTTTTCATTTAAAATGTAGATAATTTCAAATAAAGGTGACACACTTTGAGTGGTACTGGCCACACCACGCCTCATATTGAGGAGGGTTTGACTCGTACACATCACAAATGAATCATGTATTATTTTCCTAAAGTATCAATAGAATCCGAATAAGTTTGTTCTATTTTCTGTATGCTAGTTGTTGTTTTCACTTAAAATGATATCCATTTTAAACAAAAGGGATACATTTAGAGTGGTACCGGCCACACCATGACTGAAATTGATGCGAGGTTGACTCGTACACATCCCAAATGTCACATGTATCATTTTTCTAAAGTATCAACATAATCTGAATGTGTTTGGTTGGTTTTCTGTATGCTAGTTGTTGTTTTCACTTAAAATGTTGTCCATTTTAAATAAAAGTGAGACACTCTGAGTGGTACTGACCACACCGCACCTCGTATTGATGCGGGGTTTAGTCTTACACATCACATATGACCACCGTATCATTTTCCTAATAAATCAACAAAATACGAATATGTTTGGTTTTTGAATGCTAGTTGTTTTTACTTAAAACATTGTCCATTTTAAACAAAAGAGATACACTTTGAGTTATACTGGCCACACCATGCCTCAGATTGAGGCGGGGTTGACTCACACACATCACATATGAAAAAAGTATCATTTTCCTAATGTATCAACACAATCCAAATGTGTTTGTTTGGTTTTCCATATGGAAGTTGTAGTTTTCACATAAAATGAAGTCCATTTTTTTTAAAAAAAGATAGACATTTAGAGTGGTACCAACCACACCCTGACTCAGATTGATGTGGGGTTGACTCTTACAAGTCACAAATATCTGATGGATCATTTTCCTAAAGTTTATACACAATCTGAAGGCGTTTCGTTGGTTTTCTATATTCCATTTATTGTTTTCACTTAAAATTAAGTCCATTTAAAAAAAGAGACATTTATAGTGGTAGCGGCCACACCACAACTCAGATTGTTGCGGGTTTGAATCCTCCACGTCAAAAATGTCCCACAGATCATTTTCATAATGTATCAACACAATCAGAATACATTGGTAAGTTTTCTGTTTTCCAGTTGTTTTTACATAAAACATTGTCCATTTTTAACAAAAGAGAGACATTTAGAGTGGTACCGGACACACCGTGATTCAGATTGATGCGGGGTTGACTCATACACATTACAAATGTCCCATGGATCATTTTACCTAATGTATCAACACAATCCGAATGTGTTTGGTTGCTTTTCCATATTCCAGTTGTTGTTTTCACTTAAAATGTTGATCATTTCAAATAAAGGTGATCCACTTTGAGTCGTAACGGCCCCACTGTGCCTTAGATTGATGCGGGGTTGAATTCTACAAGTCACAAATTTTCCATGGATTGTTTTAATAATGTTTAAACAGAATCTGAATACGTTTGTTCCATTTTCCGTATGTCAGATGTTGTTTTCACTTAAAATGTTTTCCATTTCAAATAAAAGTGACACACTTTGAGTGGTACTAGACACACCGTGCCTCAGATTTATGTGGGCATGACTCGTACACATCACATATGACCCATGGTTTTTTTCCTAAAGTATCAACACAATCCGAATATGTTTGGTCAGTTTTCGTTATGCATGTTGTTTTTACTTAAAAGAGTATCCATTTTAATCAAAAGAGAGACACTTGGATTGATACCGGCCACACCATGCCTCATATTGAGGCGGGATTGACTTGTACACATCAAATAAGACTCATGTATAGTTTTCCTAAAGTATCAACATAATACAAATGCATTTGGTCGGTTTTCTGTATACCAGATAGGGAAATCATGTAACAATAGTTATAATATCTTGTACTAAAACTATAGACATTGTGCATGATGTGAATCCCATGGTGCATGGTTAGGGAAAATAATGCATAATGCTTCTAATATATATCTTTATAGGGTCCTTAGATACATAGTGGGATGGACTTAAATTTTTTACTAACCGTGAGGAATGCTGTTTTTGCATGCCGATCGGGGTTCCTAGCTCCAAACTAGCTCGAGAGGCCCCATATACCATTATAACATTATTAGGATACCATATTTGGTCAAAATACGAGTTATAATAAATTAAAATATTTCCATACCAGATTAAAAACAAGGTTCAAAAATAAAGAGTTGTACTGAATTAAAAAATGTAATGGATCAATCTGGCCCTGATCACCATCACGATCACCAATGTCATCATCAGCCTCATCCTCACTGTCATCGCTATCCTCTTCGTCTTCCTCATCATTATCCCCACACTCATCATCGGCCCCATCCTCACCCTTAGCCCCATCCTCACCATCTCCCCCATTCTCATCCTCGCCCTCATCCTCTTCAGCGTCTTCATCATCACCAGGAACGTCATCATCTCGACTTCCACTAGAACTTCCACCTGGTGAATTGGATAATTTACCCATCGATGACATATATGTCATACATGTCACACTGGACTCTAGTGGAAGTGATTAAGATAATTGTTTGATCATTTTCATAAATTCCTTCCCCCTCATTTGAACCCGTTATTCCAACTCTGTGACACATTTATCAGACTGTATTTCATTCTCCATAGCCTATTCCAACTCAAGGGTACTAGAATGGATACCTGGAGAGGACCAATACCTCATAGAGACTATCTTCTAACCTGGTCGGCAGTGTACTCGACCAGAGTGCTCGTCTCCCAAAACCAGATCTAATGATCGTGTAGCCCAAAATTGTGAGGCTCCTGAGCATCAAAGGCCTCTAAAGAATGTTGTTAAATATATTAATAGATTATTAAATTTCAAAAAATATATTAATCATTGAAATAAACAAATTAAAACTTACAATCTTTTCTTCTGTGAATTCATTAACCACAATTCAATCTTTTTTCCTTCTACTTGAGAAAAAAAAATTTCTCGAGGGAGACGTCATTCAATAATTAATTTCTCAGTCTGTAATGACGTTGAAACAATATAAAGTGAAAGAATAATCATATATTAGGAATTCAGTATATCACATAATTTAAGTAGGAAATAATAAAAAGGGAGAGTCCTAATTAAAAATTATAAACAACAATATCATACCAGCTTACTCTCATGATCTGACATAGTAGTGCGCCCCAAAGTGTAAAGGTATTGTTTTGAATCAACATTTTTTTGTTTTTTTAAGAACATTCCAAAATAATAATTAAAAATAAATAAGATAATATTAATGAAAAATATGATATCTTTCATTTAAATACCTCAAATTGGATTAATACCTTAAATTTTGCAGTCGCCCAATGGGTAATCATTTGGCGATATTGCTCTATCGGGTAGTCATCCACGATAGGTACTGCCTCCAACTCTCTTCCCACCCTATCACACTATTCAATATAAAAATTAGGCTTATAATCTCTCCAAATCTCTCGTAGCTCCTTTAAACATGATTGTCGTGCACCTTCACTATCAGGGAAGTTCAACCAAATATGACACCCGATAGATTAATTCATATAAATACAAAAAAAATACTACATTAAATCCAATAGACTTTTTACACATATTTGTGCCCATGCACTATCCTTGACATCATGTGTAAGATGACTCTAAGAGAGAGGGATGAACAAAATGATGTAAGAGTATTTGACTAGAGTTACCAAAAAAACCACTACATTCCTACACAGTTTTATCAATCACCTATCCATCAACATTTTATTCAACCATCAACTATTTCTGACCGTTCTATAATTCATGAAAGCGAGTACACCTCCTCCCTCGCCTCCTATAAGTAGATGAATCTGTTATTAAAGAAAGAACTATCAGTACAAGTTATAATAAAAATAAATTTTGGATTAATATTTTGTTAGAGTTATATAAAGATACTTGTGGTAGTCAGATCAATGGGCATCACTGGATGTGCAGAAGCTGAAGGAATATCTTGTATAGGTTGAGTGTCCCTCAATGTATACTCCTCAGCCACATACTATGTCAGAGCAAAAGTCGAAGAAGGTGGAATATAATAGCTCAAAGATAATGAACCGGAAGAAAAAAATGATGGCACAATTATCTGGACAACTGGTAGTGTAAACATCAGAGGCCTAAATATCTCGTCTATTCTTAAAGACACACCTGGATCAAAATGGGGCATAGAAGATTGGTTTTTGGTAGGGGCATAGTTCAATCGGGTATGACTAGTGGATCGTTTATCTCTTGCACCACGAGCCCTCGTTCCACAGACCTCAGTACCAGGACCACCAGATGATCGCCTAACTCTAACACAACACCCCACCTACCACTAGACACTGCACTAGGAGAAATATCAGGATCCTCGTCCGATATCTCACATCTAGGGGGTAGATCCTAAAAAAAGTTTAACACTAAAGTAAACACAATATATTATAAGTTATTGAAATATATATATATTTGAAATATAATACTCAAAATATGGATGAGTGGAGAAACTCCCATAAATTTAATGTGATGAGTATTTTCTGTCATCTTTTTCTGCCGCATTTCTTCAATGGGATTCATTTCCTGGAATGAAAACAAATATGGATGTAATTAGAAACAGATAACTAATGTGTAACCTAAAAAAATATAGAAAACCCATTCTAAAAAAACATTGAGAAACAGAAGATTTATGGTGGCATGAAGGTAAGTACTAGGATACACACTCTGAATGATGTAGGTGAAACATGTAGGTGAGAAAATGACTATATGATCCTATATATTTCCCACCACAACTTTGGGTTCACAATCATCTCTTACAATTAAGCTGTTTTGAATCATCATAAGTAAAAAATGGATTGCTTCCAATTGCAGCCTGGATAGTGTCAACTTCATCATCACCAACATCAAAAACATTTCTGGGATTTACTTCAATAATTACACTGAATTTAGGATGATGAAGATCATTGTCACAAAAAACATGTTCCACCCTTTATTCCAATACATATGGTTCATTGGTGGAAAAAGTGCGAGTCATGTCAATAACTCTAAAGTCACAATCATAAATAACGGTGCCTTACCTCGTCATTGAATCAAACCCTTTACATTTCATCATTGTGACTCGGCTGTGTGAATAATAATAAAAAATTATTATTTTCTCCATGACTCCATAATAAGCTACATTTTCATAATGTGGTCTAGTATCTGATTAACAGGAATAATAGTTTGTTGTGGTTGTTAGCATAACACCATCATGTCGTGTTCTCATGTTTCTTGATCGTTCAGTGATAATAAATTTGTATCCATTGATCACAAGTGATTTACAAGCACGAACCATGGTATTAGGTCCAAAAACCAAAGCTCTTATTTCCTCCAAAACAGAGTCTTCATGCATACTCGTTACCTGAAATATATACTAATAGTAAAAATAATTAAATATTATTTTTATTTAGTTATTACAGAAATATTTTTACCTTCAATTTCAACACCACATAAATCCCTTTTCTATGAAAAGTCACTTTCCATATCAAAGATAATGAATGATGATTTGAATATATAAATTATTTGTGTTCCCTATAGATAAAAATAATAATAGTTTAACAAATATTTAAAATTAAAAGAGATAAGATAAGTGATACATGTACAATTTACTTACTTGTTATATTCATCGATCAAATCACAATTGAACAACACTTTGCGTTGTGTCGTCTCTCGCTCTTCAAAGCTTCATGTCATCAATGTATATGATCCTAGAATTCCTCCTGTGTGAGGAAGTGATGGAAAACTGGGTTCTATTTTCTCATATTGATTTTCTTCATTTCTCATTGGTCGGTTTATTCTCATAGTAAGATCAGACAAATACATTGAGCAAAATTCTATACATTATTGAGACAAGTAACCGTTCACAATAGAACCATTGGTATAATTCATGTTCCAAACATATGATTTCAATTTGTACATGTTTCTTTCAGTTGGATACATCTAATGGAATGAAACGGCTCCTCAAAGATGTATTTCGGTCGGAATATGGAAAGTTAGATGAAACATTCATGTAAAAAATGATGGAGGGAATATTTTCTCTAACTCACACAAAATTTATGGTGTCTCTACCAACATTTTTTGCAAGATGGATTTCGACAACTTCTTATAAAAAATATTAATAAACAAATAGCGCAACCGAATAACTGATAGTATTACACTATTGGACTAGAGATGAAATATTTCTATTGGAATCAACTCTTGAAAAAGGTCATGATTAACATGAGTCTTCAATGATTTCATCTTCAACACTTTTTTGTTGACCTATTTTGATATATTTCTTGAATAGCCCACATGATTATTAATAGTCTCTATAACTTCTAGAAATTCAGTTTTTTCAGTAGGTATCATCACATAAGAAGTATATGGAACTTGCCATTTATTTTCATAGATATAGATAGGATGCAATTCTGGTATAATCCCCCAATCTTCCAAGTCACATTGAGATGGTAAATCTTCTTTTGTCTTTCCCTTGACATTAAGAAGAATCAAAAGGAACATTTCAGATATATTCTTTTCAATGTGCATTATGTTTAAGAAATGGCATAACAAATTGGATGACCAATACGACAACTCCAAGAATATAATTTTTTTCCAATTGTAACAGGAATCATTGGAAGCATTTTCCTCTTTCTAGATTTCATTACACACTTCCCCATTGAATAACTAAAATCTTTCAATTCTTTAAGCACATCTGTTCCATACATACGATGAGGTGGATCGTCAGTCTCCATGGTATTTTCAAATCTTCAACGATAGTTTCTATATGGATGGTTCATTGGAAATAATTTCCGATGTCCCATAAAACTAACACTACAAAGATATTTCAGTCTTATTGATCGAGTATTCTTCATACAAACAGAACATGAAAATTTTCCATTTGTGCTCCATCTAGACATCATTGCATAAGAATGAAAATAATTGATCTTCCACATATGCGCATCACACATCTGAAATGTGTCTTTCGAACATGCATTATATGTGGGAACACCCAAATCCCAAGATGTTTCAACTCTTTTATTAAAGGTTTCATGTACAAATTTATATCATTCTCGGGATCAGAAGGGACATATATTAGTATAATCTAGAAAGTGTAAGGCTTTTTCATACAAAACCATGGGGGAAGGTTATAAATGTGTATGAATATCATCCATGTGATGTGCATGGTATGCATCTACCCAAACGGATTGAAACGTCACATTAATGATCCAGTCTCACATTATGCACGTCAGCTGCAAATTCTGGATATCGTGCATCAAATCTCTGCCATGAAAATCCATCTGTAGGGTGAACCAACTCTTCATAATCCTTTTTCTCTCGATGTCAGGACATCGCATTTTTAATGATATTTCATCAGACATGGAGAGGTTTTGTAATCTGGGGATCAATGTAAAGTGCCACAATACATTTTTGGCACATGAGATGCTGTTCAATCATCTTTTGGCTTCCATTGGGAGGTTCCACATTTTATATAATCATTTCCTTTAGCAGTTTCCTCCTAATATAAGTTAGAATCATTCGAGAAAGCATGAATTGTTTTTTTGAGAATCTATGTTCATCAACTAACATCCATGCCATATAGTGGTTTGAGGGAATATCTGCATCATCTGGAAGTAAGTCCTTTAAGATGGTAAGAATGAAATCGATTACTGTATTTGAAATCCCATAAATAGTTTTCCTATGAAACAATTTGCTTAAAAATTCCAACTTTTTCATTTTACTACAATACCGATATTCTGGATTCGTCACAACATCATTCAATTTTTTCACCCTATCAACATCATCATTTTCATTGGATGCATCATGTGGGCTTGTATCATAATCTTATTGGTTGGACATCATATCCTTCTCATGATGCCAAATAAATGGGAACCGATCATATATCAAACTCTCCAATTCAGTCCTATCATTTAGATCATCATCATTTTGAGATTCTATATTCAATCCATTGTGATAACAAACATAATAGTTTGTTTGGAAATCATATTTGGTTATATGACAGCCAACTGGTTCACAACTCATACAAGGTCTTACAACACAATTAGAACATGTGAAGTGTATGATACCACTATCTAAAGCCTTGTGAAATGCAAGATCTAAAAATATGTTCAAATTATTTTACAAATCAGGTGAAATTAGATCAGTTTCATTCATCCAACTTCTATCCATTCTGTAAATAAATTTCAATAAGTCATTTCAAATAAATTAAAAAATATTGAAGTTCAATGAAAAAAAATTATTAGGTTAATGGAATTTTTTTACTTTATATAAAATCATAAATTACACATTACTCTATATGATAATCATATTAAGAAACACAACAAAATATAGTGTATATAGGAAAATAAGATATAGAATTTCTATTGCCTTTATTAAAGGATTCCCCAATAAGATATTGGATTTTTATCAAGTAATACATAATCCATAATGGTTTGGTTGAGAGTACATGAATTTTATAAATTAACATCTTCATAGAGATCTGGATGATGAGTAGGATGAGGATCACATCAAAAGTAGTTATGGCCACATTATGTTTCTACATAACCATGGATTAAAGGATCCTTGGATTGGGGGTATAGATCATAGGATGGTAGGTTGTATTCATTGAATAATGTCCTAATTTATTTTGCAGAGGGACATTTAATAATTATATGAATACATTTGATTAGAACCACATATAAAAAAGATATCCAGGAATTATGATGTGCCATGCCAGGATGCCACTCACTAGTGACCCGAACCTATATGGCCACATGTCCTCAAGCACATCTACCAAAATTCCACATGTTATTGTCTAATAGTTTGAGCATTTTGTGTGTCTTATGGAGACTAGTCCCTCATTACCTATGTTGAAAAATTTTAATATTATTAGTTAAAATTAAAAGAAAGATAACAATGGGAAAATATTAGAAATGACTGAAAGTAACCAAATCATTAATACCAACTAATAATATAATCATAAACTGAATGATGGTAATGTATGTCAAGTATCAAGAAGAAAAACATATTTATAACTAGAATGAAGAAGTACTATGCAAGAGGCTCAATAAATTCTAAAATTAGACATAACTTCTTGAGATAAAATCCAACCACCTTCTACATACTCCATCCTATGTCATGTGAGTAGTCATGTATCTGCAAAATGGTGATTCCCCTTATCTAAACATATAATCATGTAGTTTATCTGGGTACCCAACGGATTTTCGAACAATGTCTGAGATACAATTCATGTAGGTGACAACCGAGACGTCTATAACTATCCAGTATATTTATATAACATTTTAGTGTAATGATATGATAAATTAAAGTGACAACTAAAAAATATAAAAGGGTTTTCTATGGTTCCAGAGAAAAAATATAAAAGGGTTTTATAGGTTTAATCAAAAAAGAAAATAAAACAGATACACATCAAAATCAAAACATAAAATTGAAATATTATATAGATAAAAATAAAAATAAGGTACCACATAATAAAATACCTAATTTCGGATGGTTATGATGAGGATTCAGAAGCTCAGATGGGGAAAGTCGAGATTCCAACTGTTCAGATGGAGGAACCGAGATGAACTTGGGAGAGGTGTTGTCCGAATGGGGGAGAGGTGCTCTGTTCGTGAGGGAGGTGTGCTGTCCGAATAAGGGGGAGGTGCTCTGATAGCGGGGGAGAGGTGATTTAAAATTAGGGTTCTGTCCGAATGGTGGTGAGGAGAAGGTCCACACAGGGTTATTGAGGCAAACCCTTACCAACGGTTTTCAAGAACCTTTGGTAAAGGGGGGAAATTTAGAATACATTACCAATGGTTCTAGTGAAACATTGGTAAAGGGTGTATTGCATGATGTTTTAAAAATGGTTTATGAAAACCATTGGTAAAACACTTATATACCAATGGTTAAGGAAAACCTTTGGAATATAAGTGTTGGTACAAAACCCTATTCCAATAGTGCATAAATATGAAGATTCTATTGAGATAAAATGTATTATTGAATATAAATTCGAATAATAAAAACCATAGTGGGAAAAAATATTAGATTAATTTTATTCCATTATTTTTTGTAAAAATATGGTGGTTTTTATATTAATTTTACTAGTAATTGTTTAAATTAAGAGGAAATGCCATAGATAAGTCAAACGAATATGTTTTGGGATGAATGTAGCTTGTCACACCCGGTTTTTTATATCATGGTATTGATCTGGTTCATTGAAAATATTGATCCTTTTATTAGGTGTTAGTTGAGATTAATTTTTAGTTTTGAACTACCAAAGATTTCTAATCAATCTAATTTGGTTTCCCCATTTCTTGTATTTAAATTTTTCGGAGAAAGGGTGGTTACTTCATGATTTGGGCCTAGCGTGAGCCTATTTTCGGTTTTAAAAACCTATGTTTTTATTTTATAACTCTTTTTTAAACATTTTTCCTCCCATTTCACTTCATACATTGCCTCCACTGACATAGTAAATCAACATATACTTTTTGACTCTTTAATAATTCATAATCATGGTGAATTGGGGTTACTTATTTTGGTATTAGGCTAGCCCATGGGCCCTTTTCCAGTTTTAAAAAATTAAATTGTTTCTTTTATATCTATATCCATGATTAATATATTTCGGTGATTCCACCTCCCACATAATTCCAATATCCCCATATGTACCACCATTATTTCTTTTACCTCTTTGGATCACATATGGGTCTCGAATTAGGTCTAATTTTCTCATGTTACCTAAAATCTTCTAGAATTGAGAAGGTAAATTTTCACATTCATAAATCATTCAAATATTACCAAATTATTCCAAAAATATTCTCTACTAGGTTCATCTAGAACTTAGGATTCTATCCAAAAAGTTAAAATCCATTCCCTATTTTCTATTGGTGCAGATCTTCTAGAATACGAAGAGTTTTCTTGGTGGCAAAGTGATATTTTTTCTCCTTTCTCCTCTCTCTTCCTCCTCCATTCATTATTTCATGGTTTTCTATTCACCCCTAGTAATTTTCGCCCTAGGGTTTTATTATCCAATGAATTTTTACTTAGGTTTGGTTCATTTGTGGCTGGTGATCATAGTTTTAGGGTTAGTAAACCCTCTGATGCTGATATTGGGTGCGCATTTCCATTACGCCAAGGATTTGAGGTAACATATCCCTTGAACATGCCATTATAATTTAAGTATCATCATTTTCTTATTGTTAACATCTGATATATATTATTATTATTGTTTTTCATCATTTTAATAATTTTATTTGTGTCAACAAATGTTTGTTTAAGCCTTTTTTGTGAAAGGTAGGGTTTTTTTGACATAAAAGTGCACACATAATGTTTGTTTAAATTCTCTGATATCATTCACAACTGTTTTGAGGTATAGAACCTATTTTATTTTATTTTTAACATGTTAAAGTATCAATAATAAAATATGGCACGAAATTGGTGTTTTATTCCTTGTGATGTTCTTAAAATAAATTGTTTTGTTTAAAAAGGGCATGCCATGTGTTCTGTAAATTGCCTGTTTGTCTTTTATGTGAGATTTGTGAATTAAAAATTATTTTTTTTGGATATATAAATGAATTTTTAAATTTTTAATTGTTATATCTGGGTCCTTATAAGTATTTCCAATTTGGATTTTTTACAACCAAATGGGTTTTGGTTTACAACATGTTTTGACCCGTGTTGTCGAAAAATGGCCCGTTTCGAATACTTATGAAAATGTTTATGTTTTGAATATGTAACCTGAGTTTTGATTGGATTCATGAATGTGGTTTTATACATTACCTGGTGTCTATTAATATTTTAAATTAATTTTAAATCTATACCTTGGTCAACTGTTAGTTTTGGGAAATGCTTAATGGTCTGTTTGGCATTTTTTTTGTAAAAAATAGTTTCAATGTTTATTTCATGTTCTATCATTTGGGAAAAATTTATCTTCCATGAAATTGATTTATTAATTTGTTTTAGGGATGAAAATCAGATTTTTAATATTATTGTTGTGTTTGTGTCAATAAAATAGCATTTTTAAGGGATTTTATGTGAAAGTCCTCATTATACTCATTAAAAGTGTTTTACGAACCTTTTTAGTGGTTTATTGATTCATGAAAGAAATGTGAAGCATGATTGTAGGGTTTTTGTGTGTATATGGTTTAGCAATTTAATCATAATGTGAAAAGTGTATCTGATTATATGTGTATCTTTGATTATATATAATGGTAATTCTGGTATCTAGGTCGGTGGTCTGGTACTAGTATCCTAGTGATCTCGTGGGATTTGGCCCCTGTTTCACATAGAAAGATCGAAGACGACGACACATTCTATACTATAATTATTATTTTGTTGGGTTACCATTAGGTTATGGGTATGATCCTTACTAGTGGATCGTGTGCACGAGAACATATATTTATTATGGGTACTTTCACTGAGATACGACGTGCCTAGGGAATACAACTAACTACTACCTAGGGGTGTTCCTGTGACTTTTTCTCATTGGATATTTTTTACTCACCATCATCATAAGTTGTGTTTAGATGGAATATTGAGTAATGTTTGTGATTTATTAAAATGTGTACATTCTATAAAGTATCCTTCTTGAAAACTATTTTAATTTTTAATTTTTCATCTCTTAGAAAATTGGTACTAGCATTTTTTTTATAAACCAATCATTATGTGGATAGTTTTTTTATGTCTTAGAAGAGTTTTTTTATTCAGTAAGCATCCTTTGGATCTTGAAGTCATACTATTGTTGTATCTTGAGATTAGATCTTTTTGGTGGCTCGGTATTGTAGTAATGTACAGCGGGTTTCTAATGATGTGTTGGATGTTGTGATGTGGCCACTAATAGTTCTGTGTTTGCAATATTTCCAATTAAAAATCCTAAAAATTCATTGTCATGTTTCACAAGATATATCCCCCTTCTCAATATATTCCATGTACAATTAGTGTAAATAGAGAGCAGTTTGGGATCAATTTAATGTTCTTACAGTTCGTGATAATTCTTTTTGACATAGCAGTTGTGTTCGGTGATGTTGATGTGTTTCTCCGTATTCCTTTTTTTGTATGCTCATTGTTCAGAATGAGATGGAATGTTGATATGTATCTATGATTTCCAATTTCTATGAAGGTGTTTTGTGGATAAAGTGAGTTTTTTTAGTGGTGTGATCCTTAAAACCTGACTACAGTGCATCGGATTCTTCAATATTCAGGGAGCCAGCCACAGGCTTCAGAGTGATGTTTTCCGCACAGTAAGTAAATTTTTAGAGGTGTGGGGAGATTGAACATAATTATGCCTCCACCATTATGGAAGGGTGGTTTCTATGTATCTAATGTGCTTCCTCATTACTATTAATTTCCATTTGTCACAACAACTGTGGTGGACATACCCCTCACACCATGTCTATGGTTATGCGTTCAAGGATATGAGTTTTCGATCAATGTCCCTGTGTGGACCACCCGTGAAAATCGGATGTGGTATTGGTGTTACATGTTCATAGGTGGAGAGTGTTGGGTAGTTCCTTTGTTTCTTTTTTGGTTTCAGTGGCCTAAATATTTGGTCCCCTTCCCTCCCCTCCCTAAGTGGTGGGGTCTAGATCCGTGCTAAAAGTGTTGGCCCAGTTTTTGTCCCCTCCATTTAAGAGTGGGTGGTTTAGATTTTCATTTTATAGCCCTATTAACATGGGTTTTTAGGTGTTTGTGGGAGAGGTTTTGTGGTCCTATGTAGGTGAGGCCAAATTCAAGTTCAATATTAATTCTTTTTTTTGTTCAACTCTATTGGTCTATAATGGAGCGGAGACCCTCTACGGGTCTCAAATATCTTTCCTTTAGGATGTGTCGGATGGTGGTTGTTATTTAATGGTGGGGATCTCATTCCAGCCTCCACCCCAAGTCATTGGATTTTGTAGGTGAAGTATGGTTTCGGTGATCATTGGGTTCATTTGGAGAAGGCCAAACAATCTCGTTCTTGGTATGGTTGTGGAGGTGGAAGCTTGATCATTCTGTTGCTTTTTCAGAAGAGGTTTTGAGTTGGTGTTTTGATTATGAAAGAGTATGATGTAAATTTATTTGTGAATGATATTTCATTAGATTTAGAGGGTGAATTATGTTGATAAAGAATCCTCAGGTGTTGTTCTGTCAGTTGAAAAGTGTTATGGCTTTCTGAAGGTGGAAAGCTTTAATGGTGGGGAGAATTGTCACTCCCAATTTTTTTTTCTCTTCATGTCATGGTATTGATCCGGTTCATGGAAAATCATGATAATTTTATTAGGTTTTGGTTGATATTAATTTCAAGTTTTGAAATACCATATATGTTTAATCACCCTATATTTGGTTCCCCATTTCTTGTTTAGGATTTTTTGGAGAAAGGGTGGGTGCTTCATGTTTTAGGACAACCGTGAGCCCATTTCAATTTTTAAAAACCAATTTTGAATATTTTATAACTCCATTATATTTAACATTTTTCACCCATTCCACTTCATAAATTGCCTCCCCTGACATATTCAAAACAACACATCCTTTTTTACCCCTTAAAAATTCAAAATCATGGTGAATTTGGGGTAACTTATTTAGGTATTGGGCCAGGACATGGGCCCATTTCCAGTTTTAAAATAATAAAAATTTTCAATTATATCTAATTCAAATTTTTTGATATATTTCAGTTACTCCACCTCAAACGTGAATCCAAAATTCTTATACCCATCCCCATTATTTCTTTTACCTCTTTTGAGCTCATATGTGTCGCAGATTAGGGAGAACATTCTCATGTTACATTAAATCGTCTATAATTGAGAATGTAAATTATCTCATTCATAAATAAATAAATTGGTACCCCTTTTTTCACAAATATTCATTATCTGGTTCTTATAGACCTTATGATACTCTTAAGAAAGTTACCAGCCTTTACCTTTTCTCTATGGTGGTATATCTGATGGAATGCGATGGGGTTTCTTGGTGTCATGGTGAGATTCTTCCTCCATTCTCCACCCTCTTCCTCTTCCTTTCATTATTTCTTGGATTTCAATTCTCCCCTAGTCATGTTTGACCTAGTTTTCTTTTATCCCATTATTTATGAATGGGGTTTCGTTCTTTGGGGTCTGGTCGTCATTGTTTTATGGTTTGTAAACCCTCAGATGGTGATATTAGGTGAGCGTTTCCATTATGCAAAGGATTTGTGGTATGATATCCCTTGAACATGACTTTATCATTTATGTTTCATCATTTTATTATTTTTCACATCTGATATATAATCTTCTTTTTGATTTTCATCATTTAGATAATTTTTGTGGTGTGAAATAATTGTTGTTTAGCCTTGTTTTGTGAAAGGTAGAGTTGTTTTTCCATTAAAGTGCACAACAAGTGTGTGTTTAAATGTTTCGATATCTTTATTAACTGTTTTTTGAGGTGTAAAACCGGTTTTATGATATTTTGAACATGTTACAAATAGATATAATAAGATATGGCACGAAATTGGTTTTTCATTCCTTTTCATGTTCTTAAAATAAATTGTTTTTAATGGCATGTCATGTGTTTGGTAAATTTCCATGTTGGTTTTTTAGTGATGTGGGAGTTAAAAATTATTTGTTTGGATTTATAAATGAATTGTATGAATGATAAATGGTTTTTTGGGTCCTTATATGGATTTTAAATATTTATTTTGTTTTTGAATCAAATGGGTTATGGTTTGCAACATGTTTTGGCCCGTTTTTCAGAAAATGGCCCGTTTCACATACTTCTGAAAATTGTTGTGTTCTCAATATGAAACATGAGAGTTTTAAGGGATTTATGAATGTGGTTCACTAATGTAAATGGTGTGTATACACCTTCTAAATAAAAGTGTAATTCATATCATGGTCAAATGTTAGTTTAGATAAATGCTTAATATCCGGTTTGACATTTTTTTTAAAAATGGTTTCCATGTGTATGTCATGTTATATCTTTTGGGGACATTTTATTTTCCATGAAATTTCTTTATTAATTGGATTTTGGGATGAAAAATCTTATTTTTTTATGTTATTGATGGTTGTGTTGCCTTAAAAGATCATTTTTAATAGATTTTATGTGCAAGGCCTTGTTATACTCCTTGAAATTGTTTTAATAAACATTTTAGTGATTTTTTGATTCGTGAAAGAAATGTGAAGCATGTTTTCAGGCTGTTTGTTTGTCAATTTTTGGTAATGGAACTTTGATATGAAAAGTGTATTAGATAATATGTGTAACTTGGTTTAGAACTAAAGGAAATCATGGGTATCTAGGTCGGTAGACGTGTACTATTATGCTAGTGATCTTGTTAGGTTTGGCCCATGTTTCACGTAGCATGTTTGATGATGAAAAATATAACTATACTATAATGATGATGAAGTTGGAGGACCACTAGGGTATGGTTATCCTTTCTACTAGTGGCTCGTGCGACCAAGAATAGATATTTATTATGGTTTCTTTCACCGAGATATGAGGTACCTAGGGAGTACAACTAACTAGAGCCTAGGGGTGTTCTTGTGACTTGTGCTCATTGTCTATTTTGTAGTCATAGTCATTATACGGTGGGATTACTTGGTAAATTCTGTATTTTATGTGATTTATTTAAAATTTTATATTCTCTAAAGTATACTTCTTGAAAACAATTTTTAATTTTGTACTTTCATCTCTTTAAAAAAATTTACTAGCATTCTTGTTTATAAAACATGCAAG
Organism: Viscum album; assembly: GCA_963277665.1. Taxonomy (NCBI): domain Eukaryota; kingdom Viridiplantae; phylum Streptophyta; class Magnoliopsida; order Santalales; family Viscaceae; genus Viscum; species Viscum album. The sequence goes on from OY728133.1 coordinate 502,856,697, forward strand.
TTTTTTTATGGTAAATTTTTTTATTTCATGGGATGTCATTAAGAAAACATACCATTATATTTGTATCAAAAACTTTATTTTTATGTTTATTTTATTTTTAAGGATGTGCATTTGGAATAGAATATCCGGATAACCTACTGAGTTTTTATACTCACGCCTATAGTCTTCTTCTGTTATAGCCCAAGTGTAGGTTTAAACTTATGTTTTATCTCCTTGTGTGATGTGTGAACATTGTGCTTGAGAGTGACCAGCAGAGTCACATAGAGTTAGTAGGTTATATGGTTTGTTTAGTTGAATTTTTGGTTTAGTTGTACATTCAATTTCTTGTACAAATAATGTTCAGTTCAATTATTATATAAATGTATTTTGGGATATCCATTTTCTTCTACGGTTTTTTTGATTGGTTATATATGGGTGAAACAGTTCCCTTATGTACTCTATTGATGCCTCTGGTGCTTGTTTCCAACCTGGAAGGATCATGAATTCCTCTCGGGACTTATTGCGGGCTGGCCTGGGTAACCGGATCAGGGGCGACTCGACATGGTTCGTGACATAGCTTGTTATGAAAATGGATATAAATATCTATATAATTCACAACCCATAAACTAGTGAGATAATTACATGGAGTAAAGAAACTATTCTAACCATTTTTTGAATCAATGGGTGAATAAAAATGATATATTCCAACAACCTATTGAGCTTAGAGTCAAATGGAAATCTTATATAATCATTATTGCTAATGTGGGGGTGTGATAATGAAGTGGAGAATATTGAACATACCATCAAAAATAGAATTTGAAATGTTTGACTAGGTTCATGCTATACCAACTCCTTTATGTCTAAAAAATTTTATAAGGGTTTCAAATTTCCACCACAATGTGTTAATATTTAAATATTAGTGATAAATCCAAATGGTATGCTGATCAAATATCATGTTTATTAATCTTTTCCAATTATAAATTGTTGGAATTTGATTCCTTAAAATTTTGTAACTCGTATTGACGATGAAATTTAACAGTTTATGAGATTGGATAGTATTTATTTATATAAATACCAAATAAATTTCAATATACATGATACCATATTTTATATTAGGTTCTAGGTTATGGCTTTCTATTAGTGAGAGGATAAAAGTGAAATTCCAATTGAAATTATATCTATTACATTGGTATGTATTACTATTAAAAGTGTAAATTCATCATTTATGGTTGGGAGAAACCCAACATCAAAAATATACCTATTGAATTGGATTTTATTAGGTTTTCTCAGAAATGATTCCTAGTCATCCACAAAATCATGATATGGATTTTCAATAGAAATTATACAATATTATATTCATATTAAAAATTATAAATATATACATTCCTCAATTTAATTAGATGAATAAAAATGGAATTCCATGAAAATACTGATAAGGGGTTCATTCATCCAAGTTCATCACCATGAGGTACACCTATACATTTTATATAAATAATTTTTGGGCAGTGTGCTTCTTTAATATTTATTCGAAACTAAACTAGGTCACGATAATGAATAAGTAACCATAACCTAGTTTTGATGATTAGTTTAATAAATTATGAGTAGATCAATATTTTTAAAATATTAATCATTGAAATGGATACCATAATCTGACGGTCAAATGTGAAGTCATAACCTTGAAATCATATGACTTGTGCGAATTTTGAGAACATCATGAAGGACTTATCATTGTTAACGTATCCACTAAACATTTTAAATCATAATTGTGTTATGTTACATTGGAATGATGTGTATGAAAAACAATTTCATAAATATTATTCCTGAATCCAATTAAGAGTTCATAAAAAAAGTAAATGAATCATTATTTGGATTTAGAATTCGTATTCTTTTCAATAATGACATGGATGAATTATATTCATATTGAATGTTTTGACTTTTATAAATATCACATAATTAAAAACATTATTTTCACCCATTAAGAGTTGAATATGTTACAAAGAATATTGTTAGAGTAGATTATTGTTTTTTACAAGTCATCGCACTACATCTATTAGAAAACAAAAATGGGGGTTGATGCTTCATGTAAAAAGTATCATGCAATGTTTTCTATGTTGAATTTAAAAATTAGATAAAATATTTATGTATTAGAAAAGGATGGATAATAAAATATTGAATGAATGGTTGAAATATATCTTTTATAAATGTGTGTTTAACCATCTATCCTTATAATGAGTAGATATGTTCAAAAGGAAGATATAAATCTAGAATAGATGGTGATAAATGTTCCAAAGATAATCCTTTATTTTTATGGAATTATAATTATTAGAAACCATGTTATTATACCATTAATGCAAGGCTTGAAAATGAACTATCGGATAATGCTCATAGATCTACATTCTTTATCCATTATAGGGATATGTATGTGTATCAAAAATGTATTTATAGAGTTATATCATTAATAGGGAAATATGGTCTATCTATCATAGTACATGGTATGTTAGAACAATAAGAATGAGAGGAATAAGACTAAGAGAATGTTACAATAATTACCTTTACCAACATGTAAATTGTAAAAGAGCATTATTTATTTCATTTTCAAACTCCCCAAAACATTTAATGAGAATAAATATATTTAATATACAGTTGATCACCTTATAAAGTCAACACACTTCATTATTGTCTGATATTATTTATCGCCTGATTAATATTCCTAGATATATATTAAGTGTGTGTTATATTTACAAGTGATATGTCATTCTATTAAATTTGGTTGGCATTGGAAGTCACCACGATGGTATGGATATTATTTCAACAATATATAGAAAAACATTAGTGTTAAGACACTTCATAAATTCATATGATAGATGGTTATGAATGGTGTACTATTAATATCCAATGGATGATTTTGATATCATATTCTCCATGTTTAAAAGGTATTTTGGGTAAACACATCTCCTAGCTGAGTTTTTTTTAAATAATAGCTTTCACTAGAGCATTGAGATAGATCCTTACAAATAAAAATATGTAATTATGTATACAAACCCAACATAATAAGATAAATTTAGTGAAATAAATCTATTTAGTTTAAGGACCCACATGTTTTTTGGAATGGAATTTTGGGGAGATATATTATTTTATGTTTTGTGATGCTTGCAAGGGGGTGTAACTATAACTTACCCATAAAAGATGAACTTATGTATTTTATTCGGCCACTCTATTAGTCCCAAAAAAGTGTTCTGACACTATTATTGGAGTTTGGTGGAATTCCAAGACAATCAAATTTATCAGAATAATTAATATATAATTTTTATTTATTAAATATTCATATATTCACATAGATTTGTTTGGACATCTCATATGACCATAGTGATATATTGATTTTTTGACTACACCTACTTATTATGGAATGGGATTTTTCTAGGATGTGCATAAACTCAATTTGGGCATCAAGGTCATATAGGGCCAGACCCCCTTTTCTTTTACTTTATATTTATTCCTTTCATTTTATTTTATTATCTTTCTCCCTACATTTTCATGAATATCCCCAATTGGATCCTCATTCCTCACATAAAATATACACAAAAATTTTGAGGGAGAGGGAAATGTAGCTATCACCGCAAAGCTCAGGACAAACCTGATCATTGGGTAGAAATTTTGGGCTGATGAAACGTGTGAAGATTCGATGGATTCAACACAAATGTTTTCTAATTATATATTAACAATATAGGTCACCATATTGTTTCAATATTATATTTTTAGTGAACTATTATGATTTCCAATTTGAGTGGTTTCCGGTTTTGAAATTCCAATCACACAACATGTAGTTCAAGAACACATGTTGTGTGTTCTTTATATTTATGGAATAATTTATTTTAGAAGTATATTTACATGAATGAGAAACACAAAACATGTACTGGGAAATGGTTGTGTAGCTGATTATCCTATTAGAAACCTTGTGTAGGGGGATATGGTTTTGTAGAGTCCATGACCAGACCCAATGTGGGTTGCACATTGTATTGAGGTACACAACCAGGATAAGTATATAAATATTCAATGTGATTTTAATATTCAGGTACCCCAATTATTTTACATTCAATTTACATGATGAATACCCATTTTAATTGTCCTTTTATATTCCATGTCCACCTAGGGTACACACCCAAGAAATGATTTGGGTTACACATCATGAACTGAGTAAACACACCATGTACTAACCCTTTCTAACATCATATGGGTTTTCAAATCTTTTATCCCTACTGATATAACTGTAACCTTGATTCCTCCATTATTAGTGTAATTATGAATAAACCATGATGGTAAAACTATTGAGGTGATTTGTGTCATTATAAGAGAAATTTCATGTTTTATGAAATTAAGTGGTGCTTCCTCTGGTAATCAAATTCAGTTTTCATCTGACAGCGAAACCTTGATCTGAGATGATTTATAAGACATCTCCCATGAATATTATTTTTAGTATTACCTTAAGGACATCTCCCCATAATATTTATCCCTTTAGGACTAAGAGTTCATTACTCATGTGGTTTCCGTGGAATCCTTATAGGATGAATATCCTTACATTTTAACAAAATGATTTTTTGTAGGACTCCCCCATCTTCATACGATTAACAATGGTCCCCTAAGGAATATATTAACATAAATTATGACCTAAATAATCCTTAATAGGATAAATTTACCTATAGTTCATTCCATGGATTCTATTTAGGATATCTCTTCTGAAAATACCTTATGGTCCCACGTATAATTCCTCTTTCTGTGTACAACTTCAAGGATCCCATATAGGATTCCTCCAAATTTTCATCATATATAAGGGTCATGAGTAGGATTCCTTCTCTTATTTGTATAATAGGTGGATCCATATTAGGATTACTCTAATGTTTGATGACATGAGGGACCCAGTGAGTTCACCAATGATTCACTGGACCAAATATAGTATGCGGGGGTTTATATATATAGTATAAAATTTCACCATAGAAACCATGAAAAATATGTATGTCCTTGAGGATGAGGTGGTAGTGGTGGGTTCAAAATTCAAATACCCTCGCTCATTTATGTATACATTATCTGGGTTACTAAAAATGCAGTGATGATTTCCAGTGGTGCTTCCTAGTTAGTGGCTCATCGTTCTAACACAATGTCTCATCCTTTCTCTTCGGAATGCCAATGATTATTTCCTAGGACCCTAATTCTGATCCATGTAATTTACATGTTTAATTTTATACTCAAGAAAACTAATTAGGATCTAGATATTGAGACATATTTATTATTACTATATTATTGGGATCTCCATAGGTACATCATAGGATATAGCTTCTAAGGCAACAATTATGATATATGGGAATGGAATCCCATGTAATGGTACTCAACGATTATTATTCTATCCTATGTGATGAGGAACATTTATATATCCAATTAATAACTTGTTATATGGATTCTTATACTATCCGTGATGTGATTATACTATGGGGTAATTACTCTCTCTTTATTTATCATGATGATTATGATCTCCCATGTCATTTAATAGAACAAAATATTTTACATGGTGTTTCATATCACAGGATATCCATGGAAGAGTATGCATTTTAATATGATAAGTCTGATTATTCATTCCCTAATTAAAGTCATATAGGGTTGGTCATGACCTCTCACTGGTGATCTATCCATACTGATCGTCCACGTTTAAAAACCATTGTGATTATCCAAGCCATAATTTCATGACCGCCTATAGATTGAGACCTACAAATTTCAAATAGGACTGGATTTAATGGTCATTAGTGACATGAAATCCAAATATTGTCCACTTATAGGATCACTAGATTCAATTACCTGGAATCCATTATTATAGTAATTGGGGGTGAGAATGGTTGAACCTATTGTTAGGATGTGTATCCCCTTGTGGTGATGTGTCATTCTTAGAGTCATTTCCAGCATTGGCCAATGAACATATTTTTAGATTAGGATTATAGGCCCATAGATTGAATTAATGATACATGGAGTGAGCAGTATGACATCTATCTCAATTCCATTTTCACAAGATATCCAGGTAATTGAGATTATAGACCCAACAATTTTCTGGTGTGGATTTATGGTATTTCATTCAAAATAATCATGTGTATTCATATTTATAAATATGTTTATACATATGATAATAAACATATCAATTTATATAAAATAAATTTACATTTTTGTATGTTTATTAGTTTGTTTGGAAAGTGGTCCCATGGATCGATTGTAGTTTCCAATTATTAATTTCAGTTCTCTTAATAGTTGTGTCTTAACTAGACTCTATATACATCATGAGGATTATATTATGAATGGTGGTTTATTGATTCAATATTTGGGTGTACTGGTGATATTATAATATCACCCCCATAAATTCACCACACTATGAATGCAGAACTTATTTCTTTTTTTTTTCTAGCTAAGCATGGTTTTATGGTGGGTAGGGTTAAGGCCAAGTATGTAATAATGAAGTGGAGAAGATTTAGTGGATTTTTATGATTTGGTTGATTCATTTTCAATGTGTCTGATGTCCAGGTATGTGGTATGGAACATAGCTGGTAGTTAGGCCCTATACTTTTACATCAGTTTCATTATTGTACTATTTCACATATGGTCAGACTAGTGGGTTATTATCGTCGCATGTATGACATATATGTTAATTCTTTTATTACATTTCATTTATTATTATGACATATTATATTCACTTTATATATTTTTTACACACAGTGTTTATTATTCAGTTGATGTTATATACTTATATTAGAACTTCTTACTCTATTATTAAGGTATTTTATCTCCACTAACATGACATACATACTCACTTCTAGTTGAAATCCTCTGTTATATGGAGACGCACACTTGAGGCTTCATAAAAACCCAGCAGAGAGCACCATTATAATCGAACCCGGGCTAGGATGATATAAAGTGGTATCAAATGTATTTTTTTAAAGGTGTATTACTATTTGGGGTATGGTATACATGTATATTAAGAAAGTGTTAGATCATGTGATGGATATTAGGCTGGTGAGTCGAGAACGCCCCTTATCTTGAATGAAGTAATGGTTTGCATGGTTATGCAATTTAAATTCTAATCTTGGATGTTATAGTTTAATATGATGTTCTATTTTCTACAAATTTTGTGCATATGTTTTCATTTATTATAGATTTGGGGAACATAGTTGATTAGAAAGATGATAGGGATTGTAAGGACCCTACCCCGAATGCCCGGATTCGGTAACCATGAGGCATGATGTACTAAAAATTTATTACAACCATTTACAAATAATACATCATGTCCCATTATTACAGAGGATCACGAGGATCATGTTCTGGGAAACTAGCTGCTTCTGAAAAACATCTATAGTAAAAAACCATACCTGAAATTTTTTATAAACAAAAACATAGGGTGAGGAATGTATGCATAGTAAGGGGTTTAAAAAAACATAAAAATAATATTCCTTTACTGAAAGAATATAGTATACTTGAAAATAATCTTTAACATTGGAAAAATAAATATCTTGAAATAATGAAACTAATAACATAACATCTAATCTTGGTCAGAGTACATATTTTCAATTAGGGAAATTAATTTCTTGTGTAATACATGACCATTAACAACATGCAGGGTAATTAATACTACTAGTAGGGTGGATCTAAGTGTACAAGACATAATAAAAAATGATGTAATAATGAACATAACTGGTACACATAACATTATGGACCAATCCATATCTTTTCACATGTAATAACATTAATCTTTTGTTAAATGGATTGTGCCATAAAATACTAAGACATATCATGTCATTCCATTGATTCATTCTGTGCCTACAAAAGGCTATGAACCAGGGATATCCTACTAGTTGGAAAATACCATGGTTGGTCATTTATTAATACATTAAGAGGATGGTATAATGCCGTACTATGTCAAGTCCTCGGGCCAAGACCATAATCATCTATGTCCAGGAATTTCACTTGAACTATAATCGTTCTCAGGCCTTGTGCCATGACTCTGTTTTGTCTCATGAGACCTATCGATGCATCGAGGGGCTATAGCAGCCCCCACCCATCACATATTCAGTCTAATACAATCCTATTATTTCCTAGGGGGATATGTATCCAAGGCGTCCCATATCGCTTTGGATACCCATTTTATAGTGATGTTATTTGGGGTGTCCCACAGTAGTCCAAATAACGGGTTCATAGATTCATTATAATTATTTGATTTTTAATCAATCAAATGAAATTATTAAATGAAATTTACGAAAGAAATAAATTCAATAAATATTAAATTATAACATGCATCATTTCTACATTGATAAGGGCTTTGTTTCAAATATGTGAATCTATGCTATTAATTCCAGGTACACGATTCCATTAATTTAACTCATAAAATAAAATGATGGATGATAAGGGATTTTCACATGTGGTGATAAATACGGACATCCAAAAAATTATTATATCAAGGAAATTTAATACTTAAGGAAAACATTTTCCACTAATTATTGCGATTAACATATCATCGAACGTGAAAATAAATTAAACCATAACATGATTAACTACGAACATTCACCGCAGTAGGTTTATCATAAGACAATAAATACATAAAACATGATAACATGATCCCATAATCCCATAATCCTCTAATATATCTTAATCAAGCCAAAATACATCTTTTAATTCCTATAAAACAACATGGGTGAAAGTCAATATAACATCTTTAATAAAACAAGCTCATTAGTGCAACATACATGTTGGCTCGGCAACCACCAAAATTACTAAAATCGTACATGTATAAAAGTATAAACTAAGTCCTTATAATTATTAATTGAAATTATGGTTTTGAAAATAAACCTATAAAATACATTTTACATAACCATATATACGCAAAGTGTATATATGGGTTTGTACACAATTTAATCATTGTCCAATAAAGTGTCTCTGGCCCATAACCATTTGTTTGATTAAAACCAAAACATATAGGGTTTACTATCCATGAAACCGGATGCCCATAACTATATATAAACGATGATTTTATAATATAACATAAATTTATTTAGACCCAAAATAACCTATATACATTTAAATTTTTCATGGTGGATTAATGTAGATTCAAAATAACCTATATAGATATATAATTCTTAGTATACAAAATTTAAATATTAGGAAAATCATAGTAATAAAAAATGGAAATTGGAATATATAAACATAAATACTTAAACAACCCGATTACACATATTATATATATATATATATTTTATATGAAAACTGTATACACATGTTGCAATAAAAAAGGGTTTTTAAACGAATGACGCAACGTGTTATCCTCTTTCACAAGAGTGTGTGTACATATATATACATAAAACTATATATACATAATATATATGTGTGTACGGGTGGTTTCATCAATTAGAACCTAATGAAAACTAAAGCCCTTAAATATCTTGATAATGTCTAAGTAGTCTTAGCATAGGTGAAAAAATCTGTTTTTGTAATATATATACAACCCATAAAAATACTAATATATATATATAAACGGGTTTTCATTGGAAAAGATGAGAATAAAAATGAAAAACAATGCTTACACAGAAACAAAAATAATTTATAATATTCATTTAGAACATTTAATACCAAGAGAATTAATACATATATATGTGTGTGTTTATATATGAATTTAAAAAACTGTGTACACAAAACTACATATTATAGGTTTTGTAGAACCCAAAGTTTAATGTAAACACTTACATCTGGTATTAGGAGATCCACGAAGATATGGGGAGATCTGTGGTGCTCTCATAGTGCTTCCGGGTGGAAAACCAAGGTGAAATCGTTCGGTTACCGAGGGAAGAAGGAGAGGAGACTTAAGAAGAGGGGAGAAGAAGCAAGTGAGGATTTCGAGGGGATACACGGTCAAGAAGTACAAGGTCGGTGCCAACTCCAGGGACAAAGGGGGGCGAGAATGGGTCCAATGTTGGCCTAGATAATGAAAAATGGAGTAATAGGTTACTGGTGTGCGGAATTCATGAGGAAGAAGAAAGAAAACATGGGAGAAGAGATCCGAAAAGGATCGGACGACCAAGATTAAACCAGGGACTGATCTGACTGTCGAAGGCTGACGCAACTTTGTAAAACAAACGGACAGCTACAATTAGGTGTGCTGGATCAAATGACTAGATGTGATCCCGCATTTAAAAAAAAGAAAAAAACATGGTTTTCGGTTTATTAATATTATCACAATATTATTACTTTATTATTTTATTATACTTATTATATCTTTATTACTATTTGAAAAATAAATCATTTAAACTAAAAAGATGTTTTATAAAAATAATATTATCTTATCATTACTCTTTCTTTATTTATTTATATAAATCAATTATCTTAATATATATTTATATATAAATATCTATATTCATTTATTTTCTAATGTTTTTAATATAATTGATATTTAACCCATAATTGAGATAATTTCAAAATTATTAATTATAATTTCATAAGATCAAATTATAAAACATTTATGTTATCATTATTGAGCTATCATTATATATATTTAATTTAAAGGTATGTATAATATATTTAACTTAAATTTTAACGTATTATATATATATATAATCCATGAGTTTATACAATTATTTTCGTAAAGAAAAAAAAGTAAAACCCAACTAAATTTTATATAAACATTCATCTTTTAGATTAAATATATTTTTTCTCAAATTAAATCGTGAATATTAATAGCGGAAAATAATATTAATTCCCAATGTCATGCATTATAATTTTATAATAGCATTTTTATATAATTCAAATCTTATCCACACATATAATTCACATTTTGGAAAACAAACAATAAATTAGTTGTATTATTATTGTTTTTGTTATCGTCATTTAAACAATAATGCAGATAACATAATTAATGATTTTGAACCTCTTGGGGTATTTAAATCTTATATTCAATGATTATGTTTGAAACTATAATATTATAATATATTGGATCATTGGGGATCCAATGAATATAATTATAGTCGTTGGTGTCTAATGGTCAGATAGGTGCTCTATAAAACCTGGTCTTGGGGTGTGTTTAAATTTAAAGTGATTGAAGAAGAAAAAGGAGACGATGGTTCAAGTCATTCCTTTGGTGTTCAGTGCAGCTGCAGTGGGTGCGACCATTCTTATGTTTGTTTTGATGGATGCTAAATTCCCCTATCGTCTTCTCGGGGATCTCATTGTTTTGAGAGGTCTTCCTGTATTCTTAATAGGGGTTTTAATAGGTATAATTTGTTAGCTAAGTTTCTTGTTTGATCACAGGTTATTGTAGTTACTATGGTGTTCCATATTTGAATAATGAACCTTTCGTTCATTTTGTTTGTTTACTTTATTAAATTTGTTATTTTTTATAAGAGGCCAGTTTGTTCGACTAATGGGGTGACATAGAAAAATAAAATTTACCATTAAATAAAACACAGATTCATGGGCTGTTACATTATCCCCCCTTCAAAGTATTGTGTCCTTGCAATTCTATTCATAAAAATAAAAACCCCAAGTCGATCAACATTTCCAAAATGGGTGATTTGGCTCGGTCAATAGAATACCCATGTTGGTACTTAGCTCTTCCACTTCACTAGCCCAGATTCACTTTGAGCAGTATGTCTTGAACCTCTGATCATGTGTTATACACACAGGATTCCATAGGGAGGCTCGTGGGTAAAAATCTTGGAAATTTCTGAATGGAAAAATTCTATGAAGACCCACCAGACTACATCATGGTTGAGATATTTGAGGGGGATGATGCGATTGAATATACTATGATTTAAGATCTATAACATAAAGGTTGCCTTGAGGTGTCCATCTTGGGAAGCTATAAGGAATCATGATCTAGAAGAAAAGTTTTGTGGCAGAGTAAAAGACTGAAAAAGGCCTTCGTAGTATCTCCCCTTTCTCCAATAGCAGGGGAGTTGGGCAGTGGAAATGAGATGGAAAAGAAGGTCATTCTCCTGACCTGAACAAAGAATTTCAGGGCTGTTTGACAAGTGAAGTAGGCGTTGACAAGATCCTAGTCGATCGAGGGAATATGGATAGTCTACCATGCATGTTCTAATCAAAATATCCTCTACTATCTCATTTGGTAGAGATGAGATGTTTGTTTGACTAGCCATCTGGAAGAAAATATTCATGGGAATTCACTTAACAGAACAGATAAGGTAGAGAAAGGAAAAGGAATAGGTAATATATCAATAACACAAAAGTTTATATAACAGTATAGGATTTTCCTTAATGATTTACTATATGAACTCTATATATAGAATAAAAACTCCCTAATTCCTCAAACCAAACACAAGATGAGAATTCAGGGCTAAATTCATGGAGACACATGTGACGTCTCCTAAGTGTAGCATGAGGGGTATGATGTTGGGAAACATCGACATACACTTGTTGCCTGAAATACAGTTGGGTGGACTCATCTTCTAACATCCCAAAGTCCAACAATTGGCCCTAGAAGCCGTAGTTCGAAATCTAACAAATATAGGTCGCTCAGAAGTCTCCAACAATAGTATCTTCTTGAAAAGGGTTAAGGAACATAATGCCAAATTCATCACTTGTTGTGAATACTTGGAAAAGTCCCTCATAGTACCTTCCCCGACATGCATATGAGGGGAATTGGGTCACCATCATAAGGAGGTAATCCATCCCCAAACCCTGGTGTAGACTAAGCAACCGAGGTGAGTTCGACACTTCATACAGGTGCTTCCATGAAATTCAGTTATGTGCATAATTATGTTCTCTAGGCTATCTAGAGACACAATGGTCTCTATGGCCTCAGTGGGAAGTGATATAAGATTGGTAGGTATGTTTCCGTCTGCCATCTGAAAGTTACAATATAATTACTCAGTGATGCTCATTCATATATTTATACTACCTAGTTGTCCAGAGTTATCTGATCCTATCCTCTGATTCAAACTGTATGGACCTGGCCCCCGAATTCCCAGAGCCAGCGCCCATGAGGCATGATGTACTAAAAATTTATTACAAACATTTACAAATAATACATCATGTCCCATTAATACAGAGGATCGTGAGGTTCAGGTTCTGGGAAACCAGCTGCTTCTGAAAAACTTCATTAGTAAACACCATACCTGAAACTTTTTTAAAACAAAAATGTAGGGTGAGCATGGTATGCCCAGTAAGGGGTTTAAAAAAACCCGAAAATAATAGTCCTTTACTTAAACAAAATAGTACACTTGAAAATAAACTTAAACATTGGAAAACTAAATATCTTGAAAAAAGTAACTAATAACATAACATCTAATCATGGTAAGAGTACATAGTTTAAATTAGGGAAATTATTTTCTTGTGTAATAAATGACCATTAATAACATTCAGGGTGATGAATAATACTAGCAAGGTATATTTGAGTGCACAATAAATAATCTAAAATTATGTAATAATGAACATAACTGGTGCACATAACATGATGGACCTATCCATATCTTTTCCCATGTAATAACATAAAGATGTGGTTAAATGGATAGTGTCAAAAACTACTGAGACATATCATGTCATTCCATTAATTCATTTTGTTCCTACAAAAGGCTCTAAATTAGGGATATCCTACTAGTCGAAAAATCCCATGGTTGGTCATTTAGTAAAAAATTTTGAGGAGGGTATAATTCCAGACTATGTCAAGGCCTCGTGCCAAGACCATAATCTTCTATGTCTTGGAATATCACCGGAACTGTAACTGCTGTCAGGCCTTGTGCCATGACTCTATTTTGTCTCATGAGACCTATCGATGCATCGAGGGGCTATAGCGTCCCCAACCATCAGATATTCAGTCCAATACAATCCTCTTATGTCTTAGGGGCTATGTATCCAAGGTGTCCCATACAGCTATGGATACCCATTTTAAAGTGATGTTATTTGGGGTGTCCCATACAATTCCAAATAACGGGTTCTTAAATTCTTTATTATTTTTTGATGTTTAATCAATCAAATAAAAAATTGAAATGATATTTATGGAAGAAATAAATTCATTAAAATATGAATGTATAACATGCATCATTTCTACATTGATAAGATCTATGTTTCAAATATGTGAATCAATGCTATTAATTCCAGGTACATGATTCCATTAATTTAACTAATAAAAAGCACATAAAATGATGGATGAAAAGGGTTTGTACCATGTGGTGATAAATGTAGAAATCCTTAAAATTATAATATCACAGAAATAAAATACATAAGGAAAAACATTTTCCATTAATTATTGCGATTAACATGTCATCGAACTTGAAAATAAATTAAACCATATATTGATTAACTACTAACATTCACCACATCTTGTTTATCATAAGACAATAAATAAATAGAACATGATAACATAATCCCATAAACCCCTAATACTCTAATATATCGTAATCAAGCAAAAATACATCGTTTAATTCATAAAACACAACTTGGGTGAAAGTCAATATAACTTCTTTAGTTAAACAAGCTCATTAGTGCAACGTACATGTTGGCTCGGCAACCACCAAAATTACTAAAATCCAACAAGTATCAAGGTATAAACTAATTCCTAATAATTATTTATTGAAATTAGGGTTTTCAAAATTAACCTATAAAAGACATTTTACATAACCATATATAAGCAAAGTGCATATATGGGTTTGTACACAATTTAATCATGGTCTAATAAAATACCTCTGACCCAGAACCATTTATTTGATTCAAACCCAAACATATTGGGTTTACTATCCATGAAACTAGATGCTCATATCTATATACAAATGATTATTATATACTATAACATAAATTTATTTAGACCCAAAAAAACTATATACATATAACATTTTCATGGTCTATTAATGTAGATTCAATATAACCTATATAGGTATATAATTCTCGGTATACAACAGTGAAATATTTAGAAATCATAGAAATAAAAAATGGAAATTGGAATATATACACCAAAATACTTAATCACCCGATTACAGATTATATATATATATATATATATATATATTTATATACAAACAGTGTATACTTTTTGCTATAGAAAAAGGGTTTGTAAACGAACGACCCAACGTGATATCCTCTTTCACAAGAGTGCGTATATATATATATATATATATACCTAAAACCATATATATAGAATATATATGTGTGTGTACAGGGGGTTTCATAAATTAGAACCTAAAAAAACTAAAGCCCTTCAAGATCTTGATAATATCTAAGCAGTCTTAACATAGCTGAAAACATTCAGGTATGTAATATATATACAACTAATAAACATACATATATATATAAATGTGTTTTCCTAGGAAGAGAAGAGAATGAAAAGGCAAAAAAACCCTTACACAGAACCCAAAAACTTCTATAATCATTATTTAAAACATTTAATACCAAGAGGATTGATATATAAATATATATATATATGTATATATATGAATTTACAGAACCGTGTATACAAACCTAAATATTATAGGTTTTGTAAAACCAAAACTTTAAATTAAACCCTTACTTCACGTATTAGGAGATCCTGGAGGAGATGTGAGGATCCATGGTGCTCTCACAGCGCTTCAGGGTGGAAATCCATGGTGAAATCTTCTGGGTACCGAGGGAAAAAGGGGAGGAGACTTTAGGAGAGGGGAGAAGAAGCAAGTGAGGTCGTCGAGGGGATCCAAGGTCAACCGGTAAAGGGCCGATGCCAACTCCATGGAATGTGGGGGGCAAGAATGGGTCCACTGTTTTCCTATGCAATGAAAAACAGAGGAATAGGTTACTGGTGCGCGACATGCACGAGGAAGAAGAAGGAAAACATGGGAGAAGAGATCCAAAAATGATGGGATGTACAAGATTAAACCGGGGACTGATCGGAATTTCCAAGGCTGACGTGACTTTGTAAAAAAAATGGACGGCTATGATTAGGGGTGCTTGATCGAATGGCCAGATGTGGAGCGTCATTTTAAAAAAAATGCAGTTTTTGTTTTATTAATATAATCATAATATTATTACTTTATTATTTTATTATACTTATTATATCCTTATTAATATATGAAAAAAAACATTTAAACTAAAAAAAAGGTTTTATAAAAATAATATTATCTTATAATTAATCTTTCATTATTTATTTATAAAAAACAATTATCTTAATCTATATTTATATATAAAGATCTATATTCATTTCTTTTTTACTGTTTTTATTATAATTGATTATTTAACCAATAATTGACATAATTTCAAAATTGTTAATTATAATTTCATAAGATCATATTATAAAACATTTACATTACCATTATTGTTCTATCATTACATATATTTAATTTAAAGGTATGTATAATATATTTAACATCAGTTTTAACGTATTATATATATATATATTTATATATATAATCCCTGAGTTTATAGACATATTTTCTTAAAGAAAAAGGTAAAACCCAACTAAATTCGATATAAACATTCATGTGTTAGATTAAATATTTATTTTATCAAATTAAAGCATAAATACTAATAGTGTAAAATAATATTAATTCCCAATGTCATGCATTATAATATTATAATAGAATTTTAATATAATTCAAATATGATACACACATATTATACACATTTTGGAAAAAAAACAATAAATTAGTTGTATTATTGTTATTCTTGTTATCGTCATTTAAACAATAAAGAAGATAACATAATTAAACATTTTGAACCTCTTGGGGTATTTAACTCTTAGATATAATCTTTCTGTTTGAAACTATAACATTATAAGATATTGGATCATCGGGAGCCAACGACTATAATTATATCCATTGGGGTCTAACGGATGGATAGGTTTTCTATAAAACCTGGTCTCGTGGTCTCTTAATGTAAAATATATTGAAGAAGAAAAAGGTGAAGATGGTTCTAGTCATTCCATCGGTTCTCAGTGTGGCTGTGGTGGCTTCGACCATTCTTATGTTTGTTTTGATGGATGCTAAAGACCCGTATCGTCTTCTCAGGGTTCTCGTTGTTTTGAGAAGTCTTCCTGTAATATTAATAGGGTTTTTAATTGGTATCTTTGGTTAGCTAAGTTTCCTGTTTGATCACAGTGTATTGTAGTCACTATGGTGTTACCTATTTGAACAAAGAGCCTTTCGTTAATTTTTTGTGTTTACTATATTTCATTAATTTTTTTATAAGAGGCCAGTTTTTTCGACTAATAGGGTGACGTAGTGATATAAAATTTACCATTACCTAAAACACATATTCTTGAGATGTTATAGGGATGGATTTGGACTCTTTGACATTAATGAAAAGGAATATCATGCATCATATTTGGGATGTTGTATTCATAATTAATTGGTTTGATAATGTGTTATATTTCTAGTGATATGGGTTAATTGTTTAAAGAATCAAAAAACATAAATGGTATTCTCAATATAGATTTTGAATGAAATTTTCACCATTTAGATGACTTGTTTATATATTTACATAGGGTGATAGGTTATGTGGACCACATTGATGCATTAATGGGGAGGTTTATGACTTAGAACTCATGCACATGAGGTGTAGTGACCCTAATATTTTGATATGGAACAAAATTCCAAAGTGTTATAAATATTGTAAGGTGTCTCATCTCAAGTCTAGTTTATAAATGTGTCAGTAACAATATATATAGTGTTTTCTTATATAGAATGGAATGGTTTCCTACGTAACCATCCTTCGGTTGTGTTATGTTTTTGGATTTCAGAGTATGTTACATATAGTTAGTAAGATATTTTTAGTGAACTAGACCACATGGGATATTATGTTATGTGAGTGGATAGTGAGTGTAAGCTCCTTATCTCTTCAGAATCAATATTATGACCACTAGGGAGTAGTCAATTATGAAGATGCTCGATGAGGATCATGATCATGTAAGACATTTTTATCATTTTGATCCCTACAAGTATTTTTGATATTTATATTCGTTAGAGAGGTTTGATCTATTGGGATAGTTTATTAGAACATGAAATCCAGTTGTGAGACTTGATTAATAGGGCTAGGTTAAGACCTGATGGCTCCTTTTTTCACTCTAACCAAAGTTTTTATATATGCTAGTTTGAGCAATGGAAACCTATGAGTGGGTTTGGATCTAGATAATGGATTCCCTTGAAGGAGAGGATCTTGTTTATATGATCATCTAATAATAATTCATGGTGTGTTATTGGGATTTTTATATAATCCGTATGATTAGTTGATATTTTTACATGCACCTAGATCGATTTGGTATCAAGAATCACATTTAAGGGAAAGACTAATTGGGTTCCTGGCTAGGTCAACTAGTGATTTCAATATTCGTATTGTATTCAGATTGTAGATAGCCACACATGATGAGAATGAAGTTGGGTGATATGTGGTCATGTATTAAATCAAGGAATATGTGAAGTTCTCTATTTTGATGAACTATATGGGAACTTATGTATTTTTCATTACGATATCGAATGTTGCATGATCAAATTACCCTTTATATGGACGAATCACTAAAGTATGAGTCAAATGATAATGTTTTATGCTGGATTCATTTGGTATCAATGAAATAATAGATTGTTGAGTGGTTATGTGTGAGTCAAGGACCTATGGTTTCAAATACATAACATGTTATTTATTTCCCAGGTGTTTTGGTTAAGTGATGAATTTCTCTCCAGGTTATATGTGGCATGAGAAAGCAATAAGGTTTCATGATATGGTTGACCCGTGGCTGGACATGGACATTCATTTTATCATGATTTGGGGTCATTATATGGTTTAATGTGATTTTATCCTTAATAAATGTGGGTGTCCATAAAATGGATCCATAAATAGATTTCAATGGAATCGTAGTGTACTTTTAGATATAGATGATAATCCTCTATCATAATATCATCTTGGGTATGCTGGTAGGGAATTGGATCTATGTCAATATTCTAATGTATTAAATTTCTTTCCCTAATTCAATGATTGAAACTATTGAAAATGAATTCAAGGAGTAGTATAAGATAATCCATATGGTGGGGAGTACACGATGGGATGTTTGAGTGGGGTGACCTAGTTATTTAGTTGAAATATGTATTTTTCTATATTTCATTGATAAAATTTATGTTTAAGATTTTGATAAGGGTATTCCTATTGTGGGGAGTACCTAATCAGTCAAAATTAAATGCCTTCCTTAATGGGATAGTTAACAAGTAAGTTTTACAAGTTGATGGACATTGAAGATAGAAATTTTGGGTATATTCTAAGGTTGAGTTTATGAATGATAGTATTTCCAACATATCTTCACATGGATGAGAATGTTTGTTGTGGGACGATTGTAAAGACTCTTATTTTTGTGAACTAGATGTCTGAGTTTAAATTTTAATTTTTATTTCAAGTGATTGTGAGTGGTAAAATGGTAATTTAATCTATAATATGATCACGTATAATTTTTTTGACCACTCTATCTGTCCTAAAATATTTTTTTACCTAATGATAAATGTTTTGTGGAATTTCACATCGATCAATTTTTTGGGGTATAATTAATATTTAATATATAATTAATGAAATATTTATTTATTCAAAATGGTTCTTATACCCATATATTATTAATAGAAATTCATATTGAGTTTTATTATGCTCTATTTATTATATAAAGGGGAGTTTTTCATAGGTGGGGTATAAACAATGTTGGGGCACTGAGATTGGTCATGAAATTTTTTCCTTTCATTTTATTTTTCATTTTTTCCTTAAATTTTATTTTTATTTTCCTCATTTCCTCCTAATATTCTCACATATTCCCCCATAGAGATCCTCCATCTCTATAAATAGAATAGTGAAAATGGGAGAGTGAGAGAGAGGGAGTGACAGAGAGAGAGATAAAGGGAAGGGGAAAAGAGGTACCACTGTAAATCTCTAGAAGCACTAGACCATCGTTCTACTACCATAGACAAAACAAATGGCTAAAGATTCAACGAATTCCACAAAAATATAGGTTCTTTTGATTTAATTGTATATAATTGTATATTTTTACACTTCATTGTTTAAAATACCAATTTTTATTTCTTCTTGACCACTATAGGGTCGAACAATATATTTTAGGGATGGAAATGGGGTTTCTGGCTGATTTAAAAGGTTTCTTATTTGTGAATCCTAAGCATATGAAGTCTAGTCCCTGAAAAAATTCCTTCTCATCTCCATGTTTATAGAATATGATCCTTTATAAGTACATGAATTTAATTAGTGGAACATGTCCATGTAGATAAAATAAACACACCCCATATGGGTTTCACCTTTGTTAAGGTGAAATTCTAGGTGAATTGCATGGGCATACCATGTGATGTACATGAGAATGTTACCCATGTATTGTACACACTGTGTACATGATTGACACGTCGTGTACATGAGATTTTACATGACATGTTTGGTTGTGGTACACACCAATGAGGGGATTTTGGGTACACACCTTTTACTAACTAAACACATCGAGTATACCCCCTTATACACTATTTAGTGTTTTTCATATAATTACACCCAGGAGTCAGAATTAGACCCATGTGTAGTCCATTTTGAGTGTCCTTCCACACATACCATGATGGAAAACCAAGATGTGTTTTGAGGACTCCTGGGAACTATTTCATAGTTTTAATAAATATAGTGGTTATTATTCTAGTAGTGGAACAGAGTTATCTCCTAAGAGCGAGACTGAGAAATTTGGTGGGCCACTAACCATCATTATATCTAATTATTTTTTAGAAATCATTGACTCTTTTTTCCATGAAATAGATTCTAATATGTCCTAAGATGATGAGAGTCTAGTTGTTTCCATTGATTCCATGAAAGATGCAATTACATATGTTTGACCTAGGGGATCATGTGCATGATACCACTATCATCACACAATTACTGAGGGTCCCTTGAAGGATGACATAACTTATATAATGACATATGTAATCCTTAGTATCACCCCGTTAATTTTGTATCATTACAATAATCCCTTGTAGGATGCCTCTTCTTTCATACAATACATTTAGGGTCTCATAGGGGAGGACTATTTGTATGTGTTGTTTTTAGTATCCCATGTATGATTACTCCATTTATTCATCATATCTAACGTCCATGATTAGGATTCCATTGATTTTTCCTATAACTCCAGGATCCCATGAAATATTCCCCTCTAGTGATATGACTTTAGGGACACAATAGGCAACTCGATGTTTTACATTCCATGAGATATTATGTCGAGTTTGGGTTGATTTGGTCATGAGTGTCACCTTAGATCTCATTTCAAACATACATGACATTGAAGATAAACCAGTAGTGAAGTATTATAGATTTTACCACCCTCTATCTTTTATTTATACATTTACCTATAAAATACTATGGCAACAATGATTATCATAGTTGCTTCCTTGTTGGTAAATGATGAGCCTGACATGATGTGTTTCCATTCCCATTGGGATACCCATATATATTTCCTATTATCCAGATTCTAAGACATGTTATTTTAATATTTATCTGTATACCAATAGGTACAACCTGGGGTCTATCTGTTGAGATATATTTTTAATTGTTATATTATTATTTGGATATCTGGATGAGGTTCGTGGGATCTTATTTTTAAGCCTATATTTATAATATATGGGTTGGTTTCACAAGTAATGATACTCTGATATGATTACACTCTCCTGAGTGATGATATCTGGTCAACTATCCTCTTATTTTTATTTTATAACGATGATATTTCTCTCGTTGATCTAATTATACTCATGGATGATTACTCTCTCCGAAGTGATTATTATGATTATGATCTCAATGATTGATTACCAGGCTATTGTGTGGGACATTGCATTTATCATAATTTTATACCCATTCCGGATTATTATCTCTTATATTATTGTTATTATTAATTTATAACTTATCGGAGACCTCAAGGGGTAGGAAGAATTTCTCAATAGTGATATCTTCTTATAGATCTCATAACAGTTAGACAATTATGTATTATATGAGTTGAAATGTCCTGAATTCTTTCTGAATAAGACCAATGTTTCGTACATTGGAATGGATTTACATTGAATGAATATTATCATTTCAAGATCTAGTCCATTTATAGGATAATTATATTTATATTTATAGAATCATTATTACAATGATTTGAGGAGACTATGGTTTAACAGATGGTTATGACGATTATCCTCTATGGGTGACATAGCTTTCCTAATTTCATTTTTGAGGCTAGATGAAGGTGGTAGTTTTTTATTGGGATTACAGAACTAGATATTGACTTAGTGATACATTTCATTAGTGGTACGACAACCATCTCAATTCACTTTGCACTATAAGTCCATGTGATCGGGATTACAGACCACACGATTGAATCTAGTTTATTTATTTTATTTCATTCCCTACAATCATTTTGATTCATATTTAAGAATATATGTATATGTTTGGAAATATTAAAACAGAAAAAAATAAAAAATAAACACACATTATGCCACATTTCCCAGTTGATTGGGATTGTGGACCTCGGGATAGACTATGGTCTCACATTTTTTATTTTATTTATCATTCTTGTTATGTCTTGTATAGGTTGAGAATATTTCATAGGAATTCAATTATGATAGTTGATTTAATAAATCATAATCAGGAAAAACAATTGAGATTATATTATAACCCATGTCTGTGCACCTCGGTGTGTATGTAGACATTATTTCCTCCTTCTCAAGTAGAGAATAAATGCATTATGGTCCAGGATGAGGCCCACTGTTGCATGATTGAGGGGATCCATGTGGGTGTATTTTTATGATCTTGGGTGATGATGTTTAGTAGTTTCTTGATACCAGGTATGTTTTCTGTCTTGTAGATAGTATTACATCCTTTTACTTTTAATTCAGTTTTATTTAGGAACTCCAATAAATACTTTCAACCTAGTGGTTGATCAGTGTTGTATGTATGACATATCTATTTTTTTATAATGTTACTTTTATTATTATACATTATTCATTTTTTCTTATTTATCTCTTCCAAAAAATATTTATTACTTCATGGATGTTATCTATTTATTACATCTATTTTTCACTCTGTTATGAGGGGATCATATCTCTATGGACACACATTAGTCCCTCACTACAAGTTGGAAGCCTATATAATGTGAATAGGAACACTTGAGGTTTCATTAAAAACGTTATTTTATCATTAGATTAGTTTGATCCATGTTGAGATGTAACATTTAGAACTGATATATGTGAGGAAATAGAAAAGGAAGGTAAGATCCATTCAACTGAACATCAAATCGTATCAATTTTTATTGAATAATTATTATGATAAACATTGGTGAGATATGTTATTTAGTTTTAGTGAGATGGTATTTATATGAATTTATCCATATCGAAATTTTATGAGATATATATTTCAGAAAATTTTAATCTATAGCTATATTGGTTCCTTTGATTTTCTTGATCATGTAGGGACTACAGTTTATCCCTTGGAGCACCCACCAAACCACTATTTGGATCAAAATGTTTTTAATGTGTGTATATTGAAAAAGTACATACCTTATCCTTCAAAAGTAATGAACATATTGGATATACTAAAAGATCATGATATTTTATATGAAGAAATAAAATTAAACCATGGAACAAAGGGGAAACGTTCTATAGAACCAGACTACCATCCCTTTAATGTTTTATGGAGGAATCCATAATTTTAGGAAGAGACATGGGAACCTGAGAATTTGATTAGTAGGATATATCATGATTTTTTATACCATAGTGAAAATACATTGATGGTTAAATTATTTTTATGTGGGGTAGAATGTAGCACCAACATATTTTATATGCTTTTTTATTGAAATAAATAATTGAGTATTCACTATCATTATATACACTCGTCATCAGGTATATATGAAACACAATATAGAAAAATATTATAACCTATATTCTTAATATGAATGTACGAATAGTAATAACTATATTATGAAAAATATTTATAATTGTTTTTATTAATGATTTTTTTATTTCATAATAAAAAATTACCAAATTTTAAGTAGTCATTTTTTGTTGAAAAATATTTTTACACAAAAACTTGTATCTACCACATTTTTGTACAAATAATATAATTAATTATTAAGATTTTTTTTGAAATTTTATTTGATTAAATTAATTTTAGTTTATAAATAATATTTTTTTTATTATCTTAGAGTGAATTATTATGATTTTTCTAAAAATATTTAATTTTTTTCAATAGTGAAAATAATGATTTTTCTAAAAAAACCTTATATCATTTCATGTAAATGTTCCATTATGTTTTGAATATAATAAAAATGTAAAATATGTATCCTTTAATTTTATATATTCAAATTATTGAAAAGGAATCATCATTATACCTTATTTAGGTCTGGCTGAAAATTAACTTTTTTTTTCAAACACACATTAAGGAAACGTGAGAACCCACACAACCCATAAACAATAAAGGATCACAAAATACATCATTCATAGAACAAGCACCTATAATTCAAACAACAATCCAAACAGACAAGCAGAGAATTAGATAACATAATAGCCATACTCATCTCTGCATCCCACACAAGATTCATCTTCCACATAAGCTTATTACCATTTAGAAGACGATTTATACCGCCTCTAAATATTATCACTTTGTTCCTAAATTCTCAGATAGTCCAGTGAAGGCTGATTTGGGAAAGGTTTTCTGTCTAGGCTATCCATTTTGAAAGAATGAATTACGCCGCTATCACGCTTAATGGAAGACCTGGTACACATCGGCCATGGATGGTAATAGTAGTTCCATTCTGTTCTTCTTCTTCATGTAGCTGACACATTTCCTTCACAATCATTCATCCTTTAATTCCCATTTTTTACAATTCCATTATAGGAGCGACTAGATAGACCACTCATATTTTCTTTATCACTACTCGAGAGATCCCTCCCTGGGTCAAGGAGGTTCATCCAGACATTATCCTTGTATCCCTTAGGATTCCACTTACTCTGGCCTGGTGTGTTTCTCTCGGTCATATAAAGACATCTGACCTCATTAGGGGTCTTTTCCATGACCATGGGTACTTCCTCGTGACCCAAACAACCAGCATTGTGCCCTTCCATGCAGGAACCATCATTATATAACCCTACCATAGTACCATCATTCGCCCCCGAATCAAACAAGCCATCATAAAGTCCTTTAAATCTGTTTCTTAAAATAAGAAAGGGCATAGCTCAAGGGTCCAAGCCCCTACTTTCCTCAGCATAGATCAGGTTGCCCACCTCTAAATTGAGGATTCCTCCTTCACCCCCACAAATTGTTCCTTAACCGTATTCTCCCACTATGTGTGCCTATCCATAAAATTGAACATAGTGGGACCCTCCAAATCTTGCCTCAACCAACTGATTACTTTATAATCCTTCAGATTACTTTGAGACATTGTCGTACATGGCAGCTCAGATGCATGAACATCCTCAATAGTCACCATGAAAACACCATCCAGAATAACTTCCACCACTGGACTGGACAGTCTCTAGCCTCTTCCTTTTGAACCAGAAGCCTCTTGATCCGGCCCCACCATCACACCAACTTCATTATCTTTACCCTTTGGATCAACATGTATTCTTGCAGTACCCTAGTGTTCCCGACGACGAACCACCATTTTTTGGGTGGTAGATCCCCTTCATTAAACATCCAATGAATGACCAAAACAATTAAAAGACAAGCATAAATCATTCCATTTCTCTTAAATCACCCATTTCTGACACCTTAATTCTTCATCGACATTGATCCATACAAAATAGAAAGGAAAACAAAATGTTTCCATTTGAACCCAAACTCAGGGGGTTCACCGGGAGGTACACTACTTCAGTGCGACTATCATAGAATATATATCATCCTATGAGAGTAGTTGAAATTAGAATAAGAGATGTATTCTGGAAGGGCAAGGGGAGATTGGGGAAGCTTACTCAAACTACTGTAGATGGTGAATCGTGATTCATGTGAAACTCAAAGGACAAGCATAAGAGGAAAAACCAAAGTCCATTGCATCTACGAGGTTCCATTGACAATGAATTGAAGATATCCGACTCCGATTCAAACTAAATCATGATATGTTGGGTGTTGAGAAAGTCCACGGTCTCCCTATCCTGAATGACCATAGAGCCAATGATTAACCTATCAAATTCATCGACTGAGGGTCTCCTCTACTTGAAACAAGCCACCAGGGTGAGATTTAAGGGCAGTGAGGGTTTCGAAAACTCAGAAGATGAGATATGAAGATTGGGGAAGCCATCAAGAAGGTCCGGAGCTTTATGACTCATCAAAGATTTTTGGAATGGAGGAAGAAAATTTTGGTTGAAGAATAGGCGGAAAAATCCTTCTCTCTCCTGGGACGACGATTCCCCCTCCACCACCAAGGGGGGAGGAGCCGTCGTGACGACCACCATCAACAAGAAAGGTAAGAAAGCAATGCCAGAATTTCGTTCAGACCTCCCATGGACAATGATACAAATTATAGAAACTATATTTTCTAAAGATGGGTTTTAAGCCCAAAAATTAATCTATACCTTATTAAGGAATACGCTAATTTTTGGGCTTAAAAACACATATTTCTAAAATAGAGTTTTTATTTGGTCAATGTGTTTTTATCAAAATAAACTAATTTAATATATAGTTATTTATGGTATTAGTGAAAATTTAAAAATATGTTTTTATATAATATTTTAAAATTCATTTAATAGTTTATAAAAATAATGTAATGGATGTAAATTTATTTTTACCCTTAAACAATTCAATTTTCACTGATGGCTTTTCATTACGTTTCACATACTTAATTATAAAAAATTCATCAAATTATTGAAATTTAAACCATTAAAACATATATAATGTATCTAATAATAGTAATTAATATTATATAATTTATTAAAAATAATTATTTTCAAAACAAATAGTAAAAAGAATAATATTTTGATGTAATAGTCAGTGTTAAAATTTGTTTATCGGGTGGGTTAAGCCATAAGATAAGGACATGATTTCTAAAAAACCTAAAAAAACTAATATTAATTTATATTTATAAAACATCTTATTGTACTAAATTATAATCTCGATAATTTTGGATTCACTTTCCATGATTTTTTCCTTGAATCATTGAAATGTTTTGGGAAATTCCACGTGTATCCCTCCCCTCACATATAAATATGAACCTATCATCATCCATTATTATCAACATTAATTCCTACTATAGTATATAATACCTACTCATAAATCCTCCTATATTAAATCTACTGATCATATCACTTATTTCCATCTTATATGAATATTCATTCAAGGATTAACCAGTAAGTTAAATGATGTCTTCAAAAGAAGAGGTATTGATCTTCACCAAGCTCTTTAAATTTTATTTCATCTTTTAATTCTTATAATAAAATTATCAAATAAAATATGAATACATGATAATAAATATTTTTATATTTTAATTTTATTATGAAACAATAGTTTATGGCATCCTTCCAATCCAATGGGAGAAGACAGAATCACACATACATATGTGTAAACAACCAACTCTGTGTACCAATTGGACTAATATTCACCACCGTAATTCATGGTTATTTAATATGATTGATTTAATGATTATATATTATATTTATTATATAATTTTGATTCCATAAAATTAAATGAAATATTCATTTCTTTTTTTTCTATTAGTTGATAAATTGAAATTCCTATTCAACGTACATACAAACTATCATCTCCATATAGAAATGTAATTCATTTTTCATGAATTTTATATTTTGATTATTATAAATATGTTTATAATAAAAGTATATTATATTTAAATCATTATTAACATTATAGATATTAGATAACTAGGATTAATGTGCAGCTACCATAACCATTGAATTAAAATATATATGAAAATCTAAGTTGTTAACACAGGTAATGACGATAATAATGAAACATTATTAATGAATGCAAGATATAACCCTTAAAGTATACAATTAATGGAATTATAGGTATCAAAATGGTTATGGCATAGGTTTATAATAAATTTAAATATATAATACCTGAAATTATATTACATATTTAGAAAGATCGACTTGAGGTTATGATTTTATGTTACAGCCTAATATTTGAAATTATATTTATGATTAAACATTTCTATGATTAATTGATATTTTCCAACTCTAGAATGTACAATAAATTTTCTGATAACATTTATCTTTCATTCAAAATAATTTTTTCTTTTAATTTTCACCTATTTAGTTTCCTAAGAGACAAAAAGTTTTTTTATAGAAATTTGACAATGTTTACCCCTTCGATAATGAATCTTTTCTAAAATTTTCTTATTTTCATAGAATTCTATATTATAACTTTATAAATATCATAAAAATATATATTTCTGAAATTAATACCAATGTTATAATTCCTATATATTTTTCAATGAAATCCAATTTTTTATAAAAAAGGTTGTTTCTCTATTTTTATAAGAAATGTGAATGAAATATTTACTTTAACACACAATGAATACATGAATTTCCATACCAATATAAATTTTTTTCATTATTTTCCATTATATGTTTAGATGTTTTAATTCCACAATCCTTCTTCCTCAATATATTGGAAAAAAATATTTAGAATTTGTAATTCCAAAATAAATAGTGTATTTTCCCCGAGAAATGTTCTAGAAGGTATTTGTATATATAACAAATATGATTTTATGTTCCTAATTATTCAATGGGGAAATGATAAATTATAAAAAAAAATTATTCTCTCACTGTATGTTTTTTTAATATGATTATAAACTATTTAATAATTTCATATCCATTTTACGATTTATTTTTTGATGATATGATGAATGTTTTATGATATTGTGGAAGTCATGTTTATGGGTATAAATAGGTGATGATTGGTCCAAGACTTATATTTTCATACAAATAGTTGGGTATTGAAGGATATCTCATTAGAAAATGCCAATGGTTTTAGGGAGTGAACATTGTTCAGTAAGGACGTTTTTCTCATAAGATAATCATAGGAGTGAAACATCTCTAAGTAAATGATATAATTAAGAGTCAAATTAATCCACTATGATATTATTATAAGTGTTCGTTAAAAAAATAAATCATTTTATAAAAATATATTCACTCCAAAAAAATTATATATTAATCTTATGATATGTTTTCATGGCTCTGGACTTCTTATTGATGATTCCAAACAAACATGTATTACATATTCCTATTGATGAGCAATTATTATTTGTTTATTAATTATAATATATTCATTAATAGATATTATTTTATAATGACCTTTTTCTTATCTCATGATCACTTATGGTCATCTATTTATATATCTTATATTTACCCGTATTGAGAAATTGCGCTCACCCATTCTTATGTTTACTCCTCTAGGTAATGGAGAATTTTTTAAAGATTTTTTTTCATTAAGGAGGGTTTTATTTGTGATGAAATAACTCAAAGATGATTTATATCATTTAGGTACATGTTTTTTACATTTCCATGTTCCCAATTACACTGAACCTATACATTCATCATAAATTTATTGTTGTGAAATGTATTGAGTATTCATATAAATTGATGTAATATCTATACATAAAAATTATAGGTCCATATATTAATGGAATAATATGATATACATATTTAAATAATTATTTAATTTTAATGTAAAATGTACCACAATATTTAATTATCTAATTTATAAAACAGTTATTTTAGGTTAAAAAACACTACAAAATGATTAAGGAAAATTATATCATCTTAAATAAAGAATAATGTAATAATTTAGGGGTCATTTAAATATAATAAATAACTTTAAGTCATTATTTATAGAAATCGTGCAGTACATAGAATGATTAAATTTAGGAGAGTAATGTATAACACCCTCAATATTATGAATATAGTTTAATTTTATCAATAATACCCACACACAATATTATAAATATGTAATTAATCTGTAAAATATATGTAGAGAATAATTATAATTGATTCATATAAAAGGTAATATAGATGATAAATGTTTTGAGATATGTG
This sequence comes from Viscum album, assembly GCA_963277665.1. Lineage (NCBI taxonomy): Eukaryota > Viridiplantae > Streptophyta > Magnoliopsida > Santalales > Viscaceae > Viscum > Viscum album. The sequence continues at coordinate 502,886,687 of OY728133.1, forward strand.
ATTAAGATATTTATTTCTAATATATAAGAGATTTGAGTGATATTGACTACGTGTGGACATATGGTAAGGGGTATTTGTCTCAAATATAATTTCTAGTGAAATTTTTATTAATGTGATCCATGATACGATTAATTTAATTATATTAATTTATAAGGATTCTTGTTTTCCCTATTTATGGTAATTGAATATCCGTATAAATTATTTCCATTAAATGTGCATCTTTTCAAATGAGGACCAACATGAATGTTGCTTTGATAAAAATATTACTAAAACAATAACGGTTTTTCTACTAATATTATTTCTAAATATTCATTATTCATGAAATATTATCCATATATAGAAACATTTTCGTTATATAAAGTGTATCTTGTAATTTAAACTGACACAATCCCATTTACTTTGTTAGGAAACATAATTTTTTTCATATCAGTACTCATTGAAGATGTTTTAACATTTCTTATATATTATTTAATGATTTATTAATTTCATATTCTACTAATTTATGTTCCCAAAATAGTTGTAAATAAATTCTTATCAATTTTAATTTGTGTCGTTTTTTAGAAAATGAAAAAATATATTTTTTTAATTTATGTGAGAATATTATATTTCCCTACCTTTACATTTTTATATTATCTATCTCATTATGTGTTCATGGATTATAAATATAATTATTTTTCACTAATATTTATAACATGAATATCTTAATATTAATTCAACCTATTAGGGATAATTTTTATTTTCAAAATGATTTCCCTAAAACTATATATAATTATCATTAATCAGTATCAGTTTCCTCTAAATATTCCTATGAATCATTGAGCATATTCTCTAAAATTAATCAACAATCTTATTTATTTAAATAGTTTTTTGAACGCCACTTGTGTTTATGAAATTAATCATCAATCCCTTTATCTCTCATAATAATTTGAAGTGTATAACCCCAATTTTTATTCCATTCCATTTCTATGTGAATAAAATAATTTTAATTCATTTTATTAAAGAGTGATTTTCACACCTTGATATTTTAAATGATGAGCACTATGTTCAATAGAATATATGACAAGAAACAATGTGATTAAATGTCCAAGGAAATATATTACCATTATAAAATAGAAGTTAAATTTTATGGTGTAAATAATATTAAGTAAATAATTAATTATATAAAAAATTTATACTCAATATAATTTTATTGATAAATTATTAAAAAATAATTATTATTTTTTAAGTAATGTAATTTTATTCTTACAAAACAATTTCTCCAAAAAAAATTATTTTTTTATAAAAATATTTTAATTAATTTACGGAGATCGTAAAGAATTTATTCCATAAAATGAATTTTTTTTTAAATATTCATATTAAAGTTAAAATATACTAAAATGTATGGATTTTACGAAAAAAATAATTTTCTATGTATAGTTAAAAATAGTTATTTTTTGTAAAATTGTCATTTCATTTCAATACATTATGTAATTTTAAAGTACCATTTTTTATTTGAATTTTATTTTTAGTGAAATAATTAATATATATCTTTATTTATATAACTAATTATATTTCAATCCTCTTTATGATGGATTTTATTATAAGTAAATTTAATGGATTCAGACATGTTTATTTGAAAATAACTATTTTAAAGTGATTAATGTTTCTCCATTTTAATTAAATAAAATAACACATTATTTTTATTAATTTTAATGTAATATAGTGATTATATATCAATAAATAAGAATTTATATTAATATATTAATTATTACTAGTAATTGATTTTATAAAAAATCAACTTATGCTTGACAAATCAATTTCTTTAAAACATGATTTTTTTTTCACGTATATGGGGTTTATTGTAAAAAATATTCTTCCAAATTTATGAATTTAATTTACCAAAATGGATTCTATATTTTTAATTATAATAATTTATGTTTTCTAATAAATTAAAAAAATATTTGGTCATATTTTATAGTTAAAATACTAAAAATATATTATCATGGATAATGTTAAAACAGTTTAACAGCGAGTAAAAATAAAAATATATGGTTAAAAACAGCTAAAATATGGGTAAATTATATTTAATGGTCATATTTTTACCTTATCTAATATAAATTTTATATTTGGTAAAAAGGAAATTTTTTCATATGAAAAATGTGGGTGTCACCTTTTCTTTCCAAAAATTACAAGTGTGTCCTCTCCCGCACTAATTAAAGGCCACCAATACTCCTCTACTATTCAAACCATAAATTTTTTTGGATAAGTAAATACCCATAAAATACATTATTTAATTCCATATACATGACCTAGAGAACCTGGTGTGATCTAAAATCCAACTTAAAAATGATTTCGGTGCTATTTTATTGTGGTTTCCTTAAGAATAGGTATCATGTTTAAATAAGTGTTTTATTTTATTTCTTCTTCCCACTAACAAAACAATGTTTAGTTTTTATGATGTAATAATAGAATTATATACCTTATACATACATTTTATTATGTTAATATGATATCATAAATCTATCCCATATTCCATAAAATTGTAATATAAACCATCTTTCATGTGTTTGGTGGATACTACCTCACTAACTGATGTAGATAGTTTTTCAACATCACATCATACTTTTTGTAATAATTATTGATTTAAATTATATATATATATATGATATTTTCAATAATATTATAATCTTGGTATTATGATATAAAATATTCTATCTTACATTTCATTTCATGGGAGATGTAATAATAATAGTTTTGATTATAGTACGCCGCCGCCTTGCAAAGTAATATGATTTATCATTCACTAATGAATTTAATATATGGTGATTGTGGTATTGTTATTTAATACATGTAATATATTTGAAATAATTATTATATTAATGAAATACTTATCTTTATTAAAATTTAAAAGAACATTTATTTTTTACATTTCCATTAATTGAAAAATGATAATGTCGTTTGTATGTACGTATGGACTATGACATCCATGAAGTGATGTGATTCAATGTTCATCAACAAATTGTATGGATGCCATACATAAGAGTATTTAATGAAACAATAGTAATTTTATTATATTTCAATTGTTATGTTATTGTAAAATAATACTTACCAAATTTCTATAATAATCGTGGAATAGGGGAAATGATAGTCCAGTGTATGTATATCCAATCATCTCCCAGATAGCAAAATGGACCATTTTTTCTATCCATTAATTATGAACGATATTAAATTTATTGTTTATTTAAAAATTTTATCATTTAATGATGAATATTATTCTTGAAATGTTGGAAAACTAACCCATTTTCCCATAAGAAAAACATTAAACACATTTTGAAACAATGCACTAAACATAGTCAAAAAACAAGTCATTGAATAAACTAATTAATTATTTAAATATTTATTTAATAAATAAATTAAATTAATTGTTTATAATTTTAAAAAATGGTAATGGTTCTTATTAAATAAAATAATTTATATACTCTTACTATTTAAGAGTTAAATTATATTGAGGGAATGTCTATACTCAAGGTCAGGGACGTCATCTCAATTATACATCATTAAGGCATGCTTTAATGTTATGAAAATAATATTTATTATATTGTATATATAATTCCCAATTTAAATTTTATATCAATATCCCTTTATAAATCATTATATTTTTTAATTCATTTTTAATTAGGTTATCCAAGGGGGTTTAACATGAATGTTACCGAGTGGTAAACAATTTCATAACTCAATTTATATTATTTTGATTATATTAATTCATAATTTTAATTTTTATTATTTGATTAGGTGTGAAATTATTATTTATTATTTTATGGTTTATTTCAACTTTTTATGTGTATTTTAAACATATACATATATTCTATTCGATGATTAATTCTCACACCAATGTTATGACATTTTTAAGGGGTCTTAATCTAAAATTTCTTGCCTTGGTACATATATTATGTTATACACGAAACAAATTTCACGAGGTGTATCCACATAGTCATTTACATGTTATATAATTATAATGCTTATTTTCTTAATACTTAGTGTATCCTTTCATAGTATTATATTATGGGGAATCTGATTGTAGAGTTGTAAAATAGAATATGACTTATGTTACAATCTATTTTATTTCGGGATTGTTTATGTTCATGGTTCGTTTAGTGGAAATAATATACTATTATTTTCATGAATCATAAATCCTTTTTATTCACTTGTATTGAATTTGATCATATTATTTTTTTCCTTTTCATCCAATTTTAATTAAATGTATATCAGGATTTTTTTTAACTAACATCAATCTTTTATCATTCATTTAGATCAGTAATATTTTCCTTTTATATCATATTTTCTAAAAAAATTTAAGAATAATTATTTTATAAAGATAAATTGTTTCTAAAATATATATATTTCATGACCATTGATCATCTATTAATATGATTCAAAAATTAAATTTCTTAATATTTTATGAATGTGTTAGTTTTTATCCTTATAAAAATTTTATGAAAAGAATGATTATTTTTAATATACAACATAAAAGGATTTTCCAATCTTTAGGACCACCCAATGTTTTAAGGCATAATTTTTATGTTTCAATGGTAATTTTAACATAAAATTACTTCTTTAATTCTTGATGATTTTTTTTATTTTAAATAATTTTTATCAAAATGTAAAGGATATATTCCAAAATAAATCTTATATATTATCAACAAAAATCATTTTCCCTCTATGATGAAATTCAATGATGTTAAAAAAATTGAAATGGTTATTTAAATTCTCAATTTTGGCATACCAATTCATACATTTTATTTACTATGAAAGATTATTTTCAATGGATACATGTTTTTATATGTGTCAAATTATTTATTTGGGTATTTATAATTACTTTTAGGAATATTAGAAGAAATCACACATTAGGGTCTAATCGTATTTTTTAGAAATTATACCAAGTGTGATTTATAAATTCAAATCATGTTCATTTTCACAAAGGATTACTTGTTCTGATAGAGTACATTACAAGGTCACATATCAATCTTAACATAAATTTTATTTCCTTACACAGGTTTCATATGCCCTTATAAAAGTAGTGTTTGGTTGAAATACATTATATAGGCTAGGTATGTCGGTGAAAAACCCCATCTACTTCCACCAACAAAACATTACCATGAAATATTCATTTTGAAACATGATTTTCCATATACATGCATAGAAAATTTAGAAACATCAAATCGACCAAAGTACACACCATGTACATTATAATCCATTCCCTACTATTTTACTTTATATAAACAGAGAAATGACCCTACACATTTAGTGTTGGATTATTCTAGGGGAGATTTTTCCTATCTTCCAACTCAATGTCACCCAAATCCATATGGAATGTTATGCTTCATTTTTATTATATTTTAGTGTAATTTATCTCTTCATTCCTTCTCCAATCATAACCATGGTAGTGTTTCAGTTTCTACTCAACGCTCACACCATGACCATTATCAGAAGAGGATGACTTGTTTGTTGTTGGGTTGTAATATTCTTATTGGTTTGTTGTAATTAAAATTTTCTTCAATTGAATTTTAATATTATTTTTTATAATCAAATTAATGAATACATCACCTAGTTTACAGGTTGAATATTATTGAACCATGAACTTGAAAAATTTTGAAAACTGAAGGGATTCAATACGCAAACCCATGACCATTGGGTGAATCTTTTTCCAGTAATTTTTGAGTATTGATATAACTTATTTTTAATTACTTAGTTTATATACCAATGAAATTTTATCTTAATGTAATTATTATATTTTTCCGAAGAGAGAAGAATATACAAAATTGGGTCACCATTGTAAACATTTTTATAAATAATTTTCAACAGTAATGAACATAATTTATAATTAAGACTGATCTAAGTGAAACCCTGACATATTACTTTTCATTGTTTCCTTCTCTAATTTATAACATCAATTATCATAACCAGTAGTTTTAATCCAATCCTTTCGTCTAGATAATTATTTTATTCACACTGATATATATCTTCAATTTATTCTGTAATATTTACCATTCATATTAATCGTGACATCCAAAATCTAACTAGATAGTGGGTTTTGGGAACTAATGTGGAATCTCTTATTATAATTGTTCCATATTCTAGCACCATTTTTATGGGATTCACAGAATGTAGTAATGTGTGTCAGGAGATAAGTCTATTTACTTCATAGTTTCATTTTCTATGAGTTCATTCGATTCTAGGAAACCAAAATATAACATATTCATGGACGTTTATAAAAATATAGGTTGGTATTATTCACATGTAAAATATTTATATCTATATTGACAAGACATGTCATAGAATATCAAAAAGAATACAATCCATATATTAGTGAATAGTTCAAATCAAGTAAATCCTTCTTTATACCCATTTCATCTCATATGAATTAATTATCTAGTAAAATTAAAAAAGTATTATCAATTATTTAAAAATTTATCAATGTTTAGTTGGACTATTCCAAATGGCTATAAAGAATTATAAATTTGGTTTAGAACCTTTCTAAGGTAATTGGTATTATGGGTAATAAAATTTAGTGTTAATATGTGTATTAAATATTTTGTATTAGCTGAGGAAGTATGTAATTATGAAAATCATAACCATCTTAAATAAAATATTTCCAAAATATATCCTCGACACAATGAAATTTAAAATTGGAATACGACATTTAATTCAAAAACAATATTTGATTAATTTATCAATTTTTAACCCTTAGTGAATTCACAACTTCTCTAAAAGAATCCTGAAATTATTATCAGATCGTTACAATTCAGAGCATGAATTTGAGTTTCTGAATTCCATACAAGTTACATTCATAAAGAAAGTCAACCACTGGTATATTATGTCAATAGAGAATGGTTTTTTAAGGATACTCCCAAAAAACAAAAGGATACGTAAAATGTTTTCATAATGTAGGTACTAGATACATGTGGTGGTTTGAACATTGAATGACACATCCACCCTCGGATCCTAGTATGGTTCTATTTCCTAGGTCAATCTGAAGACCAAAAACTAGTTTGTTTTGGGAGGCAAAAAATCAATCTCTATTTTCCTCTGTCTCTATCTCTATCTCCCCCCTCTCTCTAATAACTTTAATAAATATGCAATTTGTACTTCATATTTACTCACCATGTATCAACATTTTATTTATTTTTTTCTAAATACATTTAAATTTGAATAAAATGTGGTCACATGGTGTGTGTATATATTTAAATGAAGTTAAAAATTTGTTTAGTTTATATTATAATATTTGAATGTGTAAATAATTAGCAATTAAGTAATTGAATAAGAATAAAGCATGTACTGATTAAAATTTCAATGGAGTGTATCTGATCTGTAACTATTTCAAATCTATCCCCCTTATTTGGCACAAGATTCATTAATTTATAGCCCATTTTCTACTAAATAGCATGTGTGATGATTTAATAAATAAAAAATATCATTTCAAAAAAAATGCTAAAAGTCAATGTTTGGGATGAATCTGTTGGTGGGGACATTGAACAATGTCAAAAGGACCCAGTTTCAATTCATTATAACCAAACCATTTCAATAAATTTTCCTAAAATTAATACACATTTTGTTTATATCCATATAAGTTCTGGGTTGTATATATGTTATTTTCATAAATTGTATAAAACACATGAAAAATATAATTACACCCAAATATTATGTGTTTGGATTGGATTATTCATAACCCAACATTCAAAAGACCTCATCTTAAATTTGACTAATCTACACCCATCATCCAATGTGAAATTAAAGAAATTCACATGATGGGAAATCTTCGTTTCACCATATGTTAAAAAAATGTTAAGGAAATTTCAAAAACATAATAAAAATAGTATTAGTACAAAATTTTCTCTAATTGTTGAGGGTGCTATGTTGGATTTCACCAAACACAATTTTGAATCTCACCCTATGTACTAGAATGGATTTTTTATTTCAATACACTACAAGTATAGGTTTACTTTTGTATATATATATATTTATTTATAATTTTCAATTATAATTAATAAATAGATTCTAATAATAAAAAATATATTTTCATTAAATATATATATACACCACTACATGGTTCATACATAGTTTTACATGTCATGTTAAAGTGATATAAATGACAGAATACCTAATATAGTGTTTAGTTATTCCTCTCCTAATTTCTAGGGAATATCCTACACATCGCTCTACAACCCTTGTCTAATACATTGATTTCAATGCAATTCAGGTTGGTATTTATTTATCATTTCATTCCTTGATATAGGTGTGAATATTCTATTAAATAAGTAACAATTTTTTGACATATTTATGGAATTTTTATTATTTGGGTATCATTTGGATGGAAATCCATAATTCACATGCACAGACAAAAAAACACACTATATGTACTAAACGTACATTAAAATTTTTTTCCTGTTCCAAATTTGAAAACAAATGGAATTTTCGTTGAGTATAGTCCATATATTAGTTCTCATCATATGGCTAGGTGACCAAATGTCATACTGAACACACTACATGCAATCCATGTCCCCAAACATGTTGTCTGTGTGTGTTATATAGATGTTGTTTACTACATTATTGGAAGTAAGAAAGTTTTCATTGAAAACAATTAACAATATAATCAGAATACACATTTGGAACTGGGTAAATAATTTTAATGTACAATTTATAGAATAACGGAGTGATGTTTTAATCTTTCTAGGGATCAAATATAAAATTACTATCACTCTATATGTTGTGTCCATAGGGAGTACACAACAACCACTTTATAAAATTCTTATATTTCCACTCTATTTTCCATTATTTTCTTAATTTATATATTATAGATAATAGAGATCGATCCTGGTACTTGTGACCCATTACGACTATATATAAGTAGCAATTTATTTCCCATTAGGTTCATATAGAGATATTAAAGGGACTTCTAAAATATAAATTCCACATTTAAGGACAACTATTTTGGAGGTTCTTCTACCACCACATCTATTTTCACCATATTGTGTAGAAGAACAGAACCCATGAATTCCCCACATTCCACATTAAATCTAGATATCATAAATTCCCTAACACCCACCTACAGGAAAAAATAGCTCTATGTTCAAAAAAATCACTACACCTCCACTAGTTTCCACACCGTCAAATCCATTCACTCAAGCGATAACACCACCATAAGTACTCTTGAAATCTTAACCTCAACAGCATATATTTCTTTAGTTGACATGATTTATCCAGCATGTGACTGGCTATGATATTTTTTCTATCAGAAGGTCCTAATTATTAGTAATTTCCATTGAATTAGTAAACATGATTAATTGAGAATCTAGAAGAAGATTATAAATACCCATGATTGAAGTACATGTACATTAAATTACTTTTTCAGAATACATAATAGATGACACAAACAGACACCCAAATACCATATTATTTTAGTCCCTTTGGAAACTAGAAAACATAATCAACTTGTTCAGAAAACATCTACATCATCTCCTACTTTATACTTCATGAATAAAAACCATTTTTATGCATCCACTTAATAACCTTCTTCAAATACTAATAGAAAAGGTACATAAAAATGGGTGATCTTTTCCACAACTATATTTTAAATTTCCATCCATTTTATAAATTCCACTTTGGGTTCTTGGTTTTCTCGTGGTCTCTCAGTGTTTGGGATTATATATGGTGTCTCAGGTATCCATGATTTATGAAAATATTCAAGGAATTATTGGATGGTTTTTAGAATTATCATTTCTAAATGATAAGGTATGAGGATGAGGTGTTTTGGAAATTAATATTTGACACTCATAGGGGCCCCTCTTGGGGGGTATGTTGTTGTGGTGTTTTATACTCCTGAGTTGGATGAGTCTTGGGGTGAACAGTGGTTTTGATCTAGGTATTATTTCCCCCAATCCGTAATTTTCATTATGTTCAGCAGGTAGGGTTTAGAACCTAGGGTCTGATCTTTGTTTTCTTTAGTCTATTCTTCTAGTTTTAGGATTGATCATTGTTCCTCGTGGTGTGCCACAGGTGCTATGGAATTTTAGCACAAATATTCTATGTTTTATTCTATTAGGGTTGGTGACTACATTGTTAGTCAATGATATGTGAGTTAACATTTTAGAATATCTATTTTCAGAAAACATTTCATTCATTATCCTTGTAGTGAAATATGGTTTTGGTGAGATTTTTTAAGCAAATGAATTTTAGATACAAATTTTTTGTTAAATAAGTTGTTTTTCATGTCTATTTCTTGTTGTTCCAATTGGGTTAGTTTTATAACTCATTTAATGGGTTCATTAATATATTTTGGGTGTTTTAAATTTTATTTTTGTGAATATGTGTATTTTCATTGTGTTCAATGTGGGATTTTAATTAGATTTTGGAAAATTGGTTACCAAGTTTTTGTTAAATTGACTGATTTACATGTCTATTGTAAGTTATACCAATGGGGATTGTCTATAAATCATTTAATGGGATTATAGATATGCTTTGGGTGCTGAAAATTCTGTTTTGATGAATATGGTTACGCACATGGTGTTCAAAGTGGGGATTTTAAGGGATTTTGGGACCAAAACATTGTTATGTTTTGTGAAGTTATTTTATTGAAATCCAAAAGTTCTATTGGGGGCGTAAGTGGTGCAAATAATTAGTAGCTACTATTATGAGTTTATTATAACCATTACTTTAGTTTTTATGTGATAACGGTTTTTGGTATCATCAGATACTAGTTTGATCACAAAGGGGGATGCCCAGGTACCGAGGAGGGTGGATATGTACTAGTATGCTAGTGATCCGGATGGATTTTTTCCCTGTTTCACTTATAATAATAGATAAAAACAACTATGAAAAATATATTGATAATTATTTTGGGACACAAGGTTAAGGGTTTGTTCCCAACTAGGGGTTCATGAAAGATAGTGGAATTTTCTATGGTTATATTACCCTGAGGATTGAGGTTTATGGGGCTTGAGACTACATTACACCTAGGGGTCTTACCATGTTTGGTTCTCATGGATTATTGTGTATTTATATTTTAAATATTGTGGTTTTTGTGTAAAATATTGTGTCTTTCATGTTTTATTCATATTTTCTCTTTCGTGGAAAAATCCATTTGAGAACTGTTTACATTTAAAAGTTTCATTCTTTAGAAATAATTTCCACCACATCATGGTTATCAAAAATGTCCTGATTATTATCTTGTATTTTTTAACACTATATAATATATTGGTGGTATCATATTGGGCTTGGTCCCACACCTTAAAAACACCTCATGGGTGTATGTAGAAATTTTCATGTTTGACACAGGTAAAGTAAAGGCTTTGGGTGATGGCAGATTTGGGTGTTAGTTCCCATCCATGGTGCGACATTGAAGATATGGATTGTTGGTGATGAATCCATGTCCTGTGGAGTCCTTGGAGATTTTCTCTGCTATTTTTAGTTGTCTTTGGACCTCTTACTCAATGTTTAATCATATTTATTCTGTTATGGATTTTTTATAAACCTTATTTGGTATGAATTTTTCAGATTCATATTATCAATTGGTTTTGATGTTTTATAATTCAATATTTGGGTTAATCATTCCCAATATAAAATATATGACACCTATGAACTATTTCAAACCTGTGTGGATAGGCAACACCCTTCAGGCCTTGTCATGGGCTGGGTTTGGCACTAGTTTTGACGGAGACCAGATTTGGTTAGTGACAAAATTGTATAAGATGAGGTTCTCTCTTTGGGTCCTATTATTTGGGGAAGAGTCAGGATAGTCTGGAGCGAGGATTGTCAGTACATGAAATTCCAGTTATGGGTAGTGTTCCTAGCCAGCACACCTTGTGATACGATTCAAGTAACCATGGCATGTTGAGTTTTATATGAGTTCATTATTTCTCATGGTTCATTGATGATTGTGGGGATATGAAAAGAGAGTTGGGTCAATGGTATCAGTGAGATCGTAGGGCCTAGAAAGGCAATTGGATCCGTGAATATTTCTTAAAAACATTCTCTGTGATAGTGAAGTGATTGGAATATGGCCACCGACCATATGTTCATGTCACCCACCAACATTGGTTTTCTCTAAAATTTTCCCGTGTCTTTTTTTTTGGAATCATGGAACCATCAATGTTAATAAAAAAATGACATGATTTTAAGGAGTGTGAATTCTTGTGAAGTGGTTTTCAATTTAAGGGAAAATGGTTTTATTTTTGAATTTATTGAAATGAAATTTTATATCTATTTTTAAAGGGTAAATTTTTTTTTTACAGATATTTTGAATGTATAAATTATGCAAAAGGGGGTTTTAAAAATGTGTTTCTAGGATAATTTTCTCAACCATTTAAAATCGTTTTGAATTTAATTAAGTGTTCTAGAATTTATGTGTGTGGTTGAATATAGATTCTGATATGGTAACTAATGAGAATTGGAAATGTTTTATGAAATTTTAGAACCTTGTATTGAAATGAGATGACTTGAGTTCTTAATTAAATATTGATTTATGAAATGATTTTCTTATTCAAATTAGAAGTGTTTTGAAATAGGATGAAATGTTTTGAAATGGTTGTGCAAGGAATGAATGTGAGATTTTATTTAATTATGGGAGATTTTTCTAAATTGGATTGTAATATTTAAATTGGGTTTTATTTTATGGTTAAAGGTTTAGAGAAATGAAATGTGTGGCTAAAAATGTTTTGATTTTGAAAAGGTAATAGGTTTGGTTTTAGTCTTTAGTGTTCTCAAGGGTGACCACATGTAAGGGTCTATATGGGAATATGTATGGTTAATGGAAGGACTAAATGGGTGTTAGGATGGATATTAGGTTGGTGCTCATGTGGCATCTGAACATGCATGTGTGAGGCTCATGAGATACCACTGTTAAATGCACAAACCACCAATATTGTTTTTTGAAGATTTATTATGATTAAAAGTGTTTTTTAATAACATGTTGTTGATACATGTGTCTTATGTGTTTTAAGGTTTTTTATTGTGTGATGTTTAAATTTCAATAACCCCCTTTTTAAAACGTTGTTTTGGGTGGGTGTTTCGTCAATAGGTTGGAATGAAGTGTTGGTCAATGGTCTCTTTTGAATAAATGTTTGGGAGGGAAATGTGGTGGCTCCCCCCATGTTTTCAGTTCAGGTTCTTAGTATTTTGGGACCAAATGACCCGATTGGTTGGGTCCTTCGTTTTTCTTGTTGTCTAGGGTACAACCCCACAGTGAGTTTATGTATTATTCATTTGTGACCCATGGTGAATCACCATTGGATGATCCTCTAGTTGATCAACATACGGAATTTTTCATGACATTTTGAGATGGAGTTTACCCCTATTCTTTTTCAAATATATGCATCCCCTTGTAGAGTTAGAGTGGTTGTGGGAGGTTGAAAGATAAGTTAGTTTATTGTGTTGCCTATGTCGTCGAAGGTGAATGCAGTCCATGGATGTCAGTGTAGAATTATATATTAAAGGGACTTTGAGTCTTTTGTGAATCTCATCGAAGTTAAAGTTCATGTTAGGCCACAAGTGTGGAAAATGATTCCATGAGTGGCTGTTAGGGCCTCTTTCTGGAATAGCGTCCTATTTGGGACTTAGAATAAGGCACCTCTCCTTATGTTTTTTATCCACAATGGTCATGTAAAGTGACTCCTTGTGATTTCATGTGTTCTTTCGACTATAAGGGCCATGGATGTGCAATCTTATGAGAGTATCTATTTTATTAATGCATGTCAACCTTCAGGGAATTCCAAAACACTATTTTCTAGAGTAAGGTGTTTCTATGTGTCCTTTATTTATGATGTTTCCCATCTTAAAAACAAGGGGTGAATGTGTACATCCACTATGACCTTTATTTGGAAAAATTATTGGTTAAGGTATAGTGGGTAGAAATTGTTTCATGCCTCATTGAGACCATCTACAATTGCAGTGTAATTTTTTGTGACACTAAAAGAAGAAGTTCCACATGGGGGTTTCTAAAGCCTGCCTACGAGCCAGAAGAGGCTTCATTCATCTGATCACCATCCATAACTCTCTAAGGGAAGCTATCACATAGAAAATGGAAATCCTAGAGACGTTCAAACCTTTGGACAAAGTCCAATCCTTAGTATGAAATATAGGTATTTTTTAATCCTCTGGTGTCATCATCTTGTTCTAGTTTTCATGTTTAGTGGTGGAGGTGGGAGGACCTATTTTCCATGATATAGCATGAATTCATGTCATTACCTTGGGATCCCATTCAATATTTTTAGGGAAAAGGTTGAGATTTGGGCTTGGCATATCGAAGAGCACAGTTTTTCCACAACTAGTAGTAGTCATGCACCAACCAAAGAAACTATGCGATAAGAGATAAAAGCTACCATACCGTCTCCACACGGTTGTGTACCTTGGCCCATGTAACCATTTGAAGCTTCCTCTTGGGAAATAATTGTTTTCATGGTTAACACACGATTTCCTAAACAACGTAGACTAACCATATGTTTGTTCCATCTCTTTAAATTTTAGGGTCTTTTCGTGTCAGCCCATGCTGGTCAGTTAAGATGGTTTCTTCTCATGGTGGGGAGACCCATCATGTATCTCATGTATGTTCACTTTGAAAAATTATAGTGATAGTTTACCACTTATAATGGGGAGACCGTTCGGGCCTCCCCCAATTAGTGTCTTGATTCTGTCTGAGAAATTATGTTGCCCCTTGTGGTGGGAAGTGCATTTGGGTAACCTCTTATCAGTGAATTTTTTTTCTCCTTGGTTTTTTCATGGTTGTAGCTAGACTCATTTGAGGCTATATAACCCCAAATTTATTACCTGGGTAAATGTGGGATTGGAGGATGCCCAAATATTTTGTTTAAGTAAGGATATTATAATGTTATTCGAGTCTGTTGTACATTTCAGGTGGAATGCATGACCATCATCTAGTAGTGTTTGAGGTGTTTATTTTCATAGATTTAGTTGGAATATGTTTGATTAATTTATGCATGTGGGGTATGTTTTGGTTGGTGAGAGTATTCTCTTCCATTATTTGATCAACTGGAGGTGTTTGGCCTTTTGAGGCAGGTGAAAACATGGAAACGGAGTCCGCCTAGTCAATCCTATGGGAATTATTTTTGCATTTTGTGTTTTTGTGGCATTCTAGGGGAAGAAATATATATGTTGGGGAGATTGGTCACACCCATATTTTCAATTTCCATCCATTCATTCAAATACACTTTTGGTTCCCCATTTTCTCTTGGTCTCCGAGTGTTTTGGGTTTAGATTTGGTGTATAATGTGTTTTTGATCTTAGAAATTATTCTTGGATGTATTGGATGGTATTTGGACACGTATTTTCATAAATGGAATGAATGAGGATGAGGTGTTTTGAAAATGAATTTTTGACACTTCTAGTGGCCCCTCTTGTGGGGTATGTTGTTAGGGTGGTTTATACCCTTGAGTTGAATGAGCCATGGGGTGAAAGGGTGGTTTTAATTTGGGTATTAGTTACCCATATACATGGACTATCTTTCCCCGTCGTTTTCCCCCTTGGACCCCCCCCCCCCCCACTCTAAAATTTGTGGAAAAACATCACATTTTCTGTGACCAGAATAGGCAGAGCATTTTGGCTGCATGGTTTACTAAACAGTGCAGCCATACCATGAAGGGTGTCCATTTCATTAAAGATCTTCCTGAAATTCCATGTTTTCCCTCTCAGGATTTATCCAAACATTCCCCTTTCTTCCCCCATTTGACCATTTCATCAATGGTGTTCTCCCAAGAACCTCAAATCCTCCATGGAACACCATTTTAAGGGTGGTTTGGTGGAGGAACATCAAAATTCTTCAAGTGAGTATCCTCCTTCGTTATATCCTTTTAAATGGGGTTTCATCGTCTATCCTAGAGGATTCTTATTTACATCAGGTATTTGATCAAAACATGGGTTTGATTTATGGCTTCTTGGTATATTCTTCTAGATTTATTCTTGATCTAAGTCCCTCATGGTGCGGCGGTAGTGCGGTTGTATTTTCACACAATGATTCAAGTGTTATAACAATTGTGGTAGGTGATTACATGGCTAATAAATTCTAGATGAGTTATAATTTCTGAATATCTATTTTTAGCACACTTACTATTGATTATCTTTGCTATTTAATATGGTTTTGGTGATGATTGTTAATAAAATTTATTTTTGGTACCAATTTATTATTAAATATGGTGTTTTCATGTATTTTTCATGTTTTTCCAACTTGGTTTGTTTTCTATCTCATGAAATGGGTTCATAGAAATATTTTGGGTGATTTATGTTTTGTTTTTGTGAATATGTGTATTCCCATGTTGTTCAAAGTGGGATGCTAAAGGGATTTTAGTAAATTTGGTACCAATTTTGTGTTATATTGGGTGTTTTACAAGTCTATATTATGTTATGCCAATGCAGTTGTTTTATAAATCTTGTGATGGGTATATAAAAATTCTTCGGGTTCTAAAAATTCCTTTATGACTAATATGGGTATGTCCATGGTGTTCAATGTTGGGTTTTAATGGATTTTGTGTGAAAAATATTATTATGTTTTGTGAAGTTATTTTATTGAAATGTTTAAGGTTTTATGGGAGGTGTAAGTGGTAAAACATTTGTAGATACTATATTTTGTGTATTATCACCATAACTGATGTGTTTATGTTATAATTTCGTTGGGTATCATTAGATAATGATTTGAACAAAAAGGGGGATGCATGTCTACTTAGGAGGGTGGATATATACAAGTACGCTAGTGATCGGTATGGGTTTTGTCTCTATTTCCCTAATAAAAATTGATAGAGACAATACTAAAAAAACTATATTTAGTGATTATTGGGGACCACTAGGTTATGGGTATTTTCCTTACTGGTGGCTTGTGCGTGAGCATATATTTTTCTATGGTTACATTACACTTAAGTATAAGGTACAAGGGGCCTTAGGGTACCTAGTTCCTAGGGGTGTTTCCAAGATTGGTGCTCATTTAATATTGTTTATTTATCTTTGGAATATAAGGGGGTTTTTATATAAAATACTCTAGATTAAATTTTTTATTGATATATTCTATTTCATGGAAAACTCCCTTTGAAAACTGTTTACATTTAAAAGTTTCATTCTTTAGAAATTATTTCCACCACTTCTTGGTTATTGGATATGGAATGGTTTTTATCATGTAATGTTTACTTTATGGAATATCTTGGTGGTATCTTATTGGGATTCTTCTCACACCTAACTTACACCACTTGGGTGTATGTATACATGGTCATGTTTGACATAGGTAAAAGAAAAGGATTTTGGTGATAACAGTTCGGGGTGTTAGTCCACATCCATTGTGATACATTATGGAGACAGCCTATGGGTGATGACCCCTAACATATAGAGCCCTTGGAGAAATTTTGATGATATTTTTAGGTTTCTATGGATCTCTTACTCTATGTTTAGACATATTTATTCAATTCTAGATTTCATATAAACATTTTTTTGTATGAAGTTTTCAGAATCAATTTAATGATTGGTATTGATGTTTTATGCTTCCATATTCAGGTAAATCATTCCCAAAATAAAATATATGATACAAGGGAACTTTTTCCAGCTCTTGGGGATACATAATGCCCTTGAGGCCTTGTCACGGGCCAGTTTCGGCACCAGTTTTGATGGAAAACAAATTCGTTTCGTTACAAGCTCAAATTATATGTAAAGTTAATCATAGAAAATCTCTTAAAAATCATAAACATAAGAATGTAAAAACATGAAAATAACTTTTAAAAAATAAACATACTAATATATTGAGTCATGAAATAAATCATGGTAGTACATAAGGCATTCATCATAAAGGAACATTAACCATGATAATATAGTAGTGGAATAAAACATGGAATTATGGGAAAATAATAATAATAATAATATGATTTCCATTGTAGTGGAGGAATGGTTTCTAAGGCCATAATAGTGGTATAAATCATTTTCTAAACTGGATATACATGTCATTTCATCCATGTATTACTGAACCAGATTTACCAGTCGTTACAACCATGTATTACTAAATCATATTTATATACCATTCTAGTCCTATCTATATAATGAGATATAAATATTCACCCAATGAATTGAATGGAGTTATATCTCCCACCCATATCATATTGAAATCATTCTTAGATGTTCCAAAAAAATATAAATCATTCCTTATAGCATAAACCATGAAATAAAATGGTTTTCTTAAACATAATTCAATAATAACATAGTCTATACCAAATATAAATCCATAATTAAAAAAATATTATGATTGTAACAATAGGGATATAAACATAACCATATTTAATTTCCATAATCATAGATGGAAAATAATTTGGTAAAACACTCGAACAGATTTGTTGAGGAAAATATAATTTCTTCTTCAAAAATGATTTATGTTCTCAACATTTTTTCTCTATTTTAAAAGAAAATAGATGAGTTGAAAATAAACATGAAATAGTGTTAACAAAGCTTCATATAAATAAGGAATATTGATGAGATAAAAATATATTCATTCCATGTATGATTAAAATAACATTCTCCTCGTACTTTTGATGGAAAAGTAAAAAATTACATTGTATGGTAAATGAATGAATGATTCCATTCATACTATTTAGTAAAAATTACCTAATGGGTAAAATTGAAATTAATAAATTATATAAGGATTAAAATAAAAATTTTAAATACATATTTAGTAAAATGGACTTGGATGATAAATATACACGACTAAATACATAAGAATAAACAATCTCAGATAAAAATAATATTTTCTAACTTATCCCTTACCTTAGGTCCAATTTATTCTGTATGTGTATGAAAATTATGTATAGTGTGTTTAAAAAAATTATTAATTTCAAACAGAACCATAATAACATTAATTGCATCATATATGATTCAATTATGACTTTATATTACCCATTCATTCATCAATTCATGCTTAATGCAACGTTTTGGATAATAATTGTTTTGTTTATCATACATGTTTTGACTTGTTTTTCGTGGTAATATCACTTAGATCATAATTTAATTAATTATAGAATGTAATACATCTTTCTTATATCATATATATTCTATAAATATATATACTCAATAGATAAATGAAATAGAATACACCGTTCATGGAAACAGTCGACCAAACGTATGAATAAATGTTGTTTCTATTTCCTTATTGAATTATATAGATGAATGTAAATGAAACATATATATATATATATATAAATCTAGTTTAATTATTCTGTCAAATATTTAATTCATATTTATTAAATATAACTTATAATTATTCTTAAATGGTTAACGTGGATAGTAAATCTCATCGCGTTGTGGAGACGGTAAGCCATACGTATGCATGAGCAATCATATCATTCTCTTAATTGTTAAATAATATTGAATTGAATGGTATATAAATTTTAAAGAATAATTATTATGTTATCTTCATTATTTTAATCCATTATAATCATTAATATACCCATGCAAATTAATTATTCTTGAATAACAATTACACCACGGTGTTGAGACAGTATGTCGTACGCACACAGGCATGGTGATATTGTTTCTCATTGGATGGATAAAAGGTGTTATAAGGTTTTCCAATAATTATAATAACATATAATCATGTATAAGATTATAGAGTAAATACTTTGGTTTGGAAATAACATAAAAAGAGGAAGTAGAAGAAAAAAAGAATTATAAAAGAGGATATAAACACTATTGGAAATTTCATCCTTCCCAATGGTTTGAAATCGTTGGTAAAGGCTAGACAACCGTTGGTAGAATCTATACAAATTGGTGTCCAAACCATTGGATCTTGAGCCGTAGGGTTAGACATATTCCAAAGGTTCTATGAGAACCATTATTATATATATGAAAAATTTAGTATATACTAACTATTTCAAGAAATCATTGGTATTAATGTTTACCAAGAGGTTAAAACCATTGGTAATTGAAAAAATAATCTCTATACAAACGGTTTATAAGACCTTTGGTATAGAATTTGACCAATCATTTCCCAAATACAATAGGTAAATATCAATTAAAAATATATATGCCAAAAGTTTCCAAACCGTTGGCATATAATTATACCAACAGTTTACAAAAAACCGTTGGTATATGTTCTACTTTTATACATATGCCAATGGTTGTGAACCATTGGCATATCCTTTGTATATCGTCAGTAGCAGGATGACTTGATGGAATCCCCCTATGCACATTTTGAAATTTTACCAGCATGTCTGCAGAATTCATACACAAGGGAATACATATAGTGGGTTGGGGCGGTCCATTCTAAATAACGCCACAATACCATTAAAATTCCCAATACCTATATAATATATACATAATTCTGTATGAATTCATACATAATTCATACATAATTCATACAACAAATAATTCATACAGAATTTGGAATACCTCCAATTCTGTATTTAATTTCCCTCTACACACATAACGAATTAAAACATAATTCATAAGGTAATTACAAAAACCATACACATGAAATAAGTATACCCATACAACAATTATACACATAAATAAGGTAAATCCATACACTATTAAAACATAATTCATATGTTAATTAAATACATAAATAATTCAATTAAGAATTCAGGTGGTTGGGGTTGTTCAAGGTTTTGGGGTGGATGTCCAAGGGGGTAGGGGTGTCAAGGGGGTGGGGGGTGTCCGGGGGGATGAGGGCTGTCCAGGTGGTGGGGGTGTCCATGGGGGTGTTTAGGGGGGTGGGGAGGTGTCCAGGCGGTGGGGTGGTGTCCAGGGGTTGGGGGTATTTCTAGGGGGTGGAGGTGTCCAGGGGTGGGGTGTCTAGGGGGTGAGGGAGTCCATGGGGTGGGGTGGTGTCTAGGGGGGTGGGGAAGTCGAGGGGTTGGGGGCTATCCAAGGGGGGTGGGTTAGTGCCCAGGGGGTGGGGGTGTTTAAGGGTGGGGGTTTCGAGGTGATGTGGTGGTGTCGAAGAGGGGTGGGGCGTCTAGGGGGTTGGGGCTGTCTAGGGGGTAGAGGAGGTTGTCCATGGGGGGTTGGGTGTCTAAGGGGTGGGGGTGTTCTATGGGTTGGGGGCTGTCCAAGGGGGTTGGGGGATATCCAGAGGGGTAGGGTGGTTGTCCATGGGGTTGGGGGTGTGGCAGGGGTGGGGGTGTCCAAGTGGTGGGGTGGTTTCTAAGAGGGGTGGGGATATTTAATGGTTTTAATGGAATGAATTTCTTGGATTTTAATATCATTGGTATTTTTAAAATGGTTTTAAAATAGTGTTAATTTCAATAGTTTGTTTTTTATTTATGAAAAAAATGAATGCATTGGGGTGTATCATAGGATGGGGGATTTGGTTATTTGGAAATAGATTACATTTTTATTACGGGACAGAAATACTATATGATTTTTCAAATGGAACCCTACAATTTATTTTTATAAACCATTGGGGAGTGTTAAATAGAGAGATGCCTATATTATGTGATTTTGAAATGTTTTTATGAAGAATTATTTAGGATGTATATTTATGGGTTTTTTAATTTTGTGTCCCTTGTTTTGGAACATCAAGTAATTTTACTAATCGTTTTTTGATAATTCATTACAATTTTACCAATATAAATTAATCATAAAGTCTATAAGTGGACATCTTGGGTAGTTATTCTTGTGATCCAGCTATTGTCTTCTTAGTCTTGGTCTCTACAAAAACTCTTCAGCAAGTAGAATAGATATGTTCTTCTCGGATAATTTATTAAACATGGAAGTTTCTAAAATACAATCCACTAATTTTTATTGGTGATCAAGGATCCTAGGAGGAAATGAAGTGGGTATCTATGATTAATGATATCCTATAGTTTTTAGTTACCCTACAATCCACGGGTGTGGGGGATATCCAGGGGTGGAGACTGTCCACGGGGGTGGGGGGCTATCTACTAGGGTAAAGGGTTGTCCTGGGTGTAGGTGGTGTCCAGTGGGTGGACGGGGTTGTCCATTGGATGTGGGCGGGGGGGGGGTTCCAGTGGGTGGGGGTGTCTTGGTGGTGGGTGGGGTTGTCCAGGGTGTAAAGTGTGTCAAGGGGTTGGGCAGGTTGTCTGTGAGGGTGGCAGGGTTGTCCAATGGGGTAGGGGGTGTCCAGAGGATGGGCGGGCTATTCACAGGGGGGTCTAGGGGGTGGGCGGGTTGTCCATGGGGGAGAGGTGTCCTGGGGGTGGGCGGGTTTCCCACAAGGATAGCAGGGCAGTCGAGGGGGTAGGGTGTGTCCAGGGGGTGGGCGGGCTATCCAGGGGTTGGGCGGGTTGTCCACAGGGGTGGGGGAGGGAGCTTTCTAGGGGGTATGAGGTTTCTAATATGGTGGGTGGGTGTCCATGAGGGTGGCGGGGCTGTCCAGGGTGGTCTGAGTGTCCAAAAGGGTGGGCAAGTAGTCTACAGGGGTTGGTGGGCTGTCGAGGGTGTATGGACTATCTAGGGGGGCAGTCCACGGGGGTTGGGGGTTTTCGACAGGGGGGGTGTTGCTTAGGGGGTCTATCCACGAGGGTGGCAGAGCTATCCAGGGGGTAGGGGTGTCCAGGGGGTGGGCGGGGATGTCCACGTGGTGGGGGATGTTTGGGGGGTACGGGGTGTCCAGGGGGGTGTGCGGGGGTGTGTAGGGGGTACTTGGGGTTGGCGGGCTGTCCGCAGGGGTGGTGGGGCTGTCCAGTGGTAGGGATGTCTAGGAGGGTGGGCATGCATCCCTGTGAGTTAAGGGTCTATCCATGGGGGGGAGGTGGTATCCATGGGTGGGCGGGGTTTTCCATGGGGTATCAGGGGGAGGGAGGTGGGGTGTCCACATGGGTGGTGGGGATCATAAGGGTGGAAGAGGTGTCGAGGGGGTGGGCAGGCTGTCCATATGGGTGACGGTGCTGTCCATGGGGGGAGGGGTGTCCAAGGGGTGGGCAGGTTCTCCACTAAGGTGGCATGGCTATCGAGGGGGTAGGGGTGTCCAGAGGGCGGGCGAGCTGTCCATAGGGGGTGGGTGAGGTGTCGAGAGGGTGGTGGCTTTCCAGGGTGTATAGGGTGTCCAGGGGTTGGGGGCTGTCCATGTGGGTGGTGCAGGTTTCCATGGGGGGTACAAGGTGTCTAGGGGTGGGTGAGGCTATCCAGGGGGTATGGGGTGTGCATGGGGTGGGCAAAGTGTGGGAAGGCTGTCCACGAATGTGGCTGGGCTGTCCAGGTGGGTAGGGGTGTCCAGGGGGTGGGTGGGCTGTCCATTGGGGTGGAATAGGAGGGGTTGTCCACTGGGGGGTGGGCTATCCTGGGGGTGGGAGGGTTGTCAATAGGGGTGGAGGGGATGTCCTGGAAGGGGTGTCCAATGGGGGTGGGTGGGCTGTCCATTGGAGGGGATGTCCACGTGGGTAGGGGTTTTCTAGGGGTGGTAGGGTTGTCCAAGTGGGTGGGAGGGGTCCTCAAGGGGGTGGGCAGAGCTATCAAATGGTACGAAGTGTCAAGGAGGTGGGAGGGGCTCTCTAGGGGGTGGGAGGGCTGTCCACATGGGTGGGGGAGGGGGGAATTCTACAGGGGGGTGTCCACGGCGGTGGGTGGGTATTCCGCATGGATGGGGGGCTTTCCATAGAGGGAGGAGCTATCTAGGGGTGAGAGGGATGTCGATGGGGGTGGAAGAGATTTCCATGGGGGTATGGGGTATCCATTTTGTGGGTGGGCTGTCCACGGGGGTGGGCGGGCTATCTAGGGTAGTGGTGAATCAGTCACATCAAATAATCATATCATGTTTTATTATTTATTGATAAAAAATAATGATAATGTCACCTACCTAATCAAACATATATTTAGGCACAATAAATCAATAAACATCAAAGCTCAGTAATATCAATAAAAAATGTAATGGATCAATATGTCCCTCATCACCATCACTATCAACACCATCATCATCAGCCTAACCCTCATCCTCATATTCATCCCCATCATCGTCTCAGCCCTCCTCAATACCCTCCTCCTCGCCCTTGTACTCAGCCTCGACCTCTTCATTGCCCTCCTCCTCCGCCTCGCCCTCCTCCTCACCCTCCTCCTCTACCTCTGCCTCCTCCACGCCATCCTCTCGACCACCACTAGAACTACCACATACTGCACCATATAAACAATTAATATACGACATATATTCATCACAATCTGTGTTGGACTTTGGTGGATGTGTTGGATATAAAACTTCCATCAGTTTCATAAATGCAATGTTTCCCACTCTAATATGCTAGCCAATGTACATCTCATGCTTATAAGATCTCTAGTGCTCACCTAAATCCTATAAACGTGCTGGTTGTGCACCCTCACTATTGGGGAAATTAAACTGAATATTGGACCAAAATATTAATTCATATAAATAAAAAAATAATATATTTAATTAAATAATATAGGTGTTTTACCCATATCTTATCACAAGATTTATCCTTTACTGCATTAGGCTAAAGTCTTCATGAGAGCGGGCTGATTGGAATGATGTCAGAGTATTTGGAAAGCGTCACCGAAAAACTCTGACATTGCTACCATGATTTTTCAATCATTTGACTATCTTCATTGTATTCCATCATCAATTGTGTGTTGTGGTTCCACCCTGCATGCATGCGTGTAGTCCCCAACCCCCACCTCCTATCAATAAATGTATCTATTGTGAAGGAAAAAATATTATTTCAATACATGTTATAATCAAAATAAATTATGGTGTAAAAATTTGTTAGCGTTATATAAGTATACATGCGGTAGTCTGATCAATGGGTGTCGCTGGATCCGCAAAAACCAAAGGAACTCCCTATACAGATGGAGTGGGTGCCAATGTATTCCCCCTATGGACATACTCTGGAAGAGCATGAGTCGAAGAAGATAGAATATAAAATTCTAGAGATAAAGAAGTAGAAGTAAAAGAGAATGACAAAGATGGCAGGCTGAATGCTTGATGGGGAGTGGGAATCATCATCAAATATTTTTCAGATGGGTGAGGAGGCTCGGATGTAAAGGGTGGTGAAAACATGGGAGGCCTAAATATTCCGTGTGTCCATAATGGCACACCAGGATCAGAATTTTGGATGGAAAGTATGCTAGTGGGAGAGGCAGTGTCTAATTGGGTATGCTAACCAGATCTTCTAGCTCTCGTGCCCCCCCCCCTCGTACAAATACCCTGTGTACTGGGACCCCTACTAGGATACTCATCAAATAAAAATTGCATAATAGATGGATCCTGTAAAAATGATGAAAACAAAATTAATCACATGACATTATATATTATTTAAATGTAAATATTTGAAATAAAATACTAACTATAGGCACTATTGGTGGAATTCCAATCTCATTCATGCAAATATTTATTTTCCATCATCTGTTTCTGTCGCTTCTATATAATTGGTTTCATTTCCTGAATTTGAAAACAAATATTGAAGTAATTAGAAATGATAACTACTATGTAACCCAAAAAAATGAACATGAATAGATATATAATGAAGACAATACATCTTACAATATGTAACAATGAAATTTAATTTTTTGTAGGATAGTTATTTAATAAGTGTCATTATATTAGTAAAATCATGGAACATTGATTTTACCATATTCCTAAGGGGTAAAGAAATTTTCATGATTAAGGAGAAATTTAATTTCCTTTTTTGAGGTAGTTGATGCAATATTCTATTCATGTTTTGCAGAAGAATACAAACCATAATGTTCGTTACCTAGTAAAATGTTAAAGATATGTATTAGAGGTATATGAATTAGATACTAATCATAGTTGATGCATTGAAATGTTCACCAATTTAGAAATGGTGGTTTTGTAGGTTTGAATACAGTTCAATTCCAAAATTGAAAATGCAATTCAAATAAAATCGCAACTAGTACTCATTGAAAATTCACATAACAATCAAGCCAGATAAAACATATTTGTAATCAATATTAAATCAATTTGAATAGTATCAACCTTGAAAACCCATATCGTGGTAAACAAAAATAATCGATAACTTGAATGGATGATTTTATATACTTTCCACCACAACAATAGCTTAAGAGTCAACTCTGACAATTGATCTGTTGGATTCATCAAAAGTAACAAATGGATCATTTCCAATGGCAGTAGGGATGGGGTTAATTCCATAATCACCATCATAAAAAATATTTCTAGTAATTACTTCAATATTGACACCAAATTCAGGTCGAAGATGGTCTTTGACATAAAAAACATGTTTCACCGTTGATTCCAATTCATATGGTTCATCGGAAGAAATAGTGTGAGTCATATCAATTACTCTAAATCAATAATCATCAATAAATGTAACATCCCTTCTCATCAAATAAAACCATTTCCATTTTATCATCGTGACTCATCCATGAGAATAATAAACCAATATTAATATTTTTTTAATGACTCCATAATAACATACATTTTCAAATCAGGGTATACTATCAGATGCACTAGCTTAACAATCTGTAGTGGCTATAACCATACCAAAATCATGTTACGTTCTCATGTTCTTTTCACATTCAATGATAATATATCTGAACCAGTTGATAACAATTTATTTACAGTCACGAACCACAATATTATGATCAAATGCCAAATCTCTTATTTCCTTAGAGATAGAGTTGGAAGAAAAACTTAATACCTGAAATATAAATGAATATTAAACTCAATTAAATAATTTTTAATTATTTTAAACATTAATATTATTACCTTCAATAATAATTAAGCAGAAAACTCTTTGAATTTCAATGTATCCCTATTCTTAATGATAAAGAACGATTCTTTCTATTTATCATCGATTTATCTTCCTAGTAGATAAAAATATAAATATATTAACCGATAAATATATAATATATACATATTTAATTTACTTACAATATGTAGTCATCAAAAAAAATCGTAGTTGAAGAAAACTGTGCTATGTGCCATCTCCCGCTCTTCAAGGATTAATTTCATCAATGTATATAACCCAAGAATTCCTCTTGTTTGAAGAAGTGATGGAAAACTGGGATCAATTTTTTCATTCTTTTCTTGTTTGTTTCTCATTGGTCTTCTAATTCTTGTAGTAAGATTATACAAGTACATCGAGAAGAAATCCATACATTCTTGAGAAAAGAAATTGTCCGTGATAAAACCTTTAGGATGATTCTTGTTACGGACATAAGACTTTAATGTGAACATATTTCTTGTTGTTGGATACATCCAATGAAAGGAAATAGGTCCTTCAAGACGTACTTCTGTTGGAATATGGACAGTCAGATGCAGAATGCAAGTGAAATGTGATGGATGAAATTTTTACCCTAACTCACACAAAATTAATGGGGATCTACCCACATTTTTGGAAATAAATACTTAGAAAACATCTTAGCACAAATATCTTTAAACAAATGGAACAACTGAATAACAGACTCCCTTAAATTATTGGAAAAAAGATGATGAATTTGTATTGGAATAAACTAATGAATAAGGATGTGATAATCATGTTTCATCAATAATTTTAGCTTCAAATATCCTCTGTTGACCCATTTAGACATATTGCTTGAATAGCCACCAGGAACATTAATAGCATCTAGTACTTCTAGAAAATTCTTTTTTCTGTAGGTTTTATTGCATAAGAAGCACATGGAACTTGCCATGTGTTTTCACCGATACACAATTGATGCATTTCTGGTCTGATGTCCTAATCCACCAATTCATGCCGAGACCGTAAATCATCTTTTTTCATTCCCTGAACATTTAGAAGAATCTAAATTAACATTTCAAATATATTTTATTTGTAACACCCCAAGATTTCATAGTGTGTTATTTCATCAAAATAATTCAATAACTTGCACTACACGCAACACCAAGTTCAATCACACCATGACTTACAAAAAAAGCCATTCAAAAGAGGTTATGAATAGTATTATCTAAATTTTAAACTTTATATAATCCTTATAATTTTAGAATCCATATTATGAGTTTCTTAGATATAATGCAAGAACAAATTCATTTTCAGTATTGCACTTTTATCAACTTTTAATAGTGAACCCTTTTTAAATACAATATTTTAAACTTTTTGACTAAATGGGGACATCAAAAATTTAAAATGAAACATCCCAAGCTTCTACGGTACGCTTTCTTTGAATAATACAGTAGCGTGTGTTGTACGCAACCTTGAGTTTTAACACACACCACAACCAATCAAACTAGCCGTTATGAATAGTAATACCTAGTTTTCAAAATAATATATATTTTATATTTTAAAATGGACTTCATTTCTGGATTCGGAATATCAAATTTAGCCTAAGGTGAAATTTTGGTACTTTTCGGATAACTTTCATATTTTGATGAATAGTGAAAATTACTAAATTTTAATTAAAAACAACTTTTTTAATCAAAATAATTAATAGTGATAAATTATGAATTTTAGTAGTTTTAAATTATATTTAGAATATATTTTTACCATTTAATATAATTTTGGTCATTGGACATAATTTTACAATTAAACCGAACATAAACAAGTGTCAATCTTTTGATAGTTATTATCTCTTAAAAACATGCTTTTTGTTTTGACAGCGGGAATTAATTTTAAATTAATTTCTGCCACTTATGTGTTTTGAATTTAGGAAAATGGATTCCATATTTGGAATCAGGATGTTCAAATTGTGTAAATAGGTAACTTTTATTTTTAGACATTTTGAATAATTACTGCGGTAAATATTTTATTTACCATGGTTAAGGGTAAATCCGGTAAATAAGGGTTAAAAAATAATATTATAATAATACTAAATTACCCTAAAACGTGTCTTAACCCTATTGGTTGATACATGGTCGACCATGGGCATCTTTGGGTCTATTTTGGGACCCCATGGATCCACTTGTAAGTGATAATGACACTTTATTTTAATTAAGTTAAAATGAATACAAAAATGACACAAGCATATATCTTTTAGAAAAACAATTGTTACATAGGGTTATATAAGTTGGATTTTAGATTATAAATATTCATTAGAAAGATAAAAAGATTTCCTACATAATTATATTTTATTTATAATTTTTAGACATTAAATAATTTATTTTATTTATGACACAATGATGATGCAGTAATTACTATAATAGTGAAAAATTAAAATAATTGATATTATAAATACCCAAAAAAATATAATATGAAACTTTTAATGAATTAAACTAATTTTCTAGGATAATATGATATATTAGGATTGATTTAATTGACTTTTTTCGAAGTAATCAATCTGTTTTGAGTTTCACAAAAATCAACTATTGAATAGTGTCAAAATTGACATAAAAGAGTTCTTAAAACAAATATTATATTATTAATTGATATTAAATTTATAAAAATCTAAGGTTCGGCCAAGAGACTTATATCAGGATAGGTTCGTCATTAATAGACCACTTGGGGTCTCTTGGATGTATATTGTAAGTTTATTCACCATATTATATAAAAATACAAAGAGACATTGTAAAAGTGAAACTAATTAACTTAGAGTTAATACTTAAAGATAAGGTTAATATAAGTACCCAAACCTGTCTAAATTCTATTGGTTGAGTGGTTTTCAACCTATCCCCACCTTATACTTTTAATAGTAAACTTTGGAGCCATTGGAAACCGAATATGAATTTATTATAAATTAATATTTCTAGCTTTTCCAAAGGTGCCCCTCACCCCTCTTATAAAAGGGCACTCCTACTTCTCATTTCTTCACACCTTCAAAGCCTTTTGGTTCTTCAAAACTCTGCCCAAATACTCTCCCAACATCCCTCACTACAACCTAGAGGCCTTAGTTTGATCAGAAAGCCAACCTAAGGATCCCTTTTGATCAAATCAAAAGGAAGAACCCGAAGAAGAGGTAATGATTTCACCACCCTTTTCTAAGTTCCTTTCTTCTTCCACATCCTCTTTCTTTGTTCTTACCATTCTAAAATAATAACTCCAGTATCTTACATATACTGTGATGTTATTATAAATATGGTACAACCATATTCAGTATTCTATCCACCCTTTGAATAACATGTCATCATACGTGCGTACGTACGGCTTACCGTCTCCACGTCGTGGTGTAATTGTTATTCAATATATTATTATTTGGATGGGTATAATAATGATGTGTAACTCATGTAAATAATAAATATAACATGTTAATGATTCTGTATATATGATATACCATCCATTTATATATTATTTTAATATCAAAAGAATGATATTGTCGCTCATGCGTACGTACGGACTACCGTCTCCATGAACGCGATGAGATTCATTCTCCATCGTATCCATTCAAGTATAATTATCATTTGATGATTTAAAAATGGTGTTTAAGGACTTGATATCATTCTGGATATGAATAATATACAACCTATCCTTTACAAACATGTCTTACGTAACAAAACATATAAAAGAAAACAAGTAAGTTAACACCCGATATAATGATAATACTAAGATATTATTATCAAATCAATATTAAAAGATCATATATGATATCATATTAATGTATATGATTCTTGTATAATTTAATAACAATTATTTCACCATTATACAGGAGGTTAACCTACCCCAACCAAGGAAAAGTACAAGGTAAGGGTTATTTCACAATCTCTTCATTATCCGAGGTTGTTTATATGTAATAATCTATTGGGATCTCTTTATCATCCACATCCATGTTTCTTAAAAATGTATTTCAAAACATTTTTACTATTTACTAGAATATGAGTTAAAGTCATTTATACCCTTTTTGACTTTTATAAGTGGTTTATAAAGGAATCTTTCCGTCATTTTCAAAACAAGGTCCCTTTTAACCTTTTCGACAGAATTAAGGTAAAAATGTTTTTTTTTACTTATACGGCGGGTGCGGCTATTTTCCGCCGTTATAAAATCTTCAAAGCTTCCCTTACAAGCTTATAAGATTATTTTCAAAGAAAATGTTTTATTTTATATGGATCTTAAATGATTTCAAAATAAAAGGAGATATTTCTTTTAAAAGAATTTTGATTTCATCTATGTCAACATCCTTTGATGGATTTTAAGATTATTTGAAGTTGATTTATTATGATACAAAACTTCTATATTGTATTGAAGGTTTTGTGATATGTTTGACTGTGGATGTGCTATTTTTATACCATTCATAGTTTATAGTGAAAGTATTGACATTTCGTATGCTAGTTTTAATACGAATGTTTATGTTATGTTTAAACCATTTCATATGGGAATGCATTGGACTTAATATGTGACGGGTGGAGCCCGCTATAGCTCCTCGATGCATCGGTAGGTCTCATGAGACAAACTAGTGTCTTGGCAAAAGGCCTTGACAAAATCTTATTTGTAGTCTTGGCACGAGGCCTTGGCTATGTGGTTATGATAGTCTGGCATTATGCATTCCAACATTATGAAAGTGGTTATTGATTTTGCATGTGATTATTCGATTAGTAGAATATCCATGTGAACAAGTAAATGGCATTATTTCATTTTACTTTTTCCATACTATGTTGAAGTTCAAGTTTAAAAGGCTTTTGTTTTAGTAATTCATTGCCTTAAATGTTTATGCTTATTTTTGAAGGTTCCGTTATATTGTTATCTTTACTGGGCATTTGAGCTCACCCCTTTTCTATGTTTTATTTTTCCCAGGATGTGAAGATGTAAGTTATGAATGACCTGCAGGGATATTATGAGGGGATTATAGTGTGGACTGTGGAAACATTATGTTGTTGTTGTAGTTTTTCATTTTATGATGTAATGTAAAACTTATGAATATATCTAGTGTTTCCAAGGCTACTAAACCAATCAGTCTTTCGAGATTTGATCTTTCTTGTGATCATGCCAATGTTATGTAATAATGCACCGACTCTGGGTAACTGGGGTCAGGGCGTTACAGTTGGTATCAGAGGAAGTTTAGTACAAACCATGGAAGCTAGATTTAGATAAACTCTGATTAGAGCACGTAGACCTAAGATGAACTTTGAGGATTAGTATAGAAGAACTTCCTAGAATTTTGGTATTGTAGAGATTTTGTGAGTTTTCCAAGCAATACATCCCTATCTGAATACGAGCAGGTAGAGGCGGCTCTGGCACAGATGTACCTAGGGGTAAAACCCGAAAACACCGCTTTGAGCTAGACTCGAACGGGAACTGGTGCACGACAACGGGCCTTGCTGAACTCTTGGTTACGACACTCCCGGGGGATTTGCTTAGGATAATTCTCATTTTCTTTACAAACCATTATGAAGGGTTTATGAGTATATACATCCTCAAAGGATACATTTTTATGATTATGGATTATATCCATAAATAGTTCAATTTATGTTAAGTGTTTTATAAGTATGGGATTATGTATTTTGATTCATAAACTGATCTAGTGTATGCCATTGTTTAGAAATGGCACCCAACAGAAGGAATGAGAACTCCAGAAATGCACATGATCCAAAGAGAAGGAAGGATCATATCTTTCATGGTCTTAAGCTAGAATTTATAAGAGAAATAGTCTCCCATGTATTATCATCATATGAAGAAATAATATCATGTGTTGATAAGATAAGTAAAGAGTTTACTGAGTCCTATGGCTTTGAAGGGAAGCAAGAGAAGAAAAGGATGGAAGAGAGAAAGATGGATAAAGGGAAGAGGGAAAAGAAGAATTTTCCCATATGTGGTAACTGTGGAAAGAAACACCCTGGGACTTGCCTGAAAGGAATGGGAGTTTGTTATAAGTGTGGAGGAAAAGGGCACAAAGTACATGACTGCAAGGGTAAGAAAATGGTTTCAAATGTACAATGCTTCATTTGCAAGGAGTTTGTACACTACGCGAACCTATGTCCCAGTCCTCAGACTATGCCACAAATGATGTTATTGGATAATAATCAAGTTATGATACTACCACAGATGAAGAGGAATGATTAGAGTTCTTATGTTGATTATGTCAATTGAGTGTTGTATCAACAATGTACTTGTTATAATAATTATGGAGTATATAAGGATTGTACTGTAGTACTATTTCATTAAGGACTTGAGATTGTGTGGAACAAAGAAAAGTGACTCAATAACAGGATAAATTTTTGAGAGAATGATAAACCATAATATAGTTCTGATACCGAGGTAGTGATTTTGGAATAATACATGATTGCTTTGGATAAATTATATTGGATATTCATGACTACCTTGGAACTGATTAATGATTTGTATATTCCATCATTGTTGGGGTTTAAAACATTTTTGGATTGATGAAGATTATCCAGCATTCTATATGGAATAAGGGAGCATAAATGTAATCAATAAGGAATATGGTAATTTAGGATGTTTCAGTGTATTAAAAGAATACATGATGAAGGTATTCATATGCAATTATGGGGTAAAAAGGATCTACATTATGTTTACCTTCCTTATAAATGATGGACTGTGAATTTGGACAGAAGTATTTTGGATAGTTCTAGTTTGGATTATTTTGGATTTGCCATAAACGGACAACCCGGAGGTTGGGCGGCAACCTGTCACGTCCGGCAAGGCTGCGAGACTTGAACCCGCAACCGAAGGGAGACAAGGGTGTATCACCTACCACTGGCCCACGAGATGTACTGGATTAAATAACGTAGTTTTTATTAAAAGATCTTGTAGATGAATTATAAATTCGTTTATTTTGGAACCCTATACGAAGAGTGTAAATAGAATTTTTTTTACATTCTATTATCATTTAGAGTGGAAGATGAGTTTGTGGTAGAAATTTATTAATGGATAAAACTCTAATTATAAATTAATTATATCTCTTTATGATCTTAGCCAATCTCATAAATAAATTCCTCAATATTAAGAAAAGCAACTTAGAACAAAAATGTTTTCCTAGATGGTACCTTAAATCATCACTAATTTATGGCTTTGGGATTGTTGGCCTTTTCATAGCCATGTTCTCTACCACTCTCCATCAGGTAATTGATGGTTAGATTTTTCTTCTATATCCATATTTTACTACATGGAACCCTAGTATGTGTTATTTTCGGTAATCTTCATACTTTCGACTCTTTATTTTAAATAGAGGCCTCATTAATTCATTTTTCGATGTGGGATTTCAACTAAGATATTTTGAAACGTCAAAAATGTGTTATCCTAATACCCTATGTTTTGTTGAACCGATGGTATTTCAAATCATCATAGATTGATGAATTTAAGGACCTCAATTTAATACTTGTTTGTGATTGATGACCTCAATCACTACCTATAAATATTTACGTTTTTCCTCCAATTATATGTCTCTAATTTCCACCAATGTTCTCCTAATCGAGATCATAATTTGGTGGTGACCCTTTCATTTCTCTTTTCCTCATATTAAGACTAAATTTCAGTAACCCAATTTCCGATGTGGGTTTTCCCACAAATATATTTTCTATTTTCAACCTTTTATTTTCGATGAACAATTTCAAATTGCGAGGACGCAATTTATTGAAGGAGGGGAGAATGTAACACCCCAAGATTTCATAGTGTGTTATTTCATCAAAATAATTCAATAACTTGCACTACACGCAACACCGAGTTAAATCACACCATGAATTACAAAAAAAGCCATTCAAAAGAGGTTATGAATAGTATTATCTAAATTTTAAACTTTATATAATCCTTATAATTTTAGAATCCATATTATGAGTTTCTTAGATATAATGCAAGAACAAATTCATTTTCAGTATTGCACTTTTATCAACTTTTAATAGTAAACCCTTTTTAAATACAATATTTTAAACTTTTTGACTAAATGGGGACATCAAAAATTTAAAATGAAACATCCCAAGCTTCCACGGTACGCTTTCTTTGAATAATACAGTAGCGTGTGTTGTACGCAACCTTGAGTTTTAACACACACCACAACCAATCAAACTAGCCGTTATGAATAGTAATACCTACATTTCAAAATTATATATATTTTATATTTTAAAATGGACTTCATTTATGGATTTGGAATATCAAATTTAGCCTAAGGTGAAATTTTGGTACATTTCGGATAACTTTCATATTTTGATGAATAGTGAAAATTACTATATTTTAATTAAAAACAACTTTTTTAATCAAAATAATTAATAGTGATAAATTATGAATTTTAGTAGTTTTAAATTATATTTAGAATATATTTTTACCATTTAATATAATGTTGGTCATTGGACATAATTTTACAATTAAACCGAATATAAGCAAGTGTCAATCTTTTGTTAGTTATTATCTCTTAAAAACACGCTTTTTGTTTCGACAGCGGGAATTAATTTTAAATTAATTTCTGCCACTTCTGTGTTTTGAATTTAGGAAAATGTATTCCATATTTGGAATCAGGATGTTCAAATTGTGTAAATAGGTAACTTTTATTTTTAGACATTTTGAATAATTACTGCGGTAAATATTTTATTTACCATGGTTAAGGGTAAATCCGGTAAATAAGGGTTAAAAAATAATATTATAATAATACTAAATTACCCTAAAACGTGTCTTAACCCTATTGGTTGATACATGGTCGACCATGGGCATCTTTGGGTCTATTTTGGGACCCCATGTATCCACTTGTAAGTGATAATGACACTTTATTTTAATTAAGTTAAAATGAATACAAAAATGACACAAGCATATATCTTTTAGAAAAACAATTGTTACATAGGGTTATATAAGTTCGATTTTAGATTATAAATATTCATTAGAAAGATAAAAAGATTTAATACATAATGATATTTTATTTATAATTTTTAGACATTAAATAATTTATTTTATTTATGACACAATGATGATGCAGTAATTACTATAATAGTAAAAAATTAAAATAATTGATATTATAAATACCCAAAAAAATATAATATGAAACTTTTAATGAATTAAACTAATTTTCAAGGATAATATGATATATTAGGATTGATTTAATTGACTTTTTTAGAAGTAATCAATCTGTTATGAGTTTCACAAAAATCAACTATTGAATAGTGTCAAAATTGACATAAAAGAGTTCTTAAAACAAATATTATATTATTAATTGATATTAAATTCCTAAAAATATAAGGTTCGGCCAAGAGACTTATATCAGGATAGTTTCATCATTAATGGACCACTTGGGGGTCTCTTGGATGTATATAGTAAGTTTATTAACCATATTATATAAAAATACAAAGAGACATTGTAAAAGTGAAACTAATTAACTTAGAGTTAATACTTAAAGATAAGGTTAATATAAGTACCCAAACCTGTCTAAATTCTATTGGTTGAGTGGTTTTCAACCTATCCCCACCTTAGCCTTTTAATAGTCAACTTTGGAGCCATTGGAAACCGAATATGAATTTATTATAAATTAATATTTCTAGCTTTTCCAAAGGTGCCCCTCACCCCTCTTATAAAAGGGCACTCCTCCTTCTCATTTTTTCACACCATCAAAGCCTTTTGGTTCGGCCAAACTCTGCCCAAATACTCTCCCAACATCCCTCACTACAACCTAGAGGCCTTAGTTTGATCATAAAGACAACCTAAGGATCCCTTTTTATCAAATCAAAAGGAAGAACCCGAAGAAGAGGTAATGATTTCACCACCATTTTCTAAGTTCCTTTCTTCTTCCACATCCTCTTTCTTTGTTCTTACCATTCTAAAATAATAACTCCAGTATCTTACATATACTATGATGTTATTATAAATATGGTACAACCATATTCAGTATTCTATCCACCCTTTTAATAACATGTCACCATACGTGTGTACGTACGGCTTACCGTCTCCACGTCGTGGTGTAATTGTTATTCAATATATTATTATTTGGATGGGTATAATAATGATGTGTAACTCATGTAAATAATAAATATAACATGTTAATGATTCTGTATATATGATATACCATCCATTTATATATTATTTTAATATCAAAAGAATGATATTGTCGCTCGTGCGTACGTACGGACTACCGTCTCCACGAACGCGATGAGATTCATTCTCCATCGTATCCATTCAAGTATAATTATCATTTGATGATTTAAAAATGATGTTTAAGGACATGATATCATTCTGGATATGAATAATATACAACCTATCCTTTACAAACATGTCTTACGTAACAAAACATATAAAAGAAAACAAGTAAGTTAACACCCGATATAATGATAATACTAAGATATTATTATCAAATCAATATTAAAAGATCATATATGATATCATATTAATGTATATGATTCTTGTATAATTTAATAACAATTATTTCACCATTATACAGGAGGTTAACCTACCCCAACCAAGGAAAAGTACAAGGTAAGGGTTATTTCACAATCTCTTCATTATCCGAGGTTGTTTATATGTAATAATCTACTGGGATCTCTTTATCATCCAAATCCATGTTTCTTAAAAATGTATTTCAAAACATTTTTACTATTTACTAGAATATGAGTTAAAGTCATTTATACCCTTTTTGACTTTTATAAGTGGTTTATAAAGGAATCTTTCCGTCGTTTTCAAAACAAGGTCCCTTTTAACCTTTTCGACAGAATTAAGGTAAGAATGTTTTTTTTTACTTATACGGCGGGTGCGGCTATTTTCCGCCGTTATAAAATCTTCAAAGCTTCCCTTACAAGCTTATAAGATTATTTTCAAAGAAAATGTTTTATTTTATATGGATCTTAAATGATTTCAAAATAAAAGGTGATATTTCTTTTAAAAGAATTTTGATTTCATCTATGTCAACATCCTTTGATGGATTTTAAGATTATTTGAAGTTGATTTATTATGATACAAAACTTCTATATTGTATTGAAGGTTTTGTGATATGTTTGACTGTGGATGTGCTATTTTTATACCATTCATAGTTTATGGTGAAAGTATTGACATTTCGTATGCTAGTTTTAATACGAATGTTTATGTTATGTTTAAACCTTTTCATATGGGAATGCATTGGACTTAATATGTGACGGGTGGAGCCCGCTATAGCTCCTCGATGCATCGGTAGGTCTCATGAGACAAACTAGTGTCTTGGCAAAAGGCCTTGACAAAATCTTATTTGTAGTCTTGGCACGAGGCCTTGGCTATGTGGTTATGATAGTCTGGCATTATGCATTCCAACATTATGAAAGTGGTTATTGATTTTGCATGTGATTATTCGATTAGTAGAATATCCACGTGAACAAGTAAATGGAATTATTTCATTTTACTTTTTCCATACTATGTTGAAGTTCAAGTTTAAAAGGCTTTTGTTTTAGTAATTCATTGCCTTAAATGTTTATGCTTATTTTTGAATGTTCCGTTATATTGTTATCTTTACTGGGCATTTGAGCTCACCCCTTTTCTATGTTTTATTTTTCCCAGGATGTGAAGATGTAAGTTATGAATGACCTGCAGGGATATTATGAGGGGATTATAGTGTGGACTGTGGAAACATTATGTTGTTGTAGTAGTTTTTCATTTTATGATGTAATGTAAAACTTATGAATATATCTAGTGTTTCCAAGGCTACTAAACCAATCGGTCTTTCGAGATTTTATCTTTCTTGTGATCATGCCAATGTTATGTAATAATGCACCGACTCTGGGTAACTGGGGTCGGGGCGTTACAGTTGGTATCAGAGGAAGTTTAGTACAAACCTTGGAAGCTAGATTTAGATAAACTCTGATTAGAGCACGTAGACCTAAGATGAACTTTGAGGATTAGTATAGAAGAACTTCCTAGAATTTTGGTATTGTAGAGATTTTGTGAGTTTTCCAAGAAATACATCCCTATCTGGATACGAGCAGGTAGAGGCGGCTCTGGCACAGATGTACCTAGGGGTAAAACCCGAAAACACCGCTTTGAGCTAGACTCGAACGGGAACTGGTGCACGACAACGGGCCTTGCTGAACTCTTGGTTACGACACTCCCGGGGGGATTTGCTTAGGATAATTCTCATTTTCTTTACAAACCATTATGAAGGGTTTATGAGTATATACATTCTCAAAGGATACATTTTTATGATTATGGATTATATCCATAAATAGTTCAATTTATGTTAAGTGTTTTATAAGTATGGGATTATGTATTTTGATTCATAAACTGATCTAGTGTATGCCATTGTTTAGAAATGGCGCCCAGTAGAAGGAATGAGAACTCCAGAAATGCACATGATCCAAAGAGAAGGAAGGATCATATCTTTCATGGTCTTAAGCTAGAATTTATAAGAGAAATAGTCTCCCATGTATTATCATCATATGAAGAAATAATATCATGTGTTGATAAGATAAGTAAAGAGTTTACTGAGTCCTATGGCTTTGAAGGGAAGCAAGAGAAGAAAAGGATTGAAGAGAGAAAGATGGATAAAGGGAAGAGGGAAAAGAAGAATTTTCCCATATGTGGTAACTGTGGAAAGAAACACCCTGGGACTTGCCTGAAAGGAATGGGAGTTTGTTATAAGTGTGGAGGAAAAGGGCACAAAGTACGTGACTGCAAGGGTAAGAAAATGGTTTCAAATGTACAATGCTTCATTTTCACGGAGTTTGTACACTATGCGAACCTATGTCCCAGTCCTCAGACTATGCCACAAATGATGTTATTGGATAATAATCAAGTTATGATACTACCACAGATGAAGAGTAATGATTAGAGTTCTTATGTTGATTATGTCAATTGAGTGTTGTATCAACAATGTACTTGTTATAATAATTATGGAGTATATAAGGATTGTACTGCAGTACTATTTCATTAAGGACTTGAGATTGTGTGGAACAAAGAAAAGTGACTCAATAATAGGATAAATTTTTGAGAGAATGATAAACCATAATATAGTTCTGATACCGAGGTAGTGATTTTGGAATAATACATGATTGCTTTGGATAAATTATATTGGATATTCATGACTACCTTGGAACTGATTAATGATTTGTATATTCCATCATTGTTGGGGTTTAAAACATTTTTGGATTGATGAAGATTATCCAGCATTCTATATGGAATAAGGGAGCATAAATGTAATCAATAAGGAATATGGTAATTTAGGATGTTTCAGTGTATTAAAAGAATACATGATGAAGGTATTCATATGCTATTACGGGGTAAAAAGGATCTACATTATGTTTACATTCCTTATAAATGTTGGACTGTGAATTTGGACAGAAATATTTTGGATAGTTCTAGTTTGGATTATTTTGGATTGCCATAAAAGGACAACCCGGAGGTCAGGCGGCAACCTGTCACGTCCGGCAAGGCTGCGAGACTTGAACCCGCAACCGAAGGGAGACAAGGGTGTATCACCTACCACTGGCCCACGAGATGTACTGGATTAAATAATGTAGTTTTTATTAAAAGATCTTGTAGATGAATTATAAATTCGTTTATTTTGGAACCCTATGCGAAGAGTGTAAATAGAATTTTTTTTACATTCTATTATCATTTAGAGTGGAAGATGAGTCTGTGGTAGAAATTTATTAATGGATAAAACTCTAATTATAAAGTAATTATATCTCTTTATGATCTTAGCCAATCTCATAAATAAATTCCTCAATATTAAGAAAAGCAACTTAGAACAAAAATGTTTTCCTAGATGGTACCTTAAATCATCACTAATTTATGGCTTTGGGATTGTTGGCCTTTTCATAGCCATGTTCTCTACCACTCTCCATCAGGTAATTGATAGTTAGATTTTTCTTCTATATCCATATTTTACTACATGGAACCCTAGTATGTGTTATTTTCGGTAATCTTCATACTTTCGACTATTTATTTTAAATAGTGGCCTCATTAATTCATTTTTCGATGTGGGATTTCAACTAAGATATTTTGAAACGTCAAAAATGTGTTATCCTAATACCCTATGTTTTGTTGAACCGATGGTAATTCAAATCATCATAGATTGATGAATTTAAGGACCTCAATTTTATACTTGTTTGTGATTGATGACCTCAATCACTACCTATAAATATTTACGTTTTTCCTCCAATTATATGTCTCTAATTTCCACCAATGTTCTCCTAATCGAGATCATAATTTGGTGGTGACCCTTTCATTTCTCTTTTCCTCATATTAAGACTAAATTTTAGTAATCCAATTTCCGATGTGGGTTTTCCCACAAATATATTTTCTATTTTCAACCTTTTATTTTCGATGAACAATTTCAAATTGCGAGGACGCAATTTATTGAAGGAGAGGAGAATGTAACACCCCAAGATTTCATAGTGTGTTATTTCATCAAAATAATTCAATAACTTGCACTACACGCAACACCGAGTTAAATCACACCATGAATTACAAAAAAAGCCATTCAAAAGAGGTTATGAATAGTATTATCTAAATTTTAAACTTTATATAATCCTTATAATTTTAGAATCCATATTATGAGTTTCTTAGATATAATGCAAGAACAAATTCATTTTCAGTATTGCACTTTTATCAACTTTTAATAGTGAACCCTTTTTAAATACAATATTTTAAACTTTTTGACTAAATGGGGACATCAAAAATTTAAAATGAAACATCCCAAGCTTCCACGGTACGCTTTCTTTGAATAATACAGTAGCGTGTGTTGTACGCAACCTTGAGTTTTAACACACACCACAACCAATCAAACTAGCCGTTATGAATAGTAATACCTACATTTCAAAATTATATATATTTTATATTTTAAAATGGACATAATTTCTGGATTTGGAATATCAAATTTAGCCTAAGGTGAAATTTTGGTACTTTTCGGATAACTTTCATATTTTGAGGAATAGTGAAAATTACTAAATTTTAATTAAAAACAACTTTTTTAATCAAAATAATTAATAGTGATAAATTATGAATTTTAGTAGTTTTAAATTATATTTAGAATATATTTTTACCATTTAATATAATTTTGGTCATTGGACAAAATTTTACAATTAAACCGAACATAAAAAAGTGTCAATCTTTTGATAGTTATTATCTCTTAAAAACACGCTTTTTGTTTTGACAGCGGGAATTAATTTTAAATTAATTTCTGCCACTTATGTGTTTTGAATTTAGGAAAATGGATTCCATATTTGGAATCAGGATGTTAAAATTGTGTAAATAGGTAACTTTTATTTTTAAACATTTTGAATAATTACTGCGGTAAATATTTTATTTACCATGGTTAAGGGTAAATCCGGTAAATAAGGGTTAAAAAATAATATTATAATAATACTAAATTACCCTAAAACGTGTCTTAACCCTATTGGTTGATACATGGTCGACCATGGGCATCTTTGGGTCTATTTTGGGACCCCATGGATCCACTTCTAAGTGATAATGACACTTTATTTTAATTAAGTTAAAATGAATACAAAAATGACACAAGCATATATCTTTTAGAAAAACAATTGTTACATAGGGTTATATAAGTTTGATTTTAGATTATAAATATTCATTAGAAAGATAAAAAGATTTACTACATAATGATATTTTATTTATAATTTTTAGACATTAAATAATTTATTTTATTTATGACACAATGATGATGCAGTAATTACTATAATAGTAAAAATTAAAATAATTGATAT
Organism: Viscum album; assembly: GCA_963277665.1. Lineage (NCBI taxonomy): Eukaryota > Viridiplantae > Streptophyta > Magnoliopsida > Santalales > Viscaceae > Viscum > Viscum album. The sequence continues at coordinate 502,929,072 of OY728133.1, forward strand.
TATAAATACCCAAAAAAATATAATATGAAACTTTTAATGAATTAAACTAATTTTCAAGGATAATTTGTTATATTAGGATTGATTTAATTGACTTTTTTCGAAGTAATAAATCTGTTATTAGTTTCACAAAAATCAACTATTGAATAGTGTCAAAATTGACATAAAAGAGTTCTTAAAACAAATATTATATTATTAATTGATATTAAATTCCTAAAAATCTAAGGTTCGTCCAAGAGACTTATATCAGGATATTTTCGTCATTTATGTACCACTTGGGGGTCGGTTGGATGTATATAGTATGTTTATTAACCATATTATATAAAAATACAAAGAGACATTGTAAAAGTGAAACTAATTAACTTAGAGTTAATACTTAAAGATAAGGTTAATATAAGTACCCAAACCTATCTAAATTCTATTGGTTGAGTGGTTTTCAACCTATCCCCACCTTATCCTTTTAATAGTCTACTTTGGAGCCATTGGAAACCGAATATGAATTTATGATAAATTAATATTTCTAGCTTTTCCAAAGGTGCCCCTCACCCCTCTTATAAAAGGGCACTCCTCCTTCTCATTTCTTCACACCATCAAAGCCTTTTGGATCGGCCAAACTCTGCCCAAATACTCTCCCAACATCCCTCACTACAACCTAGAGGCATTAGTTTGATCAGAAAGCCAACCTAAGGATCCCTTTTTATCAAATCAAAAGGAAGAACCCGAAGAAGAGGTAATGATTTCACCACCCTTTTCTAAGTTCCTTTCTTCTTCCACATCCTCTTTCTTTGTTCTTACCATTCTAAAATAATAACTCCAGTATCATACATATACTGTGATGTTATTATAAATATGGTACAGCCATATTCAGTATTCTATCCACCCTTTGAATAACATGTCACCATACGTGTGTACGTACGGCTTACCGTCTCCACGTCGTGGTGTAATTGTTATTCAATATATTATTATTTGGATGGGTATAATAATGATGTGTAACTCATGTAAATAATAAATATAACATGTTAATGATTCTGTATATATGATATACCATCCATTTATATATTATTTTAATATCAAAAGAATGATATTGTCGCTCGTGCGTACGTACGGACTACCGTCTCCACGAACGCGATGAGATTCATTCTCCATCGTATCCATTCAAGTATAATTATCATTTGATGATTTAAAAATGATGTTTAAGGACTTTATATCATTCTGGATATGAATAATATACAACCTATCCTTTACAAACAGGTCTTACATAACAAAACATATAAAAGAAAACAAGTAAGTTAACACCCGATATAATGATAATACTAAGATATTATTATCAAATCAATATTAAAAGATCATATATGATATCATATTAATGTATATGATTCTTGTATAATTTAATAACAATTATTTCACCATTATACAGGAGGTTAACCTACCCCAACCAAGGAAAAGTACAAGGTAAGGGTTATTTCACAATCTCTTCATTATCCGAGGTTGTTTATATGTAATAATCTACTGGGATCTCTTTATCATCCACATCCATGTTTCTTAAAAATGTATTTCAAAACATTTTTACTATTTACTAGAATATGAGTTAAAGCCATTTATACCCTTTTTGACTTTTATAAGTGGTTTATAAAGGAATCTTTCCGTCGTTTTCAAAACAAGGTCCCTTTTAACCTTTTCGACAGAATTAAGGTAAGAATGTTTTTTTACTTATACGGAGGGTGCGGCTATTTTCCGCCGTTATAAAATCTTCAAAGCTTCCCTTACAAGCTTATAAGATTATTTTCAAAGAAAATGTTTTATTTTATATGGATCTTAAATGATTTCAAAATAAAAGGAGATATTTCTTTTAAAAGAATTTTGATTTCATCTATGTCAACATCCTTTGATGGATTTTAAGATTATTTGAAGTTGATTTATTATGATACAAAACTTCTATATTGTATTGAAGGTTTTGTGATATGTTTGACTGTGGATGTGCTATTTTTATACCATTCATATTTTATAGTGAAAGTATTGACATTTCGTATTCTAGTTTTAATACGAATGTTTATGTTATGTTTAAACCTTTTCATATGGGAATGCATTGGACTTAATATGTGACGGGTGGAGCCCGCTATAGCTCCTCGATGCATCGGTAGGTCTCATGAGACAAACTAGTGTCTTGGCACAAGGCCTTGACAAAATCTTATTTGTAGTCTTGGCACGAGGCCTTGGCTATGTGGTTATGATAGTCTGGCATTATGCATTCCAACATTATGAAAGTGGTTATTGATTTTGCATGTGATTATTCGATTAGTAGAATATCCATGTGAACAAGTAAATGACATTATTTCATTTTACTTTTTCCATACTATGTTGAAGTTCAAGTTTAAAAGGCTTTTGTTTTAGTAATTCATTGCCTTAAATGTTTATGCTTATTTTTGAATGTTCCTCTATATTGTTATCCTTACTGGGCATTTGAGCTCACCCCTTTTCTGTGTTTTATTTTTCCTAGGATGTGAAGATGTAAGTTATGAATGACCTGCAGGGATATTATAAGGGGATTATAGTGTGGACTGTGGAAACATTATGTTGTTGTAGTAGTTTTTCATTTTATGATTTAATGTAAAACTTATGAATATATCTAGTGTTTCCAAGGCTACTAAACCAATCGGTCTTTCGAGATTTGATCTTTCTTGTGATCATGCCAATGTTATGTAATAATGCACCGACTCTGGGTAACTGGGGTCGGGGCGTTACATTATTCAATGTGAATTACGTCTAAGCAATGACGTAACAAATCGGTGGAAGAACAAGGAATATCAAAGAAGATACTTCTCTCTTTCAAATTTTATAGGTTTTAGTGGAAACATTCTTCCTCTTTCAATATTTCATTTGACCCTTCCCGACTGAAGAAATAAAATCTTTCAATTCATTAAGCACATCAGTTCCATACATACACTGATGAGGATCATTTGCCTCTATCATATTGTCAAATCAACAAAGATTTTTCCTATATGGATGGTCCATTGGAAAGAATCGTTGTTGTCGAATAAAATTGAAACTACAATGATGATTCAATCTTCTGGATCATGTATTCTTCATACAATCAAGACATGGTACTTTTCCTTTCATGCTCCATCCAGACATCATTGCATAAGTAGGAAAATCAAGTATCGTCCACATAAGTGTAGCACGCATCAGAAATATTTATTTTGAACATGCATCGTATGTGCGCACACCCACATCCCAAAGAAGTATCAACTCATTTTTAAAGGTTTCATGTATACATATAAATAAATTTCAGGATTAGAAGGTCCATATATGAGTACACTCATGTAGGTGAATGGTTTTTTCATTCTCATCCATCGGGAAAGATTCTAAATGTGTATAAAAACTGGCCATGTTCTATGTGATGTAAGCATATTCCAAAACAGATTAAACCATCACATTAAAGAACCTACCTCAAATTACACACATCAACTGCAAAATTAGGATATCGAGCTGCAAATATCAGAAATTCAAATCCATATGCAGGGTGAACCAACTATTCATTATACTTCTTTCTCTCGACATCATTCCATTTCTTTTTTATTGATATTTCATCATACATAATAGCATTCTGGTGTCTGGGTGTCAATGTAATGTGCCACATTACTTTCAGTGGAACATGAGATGGCGTTCCATCAGCTTTTAGCTTCCAAATGGATATTCCACATTTTACACAATCATTTCGTTCATCAGTTTCATCCTAGAATAAACTTCAATATTTCGGGCAAGCATGAATTTTGATTCTTGAAAATCCATGTTCCTCAACAAATATATATGCCATATAGTGGTTTGAGGTAAAATATTCATCATCTGGAAGAAATCCCTTCATGAAGGAATGAATGTAATCAATTAATGTATTATAAATTCCATAAACAGTTTTCCCATGAAATAATCATTTCAAAAATTCCAGGTTTTTCATTTTATTGCATTGTCGATATACTTGATTCCTGGCAGCATCATTCAATTTTTTCACCCTTAGAACATCATCATTTTCATTAGACGCATCATGTGTTCTCATATCAAAATCTATATGGGTCGGAATAATTTTTTTCATGATGAAAAATAAATGGAAACTGCTCACATAACAAATTCTCCAATCTAGTCCTCTTGTTTGGATCATCTAAAATTTGAGATTTCATTTTCTCCCAATTGTGATACCAAACAGAGTAGTTTTCTTGAAAACCATATTTGGTTATGTGGTAGATGACTTCTTCATGAGTCAACCAAGGTCTTCCAGCACAATTGTAATAGGGGCAGTATATGTGACCACTATCTAAAGCATTTTGAAATGAATAATCCAAAAATCTATCCAAACAGTTTTGAAAATTGCTTGAGATCCGATCAGTTTCATTCAAACATATTCTATCCATTCTGTAAAAAAATGTTATAAGTCATTTCGTCAAAATGAATTCAATAAGATTGATGTTTCATCGAAAATATATTTAAGCAAATGAGAATTGTTAACATTATATTAAACCATAACTAAAACATTATTGTATATAAGAATCATAATATAAAAAGTAAAAATAAAATTTTTATAACCAAACATCTTTGAAGAACTATACATGAGTTTACAAGATCATGTACACTTATTGAGGAGATTTATTCCGCAGTTTAGTATATTTTGTTCGAAAAAATTAATATTTTTCTAGATTATTTGAGTTATCACATACACTGCCCAAGGGGGTGGGATGTCCAAGGGTGGTGGATGTCAAGGGATGTGGGGGACTGTCCATGGGGGTCGGGTTATCAAGGGGGTGGGTGGTCTATCCACGGGGGTGACGAGGCAATCTACATGTGTGGCGGGGCTGTCCAGGGGGTAGGGGTGTCTAAGGGTGTAGGAGGGCTATCCATGGGGGGGGGCTTTCCACGGGTTATGGGGTTTCTAGGGGTGGCGGTGTCCGGGGGGATGGGGGTGTCCTGGGGGTGGGGGTACAAGGGTGTGTGTGGGATGTCCTCGGGGTTAGGGGCTGTCCAGGGGCGTAGGGGTGTCCAGGGGGTGGGAAGGCTGTTCAAGATGGTGGTGGGGTTACCTGGGGGAGGGGTATGGGGTGTCCAGGGAGTGGGCGGTGTGTCCACGGGAGTGGTGGGGCTGTCCATGGGGGGTAGGGGGTGCCCAGGGGGTGGGCGGGCTATCCTTGGCGGTGGGGGATTCCCAATAGGGTAGGGGGTGTCTATGGGGGTATATCCATGGGGGTGGGTCTACGGGAGTGTGGGGGTCTTGGAGAGGCATCCCTAGGGGTTGGGGGCTATCCAAGGGTGTTGGGGTGTCCAGGGGGTGGGGGTGTCCGGGGGATGGGGGTGTCCAGGGGTGGGGTGTCTAGGGGGTGGTTGGGCTGTCCAAGGGGCTGGGGGTGTCTAGGGGTACGAGTTGTCCAAGGGGGTGGGAGTTGTCCACGAGGGTGTGACTGAGTGCTATGTGATTTAATTGGGTTTTAATTCATGTTATGAAAAACATACAATCGGTGTCAATGATTAGGGTAGTAATTTTTAGTTAAAATCAAATTTTGTAGGATTCGTGACTTGATAACATGATGGTATAATGTTTTCTATTGGGAAAATGATAGTGCATTGGATTATGGTCAAGGGAATATGGGTTAGTGAATATTTATAGGTAGTTATTAGGAATGATATGATGTATGGTAATGAGTTTTTAAGGATTTTTACTATAATGACAGGATTATTAATGGTTTTTTACTATGTGAATTTTTATGGATTCCGTGATATTTTCTTCATCATAACAAGAATTAATTTTTGGATGTCTTTAGAAGGTGATGTCTAGATAGAATAAATATTAATTTAATACATGGAGAGGAAGGATTATGAATATTTAATGTACATATGGTAATATGTCCCTGGTATAGGTGGATATATATGGGATTTTCCTCCCCGGGTCTCTATATGAAAGGATTTTAAAAGGCTCCCACCACCTTCCAAGGATATATTCTTCTAGAAAAATGTGTTGTGGGAGAAGGAATTCATCTGATATGGTTGATGTCACTTTTAGATCATGTGATGCCTTACACATCAAGATGACTAGACATGAAAAAAACCAAAGAGGTCTCAGACATATCCAAATCTCTATAAATGATGACTTCCCAGTGCTTATAGTGGAACTATGGAAGTGATGACTTCCCACCAGCACACCCCCTCCCACCCTCACCCACAGCACACTCCCGCTGCACAGGCCACTCCCCCCTGCACACCCCCATACCCACCTGCACACTGCACATCACCCCACCTGTACACCCTCTCCCATCCACCCACTGCACACCCCCACCTTCACCCCCCACATGCACAACCCCCCCCCCCCCCCCACCAGTACACCCCCCCCCCCCCCCCCCGAACCTCACCCTCAATAGACTACCCATGAATGACCCCCTCCCCCCGACCTACACATCCACAGCTACACAGAAAACCCCCACTTCACACCCCTAAACTACACACTGCACATCCCCCCCACCCACACCACCACGCAATGCACAACCTCCCCCCACCCTCCACCCGAGCACCCCTTCCCCCACCCCACATGCACAGCCCACCACAACCCCCACTTGTAGACCCCCCACCCCCCCTCACCTCACCCCCAGAAGACTCCCATGCATATCCCCCCACCCATCGAATGTCACACACCCACCTGGCCAACCCACCCCCACTGCACACCCACCCTCTCTACCTACACAGTGCACATCCACCCACCTGCACACACCCTCCCCCACCAACTAACCCCCCCCCCCCCCCCCCGCACACACTTTCATATCCCCATCCCCCACCGGACCTCCACAACTCACCCACTAACCTGCACACTCCCCTACCCCCACCACCTTGCACAACACCCCCCCCCCCCCACCTACACCCCCCCTGCACAATCCTCACCCACCCCACCCCCACATGCACAGCCCCCCCCCCCTCTGTACACCCCCACCCACCTCACGCCCAACAGACCCCCCCAATACACACCCCCACCTACACATCCCCCTTCAACCATTGTACATCCCCCCCCACCTACACACCCCACCTATACACCCCCTCACCCATGCACTACACCCCCACAACCTGCACCCCAACCCCACTTGCACAACCCCCTCCCAACCCCCATCAGCAGAGCCCACCCCCATTCCCCACCTATACAACCCCCAACCTCACCCCAGGAGACTCCCTATACCCCCCCCCCCCGACCTGCACAGCCCACCCCCATCCTTAACATCCCCCCACCTCACCTCCACTTGCATAGCCCCCCCCCCCCCACTGGTGGGAAAAAATATTGTAACCCTAAAACAATAATATTGTGTAACACTCCATGATAAATTATTGACGGTAGTGGTTTTAAAAGGGAAATTCATTTTCATTGTATAGGATTAAGTATTTGGAACATGCCAATTTCACATTCAAGAACAACTGAAAAACCCAAATGTTGAGAGATTTCCTCATATGAGGAAATAAACTAAACATGGTTTATAAAAATTAAAAATAAATGTATTCATAATATGTAACTACTACTCGCCACTTTTATTTTGAAACAACTAGGATGGATCTTTAGAATAGGAGGGGTTGTCTGTTGGGAAGAGAAAACCACTCTCGTAAGGAAAAAAATAAATTGATCTAATTTGGAAAGGAAGAGGGGGCTCATTCTTATTTGGGGAAAAAATTTCACATTGATTTTAAAAAAAAATTTGGGAATCATCACTATACATCAATATATCCCAACAGTTTAGATAAACCATCGGTAAAAATCCTTATAACACACCAGTTTGAATAAACTATTGTGAAAGACTACAATAAATCAATATATTCCAATGATTTTCAATAACCGTTGGGAAAAACTTTCCATCCCATTGGTTTAAACAAACAATTGGGAAAATTGAGTTTTTATAACAAAAATTTAGAGTATTCAAAACAATTACGTCTTTTATATTGTCTCCTTTTGATTTGCAAAAATAGTCATCCAAGGAAGGATTTTTTACAATGTTTGGACTTTATGAGGATGTTAGGGATATTGGTAGCTTATTGGAGCAGTGTTTGGTCAATCCAAAGGGCTTGAAATGTTTGAGTAACTAGGTAGAGAAGGTGGAATTTAATTATAGGGTGGATTTTCACTTTTAAAAAGTCTTTAAATTATAATTTATTATAAATTTATTTTCGCTTTAAAATGACCACATACTCATTTATTTATAGGATATGATGAGTATGGGAAGAAATAATATCAAACAATAAAATTTAGATATGTTTTTATTATTTAAAACCTTATCCATTTCATTTATCCTTATTTAATGATTTTCATTTTTATCTGGTGATGATATTCTAAATATTATATGGTTATAAATATTTATTTATTTGTTGAAAATTGGCCATAATTGGATATTTAATGAAATATCAGATCATATAATTTTCACTTTGTAATGTTTAAATAATTTCTTTTATTTTTAATTAATTTAAACATATGTTTTTTATAAAATATCAATAGTGATAATTTTGACACTATTCATTTATTTGACATTAAAAAAATAGACACATAAAATAAATTATGACCAATATATTTAATACCCTACCAAAATATCATAATAGCCAATAAAAATATTGTAACACGATAATTAGTTCATATAATATTTCTTTTATTATTTTCAAACCATTTATTTGATATTTATATTAATAAATTAATTTTTACATCACTATTTTGTCCTCATTAATGGTAAATATTTATTATAAAAAAATTATAAATAAATTCAAATGATGAGGATAATTCCACTCTATTTATGGTGACTATTTATCTTTGAAGGTTTATCATGTTTATCAATACATTAAAATTATTATACTTATAAGATATATGATAGTGACTTGGTTTCAGTTTCTTTTGTTTTAATTATAATTACATATGTTTTATAAGAAAAATTAAATTAAATGAATTAATTATGACCCTTATGTGATATTGGTCACAATATAATTCATCAAATATGATTTTGGAAGGTGTTAGAGTAATATTTTTATCTTTATCATATTGTATTTCTACCATAATTTACCTGATTTACCTTTAACTCTGGTAAATAAAAATTACCCTTGTTAATATTTAAAATATCCAAAAAAAATAAATGTAACCAATTAACATAATTTTGAAAACTAATTTCTAATATGTAATCCATTTTTTCAAAATTCACAACATATAATTTTTATTAATTAATTTAAAATTAATTCCCTATTTCAAAACTAGAAACCAGGTTTTTAAGAAGCAAAAACTATCAAAAGATTGAAATGTGTTTATGTCCAATTTAAATGTGAAATAAAACCCAATGAAAAAAAATTAAAGATAAAAAATTTTAATCCAATTATACTTGTATCCCAATTAAAAATATAATCTAACTATATAAATAAATTAGAAGAAAATAAGGTTGGTATTAAAATGTTGTATTTTCACTATTCATTAAAATATGAATTTCATAAGTAAAACACCACAAGTTTAACCAATGTAAATTTTGATGTTCTTCTTCCAATGGATAAGATTATTATGTCAAATAGAACATATAAAATTTTCAATTATTTTTAAATATTTTTCTCCATCAAAAGGCGGTAAAATTGTTTTTCATTGAAAAATAATTCTTTAATCTGAAAAATGATTCTGTTCATTTATAATTTCTAGAAAATAAAAAAGATTTATTTTAACATTAAACAAAAAAAATATGTGATTAATATTTTTAACTATTTTATATCGAATTAAATAATAATATTTTAATAATATATCATTTTTTAGTGAAACTCGGTATTGCATACAATGCAAACATTCAAGGAAGATCGCTCTTGTAGGTAACAAAAGCCATGTTAAAAATGGGTATAGTTGAATATTCCTTTGGTGTTACAAATTAAACAATCTAGAAATAGTTATATTATATATTGAAAAAAATCTATACTTAGTGTTTCATGTATCATCTTCTAACTCGGTGTTGCGTATATGATACGATAAGTCAGTATAGTGTCAATAGATTGTTTGAATTTGTGAATTGCAAGATACAAATTAATTTTTGTGTTAATTAAAAAATTTCCATAACAATTCGATTTGTTAAAAAATGTGGAGCTACTGGGGCCCACTAATATGATTTCCTTTCTTATGTTCTCATATAATGTCATTCAAGATTTATTTTTTTGATATTGATATGCCATTGGAGTTTTATTGAATGATTTATCAGAAGATACTAAGAAACATAGAGAGTAAAATTAGATTCCAGTACAGGGGAATATTTTTTTATCTAACCATCAAAGAGTACAGATGATGGTGCATTTTTACACCCATACAATCAAAATATGTTTCTATAATAGTCATGGGATTATAAATTAAAGAACTATTTCTTTTAAAAATTTGATATAGTTATGGTCCTATATAACATAACAGGTGAAATTTGGGGGCTTCATCATTAAAGGGGTTCGAAAAAAATCATTATAGAAGGTAATAATGTATAATTATTATTACATCACACCCATAACCATATTATAATCCCCAAAAAATCAATATTGTATGACCATGTTTATGGTGTGAAGGTTGACTATAAATTCAACCCTACAATGTGTATGATAGGAAAAGGAGAGAATATATGAATTACACTAAAACAAGATGAAAATGATAAGATATTCCAAAGGGATTCGACTTCCTATTCCGAAGGATGGGTGTTCTTCAGCAACACCTAAGTCATATTCCTCCACTAACAATTGCTTCTCTTCCTTACACTCATTCCCCATTCATGGAAGCTGACTATGGTGATATTTCCTATCATTATATTTGTAGATATTACATTATTTTGGATCATGGATTTCTTACCGAGCTCACATAACATGAAATATGAGACATTACATCAGTATCTTCTCTAGGTAAATCCTCCATGTAGGACCACCCTGACTGTGACATTGACTCCCTTGGGGAAACCCATTGATTATTATTCCATGCTTTATTTATTTTATATATATTAATTTTTTTTATGTGTTGAATTTATTTCATATAAAATATGTTTTCCATTCTATCTGAAGTCAGAGGTACTCATGAACATCATAAGATTATACAAACGAATTCTTTCGACATTTTGATGTTTTATAAGGGGAATATTATTTTAGAATTAATTTATATTTTCCTTCCATGAATTACTTATTTCATAGGTCAATTATTATTGTCAATATGAGTCATTTACCATCATTTTTACTTACTTCGTGATTCACTTGGAGGACCCAATGTGATATTATATGTTGGGGAATTTATATTCGCTATGATATTCTTTTCCCATTGATTAATATTTTTAGTCTTTAATATTAAGATGATATATTTTAAAATATTGATATTTTTTAATAATTTTAATTATAATTAATAATTACATATGTAATCTCTTATATGTTACATTGATATTTTAATTTTAAATAATTTTAATATGATTACTAGATTTGTCTGATTTTTTATATTAATTATTGTCAACATTATTTAATTTGATAGATAGTTTGTATTCAATTCATGACTTGAATGAAAAGTATTTTTATCTTCAATCATTATCGTAATTCAAAATTCCATGTCATATTCATTATTAAACACACATTCTATAGAGGTTCTAGGGATATTCATAATTACTATAAAATTATGGTATTCCATATCCAAACATGAGGATTAAGAATAAAATTAAAATTATTGAGGAAATTCATTATAATTTTCTTCCCCTTTTGACATTGAGAACCACTCTATATATTATTTCTGGGAAATATATATTAACCATAAACAACCTTGATTTGATTCCATATTAAAATCCAAATTACCATCCCCACAAAAATACATTGATAATATAACATGATTATTCAATATGATCTTCAAATAATGAGCTTAACGAATTATGGTTTATTTTTTGAGCTAATAAGAAATTAATTATTTAGGATATTTATTTTTTTCATTCAAGAAACAGGGTTAAAAAAACACAATTCAACATATTCCAAAGTTTTCCTTTTATTTTTTTTATTTGAAAAAAATAAATTTCTAGATTCATTCATTAATACCACATATGGTTTTGGAACCCTTGTTTGAAATAGAAGATAATGGTTATGTTGCCCTTTTAGATATTTTGAAATGGATTCATATTCCATGAGATATTACTTGAAAATATTGGTTTTAAAAAATTCATTCTCTGAAATGATTTTCTCGTCATTAACTAGCTTTCATTAGGACTTAGAAAAATTAGAACCTTATTTAAAAACCTAATGATTTATTTAATTTAATTTATTTATTAACATTTATATTAATTCGAAGAATATATATAGAGTTAATATATATGATATTTATAATATCGTCTTTTAAAAAGTATTGAGTGATGACTTCATATTTTTCAAGTAGTGATAATTCCTCAAGTGGCCTGTATATTTATAAGAATATAAAAACCATAAATAAATGAGGTTTAATTTTTTTAATTAAGATATATATGATTAATTATTAAATAATTTGATATTAGAATTTTTTCTATACTTTAAAATCATTTTATATAACTATAACATTTATTATAGTAATTAATTGAATACTTCCCTTTTAGATTTTTAATTTTATTAATTAGATGATGAGATTTAGCATGAGTGAATAGAAATTGATATGTGTTGGTGAGGATGATTTTCTAATGTTTTTAATACAATTCATATAGTTTATTGATTATACACACCTTTTACACCAGAATTTTTTCAATGAATCAAATGTATATTTTCATTATTTATCATGATTTTAAGGATTTTATAGAAAAAATATCACATTATTGTAATACTAGAGAAAAACTTCATAAAATTAATGGTTTGTCATTTATAAACACATATCATGTAAATTCATATGAGACCTGAATTGACCAGCCTTAGCACATGCCCATTTCATAGATCAAACATAACACATCATATACTTAAATGTATATATAAGTTATGTCTTTACAAAAGTGTTTCGTGTGTGGATGTTAGCATGCACACCATGTGTGTTGGCATCACGCAACATTTACTTCCACCAATTGATTAAAAATGCATAAATATCCATTGATGGAATGTTTTACCACTTTATAGTGGATAAAATAGGGAAATTAATTATTGAATAGATTACATGTTCTTTAGTTATATGCTCTATAAATAAAAAGACAACCCAAAATATTCATGGTTGGAGTTTCCATGGGTAGTTGTTATTGATATATAGACTCGATGTCTCCCTAAAGACAATAAGAATTTATTCTCATTTTCTACATATTTTATTGTAATTCATATCATATCCCTTCTCCACGCGTATCCATGTAAGGGAATATGTTTCTACTCAGCCTATACACATTGACCAAGGCCATAAAAGGTTGATTAGATACTTTTGGGGTTATCATAATGCTAAGAGTGTACTCTTATTAGTATTAAGATTTATTTGATTTTGTTATGTTCATTATAGTACCAATATTTATTAAATCACCAAACAAACTAGTTGAATCATAATAGACCAATAATTAAACAAATCAAAACATTAAATGTGCTTTAATAGGATAATCCATGTCCATTATGTGAACGCATTTCATGGATTTTGGGGTGTTCATTTACCAATTTTTGGAGATTAATTACAACACCAAAGAATTTATTCCTAAAAATTATAGTTATCAATTTTCGGACTAAGAAAAGTTTAAAAAATAGAATCCTCATAGTAAAGTATATCATAAATTATTTTTAATAGAAATGAAATAATTTTTTAATTAAAAATAATCTAATTTCAACCCATACACAATTATTTTCTTGGTTTTCATTTCCATTTTATGGAATCATCAAATTTCACCACATATTTTACTCTAATTGTTTATTTATTATCATTTATATTTCGGGATTATTATAAAATGCTCAGTGACTTATGGATACAATATATTCTCTTCTATTTGACTTTGAAATAACCCCTAACATCCACTAGCTACGTTGTTAGTTTTTTATTTAACTAATTTGGCACATCTTGTGGTTTGAATTCAATATGCTATCACCATTTACAACGATAACATTCATTATTATTCATGATCTCTCATTATTTTTTCAGTGGGAGGGAAGCCATCATCCCTTGTGGATGCTGATGATCATTTTCCCCCTCCACCTATAGACATTCCTTTTCTACCACTTATCAATAATTCTATTAACTCATCATAATCATCCATTCCACCTACAAAACCATCCATAACACCTCCTCTTCCAAATCCCTTGGATTATGCACTTGTATATTAATTGTTTAATTATATAAAACTCCAAAAATTCCACTATTGAACATTAACTCCATGCTATGGATTAGAACATCGATCGGTCGTCAGTCATGAATGTGGTTCTTCCACAACACCTAGGTCACGTGCCTGCATCAAAAAAACATCTCAGACCAGAACAAAACGGTCATCCTAGATAGATAACTATGGTGTTCTTTTCTTTGACCACTCTAGTGGAACATCCCATATTAGGGAATATGATGTTTCCACCAAACCAACACAACATGAATCTGGTCACATTATATCGCCATCTATAGGACCCTTAATACTTTTATATTACCTCTAGGAATTCCAGCTAGTGAATTTTCTATAACACACAATTTTATTTATATATAACATTGTTGGTTTTTATTTGTGATTATTTTCATGCATGAAGAATACATTCCCCTTATGTTAACTATTATAGGTACTCTGGAACATCATAGGTATCTTATTTACACTTCATTCAAATTATTGATCTCATTATAATGGGAGTATTATTTACGATTTTTCTGGATTTTCATTCCACAAATTAATTCTTTCACTATTACCTTATCTTGGTTAAGCTATGTAATTTCATACCCTCTAATCCTATTCAGTGTCATTATTGGAGGACCTTGTGTGACATTAAGTGTGAGGTAGAGTATTTCAACTATGGTGTTCTTTTATCATTAACCAATCTAGGGGAAAATATTAAATAGATTGTGTATTTTAATATTTAGTGGTTTTTTCTAATACGTATAAATATTAATGGTCTTTGTGGATTTTTAAAATAACTATTCAAATTTTAATTATTAATTTTTTATATGACTAATGATTAGTTTTATTATTTATATTAATTCTTGGAAATTTTAATTTCTTAAGCTGATCAATTATATTCATTTCATGACATAATTGACTATAAAATTCATCCCCATCCCTAAGAGGTATTCTAAACCCATTGTAATATTAATTCTCATAAGTTGGTTTTAGAGATATTCTTGCTATATGAATAATTAAAATAAAAATCAATGTTTTTTATAAAAATATATTTTACTTGTAATATTTAAATAACTAAGTCATTTGATTTATATTTTCATAAAATTTTTACTCTGACATCCACCCTATATATTATCTCTATGAAGTCATAAAAAACCATAAATTTCCATGATAGTAAGACATATTACAAGGGTAATTACCCTTCCACAATAACTCTTATGTTAATATTTAGGATTATTCAATTTGACTATAAAGAGATAGTTTGGAAATTCATGAAATATTTTGGAAAGATATCGTAAATTTATTTATATGGGGAGGATATATATTTCATTTTAGAATAAGGTTTATAAAACCACCAGCCCTTATATTCTGATTGTTGGATCGAATATGTAAAAATGAGATGCTCAAATACAATAGGGGGGTGAATTGTATACTTTAAAATCCCTAAGGAAATTTTTTCATAACCAAAACTCATAACACCTCTAAGCTCTAAAAATTTTCTTGATTCCGGAAAAGTGATTCTGAAATAAAACTTAACAAAAATTTACAACAACTATGATTCTTCCATAAAGCGTTTATAATCCTATATAATCAGTGTACAAGTCAAAGGATGTATAAGAAGATTATACATTACTTAACAACTAAATGATCAATGGAAAAAAAATAGAAATACTACAAGTAACAAGTAGTAAGTGTTTTAACCCAAAGAGAAGGGTATCCAACAACCCTGGATAAAAGGTGCCTGGATTTATACTTTCAAGAAAGTCATTCTTACCCAAACCCAGGTAAGCCCTAAATCCGAATATCAGTATATGTCTTCATATCCACACAATCCCTCAATTGGTAAGGAAATTATCACCTCTAACTTCACAACCCGATGTCCATGATTTTAAGGAAATCACACCTCTTCACTAAGAAAATATGCATGAAGCAATGTTCTAACAAGACGTTCAAAATTTCAACATGAAGCCTTAGAGTTTATAAGATCCTCTCTCCCTATAAATCACTTCAACAACATGTATGCACAGCTGCCAAAGATCAGTCTCTCAAAATTTTTGATCTCATTCAAATGATATCCTATTTATAGGCACAACTACAACGGTCGGATCCCTCCTCCAACGGTAATATTTATCGTTGAATTTTGTGGGGAACTGTACACGTTTCACACAAAGAACAGTTAGTTAATAACTGAAATCACCACATCATTTTTTAACAAAACCAATGTAAGTAAAAATAAGGTTACATAACTAAATTCCAATATTCTGAATCTAAGTAAATTAATGTTCGGAGACTATATAAAATTCAATTTGGAGTCTATAATACTAGGATATTTGGATTTTGTTTTGTAGGAATTTAGAACTTGAATTAAACAGAATTTCAGAGTCTGAAATTACAAAGAAATTCAGAATCTCGATTCACAAGAATTTTTAACTAGAACATAAAATGTTCAGAGTCAGAGTTCATGAGAACTTGGAGTCATAACTCAGAAGATTTCGGAGTCTGTATTCACAGAACTCGGTGTCAGAACATAGAGAAGATCCTAACAAGAATTTGTATTCCGAATTCGG
Organism: Viscum album; assembly: GCA_963277665.1. Classification (NCBI taxonomy): domain Eukaryota; kingdom Viridiplantae; phylum Streptophyta; class Magnoliopsida; order Santalales; family Viscaceae; genus Viscum; species Viscum album. The sequence goes on from OY728133.1 coordinate 502,945,870, forward strand.
TGTCAGAACATAGAATGTTCATAACCAGAATTCATAATCATAATTTGGAGTCAGAACTTTATAAGAGTTTGATGTCTGTATTCAGAGAACTCGGTGTCTAAACTCACAGAATTTCATAACCAGAATTCGTCTTCGGAATTCGGAGTCAGAAAAAAAAATTTCATAACTAGAATTCATATTTAGAATTCAGAGTCAAAACATCAGAAATGTTCGTAACTAGAAATCGTAATCAGAATTCATAGTTAGTGCTTCAGATGATTTCTTATCCTTAATTCTCAGAATTGGGTTCCGAAAACAGAATGCTTCATATCTAGGTAATTATAGGATTCTGAGGTTTTGGTTTCAAACCAAATTTTACACTTATGAAAATTATGATATGATCAATGAAAACATGAAAAGGATAAATTTCCATGGGGATGAAAATTTTTCCTTATAGAAGTAAAACATTTGGTAAAAAGTGATTTTCCATGAGATAAGGTGTTTGTGATTTTAAAAACTAGATAGAATGGTAAAGTCATAAGGAAACCTTAATGACTCACCAATCTTCCCCAAGTATGAAGGAATAGAAAAATAATAAGGAAACCCTTATTGACTCTACAATCTCCCCCTTTTTGGATAGCAAAAACATCCTTACGAAAAAGAATATATGGACTTAGAAAATACTTTACTAAAAATTACAATTAAAACATATCTTTGTTGGTCAATGATGAATACGACATACTCCCCCTCAGTCATTGAAACACTAAGGATCATATTCTAGATTTCCAAAATGAGAATTTCCATTATCATGAGTATGGAAATCTTCCTAATGTGAATCCCCCTTTGATAAACTCCCCCTAAGGGATATTTCTTCTTTCACTTAAAATTCTTTTTCCATCTCCCCCTTTGTGATTTTCAAAAATATTTTGAGGAAATGGAAAAAAATATGGTACTGAAAATATTAGTAAAAACTTCCAAACAAAACTAGCAACCAGAATTTCATTAAGATTGGATGAATTTGTATAAGGAAAAATAGATACAACAAAATTTCAGATTTGGATCTATTTTGGTACTTTTTCTTTTGTTATCCCCTTCTTCACGATGTTTTTAAGCTTCTTTAGATCTTTGTGATCCTTAATTACTTGCTTATTTAATGATTTGATCCTATCATATTGAGCCTTCAGAGTCTCCTCCTGAGCCTTCAGCAAGTCATCCTACTTTACTAGCTTTTCTTCACTCTTGATCCAGAGATCCCTTTCTGTTTTCCAACACTGGACAATATAATTCAACTTCCCATTCAGATCTTTGACATCCTGAACTCGAGTATTCTACTCACGAGTTATATTTTTCTCAATGTTATTTGTGAGATCCTTGATTTTATTTTCTTGAGTATCAATGGTTTCTTTAACATCACCTTGAATGTCATCAAGATCCCTTAAATATTCAACTATATTAATTGATCAGATGACCATTTTCCTAAAATATTTTCTATGGGTTTCATAGTTGATAAGGATGTTCTTGTAATCATCCTCACTCTTTATACACCTATCCATCACCATGGATACAGAGTCTGATTTTGGATTCATGCTATGCAAGAGCATCAGACATTTTGGGGTCAATTGTTGGAAAGATTAGAATGGTGTCCACTAGCTTCTTTGTGGACTGAATGACAAAATCTAGTCCTATAGATAATGATTTTGAATATCATTCTCTTCTAGGTTGTTTTTCTTCTTCTAGCACAACCAGCTTCCTCTTAAGAGATACACCAACTAGTTTGTACCTTAAATAAATTTTTGTTGGTGTCTCAACAAACACATGTTTTCCTTTGTCAGTCTTTAGAATAGCTTCATCATCTGGAGACTCATGCTCACTCTCAGACAACTACGCTATCCTATCTTCATTGATTTTTTCTTTCTCATCTCCTACGTCAATATCCTCAGGGTGAATGAATTCAGGATTATAGCTTTCTTACTCAGACAATTTTCTCACTTCCTCTTCACCCTTCTCATCCATTTCAGGAGTAGTATGTTTCGATGATTCTGCTTGAGAAGGCTGGATTGAAATTTTTTGGAAGCACATTCATTCTCATGAATGTCTTCTACCTGATTTATCAGATCAGTTGTATCCTCAGTTCTTTCATCTTCTTGTACTTATTCCATATCATTTATCTATTCAGTAACCTTCTCTGGATCTTTTTCTAGAGTCATATCCTTTTTCCCCGGTGTCTCATGTAATGGTTCAACTAAGAAGGATTTTGGTACTGGAATGTTCTCGGATTCTACATCAGAAGCCTTCAAAAGATATTGATCAATCTCTTCCTCCGACATCTTCTTCATATGTTTCTTCTTATTGGCTTGCTTCTCAAGCTCTTCAGCAACTTTCTCTTTCATACATTGGCCTCTACGGGGTCTAGGACAAAATGTGGCTCCCCTTCATTTTGGTTATTCATATCCTCTATCCATTTAGAAACAACTTCATCTAGATAAGCTTTCTTCTTCTTGGGATTTGGAGGTGCGGTTTGAGCTTCCTTAGCTTTAGGGGTTTCACCTTCAGCTTTTACTTCCTTCAATTTTCATTTCATTCCAGCCTTCATTGATGGTTCATCCTCTTCTATATTCTTCGAAATGACTTCTTCGTCATCCTCTGGGAAATCATAAAACTCACCTGACTCTTTAGAGAAACCAAATATCATCCTCTTGATGGTATCATAACCGATTAGAATTACATTGCAATTCCTTAGCTTGGAACTGCATGGGAACTTGAAAGGTTCAAGGCACCAAACAATAAACTAGGAGATTAGGGTTGGATTCATGATTATATGTGCTCTCATATTCCTATTATTGATATTCTCTATCATCATGAGAATATGCATGATTAGATTGGTTTTCCTTAGATTTACCAAAAAAACCAACATATACATATCACTTTTCTTAAGAGTGTCCTTGTCACCATTTCTCGGTATTATAAGAACCATAACCCATAACTCTAGGATATGATTGTTGGTAGACATGTGAGAAATATTTGTGGTCTTGACATCTGTATGTCCAAGACATTGCATAGACTTCACTTTTACAAAACTCCCTTGGACATTTGGCAGCTTGTGGGAACAAAATTCTGCCTCTACTTCATAAGATAAACGTACCATTCTAGCAGCCCTGGTGTATGAATGTGTTTATGTTTTTCCATAACTCTTGAAGGAAAATTTTTCTCTACCATCTTCATTGAAAAAACAGGTTGATTCATAAAACTCAATGAGGAGATCTGGATACACAATATTTTAAGCTCCTAGATTCAAAAAGGATACACTCTCCCATCCATTAAGCTTGATATTCTTGGAGAAAATAGAGTCATATTTGTTGAAGATGCTGGATTTACCAACCTCTACCTATATATCTTCTATTCCGAAATCGGCTTGATAGTAGACATATCTTGAGAATGAACTTCACCAGACATTTGGAATTGATCACTTTTGAAATGTTCGGAACTGGATTTGGTAGTGGGGCAGAGCTTCAACCTGTAAATGCATGAGAATTTATGTGGGACAACCATTTGGGGTCCCCTTTTATAGCTGCGGAATCAAAGGTTCATCTTCTCAAATCATTCCAATGGTTGAGAATTCTTCTGATCAGATCTGACGGTTGAAATGATAGCTATATGGAAAATTTGGCAGGATCCTATCTTTTGAGGTTTTTGAATGAATTCATTCGGATTTAAGGAAAATAGAATCCAAGAAAATATTAAAACAAAAGAAACTACCAGTAAGAAAAAGGAGATTACGAATACTCAAGAAGGAATCATACTTTTCAGATTTTCTGGAAAATTATTGGTATTGAGGAAACTTCTTCTTGAAGAACCTTAGATTCCAAAAAAAATGAGTACATGAAAAAAAATTGAGTATCCATATCTTCATTATGGACATTTTTATTACGAAAATCATCATTATGAAAATGTTCATTACGAAAATTTTTGACTACGAAAAATATTGAAAGCATCATTACGAAAAATCTTGAAAACTTCATTATGAATATTTTTTAAAACATTATTACCAAAAATATGAAAAACATCATTATGAAAAATATGAAAAACATCATCACGAAAAATATGAAAAACTTCATTACGAAAAATCTGAAAAACATTATTACGAAAAATATGAAAAATGTTATTACGAAAAATATATAAAACTTCATTAAGAAAAATATGAAAAACTTCATTATGAAAAATATGAAAAACATCATTACAAAAAATATATAAAACTTCATTACGAAAAATATGAAAAACTTCAATAAGAAAAATATGAAAAACTTTATTTCAAAAAACATGAAAAACTTCATTACGAAAAAATATGAAAAAAAATTATGAAAAATATAAATAACCTGCAAGAAAATGTACCGCCCTATGAAAATGAGTTTATTACTGTAAAGAGATTTCTTTAAAAAGAAGATATTGAGGAGTATTACCTAACAATTATAATTCCTATCTTCAGTTTAATGTATTCAAATCTATCAAAGGGTAATGATTTTGTGAAAATATCAGCAAGTTGATCTTGTGTTTCGATATATTGAAGAATGTTATCTCTTTTTTGTGTGTGATCTCTAGGAAAATGACGCCTAATATCTATGTGCTTTGCACGAGAGTTATGTCCAGGGTTTTTACTAAGGGAAATGGAACTTGTATTATCACAAATAAAATTTGTTTTGGTAAAACTCATACCATAGTCTGTGAGTGTGTGTTGCATCCACAACACATGACCACAACAACTTCCAGCTACTACATATTCAGCTTTAATAGTGGAAATGTGCTACTGAGTGTTTCTTCTTGAATAACCAAGAAACTAATGAATCTATTAAGAAAGTATAAGTTTTAGATATACTCTTTCTATCCATTCGACATCCATCAAAGTCAACATCTGAACAACTTTTTTGAAAAAAATCATTTTCAAAAGTATAGAGGATTCATAAATCCATGGGTCCCTTTAAGTAGTGAAAAATTCATTTCACCACCTTTAAATGAGATTCCATAGGAATGAATTGATATATTGTACATAGGAAAACTAAAAACCTTATGTCTGGACGACTAGCTGTTAGGTAATGTAAACTTTTTTTCATACCTCTAAAAGTTGTTTGGTCTACTAGTTTACTAGCTTCATCAAGATCATGTGTGTTTGAGGTACCAATGGGAGTAATTATATTTTTAGTATTGTAATATCCATACATTTTAAGAATATCTTTAATATAATTATGTTTAGATATATAGATTCTTTCTGGTTTTTGGGAAATTGGAAAACCAAGGAAAAATGTTAACTCACTAATCATACTCATTTAAAACTCAGATTTCATTAGATCTGTAAAGGAATCGGTTAAAGATTGATGAGTTGAACCAAATATAATGTCATCAACATAAATTCGAAGAATAAATTTTTTTTACATATCTTTATTTATAAAAGGTTTGGATCTACATTTCCCTTAACATAGTTATTTTGAAGGAAAACAGATGTATGTCTATCATACCAAGCTCGAGGGGATTGTTTAAGGCCATACAATGCTTTGGTATGTCCAAAAACATGATCAGGATGTTTGGTATATTCAAAACTAGGAATTTGTTTAACAAAAACATCATGTTGAACATAAACCTTAAGGAAATCACATTTCACATCCATTTGAAAGAGTTTGAAATTGAAGAATTCTACTAATGAAAGTAAAATACGAATAGATTCATGGCTTGGTACTAGAGTATAGGTTTCTTCATAGTCTATTCCTTCTTGTTTATTATAGCCTTTAGCAACTAATCTAGGTTTATTTCATACAATGATTCCATTTTCATCACACTTATTTCTGAAGAACCATTTTACTCCAATAACATAAGTTTAATTAGACCATTTCACCATGTTCCAGAATTTATTCCTTTTGAATTCAATTATCTCATCTTGCATAGATTTAATCCAATCATCATCACCTGAAGCTTCATCAGTGCTTTTTGGATCTAAATGGGAAAGAAATGACAGATGTTCTTCTTCAGTTCTTATGGAAATTCTAGTCCTAATATTTTTATTTACATCACCAATTATACTATTACTTGGACGATTCATTAGAAACAACAGACTTGGGATTTGTAAAACCTGTTCATCAATATAGGGTAGAAAATTATCTAGGGTAAATGTTTTAGAAGTATCCTCTTAGACATTTTACTTATCATAAGGATATTCTAACATAGGTTGATTATCATTTTTTCAAAGCACATAAAAAGATGTTAGTTTGGGTTGTTGAAAAACAAAAGGATCAGTTTCATAAAATTTAACATGTACAGTCTCTTCAACAGTATATGTGTTTTTTTTGAAAACTTTATATGCCTTAGAAGTTATGGAGTAGCCAAAGAAAATTTCTTCATCATATTTTGGTGATAATTTATGATGATTATCTTTAGTATTCAGAATGAATACCTTGAAACCAAAAAGCATGAAGTAGGAAAGTCTACGTTTTCTACCATACCATAATTCATAAATAGTTTTATTAAGAAAAGGTCTAATAAAAACTTGATTTATAGTATAACAATCAGTATATACAGCTTCAGCCCAAAAATGTTTGTCTACAGTATATTCACTCAATATGGTTCTTGATATATCTTGAAGAATTCTATTTCTTCTTTCAACAACACCATTCTATTGAGGTGTTCTAGGTGCTGAGAAGTTATGATAAATGCCTTTTCTTTTAAAAAATGTTTCCAAATCAGAATTTTGAAATTCTCCACCATGATCACTATGAATAGTTTTAAATGGAGGGCATTTCTCAATTTTAATGTGGGCTCTAAAACTTTTGAAATATGATAAGGCTTCAGACTACTTTGCTAGAAAATAGACCCATGTAAATCTAGTGTAATCATCAACTAGAACAAATACTTAGTAATTTCATTCAATGCATCCAGTTTGTGTTAGACCAAAATGATCCATATGCACTAGCTGTAATGCATCAGTAGTTGAGACTTCACCGACATATTTAAAAGATGATTTATTTTTCTTGCCATATTGACAAGGGTCACAAACTTTTGAGGAATCTAATCTATGCTCTTGTAGATCCTTAACTAACCATATATTAGAGAGTTAGAATAAATTCATAAGGATACAATGACCTAACCTAGTATTCCATAACCAAGAATGATCTTCCATTTCCCTAAGGCAAGGGAATTCCTGGCTCCTAAGATCCTTTAAGTTTAGTGTGTAAACATTATCTTACCTATGGGCAGAAAGAATGAACTCTTCCATGTATTTTTTCACAAAGCAGTTGTCATTCCTAAAATTCACAAGGTAGCCTTAATCACATAATTGGATTATGCTAATGAGGTTGTGCTTAACACACCTAAAAATTAAAACATTTGAAATAAAATTTTTTCTAAGAAAAACGATGTTACCTATACTAATAAGTTCTCCTTGAGAATTATCTCTGAAAGTTACTTTTCCTCCTTTCATCTTGATAATATTTTCAATGTAGTTTTTGTTACCTGTCATATGTCGGGAACAAAAACTATTCATAGACCATGTATTGCTGTCGTTACTTTCTATACATTCCTAAAAACAAAAGAGTTAGACTTTTAGAATCCAAACATTCATGGATCTGGAAATTTCAGAAAGCAAAATTTTAGGCACCCACATCTTTTTAGAAAAACATGATTTATGAAATCTTAAGGATTGGGTGATGTTTAGAGAATAATTCATTGCCCAATGTCTTATACAATGAAACTTAGTACATAATAGAGCACTTTGAGGAACAAAATAATTGTTACTAAAAATTGGTTTAAAACTAGTATAACCAAAACCAGAACTATTCCTTAGAGGTCGGATTTGAGAATACATTTTATCAAAATTTTCTATACCTAAGGTAAAGTTTTACAAAAACTTCCTCAAATAAAAAATTTAGGATTTGAGTTTGATAACCAAGTTCATGTCTTCAAAACAAATTTCTTTTGAACGAGAGCTTGGCTCGAAAACATTTTTCTTAGAATTTATGTTTTCTAGATCTTTAAAAAGTTTATTCTTCTCAGAACATACATCCTCAAGATTTTTTTAAACAATTTAATAATAAAAATTTCTCTTATCAAGATCATTAGAAAGATCTGATATTTCCTTAGTAAGAATAGTATTCCTTGAATTTTATTTATCATTTTTTTCATGAGTTTTTAATTCTCAATTTCAAGAAGTTTGGAAAACCTAGAAAATTCTTCATAAGATGGTAATGTATTATCTTCATCAGAAGAAGATTATTCATCCAAAGAGTTATAATATTTATCATTACTATAATTTTCTTTTAAAGAAACATTGGTCCATGATTCAGCATTGTGTACCTTTCCCATTAAACACTAATTCTTAATATGTAGTCTTCTTATTAGACCAATATTCTTCTGTCTAAATGATTCATAATCTGAAGATTCATCTGAAGAGTCTCCAACACTGGAACTCTAGGTCTCATTAGCTTTCACGACATTCTTAGCAATAGCCTTGAAATACTTCTTTATATTTCTATCTGAATGCCATTCATTTCTTTCTTTTCTCTTAATCATAGGAAAATAAGGTTTTATGTGTCCATCTCTCTTTCATTCATAACATGTGACTTCTCAATATTTCTTATCTTTCCTTTCCTTTTTCTTATATCTGGATTGATAGTTGCTCTATAAAGATATCATGTTCATCCTTCAAGCAAGATTTTCTAATTCATTTTCTGAGGATTCACATCCACTAGATTTGGATTGGATAACAACTTTCGTATATTTTTATCTAGTAACTCTGTCATGAGTCTTAGCTTTAGTATGATTTGATGTTGTAGTTAAAGAAACACCGCAATTTCTATTCTTCTTCTTTACATTATTAGCGTCTCTCTTCATTCTCGTCTCATATTGAAGAAGAGTTCCGAACCGTTCATCTAAGGAAATCTGAGTAACCTTTCTGTTCTCATCAATAGTATTCATCTGAGATTCACATTAATTCAGCATGATGTCTATGATCATATCAACAAGTCCTTCATCATATAATTCTTTCTCACCCATATATTGTAAACTATTAACAATATTCATTGATCTTTGTTTCACCTTACATAGGGGTTCTCCATAAAGAAAGTAGAAACCATGATATTCATCTTTGAGAATGGATCTTCTAGTTTCAATTAAATTGGAAGTTCCAAAGTGAGTAACTTCATGTTTCATCCAAATACAATTTGATGCTTCACAATATGAAATTTGGATATATTTGATTCTATTCATTTTACAAATCAAAGTATTGTGTACCTTATAATTTAGTTGACATTCACGATTTTCTTGATTAGTAATGTTACTAACTTCTTTTTCAAGGATTTTATATATTCTTGTAAGCATAACAAAATTATCAACTCTAGTATTGATAATGAAAGTCTTCATGTGATCTCTCTAATATTCTTAATCATTTCCATCAAAGATAATTGGTCTTGTTGGATTGAGATTGTCTATAGAACATAAATTGATTTCTTCCATCTTAAAGAACTATTTAATTCAACAAAAACTTGTTTATAGAAATTGTTTGTAGGTAAGGAGAATATTATTAAGTAAGGAAATTATAGAAGAAGAGTATCTCTAAGAAAAAATGAATCCGAAATATACGAGTCAGAATTAGTGATTCTGGAAAATAAGAAGAAGAATAATTCTCATATAAATCTAATCATGCTATTAATTCTGAGGTAACCTGCTATGATACCAATTTTTGGATCAAATATGTAAAAATGAGATGCAAAAATACAAGAGGGGTGTGAATTGTATACTTTAAAATCCCTAAGGAAAATTTTTCATTACGAAAATTCACAACACCACTAATCTTTGATTACATTCTTGATTCCAGAAAAGTTATTCTGGAAATGAAACGTAACAAAATTTTAAGACAACTATGATTATACCTCAATGTGTAAAGAATCCAATGTAATCCAAGTACAAGTCTAACGAAGTATAAAAAGATTATACTTTCCTCAACAACTAAAAGTACACCAAAAAACAAAATAGAAATACTACAAGTAACAAATAGTAACTCTTTTAACCCGAAGAGCTGGTTATCCAACAAACATGGATAAATGGTCTCTTGATTTATAATTTCAATAAAGTTTGTCTTACCCAAACCCAGTTAATCCCTCAATTCGAAGATCGTTATCGGTCTTGTTACCCACACAAGCCCTCGATTTGTAACGAAATCGTCACGTCTGACTTCACAACCCCAAGTCTATGATTTCAAGGAAATCACACCTCTAACTAAGAAAATATGCATGAAGAAAAGTATGAACAAGCCGTTCAATATTTCTATACGAATCCTGAGAGTTTATAAGAGTCTCTCTCTAGAAATCACTGCAACAACACGTAAGCATAGTTTTCAAATATTAGTCTCAAAAATGTTCTAAGATCATGAAAAATGAGCTCTTATTTACAGACACAACTACAACGGTCGGTTCCCACTTCCAATGGTCATATTTTTCCTTGAATTTAAGATGGACCTGTACACGTGTCACTCAAACAACCGTTAGTTAATAACTAAAAGCATGATATAATTTTTTAACAATACAAGTGTAAGTAAAAATATGGTTTCATAATTAAAATCCTATATTCTGAATTTAAGTAAATGAACGTTCAGAGTCTAACTAAAATTGATTTCGGATTCCATAATACAAGGATATTCAGACTCTTTTTTGTAGGAATTCAGAATTCAGAACTTGAATTCTATTGAATTACGGAGTCTGAATTTAAAGGAAATCTAGAATCTGGATTGACCAGAATTCAGAACCTGAACATAAAATGTTCGGAGTTAGAGTTCATGAGAATTTGGAGTCAGAACTCAAAAGAGTTTGGAGTCTGTATTCAGTGAATTCAGAGTCATAAATTAGAGATGTTTGTTACCAGAATTCATATTCAAAATTCAGATTCCGAACTCAAAAATTACGTAACCATAATCTTTAATCAGAATTCGGAGTAAGAAATTTATAAGTTTTCGGAGTCTGTAATCAGAGAACTCGGAGTCAGAACTCAAAGAAGTTCGTAACCAGAATTCCTATTCGGAATTCAGAGTGAGAACTCAGAATGTTTTTAACCAGAATTCGTAATCAGAATTTAGAGTTAGAATGCCAAATGTGTTCGTATCCAGAAATAGGAATCAGAATTTGGAGTCAGAGCTTCAGAAGAGTTATTATCCAGAATTCTGAGAATTTGGATCCTAAAACAGAATGCTTCATATCTAGGAAATTATAGGATTATGAGGTTTTTGTTTCAAACCAAATTTTAATATTAGGAAAATTATGATATGAGTAATGAAAACATGATAATGATAAATTTACTTGGGGAAGGAAATTTTTCCTTATAGAAGTAAAACACATGGTAAAAATAGATTTTCCTTGAGATAAGGTGTTTGTGATTTTCAAAACAAGAAGAAAAGGTAAAGTCATAAGGAAACCTTAATGACTCACTAATCTCCCCCATGTATGAAGGAATGGTAAAATCATAAGGAAAACCTTATTGACTGAACACCGATTAGGTATTATGAAAAAAATTAAAAATGAAAAAAAAATAAAATGGGGTCAAATTCATTTATTATAATCATAGATGATTTATGAATCCATGCTTGTAAGAGAAGAGAATAGATATGTAGAAAATTGTGATTTTTGAAAGGGAAAAATTTTAATTGATCTATGACCTAGAATATCATGATTTATTATTAATTAAGTTATCAATATTTTTAGAATTTAATTTTTTTCTAAATAATACATACTTTCCCATAGCCACCAAATCAACAAAATTTTATTTAAACATCCCTGAGTTTTCTATATTTAATTTATATTTGGATAATTATATTACTTATAAACATATATATATGGTGCTTATAATTTATATTGAGTATATATTCAATTTAATGTCATTTCTTAATGAGAGCATCATTTTTACAGTTACATAAATCATCAACTTGGATCGATATTTTTGAATGTTTTAAAATTTTGAAAAAAAGTGGATGAAATACATTAATTAATTTATATATCAAGTATGATTAGAATATTATTGAAATAATAATAATTTTTTTCTCTTTTAAAATCCTATACTATGACTATAATATTTGTATGTTTAATTAATTAAATGATTCACTTTAGTGTGTGCATTATTTTAATTCTATTTGTTGATTTTTATTCAGACAAATGAAGTGATTATATTTTGTGGTGTTAAATGTGGATAATATGTGCATAATAATCCATACTTATTATTGAGATAAAAAAAATATTTGATAAAATATTTTTTATGGTTAAAATGATTAATTTTAGTATTTATGGTGACTTTTAAGGGTTCATTGAATATATCTGACATAATGGAAAATTCAGATCAAAAATCAAAACAAAAATCATGGTGTGTAATTTTTTGACACACAAACTATAAATTTTAATTATACATGTCTCAGGAAGCCCGAGAACGTAACTAGGTGTTGGATCAAACTGAAGGCATCATTTTATTCACTGTATGTGTGGTATATTATCATTCAAAAGTTGTTAGTTGATGATTTAAAGTGTATATACCATGTATATTAGCTCAACATTCCATGTAATTCCAAAATCCAACTGCTAATGTACAGAATAAAATTGGAGGCATGGATGAAAACCTATATAAATTATAGGAAATGTATTTTAGTTAAATTTTCAATAAATATATAATAATCACTCAAAATTCAGGGTTGGATTTTCCTGGGAAAGGTTTTGTTGCTCTTCCAACTCGATCTCTCTATGAAGAAAATATGATTTTCTTTTCATTTTCCTATAATTTTAGTGTATTTAATCTCTTATACCATTCTCATATTGTATCTATGTTTGGGGTTGACATTTTTGTCAACCTACACATGATGACCATGTTCATTAGAGGCTGATGTTTTGGGTTGGGATTGAAATATGGCAAGGGTTGTGTTGTAATTATAATTTTAGTGAGTTCTATTTTATTATAATTTTTTATTATAATTCATGAAGGGATTATATCCCTATATTCTATGGCTGGATTATTATGTAATTAATTATCCAATAAAGGAATTTATTTAAAAAATTAATAGTTATATATTTTTGGAATGATAAACAGTATCACAATTTGATCCCCATGATAAACTATATCCTAAAAAAATATGAATACTAAATAATGGATTTTATAACTATCCATAATAAAATTAAAACCTTGAAACAATTCTATTTTATGTTTTCCTATCACTTTTATGACATCCATTATATTTGAAAATATTTTTACTCTAATATTTCCTACTTGATCATTAATTTTTCTATACATGATACTTCTACTCAGCAATGTACAACTGTAGTTTCATCTCCAATGATTCACATTGGGATTGACCCTTAATTCCACTAACAATCATGTTAGTGGGTTTAGAAAACTTATTTTTTGTGTCTAGAAATGGGCATGAAAGTTATTTTTATCAAGTATGTTTTAAATGATATTTTAATGGTATTTCTATTTATCAACATTGGTAAATCATGAAGATACTTATGTGCGTCTATGATATGATTAAATTATATGATCCTTATTATTTCCCAAGATGTATTATTATTATTATAACATATTTTCATGGAACTCATTTATTTTCCAAATGTTAACCAGTTTATGAAATCAATATTGGGTTTATATGAGTTTTATGATGAAATTATGGCTCTATGTAAATTGTAATTGTTTCAGCTCATTTATATTTTGTATATGATGGGTTGAACACCATTTTATCTCATGGGTAATCCCAATATAACATATATAATAGGTGGGCCTAGATATTTATCCAATAAATTAGGTATGTTTTTTGACCAAATAAGATTTCTATTTTTGAGGTTTTTTAAGAGTTTGGAAAGGATTCAATGATAATGATGTTCCATGATTCCCAAATGACTCCATTAGGCTTACTATGAATTTAATTGTCCTTTTATGAAGATTGAAATGACATCGATTATGATTATAAATTCTTATTACACTTAAATTCAATAAATCCTCATTATATTATTGATGAATAATGATATTAATATTGATGTTTATTCACATTCTTATACTATGATCACACACTATTATTATGTCATTATAACCCTTAATCAATTATTTTTCCACTCGATATATATAGTTTTTAATGTTTAAGTTTAACCTTACTGAGAATTATAGATATACAATTTTTTTATTTTTTCTCTAGGTTATGAAGAATGATGTTGAATGATTTGAGTCCTAAATGGATCCATGTGTAAACCTGTTTTTAGGAATGATTGAAAACATAATAGAGAATATAAAAATATTGGTTAAGTGGTAAAAACAGTTCCTTGAATTCATGGATGTTTTTTATGTTAGAGTTTTTCATATTTTTCAAAAATATTAATCATAAATTATCCAGGGTTATATAAGTGATGTAATATTTTCTTTTGTGTATTTTTTTTGGGTAGAAAAAATTCGATCACCATCATCAGTATCAAATTAAAACATGTAATGTTAATGATGTTAGTATTAGATCTAATTTTACAGGTTTTGGGATATTATAGTTGGTATTAGAGAAGAGTTTACATAAATTTTGAAATTATCATGTTCTAATGAGAGGTTTTCTTTAGATATATTGATACTATCATGATTTTATATGATTAATGTGGATCATAAGTTCAATGTATTTGACTAAATTTTTTATGTTTTTAGTGATGTGACTTTAATGTGATTAATGAAATTTTATGATATTTTTTATTTATTTGAAGTATATTTAATACTTTAGTTTATTGTTATTTATGAATTTATATTCTATGAAAAAATTATATAGTTGATAACATTTAGGTTTTATATTCCCAAGGGTATTGATTTAATTATGGGAACATGTGTTTTAATTATATAGAAAACTATGGGATTGAAAAGTGATTTTTTGATTAGGTGGTTAATGTTTATTCAGAACAAGATAACTACATATTTTTTGTTACTAATAAAATGGTATGAGGTAAAGTTTGAGTTTAATTAAAATTTTAATGTAGATATTATTGAGTTTATTTTTTATATCGTTTTTTTAATGCGTGGAATGATTTTATTTCCACAATGGGAATTTTTCATTCATTTTAGTGGTTTAATGATGTTTGGAAGCATCTCATCATATGCTAACCATTTTGGATTTTTAATTTCTAATAATTGGATGAATATATTTTTATCCTCTTTTTTATTATGTGATCCATTATAATATTATTTTAGTATATTAGGAATAACTGTTTCAACATTAATACTCAGCTATTGAAAAAATGTTGATATTATGGTGGAAATTGATAAAAGGATAAAATTATACTTGTGATGTAATTAAAATTTTCTTGTGATCTTATTATAGATAGTAATGGAATTATAGACCACTCTGAAAAGTATCTTGAAAAAAATTGTTCTACTGTATTCTTTTCAAATGAATTATATGATTTTTTCACCCCTGTTTTTACATGGTTTTCTAGTTTTAGAATTTTTTATGGTTATTTACTATATTATGATCAATGATCTTTGTCACTCTCAATCATTATTTAGGCATTAAAATTTTATTCCGTGTCAATATATTAACTTTTGAATACTTTTTTTCTTACTTGTAATTATAGTTATTTTTTATCCCTGAAGACCTTCATACATCCCTCTCTCTCACCTTTCATCTGGATTTTTTATTAACCGTTTTTATAATTTAGGATTACAACAAGGGTATTTTGAAATTTAAAAACCCATTTTCATGAGATAGTTTTTAAATATTTTGGAAGAAAATTATTAAAGATGTGGGGATTTAATAATAAGAGCATTCAAAATTAGAACATTATGTTTAATAGAAAATATGGCATGCCACAATGAGATTAAATGACCAATTAAATATTTGGTCACCCTAAAATAGAATTTAAATTGGAATTATAATTAATAATAACTGATTTATGTTATATATATATATAATGAAATTTTATTAATATATTTTTATTAAATAATTGAGTAGTATTTTGTATATTAATTTTAATACTCTAAATAAGTTTTATAAAAAAATATTTCTATTGATTTTTTTCTGAAAATGTTATGATTAATTTATAAAGTCATAAAAAACTTATATCATATAATTAACATCATTTTTTAAATATTCATATAAAAAATAACTTATTTTATTCTTTTTGGATTCATAAAAAATCATTGAATATTGAGAAGTAATAAATTTTGTGACTATGTATTTTCTTTTCAATAAATTTAGAAATTTAAAAGACCCATAGTGAATTGAATTTGTTTTATTAAAAAATAATATTTATTTAGTTATATTTCATCCAAATAATTAAATTTAAATAATATTTATAAAATATTTTATAATAAGATAATTATTGTGATTAAAACGGGTTATTTCTGAAAATTGATTTAAAGTGCATTATCTTTCCCCACTGTCATTAATTAAAATAACCCCTATTGATTAATTATATAAATGAAATTTATAAATTATATATCTATAAAAATTAATTTAAATTAATAAAGTTATAATTAATGGTCATAAAGATTATGTTAAATCATTTAATGCTTGATAAATACATTACATGAAAAACGACTTTTTCATCACATATCGGGTTTTTATTTTAAATTAAAATATATCAATTATATGTATTTAATCCTATTAATTGGAATACATGTTTCTATTAGAAATAATTTTATTATCTAATATTTCTAACATAAATATTTATCTAGTATAATATTGAAAATGTAAAAATATTTTATCTTAATTATGATGAAAACATGATAAAATGGGGTTAAACTATAAATATAAGGGTTTAAATGACCTGAGAAAATATCACAATAATATTTTATTAAACTACATTGAATTAATATAATATATTTATATATAAGGGTAAATTTATTATCGGTATATTATTTTACAAAAATTCTTCTCAAGTTTTCCTTCAAAAAATTCCACGTATTGCTTCTCCCCCAGTTATAAACGGCCACTAAACTCATCTCCTCATCACCCAGTTAAAGCCTTATGAATCATAATATCCGAAAAAATAAATAATTAACTTCCTAAACACATCCAAGATTGTATATATTGTTCAAAAATATATCTTAACAAGTCCTTTGGAGCTCACAAATATAGGTTATCCAATGAAATGGTATCTTACATAATCGAGGGTTCTCTTTTATATCTTCTTAAAAATACATCAAGTGTTGTTAAATTGTTATAACTAAATAACACAATTAACTCCCATATAATGAGATTTCATTATTTTGATGATGTAACCTGAATAAATCTCATATTTCATCAAATATGAAATGAAACCATCATCTGTGTGTAAGGAGGACTGCCACCTCAAGAATTGAGGTAATTAGTTTTCTATTATCACATATTTTGACTTTTTATAATTATGTATTAAAATTTTACATATCATATTACATGAACAATTATATTAATTTAATAATTATATCACATAAACAATATTACTTTCCATTCTATTGGGTATATGATAACTCCACTAGTGTGTGCGGTGGACTATCGCCTCATGAAGTGATGTGATTGTATTTTCACAAATACTTTTCATGAGAGGTGATATGAATAAAGATAATTCAAATATATAATATATATTAAATAATTTTTATACAGTAGTTATATATATAATTAGAAAAATATAAAATATAATTTACTTTTTTCCTTTCAATTATGTGATAAATTATAACATAGTTTGTGCCTACGTGTGTTCTACCATCATCAAAAATCAATGTGATTATTTTTTAATAAACACATATCATAGAAGATATATATATGTTTTTTTTAATAAATAATTTTTTTTAGATTTTTTTTATCATTCTATAAATATCATATAATTCTTACATTCATTACATTATGATCATTGAATAATTTAAATTTCACTGATGAATACATAATGCATGTCATCTCCATGATCACAATGTATTTCATTTGTCATAATTATTATTCTTGGATGATTGTAAAAGTATAATCTATTGTTAATAGGGAAAATTATTCCATTATTATTACTTAATATATGATGTAACAACAAACCCTTTTTCCTCAGTCCAAACCTCGAAGTTATTTTGAAACAATTAACTGAATGTACTCAAAACCATATTGTTAACTTAACTAATTAGTAATTTATAAATTTAATTAAAAAATAATCAAAAATATTTAACTTTAATAAATAAAACCTAAATATTTTTCCTCATTAATAAAATAATACATATAATCTTATCACACTAGAAATAAATTACATACATAGAATATATGTACTCAAGGTAATGGACATCATCTCGCCCTTTCATTATTAAGAAATATTTTATTGTAATGAAGATATTTTCTATATTATGGTGTATATAGTCCCCCTTTTACATTGAATATAATGAATCATTACTAAATAATTGTATAATATATTTCTACGTGAATTATTTCATAAAATGGGATTTGAATTGAATGTTAACAAGTGGAAAATAGTTTTATAACTCAATATCTCTTAATTAGGTTATAATATAACCTCATTATAATTGATTTTATAATATTACATGTGTATTGACTTTTTATTATATTTTTATTGTATTTCTGAATTAATTATATGAAATTACATTTGATACACACAATCATTTCATTGATTAATTCTCATTCCGACATTATAACTACTTTGATTGTTCTTTTCCAAGTTTTTATTCATTAGTAAATATGTCTGCTATACAAATAAATTATTTTATATGGTGTATCTTATACCCCCTGGAAATTCTATATCATGACAATACTTATTTTAGTATTTTTAATGCATCACGTGATTTGTGTAATGGACCATCCCAAATCAATCTAAAAAACTATAGCTAGGTCTATTACCACATGGTATCAAGAATATCTCCCTATACACCAAAGGCTTCCAATGAGTAGCGAGTGAACGATGATAGTATGGTAAGGAAACTATAGAATTATTAATAGAGTCAATAATGGTCTGTAAAATAGATGTTTTTAATAGATTAATAACTAATTAGTAGAAGATAACAATAATAAATTAATTAATATCCAAAAATAAACATGCTATAATTTTCAAGAAATAGAGTACAAAGATTCATAAATAAAATATCATACATGAATAAAAAATAACAGAGTGTTAAGGACCAACTCTGCGAGAATCATGGGTGTCGTCTCAACCCTATAATCCTAATCTCTCATGTAAATAGTAATTATGTAAATGTAAATTGGTGAGCAAGATGAATCTAAAACCCAATCCTAAAACCAAAATGATTGTTCGGGTTCCCTAATGAATTTGAAGACCTAATAGGGTGTGACATGTACACAGTATACCACCACCAATATAGTGTAGTAATTTATAATATGTTAAATAAAAATACATTAATGATCATATAGAATTAATAATGTAGTAAATCAATAAATTTATTGATTCAACTGTAATTACTAAATTTACACCCAATATAAAAAATCACATTCGACCTAATATGAAACAAATCTTATTATGTAACCAAAAATATAAAAAATATATATGTATATGTAAATGGTCTATAAATATATTTATATTTATCATCATTTATATATTTATGAAAACTATACAAGTCCCAAGGTGTAACTCAGGAATCCAAGGATAATAATATATGTTTCATAGAATGCCATTGGATTCCATTCAAAAATATCATAATCAAGAGGGGTACCATGCTCTATTTTCATTAACTTTAAATGTTTATATGAACAAGATATCACAAGACTCAATACCTTGGTAATTAATGATATCATTCCCGATGATCATAAGTTAATTGGGGGATCATGTTAGTGTATCAAAATCTATATGGGTAGTCCTGGTTGAGAGAATCAATGATAAAATATCATTATGTAGAGGGAAAATATAACTGATTATCATATCTCAAGTGTTGTGACACTCATGGTTATCATAATATATATTGGTATCCACGGTCGAGGGATGCAATTCCAAAAAGTCATGGTCAATATAGAATCTATTCACGTGTATTTGACTTCCTAAAACACGAATATGAACAAATGATAATACGTAAGAATGATAGATGATATATATATATATATATATATTAATTACATGAAATGAAACATAATTTTTAGGTAATGAAACATAATTTTTATAATTAAGGTTGTACATTTCCATAAGCATTCCATATCTCCATTTCAATATATAATAGAGGCCAATCAAATTATAAATAATCTTCGAGGGTCTAAAGAAGAAATAGGACACTACCATGTTATCTTATGAGATGTGTTAATAATTTAGTTCATTAATTGATATGTTCCTAGTGTATATAATTTCTATTATAATTTAATTCATTTTCAATTAGGAATTTCCTAGGAACTGATAGTAATTGTGGATGTCTTCCATTTAAATATAGGTAGGAGATCTAGAGAGGTACACCTGGATATTTGAAATTTTTAGACAATTTATTTATCACTTATTAATAAGTTCTAACTCTCGGTATATTTAAATCAATTCTCAAATAGGGAAATTGATAGGAATACCAAAGGGGTAGAGAAAGGTGATGTCACAAACTTATAATCATTCAAATCGGTATAATGAATGTTCTACGTCGAAGTTTAAAATATTAATATTTTTTCATATTTTAGATTAAATGAATAAATAATATGGAATGCAACATAATGGTGTAACATTTAAATAAAGAGACATTAAAGGGAAAATACCTAGACCTCTTACCTCATGCGTAGTATACACCACTCATCCAATGTCATGATTTCCCTCTAAACAATTTGGGAGAAATTGGATAAATAAACAAACACCCTAAAATTATAGAAGATTATATCACATGAATATAACAATAAGTACGGCTAATGAAACTTTCAAATGAGAAAGGGGGTCATATAATCACTAATATGTATTCAATTCATCAAAAAAAATGCTCGATTCATAACACAAATGAAAAAGAAATCACTATGATTGGAGTGAGAAGTTAGATCCCATGAGAGGGAAACTATGTACAGAAGGGAGGAAAAGGATGAGAGAAAATAAATTAGGAGTTGGGAGAGAATTTTAAAATACTCCCCCCACCAGCACCCAAGTAACTCCCCAAGATTTCATGGTAAGTCTAATTTTTAAAATAAATTCAATAGCTTGTGTTGTATACAACCATAAGCTTGAGCACACAATGATATATCTTATGAATTGTATTAACCAAATAATAAAATTAATAGAACTAAATTTTCAAAATAAGCTTTAATTTTGAATTCATAATATAATCATTAGTTTAGGATACGTTTGTTCATATTTTTCTGAAAGGTTTCATTTTTTGATTAATACTGAAAAATACATGATTATTGTTAAAAATGAGTTTTCTATTTAAATAATTATTTTAATTTAAATTTATATTAAAGTAACTAAATATAAATAATACATATATTAATATTATGTAGTTCATTGGAATAGTTTTTATAAAATAATTATATATAAATATTTGGAACGTCTTTTTTACCCACCGTGTAACAACATTGACTATATTAACATTAAACGTAATATTACCGCTTATGTATATGGAATTTCAAAATAATTACATACCTGTTTGTAATTAGTTTAATAATTTTTCACTAATAGGGAAAATTAAAAATTTTGAATAGTAACATTTGTATATTTTTATTTATTTTCATTTGTTAAAGTTAAATCGGCTATTTAAATGTAAAAATAAAATTAATATATTTAATATTTAGAATAAAAGTTTCCATAATTTCATTATAAAAGTATTTTTTGAGAAAAATAATCCTTCGGTCCATTTTGTGTCCACTTTAATCCACTTGTAATACTTTAAAATAATTATAATATTTAATTTAAGGAAAATCCAATTTTTGGGTAATTTTGTATTAATAGGTAAAATATTTTTAATATAAGGTTATTCAAGTGATATGGTCAACTGTAAATAGTAATTAGAATGATAAAATGTTTATCTACATTATAATGATTTATTTTTATAATTTTACAAAATATGATTTTAATTTAAATGGCAATAGAAGGATGATGGATTAATCGATTTCTTAAAGGATGAATCAAATAAATAATATGAATAATATTAAAATAAATATCATTTGAAATATTGTAGGTCATACATGTTTTATTAGAATATAGTTATGTTTAAGATATTATTTAGTTTATTTTGATATAAAGATTCAAGTTGTTATTCTTTTATAAAATTTAAAATAATAATTAGTGTCAAAATTGAGATAAATGAGATTTTAAAAGAAATAATATTTTATTAATGATATAAAATTTATTGAAATATATTTTTTGAGAAAATAATTTTGATAATTTGAAAAATATCATCAATGATCCAAATGTTTTTTTTTGGATTTTATAGTAACTATATTAACCTTATACTGTAAAAAGAATTTTTTTCGTGGAAAGGGATAAATTTTTTAAATTAGGGTTTAAAAATGAAAGAATTTAAAAATAATTAAAACAAATCCAAAAAAATTATTTTATTGGTATTATTAGACTATTATCATATTAGGACATATTTTTAATCATTTAATACAATTTTCCAAGAACATTAAATAGATATTTTAAAAATCAAATAATGTGACAGAATGTCACACTCAGATTTCTTATTTGTATAATAAGTTTTTTATTGGGATAACCAGGATCTAACACCATTAATTAATATTATATGAAAATATAGTATAATAATATATATCATATTAATTAATAATCATTTTGGATATTCAAAAATTACCATACATAATGACACAATAGTGAATATGTAGTTATTTTACTAATAAAAATAACAAAAAATTGATTTTAGAAATATTGGAATAAATATAATTTTACATTATTGAGGTGATAAAAATAATTTATAGGTTAAAATGAAATTTTAGGATTAATTTAATTGTTTGGTTTGAATATATCTTTCTATTTTTAATTTATATTAGGTCAATGTAAGGAGTAATTTCAAAATTGAGACTATTGATATTATATAAAAGAATTATTAAAGTTTCTAAATTCTTAAAAATAATTAAAACTAAAAAAATGATAATTATAATGTATAAAATGTCATAATATTTACAATTATTTAAAATTGACACAATATAATTAAATATTTGTGACTATATTTTTTTTAGAATATTAATACAACAAATAAATATAAATAGATTTATTAACGATAAATCAAAATTATAATGGTAAAAAAAATCAAACCATGTATATATTTTATTTTAGGAGACTATTTCAACCCATATTCATCTTATATTCCATATAAATCAAATTGGATATATTTTAAATCAAAAACCAATTAATAATAAATAAGTAGTTTTTGAGTTTCCAATAGTGCCCCTCCCCTCTCTTATAATATGGCACATTTCCTTCTATTTTGTTCACACCTCCAAATCACTTTATATAGACCAAACCTTGTCCATTTCTCCTCCGAACATACCTGTCTTCATCCTTGAGGTCATAATTTGGGATGAATTCGTACCTACAGAGTACATTTTTTCAAATCAAAAGGAGATACTCGAAGAAGGAGTTAATATTTTACAAATTCAATTCAATTTCATATATTATTCTACTACATTTTACTATGTTTTTTCGATATTGAAGTAATAAACCCAGAATATAATATATACTGATATTTTTTTATGAATATGGGAAAATCATATTCCTCAATTTACCTATCCTATAAATAACAATATCACTTTGTCTCCATACATACAACATACCATCTTGATGCCATGGTGTAAACTGTTTTTCAATAATATTTTATTTTTATTTGTATAAAGATGAATATAAAGGATATTAACAATAAATATGATGTGATAATTTTTTAAAATTCTTTTTCTTTAAAATTCATTACCCTTTAACACTACGAAGTGATATCATCGCTCGTGAGTACATACGGCTACCATCTCTACAACTCGATCAGATTCATTCTACACAATAACCATTCAAGAACTATTATATAAAATATATTAAATTAATAAATATGATATATATGAATTAATAAACATTTTAAAAAATATATTTATAGACATATATGTCATTTAATTTCTTCCATTCAATATGATAAGAAAAAGAAAACAACATTCTTGTGTATGTACGACCTACCATATCCAAGAACTGTGTGTTCAATTACATCTATATATCTATTATATAATTAATATACTGAATATAAAAGATATGTAAATCATGTTATAAATTATATATGTTACTAAATCACAATATCAACAATGCAATCAAGAATTACATGTCAAATAATGTACGATAAACAAAGCGATTATTACTCGATATGTTGTTTTAACATGGAAATTGTTAATAAAAGGGTAATGTAAATTAATAAATAAATCATAGATAATATCATAAATATTATTATTATTCTATAACAAGTTAATAATATGTTTAAAACCACTAAACAGCAGTTTCAGACACAAATGGATAGAATCAGACCTATGACAGGGGTTCATTTTGGGATCTCAATATTATCTGAGATTGTTTATAAGTAATTATTTTTAGGGACATAATGATAATACATTTCCATGTTACATAAAAATATATTCAAAGGAAAAATTTTTATGGTAATATGTAAGTTAATATTTTGGTAATACAGGGTTTTTAATGTTTTATTGATTTATTCTTCTAAATAATTCCCATTAATGTCCATGTTTTCAAAATGGATTTAAGGATTTGTTTATATGGACCTGAATATATAAAAATGATAATAATTTTAAAATATTCAATGTGGTATGGGGAAATTTTATTCATAAAATACATTTTATATTTAATTTAATGTGTAAAAATTTTTATTAAAAGATTTCAAATAAAAATGGAAATTTTTCTCAAGAAATTATTAAATATTTTATTAAATTATTTTAACCTATGTAAACATCCATTGTTGGAATTTGTGTTTAATTAAGGTTTTTTTGTTATGATGAAATATACCACATTTTATTTAATTGTTAATGATATGTTTGAATATGGATGTACTATTTGGATACCATTAATGGTTTATGGTTAAACTGTTAAAATTTCTTATTCTAGTTTTAATAATATTTTTTTTATTGGAAATGTTTCAACCGTTTCACATGAGGAATGCACTGGACATAGTAAGTAATGGGTGGGTCCCACTATAGACCCTAAATGCATTGGTATTTCTACTGAGACAAACACGATTTATATTTTACTCATTTATTTATGGTCCTGGCACGATGGTATTAAGGTGTGGTTATGATATATGACATTATGAATTCTCTCATTATGAGAATATTTATTGATATTTCATGTGAATGTTTAAATAGAATTATTTGATTTAATCATACCATTTTATTGTGAATATTATGTTTAAAAAGATTCTGTTTTAGGTTTATACATTGGAATAAAATATTATGATTGTTTATAATTTCTTTTTCTATATTGTTTACCCTTACTGAGCATCTAAGATTATACCTTTATTATGTTTTATTTTCCCATGATACCAAGAATTTTTTTTTGATAGGTATAGAAGGATAATCTAGGAGATTAACAGTGTTCTAAAAGGATTATCCATGTTGTATTGTTATATTTTAAATTTAAATGTAAGATTTATTTATTTAATATGTTTTCTATCATTGATAAACTAATCGGTCCTTCTGGATTTAATTTCTTGAAATCATGCCTATTTATTAAAATAATGGATCGGCACTTGGCTTTTTGGGTTGGGGAATTAAAGCTGGTATCAAAGGATGTTTAGAAACAAATTTTTAAATTAGATTTGGAAAACATATATTATGGATCATATATTTAAGAAATACTTTGAAGAAAAGTCTATGTATAGGATATCATCCTTTTGATTCGGTAATTTATATCCTTGGTTAATACAATGGAAAATGGATTTAAAATTATATTAAACCATTTAGAGATCCTATAAATGATTATTCATGACTACATCACTAGGGGTAGTGTTTCTCACAATAGTCCTTGAGTTTTGGTCAATGAATAAAATAGGAAGGTTATACATGCATACGATATACTACTGATGATTAAGAGGCAACAAATGAAAAATTAGATGAAGGAGGTATTATAGAATAGTACGATAAAGAATAGTGGATGGATTATGAGTGATGTGGACTGATTATGGTAATTTTTTGGGATTCAAGAATTATTACATCAATGGTTTTATGGTAATATGATTTATGAGATATATTAGTATTGTAGTTCATTACATCATCATCACATATTGGGAAGCATAGCTTATTTACTTGTGGTTTTTGAGGTTATAAAGTTATTTTTCATTAAAATTTATATTACCTTGTTTAGGGAATCCGATGTTACGATTTATTTTGGAAATTTAAATTCATTTTTAAACTGTTAATTTGGAAAGATTTATTGTGGAAAAGTATTATGGTTGGAATGGATTAAGTGGAACATTGGATATTAATTTTTGAGGTTAAATTATGCTTTATTTGATACCTTGGGAAAACCATATTGTTTTCAATAAAAAGTAAGAGATGATGGAAATACTTGTGGGCCTTATGATTTGTCAAAAGGACTTTATGCGTGAAAAATTAATTTCCATCTTTCATTTCTAGGAGTAAGAGATGAATTTAAAATAGATCACATCACAACAAAAGGATGAGATTATGCTTATGAAAAGAAAATAAGTTAATGAAATTATTATCTGAATTGTAAAATAATTCTTCAACTCTAGGGAATGAGTCTTCATACCAAAAATTATATCCTTTTACATTTCTTGATGTATCATATGGTCCCTCAGATAATATCATATTTATAGCATTTTGAATGTTCAATTTATTCTAATCATGTTCCCCATCGCTCTTTTTTAGAACATGATGTTAATATTTTTCTTTCATGTCCATGATTTCATACATGGAACCCTTGAATGTGACATCTGTATTAACATTCATACTTCCTTCATTTAATTTAAATTTGAGCTTTTATCAACCCCTGTTTCATTATGGGATTTCAATAAAAGAATTTTTAATATTAAAACCCCAATCACATTAACTGTATATGAAAATTGAAAGGATGTAATTTCTTGATGGATGGGAGAATATAACACCCCAGTAATCCACATTATGTTTCATTTTTTAAATAGATTCAATGGCCTGTGTTTTATGAAATAGTGAGTTCAAGCACACTAGGATCTATCAATTTAGCCATTAAAAAACCAGTTATGATAGTATTAATCACATAATGAAATAAATAAATTTTAATTTCCAAAATAGAATTCATTTTTAAATTTTTAATATCAAAATTATGATACCTTCAATTTTTATAATTTTTCTGAAATGTTTATGTTCTTGATGAATAATGAAAAAACTGCATTATTGTTAAAAATGAGTTTTAATTTAAATAATTATTTTACATTAAATTTATTTTAAAGTAAAAAATATATATAATAAATATATTAATACATTTTAGTTCAAAATAATAATTTTTATTATATAATTTTATATAAAAAATTTGAATGCCTCTTTTACCCGCCTTCTACCCACATTTTCAGGATTAACATTCAACTAAATTTATCCACTTCTAATATGGAATTTATAAAAATGAAAATTTATTGTCATAATTAGTATTATTTTTTTTTCTAATAGGAACAACATAATTTTTTGTTGAATATAAATTTTGGTAAAAAACATATTTATCATTTAAAGGGTAAATCAGTTAATAAAGGGTAAAAATAAAATATTTAAAAATTACCCTAACACATGTCCTTATTTAATTGGATTAGTGCTTTTAGATAAAAAGAACACATTTTTCAATTTTGGGGCCACTTGGAACCACATGTATTACTTTAATATATTTTTATATTATATTTAATGGAAATAAAATTTTTCTTGTACTTTTTTTAACAAGTAAAAGTTTTTTAATATGAGGTTATATAAGTTATATGGTTGACTATAAATATTAATTAGAATGATAAATTTTTATTTTCATTATAGTAATTTATTTTTAAATTTATAAAATAAATAATTTAATTAAATAGTGTCATATTGATGATGAAGTAATTGACTTATTACAAGATGAATCACATAAATTATATTCATAATTTAAAATAAATATCATTAAAAATATTTTATTCCCTCCAAAAAAATTTTGGATGAAATATACTCTTTTTGGATCAGTTAATGTAATATTTTATTATGAATCATGTTTTTTAGATTTATAAAAAGTCAAAAATTAAATTGTGTCAAAATTAAAAAAAATGATATTTTAAAATAAATTATATTTTATGAAATGATAAAAAATTTATAAAATATCTATTATTTTAGAAAACTAACTACGATAATATTAGATATTCCATTTATGATCAAATTGGTGTAATTTTGTCAATTTAAAGTAACTGTGTAAACCTTATAATGAGAAAATACAAGTTTTCATAGTAACAGTAAAATACTTTAGATAAGGGATTAAACAAAAAAACCTAACCATTACAAAATAATCAAAACATGTCCAAAAAATATTGGACGTATTATATTCAACAGTTTTTAGATTATGGTCTATTTTTCATTCATTTAATGTATACTTTTCCATGAATATGCCATATATATTATAAAAATTCATGACTGTGATAAAATGTCACACTCACATTAAAAGAAACATAATTTGACATAAGTGAGCTTCTACAAAAATTTTATAGCTACCTAATTTATTTTAGGAGTGTATTACAGGGATTGGTTAGAATTTACCTTTTTATTTGGTTTTTATTTAATGTCAATGCAATGAATAGTGCCAAAATTGACACAATTGATATTTTATAAAATTAATGATTTATTAAATTAATCTAAAATCATAAAAATATATAAAAAACTACAAATTGAAAATTATAATTTCCAAAATTTTATAAATGTTCCATTTATGGACAATTATCACCATATATATAATGATTTATAACCAATTATTATGTAGAATATTATTACCATAATTAAAAATAATTGTATTAATTAAGGATAAATCAAAATGATAGTGGCTAAAATAAAAACAAAACATGTATAAATTTTATAAGATGAGATTATTTAGACCCATAATCGTATTATCATTTAAATAAATTACATAGGAGCTATTGGAAATGAAAAATAAATATATAAGAAATTAATAGTTCTGGAGTTTTCAAAAGTGACCCACTTATCTCTTATAAAAGGGAACCTATCATTATCTTTTAATCACACATCTAAATCCCTTTGTCTCATCCAAATTTTAACCTTTATGCTTTGAAAATCCCTCACTACATCCTAGTGGTCACACATTGGAATGAAATCCAACCAATAGAGTCCGTTTTTTTCAAATCAAAATGACATACTTTAAGAAGATTTAATTATTTAAAAATATTAATTCAATTTATTTTCTTCTTCTACTACCTTTTCCTAATTTTTTCCTTTTTGATATAGTAAGTCTCTATTATAATATAAAATGATATATTTTTATGATTATGTTAAAACAATGTTCCTTTGTTATCCCGTCCTATAGAAAATAATATCACCATGTGTGGGTACATACTACTTAATGTCTTCTTGTTATGGTGTAAATTTTATTTCATATATAGATTATTTAGATGTTTATAGCTAATAAAATAAAGGATTAAAATTGAAAATATGACATTATATTGTTTCTTTATAATTAATCTTCTATCCAATTATTTACCCTTTACCATTACAAAGTGATATCCTCGCTCATGAAAATGTACGACTTACCATCTCTATAATGCGATGGGATTAATTCTATATATTAACCATTCATGAATGATTATAAAAAATATATTTAATTATTATGTATGAAATATATTACATAATAATTATATTGTAATAATATATTTATATTTCTATTTGACATTTACTTTCTTCTATTTAACATGATAAGAAAACATAGACAACGTTAATGTGTACGTAATGCCTATAATCTCCATGAACAATGTATTACATTACATATATAAAGTTATTATATATATTTATATAATTATTATATATGATATATAATTAATTTTTTACATTCAGTAACTAATTAAATCATTATTTTTGTAATACAATGAAGAATAAGAAGTCAAAACACATACGATAAAAAAGAAATTATTACCCAAAAAGTTTTTTTAACATTGAAATTGTTAATAAATATGTATTGTAATATAATAAATGAATCATATATAATATCATATGTATAATAAAGATTATAATAAAAGTTAATACTATGTTTAAAACCACTATACTTGAGTTTTAGACATGTACGGATAGAATCAAACATACAGCATGGGTTAATTTTTCAATCTCAATATTATATGAGATTGTATATACGTATGTATTTAATGGGAAATGATTATAATACATGTCCATGTTTCATAAAAATATTTTCAAAAGGAATTTTTAACGGTTTAATGAAGTTAATATATTATTAAAACACCATTTAAAATGTATTAAATATTTTTTCATCTAAATATTTCTCATTAATATCTATTTTTTTAAATGGTTTTATGGATTTATTTATATTGGAATGAATTTACTAAAATGTGAAATATTTTAAAAATATTAGAACTGGTATGGGAAAATTTGATTAAACATATTTTTTATACTTATTTTATAATTATTGGGCATTTTAAAATTTTATTTTAATAAAAAATGGATATTTGTCTTAGGATATTTTAAATGGTTTTTTAAAATTATTATCATGTATGTTAAAATACATTGTTGGATTTAATGTTTAATTGGGTATGTTTTCTTATGATAAAATATACAACATTGTATTTATTGGATTATAAAATGTTTAACTATAGATATAAAATTTTGATACTATTCATGGTCTATAGTTAAATTATTAACATTTCATTTTCTAGATTAAATACGAATATTTATGTTTGTAATGTTTTACCATATTCACAAGAGGAATATATTGGACTTAGTATATGACATTTTGGGCATATTATGGCCCCTAAATGCATTGGAGTGTCTCTAAAAACCAACTAGTTTGTGTTTTTACCCTTTAATGTATACTATTTGAACAAGGCCTTGAGTTCCTGGAAATGATTCCCAATATTATGCATTCCCTCATTATGAGATTAGATATTGATTTTAAAATTTATTATTCGACGAGTAAAATATCCATTTGAATGTTTAAGTGCTTTTATTTGAATTATTCTTTCAATATTATACTGAAGATTATGTTTCAAAGTCTTGTGATTCTATTTTATAACTTTCCATAGAGGTTTATCATTTTTTATGATTTCCTACAAAAAACATTAACACTTGTTGAGAATATAATCTCATTCCCTTGTTATGATTTATTTTCTCAAGATGTGAAATAGTGTTTTACGTTTGAAATATAGGGTAACCCTAGGAGAATAATTTCATTCACACAGGATTATATATGTTTTATTTTTATGTTTTTATTTCTAATGTAACGCCCATATATTTAATCTATTTTCCACGACTGCTAAACTAATCGATCCATCTATATTTGATTCCTTGTAATCATGCCAATGTATTAAAATATTGCATTGGATATAGGATTCTGGGGTCAGTTCAGTATAGTTGGCATATCAAAGGATGTTTAGTAATAACATTGGAAATTATATTTAGAAAACATATATTAGGGAACATATCCCTAATATAGACATAAAATATTAGTGTAGGTATGTGATATTATACTTTAGATTTGGTAATGGATATCCTTGTTTAATATTATAGACAAATGGACTAAAAATAAGATTCTACTATTTGAAGATCCTATAAATTTTTTATTATGACTATATAACTATGAATAGTGTTTGTCACGTTAATCATTGAGTATTGTTCAATTTTTAGAATTAGTATGGTTATACATGAAAAGGTTGCACTGCTTGTAATGAGGAGGATAAAAAATAAAAATGAGAAGAATGAGGAACTAAGGAATATGATTTTATAGTTTAGTTGATGGTTTAAGAGTTCAGTAGAATGATAAATGTTATATTGTATTTGGATTCCTAATTTTTTACATTAATGGTTCTATAGATATATGATTCATGAGATATATAAGCACTGTACTGCAGTACATAATAATCATGTATTTTGAAGCATAAAATATTTCCTTTATTATTTTGAGGTTATAATGTAATTTTTCAATAAGATATACGTTGACATGTTTATGTAATATGAATTTATTATTGATTTTGGCTATTCAGAGGCCTTTGAGACTGTTAATTTAGACATATGTATTTTGGAAATGTCTTACGGTTGGAATAGACTAAGATGAAAATTAGATATTATAGTTTGAGGTTAATTTATGATTTATTAGATAATATTGGCTAACCATCTTATTTTTGTAAAAAATTATAGTATGAAGTAAATACATGAGTGCCTTATGATTTATCAAAAGTGATTTAGGAATTAAAAATTCACATTCAACATTCATTTAAAGTAGTAATGTTAGAATTGAAAATCGATTAAAACACATCCATAGGATGGGATTAGGCTTCTGATAGGGAAATAAATAAATTTACTACATATCTGAATAGTAAAATAATTCTTTAACTCTATATAATGGATCTTGAAATCAAAAATTTTATCCTTATACTTTTTCTGATGAATCAAATTGTTTCATAGAACGCTACATATTTAAAACATTTGGATTGTTAACTTTCTCCAAATCATGTTCTCTATCACTCTCCATCAAAACATGATGGATTTAATTTTATTTCATGTCCATGTTTTTCTTTCTCGGAACCCTTTTATGTGTTATCTTTAGTAATATCCATACATCCCTTTCTGAATTTTAAATTAGGCCTTTTAACGACACTTGTTTTGATAAGGGATTTTGATAGGGGAGTTTTGAATAGTCAAACCCTGGTTACCAAACTCAAATTCAAAAATGGAAAGGACATAATTTATTGATGGATGGGAGAATATAACACACCAAAATTTTATTTTAGGTTTCTTGTTAAAAATAAATTCAATATATTGAATTCTTCACAACAAAGGATTCAAGCACACTATGATCAATCAAACTGGCCATTTAAAAGCAGTTATTAATAGAAATAACCAAGTAATGTAGTTTATTAATTTTAATTTTAAAAATAGTACTCACTTGTGTAATCATTAAATTAAAATTATCTTATAGTGAAATTTTTTTATTCTTCTAAAAGGTTTTAATTTTGTATAAATAGTAAAAAATATTACATGGTTGTTAAAAACTTTGTATTTTATTAAAATAATATTAACACATTAAATTGATTTTAATGTCGTAATAGATAAATAATACATATATTAAACCAATTTAGGTTATTGAATTTTTTTTATAAAATATATATATATATATATATATATATATATATTGACATCTCTTTTACTCTATTTCTAGCCACATTTGGAGGATCAACATTAAACATAATTTTACCGCTTCTATGAATGATATTTTAAAAAATAGACATAAGTGGTTGTAATTAATATAAATATTTTTGTTTCATCAGTACAACTTAATTTTTTTATGAATGGTAAAGTTGGTAAATTTTTATTTATTTACCATTTTTATGGGTAAATTAGTTACTTAATGAGGACAATAATATTATAATATTTAAAAATTACCATATCACATTTCCTAATTTTGTTGGATATGTTTTTATAGACCAAATAAATGATATTAATAATATCAAAATAAATATCATTTAAAATATTTGAGGATATACACTGATTTTTTGGAAGAAATTTACTTGTTACAGAGGATTTAATACTTGGATAAAAAAGACATAACTTTGTTAATAAATAGTATTATTAAATATAATATATTTTTGTACATCATAGTAATTTATTTATCATTTCTAGATATTAAATAATTACCATACATAATGACACAATAGTGAATAAGTAATTATTTTATTAATAGATATATAAATTTATTGATTTTAAAAAACTTAAAAGAATTATAATTTCACATAATTAAAGTTCTAAAATATTTTTATAGATTTATATGTCATATTAGGAGGGTATTAAATGTTTTGGTTCTAATTTATATTTCAATTGGGATTTTTTTCAAATTAAATGTAATGAATTTTGTCAAAATAGGCACTATTTATATTTTTTCAAATTAATATTTTATTAAATTATTCAAAAATCATAAGAATCTCTAAAAACTACAAAGTGATAATTATATGGTATAAAATTTCATAAATTCCCAATTTATTGAGGATTTAAATTATATATGAAAATAATTATAATGATTTAATATTTATAATATTATTTCCACAATTAAAATTAAATAGATTAATTTATGTTAAATCAAAATTATAATGGATAAAATAAAATAAAAACATTTATAAATTTGGATGTATGATATTATTTCAACCAATACTCATATTATACTACAAATAAATCACTTTAGAGACTTTTTTATTAAAATTAAATTTATAATAAATTAATAGTTTTGGAGTTTCCAAAAGTGCCCCTCCCCTATCTTATAAAAGGACACCTACCAATGTCTTTTATTAACATCTCTAATACAATTTATCATAAGAAATTCCTGAAAATTTTTACTAAATACATCCATTAATTAATCCCATAGGTCACACTTTCAAAATGAAGACAACGTATGGATTCATTTTGTGCACATCAAAAGGATATACTTGAAGAAAAGGAAATTGTTTTACAAATTAAGTTCAATTTCTTTTCATCTTATGCTTACTTTTCCTATTTTATTTCTATAATATAGTAATAAATCTAGAATATAATATATAATGATATTTTTATTATTATGTTACAACCATGTTCCTCCTATTACCCATTCTACAAAAAAACAATATCATTATACGTGCATACGTACGACATACCATCTCCACGTCATGGTGTAAACATTTTTTCATCTATACATTATTTAGATGGGTATAATGATAAATATAAAAAACAAAAACAATAAATATGATGTGATATTTTTTTCTTTATAGTTCATAATTTATCCAATTCCTTACTGTTTACTATTACGAAGTGATATCATCTCTCGTGCATACGTACGGCCTACCATCTCCACGACACAATGACATTCATTCTCCATGTTAACCATTAAATATTGACTATAAAAATATATTTAATGAATAATTATGAATATATGACATAATAATGAAATTTTAATGATATATTTTTTTACAAATATTTCATTTAATTTTTTACATTCAAAACAAAATGAAAACGTAAACAAAATTCATGCATACATACGACATATCATCTCCATTAACAGTTCATACCATACTATATATATATATAATATTTATATAAGGAATATATAAGATATATAATTATTATTTTACATTATTTAAGTAAATAAATTATGATCTATGTAATACAATCAAAATAAGAAGTCAAAAAACATACGATAAACAAAGTGATTATTACCTGAAAACTTTCTTTAACATGAAATTGTTAAGAAACTGTTAATGTAAATCCATAAATGAATCCTATATGATATCATAAATATTATTAGGAATCTATTACAAGATAGTAATTTATTAAAAACAACTATTCATGATTTTCAAATATGTGTCGAGGGAATCAGACCTACAGTG
The DNA here is from genome assembly GCA_963277665.1 of Viscum album. Taxonomy (NCBI): domain Eukaryota; kingdom Viridiplantae; phylum Streptophyta; class Magnoliopsida; order Santalales; family Viscaceae; genus Viscum; species Viscum album. The sequence continues at coordinate 502,981,309 of OY728133.1, forward strand.
AGGGATAATTTTTCAATCTCATTATTATTTGAGATTTATTATACAGAGGTCTTTACTAGGAAATATTTATAATAAATTTCAATTCTTCATAAAAATGTTTTTAAAAGGGAATTTTTTATAGTTTTATTAAAGGTAATTTTTAACTAGAACAACATTTTAAATTTTTAAAAGATTGATTATTCTAAATATTTCTCATTAATGTCCTAGTTTTCAAAAAAAATTAAGGATTTATTCATATGGACATAAATATATTAATATTTCAATTAAATTCACAGTATTAAAAGTGGTATGGGACACGTTGATTCAAAAATATCTTTTAAAATTTCTTCTATATGTGAATATATTTTGAATTAATGATATCACTGAAAATGGTAAAATATTTTAAAGATATTTTTAATGATTTTATTACATTATTTTCATATATATCAACATTATTTTTTAGATTTTATGTTTAATTAATCTTGTTTTATTATGATAAAATCTACTACATTGTATTGAATGTTTTCTGGTATGATTGACTATGGATGTTCTATTTTGATTCCATTCATGGCTTATGGTTAAAGTAGTAACATTTCATATACTATTTTTAATATGAATGTTTATGTTGTTTATATATTACCACTTTAATAAGAGGAATGAATTGGAATTAGAAGGTAATGGTTGGCTCCATCTATAGACCCTATTTGCATCGATAGGTATCTTGAGACAAACTACCTTGGGTTTTTAACTGTTTATGTATGGCCTTGGTATGAGGCTTTAAAAGTGTGCTTATAATGGACGACATTATACATTACCTAATTATAAGATTTGTTATAGATATTACATGTGATTGTTTGATAAGTGTAATATCCATGTAAATGTTTAAATGGAACTAGTTGAAGGTTATGTATATGATATCTCAATAGTAGGAAAGGAATTTGGACATTGTGGGGTGGACAAAGTGGCATTTATCAAAACATGGGATGTTCATAGATCCATGTTTCATATGATGATGGAGACCGGTGTAGGTGATGGGAGCTGCATGAGATATCTTATGGTGGTGGTGACTAGTACGGGGGGATTTAGTGACACAAGAAGACTTATGGTGGTAATGAATGGTTCATGTGGCACGATTAGATCTAAGGTGATGTTGAATAGTTCCATAAGTGTCATCGGTTCCAGTAGTGTTACCAGTGTAAGATGAATATAAGTGATGTTAGGTGATAGAACAGAGAGTGATGTGAGAAAAATAGTGATGTTGAATGGTGTAGGGGGAATGAGTGGTGTGAATAGATCATTACTGGTGGATGAAGAGGTGTTTACCAAAATAGATGAAATAAGTAAATCCATGGCTGAAGATGGCTCTTCTATAGTAGTAGTTATCGATGTGGGTGGCATGTTTTATAGATAATTAATGTACTAAATTTAACATGATATTTTTTACTGGGTGAAGTAAGTAAGGCTCATTTGTCTTCCTGGTGTAATAGCAACAAAAGCTATAATGATGTGTCAATCTGGTTTATTCAATGGGGCTACGAAATCAGAAAAATAGAAGACTGGAATAGAGTCCCAATTTGGTACTCTCAAAAAAATTATACATTTCTCATATAAAATATTTTGATCTAGAATGAATGGTTATGAATGGTGACACTTTCCACATGACTGCTAATAGAGAAGCAGATCTTTGTAGATTTTAAATCTATGAATACTCCATAATCTCTAGGCATGTTCTTCCCTCTAGGGAAATTCTTTGGAAGTTGATGATTTGTTGTGGACTCTAAACACTATATGTCTTCTTTCTAGTTGGGTGTGTATCTACCTAGATCAATGTTTCATTCACATCATGTTTCTGTCATAAGATCAAAATCAAAGGGCATATGGGATCTATTCAAACACCTTAATTCCAGTTATGATATTTTTTCAAGAGTGGGATATTTTATTTAATACATTTTCCATAAGAAATATTAATGATCATGACTGAATGAAAATTGATGGCCTAAATTGAATATTATTGAATCCCAATATCTTATTGGAAATTGAAACTATAGTTAGAATTTCGATAAAAATGGATAGTTATGCTGAGAGTTCCAATTTTGGTTACTATGATGGGGTCCTATTGAAGATTGACATAAACTCTATATTGATCCATAGTGTTGTATTGTCTTCCCTTGATGATGATATTCTGTTAAAAATAGAATATCAATGACTTCGTGATTTTTTTCGATAGTGTCAAGGGATTAGTCATGTTAATGAGAAATGTCACAATAATGTGGTTTTCTATTTAGTTTCAAAAATGAATCATGAAGAATTGTGTAAGAAGTAATGCAGGATGATGATTAGAAAAAAAATGTAGATTAACTTGGGGAAAAACATCCCACTCATAATAAGGTAAATGTATAGGTTAGATTTGATCCATCCAATTTTGATAAGGAATCGGAATAGGAGACTCATGGGTTATGGGAGATTTCCCTTATGTTAGTTCATGTACACATAGAGCATGTCCTATTTGAGGGAGACCTTTCACCACGAGTGAATTTGAAATGAATTAGTATCTTCAAGCCTCCACTACTACAAATGAGGGGAAGAAAAACCCAAGTGATAGTGGGAATAATTCAAGGATACTTGAGTAGATAAATAAGTTAATGGAAATATAATGAATAAATAGAATATAGGATTATATTAAGGATTATTCCCTGAAAATCATCATATAGTTAGTTATTATCAACATGAATAGATTTATTATGGTTGAAAAATGTTTTCAACCTATTCCTCCCAGGAAAACGAGATGCAGGACATACTATTCCTATCTAAAGCCTCTTATAGCCACCAAGTCTAGTGGTCCCTTAAAATTTTACTCTGATTGTTTTGGTGATCATGATGATTCCTATCAGTTTGATAATTATTTTTGATATTCTACAGTATCTTATGGCATGAGCGCATGAATTATTGTATGACTATAACCATCACCTTCCATTGTATTAACTTTCCTTTAATAAAAGGGAACGCCCCAATCATTTATGGTATGATAACTTCCTCAATATTGTTTACCCTTACTAATCATATGATATCATTCATTCTTTTATTTATTTTATCAAGATACCAAAAAGTGTTTTATGTTCGATATGAAGGGTTAAGGAAGGATAATAATGGAATTCTCAAAGTATTATCCATGTTGTTTTTTATGTTTTTAATTGTAATGTAAGGTTCATGTTTGTAATATTTTCTTCTAGACTACTAAATTGATCAATCCCTCAGTATTTGATTCCGTGTAATCATGACAATGTGTGGAAATAATTCATAGGCTCCTAGTTTTTAGGATCAGACATTACACTCTAAAATGACATTCATGGTGTCTCAAAATATTCTGGAAAATTTTCTCCAACTGGGTTGTTCTATTTCTTTTGTGGCACTAATTGTGATGAAGAGATTCATTGTTATATAAACTATTCATAGAATATAAGGATCGCCAATATATTTTTTTCATTTTTCCCACATGAATTTATGCTTCATCCCACGTGGTTTGACCAAATTATGTGACACCCCCATTTACCCTAGTTCGGGTTTCATAGTACCGTTTAGAGGGCCTACAATAACCCTTATCATTAATACACAACAATACATGGTTTTTCACATAAAGGTACACATAATGAAATATATAATATTAGGATGTCTAGTGTATTTGGGAGTCATTTACATAGAATAACATCTTAAACATGGGATTCAATGAAATTATTGAGATCTTCATTAACATACTTCTAAAATTCCATGAATTATAAAACTACACAGGATAACCTGGGGACCTGCATGAGAAAATGGTGATCTATAAAGACCATTAAGAAAAAAATATGGAATATGATGACATGTGTTAGATAATAGGAATATTAATGGGGAATAAAATTAACATGAATAATAAGGCATGATTTAGAATCATAACCATAACATGGGAAATGGGAAAAAACACAAAACAATGCATCATGAACATAGGTCAAGGCTAAAATAAAATAAATCATGATAGAAATTTCCCTATAAATATATCATTCCCTCCCTGTTCTTAAAGGATTTATCACGAGAGTAATGATTACCCAATGCATTGGAGCTTTATAATTCCGAGTGTACTAGTCAATTCCATTTCATTCTAATGCTTAAGTCTGACACATATATTTTACAATATGTATTCGTGTGTCATCATATTTTCTTCCATGATTAATAATATTATATTAAATACATGTAAATAATATATATATATATATATATAGATGTTTATAATGGTTAACACCCCTAATAGGAAATGGGTATGGTATTCACAACATATTTTTTTGGCATAGAAAATCATGGTCTAATTTCGGGAACATATAAACCCCATATAAAAGTTAATTAAGTAGGATAATGAGAATGAAATGTGTATATCATTATTTTTACATCAATTGGTAAGTAATATGGTAATGAAAAAACATATCCCATGAATGAAATTGGAAAAAGAAGGGAGAGGATAATTCATAATCTTGAATAAAGAGGAAAATGAAAATAACCCTAACTTTAGTGTGTGACATGAAATGACTGGGTGGAGATTCTTAAGAGATTGGGGAGCCCTTTAATGACAATAGAGAGGGTGGGTAAGGTAATGAAATCCTCCCATGATTTTTAGTGAAGGTTAATGGGATGTTTGGTGGGTTTATATAGGAAACAAGTGGGGATTTCTTTAATATTTCTCTAATAGGGGTATTGGACTCTATATAAAAGTATTACTAAAATAAAAAACCTTACCAAGGTTTTTACCCATGTTTTCTCACAACTGGTATAGGCTCTAATTATTTTATATGTAATCTTTCCAAACAAAAAGAAATAATAACCTTGAATATGTGGAAGTGAGTTATACTCTTAATGAAATGATTAACAATAGTAACATATATCAACTGTATTAGATGAATCAAAATAACTTTCTATAATTAATCAAATAAAATAAAAATATAATTATTATAATTATAAAATGTAGGTTTTCTTGTGGATCTGATTTTTTGTATTTAGTACATCACCATTGGGTCATTATGACGTCATAATACACAATGTATATTTATATGATATTTCTTTTTTACCAAAAACTTAAACTTTATTAGAAAATTATGAACAATTAACGTTTGGATAACATTGAAATTATTATTCAAAAAATAGTATTAATTTTTTCTATTTAAATTTATAAATATGGTAATTTTCAATTTTAAAATAATAACCTTTATATATTTAAAATGTTATATTTTTTGACAATAACATTCTTTAAACCCTTATAAAAAATAAAATTAGACTAACACAAAGTATATGATAATTTATTATTAATAAAAATTATTTAAAAATCATTATTTTTAAAATACTATTTATTTAAATAATTATTTTATTAATAATAATAAATTCCTTAAATGAATTGTAATATTACCCAAAAATACTATTTTTGATTTATTGTATCAAAATAAAATTCATTTATAATGTAATAATAATAAGATGAAAAAATATTAATTAGTCTATTAATAATAATGTACAAACTCATATTGTTAGGTTATTGACACACATCCCTTTAATACATAAGAAAAAACCCTAAGAGTATAGTGCACGATGATGATACTTTCATCGGGCTGTTCACTAATCATGGTTTGGTTCATGATCTCAATGTCCTTTTATTTCTCTTGAAACTAGTTCATCTCTTACATATGGCGTTTGATATGTTCAGGGTATTGGTATATGAAAAATCCTATTGTTTCAATCATCATTGAGATTATTGGTAAATCGGCTACATACGGTATTATCCAACTAGTTGAGGTTATCCCTTCCTTTTTTCTATGCCAATCAGATTTGTTAAAACCCTATATTTAAAATAATCATGTGAACATAGTTCAGAATATATATTATCAATGGTAAATATTCTTAATTTTATTTTAATTCCAATATAATAAAATTAAACCAAATAAGTTAACATGTTTTCTAACAATATTATATTTTATGAAATTTATTAAATCAAAAGGGAAATTTCATTTATAACTATTCATGCTGTTAAAATCTGCCCTATTCATAAATTTTTACCTATAAATTTTTATTTCTTATATTAAAATAGAAGAGGGTAACTCTATTTCATCACATCATCTATTTCCCATATTGGTTCTCCAAACATTAGGTTTATCAATAACACTTTGACCCATTTCTTTTTCATATTCTATTGTACGTTGTCTGAATAATATAAATCTTCATCGACATCTCATCTATGGATAGTTCACTATCAAATGGTAGTACATATATATTGAGTAAATTTGAGGTTTTAGGATGTAATTTATCAAGATGGATAAATGTAATAAATCATATACTTGATATAGGTAATGTGGTAAAGAATGTCGGTAGGCCACTGATATGATGTGATCCAGGATATCAACAGGGATGATGTGTCTTGGACTAACCTTTTCATTATTATATTTCTCATTAATTTTTTATATAGAGATATGATGAGTTATAACATGTATCTAATATCAAACTATAGTTCTCTTCAATGATTTCCATCATTGCATTCTATAGAAACTAAGCCGCCTTTATGTGTTGTGGGATAATTTTAACCAATTTCACCATTTCCTTGGCTATTTCAAGACTTAGCAATTATGGATCCCAAACATCATCCCAATATACATATATTCCACACCTTTTTCATAAAAATCATTATAGGTGTCCATTTTTATTCTTTATTAAAACTATTGTTGTATGAGTACTCGGTCAGAGGAAGATGTGGTTCCCATCCTCCTTTGAAGTCAATTGTCCATGTTCTCAACATGTCCTCTAATGTCATTATAGTCGACTTATATTGGCTATTAGATCGGGAGAGATAATAAGTGATGATGTTCAACTATGTACTTATGGAATTTTGGAGACTTTTACAAAACAATGAGGCGAATCTTGTATCTTGGTCGGAAACAATAGTTTATGGTACTCCATGCATCCTTATCAAGTATTTAATATATATGTACTCATGTGATCCATATGGAAATCCTATAAAATCCCATTGAAATTTTCCAGATTTTATAAGATGATCCACCATAACGTAGATAGAATTATTCACTCTTGATATGTTTGTAAGACCAGTGAAAATGTCCATGGTGATTTCTTCCAATTTCCATCTTGGTATGGGTGATGGTTTTTAAATTCCCTAGGATTTTTTCCTTTCTGATTTCAGTTGATAACATACAAGTCATCATGATTATAATCTATGATCTCTTAATTTATATTTTCCCACTAATATTTCTCTTATGTATGTTGATACATGTTTTTTTCTTCTAAGATGTATAGAAAAGGATTAAGTTTGTTCATCATCCAGCAACTCCTCTAATGCATCATCTGATGGTATACATATCTGTGACCCAAATCATAAAACACATTCTTCATTAAAATCATTATCAAAGTACTTCTCATTTATGATAGGTTCCATATTCTTCATAATTACCACATAATATCTTTGAATATCATCCATATTCTCTTGAAGGGATGGTTGAGAAATCATTTGTGAAGGTATTGATGACGATCCTTCCTTTATAATTCACATATCTATCATTCAAAATATAATAAGATAAGATCCCTCTAAATTGTCAACATAATTATAATTTATGGATTCCTTATGTATATTTCATCTATCAATTATTCTGTTTATATGTATGGTAGTGGATTGTGAAATCTTATTCCTTAATCAGCTATAACAATCGTTATTGGAACATATTCATCTCTTTGAGTGGAAATATATACTTTAGAAATTATGGAGCGATATATTTTTCAAAATTCTCTCCAATGATATAATACCACAATATTTTCAAATATAATTTCTTCATATCCAACTCTATATCATGAATTGGGTAGTTCTATTCTTGAAAATTCCAATGCATTGACGAATAGGCTATGAGGTTGTCATTCTTGATTAGTAAACAAACTAATCTCTTCTTCGAAGTGTCAGTGTATACCATGACGATTTCTAGACATTTGGGTTCTATGAGGGTATGTGAAATAATTAGACTAATTTTCATCTCCATCATGATAAATTCAGATTCATCATTATAAGAAAACTTGACTACATTGTGAGTAACATGGTAAGTGGTTTTGAAAATCGCGATAATGTTCACACACATCGGTGATAATACATTGAGAATCCAATGAACCTATATATATCATTCAGATATGTTACACTTGGACATCCATAAATAGATTATATTATTGATGAATCTATTTTTATCTCATTCCCTCTAATGATATTCCCCAAGAATGATTATTCCTTTAACCGTAACTCGTATTTTATGTACTTAGAGTAAAACGCCTCCTTTCATTTGGGTTTTAGCATAGTCCTCATATGATCATCATGATACCCCATTATTTGGGAGAATATTTTAATATCATCTATAAATACTACCACAAATATGTCGACATAATATCAAATGACTCTATTCATCATTTTCGTGAAGATTTTCAGTTTATTAGTGAGTCTGAAAAGAAATACTATGATCTCAATGTGACTATACCTTGTATGAAATGTAGTCATTGAGATATCCTCTTTTTTACCCTAATATGATAATTTCCCAACCATAAATCCACCATGTATATTAATAGTGATCCACATATCTGATTGAACAAGTCAAAAATCTGCACAAGAGGATACTTGTTCTTTATCATGATTATGTTGAACCAATGATAATTAATGAAATGTCCCATTAACCCATATCTATTCTTGATGAAGAGGACTGGTGAACCACATGGTAAATCACTAGTGAAAAAAATCCCTATATCCATATTATCCTATATATATTTCTGTATATCCCTATGTCCCACAATAGTCATTCTATACGAAGTAATGGATAATGGCAGCACCCCTGGTATAAGTTCGATTTAAAATTTAACCTCTCAACTAGGATGAATACCAAGAAATTCCACATGAAATAAAACAGTATTTTCTATCAATAAGATCATGTAATAATGGATTATTTATTTATACTCAATAATTTTATGATGATATTTTTACTTATATCAAAATATTATCCATGTTTTTTATTATGGTGATAATGAAGATTCCCTCTCATCATTGAACATGTATTTAATAAATAGAAGATTTGTGATACACATAGTGATTTCCTTCACATGGAAATTTATGTTGTATCTATATAAGGAAAGAGAATCCCCAAATAGAATTATATCAAATTCCACCAAGGGGTGTGTGATAAGTTTTTTTTGGAAGTTCATCTAAAAAATTTTGACAGGGGAGGAGTAATATACTTGGGATACAACTATCGCACCAATTTATGTTTTAACTATCACCACCACGTCAATGATTTCTGTTTCTATTTGAATATTTCTATTAAACATTCGTGATATGAATAAATGCATAAATTAAGAATAAAAAATAAGTTTTCTATCCTTTGATAATTAACTTCCATACCGTCACAACATTGTTGTTGGGATACACCTCAGTAGTTGTGATAGAAAATACTCACCTTTTTTCCTTGGAGGTTATTGGTTGTCTCTCATAATAATTGGATCGGTGCATTGGTTTATGAAGTGAATAGATTCCATGAAGTAGAATGAATGAAAAATGCATAGAGATTTTATAGGACAATCTCCTTCATCCATCACATTAGTGGTTATCTCATGTCGGTAATCAATATTTAGTTTCCCTTCTTTCCTGCACCTAAATCATTTCCTTCTTTCCCTTACGAAATTTCTGGGCTATTTATTTCTGAAACGTAGATAAGTGGAATTTTTAAATATCATGTCACTATTAGATTTCTCTATCAAACATCCAGAATTGAACTCCATGATATGTTTATTATCAGTGTGATACAATTAAGATTCTTCGATCAATTTTTTATTCATTGAGGGAACATAACACAATTTCCATATAGATACCAATGTCTCATATTTCTATTTATTTTTTCATCCTAGGTTTTATCCAACCAACAAAACAATAAAAATTGAATTTGGGGTTATCAATAAAGAAGAAGTTTTATCATGCATGTATTGTGTTGTTTTCCCCATACATCCTGATAGATATTTATTCTTTTTTCATAATGGAAAGGAAATCCTTTTCTATTTTATGTTAGAGAGCGTGAGGAAAATATTTACTAACAAACATTTTCCAAAATTAATTCAACCAAATTTCATCTATATTATTTATAGGAATTTTATTTTTGATCAATTTCCACCACTAATTAGCTTCTACCTCCATATGATTAAAATCCAATATAAACATTTCATGTTCTGAAAATTTATTGTTGGAGAAAATATTCTCAATGTTGTCGATCCATTGTTTCACGATTATGGTATTTGATGATCCATTAAATTTTGGTGTAAGTTTTCTTATAAAGTATTAAATTGAAGATTGTTATTTATTAGGAGGATTTGGACACTCTTCCTGATATAGGCATCTATAGAAAACTTGAGTCATCCAAAAGAGTATTTTAATAATATTTATAATTTCACATCCCATTGGGTTGAGAATCACATTGTTGTAGTCATCAAATTTCATGCCCCATTTATTGTATACTTGTTTCCTCGTATTTTCATCCTTTTTCTAGAATAAAATAGAAATTTTCCATTTCTATTTTTAAAATTTTAAAATAATAAATGTTGAATTCAATTTCATTAAATATATAACAAATAAATTACGAGTATTTCCTCCACTAATGAATTTATAGGCTTCAATCTATGTTATCCCTTATCCATTTACTGAAATATAGTCTTATGGGAATTTTTTAGCTCTATGCATAACAGTTCTTAATGATCTTGTAAATATATCAAAGAATATCCCATGACAGTTCCAAATCTATTATATAGTGAGGCACATTTTTTTGTTCTGGGATATGCCGAGTTTGTCCTAACGCTCCTTGTCAGAGTTTTAACCCCTAGCTGCGTCCATTCCATAACCATGTCCACATATACATTACACAAATAGATGTATTCTATTAATAATACATTTACTATATTAATAACAAAATGTTGGGATTTTCTAATATAATTAGTCTTATCCCTAAGACTTTCTGTTGAGTTTTCTAATCATAGTCTAAAAAATAACTAAACTTTTCCTTTGATATTAACTATTAAAACCCAACTATTTGTTAAAATTTAATACAAGTTATATTAAATAAAATTACACATAATATAACATGAAATATTGATGAATATAGTTTATTTTGGAGTCATGTATATGTAATAACATCATGAACATGGGATACAGTGACAATATTGAAATCCATCCTTATCATGCTTCTAAAATTTCATGATTCATAACACCTCACTAGATAATAGGGGGACATATCTAAGAAAGGGTTGAGATATAAAGCTGAGTAAGGGAGTAAAAGGAAATAATGTGATGCATTTTAGTTAATAGTCATATCAATGTTGAATAATTGGAACATTAATAATAAGCCTTGATATGACATGATAATCATAATGTGGGAAATGTGTAAATAACATAAAACACTATATAATAAACATAGGTAAAGGATAAAATCCAATAAATCATGATGGAAAAATTCTAATAATGGAAATAGGATCACTACCTATCCCAACATTACATCTCATGATAAAAATCATTACACAATGGATTAGAGCACGATGTTATTTTGGGTGCACACATCACATTCATTTCATTTTTATTCTTATTTGTGCCACAAAGATCATAAAACATAGATACATTGATCAACATATTGTATTCCATGATAAATGAGTGAGGGATAAATATGTGTAAATAAGATATAAAAGATGTATTAATGTATAATACTGAACACCCTAGAGAGTAAATGTGTATGGTTTTCACTATAAAATTGTTATGGTATGGAAAATCTCTACAACATTTTGAAAACATAATGACATAAAATAAAAATTAATAAAGGTGTTTAATGAGAGATAAAGGTGAATATAATCTTTTAGAAATAAAATGTGTAGTAATAGGGTCATTGGAAATCAAATCGTCTAAAATTTTATTGGAAATAGAAGGAATAGGATTATGAAGAAATGTCAATATAAGAGGATAAGGAAAATTACTCTTACAAGAGTTTGTGACTCCAAATGCTTGGGAGGGGAATTTTAAGAGATTTTGAAAACTTTTAGAGGAATTTAGAGAAGAGAGGGTAGAGTAAGTATGTTATCTAAGGATTTTGAGTTAAGATAAAAGGGTTCTTTGGTGGGTTTATAGAGGAAATGAGTGGGGATTTCATAAATATTTATCTAAGTTAGGTTTTTGGACACTACATAATAAAATAACCCAAAAAATCTATCCCAGGGATTTTTCCCATATTTTATAAAAAATAATAGTGTTTCTAATTATTTTATATGTCCGAAGGGTGGAATTAATAACGCAATACCATTTATTATATATTAGTGAGTCATATTATTGAAGAAATGGTTTTCAAATATTAATTTATATTAACTCTTTTAGAGGATTCATTATAGATTTATAAGTTTAATCAAATAAAAACAAAATGAAATTATTTAAAGTAGGAAACCATGATTTGGCCATGGATCCCATTTAGATTATATCATATTTCATTTTTTGGTCGTTATGAAGTCATTATAATGAAATTATAATTATAAGGTATTTGATTTATTAATCGAAAATTTCATTATCTCAGTAAAATATGAAAAATTAAAAATTGGTTAATTTTTTCTTTCTCATTCAAAAAATAATACTCACTTTATCTTAAAATTTTATAAATATGCGAGTTTACACGTTTAAGTCAGTAAACAATATTTATTTCTAATGATGTGTTTTTTGAAAATGATTGTTTTTTAATCCTTATATAAATAACACATGTCTTCATATAAATAAAATTTATAATTTATAATTAATATAAATTACCTTAAAAATATAATTTTCTAAAATATTATATATTTAAAAGAGAAATTAAATTATTAAAATAAATTTATTAGTATAATTTTATTATTAACAAAAAACTCTTTTTTGATTTATTATATCAACATAATATTAATTTAATATGTAAATATAATAGGATGAAAATATATTCATTATTACATAAAAAATTAATTTACCTACCCACATTCCTAGATCTTGATATATATCCCTTTAATAAACAATCAAACACCCAAATAGTAATTTGAGTGATGGTGATAATTTTATGGGGTGGTTCAGAAAACATTGTTTGGGTCGTGATCTTGATGATCTCGAACATATCCTATAAATGGTTATTCTCATTTTTATGTTGATGCATCTCACATTATTCATGGTCCAGGAAAAATATTAGTGAAGCATTCTCCCTTTGAAGCACTGGTAAATGGTCTTCATAGATTACCATCCTACTATTTTAGGTTATCAATTCGTTTGTATGTGTCAATTTGATTTGGTAAAAACCTATATTTATATTAATCATGTGATCACTATTCAATATCTATATTATCAATGGTATAGATTCTTAACGAATTTTTAAGTATACTAGATTATAATAAAACCAAAGAAGTCCATCAGTTTTCACTAACCATATTATATAGTAATACTTTAAATTAAATCAAAATGGGACCTTATTTTACAACAGTTCATGATGTTACAGGGCCATAAGGATTAAAAAATAGTAACCCTAAACAATATAGACCTCACAGTGTTTCCACACTGTTACCACTAACCACGCTCCAACCCTTACCCTTTTCTTCTTCACCGAAAGCACTACATTAATTCTTCGAAACACCAAATAAACATCTCAATACGTACAAAAAACAATACTTTCAAGTGTTCAAACTCTCAAATTTACTTTATCAATATTGGTTTAGAGTTTGGATCATATCCCAAATGAGACGTTCAAATTCATATTTATGTTCTTACAACTACAAAACATGGGATATTATAGTCCACAAACCATAGAATATATTTTTTATAATAAGCCTTGGTGAATAAAAAAACATCATCTGACCTACCAATGTCATGATGATTCAACTAAAATATATTGGTTTCAATTTAAACACCCTTCACATGTTTAGGAATAAACCATGGCCTCATGATACATATGTTGTTAAAAACGATCCAATGATAATTTTTATTATTGATTAATCAAGACAATGATTACCCAAACCCTTATTAGCTATTCCATTATCATGTCATCGTCACTTTAAACATTCTTCATATAGTAATCCCATCCATGGGTTACATATTGAATATCAAATTATGATGCATGGTGATTCCCTTCATTGGAATTCCCTAATAAACACTCCATTGGTTTTCTAATGGTGGACATCATCATGTTTCAAAACATGACCAAATAGTGGACCCCCAACCAGTCATGATTACCCTAGTCATTTTGTCTTGTAAAATAATATCCACTACCATCCTTTTAATTAACCTCATCGTATTTTGATGATTTATCAAGACTATTTCCTCACCAACATTAGATTCTACCTCCATATGATAAAAACTCAATCGAAACATCTCTTGTTCTGAAAATTTAATGATGCAGAAAATATTCTCAACATAGTTGATCCATTGTTTCACAATTAACGAATCAGATGATCCATTAAAATTTGGTTGGGCTTTTTCATATAAAGGACCCAATTTTTAGCTAGTTCTCTATTTGGAGGATTTGGACACTTATCTAGATAGAGTCTTCTATTCAAAACCTGAGTCAATGGAAAGATTATTTTTATAATAAGTTTTATTTATGCTCTGATTAGGTTGACAATATCATTGGGGTAGTCATCACATTATGTGTCACGTTGATTGTTTACCTGATGCCTATTATTTTTATCCATTGTCTAGAATAAAATAATAATTAGGTATTGTTATATTTAATCTATTAAACAAATAAATGTGAAATTCAATGACATTAATGATAAAACATATAAATTATGTGTATTTCCTAAACTTATGAATTTCTATGATTTAATCTTGTCTATCCATGATCCATTTCCAAAAATATAATCTAATGTGAGTATTTTTCATCCCCAAATAATGAATTTTAATGAAATTTTAAATTTATCAAAGCATATCACCTCATAGTGTCAATCCTATTTCTCAGTAAGGCATGTTTTTGTGTACTAGGTTATGTCGAGTTTGTCCTGATACAGCTTATTGGATTTGTATCCCCTAGGTACATCTATTCCATGACCATGTCCACTTATAATTTCCATAGATTGATGTATTTTATTAAAAATACATTTAATATATTCTTAACAATATTTATGGATCATTTATTATATTTATTATTTTCCCGAAAACTTTCTCTCGAGTTTTTTTAATCATAATTCCAAAAATAAATAAATTTTTCCTTTAATACCAACTATTACAACATGAATCTTTATTAAAAATTAATAAATATTTTTTTACCTAAAAGTACAAAAAATACAACCTGAAATATTGTAAAATCTATTTTATTTAGGATTCATGTACATATAATAACATCTTGAACATGGGATACAATGAAATTATTGAAAAACAACCTTATCATGCATTTAAAATTCTATACTTTTTAAAACCTCACGGGATAACCTAGGGACATAATTAAGAAAGGATTGAGCTATGAAGCTAAGTAAGGTGGTAAAAGGGAAAAATGTGATGTCTGTTATTCAATAAGAATATCAATGGAGAATAATATGAACATTAATAATAAGGCTTGATATAACATGATAATCATAATGGTTGAAATGTGGAAAAGGCATAAAACATTGTATCATAAACATATGTCATGGATAAATTACTATAAATCATGATGGAAAAAATTCCCAAATGAATATAATATCACTACCTATCACAACATTTACTCTCATGAGAAAAATATTTACCGAATGAATTGAATAGGTATGTTATTCTAGGGTCACCCATCACTTTAATTTCATTTTGATTCTTAAGTGGGCCACAACGATCATAAAACATAGATACATTGATCATCATATTTTATTTCATGATAAAGTATTTGGGGATAAATACGAGTAATTACAATATCAATGATATATTAGTGTGTATTTTTTAACACCCTTGATAGGAAATGTGCATGGCATTCACTACACAATTGTTATGGAATGAAAAATCACTATAATATTCTGACAACATAAAGACATCAAATAAAAAATCATAATGGGGGTCCTTGGGAGATAAAGGTGGATATGATTATTTGGATATCAAATTTTTAGTAATAGTTTCATTTTAAAACATATCTTTTCAAAATTTAGTGTATATAGAAAGTATATGATAATGAAGAAATGTGAATATATGCGGATAAAGAAAAAACCCTTATAAGAGTGTATGATTCCATATGCTTGGGAGGGGAATTTTGAGAGCTTGTGGGAACCTTGGGGGGACTATAAAGAGTGGAGGGTAAATTAATTTCTATATACCAGAATATTTAGTAATCAAAAAATGGATATTTGGTGGGTCTATATAGGAAATGAGTTGGAATTTCTATAATATTATCTATGTCAGGTTTTGGATTCTATATAATAAAAAACCAAAAAAATACAATAACATGAATTTTACAATAGTTTATACCAAATAAGTGTGGTTTTAATTATTTTATAAGGATGATGGATGGAATAAATAATGTAATACACTTGCTTATGTGTACGTAAGTCATACTCTTGAAGAAATGATTTTAAAACCTTAAAATATATTAATAGATTTTAAGGATTCATAATAGATTAATAAATTTAATCAAATAAACATAATATGTAATTATCTAAAATAGGAAGCATATATTAGTTCATTTGTCTGATTTATAGTATTTCTTATATCATTATTTGTTCATTATGATATCATAATAAAGAACGTATATTTATAAGGTATTTGATTTTATACTCGAAAATTTCATTATCTCAGAAAAATCTGAAATATTTAAATTTGGAAAGTTTTGACATTATCATTCCAAAATTATTATTCATTTTATAAAAAAAATTAAATGTATGTGAGTTTACACATTTATGTTAATAATTGAAATTTATTTCTAATTATGTGGGTTTTTGACAATGATATTTTTCAAACCCTTATTAAAATTGTATTTACCTTCATAGAAATTATACGATAATTTATAATTTACAGAAATTAAATTATAATTATATTTTGATAAAATATTATATATTTAAAAATACATTAATTTATCAAAATAAATATATCTATTGGATTTTATTGTTAACTAAAAATTCAATTTGTGTTTTACTGTATAAATAGAAAATAAATTTATAATGTAAAAATAATAAAATAAAAATATATTCATTATTCTATAAAAAATAATGTAAGTAAACATGTTTATATATCTTGATATATATATCTTCTTAATAGATTGTAAAACACCCAAATAGTAATGTGTGTGATAGTAGGACTTTTATAGTGTGGTTCATCAAACAATGTTTTGGTTGTGATCTCAATGAGCTTGAACATGTCCTATTAGTGGTTTTTCTTATTATTAGTCGGTGCATCTCACATTTGCCTTGGTAAAGGGAAAATATTAGTGATGATTTCTACCATAGAATTGCTATTAAATAGGCTCCCTAGGGTAGGATACAAATGGATTAGGGTATCAATTCGTTTGTCTGTGTCAATTGGATTTGTTAAAACTCTATATTTATATTAATCCTGTGATAACTATTTAATATCAATATAATCCATGTAAAAGATTCTTAATGAAGTTTTAAATACGATAAAATATAATAAAAAAATAAGTTCATTTTTTTATATAACCATATTATATAATAATATTTTAAATTAAATCAAAATGGGACCTTTATTTATAATAGTTTAGGTTGTTACCGGGCCATCATGTATACAAAATTGTGTCCCTATACAATATGGACCACACAGCTGTTCAACACAGTTATCACTAACCATGCACCAACCCTGACCATTTTATTCTTCACAAAAAACAGATTATTTAGGGCCCAACAGGACATAAATTCATCCAAACACCAGATAAACCTCTTTGTGCTTACTAAAAATAACAATTTCATGTGCTCAAACTCTCAAATTTAAATTCTCAATCTGGGTTTAGAGTTCAGATCTTCCCCCAACTGAGATCTTAAAATTCCTATTTATGTTTCTACAAATTCAAAACATGGGGTACTATAGTCCCCCCACCATAGAACATTTTTTTGGAAATAATATTGGGGGAACAACAAAACATCATTTAACCTACCAATGTCACGATGATTCCACTAAAATTGCTAGGTTTCATTTTAAACAACCAACACACCGTCAGGAATAAACCATGATCTTATGATACATATGTTGTTAAAATAAAATCCCACTCGCATATTTATAAATGTTTCATCGAGATGATGCTTACCCAAACCCATATAATCCATCCTATATCATATTATCATCTCTTTAAACATTCATCATATGGTGATCCCCTCTATGGGTTCCATATAGAACTTCCAATTATGAGTCATGATGCTACCCTTCATCTGAATTAACTAAATAAACATTCCATTAGTGTTCTACTGGCATTCTTCATGATGTTCCATAACATGACCAAATGGTGGACTCCCAACCGGTCATGTTTAGCATAGTCATGTTGTCTTGAAAAAGAATATCAATTACAATCCAGTTAATTACACTCACCTTGTCCCGATGATGTATCAAGAGTGTTTCCACACCGACATTAATTAATGAAACAAAAAAGGAATTTTTATTCACTACTGACAAACTCTTAGAAAATAAATATCCTTAGTAGCCAATGCTTCCAAAACATATTTTTGATTCCTCTAATATAATACAAAATTATTTAATTTCAAGAGCACTCACAAATTCCTGTAACCATCTCTTGGTGAAATCTATAGAAACATTTCTCATTTTATTCATCGGGCTTCCACAAAAACACATGTAATGACACAATTTAGTACTATTTAATTGATAACATTTAATTAAAATAACCAATCCTAACAAAATGTTTTGGGTGACCACAAAATAAATCACTAGAGTGAAAGGTTCCCATCAAAGGTCTCCCATACTCTGTCATTTACATGTATGATATCCGTAAATATAAAAAACATAAAACTATATTTAAAACTGACTAAAACCATAAATGGTATCTCACATGGAGAATGATTCATAGAATCACTTTGTGTTCATGAGTCTTTTCAATGTATTCCTTCAGGGGAATCCTAGTATCACTAATGAAATTCCTCACCTCTAAAATTACTCATGATCCTAATGTTATATCTTGAAGGTGCCTTACTTATACATCAATCGGAATATTATTAACATTAATTAAAAAAGGCATGGTATTTAGGTAAACAATTTTTATATCAAAGGCATGGTAAAAAATTTTCCCCTTTTCAATAGCTGTAAATAATCCAGGTAAAAAAAATTCAATGAATTTCATATACATCAATGATTTTAAACTGAATCCTGTATTAAATATCATATCAAATACATAGAAGTAAAAACCCAACCACATGTCACATCACACCAATGACCATCATAGCTTCGGTTAGCTATGAACATTATACCGAAACATAAAAATATCAAGCATTATTTTTTAAAATATATGCCTTGAATCAAGAGAGAAAAAGAACAATCCATTGTGATAACCTACCATCATGTCAAACATGTCCCTAATGAAATGAAGCATGGGATAAGAGAAAACCTTCAGACTAAACCCCCCATATGTATCAACTGACAAGACATATTACAAAACCATCCACCAATGTATCCACATCTTCAAATGATATATATAATCAAAAAAATTCTTTAATCTAGGGATTGAAAACCGTTTCATAAATCTATTTGACAATTATATGATAATAACGTTTCTTTTACCAAAACTAGGGAAAACCAAATTTTTACAAAAACCCATTTCCACACACACAACTTTATCAATCCATTTCAATTATAATTATTTTTATAAATCCATTTCAATTGGGTTCTTCCAATATATGGTAGAGATGAAATCATATACCTCAAAATATGGCTTCACACACTAGCAATGAGATCCACCAACATTGGATAACAAAGGCAATAATGGATGGATCTAGGTTCACTCCTTCCTTCTCAATATATTTCCCACATGAATAATGGTTTGAAATGAAGATAAAACTATATTTACCTCATGATAGTCAAATTCTACACCACAACCAACACCATGGCCATCCTATCGGGGAAGATCAAACAATAGATCTAAAAGGGGACTAGAAGAACCAACAACATAGGAATGATCTAAAAATATATCCCAATGATGATAGCATAACCAATGGAAATGAAGATGTAGAAATATCACATAATCAGACAGAGTCAGAATAGACATGATTGGTATCAATCAACAAATGAAATTGATTATAATCAGATGGGATCCCCAAAATCACATAAGAGACCCATGGGTCTCGAGATAGGAGGAAGCGGATGACTGATAATAAAATCAGACATGTACTATAATTAAATTCACTAATGTTAAAAAAATTATGATGTGAACCCCTTTAATGAAATATATTCAATGAATGATAAGATACACAAAAAAATAAAACACCCATGATTACGAATAACTCTAGTCTACCGTCAAATTATGTTAACTAGTATAATGGTGTCTAAAATTTTCATGGTTTGAACTAGTTCACAACATCAGCCCATTGAGCATTTTATATGATGTGTCACTTTCATGAAGTGAAATTTTCCAAAACGCTTATTCTGTAAAAACACATAAAGAATACTTTAGGTCAACCCTAACTACAAAACACATCCTTTTAAGTAATTTTAGAAAATATACCCACATTATATTAATTACAACACACACTCCTCTCCGAACATTAGGTAATTTTTTCTGCTGAAGGATATCCATCCTTGAAAGTCCCAAAATGCACCCAATCAATAGTGGAAATGAATATATAGTTGAGAAATTACTAAATCAAGTTAACAATATGTTACATACTCTTCACCATAATAACTTCCATCTCAGGTATGTCATGTAAACAAATAGTGTCCAGATATAGGTGATGTCACTATTCCCTCATTAACCACTCGCACTCCCAAGTCTCATGAGAATATGATCTATGTCTATATAAAAACCTAACCAATGGAATCAACCTCTCATGAAAGACTATTTCCTAAGAGTGAATGATACGCCCTCAGAACTCTATAATAAAATCATCTAGCTCTAACTAGTTCTCTTCACAAATCAGAATGTAAGATGGATCTGGATGGTACAACTTCAGCTAGGATTGGTCCAAAAGTTGTGAATACCCATATATATTACCAGAAATACTACTCAATAAGAATCCTCACCAAACAACCCAAGGAACTCAAATGGTCTAACCTATCCTAGTGCCATATTTCCCTATTTTTGAATCCAATGGGGACCTAACTGTGGATAAACAAGAATGAGAATCATGCTAATAGTGGAAAACACCAATGGATTATGATGAAGATATTAACAATAATTCTATCAGCATTTATATTTAACCAAATGTTGATGTATATCTTGATTCCTTGTTAATATCACCAAAACGAGGCTCGGTCCTACAAGAGTGCCCTCACCCACCTCATACCAATAATGAGTATACATGGATGGTTGACCATACAATGAATTAAAGGGATCCATTATGATCATAGATGAATAACTATTATTATAAAAAACACAGTTATTCCCATTTGTTTATCCCATTTCCGAATAATATTCAATACACAAGCATGGACTAAATCATCCTCCATCTAAAAAACTCTCTCTATCTAGAAATACATCCCTAGATGTTATGTAATACACAAATTTATATGATTCCCCATCACCAATTGGGTACTCTTATAGAACCATGTGATAAAAATAAGATCCATGTTCATAAAAATAATATATTGAACATTGTGAAAGATCATGACCTCCCCCACATATAGCTTACATCGATCATAAAATTTTTTGGGTCCTTGATCTAAATTAAGGGAACTGGCTATGGAAACCAATCAATCACCAACATTATATAATTACATACCTATGTTGCCTATGTTAATCCAACAATAATTACATAGACACCTCATACAATTTACTAGCCTTCACCAAAATAGGATAGAGTAAACAAAATGCTTTCAGATTCAATGCATTGATCTATTGGATAGTGTAATAGTTAGAAAAATAATCTTCATTGTCATTATTCATACCTGACCACCATAATCATAGTCTCATGTCATAAAAAATCCTCATAGTTCCCTGATTAACTTCCTACAAAAAAATATGATAGTTAAAAAACTAATCTCATCAT
Organism: Viscum album; assembly: GCA_963277665.1. Lineage (NCBI taxonomy): Eukaryota > Viridiplantae > Streptophyta > Magnoliopsida > Santalales > Viscaceae > Viscum > Viscum album. The sequence continues at coordinate 503,003,455 of OY728133.1, forward strand.
AGTGGATAGGATGAAAAATTGAACCAAAAAATATAGAATACCACTTGATGAAAGAGACCAACCAAATTTTCACCCCACCATAATGGATTTTTTGAATTCCATTTAATTAATAATCCTATATATGGTCATACAGAATGGACACAAGGATATATAAAGATAATCGAACCCTAGAAAAAACCATACCTAAAACATCATCTCGAGTATCCAATTGAAACTAAGTAATGATCCCTATATGTTTTCACCCATCCATCAACTCTATAATATCATGTAATGGTACATTCATATTGAGATAATATATAATGAAATTTACCTTCTCTATGGTATAATTAATGTCAAATTTAAATTTTTGTAGTTATTAAATCAACCACCTATATAATAGATTCAATTCATTATGAGGAAACATATAGCTCTATTTTTTTATTGTTAGAAAATATCATGAGCATCTACCAAAAAAAAGTGCTTCCATCAATTAAGAACATGTATAATAGGGATATGCTCTAAATTATGAGTGGATTAATTCATTTCATACGGTCAAAGATGGTGAGACCCTTGGTCCACTATAAGATCATCATACATAAACACAAGACCTAGAACATCACCATAAGAATCACAAAAAATGACGCACCCTTTACCAGGATTAGGTAATATCCCAATTTGAGTTCATATTAGAATAAATTTCATCAAATAGAGAGATGTCTAAAAAATTTCATCCCAATATAATTTCTACCATGTTCTAATTGGAATATTCAAAAGTGAGGACATCATTGAGGAATACTTGATAAACTCTTTTTTGTACCATTAAGATAAAGGAATATTTGAATCTAATTGTTTTTATGTGGATATTACCCTAAAAATGAAGCCCTTAAATTCTCAAGACCATCAAATTATACACACATCAAAATCATATGCACAATAAACAACACTTCTTTGATCCAAAAAATGTGTTTGTACTGATTACACCAAAAAAATTTACTCATCAGTATTTTTAGAAAAAAACACAAATGATTGTCATTCATGAATTTAGAGTATGAATAAACCAAGATATCATCCATGAACACTACCATAGAAGTTTCTAGGATCTTTATTAATATATGATTCATCAAATAGATAGAAATTAAATGAGTTCAAGTCAAAATAAATGAGATCAAAATATATTCGTAAGGGATATACCCTTTCTTGAAAGACATCATCCGTATATCAGACTCCAAAGCACTATGTTGATAAAAACGAATATTTATTATTGAAAACAATATTTCAACCTATAACTTCTCAAAACAATCACCCACATGGAAATAGGTATGCTTATTAATAATCATTACATAGTTCAAATTATGATTGTACACACACGATGGAAAATAATCATCCACTTTCCTAGAAAATAGAACACGGGGTGACTAATTCAAAATACTAGGGTGAAAAAAACTTCTCCATTACATTATCAAACTGAATCTTGAGTCATTTTATCTCCCCATATTCCATATGACAAGAGGACATCAAAATTAGATATATACTTAGAATAAGATCAATTGTACTCCATATTCCTCTTCAGAAAAGGACCATAGAAATTATATAGGAAAAATAATTAGAAACATTGAAACCCAATGAAATATTACCCAAAAAAAATCAATTTGGCTCAACTATAAATGCATATAACAAACTCTTGATATATTGGTGTAAATATCCTACAATACTAGACCTGAGATCCCACTCTCCAAGAAACACACGACATATATTATCATCCATAAAAAACTAGACAAGCTAGTAATTAATATTTATGTCATCATGAGGAGGAATTAATCAATCCATCCCAATGATGAATTAAATATTATATAGAACAAGAATGATAAAATCATAGACTAACACTACATTAACTGTTGATAATGAATAAAAAGGACACTAAAAACACTTCTCATTTTTCTTTTTAATAGGTGACTCTAACTCTATAAAAAACTTCTCATGTTTTTTGGTAGTTTATGAACATCACCAAAACATTCAGATAAAGAAAATTGGGTGGAAGCTGAGTCAAATAAATACATTTCTACCAATGATTCATTAAATATAGTACCTCAAAATATGGTTGGACCCACATCTATCTCCCATGGAATCTCATTAACTACATTAAGGGGCTTCACTCTTGTGTTTTATTTCTAGAGTGTGTAGTCATTGAAGCATATGATAAATCTGTTGTAGTCTTTGGATGCAATGATAATTGATCATATTGAAGCATATAAATAGCTACATAGAAATAATGTGGATGATCAATATTTATTACAACTATTAGAAATATTCACAGGTGTATAATAAGAATTTTGGGTGTTCCAAGCATTGTCACAATTATAGTAAGTCAGTGGCCCACTACTATCATCAACTGAAATGGGTATAGGATGCACACTACTAATAACCACCCCACCAATCCTATGATAGTTATTCCAATTCATCTTCCTCCCATGAACACCACTAAACATAAAACTGGGTGGAAGGGAGGGAAAATAATTACGAATCATGCCTATCATATCAATAACTACCATCATTTCATAATGTATTTTCAATGTATTGGTCCAAATAATCTTCTTAAATTAATATGTTCTAATATATTTTCAAAAAATATTAAGTACTTATAAGATTGTATCCAATGATTATTTACCACATCTAGAGAAAATGAACAATAATTATGAATAAATTGGTGTATGCAGACACTAATTTATCTCCCATCTATAAGGTGATGAAATCCATCGAATTTTTACTGAATCTAAATAATCATCATATAGAATTGTTGCTTAAAACCATTCCATTCAAATATCACATGTTTTTTCCTCGTGTAACATGGAATCCCACCATCTCATACTAGTAAACATAAGACTAAACATCACACACTTCACCAAATATTCTCTTGGGAATATAATGATTCAGATATCTAATCAATCGTATCAATCTTGTACTATTCCTATTATGGTTTAAAATATTCCTTAAAGGATAATGGATTCTCATTCATGATCTCCTATTAGAAATTAATTTCTCTTATAACTCCTTGCTGTACCAAAAAAAATGTGTTATGGACTTGCGGTATGTTTTTTTATTCATCATAAACTGCCTCTGTTTTAGCCATGATAAGATTCTTACGAAGAGGAGGATTTTCTTGAGAAGCATCCTCCAAAACCTCACGAGGAACCAATGGAAGATTCCTTAGAGGCATACCGCTACACAATGAGATATATGTTGTGATAAAACACCAATATAATCTCAGTTCAAAAAATATAAACATAATAAAAATAGATATTAATATCATGAACTCAATACTGGGGACATATATCCCAACATCCCATGGTAACTTGAGTCTCCAAATAGATATATTTTTCCAGACCCTCGCCTAATCCTACCTCTCAGTTCCCAAAAATCGTATCCCATATCTAAAAACATCATATAACTAATTATAAAAGGTCTCCATTCATACCAAAATATAAATAACATGGCTGGAATAACCTCTAAAAGTGATACACATATTCAATCATCACATACCATAATGGTGTTCATGATCCCCAATGGATAGAGACAAGAACCATGAATCAATAGAAACTAGAGGGATAGATTTATCCAACAATCAAGCGGATGTTGTGATTTATGTACATATACATGAAAAGAAGAAAACCATATTTAATAAAACAAGAATTATATGTCACAGAAAAAATGAAATAGTGGAAGCAATACAACTCAAAAGTATCTAAATAATATCTATTGTACAAAATCAACAACTAAGGAAAAATGAACACAAAAAACTTCTCCATGTGATTTCATGGAAAAAATCCCACCATATAATATATACCTAGAAAAATCATAAAATCCCTCACCAAATCATGAGTCATCTTTTATTTCCCTATATTGAAAGAGAAAATAAGGTATACACCCCACTAATGGGGTTTATATGGTGTGAACTAAACATGATCTATAGGATCCCACCCACATGTGTCAAATTGATCCTATATAAAAAAATCTAAAAATTTAATGAATCCAAGTCGTGAAATTAGTTAATCAATTTCTATATCAAAATCATAGTAAAATATTTACGCATATCCTAAAGATTCAAATTAATAATGAAAAATAGTTCAATTAATTTCATATAAAATCATATCAGTCAAACTAAATCATCTATAAATTAATATTTAAAATCCACTGTATAAAAAAATCCATTTATAGATAACATTACTCTAAGGATAAAAATAGGTCATGATAGCAATGAAAATAGTGCTCAAACATAGAAAATATCTCACATCATGTCTCTAGATATATGAAAACAATGTGAATATTAGAGGAACACCATATCTAGTGAGACTCCTAATAGGTCTAAAAAGTCCCTAGAACAAAAAACTATTACGAAAATGAGTACCACAAGAGTGAAATACCTGAGTGTATCATTTCATGAGGCCTATTACTATATCTTCCACCAAATAACCCAGGATTCCCTTATAATATATTTTTCAAACCTTATCATAAATCAATTCCTTGAAAACCATTTCCTAAATCCATTACACAATGCTTTTAAAATACTTCATATTTTCCCAATTCATGGGGAAACCCACCATTTCTCAAAAATACATTAACACATTAAAAATTTTATCATGCCTATTAATTTATAATATAGTATAAATATATTTACTCCAATATTGTCTAGAAATAGAACCACCTACGTCAAGCATGGGTCATGCATGATCGCAATGGGATCCACCATCATAGATGGATGAAAAGAAAACAAAGGAATCCCTTGAATAAATACTTATATCTCAGAATAAATTTAACATGAATAATGTCTGATAGAGAAGATAAAATAACATGTAACTCAATAATCCATCACACGACACCAAAAAAACACAATGGTTAACCTAGAGAATAAGATCAGACAACAAATCTTGAAAGGATAAATTGGAGCCCACACCAAAATGCTAATGGATCTAAAAACATAGTGTTATTGTGCTTCTATGACTAATGTGAATGATGAAAAAAATCAGCTATTAACTATAGAGATTCAGAACAACCACGATGACAATTTACCAGTTAATGAAATGATAAGAATTTAATTTAGTTCCAATAATCATATGGGAGAGCTCCTAGGACTCAATAGAGGATTTTGTAGAAAAAAAATTAAATCAGATGTGTAGCGTGGTAAAAAATAACAAATATTAAAAAATACATGATATGATACACATTAACATTATAAATTCTATGATTTACAAGATATTCCATGAAAATGTGTTGCCTCGGATTAAAAATAACCCTGGTAAAAAATTCTTATGTGAAAAAGTTTCATAATCTGTAAACATTTCATGCATTAAACCAGTTTATGAAATCTTCCCAATGAATAATTCATGTAATGTAGCACTTTCATGAAATAAAGTCATCTAGCTAGAAGATTCCTTATAATGACATAGAAAAACCACCAAGTCAACCCAAACCACAAATGATTCATTTTAAGCCTTTTCAAACTTATAATCAGACTTTTTTAATACCAACAAGTATACATCCCCAAAAAATAGTTTCCCAAAAAAGACTCTCCATCTTTGAATATCCCAAAATACATCAAAACTAAGAGTTAAATAAAAACCTAGTATATGAATACTTTATGTAATGTAATATATTTTTAACAATTTCAAACACGTAATATTTATCCTAAAATTATATTTAACTATAAGATTGTTAATTCATCTGATGAAATACTAAATTTTCCATCGCAAGTGAAGAATAAGAAGTAGAATTGTTATTTTACCTACTTAGTTGTTGACCATGACCTATTCTTGAATAAGCTATTAATATATAACAATTACATGATTCTCACACCCTAATAATTTTCAATCGACTACATGGACACCCATGTATAGTGGTTTTTGTTCATGAAAATAATATCCCTATAGAGTGAAAAATGAAACTAATAAATCACCTCATGTTTTAAACTATTATTAAGAATTTACCAAGGATTTCATGTTCTGAGGGAACTACCATAATCAGGATATTCCCTTAGGAAGGTACGATCATCGAAATTATGATTAGGTTCTACCATAAAATGTCACTAGTATCGTAGTCCTAATCATTAGATCAACATAGATGAATGGTAAATGAGATCCATTGGTAATTTCCATATTCTCATTCAAGTAATATATGATGGAAATATTCTCCCAAACCCTTACCAAATGTTCTAGGAAAATAATCCCAGTAAAAGCTTCCATTAAAGACATTTTCACCAGTTTACATTAACATTTATGAATTTAAGGAGCCTCGATTTAATAAACACTAATGTATTAATTATGAAAAAAATATAAATGGTAAACGATTTAAGTAATTATATAATAAAACATAGTAAACTAGTAAAAAATTCCTTTCATGCATTAATTATTGAGTAAAAATCCTATAATAATTTAGGTATTTTACCACATAAATTCATTTTATATGTTTTTTTCATGCATATGATCACACAATTGGTCTTAGTTAATGAAAATGTAAATTAAATTATATAGATGAAAATAAATTATGTTCGAATTCACATTTTAATTAACAAAGGACTCTGAATATGAAATATCAATAGAAGACAAAAATTATTTATAAATTAAATGGTCTGGGTTACAAATATACAACCATAAATTTATATGTAACATGTATATGTGGTTGATGACACATAAAATAACCATTCTGATATAGAATGATTATACCACCATGTGTTATTTAATAAAAAATATCAGAAGAATAATTCATCTTATGAAGGTCTCATCCAGCTAATCTAGGATTAGTTATGGGTAACCCAAAATAGTATTGGTATTATAATTTTAAAACAACCTTCCTGGTTTTCTCTCAAGAGACATGTCCGATATAATCTAATTGGGTCTAATTGTGCATTTTGTAATTTAATTGTTTTAGTTTTCATGTAAATTTTATATAGGTATAAAACTATATAAGGCACCCATTTATGATAATTAATAACAATCATCACACTATGGTTTATTTAGATGGATTTATACATTAATAAAGATGCTTTACTTTATGAATTACAATTTTCATTTTTTATAAACCAAGTTCCAATAATTTTTTTACAATATAAAAAAATTATATGTAATAGTTTAATTATATGGGTTACCCTTCCCAGATTATATTGTCCCATATAAACTATTAGTTATTACTAGAACCCACATAATCACAACAATAATTGTATTTTCCCATGTAACCAATGGTCAATGGTTAAAAAATTTCATGACTAGTTTTTTAATGTTCTTCCATCAAGATCTTTGGTAAAAAAACTATTTATGTTGTTTCTAAAACATTAAAAACCAATCATATATGATTATTATAATAGTTAATGATATAAAATAGAATTAATGAATATTTACATATAATAATGAAACATTATATTCATGTTATATATAAAAAATTATAAATAATCACCTAAATAAGGTATAAAAGTAAGCATTCTACTAAAACACAGAAGGCATATCAAACCTATATCATGTAGTAAAAAAAATAAATTACATATCTTGGTATAAACTAGAAATGTAAATATCTAAATATAGATAATTCTCTATGTAATAATACTTCACTTTCATACCAATCCATGTTTTAAATACAATAAAACTAATCATTCATTATGTAGAAAAATTTACATCATGCACAAAATGTTAAATAATAATTAACATTAATATTAAACAACAGTATGATCATTGAACACTTTGTCATTCCCCATTGTGTGGGTCTATCACTCCCAAAACAAGGCTATTTACGAAGTGGAAAAACATTCATAGTATCCCTATTACTAGACCAACTAGTAAGACGATGGAAAGTAAATATTTGGGATCACTTTATAAAGTTAGAACCAAATAACTATATGAAAATTGTTTTACCAAACACCATATAGACTTATTAATACCTCCCCTTATGTTAGATGTTTCCGACAAGCAGTGATGGACAAATAATGGTACAACGAGGAGGAAATACATTCAAGCTCTGGGTGGAACAACGGTATGTAAAATAAATACATTGTTAAAGAAGATGAATAAAATATCATTGAATGATATTAGTAATAAATGAATGAATATCCATGCATGAACAACAAATAATGTAGAAGAAACCATGTATGTGTTAACATAAATAAAAAACAATACATCAATAAAAATTCCAAAAGAGAAAAAGTTCCATTAGCATCCTAATGTCAAGATCAATAGATTCCCCAAAGCACCAATGTACATAGGAACAACATAATATAAATTTATTGAACTAATGGAATCCTAAACCAGATCCTATATCCAAGAAGTCTGTTCCAGTTCCCTAGGGCCATGAAGGTCCTGATAGGGTGTCAGATATAATTAGTTGGCCACCAAAAATTGATTATAAATCTATTCAATATATGAATATAGAATATATAATTATGTAGGAATAATGAATAAATCGGTAAATAAATAATTATTAATAATCATTCTTGGGTTTCTCAATTGATTCACAGTTGGCAATACATGATTTAGGCTATGCATGAACCCCACTTTGTAAGTTACAAAAATTACATAAATAGATATGTATATATATATATATATTCTATATAAATATATATTCATATTTAAATCCATATATATATATATACCACTACTATCAAATACTCAAGGTGTATATCAAGAACCCCTAAATAGTTTTATTATTATCATAGGACATCAATGGGAGCTATACCGGAATATCATAATTAAAAGGTATTACATGCCACAGTATTAATATTATATTGGTTTTCATGCCAGAGGAATGTATTTCATGAATATAATTATCAAGATGGATTCTATGCTTGCGTATTAGAATTGAAGAGGTATTTCATTCCCAAGTATCATAATCTATAAATGTCTCCATGCTAGGGGGATGCCAAACCGAAATATCATGATCAAGTTATACATTGTTCATTAGTATCATAAGTCCTGAGGGACCTCATTCTTGAGTATCATACTTTATATGTGTCTTAATGTTTTATGGATTACATGATCTAATATCATGATCAAGAGGGAATCCTTTCTTGAGTTTCATACTTCATAAAATATTTATAAACACAAACATTGATAATAAAGAATGAGGCATTAGATATATATATATATATTCCATGATACAACTCATGATTTTGTATTTGTTAATTTTAATTATAAGAATTAAAAAAGGAAATATACTTAAGAATTCATTATAATTACTAAATTATAATATTTCGCCCAATCAATTTATATGTAAATTTAGAGTTATATGGGAATTTCAAGCCACATCAAATTTATCATGTGAGATGGGTCATTCATTTTTTCATTAATTAATATGGCCCAATTATATATCCTTTCCATTTTTTTTCTATTTATATTTTTAATTTAATATCTCATAATATTAACCATGGAATTCATCCATTTAATTATAGTAATGAGGGGATGAGAAGGAAGAAAACATTTGAAATTTTTAAACAATTAATATTTCATTAACTAATAAATTCACAATCTATGGATAATTATATCACTTCTAAATAATGTAAATTTATAGGAAACACCCATATGGTAGACTAGTATTGCTTCACCAAACTCCAATTATGATAAAGTGTCTAATAATGGGTCTAGTTCAGGGTATGGGATATTAATTTTGGTTTTTCATATTTTAGGGGAGAGTGTTTGATAATCTACTGTGGAGAACAACAAAATAATTTATATTCAATGAGACTTAAAAGTAAAATTAAATATAATACCTACCTCATACCTATGAAGATATAGTAAACCAATATCTATCTTTGATTCGCGTCATTAAGGGATAAATTAATCAAAAAGAAAAACCACCTTAAAATAGTGAATATTAGCTAAAATAAAGACAATAATAAATACAGACAAGGAAAGTGAGAAAGGATGAAGAAGTCATAGAATACAATATATTAATACAACACATAAAATGGTTATAAATTCAAAAATCAAAAGAAGATATTCTCCCCAATTCTTAAAGAGAGGAAGAAGGATCCCATGAGAGGTCTACTACATGTATATGGGAGTAGAATGTGGGTCGAAAATAAATGAAGGGTCAGGAGAAAAGTGTAAAATCACCCCATTTGATGACTCACATATTTTGGAGAAATGGTTTAGAAAATTGTTCATGAACCATTTGCTTCCAATTCCAATGTGGTACTAAGAGTGAGAGGAAGATGCATGATTTTTATGACTATATAAATCTTGTGTGAATCACATCTATATTTTCTCTGTAGATTTCTTCTATAGTTTTGAAGCTCCTCCAACATAGTTAGACCATACCATTAAACAACCACATATCCTTTATTCAAGAAATTAGTGTTTTTATTATAAGTTCTCAGAGTTTAAACAAATGCATCCTTATACAAAAAAGAATGCACTTTTGATCTTCATGGTTATCGCTAATTTTTTGCTAATTGTGTACCCTTTTCATCTCTTGAAATAGTGTTTTTGGCGTTGAAATCTATTGAAACCCATCAAATGTTTTGAGACACCTCTCTCCATTATTCCACATAAAAATAGTTTTAATAATTACAACTAACAAATCTAAATTATAAATCTTGGATTTCAGTTTAGGGTGTCCAATAAATGAAAATATAAAATTTCATAAAAAATATACCCTCAGTAAAAAAAATGGGATTTTAAAATTTATTATTTCATGAGTATTTCTATTTACGAGTTATCAATGTTGAAAAGGATTTATGTAATAATATAATTTATTTCAATATTTTATATGTTCAATGTTACATTGGATGAAATCTTAAGTTTTAATTTTTACAACAAAATGTCATTCTTATCTACTAGTTATGAATATAGTTAACACATTTGATTTCATTTTCTTCTCTTATTGATTTATAAAATAATAATAAATTTGTTTGAAAGTTATTATAAAATTATATAATTATTTTATAATGAGATTCATATATTCCATATCACATTTTATAAAATGATTTCAATTGTTTTATTTTTATAATAGAAATTATTTCCAAAATATATTTTTCCAAATATATCACCTTATTTTAAAAAATTTTAAAATGAAAATTTTTAACGTTTTCATAATTCCTCACTTTTACACCATTTACCTAATGATTTAAAATAATTTTTGTTTTTATTTTAAATATAAATACATTTTCCCACCTTTATGTCCACTCAATATTTTAAATAATCCTATATAATATAGAAACTTTATTTCTGTGGAAAAAATTTATGTAATTTTATAGAATCTTTTAGAGTGTAAATATGTTTTTTAAAAATTAAAAGGATATTTTCCAAAAATAAGTTTTCCAAGAGATATTTGATAATAAATTTATTATCTATGATGGAATCTATTGATGTTAATAAAAGTTAAAATGTTATATTACTTTAGATTTTTAATGATAGTTAAATGGTATTTTCATTAATCAATGTTATTTATCCTTGATTTTATATGTAATCCACTAGGATATTTTGAAGTTAAACTATCCTTATTTTTTAATTGATTGATTTTGATTGCTTCAATACAATGTAATGTAACTCATTTCATTTCCACTAGTTAATATCGTTGTGAATTTATGTAACACCCGAGACTTTTATGTTATATAAATCATCAAAGGAATCTTTTTCTACACAACACTTTCTTGGCTTGCTTTACACGCAATCGCGACCTTCCTCGATAGCTTGCGTCGTACGCAATACCGAGTTTCACTAAACAACAATATACTATTAAAACTAGCCGTTATGAATAGTAATAACCACTTTTTGAAATTTTATAAATTTTATTTTTCAAAATGGACTTCATTTTTGGACTCAGAATATCGAAATTAGCCTAGGGTGAAATTTTGGTATTTTTCTGAAAACTTTCAATTTTTGATGAATAGTGAAACCACTAAGTGGTAGGTTAAAAACTGAATTTTGCATAAAACTTAATTTTACCGCTTCTGTGAATGGAATTTCAAAAATCCGAGAGACACGGTTAATATCAAGGACTAAAATGTGGTTCAATGAGATGAAAATAATTCTTTGGTGAATAGTAACTTTTTACTATTTTTACCGCGGTTAATAGTAAATAGGGTAACTAAGGGTAAATATGATATTAATATTACCCTAACACATGTCCTAATTCTATTGGACAAGTGTAATTCGACCAAAAACAAACTTAGGAATAAAATATGACCATTTAGGCCCACTTGGATTAGATTAGGACATTTATTATTAATTTATTTAAAGAAGGGTTAAAATAGTTAAAATCAAAGTTTAATAAGTAAATCATTTTTAATATGGGGTTATACATAAGATAAATTCGATTGTAAATATTCATTAGGAAGCTAAAAAGATTTCCTACATGATGGTATTTTATTTGTAATTTTTAGACATTAAATAATTTAATTTATTTATGACATAATGATGATGCAGTAATTATCTTATTAATGAAATATTGACATAATTGATGTTATAAACACCAAAATAAATATAATTTGAGACTTTTTATGAATTCCACTAATTTTCTAGGTTACTATGATATATTAGTATTGATTTAATAAACTTGGTTCGAACATATAATTCTGTTATGACTTTCAAACAAATCATATATCAAATAGTGTCAAAATTGACACAAAATAGTTTTTAAATCAAATATTATATTATTAATTGTTATTTTATTCCTAAAAATATAAGGTTCGGCCAAATGACTTAGCTAAGGATATATATATTAATAATAAACAATTTGGGGTTCGTTTGGCATGTTATAGTAAGTGTATTAACCATATAGTGAAAGAAAACAAAAAGACATGGTAAAAGTTAAATTATTTAACTTAGAGTTAAATTTAATTGATAAGGTTAAAATAATATCCTAAACTTGTCTAAATTCTATTGGTTGATAGTATTTCGACCCATCCCCACTTTAGCTTCGAAATAAGACCATTTGGAACCATTATAAACCGATTTTGACTTTAATATAAAATAATATTTTGAGATATTCCTAAGGTGCCCCTCTCCTCCCTTATAAAAGGGCACCTCCTCCCCCTCCTCCTCACACCAATTTGAGCACTCAAGCTCGGCCAACCCCTGCCATTTTCCATTCTCCACTTCCCTAGAATAATCCTAGAGGTCCTGGTCTTCTCCAAAGACCAATCTTAGTTCCTTAAGTGGAGGATTCAAAAAGGCGTTCCAAAGAAGAGGTAATATCCATTACCGATCTTTTCAATTTCTTTCTTCTTCAACTTCTTCTTCTTTAGTTGTTTCATGATAAAGTAATAACATCAGTATTACTTACATACTGATATGTTATTATAAATATGAAACAACCCTAATTCACCTTCTATCCATCCTACGGAAAAAATGAAATCACCGCGCGTGCGTACGTACGGAATACCGTCTCCACGCCGTGGTGTAATCTATTTTCCACCATCACCTTACAAGGATGGGTATAATGGTGTAATGAGTAACTATATATGATTATTATTAAGTAATATTGATACTGAAATAATATATATATAAACTCCAATACAATTCCACGATCATAGGAACGATATCATCACTCGTGCGTACGTACGGAATACCGTCTCCACGATGTGATGCGACTCGTTCTACATGATCTTCATTTCATAATGATTGTATAAATGAATTGAATGAATGAATATGGTATATACTACACTAATACCATTCTGGAAATGAATTATCTATAACCTAAATATAAGAATAAGAATTTATTCGACAAAACACGCATAAGAACAAAAAGTTATAAAGACCCGAGTAACAAGTAACAATGAAACATTACTAACAAGAAGCTAATAATATGACCATATATGATCTCATATCAATATGTATGATTCTGGAATAAGTCAATAACATTATTTAAACCATTATACAGGAGCTTCGGACACGTACAAAGCTAATCGGACCTAAGGTAAGGGAAATATCACAATCTCATTTTTATCCGAGATTGTTTATTCGTAAGTATTTACTGGGGTGTATTTTATCATCCACATCCATGTTCCCTCAATATGTAATATTGTTTCCATCCACTTGAAATAGTTTAAATCGAATTTTACCCTTAGGTGAGTTTTTAGTAAAGAATATGAAAGGAATCTTTTGTCGTTTTTCCGTACGAGGTACTTTTTGACTTTTCCGACAAAAGTACGAAGAATGTTTTTTTTAACTTATACGGCATGAATGGATTTTTAAAACATTACTTCAAAGAAGCTTCCTTTACAAGTTTTCAAGTTTATTTTTAATCAACTTCTTTTATTTTAAAGTTGTATGACATGTTATGAAAGGAAAAATGTTTTTGAAGAAGAAAGGATATTTTCCTCAAGAATTCAATTCAAGTGTTTTATCAAAATTATTTTCCATCTAAGATAATAAAGGGTTCTGTTTCTATCCATATTTTTACATTGGTTTGACTATGTTGTGATGGAATTATGTTTATGAATTCCTTTATCATATATGAATTGATTTATGATGTCATGATGTTTCAAGAATCCGATTTTTGTTACATGTGTTATGCGATGATGTATGTTTTATGATTATGTGGCACACATAAGAAAGGATTCATTATAAGATGGGTGGGACCTATATCTCCCTCCAATGCATTGGGTAAAGATTTTATATCTCATGAGATAGGCATGGCTGGAACGGAAGGTTATTTCGGTTCAGTGATACAGGACTGAAACGAGGAGTGAACTCGGTTCAGAAAGGGACTTTGTCCACTAAGATAGTCTTGGCAATGAGTCATGACTAACAAGAAATGATTTTCCATGATTATGTGTGCATGCCACAAAGTTTCAAGTTTTATGTTATGATTATGGGGATCTCATTTTCACTTCTATGATTTATTCCATGTTAAGATATTATGATCTCTTTTGCAGGTTTTGATTTTCATAAAGATATGATATGATTTTTATTTCCTTTATTTGCCCTTGCTGAGCATTTGAGCTCACCCTTTTATGTTTTCTTTTCCCCAGGTCAGGAAGATGGATATTAAGTAGAATATGCTAAAAGGGACCCTAGATATGATGAAATAAATGGGAGACACTGTAGAAGATTTATGAACCAGTTGTTTATGTTTCCCAGTTTCTAAAGACACTATACCTATACGGTCCTTTGTGGTTTTGTCATATGTTGTAATAAGTGTGCTTCAATTTTGAAGTATTAACAATGTATGTAAAGTGTGGGTCGTTATAGTTGGTATCAGAGGAAAGGTATGGTCAACCTTTGGAAACTAGGATGTGAAAGCCTTAGTAAGAACCCTAAGGATAAGTCTAAGCATAGTACACAATCTTAGTGTTTTAGAAATGGCCTTGAATAACCTAGGATAAGACCATAAGCATGAAAATTTTATTATTGAATTATGTGGTTTCCTATTATAATTAGTGTTGCTCACACTATTCTTCTTGGTTTTAGTCAATGGCTGGAACCCGAAGGAACCGTGTTAATGCGGAATGCGATGGGCAATGCAATGATTGTCCCTCTGGGCAACCAAACGATATGGGAGCTGGAATGCAAAATCTTGTAGCCATGCTCACGCAACTTTCTCAAGCTATGAATCATGCAGGATTTCCAAACGAACAAAGAAGGGAGCAACATTCTGTTGAATCCTTCATGAGGCAGCGTCCACCTTCTTTCAGCGGGTCTACTGATCCATTAGTTGCTGAACAATGGATTAGTACTACTGAAAAGATATTTTCAGTTCTTCAATGTTCTGAACATGATAAAGTCATCCTAGCAGTGTACCGTTTGGAAGGAGATGCTGATCAATGGTGGAATCTTGTTAAGAATACGAGGCAAAGGGATGAAATTGAGTCTATGGAATGGGACAAGTTCAAGAACTTATTTTTCAATAAGTACTTCCCTCGTATTCTCCGAACAAAGATGGAGAAAGAGTTCCTTGAACTGAAGCAAAGGGATGATGAATCTGTTAGTACCTATGAAGCAAATTTTACAAGACTTGCAAGGTACGCTTCTGGTATTATTATCCAACCTGAGAGTAAGATCGATCGATTCTTTAGTGGCTTAAAACCAAGTCTTCGAAGGGCGTTAGCCATAAGGGACTTCAATAGCTACGAGGAAATCGTTTGATGTGCTCTCAAAGTCGAGATGGAGATTGGAGTAACCCATCAGTCACATGGGTTTGATAAGAAGAGGAAGATGGAATTCAAAGAAAAATCAAAAGAGCACACGGAAAAGAAGATGAACTTTCCCTTATGCTCAAAGTGTGGAAAGAAACATGGAGGGAGTTGTCTTAAAGGGACAAGTAAATGTTTTAAATGTGGAAAGGAAGGTCATCGGGCATTTGAATGCCGTGATAATGGGAAGAATATGTCTAATGACGCAAACAAAGGAAGGGATACACAGAATGAACCTATTACACTTCAATGTTTCAAGTGCAAGGAGATGGGGCATTATGACAATCAATGCCCAAATCCAAGGGTTGATGATGATGGTCGACGTCAACAAACTCTTAAGGCTAAAGACAAAGGAAAGTCACATGCAATTTCTATCAGCGATGTGGAGTACGATAACGATGTGGTGAAAGGTACACTTACCATCCACTCTAAAGTAGCAAATGTTTTATTTGATTCTGGATCCACCCACTCTTTTATTTCTGAAGACTTTTCTAAGGGTATCACCGTATTACCTCAACAATTAGATGTTGAGTTAGCTGTGACAACACCTAATGGCACATCAATCGCATCAAAAGTTTATAATTCTTCTCCGATCGAAGTTTGTGGGAAAGTGCTTCCTGCAAATCTTGTGATCCTTCCTTTAGTGGAATTTGATGTGATTCTTGGCATGGATTGGCTTTCTCTACATGGAGCTCATATCAATTTCCAAAGAAGGGAAGTCACATTTCATATTCCAGATCAATCTACGATCGTCTATCAATGCAAGGATGAACATAACCTTCCAGTGGAAATTTCTTCCATCTTATGGGTATTGATTCCACTAAATGAAGGTTATTTATCTCAAATGGTTGGTGAGAAACTCACGATTAAGAATATGCCCATTGTACGGGAGTTTGATGATGTCTTTCCGGAGGAATTACCGGGTCTTCCACCAAATCGTGAAGTTGAGTTTTCAATAGAACTCGTACCGGGTGCTTTGCCTATTTCAAAGACACCTTATAGAATGGCCCCAATTGAGTTGCAGGAATTGAAGAAGCAACTCCAAGAGAATCTTGATAAGGGATTCATACGCCCTAGTGCGTCACCTTGGGGAGCACCTGTTCTATTTGTTAAGAAGAAAGATGGATCAATGAGACTCTGCATTGATTATCGAGAACTTAACAAGATCACTATCAAAAACAAATATCCTCTCCCACGCATTGATGACTTATTAGACCAACTACGCGGAGCTCAATACTTTTCCAAGATTGATCTTCGTTCAGGGTATCATCAATTAAGGGTCAAAAGGGAGGATATACCAAAGACGGCTTTCCGTACAAGGTATGGACACTATGAATTTATAGTGATGCCATTTGGTCTTACTAATGCCCCTGCTATCATCATGGATCTAATGAATAGAGTCTTTAGAGACTATCTTGATCAATTTGTGGTAGTCTTTATAGACGATATTCTTGTCTATTCAAAGAGCAAGGAAGAGCATGAAGATCACTTGAGAATTATATTGAAGACCCTGAGAAAGGAGAAGCTTTATGCCAAATTTACCAAGTGTGAATTTTGGCTTCAAAAAGTTGCATTTTTGGGTCATATAATCTCAAAAGAGGGGATATCTGTGGATCCAGCAAAAACAGAGGTTATCGAAAGATGGTCAAGACCAACAACAGTAACTGAGATCCGAAGTTTTCTTGGTTTGGCTGGATATTATCGATGTTTTGTAAAAGATTTTTCACGATTATCTAATCCACTCACCAAGTTGACTCAGAAAGGAGTTAAGTTTGTCTGGACAGAGGAATGTGAAGAGAATTTCAAGGAGTTGAAAAGAAGGTTATCCAGTGCACCTGTGCTCACACTGCCTTGTAGTGGAGAAAGGTTTGTGATCTACAGTGATGCATCCAAGAAGGGATTGGGGTGTGTTCTTATGCAAAATGATATGGTGATAGCTTATGCCTCACGACAGTTGAAAATCCATGAGCAAAATTACCCAACACATGATTTGGAGTTGGCTGCGGTAATCTTTGCATTAAAGATTTGGAGGCATTACCTTTATGGTGAAAGGTGTGATATTTATACTGATCATAAAAGTTTAAAGTATATTTTCACACAAAAGGAGTTGAATATGCGTCAAAGAAGATGGTTGGAGCTGATTAAGGATTATGACTGCTCAATCCATTACCACCCTGGGAAAGCAAACAAGGTGGCAGATGCATTAAGTCGACAAGACCATGCTAGTTTATCCATGATGAGGATCAAAAAAGATCCAATATTTATGGATTTACAAAGGATGGATCTTGGAATTATAATGGAAGGGGAAAAATCTTATCTTTCTCAAATGAATGTTCAACCATCTATACATGTGAAGATTAAAGAGGCACAGAAAGAAGATGTCGAGTTACAAAAGAAGGTGAGAAATGTTCCTGAATTCAACCTTGATTGTGATGGGATAATAAAGTTCAGGAATCGGGTTTGTGTTCCTCCCATCCCCGAATTAAAGAAAGAGCTGCTGGATGAGGCTCATAGTTCTTCATTCTCTATTCATCCTGGAAGCACGAAGATGTATAGGGACCTGAAAGAGTACTTCTGGTGGGATGGCATGAAATGAGATGTTGCTGAATATGTCTCTCGATGCTTGGTTTGTCAACAAGTTAAAGCTGAGAGACAGAAGTCTAAGGGGATGTTACAACCATTACCCATACCCGAATGGAAATGGGAAAACATCACTATGGACTTTGTCACAGGACTTCCTAAAACATCCAAAGGCAATAATGCTATCTGGGTCATAGTTGATCGTCTTACAAAGTCTGCACACTTCATTGCTATTAGAGAGGATTTCTCTCTAGATCAGCTTGCCAGGATATATGTAAAGGAAGTGGTAAGATTGCATGGAGTACCACTTTCTATTATATCTGATCGGGATCCGAGATTTACCTCGAAGTTCTGGCGAAGTCTTCAGCATACTCTGGATACAGAGTTGAGTTTCAGCACTGCTTATCATCCCCAGACAGACGGTCAGTCTGAGAGAACAATTCAAACCCTAGAAGATATGTTGAGAGCTTGCTCTATGGATTTCAAAGGAGGTTGGGATCAACACCTACCTTTGGTGGAATTTTCTTATAATAATAGCTTTCACTCCAGTATTCAGATGGCTCCTTATGAAGCTCTCTATGGAAAGAAATGCAGGACTCCAACTTGCTGGGATGAAGTTGGGGAAAGAAAGCTATTAGGACCTGATCTCGTTGATGAAATGGCAGAAAAGGTCAGATCTATTCAACAACACATAAGAGCAGCTCAGAGTCGACAGAAAAGTTATGCCGACAACCGAAGAAAAGACCTAGAGTTTGAAGTGGGTGATAAAGTGTTCTTACGAATATCTCCCTGGAAGAGGGTTATGAGATTTGGAAAGAAGGGGAAGTTAAGCCCTAGATATATCGGTCCTTTTGAAATACTGGATCGTGTTGGGAAGTTAGCTTACCGATTGGCGCTTCCACCGAATCTCTCTCAAGTTCACGATGTGTTCCACGTATCTCTCCTGAGAAAGTACATACCAGATCCTTCACATGTACTCAGCTCAGAAGTTGTACCGCTGGAGCAAGATCTTTCTTATGAAGAACAGCCGATAGAGATTCTAGATCGTAGCGAAAAAGTCCTACGAAACAAGACCACTCGCTTGGTGAAAGTTTTATGGAGAAACCACCAACTTGAAGAAGCTACATGGGATCTTGAGGATATGATGAGGGAGAAGTATCCTCATTTGTTTGTTGCAAAGTGACGAATTTCGAGGACGAAATTCTTTTTAAGGGGGGTAGAATGTAACACCCGAGACTTTTATGTTATATAAATCATCAAATGAATCTTTTTCTACACAACACTTTCTTGGCTTGCTTTACACGCAATCGCGACCTTCCTCGATAGCTTGCGTCGTACGCAATACCGAGTTTCACTAAACAACAATATACTATTAAAACTAGCTGTTATGAATAGTAATAACCACTTTTTGAAATTTTATAAATTTTATTTTTCAAAATGGACTTCATTTTTGGACTCAGAATATCGAAATTAGCCTAGGGTGAAATTTTGGTATTTTTCTGAAAACTTTCAATTTTTGATGAATAGTGAAACCACTAAGTGGTAGGTTAAAAACTGAATTTTGCATAAAACTTAATTTTACCGCTTCTGTGAATGGAATTTAAAAAATCCGAGAGACACGGTTAATATCAAGGACTAAAATGTGGTTCAATGAGATGAAAATAATTTTTTGGTGAATAGTAACTTTTTACTATTTTTACCACGGTTAATAGTAAATAGGGTAACTAAGGGTAAATATGATATTAATATTACCCTAACACATGTCCTAATTCTATTGGACAAGTGTAATTCGACCAAAAACAAACTTAGGAATAAAATATGACCATTTAGGCCCACTTGGATTAGATTAGGACATTTATTATTAATTTATTTAAAGAAGGGTTAAAATAGTTAAAATCAAAGTTTAATAAGTAAATCATTTTTAATATAGGGTTATACATAAGATAAATTCGATTGTAAATATTCATTAGAAAGCTAAAACGATTTCCTACATGATGGTATTTTATTTGTAATTTTTAGACATTAAATAAGTTAATTTATTTATGACATAATGATGATGCAGTAATTATCTTATTAATGAAATATTGACATAATTGATGTTATAAACACCAAAATAAATATAATTTGAGACTTTTTATGAATTCCACTAATTTTCTAGGTTACTATGATATATTAGTATTGATTTAATCAACTTGGTTCGAACATATAATTCTGTTATGACTTTCAAACAAATCATATATCAAATAGTGTCAAAATTGACACAAAATAGTTTTTAAATCAAATATTATATTATTAATTGTTATTTTATTCCTAAAAATCTAAGGTTCGGCCAAATGACTTAGATAAGGATATATATATTAATAATAAACAATTTGGGGTTCGTTTGGCATGTTATAGTAAGTGTATTAACCATATAGTGAAAGAAAACAAAAAGACATGGTAAAAGTTAAATTATTTAACTTAGAGTTAAATTTAATTGATAAGGTTAAAATAATATCCTAAACTTGTCTAAATTCTATTGGTTGATAGGATTTCGACACATCCCCACTTTAGCTTCGAAATAAGACCCTTTGGAACCATTATAAACCGATTTTGACTTTAATATAAAATAATATTTTGAGATATTCCTAAGGTGCCCCTCTCCTCCCTTATAAAAGGGCACCTCCTCCCCCTCCTCCTCACACCAATTTGAGCACTCAAGCTCGGCCAACCCCTGCCATTTTCCATTATCCACTTCCCTAGAATAATCCTAGAGGTCCTGGTCTTCTCCAAAGACCAATCTTAGTTCCTTAAGTGGAGGATTCAAAAAGGCGTTCCAAAGAAGAGGTAATATCCATTACCGATCTTTTCAATTTCTTTCTTCTTCAACTTCTTCTTCTTTAGTTGTTTCATGATAAATTAATAACATCAGTATTACTTACATACTGATATGTTATTATAAATATGAAACAACCCTAATTCACCTTCTATCCATCCTACGGAAAAAATGAAATCACCGCGCGTGCGTACGTACGGAATACCGTCTCCACGCCGTGGTGTAATCTATTTTCCACCATCACTTTACAAGGATGGGTATAATGGTGTAATGAGTAACTATATATGATTATTATTAAGTAATATTGATACTGAAATAATATATATATAAACTCCAATACAATTCCACGATCATAGGAACGATATCATCACTCGTGCGTACGTACGGAATACCGTCTCCACGATGTGATGCGACTCGTTCTACATGATCTTCATTTCATAATGATTGTATAAATGAATTGAATGAATGAATATGGTATATACTACACTAATACCATTCTGGAAATGAATTATCTATAACCTAAATATAAGAATAAGAATTTATTCGACAAAACACGCATAAGAACAAAAAGTTATAAAGACCCGAGTAACAAGTAACAATGAAATATTACTAACAAGAAGCTAATAATATGACCATATATGATCTCATATCAATATGTATGATTCTGGAATAAGTCAATAACATTATTTAAACCATTATACAGGAGCTTCGGACACGTACAAAGCTAATCGGACCTAAGGTAAGGGAAATATCACAATCTCATTTTTATCCGAGATTGTTTATTCGTAAGTATTTACTGGGGTGTATTTTATCATCCACATCCATGTTCCCTCAATATGTAATATTGTTTCCATCCACTTGAAATAGTTTAAATCTAATTTTACCCTTAGGTGAGTTTTTAGTAAAGAATATGAAAGGAATCTTTTGTCGTTTTTCCGTACGAGGTACTTTTTGACTTTTCCGACAAAAGTACGAAGAATGTTTTTTTTAACTTATACGGCATGAATGGATTTTTAAAACATTACTTCAAAGAAGCTTCCTTTACAAGTTTTCAAGTTTATTTTTAATCAACTTCTTTTATTTTAAAGTTGTATGACATGTTATGAAAGGAAAAATGTTTTTGAATAAGAAAGGATATTTTCCTCAAGAATTCAATTCAAGTGTTTTATCAAAATTATTTTCCATCTAAGATAATAAAGGGTTCTGTTTCTATCCATATTTTTACATTGGTTTGACTATGTTGTGATGGAATTATGTTTATGAATTCCTTTATCATATATGAATTGATTTATGATGTCATGATGTTTCAAGAATCCGATTTTTGTTACATGTGTTATGCGATGATGTATGTTTTATGATTATGTGGCACACATAAGAAAGGATTCATTATAAGATGGGTGGGACCTATATCTCCCTCCAATGCATTGGGTAAAGATTTTATATCTCATGAGATAGGCATGGCTGGAACGGAAGGTTATTTCGGTTCAGTGATACAGGACTGAAACGAGGAGTGAACTCGGTTCAGAAAGGGACTTTGTCCACTAAGATAGTCTTGGCAATGAGTCATGACTAACAAGAAATGATTTTCCATGATTATGTGTGCATGCCACAAAGTTTCAAGTTTTATGTTATGATTATGGGGATCTCATTTTCACTTCTATGATTTATTCCATGTTAAGATATTATGATCTCTTTTGCAGGTTTTGATTTTCATAAAGATATGATATGATTTTTATTTCCTTTATTTGCCCTTGCTGAGCATTTGAGCTCACCCTTTTATGTTTTCTTTTCCCCAGGTCAGGAAGATGGATATTAAGTAGAATATGCTAAAAGGGACCCTAGATATGATGAAATAAATGGGAGACACTGTAGAAGATTTATGAACCAGTTGTTTATGTTTCCCAGTTTCTAAAGACACTATACCTATACGGTCCTTTGTGGTTTTGTCATATGTTGTAATAAGTGTGCTTCAATTTTGAAGTATTAACAATGTATGTAAAGTGTGGGTCGTTATAATTTAATAGTGGTTTTTTAATTTTTTATTATGAACTCATAGAAATATACACTTTATTCATGTTTTGGTGCTTTGACCTTGTTTATATGATTGGTTGATCCTAATTATAGATCATGGTGAGCCTGATAGAGCGTACATGTTGGTTTCACCCAGATAGCAATCCATTACATTAGGTATGGGAGACAACATTACAGTAATTGTATTTTTACAGGATTTATGATGTTTTAAGGGTCCTACAAGGGTGATTTTTTCTGATACCAATAGATTTTATTTTTTCATTCTATGTGTTTTAATTATTACAATAATCCATAATGAAACTGCATGGATTGAGATTATTGAATCTTATGAATCTACTCCTTGATAAAGATTTATTCCATGTTTAATGAATGATCATCAAGGTATTATTGGTAGTTAATATTTCTCTATTATTCTTATGCACTTTTATTATGACATCATTCCCTTATTCTCGTCTTTTTCTTCCTAATGACATTAAACTATTAATTCATATGTTTACCTTTACTGTGAATTTGAAATCACACATTTTTTTTCTTTTCTCCCAGGGTATGAATAATGTTATAAAAGATTTTTTTATTTTGAATGGTTTCATGATATGATAATTTTTTAGTGATTTTTAAAAAATGATATGGTGTATGATAATTCATGATTCAGTGGAAAATTTAACCCTTGAATTCATATGAATTATTTATCTATGATTTTTTCCTATTTCACTAATAAAATAATCTTAAATGTTATTTGGGTCTGTAAGTGATATAATATTTCATTTTGATAGTTCAATTCTTAGGCTAAATTATTTTGTCAACCCCATCTGTATCAAATCCAAAAAATGGGATGTTTATTATTTTAACACATGATTTATGAGGGCTGGTTCATGGAAATTATAGAGATATCCTATATTTTGTGCATTGAATGATAAGGGAAATTATTGGATTTTTCATATACACTCTATCTATATGGTCTCAAAAACATCATAATTTTTATCAAGATTAAATTCTATTCACCTATAATTTTAAATTATGTCCCTTAATACAAATTTATTTTCTATTTTTTTTATCTTTTTATGAATATTTATAAAATTATTAATGATTTCACAATGTGAATCACTTCAATCCCAATTTCTATATTGTTTATTTATGATTTGATTCATTAAAATAAAAATTTTAATGTGTTATTTATACAATAAAATTGAATGATAGTTATTGGAAATGTTTTACTAGAATAATTTTATTTACATGGGTTATTTTTTATTTGATAAGTGATTTATTTATTATGGAACACATAGGCATGGATAATGATGTATGTGGTCCTATATCAACCTCCAATGTATTTTTGAAGATTTAATATCTCCAGATATAAGTATTAATTGGAAAATATTGGTTTCTCATAATAATGGAAACTGGTGGTGTGACTAATATATATTATATTCCCTATACTAATGAATGCTCTATATTTCAATGATGTTTCATAGTTTTGTGATTATTATGATTAGTTTTTCATTATATCATGGATCATGTTTACATACTCACTTTATTCATTCATGTATTATTTTATGACAAAATTTATTCTGCGATATATGATGTTAGATTTTTTGGGCATGGTTTTTTCAATATTGATGAATATACATACATTAATTTTTTATTCTCACATATTATCATTGATTTTTTTCCTTATATTTACCATTACTGAGCATTTGAGTTCACCTTTTTCTTATGTTTCCATTTCCCATGTTATAATGTGAGGTAATATATCAAATTATAATATAAGGGTATCTTATGGGAATAACATGGGTGAAATTTTGGAGTCATTTTTTTATTAAATATTCAATTATAATAGAGGAAATATTATATTAGGGAAAAAAGACATTAGTTTTTCAGTTATTATTTGTTTCTATTTCTCTATATTTTGAAACCTAAAAGGTGATGAAATGAAATATTTTCAATAATTAATAAAACTGTGGGGCAATTTTTTTTGGGTCATCACTATTGGAATCAATTTAAGGTTTTGATAATATTTTTGATTTAGATGTTATTATTTGAGGATAATTTGTAATCTTGAAATTTCATAAAGGTTTGATAAGTTAATGACTATCCAAATTTCAATGGAATAGATACCACTTTAGGTTATTTGAACAAATAAATAATATTTTATTATTATGATAAGTTAAATTTAGTGAATATAAATGGGTTACATCTAATCTATATGTATAATTATAGAAAACATATCGATATATTGCTAAATTATAGATTACGTTGTTTTTATGGAAGTAACATATATATCGAGATACTAAAAGTGGGGTTATGCTTAGGAAAATATTTACACTGGGTTGATAAATATCAAAAATCATGTATTGGTTATTCATTAACTCATCACTCAATGCATGAACAAAGGTCTAACATTACCCCAGATTTGACCCTCATTGGGGATATTCTATAGTTGGTCAAATTTCCTACATGAATAATTATGGAGTATTTATTTCATAGTAATTCTATTGGATTATATGATAATTAAAAGAGAATATATCATAATGAAAAGTATGTTCTAAAGAATATATCAAAGGATAATATGAATGTCTATTTAGAGAATACATATCAGTATTGATTTTTCATATTTATCTAATCACTAACTCTAATCCTATTGTTATCCTTTTTTTATTTTGAATTAAATTGAATTGAGATTATTAAAATTAATAACACAAAGGTAAGTATCTAGAAACATATATTTCATATACATTAACATGGATAAATACAAAAATTGTTTAGAGATCTAATATTTTCTTATTCCAATGTAAATCTTGAGTTTACATGTCTATCGTATTATAGTTAGGTTGATTCATAATAAATATCAAATCATGATAAACTTGTAAATTTTATTTAATGAATGATATTTTTTGAAGATAATTTGTTATATTCTAAATGTTTTTAGGATTATGTGGAACATAAAAGGTTATCTATTCCAAGATTTTTATTTATATATATTAAATTGTTTCAATAACCATGGAATTCTATTTTTTGATGAGGATATATTTTTATGGATAACTATTGAAGAACACATGATTGTGGTATGTACAAATATTAGGTTAATTATATGTTTTATAATCAAATAATAATGGGTTGATTGATATTATGAAATAAATGTTTGGAACATATTGATTTCCATTTAATTGACTATGGGTTCGAATAAAACGCGATCCTTGACATTGTTGTTTTACTTTGTCTCATTTCAATTATTATGATATATAATGATCACTGTGTGATTTTATGAAGTATTGGGTAATAAATTTTCAAGGTAAAATATAGAGTAAATTTTTTATAGTTATATCATTTATCAATGGTTTATTGTCTTATAAATTAAATAGTTTTGGGAGAGGTATGTTATAGAAAATATATTATTATGTTATTTACATAATGATGTAATGTATGCTAGGAATTATCAATGTTGTTAGATGAAAGATAAGAAACATGGAATAACATTTTAATATAATGTGGATTTATTATAAGAAGATATATCCCTATTGATTAATTTTTTAAAAATACCCTCACAAACTATTATGAATTAAGAGTAACAAAAATTTGAATGGTCAAATATATTCATGGGGGAGAATGTAATGACCTAGGATTTCAGCGCATAATCTCAATAGATAAATAAAACACTAAATATAATGTTTCAGACACTATAAAAAATGAAACAAAAAACCCATGATATATTTATATATTAAATATGGTTCTTAAAACAATGTTTTTAAATTATTATGTATAAGCTAGTGTAATTATACAACAAAAATCAATAATGAAATAGGAAGAAATAGAGTATAGAAGATAAATTAATCCATAGATTATTGAGAATGTGTTGTTTTCAATAATACATTATACTATTATGATTATAAAATATTATAGAGCATTTATTGTTTCAACAATAATCTATCCTTTTATGATGATTTTGATTCTAACAAATAGCCTTGTTTATTATTCTAAGGATTTTACATTGAGTATATTTCAGAAAATTAATGTTATTTATATTTCAATTTAGGAATAATATTAAAGAATTTAAATTGCATGTAATATTTGAAAAAGTGTCTAGAAATCCTTTAAGCATGTTCTAGAAACACTGTTCATACCCTATGTTGAAGAGTGTAGCGTAAGGATAAAATTCTCTGTTAACTTTACAAGATTTTTGAAAATAATGGTTAATCAACCATACATGTGGAAGGAACCCAACATTCTTTATATCAGAAATGTATGGAAGAAGAACCTTACATAATTATGGAACCTTTGGTTTTCTTCCCAAATGTATGGATCATCAACCTTACATTTATAATGGACCTTACATTCTATTGAAATGTATAGATCATGTATCAAAAATTTTTCTAAAGATGAATGTATGGAAATAATACCATATATTTGAAAGTAGAAGATCAAAATTTGGATGATTAACCTTACATTGTAGATCAAAGATACCTTTAAAGAATATATCAGCAACCCTATGTTTTGCATTAGAGATTTAAATTACAAATTTATCGTACAACAGACATTTTGTGGAATATCAAGCGGATTTAAACCCAGTTTCAATATCCGATATTAAAGTATATCTTTGACTGATTTAACGATGTTTATTTATGATTAAAATGATCAATTTAAGAGGCCAATTTCTAGCTGATTATTGAGAAACGTTACGACTACTCAATTTTTTAAACATTTGAATATCACGATTCTTATGGCAGCATTTGTGGATCTAAATTTGAAAGGAAAACACTCGTATTTATTCGTTATATACATGTGTTATTTTGAATTAAAAAAATTGAGACAGATAATTGTGAAAATGATAAGAAGAACAAGCGCTTTTGTTTTTCATGACTACTATTTTTACAGAGTTATACAAGTCCAACAGATCTGCTGCTACCAAGATCTATCCAAATCAATTTTTCTAATGAAAAGTAAAAGTGTTAAATATTTTTATTCTACATCGAAGATCTATCGTGAATATATTATTTTTAAATATGTTGATTTATTTGAAGATCTATTTGCAACTTGATTGACTCAGAACTACTCTTACCTAAAAAATATCTTTTCTAATGATGACGATCCATCTACATCCAGTTGTGTGCTGATGCAACATTGAAGAAAACTAGAATTTTTTTATGGAAAAATAATCTTTTTATTTTGAGTAGTCACCATTTCATACTAAGCTGTTTATTCAGTTCTATGAATGAACCACAAGTAACTGTTTTAGCCTTATCTTGTAGAAGTTTCATCTTCCTATACATAGTCGTGGATGGTCTGTTGATAAGAGGACCAGATAGTGAAAATCACTAAACTCATGGAGTAGATAATTGGTGGAGTGGACTAGGGGATTTATATTTCCCGAACTTCAATACATATGTTCATTCTTCAATCTATTTATTTTCCACTACATATCCATTCTGATAATGTTAAAGGACATATTTGGCAATCATCATGATTCTCCAAGAAATTGTAAAAGAAAAAATTCAACCCCCCCCCCCCTATTCAACATATTTAGTATAACCTAATCTAATAATTGGTATCCAAATTGGGTGTTTTGTTAAAGATATAAAAAGATTTTTGATTCAAAGGATTATACCCAGAGATCTCAATGGTCGATACATGAGAGGGATGCCAATTTTTCGAGCTCCGTATTTTAATTGTGAAAACTATAGATGATGTAAGTCGAGGATGATCATCTATCTAAAAAATATTGGATACAGAGTCTACTAAAAATTCTTACTCCTTATGAAATTCCTGAGAATCCATAAACATGGATTAGAGCTACTGAAGCATACTATGAAATATATTAAAATTATATGAATGTTATTATATGTGGTTTAATAATAGATGAATTTAATTGAGTATCTCAATTCCCTACTGCATATGAAATGTGGCAGAAAATTACAATTTTCTATGATGTAACTGACAATATCAGAAAAATGAGTTATGACATTGAAAAACTAAAATTTGATACATTTAGAATGGTTGATTTTGAAATCATGACTTAGATGAATGGAATTCTTACAAAAATAGTCAACAACATCATAGCCATGGGATATCCAATCAAACCGAAAGATCAAAACTTAAAAGTACTGAGAGAACTTCCAACCCAATGTAATGGGATATCCGTAGCCATTATGTAATCATCAACAATAAAAGTTTTAACAATGAGAGAATTAATTGGAACCCTGATTATGTATGGGGCTAAGATGAAAAATGAAGAAAATGATAACAAATTCATGACCAGGAGAGAAAATATTTCATTGAAAGTTACATCCCAAAAGGAGTGAAGATATATGAAGCAAAATATCAACAAAAAATCATAAAGTTATGATTCATCTGATTCAGATGTGGATGTGGATATGTTGGCCAGTAAATTCAGTAAAATCTTCATAAAGAAGCATTGATTCTGAAAATATTTCAAGAAAGATGAGAGAAAAGTAAAGGAAATTATTTTCTTTGAATTCAAAAAGATGGGTAATATAAGACCTGGCGTTATTCAATTAAATTCAGAAATGAAAAACAAATTATTTGAAAACAATGATTATGAGCATAAATACAAAAGATCAATGAAAGATACTTTCAGTGATTCTGAATACTCCAGCAGCAGATCAATGGATTACACAGAAATATAAGAATATAATATAAAGGTACATTTTTTAATGGAAGAAGCTGATGAGGTACAATATAATTACTCACTTGAATCTGATTCTTGTTCTAGTTGTTCAAATGATAAACTTTCATCCAACTAAAATATGCTGGAAGATAAATATGATTCCCTATTTAAGAAACATAAGTCACTGGAAAATATTCACACCCCTATTTTAGGAGAATGATACACTCTTATAAAATATAATTAATATTTAATTGAAAAAGATAACTCAACAAACACAAACTATAGTGATAATGAATATAAAATAAAAATGTGGAAAATAAAAGTAGAGAAATACAAAAATGCAGCTTTTATTTTTATAAAATGAGAAAATTATCAAAGTGATGTTCTTAAAAATAATGTGATCAAAAAGGAAAGATATGAAATATGAAGCAAAAAAGGAGAAACCCAAACTATATAAGAACTATTTTGTTCAATGTACAAAAGGTATAATTTGCAACTACTAGGGAAAAAAGTTCTCATATCTAAAATTTTCTATTTAAGGAAAACTCAAATAAGTGTAATTAATATATCCTTTATTCCAAGAAGTTGATATGATTATATTGAATATAAAAAAACAAAGAATGCCTGTCTTCCCAGATTATCGCTATCTAACACAGGTGGACCCAATAAAAAATACGTACGAAATTTTTTTTCACTGAATACCTTTTTAGGAAGCAAGTCAACGAAGTCGAACTGAAATATGGAATTTGGATAGTGGATTCTCCAGGCATATGAGTGGGAAATCATCAATATTTAAAACATTAACTCAAAAAGATAGAGGATTAGTCAATGTTTGTGATAATTCAAAAGGTAAAATAATTGGAATTAGAACTATTGGAGACCCAATAAAATTTCACAATCAATAAATTACTCTATTTACAAGGATAGAAACACAGCCTGATAAGTATCTCTCAACTATGTCATGATGGTTATATTGTAAATTTTTATGAAAAATGATGTTATGTTTTTAAAGATAAATTACCTAAATTTAGAGCACCCAGAACTGATAATATTTATACTCTGGACTTAAATTCTTGGTTTATAAAATAGTAAATTATTTAACTACTAAGATAAATGAATCATGGATCTAGAATAGAAGACTTCGACATTACGATATATATGATTTACATAACTTATCTATGAAAAAAATAGTTTCAAATTTACCTTGTCTTAAATTTGATAGTGACAGATTTTGTGATGCATGTTAACATGGAAAGAAACCTATATCATCCTTCAATTCAAATATCAAAATTTATACATCTAAACCTTTAAAACATATCCATATGGATTTGATTGTACCTTCATGAGTAGAAATTTTAAATGGTAAATTATATGTATATATTTTAATTGATGAATATTCAATATTTAAAAGGGTATATTTTCTAAAAATGAAAATGATGATTTTACTATATTTGAATGTATTTGAAATGCTGTTCAAAATGAAAATGGTTTTTAAATATTTATATTAAGAAGTGATCAGAGTGGAGAATTTGAGAATGTGGAATTAAATTAAATTTTCTTTAATTTAGGTATTAAACACACATTCTATGTACGAAGAACAACAAAACCAAATGGGATTGTTGAAAGAAGAAATAGAACTATTCAGGAAATGGCTAGAAATATGCTAAATGAATACATTCATTCTACCAATTCCTTGGCAGAAGCAATAATAAAATACTATTATATAATGTATATAGTTTTAATGAAACTTATTTTGAAAAAGACAACCTATGAACTTATGAATAACAGAAAACCCAAACTAAAATACATTATATTTTTTGGATGGAAGGTTTATATCATGAACACCAATGAAAAACATGGTTAAGTCGATTGTAAATATAATGAGGTAGTTTTTTTGGATGATCATAAACTACCAAAGCCTATAGATATTTTTCAAAAAACTCAAGTTTTATTGAATAATCAACTCATGTGAAATTTGATTAATCTGATCCCATTGAGAAAATAAAAGATCAAATTATTGAATCTGGCTCTAATGAAATCAAGATACATGAAAATATGAAAGATAGTTTTGAAAAAGATATAAATTAAATTCATCCCAGTTCAAAAGTCATGACACAAATAAATATAATAGTGTATTACATAGATTTTCTATAACACTAAATAATCACCATTTAGAAACTATTATATGAGACATGGACACTATAATAAAAACTAGAAGAAATGTAGGAAATATTGTTAATTTTTCTTCCTTTCTATCCCAATTAGAACCTATGTCATTATAATAAGCCTTATTTGATGATTTTTGAATCATAGAAATTCAAGAAGAACTAAAATAGTTGAAGAGAATTGAATTTTGGAATTTAGTTAAAAGATCACAGAATCTTCCAGTTATAGAAAAAAAGAGACTTTAGAAATAAACAAGATGATCAAGGTATAATAACTATAAATAAAGAATGTCTGGAAGGTAAATGATATAATCATGAATAAGGTATAAATTATGATGATAACTTTTCCCCAATAGCACGACTAAAATCCATTAGAATCCTTTTAGCCTATGCATCTTATATGAACTTTAAATTATTTTAGATGGATGTTAAGTCTACCATTTTAAATTGTTAGTTAATGGAGAAATCCATATTCGTAAAAATTGAAGATCATATTTTTTCTATTTCGTCTGTTGAATTATCTAGAATATTAAACTTCCCTCATGAGGAAGTATATCACTTTTATATGAAATACATTAAAGATAATGATCATAAGTCAGAGGAGATTATTCCATTTTTATTTGGTTCAACGAATATTATGAAAAATGTTAGTCAATGATTTGGAGCCAGATCATAAAGTTCTTGTAAAATATATAATAATATTTATTTCCAAGAAGATTTATGAAATGTTGAAAATTTTACCTTCTGAGTGACATAAAGTTGAACTTTCCTCGTTGTATAACAAGGTATTTGAACTACTACTTTCAACCAGAGGTGAGAATGAACTTCTAACCCTATTGGAGGTTCATTTCAAAATTACTGTTTATGTTTTATGTGGTGAGATTAGTAGATGCAAGAGTGTGATTATATGATAGTAACATGTGAAATGATGGAAATTTAAGGAAAATAGGCTTTTGTGGAGCATTATGAGAGGAATTTTTATATATGTTGGTTCTGATGATGATCAAGAGTCTGCTCAGGGAGAGAAAACTGGAATAACAAAAGAAGGAATATCAGAATCAAGAAATATTGAAGTTTCAAAAACATTGATAAAATTAGATTTGAAGGAGTTGATGCACCTACTGATTAGGTAATTCATGAGGCACTTAAGAGGAAAACGGAAAGAGAAACTTAAGCTGATGAGGATCATGTTCAAACAAATTCGTTTACACCTAGATATCTTTTAAGCTACAGATTTGTAATAGACGATGTTTCTCAGATTGAGGTGGTACCTAAAATAGAAGAAGAAGTTAAACCTCAGGGAGAGACAGATCATGGAGAAGTTGATGTGGCTCAAACTAAACATTTTCCTGAAAATCCTGCACAACCTACTGATGTTATTCCAGAAGAAAAATTTCAAGAAGAACTTATTTTAGAGGAAGAGAATGCAAATGCTTATGAGGAGAAAGAAACAAATGAAAATGTAAACAAAGGAAAGAGTCCATTTGAATATTACACTGAAGTTTTAAATGAAATTTTTTGTGTGGATGAGTTAGTTCATGACTATATAGAAAAATTGGTTCAACAACTAGTGGAAAAGGATACAGATCAGAGTCTTGATGCTAAATCTTTACTGTTAATTTTAGCAGATAATGTTGTGAATCAAGTACATGGTACCTCAAATTATATGTCAGATCATGTTGAGGAAATTTTCAGAATGTCTAACAGGATAAAGCTAAGAATACTGATTTAAGAAAATAATCAGACAAGGAGAAATATATATTTCACAATCTGAAGGATGTATCTATTTCAAAGCAAGAAGTTGACGTTTTTAAGAATTAATCACTATTAGTGGTTGAAATGTTTAAATCTGAAGTTGTTTTGTAATAAAATTTCATAGAAATACAAAATATTATGGAGAAACAAATTTTAACCATTACGGGCACTCAAGCATGTACATCAAGTAATTCTTCTGATCTTCTCACAATATTCCCTTCTATTACTATTGTAATGAGAAATTTTAGTGAAAGGTTGCTAGATTTATAGTGTAATAGTTCTACTTTTACTGGCTTATTGGACAATCATAAATTCCTTGTTGATCATCTTACCTCAAGTAAATCAAGTATTAGATAATTACTGGACAGATTCACTGAGAATCCAAATCTGTTCATGGAAAACGAATAAATATTTCATGAGTTTTTCATATTTAATAAGATGGTAGATATTCATTTGACCCATTAAGAAAGATATCTAATAATTTATTTAGGATATGGGCCGATGAAGAGGTTGATAATGCAGTTAACAAAGCTCAAGGAAGTTTTTTAGAGTCACTGAAATACCATTTTCAAATCTTTTAGTCCCAAACATGATTAATGTATCAATTATATACTTACTTTTTCAATAATCTAATTTTGAATCACATTTTTAGGTTTTCTTAATTTGTTTTCCTATTCTGTCTATGTTAGAATACCAGAATCCATATTCAATTGTTGATAAATAGTTTATGATAACATTTACATAAGTTCAGTACTATGTTAAATTTGTTGTATGCCATATTCTAACATTTTTTTTATTTCATAAAGGGGGGAAATCTGAACAAACACAAAATTTTATTTTTAGAAAATGGATAAATCTATTTCGCAGGGAGATAAATATAAATACAATAAAACATTATATATTGTATTTGTGTATTATCTTCATGGGAAAAAGTTGTATAAACTCATTTTTTACATTATAAAAGGGGGAAAAATTTCTAAATGAAATTTTAATTATTTTAAAAAGTCTTTTTTCTATATATGGGAGAAATGTGGATATCAATTTATTTATTTCTTGTTGAAAAAATTCTGTTAAAATAATATGTTATTTTATCCTTGAAAAAATATAAATTATATTCCATTAATTTCATGGGTTATTTTCATTGGTTTTCTGCCCATTAAAATGAGGGAGATTGATGAGAATGTGTTATTTTCAACAATAATCGATACTATTATGATTAGGGGAGATTGTTGCTCATGTATTGTTTCAATAATACACTATCTTTTTATGATAATTTTGATGCACACAAATACCATTGTTTGTTATTCTAATTATTTTACTTTGAGTATATATCCGAATATTAATATTTATTATATTTCTATTTTGGAAAAATATTAATGTGTTTAATCCGTATGAAATATTTGAAAAAATGTTGGGAAATATTTTTTGCGTGCTCTAAAAAAAATTGTTCATACCCTACGTTGAAGAGAATTGTGTAAAGATAAAATTACACATTTACATTATTTGATTTTAGAAAAGTATGGTTAATCAATTTTATATGTGGAAGGAACCCTACGTTTGATATATTAGAATGTTATGGAAGAATAACCTTACATTTGTATGGAACCTTACATTTTCTATAAAAAAGTATGGATCTTCAATCTTACTTTTATAATGAGCCTTACTGTCTATTGAAATGTATGGCTCATGTATCTAACAGTTTACTAAAGAGGAAATTATGGATATTATACCATACATTTGAAAGTATAATATAATTGAATGTATGATCATCTATACATTTGAGATCAACCATACATTTGAAGAATAGATCATCAACCTAATGTTAAGCATCTGAGATTTAAAATATGACTTTATCGTACATAAGTCTTTTTGGTGAATATCAAGTTAATTTCAAGCCATTTTCAATATCCGATATTAATGAACATATTTGATGGATTTAAATATGTTTATTTGCGATTCATATTATCTATTTAAGTATAGTATTTCATGCCGATTGTTATTGGAAGTTACGACCGCCCTATTATTCCAACATTTTAATATCATGAATCTTAAGGAATCATTTGTGGATATACATTTGAATGGAAAACATTCAACTTTATTCTTTATATATATGTGATATTTTGAATTACAAAAAAAAAGACAGATCATTGTGAAAATGATATGAAGAATAAAATCTTTAGTTTTTCACTACTATAATTTTTATAGAGATATATGAGTCACACAAATCTGCTGCTACCATGATCTATAAGACTCTTTTTTATAAAGATAAGGACAAGAGTCAAAGATTCTTATTCTATATGGAAGATCTATCTTGTGTTTATTATTGTTAATGTTTCTAATTTATTTCTAGATCTATTTGCAACTGGATTGACTCAATAGTGCTCTTACCTAAAGAACAAATTTTTTAAACATGACGATCCATCTATTGTTAGTTACATGATACAGGTACTGTGAAGAACAACTAGAATGTTTTTTGGGGAAAAATAAACTTTTCATTTTTAGTAATTAGTTATTCATACAATGTTGTGTATTCGTTTTTGTGCATGAACTATAAGACTCTATTTTAGCATTATCTTGTGAACGTTTCAACTTACTACACTATTGATAAGAGGACCAGATAGTGAAAATCACTAATCTTATAAAGTAGATAGTTGTATGAGTGAACTATGGGGCCTTCTATTCCACGAACCACTATAGATATATCCATTCTTTAATCTTTTTATTTTCTACTACATAACCATTCTGATAA
Source organism: Viscum album (assembly GCA_963277665.1). Classification (NCBI taxonomy): domain Eukaryota; kingdom Viridiplantae; phylum Streptophyta; class Magnoliopsida; order Santalales; family Viscaceae; genus Viscum; species Viscum album. Next base: position 503,040,253 of record OY728133.1, read on the forward strand.
TGTTACTGGACTGATTTGGAAATCATCATGATTCTTGATGAAATTATAAAAGACACAATTCACCCCCTCTTGTGCATATTTAGTATTACCCAATCCAACATAGATATCCTAGTTTTTCATTTCAAGAATGAAAGGATGGACTATTTAGTGGTTTCTCTTGACTAATTACAAGTTAAACTCTAGATATTATGGCTTGGGAGAAATTATTTTGTGAGAATTGATTAATATTATAGAGCTCTCTTTGAAATCCTAACAAACTGAATCACCACCCACCACTAAAACTACTATTTATCTTTCCCATAGATCTTATTAGAAGGCTATAATGAGTTTTGTAAGTAAAATTTTTTATAATATGAATATTTTATTATTATCTATTGAATCAAGGAAGTTAAATAATATTAAATCCATATTTTTAAAAATACCTTGTATCTTTCAATTTATTCATTCTTATGTTAACATATTGTATATCTCTTTTATATATGAATTTAATATATATTTTTTATCATCCATAAAATAGATATTTCATTATAATAAATAAGAATGCATACACATTATACACAAAAAGCATTCATTAAAAAATTATTTACTCAACCAGTGAGCCTCTAAATTCAAAAAAATATTAACTAAGAATTTTTTAACTTCAAAATATTAAAATTGTCTTAATTTTGAAATCATCATATCCAAATTTAAATTATATTATTTTTTCAGTTTTCTATAAAGGTACATTTTTATTCAAAAATTTATGGTTTTGAAAAAATTATGAATTTTCTGATTTTATTTCTATGTAAGAAAATCCTAGATGATTTAATTTCTTTATGAAATAAATAATCATTTAAAAATTGAAATTTTTATTCGAATTTTTTTTAATCCCATAGTTGATATTTTAGTATATATGTTTTATTTTTCGATAAATTGTTATTAATGAATTTTACATTTATTGTTTTTGAAATATTTCTCATTAATTTTTTAAATCAAATAAAAGTAAAATATTCCAAATATAAAATAATTAGATAAAAATATATTATAATGATCAATTTTTGGGTAATAAATGAAAAATAATGGTGATGTAAACTTGTTAATATAGTGAATACCAAACTAGTAAATATGAGAATCGTAAGAGGTAACATACCATTAATGGTTGAAAATATTTTTTAGTCCAGTGGTTTAGGTGTCTCTCAACCTTATCTCTACAACTCTCTAGTTTTTTTCAATTTTTGAGAAATTATATTTTAGAAAGACATTCTGTTTTTGAAATTGTTTGGTTATTTACAAAACTTTTACTCCTTTCAACATATACTAGGGGATCTCTTCTTCTCACTTCACCTCACATTAAAAACACCTTGGTTTGTCCGGGACTCTAATAAAACCACTTATGAACACTCTTGGACACCTTAAAGTTATTTTGGTCTTCTAAAAATACCACCCCTCAAAGGATTAATCACTTTAGAATGGAGATAACCAAGGAAGTGAGGAATATATTTCTAACTGATTCTTCATATTTTATTTTTCTCTTATGTACCACTATTATTTATAAAATCTCTATACTCCAAATCAAAATGAAATCATAATTAGCCTTATTATGTTGGAATATTAATAAAATGATGGGGAAATCATTAACCACCCTTTCTTTTTTCTATATCAAATGAGAAAATTATATTTCTGTCTTTGGGGACAACCTCCTCTATAAAATTCCATATTTCATTTTACATAACTACCATACATGGATGATAAAATTAATGAATTTAATAAATAACTATGATATTTATACCATAATTTTTATTCTAAAATTGTCTATATTGTATACAATTATACTTCCACCTCCATGGGTTGATTTATTTTAATCATTATTTTCATCCCCTCTTTACTGCATGGCCATTAGAATATGTTTAATATATAAAAAATATTTTTTTCTACCAATAGGTTAATTGTATGAAAAATCGTTGATCCAATTGATGATGTTATTATCAAACAATTATCATTATTTCAATCATTTAAAACAAGAACAACAAGAGGATAATAATATTTTCATATTTCGTAATATTTTAATATCCATTACATATTCATATAAATAATTTATAATTATAATATTTCACAAAAGTAATCACTAAATGAATGTATTATGCTACCTGTGTATATTTATTGCATCTAAATCACCTCATAGTTATCCCATAATCATTTTATGTTCTTATTTCATTCGGTTTTACCCACTAATTAAAATATTATATAAAATTATATCATCGTTGTTCATGAATAGATAATTACTATAATTGTATTATATATAAATTTTTTCACGAGTTATTCTTTTTTCTTTAAAATTATAATCAATATTTTACTCACCATTTATGAAAAAAAATCTATTTTTGTTTAAAAATAACAAGAAAACATGTGTTCCCAATTTCATATTTTATGATAAATAATAATGTACTCATGAATGGAAATTTTATATTGATAAATAATTATAATTCATCCATTTTAGTTACTTTAATGAAATTTAGTTGATGTAACATTGTGTAATGATGAATAATACCCAGTTATTGTGAATCGTGTTCAAAATTATCATGATTAAACATAGCCAAGAATGGAATTAGTTTATAACTAAGTACTATAAATGTAGATAATAATTATAAATGAACATTATAAAATATTATATATATGAACAATGTAATAAAAAAGGTGACTATGATATTTATGTTTTTAATATAGGAGCTTTATGTACATTCGACTAAGTGGGGAATTATGTTAAGGGGTTATTTTTCTTTAATTTAATTTATTGAGACATATTTGTTAATGTAGACATTAATACCATTAATTAAAGCACCTTTTTCCAATAACTTATTTATTTAAAATGTGATAGAATTTTTTAAATTATTTTTTATCAATTATATTTATTTCTTATGAATCACATGTTTATGTGATAATATCATAAAAAATATATCATAATGAAATGTATTTTTAGTTCCACGCCATAATTAGATCTCAGAAGATCGATGGGAAAATTCTTGAATAACGTTCTATGATCAGATGATATTTTCATATGGTATAATAATTATACTTTTTTAGGGGTTAGAGGATCAAAATATATTTACATACCTTCCCATAGGGTTATTCCCCAAACATCCCCATGAAAAAAGGTTGTAAGAACATAAATGTTAATAAAAAATCCACATTTACATGTGTCATTTGATTTTCATATTTTTGGATATGTGTATTCATATGAAGACTTTAATATGACCATTAATGGATTTCATGCCTCACTTTATATGATTTATTGATGAAACATATGAGGATATATTCTCACGAAACTATAGAATATGGTTGGTATGTCACAAGTGATATTCTATATATGGATAATCTGAGAAAAGATTTATCACTTACTTCTTATGATGAATGTTTATATCTTAATCCATTTTATGGGAATGAACTACACAGAAAACTCACGGGACATTGTGCTAAATCGGGGAGTTAATTTCTATAAATTCATTCATAGAGACAATAATCATATATGGTGATGATACCAACATAAAAAATACATTATTTTATATATCATGATAAATAGATTATATTACATTGTAATATTACATGGGAGGTTGAATTTCATTATGAAATGTACTTATTTCACTATTATCGCCTTGGCTTTTTTCGATATTCTAATCATGAAATTTATGTAGTAAATTAAATTTTTTTAGAGAAAGATGCATAGAGGGCCACACACTAAGGGTATCCAAAATTATCGTCAAATATTCGTAGTGAATTGGAATAAAATATAATAATTTATATTCATTCATTTTCGTTGATCATTGCAATGTATTTACAGCTTATTCAAAAGAATAGTTGTGTAGAATATAAATAAAAAATATTTATTTAGATGGTTTTGGAATATAATATATGTAATATTTATCATTAAATAATGAAAAACATTTATTCAATTAATTGTTAATATTTGTGGATCGATATATATAAAATAAGGAATGTAGACTTAGTTACATTTTCTGATTAGAAAAGTTATAAATTATATATATTTATACTGTTAATTTATATCATATGTCTAGAGATTAATATTAATATTAATATCAATATTTTACGTTTACTCAACTATTAATTTTAATGTAAGTGTTTGTATTTTTTATGATTTCACCACCATGAACCTTCCATAGTATGTATTAAATTATCAAAAATTATATAATAAATTTTGATTTGAACAATGTATAGAGTAATACCCTATGAATAACTAAAGAAATACATAGATATATTTAGACCTAGATAATGATCTCTCTTAATCCTCTCTCAATACACTTATAGAGAATCAAGAGTTCCATTTAATTTAATAATAATTTAGTTACAATGAACCATGAACCCCACAAGTAATCCTTATTGTCAATGATATCACCAGATGATTATATGCTGATGTTGAGAAATTGTTTCACACTTGTTTATCACTATAAGATATATTCGGTAAGTGGGTCATTTAGTGTTCCTATGGTACGACAATATCTAGTGAAATAGTTCATCTAGGTATGTGTAATTACAATTTTTGGTAATTCTCTATATTCTCATAAATTAATTATAAATTATACATCTGCATATACCCTTTATGGTTCTTGAATTTTAATATCATCTTGTAAACTATGTTTTTCATTTGACGTAGAATTTTTTTTTATTTGGTTGTGATTACACATATGTTATGACGTGATAATGAGTTGGTAATCCCCGGAAAGGATGATTTTTTCTTCTATCTTTCTAAAATTAGAATAAAATGTTACAAATTCATAATATATAGTTATTTATTGTTCTTTTATTGCTTTCATGTGTTTTCTTTTTTTCATTTTCTTTTCATGGTTCATTTTAATATCTTACCATTTTTTTCATTTTCTTTCCTGATCCTCTCTAACAAAACCAATATTCGATTGAATTTTATAAGAAAAGATGTATTTGAATAATACTATATTTTGTTGAAAAATGATATACTTGGGGAAAACCAGGGTATATGACATGTACTTTCTACATACACACCACATATTTTTGTTTTTATAGATGTATATCACTATAAAAACATCTATATTTGTGGTAATGAAATCTAATATATGACTAAAATAGATCAATGTGTACTTTCTTAAAGTCCATATCATAACATGAATAACTAAACACCCGATACATGTTATACATGATGTGTATTACATATTTTATCATGGGAAAGAACATGGGGTGTCCCAAGGTTTCACCTATATGATATATGACATAGGCACCTACATGTTGTGAATCTCCAAGGATACCGATTATGGATTCTTAATATATTTGTAGTACATGAAAGTCTATTATGGAATATAACATTCACAATACCAAGGTGTGTTTCGTAAACATGGGAAGAATAAAATACAAATCATGTCGTATATTACATACCATGTGGTATGCTACAAATATTGTGTGCAATTTTTTCTAGAGAACAAACATTAAATATATAATAAATAATTTTAACAATTGTTATATTTTTCTTTAATTTAAATTATTATATTCAATGTCATTGGATTGTCAATTATATATCAACTCTATATCCCAATTAAAATTTGTTATATTTACTATAACTTTCTTATAAGAACACATGTCCACACCATTAATTTTCAATGAAATTATTTTTATAAAAAAATTATATATGATGGTGAGATAAGGATGTTTGGATGGAATTCATATAAATTTAATTAATTACCTTTATTAATATTATAATAATTTAATTAAAAATGAATTGATGAAATTTATAACAGTATTGAAAATTTATTATTTTTTCTTAATTTGAAGAAAACCATATGATTAGATCTTACATTTTTATGTGATTTTGATCATTTGTTTTATTTAGATTAAATAATATTTATTGATTTCATTTCATCCCCTTAATGGTATTATGTAATGGTTAATATTCCCATAGGTGTTAATGTAAACCCACTTTATCCAATCCATGTGTTCCTTTCCCCTCTGTGTCAGTAAAAAAAATTTTAGTGATGGATCTCCTATGAAATATGAGGTAGTAATAGTTGAGGAGATGATGTGAAACCAATCAAGTTATTATATAGGGAGAAATGGTGGACTTATGAAACATAAACCATGTTACGGCTCATGGTAATTTCCATTATGGACAAGGTTTAGATTATGATTCGGAAGATAAAATATGCATTATATAATCTCTTTATCAAGACACATATATTTTATTTTTATATTTCATTGTTATTTATATATATTTTTTAATTTTTTGAGATTTATTAATAATTAAATTAACAATCATTAAATATGTAATAAAATATTACCAAATTATTCATAAATTTTCTATCAAGAATTTTTAATCACTGGAGTGAAATACACAAAACATTATATGGAATGTGTAATGAAAAATGATATTTTACACATAAATAGAAAATTACCATGAATTAAAATATTAATTTTATATATTTTTCTACTCTATAAAATAGAAATGACCATATATTTCATAGTACATGACCAAACCATGTGCAGTGATTTCAATTATCCTGGAAAATTTATCATGATTTCTTCTTTTGAGTTAACATGGTCCAAATAAATGATTCAGTCCCTATGAAGTACATCATATTACTAAGATGAAATGGTTTAGGATATAATTATTTAGACTTTTAGGATTATGGAGTCTAATTAACATATCATGGAACTGTGAGTTAATGAAGTTGGAAACTTATTTCAACCTTTATCCCTTAAAATAAAATTTCTTGGCCAATGAAGGGTTATAGAAGTGTAATACATATCATTTCCATTATAATATCTATGAAATAATATATTTCAAAAATTATGGTGAGGGATATTAGGTTTCCAAAAATGGTGGGAGAGTAATCTATTTTAGGTATTTTGATATTTTTTAATATGTTTTTATAATCAAGAAATGTAATACATACCTACTCTTAATTGCCAAGCCTAGTTGCGAGGGCCTGTCACTCAAGTAGAGTGTATGAATGTGTGGGGACTGGGTGCAGTTTGTGGGTTCGAATTCTTTATTCTTTAACCTACTCTTAATTTGTAGATCTGAAAAATCAAAGGACATAGAAAATATAATTATGATATATACATTAGAATAATATCATTCTCAATGACATGAATTTTCGAGAATGGAATAGGAAATTCTACATATTACAACACCACAAACCAGAGAATATGTTCTAGAAACCACACATCATAATTATAGTGCCAAAGAGGATATTGAGGAAGAATTGTATCTATATTTGAAAAATGAAAATGATGAAGTGGATATAAAATTTTTTATGTAACCCTCTTTGAAAATTATATAGGAAATCAATATGATGGAAAGTATTCATATTCAGTTTTTTCTTAGCATTACGATCTTTATCAAGAGAATGATAGGTCATAGGGATATGAAATATTGAATGCGATGTTTACATGAAATCATGGGGTGAAGTGTCCATCATAGGCACATGTATTCATGAAGATTTGATATAATGAGGGCTTATAAATATTGGTATTTAGGATCCTTAATGATCTATGAAATGATATAATTTTTTTCTCACTACCCAAAAAACACCTCCAATTGTACAATGAATTATAATATAAGAAATTGAAAGAAGAAAATTTCCGAATTCACTGATCTTATTCCCAAATGTGTTAAAAACATGGGGTGTCACAAGTACAATTTCCGTAGGTTGTATAAGAAGAGGAATTAAAATGGATAAGTGATAAATTCATATTATATGTCTAAATATATCAAGCATCTTCCATCAAATAAGATGATGATCCATATCTATGAAATGTAATAGGATGAAATAAGTTTTTTATGTGGAATATAAGGTCATAGGAAGAGGAATTTCACACAATAAAAAAAGTAAGTGGAATTTTTAGGTGAATTATTTAATGAAGGAAATCATTACATATTAGTATGTTGGGTATTATATATTTCATGTTTTCCATTTTATATATTAATATCAGAATAAAGTATATTTAGAGGGATTTCCATATATTAGGTGGATCTTTGGGTTGCTATTAGAAAAAGTTTGTATGCTCTATCCGTTGGAGACTTCTATATCACATTGTTGACATGATTTTTACTAGTTTAAGATAATTTATGTTATGTTATTAGTTTTACCAACGCCATCATTTATATTTATTTTTTTTCATATTCATGTATTTATTTTGAGCTGTTGAAATAAGGGACACTAAATTTAAAAAGACATCATTTCTTGTTTTATATATCATTTTAATAAATGACATTATGTATTAAATTTTGAAATCCAAATAAGATAAATTGATAATGAATTAAGTATACATGACTCGTATATCACACAATTATCGAATTACTATATTTATTATGTAAACATGAATTGTTTTTAGAGCTTTATCAAGATTAATACTTATTCTATATTTTGAGCCTCTTGAATGTTGTTAAAAAATTTAATAATGTATAATTACCTATTCACCATTCATTGAATGTGGTGAAGGGTAAATCAAAATTTTACATTGGTATTATGATGATGTGTGAAAATAATTTCGTATAGAGGTTATATAAGGATTCCCAAACACGATTACTTCTATAGATAACTTGAGAATGTATAATTATACCTACCTGATACTCTATAAGTCATAATTATTAGAAATGTTTGAATAATTCAATAATGGGGTTAATAAATCATGGAATACTGATAATGAATCTTTATAAAAAAAATGAGGATGATATCATAACCATGAATTTACCAAATATTTATAGGACTATGGGATTTTACCAAAAAAATTCAACCTTATAAACTATAGTGGAATAGTCTTAGTGAATAGAGGAACTATAAAAAACTAGATATGATGATGTAGATGGCCAGCCAGGAAAAAAATCCATTATCCATTTAGGGATATTAATTACTAACAAAATAATACATAACAAACACATTACTAATTCATGAATAAAACATTATTCAAATCTTGTTTTGGAGTGGACATAAACCTGTATTGGCACATATTCATACATGGTGTTTCATATCCTTTGTAAATGTCACATCCAATTATAATGTATCTCCCTAATGAATGAGGTGAAGCATTATAGGGTGTCCTAAGGGAATAAAGTATCATATCAATATAACCCATTATTTGAAAAATAAATTATAATTAGAGGGTCCATTTTTCTTGATTGGGAGAACACCCTGAAAGAGAATAGCTAGATCAGGATTTACTTTAACGAAGCTGATTATCTAGATACACAAAAAATGGTATATTAACTAAGACCATAGGTCCTCTTAGAAGATGTTTTTCTAGAAACACAACTATGGTATAGGGTCACTAGAGAGGTATGAGATCTGGAGATATGTGGTTTTCATTTCATGGATGATAGTGACTCATTATCAGTTGAAAATGAAAATCCTCTCTCAGACAAAGAGGTAGTTAAGAGCTAAAAAGATTCAAGGTGAAATAATACCAACAAATTGAAATAGATTTAATGTATCTAAAACAATTTATGATTATCACCATTCCTAGAATTGATGTAAATATTACTATGTGATAATTTTAATTCAAGATGATTATGGACATAGAATGTAAATTTTATAATTATAAATAATGACCAGTGGATAATGGGCATAAAAAATGTTATGTGATTTACTATGGTGAAATTTTTTTTAAATTTTACTTCTACAAATTTATTAAATTTTTTCATTATATAGAAAAATTTCATATCAATGTGATTTGAAACATTAGAGAAAAACAAATTTCATTAATGAGATCCATATAGAGGATATGTATATGATATATGAAGAAGGGTTTTTACATCAGGTTTAACATCCAATAATATCATTTATGTTATTTATATAACTCTAATTTTATAATGAATTTTTTTATTCGATGTACATATATATAATTTAAATTTCTATAATAACATTGAACCTTATGCATAGATATGAACTTGTAGGAATAGTTAAAAATAAATACTAGATCCTATAAATACCTTATTTAATTATTTATTAATGTTAAATTTAGTTTATAACAATTGAATAAATGATACTAAATATTAAAAAAGAATCCAGAAGAAAAATAAACTAAATAATAAAATACTGGATCATCTCAATCCCCTAGACTCATCCCACCCACAAACAGTACTATAACAATGAAAAAATTAGATATTAATAAAATATTAATTATTATAGATGACATTAAACACTAATTTTAATTTATGTGAATGATAAATAGTAATAATGTTTTTATATTTATAAGGTAATATGATCATCATCCTTTATGTTTTTGAATTATTACTTTTTATAAACATTTTCACAATTATTCTATAAAATGGTTCTTCATTATTTTTGATTGTTACATCAATGTAATTAAATGATCAGAAGGATTATTTTAAATGTAATTTTTTTTATTTTCAGGAAATATGATATATGTTTATTGCCTGTTGTCGGCATCCATGTACCTCAGGTGGCAGCATTAGAGACTTCTAGATCTGGTACCATTTTGAGGTTGGTTGACATTAATAAAGAGGGTAGTTCCACTACTGTTGTTTCTATGAAGATTGGAGATGACCAGGTCCCTCGATCACATGTGGTTGCATTGAATATCACCATATTTGGTCACCCCTTGAAAATGACTGGCATTGATGGTGAGTTTACCTCCACGAGTTATGTGACTGTAATGATTAACTCATATGGATCTATGGTCACCGGAAAATTGGGCTGTATTTCTGGAAATTAGACAAATGTAGGAAGGATAGTGGGGTATGATGATCTTGTTTCCACACCAGTACGGTTAGGTTGGATGAGAATAAGACATTTCTAGATGAAGATGTTGCATAAGTCCTTGTGGATGTCTAATGTGTTACTATTGTGTCTCTAGAAGACGAGTCGAGATAATTCCATGTTAGTATTGTTCCAATAGAAATGATGGAAAGTTCTGAAAAAGAGCACACTAATCTCATAATGTTTGGTTTTGTAGATGTGGAATGGGTTCCTAGTATAAAAAATTTCACATGTCTAAAGGATTTTGTTCCTTTTCAGATTGTAAATAAGGGGGATTCTTTTAGAGTTATTCCAACAAGGTTTTAATATTTGATTGATTTATGATTTTTAAATTTTACATTACTGCTAGGATAATACTCCATATAGGTGGAATAATTGGGAATTATTATGCATTGGTGAAAAATATAGCCTCTATATGGAATTATTCAGACTAGAGATGTATACCCATGGGTAGGGGTTTCTTTCACAACATATTCCCACTATAATAATTAAAGTATATGGAATAGGGGATCATATCGATATCTTTACGTCCATATATGAACTTCATTCATGAATGGGATTTTTATTTTTACCCATTTGTGTAAAATCATTCTCAGCCTCATGTTTGGGTTAAAATTATAGGTCATAATTGATTATATTAGAATCTGATTATTCTCTTTGATATTTCTTTCTTTTTTGGGATTCCAATTAAAATGGATTGTTCCCCTGAAGTACACATGTTTAGGATCTTCTCTATAGGCTTGGTGGAATTTGACATAAGTATGTTCATGATTAAAAATATATATTGTTGTCATCATTGGTTGATGACATCCCTCTTATGGTGGAATATGAGAGACTCTCTAATTTTTTGTTCAAATTGTCATGAAATTAGTCAAGTCAAATATAAGATTGATAAAAATGTGACAGGTTCCTATTTCCATATAAAAGGGAACCATGAGATGACTTGTAGGAAGAAATTGATGGTGTAGAATAATTTTAGTAATGTTGATGTAAAAATTATTTTGTGAATAATTCAATGTCTGGTAAGGCACATGCCTCCTCCTTGGTTAGGAAGCCCAGTTATACCGGGATCATGTTTTGCTGGTGCAGTATAAATGTATGGGTCCAGTTATAGATTAGAAATTTCTTGTGGATTCATCTATTTCTGATATGGGTGATGATATATTACATAAGGACATGTGAGTTAATGATGTGTTAGTGGTACATAAGCAGCTGATCTGAGGGATTATTCCATGCATCCTATTAAAACCCATCTAGGTACCACAGATGATAATGGGAATCAAGCCATTGATTGTCATCAGGATACCCAAAAAAATCAATTCTTCTAGAATATTTGACATGTGGTGAAATAAATCTGATTAGGAAGGGAGGAATTCTTTCACACCCTCAAGGTAGCAGAGAATGGTGATCATTCCTCCTTTAAGGATGCGTTATTAAATGGAAAAGTGAAGGAGACTAACAAAATCATTCTCCCTTGAAATGAAGTCCATGAAAAGACTATTCTAAAACTCCTTGGACTGTGTCTACCTGATCCTCTTCAAATATTCAGGTAATGTCAATACACATATTCTTAAGATCATCAACTAGGATAAGTCCCCAGATGAGTGGTAAACTACTGATGATTCTGATTATTGAAATGATATTTCCTATTATGACATGTCACTTTTTCATGATAGATTATGGAAAATACCTTTGTCTAAACCCACCTATATCCCCTGTACTATTTCATTTATCTTTCATAAATGGTTAGAATCTTAGATTTTAGATGGAATTTTCTTGTATACTTTAATAAAGCCCAACATAATTTTTATAATGGCCAAAATTCTTATTATTAAAATAATTTTTTCATATTCATTTCCGAAATGATTATTTAAATTTTAATTTCTTAAATACTAAAATTATCTGGATAAAATATTTTTTTTGACTCAACACCTCAAAATTAATATAGGGGTAATTTAGGGAATTTCTCTAAAAAAGATGAATTTTAGGTTAAAATGTGAAAATATTTTTTTATGAAATATGATAACTGTTATTATATAATTAGGATATGATAGTGGCTTAAATTTTTTTAATCCCTATTAATAATCCAAAACTATTTATGGAATAACATTCACCATAATTTGTTAAATTTTGAAACACAAGCATATCATTTATAAAAACCACACTTTTTACATTTAAAAAACTATTTTTATGAATTATACTCAAATCATATCTATAATATTTTTATATATTTTATAAATTGAATCATGTAAAATAGATTTAATATTCAGAATAAGAAGTACCCAATAGGTAATTTGGTTTAATTTTATATTTATACATAAACAATTTTTGGTTGAAAAAAGAGTTACTACAATATATGTACAAAAATGTAAATTGTTAATGTTAAAATAAAAAATCGTAAAATATAAAAAACTACAACATAAAATTGGGGGTTTATGCCTTAGATGACCATAAGCGGACATGGACACGATAATTATCAAACAAACATGTTGGAATTAGCTCTACCTAATACACCTTTTCCTTAAATACATAATATTCACTATTTATTCAACCAAGGACACCCCTCCTCATGTATAAATACACCTTCCCACCCCATAAATCCACTATAAATTCATAATAAATAGTGTTATAGTATTTTACAATCTAAAATGGTCCCTCTATTGTGACATCATGTTATAAAGGTACAACTCTCAAATTTTATAATGTAAATTTCAATGGTAAGGGATCTATCTCAATCTACATTTCCATCCAAGATTCCACTTTGTGTTTACCCTTTTGAAAAACTATTTTCTTTGATTTCATTCCTTTATCAATATCCCTATATAGAAAAAATTTTTATCTATGTATGGAATATATTTTATCCTATCTCATTATAACATATTCCTATGCTCTTACTCTATTGATGTATAGGAAATTATACTCTTATTCATTTTCATTCAATTGCATCCTTTTTATGGGTTCAAAAAAGTAAAATATTCCTTATTTTATTGTACTTCTGATCTTTACATCTTATACAAGGTAATTTCATTATCAATGGGAGACCTCAATTCGCTACCATTATTCCTTTTATTAGTCAATGTTATGTACTGACATGCTACTGAAATCATTTCATGAAATTTTATCGACTTCATTATATATTTCATTTTTTTGAATAACCAATATAATTCCTTTTTAAATTTCATTTTCATAATGTAAATATTTCTTATTTATTGGGTATTTACATTTATTAAACACAGATTTACTTTTTGTGTGATAAAAATTACAAAATTTAAAAACGTTTAAGAATACACATACTCATTATTATTATACAAATCCCATTTATTTTTATCATAGGGTTATTAAAAAATGTTTTACTATGCTCTTTTTGGATCAAATTAATTTATATATTTGATGGGTGTACCCGCATATATATTCAATTAGACGGGTAAATTGATGGAGTAATCTTTTTAAGTTACTCCAAAGAGAGAAATGAATTCGGTAATCAAGAAATGGTCTAATGCATTTGTAATATGTTTTATGACACCATAGTGATGATATATGATGACGGGATTATGAATGCCTCATTTTTATGTTTTATCCTCATTTTTTGTTATGACTACAATTCATTCTATAGTGATATACATCGGGTTTGTATAATATCTCTTATTGATATGAATTGTTATAACATTCTATTTTTTTACATTTGTTATACCCTTACTGGGATTTATACTCACCCTTTCTTTTATTTATTCCCCTAGGTTATGGGATGCAGTAGACTTAACATAGGAAAACCCGATTATTATTATTAGAAAATGGGAATAAAAAATATTATTTTTATAACTTTTCATGTATTGTGTTATTATTTCAATGATACTAATCCCAAAAAAAATCATCTATATAGTTAAATATTGTACCATGAAATAGACATTTCATTTTATAAAAAGAAAGGTTTTCTATATTTTTTATTAGCTTATGGATAATTTATTCAGAGAAATTTAGAATAAAACCAATTAGTAAAAACCCGATGGATAGTTATAAATTTAAGAAAACATCCTAAAATTTGGGTGAGTATTATGTAAGTGTTTTACATAAAAATACATCCTTTTTTGGGTATTATATATGTATGTGGATTTAGAATAAACATACCAAGGGGTTACTCCATAAATTGATGTAGAGAAATATACTCGATTGGAAACATGTGCAGAAAAATAAGCCTTTCTACACACCTTCTTTGACACTCTTGGGGGTTATACATTGGTTAATGATATTTTTATAAAAGCCGTTATAAATTATATGAAGATAATGTAAACCATTTATTAATATTTAACTATATCTTTTTAGAATCAGGATATTGGAAAATCATAAAATCAATATTTATGTAATAATGATTCTTATAAAATTCACTATATTAACAAATTTCACTGTTAGGGTTTATCGTTATAGAAAATAATGTAGGAAATGGGTCTCATAAAAAAAATTCTACAATGGAAAATGTGATTGTTGCCTTCCTAATATGGGGTAGTTAAAAAAGGAAATTGTATTTTTTACACACATGTTATCATGTATTATGATTAACAACTAAAACATGGTTGATTTTTTCAACAAAAAAAGAACATGAGGATAACATCTCATATATGTTCAAGAGATAAATATGATACGGAAAAAATATTAAATTTCTTATAAGTCAAAAATGATGGAAGATTCACTATATTAAATTTCCAAAAATATCTTGAAGATGATTTTTGTATAGAAATAGAGGGAACAAAGAAGATTAATGAAAAAGAAAAATGAAGAGTTTAGATGACTCGATGGAAGGAAAATGTGTCGCCATATGACACCACTAATAGTTCCAAATCATAGTTGTGGGAAACATGGGCATTATTATATTTAATTTCACAAATCCAATGGATATATAAGATGATAAGAACATGTAATCTCTAATCCAAGTGAACTGGGTAGGTATTAACTTATGATGATTATGATCTACCAATAATTGTGTTCTATTTTATTTTTTCATAGTCTTTCATGTATGGAATGTTTTATAAAATTATCGAGTCATGACCAACAATTAAGATAATTTATCTTAGTAAAAAAAATTATGATTATGGTATAACATGTTAATGATTTTAGGGATGTACTTATTACAGAAAATATTATATATTATTATTTGTATTTTTTATTAAATATATCATTCTTCATGGTTTATTTTATAATTTTTATTCAATGAATTGAAATATGAGGTAATTAAACCTGTTATAAATTAGTTATAGATAATTAACATTATGTTTTACCTTTTCCATTTCAATATATCACTTATCAAATGAATGTAAATAAATATTTTATAGCATTATTATTCCATGAAGATTATTTGACCATCAATATTATTGAAAATTAATGTTTCATATGTTTCTAACGTTTTATAATATTCTAACAACATGAATTAAATTATTTGATCTATAGTACACATTTTTTTCTCATAAAGTTCAATTGATCATTCATTCTTCAAAAGATGATTTGAAAATATCAATTTTATCTTTTCTTTTGACAAAATAAACACAATCAAGGGATGCATATTTTCTATTTGGACTTGTATACTACTTACAAAAGGATAAACTAAATATCTATAACAATAAGGAAAACCATGATCTATTTAATTCAAGGTATCGATAAATAAAAGAAAATTGTGAGGTTGCCGTCATCTTAAGGGGGAATAATGTAATGATATGAGAATTAATTAATTTTAATAGTATCCATTACATTTTATAATGAATTTCTGTAAAATCATATAATAACAAATATAATTTCAATAAAAACATTGATTATCTTGTGTCATATGAACTATTACATCTATGAAATGTAAAAAAAGTCATACTAAAAGCAACAAAAAATATTATTTCATTAATTAAAAACATTAATATCTAGAAAAACCAATTCATAAAATGATACAAAATATTAAAATTGGTAAAAAAGATGGTAAATAATGTAAAATATAAAAAATTGTGTCATATTGATCCCCTAGAATCATCCTACCGATGAACAGCACTATATCAATGAAACAGATAGTTGGTAATTCACTATTAATTATTTCAAGTGATAATGAACCTTGATTCGATTCTATATAGATTTTGGAGATTAATCATGATGGTATATTTATATGGAATTACTTCATCGACACTTGGTTGTTTTCAATTAATAGAGTTGATTAATGTTTTGATTGTTAGTCATTAAAGAGTTGGTCATTATTGTTATAGGTTATGTCAATGAATTTAAATGATCACATAGATTTTTTAATAAGAAAAGTATATGTTTTCTGATAATATTAACTCATTCTATTAAAATAAGATTTATAATGTAGTAATAAATGAAAACATATTTCATTAGACAATGTTATAAAATAATTTTAAAATGATAGTTTATTTTTATAAATCCCAAAGTGATTATTATAATTGAAATTATATCTATTTACATATTAAATGTATAATTTTAAATTATTTAAATATTTATTGAAATGTAAAAATTATCATACATATAAATTTTTTTGATGATATGAACCTTTTTCGGACTCAGTCCTTCAAAAAAAATTTAGAGTGAAAAATTTGTCTTTTTTTTAAAGATTATTTTTTGGATACAACCATAAAAACCCATTTTAACAAAATATAATAACTCTTATGATATAATAATTATAAGATAAATATTTTTAATTTATTTATTATTATTCATAATCAAAAATATTTTATTGGACATCATTTTATATAATTGTTTCACATTTAGAATCACATGTTTAACAATTTTTAAGACCACACTTTTAAAAATACTAAAATGATTTTGTGAGTTAAATGTGTTACATATTAAGAAATTATTTTTATAACATTTATTCAATTGATAAAATAAAATTTGATGTATTATTTGAAAATAAAACATCTCAATTAATTAATAATAATAATATCATTTTTTGGAATAAAAATTTTATTGTGGTAAAAAAAGAGTTGCCACATTGTAAGTAAAATAATATAGTAGGTTTAAGTTAAAAGGTAAATTCTTAAGATACCCTATAAATAAAATATTTAATTAGTGTTTGATATTTTTTATGCCCTAAAATAAACTATAATCATTAATTTTAAAAAAAAATCTTAATTAATTCCACCAAATAGTGGTTGGACTTAAATAAAAATAATCATTATTTATTCACATAAATCCATTCCTTCTCAAGTATAAATACCCCCTTACCACCCCCAATCACCACTCAAAATTAATAACGCACGAATTTATAGAATTTTTTTATCCTATAGAGTCCCTCAAAAGAACGCTTATGGTGTCAAGGTTCCACTATCATGTTTTAGGAAAATAGTCTCCAAGGTAAAGGATCCCTCACTCTTCTTTTCCATTAATGTTTATCCTTTGTATTTGTCTTTTTTATTCTCAAATGGAAATGTTTGTAATTTTTTTATAAATATAAATTTATTCAGAAAATTTTTTCTATATATGATAGATCATTTATCCCATCTCATAAGAACATATTCCTAAGTCGTAACTATGTCGATGTGATAGAAATTCATCACTTATACCTTCTCATTCAAGAGAATCATTTTGGTGAGTTACATAAGGTAAAAGATTCATTATATTAATGAAATTTTGATCTTCAATATAATTCTGAATTGGTTTTTAATTAATGGGATCACATAATTAAATACCACTATTTCTTTTCTTAGTCAATTTTATATATTGTCATGATGCCAAAATAATTCCATGAAATTTTATCTTATTAATTAAATATCTAGAAATTGATAATACCTTGTCCAATTACATTCTAATGTGTATTTGATTAGAATTTAAAAATTAATTTCTTATTTAGGGTTTTCATTTAACAGACAAAAAATTACTTATTCTTAGTTAAAATGGTTTAATTTACTAGTATTTGATCAATTTCATACTCAATGTTTTTATAAGAAAACCACTTCAGATTCTATCTAACATAATGATGACATTTTTAATTCTGATATATGAGTATGACATGATTTAATTCATAAAAATTATGTTCCATGATAGTTCACTACTGTGATGGGTAAAGGTATGGAGTACACTGATATAAGAAATTCTTAAGAGACCAATGCATTGGGTAAACATATCTTGGTCACAACCCATGGTAATATGTTTTTTACCATCTTAGTGATGATATTTAGTGATTTCTATATGAATCAATCATTTTTATGTTGTTTTTAAATTTCAAAATCATGATTTATGTTATTTATATAAGTGCATTCCACTTGTCTGTTTGACAATGCCTTACAGATATGACCTTTTCTTACATGCTTCATATTTCCATTTCATATTCCCTTTTTGGGATTTATAGTCACCCATTTCATTAGTACATGGCCCCTTAATAGGATATACAGTAGAATTATCTTATGAAAATCCGATGACATGTTTTATATAGTTCATTGTAATCAAGATAACATTTATTTATTTTTCATGTATCGTGTGAACATTTCCAAGACAATAAACCCCTAAAGTTACACCATTTTGTTAAATATTATATTAAAAAATAAAATATTTATGTAATAATATATTGGGTCACCATAATAGGTAATGCTTAAAAAGTAAAATAGTTTCATAGATCATATTATGGATTAATGAAATAATCCCCACAACATAATTTTTGGTTATAGAAATCTATAAATAATTTAGATTTATTAAGAATTAATGTGATCCATGTTTTTACAAGTCGTTTAGTGGGAGTAATTTTTTTTAAAATTACAATATTTTGTTGAAAATTTACTAATTGGAAATGATATAATTTCCTTTTAATATGTTATGTAATGGTTGAGAAAGTGCTTCTCTCTAAATTAATTTGGAAAATCAACCAACATTAAAGGGATCAAGATCATATGTTATATATCTATGAGTCTAATTGGACTATTTCTAGAAAATTATATTCAGTATATAGATGATATCATTATTATTGAACAATCCAAGGGAGGATTGGATTAAGTGTAACATGGTATACATATGTCTAAGAAAATGTTCCTTTACAAAAAATGCATAATGAAGATAATGATTAATATTCCATTTTCATCGAAAATTTTATGTGTCATGTATTTCATGTGATGTATGAGCCTTAATATTTAATATTCTTTTATCATAGTTAGTAAATATCAATCAGATATTGGTGAAAAATATTGGACAATTTTTATGGTTATCTTTAACTATCTGAGGTGAAAATAGGATATACTGCTATTGTATATAGAATATAAAGATCTAGTCATCATGTGTTATACATATCCTCCCATTCAAATAGTTCAAAATGATCAGATTTCATAAGATCGATACATATCTTTCCACAATGGTGAAGTATTGAGATAGAACAGTTCAAAGAAGTCATTTTTTGTTGATAATATAGATGATTTTTAGTATTTTATGGATTTTAATGCACTCAAGGAAGTTTATATTATTCAAAACATTTTACAAGTTGTTGATGTTGTTCCTAGAAGTAAAGAACCAAGTACACTTTACTCTGATAACACTACAATGGTGTATCTCTTTGACGAGATGTTTTCATGCCAATGTAAAGAAAATAAACATCATATAATTTATCACAGGATGGTTTTTTCATATTGAGGTGAAGTTTCCATGATTAGAGTATCCATATAGGAAAATATGTAAACACCATATTAATGGAATTATCTCAGCAGAGGTTTGGGTGTCATGTGAGAAGTAGTGGACTGAATGTTATTATTGTTTTATCTAGGGAATGTTTGTGTCTATTAGAGTTGGTGGATAATAAATGACTTATTAAATATATGATTACATGTTTTTATTTATAAAATATTTTTTATCACATCGTGATTGTTCCTCTACATGACATGTGTATTTGATAATTTCTTAAAAATATATACCGCACTGATATTTTCTAGTAGTTCCTAATCATAATAGGAACCTATAGGTTCTATAACAGTATTATTGAATATTTATCTATAATTGAATGATATTTTCAAAAATGAAATTTAAGATAAAGACGACTAGGTGTAGGATTATCATAATACATTAAGACATCAACTCATTATTTTCCCTCTTTAATCTCCATGATTGTAGGTTGTGAGATCAAACCCATTGATAAGAAAAAAAAATTCATGTTTCCTTTTATTCAAATAGATTTATGTTAGCATTGATATATGTAAATTAATATTATCATTTTTATATATCATTAATCATTTATATTGATGTATTTATAGAAACCATCATGAAATATGCTCACAGCAAGGTTGGATACATTGGGCACAATAAAAGAGATAATACATTAAAGGATAAATCAAAAAAGGTTTTATGTATTCATTAATATGATGGAATTTTCTTCCTAAAAACCATTTATTGGAGTGAAAAACATATTTAAATCTCCAGAAATCCTATTTAGTGGGATTGATAATTTTTTAAAATTCAATTAAAGATACATCGAGCATATATATTGATGCTACCAACATGAGACCTTCTTAATTTGAGATATTTTCATAAAGGGGTTGTATTACGTGACAATCATTCATAGGGAGTGGAATGTCATTGCGACATTTAGTTTTTTATCTATGGGATCATTTTCATGTTTCAAGAAAATAATAATATAATTTTTGATGGCATGACTATTTCCACTGAGGAAAATGAATAGAGGATCACATACTATGTGTATCAACACTCTTAGTTAAATTCATTTAATGAATTTTACAAGTTTAAATGAATAGTATTTATTCATTTTGGTTCGTCACCGTAATTTAGTTGCAGTTTATTCATAAGAATAATTTTTTCAAATAAAAATAACATATATTAATTTTCTTAATAGGTTAATAGAATATTAATTACATTTATATTTGAATAGTGTGGTGAAATTTATTTAGTAAATACCCATTATATAATTATCCTTGATTTTCTAATAGGTAATGAATATCATGATTAATAGTATAATTGGAAATACTATGACTGATATTTACATATATTATTAATGTTTATCAAATAACAAGTGATTTATAATAATATTATTATTATTATTGTAAATGGGGTCAACTATGAATTAATAGGTTTAATTGAGGATTTTTCTGATTATACAAACCTAAACATTCAATACTAAATATCTAATTATAAAACATACCACAAGAACTTTTAGTGTGTCAAATAGTTCTACAGTGTCTATATAATACTATGTAGATTGATCTTATGATTTTGAGATTTAGATATTACTTTCTCTTTCTCTACTATAATATTATCTAGAGAAAATATAGAGTTTGTTCTCCATTAAGAATAATTCATCTATGATCATCCATTAATAAAACAAGCGATCATAACCAGCCTTGTTGAAACATGTAAATTATATGAAAATGATTAGATATTTTAGTAGTCATTTGGAACATATGTATTTGATTATGTACAAGAATACTATAGTTAAAAGATGGTACAGTGAGATCTAGCTTATTAAATCATCTTTTAAAAAAATAATGGTGAATTAATTATATATTTTTCATAGATTAATTATATTATACATGTGAATATACCCATATTATAAAAATTAAACAACAAAAAAACCAATAAACAAACCAATATATTTCTAACCAAAAAATATTTTACAAAAATTAGAATTGAATTTTACAATTTCATAAAATGTTTAAAGACTATTACAAAGGATCAAAACTAGAAATGATACCCAAGAACCTCTTCATGGGAAGAGTAACCTCCCTCAATCCATCTCGACAACACAACATCATGAAGGACTGCTAAAAATCATAACTATTGGAAAAAAATGTTGTACCAATACCTGCAACACAAATAACCAAGTCTACTTATAGCCAATGTTGTATGAAGGGTATAAGACATAGCCCAGTAAGATTGCACCACTAATGCATTCCATTTGATAACCATTCAAATATGAATAGCTTGCATGTCTTCATTTTAATTTTTTTAAAAAGATGCAAAATTAAATAAAAACTCTTTTCAAGTGGATTATATTAAAGAAACAACAATTTTAAATAGAATGAAAAAGCTACCTAATTTTCCATCCAAACATCATATATGCTGATGGTATGCATTAATTATCTAATGATCACATGTAATGGGAAATAACCCCTAGGCACTAGCTCATTGTGGGTCCCAGGTACCTCGTATCTTGGTGAAAGTAACCATTCAAAAATATTTTATTGTGCAAATGAGAAACTAGTAGAGATCATAACCATAACCTTGTGGTCCCCAAAAACAAAAACAATATCATCATCATCATAGTTTAGTAAGTGCTTTCATCATCAAACTTTATATTTGAAACTGAGGACAAACCACATGATATCACTTGCATACTAATACACGTCCACCCACCTAGAAACATGGGGTATCCCACTTGTGCTCAAAATTTTCCCACCTAAGTCACATACACAATAAACAACACACATGTATATCACACAACTCACATAATCCCCTGTTACATTCAAATACATTTTGAAATCATACTCACACCAAAATAGCCCACAACACTTTTTTCTGAATATAACACCTCAAAAAATCCTTTAAAAATTTTATAAAACCTTTCCATGATATTGAAAATCACATAATAGCCCACACACATGTCACACAATAATCATTCCATAAAAAAATCATTTTTAACATCATTATCATACAAAACAGCACACAAACGTGTTTCACGCTTTTCTTTCAATTTAATAAAACACATCATTAATGTATATAAAATTCTACAAATTTTTGACCTCTTTTATAACATATTTATCTTTAAAAATCAAATCTTAGGTGAACACAATCAACAAAATAGTACATGTACATTTTTTACCCACTTTTTTTATCTGAATAAATTATTTACAATTTCCATATATCAATCCCATGTGGTATAACTGTGTATTGAAAATAACACCCATTTCAAAACCCTCTTTTAAGTGCCAAAATCAAAACAAATAATTACCAAAAAATAAATGACATATCATTGAAACAACTAAAAAATCAATTTCAAATTTTATAAAAATACCAAAAAGGATATCACATGAGTTACATTTTAATAATACACAACATCGGGAAAAAATGGAACATTAATACTACATGTTTAACTAATGATACCAAAATGGTTTTCGCAACAGACACAAAATATTAAAAATATGAAAAATAAATATATATGGAAAGGTAACTCTTAAATAATTTCTTACACCTGGAATCTCTTAACTTTTGTGTTAAAACTCCGATTTCATCATGTGAAATTTAAACCACACTGCTACCGCAACACAAGGGAGTAAAATCTAACCTAAAACCCTGATACTTCACCAAATTGATACCAAATCAATCCCTAGGAATGAACCCTCACTTCAAATAATTTTAGAACCTCATGAAATGTGGAAGAAACCATAAATTAATTGGAGGAACATCAGAGGAAACTCACTTAATTGAGAGATCTTGAATAAAACGCTTCAAATACTCTACTAGATAAATTATCAAATAGCCAAAAATAAACGGGAGGTTCTAATAAGGCTTAGTATGTCATGTGAGAACTGAAATGGAGGTATAAGAGAAAAAATTGAAGGAGTTATGAAAGAAACAATTTACCTCTTCAAATCTAGAATATTTGAGACATCCAGAGATTTTTTTCCTAATTCGAGATGAATATAAGATCCAAAGAGGGGGGAGGAGTGAATGGTTTCTTTCCATAGGTATGTAAGAATGGTTGAGAGTTCTAATCACTGAAAAACATAAAAATTTAATGAGTTATAATATAATTAAAGTACTATTTAAAGTAAGAAATGGGCTTTCGAGTTGGCCCAACACCATAATAAAAAACGCATATCCAACGTTATTATGGATTCTTGTGGGGTCAAAATTGATATGGTGGTTTTAATATACCAGTGGATTCAATTTGGGGAGTGTAATGGGTGTCAAATGTTGAAAAATGACGGATTTTTAAAAGAAAAAATATTTTTAAATCTGGAAATGGGCTCATGGTTTGGACCAAATTTTGAACACTCACTATTTCCACAAAAATTAATAGGAAACCCTCATAACAAATAAATAATTTATATTAAATGAAAAATAAATTAAAAAAAAAGACATGTATGTAACCATTCTCCCCACCATAAAACATTCCGCCATCAAAATGCCACATCAAGGCCAAAGGCAAAAAACCAAACCCAACCGAAAGGCCGAAAAGGATTCATTTTCCACGTTTCACCCACCCCAAAATGCCAAAACACCTCCAATTGATCAATAAATTATGGAATACTCTCATTTATCAAAAAATAAACCATTTCCTAAAATGGTCAATTATATTCAAACTACATCCGGAAACAAAACACCTCAAACACTGTCCGAACAAGACACATGCAACATAACAGGAACGAACAAAAAAACGAATGAGGTCACCACAGTCTCGATTCACCAAAACTATTGGGAGAAATCCAATACTAATGTTTACTCAAGGAGAAATTTAGATTTTATATAAATTAGAATGAGAATACCTGTATCCAGACAAAAAATAGGGACAAAACCATGTTATTGATATGAGTAGACACAAACAGGCTCACCACCATAAGGGGAAACTCAACTTTTTTCCTATAGAGATTCTCGAAACTAACAGTGGGAGTCCATAATGGACTCCTGACATATGTGGTATAATTTCATTATAATTTTTCAAAATAACATACATGGTAGTCATAGGGGGTCTCTCCACCATAAGAAACAACCATCTTAACTGACCAGCATGGGCTAGCCCGAGAAGACCCCTATATTTAAATAGTTGTCACCAAGGCATGGTTAATCCACATAGTTTGGGAAAATGTGCACTAACCATGCATATCATTCTTTCCAAAGGTGATGATCTGACCTGTTACGTGGGCTAGGTTGAATGGATGTGCGTAGATGTGCAATAGCTACTATATTTTATCGCATGATTTCCTAGGATGGGGCATGGTTAGAACTAATCATTCAAAAACAATACTCTTCAATTTGGTAATCTAAAATTTCATCATGTTCTCTAAAAATTCAAAAGAAACCCAAGGGAATAACATGAACTCGTGCTATAACATGGAAACAAGGTCCTCCCACCAATACCACTCAATTGGAACAACTAGAAAGAGATGGTGACATCACATGTTTACACTATTCAAATCAATCATACTAAGGATAGACCATTGACCAGTGTTTTGAACAAATATATGATTTCCACTGACTACGTGCCAGCTCAACTCCATGACCTGTGGGTGGAGCTCAAATAATTGAAGCATATTCGGTCTTGTAGTTAGGATTTGGAAAACCATTGAATGAGACATCTCCTTTCGGTTCAATGAAAAAAAATAATCTGATCCCAGATGGTTTTTACAAGATATAACACATTCTAAAAACTCTTTATCATAACTCGACATTTCAATAAAGCATGTTCTGAGATGATGCACACACATCACCCCTTTTTCTTTAAATGATAAAGGGAAAGTGGAAAATATATATGAAAATACCACCCTCTAAACAAAGGATTTCCTAATTCCCTAAAGGGAGACACAAACCAAACTAAACAGAGACTCTCATATGATTGCACAACCTTCACCCTTGCTGTCAAAAGAGCATACGACATCACAAGGCATCCCAGAACAAGACCATTGTGACTAATAAAAAATACAAGGAGGGGTAACTTATGCCAATCCCAAAAAGCACACATTACAGATTGTGGCCATAACAGCCCCACATGAACTTATTTCCAAAACATGTTGTTTAATATGAACCCATTTTCGAAGAGACTGTGAAGGACCCAGAGGCCCTCTCAGACACCATCCACACTAACAACCGCAGACAAATGTCTCATTTGACGACTCAGGTAACTTAAGACACTAAGGATTATTTCATCTTCCAGAGACACACCCTTTATACAAGATGATCAACAAAACCAATAGAGGAAATAGTGTAGACTCAATCTCCAATTCTCAAGTAAAATATTCATTATATTGATCAATTGGAGGATCTTCCAATGGTGAAATAATCTGGGATGCACTTCATTTGTGAACTAACACATAATGGGGGAATGACTTCTCCAATGAGTGAACCAAAGAACCCAGCCAAGCCGGTCCACTATTAAATACATACCACAAACCAAAACCAAACACATGATGGGAACAACCATAAATGAATCCTAAAACATTTCAAACAAGAAGAGCACAAACCAGCCCTTCAACCCAGTTTACCGACCAAAAACAAACCAAAAATACCGTTCAAAGAAGAGGGGTGCGTAGACCCAAAACAGCCAACAAGAAAACATTTACAAAAACACATAATAAAATCCATTTCACACTAATCATCAAGAAGTCAAGTTTTCCTTTAAAATCGTATCTTTGAAAACAATTGGTTCAGCAGTTAGCGAATCCACAAATGGAACCCCTTAGGCCTCACACATGCATGATTTTGTGCCACAACAGCACCCTCATCATATCCATCTTGGAACTCATCTAGTCATTCCATTAACCATCGATCATCCCAAATAATCCCATGCATGTGGTCACTCATGGAAATACCAATGGTTAAAAAAATGTTCCTTCAAATTTTCATAACCAAAACATTCAACCAATATTTCATTTTTTCAAGATTTTTATCCATGAAATCAAAACCAACTTTACATCTTATCAAAATTTCCAAAATATCACCAATTATTCAATAAAAACACAATTTTAATTCATGCACATTAATTTCAATAAAAATGAGCCCGTTTCAAAACACTTCAAATTTCATGACAAAATCAATTTCATAAATCTCTATTAAATTGGGAACTCAACTCTCCTAATTTTAAAAAAAAAATTCCCAAATTTTTTAAAAATTATCAAATGATATCAAGTTTACAAATAAAAATCCATTTAAAAACTGAACACACGTCCTCCAAAACATTCCATCCCATTAAAACACAATTCAATTATTTAGAAAACTCTATTGGAAACACTTTTTCAAAACCATCTTTAGCATAGTTCTTTCTTTCAAAATAGGTGTAAACACACCATTTTCTAGTCTAAAACAATTCTGAAAACTCAATTCTACCATTTCAGAAATAATTCCACCTCTTCTTTATTGAAAAATAGTTTCATAAAAGATCACATTTATTAAATCAAGCAATTTTTTATTTAAAACCAATTCATAATTTTCAAACATAAAGTGAAACTAGACAATGCGAGAGTAAAATAGTTTCAGTGGGTGACCTAGACATATGGTTAGAGGCCATAATCCAATCACATCATCATAATGAATAGTGCTCTAGGGAAATATCCTAAGCTCGACATGGCATTCTAGGCCCTGCGAGCTCACTATGACCATTAGCCCAACTCTATTTTGATTTCCCAAATTCATCATCAAACCAAGAAAACAAAAGGACTTAAATAAATCATGACTTCCCCTAGAAACGTGAATCACATCACGAGTTTTTCTAGCAAGGAACACTACTCGTAATCGGAATGTTAGGCCCCGAAAATCCTAAATTGAGACTATACCGACTCTTACCCAAATAACATTACCCAAGAGAGATAACCTCCTCTGATACCATTTTGTCATGAAACAAAACTGGTCACCATGAAAACCAGCACTAGACCTAGACTATGGCACGACCAAAGGGGTGTTTCAAATCTCACTGAGCTGACGCAAGTTCCTAGGTATCATAAAATCAAATTTGGGTACAATTTACCTATGTTTATAAACATAAAACAACAAAAAACCTAATAATTTTTTTTTATTTTTCAAAACAGAACTTATTTTACTAAATTTCAGAATTGAATTACATAATTTTAAAAAATTATTAAATACTATTACAAAGGATGAAAACAAATAAGTACATCCAATGATTGTCTTTGTGGAATGACGCTCCACCCTCAATCAATCTCCACAAAAATACATCATGAAGGACTACTAAAAACATTAACCATTGGCACACCAATACTTACTAAATCCTATTATAAAAATAACCAAGTATACTTACACCCAAAGGCGTAATAAGGGTGTGAGACAAAGCCCTATAGGATTCCAACACTGAAGGATTCGATGAAATAAGAATTCAAAAATAAAAACCTGGCATTTTTTCATAAAAATGAAATGATAATAAGAATTTTAAAGACACGAAACATTTAAAAAAAAGTTTTCAAGTGGTAAAATCTAAATAATCAACACGTTTAAATATAATTTCAATGGTACATATTTTTTCAAAAAAACAAATTGCATGTCGAAGTTAATAATAATGTATCAAATGAGAACACCCAATGGGTAATAACCCATAGGCACTAGCTCGCTGTGGGTCACTCTTACCTTGTATCTCGATGAAAGTAAGCATTAAAATTTATGTTCTTAGTCACATGATCCATGAGTATGGATCATACCCATAAGATAATAGTCCCCCATTGTCATCATCATCATCATCGTCGTCATAGTTTAGTAAGTGTTTTCATCATCAAACATGATATGTGAAACTGGTTCCAGACCCCACAGGATCACTAGCATACTAGTACATGTCCCCCCACCAAGATACTCAGGATTTCCCTCATGGGATCAAACAAGTTACACAAGCCATGAAATATAAATTTCAAATAAAAATACCACTTCCAAGTGGCACACACACCAAAAATCCGACATTTAAATCACACAAGTTATATAATACCATTTTCATTCAAATTAATTTTGAAATCATGCTCACGCCAAAACTACACGAAACACATATCACATATCTTTAATACTACAGTAAATCAATAAACAATTTTATAAAACCATTACAAGATAGTGAAAATCACATAAAATCCCACACAAATTCCAAATAATAATCTTTCCACAAACAAAATTCATTTTTGACATTATACTCACACAAAACAGCCCACAAATGTGATTCACACATTTATTTCAGTTTAATAAATCACTTGAGGAATTTATATAACATTCTAAAAATGTTTTACATCATAAATAACTTCGTTAACATTAAAATTCCTTTATTTGGGGAATAAACACACCGAAACAATACATTAACATTCTTTTCCCACATTGTTTAACTCAATAAATCATTTACAATTTTCATAAATCAATCTCAAGGGTTATAACCAAGTTTGGCACAAAAAACCCATTTCAAAACCATCATTCAAGGAAAAATCACACCTAATAATTTCCAAACCTGATTTTCCCTCCCCTTTCAACAACTTATAAATCACATTCATAATTTATAAAACTAGCACAAAATAAATCACATGAATAACATTTTAAAAATACACAACATCAAGAAAAAATGTAACTTCAATACTATATGCTTAACTAATGCTACCAAAAATGGTTTTGACCACAAAAAACATATTAGGAACATGATAAACAAATAAATCAACCATGGTAACTCATTGGTAATTTCATACACATAGAATCAGCAAACGTTTGTGTGAAACCCCCAATTCATTAGGCAAAACAAAAACCGCACCACCTCTACCCCACAAGGGAGTGAAATCGATCCAAAACCCCAATATAAAACCGAACACACCAAATAAAACACGAGCTACTAACCCTATCATCTGTAAATTTCTGAACCTCAAAAAAATTGATGATATCTTATGAAAATTAGAGGAACATGATAGGAAACTCACTTAATTGAGATATCTTTAATAAAACGCACCAAATACACCAGTAGCTAAATTTCCAAATAGCCAAAAAAGAATGTGAGGATTGAAAATGGATGAGTAGGTTATGTGAGAACTTAAATGAATAAAAAAGAGTAAAAATTGAATGACTTATTAAAGAAAAATTTTACCTCTTCAAATATGGAGGATTTGAGACATCCAAATAGGTTTCTCCCTAATTTGTGGTGAATATGAACTCCAAATATGGGTAATAGAAAATGGGGGAACTATTTCGGTTAGTGGGCTTGGGTGAGAGTTTGAATCACTAAGAAAGAATAATAATTTAATGATATATAAATTAAATAAAATAATAGTGGGGGAAATGTGATTTTGGGCTTGCCCAACACATTAATATAAAAACCTAAATCTATTATTATTAAGGATTCATATGGAGTCAAAATTGAGATGTGGGTTTTAATATACCAAGGGATTCCAATTGGGATATAGAATGGGAGTAAAATTTTGAAAAATGAAGGAGTTGATAAAGAAACAGAAATAATTTTTAAATATTGAAATGGGCTAACAGTTTTTCACCAATTTTGATAATCCACCATTTCCCCCAAAATTCATGGGAAACCCCCAAAACAATGAAAGAATGAAAATTAAATTTTAAATAACTTTAAAAAAAGTCATGGATTTGATAATTCATTATTTCCATTTTCAAATATATATTTAAGGTTTTATCAGTTCCTGTAATATTTAAAGTCCCATATACTAATATTTTACACAACATTTTTTTGTATGGGATCTGGACCATGTCTCGTATTCCTGATTTGGAAACTTATATTTTCAATATCCATATTCATTGGATAAATTTTTTTGGGAGCTTATCTATGATTCATTAATTTATGATGTTTATTTAATACTACACACCCCATTTTAATTTTATGATATAAATATTATCCTTTTCCATATGGGTTGTTTTCATAAAAAAAATCAATTGATTCTCTTTTAAATGTTATCATGTGAAAAAATAATTTCACCCACATTATCATTTTATATGTTATTTTTTCACAATATTTTTATTTTTTCTAAAACAAAATTATTATTCTCCTTTATTTATAAAATTTGTATATTAAATTGTATTCAAATGTTCAATGAAATTTATTATTTTCAAAAGAATTCATCTAAAACTCCCTAAAATGTATATATATTATAAATTTTTATACATTGAAATATATTATAATAGATTTTTTATATTATTCGATATGTAATAATCCAAAATCATTCACTAGTTAGATTATGAAGTGAATATATCTTTTGTTGAAATGATTCATCCATTCCAATGTCTTTATTAATAATTTTGTTTATATAACCTTATATTTTCATCAAATGTATTACTCCTAGAAAACCAACTTTTTTATTAAAATGATTGAAGAGTTTTAACATGGATTTTATCTATCTTTTTTTGGGTAAATTATTTTCAAAAATTTATAACCAATATCTATATGGTTTAAATAACATAGTATTTATTACTTTTAATGAATTTTATTTTCCTATAATGTTACTTCAAGTTATTTATTACAAATCTATTCTCAAAGGGTTTATCTTTTTATGATTATTGTCAAAATAATTTTTTATTTCATTATCTTAATCCTTATGATATCAATTTTCTTTTCATTGGTTATTTTGGATTTATGGAATGAAACAAATTTTCCTCCATTGGATAATTTGTGATATAATATTGAGTGAACGTCATTTAGAAATTCTTATGAAACAAAATTTTTTGTATGTGGGTTATTTATGTTTTGATATGTGGATAATTTCAATTGGAACTCATAATTATAAATGATGAATATTAGGGTACATTGTCACCATCCAAAGCATTATTTATGTTTCTACATCCAACAAGAATGTTATTCACTATCATGAGTTAGTTTCCCATAAGAATATGAAATAATGTTGTTGATTATTAAGGTTATATTACCTATATTAATGTTTGTGACATTTCTTAATGTTGTTTACTAGTTATATGTTTATTCTGATCAATATATTATACAGCCATGCCTCATATTTTTTTAACTCACTCTTTTATTTCATTAATTATTATATGTCTTACTAAATTCCAAGAGTTTTGAACAATTATTTATTATTTATTATTTTATTATTTACATTCATCATAACCACATTCTTATCTTATTCTCACTTATATTAATTGGTTTTTATTTCTTATGATTAACCTAGATGATAATCTCATCTCATCCCTTTATTTTTTTGATTTCCCATTTTTATGGATAAAACAACTTCATAAGATGTGTATTTAA
Source organism: Viscum album (assembly GCA_963277665.1). Taxonomy (NCBI): domain Eukaryota; kingdom Viridiplantae; phylum Streptophyta; class Magnoliopsida; order Santalales; family Viscaceae; genus Viscum; species Viscum album. The sequence continues at coordinate 503,072,851 of OY728133.1, forward strand.
TAATATATTATGTGAATAATTTGTAGGACATATTTAATACTTGTTATAGATTAAACACATGTTTATATTTTTTAATAATAGTATAACAAATGAAAAAATAACATGAGTTTTGTTACTTAATGATTTTATTTATTCTTTAAAACTGTAAATCTAGAAGGTATCGGTAAGAAAGGACGAAAGGATTACTCATATTTACCTGTACCTATGGATAATTGATCTGCTAAAAATGAAAAAGAAAAGGAGAAGGGGAGCGTTTCCAATTCTATTGGAACGTTGATTCATTTAATGGAGGGGGGTTGTGGGGAAGCCACCCTTCGGGGGGACCAGCATGTGGAAATTACTTTGGAATTTCTATTCCATTCTGAAGAAGATATGGAATAATAATCTATATTGATTAATGCCTCCATAGAGGATGTTGAGAATATGATGGGAAGGCATATTCAGGTGGATACTAACAGTGAACATAGTGAGTGGATAGACAAACAGAATCTAATTTTAGTAAGAGGTTTCAATAAAGAGAAGATCACAGAGAAGGAATACATGAAAGTGTGGTACAATATGGTGTCTCACTTTAAAGACCTGCTTGATGATGCACCAGAAACACCAGTAACTTCCCTTTCCTAGAAACATTTTAGGTATAAGGATGCTAATAGGGTCAAGTTTTATTTTAACAACTATGTTTTTCCTTTACTGCATGTCCTGGATGAACTTGGGGTTTCTCACTATTTCGATAAAAGTGTTTTTGATAATAAAAAAACATAATTTTCAGTCATAAGGAATTGGTAATGTATTGTAATGAAGTATTCTCATTTTTATAGCTAATTATCAAATGTTTTGGACTATGTCGTCCTTATTGGTATCAAGGTAGTGTTTCAAAAACATTTATTATTCGGATGCCATCAGTTGAGGAAAATTTGCAGGATTAAAATTTCATCAAGTATTTACAAATTTATATTTATATAAACATCAATGGAAATGTTATATTTTTAGATTGATTGATTTAAAATTATATATTTTTGTGATTATTATAAGAAATTAAAAATTAAATCCCTAGGGATATGTCTATGGGATATGTATATATATATATAAAAATATTTTGAAATGTGGAAAAGAATTTATTTTGGTGTTTCACCAAAAATAAAACCCCTATATAGATACTACAAGTTGATTATATCTATAAAATAGACTCACCCAGGGGTAATAAAAATAAAAATATTCTATTGTGTATAAACTCAATCATCAACTGGTTCATCAAAAAGTTATCTAACTACACACCATGTTTCACACTCTTATAGGGATATGCTTTGATAAATCACATTCTATTTATAAACCATTATAAATTATTTTTTTTATTACATTAAGGAATAGGGTTTTCATGTACAAGAGGACCTAATGAAAATGATTTTTGATAGTTTGAAATTTATAAAGTGATGAAATGAAGTTCTAATTATGGAAGAAATTTTTTGGTTGATATTCCATATTAATATGACCATTTACTCTCATTCAATTAGTAACTAATATGAATAAAATATTTTCATGAAATGGGATCATGAAAATAATGTTTATTATGGTATGAATTTTGAAACCATTTTATCTTATAACTGAATATGTGTGCATACCTAAATCACTCATGTTTTTAATATATACCAATTATGATTGAAAAATTATGTTTCCTTGACTTTATTATGGATATGTGATTGATATATTAATATCCATTATATCTTGTTACTCTAATATACTTCCATTTTTGGAAGATATTTATCAATGATATTTAATTAAATTAGTAAATTTAATTGGTTTTTTTGAATAATCTAGGGATTTCTCTACTATAGTTTTTCTTTAATGGAATAAAAACATATAATAAATGGTATCACTGACCTTGAATATTGAATTTATGAAAAGGCTGCATTTTCTGGGATAACATTTTGAAAATGATTTATTGGCATTTAATTAACTCATGTGTTTAATATATTATTAATGATTCGGTAATTGTGGGTTGATTGATTTTGATAAAAGTGAGTTTTATAATATTTAAAGCCTTTGTTTTTATTTTTTATTTAAGGGAAAATTGATCCATGATAATTATAATAATTTTTATCACATTTTTGTGATCATGATATATATTTACCAGTGTGTGACTTTATGAACATGTGGTTAATAAAATTTGATGGTTATAGATAGAGTTAATTTATAATTGAATGTTTTATTTCTCTTTTGTTTAATGTCTTGGATATTCAAAATGGTTTGTGATAGATATATTATATAAAATATATTAATATTTTATATAAATACATAAGTACATTATTTTATGAATGATTATGTTTTTTGGTAAAATATTTATAACTTTATAAAACATAATAAATAATGGTAGATGTCAAACTAGATGTTATATTCCGAATAAAGAATATTTTAATAATTCCATCACATACTTTCATTAGTTATGAGTAAAGGAAATTATAAGGATATAGTTTATTTATGGGGTAATGGGATGTAAAAACATGAGATTTTATTGAATATGATCATGAAATAAATAATATATTAAATAGGATGTTTCATGAATAATACCTAATTAAGATTAAAAAACATGATTTTTTTATATAATATATGACTGTTCTAACATAGTCATTTATTTAGACGCTATTAATTGATGTAGACATATTATTAAACTAATAAATAATGTTGGAAAAAATTTCATCAATAATTTAATATCTTCATTAAAATCCCGTTTTCCTAAGATTTTAAGGGACATAGATCTACTAGGTTTTCCCCTAGACTAATATTTATCCATCCTCGCGATATTACAAATCGAGATCAATAATTTTCCTCTAATAATCAAGAGTTAAAAACATGCCTTTAAATCCATGCTAACTGAATCACCAACCATTACTGACACAACAAGTTATATTTCCAATGTATATTCTTCAGAGGTTATTGGGGATTTTATATGAATAAATTAGTAATATTTCAACATGTAATTAGTTTATGTTGAATGAAATGAGCATGTTAATATTGAATAAATATTAAAATGATAAATTTTATTTTCATTGTTATATTAAAATGATAAATTTTATTTCCATTGTTATGAGTTCCAATATTAAAATAGGAATAAATAATTTTTTATATCTATTTAATATAGATAAAAATATTTTATCTTCATTATAATGAATATTTCATGATAAAATATAAGAATAAATTCTAAATATACCCAAAAAAATTTAAATATTTTGCCTCTGCTCCTTGATCCTTTTTATTATAAAATATATTTATAAATATTTGGAAAATTATTATAAAATAAACAAACTTTTTATTTCATAATATGAGAAATATTTTATGAATATTTTAGTTTTTTAATAAATAAATCAAATTAAAACTTTTTTGCAAATATTATGATTTTTATGATTTTATCATTATATTGGAGTATCTAATAAGATTTAAAAAATGTTTTTTAATAAATTATTTTTTAAAATTTTCTTTTTAATTTTAATATTTTTATTTTAAATTCATACACCATTATTTAACATTTTATTATTTATGATATATTTTCCAACCATATTGTTTTTAATATAATATATATAGATATATTATATTAAACTTTTTTCACTTTAAAAAAATGAATAAATAATTTATTTAATATTTATAATCATTGGAAATAAATTATATAATACTTATAAATTTATTGTTGGATATAATAGATAAAATACCATGGTAAAAACTAGTTACTATAGTGAATAAATAAATTTTAATAACGAGAAACTTAATAGGAATAAGAAATAACCTGTAGAGAAAATTGTCTCTAATTGATTATTTGATGTCTAAATAGAGCATATATACTCTACAAAATATAATTTATCAACTTTTAGGAATTTATATTGAGTTATAATTTGTATTATTGAAATGTTTTGGGAATTTACAAAAAATGATTCTCCTTTAAATATATAATAGGAGCACTCATGTCATCATTTCCACTTAACGAAAATACAACCTAGGTTAGAGAAAAATATACTCAAATATATTATAAAAACTCCTAGACCCATTTATAATGATTAATGTTCTTATAATACCATCAAAAATACATTTAATGTCATTTTTAAATCCTATACCCGAATTATTGAGGTATACATTTCTATAGATTATTCTCTATTTATATTAACCTTGTGTCAATTTAACATTAAAATTTTATATTTCATGATATAAAAATGATAAAATATTTATCTCTATTATACAAGGATATTATTATAATTATGTTACAACACATAACCACCATACCCTATCATCTTTAAGAAATATGAAAATTAATTTTGTTTGTGCAAAAATAATCACTTCCAAAAAATGCCATGTTCAGATTTTTATAAACCTTTTAAAAAAATTATTACACTATTGAATTTAATTAAATACTATGATATTGGTAACAGAATTAAATTATTAATTTATAAATCACATTATTTATTTATTCCATTCTATGGAAACTGAAATACTCCCCAATGTGTATGTGTGGACTATCACATATATGGGACGATTTATTTCCTTTTTTCTATTCACCACTCCCATATGTGGGATTTCATTATAATGGGTTTGAAGGTAAGATATTATTTTTATGACATTATTATGTTTATTATATAAAAAATTGGGTATACTATTAATGATATGATCATTAAATATGTATCATTAATTCAATCATTTAAAACAAATGTACTGAAATTTAAATCATAAATTCAAATATTGTAACATTTTTATGTCCACTAAATATTTTTAAAATTATAATATAAATTTTATATATCACACTATTAAATAGTAAAATATGGAATTATGTTAATGGTTTCATGACATTTCAATATAATGACTGTATATTCCTCCATTAAGAATGTTATTTTCATGTTTACTTATATTTGACCACCTACTTGACCTGTGCTATGAAATTTTATCAATGATGATTACAGAAAAAAATTACTAGTGTAATATGATATGATATATTTTACTCAATTAAAATATATTGAAAATTTTATAGGTCTGAAAATTTTATTTCTAGCCATGGTCTTTAAAAATTATATTCAAATGGTTCCAATTAAAATTAAACTAATGCCAACTATAATAACAAAAATTATGTTAAAGTATATTCCATTGTTATTAATTTAAATTGGAAAAAATAAAAGAGATCACATCGAACATGGAAAATATGTTTCATATTATTGGGTTACCAGATATATAAATGACTTCAATATTTCATAGGAAACATAAATCATGGATTAAATCTTACGGGAAAATAAATCTTATTCCAGTCAAAAATACTGGAATTCATTCACAAATCCCATTTTGTCAACATGGGGAATGGAAAATAATTAAATTTGAACCATATTTTCTTAATAAGATTCCTTATATAGTAGATGATATCATTAATATATAAGCAACAAACAAACTAGTTGAGGAAAAAATCAATAAATTTGTTATATAATAAATAAATTTATCTAGATTTATTTAAAAATGTAATAATAATTTCATAATCATATTTATAAAAAAAGGATTTATCAATTTTTACAAATATAATGTTTGAAATCATAATAATGCATTAATGGATTCGACCATGAAATATTCAATTGGTCCTAATATATACAACAAAAGCTAAAATAATTTTCAAGGAATTCAAACATTTTTTTATCATGGGATCCACCTTATGCCTCATGGTGCTACACACTTTTCGGAATAAGCCATCCCTATGTAAACATAAACATCCCACTAATTTTATGTCCTAGTCATTTTGAATATAAATTAAAGAATAAACCAAAATCCCATTTTTTTTCTAACGATTCATTCTCAAGGGATTGAGGTTCTATTTAATTCATGGAAACACTAATCAATCAACATATCCAAATAATTCTATATATACTATATTGAAACTATAAATAAATAACCCTTATTAATCAATAATAAATCAATATTTTTACTTATTCAATTTTATCAAAGGTTAATATTTCATAGTCAATCGAATAAATCTCATTTTCAGTCTTCTTAAGATATTTACATACACTTAAATTGGTATAGAATTAAGAAATTATAAATAGAATACTAAATATTCCCATGGTACTATATAACATAGATGTTAAGAAGAAATATAATGTCAAAAGTAAGAAGGTGACTAGTAGGGAACATAACATCATGGGATATAAAAAAATGGTAATAAACCATGAGTCAAGAAATGAGCTATAAACCATAAACAAATCTACGATGACAAAAGAACACAAATTCAAAAAAAAATGTGTTTTTTGTAATGGAATGTCTTTTGGTTGATATGTATGATAATAAAAGATAAATTTTTGAAGGAAATTTCCTTCAAACTTTTATAACGTAGTCGAAAAATAAAATTAAAATTTCCTTAAAAGTTATTCTCTTGAGATATCATGAATAATATGATAAAATTATTTGAGAAATAATTTAATTGAATATAATATTAAACAGATAATATTCTTATGTACTCAAATGTGGAGTGGAGATAAAAATATACATCAACTATTGAAATACATTTTTTTAAAAATAAAATAATATAAGATCATTTTACTTTGGTGAAAAAATGATATATTCATTGAGTAATGAGAATATATATTACATTATAAAACCATAAAACAATATAGTTATATTTAAATGAATATTAATGGTCAAGATAGTGGTAAAATCCATTCATAAAAACTGTTAAAAATTATATTTTATTCTATCTTTTTTAAAGAATTTGAAAAATGGATTCTATAAAAAAACATTAAAATATTAAATTCATATATATAAATTTAAATTAATACTTATCATAAATCCAAGATCAAAAAACATTTATCTATATGAAAGATTATCCTATAAACAAGATATATAATTTTGATATAGAGGAGAATTATTCATAAAAAAAGTGATTACATTTTCTTTTAATCTCAATATTGGTCGATTTGATTAATAAATAGAAGAATTATTTTAATATAATATAAAATAAAAAATATCCAGTGAAAAATAATCCAAATGGGGCTTATGTGGGAAATATAATATTATTCACTCTTTAGAAATGTATTCATAAACTATCACAATAAAATGTGAGATTGTAAAATAAATTATTACCTCATATTTCTAACTATTTGAATTTGATATAACATAGATTAGAATAAATAAAAGGTAATTATATAATTATAATTCAATCATATATATATTTCTCAAATTATATACCATTAACTTAAATGTTTTCATTACTAATTTATAAATAATTATTTACCAAAATAAATATTTTAATGTTTACTATTTCATTATCCATGCATGTTTCGGTTTAAAAATAATGTTACTTGAAACAGGCTCACGGAATAAAAATATCCTAAATTCCCTTTTTATTATTTTCTATGCCGTCTATTTTCCATGATTATTGTGGTCATTTTGGGGATATTCAGTTAACACTTTTTATATAATGCATAACTTTTTTATAAATTCTGATTTCAAAATAAAATTTATTTGAATAAAAAATAGACATAGATATGTTACCATTCATTAATTATTATAACATATAAAATTATCCATTATCATGTTATAATATCTATATTTATCCTTCCATAATAATTTAGGAAATATACATTTAATTATCCTCCATGTTAGTGGTAAAACAAATATTCACAAATTCATCTTATAACATCTTGATGAGTAATAAATTTCTATTTTTTAATAATAATATAATTTTAATAGAAACTTAATTATTTATGAAACATTATATTAATTTGATAAATTGTTTTTATAAAGTCGATAAAAATAAAATAAATGATAATGGTATATAGTATTTACATATAAAGTGGCCTCCAATTCCTTATCTTGGTGTTCAAATTATACGACAAATATATATTTTCAATATTGTTAAAATATTTTATATATTATGCTTCCAAAACAATAATCATATTTTAAATTTCATATTTATTAAAGAAATAATTTTTTAGAATAATCTTTGAAATGTGCTGATGAAAACTAAATTATTCCATTCATAGAGGGTGTTTCCCTTATGTAACATCGACAAAAGATTCAATTTACAATTTAATATGAGTAAGGTAGATTATAATAATTACATAAGTCTATGTACATTTATTTTAATCATTATATAGATTAAATTATGTTACTATAGATGTTAGAGATTTATTGGAGGTGTAATAAGAATAAATCATGAAAGGGAGTTGTTGATGTATTTTGGTAGTAATTATTTGAGGTAATGTAGTGCTGATGTTTTGATAAGTGAGGTGGTGAATTCATCCTTTTATAAATGATAGATATTGGAATTTATAAACACCCTTAATTATAAAATAAAATAATTTTTATTTAAAAATAATGAAACAAGAATGTATCCTAATTTCGTTGATATTATAATTACTTTCCAAAATCACGTAAACTATTTAATATGTTACATGTTTTTATGATATTTGTGGACATATCAAATAGTTCAATTCAATTGTCAAATTATTACCCTTTTTTAATGTGACCAGTATATACCATGGTGACATATCCTTATGGCTAAAAAGATGTTGAAATTTTTTTCAAATGTGAATGTGAATATTTTAACTAAAAAATAATATTATCAAATGAAATTTATAATGGTGGTATAAATATTTTCTAATCTCTGTGCACAAATCAACTAAAATCCATTTTTAAAAAAAATATTAATTTTTTTTTAAAAAAGAGTTTATTTCAGTTAAATTAAAATTAAAAATTAAAAAGTCAAATGAAATTTAAATTATTTTAAATATTATTAAGAAATTATATTTAAAAAATTCACTATTATTTATTAAATAAATATATTATATAAATAATTCAATACATGCTTTAATAATGACACAAAGAAATTTTACGGAATAATTTTAATAATTACATTTAATTTATGTTATATATTAATTCATATGTAACAATAAGTTTAACCAAACAAAAATATAAAAATACAATTTTAATTAATAAGATAATTATAACCTAGCTAATATAATTGTAGGTATGAATATCATTAAATACATTTTAAAATATATTTAAATGTATTGAGAAAATCATCGTAAATAATAACTAAATTATTATTATTGTTTATCATTATTCAAAAATTCATTTTCATTAAAACAATTTTTTATTTATTTTGATGGAAAATAGTGTAATTAATTTTTATATCTTTTTAAAATTTTATAATATAAAATTAAATAATTTAATTCAAACTATTTAAATTAACTTAGTATGATTTTTTTTAATTCTATAAAATGATTGATTTTCGAGTGAATATTTATGAATAAAATTATCATTTTCCTTTTAAAATTGATTCAATATAAATATATTTCTATAATATTTTGAAAAATAAAATTAGGTTTATTGGAAATAAATTTATTTTTGAATTTAGTAAAAAAAATCTATACGATAGAATATATTTTTTATAGATAATTTTTTAATGAGAACAATTTGATTTTATCATAAAAAATAATTTGATAACTATTGATGAATTATTTTCATGAAATTTATGTATTATATATTTAATAATATATTTTAATATTAATTTAGTATTTTTTTACATGGGATGAGAATAAATATTTTGGAATGCTTAAAAACTGTATTTTTTAAAAAGTGGTCTTTATCATGTATTTTGAACTCATTAAAAAATATCTTGTAAAACATTAAATTTATTTATTTGATAAAATAGACTCTATATTTGGAATTAGGGGAAAATATTTTTTAAATAGTTCCCTTTTATTTTTTTGTTAATAAGAATAGTAATTATTGTGAAGTATATAACATTTGTATGGGTAAATCATGAAAATATAGATTCAATATAATTTATAAAGGCCACAATTTTTCTTCCTAATAATTATGGAATTAATGGAACTCAAAACTTATCATATTTTTGTAGAAATTTTTTTTATGTAGAAATATTTCCATAAAAACTAACATAATAATATTTTTTTCATAGAAGGTTAAAAATTTTCATTCTTTTAGATTTAAATATCTCTTATATGTCAACATAGGGAAAATTAAATTTAGTAATGAATATAAATTTATTTCATGAATTTAATGAAATTAAATTCATGATATAAATTTATTTCTATTTTATATATAATATAATTACCTTCAATTATTTTGTAATGTTAATACAATATATATTCAAATAACAGAAAAATAAAATAAGTGATTATAAAAATAATAAATGAAATAAAATATTAATGAGTTAATAAATCCAATGGATTTTGTAGACCAATATGACATTCCAAGGATATGTTAATGAAATATATTCAAGGTACCAATTTTTTATTATTTTTTTATGTCAAATTTAATGAATAGTGTTAGAATTATCATTAAGTATATTTTATAATAAATAAAATTTCATTAAATGATATAAAATTCATAAAAATAATAGATTTATAAAATTTTATGGGGTACATATTTAATATTCTATCATGGTACATTGAGATTTTTTTTAACATCAAAGTAACATTATTAACCCTTAATGGGTAGAAACAATAATATTACGATAATTGAAAAAAGGGTTATTGAAGGGTTAAAACAAAGAATTAAGATAAAAATGTATTATAAAAATTCCTAAATTTTATATAATGATAAAATAATGACTATTATTCATCCTAGCTTCATATATAATCATTTTGATAAAGAAATAATAAAATTTAATTTATCTTAATTTAATATTTTATGAAATTCCAATATTTCTACACCCAGAGATTATAAATGGTCACCCTTAAATTATCTTCATCACACAACATTGATCTTTCTAGATCGACAGAACTTTTCCATGTTCTCTTATAGACTCTTTAATCCACGCTCTATAGGGTTTTCATCTAAAATAACCATCACTAATACCCTTAAGATGAGAGGTAAAGAAGTTATTTCAATAAAGTTGTAAAATCCTTAACCGATTATATTCTTTTTAATTATTCTTTTACCTACAATATATAAATTAATTCAAAAATAATAATTTATATATCCAAATTATAGATAAATTATATTATGATTTTAAACCACCTTTATTCACTCTAATTCCATCAAATTATATGTGTAAATATCACTTATGGGCACGCACGACTTACCATCTCTTCATAGTGACACAATTCATTTTCCATCACCATATGTCATGGATGGATATATTTTCAGGTTTAATTGTATTATAAAATAATTATTAATTCATTATTATCCATTGAATATATTTTAAAATTCTATATTATTATCTTCTAATCCATTTGGAAATGATAATTTTACTCGTGTGTATGTTTAGAATAACATATACGTAAAGTGGTGAGATTGTTTTCTCATTTATTTTTATAGGATGGTGAAAATAATTAAATTAATTAATATATATCATATATATATATATAATATAATAATTATTATAAAAGGGTTATTTAATAAATAACTTTATTCCATTCATATGTAGATAAATGAAAATATCATTCATGTGTATATATGTCTAACTGTCCCCACGAACAGTGTAATTCATTTTACTATATATAGTTTAGTGGATTTAAATTAATATATCTATATTGATAATATATGATATTAATATCATGTTTAATATTTTATATATGATAGAATAATGATCCCAATATACAGAAATAATCAATCAAACAAAAATATACATGAAATACGAAGTAGATGACACCCTGATAATTTATTTTAATAATGAATTATTTTTATATCGGTTATAAAAGGTTATAGGTAAATAATTTATTTTATGATAAATATAATAATTTTAATATAATAATTTTATAATAAATATTTAATTTTTATATTTAGGATCCAATGTATATGAAGAAAGTGGTTCATATCGTAAAGAGTTCTCATCTCAAATTTATTTCCAAGGGACGCATAACATTTTCACCGCTTGTTTATTTTGTGTGGTTTATATACTAAAATTAATGAATTTAATGATTATAGTAATTATAAACAGTGGATATAAATATCTATATAAGTTTATTTCATTCATGGGGATTATAATTAAAATTTTATCAAAGTGTTATGAATTTTAGTTTAAAGTCCCATTTTTAACAATGATTTTTTCTAGTTAAATTTTTTATGATTAAATATTATCACCAACCTCACATGAAAATTTATTAAATTTATTATCATAAAATTATTTCTTTGAGTAAACATATTTTCATTTCACTTCCCACTATATAATTACTCACGAGAATGAAAACATGTTTTATGGAAAGTTGTATTTATTTATCTCTTCTTTCAGAAAATCACAATTTGTCAATATCCATGATATAAAAAATGTTATAGACAAGTATTTACTATTATCATAAGATTTTTAAATTTAATTTTACCCCTTTTGTGTTTTTTTAATAATTTTATTTAATATAATATTCTAATTTTTTTATAATAAGGATCTTTTTTAACTTTTTTACAAATGTGTAAAAGGATGTTTTCTTTTACCTTATACTATTTAAAATTAATTTTATATTTTTAATAGTACTCAATGAATTGAGTATTCCATTATTGAATTACATGGTTATTTTCATTTAATTTTTTAAAAAAATTATTAATGAAACTTTTGAATTGTATACCAGTGATATGAAAATTGAAATATTATGTTGCTTGTGAATCTTAAAATGCATCTTTTATGGTATTGTAATCCATTAATGAAAAAAAACATGATTTATATTGTTATTTAATTAGGATACGATCTAATGATATCATCCTTATTATTTCTCTACATGGTTTATATTTATGATGACATAATTTATAAGAAATTCATTCCATTTACACTGGTTATAATAGAATACAATGATGAAATGATTATGAAACATGTTTCTTTTCTATTAGTAATGTAATAATGAGAGAATTTTTGAACCAATTAATTTTCATGGGTTATAATATGATGAATGTTTTTTATAATATAGAACACATATGTATGATTTTAATTATGTGATATGTAGGACAAATATCACCCTCCAATGAAATTTCTAGAGGTAAATATCTAATGATATAAATTGGATTGGAAGGGGGAGTGAACCAAGTTTTTTATAGGACTATATCCACTATGACTATATAGGGAGAAAACCTTGAGAACTATAATATTTTCGGTAGTGATCCGAATTAAAAATGATTGGCGTGGGTGTGAACCTCGACTACTACATTGGTTTGGGGAGTAAACCCAATCCACTATGATATTATTGGTAGTTATGCCTTAACTATGAAAAAAATTATATTTCATGCTTCTATGTGTTCCATAATTCCATGTCTTGTGCTAATGTTATTCATTCAGTGATCATGTCATTTATTTCATTTACTATTCATGTTTAATGAACTACCATGAATTATTCCATGATATAGGCTTATAACCAATGATATATATTGTATTTTTTTCAAATATTTTGATCATGTAATGCCTTTTTGATCATTGATATATACATTTTTTACATAAAAAAAGAATAATATCTCACCCTTTTTTATGTTTCCTTTCTCAAGGTGATGAAGAATTTTTTAAGAATGATATTTTTATGAAGACTATTAGTTATTAAGTACATAACGAGAGTCCATTATGAACCATTTTATTATTTGTTCATGTTATAACAAGAATTAGAAATATTTCATTCTATAAAATCTCATAATTTTATGTAATTAATATTCAAATAAAAAGATAATATATTTATTTATTAAATGTTTTGGTTTCTCTATTTAATTTTATATAATAGTTTAGTTAACCTTTAGAACATATGATCAGAAAACATTACTGAAATCCCTAGGAAAAAGTCTATTTATTGGATAATATGGTAATGTTTCAGTTATGATAATGTATAACCTAGGTGAAAACAAATGTTTTATATATTAAAAAGGAGGTTTCATGATTTAGACATCCTATAAATAAAAATTCATGATACCCCACTATGCCTATTTTCACTCACACTAATTGTTTTTATTTTCAACAATTTTTGGGACCTAGAGGATTCATTTTATTGCTAACATGCAATGGAATTCATATCCTAATGAAAATTGAGATATGATATGGACTGTTAATCCTTAAGACTTTAAGTAATCAATTATCATTTTTTAACATCACTAACTTTCTCCTTAATAAAATTTCAGACTCGTAAAATTAGAGAAATATATTTTTTACTAAGAGTTTTAGTGGTGGATACTTTAAAGTACTAATGATTCTGAATCTTAAATTTATAGAATTTATAATGAATCACCCAATTGAATGTCTCTTTGGAACACTAAGATGTATCCTATATTTTAAAAATGAAATAGAGAATGTAATTTCAGAGAAGAAATTTAGAGTTTTATTGTGGGAAATGAAGATCATCTTTAGGTACTATTTATAGTTAAATTCCTACTTTGCGGGGAATATGGTTATTTTATAAGAAAATTCTAGAATACATTTATTATGTCCAAGGACAAATAATGGCCGATGATATGAATTTATTTAAGTTCTTAATATTATTTATTTGAGAAATATATTTATTAAGAGTTATATTAATGATATTTTGGATATATGAACAATAAAAAATATACGAATTGTTCCAAATTAAAATTTAAAACATATTATTAGTTGGGATAAATAGATGATAGAAATTATTAGGATAGTATTAGTTATATTGAAATTGATTATTTAAATAAATGTAATTTATGTCATGTTTGGTGATGTTTATTCCATTTTTTTCTTTATAGAATATGTTAAATTGTTTGAACTTATTTCAATAATAAAGATTGTGTTAAATTCTATAATAATATATTTTTCTTGTTGTGAGGATTACTTAAATGTTCTGGAAACCATTATGGGTTTAAATATTTACGGTTGTACAATTTCATAAAGGAATCAACACTGTATTTTGAAATTTTAAGTGAAGTTATTTTGAGTTAATTTGAAACATTTCAGGAAGAATACTCTATTGATGTACAAATTAACCCTAGGGTAAGTATATAATTTGGTTTTAACATAATTATGGTCTATTGAATATAATGATATATATAAATTCTATGGTTGAAAATTTATTCATTGATAAGGATATAATTTTAGTGATATTTATACTAAATCTAAGGATTACCTTCCTATTTGTTATCTAAATTTGATTCATCATAATTTGTTTGAAGCTAAATATATTATAATAATATATAGGGGTTATCATTATTATTAATGACATTTTATTAGATTTTACAATCAGTGTTTGTTTAAAAAGTGATTTAACATTAATTATTGTTTGGAATGAATGAAATTAATGTTATAAAGATTAATGATGAAGAATATGTCATAGTCTTTGAGGTTAAAACATTCATTAATTTTTAGTGCATTGAATTAATTTGATATTTAGGATTATTTATTAATTTATACCTATAAAATTTTTATTATGTAATTGGAGATTATCATTTTGATTCTCAATATGATGCTTTATAAATAACGAGATTTCTAATGCATTTTCCTAACCATTTTTTGAATTGATTAACACCAATGTCAAGGAGGAAGATCATTATATTATTTTTTGATATGTTATAAGACGATTTAGTTAATTATCAACAAATATTTCATATTGAATACTCATCGTTTGCGAGATACAGATTAGATTGTGGTGAAAACCGATTAATGGACGAAATTATATTTTCTCAGTGTGTATATTCTTTATCTTAGATGCATTCATTGTAAGAGAATTCCAAAACACTTGTAAAAGGATATTGAACTAAAAATATTTTTCAACTAATTTCATTTTTTATGAATTAATGGTCTTTCCACTCATCACAGATTTATGGTAGTATTGTTTTTGTCATTCTTCTAATAATATTAGCTTTCACTCTATATTACTACATGGAGGTTATTATTCTCTACCATATATATTTTTTCACATCAAACTATTATTATAAAATTAAGAATCATATTTTTATGTTATTCTATATAACCCTTATATCTCACATTCCCCATTATCAATAGAATGTATTGATAACCCTTTTTACAATGTGTGTTATAAAAAACGGAATTTTAAAATTTCATACCTTTCATTATCAAGGATAGATTTTAAATTTATTGGTAATTTGTTGCTAAGGTAGGTTATAGGGGATGAATTTAACAACGTTGGATTTTATGAAATGACTTGTTAAATAAAATTTAATTTCCTTGATATCTCGTGTTTCATGCAAGGTTGATTTTAGCCACAAAATGATACACTATAAAAATGTTATATAATTTGAAAGTTATAAAAAATATATCAAATTTGTTTTTATGAAAACAATTAAAAACTTTTTTAGAGATATATAAATATATTGATAAATACATAAAAAAATATATTGATGTTTTAGTAAATCCAGTATACTTTTAAAAAATATGCTTCCATTGAAAAATGTATTTTGTATAGATAAGAGAAAATATTATTAATAATGTATTTGACTTTTATAAAAATATAAAATGTAAATAATTATTTGAATTTAATAAATTTATATTAACAAAGTATGAATTTTTAAAATTTTCCCAAAATGGCTAATTTACAAGTAAATATTGAAAAAAATATATTTTTTCAATAGTTTTTTTCAAGTTATGTAAAAATATAAATTTTATATTAAAATTTATTCAATGTAAAATTATCCATATTTTATTTTAAAAAATATGGTTAATTAAATTCAAATCTATTATGTGTTTGACTTGAGTACATAAAACATTTTAAATTGTAAAAAGGCATTTTTCATGGGAAATTGTTCATATGCGAGCAAATTGTATATATTTTAATAAAAATTGTTCACTATTTGGGAATGTTTTTAATAAAATTTATATATTATAATCTCAATAAATTTGATTATCATTGTTCTAATATTATTATAATCAAGGGATAATAAAAAATTTCATCTTATTCTTGAAAAAAATATTTTCCCAAAAGCGGTTTTCACAACGATTTCCACAAAAATATTAAAACTAATTTATTCTAATTATAGGTGTTTAATTTAATAAAATGGATTCATTATTTGGTATTTTGAGGATAATTTTGGGTAAATATCCCCCTTCTATATTTGGTCAATATAAATATTAGTTGGGGTAAAAAAATCACCTCTATATAGGGTAAATTAGGATATCAAGGTAAAAAATAAGTTATAAGGCATATTTTTTCATAATAATTACAATTTTAATAAATTAATTCTTCCCACATAATATTTCTCTTGATATATTATTTCCTAATGAAAACATACCAATTAAAATTTCTAATATAATATTTAATTCTTTGAATGTTATAGAATTTCACTCTCTTAGTATTAAAAATATCCTATAAGTTTACATGGGGAAAAATAATTTATCATTGAAGAGAAATATATATATATTGATATTAATGAAATTACAGTCATGCTGTTAATTATTTAATGTATTTATATACTACATAATATACATATATTCTTATGGAACTTTTTTAATGGATTTATTAAAATAACAGAAAAATAGATTTTATGATTAAAAAAAATTATGAGTGATATTATTTGAATGATTCAATTTATAAAACCAATTTTATATTTCCATATTACTATTGTTTGATATTATTATAATCCAAATCCACCATTATCTTGATATATGTAATTTCCAATTAAATGATCTGTCTCAAAAATGTCATTAATGTTATTTTATAATAAATAACATTTATTTAAATTATAAAAAATATATAAATATATTTTATTTATAGAAAATATTTATATACATTTGGAAACAAAATCTATGGTCCATTTATGCTTCATTTTCCATATTATAATATCATTATTAATCCATTTAT
This sequence comes from Viscum album, assembly GCA_963277665.1. Taxonomy (NCBI): domain Eukaryota; kingdom Viridiplantae; phylum Streptophyta; class Magnoliopsida; order Santalales; family Viscaceae; genus Viscum; species Viscum album. The sequence continues at coordinate 503,090,559 of OY728133.1, forward strand.
ATCATTTCATGAAGGTTTTTATACATTCATCTTTACAATTAATATTGTAATTGTACTGTTATGATGTATAAAAATAGAATTGTTCATGGGTATATTCATTTTTTGGATCATAATGATGAAAATTATACAATTATTAATCTCTTGTTTTCTATTTATTTCCATCCTATAATATTTTTCATTATAATAGGTTTATTTTGTACCTAATTAGTTATTATTAATTCATGAAAATATATTTTTGTTTGTTTCTTAATGGGATGGGTGTAGTTTATAATACATTATCTTATTTTATGGAGGTAAATTTCATTGAAAAAATTCATGTTCATGAAATTCAGCCCCCCATTTTAAATTTATTACCTATTAATTTTGTTTTACATACTATAGTTAAGGACGATGAGGGTACTTACCAATCATCACTTCCTCTAGTCCCCATGTTTTCACTTTGTATTTATGTTTCCTCCATATGGTGTTCACTCGGTCAGTAGTATTTCTGTGTGAGAATTAATTGTTATGGTCCATGATTGTAATCATCCTCACCTAATAATAGAGATCATTTTCCCATTTTACGAACTCTAAATTTAGTACACTGGAGGGATATTGTATGTACTTCCTCTATAGGGATAAATGGAAAATGTCAATTACTTGAGTCATGGTTGGTGTATGTTCCAATCTATTTTCCAGAACACCGATGTGATAAAAAATCTCAAAGGGTTCGGCATTCCATGTAATTATATTTTCTTTTATCCAAAATCTCTTTAGTATATTATTTAGATATATATGGAGGAATACCTTTACACCAACAAAAGACTCACGTACTTATTGATGATTGTCTTCATAGATGTTCTCTCGACATTGTAATTCTCTAATGTGTTGTTGAATGTTCATCACCATTTCTACCATTCCTTCAATAATTTTATGTCCCAACAACTTATGTACATGGACATCGTCCCTACCAGTAGGTGTTCTACATCACATCCTATTAAGGTCTCAATGTGGGTATATTTTAATGCTTTTGTGGAAACTATTTTTTAAGAGAACGTGAATAAATTAAAGATGTCTATCCCATCAACCATTGATGTCCATTGAGAATTTTCTAACCATATTTTCCAATTTCGGAATAGTCCTCCGAAAATTCCCATCTGTATGAGAGTGAAAATAAATATAAATGTTCATCTCACTTTTTAAATCATGATGGATAATTTTCCAAAACATAGGGAAAAATATCAAATCATGATTATATAAATAAATAATGCTACTAAATATAGCCCTAAAACACATATAACGTATATAAATTATTGTTGATTTAGTGGGATGTGCTATTTATTTTCAATAATATGGGAATTTTTGTATTAATATATAAATAACACATATAGAAATATATACATTTTATTTCCTTAATTGTATAGTGATAAAGTCTATGTTGATGTTTTCCCTATTCTATATTGGTGTGGGTAGTGGTTTCATTATACCAATATACTTGCTCCCTTAATCAATCAATTTTTCACATACTAGGTACATTGATGTAAATTTAATGATATCTTTATTTATGTTTTCCCAACATTACTGATCTCAGATATGTTGATACATATTTATGCTAATTAGCTGGATAAAGATGGTAGAGCTATGTGTATCACTCAAAATATCCCTCCTTAAGTGTAGATTTTATTATACACATAGCCAAGACCCAAATATTAGAACTCATACCTCAAAAATTTTGAATTTGGAGGATTTACATCATTTGATAGATTGAACTATATTTTTAATATCCACCTAATATCTTTAGTAATGCTTTGTCTTCTCTAAAATGGGTTGTGGAGAAATCATTTGAGAAAGGAAATATGATGTTCCTTCCATTATAATTCTCATTTGCATAAATTTCATGTATAATAAGATTGTATCCATTTCAATTATCATCATTAATATAGTTGCAGGATCGTTTATACATAGAGTGCCAACCACATTATATTCTTAACCATGATGGTAGTCGATTGAACTGTCATAATCCTTGATGAGCTCTAACCATCTTCACTAGTTCAAATAAATCTCCTTTGTTAATATATATTTGAGGATCTTATAACCAGTATTTATCTGGATCTTTCTCCCATATATATAATGACAATATACATTAAATACACAAATCATAGCCTACAGTTCCACATCATGAGTAGGATCAATTTTTCATTAAATTTCTGTCATTTGGATGTGTAGTCTATTGCATTATAAATATTTATTAGTACACGGACTTAAAAATTATTTGAAGCATAATTTTTTAACAAGAAGGGTTATCCACATTTTGTTATTACAAATATTGGGTAGAGATAATCCATTGGTTCAACTATTTGAAGTTGACTTCATATTGACCGGTCAAAAAAACATTACATGGTTCAATGTCATATTGGATAATTTTTTTGAAAATTGGAATACGTTCCTATTAAATTATCAGTAATACCCATCTAGACTAATGAAAATATGGATCTCTTTTACAGGTGTCATCTTGGGCCACTACTCAATTTACATTTTCTAGATAGGTAAACAGATACTTCATTATTGGTGATAAAATTCACCAATCATGATACTCCCCCAATCCATAAAATACATTAACTTTAGATTTTATGTCGCTTATCCAATCACGATGTCTTTAGCATAGTATTCAGATTCTTATATATATACTCATTGATCATATATTATACTGGAATATCATCTATAAAGACAACCAAAATTACTCCAAGGTAATATGAAAATTATCTATTTATTATTTCCCTGAAAATTGATAGAGAATTAGTCAGTCCATCAGGAATCCTTGTGAATTCATAGGGCCCATACCTTGTTCAAAATGAAGTATTCAGAATTTCTTACTTCTTCAACATTAAGTTGTGACATACACCATTGATAGTTCACTATATATAAATACATGTCCTAATATATTTGATCAAATAAGTCATATCTCTCAAGTCCTTCAATCCACCTCAAGTTATTCTTGCCACCCAAAGGCCTTTAAGCCACAAGAATTATGCAGATTTACTTGTCAGATTACAAGGGACAAGGCTCTAAATGAGGATTTAGAGTTGGCGCATTAATTAAAGTAGAGCTAACTAGAATTAGATGAATGATAGGGTATGACATTTCAATTGGTATTGGGCATGTGCTGCTATGCACAGGACAACTAGTTGAATAGCCTTGAAAAGGTGGATTACTGATATCCTGACATTTTTTAGGGAGGACCAGTTCCATGTTTCTTATCTAGGTGATCCCCTTAATACATACAGGTTATGTAATTGTCTTATAATCCTTCAAGCCTTGTAAGGGTTGCACCTCACCCCTTGAAAATAGGATTATAAAAAATAAAAAAATGAAGGATTTCGGGCCATTTGGAAATATATTATTGGGTATACTTTTTTTGTCATGATTTTTTTGAACTCAGGATAACCAATACAGATGCACATTGATCTTTCATTCTACTCGATGAAGATGACCAAGACAAACCACTAGGAAGCACTTGTGTGTATAAATAGTGAATAATTATTAATAAATAAATAATAGGTAAATAAAGTTGATTATATTCATCCCTCCATTAAAGATAATAATAATATGATAAAAATATATTAATAAAATTTTATATATTTTAAAATATCATGATTAAAAGAATAAAAAAATATTTTCAGAATAATTATCTTTTTTATTGTGAGTTTTTATATGATTTATTGAAATAATTCAATGAATGATACACTAATGTTTTTTAAAAAATGATGATTTCTCAAAGGTATCATGGAATTAGAGAAACTGGTAATAGTTTTGAGGTGAGTTCATCAATAAAAAATTCATCATTAATATATAGAATAAGGAATACATTAAACAAAAAAATATCTATAAAAACTTATTAGTCATCAATTAATTTTTTAAATACACAATATATGAGTAGTTGTTAATAAAATGGTAATTTAAACATATATTATTTTTTTGTTTTTTTGGATTTAATGGACACATAATGAATTTTTTAAGTTAAATTAAAATATAACTAAGAGTAGAATCTATTGGATACCATGAAAGTTGAATTAGATCATATTATTCATGTATTTATAGTATTTTTTATGGCTACTATAATAGTTGTTAAAAAATTAGTCATAATGAAATTTATTATGGGTAGTAAATATGAAATATTTTATTGAAGATACTAGTAATTGAATTACAAAAAAAATTATTAAATCCCATTAATGTGTAGGATTAGTCTTTTTAAAAAATGTTATTTATTAATCCCTATGATAATGATAATAAAAAAACTATAAAATATCTCAAATAAGTAGATATTTTTTGGAAAATCAATAAAAAATATTAAGATGTAAAAATTAATAAAAATTTGATTATAAGAAACAGTTAATAGTTGTAATTTTATACAAGACAATATGTACTCATCTCAGATGATAGGCAATGTCAATTTATAGAAAAATAAAAAAGGTTTTTTTATGTAAATGTTCTATTTAGAAATGATAGAGTGTCGATGATTAAATTTAGCCTCAGAATAAGACACATTCTCCAAGATTATTTTTTCAATTATTGATGTTTATATAGGAACTACATCAAAAAAAATTTCTCTATTCTAGCTCATCTTTATAGATAGTCAACAAAATAACATACTTTTCCTTGTCCACAACCTTATCAATAACAGAATTTATTGACATAAATTTATAAAAAATATATCATTTTATACTATCATTCGCTTTTTTATTATACTTATCACATATATAACTCACATTATATTATCAGTAAATTGTGCCTTGTTTTATAATATTACATCAACTTCAACAATTAAGGGACATTCAATTCTATACAAGCTCGATATTCATATTTTTCCTCAACAGTTCAATGTTTTTAACTAAGTAGAACATTATATAGTAGTTGTTTAATATATATATTTATTTTTAGATAAAATGAAATAATATATATATATATATTGAATATAAAAAATTACAAAAAATGGTGATGACTAAACCATTTTATTTTTCCAAAATTTTTATGTATATTAGAGTGTTTATGATTTCACATTATTTGAAATATTCTAATCTAATCTATCCTGTAATATTACAATATTTCCCAATATTTAATTTCATTTATATTTTAATTGGTCAACACCACCTGCAATTCCAAATTGAAGATTCCTTATGATCATCCTCATCATCATATAAAAATAGTTCTACTGAATTATTCAACATAAAACACTACACAATATGATAATAATAACTTTTAGCAGACCATCATTTATCATGGATCAACAAATTTTTGGAGACGTCTTCTCTAGAAATCATAAATTCTATATATTGAATAAATATTTTTAGAACACCCCACTAAACACACCTCATTGTTTAGCTTGAATATAAAATTATAACTACATTTAGATTACCTCTGAAAAGTTCCAAAACCTTTTCATTTAATATAACCCCAAATTTGATTGATCTATAATTTATATTTAATCTTAAATTTAATATTAAATATTAGTCATTTCATAATATCCTCCATATTAAACTATTGGGTGAGAATTATAATCCATTAATATATTTTACACACTTCAAAACATGTCCTGAATATTCAGAGTTCATCATCTTAATGTTATGTAACTTTAATATAAATTAGTATTTTATCTATATCATAATTTCTGAATTCAATGGTCCTCTTCTAAATTTTTTAGGATCAACTAAACATGTTTTTATGGGTTGAATGACCACCAATTTCAATGTTTTTGTTATTATTTTCCTTAAAATCTGTTCAATAATTAACTATAATAAATTATTTACCATACCATAAATTTATTATAATCATTATACGTTGTGGAAATCATGATTAAAATGCTTAGATGATCGTTAAATTTATCCATGAATTAAACAAAAACAACTTAAGCTTCTATAGATGATAATTCTATTGGTATGTAATTTATGTCTATGAAAAATAATATATCATTCTTATTATTCATATAAAACTATCCTTATAAATTGATTTTCATTCTTATGGTCATATTCTTATCAGAATGTTATCTATAGAATGATCATTAATATGGAAAAATAATTCATATAGAATGATACTTATTGATATGGTTGTCATGAAGATGATTTTTACATATTTAATAATCTTTAATTGTACTATGGTTATATCGAAATAATACCTAAAACACCACCATACATATGATAATATCATACCATTTATTTATTTATTATTTTTAAATAATTCCCGTTATATCCAAATTTAATAATTAAACTCTGAAGATCAGATTTTTTAATTGTTTTCATCTACTTCTAAAATATAAAAAGGAACTTTCAACACATCAAAACACATCAAAACTTTTTTCATATTCGATTATAAAAAAACCATTTAATCCAATCATATGTAGTATGGTGACACATTAACAATCATGTTAGAATATTTTTATGATCTTCACTACACTTATAGTTATCTAATAAAAAATGTATTAAAAAATACTAAACAATATATTGACCAATATATTTACCAATATCCAGTATTAATATCCCAATGATTGTTTCTAAAAACATATTCCAAGAATTGTATTTGTCTTTAAACAACAGAAAATCAATTTAAATCAAGGTTTATTGTCTAAATAGTAAAGTCAACAACTTTATCTTTTTTAAACACTTAATGTCAGAAACTATTATTTAGAAGAGTTCATTAAAATGAAACATAATTGAAAAATGCATCTAATATTTGAATCTCATCAATAGGTAAATCAATATGGAGAAAAAGTTTCCCAAAATATAAACCATTATTCTTTTAATGAAAAATGGAAGACAACTACAAACTCTACTACCAATGGTTAAAGCGAATAATTGATGCACTCAATTGATTGGGTGGGTATTTACTATTGGAGTCAGTTCCCTTAAAACTTGTATATAATTTATGAATATATATAATATTTTTTATTAATATTAAAATACCTTTTATCAACTAATGATTGTTATTTTATGTTAAATAGTCTGTGGTGATGTCTTATGAGTAACGATCATAATAAAAGATAAGCATAGTTCCCTACTTTGATTATAACCTAAAAATTTTATGACACAATTACTAAATATATTTTCTATAGTTATATGATTTTATTAGATTTGAAATAATAAATATTTTCTATTATTGGTGGATAATTATATGAACTTAAGGGACATTCTCAAGGTCTATACCCCAAATATTATCTATATGGGATATTATGAGAACACGTCCCTACATTAGGAAATCCATATATATATATATCCCTCATTGGGAGTTCATATCATTTGAAATGTAAAATGATCATTAGACATTATGATTAATATTAATTGATATTATTAGTCACATTAATTGATATTATATTGAAAACTATGATGACATGTTTTCATTTTAATGTTGTATATGTTTTTGGAATCATAAAGTATATTACATCACTGAATAATGAGATAAGGGATTATTTCATTCAATTAATTTATAAAATTTATGATATAATTCCCATTAATGGGAATAAAATAATATAAATAAATGACTTTTTCTGATTTTATTTGGTTTAATTAATTTACAGAGACTTGACAAACGAGACATCGATCATGTAGGTTGATGACACCTACATTCAACCTGTTTTAATAGAGATATCGATATAAAGGTATTATGTTCCAGAGTAATAATTCCTATATGGATAAATTTCATTGAGACATTAGATTATTTTTCTATAGGTTTCATGTTGTATTGTTATATTTTTACCTTGAATTATTGGTGTCTCTACCTAATTATATTATGAAATATTCAAAGAATATCACACAGTATGTAAATCCAAAACCTTCATTAAATATTAAATACTTCTTATTATTTAATAGATTGAATATATGTTTTTCAAATAAATAGTTAAATAATTAATAATTCTTAATTCATCACACATATTAAGTAACTAGTTATTAAAGATAATATTTTTTTCTGAAATAATTAATAATATTTAGTTTTTATTCATTGAATATGACTTTTTTATTTATTGGTGAATAATGTATTCATATTAATTTATTATCCGGATAATAATTATTCAAGCCCAAATAAAAATTGAATACTAATGACATGCCATGTTTAATTTTTTGATTATAAATAATATCAATTCAATAGTATCTAAATACTTTTTCAACAATATATCAAATAAAAAATATACAATAAATTCACTATTTTTTAAAATGTAAATAAAAAATAATATTTTTATGTTATACATGGGGTTCTATGGGGATTAAGGATATAAAAAAGGAAACATGTTCAATTGTTAATATCATAAAATTTAACTATTTAAACCCAAATATATTATTTCCAACCCTAATTTTAAACTATTTGATTTGGTAGAGCACAATGACTCCAAATAATCCTCTCAATCCCAAGAGAGCTTCTATCCATGGACAATCTCTTGAATGGGAAATGAACCTCCTCCACCACTCTCTTTATTCTATATATATCTAAGAGATTCCTTGTTTTTATAGATTTTTGTAGAGGTCAAAGATAAATGATGAAAGCATCTAAATCATCCATGCAGATACTCAAAGATTCCAACATCATTATCTTAAGCATTGTGGGGAACCTAGGAAAAACACTATAAATAATACACAATTTATTCATATTCCTCAATGATTATACAATATATTGGAAATATCAGATTCTTCTATAATGAAAAAACTAATAAAAATATATTTCCATTACTTTTTAAGTTAAATATAAATCAATATTTGATGATACTGTATTTGGTTCCAGTGTTCTCAGGTTAACTAATCCTTGGATAAATTATTTTGGTCACATTTTTCATCTTCATGTTCTTCTTCTATTAATAATCTATTGAGAAAAAATCTAGTTCAACATAAACCATCCAACACTAACACTATTCCTAGAACCTTCATGTGGAAATTGAGTGGTTGTATACTATTTTATAATTCTCTAAATATCACTTTCTAAGGTATAGATTTATAACTCTTTTAAAATTATTGTTTAATAGTTATTTAAATATGGAGCACAATATCTTTTATTCATCCTCCTCATTCTCACAAATATTAAATAAAATTGATTAATTAAGAATGAAGAAGATTATAATTACTCATTATAATTGGATAACGATTCTAGATAGACAACATAAGAATACACAATGATTATCCCATAGGTATATGTTACGTAATAATTTATTATAAACTATAATTCCACATTAATCAATCCATTGTATAGTACATTCAATTCACAAGGGGTTTTATTTGTACACACCGTACGTTGACCAATTTATCATAGAGCATATGTATTTGGTCTCCACATAAAGTAATGTGCATGACTAATAGGTAATCCAATAGTTGAATATGAGAAATATATTTTTTAAATGAAAAGTATGACAAGTAATAATGTAACTCGGAGAAAACACTATGTGTGGACATGGTATACATTATGTACTCCATTATAATCTATGGTGGGATGAAAAACCCATTCCCAAGGCATGTTCTGTGTATAGAGATAAATAAACAATATATGACATGTAGTTGAATATTAAATGCACTCTATAATAACTGATTACTTATAAATAATTTTTTTATTATACTATATAAACCAAATCAACATGTGTTTTTTGAGCCATTTGTTTAACTAGTAAATTTGATGTGATGGTTGTTATTTATATTAAATATTTAATTATTTTTTATGTTCTAATATAAGAAATATATTGTGTATTATACAAAATATATAAGTTAAAATACATTAAATAAGCCATTATAGGATATATAGATTACATGTGAAAGTATTTAATTTATTTGATATTAAACATAATGAAATTAGAAGATATGTCATGTATGTTATATGCTTCAAAGTAAACATTATAAGAATATAATATAGGTCATAGAGTCTACAAATGTTCTTGTCTTGTTACCTATATGGTAAATTTTTTGTACTCTAAAAATTTTAATTAATTATTTAATTTATATTAAAAAATAATGGATGAGAAACTGACGAGTTTTCTATATAAAAAGTAAGATAAATAAATTAATTATTTAATTATGATAATTAATTACATTGACGATGATATATATAAAATGAAAACTAGTGGAAATTAATGTTATTTTATTAAATTTTAAATTTAATCCATGTATATAGATGACAATGATCATTGAACAATCCTTTTTTTATTAGTTTCCTTGTGATTTATTTTTAAATTTAAATTTTTGTCATGCAGGTAATCACTCCTCTCATTATATAAGGTTCTTCATTCCTTGGGGTTCATTGTTCCCTGAACCAATCTTTTCTTCCACTCACCTATGTCTGTGTAGAAGTATATAGATTGGATAGATCTCCAATGATACTATAGGTGATTCTTGTTTGGAGATGATTATAAAACAATATAGGAGATTCATGGGAGTATAAGTGGAAAAATTCAATATGAACCAAGTTAGGGATAACTGTGTTTCCCACAATAATTTGGATAGTATTTCATTGACAAGATAAAGTAACCATTAAAGAGATATTTTTACTATTTTACTCTTAGTATTTTATTTATATCAAGTTCTATATTTTTTTAATTATTTATTTTTTATCATGATCACATGAATAAATTAATTAGCAAATAGTTAATCCAGAAATTAATTAATTTGGATTATTCATTAACATTATCAATGACATAGTTAACCAATTAAGTCAATCCACTGAATTTTAAAATTAATTTAATAAATATAATAAATAATGTTTTTACATAATGAAAAAATCCATCCATTATATATATATATGTATATATATATTATTCATATATAGACTTCTGAAAAATATTTTAAAATTGATCCATAGTTCAATTTTATTTAAATTACAATTTTATGGTGCTTTCAATTTTTGAGAAATTATAATATTATTTTTAGGTTAACCTAACATAGATTACATAAATGACTTACTAATAAAGAAGGTAATTTTAAAACTGAGAGCTATGAGTTAGTGAAATAAAAATATTTTATTTCATGATTGGGGAGTCCATTCAACATATTGCTTAACTATCTAGTAATGTAGTTTGAATACATATTCCAACCTAAAAAACCATTTAATAACATGTCTGGAAAATTTATTTCAAAAAATTTTTGGTATATAGTTCATTTCCATTATAATATCAATTTAATGTGATATTTTTTAACTAATGGTGAGAGTCTTGTGTTTCAAAAAAAATAGGATATTAATAATTTAATATTAATATATATTTTATAAATTAGATAAGGTATTGAATTATATTATTATTAATTGTAGAAATTTCAATACACATGAAAGTAATCATTTCACTATGATCCATACATTATAATAATAACCTTCTCCCATAAAATAATTTACAAGAAAGATAAAGACAGTTGTACATTATTAGACGGATTGACTGAAAATTATATATACTAGAAAATCTCATTCATGAAGTTACTAGAAAAGATGATTGTGAGGAAGATTTTTCTCAATAGGAAAAACCAATGATTGAATTGAAAAATGAAAACTAATTCTAATTTTCATAAAAAATTGATATTCTAAAGTTATATTTTTATGTGTATGAGTGTAACACGATTCCTCGCCTTTTTTATTCTTGTCAAGTTAAGGCAAGGTTAGATATATTGGGAGTCTCTAATTCACTATTCATGTGAGAGATTGGAAATTCTTTTATTTATAGGTCTCATGTATTCTAGATGATTAGACACATATAGTGTTTGAACATATTGGGTTTTTAATCCCTTTATGATGTTCTTTCCATAGATCTCATTCCTTACTCATTCCCTAAATAATTATCAATTTTCATAATTAATTACATATATGAGATGTAGTGAAAATTATCATTAAGAAACTCTTATTATTGTATTTATTATTTATAAGGACATAGGGAAAGGAAAACTCACACACATAATGGTTAATAAGAAAATTAAGACTTAGGAAATTGGGAAAATGTCTCATAATAAATAAAAATATCAAGAGCGTCGACATTCAAATAATATTAATATCAAAAGGAAAACGAATAATTAATGATACAGTATGATTTTCATGTTTAATGTAGGTAATATAAGGAAAAAATGTACCTAGCAGCTCAGAGATGTTAAAGGTACACATTAAATTAATTTTAATCCTTATATATCCACAAATATGCTTTAAAAATATCCTATATTTCTCAAATATGTATCATAATGAAATAACCAAGGTGATTTTAAATTATTTACACTTAAGAGGTGATTCATTAATGAACCAACAGAGAAGGATTGTTTCTTCTGATATATTATACTACCAGTTTTCAGTTACAAATGGAAAGAATTCAGTTAAAAGGAACTATTATTTTGGTTCATGTGGTACTATGAACATTACATCTATTTCCATCCATAACATGAATGTATTTATTTTCAATTCTGGAGGTAAAAAAATCATATTTTATAAATACAAAATTATTATTGTATGAAACACCTTTATATAGTTCTTTATGTATTAATTTTAGAGATCCATGTATTGAGAATACAATATAAATTAAGTTTGAATGACTTTTATAATCCCTAATTGAGGTATTGTAATCTTGGTTATATTAATTATATTTTTCAAAAAAATCCATAGTAAGATGGTTATTTTGATTATTTTGAATAAATATATATAAAATATTTAATTCTTTAAAAAATTAATATGACCAATATACTATTTAGGGGATAGTGTGAAAGGAGCAAAGAGCTTCCTGGATTTGTACACACTGATGTGTGTAGAATATTAATAGTAAAATATGGATGTGGATATTTTTTACTTCCAAAATTTCACTAATGACATTGCTATATACAGTTATGTCTACTTGATGATGTATAAATATGACACCTTTGAGAAATTAAAAGATTTTATGAATGATGTTGATAATAAATTCCATATTAAGATGAGAAATCATTGATCTGGTCAGTTAGGTTAATGTCTTAAAAATATTTTATTAATGTTAATGGGAGTTTCAAATTCTATATTAACCTACTCAACCTTATACACTACTGTGGAGTTGTGTTATTAATAGGTGGAAATGTACTCTGTAAGAACTCTTACAGATAATGATGACCAATATAGATCATTCATTTTACTATTATGGATATGAATTTAAAATATAGTACACAAACAAAATAAAGTGGAAAACAAAACTCCAATCAAGTTATGGAATTGAAATATACCAATTTTGTCACATGAAACTGTATAGGGTTGTGAGGAATTTATTCAGTCCACCTTTGCAAACAAACTATTACCCTATAAAATAAAGTGTAAATTTATAATATATCCCAAATAAACTAAGGCATATTATCTATTCAACCACTCTTACAATAATAACACAATAATAAGATATTCCAAATTTCTTGAGATAAGGCACATCCTCAAGAATATTTGTCAGATTAAGATTTAGTTCAATGGTATTCAATCTAAATATAAGCATGACATTATACAGGATAATATTCCAATGGTCCCCATGGTTGATATTTAATCTATAAAAACAATAATTCCATTGTTGTAATAGGGAGGTAAGAGAAACAAAAATAATTGGTTTTCAAGTCACCTATGATAGAAACTCATTATTGATTGAGTATAATAAAATGATATCCTACAAAGTGGAACTAGAGTTCTCATGTGAGGAAGAATCAAAATAATCCACAAATTCTAAGATGGATATCTTCTATTCGAATAAAGATTTAATTCTATTCAATCCTCTAGTTTACATATTTCGTGTTCGGTGTAAATGGGTATTTGGGTGAAAATGGATACTAAATTCAATGTAAATACCTATACATAATGACCATTTGTTAAAGTGTTTATGTGGCATCTAGTAATTGACTATGATGAAACCATTTCTATATATTTCAATGTCAAAATACATCAAAATTATATATTTTATATAATTTTACAATGACTATGAGTTTTGGTAAATGGAAGTTAAATGTTATTCCAATAATGGGAACCTTCTGGAATATGTTTATGTGAAGAAAAACTAAATGTTTTAGTGATATTTTGAAATTATAAAATTGACTAAATCTTACATATAATAATTTATGGAATGAATAAAGATTCCAAGTCATGAAATATTGATTTCAGTGAAGATTAAAAATTATTTCATTCCCCATATAATTTATGCGAGACATGTGTTTGTATGTTTTTCGGTAAGAGGGAAGTCAATATCATAGAATTATATTTCAATTCATTATTTCTTATTTGAAATTACATACCATCCTTGTTAATTTTAATGGACTTTTTATTCAAGTTTTTCTCCATGATGGACTAAGATGAAGTATCCCACATTCTATGGATCAAGATCATTCATGCTAGATTAAAGTGGATACTTCAACTATGTTAATGTAAATATACTGAAAATATAAAAAATATATTTACAATGAATCAATCCATGAGAATATCCGTTCCAATGTAACATTATATACATATTTTCTATAAAATGTTTCCTTAGAACAAAGAAAAGAAAGTGATAATTATTATGAAATGATACACCTAAGTGATAGTACCATTAATTTGTTCCATTTTTTATACATGGATTGATGTTTCCCTTTCCATGATAATTATAGGAATATATTATGATGATCATGGCGAATACCCTTAAATTTTCCTATTCTATACATATGAATTTTGAGAAGAAGTCTGCATAGGTTCCTAGTGTATAGAGTAGATGAAGATTTATTCATTAAGGGATAAACTAATGATAGTTATGAAATATATTAGAATGATCTGATATCATTTTCCTGATATGACTTTAGTCTCAATTGAGGGGCTATGAGATGGAAGATTTCAAAGTATCCAGTTGTCTCCAATTATACTAATGATTTTGAGTATTTAGATCCCTCAAATATATATCAATAGTCTATTTGTATTTGATCCATCGTCCTAGATTTAATTTGGTACCTATGAGTAATTAACCTATCACATTATATTTATATAATACTATAATTTTCACTCTCGCAAAGGAACCAATGTTTCACTAACATATGAAACACAAACACTAGAAGTATCGCATATTAAATGATTTTTCTCCTAGGGTAATGATAGGATTATTATAGTTTTATATAATAAAATTTTAAGGACCCCTTTAATAAAGAATTATCTTTGCGTAAGCATGAGTATCATGAATGTCCTAGAAGACTAATGCTTGTTAGTATAAATATCTACTGAAATTTAGAGACTTTTTTAGTTGGTTACCTGAAAACAAAATCAATGAATGTTATAATTAATAGTCTTCATTTTCTTGTATGTAAAAGAATTATTATCACATAATGACTATTATTATATTTGAAAATGTAATATCCCATACTTCCATTGAGGTACATTCATTGATTTTTTTTTTGTTCAAGTCTTTTCATTTATTTTAATGGAATTTTTTGTGGTGTTTGAGGATTATTAGGGGTGTCACAATGGTTTTTGATGTTAAATATGGGAGGGATTGGTCATCCAGTGCATTTTTTCATGGATTTCTTGTTGTTAGTAGTAAATGTTCCCCCTAATAGTTATTTCTTATATGAGGGGTGAATGATTTAAGATATTGTTCAAGGGAAAGGATAGACCATGATTCCTTGGTTAGAAACATCCCACATAGTCACCACACATTTTTTGAAACTGTGTTTCCTCCCTAGGAGATTGTGTGACCTAGTTCCCATTTATTAATAGTTTAGAACACAATTTTTTCCCGATATGGCCAACCATGTTATCCAGTAAAAATGAGGGATATAAGATTTCACCCTGTGGGATTTATGAACTATTACCTTATTTTCATCCTCATTTCTCCTACAAGAAAAAATGTGATTAACCAAACTCTCCAAAATATTTCAAGGATCTGTATATATTGTTTATAATCCATTAGTAGCACTATTGGTTTCCTATTTATGTTACATGTGAGTCTAAGACTCCACTTCAGTAACACTACAATATTTTGTGAATTATTTTATTTCGATTTATTTTTTCTTTTTAATATTTTATATTTCATATGGAACTATAAATATATATAAATTAAAACACTAATTTAAAATTTTCTCCTAAAATAAACCAAATTGGATTACAGTACACACAATAAAAACTTCTATTTTTCTACAAGAAATTGTGACATGGCTTGCGCAACATGCAACACCGACTTGGCTTATGTTACACGCAGTACTGTTACTTCTATGAATCATAATTTTATTATTGTAATTATTTAAATAAGAAAATAATAACTCATTCAATAAAATAAGATATTTAAATATTTATAAATTATTTTAAAATTTAATTTATAATTTTTTATATAGATTAAACATATTGACACTAAATGATATGATTTTTTCATAACGTCATTCTATGTACAAAAATATCAATTTATTGAATAAAAAAAATTATTTATAAAAGTAATTTTATAAATATTTATAAATTTAGTTTTATATAATAAACATCATTTTTCAATTTGGAAGGTTGAAATTAGATTATGGTGAGTTTTTTTATTTTTATCTAGAAATGTAATTTTTTGACGAATAACAAAAAATTATACTATTTAGTTAAAAACATATATTTTTTCTTTAAGTAAATATATGTGTACAATTATATATTAAATTTTTTTAAGGTAACATTTTATCAATTAACAATCCATTAATATTATTTATGTCATTATAGTTAGTTTCACAGTAAATTTTTTTATAAAAAGGTAACAAACAATTGAACTTATTTCTACATTAAAATCCCCTATTTTCAACTCATATGTGAGAATAACCTTTATCATAATTTTTTCAATTATGTGAATTTAATTTAGAAAAAAACATACACCATTGTAATAATTATAAAAAAAATTATTTTTGAAAGTGATTAAAATTAATCAAATCTATGAAGGTCAAATTAAAGTTTATTAGGGACTAAAAATTATTATTAGGGGCCCAAATAACCTAAGAACATGTCTAAAACCCATTATATGTCCATATTTCAACCATAAACCTTCAATAATTGATTTATATTTGTTTTTTTACTTTTTTATGTTAGGAACATTTTTCACCAAACTTGTTGTAAAATTTCCAAGTTAGTCCTTTTACTTCGCTATAGAATACAGCCACCTCTACCCATTCCTCACGCCTTCGTAACCACATATGTTTGGCTAATACCTACCCGGTAAGATTCACAAAATTCCTCCCTTCCTCATATAATTATTCTTTTATACATAATCAAATCCACATATGCCTTTGGGAAAAAACCAAAATGAATTGCCCGATTAAGAGGTAACGTCTTCTCTCAAGCCCTTTCTTATAATTTATTTTTTCCACCCCCTCCACATTATTTTCTAGATTATTGTATAAAAATATTATTATACTAAATATAGTAGGATTTTTATTCTCTTTTTTAAACTTACACATACCCACACCTATATCTAATGGATAATTAACATGCTATTTAGGTGTACATAGAACTACAGTGTCACAAAACGGTGATTCTTCAATCTCCCTTACCACCTCTCATGGTGGAAATTATGATGCAGAATTTTTTTATATATGTTATATATTATATTTATTATTTATTTATTCTTATTTATTCCTTTTAGAAAAAATATATTTTTAATTTCCATTGGGTTTTTTCATGATAATTTCGTTTGAGGAAGTGTGAACTACCACCCCCACAAAGGGATCTGATATGTTCATACACTACATGGATTGTATTAAGGGTGGATTTAATTGAAATATATGACACATATTAAATCACAAATCTTAATTAATAGTTATATTTATACATATATATATTTATATATATTTATCTTTCTTTCTTTCAACACTATAACTAAACAAAAATAGCATTCATGTGAATGTACAACCTACCGTCTCCATGAACAGTGTATTTTTTTCATACATATATATTCTATATATTATTATAATTAACATATAATCTATATAAAATATATTTATATCATGTTTTAAATTAATTAAATCATGATATAGTGTATAAATACCAAATATATAATAAATTAAGACACATTTGAAGAATAAATGAATATTACCTGAAGTGAAACATAAACAAATGATTGTAAAAAAGTGGGTAATATAAGGTCATAATAAATATATATATATAAGAATATTGTTCTATAAAATATTTATAATAAATTTATATTAATTTTAAAGCTATTTTTAACGATCACTATGAGAATCTAGACACAAGTTTAGAGGATTTCCTCTCACTTTTTTATTTTCATGAGATACATGCTTTTTCCACCACTCATTCTGTTTGAATGGTGTATATACTATGCATTATTTTATTATATGTATCGTATAAATAAATTTTTCTGTATTCATATATCCATTTTATGAACTTTATTTCATGGGTTATAAGTTTAAAAAGTTACTGAATCTGTGAAATAGTTGTGTCACAAATTACCTTCTTTGAAACTCATAATTTGATATACTAAGGATTTTTATTTTGTGGGGTATATACTAACATTTTACATGTTATACCTTGAATTTAATTTGATTTAGGATATTTTAAGCATAATTAAATTTCCATTTCCTACATGTAGATTATGACCCCAATTTACCATGCTATAAGAGTTTATTGAGACAATATTATTTCATTCCAATTTCGTTTCATGTTTATGCATCCTTGATGACATCATATGATTTATATACTAGTAAAATCCATGAAATTTATTGCTCTACGGTTATTAATTATTTATTCATATATTGTTACCATGTTGACCCACTATTGGTACATAAGATAGTTACAAATTAGTTTTTATGGAATCTCGATTTTACCCTATCTTCAGTATGAAATATAAATTCCTTGACAACCATGTTTTTAAAAAAAATCTATGGATAATGTACCATTATCCTTTAATAATTATAAAATCATTTACCCATTTATTCTTTTAAAAATATTTTCAAAGGAATATTCTTATAACATTCCAAACACTACATTTTTTAAGCTTTTATACAGTGAAAAAAGAATGTTTCTTTTCCCTCATACGACATGTTCGAATTTACCCAACATTATTTATTTTAAGATAGATTTGAATTTTCAAAAAGATAGTTTTCAGGAATTTTTTTTAATTTAATTTCATGGAAAAAAATTTTCAACCTTCTTTTATAATTTTTCAGGGAAACTTTTTTTCAATATGTTTTCAAGCTATATTTATAATTTTCCAATTTATTTTAAAATAATTTTTTAAAAAAAAGGACTATATCATTTTTTCAATTAAATATTCTTTTAAAAAATAATTTATTTATAAATTCTCAATTTGTTTTCAATGAAAAATATCTTCAATTGTTTTCACGATTTTTTTTATAAATTTTCAATGAAATTGGTTTTCAATAGGTTTTCAAGATTATTTTATATATTTTCAAGGGAGAAGGTATTAAAATATGTAAAACCTTATTTATATGTTCTTAAATAATTATTAATGGAAACTATTTTCAAAAAAAATTGTTTTAAGGATTTTTTTCAAATAAGAAATGACATTTTAATCAAGAAATTTTTTCAAAATATCATATAATGTTATTTTATATCAATGGAGACATCCTTTGATGTTAATCATTCCCTTGTATGAAATAATAAAATGGTTCCATTCATATTATATATTTAATGGTTTATGATTTGATGGAATTATTCTTATGACACTCATTTATCTTTCCGAGTATATATGATTTGGAAAACCTGTTCTTTTTATAGGTTATGTTCATGATGATATCATTATGAAACTTGTCTGTTTCCACATGTTATGATTTTATTGCATATTTATAATACCCATTTAATTTCATGGGTTATGATATGATTATTTTTTATATTATGTCACATGTATGTATGATTTCACTATAATATGGGTGGGACCAATATCTAATTCTAATGAATTGGTTAATGATTTTTATCTCATAAGATTTATTAATATGGTCTTCGGAATGAACCTTGAATACTAATATGGACATGGGAGTGAACCATGACTACTGTAACACCCCTACCATAGTTACCCAGTGTCACTACATTATTACATAATATTGGCGTGATCACATGAGATCATATCCTGATAGACTGATCAGTTTAGTAGACTTGGAAGTACTAAATACAATAACAAATTTTACGTTAAATTATGAAATGAAAAAGAAACATTGTGTATCCTTTAAACACACTCGTATTCCTTAGACTATCCTTGTAGGTCACTCTTAATATACTTCTTCACATCTTGGAAAAAATAAAACATCAGGAAGAGGTGATCTCAGATACAAGGTAAGGATAACATTATAGTAAAAACAATCATAAATAAGCATAAACATTTAAGGAAATTTATAATTATAATAAAAAAGTTTAAACATTAAATTCCTCAAAATAAGGAAAATAAAAATCATACAATTCTATTTACTTATTCATATGGATATTCTACTAGTCAAATAATCACATTTAATATCAATATCTAGTCTAATAATGATGGAATGATTAATTCCAGAGATCATAACCACATATTCTAGGCCTCGTATAAAGACAAAAAATAAAAATGCTATCAATTCCTAATAATAAGAAACTAGTTTGTCTCATGAGACCTACCGATGAATCGAGGGCCTATAGCAGGCCATGCCTGTCACATACTATGTCCAATGCATTCCTCATATGAAAAATTTGATTCATAACAAAAACAATCATATTAAACTAGCATAAAAAATGATAATAAATTAACCATAAACTAGTAATTACATAAAAATAGAACATTCACTGTCAAACTTATCATATAAAAATCAAAAAAAAATGGAATATTGTATCATAATAAATCAACTTCAATTAAACCTAAAATCCAACAATAGATATTGAGACAGATAAAATCAATCCCAAATCTATTTGAGAGAAATTTCAATTTTTAAATTGAAATCATTTAATAGTTTCCTAATAATAAAAGAAAACATTTATTTAAAAAAATACTCTTATAAGCTTGTAAGGAAAGCTTTGAAGGTTTTATAATAGCAAAAAATAGATGCACTAGCTCTATAAGTTAAAAAACATTCTTTTATTAATTTTTGTAAATGGTTATAAAGTACCTTCTTGGGAACATGATGAGAATATTCCTTTCAAAAAAATTCATAAAATTTCAAAAAAGGGTATAAATTACATTAACCCATAATCTAAGAAATAGTAAATATGTTTTTAAATACATTTTTAAGAAACGTAGATGTGGATGACAAAGAGGTCCTAGTAGATACTTAGGTATAAACAACCTCAGATAATAAAGAGACTGTAAAATTAACCCTTACCTTTTAATTTTTCATATAATAGGGTACGTTAAACACCTATATAATATTCAAATCATTTTTATTAAATTATACATGAAACAAATATAAAAATTTGATATTATTTATGATCCCCTAATATTTCTTTCTTTAAAATATTTCAGTAGTATCATAATTTCAGGTGTTAATTGAATTGTTTTCCTTTATATGATTTGTTTTGTAAGACATGTTTCCTATGGATAGTATTTATTTGATACATATACAGAATTATATTAAGTTCTTAAAATTTATTTTTTTATTATAAAAAAAAATTATTCTTGAATTGTTATGATATGGGAACAAAATCTCATCGCAATGTGGAGATGGTACGTCGTACGAACGCACGACCGAAAATATAATTCTATTGATGGTGATATTTTATGTAATTGGATAGTATATTATAAATACTGAGTCATTATAATGTTATATTTATAACTTATAGAAATTATACTCATTATTATACCCATCCAAATAATGATGTGTTGAATAACACACTACACCGCGTTGTGGAGACGTTAAGTCGTACGTACGCACGTATGGTGACTATGTCATTAATATATTGGATAGAATAATGAATATGGTTTTACCTTATTTATAATTACCTCTCAGTATGTAGATGGTATTGTGGTTATTATATTAGAATGGAAAAAATAACAAAATAGGATGTATAAGAAGGAGAGAACATTGAAAGAGAAGATAAAATAATTACCTCTTCTTCAGGTGCTTCCTTTTGATCTGAATAATAGTGATACTAAGGTTGGATTTATGATCATGGAAAGTCCATTAGGTTTATTTTATGGATGTTTGGAGGTTATTTGAGTAGCTTTTGGATGATTAAAATGGATTTGGATATAAGAATTTAAGAGAAGGGTATGTACACATTTATAATGTAGGTTAAGGGAACTTTAGGAAAATCTTAAAAAATTAAAGTATGATAAAACTATTTTAGGTTTCTAATTTCTCAAAACGGACTTATTGTGAAGATAATATTGGTATGGGCATATATCTCTACAAAAAATAGGATTTATATATGTTTAGGACACCATTTCAACCTTATATTTTAGATTTAACCCTTAGTTAAGTAGTTTACATTCTACCATGTCTTTATTATATTTACAATGCATGGTTAATATATTTACTATTAAATGACAAGAGAACCTCATGTGGTTCATTAATTACATATGTAACATTATATAATTCATTTATAAATTCATAGATTTTTAGTACTATTTTATAATTTAATAAAATTGAATTTGTATTAAAAACTCACTTATGTCAATTTCGACACTATTTAGTATTTGGTATTTTTATAGTCATAAAGACTTAATTTTATTAAAAAAATGAAATGACCCTAAAATTTCATATTCACCATGAAAATTCTAGGATGGAATCAAAATATTAAATTTGACTTTATTTTAATATTTATAATATCAACTATTATAATATTTCATTAATAGGGAAATTATTTCATCAACATTCTTTCATACTTATATTTTATTATTTAATGTCTAAAAATTATAAATAAAACACTATGATGTAGGAAGTATTTATATCTTTATAATGAATATTTATTGTTGAATTTATGTTATGTATATCTCTATATTATAAATGGTTTAGTTATTAAAATTTGAATTTAACACTTTTATCTCATCATTAATTACAATAAAATAAATTTCCTAATCTCATCCAAATGTATCAAAAAGGATCATATTATTTTCCAGAGGTTTCTTTTAGACTAAATAAACTTATCCATTAGAATTATTACATGTCTTGGGGTAATTTTATGTTATTATAATATTAATTTTACCTTTAATTACCCTATTTACTTTGAACTATGGAAAATAAAATTCAAAATTTACTATTCAAAAAAATTATTTTCATCCTATTGAGAAAAAAATTAATTAATGATGAAAACTATGTCTTTAATATTTTTGAACTCAATTCACATAAGTGGTAAATTTATGTTTTATGAAAATTTGAAAATCTGAATATAAGGTGGGTAAAAGATGCTAAAAATTTTAATAAAATATTATATATCTATATTATTATAAAATGACTCCAATGAATTACATCAGACTAATATAGATATTATATATCTATTTAGTCTTTAAAACAGAATTAAATTAAAAATAATTACTTATATAAAATGTCGGTTTAAAACAATAATGAAGTGTTTTTCACTATTCCAAAAAAATGATAGTTTTTAGAAAAATAAAAAAAATTATCCTAACATAATATTGATATCCAAAATCTTAAAATTAATTCCATTTTGAAACATAAAATTTATAGAATTTCAAATAGTGGGTATTTATATTTAAATATTCATTTTAAACGGCTAGTTTTATTAGTCGTGGTGTGCTAGAATCCAGAGCTTCGTACAAGACAAGCCATTGTATTATTCAAAGAAAAGTGTACCATGCAAATTTTGGGGTGTTCAATTATTCCCTCTTGCAAATAATTTTGTCCTCCAAATTTCTAGAATATTACTCCATAAAAAGATTGAGGTTGTTCGTCATCATAATTTCCTTAGGTACCCATGTTTCCTATTTCATTTTATGGTTTCTCCCAAGAAATTTTACCAGACAAGTCATCTGGTTTCTCAAAAATTGTTCTCTAGTATCAATAATCCCAATAGACTCTTTACAATAAGATCGATCTGGTTCCAATTATTGTAACACCCCGAGATTTTATGAATTTTTTTTTCTAATTTCATTATTGTCTTGTATTGTACGCTACACCAAAAGGAGCTTGCAAAACACGCATCCCTGACTTTCCTTGTTTTACACGCAATCGCGACCTTCCTTGATAGTGTGTGTAGTACGCAATACCGAGTTTCACTAAACGAGATATTATTATATTATTATTATGAACTAGCATTATGAATATAATACCCACTTTTTGAAATTTTATAAATTTTATCTTTCAAAATGGACTTCATTTTTTGATTCGGAATATCGAAATTAGCTTAGGGTGAAATTTTGGTACTTATCGGATAACTTTCATATTCTGATGAACAGTGACAATTATTAAATTTTAATTAAAAACAAATTTTTTAATCGAAATAATTAATAGTTGTAAATTACTAATTTGAGTGGTATTAAAGTATATTTATAATATATTTTTACAACTTAATAAAATTTTGGTCATTGGATGTAACTTCACATTTAAACCAGACATAAACAAGTGTCAATCTTTTGATAGTTATTATCTCTTAAGAACACGCTATTTGTTTTGACGACAGAAATTAAGTTTTAAATTAATTAATGAAACTGACATGTTTTGAATTTGGTAAAATAGAAATCATTTTTGAATTCATAATATCAAATATATTTTAGGCATAATTTTTGTTATTTTTCTGGAAACTTTCATTTTTTGATGAATAGTGAAACCACTAAGTGGTAGTTAAAAAAATGAATTTTTCATAAAACCTAATTTTACCGCTTCTGTGAGTGGAATTTTGAAAATCCAAGAGACACGGTTAATATCAAGGGATAAAATTTGGTTCTATGAGATTAAAATAATTTTTGATGAATGGTAACTTTTTACTTTTTTACCACTGTTAAAGGTAAATAGGGTAATTAATGGTAAAAGTGTTATTATTATTATCCTAACACATGTCCTAATTCTATTGGATAAGTTTAATTCGACCAAAAACAACCTTAGTAATAAAATATTACCATTTAGGCCCACTTGAATTAGATTAGGACATTTATTATTAATTTATTTAAAGAAGGGTTAAAATAGTTAAAATCAACTTTTAACAACTAAATGATTTCTAATATAGGGTAATACATAAGATAAATTTGACTATAAATTTTCGTTATAAAGATAAAATTATTTCCTACATAATGGTATTTTATGTGTAATTTTTATACTTAAAATAATTTAATTTATTTATGACACAATGATGATGCAGTATTTATCTTATTAATAAAAAATTGACTTAATTGATGTTATAAATACCCAAATAAATGTAATCTGAGACTTTTTATGAATTAAAATAATTTTCTATGTTATTATGTCATGTTAGTATTGATTTAATTAACTTTTTTTAACTAATAATTCTGTTATAACTTTCACAAAAATCAATTACCAAATAGTGTCAAAATTGACATAAAATAGTTTTTAAAACAAATATTATATTATTAATTGTTATTATATTTCTAAAAATCTATGGATCCACCAAGATACTTATATCATGATAGTATTATCATTAATGGACCACTTGGGGGTCTCATGGATGTATATGATAAATTTATTAACTATAGAATATAAAAATACAAAGTGACATGGTAAATGTCAATCTAATTAACTAAGAGTTAAAACTAAAAGATAAGGTTAATATAATGACCTAAACTTGTCAAAATTATATTGGATGAAATTATTTCGACCCATACCCATCTTATATTTGAAATATATCAATTTGGTTCTATTAAAAACCGAATATGACTTTATAATAAAATAATATTTTTAGTTCTTCCAAAGGAGCCCCTCTCCTCCCTTAAAAAAGGGCACCTCCTCCCTCTCTTCCTCACACAACTTTTAGCATTCAAGCTCGTCCAAACCCTGCAAATTTATCCTCTCCACTTCCATATAAACCTCCTAGAGGTCCTGGTATTCTTAAACGACCAATTTTACTTCCCTAAAAGGAGGTCTCAAAGAAGCGCTTCAAAGAAGAGGTAATGTCCGTTACCGATTCTTTCAACTTTATTTCTTCTTCCACATCTTCTTATTTAGTTGTTTTAGTATGAATTAATAACATCAGTACCACTCATATACTGATATGTTATTATAATTATGAAACAACCCTATTTCACCATCTATCCATCCTACGGAAAATGAAATCACCACGCGTGCGTACGTACGAAATACAGTTTCCACAACGTCGTGTAATCTATTTTCCACCACCACCATACCAGGATGGGTATAATGGTGTAAATAATAACTATATATGATTATTTTAAAGTGATATATATTCTGAAATAGTATACATACACACCAATAAAATTCCACGATCATGGAAATGATATCATCACTCGTGCGTACGTACGGACTACTGTCACCACGACGCGATGAGATTCATTCTCCATGTTAACCAATCATGAATGATTACAAAGTGTATATAATAAGTAATCATGAGATATATGACATAATAATGATATTGGATTTATGTGTATATATATTTATGTCATTTACTTAATTTCATTCAATTCAATAGGGAAACGAAAACAACGTTCATGCGTACGTACTGCCTACCGTCTCCATGAACGGTGTATTTCATTTCATTTAATCGATATATCATATATATATATGTATATAGTAAAATATATATTATATGTAAATCATTTATTACATTTTGGAATTAATTAAATCAGGATATAAGTAATAATATCACGAACAACAAGTCCAAACATGTACGATAAATAAAACGATTTAACCCAAAACGCTGCATTAACATGGAACTTACAAAAGAACAGGTAATATAAAGTCATAAGTGACCAATATATGATATCATAACAATGAATATGATTCTTTAATAAGTCAATGATATTATTTAAATCATTATATAGGAGTTTCGGAAAGGTACGAAGCATATCAGACCTAAGGTAAGGGATAATTTTTCAAATCTCATTTTTATCGGAGATTTCTTATACTAAAGTATTTAATGGGGTTATTGTTTTCATCCGTGTCCATGATCTCTAAAAGTGTTTTTATGATAGAATAAATTCCTTTTTACTGATTTTTTACTTTTACTACATTGTATGTAAGGAATCTTTCTTTTTCTTACATTACGAGGTACTTTTTTCACTTTTCTGGAAAAAGTACGAAAAGAATGTTTTTTTAAAACATATACGACGTGAAAGGATTTTTACGGTTTTTATAAAGCCTTATTTTCATGAAGATTCCTTCTAAATATTTCATGACTATTTCAACAAAATCATTTTTTGTTAATATTTCATGACATTTTGTGGAAAGATATTGATTTTAAAGAAGAAAGGATATTTTCCTCAAGAATTCATTTCAAGTGTTTTGTCAAAACTATTTTCCATCTAAGATGACATTATTTCATATGTGTATGTTTCAAGTAATATGTATCTATGATTTAAATGGTTTCAATTTTCTTATGATGAAATGATATCAATTTTTTATGGATTATGTTATGATGGCATGATGTTTAAGAATCCCATTTTATTACATGGGTTATGCTATGATGTATGATTTATGATTTTGTGGCACACGAAAGAATGATTTAATTATGAGATGGGTGGGACCTATATCTCCCTCTAATTCATTGGGTAAATATTTATATATCATGAGATAGACATGGCTGGAATGGTCTGTTAATCTGGTTCAGTGTTACAGTCTTGAAACGAGGAGTGAACTCGATTCAGAAAGGGACTTTGTCCACTAAGACGGTCATGGCAGCAATGCTTTGGCTACTATGGAAATCATAACATGTGCTTAATGGTTTCCACAATTAAAACTTTTATTCCCATTATATTTTATCATTGTTGATGTTCTATTATGATATATGCCTTACGTAGTTCCATGATTTATGGCTTTGCTCAAGATTTTGATGTTTAAATTTAATGTTCAAGTTTTTGCTTCCAAATTTTTATGGATTTTTTTATGATATCTATGTTTTCCCTTACTGAGCATTTGAGATCACCCATTTTATGTTTTATTTGTCCCATGAAATAAAGAATGGTTTTAGGTAAGGAAACCAAAAGGGGAAGATCATTAAGGGAGTTGTTGAAGATATTTCAACATGATTAGAAGTTTATATTCTGAGTTTCCAAAGACACTAAACTATTATGGTCCATGTGTGTCTGTTTTTGTTATGTATTAAGTATTCTAAAAAAGTAATGTAATATCTATGTACGTCAAGCTTCGGGTCTCTACAATTGGTATCAGAGGAAAGGTTTAGTTAACCTTTGGAAACTAGGATGTGAAAACTTTAGTGAGATCCCTAGAGATATTTCTAAGGTATTTCTAGGGATGTCCCTAAGGTTAAGTATACTTATAGGTTATAGTCCTATAATTGCACTAATGATCTTATAATTTAACCTAAGATGTTAGATATTGAGGGTGCTCCCCCTTTAATATGTTTTTTCCCTAGCATGATTTTTACCTCTCACACTATTCTTTTTGGGTTTTAGACGATGGCTGGAACCCGAAGAAACCATGTTGATTAATACAATGGAAAATGCAATGATTGTCCTCCTGAACAAAAAAATGTACTGGGATATGGAGTGAAAAATCTTATTTCTATACTTACACAAGCTATGAATCATTTTGGACTTCCAAATGAGCAGAGAAGAGAACAATATTCTATTGATTGCTTCATGAGGCAACGTCCACCTTCTTTAAGTGGGTCTTCGGATCCACTTGTTTCTGAACAATGGATCAGTACCACTGAAAAGATATTTTCAGTTCTTCAATTTTCTGAACATGATAAAGTCTTCTTAGTAGTATATCTTTTGGAAGGTGAAGCTGATCGATGGTGGAATCTTATCAAGAATACGAGGCAAAGAGATGAAATTGAGTCCATGGAATGGGATGAGTTCAAAAAAAAATTTGAATAAGTACTTCCCTCGTATTCTTCGAACAAAGATGGAGAAAGTGTTTCTTGAACTAAAGCAAAAGGATGATGAATCTGTTGGTTTATACGAAGCGAATTTTACAAGGATTGCATGGTATGCATCTGGCTTTATCATCCAACTTAAAAGTAAAGTTGATCGATTCTTCAGTGGCTTAAAACCAAATGTTCGAAGGGCATTAGCTATAAGAGACTTCAGTAGCTATGAAGAAATTGTTCATTGTGCTATCAAGGTAGAAATGGAAGTTGGTTTTACTTATCCATCTCATAGTTTTGACATGAAATGAAAGATGGAGTTCAAGGAGAAATCTCAAAATAATGGTGAAAAGAAGATGAATGTTTCCTTATGCTCATAGTGTGTAAAGAAGCACGGTGGAGATTATCTTAAAGGGACTAGAAAATATTTTAAGTGTGGAAAAGAAGGTTATCGAGCTGCTGAGTGTCGAAGTAATAGAAAAAGGGTTTATAATGATGTGGATAAAGAAAAGACTATAGAGAACGCACAACCAACACTTCAATGCTTCAAGTGCAAGGAAATGGGTCATTATGCTAATAAATCACATAATCCAAGGGTTAGTGATGATCGACATGAGCAACCACTTAAGGTAAAGAATAAAAGGGAAGTCACATGTGGTCACTATTATCGATGTTGAATATGACAACAATGTGGTGGAATTATTAAGTGTTTATGTAAGGGGATTCCAAAATAATGTTGCATATAGTATAGTGGAATATTAGAATATTTATTTATTGGTCTATTGTGGTTTTCAATAATTTTATGGTACCGGTAACCATGTAAAGTGATTGAGATATTTTTTGGAAAAAAGATGATATGCGTATAATTAAGGGATGAGGAGAAAATGAAATGTTTGACAGTATTCATGAGCTCATGACTAATATAATAAAATAGTTATATCATGGTTTCAGGTTTGGGTATGTGAAAAGAGTTATCTTTTTACAACACTCATGTTTTCACTATGATTCAATGGGTATTCATTTTTCAAGAGAATACATGATTAAGGCCTTTGAATGTTTGGAATGTGACCAAAAAGACATATCTTTTGATATATGGGGATCAATGGTGGTATTAACATGCTTATTATATGAAATATTTGGTAATCGTTTTCACTATAATATGAGAGTAGACTGCAGTATTATGGATAAGCCTAATGATTGGAATGGATTATGTTTGAATGAAGTTAGTATTGTTTAAGGATAGAAGTTTTTTCTATATTATTGATGGGATGTTATAGTAATGTAGTTTTAGAAAAAGGACAACATGCAGGACGTGCGACAGCCCATCGCGTCGGACAAGGCTATTGGAATCGAACCCACAACCGAAGTGTGACTGGCCTTTATCACCTACCACTAGACTACAGGAAGTCCCTAGTTAGTATAAAATAGTTTTATTTTATTAAGCGGTTTGATAGATGAAGTATAAGTACATTTTAGGAACCATATATGATTAATCTCACTATAGATGGACTTATGTATTATTTGATAAATTTTCTAACCTTTTGTTTGAGATAGATGGAATGACCCATAATTCTATCACACGATCTGCTAACACATCATGAATGAAAAATTCAACTTCATTTAATTAAGATATGAAGTGGAAATTGTCCAAAGAACGACCAACGGTGAGACAGTACCAAAATCATGAAAGTATTTCTTCTAACTCCAATTTGATCAAATTTAGGGAAATGATCTTGAAAACCAAAAATGTTGTCCTAGTGCTCTTATATCTGATGAATCAGATGTTACCTTATATCGTCACAAATTTATGGCTTTCTGATTGTTGGATTTTTCATAGCCATGTTCTCTACCACTCTCCATCAGAACATGATGGTTAGATTTTTCTTCCATATCCATATTTTCACCTATGTTATCCTATATGGAAACCCAGTGATGAGTTCATTTGGGTAACCGTTACGTTTCATACATTATTTTTTAAAGCCATGGTTCGGTATTCCTTTTTACGATGTGGGTTCCTATTAAAGAAACTTTCGAGTAGTAAACTATTTATAATCCCGACGAATTTCAAGGGTGAAATTCATTTTAAGGGGGGTAGAATGTAACACCCGAGATTTTATGAAAAGTATTCTTTTTAATTTCATTAATGTATTTTGTTATATGCTACATCAAAAGGAGCTTGCACAACATGCATCCCTGACTTTTCTTGCTTTACACGCAATCACGACCTTCCTCGATAGGGTGTGTAGTACGCAATACCGAGTTTCACTAAACGAGATATTATTATAATATTATTATGAACTAGCGTTATGAATAGTAATACACACTTTTTGAAATTTAAAAAAAATTATCTTTCAAAATGGACTTCATTTTTGGATTCGGAATATCGAAATTAACTTAGGGTGAACTTTTGGTACTCTTCGGATAACTTTCATATTCTGATGAATAGTGAAAATTACTAAATTTTAATTACAAACAAATTCTTTAAGCGAAATAATTAATAGTGATAAATTATTAATTTGAGTGGTTTTAAAGTACATTTATAATATATTTTTAAAACTTAATACAATTTTGGTCATTGGATGTAGACATAAAAAAGTGTCAATCTTTTGATACTTATTATCTCTTAAGAACACGCTATTTGTTTTGATGACGGGAATTAATTTTTAAATTAATTTATGAAACTGATTTGTTTTGAATTTGTTAAAATATACATCAGTTTTGAATTCATAATATCAAATATATCTTAGGAATAATTTTTGGTATTTTTTCTAGAAACCTTCATTTTTTGATGAATAGTGAAACCACTAAGTGGTAGTTAAAAAAATGAATTTTTCATAAAACACAATTTTACCACTTCTGTGAGTGAAATTTAGAAAATCTGAGTGACACAGTTAATATCAAAGACTAAAATTTGGTTCAATGAGATGAAAATAATTTTTCGTGAATGGTAACTTTTTACTTTTTTTACCACCGTTAAAAGTAAATAGGGTAATTAAGGGTAAAAGAGTTTTTATTATTACCCTAACACATGTCCTAATTATATTACATAAGTCTAATTCGACCAAAAAAAAGCTTAGTAATAAAATATGACGATTTAGGACCACATGGATTAGATTATGACATTTATTATTAATTTATTTAAAGAAGGGTTAAAATAGTTAAAATCAATGTTTAATAACTAAATCATTTTTAATATAGGGTTATACATAAGATAAATTAGACTATAAATATTCATTATAAAGATAAATATATTTCCTACATAATGTTAATTTATTTATAATTTTTAGACTTAAAATAATTTAATTTATTTATGACACAATGATGATGCAATAATTATCTTATTAATGAAATATTGACATATTTAATATTATAAATACCCAAATAATTGTAATTTGATAATTTTTATGAATTGAAATAATTTAATATGTTAATATGACATGTTATTATTTATTTAATTATCATTTCTCAAACTAATAATTCTGTTATTATTTTCACAAAAATCAATTACCAAATAGTTTCAAAATTGACATAAAATAGTTTTTAAAACAAATATTATATTATTAATTGTTATTATATTTCTAAAAATATAAGGATCGTCCAAGATACTTATATAATGATAGGTGTATCATTAATGGACCACTTGGGGGTCTCTTGGATGTATATGAGAAGTTTATTAACTATATAATATAAAAATACAATGTGACATGGTAAATGTCAGTCTAATTAACTAAGAGTTAAAAATAAAGGATAAGGTTAATATAATGACCTAAACTTGTCTAAATTCTATTGGATGAAAGGATTTAGACCCATCCCCACATTAGCTTATAAATATATCAATTTGGAGCTATTAAAAACCCAAAATGACTTTATAATAAAATAATATTTGTAGTTATTCCAAACGTTCCCCTCTCCTCCCTTATAAAAGGGAACCTCCCCCCTCTCTTCCTCACACCACTTTGAGCATTCATGCTCAGACAACCCCTGCCAATTTCTCCTCTAAACTTCCCAAGAAACATCCTAGAGGTTCTGGTCTTCTTAAAAGACCAATTTTAGTGCCCTAAAAGGAGGTCTCAAAGAAGCACTTCAAAGAAGAGAAAATGTTTGTTACAGATTCTTTCAACATTATTTCTTCTTCAACTTCTTCTTATTTAGTTGTTTCATTATGAATTAATAACATCAGTATCACTCATATAATGTTATGTTATTATAAGTATGAAACAACCCTATTTCCCCATCTATCTATCCTACGGAAAACGAAATCACCGGGCGTGCGTACGTACGGAATACCGTCTCCACACCGTGGTGTAATCTATTTTCCAACACCACCTTACTCTGATGGGTATAATGGATTATATAATATCTATATATGATTATTGTAAAGTGATATTGATTCTAAAATAGTATACATACACTCCAATACAATTCTGCGATCATGGGAATGATATAATCGCTCGTGCGTACGTACGGACTACCGTCTCCACGACGCGATGAGATTCATTCTCCATGTTAACCATTCATGAATGATTACAAAGTATATATAATAAGTAATCATGAAATATATTACATAATAATGATACTGTATTTATGTGTATATATATGTATGTAATCTACTTAATTTCATTCAATTCAACAGGGAAACAAAAACAGCATTCATGCATACGTACGGCCTACCGTCTCCATGAACGGTGTATTTCATTTCATTTAATCGATCTATAAAATATATATGTATATACTAAAATATATATTATATGTAAATCATGTTTTACAATATGTAATTAAGTAAATCAGGATATAAGTAAAAATATCAAGAACAAAAAGTCTAAACATGTACGATAAATAAAACGATTTAACCCAAAACGCTACTTTAACATGGAACTTACAAAAGAATGGGTAATATAAAGTCATAAGTGAACCATATATGATATCATAACAATGAATATGATTCTGTAATAAGTCAATGACATTATTTAAATAATTATACTGGAGGTTCAGAAACGTATGAAGCATATCAGAGCTAAGGTAATGGATAATTTTGCAAATATCATTTTTATCTGAGATTGCTTATACTTATGTATTTACTGGGGTTATTGTTATCATATATGTCCATGATCTATAAAAGTGTTTTTATGTCTGTTTAAAGTCATTTTTACCCATTTTTACTTTTACTACATTGTATGTAAGGAATCATTCTTTTTTTACGTTACGAGGTACTTTTTTGACTTTTCTGGGAAAAGTACGAGAAGAATGTTTTTTTTAAACTTATACGACATGAAAATATTTTTACGGTTTTTATAAAGCCTTATTTTCATGAAGATTCCTCAAAAATATTTCATGAATATTTTCAACAAATTCATTTTCTTTTAAAATTTCATGACATTTTGTGGAAAGATATTTATTTTAAAGAAGAAAGGATATTTTCCTCAAGAATTCATTTCATGTGTTTGGTCAAAACTATTTTCCATATAAGATGACATAATTTCATATGTGTATGTTTCAAGTAATATATCTCTATGATTTAAATGGTTTCAATTTTCTTATGATGAAATGATATCAATTTTTTATGGATTATGTTATGATGGCATGATGTTTAAGAATCCCATTTTATTACATGGGTTATGCTATGATGTATGATTTATGATTTTGTGGCACACAAAAGAATGATTTCATTATGAGATGGGTGGGACATATATCTCCCTTTAATTCATTGGGTAAAGATTTATATCTCATGAGATTGACATGGCTGGAACGGAAATTTAATCCGGTTCAGTGTTATAGGACTGAAACGAGGAGTGAACTCGATTCAAAATGGGACTTTGTCCACTAAGATGGTCTTGGAAGCAATGCTTTGGCTACTATGGAAATCATAACATGTGATGAATTGTTTCCACAATTACATATTTTATTCCCATTATATTTTATCACGTTTGATGTTCTATTATGATACATTCCTTACGTACTTCCATGATTTATGACTTTCCTCAATATTTTGATGTTTAAATTTAATGTTCAAGTTTTTGCTTCCAAATGTTTATGGATTTTTTTATGATATCTATTTCTGCCCTTGCTGAGCATTTGAGCTCACCCTTTTTATGTTTTATTTTACCCAGTAAATAAAGAATGGTTTTAGGTAAGGAAACAAAAAGGGGAAGATCGTTATGGGAGTTATTGAAGATATTTCAACATGATTAGAAGTTTATATTCTGAGTTTCCAATGACACTAAACTATTACGGTCCTTGTGTGTCTGTTTTTGTTATGTATTAAGTATTCCGTAAAAGTAATGTAATATCTATGTACGTCATGTTTCGGGTCTCTACAATTATATTTCTTCATAGGTGATTACGTACATTTGGTTAGACATCTATTTTCTCAATAGTGATGTGTGGAACACAACATGATTTTTTGGAGAGACATAGCGGCATTTCCAAATGGAGAGATACAACTCCAATTCATTATAGAATTTCGAAAGGTCTGATGTACCTAGGACTTAATTTACCCTTCTTATTAAATCATATAATACCCTTCGAGGGAGATACATTCAATAACACATGATATCCTACATGAAATTCCAAATCCGTCCTTCGGTTATTGTCATTGCTATTTTCCCTTCACTGAGCTTATTTGATGTGGGTTTGGATGATCATCACCTTTTCGATTATTTCCTCTACATGTTTTGGGTCTAAGAGTTTTCACTCACCAACATCATCCCAACAAGTTGGTTTGTGAAATCTCTTTTCATATAATACTTCATATGGTGCCATCTGAATAATTTATTGGAAACTATTGTTATAATAAAATTCTACCAGTTGTAAATATTGATACCACATACCTTGAATGTCATGTGAGCCCGATCCCAATAAGGATTGTAAATATTGAATAGTATGTTCTAATTTTCCATCAGTTTGAGGGTGGTAGGAAGTGCTCAAATGAAGTTTATTATTTATGGATTTATGATGAATTTTCTACAATCATAGTGTAAAATGGGGATCACGATAAAAAACAATTTATAGAGGTACACCATGAAGTCTTAAAACTTCATTAACATATATTATTTCTGAACATTCATGTGGTAAATCTTCTCTTAGAGAAATAAAATTTGTTGAATGGGTAACACGATTGACAATGACCCATATTTCATAATTTCTTACAGAAGACTTTGGTAGCCCCCTGAAAATGTCTATCGTAATATCATCCTATTTCCACTCAGGTATGGGATGAGGATGCATGACTCTTCTAGGATATTGTATTCTAACCATCACCTATTGAAAACAAATACTTCTTGACACATAAAAAGCAGTCTCCCTCTTCATGTTGTCCCATAAAAAATTCCTTCAAATCTCTATACATTTTAGTGTTATCATGGTGTATACTGAAATTAAAGCTATAATAATTACAAAAAAATTATCTTTTTAGATCAGGTTTATCCGGAACAAAAATCCTCTTACCAAATTAATAAATTCCACATTCATATAGAAAGTCAATCAATCTCCCATCATTCACAACATTAATTTTCTTTTGAAAATAATTATCTTCAGTCCAATAACATTTTTTAGTTTCTTGTAAAGATTGTTTGGAAACTATTTGAAAAAATATTGATGTTTCTCCTTCTAGGATTATTCCCATTTCCATATTTACTATATTAAGGAAAATAATATCCCTTTCAACATTAATCTTGTCCTTAACTCCATTATCATTTCTACTCAAATCATCTACCACCTTATTTTCCTTCCCTAGGTGGTAGGGAATTATTCAATCATAATATGTGAATAGTTAAATCCATATTATTTGCCTCATGCTGATTTTTTTCTATGGGAAAATATACTTCAAAATCTTGTGATCAGTATATATATCACATTATTCACTATAGAGATAGTGTCTCCATGTCTTCGTAAAATATATATTACAACTCATAACTAAAGATCATGAGTTAGATAGTTTTTTTTTCAATAATTTTTTAGCTATCATGATTCATAGGAATAAACTGTATCATTCATCAGTGTTGGACATTTTGGATTTCCATTATCATTGAAGGATAAAAAATATTCCAACCAAAGAGGCAATATGCCCATGAAATTAATTTTCATAAAACCATAATTCACACTAGCTAAACTTCATATATAATTAATTTCCAATACGAGTTTTCAAAATAGCATGGAAGTTATTTTTACGATCTTCCAAGATTTTGGAGTATTCCAATATATCACCAATAAATACCACTAAAAATTCTTCAAGATATTCATTGAAAACTCTATTCATTTGATCCATGAGAATTGTGGGTTCATTAGTAATTCCAAAAGGAATTAATATAAACTCGTAATTCCCATATCTAGTTCAAAATATTGTCTTCAGAATGTCTTCAATCCTCATACACAACTGATGATATCCATATCAAAGGTCATTTTTTAAAAAATATTAATCTCCATGAAGTTGACCAAATAAAACATTAATTCTAGGTAGGGGATACTTATCAAATATTTTTAGAACATAGATCTCCATGTAGTCAATTCACAACCTTATAGATCCATCATTCTTATTAATAAAAGGAAGAGGGTGTCCCCATGATGAAATACTTGGGAAAATAAATCCTTTATTATGCAATTCCTCCAGTTGTTTCTCTAATTACACATATAATACAATGGCCATTCTATAAGTGATTTTTGATATGGGCCTTGAAATATGAATTAAGTCAATGTAAAGCTCAATTTCACATTCTGGAGAATGCCCATGTAAATATTTCGGAAACACATCACCATATTCTTTCACAATATTTACATCCTTTATTGGAAAATTTATTTCTTCACCAGTACTTTTTCAATCTCTTCATCCCCAATAATTGAATTTAATAGAGCTACAGTGGGTAGAACTAGATCAGAATCAGATGGTTATGTTTCTGCTCTAAAAATAAGAGATTCTTTATAATCATAAAAACTGTAAACTCCATCTTCTTATAATAAATTTCCACATCATGGTCTAAAATCCAATCTACACCAAGAATTATATAAAATCAATCATGGTTATATCAATAAAATGAATTTACAAAGAATATTTATATGTCATAATGATAAATTATTTAGAAAACATTACTGCAAGGATACTTCCCTTAAGAGTTTTGACTGACAACTCCCTTGTTATGTCAAATTGGAAATATCAAATTTTCATGGATAACTCTAAAGATATGAAAGAATTCTATGATCTAGAATCAAATAAAGAATTATATAATTTTGAGGAAATAATTAAAGTACATACCAGCACATTATTTAGAACTTCAACCTCAGTTGATGTGGTCACATAAGCTGGGCCTTGCTCCCTTGGACCTTTTTGAGGTATGTTTCATGACACTTTTGAAATTCATTTGCATAATGACCCATATCATTACAATTGTTTCATTGAAAATTGTCAAACTCTTTCTTCCCCTTGTAATCATGAGATAGGAGGCCTTTTTCCCCACACTTGTAACAAACTACCATCCCCTTTTGTCATGTCCCTAGGTGTTTCTTCCCAAAATTACTATAGTATGGAAAATCAACATTTACCTTCTTCACCTTATTTACAATTCCAATGTGTTCATCAGATCTCTTCTTCTCTTTCTTCAGTTTAAATTCATAAGAGTTATAAAAATAATTTTTTTTCTTGATATCACATTAGACTGTATCATCGTATTATGGGAAGGATTGTGATACTAATTCTTGTTAGAGAAATGTTTTTAACCCATCAAATAATTTACCAATCATACTTCTTGGGTTATGTATATAATATGGAGCATGAATTTTTAACCTTTTAATGTTTGCCTTATACTATGTGACATTCTCATCTTTCTTTTTCCTCAGACTCAAAAGGTGGCTTTCCATATCTTCTTCATGTTCACAAGGAATATTTTTTTCTAAGAATAGATCTATAAACTCCCTCCATTCCATATTTGATACTTTTTCATCCTCTTGCTGTTTTGAATTAATGATACCATTGATCTACGTCTCCTAGGAGATGATAAATAGCAATGACAACTTTTTTATTTTTGCGGCTCCCAAAAGGATGAAAAGTTTCTCTAAAGAACATATCCATTACATAGTTACAAATGGATTTTTATTCCCATTTAATGTTTGTTGTTTTTTTCTCAAGAAGCGTTCCAAAATTGATCCTCCTCATTGTGGATCAGTGTGATGCATATGAGTATGGTTATTATTCATAACCTTGGTGAGTTGTCCCAGTATGGTTATAAGCTATTCAGCACTAGTTACATCACTAGCTCCACTATAATTGTCTTCAATAGGATGGAAATCCCTACATGGATTACATGCTTTGATACGGTTTCCATTCCTTCCAATAGGTTCCATTTCTAAAAAATGGAATAATCTAGTTTAGTTTATGAATCATAATGCATAATTCTAATCTTGTAAATTATTTATCACAAATTGAACAGTTCATAAATATAATCCAAAATCATAAAAAAAAATTCATTGTGGATGTATTTACTCATAAATCCTTTATAATGGTTTGTATAGAAAATGTGAATAATCCTAAGAATATCCCCAAGGATTGTCAAACGAGGTGCATAGTTAAGCCCATTGTCATGTACCAGGATACCCTGGGTAAAGCCCAAAACTCCTTGTCAATGTTTTCACTCCTAAGTACATCAATTCCCGAACAATGTCCACTAACATTATCCCTGCGTGGATTAATTTCTTGTAAAACTCACATAATATCTACATTACCAATGTTTTTGGATGTTCTTCTATACTAATCCTCAAAGTATATCTCAGGGTAATGTTCTATAATCCATGTGTATCTAAATCTAATTTCCATGGTTTATATAAAACTTCCTCTGATACCAACTATAACTCCCTGACCCTAGTTACCCATATTTTCTGAATTATTACATAACATTGGAATGATCATAATATATCATGTCCCGAAATAAAGATCAATTTAGTAGCCTTGGAAGTACTAGATACATTCATAAGTTTTACATTAAATTATAGAATGAAAAAACAACATTGTGTCTCCTTTGAACATAGTCATATACCTTATCTTATATATACATGTCAGTCATAATATACTTCATTGCATCTTGGAAAAAATAAAACATAAGAAAGGGGTGAGGTCAGATGCTCAGTAAGGATAACAATATACCTGAAACTAACATAAATAAGCACAAACATTTAAGAAAATTTATAATACTGAAACACAAGCCTTTAAAAGAAAATATACTGCATAATATGGAAAAAATACATCAAATAATTCAATTTACTTATTCACATGGATATTCTACTAGTAGAATATTCACATGTAATATAAATAGAAAATATCATAATGCTGGAATGCATAATGTCGGACATTATAACCACATAGTCATGGCCTCATGCCAAGACTACTAATAAATATTTTCTCAAGGCCTTGTGTCGAG
The DNA here is from genome assembly GCA_963277665.1 of Viscum album. Taxonomy (NCBI): domain Eukaryota; kingdom Viridiplantae; phylum Streptophyta; class Magnoliopsida; order Santalales; family Viscaceae; genus Viscum; species Viscum album. The sequence goes on from OY728133.1 coordinate 503,130,740, forward strand.
AAACTTGTTTGTCTCATGAGACCTAATGATTGATCTAAGGGATATAGTGGTCCCTTGTATTCCCTTACTATATCCAACGCATTCTTTATATAAAAAGGGAGAAACATTATATAAATATTCGTATTAAGCTGGCATAAGAAATGTTATCACTTTAACCATATACTGTGAATGACATAAAAAATTCACAATCGTAGTAAAAAATATCATAAATCTATTAATACAATATGGAATAATGTATCCTAATAAATAAACATCAATTAAACATAAAATGCCACAATAGATGTTGACACAATTGAAATTAGTCCAAAAAACGATTTAAGATAATTATATCTTTCTACATTGAAATCATTTAAATGTTGAATAATTATAAAAGATAAAATCTATTTTGAAAATATTATTATAAGGTAATAAGGTAATATTTTAAGATTTTATAATGGATGAAAATTGATGCACCCTCCGTACAAGATAAAAAACATTCTTTCCTTAATTTGTCAAAAAGGTAAAAAAGTAGCTTGTTTGGATAATGACAGATTTATTTCTTTCAAAAAAAATTACAAAAATTAAAAAAATGGCATAAATGAATTTAAACCATATTATAGGAAATAGTAAAAATGTTTTCAAATACATTTTAAAGAAACATGGACATTGGTGAAAAAGAAGTCCCACTAGATACATATATATAAACAAAAGTGAATGATAAATAAATTATAAAATTTACAATTACCTTAAACATTTTCATAATAATGTTCAAATTAACCTCCTTTATAATGGTTAAATAAGTTTTATTAAATTATATATAAACCACATAAACAAATATGATATCATATATGATCCTCTAATATTTCTTTGCTAATAATATTTTCCGTTGTGTCATGGTTTTAGGTTTTAGCTGATTCATTTTCATTTATATGATTTTTTACTTATGTTATGTTTATTATGGATAGGATGTATTTGATTCATATCTATAATTCTATTAATTTCTAAAAAATTATTTTTTAATCATCAAATGCGAATTATTATTGAATAGTTACAATGGGTAATGAAATCTCATCATGTTGTGCAGATGGTAAGTTAGACGTACACAAGAGAGACAATATCATTCTATTGAGGGTGAAATTATAGGTAATATGATGGTATATTATATATAAATTATAATTAACATGTTATATTTATTATTTACATCAATTATACTCATCATTATACACATACAAAAAATTATGTGTTGAATAAAGAACTACACCACATTGTTGATATGGTTAGCCATACGTACACACATTTGGTGACTATATCCTTCATTGGATGGATAGAATAATTAATATGGTTGTACCATATTTATAATAACATCTTAGTATGTATAAAGTTCTTGAGTAATTATTTTGTTATGGGAATACAAAATAAATTGGAAGTAGCAGATGAAAAAATAACTTTGAAATAGGTGATAAAATAATTACCACTTCTTCATTTTCTTCATTTTGATTTGAACAGAACAGATCTTTAGGTTGGCCTCATGATCAATGTATGGACTCTAGGGTTAATTAACGGTAGTTGGGAGGATATTTGAGTAGGTTTTGGCTGATACAAATGGATCTGGATGTGTTAATTTAGGAGAAGTAGAAGTACCCTTTTAGAAGAGAGGTAAACGGAACTTTATGAAAAACATGAAATATTAAATTAATATAAAATTATTTTCGGTATTTAATTTCTTTAAATGAATTTATTTATAGGATAATAAGGGTATCGGTAGAAATACTCTAAACCAATAGGTTATATACTTGTTTAGTCACCAATTTAAATTTATATTTTACATTTAACCCTTAGTTAAATAGTTTATATTCTACCATATCTTCTTGTATTTTTATATTACCTAATTAATATTTTTACTATAAAATATCAAGACAATCTAAAGTGATTCATTAATTAAATATGTAAAATTTTATAATACATTTATCTGATTCATATATTTTTAAGATGATTATATAATTTAATAAATTAGTATATCTTTTAAAAAATCATTTATGTCAAATTTGAAACTATTTAGTAATTAGTGTTTCTGAAAGTCATAATAACTTGATTAATTCAAAAAAAATACTATAAATATAACCTAGCATTTCATATTAACAATTAAAATTAATTTATGGAATTAAAAGTTTCAATTTACATTTATTTTAATATTCATAATTTCAATTATTTTAATCATTCATTAGTAAGGTAATTATTGCATCATCATTGTGCCATAAATAAATTTAATTATTTAATGTATAAACATTATAAATAAAATACTATGATGTAGGAAATAATTTTAGATTTCTAATTAATACTTATAGTTGAATTTATCTTATGTATTACCCTATATTAGAAATGGTTTAGTTATTAAAATTTGAATTTATAACTTCTAACTCTTCTTTAAATAATATAATATAAATCTCCTAATATAATCCAAGATGATGAAAAAGGATCTTATTTTTGTCCCGAGGAAGGTTTTGGTCGAAATACACTCATACAATGTAATTAGGACACTTTTGGTTTAATTTTATATTAATATAATATTTTTTACCTTTAATTACTTTAATTTTAACCGTGTAAAATAAAATTCAAAAGTTATTATTCACAAAAAAAATTATTTTCATCCGACTGAATCAAATTTTAATTACTGACGTGATTGTTTTTCATTTTTTTGAAATTCCATTCATAGAAACTTTAAAATTACATTTAATGCAAATTTTAAAATGTGCCTAGATGGTCGGTAAAAGGCATTAAACAGTTCAACAAAATTTAACATATATAATCTTATTATAAATTGAATCCAATGAATTTCATTTAACTAATATAGGTATTATGTATCTAATTTGAATTTAAAATATATTTAAGTTTTAAATAATTAGTTATATAAAAAGATAGTTTTAAACAATAACGCAATGTTACTCACTATTAATAAAAACTTAATAATTTTTAGAAAAATACTAAAAATTCACCCTAAGATAATTTGGATATTCCAAATAAAAAAATGAAGTCCAATTCGATAAATAAAATTTATAAAATTTCAAAATGTTGGTATTCTTATTCTTAACTCCTTTTTGAATGGCTATTTTGATTAGTCGTGGTGTGCTAGAACTTGGAGCTATATACAACGCAAGATATTGTTTTATTCAAAGAGAATCATATCGTTGAAGCTTGGGGTGTTACAACTACCAAAATTATATGATGAGAGATCACATTCTACAAAGATATACAAGGGAGTTAACCATGACTATCCATATGGTGTGAGTTATTAACCCATACTACCAAGATGGTCTTGGTAGTGATTCTATAGCTACTATTGAAATCATTTAATATGCTTAGGTGTTTGAAACAATTCGGTGTTTTATTCAAATTTTGTTCTTTTAGGACTTATACTCAAAATTCTATTACTATCCATTCCTTATAAATTATCAATATTTATTATGATCTCTAATATACATGGTGTGATATTGAAATGTTATTCTCAAGTTTCCTACCCTTTTCACGTGTTATGCAAACACATTTCCTTTTTTTACCCTTACTCAGCATCTAAGTTCACCATTTATTATGGTTCATTTTCCCATATTATGAAGACGGGTTTTAGTATAAGTTCTAAAGGAGGAAATATTTGTGATAGATGTTGAAGATCATTCACATGGATATAAGATTTTATTTCCATGTTTTAAAAGATACTAAACTATTACGGTCCTTGGGCATGTATCATTGTAAATTACTGAATATTCATCTAAAAATGGGGTAACATCAATATATGGTAATGATTTTTTTAATAGTTGGTATTAAAGGAATGTTTTAGTCAAAATTTGGTTACTATAATTAGAAAATTTTAGGGATATCGTTTGGTATATTTTTAAGGATATTTCTTGGGATTTCTCTAACGATTAGTATATAGCTGAGTAACATTGAGATAAATGTACTAGAATCTTTGTTATAGATTCAGTGATTCTTTTACTTGAAATAAAAAGATGTATGGATACTACTAGTGGATGTGGTTGTGTCACAGGTGTAGCAAGGGGTAACAACACTGAAAATTTGTTCCATGCCTTACTTGGGGTAATTTGGTACACGAAAATCGGTTGTGATACACACATGATTTGACAATCCCATGGGATATTATTTGGGAAATCACAATCTCTTCGTGAATTGTTATGATGGATTTCAACATAGTTTGGATATGAAAAAAATAAGGACGAACCAAGGGTGTCATAAAATAAGGAATGTGTCATTACATTTACATCCTAAAAAGTAATTCATTTCATAACTATGTGGTTTTCTGCTATGATAAGTAATTCTCACCATATTCTTCTGTTTTTACTCAATGGAAGGATGTTGAATGAACTGTATTAACATTCAATGTGATGGAATATTTTTTTGATGATTAGTGATATTGAAGGATCACTGGAGTGAGAGATGTTTTGAACATGCCTAACCAGATTTCATTGAACAAGATTAACAATGTGTACCATGTCCAACTCTCGAACTCACCATGTAAGAGAAAGAAGGGGTTCTTTGAGATTTCAAGTAATCCATACCATGGATAAATGAAGATTCAGGTTCCTTTGTGTCAAGATTGTTGAAATATCACCAAATCGAATGTCTAATTGGAATAAGAATATTTTCTCACTGTGTAAATGAATGAAACAAAGCAACTAAATATAAGGAAAAATGAAGATCTTTATTAAAAAAATAAATGATAATATTGTCCTCCTTAATAAATCACCAAATTATAAGTTTCATAATTGTGGAAATTATATTCATTATGCAAATCAATGTACCTAGAGGAAAGATCTTGAGGAGAGTCCACCAGGTGGTCCAAGTAATGGTTACATTGCTGATCATGAAGAGACTACATGAGATATGTGAAAGGAAAGCGGAATTATTATGAGTTAGAATTTTAAAATGATGAAGGATGAATTAATTGATGTTTTTATGTATTTTTATTCAATAATTATTAAAGGTTAAATATAAAACTATTTTTCAGTTTATGTTTTTTCATAAAAATTTACAAGATCAATATAAATGCTTCCAAAAGATACATAAGTGGCATAATGTAAAGGTTATGTAAACGACAAGCACATGATTATGGTAATGATAACCCTTAATATATTCATCATGTTGTGAAAATGTTGTTTGGATAATTATATGTGGCATATGAATAATTAAATTTAAATATACTTTTTACATTGGAACAAATTAAGTACATGTGGACAAGATGATTATGAAATCAAGGATAAAGGCTACAACTACTTGGATTTGTGGAATCTACCCAATAATATATGGAATAAGGAAATATTTTTTTTTCAAAAATTATTTATTGTGATTCTTGATGTTACCATTAAAATGAAAATTTTCTACAATAGTAATCACATGTTTGGATTGTGACAATTGAGAGATACTTTGTGATATATGGGGGATAAATTCTACATTGATTTCATTACTCCATTACTAATTTTTTTTGTGTTCATCTTTTAGAGGGGTTATATGGATAAAAATTCATTAAATGAAAACGTTAAACTTTATAATAAGTATTTATGCAATGATTTTGTATTGAAAAACATTTTTAAATGTTATTCAGTGAAAAAAAATATTTCGAGGATTTAGATATTAATAATTTTTCAAATTTATATTTTTATTTTTTTAAAAAAGAAATTATATATTTTGATTGAAAACAAATCACATTTAAAAATTATGTGAGTCTTGAACCCATGATCGAAGCCTGATAAGGGATTCATGACTTCCACTGTCCTATGTGATGTCCTGATTAATGTATAATTATTTTTTATAACAAATTAATTATGATGAATAGTTCTGTTCATTTTTATATTTTCATATTGATGTATTAATCATATTCATTTTTAAGAATAGTTATAATTTTCAATATTTTATGGGCCTTAAGATCTGCTAAAATTGTATTTAATCACTCATGGCATCGATGTTAATTTCAGGATGTCCATTACATGATGTAAACATTGAATTAGAAATTGATTAGTGAAAAATTAAAGAATGAAATATTTTTTATAGAAATATTTTATATAATTATATTTCCTTATATTCATGAACAATAAATCAAATATTCAATGTTAGGATAATAATCAAATGAAAATGTATTATCCTAATATCATGTTTTTTAACATATCCTTTTAAATAATTACATATTTATGTCATTGAGGCCCTCAAATTTAATTTAATAATTCACTTGTTTTATTTTGATGACCACAATAACTCCCTATAAGTATTTTTTATTTGAATCCACGTCCAATCAGTACTTCCAAATTGTGTTCATCTATTTATAAACCTGTTTAAATGTTACTTGGGGTAAACATTATGGTTATAAAATTCATTTTTAAGGGACGTTTTAGTATTCATTTTTGTGATATGCTACTTTATGAGTAAAACATTCAAATCATTAATCCTTTTATAACCAAGACAAATTTTGACGGTGAAATTTATTTTAAATTGGGTTGAATGTAACGCCTCAAGATTATGTGAAGTTTTCATTCCAAAATAATTTATCTTTTTGATATTTTACATTTCACGTGACACCGGAAAGACTTCATTATATATATACATATATTAAACACTAAGTGAAAAATTATTTTAATATGTAACTAACATGCCTTTGACGACATGCAATATGGACTTCTCTAGTGTTATATGCAATACTGACTTGTCTTGCACTACCCACAACGACAACTTGGTGTACATAATATGCTACACCGATGTGCCTACGAAACATAATTTTATATTCATAATTATTTAAATTACATAATTATAACATATACATAAAAAATATTTATATTTATAGTAATAAAAAAATTATAATATTATTTATAATCTTTTACATGGATAAAACATATTGATAATGAAAGATATGATTTTTTTCTAGTGTCCTTCTTTGTTTTAAAATATTGTTTTTTCATATGAAGAACTTTTGATACTAAAATTAATTTTAGATAAATTTTGAAATTTAATTTGATAAAATAGACATCATTTTTGAATTTTTAATAGGAAAAGTTTCTCAGAGTGTGTATTTAGGATTTTTCTTAAAACAATTTTTATATGAATAGTTAAAATTACAACTTTTAGTTAAAAACTACATTTTTATTTAAATAATTAAACTTATTAAATTATATATAATTTTTTAAGGTCAAACTATAACAATTATACATCTATTAATACAATTTCAGTAAATATAATAAATTTCAATTTGAAATTGAATATAAGATATTAATAAACTGATAAACATATTTCTATTTAAAAAAACACATAATTTCATCTCAACTACATGATTAGCATTAATTATAATCATTCCACAAACATGAATGTAATTTTAAAAAAACCTAGATAAACCATTATAATCAGTAATTTATTTAGATGCTAATTATATCAACAGATTATTTGACCAAAATTATTAGTAAAAGTGATTAAAATTAATCGTAGAGATTAGGGTCAAATTAAGCATAATTAGGGAGTAAATCATTATATTTAGGGGAAAAATAGCCTATCCACTTATACATATCACATTTTATGGAAATATTTAGGCAATATATATTACATAATTTATTGATTTTTTTTATTTTCATAGGTAATAACATGTGTTCACCTATCTTATTTTAAAATATTTCAAGTGAGTACTTCTCTTACATTATAAAAGGCCATTACCTCTCCCACATCCTCAAACAGATAAAAGCTCATAGGTTAGTCCGAGACCTACCCAATAAACTTAAAAAATTCATTCCCTTACTCATAAAATCCTTATATTGGTAAAAGGAAACCCAAATAATCATATTAGTACAAACCAAAAGGAGTTACTCGATTAAGATATAATTCCTTCTTCTAATTACTTTGTTTTTTTTCTTTCAGCATCCAATATACTTTATTTTTTACATGATTATATAACAAAAATTATATCATAAATATAATAGAATGTTTTTATGCTATGGTATCATCCTATACATACATACATACACCACCATCTAATGGATAAAAAAACATACTATTTATGTGTGTCAAAATCTACAGCATTACTAATTAATTATTGATCAATTTTATTTATAACCTCTCATCAATGAATAATGGTGGAAACGATATTTAAATATTTTATATATTATATTTATGATTTAAAAACGTTTATTTATTAATTTAACAATACATATCATTTTACTCTCCATTTGGTGTCAATATGATAATTTCATTTGAGGAAGTGTAGACTACCGCCCCATCAACGTGTTGTGATTCATTCACACACTACATAGATTATGTTAAAGATGGTTTTAGTGAAAATACAAGACATATATGATATCATAAATCTACTATAATAATGATATTTATATACATATATGTATTTTACATTCATTCTTTTATCATTACAATTAAACATAAATATCGTTTATATTTACTTGTGACATACCATCTCCATGAACAATGTTTTTTGTTTCATACTTATATATTCTATTGATTTCCAAATAAAAATTTCTTATATATAAATGATATTTATATCATTTTTTAAATCCTAGAAATCACAATAATAATTATAAATACCAAAGATATAAATAATTAATACACATGTGCATAATAAAGTGAAGATTAACCAAAGTGAATCCTTAAAATAGGATTGTTAAAAAGTCGGTAATATAAGGTTATAATAAAACTATATATATAGTAATATGGTTATTTAAAATATGTATATTAAATTTATATATATTATATAAATATTTTGAATGAGTATGTTGAGAGTCAAGACACAAGGTAATCGGATTTCATCAAACCTTTTATTTTCGTTCCATACATGCTGTGTTAACAACTATTCCTTTTGTGTAGTGTATTTACTTACCATAATTTTAATATATGTATATTATAATTAAATTTATGGGTATTAACATATCCATATTTTGACATTTCATTCATGGTATATAATTTTAAAAATTAACCAAATCGGTGAAATATTTTTCTCTCAATTTTCCTTTATTGAGACTCATACTTTGTTATGAACCTAAATTCTATTTTGAGGTGTATATAATTCAATTTTACATGTTATATAATTAATATAAATATTATTATTTTATATTAATCCTAATTAAATTTTATCTTTTTTACGTGGATAATATGATCCCATGTTACTAAGTAATAATATTATATTGAGACAATTCTATCGTTTTTCCTGAATATTTGTGTTTATGATTCTATTGTGGAAATAATATAATCCATATATCATGATCATTAAATAGTTTTATTCAACTAGGATTAGTAATTTGTTATTCATATATTGGTACCATTTTGAAAACTCTATGGTACATAAGATTGTTGAGAAACTACATTCATGGATTCCTAACATTGCCCTCTATTCAGTCAAAAAACTATGTTCCATAAAGATAGTGTTTATAATATGGGTTTCCATGAATTATGATTAATTTTTATTTAATAATTAAAAGAATTTTTTACCCTTATTTTCTTTTACAAGACACTTCAATGGAATATTCTTTTCCTTTTCCAAACAAGACATTTTTCTAAACTTTTTATCATGCAAAAGGAATGTTCATTTTACCTCATAGGACATGTTCCCATTTTCATTTCTATGAATCTTCCATTTTATTTTTAAAAATATATTTTTTTAGAATCTTTATTTTGAAAATTATTTCTAGGTAAATTGTTCTGAAAATTCTTGAAACATTATTTCATATTTTTTTAAGGAATTTTGTTTTCAAGTGTCTTCTGGCCTTATTTTTAAGTTTTCGAAGTATTTTCAGAGAAAAGGTTTTCAAATCCTTTCCCATAATTATTTATAAGATAATAATGTATTTTAAAATAAATGGTTTTCAAAACATTTTCAATTATTCATTATATGTTTTCATTTTATTTTCAACGAAATGGTTTGAAAACAATTTTAAAGATTTTTTTATATTTTTTCACATAAAAAGCATTTCAAAACATTTTCACAAATAACATAGAAGTTCATAATGTTTTTTTAAAGAATATGTTTTTAAATATGTTTTAAATATTATTTTATAAATATTTAAGGAATAATGATATCAGATAGTTTTCAATACATATTCATATGTTTTAGATTTATTTTCAATAAAAATTGTTTCCAAAATATTTATTATATTAAATTTATTTTTTCATAGAAGAAATGATATTTTCCTCAAGAAATGGTTTCAAAATATTCATTGTGTATATTTTCTATATATAATTCCATCTGTTTATTTAAGTCATTTCATTATAGAAAATAATAATAAAATTTCCATTCATATAATTTTTTGAATGGTTTAGGTTTTGATGGAATAATGCATTTGACACCTGTTTCACATTACTGAGTTATATTGTTTTGAAACCTACTTCTTTTCTTGGGTTATTTTCATGATGAAATAATTATTAAACATGTCTCTGTCCATAGTTTATGAAATGATTACTTTTTTATAATACCCATTTTATTTTATAGATTATGATATGATTATTTATGATCTTATGGACCATTTTTTATGTTTTCTTTATGATATGGGTGAGACCTATATCTTCCTCCACTGCATTCGGTAAATATTTTTACCTCATGAGATAAACAATGATTTTGTTGGGAATGAATCTTGACTACTATGATGGAAATTAGAGTGAACCATGATTGAAATGATGGTATTAGTAGTGAAATTATACTATTAATATGGCTATAGGAGTTAACCATAACTATTGATATGGTATTGGGAGTAAACCCATGCTTCTGAGAAAATCTTGGAAGTGATTCCTTGGCTAATATGGTAGTCATATTATATGCTTATATGTTTACTGAAATTCCATCTTTTATTCTTATGTTTTTCTTTCATAACTTATTCAATTAATTCTATTATGATCAATGTCTTTAGAATTTACAATATTAATTACGATAACATACATATAGGGTAGGTTCTTCAAATGTTATTCTCATGTTCCATACCATTAGTTCATGTTATTCCTTGACATTTCCTTTATTTATCTTTACTGAGCATTTAAGGTCACACAATCTTATGTTTCCTTTCCCCAGGTGACGAAGAAATTTTTTATATAGATTTAATAAAGTTGGAGATATTTATTGGTGATACTGAAGATCATTGACCATGTTAAATGATTTTATTTCCAATATATCAAATCCATTAAAAAATTATGGTCATCGACCATGTATAACTATAATATAATAAAAATTCATCTGAAATGGAGTAATATCATTGTATTTTATTACTATTTAATTATAACTTCCTTCCCTAATCCATATCAGGGAATCTATAGTTATTCTTCTTCTTATAAATCCCTTAAAAACACTTTTTCCCAGTGGACCTTAGGACATGGATTTGACTGGTTCTTCAATATGTATCAATGGTTCTGATTGAGCTAGTTGTTTTCTTAAGAAACTAGTTAGGTGGACTATAATTCATATTCCAAAGACATGATGTTAGTGGTAGTTATGTCATTGTGTTATTGGTTCCTTCTTGTTATAATTTTGAATCCATTTTTTGCAAATCATGATTTTGTAGGTTAAATAAAAAATTAAACACCTAATGATACTAGTGGGATGCATTGTGGATTATTGGGCTAATAAAGAGGCCACTAAGGGGTGTTTCATGTTCTTGATCATTGGTTTGGGTATGTGAATGTGAATTTAAAGTGTCTATGAGATAATAAGTATGATAGTTGAGTTTAACATTGTAACTCTAGTTTATAGAAGAAATTCTATGAGATTTTTATTTGATTTGTAAATATTAACTATGAAGTGAAATTGATATAATTTTGGTTTATTAACAAAATTTCATAAGGGGGATTCATATAATGATAATTTTTTAAGGATTCTTGTTTTAAAAATTGTAACTATGTTAATGTGTAATGTCATGAATATGATTTATGTGTTGATAAAACTATGAATTGTAAATTATAAGTGTGTTAAATGAATTTGTTTCAGAATTTCTACGTGTGTTAAATGATTAAATAATAATGTACACAAGTAATTATGATATGTGTGGGGTATTTGACTTAAGTATCTACACCCACAGGTCCTGTTAGATGGAGGCTCTAAAAGCCACCCCCATTAATACATCGTTTGGGGAGTCTCACTAAGGCTTAATTACCTTAATGGTTGAATGTGATGAGTCTACCTAGATCGAGGCTCAAAGGTATGTTTTACTAAGTGATTGTGTAAAAAAATTCCCTAGTGATGTAGGAGAAATTACTCATCCCCTTGGGTAATATTTATTTTTTAGGAATTATCTTAGGTCAATTTGATGAAGATGACAAACAGATGAGATAAATAATAAAAATGGTTTATGTGGACACTATTGACTAATACCACATAGTTAATATTTTTTTATATTTTTTACTTAGTACATTCATACACTATCTATTTTGATTTGATATTTTATGGATACTAATAGTGGTGTCCAACTAACTTGTACTCACATCCAAATCAGGCCACCTTGGGTACCTAAGAAGACTTCACGCTTGAAAGTTAGGACAAGGGAAAATGCCATATCCTATATGCATGATTTTTGGGATGGGATATTCATTAATGAGGGATACGATCATGTATTCATGAAACATCTTGGAGATTATTTGTGTTCAACTTGTTTATGATTTTACTTAAAAATGGAGCAACAATTCTTCTCAAAATATATATATTATTTTGTCATGTTATTGTACATAGTATTTGAAAAAATTTGGTAATTCATGTTCATTTTGTATATTTTTTCCTTAATTTATTATTATTATATGTTTTTCATACTTTGAAAAATATGGTATAGTCTTCCGATATAACACATTACTCTTTTAATGCTTGTTGGTAGACTCTGGTATATGAGGATGCGGGCCTAAGGCCATGTGGAAATCCGGCATGGTGCAACATATATAGTGGCTTCCAGGTTGAGGATGTAACAAATATGTATCAGAGTGGGTTCTTTTAAGTAGTTTTACTATTTGAAAATGTAATATATGATACTATAAAATGAAATCCATGTAAATTATCTCATTCATATGAGTATCTGACCCATGTATGAGGGAAAATCAAAGTACCCATGAGGTAATTCTTTTTCTTATTGTGTGTTGTTATAGTTGGGTGATATATTACCATTGGATGCTGCACTTTTTTCATGATGTGACTGCATACTAATATTATTATCATGTAAAAAATGTATATGAGGTTTTTCATTTGTGATTCATTTTAGAAACATATGAATATAGGTGGCATGTATCCTGGTAGGCATACCTGGGGATAATGTATAGGACATGACCAATAGGACACATTTAAATTTCATTGAAAATTTGAAATAATTAGTATCTAAAATGATAATGAAAATGGGTAAATGTAATTAATATTATAGAATTTATAAATAAAAGTGCCTCATTATGAGCCAAAAATGGCCTAATATCTTGTTGTTATAAGTTATAAAATTAATAAAATATCCTAAAAAATAAATATTTATTTTTTGAATGTTGAAGTTGATTAAAAGGGGTGTCTAATAAAAGGTTGAAGCTATGTTAGTTGGATACCTAGGGTAACCAGGGCCTAAACTTGGGATGGATGTGGGTAGTGATGGTTTTATGACTGTACCTATTAGATAGTGTATGAGAAATGAGATGTTTATGGATTTTAGATAGTATTATTTTGTCAAAAGTATGGATGTTTTATGTTATGTGTTCAGAGATGTATGTTTTGAATTATAGAGATATTCCACAATGATGATGACTTATAGCGAGGTAAAGTCAGGATATCTCCAATAATACACTATAAGTAGAAGAGAAAGAAACCACATTGGACTAGGGTTACCAAGGAAAGGATCAGTTTTGTGGAAAAAGTATATATATTTTTATGTATATGATGGAATCAGACCCTAGGTGTGATGCACCATGTATATTTGATCTTTCTAGATAACCTAAATTGTAGAACACTCTAGCATGTTACATATAGGGATGACCCAATGTAGCAATGATCTAGATAGATTCCATCTATATTATTTTGGATCACTTGGAAACACCTCCTGAGAGAGGAGTCAAGTTGGTAGCTTATATATAGTGATGAATGAAAAATAACTGGGGGGGATATCCAAGTTTTGACTCCCCACATATATGGAATGATGTGTAAATAAATCCAATAAATGTTTCTAGAATACCTATATTTGGATACCATGAGATTGAAAAAGGCTATTGAGTTTTGAGGCTGACTAAGGGGGCTATGTCAGTGATGTATTATGTTAGCCACTTCACTAACATTAAATTCATTTTTCCAACATTAGTAGGGGTGAGGCATATATGAAGATTCATTTTTAGAACACTCCTAAACATGATGTCTTATAATAGATGAATATTATTCATTTGAAGAGGATTGATGATGTGGTGGAATAGGCCATTATTTCAAAATGGAACATAAATGGAGGATTCTAGGGGAGGACATCAGGTTCCATTTAGAGGACATAGTAGTGTGACTTCTGATGACAGAAAGTATCAAAATGTGAGTCTTCACCAGGGATGTAGTGTATAGAGTAGACCAATAAGAGGATATTCCTTTTATGGTGGTGATAAGGTTTTTTTTATATCGGTCTGGTAGTCTAGGAAACATGCATGGGAAGTACCATTACCACCTATTGAGTGTAGAGCATGTGGTAGGATGGGTAATGTGAAGTGGTTTTGTAGGAACCCTAAAAAACTAAGCATTGATGGAGGATCAATGTGGGTGAATATTGCTGGTTGGGGTCAGTTACCCCATACGAGTAAGGTTGTAAGAGTTCTACATGGCGTACTAGTTGAGGTAGCAGATGATAAAATCTATGAAAATGGAATACACATCGGTATAGAAGTGCAGCACTAGAAATTCATAGTGGAGCTATGGGTATATGATTGGGTCAACTTCATGTAGTTCAGCCTTTGTCTGGAGGTGGTGAGGTTGGACCATAAACATTGTGAGGTATAGTTCTTGGAGCCTCCACTCCTATTAGTTCATTGTATTGTAATAGTTTTTTACACTAATTTAAATAAACTCATTTGTTTTGTGCTTTGTGTCAAGTGGTGAAAAATATGTGTGTTATTTTTTCGATTGATACCATGTTCTGGGTATGAGTTGAAAATAAAAAACAATGTATGATGTGTACACTTAAGGTTGTGGGGTTCCATATTCAGTGGGACTTACTTATAACTAAGTTATTGGGAATTGATCTAATCATTTTAACGTAATGGATAGTGTCATACTAGTCACATATTGATTATTACCACCATAGGGAGTTGTTCACTCCCCTATATAGGAATAATTTATTTTTTCATGGGGAATGGGATATCTGATAAGGTCATAGGGGATACTCAGTCGATAGATGGGTGGATTGACCACCCGAGTGGCTTTTAATATGCTTGATGATGGGGGAGTATATAAAATTACCTTTACTACTATGGTGAATCTTTTCAAGATGTATTTCATATATATTTCTATAGGATTCCACCAATGGGAAATGTTGAGATCACACTTGAGATACATTCTTGAGGAGAACTGGTCTCTATTCTACCATATAGTAAGAAATTTGAATAACTCTAGGAACACAAATAATATTTGGAGGAACTAATGAAAAAGGGTCTTATACTTCTATGTTTGTCACCTTGGGTAGTTACCATCCAATTTCATTTTCTTCTGGGCTGATATCATTTTTTACGTGATATTTTTTCAACATATATGTGGAAATATGTGATTCATTAGTTCAATGATTCGTAGTGGGTGGTTCATCCCAGTTGAACCAAAATTTATCATGATCTAAATCGGTAGTATTGGGGGCGATGGATGAATAAGGTAGTTATAGGTTTCATGAATAAGTGATAAACATTTTAGGAGGTGAAGGTTAAACATCAGTGACCAAGTGTATTGTAATATAAATTTACAATTATTCAATAGATGTTTTATGAAGTCACAAAAAAATTTGGGGTAGGTCTTATGAGTAAGTCTTGGGAAATTTATGTGATCTGGATAGTTGAGGATCAATTGACGAAAGTGTATCTTTTATTCCAATATGAGAGACCATCAATGTGGACCGGATGGGTGATTTTTATGTTCGCGACATTGTACCGTTATATATAGTGACACAGACTATAGATTCAAATCATGAACTATGGTTCACTCATTCTTATGGAATGGGTGATAGAAGTCAGGGTCACACATGAGGTTTTGAGTTAGGCTTTCCAATTGTAGATAGACAGGGAGTTAGAGCATACTATTCTGGTACTATATGACATGTTGATGGAATGTGTCCTCGACATTGGTGTATTATGTGAGAAGCATTTGGAACTTTTTGAGTTTTCCTACAATAATAGTTACAATGATATTATTCAAATGTAACTATATGAGGAACTATATGGAAGGCCATGTAGATCACCATTATGATGGATTGATTCTTGGGAATCAGAGTTTTTCATACTAAGTATCATACGGGATATATCAGAAAAAGTGTATTTGATTAGGAAATGCATTGATATGGGTTATAGTATGAAAAATTCATATGGAGATCAGTGTCATCGACCTCTATAGATAATGGTGGGTGATCATTTTTTTCTTCCGGAGTTTCCATGGTTGGGTCACTATCTAATTCATAAATAGCGTAACCAGGAACCCATGTTCATGATTCCATTTGATTTTGTTTAGACGATTATAGATCTGCTACACCAATTGGCTCTACCGTAGTGGTGTAATGGAATTCTTTAGCTATTTCATGTGTCTCAAATTTTAAAATATCCCCTCAATCCATCTAATGTGATTGATGTTGATGATGTTCTGTTTGAGGTTTATGTGACCTTTCAAGAAAATCCATATTTTATTATACATAATAGTGAGAGTGTCTAGTGAGGGAATATAATGAATATCATTCGAGTTTGTGGTACCATGGTATAGTTTAGGAAAAGATGTGGTATAGGGAGACATACATCATGTACGTTTGGCTTGATCACTTCATGATAGAAGCTCAATGACGTTGGGGATAGTGGATCGAGGATGAGTAGTTATTTGGGTCCTAGGATATAATATCTCATACTTCTTTTTTGGTACGTTCTTCATTATGTTTTCGTTTAATTATCCTAATTTTGATTAATTAATTTTGTATGGGTGTATGGGGAGTCTTGGTGGTTTCCTATGGTTTGGTATCTAAAAATGGGGAGAATGTTTCCACATAATTCTTGTTTCATGGTTGGATAATGGTGAGTAGTAATTTTGTGTCCCAATATTTCATGCATAGAGAGGACTTCATGATTTAAGAAACCATGCACAGTGGTGGGAAATCATGTTGCATTGTAATGATCCATCCCGCACTAACAATGTATAATTCTCCAAACCGCTTGGGGTCCCTCGGTGACTATATGACCTGGACCCCTTTTGGATAGATGGTGGCGTGCAGTTGGCTCATGGTTTGGAAAACCGTAGGGCCAAAACATGTGAATTATTAAAATTACTTCATTTTACCATTTTCTGGTTCGGTATTTATAAACCCTTAACCAATTTTCTTACCACATTTCTACTCCAACAACAAGTGTGTTGAATCAAACTCTCCCAATATTCTCAAAGATTGATACCCTTAATTTATGATATGATAGAGTGATGTTGTGTGTGAATAATATTATAGGTGATTATATCACTACTCTTGTTTCACTTTTCTATATTAGGATTTTTTTATTTGTTCTTATTATTTAGAATAAAAACCCCCTATTTTTCTATCATATCATACTTTGAGGATTTAAAGGGTGATTGAATCTGAATAAAATATCACAATTGAGTGTGTGGTTGTCTGCAAAATTGAGGTAGGTGGTCTATCTGTTATATACTATTGTAATTCTGTTGGTTATGTGTATTTTTTTGTTCTATTGGTTTCATATCATTATGATTTTAATGCCTATATCATGAAATGATAAATTTTTTTGTTAAATTATAAGTTAAACCCCTCATGTCCATCGTTTGTTGCATTGAAGATGACTATACTATCAAATATTCCATTATGGGGTGTTTGATGTTCTTGATCTCGAGTTTGAGCTAGTGAATGTGAATTTTAAGGTTCAATGAGACAAAACCCTTTATAGATATGTTTAAAAAGTTAAATTAGGTTTATGGAAGAAAATATATGGGATATGTATTTGGTTTTTTAACATTAATTATTCGCTGAAATTAATTTAATTATATTTAATTGATAACATAGATTAAGGGGGAGTTTGGTATAATGGTAATATGTTAACAAATCATAAATTATAAATGGTAAACTTTTAATTATTAAATGTCATGATGATAAATTATTTTGTGCTCAAACTATGTTTTGTAAACGGTATGCATGGTTGATGAGTATGATTTCTGAATTGGTATATGTGGGAAATGATTTAATTATCATGAAAACATTGCTTGGCGGTATGTGTGGGGTATTTGACATGAGGATCTATACCCATGGTTCAGGTTCGACTAAGGATCTAAACACCAATACCTTTAATGGATGGGTTACGGGTCAATATGAGGCACTAAGACCATATATGTTGCATTTGAGAAGGAAACCTAGGCCGAGGCTCCATGGAATGTGTCATGAAGTGATTATGTGACATAATTCCAAAGTGATGTGGGGAACGTGATTCTTTCCCTTATTATTTTTTTAGTTTTCTAGCATAGGATGAAGTGAGTTTGATTTAAATTATTATCCCATGTTCTAAATAATGAAAATGGTTTATGTGAACATTGTTTACTAATGCAACAAGGTCTATATTTTGGTTATCATATAATTTATCTAGTGGATTCATAAATAATAATTTTACAATGATTATTTTTTAGACACCTTTTTGGGGTCCAACTATGTTCATCTCACACCCAACATGGGACATTACTATGTAACCTAATATACATCATAATTTAGGGTCAGAAAAAGGGTAATGTTTATATTCTAGTTGGTTGATTTTGTTATGGGATGTGAATAGATAAGTGATCTAGACATGGAGTCTGAACCCTTTTTTGGGATTCCTCAATATGACCTTACATTGTGATTTCCATACACTTGTCTCTATAGTAAATTCCATAACATATTTAATATTTGGTTATGGGCTTCTATATAATTTTGTGAAATATTTGGTAATTCATTTTTAGTTGTTGTAATATTTCAATTATTTCTTATTATAACTATTGGGTCGTACTCTTTCTAAAATGGTATAGTCTCCCTAAAAACACACTAGACCCTTGTTGCTAGTCACCAGCCTCTAGAATATGTGGAGGAAAACCTGATGTTTTTTGGAGACTCTGCGTGAGGCATTATATAAATTTTATAACATGTTAGGGATGTTACAATCATAGTACATGATAATTTCTGAAGAGTAATCAACACATTGAATGGTCATAATAGTACCTCATTATAATGAAAACCTAATTATCTTAAAAAATATTCAGAAATATATGAACTGTATCATGATGACATAATTTAAGTGGACATAAACATTATAGTGTATAATTGGTTGTGACCCACAGGTATTTGTGACAATTTCTCATAATGTACACCATTGATAATTTTAGGTTTAGGATATTATGAGAACATGAATCAATGGTAGTAAATATACATTTATATGTATCA
The DNA here is from genome assembly GCA_963277665.1 of Viscum album. Lineage (NCBI taxonomy): Eukaryota > Viridiplantae > Streptophyta > Magnoliopsida > Santalales > Viscaceae > Viscum > Viscum album. Next base: position 503,150,317 of record OY728133.1, read on the forward strand.
TTGGATATTATGATCTATGGACATTTCAATTGTAATAAAATATGTTCTTACTCAGTTTTTTATGTTTATATCATTAATATTAAAGTCAATGTTGTTGTAGTTGACATCAAGAATCACATTTTTTAACATCTGTTGTTATAAAAGAAATTAAAATTATTATTTGAAAGGTTCATTATGTTGGTTATTCTATAATTGAAATTAAAAGTGATATTCCCCATTAGATATAAAAAATCTATGTTGTATATTATTTTTTATGTCCGAAATTATATAACTATAATAATTTTTTTCAATATTGATTAATCAATATGATGAAAATACAAGATCTTTAAATGTAAAGGTACCACAAAAAATAGATGGAATCTATAAAAACAATATTTAATCTATGAATTAATTTTGATTCCATTCATATTGAATATCGACATAATTTTCTTCAGATAAAAGAACACATAAGACATCAAAAGTTGAAGATAGGAATGCCATTTAGAATACATTAAATATTTTATAGTTATAGTGTGATACAAATAAGGATTTTTTGTCATAATAGTTAAAATTAATAATTATAGAGGGAATAAATTGATAAAACTAATCATATATACATTAAATAATGGAAAATAATTTTAAATACTATAATGAGCTTAGTAGAGGAAGAATATGTTGAATAATCATAAATATTGAAATATTTGAGTCTGTGGAATGATGATGATCAAAAGTCATTATCTATAAATGAATACATTTATAGAATTAAAATGTATAACGTATAATAAAAAGAGAAAACAACCACTTAAATTTAAAGTGGAAATTGATAATTTCATAGTCACAATGAAAAAAATGGAATTCCGTATTTATGGAATCTAAAATATTAACATTCATATTGGTTAAATTTTGAACTCCATTAAAAAGCCATTATTAATGTAGGTTTTTATTAAAATGATGATAAAATGGATTTTCCCTATTGGATTTCCTAAAACTGATGTAAACCACCAAAAAGAGTATTTTTAATAATGATTATGAAACAATCTATATTAAAAAAATTTAATGTTCAGTATCTAAAAACCAGCATTAAAACTATGATGTAAAAGATATTTTCCTTCAATATTGTACGTATTGATCCTTATAATTTAATAATATTATTAATCAACATTATTATTTGAGTAAATTTATTTACTCATGAAAACCCTGATGAGATATTTTCATAGTAAAGCATGGAATATTTGGTGCAAAATGATTTATACTGCATTAATGAATAACACATGAGAAAAATTATCCCCTATATTAATAAATGAATATTGATATATTAATACATTTGATGATAATGAAATATAATAAATATATCAATGTTCATAATGTTATGTGGGAAGGTTTATTTTCAAAATATAAAATAATGATACATTATTGACATAGATTGGAGACAACACCCGTCAACCTTTTTTATTAGAGATACAATGATAAATAGTTTATATTACATAATATGCATTTTTATGGGTTTATATATTATTATTATATTAAATTATTTCTCTATGGATTACATATAGTATATAGAGATATTAACCTTAGACATTGGGCAGCTCTACATGATTTTACATAGAAAGATTTCTAGAGGATGACACATTAAGTGTGTCTCGAACCTCAATTAGCCCGAATGGACAGAAGGACTTATTTTTTTATTATGGATAATCCATATTTAATGGGATGAATAAGAACCCTTACATGACCCTTAGGCCCAAGGCACTTGGCCTGACATGACTTGCAATACATAACTCGGAGGCCCAGAGGCATACAATTCCCAATACATGACATGTATGCCCAACCCACTAGAACTGCCCCTCCCCAGCTTCTACATCATTGATATCCTAGCTCCCCACCATGAATTTCTAATCAACTAGAATTTTCCCATCCAAAGATGCACAATACATGGTTTCGATTACAGTTGACATACCCTCTCATTCATCCAACCTGGTTAGCTCTGCTTCTAGTGACTGCTATTCTTGTTTCTTTGATCCACTTTTGGGGCCTGATCTCTGTGAATTGGGCTACTCCATGGTCTCAATGGACTGAAATCCCTGTGGCCCAAATTCCTTTGATGGCCCAATGGCCCTTGAGACCTGTAGACCCAAACTGGTGGTCTGAATGCCCAAATCAGGTGAATAGTTCCTGCTGCTGTAGTACTGAACAGTATGTGCTACAGTAATGCTCTAGTGCTGCTATTGTACCCCGAAAATTCACCTCCACCTAGTTTTGAACCTGGGCCTCATGGATGCCAAGAAAGATAACTTACAACATGGGTATGGGCTCGTTGGCCGAAACTCAATTAGATATTCAATATTATTCAAATTTTAACATCTTGAATAAATATTATTTTCATACATGGTTTAATAATTATTCATGTTTTATTTAACACATATATTAGATTAGTGGATAGTGAATATAATATTTATTAGAAAAATATTTCATAAATATTTATTTTAGATCAAGTGAATAATGTATTTATGTATTTATCAGCTAATAATGAATTGATAATTATTTTTTAAATAAATAGTATTTATTCAAGGTATAAAAAATAATTTTCTGGAATGGAATACAATGAATACATTTCTTATGAGATGTAATATATATAAAATATTATTTTAATGCATTGTTTTAAAAAAAAATAGACACATAATATTTAATTAATTCAATTATTTTTCTATGGTCATCAAATAATAATAAAAGTATTATAGACATGGGGTTTTGTAGTGATCGAGGGAAAAATGAATATGAGAAATTATTATTTTCCAAACTATAAAAATTTTAACCTAGTTCTATTATATACAACCATGATACCAATAATTTATTTCTATTCTGTACAATGAATATAGAGAATCATCTCAATCCATAGAGACCTTGTCTAATGGAATAATCCCAAGAACATAGAGATATCATCCTTCACCATCACTCATGATTCTAGACAGATTAAGGAGTGTGATTATTTAAAATTATTTTTGCGGAAATCATAGATGAACAATTATAAAATTAAGAATATCTATTCTAGAAAATAGAGATTATTTAATGTTTTCTCTAGAGTCCATGGGAAATATGTGGATCACAATGGGTATGGGAACCTACACTTGATTCAGGGGATGAAATTAGCTAACAACAAAAATAAATTTTTAGATTCATTATTTATAAATAATTACTTAAAATATAATTTTATAAATTCATAAATTAATTATAAATAATTAAGTGATGTTACCCAATTTAGTTCCACAATTCTCATGTATATTACTATTGAACTTAATTCTATTTTCCATGAAATTATTCATCAATTACATCTTATTTTAATTTTAAATTACTGCAAAAAAATTGATATTTGAATGCCCTTATCATCACTTTCACTACACTAATATCCTTCAATTTTTATAAAAATAGTCAAATAATAATTTATAAATATTTTAAGATTAAATAGTTTTTTTCCACATTTCTGTTTAATTTACAATTCAATATCAAGTATTATTTAAATATGAATCATCAAATATCATCTTTATCCTCATTTGTAAAAAAAATAATATTTAATTAACTGAAAATGAATGTATAACATTTGAAGAACAAATACAATGAATAAATAAATTATGACTAGATAACACATGAATATATGGGGTTTTACCCATATGTATGTTTCATGTCCCTTTGAATAACACACAATCATGCATTATGAATTAATTATATATTTCGTGCACTAATTTCTTCTGGTGTGTACTTAATATACAATTTATGCTTACTAATCCATCATGTAGACTGGTGAGTCAGACAACATGGTGTGTAACATATGTACACAACATGTATTTCATTAATCAAAGATGTGTCATGAATTTTTTACCTGAAAAAAGTGACTTGTAACCATGTTACTCAAATACCACAGAAAATGTATCCCGGTTACAGAAACTTTACTCCAATAATGTCCATGATTGGAATCCATGCCTAGTCCCCTGTATTGTGTATGGTAATAAAGTTGAAAACAATAAACAATATTTATCTAGATAGAAAATAGCCTATATATTATCTGATTGCTTGGAATAAAAAATTAATTAATTTTACTGATTAAATATTATCATAATGATTTCCTTGTGTTATTTATTTGACTCTTACACTCCTTGTGATGAGTTATATATATATAATATCTTCATATATATTAAGTTCCAAATTAATTTTTTAGAAAACATCTGAACTATATTATGTATATTAGTCATATCATAATGAATACTCTATAAGGGTTATGACATAAATAACTAAATATAATACATGTGAATATATTTTATTAATCTATCAATATACAGCATAAATTTTCAATATAATATGGGTAAACTATTAGTTATATGAGTAAACAATATCCAAATATTATAAAAGTTGGGTATTTCGGACATGTACTCGTTGTGTTACTTCCTATGTACATATATATTACCAACAAAATTTTAAAAAAATAATAATTTCATAAAAAATAATGGTCGATGGGAATTAAAGAATTTATTGGTGGGATTGGAAATAAAATAACCGTATAATTAATGATGACAATAAATTTATTATTGAGAAATATTAAATAAGTAAGAATTATTCAGAATAGATTCATCTCTATTAATGGTGCAATTTGTTCCATGTATATGGATGGTCATGAGAATAAAATGGGTCATTGTATGTTATTCATTTATTTTTAATTTTATATTATATTCAATTTATTTCTGACATGTCATCTCTCTTCTCATTATATATGTGTTTTAAAGACCAATATATCTTAATCTGAACCCCCTAAAACTTTCTTTTCGTAATCCTCACCAATATAGGATTTAAAGCTTCAATATTAGATGGGTATCCTAGGTAGTGGGAGGATTTTATTATTTAATGTCAAGGTGAATCAATTCCTTGAGATACATGGGAGAACTTGTTGAATGATTCAACATGAACTAAGACATGGTTCAATGTTTCCCCCAGGTCAATGGTTAGTTTTTGTTTCACTGAATTAACTAGACACTAAGAAAAGCTTAAGAGAATTCCTCAGGTATTATTTTATTTCGATGAAGTGTCAGGATTAATTTAATTATTAATACATTCATCGACAGATGAACTAATACAATAATAGTCCTAAAAAATAGTACATTAAAAAATGGAATCTTCATAAACATTGTATAAGACATGGTTAATTACTTAATTAAGTCTAATTAATAGTAATAGAAATATCATAATGATAAAATTGGTAATTTATTCATAATTATAAAAGATCTAAATTATATATATTAACTTATTATATCTACCCACTAAATATGATTAAATTTATCCATAGTTAATAGTGAATGGTCATTTCAATTATTAGGGAATTCAAACTTCAGTTTTGGTTGAGCATAACACAGTTCACAGCAAAGGGTGGGGGGATTTCAAAGAAGGAGATTATGTAAGTGAGATGCAAGGATTGAGGAATTTCAAAATGGGGCTTTCATGTTTTCATTTTCCACTAACATGATAATGTAATTGTGTTTCAATGTAGTTGGAAAATTTCTGCCTATATAAAACACTTCATGTAACTTATTTTTATAATTTTTAGGTTATAGGATAGGGAATATGGGTCATTTACACTGGAATATCTAAAAAATTATAAATTATGAAACCCATGGATACGATTATTATGTTTCAATAAAATATTTTGAGATTAATTAACTGATATTTATTATTTAATTTTATAAATTAGATAAATTTATACAATTCTTCTCTTCTTAATTGTATAAATGGAAATACACATGACTTCAACCATATCATTTCAATTTATTTTATAAATATATAAGATTCTCAATAAAACTATTCTCAATGATTGTAATTAGATATTACATTTGATTATACATGATAAATGGAAATTATATATGTTGGAAATCTCTTTTTTGATTTCCATTTCCATGAAGCATGTGAGTTTGAACACTCTCTCTGTGAGAAATATTTGGATGAAAAAAAATATTACCAATGTTTCATTTTATCATCCACTTTCAAAAGAGATTATAAATCTATATGAGGATTTATATTCATATTTCATTATGTATTCATTTATGATAACTATTATGACAAGGTGTGAGAAGATATATATGAGATCTCTAATGAGCTGTTCATGTGCATGATTGAAGTGTTAGTGATTATTGGGTTGACATAGTCATTGTGAGTGGTTAGATATAATTCTTAGACGTATTGGTAATTAACAACACTGATGATATGAACACACAACACATATTCTCCTAACCTCATAAAACATAGTTTGGTTTTGTTGTGAATAATAAATTTAAAAATAGGGATGCGACTCTTTTATTACTCCATAATCTTATTCTATATTTTGAAAAGAAAATAGGGCATGGGCAACCCTTTTCCCTTATGGTGGAAATGAAAATGAATAAGTAGGTAAAGGGTCACCAGACTCTCACTATATATAATGCTCATGGTCACAATCCTTTAAAGAAAAAGAATAACCAAATGTAATAACTGAAAAAAAATGTTACATTATTTTTTTGGAATTTATGATAATGTAATCACAAAAATAACAAGATTACTGGGGAATATAAATGTATTTTTGTTATTGATTGTTACCTTTATATGTGTAAACGTTGGTTCATAGATATATCTTTTTCTTATCACATCTGTTTCATAATTCAATAAATTAAAATATTTAATATGTTTTTATATGAGAAGAGATTCTTCCAGTAGCCAATAGAGCATGAATCACAACATCGACTATAGGATACTATTATATTTCATTGTACATCCGGATTTTTTTTGTTTTAATGAATTATTTTTTTCAAGAAATGTTGAGAATATTGTGTCTATTTCATTCCTTGAATTGGATGGATTTATATTCTAATTCAAAAAATAAATAATTCACTTCATAAAATTAATAAAATAATTATGAAATGAAAAAAATAAATAAAACATTGCATGTATTAAATTGTGAAAATAGTATTAGTAATATTTAGTAAATTATTTTCTCATGAATCATAAAATGCCCAAATATTGAATCACTGTCTTCTTCACATAAATTAGTTTCTATTAACATGTATTTATTGAGAAGGTTGTTTACACACTTTTTAGGAAATATAACATGAAATAAATTAGTATTTCTTCCAATTAAAAATTACTAACCCACCATTTAGTGGAATGTATGAAAGGGTAATGAAGCTTTTAGTAATATTATATATTGATATGTATGGAGCATTTTTTTTAGAATATAGCAGTGGATATTAAATCTCCATAACTTTTGTTTATTATTTTATTATATGTAGCTACGAATATTTGATCAGTTATAATTTTTATCCCATTAATACATTCATGTATTTAATTAATAACTTATAGAATCAACCTCTTATTATTTTAATCATGCTTTAATCTGATTAATGTTGCGTGAGTATTAACCTATATAAGAATGAATTTTTATGGGATTTTGGGAATCTATGTCAAATAAATCCACCATATACACTATAGTGTAATGGTGCTTTTGAAATGAGGTAACATAACTAACTAGATAATTCATGGTAATTAATGGTGAATAAAGATCGTCTGATATGCATTTCAGGTATTTCATTACAAACTATGACATACACACAAAATAAAGTAAAAAAATTGAAATGTGGTATTACCATAGTGTTAGGGTGTGGAAAGATCCATGTTTTGTACATACATGTGTTTTTTGATTTGTGGTGACTGTTAAAGACGCCATAAGAATTAAACTATCACATTGAGCTATGAATTGTTTAGTTATAGTATATCATAAGAAAACTAAGGTAAAGTACCCATATAACCATTTAGGTAAGAAATTGAATTTCATAATAAGATCAATCATTCTTGAGTGGGATAAATTTTTTTTGAAGGATTGCAAGAGAAATAATTTCTTCAATGAATTTGACACTCAAGACTCATAGGATATGGTATAGTAATAGAATCCATTGGTACATAAGGGAGAAACGTTTTTTAAAATGCATGAAATGTGTTGGAGTACTAAATTTGTAACAAGACCTGAATGATATGGTATTCTACTCACTGGATATGGTTTATAATTCTGGACTATAAATAATAAAGTTATATGTTATATTGAGGAAGTAGATTTCATAGAATCTTAAAGACTATAAGATGTCATTATTTTTAAGATCAATTTCTTGTATCAGAATAATGTTTGGATTTTATCTAATCAACCAATTAATGTAACTCTAACAGGGTGTAGAGGGTTAATCAACTAAAAATTAACATATAAGGTAATTTAAATACCTAAAATATAGAAATCACGACTTCTACAACACAAATATTTCATATTTTTAAATTAATATTTAATAAATTTAAAAAATAAAAACATGGAGATCAAAATAGATTAATGAATTTGGATACTATATGTTAAATATTATAGGTTCATTGAAGATCTTAAACATCTCCTAGAAATATCTCCCAATTTAGTACTCTACCTAGAAACACCCTATATAAAATCGTTCTTTATTACCTAGTAAAAGGAAACATATTAATGTGTGAGATAGTATTCTCAAATGGGCCATATTTGGAGATATCAATCAATAAAAACAATTATGAATAATATGAGTATTATGGAATATTATCATTACCATAAAATTTAATTTCAATAACCAATTGGTCAAAGTTCATAAAAATGAGTTATTGAATAATGATTTATAATTTTAAAAAGAATTAAATTAATTTTGAAAAATAATCATTAAATAATCATAAATTTTATGTTTGTGTCATAAATGTGTCACACCATCATATGTATTAAGACTATTTCATTTGTAAAGGATAAAATATGAGGCTATAAAATCATAGTGGATAAGCAATCAAAACTTGTTTCCATAATCATAATAGATTAGGAATCTCCACATGAATTCGATTGTGGATTAAGCAGATAGACATGTTTCCAATAGTGTATCAACCACATAAACCTATTTACCATAGTTGATCAAGCACTTAGGCATACTTACAATAGTAGATCAATCACATTGACACTCATCATATATTTATCCCAATTGATATAAAACATTACCCAATGCAATAGAAAGATATATAATTCCAAGGCTACCTATCACATAATAAATTTCATATATATATTATTCATAATATCATTAAACATTCAATATACCATCATATCTTAATCCTTAAAAATAGTTTTCATAAACATTTCATCAATCCATCATAACATATCATATAGAAAATAAATGTGTTTCATAAATATATCATCATTAATAATCATAAAACATCAATATTGAGTATGAGTGTCATACCAATGGATAATATCACTAGTAATAAATAAGAAACACCAATTTTTGTTGTTTTTGAGGAATATATTTTCTATAAAAATTAGATTAAAAAATTTTATAGGAAAATAACCTTTTCACGATGAAAATAATATTTTTAAAATAATAATTCCAAAAATATTTTGAAATCATTTTTTCAATAAATGTATAATTGGAAACATTTAAGTGAATATTCAAATCATTGATCATTCAGGGTGGTAGGAAATTTTTTTCATGATTCATATGATAAAACTGAGCTTACAACCACCATTTTTGGGAAAAATGTCAAAAGTATATCATTTATAAAATGATAAAAATATACCACTAAAACAATTTTGTAAAAATTAAAACATGGGTAAAAATAATTATAATAATTATTTTAAGAGTATTAAAAACATTAATAAAAACATTTTTAAAACAAATTCAAGGAATAAAATGATTTTTCATTGAAGAGATAAATACAGTTTATTTTCATTTAAAATATTTTACTAATTTTTTTTAAAGAAAATACAGTGAATGGAAACCACGTATTATATATAAATGAATATAGATGGTAAAAGTCATAATATTATTTAGAGGATGATAAGTAAAATTCGTTATAAAATAATACTAAAAAATAAACATGAGAAAAATGAAATTTTAATAAAATACCTAACAAATTTTTTAACTTTTGAATCATAATACCAATGAAATAAAAAAACTTTTATGGAAAGATAAATCCAATTTTCATTAAAAATGATCATATAGAAAAAATTCATAGGAATTATATACACCAAAAACTATAAATAAGTTATTAATAAGAATTTGTCTCATATAAATAAATGTTTCAAGAAATTATCATACCTGAATTCTAAGCTTTCATCAAACAAATTCAACCTCTAGTATAATGAATATAGGCTTATTATAAAAAAATTCTAGAGCCTTGGTCATATATATCATACCCCATATGATTCATTTATAAACTTTTATCACCAAATTAGTAAAAATTTCTTGTTAAAATCCCTATTGTATTAATTTAAAATTTTTTAATATATATTTTTGGTTTCGTAATTTCATTTAATTTTATTTGATCAAGATTCCATAATTTTGAGTTTTTTTACCATAATAAAACTATCATATATAATTAGTATATAATTATTTTTAATAATCTATAAAAAAATAGAGATAGTGAAATGGATTACAACTTTCATGAATATGGGAGGTTCTATGTTTCCAAGAAAGATGTTTTTTATTTTTAATGGATGAAAATAAAGTCTAATTTTTTTTTAATAAAAATCATTATTTTCGCCTGTTAATCGAAAAATTAATCAATTCAAAAAATTCTCAGACATTGTCAATAAAATAATTTAGACAAATTTTTTTTTAAAAATAAAATTTATTTTATCAAAAAAAATATTTGAATGTGGAAAAAATTAAATTTTACAATACTTGGGGAAAATGTAAATAAAAATATTTTTAAAAAATATTTTTTATGAATAACACCTTATTTACTCTACTCAGAAAAATAGTAAAAATGTTAAATGAATGTTAAATATGGTTTTTTTCATTATATAATATATTATTTTCATTAAAATCATTCACCAATAAGGATAAAGTTAATTTTTTATGATGAAAACACATTGCACGCATAACAATACTTGTTTAGAAAAACGTCTCCTTATTTTTTGATTGGTTTTTATATTCCATTCTAATTTATTTATTACTAATGAATTGATTTTATATATTTTTAAAACATATTTTTTTTTGTAATTTATTTTTTTATATTCATACCCACCAATAAATTGTCTAATATATAACTATAACATTAAATAACTTTATTTTAATAGTATAATGTAGTTTGTTTTAACACAGTGTTCCATGTAGCACATTCTATCAAATAATTTAAATTTATTAAAAAATCATAAAATTAATGAGAGTAAAATTTTAACCCCCATAAAAATGTTTCATTATATAATTTACATTACAATAATTCAAAAACTCGGGATACTTCTACCTCATAATATTCTCATGTTCCCATATAGCATCCAAAAATTAGAGGTGTCACCACAAAACATTGACAATGTGAGTGTAATTTTTTCATAGACCATGCTATCTATGGAAAAAAAATATCCACAAGTACTTCCTCATAAAAGTGATCTTTCACTAGTAGTGTAACCTCTCAGTCCAATACATGTAAAGGGTCTTATATTTATTTCCTCAAGAGATATAGACGGAAAACATTGTGAACAATAGAGATGTTTGGTGGATACAAAAAAGATAATATGACATCATGAATCAATCAAACATATCGAAGGGGATAATATCACTCATTATTAAGTTTCCCTTATTCCGTAATCTCAAAACCCTCTTCTACGGAGAAATCCAAGGAATCACCTTGTCTATAACCATGAACGTCATATATCATTATATATTACTAATATAAATTTTTTTGTACACTCCTGGATACTCTTATTTTTTACTAAATGGATATAACATTCACATCAATTTATTTATCTATACAAAGTTCTATTATCATTCATTATATATCTTCATGAAAATAAATTGGTGCTTTACACTTTAATCCATATAGGGATTCATTGACATCCATCTGAATTCTCATGTGAAATTTCTTATTTTAACAAAACATGACTAGAGGATGATGTTGATCACAACCACATATTAATTACATAGAACATGATTTCCATGTATCAAATTGATTTTAAATGGATCTTATTGCATATACATATATATAAGGATGATAAGAAGTGTTAATACATAACTTCACATCTATAACCCATGATGGACATCAACAAAACAATAAGGTAAACCATAGATCACAGTTATATTCAATAGAATGTGGTAGTCCATGAATCCTTACTACATCATTATTATATATTCCATTAATATGACCTATATAGAAGTATTTTATAATAGGAATTATGTGTGTTGAAATCATTAGGTCATCCACTATAACACAAATATCATTATGGATGTTAGATGTTTTCGGCAGTCTGAGGAAAAAACACATGGTGATGTTTTACCATTTATAATATAGTATGGGTAATAGTTATAAAATAATTTTATACATTATACTCACATACTTAAACTTTTCACATATTAAGAATCAAGATTCATATTCTGTAACATCCATTTTCATATTGTCAACCATAAATAAATTTTTATATCATTATATGTATTCACACTTTGAGGATGAATATATAATTATGAACTATGAGATCAATCCAGCAACTCCATATTAAAATTATTTTTGGATGGGGAAAATACATGCTTCTGGAACCTTGTACTTTCATCAAAATTTTTGATGAACTCAAAGACATTTGTCACATTCTTTTTTAGCTCTAGATCATCCTTCATTTCCTCATTAATCCTTATATACAGTATTGGTAGATCATTTATTTGGGAAATACAATATTTCCCTCATTCTATCGTTATTTCAAGATCACATTGAAAATCCTGAAATATTTGATATTTTAGGATACTCATCTTAGATAAGCTTTCAATATCCTGGTGGCTCAAAGCATCATCCAATGTGATCACCTTCCCATTGTGGTAATGTATTAACTAGTCCAACTATTTAATTAAATGTAACCATATTATTTTGTGAATATTACTATAGTTTTTAGTGAATATATTATTTAATGTCTTATAACCAGTATAAATATAACATATTTTTCTATTAAGATAATTCCTCTATAAAATTAATAAAAAAATACCATAGCTAACTCCAAATCAGGTGATGGGTATTTTTTTCATGATAATTAAATTATTTGGATGAATAAGTTATAATAATATAATCAGTCATGAGAATAAATCCCCTTCCCTAATTTGATGCACTATTTTAAATTAATAAACCCTTTCCAATGTTGGTTAATGCAATCGTAGGTGCACGAACATAACTTCTATCTCATTCCGTGAAATTTTCTTCACATTCAACTATATAGAGGAACATGATTAACTTCTAAAAGAAGATGGATAGTGGATTAACAATACATGATAAATTGGGTAATATGTTTCAATGATATCCATAAAAACTACGTAAACTACATATCTCAGTGACCATGGTTGGTTTGGGGTATTTATCAATAAATTTTTCCTTTGAAGGATTCACTACTATTCCATCAAATTAGAATTTGGGACACAACAATAAATAATTACTAATAGAAAATTCACCCTTAGTAAATATATAATATAAAATCCCCTTTTGGGGTTCTTTAGAATAAATATAAATTGGTATTCATTATCTTTTGTTATATTTTAATAAATAATAATATCATCAATAAATTCTACCATATACTAATCATGGTAATATCTAAGGACATTGTTTATTAAATTCAATATGATAACATGTGAATTTTTTAGGCCAAATGGAATAGATATAAAGTCATAGATTCCATAACACATTTATAAGGTTTTATTGGGTATTTATTAACTTTTTACATTTAACAGATAGTTCTCATATCGATGATAAATATTGAAAAATTATTAATCTCCTCATTATTCTCATAAAAACATTGATAAAAGGTAGTGGAAACTTGTTTTTGATCATGATATTGTATTGTTATCAATAATCAATACCAAGTCACATTGATCCATAATTATTCTTTACAAAATGAACCAATGAACACCAATTTTACACATATGGACAAAAAAATACTTATCTAGATTCTCATAGTGTATCATATTTAATTCCTACAACTCAATTAGGTCTATTCAATAAAGAGTACTTCAATAGATGTTTTACTATGTATATGATCGATTTAAAACAAAAAATCGTGATTCTAAGGAAGAAAAAAACTCTTCCCAAAAGAATGAAAAAATTACCCAAACAATATCCATTTATTCAAGCTTATTTTTTCCATAATAATATGAGGAAGATTGCCTTCACATATATGAATTATTAAAAATAATATAGAATTAATTTCCATTGGAATATTGAATTCATACATTCACTAAGAAATTTTCATGGGTTTACTTGGAATATGAAAATTTACTTCCCTTCCTTGAATATTGGTATGAGATTTATATGAAGAATTTTAATACATTCCTAGAATCACGCAAAATACAACTAAAGGGATAATTAAAAAAATTTCATGAAGCTCATTCTGGAAAACATAAATTAAATAATAAATATAGGATTTAGATGTCACTATAATAACATTATTAGGTCTCACAACAATGTCAATATCTAATCATTCAATTAGTAATTAAATACCCTTTTTCAAATCAAATAAAAAACTATCTACATTGATCCAAAATCAAATAAAACTCTTGTTCTTATAGAGTGGATAATAAGTATCAATTTCACCTTTATATTATATTAACCAACATTTATAGTAATGATGGAATGGGATTTCCATTTATCATTGAACATAAAATACCAATGATACTAATAAACTTCATAAACTTTCTTCTTCATGTACTTATCGGATTAATTCCAATATTATTTTAATTTGATTCATTGGAGCTTTAGTGGTACATAAATTGGTGCCTTCCTTTATTTCCTTGTATTAACCGTCCCATTAATCCACTTTAAATATTAATGGGATTTATGACCCAACATTCTACATTAAAATAAACTCTAAATTCCCTTCAACGGGTTCCCTTTATGTTTCTTCCAACATTTATGGCATGTATATGGATATAATTTCTCTCTAACATGGGATTTAGTCATGTTTTCAAGAGATTAGATAATCCATCTATTATAAAATACAATGGAATGGTGTTGATATCTCATTTTTATTTCTATATTGATTTCACATTGAATGATTTAATTTTATCTAATAATGTATCATATAACTAATTTGGTTCCAAAACTGGATTCAAGCAACCAATTGTTTATAATTTTATCTTTATTTTCTATTTTAAAACTAGAAACAAATATCCCAAGTCGTGTAAAAATTTTCTCGTAAGAAGAAATAAATTCATCCACCGTTTAATAAAAATATATTGATGCATTATCTATCATTTTTCATATAATACGAGGGATGTTATTACTAAAAAATATCTTATTAAAATCATCCCACTATATAGACTCAATTATATTATCGTACCTTATATAATTAATAGGGATCCACAACTGATGTACCTATCCTTACAAATAACAAAAAGATAGGGAAAAATTTATGTTCAGAGCATTGGAGAAAAATAATTACATTCTCAATGGCAAGGATCCTTCACTTAGAAACGATTGGGTTGTAATGCTCAACAACAGAATTTTTCTGTACACTAATTAATGAATCAATAAAATATTGTTCATTATATTCATTTTTTCTAAGGTCTACATGATTCATATCATGAGAAATGAATGTGAGCATAATAATGAGATTATTTATTATATATCCTGATATATTTGGATTATTGGGAGGGAAATAATTTTATTTGATAACAAATTTTCCATTATAATGATGTATTCTCAAACCAACCATTCATTAAAACTAAATAGATAAGTGTAACAAACAATAATAATACTGGATGACAATATAATGATGAAAATTCTAAAGGATTTATAAATAATTACATCTTATTTTCATCCTATGAAATATTTGGCTTATCCAAGGTTATCCATGTTCATCAATTATTAAATGTTTAATAATCGTTCATAAAGATAATTTAATTTTAAACATTGATACCTCCAAGTGTGCCAATCCTGGTGAAGAATAAGGGAACAGTTATCTTGCACCTGAATATTGGACAAGATAAACTATGCTAACCCATTTTGAGTTAGGTACCCATAGATTGATCTATTGAAAAACCACATCTACTAGTAAAATCCATACATGGAGTTCATTACTAATAAATCCAAACAATATATTCCTTACTAAAACATTATAATGTTATTATATACATAGACACATCCCTTGGGTTCTCACAAATTTTTCAGACACTGATCTCTCTGGATTGAATAAATTTATATTTTGATATTAACTGGTGGGATCAAGGATTTTAATATATAAATATTACATATTTTAAATTAATAATAAATAAGTTACATAAATACAATCTTGAGTCAAAGGATTGTTTATTGACTTTAAATACTAGATGCAGAATATTTTTATTTCATGAAATCCCTTAAACAACCCCATTAATGATCTCTCCATGTCGTACTCTTCATAGACATAACATACGTAGAACCTTTCTTAATTAAGTCGGTAAATATAACATAAACCATATTGAAATTATATATTTAGTAATGGTAAATAATTAGATATCAATCAATGTGAATATGAAGGAATTAGATGAGAGTAATGTTATGAGATCAAGACCATTACATAAAAATCATCTAACAGATATATCAAATAATATAAACATAGGTCAAGGAATAAATCATTATCATTTGAAATTAATGACTCATAAGATTAATAAATGATCATAAATAAATCACAAAAAACAATACCATGGCATCAAACAATGGGATATCCATAAGTATAGAATCCATTATATATATCCAGGTTACCTACTAATAATATCAAATACTAATGTATGGGTAATCACTACTTATATCGAATATAATAACGCATCATGAATAACCAGCTACATCCCATGGTGAATCAAGAATATTTACTTGTTTCATATAGTGTATAACGTACATCAACATGCTTCCAAGGTAAGAATAGGTGCATCCAATTATTTCCTAAAGAGAATAAAACACATTGAGTTTCATGACATAATTATCTTGTGGGATATAATACATTACATAATTAATTATAGGGATAAACATTCATCATATCTAAACCCATGAAATGATAACGAGTTTCATATAAATTTTATAAATACATCATAGAATCACCTATGGAAAATAAATTCGATTCAATAGAATTTCCTCAACAATAATAATAATCTATCTTGATAAATAATAAGGATTATTACACCGGATCATATCCAAAATAAATCACAAGAAACACTACTGATTTTTTTCCTTGATGAACATAAATTTCATAAAAATAGAATTAAAACTTTTTGGTGGAAAATAATATTTCATCTTTAAAAATAATATTTTAAACACTATAAAATATAAAACTGTAATAATTTTTTTATTTAAAATATCATTGCAAACATATAAATTAATCAAAAAAATCGATGTTATGATGGTGGGAAATTATATTCATGTCCTATATAATAAAACAATATTTTCATTCACAGTTTTTATAAAAAGGAAAAAAGTTCCTATTATAGAAAAAATGAATATTTCTTATTGAAATATTTTTTCAAATGTAAAAATGGAATAAAAATTAATTAAAAATAATTATCGCGTATTAAAAAATTCATGATTGTTTTTAGAAAACATAGACATGAAAGGGATCATATTTTTTATTTAATATAAAAATAAATTTATATATCCTTAAAAACATTATTTTTTTTATCAATAGTTATGAAACATAGGAAATTGAATGTAAAATACATATTATCAAAAACAACATAGAACAAATTAAAATTGATTAAATTCTTGAGAGGTATATCAATAAATTTTATCATCAAAAGAATAATGAATAAACATTTCTTTTATATATTTATATTCTGTCATAAATCTCTTACAACAATGATAAATTTTGAATCGCAAACCCCTTGAAAGAGGAAATTTATACATATAGGTAAATCCATTAAAATTTGACAATAAAAATATTAATAAATGTAATTAATTATTATTATATAATCCACATAATAATAACATGTTTTCAATATTTCTTATGTTGCACAAAAGTAAAAGGTGAGATGAAACTACCTTACTTGAAGACTCAACATTATTCATACCCATTTTAACCACTTATATAAAAAAATTATCTTGTATATGTATTCTATAAACACATTCATATATATCATTGAATATTTGTTTTACTTAAAATATTTTTCCACACATTTATTGAAAATATTTGTTAAAATCTGTTTTCTTATTAATAACTACTCTATTTTTCATGTTTGTTTTATTTTTATATTTTCTATCCTATTACATTGAATATGGATTAATATTATTTAGAATTTTAATCATCATTAAAATATATTATTTATTATTTACATATATTAATATAATAATCCAAAAATGATAGAGATAGAATAGTGAATTTCAACATTCATGGAGAGGGGAAGTCGTGAGTATGCATGGAGACTGTTTATGTAACGTCCTTAGACCGGTAGCCACTAAAATGTTCCCCCAAGCTGGTTTTCCACATTATGTCAAGTGATACTCCCCATACACAAGAGGTATCTAACTTACAGAGAGGGTATAATGGTTCATGTCGTGATACTACACCATCTTTACCAGAGTAATCCACAATATATTATAAATGAAATAGACGAATCAAATGTAATAACTAAGCATTGTGTGAGTACCAATAAGTAAGACACCACCATTGGTGGCTATAAAATATCCACTATAAACAAATATTACATACAAGTGATAAATAGATAACAAGTAAATAAAAGAGAGTAATATTTCCATTTGATAACAACATTTAAATAACCAAATACAAACCATAGAACCAAAATTCATATTTCCATCATTCTCATTAATTATTTCATTATCAACATGAGTATCATTATTTTTGAATTTATTTGTTTGGTGGAGGGGTTCAAGGAATTCATAACTATGAATAAAAGAATATTTCAAGTCCCAATATCAATAGGGATAAAAAATTTAGAATCAATAAATATGACTTACCTTTCTTCCATATTCTATGTAGTTTCATTGAATGAAACCAATTTGGTTATAGAAAATCAGTCCGACTCTCTTACCTATGCACTACTTTTCGGGTGGGGGTAGTGTATCAGTCCAACCTGACCCATGGGAGGAGCCTTAGTATTGTATCCTACCACCAAGCCATGTGAAAAAGCTTATTAATCCATTCACCACTCATATACCACATCAAAACCCAACACAAACCTCATAATTGAAAATCATAAATCAAAATAATAAATATGGTAAATAATATTATTCCATACTCAATTAACTAATCATCCATTGACAATACATTTATATTTATCCTAATTCCAATTTTATATGACTAAAATCATTACTAAGATTAATCAAATTCCATAAATTATCAAATTTAATATAAGATATCATGTATTTAACCCCTTATGCATTTAAAGTACAAAAAACAAACCATCTAAAACATTCATATTAATTCCTTTTTAATACATTTCCATGTCATTCCAAACAACCCCTTGGTGCTTTATAACTCATAGGTGAAACTATTCATATCCTATGTAAATCATAGATTTACCAAACCATCAAATTCATTGTGGGATCTACCAATGGAAGATATAATTTCACCCTTAACATTTTTGTTACTCATATTTGGGAAGGTCATAGCACCCCAAGGGTGGCACTAAATTATTCAATTCATCCCCAATAAATTCCATGATGATCAATAAGGATTTAATTTTTTAGGGCCCTAATTTACCAAATATCACAAATATAATTGAAAAACAATATGGAAACAAGAATACAACATCATATTAATAAATACATATAAAAACAATGGAATAAAATATATAGGCCACCTACCTCGATTTTGGGGAAGAACGCACTCATATTCATTACCTTAGATCTAGAATCAAGTACCTCATGATGAATAAACCTATATTAAACTAGAATAGGAGATTTTTTGTTATTCATAATAAATTATCCCATGATACAATCCCTAATCTAAAAAAGAGAAGAATGGAGAGTATTATATGTACCAAACGATTTGATCTGTAACAAACGACACTCCGAATCTCAATGAAATGAGGGTGATCGATCCTTGATAGTTATTGAGGGTTATTTTATATCAATTAGGTTGTAAGGAAGGAAATGGTGGAAAAAATCAAGTGAGAATTTAAAATACTATAATGGAAAAACTATAATTTTTCCAACTTTTAACATGCTCCATGGTTTACAAGCACCGTTTTCCAAACAGTGCAAAAATCATGTGCTAGACACTATCAAAGGAAAAATTAAGAACACTCTTGCTTGATGATACCTGTACCATTTGGAAACCATGCTTCAACCATAGAAAATTCCATTGTCCAAAACTAAATATCTCGGCTCCCCACAATGAATAGTATAAATAATTTTCTTGTCAGTCATGTGCCAAATGTTTGCCTTGCCTTGGTTGGCCCGATTATCCCTTCTATCATGTCTTGAACAACCTAAACCCCGATAAAGCCCCTAAAACACCATGAAAACAACTCATTAACCCAAAAAACTAGATTTATACAAAAATTTAAACATGTACATACATCTATAAAGACTGGAATATTAAAATCCCCCACATTATAAGGACTCATCCTCGAGTCATGCTCCAAGGAATCATTTAGTTTCTGAAGAAAAGTCATTAGAACACTTGGAATGCTTATCCTATTTTTTATCCATAGTTTCATCTTGAACATTTAGATGATGAAAAAAACAAAACACAAACTAAGGACCATGCCTTTCAATTCAAGAAATTCTCACTACGATCCATTATATGAGTCAGATGC
The DNA here is from genome assembly GCA_963277665.1 of Viscum album. NCBI lineage: Eukaryota > Viridiplantae > Streptophyta > Magnoliopsida > Santalales > Viscaceae > Viscum > Viscum album. Next base: position 503,171,055 of record OY728133.1, read on the forward strand.
TCCTCAAAGGATATATCAGCCTGAAGCTCAACATCCTCAATGTAAACCATAAAAGATAGATCAGGGTGATATTGGCGAAGCTATGAAACATGAAAAACATCATGCATACCAGCATCCCAATTTTGGAGTTCCCATCTATATTACCATAGTCTGATCTACTCCACAATGTCAAATGGACCTGTGTATATGGGTGTTAACATTCCATAAATTTGAATTTGATGTTGGGACAACCATGGAGAAACCAAAAGATACACGCATTCACCCACTCTAAAATCAATAGATCTATTACATCCATCTACATATGACATCAGTCAATTATGAGATGTCTTAAAAAACTATAACTCAAATAAACCTTCTCTGATGTTAATTTCACTAGGCACGGTACCAAAATGCTTTAATTCTCCACCTTCTAACCAACACAATAGTGATCTACATAGTCTCCTATATAGTGCCTCAAATGGTTCTATATAAACTGTAGACTGGAAAATATTTTTTGTAAGAAAAATAACACGAGACCATTGTTTCTCCATTGAACCACAAAAATCCAAGACACAAACCATCACCATTTCTTATAAAACTAAAATCGTATGCTCTGATTTCTTGTCCATCTCCATGTTAAAATATGTACTAAAAAATACATGCTAACTAATAAACTTATGTAATACATTTCGGAAATGTGATGTGAAAGATGGAATATGATCTGAATCTAGAGTCTAGGATACTCCACACAACCACACTATCTCTAGGGGATATAACTCACCAAACTGATCAATAGTTAATGTCTCGTGAATCAGAATAAAATGAGCCACCTTATTCAACAAAGCCAAAACTACCCAGATATAGTTATTCTTTCATGGTCATCTAATAAGACCCACTAAAAAATTAATTGTCACATCACCATAATTCCATTACAGAATGGGAAATGTTAATAACATCCCACCAAAGTGATGATGCTTGGAATTCAATTGCGTAAAGTAAAAGCAACATGCTACCAAACTCGAAACCTCCTTGTTCATTCTCATCCACAAATACTACCTATTAAGGTCATGATACATATTTCCCATGACAAGACTCATTCCCCACATTAATTCATGTGACTAATGAATCAACTATTTTTGAATACCCATTGGATCTATAACACGACCACAAACATGAACAACCCCATCTTCACCAATAGTCCAACTCAAAAGTGACTCCACAAAATTATGTCTGTCTTTCATAGATAAACATTCTGGATCCTCATACAGACTCTCCCTTACCCAGCTCAAGAGCATGGATCCAACTATTATGGACTAAAGACTCGTCAGGTTGTGCCCATCCTACATATCTATATTCATCTCACCAAAAATCCATCATCCTTCACTTAGAGATGAACTTATACATAACTTAACCTTCATTATTCCAAATCAATGTATTCATAAAAATATTTCTTTTTTCCAAGTGTTTAAACCAACTAAATGTCAAAAGAGGGCATGTATTCAACCCATATTCACTGTGAAGGGTCAAATCATGATGAGATAAGAAGTACATATGTCTTTTCGGATCATTAAAAACAATGAATCAATCTCCCAACAATTAATTCCTCCAAAAAATTATGGCATAAACTACAACTATAAACTCAAGATCGTGATTAGTGTAATTTTTTTCTTCAGGGATCAATTAACTTTTCCAATTTTCTAAAACTAGATCATATTCAATCAATGTTTCCCTATATCCAACACCAGAAAAATCATATAACAAGTTTTAAATATTACATATATCGTGTAAGATATAGATATGTGCGGTCTGTAATTGGTTCTTAAACTCTGGAAAACCATTCTAACATGATTCAGACAACTGAAACATACCTCTATTATAGTTTAGTTCTGAATATGGTGCTTCCAAATGGGGGAAATCATTAAATAACCTTCCATAGTAACTATACAAACCCAGAAAACTCCAAAAATCATAAATATTCATGGGCTTCTCCAAAGAGACAACATCATTCACATTATTCAATCCACCAACACACCTACCATTGGGATAATATGATCCTTCAAATTCTGTTTATTAATCCAGAAATTAAATTTTGATAGTTTTTTGTAATTAATATTCCATATAATCTTACTTAGATTAATGTCAAGATATTTTTCATTATCATAACGAGTTAGAGAGTACTCCAAAATTCAATCAATAAAGAAAACCATGAAACACACGCGACATGGGTGAAATATTATGTTCATTTATACATGAACGTAACTAGTGTGTTGGTCAACCAGAATGGCATCACCAAAAACTCATACAAAATTTATCAACTCTAGAAAGGTGTATGTGGTGTATTAGAAGAACTCACCCACATATTTTGATACCCCTATCTAAAGTAGATCACAGAAAACACCAAAGACCATGTCATCTAGTGGAACAAATCATCAATTTGAGGAAGAGAGTATCTATTATTAATTATCAATTGATTCAGGTTAATATATTTTACACAAAACCACAATGATCCATCATAATTCATGGTAAAATAAACTAAAAATCCCCAATGTGATGTTCTATAATGTATATAACCTTTATTCTCTAATTACCCCAACTGTGATTTAATTTCCAAGAGTTCTTCCAGTGCCATTCAATATGGCAGAATGGAAACTGCCTCCTCTCCCTTAAGAAATTCTATTTAAACTCAATGCCAATCATGACTGGAAGACCTATGAAATCTTCTAGAATCATATCCTCAAACGGATCCACTATATATGGAGATAAATTCTTCTCAAATCCTTAATCGCCAAATACACGAAAAACCACATAGGCTGAGAGTTGTCCCAATGATTAAAACAATGGGTCTGTTAGGATCGTTCGAACATCCCACTAACCATGATGGGAATGCATGTCTCCCTAAAGAGACAATAATGTGACCTGATGATGGTAACAGTTGATATGGGGATGGTACACAACCAGCCAATCCATACCCAAAATATTATCAAAACCAGACATATTAAAGACATACAACTCAAATAGAAAATGCGACCCAACCACCTCTAGGGTCCCACCCATACATTGTCTAATTTCCTTAGTTCAGACACCCGATGGAGTATCAACTCACATAAACTCACACAAATGATCAGCCTGTAGGCCCACTATCACTATAAACTGAGTAGAGATAAAATAGTGTGTGTCATTTGTGTCAAGTAAATCATTATCATGCATGGAATCTATAAGGATCATAACTGAAATAGTATATGGTGGAGACATACCACCTCCCTGTGTAGATAGAACCTTGTAATTATGGTCTATTCTTCTTCCCTGGGATCTAGGTAGAGTACCTATCACAACACTGTATTAATGGGGTGGATGACCTCACCACGGTGTTCCACGCCACCAACCCCACAGATATTGCCAATGGATCTCCATATTTTTTTCTTGATATGGGGTAACAGATCCCATGCTTGTAATCTATATTATAATCACCATTTCAACATTTCCTGACTATCAAAATATATAATATATCATCAGCACATGCCCTAATCACATGCATGTTGAGCACTGAACTGGTGGTTCGGAATTAGAACTACACACATGTCTCGGCCTACCACAGTTATAACAGCAAACCCAACCACTATCCTATGAGATTAATTACCTTTTAAGGGTTCCCCATCCAACAACACCATGGTTAAAATTATCCAAGCATCACTTCCTACTATATGAATCATCACCACTAGTTCTCCCAACATGAATGGTATGTCTACTTCTAGAAGTCACCATGAGGGGTCCTTCTAATATAAGGTCTGGATACACCACATCAGTGACCATATTCAAGAGAAAGATACTCACCTATGACTTGATCTCATACCTGATTCCATCTTGGAAACATCTCACCAAGGCCACCTCATCCCCCAAAAAAGCTGATAAATTTTTTTTGGGTCAGTGAAACAACATGAATATACCATGACCATTATAGATACCTAGTTAATCCTCATAAACACTGCATTATTTTTCTACCTCAAGTTTTCATGATAAAACTATTCTGTAGACATATCCTAAAACCCATTCCAACCAATATTATGAGTGTGCTGAGTCTGATCCAAAAAATCCCACCAACACTTTTCCAGACCCTGCAGCATATATGTGTCCAGCTTTACCCTCTTATCTGAATAGATCTATAAGTGATCCAAAATCATATAAATAGAATCTATCCATAATTCAGTATCCTTAGGTCCACCCTATCCTGTAAACATACGATGTTTCTATAACTAAAACTCCCTAGTCAGTTCAAACATAATCAGCACAACTTGTACAAGGTCACATTCCATCATCGGTATGAAATGATAAAAGATATCATTGAACATATCCTCTCCCATGTTTCCATGAATCTCTTAGTTTCCGTGATCTACTTTTGGAGGATCATTTTTTGGATTAATCCTCTTTTCACTCAATTGGAACACATCTTCACGGAAATATTTTTCTTCAATTAAAAATGCGAGCATTAAAAATCCAAACATAAAGAATTCCAAATTCACATAAAAAGGCTCTCTTCAATCCATAAACAACTAATTTTCATACACTATCCCAAAATTCATTGTCACCTCCCCAACACTAACATTTACCATCCCTATATAGGTTCTTCATTATCAAGGGTAAACCAACATAAGTGGATATTGATTTACATTAGACACCATTTCAAAACTATTTCCATACATAAAACACAATTAATTCTCATAAGAACACTAACCATTTGTCCACATATCATGAACATCATTTTTATTCACTTACAACCCTCAATTAAACACAATTATTTAATAAATATTCAACATTTTATCTCCCTTTTATCCATTTTCATCATTTTATTAGACACCATCTTCTTCAATTTATTCCTAAATGGACAAATGAATTCTCACCTTTCTATCCAACACACATATCCTGTGTGTTTATATAGCCTGATGGATTTTACTTAAATACATATGTACCTATAATGAAGCATTATTTCAAAATATCATTACATTTCATCTATGAGATGAATATAATAAAACTGCCACATCCCCTAAAAATTAGATCACCCAATAGTGAAATATCATCAAATGTAACAATGTGCAACATGATCTACAATTTCCACACAGGTTGACTTACATTTTCCCGCGTACATGGTTTAGTTACTCCCACAAACAAGCTCAATAACAAGGCCCAACATTTTCTTAAACTCATGTCTAGAATCCACAAATCATAAGTGGCAAAATTTACCTCCAATGTTTTCACATTATAATGACCCCATCCCGGTATCCACCAAACCGGTTTTCTGATATGGTTTTCCAAATGACCTCAAGCACTCTTCCCCATATGCTAGAGGTTTCTGACTAGTAGAGAGTGTCTCTTGAGTTACGTGGATAGAGTATTCCATCTTTACCATTATAATCCGTAGTACATAATTAATAAAACAGTAAAAACAAATATAACAACTAATAACCACGCATAACCTTGAATCTACCAATAAGGTAGATGTCAAAATAAAATATCCAATAATTTCATGTCATGTTAACAGTGATAAATGAAGTAACCTGAAAATAAAAATAAATAAGAGAATTTATAAATGGTCCAGAAATCATTTCTGGAAACTCATCCATGTATTTCCCACATTTAATTCATCTCTCAAGAGTAGGGGCATTTACATTATCCTGAAAAAGATGCATGAAATCTACTCGGGAACCCAATGGGTGCCCGAGTAGGTTGTGAGAACCACTCAGTAGGCAACTACCAATGTTGTTTACAAAATATCTTATATAAACAGATAATGCAGGAAATTACGAAATGAAGAAAAGTAAATGAAAGATAGTTTTAGTTATGTTAGATAACAATAAATTCTTAATAAAATTTCTACACATAATACTAAAATTCGTATTTACAACTAATAAATTACTTATTTCATTGTCAATATGATATCCACGTGTTAGGTATTTAGGCCATTCACATAGGGGATAAAGGCATTATTCACTATTAATAAGGGAATATGTCATGTCCCAATATCACAAGGGATAAAATTTTTAAAATATATAAATCTCTCTTACCTCAAAGCCTCGACCCATGTAGTTTCATTAAATTTAACAATTTTACGAAAATAGAATCATTCAAACCCCATAACCCATGAATTCATATGTGGGGTTAAATTATTAGTCCAACCTGAGTCCTCGGTGGAGCATCAAATCATTATCCCACCATCGAACCCTGTAGACACACTTATTTATCCATTCACCACACAAATACATAATCTAAACAAAACACTAACTTCAAAATTAACAATCAAAATCCACAACAATCAATATGGGTAATAAGATTTTCCATATCCCCGTTAACACATTTTTTATTGACATTACATTTCTATTTAGCCCAGGTCTCGTTACATATGTCTAAACTCATTATGAAAATTCATTAATTCATATACTTTAACACATTTTACATATTCATACATATATTTAACCCCTTATGCATTTCATGTACAATATGCAATCCATCTATAACATTAAAAATAATTCCTTTTCAACACATATCCTTGTCAGACCAAACAACCAACTAATCCACTATAAATCTTTGTCCTGATGATCTATATCACATGTTAATCATCAAATTACTGAACCATAATTTTCATTTTTGGATCTACATAAGCACAATATTATTTCATTCTTTACATTTCTATTATTCATGTTCTGGATGGTCGGTGCACCCCATGGGTGGTCCTAAATTGGTAAATTAATCCCCAATACATTCCAAGAGAAGCATGAGGTGTTCAATTTGTAATTTTGACCCCGCCCCACACAAACCAATTTACCAAATGTCAATAATGGTACTAGAACCACAATAAGGGGGAAATTAGAACACAATATCATTTTCAAAAATCTATATAAAAACTATGGGATATAACTGGTAAACCACCTACCTATAATCTATTTAAGAGAACACTCCTAGTAAAAAAATTATATATTGATTGAATAACCCCATGAAGATTAAACATATATTCAATATAAAAATGATATTTATTGGGTTTCCAAAGAGGATTTCCTAAGGTGTGTGACATAATCTGAAAAACAGATTAATGGAAGGGATTAGACTTACCTAGAGCTTTGATCAGGAACTAACGGAACTCCAAATGGCCTATTAATGAGGAAGATAAATCGTTAAGATGAACTTATGGTTATATTTCTTCAATATGGTTTAAATGGAAGAAATATGGTTGAAAATTATGTGAGGCTAAAAAATATCAGAATGGGAAAATATTAATTTTTTCGACCATTAATGGGGTGCGATGTTTACCCACATGCTTTTCCAAACTTTTCAATAACAACAAACAAGACACTATCTATTAAAAAATTACCATTAATCTAGCATTGGGATCCCCACTTGGTTTGGAAACTATTTACCAATTGTGATTAAAACCACTGTCCAAAACTACATCACGTGGCCTCCCACACCACACAGTTTACTTCACTGTATGACAATTCTCTGCCTTGCACCAGTTAGCCCATTTTTTCATTTATTCATTCCTAGAACCATAGAGACATCCCTGAATCCCCAAAAAATCCATAAAAACGTAACTAACAAAAAAAGATACTCAAAACTAAAATATAAAAATCTATATAACTCGATGAATTTTTGGATCTTACAGTTTTCTCTTTTATATCGATTGAACAATAGAAAGTTAAATATTAATTCCCATATAGATATAAATTAGTATATCATATATTTCATATAAATTCATTAAACATATCCTCTTTAAAATCATTGTAAATTATAAATAAAAAACTAATCATATCGCTTTGTTGAGGTGGTAGTCCACAAAAACCAATTAGCAATATTATCAATTTCATAAATATTGGATGAAAAATGCTATATGTCATTATTTAATTCCATAATTAAATTATTTCATATATATCATATATATACATTTAATTCATCATTATAACTATCCATTATAGGATGTGATGGAAATCAAAATACATTGGTTTTTGAGGTAGTTGTCCTCCAAACAAATGACTGATGGATTTGTTTCCCATTTGATGGAAGAGGAGATTAGTATAGTACATGAAATTCAAATAATAAAGTATAATTATATGTAAGATACTTGAATATTTCACTCAGCATAGTGAAATAATATTTTACGAAGGTAGAATAAGTAGTAAAACACAAATGTGTGGTTAGAAACCGAACCTCTTCTTCAGACGACCACTTTAGGATTACTAGTAATGCCTTATAGGATGGATTTATTATAAAAAATAGAGAATAATTTGTGGGGGTTTATGTTATGAATGTACATATCTAGTTATTTTTTGAAACAAATGACACTATAAGAGTTCGTAGGATATGAAGGGTGGGGTCCTGTTGTAATTGAAGTGAGGGGAACCATTGCAATTTTTCAATGTTCCAAAATCATTTCTAGTCACTTTATTGTAAAAAATATTCCCTAATGGATCATATTTTTAGTTCACAATGATACAGTTTAAAAAAATCCAACTGATGGAATTTCCAATTTTTTTGGTCATTTTAGTACTTCTCATCATAGTTTAACCACCATGTAATATTGTTTTGATGTTAACCATGTGAACAATATTTTTTTTGTTTTTAATATTAATTGTGAAAAATAATTAAGTTTAAATTTTTTAATAAAAAAAAATTATGATTGAAAATATGAAAAATAATTTATCAAATTAAATTATTATAATTAATTTAATTTAATTTAAATTAATCCTACAATGGTGTCGAAATGAATATATTCAATGGGATATTTTTATTATTTAGATTTATCAATGTTCGACAAAATATTAATGAAAATGATCTAAATTTGTTTAATCTTGACATAATTGTTCTATTTTTACTATAAAAATGAAGAAAAGAAATTTTTACATTTTTAATTCTTTATAATAAATGATAAATTAAATAAAAACATTATTATTCAATATTCAAGGAAAAAATAATCTTTTGAAAAGAAAATAAAGAATTACTATATGATAATTTTGAAAAGTTTGTTTCAAAAATGTAGTTCAATTTATCAATTGAATTTGTAAATAAGAGGGTTTTTTTAAATAAGGGCACAAAACACAGTGAAAATTACTTCCTATAAAAAAATTTATTCATTACATTGGATTTATTGCTATAGAACACCAAAAAAATATTAGAGGAAACATAATGTTTTTATGAATATGTAATATATAAATTTGATTATAATCATTCAACAATAGTGATCAATTTAATTTATTATAATAAAAACACATTACACTCATAAAAATAGTTTTTTTTAGAAAAATATATCCATTATTTTCAATTGTTTTTTATTTTCATTTGAAATTAATTTATAACCAATGATTTAATTTTATACATATGTAAAACATAAATTTTCAATAATTTATTTATTCATAATAATACCCTCTAATTAAATGTATCACGAATGAAGTCGAGTGTCTTCCAACCCGACGGTCGGGCCAATCCGTGGAATGGTCCACAGGGAGTTCTGAATCTATATTAGAATGAAACTAGTGCCTGGGTATCAACAAAATTTTTTGGGAATGATTTCACCAATTTATATAGTCAAAACCAATGAAAATAATAAGCAACAAAATAATTAAAAATCATTAGTAGCTGAGGTATAACAATATTTCAGATTCAATGTTTTCAACATTAATCAAATCCAAAAGTGATAAAATGGAATAGGAACAAAAAAATATCAAAATATACTCTATGAAACAATAGTAGAATCACCCTAAAGTCAACACTATTAACACCTTCATGAAGTGGAAAACTAGCAACAGGATCCACCATCAACATGACAACACATATTTTATTTTAATGGGTCACACATAATAATGTCTACATACACTGAATAGTGTATATAGGGTTTGATCTAATGGCTTGTAGCAATGAAATAAATATAAATATTCCATAAAATATCATTTGAATAAAAATAAAAATTAATTTTCCATTAGAATATTTGAAAATTTTCTATGAAAATTTATTATGTAAATTATTCTCAAGAAAAAAATTATTAAGGAAAAAAATTTCTAAATAATAAGATTTATTGAGATTAAAATGTAAAAATGGTTTATTTTATTATAACATATATAACCAAATCAAATAAGAATCATTTCAAAAGCGATAACCATGGAGAATTACATATATGTAAAAAAAAGTGGGACACTATGATCCTCATACCTTAGTTATCAAAATAATCTAACTAAGCTACTAACAATATTTTTATGGTTGATATTTTACGGGGGATCCCATCCCAAGGTCTAACGGTCACCAATTAATAATGTAAGGAAAATAGTGTTCCTATGAATAATCAACTAGATATAAACTCATCCTAGGGTCGGGTGGTCTCCGATCATATCACATGTTAATTTTGTATTTTAATCTACAATACTACTAGATGAATATGGGCCATAACCCCATTAAAATCTACTATTGAAATAGTTATATTACTCCATCCTAGATAACTTTTGTAATCAAATTCCTTTCCACATATCACATAAATAGTCACATTCACATAAACATGGATATAATCATATTCACAAAAAGAAATAACTTCTTTCTCATTTTCACATTTTTAGATTGATCCAATGATAAAACGCTCATGTGGAAACCACCATTTCCCATAAACATAACAACATTACATTTCATACACACCAAAATCATTTAGAAATAAATTTCATTCCACTTCAACCATTTATAAAAATCATTTGAAAAAACTAAAAAAAACACAGATGATATCAACCCATTTCCATGAGAAAAGACCATTTCAAATTCATACTCATGTCAAAGCCATTTTATAACTTTCCTCAAATCACTTTCACAATTAAAAGAAAAATTTATGGTGCATAAAAAATAATCCAATGAGAAACAAAACCCATTTCTCTAGAAAAATCCACATTCAACACTTTTTTACCTTTAAAAATCATTTAAAATTAATATTTCACCTTTCAAATAAGGTATAAACAGATTAAAGAATCAATATAAAAACCACATAAGAATTATAACTACACTAATTTAGAAAACCTATTTTCATCAATTGTGCATCCAAAAAACCATCCCAAAACATTTTTTGCACCACAAATACAATCTGTGGAACACCTTTGGGCATCCATGCAAGCACATCAATATTATTTAATAATTTAATATCATGGAACCAGCTACCTCACTCTTGGAAAATTCTGGAAACTAGTTAAAAACTATAATTTAAACACCAAAAGACACTATATAAAATAAAGAACAATAACCATCATTATTTCACCCAACATCACAAGATCATACCCACGTTAGATAAATTAACTTTCAGTGAAATAGAAACTATATAAATAGGGAAGATAAACCCCAAAAAAAATGGAGAAAACAACAGGAAAATGACTTATATGTTTATTCCATTATGAAATGATGTCAAAACCTCTCACGCATTCAGTATTAAATTGTCTAGGGAAACTTGGAGTATGCTTTTATTTCTAAAAATACTATACAGGGCATAGGGGAGGTGGTTTTGTGTAAAAATAGTTTTGGGGATGAAGGTAAATTTCCACATTTTAATGATCTAGATAGGTCAAAGGGTAATCTTGTTCAGTTTTCTAATGTGTACGTCAATTGTGAATCCATCACTATCTAATAAGAAAATAAACATGGTTATCCTTCAGATTTTAATAGTCCATGCCCAAACTCTTTGGTCTTCACTTTCCAATATGAGTATTCAATCCACGATTTCTGGGGCAAGGGAATATGGTTTCCCTTAGCCATGCACCAACTGTGGGTGACCTCCAATTAATATAAAAACCTCCATTTTCAAAAAAAAATCTATAGGGAAATCACATGGAAATTTATAAGAAAAAAATAGGCCGAAAATAACTCAAGACAAATTCATTAATTTGAAAATTCATCACACTATGAAAACAGTATTCCATTGTAAAATCAAATCTAACAATAGTAAGAGAACATATACAAATACTCATACTAGACCCATGGCTTCCTCTCCCATATCTCATTTTCTTCACTACCTTGCTACAAAATGACTTAAATAGAATAAAAGGATTCTAATGCATCAATTTTTACTAGAATCAAAAATATTTACTGTTCATTCAACTACTGGAACATTATGCTCCAACTCTAAATCTTGCCAATTTGACACACAAGATAGATCTATTTTTTAATTTACAGATGAGAAACATGGAACACATAAAGAATTTACATTAACTAAAATGTAAAATATAATATGTAATCCACCTTACCAACTCTCTTGGTAATTTTAAAAGGTCCATCATACCTCAGTATTATCATCCCCTTCTTACCCAAACAATAATGATCCAAGTGAGGTTCCACTTTCAAGAAAATATGGTCACCCACAGAAATATCAAAATATCAGGGTATCTAGTCAACTAAATAATAATGATGGCTCTGTTCTATAAAAATACTTCCTAATCAACATGACTTTACCATAGGTCTATTTCATAAGGCTCGGCCCCAATAGTGAGTTCTAACCCACCTCATCCCAACAGAAAGGGACAAATATAGCCAACCATAATACGCCTCATAAAAATCCATTTGAATCAACGATTTGTAACTATTATTATATGAAAACTCAACCAATATGAAATGGATGTCCAATAAACCTCTTGAATCCAACACACATGCCCAGAGAATGTCTTTCAAAATCAATATCACTCGCTCTGTCTGACCATTATTTTGATGATGGTATTCCTTATTCAACTTGGAATGTGAATATACAGAAATTTAAAAATGATAAACAAAAACAATGGAAATTCTCAGGTTAGATAACCCTAAAAGTAAAATTAATACCTTCAGAAAAATATAATAAACTTTTGGAAATAATTTAAAACAAAGGATAAGAATAATTTACCACTAAGGAATTTTCTAAAAGTCCCATGAAAGTATAATTGTGTAGTACCTTTATAATATATTATAATACTTTGAAAATAATTTTACTATTATAATACTATGTAAATAGTCAGGTGTTTTTAGATAACATTATAAAATATTTTTAAAACAAACCCATGAGGCCAAATAAAATATTGATGTTTGTCTGGTCCCACCCACATTCTTGAGGTATGAGTTCAATTACCACTCCCTATCAAACATAAGATGTATAAGTTCAAATAATTATAAAATCATTATATTTTTCCCTACACATATATATATATACATTATTAAATGGAGTTATTTTTGGAAAAACATGAAAATTTAATAAGTACACAAACACACATATATTTATATATAAATATATATAAATTAGATTCCATAAGAAATTACATTCAAGATTTGGTACAACCAAAAATCATGTCATTTTTCCTTTTCATAGATTGTTAATATTTATGATCATCAAGGTTTCCAAACATTCGATAATCAATTAATTGAGTACATATTTTATAATTGAGGAATTTTATCCTTTACAACTCAATCATGAATAAAAAAATTGACACATTTTATTAATTGATTCTATGCATAAAATAAATGATATTTATTTTTTTCCCTTTTTATGTAATAATAAAAAATAAACAATTTTTTTCCACATAATATTGTCAAATTATCATTTTAATGTAATCATGCATCCTTAAACATATATATACATATACATAAATATATATACATTTATATCAATGTATAATAACACTTATACATAAAATATAAAGGATTTTAAGCGTTGTATATTATATTTTAGAATTTCATAATGTGAAACAATACACGAATGAATGGAATAACCCTGCATAGTTTTATAATTGTAAATAATTCCATAATAAATATGCTTGGAATCTAAAAATACATTCACACATGTTTTCAAAAACAAAAAATCTAATACGTACACACACACATAGATATATAATTATATATATACATAATGATAATCCTAAAATAAGAATACAATTATCTTGATAATTAAATATATAAATATATTTTTAAATAAAAAAATCATAAATCTATATAGACATATATTAGAAACATGGAATTTTAAATATTAAAATTCCCCTTAATAAACATTAAAACACATTTAATATTAAAAAAATATATTAATTAATTAAACATTAACATATAAAAACATAAATAAAAATTATAGAGAAATAAATTACTCATGGCTATATAATCTTTTACAAAAGAGATGAGTATTATTATATAAATATAATTAAATGGAAAAAATATATTTTGTAATTAAAAGATAAAAAACATTAAATTAGAAATTTTGGATTAAATAAGATAAATTAATCCCCTTATATAAATTTAATCTTCACAATAAAATATTTAAAAGTAATAATATATTTTATTTAAAAAACTAACATTCAAATGTTTCAAAATATTAATATAATTTCCTAAAACTAGAATATATTAATTTTTTGAAAAAAAATAGATAAAAATAAATAAATTCACTTATAGAAGAATATAAAAAGAAATAAGTAAATACAACCCCTTAAAAACCATGAATGTCAATGATTTATAATAAAATATTACATATAAAATTGAAAAATAATATAATATGTAAAATTGATTATAAAAATAAAATTTTTATAAATAAATAATAATCCCATAACTTAATGAAATGTACCAACATATGTTCTACACGAGGACTGGATACATCATTAGAGAGATTAGAAAAAATGTTGAAGATAATGTAGTGCATATGCAGGCATCCAGAGATCTGTAGAACTCAAAAAAAGTCAATAGAGTGGTAACTATTCTTAAAACTAATGGAACACTATTTTATAAAACTAGCATCACTATTTATATTAAAATTATATATAATTTCATAAAATAAGTGTAATGGATAATACATTAAAACAGAATAATATAAATGTTGGTTCTACACCAAATGCAGAACTGATCAAGACATGACATCAAAAATAATCTAACTAACCAATCATATAAATATAAATATATATATATATATATATTATATACTATCCAGATTGACATCGATGAACAAAAATAAAACACAATATTTCATAATCTAATAAGATAAGTAGAACAAAATTAAATAAAATCAAATACACAATAGATGATGAAAAAGAAGAAAAATTGAAATAAAGATGACTATCATAGTTAACAGAATTGATTCAGACACCCTAAAAGTAAAACAAACACATATGTCACATGTTTTAAGAATTTTTAAATCCCTCATATCTAGATTTTGGTCCTCTCTATTTGATGAAATCTAACCCACTTCAGATCTCCTTCGGCATCGCTTGGTCCACACTCATTGGCATCCAATCTCACTCGAACTCCCCTACCATCAATTGATCTGCCTATGGATTTCCTTAAACCATAGAAATGGCTCATAACACAATCTATGATGGCCGCAGAACCCTTTGGTTCTCGACGATAGCTCTCATTTGAAGCCCAGTCTCTATTACTAATTGTTTCCTCTTAAAGATGAGTCCTAAAATACCCTAAATCGTGAATTAATTATTTTTTATCTAAATTTTAATTTTTATATAAATGTATGAAGTAAATTTTATATAATATTTATATTTATAAATTAAAAAATTTACAAAACATATTCTAAATATTACTACTCATGAAATATAATTTATTTTTATATTTATATATTTCCTTTAAAATAAATCATAACTGTCATTTAGAAAAAAAATTAAATATTATTAGTTAAATGATAAAATATTAACTATTATATTAAATATACAAATTTCATTACATATATATATATATCCAATTCTAAAATTTATTTTTATAATTAGGTAATAGAAATCATATATCTCATTAAAAAATTAATCAACTAAATAAATTTATATTAGAATATATTCATAAAACAAACAACAGTTACTTATAATTATTTTTAGTCTTATATATTAACAATTTATTATTTAAATTAATATTATATTTTGAAATAATATATTTGTTCATGAAATAATTTTTTTAAATACCATTATTTATAGTAATTGTATTTATATAATTTTAATTATGTATCTTATAATCTATTTTTATTCATTCAAATTTTAAAAAAAAATTATATATTAATATCATGTTTGTTACAGATATATGAAATCTATTTGAACATGGAACTAGGTTTTGGATCTAGATAATGTTATTCATCATGTTCTTGATTGTTCCATTATAATAGATTATATCAATTGGTGAGCATTAATCATTAATCTTTAGGTAGGTGGTCTAAATTCAATTTCTATAGTCTTTAATTCCAATTGAGTGTATGTGTTGTAAAATATCCATTGGAACATTTGACAGTTGAACCTTGAATTGAATAAATTAATTGAATTATTAATTAATGAAATAAATTAATTGATTAATTGAATTTGACACGTGATTATTTTATGATTTGAAATTAGGAAATACGATTTCGTTAATATTTATTATATAATTGGTGAAATTGGATAATTAATTAATTGAATGTTATGAATGTGGATGTGATGGGAAATTGATATTGTCTAATTATCAATTAATGGGTAATTAATTTTTTTTAAATGGTAATTATGAAGAGGTTTACCTGACCTTAATTTTTTAAAGGGTTATATTAATTTAATATTACATCATGGATTAATGGTAAATTTCTTATATTATTCCATGTCAAGTAAGTATTGAACCATGAATTTTTGTGATGAATTTTAATGATATACATGAGTGGATGAATTGATTAATAGTAATTAATTTTGATAATTATGATGTATGGGATATATCTAATGAATTGATATATGTGTTGGGTATGTGGACTACTTCTTAGAACACCCATAGTGATAAATGAGTGTTTTCCATGGACTGATGCATCAAAATTCCACATTTTTGATTGATTGATAATGAGTTTTTAAAAAAAACTGATGATTCAAAATCCCACTTGTGATATTCGTTGGTAAAAGTGTGTGGGACATATAATTTTTCTTAATAATTGAATCATGATATTGAGTTTGGGACACACACTACTACATCAGAATACCTTGGGGTCCTAAAAATAATGTTCTCAACCTAAAAATTAGGCCCTGGAATATGGTTCCAATTGATGGTAATATGTATTGAATTATGATGATAATTTATGTGCTTGGAATTGCGATTTGTTATAATTACTTGTGTATGGTTCAGACATCTGCCAAGGATGAGGAAGGTATTGATGGTACATGTGTTCTCGGGAACCTTAGGTTTTATGTGTTTAAATGGATATTAATTAAATGTGTGTAAATGTATACTTCCATACATTTAAACTATTAATTATACAACTGTATACACTATTATTTATTGGATATTGTTTTAGACTCCATTGGTGGTGGACTACAGTGTTATACTGACACCCAACTTGGTATGGTGCATGGTTAAGGGAACCAGATGTGATTCAAGGCCCAATTGGGTGTTGTCAGGGATTTTATTTTTTAGGGTTTATTCATGAGACACTTGTCATGTACCTGTCATGACATATCTATTGTCTTGTTTGGATATTATATTACAGTTTTGGTCATCATGTGATAGTAGTTTGGTTTGTTTATTGGTTACAATATATGGTTATTTTTATATACTACATATATTATGCTACATTGAAATAGATTGTATATTTCTACCATGGTCTATATTAGACCCACACTACTAGTTTGTATCCTCTGGTGTATATGAAGATGCACCTGGGGTTAAATGACAAATTTCTAAAAGGAACTGGTGTGGGGCACCCGTGACAAGATGTGAAAAAGTTGTCTTAAAGGACTTTTATTTTCATTTATTTCTTATTAATATTTGGGAAAGGTAAACATGATAATATGATATTTTGGTCCTTAGTAAATAGATTGTTCATGGTAGTATGGAACCGATGTATGAAGGAAAAATCCATGTACCCATGTATTATTGGTGTCATTGATGTGTGTTGTTATAGTTGGGTGATATTTCCCCTCAAGTGATGCACTTGTTGTGTGATTTGATAATATATTATATATTTTTCTAAGATTTGAATGAATTCTTGGTATGTAATGATATTTTAGTATGCATTAATAATTCAAGGATCTAAATGATTAGTATGACATGTTTCATCTGTTGGCTCGCGTGGGAATATAATGTTTTTGGAATGTTTCAAAATGAAAATTCTTTTATTTTATTTTTTTACATAATTTTTAATGGTTCCTAATGTGAAATTAAAAATTTATAATGATGAAAAATGTTGATGCATTTTTCTAATGAGAAACAAAAACATTGAGAATGTGCTTATCCTTTTTTAATCATGACCTAGATAAAGGATGGTTACGGGTTGTGATAGTGCCTCGGTTTGACCTTATAGTAGGATTTTGGGAAACCTATAATTATAGATTATTGTGAATACCTCAATAATAACTTGTTAATTCTTGTGATATTTCCATAGATATGTGTAAATAATTATAGATATGTTCCATGACAATGACACTTATTGGGAGTAAGACCAGACATTATTGTCGGAAATGTCATACTAATAGTTGAAACCGAGTCATGGATATTTCTGGTTGAGGAAGGTGAAGAGAGGTTATGTGATTATTTTATCATTTCATATAATTAATGGAAATAGAATCAGGGAAGGCTATAAATATTATTTCTGTAACACCCTGAGTTTTTATGGACCTTTTTCAAATAAATTAAATTTTCATTTATTTTTTGTAATGCATTAAGTCAAACATTACATTCAATTGACACAAACATGGTGTAAGTTACATGGGACATGAATTTTTCATATGATACATACAACATAGATTCATAATATTTTACATTCCACACCAACAAGGCCAATATCACATGAAACACCGACATGGCCTATGTTGCAGGAAACAAAATAAATTTCTATAAAACAACATTTTATAGTTATAATTAGTTAAACGAGATTATTCTAATCTATCTATTAAACTATGTAATTTTAAACTAAATAACGATATTTCAAATATTTTTTATTATTATATTATATAAATAAAATATAATGATAATGAATTTTATGATTTTTGGTTGTGTCTTTTTATGTTTAAAAATATTGTTTTCTCGAATGAACTGATTTAATGTCATTTTGTGAAAAATATTAAAATGAATATTTGAAAAATTTAGAAATTTATTTTGACAAAAATAAAATTTATTTTTTAATGTAGTATTCTGAAATTATATTATGGTGAATTTTTGTGATTTTTCATAGAAACATCATTTTTTATTAATAGTAAAAAATACTACATTTAAGTGAATAACTACCTTTCCGTTTAAGTAATTATTAATTTGAAATTATAATTTAATTTTTTTAATGCTATAAATACATACATTATACATTTAATAATAAAATTTAATTAATTATAAACTATTTCTCTTTGAAATTGAATATAAAAACTTAACAATATTTGAAACTTTTTTCTACATCAAAAACTCCTTATTTAGTCATGCCTGCAGGATTGGTGTTAATATAAATTTTCCAAATTATATTAATTGAATTTAGAAAAACTAATATAAAACATTTTAATCATAATAATATTTACCTTATATAATATCAAATTAATTTTTTACCAAAAATTAGTAATAAAAGTGATTAAAATTAGTCAAATTGATTCAGGTCAAATTAATCTTAATTAGGGAATAAACTTTAATCTTAGGGGACTAAATGACCATTAAAATTGTCCAAAACCCAAAATAAGGACATTATTCATCCATAAACCATAAAATAATTATTTATTATGGCTTTTTACGCAACTTTTTTTTTGTGGAAGACATGTTTAAACAAAATGTGTTTTCAATAAAACCAAATGAGTCCTTTTCCTTCCTGGTTAAATGCCACCACCTATCCAACAAACTAACACACCACAAACATATTATGTTCATCCATGATCTAACAAATAAACTTCCTATAAATACTCATTTCCTCCTATATTGTTTATATTTAGCCTAAGTCTATCCAAGGAAGCCTTTTGGCACAAACGAAAATGAGTTACCTGATTGGGAGATAATGTCTTCTCTCATGTCCTTTCATTTATTTTCATTGTCCACCCCATCCAATATTTTTTCCATTATTATATAAAAAATCAAATATAATCAAGATAAAATTATTTTATAGTGTTTTGGTTTCAACCTACTCATACAAAAACTTCCATAAAATTGATAATGAACACATTTTTTATGTGTACAATGAACTAATACCTCACTGAATAACCATTGTTAAATTTTCCTTACAGCCACACATGGTGGAAATTATGAAGAACTATCTATTTATATATGTTATATATTATGTATATTATTTAATTAATCATATTTATTCCTTTTACATTCAATATATTTTTTACATTCTATTTCTTGTTAAAAAGATAATTTAATTAGGGGATCTGGAGACTACATCCCACTCAAACCGATATGATTCGTTCATCCACTTTATTGATTGTATTAAAGATTGTTTTAGTGAATATATAATACATATGTGATATAATTAATATAATTTGGTAATTATATATATGTGTGTGTGTATAGATATATGTTCATATATACATATACATCTTTTACTTTCTTTCATTTGACATGACAATTAAACAGAAATTGTGCTCATCCTTATGTACGGTCTACCGTATCCATGAACGATGTATTCCATTTAAAAATTATATATTGTAAATATTATTATTATAAATATGTAATTCATATATATTATATTTAGATCTTGTCATTACATTTTGTAAATCGTGATAAAAATTATAAATACCAATGATATAACAAATTAAGACACATTTAACGAATACTGAGAATATTACCTGAAGTGAAACATTAACATAGGATTGTTAAAAAGAAGTTAGTATATGTTCATAATATATATATATATGAATATGGTTCTTTATTTGATATATAAAATATATAAATTTATTATACAGGTGGTTTGTACAAGTATAATATGAATCAAGAGACAAGGAAATGAGATTTCGTATCACTTTTTATTTCTATTTGATACATGATATGTTCGCCACTCATTAATTTTGTATTGCTTCTGTACTTCCCATTATTGTATTCTATGTATTATATATATAAATTAAATGGTATTAAAATATATATTTTATGATTTTTCTTTCATGGGATTTATGTTTTCAAAATCTACCAAATTGGTAAAATGGTTTTGTCTCAATTTTCCCTTGATGGGACTCTGGTTTTGTTATGCACCTAAATTATATATTGAAGTGTATATGAATATTTTTTATATTTTATGTGATGAATTTACATTAGTTAGTTATATTTTATTATTAATGTAATTTATGTTTCTTACATGGAGATTATGATCCCATGTTACCAAGTTATAAGTGTTTATTGAGACATTCTCATCCTTTTTTGATGTAATTTATATTTATGGTTCCATTAAAAAAATATTATCATAAATATCTTAATATCACTTTTCATTTTCCTTATACTATTTTTATTTAGGATAAAATCATGCATTATTACCATTTTTTCACTCTTGGGAACTTAAGCTAATGTTTTTATGTAAAATATGAATGTCTCTTTCTCTCTGGTTGGAAATCTATTATATTAAAAAACTGTGTAATCAAAAAGAAATTCATAAATTTTTTTGAAAATGATTTGAAATGATCATTGAAGTCCATTTTCAAGTAAATGTATTTTAGAAACATTTTATAGTTTCAAATTCATCTTTTATATGTTTTCAAATCCATCTTCAAAGAAAAAGATTTTATGTTTACAAAACAGTATTCAATGCAGAACTAATATTTTCCGCATTAAATGTTTTTAAATGATCTTCCAAAATTATTTCATATATAATATTTCATCCGATGGTGTTACTCATTCCTTTCTGGGTAATCTATTAAAAAAATTTATTAATATTTTTTCTTTGAATGGATTTTGTTTTTATAGAATGATGTTTGTGAAAAAGGATTCTCTTTCACATGTCATATGCATTTAAAACCTGCTTCTCATCATAAGTTATGTAAATGATGAAATGATTAATAAATATTTCTATTTACCTGGGTTATCATATGATTACATGTTTATAATAACCATTTTAATTTTATGGGTGATGATATTATTATTTATGATCTTGTGGAACACGCATGTCTGCTATCATTATGAGATGGGTGGTAATTATATCTCCCTCCAATGAATTTGGTAAATATTTATAAATCATGAGACATACTAAGATGGTCTTGGGAATAAACACTGACTACTATGATTTCCATAGGTGTGAACCATTATTATTAATAATGTATGATGAGTGAACTCATGCTACTATGATGGAAATGGGAGTGGACCATGACTACAAATATGGTATAGGGAGTAAACATATACTACAATTATGGTCTTGGAAGAGATAACATGGATACTATGAAATTTTTATTATATGCATATGTATTTTTCCATGATTCAATGTTTTATTTGGTATGTTATACATTCAAGTATTATATTATTTATCTCCATTTGATTCATGTCTTATGAACTAACAATCCTTTTCCCATGGTTCATGTATATTATCTTTGATATGCAAGGTATGATCATCTATTTCTATGATCATGTTCTCTTACCCTTATTCTAATGATTATGTTGTGATTTCTCCCTTTTTTAACATTACTGAGAATTTTTTTCACCCCTTTTTATGTTCTCTTATACAATTTATTAAGATATGTATTATGCTTGAGGTTCCTAAGATGAGTGAATTTAAAGAAGAACCCAGTGGTAGATACTGTTTCTCACTAATGTATTAGGGTTTGTCATTTTATGTTTCCAGAGGCATTAGATAAGTACAGTCTTTGGGAGTTTATTTATATTATATTTTAAGTATTCTGAAACTTTTATGTATTGTTAATGTATAAAAAGGGAGGGTCACTATAGTTGGGATTATATCAAAGGTTTAGTTATCCTTTTTAATCATAGATGAGAAAAAGTTATTGAGTACTCTATTTACATTTCATTTTATAATTTAATGATTATGGAAAATTATAGGAAAATTCACTATAATTTTGTTAAAGGATATATTGGGTATTTTACTATAAATACATTTTTTCTAGATATGAAATGTGGTTGTGGATCTTCAACAAATATACCTAGGGATAATAACTCCAACAAGATGTTTCCGGCCTAACTCAAGGTAATATGGTACATGAAAATAGGCCTTACTTCACACGTAGTCTGGATCTCTCGTGGGATATGTTTGGGTATTCAAAAACTCTTCACGAACCATTATGAATGAATTAAAAATATTTTGGATAATAATAAACTCATATAAAACTATGGTGTCTTATTTTATGTAATGTTTAATAATATAGAAATTATATAAGTAACTTTTAATGATTATGGGATTCCTTGACATTATAAATATTTCTAACTCTATGATGTTAGTTTTAGTCAATAGTTGGAACCTGAATGAACCATGTTAACAGTGATTTCTATTGATAATAAAATGATTGACCTCTTCAGAAAATTAATTCTATGGGATCAGAAATGAAAAAACTTGTTGCTATGATCACATTGCTTTCTCAATCTAGGAATCGTATTGGACTTCCAAGTATGAAAAGGATGAAAAACATTCTTATGAGTCTTTAATGAAGAAACATAAACCTTATTTCATATAATATTTTGATTTACTTGTTTCTTAACACAAGATCAGTGCTATTGAAAATATATTCTTCGTTATCCAGTGTATAGGGCATGAGAATTTCATTTTGGATGTCTATCGGTTAAAAGGGAATGTATACTAGTGGTTGACTCTAATAAAGAATATGTGTCACTAATAAGAGATTGAATCCATATGCTGGGAGAAGTTCAAAAAATTATTTTTCAATATTTAAATTCCTCATATTCTTCATACCATGATGGGGAAAGAGTTCCTTGAGTTGGATCAACGGGATGATGGATCATCTACTACCTACGAGGATTCTTTTATAAGACACTAATGGTATTATTTAGGAATTATCTTCCAACATGGAAATTAATTTAAGTAGGTTCTTTAGTTGATTAATGAAAACTCTCATAATAGCATTGTCTATAAGAGACTTTAGTAGCTACAATGAGATTGTACATTGTGCATTCAAGGTTGAAATATAGGTTGGATTCCCATATCAATCTAATGGTTTGGACGAGAAAAATAATATGGAGTTAAAAGGAAAATATAATAACCATGAAGATAAGAAGATGATATTCCTTTTATGCTCTATGTGTGGGGAGAAGTATAGATGACATTTCCTTAAGGGGTATAATAAATTCATCATGTGTGGAAGGAATATCCATTGGTAATTTGATTAAAACGGTTATGGGAAGAAGTAATGTAATGTCTTTAATGTTTAAAAGTGGCATAGAATTCCCTTATCGTGATTATGTGATAATTGTGTAAGAATAACGAGAATAATTCTAACCACTGACCAAACCCAAGGGCTGGTGATGATGATCGATTCCAGTAACCTCTTAAGCCAAGGGTCAGGGGAAATCTCATACAATCGGTATTTCTTATAAGGGGTGTGATAACAACATGATGAAATAATCACATACCATCCACTATAGAACAACTAATGTCATATTTGATTCTACATATACCCACCCTTTCATATCTAAGTAATTTTCTATGGTTTTTATGATTCCAAAAAAAACAATTAGATGTGGAATTTTTTGTGAAAACCCATAAGAGAAATATTATTTAGTCTTAAGCCTATGATTCATCTCTGGTTGATGTTTGTGGTATTGGGATTCTAGAAAATTGTGTCATTATTACTTTGGTAGATTTTTATTTAATCGTAGGCATGGATAAGCTTTCACTACATAGATATCACATAAATATTCAATTAAGGGATGTTAGTTTTTTTATTTCAAACTCTCCTAAGATCATCCATCCATGTGAGTATATGTATTGACATTCAGTGGATATTAAATCCATTTTATCGTTCTATATTCCAATTAAAATGTTTTATTTATCTCAAGTTGTTGGGGATAGAATCGGACTCGATGATATGCCTTTTTTTGGATTTTTTGGATGTCTCTCCAAAAAAATTTCCTATATTTCCACAAAAGCATGAAGTTGAGTTCTCAATAGAAAATATACCAACTTCCACACCAATTTCAAATACCCCTCATTTAATAGCCTCGATTGAGTTTTAGGAATTAAATAAGAAACTACAAAAACCCCTTGATAAGGTATTCTTGCATCCAAGTGTGTCACCTTGGGGTGCTCCCATTCATTTTTTGAAAAATAATGTTGGATAAATGAGACACATAATTGATTATTGGGAATTGAACAATATCAAAATCAATAAAAAGTATCCCCTTCCCCATATAGATTACTTTTTTATCAATTGAACCGGGCATAATACTTATCCATGACTGACCATCATTTTGGATACCATTAATTGTGTGTCAAGAATGAGGATATATCGAAGACAGAATTCCTTGCCTGGTATTGAATCTATGAATACAAATTGACACCTTTTGGTCTTACTAATTCACCTTACATATTCATGGATTTAATGAATATAATATTTAGATATTAACTCGGTTTGTTTTTGGAATTCATTATAGAGGATATTCTTATCTATTAAAAGAGAAAAGAATATCATGAAGATCACTTGATAATTGTACAAAATAACCTAGTAAATGAGAGGATATATAAAAAATTTATAATGTTTGATTTTTTGAGGAAAAATGATTAATTTTTGTCTCACATAATCTCAAGAGATGGAATAGCAGTAGTTACTTTAATGACATAGGCTATTGAGTTATGGACTAGAAGAACTATAGTTACTGGGATCTGTATATTTCATAGTATATCATTATATAGTTAACATATTTGGGAGAATTTCACATGACTAACTAATCCTAGGAAGAAGTTAAATTGTAAGGGTTTCATGTTCTTATAGACTGATGAATGTGATGAATAATTAAAGGAATTGAAGGGAATTGTAATCAGTTCACCAATGATTATATTTCCCTATTGTGGAGTAGGGTTTTTAAATTATAATGATCTATCTAGAAGGGATTGGGCTGTTTTATTGTGCCGAATAACATGGTTATCACTTATGCCTCACGATAGTAGAATATTCATGAGAAAATTTACCCTACATGTGATTTGGGGTTATCAATATTGATTTATGCATTAATTATCATAGGGAACTATCATTATGTACAAAATTTTGATATACATATTGATCATAAAATTATAAAATATATATTAATGTGGAATTAGTTGAACATTTACAAGATAATATGGTTGAAAAATTATTATAACTTTATAGTAAATTACCACCTTGGGAATGAGAACAAGGTGGTTGAGGATTTGAGTCGCAGTGGTCATTCTAGGTTATCTATGATTAAGATCACAAAAGATCCAATATTTGTAGATTTGAAGAAGGTTGATCTATAAATCTCGAAGAAATGGAGAAAATAAAATATTTATAAAATGAATTTGTAACCCTCTATCAATGTAATCAATATGAAGATGTGTAAGGAAGATATAGATTTGAAAAATAATGTAAATATTTTCCTATGTTTAACCATGATCAGGTATGATTGATGATGTTATGGAACTGTTATTTGATCCTTCCATATCCGATTTGAAGAAGGATTTGTTATAGGAAGTTCATAGTTCTTCATTATCTATTAATCATGTATGTTCCAAGATGGATATGCACCTGAAATAATACTTCTGGTGGGACGGAATTAAGAGATATATTGTAGAGTTTGTATCTAGGTCCTTGGTATGCCAAGAAGATAAGTTTGAAAGACACGATTTTAAGGGGTTGTGGCATCCATTACCATACCATTGTAGATATATAAGAAAATAACTATGGATTTCGTGTTTAGACTACCCAAAACCACAAATGTGTTTAATTTTATTTAGGTGGTACTAAATTGTCTATCTGTGTCAGGACACTTTATCACTATTAGAATAAGAATTCTCTTCGGATCAGCATTCCAGGATTTAAATTAAAGAAGTGGTACGGTTTAATGGATTACCACATTCCATTGTATTGTGTTGGAATCCAGGATTAACATCAATGTTTTGGAAAATTCGTCAAAAAAACTTGATAAAATTGAGTTTCAGCACTTCTAATCATCCTTAAATAGATTGTTAGTTTGAAATAACAATTCAAGACTGAGAGGATATGTTGATATCTTGTTCTCTTGATTTCAAAGGTGGTTTTATAAAAACCTTCCTCTAGTTGAGTTTTCTTACAATAATATCTTGCAGTCAAGAATTTAGATAGCACTGTATTAAGCCTCATATGGAAATAGTGGTATAGATTGAACTTGTTATGGTGAATATGAAGAAAAAATCTAATGGAACCTAAGATTTTGGTAGAAATTGTTGAGAAGTATAGACCCATTTAGTTTCATATATAGGAAACTCAATGTATTAAGAAATATTTTGATCATAACCATCAATATGATATGGAATTTGATGTTGGTGAAAAATTGTTTCTACGAATCTCACATAGGATTAAAGCTATGTTATTCTAGAATAAAGGGAAACCCTACCCCAGGTATATCGGCCCATTTGAGATTTATAATCATATCAGGATGGTGTCATATCAGTTAGAAAATCCTCAAAATCTATCTCAAGTACATTACGTGTTCTAGGCATCTCTCCTGAGGATTCATATACCTGATCCTACAAATGTAGAGATCAAAGTGGTCATACCACTGGAAAAGGATCATTCTTACAAGGAACAACCAGTTGAAATTCTTGATCATATAAAAAATTTTCTACGAAACAAGACCACTAACCTGCTGAATGTTTTATGGAGAAATCACCAATTATAGGAAGCTACATGGGAACTTAAGGATACAATGAAGCATAAGTATCCCCATTTTTTTTCTCATTCAATATTTCATTGGATAAATTCATTTTTAGGGGGGTAAAATGTAACACCCTGGGTTTTTGTAGACCTTTTTTATAAATAAAATAACTTTGCATGTATTTCATACAATGCACTAAGTCAAACATTCCTTTCACATGGAAGAAAATTGGAGTCAGTTATACATAACAAAAAATTGGTGTACAATACATGGAACGATGACTTGACATATGTTACATGCCACACCAACGTGGCTTCTATTACACACAACATTTACATTGCATATGTTACACGTTACAATGATAAATCTATGAAACATCGTCTTATAAGAATAATTTTATAATGAGATAATTATAACATAGAATTTAAACATAGTAATATATACAATAATAATAACTTTTAAAATATTTTTTATAATTTTTTCATATAATACATACTGATAATGATAGATCTGATTTTTAGTGAGATCCTTTTATGTTTAAAATTACTATTTTCTAGAATGAAGTACTTTTAATTTCCTTTAGTGAAAATTAATACAATTAATTTTTTAAAAAATAGAAATTGAAAGTTATTAAATAAACATAATTTTTGATTTTAAAATCTGTAAATTATATTAGGATTAATTTTGGAGATTTTTCGAAGAAACACCATTTTTTGATTAATTGTGAAAAATACTACATTTTTGTAAATAATTGGTTTTTCGTTTAAATTATTATAAATGTTAAATTTTAAGTTGATATTTTAAAATGTAACATTAAATAAATGATACTTCTATTAATACAACTTAGGTCACTATAAAATATTTCCCATTGAAATTTAAGATAAAAAATTAATAATCTAAAGATCTTTTTTCTACTTTGCAACCCTATTATTCCATCATGTCGGCATGGTTAGGATTAATATTAATTTTACAACATATGTGAATTTAATTTCAAAAAACCAACATAGGAAACTATTATAAGTATAATATTTAGGGTCTAAAAATTTCATCTCAATTTTTTACCAAAATTATTAGTAAATGTTATTAAAATTAATCATAGTGATTATTGTCAAATTAAGCTTAATTAGGGAGTGAACCAAAATATTAGAGACCGAAATGACTATGAAAATTTTAAAAAACCCATTTTATGTCCAAAAATAAGTCATATACCTTTAATTATTTATTTAGGTTTGGTTGGTATGACTTGTTTAGGTAACAACTTGTGTACACCTCACTTGCTTTTAGAAATTCTATGTGAGTCTGTTTCCTTCCATAAAAAATGCCACCATTTATCACACATACTCACACCTAGATAACCTATTAATTTCAACGAAGGTATCCCTAATTAACATCCCATTAATCCAACCTTACTTTTAGATTCATTCCCTTGGGTATAATTCCATCGAAGTAATACTTTTGGCACAAACCAGAAAAAAAAAATTCGGTTAAGAGTTAAAATATTCTCTCAAGTCCTTTCTTTTATTTTCGTTCACCTCCCACTCCACATTATTTTCTCCATGACTGTATAAAAAATAGTATAAAATTATACTAGGATTTTTATACTATGTTTTTATCCTGAAAATTCACACACCTTCATCTATTGGAAAACAAACACACATTTTAGGTGTATGATGAACTACCGCTTCACTAAACAATGATTGTTGAATTTTCCTTACAACCTCTCATGGGGGGAATTATGGTGGAAAATATATTTAAATATGTTATATATTATATATATTATTTTTTTAATCTTCCTTATTCCTTTTAAAACTCTTATCTTTTTACTTTCAATTTGGTGTTAATAGGATAATTTCATGTGAGAAAGTGTAGACTATGACCACCTCAAAGCAATACGATTTGTTCATACACTATATGTATTATATTAAATATAGAATTACTAAATATATAATACATTTATGATATCATAAATTTTAATTTATTTTGATATATAAATATATGTCTTTTACTTTCTATTTTTCAACACGATAATTAAACAGAAATACCATTCGTGCATATGTATATCCTAATGTCTCCATGAAAGATGTATTCAATTTCATACTTATATATTATATTTATTATTTTAATACACATAAAATGTATATAAATGATATTTAGATCATCTTTTACATTCTATAAATAACGATATAAGGTATAAATACCAAATATATAACAAATTTACACACATGCGAAAAATAAAGTGAATATTACCCAAAGTGAAACATTATCATAGAATTGTTAACTTATATTTAATATAAGGTATTTATAAAATAATATATATTTTAATATTGTTATAAGTAATGTTTATAAAAAATTATATTCATTATATAGATGGTTTTAACAAGTATGAAGAGATTCATGACACGAGGTAAGGGATATTCATCCCACTTTTTATTTATATGAGATACATGCTATGTAAACTACTCTTTGCTTTTTTTGTGTATAGAAATACCATTAATGTATTATATGTATCTCATAATTAAATTTATGGGTATTAATATAAACATTTTATAATATTTTTTAATGGGGTTTAAGATTCAAAAGTTACCAAATTGGTAAATTTGTTTTGCCTCGATTTCGCTTTATTGGGGATCATGTTTTGTTATGCACATAAATTCTCTTTCGAGGTGTATGTACAACCATTTTACATGTTATACAATTAAATTGAATTAGTTAATGAATTTTAGGATTTATTTAATTTTCATTTTTTAGATGAGGAGTATGATTATAGGTTACCATGTAATAAGAGTGTATTCAGATAATCTCGTCATTTTTTCAGGATTGTTTATATTCATGCTTCCTTTGATGAAATATTATGATATTTCTCTCAATAAAAATCATGATATTTCTTATACTATATATATTTATGATATCTTTATGAATAAGTACAATTTTTTCACTCTTTGGTACTTAATATAGTGTTTTTATATAAAATTGGCTGCTCTCTCCCCGATAGGAAATCTGTAGTATTAAAAACCATGGTCTCAAAAATGATTACAAAAATTATATCCAAAAAGTTTTAAAAATATATTTTAAGACCATTTTCATGAAAAAATTAATTATAAAAATGGTTTATGGTTTTCAAGTTTTATATTATAATTTTATCAAAGTAATTTTCAAACAAAAAGGTTTTCCAAAAAGTTTTATGTTTCAAAAAGATTTTTCATTGAAGAATGGATATTTACCTTAAGAAATTATTTTAATCGAAATTTCAAAATTGTTTCCCATATAATATAAACTCCATTGATGTTACATATGCATTTTTGGGGAAATTATTCAAATGTTTCCATTCATATTCATTTTCTGAATAGATTATGTTTTGATTGCATGATTTTTATGAGACATGTTACTCTTTAATTTGTTATATGTTTGTGAACCCTATGCCTTTTCACATGTTATATTTGTGATGAAATTATTATGAAATCAATCACTTTTCACATGATATTATATGATTATATGATTATACTACCCCTTTCATTCCATGGGTTAGGATATGATTATTTATGATCTTGTGAAATGTTTATGTCATATTTTATTATGACATGGGTGTGTCCTATATCTACCTCCAATGTTGTAGGTAAATATTATAACTCATTGGATAGAATAATATTGTCTTTGGACTGATCCTTGACAACTATGATAACCATGGGAGTGAACCAAGGATATTTTGTAAGGAGTGAAATCATGCTACTAATATGGCCATGAGAGTGGACCATGACGTCCATGATGGTATGGGGAGTGAACCTATAAAACTAATATTGTATTGGCGTAGATTCCTTAGAAACTATTGAGATAAAATTATATTCAGATTTTTTTTGTGAATATTCCATGTTTTATCCAAATGATATGCTTTCATGGCTTATGTTCTTTATTTCATTATGATTCATGTCTTCTGAACTCACATGACTTATGCCATGATTCATGTATATAATCATTAAATGAAGGTTATGATATTCTATTTTCATTATCATGTTATAATACCCTTATGCTCATAATTATGTTTACCTATCTCCCTTTTTTAACATTTAAGGGAATTTGATCTCACCCATTTTTATGTTTTCTTATCCAGGTTATGAAAATATGTATTATGTTTGACGTGTAAAAGAAGGGTTCTAGTCAAGAAAAACCTAGTGGGAGATAATATAGATCACTTATGAATCAGTGATTGTGTTTCCATGTTTCCAAAGGTAAAGGAAAAGTACTGTATTTGGGAATATGTTTGTACAATTTTTTTTTGTATTTGACAGATTTTATGTAATGTTAATAAATGAAATTTGAGGGTTATTATAATGTCTGACCTAAAATGTGATTTTTAGTTAGAGGACCCTATGATGTTTATTAGATGGGGTGGACCTGATGTGGTTTTTTTGGATTGTGTCAGTCCAGACTACACATAACAACATGAATAATCGAACTGTAAATAGAGTCAAATTTCATACATTAATGTTATGTGGTCAGGTGACGTGTTAGTGGGACATCTAGACCCTGGATAAAAAACTGGAAAATATTTAGTGGAAGGAAATTTAGGATAATTTCTTAGTGCATTTTCACTTTGATATTCCTAGGATGGAGAGAGCAATTGAGTTTATGAGGTTGACTTTCAGGAGTATTTATATTACGTAATATATTGGTTGCTTAACATATTTGAATTTCCTTGTTCTAAAATTGACAGGCTATGAGGTGGATGTGGAAAAGTTGTTTCAATATGTTATTAAATATATAATTTAAGCCCATGTGAATAACCTTAGGATTAAAATGTTTTTAGAAATGGTGAATCTGTCTCTCGTATATGAGTGGAACTGGAAGGAGGATTCTAATAGAGGACATGTGGTTTTGACTACAAATTGAAGATGTACTACTTACGAGATCATGAAACATCACCATGAGAATGTCGAACATTGAAATAGAAAGAATTGTTCCATTATGGAATGATTTTTTACACGTGCACTTACCTAGGTAACATTTCATGGTTATGGTATGTCAATACACCATTTCAAAAAGTTCCCCAACCACAGGATG
This sequence comes from Viscum album, assembly GCA_963277665.1. Lineage (NCBI taxonomy): Eukaryota > Viridiplantae > Streptophyta > Magnoliopsida > Santalales > Viscaceae > Viscum > Viscum album. Next base: position 503,203,749 of record OY728133.1, read on the forward strand.
AGTGCTTATCTTGTAGTAGGATGGGACACATATAGATTTTATATAAGAACACATGACATAAAGGTAGTTAGGGACCGGATATGTAGAATCAATGTATAAGAAGGGAAGAATCTATTGTGTACTGGTTTGGAAGCAATAGTTCTAATGGTTGTGGTGGTAGAGATAGTGGATGAGGTGATTCTAAGTAAGATCCCTTCTATCGGTAGGATTGTGCATATCGTGGGACTTATACTGTATCATATGGAAGAGGGGTAGGATATTTAAATGAAGTTCATCCAACACTTATGGATAGAAAGGTTGGAACATAGATAGATATAGGTAATATTCTTATTTCGTATACACTAGACAGTTCCATATTTGATATGGGTGTCTTTGATTATTTTATATCTTTACTACCCATGAATGTTTTGAGAATGAGGATCAATACAACATTTGGAGTATGACCGAGATACATATGCTTGTGAAAGGGATGTCCTATCAATGTTGAGGGTATCATTTAATTTTGGATCTCTACATTCTATAGGTGTTATGATTTAACATAATTATGGTTGTGGACACTCTAGTAGAATTCTAAACCCACATTGATTATTAGTCAAGTAGGGATACTTTTTTGTCTTATAGCGTACCAATTTAATTCACATAGTAAGTGGGATATCTAGGGAAGACAGGCAGAGCCAGTTCACCAAAAACTGGGGGTTCTTATTTCACAGTATTTATATTATATTATTGGATGAAATATGTGAATAAGATAATGTATTTCAACCTGAAGTGGTCATTTTTATTGAGTTTTTTCCTGAAAAATTGAATAGAATTTCACATAAAGGAGTTTTTGAATTTATAATTGTGCACATTCACAAGACTAAGCCTATTTTTCTTTTATTATATCGAAAGGATTTAATAAATATTCCTGAGAATATGAATCAACTAGTAGTGTAGATCGGTAGGGGGGTTTATATAACTAATTAAATCACCATGGGGTTTTCATGATTTATTTTTCGAAGAATGTAGGCATATCTTTGTACTTTTGTGTTAATTTCCAGGTTTTGTACACAATGGTAGTGATGAAATGTTATTCCCATTCAGGTATCGATTACCTTTTTAGCCAGCTAATGAGAGATTCAGGATTCTCCACTGTCTACTTTAAAAAAAAATTTATTTCATTGATAGTTCGACCTTCTAACATTCACTGAACATATATAAAAATCAGATTTTACCCAGATGAGTTTTTCATGATGATTTCTGGGATGATGAATTCTCTAGAGATTTTTATAGCCATAATGAATACAATCTCCAATCTATACATGGATCAGTTTTTTTGTATTTTTTTTTGAAATCATTGTATCATCCAAGACAAGTAATGATATTTTCAAACATCTTGACATAATATTGAATATACTAAGGCAGCATCAGCAATCTTCCAATCTATCTCGGTGTTAGTTTTGGATTGATCAGGTGCACATCTTGGGTGATATCATCCCCGAGGAAGGTGTGTTTATAGACCCATAGAATTTTCATGAATTTGTTTCTTAGTGTCATCACGAGAAATATATTGGCATCTGTATTTTTTTGGGGGGATAGAAGGTTATTATCGAAGGTTAATCAATAACATTGCCCATTTAGGAGCCCATATTTGGGGTAGTAATAAGTAGGGAATAATGTTTTAATTGTTCTTATCATGTGATAATTCCTTTTATAAGTTGAAAAAGAAATTTAAAAATGTCATAAATCTTGATCCAACCCCTAGAAGGTGAGGATTTTATAGTTTATTTGATGCTTTTGGGACTGTTCATGGAGTAGTTTTGATGTCTAGAGATTAAATTAATGAATTTACTATCTCATATGCATGTTTTAGTTCAAGGGCATCAAGATCAGATGACACTTATATCTATTTTAGTGAAGTCTAAACATATGAGTCAGATAAGGGATAATATGTATTTGGATCCAGTGTGTTTGGACTTGAGGGAGTGACTTCAAGGTAGGGTGTCACTTTACAATTAGAACATATGTGAGGAGAGATCATTGATGTCACCAATTGGGTTATTGTTCCCATGGGCATGTTGAAAGAGATGATGTGTTAATTACATGCCGGGAAGTGGGACGTACATCCAGGAGTTAAAAACCATTTGAATGACCTACTAGGATAGTTTTGGGGTTCGAGAATGAAAAACCAGATTATAGGGTTTGTGAAACAATGCTTCACCTTTCAATAAGTGAAGGTCGAGTATCAACCCCTGGTGGGTTTTTAAAGATTTTACCCATTCTACAATATAAGTTTGGTGATAGTACCATGTATTTTTTTGGTCGGTAACCCAATGATTCCTCTAAAGGAATTTTTTATTTTGGTGGTTGTGTACTGACTGATGAATGTTGGGAATTTCATACAAATACAGAAGACAAGCTCAGTAGATATGTTTGGAAACTTGTATGTTTGGGAGATAGTATGTTTTCAATGGGTTCCACAGTTTATTATATTAGAACATATCTCAAACTTTACTTCTCACTTATAGCTTGGATTACAAAAGGTGCTTAGTACACATGTTTTATTGACTAAATCTTTCCACCCACAGAATGATTTGAAGTTATAAATTAAAATACATGTGCTTAAGGATATTCTTTAGGAATGTGTTCTAGAAATTGGATCTTATTGGGATAGTCATATATAACTTATTGATATTTCATAAAACCGTATATATTAGGATAATATTAATATGGAACCATATGAGTCACATTATTGTTGGATATATAGATAACCGCAATGTTGGATGGAGGTAGGTGATTCACAGTTTTTGGGGTTGATTCTCATACTAGAGAAGTTGGAAAAGTTTTGGTTAATTTGGAAATATATAGCAACAACTCAAAGTAGAATGAATTTATATTCTAGTTGATTTTGGTGACCCATACAGTTTGCATATGGTGAATATGTTATCCTCTAGGTGTTGCATAGATTGTTTCCCCATATGATTCAGAGACACGGTAAGTTAGACTCTAGGTATGATGGACTGTTCAATGTTTTGGAGAGGATTGGGCCAAAGAAATACACATTGTCTCTTATATAGAGGTGGAGTGTCATGCACAATTATTTAGGTATCAAAACTGTAGTGGTATCACACAGACACTTCTCATATTGTCATTATGGATGTGGTTGAGCATGATAACATTATGTCTTTTGTGGAACATTTGATACAGGTGTTGGATCACAATGAGAATGTGTTATGGGAAAAGACAATGCTGATAGTGTGTGTGTGTGTGTGTGTGTGTGTTGTGAAAACATGTTCATGTTCAAGAGGAATCTGGGGAGATAGAAGAAATTATGTAGACTCAATGGGATACTCCTTTTACATTGGAATTATAATGATGTCTGGGAGTATAGCTCGAGGACGATATTTTATAAGGTGGGGATATTTCATGATCCTAACCTTTTCTAGAGTTTTATTGAGGTCGTACTTTTACTTTATTTCCTTATTTTGATTATATATTTTTCTATTTTATCCTTGGTGTTTTTGGGAGAAATTTTTATTTTTTTGGAGGGTTTTTCAGAAGTGCATGGTTGGTTCTTGAATTTTTTAAACCATGATCCCTATCCTATAAAACCATGAAACCCCTAGTAAAAGAAGATTTTATGGTTGGAACATTTTATGTCGAATTATGTGCCTTGGTAGTAGTAGTTATACATCCCTTAGGGAGGAGGTGCATGGTTTGATTCATGGTATTGAAAAATTGTGTCCCCGATGCAGAAAAATGAGCACACTAAGTTTTAATCACCTGCAAAATACTAAAACTATTCACGACCCTCCATTTTATATCCCCAAACACCATATATTGACCCTAAAATTTATTCTCTTGTTTTTTAGGTTCCCAATCAAATTCCAAGGAATCAATACCATTATCCATGATAATTAAAACCCTAGATTCATGATATGCATCTCCCTATATAGGATAATCGCATCTCGTATGGTTTCTCCCTCTTATATATAAATCTCTTCCTTTGAAGGGATGTTTTCCACCATTTGATTTGGAAATATGTATACTTTTTTAATTATATATTTCATTTGATCGTGGTTCTAGGTTTTAGATATAGATCTTGTAATTTTTTGTGTGATTGATCATTCCCCTACAATTGAGGACAATTTTTTTTCAGGCATTCATCATAAATATTGATTTAGGTGGTTTAACATCAATTCCCATATTTTTTAATATAAATTGGTTGTATGTGTTGTGGAATTTCAATAGGTATGTTTTAAAATTTAAACTTAAATAGAATTAATTGATTTAATAATTTATTTATGGAATTGTGAAATTGATTAATTGAATTTAATTGTGAATATAAGATGAGTAGAATATTGGAAATTTTACTTAGGTGTTTGTGATTATGAAATTGGTGGAATTATATTAATTAATGGAATGTTGGGAATGTGGAATTGTTGGGAAATTGTGATTGTATAATTGGTCAATTAATGTGATATGAATTAATTAACAATGTCGATTATTATATGGTTGACATGGACTTAGTTAATTAATGTGTTATATAAATTTATTACTATAACATGGTTTAATGGTAAATTGATTATATAGGAGTATATAAATGGGTTAGTGATTATTAACTAGAATAAATATGATATAAGTGATATATATTATTGATTGATAAACATGTGTGGCGTATGGATTAATACTTCAAAATCACATAGTGATAAATAAGTGTGGGACACATACTTCTACATAAATATCCCACATTTGTGTTTGATTAATAATGAGTGATGGACATAGAAATCTACATAAAATTCCAACATGTGCGATTGATTAAAAATTTTGGGTTACATGAACTTCTACTTCTAAATCCCATAGTGATAATGAGTATTGGATATAGATTACTACTTCATAAGACCATGAGCACTTAAACATTGAGTTATAGGACCAAAATGTTGAAATATTATTATTATTCAAATATAATATAATATAAATTTAATTGAAATGATATGTGATAACCATGGAATTTTGATAAGTTAAAATCTCTTGAGGATGGTTCAGATTCCCCCACGATCTGAATTAGGAATTGAAGGATCATGTGTCCATGGGAACCCATTGGATTATATGGTCAAATAAATTATTATTGAATATATGTTAACTATTTATAATAGAGAATTTAATTTATTATTTATACACCTACATAATCCATTATTTACTAGATAATATTTTAGATTTCATTCATGTTGTCTAACTGAGTTGTACGCATAACCTACTCAGGTTTCCTAATCTGTACTCAAAGAGACTTCATGTTTTAAGGAGAGGATAATGGAAAGATGCCCATGTTCGATGGATGACTTGGTATCGAAAATGGATGAGGGAACCATGCGTTATTAGGTACACCATTGGGTGTTTTCAATGTCTTTATTTATTTTGGATTTTTTAATATTGAAACTCTTCAAATACATGGGATGACATATCTATAGTTTTTCTTTGGATATTTTATTCCAATTTTAGCCATCATGGGATAATGGTTTGGTTTGGTTAAGGGTTATATCATTTTTATTTTATTTAATTCCATTGTTGTAAATATTTATAAAATTGGTTATAGTCTCCCAATGATCGATATTATACCCTAACTATTATTTGACAACCTAGGTCATACTAGGAGACCTGTCATAGATCATCCGATTGACCTACTTATGGAACATATGTGTAGAACCTAAGTTGGGACCTCACATACTATGTTGATGTAAATACATTTACCAAATAAAATATATATTGTTATGGAACAATCCAATAGAAGACTAGTTCATATGCCACATGGTGCATATCATTCCATGAAAATATGTCCTAAAAACAATAGGAAAAATATAAAATTATTATGATTCTATATGATTATGTGATAGGGTAAACCATTTATATTTTGTCCTATACTATGATTTATGATTCCTATTCCTTGAGTACGATAGTATGATATCATGTAGATCAAGATGAAAAACAATGGTCTCATATTAAGTCCATTCTTATGTATTTGATAACAAATAAGGATATGATCCTTTTCTATGGAGGATAAGATAGGAAGTCTATCATGGATAATAAAAATTCTAGATTTCAAATATATTAAAATGATATTAACTCATATTAATAATATTTATTTTATATCAAACTATGAGAGTTGAGATGGAAGAGTTCAAGGTATCATGTTTTCATCAATTCTACAATGAATTACATATAAATATTGACTTATGATACATACTAAGAAGATATTTTTATCTGAAAATTTATTCAACAACAATATGTGGTACCCTAATAAAGAATATATCACATTATATTGTGAAAATAATTAAGCGGCATATCTCAGAAAGGAGTCAAGGTCACACTAATAAACGAATCACGTACTCTAAAAGTATCACATCCTAGTTGATTTTTTTAGTGGGGAGAAGTTGTGGGGAGGAGAGTTTCCATGGAAGGATGCATTGTGAAATCCTTGATCAAATCCTTACTCAGCAGAAGAACAAGTATCATCTAAGACCTAGTGGATTAGAGAATGGTTGAAATTAATTCTAGTGAATGTGGGAGAATATTGGAGTTAGATATATATAACAGATATCTATTTAATTTATAGATAAGTGTATTCAATTTTATGAATGTTAATAATAAATTTTTCAGATCAAAAATGTTCTTATGTTTGTGTAATTTCCACATGATATACGCTATCTAGGGTGGAGGATCAGAGGTCATTGAGGAAATTTATCATTGTTTTTACCCTTAATTATTAATAGTTCATTATATTTTTAGAATAGGAAACTCTAGTATGAAATGGAAATTTATATATGTCCTTGGATATTCAAATCTATATAAATGTTTATTGATTCTTATAAATCATTATAAATAATTAGGGATATTATCAGTCATATAATTCGATGATTGATGAATACCATGATGACATATTTTTATGGTGAACTTGGACATGTTGGGTGAATCATGAGTGGTATTTCACTAATGAGTAACAAAATTGTGGCATTGTTCCTTCTATTATTTAATTGAAAATGTTATATTAGGAAATTTGATTAGATTAATGTATCCTAAATAAACATCTGGGAATTTTCTTCTATGGGATGGTTCAATTTTAGATTATTGATGAAAGATACATTGAGCACATTTGCAGATGACATTGTTGTGAAACCTATTTGTTTGGATATATATTGAAAAAAAGATTTTGTTACATCGTAACCATTCTTATGATGTTTTATATCATTTTTCTATAAACATCCTTATCTATGGGTTCCTTTTTGGGGTGTTTGATGTTAACCTTGTATATTGGATGGCTCTACCTAATGCCCTTGAGAAAAGGGCATACAGAGTCACACAATATATTTATCTAGAACCTCAATTAAATATTAAATATTAAATATTATTTAACCTATTGAAATACATATTATTCCAATGTGTGGTTTAGTAATAATTCAATACTTATAGATCACTTATATCCAGTCAATATTTATTGGAGAGTATTTTTTTCCCAATAATATTTAATGAACAATTATTTTCCGTTTCGTGAATACAAAAGTAATGTATTTGTTAGTGAATAATGTTGTGATATATATTTATTAAATATATTGTAATTATTTAAGTCCCAATAAATATTTTTAAGTAATAGTAGACTATGAATAATGGTCAGATGGGAAATAATTTATATTAAATATTATTTCACTAAATTCATAATAATTTTTTCAAGGTATAATATTTAATTAATTAACTGGCTCTGTTTATGTTATGGAATAATAAGATTATTATACTCATGGTTTTCAAATTAGATTATGAAAATAAAAAATGAACATTTAAAAATTATTATTATTTTACCATTAAACTATTTAAAACATATTATATTATATCCAACTAAAATAATATCCATTAGTTCTGTAACACCTAGTACACTACTATAGAACCATTTCTATAGAAATAATAAAGACACAGCTACTAAACAGATCAACCTAAGGGTAACAAACCCAAAAGATTTGATTGATAATTTATTCAATCATCACCCAGAAGCATGATTAGAGGGCTGAGGAGCACAAAAAAATAGAGCCAATCCTACGGGAATATGACTGGTAATGTTCACATGCTTTTAATGAACCTATATATGGGGAGTTTTCATATAATTTATTTTCTCTTTTACCAAGGAGAAATACTGAAGAAAATTACCATCTTACATGAATGACACAACATGTTATTTTCATCCTTACACATATAATTCTTTTCTGAGGGTTCTTAGTGATATTTATTTAATACCTCATGGCTTATTTGTTTACAAAGGGACTTTCTACTCGACATAAAAAAAATTTTATTGAATGAGGTACATTTTTATTTAAAAACATCTGATCATATTAAGATAAATGTTTTATTCTATAATATATTCCTCTAGTAATGGTATAAAATTATGTGATAAATTACAAGTGGAATGAAATTGAAATAATAATGTGATGGGTGGGACTAAGAATTAATTATCCCCTCAATTCACTGATAGATCTCATGTGAGAAAATTGGTTGGGTTTTACAGTAAAACACGTCTCATAATAGTATTTGTGTCTTCACACAAATCCTTCCTAGATATTATCGATGTTCAACATTATGCATTCCATTAGAATGAGATAAAGGATTATCTTTATTGATGTCTTCATATATTTTCATGGATATAATTTTCACTTTGTCATAGTTTACTATCAATTCATGTTATAAATTGTTCATTCTTTATCATATATACCATGATTACACTATGTAAGAATCAACTATATGATACTCCCCACCTAGTATCTGATCTAACCCTTATATGTTTTCCATTCCCTTTGAAACATAGAATAGGACATTGTGTAATATTAAGGGATATAATGGAAAGGATAATAATTTTTTTAAAATATTATCCTGATGTATTTTATGTTTTAGAACTTAATATGTATATATATACATAGAAGAATATATTACTATTTGATCTAGTGGGGACTCTTTTATTCTATAACAATAATGTAAATTGAAAATTGACTCATTGTTTATACAGCATGTGATATTAAAATTGGTATCAAAAAAAGGTTATTAATAACCATTTGGTATATATATCAAGAAATTGAGTTAGATAGAATAGATTATATAAAAAATATTAAAGGTTTCTAGTGAAACTCTATAAAATTTAATAATAATTTTATACTAAAATTCAATATCATGATCTATTTTTGTGTGTGCTATTGTAGAAAATATGTGATTGATGGGGGGGATATGAACCATTTCAACACATGTAGTCAATGTATGGATGTTCGATTGAAACATTTTGTAGAAACTAGAGTTGAGGATAATCAACTAATAACCAAAATAGGGAATTTGAACATGGTTATGAAAAATAATTTCATTTTCATAGAATTTCCTGATGATCCAAAAAAATGGTGGGACATTTTTGGAAAACTTCATGCTAGAAAAGTTTCCATATTTTTAAGTAACTAGAAATATATTCGAAGCATCAAAGTGCATCATTTCCCTATAGTATATATTGTTTATATTGGGAATTAGTGAAAAGTAAGACTACATCATTAATTTCTATTATCTGAAGGTACATATGGCCTAATGGTGGTTATTAATTTAAAACACTCGATTGGAAGATGTGATCATTTTTATTGAATTGGAAACATTTTACGGAGATATTCTTTAAAAAAATGCATCAACATGAGTTAAGGGGAGATATGGAAATAAAATTATGAAATGGGTAGAAAAATAAAGAGGAAAATCTTACTAAATATGAGAATAACTTTACACAGTTATCTTGTTATGCTCTAGAAATTGTATGTATACCAGAAAGTATGAATGGTCATTTATATCATGGGTTAATATCGATATTACGATGTCTATTGGTCTCTCATACCATTTTCGAAACTGAGGATAATTTATCAAGATCCATTACAGTAGGAAATTAGTCCAAGAGGATATATGTATTCAAATGAAATAATGAGAATATGTGATTAGTTCAGAATATTTTAAGACAAATACATCAAAGGGGAAAATGGAATTGTAGGTTTCCCACTGTGATATCCATGGGAAGAATCACCTTCTGTCTTACAGGATGGGAATTAGTGTTTATTACATGTTTGGAAAAAAATCAATCAAGCATACCATTTCAAGGGAAATGTAGAACAATATGATATTCTAATGGTTTAACTATATGAAAAAAGGTAAATATAAAAACAAATTCCTAAAATGTTAATGTAATTTACCTTAAAATGAAAAGGCATAAATTCCAATATTATATTTGTCACTATAACTGAAGTCAATGTTCATAATGATAAGGTGTCATGTAATTTTAATATTACCTAAAATATATCTAATCATTTATTTGATTCTTGATCTTATTATTTATTTATATCTTTTATGCATGGAAAATAACATTACATATTCGATTACTTCATAGTATTAAAATTATCCATTAAATCACTAAGTTTATGTCTTATTATAAAATATACATATCAGGTGGTCTAAATTACTACCCATGGGTATACTCAAATTACAAACATCATTATTATACTTATGTTTGGATTTTTGATCATATTTGTTATTAATTTTCTTTCATCATGTAATGAATGTCATTTCTATAAAAAATAACAATCCTTTACAATAAATTTATGAATTATTTGATCAAATCCATGGAGCCTAGTCATTTTCAAAGATATATCATTACTAAGGTTATCATCAAGTAATGGTAAATAAGGATGATATACATAAAATGATATTTCAAACTAGGTGTGGAACTTAGGTGTTCTTGGTAATAACATTTTGAATGACTAGTGAACTTTCTTGTTTAGATATTTAATGAGTAGAGTATTCATGGAGCATACTGATAAATATTTGGTGTGATTCATTTATGAAATATTGAAATACCCTAAGAGATATGAGGAAAATGATAATCATCTATAAATAATGCTACAAACACTAAAAAATGAATTATATTGGGAAGTATATTAAATGGTAGAAATGGTTAATTGAACGTTCTATTATTGGACATGTTATCACTAGTGTAAGTTATTATTTAACCCTTAAAAGAAAAATCTAGTCAATGAATTTCCTAAATCTGTGTACATAATAGATATAATATGTTTACTCATCTTAAGAGGTTACTATTAGTTGTTAGTTCAAATCCACTTCCAATTACCCAACCTATTAACCAAGTTAACCGGTATTTTGATAAAATGCACAAGGTAAATTAAATATGTGAAATTTTTTGAAGAGATGAATATGAGCCTATTTAATTACCATATATTAAATATATGGTTATATAATAAAGTATTTTTAATTTATATTGATGCGTCAAACAATGGAAATGGTTTTGTCATTATGAAAAATGATATGGTTATTGTGTATACAACATGGAAATATTAAACTAATGAAAAGAACTATCCAAAAAATGATCCAGAGACAGAATCTATAATCATTGGTTTTGAAATAGGGATGCACTATCTTAATGGTGAATGATGTGATATATATATGGACCACAATAGTTTGATTAATAAATTATCTATGAAGTAGAGGAACATGAGGCAAAGATGAGGCTTGTAGCTGCTATTGGCCTACAGTTTCCCGATACACTACCACCTTAGTAAGGTAGACAATGGGGATGGTCTATTGAGATGTATAGAATATTGAGGTCATAACATGATGAGGAATAATAGGGATCATATATATATATATATATATTGTAGAGATATATATGGTAGGTTCTAGGAAAAGGGAGACAACATTCCTCTTTCATGAAATTGGTAAATGATCCTTAATAAAAATTATTGTGATGTCCCAGAAAGATTATGGGAACCTAAAATGGGAAGATTAAAATTTTTAATTAAGGTAAATTGATAGATTTAATTAATTGAGAATGAGTGTTGAAAACTATGAGGAGTTTTTGTGTTCGATCTATATTTTAATTGAAGATGGAAATTCTTGTTGCAGACCATAAATCAAATTTATTCATAAAAATTATAACATAAAGATAGATTGGCATTTAACAGATCATTTATGGTCAGATGGTATGAAGTAGGAAATTTCAGACAATTTTTCAAGATTCCTAGTATTTCAGCAGGTGAAGGATGATATAAAACATCCTTAGGGAGTCAAGAAACCCCTTCCCATCCCTATATTTATATGGTACAATGTTAGATTATAAAACATAAATGGACTCCCAAAGACTCCAAGTAAGAATGATGTTATATATGTTTCATTGAACTTCTTACTCAATCTTCTCATTTAATATAAATAAAAGAATAAATACCCATTGAGTGCCTTTCCGGACTCTATATCAATGAAATCATATAGAATTATGAGGTAACCCATATTGATTGTATTTGATCGTTCCATATAAAGACATTGACCCCTATAGCATGGAGACAGTGCCTTACATTATAACATTGACAAAGATATAAGATTCAAAACCCAATTAAATAAATAGGTTTGTGGTCTTGATAGATTAGATACATACATTAAACCCATCTTACATTAGGAATAGAAAATGAAATATAATACATAACAAAATAAACTTCTCAGCACCCTTGAAATCCATTCTAATAATTCATCATAATATCATGGTGAAAGGAAAACATAATTAGGGTGAGATAAAATGATCGGTAAGGTTTATGTACTACGAAATCTATCATGAATCGGTGATAATAAGCTACATGGTATGGTACATAATAGAACACGCATACCATATAATCAATATATTGAGATTTAAATACATCCATAGATTTTTTATAGAGAAAATATCATGGATAATATTAACTAAATGATGAATGAATTCAATTTATAATTATTGCATGTCTTGTATTTGGATCATGACCTTCTAACCCCAAAAACATTCACAAGATGGTAAACATATACGTAAAAATATATTTGATGTCATATTAACTGATTCATCCTAGGAGAATACTAATGCATTAAGGGGCTATATTTTTTTGGGACTCACCCTTGTCATCCATCGAAAGAATTACTGTCATATCAAAATAATCTATCTAATTCATGAATCAGTATTCCTCATAATAAAAAATCTATACGGTGAAAATATTATGATTTTTCATTATTTCCATAGTTATTCAAATAAATTTTATATTAAACACCGTACGTAGAAAAAGTATACAGTTAAGGCAGAAATAAAATGAATAAATTGTGTAAATTATTTGTAAATACACATGAAAGAAGTGTAAATACATCATTAGAGAATAAAAATTAATTTCAAACAAAATAATTTTATGGAATAATCAATAAAATATATTTTTTAGCTCAATGAATGGAAATTGAGTTAAGAAATAACTTACTACTTTGTAATCAATTAAATCGAAATCCCCATAAAATTAACAATCATTAAATGAAATATTGAATACCTTGAATTTAAAAATATTAATGATATTATATATCAAATGGTAAGTACACTCGACCAAATAAATATGGGATCATTAATGAATATATCATACAAAAATAAAATTGTGTGGAGAAACCCTTACCATGTACTTTCTATTAGTCGAAAATGAATTAATCTACTATACAATTATTTAAAGCGTATTATTAATTTTTTAAGAAAATATATTTCTATTTATGATATCCTTTGTAACCATATTATGTCATATTACCACACTTTATTAATTAATATTTCATTATTACCCTTGTATTTGGGTGTTAACTACTTCATTTTCCTATGCATGTTTTCTTATGTAAGTCCGAGTTCTTATGGATAGGACATAGTTTTGTCTTGTAAAAAAAGATATTAAGGTCATTGATATAAAATTTATTCATTGAATAAATTTTATAGTTATTAATAAATTGTGAACATGGAAGATACATCACTTCATGTCAGGGATACAGTAGTTCATACGTATGCATAAGCGATGATATCATTTCCTTAATTGTAGAAGTGTAACAAAGTGGATGATATATTAATTTTCTAACAATCTATATCATGGAATAATAATAATAATATATCAATTATATTTATCATTATACCCATCCACATAAAGTGGTGAAAAAAAATAAATTACACCACAATGTGGAGATAACTTTTCATATGTATGCACACAGAGTGCTTTTGTTATTCGTAGGATGGATAAAAGGTGTAATGTGGTTGTCCCATAAAACAAATAACATCTCAGCAAATATATTATTGTTTTTATTAATTTAGGGTAGTAAAAATACATAAAGAGGAAGTGGATGAAGAATCAAATAAGAAATAGGTGATAAATATTACAACCCCTTCTCTGACATACTTCCTTTAATCTCTTTTTAAGGGATCTCAGGTTAATATTTTGAAAGAATTAATCCACCATAACATAAACAATGTTTTTTATAAGACAAATATATATTTTTCAGATTATATATATAGATCAATGTTTTGTAAAAAAATAAATAATATATTTCCCTTTACTTATTGATATGGTCCACACTTTTAGAAACTCTAAATATATTAAATTTATAAAAATTAATTTTTATTTATAGATTTCACAAAAACGAGTTAGTTCAATTATAAGATGACTATTAATATAAATTATCTCATGAAATATTATTTAGACTAGTTTTTTTCACAGTTTTACCCTTACATTTTGTTATTTATCTTTATTTAATCCCTTTACCTCTTACTCTTACAACATGGATTTTTATTACTTGAGAGTTGATATAGTAACTACAAAATTCAATAATACCAATAAATGGATCATTGACGAAATTTTCAACACAATACAAAATTTTTTTTTTGAAATATGAATTTTTTAAAATATATATAAATTTTTAAAAATTATTTAATTTTAAAAATTATTAATGTTCATTTTGTCACTATTCATTAAATTGAATTTAATAAATATAATTTAATATGATAACTTAGAGAAAAATTCTATACACCAGTAATATTTAATGGTAATATATAAAATTCATAGAACATATTAATTAATTGAATTAACTTTTATTTTAATATTCTAAGTATTATTTATTTGATATTTTCATTAATTGAATAATAAGATAATCATAATTATGCAATCAATTATGGTACTTATTTGTTCAAAAAAATTAAAATAAATTACTATGGAGAATAAAGTTACATTATATTTTGAAATAATTTTTATTATAGAAGTAAAATTCTATATAACACTATATTAAATTATTTATATTTACTAATAAAATGAATGTGACATCTTTGAATTTTCATAAAATAAATTACTATTTGGTGATTGAAATCATAAAAGTGGTTAAAATATGTTATAAATTCTTCCAAATGATGATTTTCGATGAACATAACTCCTAAAATAAAAATAAGATCAATTTTAGGATATTTTATTAATCTGTATCATAATTATTTTTACTCTTATTTGCATAATTTACCATTAACCGTGCTAATTAAAATTAATATGTTTACTATTCATATTTTCTAAAAAATGGGTTATACAAAATAAAATTGGATCTTCTAAATCAAAATATGGAATATGTTTTTTAAATATTAGACCAAAAAAGTTTCAAATTTTAATTTTAAATTAATCATGCAAAACACAAAAAAAAACTTTTCTGAAAAAATGCATTTTAAAACCCAAATAATTAATAATATAAATATTAGGTATAATATATATTGAAGTGAAATTTATTTTATTTTAAATAACTAAATATTACTTAGTTTACATGGAGTAAAAAATCAAATCATAAAGGTATTTTTAAAAAGAATGTGATAGTTTTAAAAAAAATTGTTGTTATCTCACTATTCATTAGAAAATCAATCATTTAAGAATAAAAACAAAAAATTCACCATATTATAATTTTGAAATTAAACTTATGATAAAGAGGTTTATTTTTTCAATTATAATTTATAAATGTACCAAAATTTAGTTTTATAAAAAAATCACCATTCAAAGATGACATACTCCCTTTACAAAAACCTAGCTTTTGTATGCATAAAGTTGAATTTATTCATATTATATTATTATAAAATCTATAATATGAATGTAAAAAAAATAATGAATATATAATATATAAATTTTACATTTTGGTTAGAAATAATTATTACATACAATTTAATTCTGAGATTATAAAGATCACATAATAATATTTTATTGTTCGTTTAAGTTGGGAGTTGTGTGAAATGTAATCTATCAAAGAGATTTATTTTAAAATGGACACAAAATAAAATCCTAGGATGATAAATTATCCTCTACTAGAAAAAAAAATACTGAAAATTTTACATTGAATATCAAAAAATAAAGGTCTATACTTTTTTTTGAAACCCATGTCGTAAAGAGTGTTATTAAAAAATCCCTTAATTAGAGGGAAAGGGAAAATTGAAGGTCACAAAAAAATTTATGTTTTGATTACGATAAAATTAGTGGGAATTTAAAAAAAACAATCAATAGAAATGTAACTAAAATTTCATAATAGATCGTGACATAAAAATTTTTTATTATAATACAAACCATCACAAAACCAAAAAAACTTCGATGAAAATACCAATGATTTATCAAAAATAAAATTAAACTCGTAACGTTTTTGTTCCAAAATCATCTCCATGGATTAGAGGGATTATATTTATATACATATTGGAAATTGATAAAATAATCATAATTGTCTAATTTTAATGTCATAAGAATGATCTAATAAGTTATTTGTTCTTCGATATATTTTCTCATCATATCATATGATATGAAATGGATATTCGTGTTCATTTTTCCATCTAGAATCGATTTTAACAATAAATGATTTTTAATTATAATTCCCTTACCCTATAAATAATTATCAAAATCGATGATGTTATAATAGGATATCCAATATGATAAATCATAATTTTACTTTAGATAATAATATCCGATGTTCATCTTGATCCATTCAAAAAGTACATAAAATTTTCACTCAAAAAAATAAATCTATCTACATTCAATGTTAAAATTTTTATCAGGATGTTCACTAAATTTCAAAAAATCTTTTTAACATTATATTTCCCAAAAAACTCAAATTCAATCTTAATGACACCTATAAAAAATAATAGTACCTTGATTAACAAAAAATATCAATGAAAAAATTCATTAATTCTTATCTATATGTAAAAAAATTGTTATTTGATATATTCTTTAAATCATGAAATGTGATAAACTAAATCAGTGGAGTATAAACAACTTCCTCCACAAATTGATAATAAGATACGTGGTATCATAATTGTCCATTTAACAATATGCCTATCAATCATCTCTATATTCAAACACAAATATCACAATGTGATAATCATATCAAGTGTTATCTTTCCATGTATCATTTATTTTTTATGAATTTAAATTTTCCACAAAATGAATTTTATTAGTACCATTCAACAGACACATTCCAATACTTATCAAAAAATTACTTCAGTATAGTAATTATATATTTTATAATTCATAAAAACATGACTCCATTGATAAGATACTCAAATATCAAAATTATTGAATTCAAATATGAACATTAATAATTCATATTAATCTTAATTAATAACATAAGAATTCCCATGAACCATTACCTTATTTTATGTGTATTCCTTTGATGCTTGGTGAATTTCATTTCATAGATCCTGATATCTGTTTTGTTAAATCACTATACATTTTAAACTTTTCATTCCCTATAAATAAAAATAAAAGTCTAATTTCTCTCTACACTTATAGAATACTACTAATAATATTAAACATGTATTAGTGTGTTTCCTTTAACAATTATCACATCTGGGAAAATACTTCATTACCTTATTTGTATCCAACTTTTTCTTAGAATTCATCTTCTTCTCTAACTTCTATTTCAATCCATTGTACTTGTATAATTATTTCAATGTATTTTTATGACATGATATTTTGTTTTTATTTGATCAGATATTTTGGGTGACTATGTCCCTTTGAAATATTAAACTCAAACCCCAAAAGACATAATAATTCCTACACTTCAAATCTTGTGCATTAGTGAGGTTCACATTAATTTTTTTTTGATCTATTTATAAATAAATACATACAGTGTAATAGAATATATTATTATGAAAAAAATGTAAAATCAAAAAATTAGTGGAATTCATACAAAACAATTTATTCATAGAAAATCACATAATCATAAACATGTTTTTTTATATTTTTCTTATACTTATAATTAAATTCTCTTTTAGTTTTATGCTCCCTAAACCATGATATACAAAATCTATTCACCAATGTTTCAAAAAAACATCCTCTTTCACGCACACTAAGGAACTAAAAACCAATAGCTTAAATAAAATGGAGGACTTTATTAAATTGGAATTGATAAAAGATTCCAAACATAAAGAACCTAATATTTTATTAGTCTTGTTAATGTTGGTACATAATTTAAACCCTTTTTAAATTGGGAATAGATAAATTAAACATAATATATGACATAATAAACTGATTAGTATCCTTGAAATTCATTCCATAAGGTTGGGTTAAAATTATTTTTAAGGGTTTCTTTAGGGGAATAAATCATTATTCAATGAGAATAATCAACATGGAATGGTAGATAACAGAACACACCATCCATTAATCAATAAAATATGAATGAAATGCATCCATAGATTTTTTTCGTAGTGAAAATATCATGGATAATAATAACAAAATGTTGAATGAATGTAATAATTTATTAATAGATGTAATTTATCTGATGGACAAACAACTACCATCAATACATTTCTTATGATGGTTTAATCTATGGGTAAAAATCTATTTAATTTATGCTTAACCGATTTGTCCAAGGATACTACAGATGCATTGAAGATCTATCTATAACTGGGCCCCACCCATGTTTGTTAGTCCAAAGCAATCTTCACATATCGAAATGAATTATTTAATTCATGAAACTATAATCCACTTAAAAAAATAACTATATTTAGTGAATAATATAGAATTAACATTATTTTCCAATTTATTCTAGTTACATTAAATGAAAAAACATTATGGATAAATAATATACAGTTTAAGAAATAATAAACTAAATTGATTATGATTTTTTATTGTGAATATGCATAAAAAGTGTAAATAAAACATAATATAACCAAAATTAATTTAACATATACTCATTGTATGACATAATCAATAAAGTAGATGTCTTAACCCAATTAATGGAACATGATAAAATAAATCCTCTATCAATTAGTAATCAATCGAATCATATGAACCATAAAATTAATAATCATAAAATGATACATTTAATACCATAGAGATAAATATTTTTTTATATTATATATTAATGTTTTAGTAAACCATAAAAAATAATTTAGTGGTGAAGAAGGCATATATCTCACCAAAATAAAAGTGATATGAGAAACTCTTTCCTAGTGCTTTCCATTAGGTGAGAACACAATAAGATCCCTTATAAATGCTTAAAAATTTACAAATTTATAATAAACCCATTTTAGTATTCTTGATATCATATGAGACCTTTTAATATCATCTTATCACCTATTTATTAATAATATTTCAATATTACCAATGATTCAAGTGTTAACAAAATTATTTTCAAATGATTTTTTCATTTAATTTCATACTTTTTGTGCAATGATTATATTTCTATATTCTACATAATGATATTAAGTTCATAGATTTTATATTTATTCCATATATAAATAGTAGTAATTATTATTGAATTTTTGACATCGAAAAAAAATCAAACCATGTCGTGGAGACGTTAGACAGTACGTACGAATGAGAGACATAATCATTCAACTAAGGGTGAAAGTGTAAGAAAGTGGATGTTATATTATTTTTTACGAAATAAATATCATTTCATTATTATAATATATATTCATCTTATCATCATTATACACATCCAAGAAAAGTGGAGAAGGTAAAACATACACATCTGCGTGGAGATAGAAAGATAAATATACACATGTGATCTGCTTTCATTTTTATAGGATGGATAAAAGGTGAAATATGATTATCATATAATCATTATAAAATATATGAATATATATTATACTATATATACACTTTTATTATCGAAAAAACATCTTAAGAGGAATTGTAAGAGGAAACAAAATTGAATGTGTCCATAAATAAAATTACCTCTTCTTCAAGAGACGTCTTTTAATCTCTTGTTATTGGATCAACTATTGATCCGTTGGAAGGTATTGAACGTATATAACTTAAAAACTATATTTTTAGTAGATAAATTTTCATGGTTTTGTTGAAATATATGGCTCAATTTGGTGTAAATAATAGAATTATGGAGTTCCCAAATACAATTGAGTTGAAGGGATCTTTTGGAAACTCTCTGAATATTAAATTAATATAAAATAATTTTCAATTAAAAATAGTTAAAAAATTATATCAGTATTATATGATTATATATTGAAATAATCTCATCCTATTACTTTTATAATATTATAGTTACAATTATACACTTATCTTTTGTTTTTAAGTCTTATATTATCAATTTAACTCTTATCGTGACAATATTGATATTTTCTATTAAAGGTTTAATATAGTAACAATAAAATAAAAATGACCCATAAATAGAATATTTAGTAAATTTTCATATTTATAGAAATAATTTGGTTTAATTTAATATTTTTATGAATTTTATATCTCCTAATATAATATTATTTATTTTAAAATATAACTGATGTTAATTTTAAATCTCTTCATGACATTGAATTTTATAAAATAAATACCACAAGATAACATATAAAGATTAATTCAATAAACCAATAATAAGTCATAATATTATATAAAATTCATGTAACACCTTAATTAATTCAAATTATATTTATTTTAATATTTTAATTATCATTTATTATGATTTACATTAACTGAATAATTATTGCATCAACATTGTGTAATTATTTAACTTTTTATTTATACACATAAAAATAAAAAAGTATTATTATAAATCAATTTCAATTATATTCTAAAATAATATTTATAGTCAATTATTCCATCTAGAGAAAACCATATTTAAAATGTTATTGTTATAAAAAATATGAATGTGGAATCGTTTACTTTTCATAAAAATAATAAAACAAGGGTTTTTATGTCATCCATGTGGATCCAAGGGGTCATAATTATTCCCAATTAAGTAATTTTTTTAAAATAAATAATTAAATAAAATTATAAAAATTGTTAGAGTAATTTTCTCATCCAATTAATTATTATTTTTACCCTTATTTACTTGATTTACCTTTAATAGTGGTAATAAAATTATTATGTTTACTTTTATTATTTTGAAAAAATAAAAGGTTACTATTTTATAAATTTTTCAGCTGAGAAACTGAATATATAATCCATTTATTAAAATTCAAAACATATAATTTTAATAATGTAATTTAATAGTAATAGTGAAAAAAGAACCAAAAATTAGCTTTCATGAAGAATGCATTTTAATTCCAAAAATCTACATATTTCAAAATATGGTATAAAATATAATAAAATGAAATTAATTATATTATTATTATTTATTTATTTTAATTTTAATTGTGAAAAAAATAAAATCATAATTTCAGTTCTAATAAATAAATTTTTTGTTTTATAAAATATTTATTTTTTAACAATTCACTGAAAAATCAATCATTTTAGAAACAAACAAAAAAATTAACCCAATACTAATTTTGAATGTAAAATTTTTAAAATTATGTTTATTTTTAAAAATATAATTTATAAATATATCATTTTTTTTAAACTAGTGAACCATTAAAAGGGGATAAAGCTGCCATTATTAAATTATAGCTTTAATGCATACAATGGAATTTATTCAAATCTTATTCCTATAAAATATATTGGATGGATTTAAATAATTTTGTGAATATATTAAATATAAAATACATCATGTGGTTAATACTATTCATTCCCACCAATTTAATGGCTATATTATAGTGGTCATATAGTAAGATTTAATTTTTTATTTATGTTGGGAATTTCATGCTACGTAACCTATCAAAGAGATTAAATTTAAAAGATACCCATGATCAAATAATAAGGTGTTAAATTATCCATATATGAAATCAAAATTTAAGAATATTATTCAAATGGTTCACAATAATGATATACTTTTAATAACTACATGTCATTCGTAGACTGATATACAATCTAAAATAACTATCCAAGCATTAGGAGACTCGATAATATCATGTTCTCTTCACATCCTA
This sequence comes from Viscum album, assembly GCA_963277665.1. Classification (NCBI taxonomy): domain Eukaryota; kingdom Viridiplantae; phylum Streptophyta; class Magnoliopsida; order Santalales; family Viscaceae; genus Viscum; species Viscum album. Next base: position 503,225,857 of record OY728133.1, read on the forward strand.
GGTGTGTTGGAACTATAGAGACTAATAAACACATACATGGATATTAAATAATTATATATTAATATTGAGAATATTAAAAGAATACAATCCCAATGACCTTAATAGTTTTGTGTCTTTAGAAAAACATAGAAACATGATCTTTTAAACTAGTTAAATATCTTCAACATCTCCCAGAATGATCTTCCCCATTATTAATCCTAATTTAAATATTTCTTCACACCTTGGGGAATGGAATACTAAGAAAGGGGTGACATTGGATGTATAGTAAGGGTTTAAAAGGGAGAAATATAAATATAACATGAGAATAAGGGTATGACAACATGTTCATAAAACTAGTAGGTCATATGATGCATATCAAAGATCATAATCAAGGGTCATGGAATAAAGATTAGATGTTTATAATACTTGAATCATAATGGAATCAAGAGCATAATAAAAGATACCATAATCGAGTAATAATACATGGAATTTTGGAATACACAGAAACCAATAATATACTATGTAAATTATATATACCAGGACTTTGATAACATGTTAGGCATAGTCTAATCACTCATGAACCTATTTTAGGAATGGGATTACTTGTTTATACCCTCATGTATTGGGCATCGTATTCCCTCCCATTTACCCTATTTCTTCAGGAATTTCGTTCCCTTTTATGTGCCGTCTTATTTCATGCTTGGGATGCCCCCCATTTTCCCTCTTGTTTTGAGATTCAGATTATATCACGTCTACCCTCTTGTTTTGATATTGGGGTTCCCCCACATTTACCCTCTTGTTTCAATACATTGATTCTCTCCCATGTACCCTATTAATTATTTCTTGGGATTCCTTCTCGATTACCCTCTTGGTTCATGCATGGGATGACCTCATGTGTACCCTCTTTTTTTTGGGCATGGGAGTCCCTCTCATATAACCTCTTATTTTGGCCTTGGGATTAACTAACATTTTTCTTTGTAAATCATAAAACATTTATTATTACCCAATTCATTGGAGGGTGATATAGTTCCCACCATTCATATTATGAAAAAATAGATGCATGTTCCAAAAGGTAACAAAAACATCATCATATAAAAACCCATAAGAAGAGATGGGTTTCATAAACAACAAGTCATAACCCTTGAAAAGAATATGGAATTATAAATATTTCATCATATTATAACCTGTGAAAAATATACAGGTTCCATAATCACTTCATAAAATAATTTCCCATGAATACAAGGGGTATCATAATTTATTTACCATGGTATATCTCATGGATGAGATACGGGTTTCATATACAACATGTAATATGAACATAATCTATACAAATAAATAATAAGAATGGGTTCCATATATCACATCCCCAGTAAATAATAATCTATATCAAAATATGTAAACATATATGGGGAATGATTTTAAAATTTCACATGAATATTTTATTATGAAAATAAACAATAATTAAAAATTTCTTTTTAAAACAAAAATAATTTTAGAAATCCATTTCATAGAAAACCCATTAAAAACATATACATTATGATTTAAAAATCATTCTTAATATTTCCTTCAAAAATATAATTTATAGTTTTTGAACCATTTTTAAATATTAAAATAATTTTAAAACCATCCTCTTTGAAAATATCCTTGAAAACCATTTAAGGAACAATTACAAATAATTTCTAACATTTTTTATACGTAATATTTTTGGAAATAAAATATTTTCAAAAACACTTAAAAAATAAATTTCATTAAAATATGAAAAGAATAATTCATTAATAATAACCTTATAAACATTCAATGGAATATTCAAGGAAATTTTGATCATGATGGTATGTAAATACATACAAACATAAAAATCATTTTCGAACATAAAACATTTGAAAAGATACTGATATGAAATTGATAAGGAGATTCCATTTTAGTCATTTTTATTTAAAATTTAAAACATGGTTAAAAATTTATATTACTCATAATTTTAAAACATTTTCAAAAATTTTAATATATCATGGTTTTCTGAATAAAACAAATTTCTGACCGTAGGCATAAATATAGAGGGATTTTCTTATAAAACATTCATAATTGTATTAAGTAACAAAAAGTAGAAAATGGTAGAAATAAATTGAGATATCATATAGAAATATTCATAATTAAATTAATTATAGTTCTTCATATGTGAATTATATGATTCTACCAATGGATTTTTATTCATAAACAATCTCAATAACTGAATTAATTGTAATAATGTACCATCAATAGTTTTAAAACATTGAGTCATTATACTATCGAAGTGATAACATGAAATTAATGTAAAAAAATTATTAATAGAGTTTAGTTCATATCATAATAGTTCAAGGTGTGGAATATACACCTTATAGAAGTATATAGGTGCATAACATGGCATGTGTATCAAAGAAGGAAAATTGAGACAAAATTAGATTACTAATTTTGTAAACATTGAACCATAAACCCCATGACATATATATCATCTACTATATTTTTAAATACCCATAAATATAAGGGTAAAAATAATATAATACACTATTGTGATGTATATACACAAGATAAAATAAACAAATATGGAATTTACCAAAATCATGAAGAAATAAATGTGAGACTAAAAATCCCCTAACTACATTACTATATTTTGAATCATGAGATATGTGAAAGAATAAAAAAACTGAAGCATTTAATTTCATGATATTAAATTTTATTTGTTAGTATTTACACAACACAATAATAATAAGTTGTGAATATATCACACATCCCACATAAATAAACGTGAGATGGGAAAACCCTTACCTTATTTCTGAACATTCTTCATACATGTTCAAACCTTATATAAAATAACTATAAGTTTATTATAAATATACCAAATAACTAAATTATTAAATAAAATTCCATATATTATTCTATTATGAAATTATCTTACATGTTTTGTAACAATTTCATGTTAATTTTATGTTTAGGGTAATATCCCATTTTTTCATATATGATTTTGTTTATTATTCTTGGTAGTCTTAATTAGATAATTATTTACATAATTATATAATATAAAACAAGATTTGAGTATCATATATATAAATTATATAAATATTTATACTAATCTATAAAATAAATGATTGTTAAATGGAATACATCGTTAATGGAGATAGTAGGTCGTATGTACAGAAGAACGATGTTTCTGTTTTACTATCATAATGAAAGAAAGACGGTCAATGTCATATAAGTATATATATTTACATTATTGTAGAATTATTATTTAATATATATAATATAAATATACTAAACATTTTTTAATATATTCCATGTAATTTATGAATGAATTACATTACTTTGTGGGGGCCGTAGTACACATGTCCACAAACAATGTTATCAAATTTACCAAAAATTAAAAGAATGATGTTATGTTTAATATAATAATTACCGAATCATAACGAAATTAGAAGATCCCAGATTTTTGTAGGGTGTGTGTTTGTTTATCGTTTACTTTATGTCCCTTATTTTGGTTAAATAAGTGTTCCCCCAATTACAAGAAAAGGATCGGGGGTGTTCTAGGGTTTCAAGGTTTGAAAAAGGTGGAAGGGAATTTTTTTACCATGTTACATGGTTTATTCAAGGTTAGTGAAAAAAATTGTGGATCATCCCAAATAACCTTGAAACATTAAGTAGAGGTTTGCAATGATTATAACGTGGTTAATATAATTGTGTAGAATTGATAAGAAACCTTGAGAAGGTGTGATATTGGGAGAGTGACTCGTGCATAGTTTGTGCACGGTTTGGGAAACCATGTCGGTAAAACTGTGCAACCTTGTAATGGTGAGAAATTTACAAAAATGCCATTACAGGATTTTAAACCCCAACTGGAGATTATATTCTATTGCACCTCCAACAACCCTAGAGATGATATTATATTACCCAACCTTCCAAAGGGTCATTATCCTTTGATTATGGACCAATTTGAGCGTCATATGTTATAGATCGATGCCCAATGTAAATATAATATTCTACCTGCTCTTATTTTCTAGATTAAGGTCTATAGTTCCTCAAATATCATTCTAATTCACTAGAACACTATATTTATATTGGGACCTAGGTTGGAACATTAAGGGGTGTTGGATCATGATATAATTCTACATTTAAGAGTGTGTTCGTTATCAGATTTGAGGTAGAAGATCTACAAGTTATAGGTCATAGTATTTTTACTGATTTGTGTATGTGTTCTAAGATAATTCCTTCCACTTGTTGTGTACGTGTTACATTGAGTATTATTTGGTAAATTGGGTGTCTTAATGGTTACTAGAACCCCTCATAGTTCCTGTGGGATGTGTCACGGAGTAATCGAATGTTTTATAGTAACCCATGGTTTGGGACGACATTATCAGACATAGAAATTGGTAATGTTAAAGTGAAATTAACATGTGATACTTTATATCCACTCTTTGAACATGATAATATGTTTATTTGAATTGAAAATGGAATGCTGATAGATATGAAAAATATTGTAATTTATTATAGGGGTTTTTTTGAATGACAATGTAGTAGGTTATTTGGGTTAAAAGAGATTGTGTCAAAAGGGTTATAAATTACACTGAGCTTCCCAAATGAATAAGTATATATGAAATGATAAATGTGTCAAATTGGAAATGCCATACAAATTGTATATCATGCGAATGGATTTGCATAAAAAAATTATAAATATATGTAATGGGTAAATACATGGGAATTATGAGGTAAACTTAATCGGTTGAATGTGATAAAGTGGTTGTTCTATGTGATATAAGAAGTTTACATAAAATATATAAGTGGGAAGTTGTTGTTAAATAATAAATCACCAAATTGAGTTTGTACATAGTAATTTTTTAATGTTGGTTAAGGTGTGGATATCTTGGAACATGAATAATGGGTTAAGATATGGGAATGGGAAAAGGGAAAACATGTCTTTGAAATGTAAATTGAAAATGTGTTAATGGGTTATAGAATAGTTTTAATTCCCATGTTGATTTTTAATGATTTTTATTTACATTGATATTGGTTATGTTTTTCTGTTATGATAGTATAATTATATGTATTGGTTATATTTGATAGTGATATGGTTTGTGTGGTAAATGAATGGATAAGCATCTTCACGTGTCTTGATGTGTTGGATAAGGTATTGGGGCTCTTACCATAGGTCGAGTTGGACTTATGATCTAACTCCACCCCCAATGCATGGGTTAAGGAAGGGTACAAATCATTATTCTGCAAATGTTTCCCTCCACCCATATTGAGGATTCAATGTGAGGATATTATGATAATGTGATGTGTTATCCCTATTGAGATAGGGATTTGAATTGTTCCATTATGTAGAATAAAAATTCCAGTCACCATGTTTGAATGATGTGATTTGAAAACCCATTGATTACAAGATTATAGTGAACTAAATATTGAATAAGAAGGGTATAATGAATTTAGTAAAATTTATAGTAATAGCTAAAAACATATTTTCAATGACTTTCCTGAAATTTATATTATATACATGTCATCTATTTCTTAATTTCATACACTATATGTAATACTAGATATTTGTTTCCAGCATTCGTGGTGGCCTACTGAGTTATACTCACACCTTTCTCAGGCTGCCATTGGGTATCTGAACAGATTACCTTCTTGCATGTTAAGAAAAAATCAAGGTCCATATGCTATAACTACTATAAATCCTACCCATAACAATATATATATATATATATGGGTTTAAAAACTGTTGGTATAGGACTCCTTCAAAATGGTTTTCCAAAACTGTTGGGATATGCCACTTTGACTGTACTTTTCCCATCTATTTTTGAAAACCATTGGGAATGGGTATGGAAATCCCAACAGATTTCCAAAACCATTGGGATATTCCACTTAGAGAAAATATTTTCCAACGTTTTTTCAAAACCATTAGGATAGGACACTTTCAGAAAACTTTTCCCAATGGTTTTGGAAAACTGTTGGGAAAGGGTATAGCTATCACAACTGTTTTCCAAAACCATTGGGATATTCCACATTGAGACAACTTTTTCCAACAGTTTTGGAAAACTATTGGGAAATCATATAGTTATCCTGACTATTTTCCAAAACCGTTGGGAAAAACTTTTTTTACAAGGTTACCTATCCAAATGTTTCTAAAAATCATGGGTACACCTATCATTATTTTTTATGAATTATTTTGTCGATTATCATCATATAAATCATTATAATGATTAAATATAAATAGATATATATGTATATCGAAATATATTCAAAAGTTAACTGTTGCATAGTGGTAAATTCATTGATATATAACATGCCAGCTGTGGGTTCAAACCTCTAGTGTAATTTTTTTAAATGTATATATCACAATAGTTTAAAGAAAGACCATTGGGAAAGAGATATCACTTTCGTTTTTAAAACCATTATTATAGACCTATCGCAATGGTTTTCTACAAACAATTGGGATAGGTCTATCCCCACACCAAATTACACAACTGTGTCCAAATCGTTGTTATACCAATTTTTCCATTAGTATAGGGAGTTGAATTAGACGTGGGACATGCATTGATGAGGTTCCATAGTTAGAGTCTGGTCCATTTTGGGATTTCCATAGCTTCTCTTATTTTGGGTATTGTTCACTTGTAATTGTATCATAACATGGCATATTTGCTGTTTTTTTTTGTTTTTACAAAGTTAGGAAATCGTTTTTTATTTTTTGTTCATTGATTAGTTCTTATTATCTTTTATGTTATAAATGTTCTCTATTGTGGAAAAATTTGACCGAGGGGTTATTTTCTCCCCACATGAAAAAATATAGACCCTTTCTGTAGGTCGGTAATCTTTGGCACATTGTGAGGCGCGCTTGAGGTCATGTGACGACCTGATCAGGCGCCGATTTAGTTACACCGAGTTTTTGGATGTTACAATGTGGTATCAGAGGAGTTATTTCTCTTTGTTACTATTTTTGGATTGCTGAAATGATATTAAGACTATGTTAGGCCTTGGTAATAATCTCATGCTTGGGAGTATCTAACCCAAGTATTAGGGAGATCCCAAGTCACCCAGGGTGGAAATTGTTGTTCTTGATTTTTTTTGTCATAGTTTAATGATGCTTCACCATTGGCTGATTCTTATGTCATGTGATTTTACTGATTTGTGATATTTCTGTCATGGCCATATTGGCATGAGGTTGTGTATTCATTCATCATTTTATGCACCTAACGATGGGGGTGGAATGAATCATGATCAGCGCACACAATATCGGTGTGTGTTGCATAGATATTGGAATTCATTTTACGTGATTGGGAAACATTGATGAAATTTGTTCATAATAATGGTAATGAGAGTGGGTAAATGAAAATAATTAAACTAATTTATAATGAATATTGTGAATAATGAACCTTATGATCATGTTATAGTTTTGGGTTATGGTAAATGTAATGAATGGATAGTGTTTAAAAGAGAAATAATTTTGTGGTGATGATGAAATAGTTAATTAATTTTTCCTAATGAAAAGTGTAAATTAGTAAAAATGACAGTTGTAAAAAGTTTTTAAATGATTAATGTTCTTTATAGAAATGATTCATGTGTAAAAGAGGAAATCGATAAAGGTATGTTTCATGAATGTTTTATGGTTTAATAATTTTTTTCTCCATATTGAACCTGACCCATTATACGATTGGTTGAGGGTGGTGGTAGATATGTTAACACATCTTTTGGAAGAGTATATTAATAGTCGGTTAAGTATTATAGGGAGTGAATTCTCATAATTTTGTCTATAACGATTGGATTTCCTTTGAGATTATTTTAATGAAAATGTATGGGGGGTATGAATATGAGTATGTATGTATTTTGAGAAATTGGATAAGAATAATTTTCTAAAGTAAAAACATTTTGGTGTTCGTCAATGTGTCATTAGTTATTCAATGTCCTTAATATCGTAAGGTGATGTTTGGTAATGTGAAAGTAGTAAACATTGTTGGTTGTAATTGTGTGGGTTTTACATTGGATATAAGAATGAATGTCTTGGTTGTATTTTCATTATATATGGGTGTGGTTGTCGGTGTGGTTATCCATTTCGGTTCAGGTCTTGTGAGTTGTTCCATAGAACGCAAAGAGGGGTTTCTGGCTCATGGTACCGATTTATGTGTATGATTACCTTTGGTGTTGAACCTTGAGAAAATGGTTCCTTGGTGAGATAAGCAGAGTGTGTACTGGAACGATGGTGAGAGTTTCATTCGAAAATATTAATTCGTACAAAACCAGATGTGTGTGTGAATCAGTGGTCGTTGTTTTTCGTGACTCCAGTTTTGGGAACCTATAACACTAAACATTCAAGGTGGACTATGAGCGATATCAAATGGTGTTAATAGTGCTCTTGGGTGTGAGTCCTATGGGTGGATGTTAGACCTTGATAGTGGGACGTGGAAGAAGTATTCTAGTGAAGGTTATCCTTAAGGGATTAGTATTAAGGATGATTATTTGGTGATGCATTGGCAGTTTTATAGAAATCAAAGGTGACATCTTGGGAGGCCTTCGAAGTGATGTGGGATCGTCAAAATAGGATTCATGGGGAATGCTTCAAAGCAGGGATCGATGCATATGAGTGCCTTTATGCTTCGGTAAATGGAATCACATGGATGGTAATGTTTGTATGAATAGTTTTTAGTTCAGCGAGATGTTGTGAATTCATTTGGGTCCCTAAGGCTAACTAACCAAGAAGAATGGTTAGGTGAGTAAGCGGGATTTGGCATATTCGTAGGTGTTGGTTGGATTTTAAAACTAAATTTAGTATGAGAGTGGTCGATGGAAAGTGTTAATCTTTGAGGGTTCAAAGGGGTCCATATGTTGGAACAGACAAAAATGGTGAGATTTCAAATGGGATAGGAATCTGTCAATCCTCATGAAACCAATTAATGAATCATGGTCTTGTGAGAAACTATTGATTTTATTGGTGAGGAAAACCATATTGTTTGATCATTAATTTTAAGGGGAATACCAGAAGAAATCTATTGGTGTGGTAGAAGTGGTACCAAGGAAAACATTAGTTCACGACTTCTTGAAAGATGGTCATAGTGTGGTGGTGAGTCTGAGTTGGCAATCATTCTTGGGTGGTGGTGGACAAATTCTAATGATAGGTGTGAAACATGGAGGCCTATGTTCCTCAGCAGATCATGGAGTTCCTTCTTATGAGGTGATATCCTGTATAAATAATTTGGGGGTTATGTTGTATGAAAACGTCATATCATACATTACCTATTAAGATCATTCTCCACAACTTAACATCATCCTAGGTACATTTATGAGCCCAACATTTATGTCTAGGATCATGAAGGTGTATCGGTAGGACTAAAGACATGATGATGTCTAGAGTGATGTGTCCGGTATATATAATGTGGGATGGTGGGATGCATACTATCGATGGTTTCACGTGAGGTCGTTGGGATGGTCCGGTTGTTGAAGAACGTCGTGTTTACCACCCCAGGAAGCTATGAGAGGGAACTGGTTGATGTCCAATATGTTTTTCATGAAAATTCTATATATCTACGTTTATATTTTTGGAATTGTATTGTGATTGGGAGTGAGAAATTGTTATTTGAATCCCATGTTGAGATAAATGGTAACGACGCTCCTATGATGGGGAGTGATGAATCCTTACTAAATAAGGGGTGGAGAACATTGAGATGATGTAGCTACACTGGGATGCTAATAAGAAACATGTGAGGTGGACGTTGGGTCTCTCAAAAAGGTTATGTAGACCTTGACTATGGTGGTTGATTAATCCAATCATTATATTTCTCCTTTGGGTGGTTGTGAATGAAATTCCAAATTCTTGTGTTTTGTCTTCAATGAGTGTGGTGAGATATATCATTTCTTAGTTGTACGAGAGGTTGGGTATGATAACTCCAATGGGAATCAAAAGTATACTCGTGTATGTTTCCTTTAGTGGTTTTAGAACACCACAAATTTATAATTCACCTTGCCTCTATGATGTAGTGTCATGCTCATGTTGAAGCTAAGCATTCCATGATGACTCAACTATGGAAACTCGACTCGACTCTGAGTAAGGGATAAATGTGTAGAGTGGTAAATCACATTAGGTAGATGATTTGGGAGGATAAGTGTTTTTTAAATTTCAGGATAGGATTGAGTGAGAAAATATAATTCTTTAGATAGTGTATGAGTGGTAGGGATGCTAGGGAATGGTAATTGTTTTTGGGATTACGGAGCCTAACGATTGTTTGAAGGGTTATGGTGTTGTGATAAAGGGATTCTACCAGTAGATAGACAATAACCTCAGTGGGTGTTTCATGAATGATGTAAAAGTCATGTTGAGTTTCTAGTGGTCTTTCATTGAGAGTGAAGGTTCCATGAAACCGAAGAGGTTGTATAAAACCATGGAAGGTAAATGGTTTATTGACAACAAGATAATAGATTTAGGATGGAAAGACTCTAGTGGACACCATTTTGGATAGTTGGCTCTAGTAGCAAGCATTATTATAGATTAAATCAGTCAATTACTAGAGTGCTTGGGTTGCATTTAGATGTATGATTGTGGAATGGGATCGTTAGTACATTAGTGGTTGATCAATGTAAGTCAGGAAAATTAGTTGGGTGGATCATGTGTTTTCCTCTAGGACATATCAGGTTTGGAAAGTATATGAAAATGACACCAATTGATTCAGGTCATGAGTTGTTTAGTGGATTAGATATATGGGTTGATGATTTCTTCTCCTATTATGATATAATATTGTGTTTGAAGATTCCATGTATTGTGAGTTAGGAAATATTTTCTATGTAATATCTATTAAGTCTCAGTGGTCGAGTGAGGTTGAAGTTGATGCCTTTTTTAGGAGTGTCTGGTTCAAGTTGGGGGTTGTGGTGAGGAAGGCTTGTGGGTCAAGACCATGCCTTGGTTCAATGTTTGTGGTAACCTTGTAATTTTCACTAAGGAATATGGGAAATGAGAATGGATAGGCAGGCCTAGTGTCATAACCTCTTGTTATGGAAGCTTAGTGATGCTCGGAAAGAATGGCTTGAGGATGAGCCGTTATATAGTGGGAAGGTTGTAAGATCACGGATTTTCATAATGTGTGTGTTTGATTGTGATTATCTTTAATAACCTTATATTTGTTAAATAAGTACTTCCAAAAGTTTATGAGAAGTCTCGGGGGTGTCCCAAGGGGTTCGGGGTAGAAAGAGGAGGAAATATGAGTTTTCTAGGCATGTTTCATGGTTAGAGAAAATCTTGCGGAGCATACCAAGAAACCGTGTAGCCTTGGGGAGAGGCGTGTGCATGGTTATCACACAGTTAAGTTAAACATGTGAAATTTATAGGAAACGGTGAGAAGGGGTGATTTTTGGATAGTGGCTCACGTACGGCTTGCACACAGTTTAGCAAATTGTGCATGTAAATCGTGCATCCCAATAAAGTTAAGAAATTTCCAAAAAACTCCATTACGGTATTTTAAAACCCTAGTCAAGATTATACTCCATTTTTCCTCCAACAACCCTAGTGATGATATTGGATGACCCAATAAATCCAACATATATTATCCTTCAATTATTCAGCATTTGGAGCACCGTTTGTTGTGAATTGAAACCCAATGTATTTCTTATCCTATTCGATTTTTTCTTTTCCAGATTAGGGTTTTTAGTTTCTCTCATATCTCTCTAAACCTCTAAAACCTCCTTTTTCTGGTGGAACCTTGGTTAGAACATCAATGGGGATTTGATAAACATCAAAGTATATAGATAAGAGTGTGTTAATCATCAGATTCAAGGTAGGTTGTCTTCAAGTTATATCACATAGTTTTGTTATTGTTGCGTGCCTGTGTGTTGAGATCATACATTACAAATGTTGTTACTTTTTACGATGAGTATGATTTGTTAAATTAGGTGTCTAAATTATTAATATAACCCCTCATGATTCCCATGGGATGTTTTTAGGATGAATAAAATATTTTAGGGTCACCCATGGGGTGGATAGACCTAAAAAGACCTATAAATTGGTAATGATATGTGGGACATTGATGTGTGGTAACATATATTCCTTGTTGAACATGCTAAAATGTTTAGTCAAATTGGAAATAAGATGCTTATAGTTAATCATATGTTAGAAATATATTAAAGGGTTTGTTTGGAATGACTTAGTTATGGGTTAATTAAGATAAATGAGATTATGTGAAAAGGGTTGTGAATTATGTTGAGTTGCCTAAAATAAATAGTATATATGAAATCATGAATGTGTTAAATTGGAAATGGATTAGAAAAAAAGAACATGTGATTGGGTTTGTATAAAAAAATTGATGAATTTGAGGAATGGGTAAATACATGGTAATTTTGAGGTACACATAATGGGTTGAATTTGATAATGTGGTTGTGATAATTGATATAATATTTGTACATGAAATGGATAAGTGCGAAATTACTATGAAATGATTAACAGTCTAATTGGGTAAATACATGGTAATTAAAGAATTATTGTTATGTTGTAGAAATATATGAACATACTAAATGGGTTAAACAATGAGAATGGTAATTGGGTGAAATGTGCTTTGTTGGATTTCCACTTTCTGTCTTATTTTCTGTTTTTTCACTTGGAATTGTGGAATGACATGGAATATTTACTATTGTTTGTGGTTTGTAACCATTTGGGAAATGGTTATTAATGCATGTTCATTGATTATTTCATGTTATATCTTATGTTATATACATTTACTAATGTGTATTACTCTGACCAAGAGGGTATAACCTCCCCCATGTTATAAATCTATACCCTAAAAGATAGTTAATAACATTTGGAGTATGGGGAGGTGCGCCTGAGGTCATGTGACGACGCGGCTAGGGGAAACAATTTAGTGGAACCCAGTTCGGGAAAATTTAAAATCATAAAAATAATATATATATTATTGAGAGGAGGGAAGTTGGGTTCTTATTTTGGAAGGGATTGTATGAGATAATTTGTCTTGAGATGTGCGAGTATGTTATATAGTGAGTGGCTTTTGTACTTTAGGATAACTGATATTCTTGTAAATATAAAATGGTAAATTCAATAGGGAAGTCTCTTATTCATATTTTTCCTAAAATAAATTTTATTTTTTTAGATAAGTTATTATATGGTCTAAATTTCACTATATAATGGATTTTTGAAAATTCTTTTAGGTATTTGTCACTAAATTTAATGTTTAACAACAAAGTGAACTCTTTTTTAACTTAATTCCTGTAATTAATTTTAGTTACATTACAAATATTTTTTATCAAAAACTAAGTCGAATTTAATATATATTATCAATTATTATTATTCCAAATAATGAATCCATTTTACCAAATTCTATACAAATAAGTGGTAGAAATTGATTTAATGTTACTCACACAAATGTGTCACATAAGTAGTGTTTTAAAGCAAAAAAGTTCAATAGTATGAACTGTTTTTATATCCAATTTCAATGCGAAATTGGTACCAATGACATAGTTTGGATTATATTATATAAAATTTACCATATTATATTATAAAAACCAATTAATACAGAATTTATTTATATAATTAAATTAAATAAAAAAGATGTTTTGAATTAAAATTTAGTATTTTTCACTATTCAACACAAAATGAATCTTCTCAACAAAACACCAAAATTTACCCAAAGTAAATTTTGTATACCAATTTCACAAATGAAGTTAGTTTTTTCAAATAAAATATATTATATTATCAAAATTTATATTTAAAATGGGTTATCCTTTAAAAGTCATAAAATTACCTTTTATGAAATTACATCATATTATTTTATTTTTTATGATAAAAATATTGTTTTTATATAGAGAAATATTTTTTTTGAAAAGTTATTGTTTTTCATAGAGTTTTCACATTAATTTATAACTAAATTCTAACAAAATGATTCTTTTTATTTACCTGTGTAGTTCATATTTTCATAATTTGGTAATATTATTCACAAAATGCATTCCAATGTATATTCTGGTAACTATAATATTATTTTTATAATAATTTTAATAGTATATAATAGTTTGGTAAACCTCATACATGTGTGTAAATAAAGATATAAAAATAACTAAGCATTGTGTGTAACACTAGTCAAACATAGTTTTTCATGTACAATAAGAAAATATATGTGATTGATGTAGATAAATATTATCATGGTGTTCTGTGAGCCACAATACAAACAAATCTCATTCATATAAAAAAATATATTCATTATTTCATGAAATGAAAAATAAAATTAAGGTTAAATTCATTGAAAAATAATAATTCCAAAAATATTAGTTTGTTACATTGTACCTCAATTAAAATAAATTTATCCATTGAATTTTTTTGGTTAATAATGTTTTAAAACTTGTAAGATTCATTCAATGAAACCCACATCAAAAAATTGAATACAAAAAATTCCATTAAAAATGAAATGTTGGAAACATAAAAGTTACCCAATGTAACTCATAAATGGGTTTCTATATAGGGGAACATAGGTGGAAAATTAAAACATGTACATGGAGGATAAATCGATATATCATGTTCTAATGAAGTGTGATATTGAACATGGTTTAGATAAAGTTAACAATCACAAATCCATAACCCAAATCGACATTCAAAATATCATTTATATCACATGAAATAACAATAAGATGATGATATTTTATTTCAAACCCCTTTTTTCTATAGTTGAATAATTTTCCTAAGATGATATGAAAACATTATTTTATGAAACCCTCACCCTTTTTTCTTTAATAATATCCCATTAATCTCTTATCATAATAAATGATGGTAAATATTTTATTTCTAAAGCATGACTATATCATGAGATCTGTTAATATAGTGTTTGGTAATTCAATCTATCATTATCAAAACGAAAAACGGTTTTCATAGGAATCCAAGAAGAAAAATACCAATATTGATGGATTAAAATTTTATATCTAAAACCTCATCTGATATATAAATTAAATTTTACATAAATGTGTAACCTTGTGACCCTTCCAAAAAATGAAAATCAAATAATGTATAAAGAATGTCACAATGTTTTTAATAATCATTTTACCATTGATCTGTCGTATAAATAAATTATCTATTATTTTTCACATACAAAACATGTCAACACCAAAATTTTATATTCTCTTAAAACATTGTAATAACCTGAATTTCCATAAATACTTATTGAAATAATTCAGGTTTCCTTATTCGAAAGATTATTGGATATATTCATTAAATTTGTAAAATTTTGTAAAATCCAACCTAGATAGAAAAAAAATCTATATAAAAAAATCCATAATTATGTATGAGGAAATGTATACCATCCAATTTACTTATACATATCCTAAAGATCCTTATCCAAACATCATTATCTCAACATTAAAGAATTATTCATGGTTATATTCCAGTAGAAAAAATTTCACCCTTCCATTAATGAACTTTTCTAGTCCATCAGATAAATTCAAATTATTCTTGTAGATCCATTGAATAGAATAAATTGAACAATACCTAAATAATTCATAATTTATATTAAATTATTCTTGGAGCAAAATAAATAATAACTCAAATTAGTCCACTTAATCATTAATTCATTAAAAAGGATATCTCATCTAAAAACATTATACCTATTTCCAACATATTTCACATATAATCCCATCATATTTAGTTATATTACCATTTCACATTCCACTATGTTGATTCTGTTTGTGAGAATTCCATGTGGGACATCGATTTTCATAATGACCATACATTTCATATATAAATCATTTAATCATTGATGATGTCTTAGGGAGGCCAATATTTCAATCTAAATTCTTCATTTTTCATTTGTATTTACTTGATTTGTGTCATTATTTTCCCCTATCAAAACATATTCATGTTCCTTTAAGACATTAACTTCAGTGATTCTATCCGTATTAATGAAAAATGGGAAACTGAATCAGCATTCCTCTATGGTATCTATTTCTTGAATTCTAGAATAAATTTTACATATCTTAGTTTTTGAATCTAATGGATTCTTATGTTTCAAATTGTTATTCATGATTTTTGAAAAATGATTAGGCAGGATCTGAACATCCTTAATTTTAGTGATCATCCCATTTAACTACTCATGAACACATTTTAGGTCATATGTAATGTTAACCCAGTTCATTATGGATCTATCCATTGAATAAATCTAGAATTCATACTCTGAGCATCACTTATCGTATTGGAAAATCACATAATCATGAAAAATCAATTCTATGATTTCTACCTTATGACAGAATGTTTTAAATATATGACAGATTTGGCTTAACCATAGAAACATACCTAAATACATCCTTTTAAATATCCCTTAGGTTCTCATTATTGTTTTCTTATCCTATTTTTTGAATGGTTAACAAGACCATTCCTTTGATACCCACTAATTAATCCTACTATTAGCATATATGGATATTAAATCATTAAATATAAATATTCACCAAATTACCAAAATACGCGCCTGAGGACTATAATAGTTTGTTTCCATGGAAATACAGAAATATAACCTTCTATCATGGTGAAATATCATTAAAATAGCCCTTAATTATATTCTTTTTTATTACTCCTATATAAAACTATTCTTCAGAACATGTGTAAAGGAAACATAAGAAAGGGGTGACCATAGATTCTTATTAAGGGTAAACTAGAGATATGTGTAAGAATAAAATGAGAATAAATCTATGAGAACAATATCATAATTTTATTTGGGAATAACATATGTATAAATGATCACAATATACATTCATGGAATAAATATGGTTTGTCAATAAGTTGTTAATCATAATGAAATCATCTGTACAATTCATTAGACTATAATAGATGAATAAACTAAGGAATTGTGGGATAAAGATAACAATAGAAAATACCATTTTATTGATTCCTTCCAATACCATTATAAAATTTTAGGATTGAGATAATCACTATTTTACCTCCATCGGGGGTTCGATTCCATCATGTCTTTCCTCTTATTCTGGCCTTGTTATACCCTCTCGTGTACCATCTTGTTTTGGGATTGGGATGTCCTCCCTTTCACTCTCTTATTTCAAGCTTGGGATTCCCACTTGTGTACCTTTTTCTTTCCGGATTGGGATGACCTCCCTTGTTACCTATTGGTCTATTCTTGGGATTTCATCATGTGTACCCTCTTGATTGGGGATTCAAATGACCTACTATGTAATATTGTTTTTGGATTGGGATTTCCTCCCATGTAATGTCTTATTTAGGGATTGGGACTCCCTCTTGTGTGCCCTCTTGTTTCATCCATGGTATGTCCTCCTGTGCACCCTTGTTTTAGGAATGGGGTGGCCTCTAATGAATCATTTTTTCTTATGAAACATTTATTTGTAACCATTTCATTACAGGGGGGTATAGGTCCCACCCATTACGAAGTTAAATCGTACATGAATGTGCCACAAGATAAAAAACATTCATTATATCATTACCCATAAAAAGATATGGGTTTCAAAAATATTTATATCATAACCCCATAAAGGAAATGGGTATTATAAACATTTCATAATATTATAACTTTAAAAAAATACAGGTTTATTAATCATTTCATCATAGAATAACTTGTGAAAGGATGCGGGTTTCATAATCTTTTAATCATTGTATAAATTGTGGAAGATATACGAGTTTCATAAAAAACATGTCATCTTAACATAAACCATATGTGTACTGAATATAATTGGTGTCCCTAGATCATATACCTAGTATTGAATAAACTATATCAATGGAAAACAACTTATATACGGAATTATTTTGAAACATCACATAAATCATTTATTATAGATAATAAAATCTCTTAT
Source organism: Viscum album (assembly GCA_963277665.1). Taxonomy (NCBI): domain Eukaryota; kingdom Viridiplantae; phylum Streptophyta; class Magnoliopsida; order Santalales; family Viscaceae; genus Viscum; species Viscum album. The sequence goes on from OY728133.1 coordinate 503,243,632, forward strand.
AAAATCATTTTTTAAATATTATATCATTTTAAAAATAGTTTTCATTGAAACCCAACTATAAAAAATATAAATAAAGCTTTAAAATAATTTAAAAAATTTAATTTTGAATTGTTCTTTCCACATTGAAAATGACATTATAATCATCAATCATTTGGAAAACATCCCACTTTGAAATTAACCTCTAAAAAGTTTATAAGAAGCATTGAAAATCAATTAATACACTTTTTAAAAATAAATTTATTTGAAAACATTAAATGTGAAAATAATTTTTTTAAAGAAATAGAATTTCTAGAATATTAAATAAAATATTTTATTTAAAAATAACCTTGTACAAATTAAATGGAATCTCCAAGGAAATGATTGTCATGAAATGGGTAAATCAATATATTATTAACTTTTTTTTGCACCATAAAAATATTGAATATTCACTTGATAATAAAATGAAAACGATATTCCTTTTAAAACCCTTTTTTAAATCTTAAAACTTGTGTAAGATTGTATTTTACACAACATAGTAAAAATATTTTTTTGAATAAATCATATTTCCAAAAGTATAGTGAAATAATGTAAGATTTTCATAAAAACACTTTCCTAATTATATTAAGTACCTAGAAGTGGGAATAAGAAACGAATATATATGGATGTCATGAATAAACATAGGATACTGAAAATATTTTTTGAGTTCTTGATAGATGGATCTTATAATTCTTTTTTATTAGGATAATAATAAATAATCTCGATAAAGGATGAGATTATAACAATAAACTATTACCACTTCGATAACATTGAATAATAATATTATAGAAAGAATCAAATTAGATGATGATTAAAATACGAAGAAAATAATTAGATTAATGATATAACATGAAAAAGTTTATTATATAATCATGTCAGAATAATATAGGTGCATAACATGTCTTGTGTCTTAAATAAAGAAAATTGGGACAAAAAATACATTACCAATTTGGTAAAATTAGATGAATAAAATATATGAAATATTTATCATAAAATGGATATTTAAATACACATAAATCCTAGAATAATAATTATTTACTAAATTCATTGTGATTATATATATACTACAATAAAATGAGTGGAGAATATGACATAAGTCTCACTGAAATGAAATTCAGACTAGAAATCCCCTTACTATATGATTATATTTTGAAATTTTGAGATATGTGAAATAATGAAATCAGTTGAAAATTTTATTTTAAATATATAAAAAATCATAGATAATTATACAATAAAATTTAGGGTTGAATAGAATATACATATCATAGAAAAAAATACATATGGGAAACTCCTTAACTTATGTATGGAATTTTTCCATACATAATAAAACATATTGTATAATAATTATATTTTTATTATAAATTTTCCAAAGAATAAAATTCTTATATATTATACCATATATGAATTTAGTATGACTTTATGTTACCTGTTTAATAAAAATTTCATGTTAATCTTACTTTTCGAGTAATATCCACTATTTTTATCATATATGGTTAGACTTGTTGTTCATAATCCTCATATATAGATAATTATATAAAAATATCGATAATCTAAAAAATTATATATATATATATATATATATATATATATTATTTTTTATGAATATAAATATATATACAAAAATATAAAATATAGGTAGGATAAATGGAATACCCCATTTTGGGATACATTATGTTGTACGTATACGTGAACGTTGTTGCAATTTTATTGTGGTTTAGAAAGAAATAGTGTTAAATGAAATAGATGCATATATATATTAACATTCATATTAACTCATTAATCAATATATATAATTTTAATTTTTTAAAATCATCCTTAAAATCTTCCATGTATATTGTGAATGAATCGTATTGCATTGTGGTGGCGGTAGTCTAGACGTCCACAAACAAAGTTATCGTATTAACACAAAATGGTAATTTAGAAGGTATGTTCTATATCATAATTCTATAATAATAAAAAAAATTATAAATAAAATAAATATCATTTAATAATAGTATATAAATAAAAATATTAAATCATGATATGTGGTAGAGGATAAACGAACGACATCATTTCGTGAGGCTGTAGTCCACTGTACACAAAAATTATATGTTAATTACCCAGTTTTTAGAAGTTTGTCTAGAAATTTGGTACAAACTATGGAATAAAATCATCTGATTATATTAACTATACATTGGATATTATATAATAATATAATAATATGAATTTATGGGTTATATAATAAAAAGAAAATAAAAGATCTTATAGAAATATGATATGTCTTCTTTGGGTAATTCCTTTTGGTTTTCACCAAAGGACTAAGTTGGTTTTCCGTCATCCCAAAGTGAGGGTTCTATGATTATGATTATGAATATTGGATCTTATTTCATAATTTTTTTGTATGAGCTAATGTGGATTTAGAGTTTTTACGGAAGTGAGGTGCATGGGTTCCCTTTTATAGTGGGGGACGAGTGGCATTATTGTAAAAATTAAAAGGCAAATACCATAGATGGATCAAGCATAAATCATGTTATTCTAATAATTTTACATTTACAAAGGAATTTAGTATATGGTGTAAATATTTCCAAAAAATTAATTTTGTACATGTTTTTAGTGAATTTTTTCCCATAAGTTAAACTTTAACCACTACATAATTCATTTTTATACTAATCACTGTCATTAAATTTAATTACATTAACTAATATATTTTTAGGATATTGTGGTTAAACGTAATTTATATTATAAATTATTATTATTCCAATTATTTAGTCTTCTTATTTTTAAAATAATCACAAAATTATTTGAAATTATTTAGAATTTAGTCTCACAGACGTGTAGTGAATACATGTTTTTAAAGAGAAAGGGCTCAAAAGAATGAAATGTTTTGATATCCAATTTCAATGGGAAGTTGGTTATAATGACATAATTTTGATTAATTTATATATAATTTATTCAATTATACTTGAAAACCAAAGTAATATATAATTTATCAATATAAATAAGTTATAAGAAAAATCAATTTCGAATTAAAATACATTATTATTCATTATTCTTTAAAATAAGGAAACTTCTCATAAAAATATCAATAAATAACCCTAAGAAAAAAATTATTCCACTATAAAATTTGAAGTTTATTGTTTAATATAAAATTTATAAAATTATATACATTTATATTTAAACTGGGATCCCCATTAAAAGGTGGTAACATTACCTTTTAAAAAAATACATATTTTTATTCAAAAAATTGGATTTATTCATATCGCATAACAATAATATATATTGGATGAGTATAGAAAATATTTATTGAATAAATAATATATAAATTCTCTAGAAAAAAATAATCACAAGTGGTTTATTTAATTTATTGAGATAAAATTTTGTTTTGCATTAAAAAAATAATCTTAGAAAAATAATTTCTTAATTACAATTTCTTTATTAGATTCATTTATAACTAATCAATTACCAAATTATTTATTTTATATACATATGAAGATAATATTTTCACAATTTATTTAATATTATTTGTAGATTCCATTCCAATTGATAGGTGGTAGCTATAATAATATTTTCCTAATAATAATAACAATGTATTTTTGTTTTAAAAAACTCAACCTTTTGTGTAAAACAACATATCAAATAAAATAAAATGTATGAGTTTTTAATCCAAATAAAAAAAAATTACCATAAGACAATATAATTGTTTCATGTAGTTCAATATTAACATGGAGTTATGTAATAAACAAAAGATTGTTGGTGACTTTATAGAACACAATATGTATCCAGTGATGTCGGAATTTAAAAATATCAATATGATTATATTAATTCAAAAAATATATTATTCAATAATATTAGAGTTATTACAGAAAAGGTATCTACCTATCTGGTAATTTAAATACAACAATAAAATCAATTATAAAATCCATATGACACTATATAAATAATTTTATTGGAAGAGGTTTCTTATTAAATCATATTTGGATGAAATTGGAGAGAAAAGGTTAGGTAACCCAGATTCTATGAATGATATGTCTATTACAGTACCTACAATTAAGGATTACATTAATGAATTCCAAAATAAAAAATAATTATTCCGAAAATCAAAGGAAATACATATAATTTAATGTTTGGGATCATACACTATTGAATGTTTCACCAAGGAATAATGATTTTAGAATTTTAAAATTGGTATTTTAATCTCTTGGTATATTGGTCATTTTGAAATATTAGGAATTATTGTAGTTAAATATAATTTATTTTCTATTCATATCAACCTCTCAAATGTACAAAATTCTTCCATGTGTTGTTACAGAGGAAGAAAAATTTGGATCAAACAAATTTGCAGACATATGAGGGATTAGTGTTATTGAATAGCTAGGTCAATAATGATGTGTATGACCAGATTCTTGATAACAAAGAGAAGATTATTTATAATAGAATATATAAATTGGTTCAAGAACTTTTAAAAAAATAAAAAAATATTTGTGGAAGACAGGGATCATGATGATGTTATATTAAAGGAGTATCTAAAATTTTTCAATATTTGTTTAATATATCCAAATTCTAATGATGAAATTATATTCGGATTGAAAGAACTATTGTACTATGTAATCCCAATATTTTGAACTATAAAAAATGAGTGTAACGACCCAAACATTAATAAATGGAATTTTACCCTTCTTATAATAATTTAATATAACATATATCAAATTAAATCACATTTAGAACATAATAAAAACATTATAAGACTATGTTGATAGGTGGGAAGTTGGTATCTTATATTTCAAGTGGTTGTATGAGAAAATTTTTCATGAGATGTGTGAGTATGTTATGGGGTGAGTACCTTGTATACTTTTGGATACGTGATATTATTGTAAATATAAAAAGGTAAATGCTATAGGGAAGTCTTGTAACACCCTGAGACTTTTATGAGAAATATTTTGTTTTTATATATATAAATCATCAAAGGAATATTTCACTACAAACAACAATAGCTTGGTTTTCTTTACACGCAACAGTGGCCTTCCTCGATAGCTTGTGTCGTACGCAATACTGAGTTTCACTAAACAACGACATGCTATTAAAATATTATTAAAACTACCCGTTATGAATAGTAATAACCACTTTTTGAAATTTTGTAAATTTTATTTTTCAAAATGGACATCATTTTTGGATTCGGAATATCGAAATTAGCTTAGGATGAAATTTTGGTACTTTTTGGATAACATTCATATTCCGATGAATAGTGAAAATTACTAAATTTTAATTAAAAACAACTTTTTTAATTGAAATAATTAATAGTGATAAATTATTAATTTGAGTGGTTTTAACGTATATTTATAATATATTTCTACAGTTTAATACAATGTTGTTCATTGGATGTAATTTCACATTTAAACCAGACATAAACAAGTGTCAATCTTTTGATAGTTATTATCTCTTAAAAACACGCTATATTTTAAATAAAAACAACTTTTTTCATCACAAAACTTTATTGGTTAAATTATAATATTGATTTTCTTAAAGTAAAAATAGAATATATTTTAACCATTTAATATAATTTATGTCATTAGCATTAATTTTACATTGAATTCATAGGTAAAAACATTTCAATCTTTGGCAATGTTTTAACTTTTAAAACCTATTTCCTTAACAACGGGATTAATTTTAAATTAATTACTGCAAATTATATGTTTTGAATTTTGAGAAATGGATTCCATAATTGGAATCAGTGGGTCCAAATTATGTTAATAGGTTACTGATATTTTTTGATATTATGAATAGTAACTACAGTAATTTTTTTTATTTATTACGGTTAAAGGTAAATAGGGTAATTCAAAGATAAAAGAATATTATAATAATTCAAAATTACCTTGACACTCTTCCTAACCTTATTGGATGAGTATTGGCCAACCATGGGCATCCTTGGGTCGGTTTTGGGACCCCATTGATCCACTTGTAAATGACAATGACAAATTGGATTAATTAATTTTATGTAAAGACAAAATTGACATTAACAAAAATATTTTAGTAATTAATTTTTTTAAGTGGATATATAAATTATATTTTCGACTATAAATATTCATTAGAAAGATAAACATATTTCCTACATAATGATATTTTTTTATAAATTTTAGACACCAAATAAATTAAATTATTTATGACATAATAAAGATGAAGTATTTAGCTCATTAATAAATGATTTAAATAAATAAGTTTATAATGATTAAAATATTTTCCAAAACATGTCCAATTCTGATTGGATGATTTTTTTTCTACCATGAGTCATCTTATCTTCATCTTCAATTATTTTTGGACCTTTTGAAACTGATGATAAGTTTATAATAAAATAATATTTCCACACTTTCCAAAGGTGCCCCTCTCATCCCTTTTAAAAGGGCACCTCCTCCCTCTCTTCCTCACACCAATTTGAGCCTTCAAGCCCATCCAACCCCTGCCAATTTCATTTACCCACTTCCTTAGAAACCTACTAGAGGTACTGGTCTTATCAAAAGACCAAATCTAGTGCCTTAAGAGAATGTTTAAAGGAGTTACTTCGAGAAAGAGGTAATACCTTCTACCATTTTCTTCAAGTTCCATTCTTCTTCTACTCCCTCTTCTTTAGTTGTTTCATTATGAGGTAATAACATCAGTATCACTCATATAATGATATGTTATTATAAATATTAAACAACCCTAATTCACCTCTTATCCATCCTACGGAAAACGAAATCACCGCACGTGCGTACGTACGGAATACTGTCTCCACACCGTGGTGTAATCTATTTTCCACCACCACCTTACTTGGATGGGTATAAGGGTGAAATTAATGATTATATATGATTATTGTAAAGTGGTATTGATTATGAAATAGTATACATACACTCTAATATAATTCCACGATCATGGGAATGATATCATCGCTCGTGCGTACGTACGGAATACCGTCTCCATGATGTGATGTGATTCTTTCTACATGATTTTCATTGCATAATTATTATATAAATGGATTTAATGAATTAATAATATATATATTACACTAATACTAGTCTGGAAATGAAGTATATATAACCTAAAGAGAATAATAACAATTTATTCGACAAAACAGGCATAAGAACAAATAGTAATAAACACCCGAATAACAAGTACTAATGAAATATTACTAATAAGAAGCTAATAATATGACCATATATGATATGATAACAATAAGTATGATTCTGGAATAAGTCAATAACATCATTTAAATCATTATACAGGAGGTTCGGACACTAACGAAGAAAATCGGACCTAAGGTAAGGGAAGATATCACAATCGCATTTTTTTATCCGAGATTGTTTATACTTTGGTATTTACTGGGGTGTATTTTATCATCCACATCCATGTTTCCTCAATATGTAATATTATTTCTATAAAACTACAATTTTTTAAATCCAATTTTACCCTTCGGTGAGTTTTTATTAAAATATATGAAAGGAATCTTTTGTCGTTTTTCGTACAAGGTACTTTTTGACTTTTCTGACAAAAGTACGAGAAGAATGTTTTTTTAACTTATAAGGCATGAATGGATTATTAATACATTATTTCCAAGAAGATTCCTTTACAAGTTTTCAAGTTTATTTTTAATCAACTTCTTTTAGTGTAAAATTGTATGATATGTTATGAAAGGAAAATTTTTTTGAAGTAGAAAGGATATATTTCTCAAGAATGGAGTTCAAGTGTTTTGTAAAATTTATTTTCCATCTAACATAATATAAGGTTATGTTTCTATCCCTATTATTACATTAATTTGATTATGTTGTGATGGAATTATTTTTATGAATTCCTTTATCTTATATGAATTGTTTTATGATGTCATGTTGTTTAAGAATCCCATTTTTATTACATGGGTTATGCTATGATGTATGGTTTATGATTTTTTGGCAAACATAAGAATGGTATAATTATGAGATGGGTGGGACATATACCTTCCTACAATTCATTGGGTAAAGATTTTATATCTCATGAGATAGACATGGTTGGAACGGCAGGTTAAACAGGTTCAGTGAAACTGGAATGAAACGAGGAATGAACTCGGTTCAGAAATGGACTTTGTCCACTAAGATAGTCTTGGCAATGAGTCTTGAATAATAATAAATAGTTCTCTATGATTATGTGTGTATGACACAAAGTTTCATGTTTTAAGTTATGCTTATTTGGATTACATTTCACTACTATGATTTATCCTATGTTATGAAATTATTATTTCTTTTGCAGGGTAAGATTTCCAAAAGTTATGTTCTTGTGATGTGATTGATATTTCTTTTGTTTACCCTTATTGAGCATTTGATCTCACCCTTTTGTATGTTTTATTTCCCTAGTCCAGGAAGAAGGTTATTAAGTAGGATATGCCAAAAAGGGACTCTAGATATGATGAAATAAATGGGAGACAGTGTAGATGCTTTATGAACTAGTTGTTTATGTTTCCCAGTTTCTACGGACACTATATCTATATATTCCTTTCATGGTTTTGTTATATGTTGTAATAAGAATGCTTCAAACATTGAAGTAATAACAATGTATGTAAAGTATGGGTCGTTATAATTGGTATCAGAGGGAGGTTATAGTCAACCTTTGGAAACTAGGTTTTGAAAGCCTTAGTAAGAATCATAAGGATATTTCTAAGCATAGAACACATTCGTAGTGTTTTAGAAATGACCATGAATAACCTAGGATAAGACCTTAAGTGTGAAATTTTATTCTTGATTATGTGGTTTTCCTATTATAATTAGTGTTGCTCACAATATTCTTTATGGTTTTAGTCAATGGCTAGAACCCGAAGGAACCGTGTTAATGCGGAATACAAAGGGAAATGTAATGATTGTCCCCCTGAGCAACCAAACGTTATGGGATCAGGAATGAAAAATCTTGTAGCCATGCTCACACAACTTTCTCAAGCTATGAATCATGCAGGACTTCCAAATGAGCAAAGGAAGGAGCAACATTCTGTTGAATCCTTCATGAGGCAGTGTCCACCTTCATTCAGGGGGTCTACTGATCCATTAGTTGTTGAACAATGGATTAGTACTATTGAAAAGATATTTTCAGTTATTCAATGTTCTTAACATGATAAATTCATCTTAGTAGTGTATCGTTTGGAAGGTGATGCTGATCAATGGTGGAATCTTATCAAGAATACGAGGCAAAGAGATGAAATTGAGTCCATGGAATGGGATGAGTTCAAGAACTTATTTTTCAATAAGTACTTCCCTTGTATTCTCCGAACAAAGATGGAGAAAGAGTTTCTTGAACTGAAGAAAAAGAATGATGAATCGGTTGGTACCTATGAAGCAAATTTTACAAGACTTACAAGGTATGCTTCTGGTATTATTATCCAAAATGAGAGTAAGATTGATCGATTCTTTAATGGCTTAAAACCAAGTCTTCTAAGGGCCTTATCCATAAGGGACTTCAATAGCTACGAGGAAATCGTTCGATGTGCACTCAATGTTGAGATGGAGATTGGAGTAACCCATCAGTCATATGGGTTTGATAAGAAGAGGAAAATGGAATTCAAAGGAAAATCTAAAGAGCACACTGAAAAAAAGATGAGTGTTCCCTTATTCTCAAAGTGTGGAAAGAAACATGGAGGAAGTTATCTTAAAGGGACAAGTAAATGTTTTAAATGTGGAAAGGAAGGACATCGAGCATTTGAATGCTGCAATGATGGGAAGAAGATTTCTAATGATGCAAACAAAGGAAGGGATGCACAGAATGAACCTACTACACTTAAATTATTCAGGTGCAAGGATATGGGGCATTGTGCCAATCAATGATCAAATCCAAGGGTTGATGATAATGGTCGACGTCAAAAAACTCTTAAAGCTAAAGAAAAAGGAAAGTCACATGAAATTTCTATAAGCGATGTGGAGTATGATAATGATGTGGTAAAAGGTACACTTACTATCCACTCTAAAGTAGAAAATGTTTTATTTGATTCTGGATCCACCCACTCTTTTATTTCTGAAGAATTTTCTAAGGTTATCACCGTATTACCTTAACAATTAGATGTTGAGTTAGTTGTGACAACCCCTAATGGCACAACAGTCGCATCAAAAGTTTATAATTCTTCTCTAATTGATGTTTATGGGAAAGTGCTTCCTGCAAATATTATGATCCTTCCTATAGTAGAATTTTATGTGATTCTTGGCATGGATTGGATTTCATTATATGGAGCTCATATCAATTTCCAAAGAAGGGAAGTCACATTTCATATCCCAGATCAATCTATGATCGTCTATCGATGCAAGGATGAACATAACCTTCCAGTGGAAATTTCTTCCATCTTATGGGTCTTGATTCCACTAAATGAAGGTTATTTATCTCAAATGATTGGTGAGAAACTCATGATTAAGAATATTCCCATTGTACGGATGTTTGATGATGTCTTTCTAGAGGAATTGGCGGGTCTTCCACCAAATCGTGATGATGAGTTTTATATAGAACTCGTATCGGGTGATTTGCCTATTTCAAAGACACCTTATAGAATGGACCCAATTGAGTTACATAAATTGAAGAAGCAACTCCAATAGAATCTTGATAAAGGATTTATACGCCCTAGTGCGTCACCTTGGGAAGCACCTATTCTGTTTGTTAAAAAGAAAGATGGATCAATGAGACTCTGCATTGATTATCGAGAACTTAACAAGATCACTATCAAGAAAAAATATCCTCTCCCACACATTGATGACTTATTTGACCAAAAACGAGGAGCTCAATACTTTTCGAAGATTGATCTTCGTTCAGGGTATCACCAATTAAGGGTCAAAAGGGAGTATATACCAAAGACGGCTTTCCGTACAAGTTATAGACACTATGAATTTATAGTGATGCCATTTTGTCTTACTAATGCCCCTGCTATCTTCATGGATCTGATGAATAGAGTCTTTAGAGACTATCTTGATCAGTTTGTAATAGTCTTTATAGACGATATTATTTTCTATTCAAAGAGCAAGGAAGAACATGAAGATCACTTGAGAATTATATTGAAGGCCCTGAGAAAGGAGAATTGTAATGCCAAATTTACCAAGTCTGAATTTTGGCTTCAAAAGGATTCATTTTTGGGTCACATAATCTCAAAAGAGGGTATATCTGTGGATCCAGCAAAAATGGAGGTTATCAAAAGATGGTCGAGACCAACAACAGTAACTGAGATCCGAAGTTTTCTTGGTTTGGCTGGATATTATCGACGTTTCGTGAATGATTTTCACGATTATCTAATCCTCTCATCAGGTTGACTTGGAAAGGAGTTAAGTTTGTTTGGACGGAGGAATGTGAAGAGAATTTCAAGGAGTTGAAAATAAGGTTATCCAGTGCACCTGTGCTCACACTTCCTTGTAGTGGAGAAAGGTTTGTGATCTATAGTGATGCATCCAAGAAGGGGTTGGGGCGTGTTCTTATGAAAAATGATATGGTGATATCTTATGACTCACGACATTTGAAAATCCATGAGCAAAATTACCCAACACATGATTTGGATTTAGTTGCGGTAATCTTTGCATTAATGATTTGGTGGCATTATCTTTATGGAGAAAGGTGTGACATTTATACTGATCATAAAAGTATAAAGTATATTTTCACACAAAAGGAGCTGAATATGCGCCAAAGAATATGGTTAGAGCTGATTAAGTATTACGACTGCTCAATTCATTACCACCCTGGGAAAGAAAACAAGGTGGAAGATGAATTAAGTCGACAAGACCATGCCAGTTTATCCATGATGAGGATCACAAAAGATCCAATATTTATGGATTTACAAAGGATGGATCTTGGAATTATAATGGAAGGGGGAAAATCCTATCTTTCTCAAATGAATATTAAACCATCTATACATGTGAAGATTAAAGAGGTGCAGAAAGTAGATGTAGAGTTACAAAATAAGGTGAGAAATATTCCTGAATTCAACCTTGATTATGATGGGATAATAAAGTTCAGGAATCAGGTTTGTGTTCCTCCCATCCCCGAATTAAAGAAAGATCTGTTGGTTGAGGCTCATAGTTCTTCATTCTCTATTCATCCTGGAAGCATGAAGATATATAGGGACCTTAAATAGTACTTCTAGTGGGACGAAATGAAAAGAGATGTTGCTGAATATGTCTCTCGATGGTTGGTTTCTCAGCAAGTTAAAGCTGAGAGACATAAGTCTAAGGGGATGTTACAACCATTACCCATACCCGAATGGAAATGGGAAAACATCACTATGGAATTTGTCACAGGAATTATTAAAACATCCAAAGGTAATAATGCCATCTGGGTCATAGTTGATCATCTTACAAAGTCTGCACACTTTATTGCTATTAGAGAGGATTTCTCTCTGGATCAGCTTGCCATGATATATGTAAAGGAAGTGGTAAGATTTCATGGAGTACCACATTCTAATATATCTGATCGAGATCCAAGGTTTACCTCAATGTTCTGGAGAAGTCTTCAGCATACTCTAGATACAGAGTTGAGTTTCAGCACTGCTTATCATCCTCAGACAGATGGTCAGTCTGAGAGAACAATTCAAACTCTAGAAGATATGTTGAGAGCTTGCTCTATATATTTCAAAGGTGGTTGGGATCAACACATACCATTGGTGGAATTTTCTTATAATAATAGCTTTCACTCAAGTATTCATATGGATCATTATGAAGCTCTCTATGGAATGAAATGCATGACTCCAACTTGCTAGGATGATGTTGGGGAAAGAAAGCTATTAGGACCTGATCTTGTTGATGAGATAGCAGAAAAGGTCAGATCTATTCAACAACACATAAGAGAAGATTAGAGTCGACAGAAAAGTTATTATGACAACCAAATAAAAGACCTAGAGTATGAAGTGGGTGATAAAGTGTTCTTACAAAAATCCCCCTAGAAGAGGATCATGATATTTGGAAAAAAGGGAAAGCTGAGCCGTAGGTATATCGGTCCTTTCGAAATACTGGATCGTGTTGGGAAAGTAGCTTATCGATTGGTGCTTCCACTGAATCTCTCTCAAGTTCACGATGTGTTCCATGTATCTCTCCTGAGAAAGTACATACCTGATCCTTCACATGTACTCAGCTCAGAAGTTATACCACTGTAGCAAGATCTTTCTTTTGAAGAACAACCGATAGAGATTTTGGATCGTAGTGAAAAAGTCCTACGGAACAAGAGCACTAGCTTGGTGAATGTTTTATGGAGGAACCACCAACTAGAAGAAGCTATGTGGGAGCTTGAGGATATGATGAGGGAGAGGTATCCTTATCTTTTTGTTACAATGTGACGAATTTCGAGGGTGAAATTCATTTTAAGGGGGGGTAGAATGTAACACCTGAGACTTTTATGAGAAATATTTTGTTTTTATATTATATAAATCATCAAAGGAATCTTTCACTACACACAACACTTGCTTGGTTGGCTTTACACGTAACCACATCCTTCCTCGATAGCTTGCGTCGTACGTAATACCGAGTTTCACTAAACAACGATATGCTATTAAAATATTATTAAAACTACCTATTATGAATAGTAATGACCACTTTTTGAAATTTGGTAAATTCTATTTTTCAAAATGGACTTCATTTTTGGATTTGGAATATCTAAATTAGCTTAGGATGAAATTATGGTACTTTTCGGATAACTTTCATATTCTGATGAATAATGAAAATTACTAAATTTTTATTAAAAACAACTTTTTTAATCGAAATAATTAATAGTGATAAATTATTAATTTGAGTGCTTTTAAAGTATATATTTCGAATATATTTTTGCAATTTAATACAATTTTGTTCATTGGATGTAATTTCACATTTAAACCAGACATAAAAAAGTGTCAATCTTTTGATAGTTATTATCTCTTAAAAACACGCTATATTTTAATTAAAAACAACTTTTTTCATCGCAATACTTTATATGGTTAAATTATAATATTGATTGTTTTTAAAATACAAATAGAATATATTTTTACCATTTAATATAATTTATGCCATTATCATTAATTTGACATTGAATTCATAGGTAAAAATATTTCAATCTTTGGCAATGTTTTAACTTTTATAACCAGTTTGCTTAACAACGGGATTAATTTTATATTTATTACTGCATCTTCTGTGTTTTGAATTTTTAAAAAATGATTCCATATTTGGAATCAGTGGGTCCAAATTATGTTAATAGGTTACATTTATTTTTTGATATTATGAATAGTAACTACGGTAAAAAATTTTATTTAATACGGTTAAAGGTAAATAGGGTAATTCAAGGTTAAAAAAATATTATAATAATTCAAAATTACTGTGACACTTTTCCTAACCTTATTGGATGAGTATTGGCGGACCATGGGAATCCTTGGGTCGATTTCGGGACCACATTGAGCCACTTGGTAGTGACAATGACAATTTGGATTAATTAATTTAATGTAAAGACAAAATTGACATTAACAAAAATCTTTTAGTAATTAATTTTTATAAGGGTTTATATAAATTATATTTTAGACTATAAATATTCATTCGAAATATAAAAATATTTCCTATATAATGATATTTGTTTTATAATTTTTAGACACCAAATAAATTAAATTATTTATGACACAATAATAATGAAGTATTTACCTCATTAATAAATGATTTAAACAATTAAGATTATAATGATTAAAATATTTTCCAAAACAGGTCCAATTCTGATTGGATGATTTTATTTAGACCATGAGTCGTCTTATATCCATCTTTAATGATTTTTAGACCTTTTTAAACCAAAGATAAATTTATAATAAAATAATATTTCCACAATTTCCAAAGGTGACCCTCTCCTCCTTTATAAAAGGGCACCTCCTCCCTCTCTTCCTCACACCAATTTGAGCCTTCAAGCTCCGCCAAACCGTGCCCATTTCACTTCCCCACTTCCTTAGAAACCTACTAGAGGTACTGGTCTCATCAAAAGACCAACTCTAGTGCCTTAAGAGAATGTTTAAAGGAGGCACTTCGAGATAGAGGTAATACCTTCTACCGTTTTCTTCAAGTTCCATTCTTCTTCTACTCCCTCTTCTTTAGTTGTTTCATTATGAGGTAATAACATAAGTATCACTCTTATATTGATATGTTATTATAAAAATGAAACAATCCTAATTCACCTCTTATCCATTCTACGGAAAACGAAATCACCGCGTGTGCGTACGTACGGAATACCGTCTCCACGCCGGGTTGTAATATATTTTCCACCACCACCTTACTTGGATGGGTATAAGGGTGAAAGTAATGAATATATATGATTATTGTATAGTGGTATTGATTCTGAAATAGTATACATACACTCCAATACAATTCCATGATCATGGGAACAATATCATCGCTCGTTCGTACGTACGCAATACCGTCTCCACGATGTGATGCGATTCATTCTACATGATCTTCATTGCATAATGATTATATAAATGAATAGAATGAATGAATATGATATATATTACACTAATAACATTCTGGAAATGAGGTATCTATAATCTAAAGTGAAGAATAATAATTTATTCCACAAAACATGCAGAAGAACAAAAAGTAATAAACACCCGAATAACAAGTAGTAATGAAATATTACTAATAAGAAGCTAAGAATATGACTATATATGATATAATAACAATAATTATGATTCTGTAATAAGTCAATAACATTTTTTAAATCATTATATAGGAGGTTCAGACACTTACGAAGAAAATCGGACCAAAGGTAATGGAAAATATCACAATCTCATTTTTTTATCCGAGATTGTTTATACTTTGGTATTTACTGGGGTGTATTTTATCATCCACATCCATGTTTCCTCAATATGTAATATTATTTTCATCCACCTACAATTGTTGAAATCCAATTTTACCATTCGGTGAGTTTTTATTAAAAGATATGAAAGGAATCTTTTGTCGTTTTTCGTACAAGGTACTTTTTGACTTTTCTGACAAAAGTACGAGAAGAATGTTTTTTTAACTTATACGGCATGAATGGATTTTTAAAAAATTATTTCCAAGAAGCTTCCTTTACATGTTTTCAAGTTCATTTTTAATCAACTTCTTTTAGTTTAAAATTATATGACATGTTAATAAAGGGAAATGTTTTTGAAGGAGAAAGGATATTTTCCTCAAGAATGGAGTTCAAGTGTTTTATCAAAATTATTTTCCATCTAAGATAATATAGGGTTCTGTTTCTATCCCTATTATTACATTGATTTGATTATGTTGTGATGGAATTATTTTCATGAATTCCTTTATCTTATATGAATTGTTTTATGATGTCATGTTGTTTAAGAATCCAATTTTTATTACATGGGTTATGCTATGATGTATGGTTTATGATTTTGTGGCACACATAAGAATGGTATCATTATGAGATTGGTGGGAAATATATCTACATCAAATTAATTGGGTAAAGATTTTAAATCTCATGAGATAGACATGGCTGGAATGGAAGGTTAAACCGGTTCAGTGAAACAGGACTGAAACGAGGAATGAACTTGGATCAGAAATGGACTTTGTCCACTAAGATAGTCTTGGAAATGAGTCTTGACTAATAATAAATTATTCTCTATGATTATGTGTGTATTCCACAATGTATCATGTTTTATGTTATTATTATTGGGATTACGTTTCACTACTTTGATTTATCAAATGTTTTGAAATTATGATTTCTTTTGCAGGTTAAGATTTACAAAAGTTATGTTCTTATGATGTGATTGATATTTATTTTTTTACCCTTACTAAGAATTTGAGCTCACCATTTTGTATGTTTTATTTCCCCAGGTCAGGAAGAAGGTTATTATGTAGGATATGCCAAAAAGGGACTCTAGATATGATCAAATAAATGGGAGACAGTGTAGACGCTTTATGAACCAGTTGTTTATGTTTCCCAGTTTCTAAAGACACTATACCTATACGGTCCTTTCATGGATTTGTTATATGTTGTAATAAGAATGCTTCAAATTTTGAAGTAATAACAATGTATGTAAAGTATGGGTCGTTATAAGTCTCCCATTCATAATTTTTAAAAAACAATTGTTAATTTTTTAGAAAAGTGATTGTATAGTTTACATTTTTCTATATTATGGATTTTTGACAAGTCATTAATGTATTCAGGCTATAAATTTAATGTTTAAAAACAAAGTAAACACTTATTTACCTTAATACCAGTAATTAATTTTAGGTACATTACAAATATTTTTTATCAAAAACTAAGTGAAATTTACTATATAATATCCATTATTATTATTCCAAATAATGAATCAATTTTACCAAATTCTAAACAAAGTGTTAGAAATTTATTAAACATTAATAACATAGATGTGTCACGGAAGTGGGTTTTAAAGAGGAAAAGACGAATAGTATGAACTGTTTTTTATCCAATTTCAATGTGAAATTAGTACTAATGACATAGCTTGGATTAGTTTATTTATAATTTACCTGATTATATTATAAGACCCAATTAATATAGAATTTATTTTTATAAATAAATTATTCGAAAAAGATGATTTGAATTAAAATTTAGTATTTCTCACTATTCATCAGAAAATGAATCTTCTCAAAAAAATACCAAATTTCACCCAAATTAAATTTTGATATACCTATTTCAAAAATGAAGTTAAATTTTTTCAAATATAAAATATTATATTTTCAAAATTTATATTTTAAATGGGTTCCCCATTAAAAGGCATAAAATTAACTTTTATACAATTACAACATCATATTTAAAAAATTATATTTATTCTTGTCATAAACATATCAAATTAAACATATGAGTATCTAAAATATTTATTGAATATATAATATATATTTTTTTCGAAAAAATACTCAAACTATTTTTATTTACTTATTCATGATAAAAATATTATTTTTACATAAAAAAATATTTTTTTCAAAAGTTATTGTTTTTCATATAGTTCTTATAATCATTTATAACAAAATTTCGACAAAATGATTCTTTTTATTTACCTATGTAGTTCATATTTTCATAATTTTGATAATATTATTCACAAAATTCATTCCAATGTCTATTTGGTAACTATTATATTATTTTTATAACAACTTTAATATTATAAAATAGTTTTGTAAAACTCATACATGTGTGTAATTAAGGATATAAACAGAACTCATAATTATGTGTAACACAAGTCAAACATAGTATTTCTTGTAAAAAAATATAATCTATATGTTGGATGTAGAGAAATATAATCAGGGAATTTTGTAAGAATCAATACAAACATATCTCATTTATATAAAAAAATCTATATTCACTATTGCATGAAATGGAAAATAAAAGTAAGATTAAATTAATTCAAAAAATTAATTACAAAAATGTTGGGTTGTTACATTGTACCTAAATTAAAATATATTTATCACATGAATTTTTTTGGGATATCAATGTTTTAATACTTGTAATATTCATTCAATTAAACCCACGTCAGAGAAATGCATACAAAAAATTCTGTTAAAAACAAAATGTTGGAAACATAAAATGACCCAAAGTAACTCATAAATGGGTTTCTATATATGAGAACATAGGTGGGAAATTAAAACATGTACATATAAGATAAATATAACTATCAATTTCTAATGGAGTTTCATATAGAACATGGTTTGGATAATGTTTACCATCAAAAATCCATAACCCAAAACAGAATTCAAAATATCAATTATATCCCAAGAAATAACGACATGATAATGATATTTTATTTCAAACCCCTTTTTTATAAATTTTAATAATTTCCCTAAGATTATATGAAAACATTATTTTATGAAACCCTCACCCTTTTTATCTTTAATAATTTCCCCTTCATCTATTCTCATAATAAATGATTGTAAATTTATCATTTCTAAACCATGACCAGATTATGAGATCCATAAATAGAATGTTTCGTAATTCTGTATATCATTAATAAAAAAAATAGTTATCATAGGAATCCAATAATAAAAATACTAATATTTAGAGATAACATTTTAATAAATAAAACCTCATCTGATATTTAAATTAAATTTTACATAAAAGGTTACCCTTGTGACACTTTATAAAACGAAAATCAAATAATGTATAAAGAATGTCACTATATTTTTAATAAAATTTTTATTATTTATCCACCATATAAATAAATTATCTATTATTTTTCACATAAAAAACATGTGAACACCTTAATTTTATATTCTATTGAAACATTCAAATAACCATAATTTTGATAAATACTTATTGAAAAAAATTAAAGTTTCCTTATTCGAAATATTATTGGATATATTCATCAAATCTAAAATCTTTTGTAAAATCCATCCTAGATATAAATTAATACTATATAAAAATATCCATAATTTTTTGTGAGGGAATTTATACCATCCAATTTAATTATAAATATCCTACACATCCTTTTCCAAACATCATTATCTCAACATCGGTGAATTACTCAGGGTTATCTCCCCGTAGTAAAAATTTCACCCTTCTATTAAAGCTCGTTTGTAGTTCATTTTATCCATTAAAATTATTCTTGTAGATCCTTTGAAAAGAATAAACTAAAAAATTATTAAATAATTCATAATTTATATAAAATTATTCTTGATCCTAAATAAATAATAACTCGAATTAGTCCACTTCATCACTAATTCATTAACAAGGATACCTCATCTAAATATATACTACCTATTTCCAACATATTTCACATATAATCTCATCATATTCAATAAAATTACAATTTCATATACAACCATGTTGATTTTGTTTGTGGGATTAGCATGTGGGACATCGCTTTTCATGATGACCATACATTTCACATATAAAGCTTTTAATCATTGATGATGTCATAAGGAGGACAATATTTCCATTAAAAACTAAATTTTTTATTTGTATTTACTTGATTTGATTTTTTTCCCGATCAAATCCTCTTCTTGTTGTTTTAATGCATTCACTTGGGTGATTCTAACCACATTCATAACATATAAGAAATGGAATCATCATTTCGCTATGGTCTTTATTTTATGAACTCTATAATACATTTTACTTATCTAATTTTTGATTCTAATGGATTCTTAAGTTTCACATTGTTATTCACGATTTTTTATAACTGATTAGGCATGATCTGAATATCCTTAACTCTAGTGATCATCCCATTTAACTACTCTTGAACACATTTTATGTCACATTTAATGTTATCCTAGTTCATTATGGATCCTTCCATTGAATAAAAATTATGTTCATACTATGAGAAGCGCTTATCATAGTGGAAAACCACTTAATCATGAAAAATAAATTCTATTATTTCTACCTTATGACAAATTCTATTAAATATATGACTGATTTGGATTAACCATAGAGACATTCCTATATACATTTATATAAATATCCCTTGGGTTATCATTAATGTTTTCTCATCCTGGTTTTCAATTGTTGACCAGACCATTCCTTTGATATCAACTAATGAATCGTACTATTAACATATATGGATATTAAATCCATAGATATGAATATTCACCACATTACAAAAATACATGCCTGAGGACTATAATAGTTTGTTTCCTTGGAAACCCAGAAATATGATCTTTTAACCTAGTTAAATATCATTAAAATCTTCCATAAGGATATTCTTCTTTGTTACTCCTACATAAAACATTTCTTTAAAACATGGGGAAATGAAACATAAGAATGGGGTGACCTTAGATTCTTAGTAAGGTTAAACATGAGATATGTGTAAGATTAAAATGAGAATTAATATATGAGAACAACATTATAATTTTATTAGAGAATATAATAAGTATAAATGATCATAATATACATTCATGGAATAAATATAGTTATTCCATTTGATGTTAATCATAATGAAATCATGTGTACAATCCATTAGACTATAATAGAGGAATAAAATAAGGAATTGCGGGATAAAGATAAGTTTAGAAAACACCATGTCAAGGATTACTACCAATACCTCAATAAATTATTAGTCTTGAGATAATAACTGGTTTAACTACATCGGGGGTTGGATTCCATCCTATGTATCCTCTTATTTCGGGCTGGTTATGTGCTCTCGTGTACCATCTTGTTTTGGGATTGGGATGTCCTACCTTTAACCCTCTTATTTCAGGCATGGGATTCCCACTCGTGTACATTATTGTTTCCTAATTGGGTTGACCTCCCATATTACCTATTTATTCAGGATTGGGATGCCCTCATGTGTACCCTCATGATTGGGGATTCAGATAACCTACCATGTACTATTGTTTTTTTATTGGGATTTCATCCCATGTAAAGTATTATTTCAGGATTGGGATTCCCTTTCGTGTTCTCTTTTGTTTCATCCATGGTATGTCCTCATATGCACCCTCTTTTTTTAGGTTTGGTATGGCCTCCCATTAATCCTTTGTTCTCATTAAACATTGATTTGTAACAATTCCATTAGAGGGTGATAAATGACCCAACTGTTACATAATTAAATCATACATTAATGTGTCACAAGATAAAAAACATTCATTATATCATTACCCAAAAAAAGAGATGGGTTTAAAAAATATATATCATAACCCTAGAATGGAAATGGGTATTATAAAAATTTCATAATATAATAACTTTGGATAAAGATATAGGTTTATTAATCATTTCATCATAGAATAAATTGTGAAAGGATACGGGTTTCATAATCATTTAATCATCGTATAAATAGTGGAAGACATACGAGTTTCATAAAAAACATGTCATCTAAACATAAACCATTCAGATAATGAATAAGAATGGTGTCCCCAGATCGTATCCCCAATATTGAATTAACTATATCAAAGGAAAAAGAGTTATATAAGAAATTATTTTGAAAGATCACATGAATCATTTATTACATATAATAAACTCTGTTTTAAAATTACTTTTTAAAACATATATCATTTTAAAAATACATTTCACTGAATCCCAACTATAACACATATAAATGAAGCTTTAAAATAATTAAAAAAATTAATTTATAATTGTTCTTTCCACTTTAAAAAATTCTTTATAATCATCAAATAGTTTGAAAACATAAAACTATGAAATTAACCTCTAAAAAGTTTATAGGAAGTATTGAAAATCATTTAATTCACTTTTTTAAAATATTTTTTTGGAAAAAAGTTTAATGTGAAAACAATATTTTTAAAGAAATAGAATTTCTATAATATGAGGGAAAATATTTCATTTAAAAATATCCTTGTACAAATTAAATAGAATCTCCAAGGAAATGATATTCATGAGAGGGGTAAATCAATATACGGTTAACATTCTTTTTTCACCATAAAAAGATTGAAATTTCACTTGATAAGAAAATGACATGGAGATTCCATTTAAAACTATTTTTTAAATATAAAAACATGTGTAAAATTGTATTTTACACACCATAGTAAAAATATGTTTTTTGAATAAAACATATTTCCAAAATTATAGTGAAATAATGTTAGATTTTCATAAATACACTTTCCTAATTATATTAAGTTCCACAAAGTGGGAAAATGCTAAGAATACATAGTGATATCATTAATAAACATAGGAGACTGAAAATATTCTGATTTCGTGAGATATGGATCTTATAATTCATTAATATAAAGATATTAACAAATAATCTCGATAGATGATTATATTATATGAATAAACTATTACTACTTCGATAAAATTGATTCATAATATTATGGAATGAATTAAATTAGGTGATTCTTAAAATATGAGGAAAATAATTAAATTAATGATATAACATGACAAAGTGTAGTATATAAACCATTCCGAATAATATAGGCATATAACATGTTATGTGCCCTAAATATAGTAAAATTGGGTCAAAAAATACTTAAAAATTGTGTAACATTAGATGAATAAAATCTAGGAAATATAGATCATAAAATGGATATTTAGATACCTATAAATATAAGGGTAATAATTATATTATAAATTCATTGTAATTATATATACTACAATAAAATGAGTGGCGAATATGAAATAAGTCTCACTGAAATAAAAGTCAGAACAATAATCCCCTTACAATATGATTATATTATGATTTTTTGAGATATGTGAAATAATGAAATAAGTTTAATATTTTAATTTAAATATATAAAAAATCATAAGTAATTATACTATAAAATTAAGTGGTGAAAATAACATACATATCACAGAAATAAAAGTGATATGGGAAAGCCCTTAACTTATGTCTGGAATTATTTCCATACATATTAAAACCTCTTGTATAATAAGTATATGTTTATTATTTATTTTCCAAAGAATAAAATTCTTATAAATTATACCATATATGGATTTATTATGACTTTATGTTACATTTTTATTAAAAATTCCATGTTAATGTTACGTTTTGGGTAATATCTCCTTTATTTATCATATATGTTTTGACTTGTTATTCCTGATCCTCATTCATAGATAATTATATAAATATATCTATAATGTAAAAAATCATATAAATATAATATTTATTCATTATATAAATATTTATACAAAAATATAAAATATATTAAGGATAAATAGAATACACCATTTAAGGATACAGTAGGTTGTACGTATGCATGAACGTTGTTTCAATTTTATTGTGGTGTAGAATGAAATATTGTAAAAGAAATATATATATATATATATATATATATATATATTAATATTCATGTTAACTTATTATGAAATATATATAATTTAACTTCACTAAGCTCATCCTTAATATATTCCATGTATATTGTGAATGAATCACAATGCATTGTGGTGGCGGTAGTCAAGACATCCACAATCAAAGTTATTGTATTAACACAAAATGGTAAGTTAGAAGGTATGTTATATATCATAATTATATAATAAAAAATTATTAAATAAAATACATATCCTTTAATAATAGTATATAAATAATAATATTGAACCATGATTGGAGGTAACGGATAAACGAACGACAAGATTTCATGGGGTGGTAGTCTGCCGCACACACAAATTGCATGAACATTGCACATTTTTTAGAAGTTTGTATATGAATTGGTAAAAACCAATAAATAAAATAATCTGATTATATTAACGATACATTTGTTATTATATAATAATATAATAATAATAATTTATGGGTTGGATAATGAAATTAAAATAAAAGAGCTTATATAAAGATGATATGTCTTCATTGGCAATTCCTTTCAGTTTTCACCAAAGGACTGTGTTGTTTTTCCGGCATCACAAAGGGATGCTTCTAGGTTTATGATAAGAAATTTTGGATCTTATTTCATCATTTCTTCTATGAAATAATGTGGGTTTAGAGTATCAAGGAAGTGTGTTTTTTGGGTTCCCTTTTATAGTGGAGGAGGAGTGGCATTGCTGTAAAAATTAAAAGGCAAATACAATAGAGAGATCTAGCATAACTCATGGTCTACCAATAATTTTACATTTTTACGAAACAATATTATATGGTGTAAATATTTCTATAAAATATATTTTGTACATGTTTCTAGGGATTGTTTCCCATAAGTTAAAATTTGACCACTACACACCTCATTTTTATCTTAATCACTATAATTAATTTTAATTACATTAACAAATATATTTTGTCGAAAACCTTGTTAAAAGTATTTTATATTATAAATTATTATTATTAAAAACATTAAATCCACTTTTTTCAAAAAAATAATCTCAAAATTATTAGAAATTATTTAAAACATAGTCTCACTGACGTGTAGTGAATACATGTTTTTAAAGAGAAAGGGTTCAAAGGATTGAAATGTTTTGAAATCAAATTTCAAGGGGAAGTTTGATCTAATGACCTAAATTGGACTACTTTATTTATAATTTATTCCATTATACATTAAAACCAAAGTATTATATAATTTATCAATATAAATAAGATAAAAGAAAAAACCATTTTTAATTAAAATTCATTTTTATTCACTATTCCTTAAAATAATGAAACTTATCAGAAAAATACCAATAAATAACCATAAGAAAAATTATTCCTCTTTAAAATGTGAGGTTTATTATTTTATATAAAATTTATAAAATTTTATAAATTTATATTTAAAATGGGTTCCCCATTAAAATGTGGTAACACTATCTTTTAGAAAAATACATATTTTTATTCATAAAATTGGATTTATTCATATCTCATAACTATCAAATATATTATATGAGTATTGAAAATATTTAATGAGTAGATAATATATAAATTTTCTAGAAAACATTCATCAAAAGTGGTTTGTTTAATTTATTGAGATAAAACTGTGTTTTCCATTAAAAAATGTTTTCATAGAAAAATAATTTATTAATTTGAATTCTTTTATTAGATTAATTTATAACTAATCGATGACCAATTGATTTATTTTATATATATATGTAAATAATATTTTCACAATTTATTTAATCTTATCCGTAGCTTCCATTCCAATGGATAGGTGGTAGCAATAATAATATTTTTATAATAATATTAACAGTATATTTTAGATTGATAAAACTCAAACGTATGTGTAAAAAAACATAACAAAGAAACTCGAAAGTGTGAGTAACATAATATAAACAAAAACTTTTGTGTACCATGAGATAATATAATTGTTTCATATAGTTCAATATTTACATGGAGTTATGTAATGAACAAGACAAACTTGGTTCCTTCATAGAACACAATATGTATCCAGTTTAATTTGAAATAAAAAATATCAATATGATTATATTAATTCAAAAAATATATTATTCAAAAAATCTGGAGTTGTTATAGAAAAACTTTCTACATATGTTGTAATTTAAATACAACAATAACTTCAATTATATAATCCATATTACACAATATAAATAATTTTATTGGAAGAGGTATCATATTCAATCCTATTTGGATGAAATTGGAGAGAGAATGTTAGGTGGCCCATATACTATGAAGGAGAAGTCTATTACCATACCTATAATTACGGATTACATTAATGAATTCCAAAATAAAAAATAATTATTCGGAAAATCAAATGAAATACATATAATTTAATGTTGGGGATTATACACTATTGAACGTTTCACCAAGGAATACTGATTTAAGAATTTTAAAATGGTATTTTAATCTGTCTGTATATTGTTCAATTTGAAATATCAGGAATAATTGGAGTTAGAGCTAATTAATTGTCTATTCATACAAACCTCTCTAATGTACAAAATTCTTCCATGCATTGTTACTAAGGAATTTTTTTTGGATCAAACACATATGCAAACATATAAGGGATTAGTGTTAGATAATAAATAGTCCAATAATGATGTGTATTCCCAGATGCATGATAACAAAGAGAAGGTGTTGTAGAATAGATTAAAAAATGGTTAATGTTCATGGAAAAAAAATTAAATGTGGAAAATAAGGATCATGATGATGGTATATTAAAGGAGTATCCAAAATTTTTAATATTAGTTATATATATCCCAATTCTATTGATGAAATTCACTTTGGTGTTAGATAACTATTGTACTATGTAATACCCATATGTTGAATTATATGAAAATGATTGTAACAACCCAAACATTTATAAATAGAATTTCTTCATTCTTATAATAATTTAATACAACATAAATCCCATAAAATCACATATAGAACACAATAAAAACTTTATAAGAATTTGTTGAGAGGAGGGAAGTTGGTAGCTTATATTTTAAGGGGATGTGTGAGACAGTTTTTCTTGATATGTGTAAGTATGTTATGGGGTGAGTATCTTTTGTACTTTAGGATATGTGATATTATTGTAAATCTAAAAAGAAAAATGTTATAGAGAAGTCTCCCATTCATAATTTGCATAAAATAATTGTTAATTTTTTAGAAAAGTGATTATATGAGCTAAATTTTACTATATAATGGATTACTGACAAGTCTTTAAGGTATTTTCCCCCTAAATTTAATGTTTAACAACAAACAAAACTCTATTTTACCTTAATCCCAATAATTAAGTATAATTAATTTACAAATTTTTTTGATCAAAATCTAAGTTGAATTTACTATAAAATATCAATTATATTTATTCCAAATAATGAATCCATTTTTCCGAATTCTAAACAAAGAAGTGGTACAAATTTATTTAACCTTAACCATACAGATGTGTCACAGAAGTTGGTTTTTAAAGATAAAAAGTCCAATACTATGAACAGTTTTATATCCAATTTTAATGTAAAATTGGTACCAATGAGATACCTTGTATTAGTTTATTTAAAATTTACCTCATTATATTATAAAACCCACTTAATATAGAATTGATGTTTATAATTAAATTTTATTAAAAAGAAAATTTGAAATTAAGTTTTTTATTTTATCACTATTCATCAAAAAACGAATCTTCTCAACAAAATACCAAAATTCACCCAAAGTAAATTTTGATACACCTATTTCAAAAATAAAGTTAATTTTTTCAAATATAAAATATTATATTATCAATATATATATATAATGGGTTCACCATTGAAAGACGTAAAATAAACTTTTATGAAATTACATCATCTTATTTAAAAAATTAGATTTATTCTTGTCATAAACATATCAAATTTATTGGATGAGTATCTAAATTATTCATTGAATATATATGATATTTTTTTTCTAAAAAATTAATCAAACGATTTTTATTTTATTTTTCCTGATAAAAATATTTTTTTACATTGAAAACTATTTTTTTGAAAAGTAATTTTTTCATATAGTTCTTACACTCATTTATAAATATATGATTACAAAATGATTCATTTTATTTAGCTATGTAGTTCATATTTTCATAATTTTGATAATATTAATCCCAAAATGCATTCCAATGTCTATTTGGTAACTAGTATAATATTTTTATAAAAATTTTAATAGTATAAAATAGATTGGTAAAACTCATACATGTATGTAATTAAGGATATAAAAAGAACTCATCATTGTGAGTAACACTAGTCAAACATAGTTTTTCTTGTATAATATGATAATCTATCTATTGGATGTAGATATATATTATCATGTCATTGTGTAACCAACAATAAAAACATATCTCATTCATATAAAAAATTATATATTCACTATTGCATGAAACAGAAAATAAAAATAAGATTAAATTCATTAAAAAAATTAATTCTAAAAATATCAGGTTATTACATTGTACCTCAATTAAAATAAATTTTTCACTTGAATGTTTTTGGGTTATCAGTGTTTTAATACTTATAATATTATTTCAAGGAATCCCATGTCATAAAATTGCATACAAAAAATTCTGTTACAAATGAAATGTTGGAAACAAAAATGTTACCCAAGGTAACTCATATATGGTTTTCTATATAAGGGAACATAGGTGGAAAATTAAAACATGGACATTGAAGATAAATATAACTATCATGTTCAAATGGAGTGTGATGTAGAACATGGTTGGGGTAATTTTAACAATCACAAATCCATAACCCAAAAAGGGATTCAAAATATCATTTATATCACAAAAATGATGATAAGATGATGATATTTTATTTCAAACACCTTTTTTCTAAAGCTAATTAATTATCCTAAGATTATATGAAAATATTATTTTATGAAACCCTCTCCCTTTTTTCTATAATAATTTCACCTTCATCTCTTATCATAATAAATTATGTTAAATATTTCATTTCTAAAGCATGCTTAGATCATGAGATCCAATAATAGAATGTTCGGTAATTCTATCTATAATTATTAAAACAAAAAAAATAGTTAACATAGGAATTCAAAAACAAAAAATACTAATATTATGGGATAACAATTTAATCTCTAAAACCTTATATGATATTTAAATTATATTTTACATAAATTGTTAACCTTGTAACCCTTTCAAAAATTAAAATCAAATAAAATTTAAACAATATCACAATATTTTTTATAATCATTTTATCATTTATCCACCATATATATATATTATCAATTATTTTTCACATTAAAAATATGTGAACACATAAATTTTATATTCTATTGAAACATGGATATAACCTAAATTACCATAAATAATTATTGAAAAAAATGATTATTTCCTTATTCGAAAGATTATTGGATATATTCATTAAATCTGAAAACTTTTGAAAAATCCATCATGGATAGAAAACACATTCAATATAAAAAAATAATTAATTATGTGTGAGGAAATATATACCATCCAATTTACTTATTCATATCCTACACATCCTTATGCTATCATCATTATCTTAACATCACAGGATTATTAAGGGTAATCTTCCCATAGTCAAAATTTCAGATTTCCATTAAATCACTTTTCTATTCCATCATATCAATTCAAATTATTCTTTTAGATCCTTTGAAAGGAAAAACATAAAAATAATTAAATAATTCATAATTTATATTAAATTATTCTCAAACATAAATAAATAATAACTCCAATTATTCCACTTCATCATTAATCCATTAAGAAGGATACCTCATCTAAATATATAATACCTCTTTCCAATGTATTTCATATATAATATCATCTTCTTCAGTAATATAACCATTTCGCATACCACCATGTTGATTCTGTTTGAGATATTTCCATGTCGGACAATGATTTCCATAATGACCATAAATTTCAAACATAAAACATTTAATCATTGATAATGTATTTGGGAGGCTAGTATTTCCATCTAAAGACTTCCTTTTTCCTTTTTATTTACTTGATTTGTGTCCTTATTTTCCCTTATCAATAAATCTTATTGTTCATTTAAGACATTCACTTGGGTGATTCTATCAAAATTCCTGAAAAATATGAAATTGCATCATCATTATTCCATGTTCTCTATTTGCTAAACTCTAGAATACTTTTTACATATAATATTTTTTTTCTAATGGATTCTGAAGTTTCACATAGTTATTCATGATTTTTTAAAATTGATTAGGCGTGATCCGAACATACTTCACTCTAGGGAACATCCCATTTAACTACTCATCAACACATTTTATGTCATATTTAATGTTATCCTAGTTAATTATGGTTCCTTACAATGAATAAAACTATAATTCATAATGTGAGCAGCACTTATCAAAGTTGAAAACCACACAATCATGAAAAAACAATTCTATGATTTATACCTTATGACAAATTCATTTAAATATATGACAGATTCGGCTTAACCATGGAGACATCCCTAAATATATCCTTATAAATATCCATTGGGTTCTTATTAATGTTTTCACATCCAAGATTTCAATGGTTTAGTAGACCATTCCTCTGATACCAACTATTGAATCCATGTATTAAGATATATGGATATTAAATCATTAGATATAAATATTTACCACATTACCCAAATACATTCCTGAGGACTGTAAGAGTTTGTTTCTTTTGAATCCCATAAATATAATCTTTTATCCTTGTAAAATATCATCAAAATCTCCATTAATGATATTCTTCGTAATTATTCCTACTTAAAACATTTCTTCAAAACACGTGGAAAGGAATGAAAATAAAGGGGTGGCCTCAGATTCTTAGTGAGGGTAAACAAGATATATGTGTAATAATAAAATGAGAATAAATCTATGAGACCAATATCATAATGTTATTTTACAATAACCTATGTATCAATAACTATAATATACATTCATGGAATAAATATGTTCAGTCCACAAATTATTATTCATATGGTAATCATGTGTATAAACCATTAGACTAAAAAAGAAGAATAAAATAAGGAATTTTGGGATAAAGATAAGTATAGAAAATACCATGTCAAGGATTCCTACCAATACCTTAATAAAATGTTTCGATGGATATATCACTATTTTACATACATCAGGCATTGGATTCCAAAATGTGTATCCTTATATTCTTGGCATGTTATTACCTCTTGTGTACCATCTTGTTTTTGGATTGGGATGCCATCCCTTACACCCACTTATTTCAGGATTGGGATTCTAACCCGTTTAGTCTCTTGTTTCCTGATTGGGATGACCTCCCATGTAACCTATTGTTTCAAGCTTAGGATGCCCTCATGTGTACCCACTTTTTGGGATATTGAGATGACCTACCATTTACACTATTGTTTTTGGTTTGGGATTTTCTCCAATGTAAATTATTATTTCTCAATTGGTATTCCCTCTAGAATGCCCTCTTGTTTCATCCATGATATATACTCATGTGCACCCTCTTGTTTCAGTATTAGGATGGCCTCCCATGAATAATTTGTTCTCATGAAACATTTATTTGTAACCATTTCATTGGAGGGGGATATAGGTCCCACCCGTTACTTAATTAAATCATGCATGAATGTTCTGCAAGATAAAAAAACATTCATTATATCATTACCAATAAAAAATATGGGTTTCAAAAAAAATTATATCATAAATGCAGAATGAAAATGGGTATTATAAACATTACATAATATAATAAATTTTGAAAAATATATAGGTTTATTAATCATTTCATTATAGAATAAATCGTGAAAGGATGTGGGTTTCATAATCATGTAATCATTGTATAAACCATGGAAGATATATGAGTTTCATAAATAACTTGTCATATTAACATAAACCATATAGATAATGAATAATAATGGTGTCCCTAGATTATATCCCCAGTATTGGGTAAAATATATCAAAGTAAAACAACTTATATGGGGAACCATTTTGAAATATCACATGAATCATTTATTATGGAAAATAAAATCTATTATAAAATTTCTTTTTAAAACATATATAATTTTCAAAATACATTCCATTTAAACCTAAATATAAAACATATAAATTAAGATTTAAAATATTTTAATAAAATTAATTTGAAATTGTATTTTCTACTTTATAAAATTATTTATAATCATCAGACATTTGGAAAACACCCCACTTTGAAAATAACCTCTAATAAGTTTATAAGAAGTATTGAAAATCATTTAATAAGGTTTTTAAATTTTTTTTTTTTTGAAAACCATTTATTGTGAAAATAATTTTTTAACGAAATAGCATTTATAAAAAATGAGGTAAAATATTTTATTTAAAAATAACCTTGTAAAAATTAAATGGAATCAACCATTAAATGATGGTTATGAGAGGGTTAAATCAATATATGATGAATATTATTTTTGCACCGTAAAAAGATTAAAAATTCACTAGATAAGAAAATTTCAAGGACAATCCTATTAAAATGTTTTTTTAAATCTTTAAAAATGTGTAAAATTGCCTTTTACAAAACACCATTAAAATAGGTTTTTGAATTAAACATATTTCCAACAGATGTGTGAAATAATGTTAGATTTTCATAAAAACACTTTCCTAATTATATTAAGTAACATGATGTGGGAATATGCTACGAATACATAGAGATATCATGAAAAAAACATAGGATACATAAAATCTTGTTAGTTATTAAGATATGGATCATATAATTGATTAATGTATGGATAATAATAAATAATCTCTATATATTATGTGATTATTACAAAAAACTATCACTACTTCGATAATATTTATCATAATATTATTGAATGAATGAAATTAGATGATGGTTAAAATATGAGGAAAATAATTAGATTAATTATATAACATGACAAGTGTAGTATATAAACCTTTTATGATAATATAGTTTCATACCATGTTATGTGTCTTAAATAAAGAAGATTGGGATAAAAATACATTACCAATTTGGTAACAATCGATGAATAAAATATAGGAAATATAGATCATAAAATGGATATTTAAATATCCATAAATCCAAGGGTAATAATTATATAATAAATTAATTATAATTATATATACTACAATAAAATGAGTGGAAAATATGACATAAAACTCACTGAAATAAAAGTCAGCGTAGAAATCCACATAAAATATGATTATATTTTGAAATTTTAAGATATGTGAAATAATTAAATCAGTTGAAAATTTTAATTTAAATATATAAAAAATAATAGGTCATTATACAATAATATTAAGTGGTAAATATAGTATACATCTCACATAAATAAAAGTGATATGGGAAAGCCCTTACCATAAGTATGGAATTTTTTTCATACATATTAAAACATCATGTACAATAAGTATATATTTATTATAAATTTACCAAAGAATAAAATTATTATATATTATACAATATATGAATTTATTATGACTTTATATTAAAATATAATGAAAAGTTTAATGTTAATGTTGTGTTTTGGTTTATATCCTCTTTATTTATCTTATATGATTTGACTTGTTATTCTTGATCCTCATACATACGTCATTATATAAATATATCCATAATGTTAAAATTGATATAAATATAATTTTAACTCAATATTGAAATATGTATACTAAAATAAAAAATATAGTAAGTATAAATGGAATACACTAGTTATGGAAATTTTATGTTGTATGTGTAGGACCCCGGGACACCCTGAGAGGGGAGGGGTGAATCAGGGTGTCAAATTTTTCATCTTAAAGTTGTGGATCTTGTTCCCACATTGATAAGAACCTGTTAAACCTGTATGATGGAAATTATTAGTAATGAATCATTCAAATGCAGAGAGATGACACACCTATTTTTACTTGGTTCACCACTAAGGGCTACATCCAAGGAGCATATGCCGACAGGTTGTTGGTCGTACCAAAATCCACTATGCTTCACTACCTGTAGATTACAAATGTTCGGGTACAGTCACTCTGTCCCAGGCTCACTACCTTTTCAAAAGATTAGGGATAGCTCACTGCATCCCTTGGGTCACTCCCATTGACTCCCCCTAGCTCACATCCATTATTGAATTCCCACTCAGTTTATAGACGTGAAGGTCTCCTCAATAGATGTGCATTGAAGTTCATTGTCTCCTGTTCAGCATGAGACGTTTCTTGCATCAGAGTCCTGAGTTTATGCTCTTTTGTATTCAACCTTCTACTTTAGTACAATAACTGAATGCACTAGATCCCCTTGTCTTCGTTTTCCTGAATCATAATCACTTATATGATTGCTCAACAAATGATGCTCAACTTACTTGTCATCTTCAGAATCAGATCACCATGTATGCATGAGATCATGTATGTATCATTTAGATATCTTCTTCAATATCACATTGCACTGAAAGTATCAGGCAATCTTTCAGCTCTTGTGCAGCTCCAGAAAGGCAGGCGTGCTTCAACAATGTTTGGCTCTCCTTTTCAAGCCCGGCGTGCAAGTCTCAATTCGGCACGCAAGTCCTCGACGCGCAATTCTAAACTGGCATGCAAGTGCCACCAAAACACCTACATGAGGCTTCCTTCCCCAACTACAAACTTGTGCGTCTCACTTCCTTTCTCTCCCAAACCGCCTTGGGTGCGCAGCCAATAATCAGCGCGCAACCTCTTCTTGTGCGACCCAACTACCACTAGCGTGGCTCAATCACCTGCATGACTAGATCTTGAAAAATATCTATGTCTTGAACTCCGTGAGAAGTGAGGAGGGGTGGTCCAGTATTTATAGGCAATTTGACCACCCTGCGTGACAGCGCGCAAGTCAACCATCAGCGCACAAGTCTCGGCGCGCAGGTATCTTCCCCTACTATTCACTTGCGCGACCAACTTCCAAACTTGCGTGAACCTCTTTTCTTTTCCATATTTTGATCTTCTGATCTTGAAAAACCATAGGTGCGCAAGTTATCAAGCTTCCAAGGCATCGGCGCACAAGTCTCTTCTCCGCGCATAAGTCACCTACGCGACCTCACCAAAACATGTGCAACCCTTATCCCTTTGCATATTTTGATGATCGGATCTTCAAAAACATATGGTGCGCAAGTTTCCTATCCTCCGCCTCCAGATCAAACATTCCTTTATCTATGTTCCTTGAATAAAACATGGATCATTATCCACAGTCCTTGAACTCGACATGCCACCATGGAATCTCCTTTGTCAACAAATTTATATGTCGTTTGTTTGCTTTGTCAACAAGCACGATCACCTCAACAGCATTTCTTCTTGGTGATCTGTATCCTTCAGCAACTCTTCTTCTTTTATCACAAACTCCACTATTGTGATATGTATTCTTTGAAGGCATAGCTTTGGCATCATCGTCTTCTATAAAAATGTGATGTGTATGGCTATCTCAGAATTCCAATCCTCGCACGGCCATCTTAGAATTCCAATCATTTGCACATTGTCTTCTTTATTAACCGTCATGATCTACTTCATGAACACCATATGATTCAATTCGTCAATAATTCTCTTTCATGGTTCTCATGCAATCATGAGTAATTTCATGGTCTTCATCAAATCCCATGGTTCTCATGCAATAATGAGTAATTGCATTGTCTTCATCAGAACCCATGGTTCTTATGCAATAATGAGGAATTGCATGGTCTTCATCAAAAACCCCATTCTTCATTAATCATACTCAGATGGATTACACCTCACATTATTTATTATTATAGACAATCAGTCACCTTTGAAACATGTTCTTTGAACATATGATCAGTACAACAATCGTCTCAATTTTCCTTCCTCCACTTCATCGGATTACTTCATGATCTCATTCATTTTGATATTCATTGAAAATTATTGAAAAATAAATACAACCTTATACACAATGTGGTTCCAACAGTATGTACGCAATAACATTGTTTCAATTTTATTGTAGTGTAGAAAGAAATAATGTAAATGAAATAGATATATATATATATATATATATATATTAACATTACTGTTGAATTGTTATTCAATATATATAATTTAAATTTATTAATCTAAACCTTAATATATTCCATGTATATTGTGAATGAATTGCATTGTATTGTGGTGGCGGTAGTCCAGATGTCCACAAACAAAGTTATCATATTAACACAAAATGTAAATTTAGAAGGTATGTTATATATAATAATTCTACAATAAAAAAATTAATAAATAAAATAAATAACATTTATTAATAGTATATAAATCATTATACTGAACCATGATATGCGGTAAAGTATAAACGAACGACATCATTTCGTGAGGCAGTAGTCCGTCGTACACACAAATTGTATGTTCATTACCCATTTTTCAGAAGTGTGTATAGGAATAGGTACTAACCATATAATAAAATCATCTGATTATATTAAATATATATTGGTTATTATATAATAATATAATAATAATAATTTATGGGTTCGATAATGAAAATAAAATAAAAGACCTTATAGAAAGACGATACGTCTACTTTGGGTAATTCCATTTGGTTTGCACCACAGGAATAAGTTGGTTTTCCATCGTCCCAAAGTGAGTCTTCTAGGTTGATATTAATGAATTTTAGGTATTTTTTCATCATTTTTTGTATGTTATAATGTGTATTTAGAGTTTTAAATAAGTGAGGTGTTTGGGATAATTTTTATAGTGGATGATGAGTGGAATTATTGTAAAAATCAAAAGGCAAAAAATATATAGCAATCTAGCATAAATCATGGTCTACCAATAATTTCACATTTTCAAGAAACTTTAATATATGGTGTAAATATTTCAAATAAATGGATTATGTACATGTTTTTAGGGAATTTTTCCCCATATGTCAAAATTTAACCACTACATACCTCATTTTTATCTTAATAACTATAATTATTTTTAATTACATTAACTAAAATATTTTTTTGAAAACATCGTAAAACATAATTAATATTATAAACTATTATTATTCTAAATATTAAATATACTTTTTTAGAAAAATGACAAAATAATAAGTAATTGTTAAAAATGTAGTCTCACCGGCGTGTAGTGAATACAAATTTTTAAAGAGAAAATATTCAAAAGTTTGAAATGTTTTGATATGTTGGTTCAAATGACCTAAATTGGATTATTCTTTTTATAATTTATTCAATTATACTTGAAAACAAAAATAATATATAAGTTGTCAATAGAAATAAGTTATAAGAAAAATACGTTTTGAATTAAAATTCATTATTATTCACTATTCCTAAAAATAATGAAATTTTTTATAAAAATACCAATAATTATCCCTAAGAAAAAACATATTCCACTTTTAAAAGTGAAGTTTATTATTTCTTATAAATTTTATAAACATTTATAACTTTTATTTAAAATGGGATCTCCATTAAAAGATGGTAACATTACCTTTTAGAAAAATACATATTTATATTCATAAAGTTGGATTTATTCATATCTCACACCTATCAAAAATTTTAAATGAGTAGTGCAAATATTTATTTAATACATACTTTATAATGTTTCTAGAAAACATTCATAAAATGTATTTCATTTTAATTATTGAGATAAAACTGTGTTAGTGCATTAAAAATGTTTTCTTAGAAAAATAATTTCTTAGTTAAATGTTTTTATTAGATTCATTTATAACTATTAGATGACCAAATTATTTATTTTTTATACATCTGCAAATAATATTTTCACAATTAAGTAAATATTATTTGTATCTTCCATTCTAATGGATATGAGGTATCTATAATAATATTTTTATAAAAATATTAACATTATATTTTAGTTTGATAAAACTCTACCTTATGGGTAAAAAAATTATCAAATACACTCTAAAGTGTGAGTAACATGATCCAAACAGATATTTTTGTGTACCATAAGATAATATAATTGTTCCATGTAGTTCAATATTAACAAGTAATTGTGTAATAAACAAGACAAACATAGTGCCTTCATATAACACAATATGTATTCTGTATTGTCTGAAATGAAAAAATTTCAATATGATTATATTAATTCAAAAAATATATTATTCAAAAAATCCAGAGTTGTTAAAGAAAAAGCTTCTACCTATGTGGTAATTTAAATAATGAAATAACTTCAATTTTATAATCCATATTACACTATATTAATAATTTTATTAGAAGAGGTTTTATATTTAATCCTATTTCGATGAAATTGGAGAGAGAAGGTTAGGTGGCCCATATACTGTGAATGAGGTGTCTATTAAAGTACCTAAAATTAAGGATTAAATTAATGAAATCCAAAATAAAAAATAATTTTTCGGAAAATCAAAGGAAATACAAATAATTTAATGTTATAGATCATACACTATTGAACGTTTCACCAAGGAATAATTAATTTAGAATTTTTAAAATTGGTATTTTAATCTCTCGGTATAATGGTAATTTTGAAATATCAGGAATAATTAGATTTATAGGTAATTGATTTTCTATTCATATCAACCACTGTTAATGTTCAAAATTATTCCATGCCTTGTTACTAAGGAAATAAATTTTGGATTTAACACATTTTCACACATATAATGGAATATTGTTATAGAATAACTTTTCCAATAATTATGTGTGTGACAAAATTCTTGATAACAAAGAAAAGGTATTGTAGAATAGAATAAAATTTTTTGTTAAAGTGCTTTGAAAAAATAAAAAATTATAGTTGGAAAATAGGGACCATGATGGTGATATATTAAATTAGTATCCACAATTTTTCAATACTAGTTATATATATATATCCCAATTGTAATGATGAAATTCTCTTGGGTGTTAAAGAACTACTATACTATGTAATCTCCATATGTTGAACAATAACGAAATGAGTGTAATGACAGAAACATTTATAAATGGGATTTCAACCTTCTTACAACAATTTAAGATAACATAAATCCCATAAAATCACATATATAACACAATAAAAACATTTTAAATGTGGAAATAATGAAATATGATTTATTTCTAAAAGTTAAGGAACCTATATAGATGAAAAAGTAAATTGACCACAAGAATAGAAACATAACCGTTAAGAGTAGTAATCTACCCAATATAATAGTAACATAGCCATTGAAATTAAAAATAAAATTTATGAATAATATTAATGAAAATATGATATATTTATGTCCTGAAAAAAGTAAACAAATATTTGTAAAATGATAAAATTATGTGTTGGTATTTTTATAAGACAAAAATATTTAATTAATTTTTTATAATTAATTTTTATTTTAAAAAGAAATTTTAATATAATAAAATATATTAAAAAATAATTATTGTTATTTTTAATGATTTTAAGATAATTTTATGAGACCTTAATAAAATATTTTAAAGTGTTATAAAATTAGTGTTAATTTTAAAATCAATATTTTTTTAGTAAATGATGATTTTAAATAAAAAATATTTTTCTCAAATTTAGAAATTTATTTTCATAAAATGGAATTCATTTTTTAATTCTACATGTTGAAATTTTATTATGTTGAATTTTTGCGATTTCTCTAAAATACATGAATTTTTTGTGAATAGTTATATTTGATAATTTAAGATAAACAGTAAATACATGAATTATTGTTTCTTGGATGATGTATGGATTATGTAAGTAAAAAATATAGAATATTATGTCTTTATTTTAACATATTATTTGATAATTCTAAAACTATTCATATTCCTGTGAAAAAATAATAAACTAGTGAATAAAATAATTAGAAAACACCAATCCCATCTGCTATAAATACCACCCCTCACCCCTCTTCCCTTCAGACATCCAAATATTTTAAACTAGTCAAAATTATTCAAATTTAATTTATCATGTCCCACCCCCTCATTCAGGATACATCGGTCTTATCATAATACCAAAACCAATTACCCACTGAGGTTCTCAAGGATGAGAGATTTTAGAAGTAAATTCCTCATTATTTCAATTTTAATTTATTTTAATTTCATGATCATTTTTATTTATCCTCACATACTCTATAAAAATTTCCTTTATAACTCCATTATCATTTATATAATATATTTATATTATGTTAGTTAAATATCCAACTTAAAAATCCTTTCTCTCCCTCATTTATTTTTAAAAGTAAATCATCGCCAGTGATGTGTCAATTTACCAATATCATGGACAATGCATTTTCATTTTCCCTTAACACCATAAATTCTATTATTATACCCACAATTTTAGTTTTTAATTATTTTAAAATATTTTTTATTTCCCTTTCAATGTTTTGTAACTAAAATATTTACATAATACTAACTGAGAAAACCAATTGAGTTTTTTGTGATTGAAAACTGCCAAAATTAACACAAATGAGTATCATTAACTTTTTATATAATAATTAACAGAAGTTAAATTTAACCCAATGATATAAATAACCATTTGAACCTATTTATGTTTATTAATTAAATACATTTTCAATTATGTATAATTATACACATTGTAAAAAGTCTTTCATATTCACATTCAAGTAAACCAAACATCAAAACAAATAAAACAAACACTCCCGAAAGATGAAATTAAACTATATAACTCATTGAAAATGCCATAAATGAAAATAATGAAACTATACTAAATCAAATTAATGTACAAAATGTTATATATTTTTTAATTATTTATATTAATTTATTATCCAAGATATTAATGTAATGAAATCATTTAGACACATGGTACGTGGATTCTTGAACCCAACTCTCTTCCTTTAGTTTTTCCCTCTTTCACTCCATATTCAATACATATATAACTTTAATGTTCCCTAAATATCATTTCATTTTCCTTCCCATATAATTTTCGGATATAAATGCTTCCAAAATTATTTCACAAAAAAGTTAACAAAATTTCCAACAGAACTCTTCCATTTAAAAACATATTTTTTACTTCTCTTGGTCTTGTTTATTCTCACTAATGATGGATGATTATTATAAAAAGTATGTTATTACCTTTTTATTTTGTTAACCCCAATTTTAATTCATTGATTTATGATTAATAAAACCCATTTCCTTTCTATGGGTTATTTTATGTCCATGACTGATATATGTTCTATGTGGCATGAATGGTAATGTAAATGTTATGATGTAATGGGTGCACCAATTACTATATTGTTTATTGTAAATAATATTATTTTATTAGTGTGCACATAATTATATAGTGAACCAACTCATTGGTAATGTGATGAATATCGTCATATAATTTTTAATATTCATGATCATTATTCTAGATTTTTTTATAACTATGTGTGGTAGTTTACAACTAGGACCTTATTTTTTGTTTAAATGCATTTCCACATTCATTTCCTTTATCTAATAATTCCTCTCATTATTATGATGATGATGTTATGGTAACGATTATTAAAACCCCATGTTCAATTGGAAAATGTTCTTTTCTATCCTCATACTGGGCTACAACTCACCCAATTCATTTATGTATATCCTTGGGTGATTACTTGTAGTAATGGGAACCCAATTTCCAATAAGAAGATAGAGAACAATGAATTAAATAAATTAACGTATTTTATTTTATAAATGTTATGAATGGGCCTAATTTTCCAAACACAATTAACCATGGGATCCTTATTTTATAATTAATTTAAGTTTTTTCTATTAAATGATGTAATAATTTATGTAATAAAAATAAGGATATATATAGTTGGTATCAGAGATAGGTTTAGTGAATTTGGAAATTAATTTTTTAGAACAATATAAAACCATTAGTATGAGAATAAGTATAATTAAAAACCCATGAAGGTTTTTTTACAAAATATAAGATATAGGTATCCCCAACGATATGAATTTAGACTTAATTGAAGAAAGGAATAAATTATTTATTCATGAATTATTGAATTTTGTTTTTTCAAACATTTTATATTTTAAAAATTGGTTGGAACCTAACGAAACCAGGACAATAAAATATGTTATGAACAATGCAACAATTTCCTAAATGGCATCCCCAATTCCTTAAGGTGTGGGTAAAAATGTCATAGTTATCCATACCTAATTGTCTCCATTTATAATCAATAACATGAAAATTGTAGAAAATATACCTTCAAATAAGAGGGAGAAACTAGAAATAATGTGTTTTATGTGGCAATGACCACTAAAGATTAGTGGATCTTCTGATCCACTAGTCACAAAACAGTAGAAAAACCCAATAGATAATATATTTTTTGTGCTTCAATTTTCTAATATGGATAATCTGAATCTGGTAATATACTGTGTAGATAGAGTGGATTATTAATGGTGTGATTTCCTTAATAACACCATACTGAAAGATGAAATTGAATAGATAGAGTGGAAATACATTAATACAATGTTCCCTAAGAAGTATTTCCCTTGCAATCTTTATATAAAGATATAGAGATAAATCATAGAGGAGAAGAAAAGTGAAGGTGAATATAATACTTCATATAAAGAAACTTTCAAATGGTTTATAAGGTATGCTTCAGGATTTTTTATCAACAATGATAGAAAATAAGATTGATTATTTATTAGTTTAAAACAACACATTCTAAATAGAACAAAAAATTAGAGTAGTTGGGAGTTATGAAGAATTTTTTCGATCTTCTGTGATGGTGGAGATGTATTTTGGAGAATGGTCACATGGCTCTGGTGATAATAAATTAAAGACGGAGTTTCAAGATGGAGGTTCTAATGAGAAAAGTGTAAATAAAACACAATGACCCACATGTTAAAAAAAATTTATAAAACATCATGGGAACTACCTAAAAGGGATGTGGAAATGCTTCAACTATGTGAGATAAGGACACCAGCTCATAAATTTCAAAAATATATGAGGAAGAAGGAAATTTTATTTGAGCAATGGAGATCACAAGCCATGGTCCAATGTTGCAACTATAGGGAGAAAGGGAACCATGCAAGCCAGTGTACTAAACCTCAAGTCCTCTAGGGTAATCTATGTCAACATCCACCAATGACAAATTATCATGGAAAGGATTATGAAGTCACTATTATTGAATTGGATAAATAAAATGATATCATCTATGTTACACTTTTTAATAACTCAATAAAGTTAAATATAACATTTTATTCTAGTTATAACAATTATTTATACCATGATTTTTTTCTATAACTATAGAATCGAATCACTGAATCCATGAAGTAGTGATGTCTATAAAATCCCAAGTGGTTTAATCATTCCACCCAAGTGTTATAATCTTCTCTTAGTAAAATATGTGGGATATTATTCATGAAATCTCATGATACTTACCTGGGTGGAATTTAACAATATAATGGGAATGGATTGGATCTCATCATATGGATAAGATATAAAATGTCAGGAAATGAAATTATATTTTCATATTCTAAACCATTCCATGTATCTAAAATAATCAAGAAAGATCAAGAATCTCTATTGGAAAATATTTCAATTTTTTGGGTGTTGATTACCTCTAAAGAAGCATATCTTTCTCAATTGGTTTATTCAAAGGGAGGTATCATCCTAGGGAAAATTCCCATTGTGAAGGAATACAGTGTTGAATTTCTGGAATATTTACCCAGACTTTCCCTTGATTGTGAGGTTGAGTTACCAATAAAACTTATACCCGGAGCTACTCATATATCATAATATCATGATAGAATGGCCCATATCTAATTGTAGAGGTTCATGAATCATCTTCTAGAGCACTTGGGAAAATGGTTAATACACACTAGTGCATCAACATGGGGTGTGATAGTACTCTTTGTTAAGAAGATGGATGGATAAA
Organism: Viscum album; assembly: GCA_963277665.1. Taxonomy (NCBI): domain Eukaryota; kingdom Viridiplantae; phylum Streptophyta; class Magnoliopsida; order Santalales; family Viscaceae; genus Viscum; species Viscum album. The sequence continues at coordinate 503,286,888 of OY728133.1, forward strand.
TGTTTTTGTATATTGATTATCATTAAGTGAACAAGATCAATATATATAAAAATTATCATCTTACAAAGATTGATGACTTGTTTTATGAGCTATGAATCACTTAGTACTTCTCAAATTTGGATCTTAATTATGGATATCATTAGCTAGTGGTGAAGAAAAGAATATATTCAGAAGTCTCTATTTCGTTTAAGGTATGAGCACAATGTGTTTATTTTAATTTTATTTACTTGTACAAAATCCCTAATAATATTTATTAATTTTAAGAATATAGTATTTAGATATTACCATGAATAATTTTTTGAAGTGTTTATCGATAATATTCTCATTTTCGTTAGGGTAAGGTTTTAACTTGAAGAGCATATGAGGCTTCAGTTGGAGATATTGAGGAATGAGATGTTTTACACCATGTTCATCAAGGCTGAAATTTGAATACAATAAGTCAAATTCATGAGTGACATGGTTTTATGTTTTGGATTTTATGTGGACCCCTAATAAAGTTAATTGAGTAATGGCCAAGACCCTCTAGTGTAACAAAAATGTGGATTCTTCTTGGATTAGATGGGTACTACCAACATTTTTGATAATTTTTGCATGATTTTCTGTCTCATAAACTATGTTAACAAGAAAAGGGTTATTCTGCATATAGATAGAAGAATTATTGAAATTATTCAAGGAGCTAATGAATAGGATGATCGCTACACTTGTACTCACATTACCAAAATGTGGATAAATATTAATGATATAAAGTTATTCTTAAAATAATGTGTCTGGTTGTGTATACATGAAAAAATGAGAATGTGATTGCATATACCTCACAAAACTTGATGATCCATGAGAATTACTACATATATCATGATCTAGGGATAAAAGCAATGATTTTTCAAAAGAAAATCTAACAGTAATACCTATATGGGGAGAAGTGAAACATATATACTAATTAGAAGACATTGATGTATATATTCACACAAAATGAAATCAACATGTAACAAAAGACACTTTTATAGATAATAATGTACTATGATTTCTCCATTCACTATCATCCTGGCAATGAAAACAAGTTTGATGGTGCTCTTAGTATGAAATAAATTGCTACTCCATATATATAGGAAATTGAGAAAGACCTTATCTTCGTGGATATAAAAATGATGGATTTGGAAATCATAATTAAAGGAAATAAATCCTACATTTCCAAAATTATTTCCCAACCATCTATCCATGAGAATATTAATGAGGCATGGTGAGATGATCTCGAGTTACAAAAGATGGTTCATTTAGTAAAGGATGTAATGTTTCAAAAGTTACATACTGATCAAGACGGTGTAATTTATATTGGAATGAGGCTTTTGGTGCCTTCATCACCTAGGATAAATAATCATCTATATGATAATTCACAACACTCATATTTTTATATCTATAATGGGAGTAAAAAGATGTATTTTGATCTCCTAGAACACTTTTGGTGGGATAACATGATGAAAGAGATTATAGAGTATATCTCAAGGTGCATGATATGTCATAAAATTAAATAATATTGAATGAGGTACATATGGATGATACATAAAATTTCTAATACCCATGGGGAAATGGTATATTGTCACTATGTCATAAGACTCTTGTAGACATCCAAAGTAAATAATGTGATATGGGTTATAGTGGGCTGACTCCCCAGTACTTTCCACTTTTTATCTATTCAGAATTATCTCACACTTGAACAACTTGGATATATATTTATATATAATTGATGTGGTGATATTTCAGGGGATCCACCCTCGATTGTCTCTAATCATTAGTTAATCTTCACATCAAAATTCTGTAGGATTCATCAACATTAATTGAGTAGTAAATAAAATGTTAGCATGACTTGTTTCCCCAAACTAATGGCTAATCTAAAAGAACTATTCATACTCTCAAAGACCTTTTAGTATAATGATAAATAGTTCATAAAGGTTGATGGGATCAAAATATCCCATTATTTATGTTCTGATATAATAATAGCTTTTACTTGAGTATTCGAATTCCCCCATATGAAGAGATTTATGGAATGTGTTGTAGAACTCCTTGTAATTTGGATGAAGATGGAGAAAGAAAGATACTTGTATATGATCTTTTTACAAGAGATAAAAGAGAAGGTTCAATACATCAAACAACATATCAAAGATGCTCAGAGTTGGAAAAAGAGAAATTTTGAAAACAATCGAAGGAACATGGAGTTCAATGTGGGAGATAACATCTTCCATCAAATATCATAATAGAATAGAGTCATATAGTTTGGAAAAAATTGGAATATTAGACCAAGGTATATTGTCTCCATTGAGATCCTTGATCACATAGTATAAGTGGCCTATCTACTTTTAGTTTTACGAGGTATATCTAATATTCATGATATGTTCTCTATATCTCTCATATGTTAATAGAAACCAGATCCATCACATATACAAAACTCATAGGTGGTATAGTTGAAAGATGATCACACTTTGTGAGGAGTCGGTAAGGATTTTGGACCGGAGAGATTTGGTTCTACCCAACATGACAACCCACCTATTCAATGTTTTGTGGAGGAACCATATGTATGAGTAAATAACTTGGGAACCAGAGGAGTTATTGAAGGATAAGTACCATCTTCTATTTATCTAAAACGAAAATTGGTGGGGAGAAATTTTAAAAGGCTGGAAAACTGTAATGAACAAAAAATTTATCAGTGTAATTTCACCCTTATTAGATTAATTTCATATAGTATATATCACATAAAATAACATATATATCAAAATAAAAAAAATTATAAATGAATAAATAATGAAATAAGAGTTATTTCTAGTCATTAAGGAACCTATACCTATGAAATAGTAACATCTCCTTAGGAATAGTAACATGACCCTTAGGAATGGAAATCGATCCAAAATAATATTAACATAACATTTGAATGTAAAAATAAAATTTAGATATCATATCAATAAAAATATTATATATTTATGTCATGGACTAAGTAAATAAATGTTTTAAAAATGAAATATTAAGTGTTGGTATTTTTTTTAATTCATAAACATTTAACAACAACATTTTGATTAAAATAATAATTTTAAGTAAAATTAATTTTCATAAAATGTATTAATAAATTAATATTTTGATACATTGTGATTTTAATATAAATATATGATACCTTAAGTAATTTTTCAATTTGATAGAAAATAGGTTTAAATTTCAAAATATGTACTTTTTTGAATAAATGATGATTTTAATTATAAATTATATTTATCATGTTTTGAAAGAAAGTTTCATAAAATGGAGTTCTTTTATGAATTAAAAATATCAATAAATTTTTTTGGTGAATCTTTATGATTTTTCTAAAATACATGAATTTTTTGGAGAATAGTTTAATATGATAATTTATGATAAAAACTAAATATATGAATTATTTAGTTGTGGATGATGTATGGATGATGAAATACCTAAATACTGAACCCTATTTCTGTATTTTGATATATTTACTAATAATTTGAAAACTATTCATATCATTGATCTAAAATAATAAAATATGGAATAAAATGAATAGAAAACACACCTCTCCTAAACTATAAATACAACTCATCACCACCTCTTTTCCTCACACTAATAATGCTTTGAGACTTGTCCAAATTCATACCAATACTCTTCCCAATACCCTAGAAAATTTTTTGGTTCATTGATCTCATCAAAATACCAAAACCATTTCACAAAAGAGGTTTTCAAATATGAGAGATTGGAGTGGGAGAATATTTTTACTTTTTAATTTAAGTTTATTTAATTTATTTTTAATTTTATGTTATCTTCTCATCTCCTCTATAATAATTTTCATGATAAATCTATTATAATTAAAATATTTCAACTCAATCATGTTAATGGAATATCAACCATCAAAATCGTTTCTCTAACTCTCTCTTATATTAAAAATGAAATTATTGTCTATGATGTGTCAATTTATAGACATCATGGACGATAAATTCTCATTTCCCTTTAGCTTCATCAATTCCATCCATAAAACCACTATAATGGTTGGTATATAATATAAAATATATTTTAAAACCCTATATATATTCCAGGACAAAACTATTTACATAATAATTAATGATAAATTAAATTGCGTTTGTTGTGATCGAAAACCACCAAAATTAACCCAAAAGATTATCATTAAATATTTATCTAATGATTCATCCTCATTCCATTTGACCCAATGATAAACATATCCATTTAAACCCATTTATTTTCATAAATAATATAGATTTACAATTATATATAATTATGCACACTCTATATAAACTTCAATACTCATATTCGGGTAAACCGGTGATGAAAACCATGAAAAAAAACACTCCCAAATGATGATATTAAACTATATAACTAATAAAAAAGACCGAAAATTAAAATAATGAAACAATAAAAAATGATTCATTTTAAAAAGGATCTATATTTTTTAATTAATGTATTTAATTTTATTTTCTAGTTTATTAATGTGAATAAATATTTCAAACATAAGGTAAGGAGATATTTGAACCGAACTCTCATTCTTTGGGTTTTCCCACATTCCTTCAATTTTTATTATAAATGTTCCATTAAAGTTACATAAATATAATTTCAATATCAATAAATTGTCTTTTTTTGAATTTACATTCTTCCCATATTTTTTCATTACAAAAGGAAATATTTTCCCAAAAAAATCTTTCCTTTAAAAACACTCGTTGTACTACTCTTGATCTTGATTCATCTCCATTCAATAATGATTATTATTATACGAAGTATGTTATACCCTTTTTATTTTGGTAACCACAATGCTCATCCATTAAATTATTATTTGTGAAAACCATTACCCTACTGTGGGTTATTTTATATTCACGGTTGATATATGTTCTATGTGGAATACATGATAATGAAAAAGTTATGGTGTGATAGGTACTCTCAGAATTATATAGTGCAATGTACGTGAAATGATGTGAAGGGAACACTAAAAATTATATATCACTACTACTAATTGGGTAATGTGATTAAACACATGATATAAAATGTAATATGCATGAACATGATAGTAGCTTTGTTCACAACTATGTGAGGTAGTTGACCATTAATACATGATGTTTCAATTTTTTTGCATTTCAACATTTCATGCCATTATCTAATACTTCATCTCATGATTGTGATGATGATTTTATAATGATGATTAGTATCCCCGCATGTAATGGTTATTATTGTTCTTATCTATCCCCTTACTAGGACTTTACCTCAACCCTTTCATTGATGTATATCCTCAGGAGATTACATGTACTAAGGAGAACATAAGGCCAAATAAGTATTTAGAGAATAAGGAATTAAATAAATTTGGATGTTTTTTTTGTAAATTTTTTGTATGGTCCTAATTTTTCGAAGACATTGTACATCTGAATCCTTGTAGTGTAATGCTTTTATTTTGTTTGTGTATAAAATTATCTAATAAGGTCTGTAAAAAAAGGCATGATTGCTATAGTGAGCCCTTTAAATTCCATTAATAAATTATTTTCTTCTTTTTATAGTCAAATTTACCAAAATGAAAGAAATTTATAACATATAATATGATACTTATCTTAGAATGATATTTTTATCTTTTTTTAAATGGTCTCTTTTTAGTAAAAAATAGCTTTCAAGCAAAATTTAATTTAAAAAAATTACTCAAATGAAACAATGAAATAAAAATTTATAAAATATTTTATATAATTATATAAGAATTGGAAAAATAAAAGTATTCATTTTAATATATTTATTGAACATGTAAATGATATTATAAATATTATTAAAACTATTTAAAATGTCACATTAATTTAGTTTCTTTTATTTAAATTCATTTAATCAATTATTTTTCAAGGAAGATTAGATTATTCCTTTCCATGGAACCATAATATCGATTAATCATTTTAAGATACCCTTATATATTCCATTAGAACCAGTATCTATGAATTTTTTACCTAAAATATAAATTTAAATCTTAAAAAATCATTTCTGTAAAAAAATGGTTTACATTATTATGTTTTTATTATTTTAAATTCAATTATTTCATACATGTTGAAATTTTATTTGATCAATTTTAACTTATAAGCTTCATATTAGTTCATCTGATCAATATTAACGTGGATCATAAAAATTAATTAGTATGTTTAAAATGTTGTTACCGAGATAACAAGTATAAACGGTAAAAGATGTTTTAATTAGGAGATAGAAGAAAACAAGACTCAAAATGGGATTATGAGTAATTTATCAAATAAAACAAAAATTATTTAATTATTTATTCCTTCTTTTAATCACTTTTCCATTTAGTCATGAAATAATAATATTTAAATTTAATTTGTATTTTAAAAACTACCCATCTCTTCACTTATATATGAGTAAAATATTCACAACATAAAGACTCGCGTTATTTTATAATTTAACCTTGAAAATATTCTAGATTTATCCTTCAGTATCCCTATAAAACATTAAAAATATTCTTTCCACCATTATTTTTCATGAGGCCTTAATTTATAAGGAGACTTCTTATGAAATTTCAATCCCCCAATGTTTGTATTATCAAATACATTATTTTTAATTATAATTATATTTTATAAAAGTTATCATGTCCTCAATAAAATAAATATATTAAAATCATTTATATACAATAATAAAATTATATAAATTTGGTAATCATTTCCCATTCATAGACCAAAACAATTATCCAAACAATCGGGTATTCACGCATTGTCCATGTACCTTCTCTGTTCCACAATGTGTTTCTTTTTTGTTCGCTTCCTTAAAAGGTAGGATTAAATAATAATACTAAAGGATTAATAAGATTTTGTTATATCATTTTTATTTTTAATGGAAAAATTTTAGATCCTATTAATGATATGATCAACAAATAATCATAATTATTTTATTTACTTATTTGTATTCTACTATGAAGATAATAATTCACTGAAATCTTTTGAGGATTTTGTATAAATTAATTATTCTTCAAAAATATTCCAATTATGATATTTCAAACATATGAACACTTAATAATATTATTATTATAATGGTATAATTATATAATAACAAACCCAACTCAAATCATTGATTTAATCCTGGCATGTTCATGTTTTGTCTAGTTTACCAACCAACATTAGCAATGAAATGAATTTATACCATGGATGACTATAAATCCTTATTTTCTAGAATAATATTATATTAATGTGTAATTAATAATATATTTTCTATTTGTGATATGATATATCAATATCTAAATATCTCATTATAGAAATTCACTTTGTTTATCCAAATTAGAAAAAAATTAATACTTTCAACATTATATTCAAAGATAAATTCAAATGAAACCCAAAAATTAATCAAAAAACCTAAATTATTGTAAATAAAATTTTACATTATCTTAAATTATCTATTAATAGTGTAATTTTAATATATAATGAATATAAACTCCACTATTATAAAACTAGTAAAAACAGAAAAAAAAACACCATTGTGGAAAATAAATAAACCATGTATTAAATGACTATTATTGTGGAGTATAGATGAAGGAAATTATAATTTTTTAATAATTTTATTATGATATATATGATTATGATACTAGACATCCATGTATTAATTATGACATCAGAATAGGATATAATGATTTTTGTCTCAAATTCCATTCTGTAAAAAAGGTTTTGTCTTATGTAGATAACTTCAATTATATAGGTTATATACATCCTATGTGATATTTTAAAGGATGATATTACATAATTAATTTTATGTAATGATCATGTTCATTTACTCTATGTTTAATGGTAATCATTTACTTACGACCCAAACCATGTGTGGGGATTTTTGCCTCAATTTTCATTCAGTAAGACACAAGTCATAATAACCTCATATTTTAATATCTATGGTGCCTATAGTTCCATTTAAGACCTATTTTTTCTAATTACATGGCAAATAAAAACTATTTTCTAGTATATATTTTTATCACTTTATCATATTATTTATATTCAGTAGTAACATTTACCATTGTATAAAGACCATCCAATGTTTTGTCTTTCTAAATGTGTGTGTAATTTCATAGAAAATACGTTGTTGTATTCATATTGGATTATGGATATGTATGTGAGAAAGATAAAATATTGGGTATTAACCTTTAAAAAAGATAATTTAGCATTAAATAAATCATCAACCTGAAGCATGTTGAGTACTCATAAGACTGCACCCCTTGAATGGCACTCCTAAGGGACATGATTTTGTATATTAACATTCTCTTGAAGAACCTCGATAAAGGATTTTTCTTATATTTTAATTGGACTCATTATAATTAAATTTTATTATCCCAATTATAATTATCCATATTTTACTCGACATATTGGATTTAACATCGTCCAAATATTCCTTTGATGAGGATACTTCATGTAATTTTGACAATGTCCCATAAAATATAATTTGACTATTGTATGTTCTCTTATATATCCATAATGTTCTATTTAGTGAAGAAGAATTTTCTTTATATATCTCTAATTATATGGATTTCAATGTGATTATTTGGTAATAAGATCCTCATGGAATCATATAAAAGATCATGATGGAACTTATGGGGAATGAATTAGACTTAATCTGATGATGTTTGGGCATACAATTATATATCAAATCAATGCATTAATTGGTCTCATGAGATAATACTGTTGGGATTTGACATATATCTCTACCAAAAATATTATAAGTGTATAGGAACAAGGCCTTTTTTTTATCTAACATATTGATTTACATCTGTATGAGATCAATTATTTTTATTATCCACATTAATTTATATAGAATTTCCTCAGATTAATTTTATTATATATTCTTTATTTTTATCCATTTTTTCCATATAAATTCTTACATATTTTTGTTTTTTAGGAATAAAATAATCTCTAATGTTTAATGAAAATAATAGATCGCCATTTTTTCTTTAGGATTCATAGATGAGGACTAGTGTAATTTTACAAGATATGATTGAAGGGAATCAAAATTTTTTATAATATGTTAATATTTTTTCTTCTGTTTTCAATTGTAATTTGTCTATGTATCTTGTATTCCAAGGATTGTATGTTGTTAAATCTTATTGAAAATCCTACAGTCTATACGAATAATATAATATAACAATTAGCTCTATGTTTTTTGTGTCCATGATATTTCAAGATTGTGTTGTACATAATAATACTAGATAATCCCCTAAATCCCAAGATTGTGAACCTCAAGAATGCCCTCATGAATAGAAATAGTTCCCGCTCCTCCACCCCTCATGGTTAAAAGGAGATAAATTAGATTCCATATTCTATGTGACTCATTTTAACATTATTGGTTTTTGGGAAATCATTATGATCATTCCTGATAGCAATCCAATATTCTTATTCTATCACTTAGAGGTTCATAGTGCATGCATGGATCACTATTGGTCTAAGTCTAAAATATATTATTTTCATCAAATTGTAGTATAATATAGATATGTTATCAGATCCATAATTGATGAATTAATTCATTGTAGGTAATTTCATTAACCACTTAAATTAATAACATATCATTTTTTAATGATCCTAAATTTGGTTCCATCATTTTCATGTCCATTAAACTTTTATTTGAATCCATTTTTCCGGAAATTATTCATCATGCAATTCTCATTTTAGTAAATTATTTTTATAAAAATATGATATGGTAATTCCCCCTACCGATGATTATTCTATGATTAAAACATTATTTTACTCCATTACCTCATGTCTGATACTCTTGTATAGCATACATGTTGAAAAGACTCATTCATGAATAAAAAAACAATGAAATAGCCACTTCGAACATCCCCTTTAGATTTTTTTAAAGTATATTAGACTTCCAATCACATCAAATTTTATTGAATATAAAAACTACAATAATTTTATTCCCTCTCCCATATAATGACAAAAAATACAAAATAGTTAGAGGTTTCCCCCCCCCCCATGTTCATAAAATAAATGTAAGGGAAGGAAATATCCTCTGTTAAACATTCCAAACACTAAAAACATGTTATTATCTTTATTTTTTCTTCGCTTTCAAATTTAAGAATGTAACAACTGAATTTTTTTAAATTGAGATTTATGTACTTAAACTCATTGTAGTTATGGTATTCCCATTAAAGAAAACATGTGTAATTTAAAAAAATCATAATATCAATTCTTACAATGATATCATGGTGGAAATAAATATGCTTTTTTATTATGGATATATAGATAAAATTTTACGAATGTTTATGAACCTTCACTAAAACTCATAAAACACATCTGAAAAATGTATGTTAAAAATTTTTCAACCTCCACAACCATGAGAGTCACTGACCTTAGTAACCATATATATTAAAAGAAAAAACAAAATTACCAAATTAATCATCCAAATGCAGGCTTCCAATATATTTTTTGGGGGTTTCCCATATTTTGAATTCAATTGAATTATGGAACATTTCTCACTTGGTAGATCTCCCAAAATTAATTATCTCAATACTCCATCAACTTCAATTACATTAATCATGATTATTAACCAAAATGATTGGAAATAAGGTGGGTAATCTTGAGTTCTTTACACCTAAACCTTTGATAGAGACTTTTTTCTCATAGTATAAATGAATTTCATTTATTCTATAAAGTGTACATAAATATTCATGTTTTCATTCTTCAACATTATAAAAATATAATCACCTTAGGGATAAATCTTTTTCTTTCATTATCATTATTCATATTTGATGAAAATAGATTTTCCATTGAGAAACTAGACCAGTCTATTTATTGTCAACTTTATTATTATTTTTATCACATTACAAATCATCAACCCATATAATCAAACACACATTCATGACATTCTATTCCTTCCTATTAAATTTTTGTATTAAAATTTTTTTAGAATAATTTATACTTGTGACAACTAGTACATCTACTATAGTGTTTTCCAACTATATAAACATAGGCCAAAATATCTAGAACATGTTTGGAATTTTCAAAGAAGTTTTTACCATGAAAACACAATCAAATCAACCTTTTAGTATGAATTTGTAGAAAACTGGTCATATTATTCAATTATTATTTCACCCACCATGGAAATCTTCTTGTGTCTTCTCTTAACTAACTCATGATTCGGTTACAACATAAATCTATTCTCTTTATAAATCATCATAGTCCTATATATTATTCTATGATGTGACAATTTATTTAAAAAAGTAAGAATATTATCCTCTTTGGTGTGACAACCTTTGAAAAATTTCATCACTATATTCTTTGGATTTTCGTTATTAGATTTCGTATATTATTTACTACTCTATAAAGACTTTATTTATTTAAATTTTATTTTTGTATCAAATTTTGTCGTATTTTCATTTCATATATATGAGAGCAGTGGATTTATGGATCACACAATTGTTCTTCAATTTAGTGACATATTATCTCACAAAATTCACAAAACATATCTAGACAACTGAATATTTTCAAAAGTGACATATTTTTATGTCTCTATAAAGTATAATTTTTTATAGAATGTTTTATTATTTCTAAATGTTTTTACCCAAAATGCCATCCTTCATTGAAATCTATAAAATAAAATATCTTTTAATAATTACTGGCCATATGTGAAAGGAGATAGACTTTGTCGATCTTAGGTATGGGGTTTCAATGTGTCTGGGATGCTCATGTGTAATAGGACATCATGTTATCGTTAACATGATTTCTATTATAGTTTTAAAGGATTTGGTTTTATTCATGAATAATGTGTAAGGATGTAGGATAGCATGTCATATATCTAGATTTTGTGTGATGAGGAGTAATTTATTAATGTAATGACTTCTTTTGATACTTGTTTAGGATAAACTAGATTTTTCTACTAGTGGATATATATATGAATGTGTGTGTGTGTTTTATGTTATGATTTATCCATATGAGAAATGATAGTTGAAAATGAGCATGTTTTTATTTTTTTTATATACATGTGTTTAAAACTAATGTGCATGTATTGAGATCCTATAGTGGTACGGGGTGGGTTATGACTTCTAATTATTGGTATCCTACAATGATATATGTATGTATAAATCCATTAAATATACATTATTACATATTATGTTATTTTTCATATCCATGTCCTTCGGGTACTCTTCATTATCAACTATAGGTTCAAAAAAAGAAATATTATAGATATGTAAAAACTATATATATAATGGACCCATCTATTTGACATTAGGTTATGAAATAGTATGCATCGTAGCATTCCCTCAACCCTACAGTGGTTGACCAGTCACTATAAAAACTCTGATATAGAGCCTTTCATATTGTTACTTCTGATGGTGGAGGAATATAGAGGACCATTGATGAATAAAAAAATTATATAATGACCTAATATCTACTATCATTTATGGGGACTAGAGTACTATATGATTTCAAGGACTGGATTGGCATCATTGAGGGTATATTCAACTCAGATGAGACATCAGGGGATCGATGGTTTATGTTAGTACTATTCATCCTTCATAGACAAGATATGAGATGTTGGGTTGTTATTAGATATGTTTAAAGACATTAGGTTCTTTTAGAATAGTTCTATAAGAACCTATTAATTAGTATATTAATTCACAATGGGATGAAGCTATATTAGGTCAAGGAAATTTTAATGAAATTATAGTGATCCAGGATTTAATATATATACTCATTTTATTTCATTGAACTATTCCATTTTTCTCCCTTATTGACCAGAAATGAGTCACACATGTCTTGGAATACTGAGATCAACCTTCTTTATAATATAATAATAAAGTTTATGGGTTTTGATCATACATAATAATCAAAGGTTCAATATATAACCATGGAAATTGAGAAGGTCTTGGAGGTTGATCTATTAGTTTTTCAGTTTCCATAAATTTGTACACCAGGATTTAAACCTTTTACTTGTTTAATGAGTTTCTATTTTTTTATTATGAAGAGGAAGATCAAGTATGTGAAGTGGGGTTGTGTAATGTATGTTGATCATATAATGAATTCTTCATCCACCTCATAAGTAGTTCTAATGTGATTCAACTATGGGATGGTGGAACATTTCCCTAGTTTTTAACACCACTGTAATGAAAGAGTCATCAATGTGATGAGATGAGGTGTGTGTATCAAATATTATATAGATAATTTTTTTCATGAATCCCTTGAGGTATAAGGTGTATCTAATATACACATTTGGGATCTGGTAGAAATTTCCTCTAGTATGTTTGATCTCCATAGAAAACATTAACTGGACTGATTTGAGCACAACAGGTTTAGGGATGTGGAGCTATGGAAGGTTTAGTATATGTGATGGGACCTGTTATTACTAAAAATGTAGTGGGGGAAATTGAGCCTTCATGTTATATTCATAATTAACACTTCCCTTTATACCAATTTTTTTGATACATGTGCTTCACATTATTTTATATCCACAAAAATTTTGGTTGGTCTTGACATATAGGTTATGTTGTATTCTGAGTTCACTTCCATTTATATTCACTTATGGACGAATATTGATCATCTCCAGAGATTTTCGGTGTGTCCTACTATTTTTCTAGTTATGGAAATATATAATATTTCATGATATTTTAGATAACTACCTTTGATATGATCCTTGTGATGGATTTGATAACTAGCATTCATGATAACATCCCCTATTGTTAAAGGTGGGAATCCTTTACATTACCCAAGTAACATACATTCGGAATTATTAGACAGTAGGATGTCAAAACAAGGATAGTGGTACCAAATAAGAGTTATATTGGATCCATCACAGCATATGTAGTAGGCTTATCTCTTTGAGAAGAACTTAGTGTTGGTTCCTCTTCATTTTTGGCTATTTTGGATCTCTCTAAATATTTTTCTACTGGATATTTCACCGGTCTTCCTCTTTATTGAGATGTAGTGTACATAATATAACTCATTCCAATAGTACATCCCAATTTTATTCCACTGTATCATATAGTGCTGACAGAACTATGATGGATCATGATTCAACATGAGGGAGTGGTGGTGAAGGGATTTATAATAACAAGAACATCTCTAAGGCGTTCTCTAATTCTTTTCAAAAAATATATAGAGTATTTTATGTCTCTTTTAAGACTACATGATTCTGAATGAAGGGATGGTAAATGAAATGTATCCTTCCCTAAATTTAAGATCTCTTTAATCAATTTTGTAGAGCCCAGTGGTTCTCCAATAATGGTCTTCTTTTTGGTTACCATTAGTTGTTGGTCCGATTGGATAATATCCCTATGAAGGAATTCCATATTATATATGACTTGTATTACTTCCTCTTCAAACATTTAAATGTCAAGTATTTCTAATTATTATTCATGGCTCTAATGATCAAGACATTTTACCCATATCTCATCTCTTTTGTCCTTGTCTTTATTTAAAATATCTTTATATATTCACAGACTTATGGGTTTCGTGAAAGAAATATTGAGACCATGTTGAGTACATTTCATGCATAAAAGAATTATGTCAAGTATATGAATTATAACTTATAGATAAATGAGGTATATTTCCTTGGTCATGTGATCTCCAATAAAAAATTTTAAATGGACGCTGACAAAGTGGAAGAGGTAATATACAGGGATCCCACATAAAATGTTTTCAAGATCATATGTTTCCTAAGTTTGGTAGGATACTTTTATCAATTCATTTAGGACTCCCTAATACCAAACATGCAATATTCAATGTTTTCCTTTATCAGTGTAGGAAAAAATCACTCATAAAGGATTCCATTATAATTGTTATAAAAAGGATGATAAATGTTACCTTTATCAGCAATTTATTTATATAGATGATAATGGGAATGTTAATCATCACATTTTACAGCATTGATATAGGTTATGATCATGCATATGAGCCCCACATTGAAATAGTTGATGTTTAGTCTCTTGATTATATACCATTCTGCTACTTCCCAATGTGAGAACCCTATTGCAGTGATGGGCCCCTGCATACATTCACCAAACACACTTATATGGGTCTAGTCTACATGCACAAGCCTACATGGGCCATGGCCCACCCTATGCTTCCCACGAGATTTATCCCACTCGCATACACACAGTCATGTCCCACACAACTCGTCCCCCCCCCCATCAGGGCCAATACATTACCTGTTCCACACAACCATGCATGTCATGACCCATATTTTTTAATACAACAATAATAAGAAATAAATATATAGATTCATGTATTAAAAATATTTAAACAAACAGAAAATCAAAATGAGTAAATTAAAAAAATAATAATATGTTTATTAATTATATAATTGATAATACATTGAATATATGTGTTTCTTTGTTTGTGTGTGTCATAATTTTTAATAAATATAACATATTTCACACATATTTATAAAATTAATAAATTTAAATAAATAAAAAATAAAAAATAAAAATGAGTAAATTAAATAAAATTTAAAAATTTATAATTAAATACTTAATAATAAAAATTATTAAATTCGGTATATGTATATATGAATTATAAATATTAATAAATAGTATATATTAAATATAGCTATATAAAATTAGATAATATTAATAATCAAACAAAAAATAACAAAAGAATAAATTATAGACTAATTTAAAAATTTATTAATGAAACAATTATTAATAAAAATGAATAAATTTATTATTATATATATTAATTATAAATATTAATAGATAGTATATTATATATATATAATGAATAAAAAGTAATTGTTAAAAACATATTAATGTCGTATTCATTTTAAATGTTTTTTATACATAATTCTTCACTAATATATATATACATATATATTTTAAAATTTAGCAGTATATTCCTATATATTTCAATATATAAACATCAATACATATAATATTTCTTAAAATATGATTTATATTGTACAAAATATTTATTTATATTTGAAATAATTCATCTATTTAGTGAAAATTTGATTATAAATAAGAAATTAATATTAATTAAAAATATTAACTAATTCTATCGACAAAGGAACATTTAATTGAATGTCATTTTATTTTTCAATTTAACATATTGCAAACCTATGTTATAGTGATTTCTCATATGCATATACATAATTAATACATTTTTATTTACAACACACACACATAATATTTTTGTAATTTATCAAATTTTTAATATTAATTTTGGAATTATATTTATTAAAATAATATTTTTAATATATATTATGTCTCTAAACGAAAAATTTTATCATTTTTTATGTTTTTATTCTATATGTATATTATTAATTTAAAAAAAAATTAAAATTTATTCATTATTAATAATATTTATTCATTAATAATCATCGTTTTTTAATTTGTAATTTTTTGTTTTTCATTGTTCAATATGTTTTTAATATGTTCCATTAGAAAAATTGATTTATAAATTTTTATTCATTAACATTTAATTTTTTCAATATATTATAATTTATATAACTAATATATATTTATTTCCATTTTAATATATATAAATATTAATTTTTAAGTATCTTAAATTATCTATGTAAATAATAACTGATATTCATTTATTAAAATTAGTGATTCTTATTCTTATCTATTTCATTAATAGATGCTACATATTATATAATTTCATTGTTAAATTCATCATTTATTTAAATTATACACAAAAATACTTAAATTTCTCTAACAAATAATTATGTAATTTATGATATCTTATACAGAAACACATACAAAAAATATTTATCTAATTTATTCAAATTTCAATATTCATTTTAGAAATTCATTTTGTAATGTAATATATTTAATATATTTTGAATTTAATCGGTAAATTATATTTATTTTTAATATTATTATAGATATAATTATTTGTTCTTTGTTATTAATTTTTAATTTCTATTTTTTCTAAAATTTAATAATTTTATAATAATTATTTGTACATCTTTATTTAAAATATTTTGTATTTTCAATATTTATTCAACATTATTTATATATATATATATATTTTATTTTAAAAATTATTTTTATAATTAATAAAACATATCCAATTATTCAATATTTATAAAGTCTATTCATTTTTAATTATCAAATTTCACTCCTTTTTATCACTCAATAATTTATAATGAAATATTTACTCATATTTGTAAAAATATATTCTTAAATAAATATTTATAAACAATAATATTTATTAATTTATATTTATTATATTTATAAAATAATTTATTTATAACTATAAATAAGTAAATATAATATGGTTAATTATTTTTTATAAAATTTTAAACAAATAAATATTTTTTAAATTAAATTTAAAATTATAATATATACATTTAAATAATGAATATATTAAATATATTTTTATTTATATTTATATAAATTTATTAAATATATATAATTATATAAATATGTACAATGATATTAATATAAGAATTATTATTAATTTATAATTATAAATATATTTAAAAATATATTTATTTATTAATATATTTTTAAATGTAGAGTTATAATATTTATGATTTAATATATTTATAATTCTATAAAATGGATATAATTTTTTTAAAAGTATTCATATAATTATAAAGAAAAAATTATATATTTATATAATTTTAATGTTTTAATAATTGTATTTAATATATTAATATTTATATATTATATATATATAATTATATAAACAAGTATAATGATATATATATATATATATTTATAATTATATATAAATATTTGTAAATATATATAAAAATATATTTATTTATAATTATAATTATAAATCTTTAGCAGTAAAAAATAATCATTGAGAAAATTAAACTTTATAAGTACTAATTTTTTAGAGCTGAAATAGATATCATTTATCAGTGTTAAAAAATTATCCCAAAAAATGATATCTTTTATCCGCACATGTTATTCTAGCCTTGAAAAAAACCCTAATTATCAGATCTTTTTTGAAGCACTCGCAACACCCTCCCGAATCATTTAAAAGAACCCTAATTAATCCAATTTTTTAGTCCATTCAAGCTCTCATGGAAGTTCATCTCTGCCGGTGCTCCCCCTTGATCCTTTCTCAAACAATTTAACTCTCAAATCTATGGTATTTTATGTTTTCTCTTCTTATCTCATTTCGTGATTGTTTGGGTTCAATGATTTGAGATAGCGAGGCTTTATCTTGGAATAGAGATTTTTGATGTCTTGTTTAACAACTTTATCAATGAATTCAAATACTTTATTCATCCTCATATGATGGTTCCTTGTTTGTAGGTCACTATATTCCTAATTTTACCCTACTATAGATTACATATGTCCTTCTTTGATGATATTTGTTTCACAGTGTTATTATCTGGTTTTTATGTTGGAAACCCACTCCATGGCTCTTAGTTTTCTATTTGTATTCAAGTCAACCAATTCTAGGATAATTATAGCTCTACCTTATACTTTTTATTTTATACATCTCCACTATCTATGTTTGCAACGATAGAGCGTATACGCTACCATATCATTATAAGATTATAAAATGGTTGACTAATGTTTGAATGGAACGGAAATTTTATCATCCTAGAAATGTTGTGATAAATGAAATATTAAATATGATAGATATTAAAACATGAAAAATTAATATGATACACATTAAAGATTCATAAAGATATGAATATAAACAAAAACAATTTTTTTCATCATTATATGAATTTGTGGACTGTTATAAGGAACTATAAGTTACCGAAATTATTACTATATTTTTAGAACATATATTGTAAGTATAAATAAAAATTAGGCCTTTAATTAAATTTCAATAATGAAATTTATTAATAAGTAATTTTTATTACATTTTATTTTTTTAGAAAACCTCAAAGACAACAAAAATTAATATTCATTTCATTAAGGATTTATTATAGTCTCATATCAAAATTAATATTTTCTTCTTATAATATTTTGGTAGTAAAATAATTATTTTATAAAGGGGGAAATGTTTTCAAATTGATATATTTAAATTTCAAAAACACTCCTCTAGAAGGATATATTTTTAATGAAATTATAATTTACAAATTTAGTCTTAAAAGTTTAAATTATCTAATTTTATCTGTAATGGGAAAAAGTATATCATGGTATCATTTCATGTAAATTTTTTTTATTATTGTATAAAAAATATTACTCCCATTTAGTGTATTTTTATTTTATAGTATTCTATTATAAAAGGGCTTCAAGAAAAATTATGTGATTCTCATGTTTTTTCTATTAAATATTTATATATGTTAATTTAATGTTTATTTTTTTTATTTATATATATATATTATTTATATTTCCATAAATTATGATTTCAAAAATAGTTACTTTTTAGTACAAGTGATTCATATATTCCTTAATAATTGATTCTTATTATGAAATGAATTATTTCAGCGCAAGATTTTATGTTTTTTGTTGGTTGATTTAAATTATAAATTGTGTTTTAATAATGAGGAAAAGTAATTATTAATGAATAAAATCTCATCTTTATAGGTTAAAATAATTATTACATTCATATATACATAAATTAATATTTTATGGGATTTTAAAATGAATTTTATGTGTTTTTAAATGAATTTTATGGATTCATTAATTTCTTGTGATGTTATATTTTGAATAAAAATGTTGTAAGGATTTGGATGCCCAAAATTTCGTTTTTCCCTTTGGTTTTCATGATTTTTTATTAAATAAATGTGTTTAATTATATTTCCCTCTATTTAAATTATACCATATTTTTCAGTGAAATAATAATGATATATTTAAATCAAGTCATGTCATCACTTATTATTCATTCCCCCCTTGATGATTTCTGGTTGTTTTTAATTTCCCCTAAAGATTTTAATAGTGTGTCAACAACCAATATTATTTATCTTCATTAAACCTTACAGATTCTGCACTAAATATCTCTTTCCTCATGTCATTTTTCTTTACCCTCTGCCTCCAATTGACATTAATTTTCACTCATTCATAAAAATTTGTCACTCTGATTTCATGGATCTCTTAGTTATGCAATGAAAAAAATCCCCACATATCATGTAAGGTGGTGCATGAAAATGGTATGTAAGAAGTGATTTTGTGATTCATAGATGGTAATCACCTCCAAGTTTCAAATATCCCATGTCTTCTAAATGATTAAAATCAAAACATAATTCCCATTTTCTTCCATGTATCCTCCCGAATCCCATGGATTAAAATAATACTGAATTTTGATTACCCTGTGTATTTTATCTTTAATGACCATTAGAATATGAGGATTCAATATTGTATACTTTTTAGCGAACCAAAATATATTCAAATATGTTTTCATTACGGACACAATATCCATTTTATATTTGTAGAATTTTTATTTCATGATTAATTAATAAAGGGGTTTTTTATTCGTTTCTTCCGTTTTGATAAATTCTCTATTTCATTATCAATATACAGTGAATAATTTTTTTACTAATATGTTATGTATTAATTTTTTTGAATAAATATACTTTTTTAATTCATGTTCCTCTAATTTTATGTAAAATAGAATATGCATGTTTTGAAAATAAAATATAAATCATTTTATCATAAAAGACATGTTTTCATTATTATTCTTATTTTGATCAATATTGAATGATTAGGAATGGTCCATGATTCACCCATAAATTTTTTTAATTTTTTTAAAAAAATTATCTCTATCACACACAATATTAGATGATTATGGAATATTTTTATAAAGTTTAATATAATATACCATAATAATACATGTGGTATTTATTATATTAGAAATTATTATACACTTTTTGGTATACCCATTAAGGTGTTGACGACTAGATGAGGGAGGTTGCTTAACATGATTTTTGTCATTGTTAGAGGTCGAATCTTATTGTTTTGATTATTAATGATTTAAAATCCATGATAACTGATTTGTTTTGAATTCTATTTAAGGGAATGTATATGAAATAGTTTAATGTAAATTTAAAACACAATTTGGATATTGTATGATATGTGAAATATAGCAATGATTGATAACAATAAAAATTTTAATAAGTGTTTCATCAGTATGTTATAGTAAAAATATGTTTGTTTGTATTTCTATAATAAATGGTCTGGAATAATCTGCATAATAGAGGGTTATGTGGGATCAAACTTGTGTTCTCTCATCAAATGAAGTTTCATCCATTTTTTTCAAGAAATTCCAATCTCTATGACCATATGTCTAAATACCTTGAATACATGACCTTGTATGTTCTAAAGAATGATATATTTAAGAAAATTAGAAATCCATGTAACATTTAAATTACAAGAATGAGTAAGAATCTTGAAGGTATGTATTCTATCCCATAATGAATATATATTGTTTACATAAATATTCATTACCACATTTTTGTCCCATGCAACATTAAATCGAGAACCTAGAACAAAAACCACATCATTACCCTTGTTTCATTTCACGTCACATTTTTGAAAAATGATAACTTGTCAATAATCATAATGTATAACATTCAAATTTTGTGTACCCCTTGATAAGACTATATATAAATTTATCATTTCATGCGGAATATATTGTTTGACTTTTTTTATTTTATTTAAAAAAAGTGAATTTTTTATATACCTAATTAGATGAATATGAATCAAAAATGGATGCATGATTATCATAGGACAAAAGAGTATGAATATGGCGTTATAGAGTTTATCACTTTTGAATTAGATCATTCATATGAAACATCTCAAATCAATTTTTTTTAATTGATGTTACTGAAAAATAATTAGTTTATAAGGGTTGGAAGAACATTTTATTTGTCCCAGAAAAAATTAGAGCTATAATTGATGGACTAAGCGTGAGGAAAAACTAATCATGGACAACCATTTTTATGACACCATGGATTAGGGATCATTTGATAGGAATACCAGTGTAAATGACAGTGGATAATAAATGGATAAAATTAAAATCGTAATTTATGGTGACCTTCAGGATTGTACAAAGATGTATGCGAATAAAAATATTTTTGTTGTGATAACATTGTATATATGTTTTATTAAATACACAACATTGTTAAATGCATTGATGCTATATAATTTTAATGATGTTCGAATATGGAACAACACTAGAGTTACAAAAATTAATGGTCTCCAAAATTATTAGCTTCATGAAGAAAATGAACATCCATGTTAAAAATATGACTCTAATAAAATTATACATTATGTTGGAATGATATCTAACTATATATATTCTTTAAAAAATGATTTCATATTGTTTCAAAATGAAAATGAATCGCTCATAAAATACACATATTGTGGCCTGAATCGATATATGAAAGATAAATTAAATTCTAAAAATTTTATATGATATTATCCTATCACTAAATACATTATAAAACATTATATATTTTAGTAAACCATGAGGTAATTGGTATAGAACAAAAATAAATTAATTAATAATGGTAAACTTTGTCATCCAATAGAAATTCCTCATTGGAACAAAATTGATTAATGAGTATCATTAATTTTTAAATGATGCAAGAACCTATTGTGTTTATTTATATAAAGATGGAATAAAACCTTTGGGATTATAGAGTAGTCCTCATAACACATGTCCTATTATGTTTAAAATTTTGATCTTTCCTCCATGTTTATTTTTGATGCACATATATGTTATGTTTTCTATGCTTATATATGGATAAAATAAACCCAATAATGATATTGGTGACTATTTAGATCTATTTATTGAAGATTTTAAATTGATGTGGGATATCAATGTTCCAATTATTGATTCTCATATAAGTGAGGAATTCACAATGAGGTCCACATTGTAGAGGACAAAAAATAACATTCATGTTTTTTGAAATTTTTTAGGATATATAATTAAAATATTTTTTTGTGTCCCATTTGTGCATAACCCACACACTAATATCGATCGTAAAATTAATTAGAGACTATTTTTTTAGATATTAGAATGATTTACCTAAATAATAGAAATATTGATTCAGGAAAACAAATTTCAATAAGAATATCAAAAAATCCACAACACAATATTCACTAATACGTGATCAAATGTTTGATCAAGTAAAAGATATTAACATTGTTTTGGGTAAACCATTTTTGAAAAACATTTCAAATTCTAATTGGAAAAATAGATCAATTTTCATTAAATTGACATAATTTAATTAATAGTGTATAAAACATTTTATTGATGTAGTGTATGTTAAAAATGTATTTGATTGTGTTATTTATATGTTAATATATGTTCATGGAAAAAATAAATGGAATCAAGGATCTGTCAGACATAATTGACATGGGGTTAGTTGAATGGTTGGCCTCAGTGTAGGGTAAAAAATATAATTCTATTCCTCCATTACCATACACTCTATCCATAAAAAAATTGAAATTTTTCATTTTAATTAATGGTCTAAAAGATCTACAGGGTTACTCATTAAAGAACAAGAATTTCATGAAATTGCTAATTTAATGTTATAAGGACTAAAATCAGACTACCCCATTTTTTAATAAAAGATACAATTTCCCTAAATTTATGCTATATTATAGATATACATGTATGACATTCATTAACCAAAATATTATTCTGCTTAAAATCTATAAGACTTAAATTAACATACACAGTTCTATTTCTAATCATGAATTAGGTGATTTAATTCATAATATGTGAATTAGAGATGCTCTTCCTATAAATATTTTTTTGATATAATGGCCCACCTAATTCAATACATGGTTAGTGAGCTTCAACTATTTTTTTCCTTTCCCTAATAAGTAGATATACCCCTATTAAAAAGTATATGATGATTTTGAAGGTTTACCTCATGAATCAAAGTCGGTCTAAATGTTGAATTTCAACATGATATACTATTAATGATGTTCTTGATTTATGTACTGATTAATTTTCATAAGTGTATAGAATCAGTCACACATGAGCCTTAGCCCAATTGGTGAGGTATCCTTAAGTGTATCCACGAGACCCAGGTTCAAAAACAGGCTGAGGCATATTTCCAATAATTTAGCAGATACTATATCAGGTAATGTAGTAGTAATGTAGACTGTGCATGTACTGTAGCAGGTAATGTAATAGTTAATATAAGGTATTTTTAGCAGCCAAATCAATTCATATTAGGCCACTAGTTTGGGATTGTATTCCTTAAGGCCTTAGACCCACCAAGTCCTTCAAGTCAATTGGGATTTTCATCAACCTTTATGGCCTTTGGGCCGCCTCAAGGCCATTAAGCCACATGAAGTTTCCCCAGACAAACTCTACAAAAAAGGAGCATCCACAGAGGAGGATTCTTAGCAGGTGAACTCAATAGAGATGAACCAATGGATTTGGATGAAGGAGAGGGTATGGATAAGCCACCGAGACCATCTTGTGCTTGGACGAGAAGCTTAGCCAGACAACCATGTGAAGTTGGAGAGCTACCATCATGATACAGATGCTGGTGTGGGTAAATTCCTTGTAGTTATAGTCTAGTTGAATTCTGTAAGACCTTCAAGTCATGTAATGTATCATATTCCTATGTTCCATGTAATCACTAAACATATGGTCCTTTTAAGGGTTCCCCCACATCCCATGAAATGGGGGTTATCAAAAATCAATAAAAATGATGGTCTTCAGGCCATTTGGGTTTATATAATTAGTATTCCAATGTCCCATCATAATGAACACCCTGTGGGTAAATAGATTTATGGTATATAAGTTGTTACAATTACCATCATTGAGTTTTAGATAACTAACCTTTATATTTTTCATAATTTTGTAGATTTTGATCAAAATGTTGAAGACCATAAAAATATTAATTTTCATCCGAATTTGTCGAGGTATGATGGATGGAAATCAAATACATATAATCAATAGTTCAGAGTATGGTTCTGTGATCATATTTATAAGGATTTACGTGAATTTATTCATTAAATTATCAAAGTAATTTATTAGATATTGAGTTTTCCAAATAAAAATGTTATATCATACATAGGTTTTGTAATTAATGGTTATAGATTCTATGCAAAAAATCATGATAACCACTATATGATGA
Source organism: Viscum album (assembly GCA_963277665.1). Classification (NCBI taxonomy): domain Eukaryota; kingdom Viridiplantae; phylum Streptophyta; class Magnoliopsida; order Santalales; family Viscaceae; genus Viscum; species Viscum album. Next base: position 503,311,842 of record OY728133.1, read on the forward strand.
AAAATAGTAGATTTATAGTCGAGTTTAAAGAGTTGAAAATATATATTTCCCATGATAGAAATCTAATTTATGCAAAAAATAATAATATATTGGATTCATTAAACAGGCATACAAGTTAGATTAAAAAACATTTCAATTGTTCATTTTCAATTTCTAATTTCCTAAAACATAAATTTGGTTAATGTTGATTAAATAGGATTTGTTATGGCACATTTCAAAATGGAAGGGATAAAGGATGAGTTTTACATAATCAATTTCAAGAATTAATTGTATTGTATGTATCAGATATGAAAAAAATGAAATGGTCAATTTTTCTACAAGTGACCAAATAAATAATAGGGTTAGATGAAAATTAAATTAAGGATGAACCTTTCACTGGGGGATCACAATCATATCATGGTGGTTCCATTGTAGATGATTCCATATACCTTAGAGCGGACCACAAATAGGGGATTTGGATTATAGATAAGAGATATAAATCCCTTCAATGTTTAATGAAAACAAATATAGAGTCAATGAGTAAGATAATGTGGTTTTTAAAATACTATGGGTTTTCTCATAACAATATGTGTTCTCTAATGTATTTACTTAATCTAAATTCAATGTTTTAGTCCTCATGTTGAAAATGACATCTTCACCTAATGACATTACTAATCATTAGGATGAATAGGCAGTAAAGGATAAAACTATAAAATTATTAAGGTATAAAAACCATGTTAATTAAGAAAACAAGAACAAAATAGAATTGTATTGTTCAAAAATATTATGAGGGTATGAATTAAGTATATGAAATTTGAGTTTATCTAGCATCAACACATCCAAAATGTCAACAACTGCAATTAAATTTTCTTTTGTTATGCTGGGGTCATAATAAGGATGAATGTACCAACTGATAGAGATTAGTGGTTCCATTTCCATAGTATAATAAAGGAAACCCTTTAGGAAGATATTAAAATAATTTTATTATATACTCATTATATATTAAAGAGAAATTTTATAATGAAATGTTGGTTTTGTTTTCAATATATGCTGTAATAATCATTTATTTTATATGTTTATTTATATGAAATATGTCCATAGGGATACTATAAAATCTCATAGAGTCATTAAATTTTTTCGTACCAATTTTCTTTTGACGGATATTGATGGTAAACTAAATCACCACCCACTAGTTACTTATACACACATTATAAATCAACAAACATGTCATTATTTCATCAATAATCATGATGAGAAATAATTTCAGTTGAATTTTAGTCAACAATATGTTATTTGACATTTTTTTTATATAAAGTTTTATTCAAAATTTTTAATTTATGAAAAATAAAATAATTAATGAAAATAAAATATTATCATCAAAACCAATATAGCCATATCTGAAATAAAGGACGGTGGGCATGCCACACTAGAAAATAAAATTTTTGAATATAAATTAAAAAATTAAACTTTTATGTCGTATGAAATAGATTATTTTCCTTTTTTAGATATACAAATTTATGAATCCAAATGAGAAGCGATTTTCTTCCCTCTTCATGTGAAAATGAAGTAGGCCCTTGTAAATAAAGAGAGTAAACATGTTGATAAATACCAAAAATTTATATATGAAACATGTGTATGTATGAAATAATAGTTGTTCTCAATGATTTATAACAATATTAAAAAAACCAATTAATTTTCATATTTTGTTATAAATCATAAAAATAAACTTCAATAGAGACCATAACGAATGAAAAACATCTTTTAGTATTTTTTATGTGGTAGAAAAGAAATTAGGTTAAATATGTTGGTTTTTTATTTCATCCTCAATCATTTTTTAGAATAAAAAACAACAAGAAGATACATATCAAAAGATGAATGGATTTCTGGAACAAATTGATTCATTGAATGATATTATTTTTAGTTTGATTTGGTAGTCCAATATATTCCAAATGATTAGAGGGAAAATATTGTGGAACAAAGATCAGCACATGAAAAACCAAATGAAACCACTATTTGTGAGGCCATTCATTTCCCTCAACTGCATACCTTACCCAAATAAATCAATTTATTTGTTAGTATTTCTCATAAATGAGAATCATTCAACTTCTAATAACATTATATTACGAAAATTATGAAGGGTATTGTTTTATGTGATTTCAATCTATCAATGCCCACACACCACTTATTTGCAATGGGCATGGTGTATAATATCACGGGATGCATTCTACACAATAGAGAACTCTCAAAATTTCACATGTGCATTGGTATCGAAGTATCAAAATCGTTGAGTTATCAATTTTCTATTACATTTAATGATTGAGATTTTAAAATATTCGATGATACTATTTGAACATTCATAGAATTAATGTCTTATATTATTAGGATACACATCATTTTCCTAAAAATGAATTGAAAACCAAAATTTATCATTCAAACTAGGTATAATGCTAGGGATTATATTACATATGTATAAGACGAATGTGAAATAGTTGTCCAAATCAAGATAATCTAGTGAATTGACCAGAAAAAAGAGATCTATTAGTGGTACCATCTCTATGCCAGTTTGGCTGCAACATATATCATCATTAAATATTCCATAAAACAACACATTGAATGTTTGATAAATGTCCTAAATTCCATATGAACAGTAAATATTCAAAAATTTCATTACATACCGGATTAGTCACGAGTTTATAAATGATATTCTTATGTTTAAATGGTTGGGGGTCTCAATAGTGAATACACTCATAAATAATATCTTCATAAAAAATATTTCCAAAAAAAATTAATATTGTATATTCATTAATTTTAATAAATATTCATATTTTTTACATTCGTTTATATTATAACCATATAAAGGGATAACCCTATGAATCATGATATAGATTCATTAACTTCAATATCAATTATATAGAAGAAAATTAATTGGAGGTGAAAGAAATTGACAAGAAAAATGGTGATATAAATAATGAATTTGAATATAAGATAAAATATGGAAGACTCTTTTTGATTCCTAAAATGTAGTGGTAAAATTTTATAATACAATTATTTAAAATGTGTTTTTCAATTTTTCAATAATTATTTAGTTTTTTTATGATGCAATGGATGTGGATAAAAATCAATCATGATACCAAAATAATTATTTTTCATAAAAAATAAATGGATATCCATAATACTACCTACACATTATAGTAGTTGTGAATTTTTAATGCACAAAAGAAATATTTTATAAGAAAATTTATAATTATATGTTTTAGTCTATTTTTTAACAAAAAAAAATTATGATTGGGAAATCACTAAATATACTCTAGATAATTGTATGTGTTCGGTGACTAAAATTATGAAGCCGATGGATCACATAAAAAGGAATAATATAATATTATATATTGAAATATTTAACTATCAAAACATATTTCAAAACAATATAAATTTTGGGTTGAAAATTTATGTAGTACCTGAAGCTATAAAACAACAATTAATAAGTATATTATGTTAGAAAATTTATGAAAGATATCATATTATATCAATGTACCATCATCCCGAAATAAGAAACTTCTTTTGTTAATTACATTTTCATCAAAAATATATTTTAATTGTTTTTTGTCTATAATTTCTCAGTACTACCATGATTTATTACAATCTACATACTCAAAAGTGGATGTATATTTTCTAGAGATAAGTGGGCAGCGTATATGGTATCCCAATTTTTTTAAACATTATATTTAGTTTATTATGTATTTATTTTGATCTGTTTCTCAGGGGAAAGTATAATGGAGAAAATGAATTACAAATGAATTATACGAAATCATGTTGTCAAATTTTATACATACTTCATAAAGTGGTGACATCCAACTACATGTTTAGTTAATTTTATCATAATTCTAGAATCATTTATTTTTTTGATTTAATCATCAATTTTATCTACTACTTATTTTGATAAGTTAACAAATTAGTTCAAAACCCACGTTAGAGGATCCAAACAAAGAAAAAAAATTAGATTGTACTGATTGATTTGGACAGTGATCCATAAGTCAATTTTCACATGTAGGAATTGACCAAATACAAAAATAAATCATAATGTGCAATATGTGACTTTATGTGTGTGTTTTTAATATAGAATTTTCAAATTTGTTTGAAACACATTTATCGTATCCAAAACCCAACTAATGAGCTTGTATTACATTGAAAATTTGGGAAAATGATCTAGAATTCTGTTTTCACTTGAATGAATTAACCTCACACCAATTTGAGAGAATATGTGTTTGATATGAAATTAATTATGTGTTTTCAAAATAAAAGATTCATTTCAGTTTAAAACATGCATGACATAGTAAAAATAGAGAAAATGAAATATTTTTAATTTTAAACATTAGGAAAGAAATCCATATTTATTTTTTCATGTGTATGAATTGATCACATTCCAGTATAACACTTAATTTGATTGGTATCACTTGATGTATTTATTTTTAGTAAAAAACATAAATTTTTGTTTAAAACAATCATTATATAGCCAAAATCGAGAAAAAAGATCACATTGTCATAAATATTTAGTAAAACTATACATTATTAATTTTTCCCATGAATGAATAAATTTCACATAAATATAAGACATGATATGATCTATATTAATCAAAAGTGTTTGTTTTCAGTTGAATAGATACAATTTTTTTCAATGTGTGTTGCATTTAAAAAAACAAAATAAATAAACCCAAATTATTATTAAATTTTAGTAAAGTGTTCATAATATGTTTTTGATGTGTAAGAATTGTTTGCACATCCATATGACATGATATGATAGATGTGACTCAAAGTAGGTGTTATAAATTAAATGGTACCATTTTAGTTTAAAAAAAATAAAATATCCAAAATTAGTTGAATAAGAACATAATGTTTTGACATTATAGGGACAAAATCCATAATTTATTATTCATGTGTATGAATTAATAGAAGACCAATATAACATAATATGTGGTAGATATGACACGAAGTGCATGTTTTGAATATGAATGTTCTATTTTAGATTAAAAACACATAAAATAATGAAAAAATGCCAAAATAGATTGTATTTTTTTCAACATGTAGGAAATTGATCTATAAATAATTTTGGACTTGTAAAAAATGACCCCACATCAATCAGCGACAAGTTGGGATTGATATGAATAAAAGTTCTTGTTTTAAATATAAATTTACCATTCTAGTTTATAACACAGATCAAATATTTAAATTTAGAAAATGATCTAGAATTAATTTCAAAAATTAGGATATGATCCATTTTTCATTTTTCATGAATATGAAATGACTGCATAAAAATATGATACATGATATGGTCGGTATGACTAGATGTGTGTGCTTTCAATATAAATGAACAATTTTTTTTGAAAAAAAATTGTATATATTAAAAAAATTGGGGAATATCATATTTTTTTCAAACATTATTACAACAATCATGAATTAATTTTTCATGTGTATTTATTGAATGCACATTAATAAAACTCACTATTTGGTTGAAATAACATGATGTGTTTGTTTAAAATAAATGACCCATTTCATATTAAAACTCACATCAAATAGGAAAAAATGATCAAATGAGTTATTATTAATTTCAAAAAACTAGTAAAATGATCCATAATTCATTTTTCATGTGTATTAATTGACTACACATAAATTATACACATGATGAAATCAATATGACATGAATTTTTTGTTTTCAAAATAATCCCATTTTAGTTTAAAATAGACATCAACTTGCTAAAACCATACAACCAATATCATATTATTTTGAAACCTTATAAAAATTATCCATAATTAAACTTTCACATGTAGTAATTGACTGAACATTAATATGATACATTATGTGGTTGATATGACACAAATTGAGTGTTTTCATTACAAATCATCCATTTTTGTTTAAAATTTGCATCAAATAGAGAAAACCATGAAAACGAGATTGTTTTTTTAATTTTGAAAAAAATAAACTTTACTCATTTCTCAAGTTTTTGAATTAACCACACATCTATCCTCTACAAAATGTGGAAGATATGACTCCAAGTTCGTGTTATCAATTCAGAATATCCATTTTAGTATAAAACAAACATCAAATTAACAAAACCGAGAAAATGATCTCATATTGTTTTAAAACATTAAAAAAAGTATCCATATATCAATTGTCTCATATAAGACTTAACCTCACATAAATTTGTAAAATTATGTAGTTGATATAACTCTATGTCAATGTTTTCAATAAAAAGTCCTATTTTTGTTTAAAATAGACACCAAAATCAAAAGTTGTGCATATAAGCACGAATTATTTTCAAATTTTAGGAAAATGGTCTTAAATTAAATTTCCTTGTATTAGAACATACTAAAAATTAATCTAACACACAATGAGTATGATATGACTTGAAAAGTGTGTTTTTAAAAAAACAACTCCATTTTAGATAAAAATATTCCAAAAACATCCAAAACTATGAAAAAGTGCTGAAATTGCTTTCAACATGTATAAAAATGATGCCCATTAAAGGACCATAATTCAAATTGACACATTATATGCCCGATTTGACATAAGGTATATATTTTCAAAACCAATGTGTCATTTTAGTTTAAAACATAAATTAAATATCCAAAACGAGGAAAACAAGCTCATGTTATTTTCAAATCATAGAAAAAATACATAATTCATTTTTCATGTATTGTAATTGACCAAAAATCAATTTTCGACATGATGTGGTTAATATGGATCAAAGTTAATGATTTCAATACAAAATTATTATTTTAGTTTAAAACAAATATCAAATAGCCAATACTAGCTAATGAGATCCTATTGTTTTCAATACTTAGGAAAAAATTTATAGAATTTATTTTCCACATGTTTCGAAATGAACTCATATCAATTCTACACATGATGTTCTTGATATAACTCAAAGTTATTTTTTCAATAATAATGTTACATTTTGGTTTTAAAATCACATCAAAGAGACAAAAGTGAGGAAATTATTTTAGGTTATTTTCAACCATTATGAAAACGATCCATAATTCATTTTTCACTAATAGTAATTGACTATAAATCAATTTGACACACGATGTGGTCTAAAAGATCTAAATTTATATTTCCCAATATAAAAGATAAATTTTAATTTAAAACATACATAAAATATCTAGAAACAATCAATCTATATCATTTTATTATAAATCCTTTATAAAAAGCACTATAATTCATTTTTCATGTCTAGGAATTGAACTCACATAAAATTGACACATGATGCGGCGTGTATTACTCTATATGTGTGTTTTGCATAAAAAATTTCCATTTTGGTTTACAACACACATCAAATTGACAAATCCATGAAAAAATATTTTCAATTGTTTTCAAAGATAAATAAAATAATCCACAGTTCAATTTTTACTTGTATGAATCGACCTCGTATTAATCAAACACATGATGTGGTCGATATGAGTGGGAGCATGTGTTTTCAATAAAAACAATTAATATTTTTAAACACTCAAAAAATAGAAAACATGATCATACAATCATCGATTATTTTCAAAGAATTGAAAAATAATCGATAATTAATTTTTTATTTATAAGAAATTTTCACACAACAATGAGACACATGATGTGGTTGATATTACTTGAAGTGCATGCTTCTAATAAAAAATTTTAGTTTTGTTTAAAACACAACTAAAATAGCTAAAACAAATAAAATAGACATGGATTTTTTCAAACATTAGTAAAATAATCAATAATTCATTTTTCATTTTGTAGAGATTTAATTTTCATCAATCTAATACACATCTTGGTCGATATGACACAAAGAGTGTGTTGTTAATATAAAAGTTTCATTTTAGATTAAAATCCAATAACGTAGGAAAGAACAAGAAAATGAGATTGTATTATTTTCTGACAGCAATAAATAGACCCATAATTCATTTTTCATGATTATGAATTGACTACATATAAATATGACACATGATGTGTTTGATGTTACTTGAAGATTGTGTTTTCAATATAAAAGTGAAATTTTATTTTAATAAATCACATCAAATATCAAAAAATACGAAAAAATAGTTTCGATTATATTAAATCATTAGGAAAAGTATCCAAAATTCATTTTTCACATGTAATAATTGACCACACATAAATTAGATATAGGATGTGATCTTTATGACTCAAAGTTGTTGGTTTAAATAATGAAGTGCCATCTTTAAAAACAGAAAAAAATTTGCCAAAACAGAGCAAGAAAGGTCAAATTATCTTATCATCACAGTATCTGATATTACTTGATTAATTTCTTTATAATTTATATCATATTTTTATTTAATTAATTTTCCTTGATATAATGGTTTAATACATATAAAAAATGGTGGGAAAACTTAAGGCTCATTCTTAAAAATAATGTCCTCTTAAATTGTCTCCCATCTATAGTGAGTTTTTATCACCAAAAATGAGAGAAAATTAGTTGGTACCATTTTTTATGATAAGAAATACGTGGTGTGATGTGTAATAATGAACCAGAATTCAATTCAATAATTTTTTTTTCCTCTTATGACTCAATGTTTATGTTTTTAGCTTAATATTTATTCGTAGGGTAGAATTTATTTAATTATAATATTATTACTATAATATTTTTTTCGTTTATTAGATCATTATTTTTCTCGAGTTGGGGTGGTTTTTTTGGAAACAAATATTATGATTGTGGTCTAGGCCAAATAAAAAATAAAATTGAGGTTTTTTGAAATCTAGTGATAAATTGTACATACTAATGTAAATTTACAAACTGATTTGTAAAATGTCTATAATTTAGTGTTTTTTATTTATTTATTTTGTAAATCTCATTTTTAATGAATTATATATTTAATCCTATATCTTATCCTATATTTTCTACTATATTTTTTGTTTTTAATACCATAGTGTGATATTATTTTAAGAACACGCAACTTTAATATTATCCAATATCAGTTCTAGTAATGGTGATGATAAATTCTAGTTTTATCAGTGATAAAGGGAGGCCACGATTTGCGCTTAATGCAAAACAGATAATTGTTTCCTTTTTCATCGCATTTTTAGTGATGATAATGTGTCCCTACATCATCACCTTTCTAGAACTAAAACCCTAGTTCATTTAATCATGGTTTGATTAGTAGTTAATTTTTCATTAGAAATGGATTATTTTAGTTATTTTAATGGACATATTTGTTGTAGTTATTTCATTATTGTAGAAATATAAATTTCAAGTCTTAAAAATAAGTGGTTGTGTTTATAATGTCATGATTTGTGTGAGGATATTTTTTTATATATCTGGGAGATTGATGATAACCCTAATCATGGTTCATCAGGTTCTATAGATCAGATATGAAATGTAATATAATACCTAAGGGTATGTACGTGGAGTTTCATCATATACAAAGGTGTCTTGTAGTTTATTATGTGTCACATCACTAGATAATCTATTATTATAACTTCCTAACACATTTATTGTATTTGAAAACTATGGTCCACCTTCTTATGTTTTGGAGACATTATCTCTTTATTGATTGGTTTTCTATTCATGCATAACAAAAATCCTTTGATAAATCTTCTCTCAATGGATACTCAATTTGTGGTAGAGTCAATATATAGAGTACCTAATAACATTCTCCATTATGATTTCCTTTTCACTAGAGAGTGGTAATATTGTGAACCAAAATTTTCATACATTACTATTATATCATTTCAAAAATAAAAAACATAATAGTGCTACATAAATAGGATATAAATTCTTAGTGTTTTGGGAAAATTATGAAAATTAATAAATTTTACACTATAAAACACAATAATTTATTTAATACCTTCTTTTATTTATTCTTGTTGGACCTCATGTAATCTTTATAAAATGTAATTACATGACGATATACATCAATTAATGGTATGATCTAAATGAAATTTATGAGGATAGATAAATACATGAATCAATATAACATAGGTGAGGATAAACATCACCATAACAAATGTGCATCATCGTAACATCATCGTTATGTACAAATATGACTACATTTCCATGCATATTTTACGTTATCTAATGAAATACATCACATTAATGAATGAATTGGGGAGATATATAATTACATGTGAACTACTCACATCAAAATATTTAAATAATATTTCATGAGGTATAGATTTCATGAAAATATTTTCCATAAAATTACCCACAAAAAATAAAATTTGTTTCATGAGAATTTCTTAAAGGATATATTCATAGATAAACTATTGAGTTCCAAAAATAAAAATTTAATAATATACTTGGTATAAGAATAATTAATCATGAATAAAGAATAATTAATATCAATAGAAGTAAATTATTTATTTTTAGATATAATAATTTCACTGGAAAAATCATTATATTGCTCATTAAACCATAAGAAAAAAATTTATATCCTTGAAAAGATAAAGGAAATTATATCTGAACAACCCAATACAAATATTCATACTGTGGAAAAGATAATAACAAAAATAATGGAATTGGGTTCCAGAGTCAACTTACCTTGTGTAAGAATGCTTTTTTATTGTAATATCTTGGATAATCAAATTTAATAAATTAATTATCAAATATAAAACCTCTTATAAAATTATTTTATTTCTTATAGTTTTATTATGATCAATTATTATTTTGTTTGATCAGTAATATAATTTAATTCCATCTATTTGGGAGTTTTTGTTTTTTTTCATTTTCATGATTAATTTTCTTATTTATAAAAATAGAAGTTCATGAATAATAAGAATAATTCTATATAATTGAAATTATATTTTATTAGTGAACAAAATTATGTTTATTTTTTCATATATATCAATTTTTATATGGTATGAGTATGATTTATTAGAATGAATGTTAATATAAATTATTTAGATTGTTGGACTATTTTTACGACCAATATGAGTGTATATCATCATGTGTGTATATATAGGTTCTAGAACATTATATAAATTATTATATGTTTAAAATAATATTAATTTACAATTATAATTATTTTATTTCTTGACTTTAAATTGGTATTGAAAAAATGAAAACATGTCATACATTGTGGTGGTAAATCAATACACCATAGGAGATGTTTTATTATTTTGAAAAAAACAAAGGGGAAGAGATTTGAAGATGAGTTATTAAATTAACATATTAAAATTCAAGTACATAAAATTTAATATAGTTTACATTCCACTTTTATAAGTGGATTTGAGGATAGGATAGTAAAATAAGTGAAATTTAAATGAAATTAAAAGAAAAATAAAGAAGATTTTACCTCGTGATTTTCATTCCCATGAGAATCTCCCTAGGGAAAAGGGTCTGGTATTTTGATGGGACCATGGTATCATGGATGTCAGGGAGGGGATTGTGATGTTTATTAGGTAAATCGTGGAAAATAATCTTCTTTTGGAATGTTTGAGGAGAAGAGTTGGTGAGAGGTGGTATTTATAGTGGAGAAAAGGGGTGTTTTCTGATTTGTTTATTTATTCGTTTATTTTTTTGGCTAAATTCTAGGAGTAGTTTGAACCTTATTAGTAAATATATTAAAATAATTATTAAGTGTTTGAGATTTCAGTCTTACATCATCCTTACATTAGCAATGGATAAAAAATTATTCTATTTATCTTTTTTTGTAATTTATGGTATTTTACTATTCACCAAACATCCAAGTATTTTAGAAAAATTGAAACAAATAATCACAACATATTTTCATTTTTCCGAATTCAAAATTAAACTCCTTTAAATGAAAATAATTTTAAAAATATGAAAAAATTATTTATTTTGATAAAATCATCATTGAGTCTGAAAATACTGATTTTAAAATTATTATTGATTTTATAACACTTTGAAATATTAATTAAAGATCTCATAAAATTAACTTATAATCATTACAAAAATAAGGATAATTGATTATTCAAGTTAATTAAAATATATTTTCATTGAAATATTTACATTCATTTTAAAATTAAAAATAAACATTTATTTCTTAAAAAAATAAAAAACACTTAATTCGTAATTTTTAAAATATTTATTTACTTATACCAAGATATAATTATATCATATTATCAATTATAAGATTCCTATTTTTTATACTTTCATATATGAGTTTTTTATTATATTCTCCATATTACTATTCCTGATAGACACATTACTATTCCAAATTTTACGTTACTATTCCATTGGTACAGGCCCTTTAATTTATCGAAATTTGAGAAAGCGTACCATGTCTCATGCCTTAACCACAATGTCCCATTAATGATTTTATGCATAGATATTCCGTCAACTTTTTACCGACTTAATGTGCTCCTAAATGGTTTTCTCCTTTTACACAATTTATTTTACCATTTTAGGTCCTAACAACTTACGTTCATCAAATTCATCCCATCAGGTGGGTGTTCTGTATCATTTTCTATAAAAAAATTCATATAGATTCAGTTGGATGATAGAGTGGAAAATGTTGTTGAAATAAAATGGAACTATAGGAAGAAGAATGTCCCATAATCCTTTAATGTTCATAGAACAATCTCTCAACATGTCATCTATTGCGTGAATTTTCAGCATAGATTATACATAATTTTCAGGATGATAAAAAATGTTAATGTTTGACTCATTGTTCAGATAATGATTGAGACTTGTTTAGAACATCATGGTGAATCTCAGATCTTGGCTATATACAATCGAAAATGGTTCTTCATGAAACAATACCACTCATATGATACATATTACTGTAATTTGATCTAGTAATAAGTCCCCTCAAATTGGGATTAAGTGGGTTATCATGGTAAGATGTTCCAAAATAACCCATATCACATTATTTTCTCTATATGTATTCAGATGTTTATTGACAAAGTCCATGGTTACATTTTCCCAACTCTATGTTGGTTTGTTTCATGCATTCAACATCCCCTTATACATTTGTCTTTCACACATCACTTATTGACATACCAGTCACATTGATATATATTTAAAAATATATTTTCTATATTTCCCCACCAATAGTTCTCTAAGGGATCTTACTACATCTTTGGTCTCCTTTTGTTAATATAGAAGGTTGAGCTATGTGAATAAGTAATAATCTCTTTATTTATCTATGTATCGGGATGGTAAATATAGTGTGACCCAAATCATACCATCAGGGATGCTAGAGAAATAATTTTAAAATGGATTGATGAATATTTATCCTTAATAATTACCATTTTCATCCATTGAAATTATAATTAGATTGGATCCTTCCCAATTATCATCATTGATAATGTTGTAGGATCCTTTATACCTAGATCATCCTTCACATTATTAAATTTTCTAATGTGGACGGAGATTAAGCATTCCTAATCCTTGATGAACTCTAAAAAAATCAATAGTTCATATTAAGCTCCGTCTATGTGAATAATTATTTTATGCACTTATAATCAGCATATATTTCACACATCTTCCAATATAGATAATTATACTATATTTTCAGCATGAAGATCACATACACCAAATCGGTATCATGTATAAGATAGTTTTTATCGTGAATTTTTAATGTCCATGAGGTGTTAGATATCATTTTTTTATCAGTACGTAGCCTAATCCCTTCTTGAAAGGATAATTTTATACCACAATTAGTTCCCCAAATTTCAAAAGTGAGAGTATTGGTGTAGATATATTCCTATTTTTCAACTATATAAACCATTCTTTGCATTCATTGGTCCAGATAAACATTACCCACTTCCATTTCAATTTGACCAGTTTGACAATTTTAATGAATCCATCACAAAATGAAAGTAATAACCATCTAAAAATAGGAAACTATGGATCTCTCTTACAGATGATATATGGGACAGTCTTTGATTATATTGTTTTTAGAAGCATCTATAAATATTAAATCACTTGTAATAACATTACCCAATAATGATACTTTATCCAACAAAAAATCACAATAATTATAATTTTCATAATTTTTATCCCTTCTCAATGTATTTAATATATTATTCAAGTTCTCCTGATATTCCCCCTTCCCCTTGGAATATATCAGAATATCATAAAGAAATACATCAACAAATTTGTTGAGGTAATCTTTAATGATGCTATTAATCAAGTAAAATAATTTTTCTGGAGAATTAGTGTGTCTGGAGGGCATTATTATGAAATCATAGTGTCAATATCTCATTCTAAATGTATTCTTTGGAATATATTATTATTTCTATATTAATTTTGGATATCTAGACCGAAGGTCCACATTAGAGAAATACTTGTAATAACACATTACATTTTCAAACTCATATATATGTGTATGTGGATACATGTTCTTAATCAAGAAATTTTGAGCTCACAATAATTAATGAAGAGGTTAATTGATCCATAATTATTCTTCACGAAGAGGTCTTTTTTACCCCATGGGGAAGCACTCCAACATTTAAAATCCATGTCCAAATTATCTTGTAACTGCATTGTCAGTTCCACCAACTCAATAGTGACTATTCTATATGTTTTATATTATATAGGAATAGTTCATATAATAAGTTCAATAGATAACTCAACCACTTGCTCTAAAGGATGACCATGAAATTCTCTGAGGAACACATCAGTAGAGTCCGTCATATTGAGAATGTCTTCAATAATGAATCCCTCCTTTATCTCAATTATTTTAGAAATATATGATTCCTCCTAAGGAAATAATATCCAAAAGTTATAATATATATTCAGATAAAATTCATCCTTCTACTAACACTTTTACAGAATTAGATGATGCCTCTGGATGTAAATATTGATCACCCTTTCATGACAGTTGATGTTGGATTTGTATGATGATATAAAATGCATACCTAAAACAGCTCCAAACTTCACCAAAAGAAGTAAGACAATATTTTTTGAGAGTTCTATTCCACAAAAATTAAATGGGTGGAGTTATATATTTTGGATGAAATAATAATCTAATTTGTTGTTTTCAATGATTACTCAACCCCCATATTTTGAGGTGGTGTTTATAATTTTCTAATAAATTGGAAATATATGAAAGAATGTATAAAACTAGAATCAAATAGTAACTTTGATACTCTTGAATGAATGACTGGTGTACATGTAAACACATAATTTTCTCGATCCACTTTAGCATTAGTGATGGAATAAGTTCTCCCTTTCTCTATTGTATTTAGTTACTGTTAATACTGATTTCTCATGAGGACTCGTGGTTTAGTTCACTAGAATTCATAGTTCAATTACACCCTATATTTGAGGATTTGGATGATTGGTGGTTCCCTCATTTCATCCATCACATTATTTATCATTCTTGTGTGTCTTTGACATTCATGACCATGGTAGCCTTCTCTACAAAACTTGAATCATTTCCACATCCCTTTGAGAAAATTATAACAATTCTAATTTTCACATTTTTTACATTTTAGTGGTTGGGATTTCATTCCTCCTTTACCATTATATCCCTAAATAAAAAACTCCATAATTCATTTCATATCTTTATATCCATGGGTCCATTATCCATACATTGTCTCCATTTTGAGTGAAAATCTAAAAATATCTTCATAACTTCCAATGTCTTTCATCAAATGTGTGTTTTTAAACCACTAATTAATATCACTCTTTTTCTACCATTATTGATAAAAAACATAAAGCATACCTTTAAGGACATTTAAAATTTTCTTTTCAGGATGTAATAGACTCAAATTCATGTTTCATCCTCTATATGAATTATTGATCAATATTTTAACAATGTATTCGGGGAAAATACATGTTAAGAAACACTATTGTAATGACATCCCACACCATATCATCAATTACTTTATTCATATTGGAGTTCATAACAAATTCTTACCATTGTTTTGTATCTTCATATAGATGATAAATGGATAGAGTCACCTTCTCCACCTCATAACATAAAAACATAGAAAAGATCGTCTCCATTGAGTTGTCCCATTATTCAATGACTAGTTTATAGAAAGATCTAGTAAATTTCTATGGTCATTCCTTCATTAAGAAATCAATAGATAGTTTCTCCTTCCTATGTTAAGGATGATTTTCCACATTTTTCATGTTATTAGATATATCTTGAGATAGCTGGGTAAGAGTATCCATGAAATTTTGAACTCCACATCGCAAGGCATTAGGGATATCTTTCAGGAATTCACTGAATATTCCCACACATGGTTGGTTGGACTGGTTTCTCCCAGTTCCAAAACAAATTAATATAGAATTTTTTTTAGAAAAACATAAGTCAATAGGTCATGAATAAGTAATATATTCATTTGTGAAATTAACTATAAGAGAATATCTTGTGAAAACACTATGTTTATAATTTTTCTAAAAAATATTCTTTGGTGTTTATATATACATAGTATCATAGTAAGGGTTTTAACTACATTACTTAATCCTAATTCCTAAATTAATAATATCATGCTCTGATACCAACTGTAGTGGCCCAACCTTATCGTACATGAATATTATAGCATTTTAGAGATAAAAAACATAATATTTATACATAACCAGTATCTAAAGTGGTAGTTTATTGGATATATTTTGACAATAAATATATTTTTTTTGCAATAAAACCGAAACATTTATTTAATTCCATATTTTCCAGATTCTTATCGGCCCTCACTTCCTCTTCATAATAAGTATTAGTGTGAGGAAATATGTCAACGAAACGGATGATCTAATAAAATAAGAGGATTGCTAAATATATGGATTAATATAACATGGATAAGAATAAACATAATAATAACATCATAATCATGAGAGGAACACTAAATAATAGCATTTAATGTTGTAATGCATTACAATGAAACATCACATTTTAGTGGTAAACTACCACACAATGATTTGAACGAATAAAACATCATGTTCAGGCATAACATATTTGAATCATCATAAAATCATAATTTCTAAATAAATATAATCATGTTAATAAATATTTCACATTATCTCATCAAACACATCACATTACCCGATTCATTAAAGCACTATATAATTCTGGATGCACCCGTCACATTATAGCATTTCCATAATAATACATGCCACTGAAAACATATAAAATTATCATCCATAAAAAACACAATGATATGAAAATGAGTTTCATGAGTATTTAATAAATAATACATTCATTTATAACCATTGCAGTACTGTAAATAAAAATTCAATAATGTAATTGGTATAAGAATCATCAATCGTGACGAAAGAAAAAACAATCCCAAGAGAAGTACATGTTGTGTTTTTAGAAAGAATAGTTATTTTAATAAAATCATCATATATTTCATAAAAATAGATTGGAAAATTTTATTTCATAAAAAAAGAGAAATTACAGTTTAATAACATTATATCAACAATCATACCAAGGAAGGTAGAATAACCCAAAGAAGTTAATTGGGTTCGAGAATCCCCTTGCCTTAAGTCTGAAAGAATTATTCACCTTAATATTCTATAAAATAACTTAAAATTCATTTATTTTTAAAATAAATAAACTCTTCTATAGTGATTTTAAATATTATTGTCTTATTAAGTTCATTTATCTCTATTTCGAAGAGTTATATAGTTCAATTTTATTATCCTTTGAGTGTTTGTTTTGTGGGTTATCATGATTACTTCACTAGTGTATAAGTATCAAAGATAATGGATAATGAGAATTGTTATCCAGAATTGTATTTATATGTTGTTAATGAACATAAATAAATGTAATTTTACTTATATAAAATTTGGTTATATGGTATAAATATGATTTTTTGGAAAAAAGGTTAATAAAAATGATTTAATTTATTTCACTTTTCATACGACCATTATGCGCCTATATCATCATATATCTATCTACAGGTTCTAAAAAAACTATAAAACATATAATTTTATTATAAAATCTTATTTATCCATAATACTGGTTTTATTACCAACATTCAAGGTTGTAGTGAAAATGTAAAATTCATCGTCCATGGTGATGGTAAATCGATACACCACAGATGATATTTTTATTTAAAATGGAATTGTGAAGTGATATAGAGATGAATTATTCCATTAGAGTAATAAAATTATACTATAAAAATTTAGTGTAGTATTTTTCTCCTTCAATAAGTAGAGGTGAGGAGATTATATGAAAATAAAGGAAATTGAAAATAAAATAAAAGAAAAAGAATGAGTATTTTACCTTGTGAATTTTTCCTCATTTAGAACATCTTTATGTAAAAGGTGTTAATCAATTGATGATACAAAGAGCTCCTATAATTGTGGGACTGGAATGGTAATTTTATTAGATAAGGGTTGTAAAATATTATGTTCTTTGAAGTTGTGAGAAGATTAGGTGTTGAGGGGATGTATATATAGTGGAGAAGGGATGTGTTTTCTCATTATATTACCCATTAGTTTATTATTTTCAATCACGATGATGAATAGTTTTATCCTAATAAATAAATATATTATTTTAATGAATTAGAATTAGAGATATTTGTCTTAAAACAAACATTAATTATAAATGAAAAAACTGATGTATTTAGCTTTTATCATAAATTATCATATATTACTATTGAAAAAAAACATTTATTCTAAAAAAATACAAAAAATTCACCCTAATTAATTTTCAATGTATATAAATAAAAAAATGAAATCTAATGTTTTAATATCATTTCTAAAATATGAAAATTTTATTTTTTTTAATTAAAATCATCATTTTCTTGTATAATATTGATTTTAAAATTTTAAAAATATGTAATAAAACATTAAAAAAAGTAATTATGGTATCGTAAAATTATCATAACATCATAAGAAACAAAAATTATTATTTATTATTCTATTTTATGAAAAAAAAATATTTTATATATTTTTATTACTTATTAAATTATAAAGTAACTTATATATTTTCGTAAAATTTCAACACTAAATTAATTATTTTTAAAATATTAATTTACATATATCGTGATATAATTATATCATATTATAATAGATAAGATGCAAAAATATTGTTTATATTTTCATAGATAAGGTTACTATTCTATTGGGAATATTACAATTTTTAATGCTCACATTAGTATTCCAATGTTCAAGTTTCTATTCCATTCATATAAGTTCCTTAATTTCTAGAAATACATCTCATTTTATTCATTCATAATTTATAATGTTTATATAGTGTTATCTATTTGAATTCATGTGATTTATTCAATAAGAAATAATTATAAGAAGGGTGTTTAAATTTTTATATTTATAGATTATTATAGGTAATGTCTTTTTAGATTTTCATAGTAGGAAAACATTGGTGATATTAGGGTTTTTGAGTGGTAATCACTTGAATAATTATCTTTGATGTGTTTGATGACAGAATGTATATTCGATGCCTCTAATGAATATGGAGTCATGAAATTTTTCCAATAGTCATAATGTATTTGTTAGTGGACCATGTGAATACTATAAAAAAGTTAGTTCCTGACTATGTGGGTATGTGAGATTGACTATTAGAAAGATTCCCAGTTCATGGATGGTTAGTAGATGATGATATTGTGATTTACATACATTGGTGGAGTATTATGCCAACCTTCTCAAGAGATGTGTTGATGAGAAACTCGAATACATCAATATGTCATATGCATATTATATGGATTATGATTTACCAAGACATCTAACACAAGTTTTGTTGGAAAGGAATAAAGAGGTACATACCTAGTATTTTTCATGATTCCATACCGTCCAAAGGGATTTTTGTTATAATATCCGCCCAATATATTATATTTATCAACATATATTAAAAATTAGTTAGTGGGATGACATGAAGATGGATTTTGTGGTGGGGTTACATCACACAAAAAGAAACCGTGAAGTTTTTTAAATGATAGTTGACCAGCTGAAGAAAGTTTTTCATTTCTTATTGTTTTATTATACTCACTTAATATGATACATGGGAATTTTTTTATGTATTTTAGATTGTATTATTTTATAGAGTTTCTTCAATAATTTTATATGATTGATATGTGTGTCACCTCATCGTTTTGGGAGGTCACACAAAAGTCTTTGTTTAATCAACTCTAATTGAGTACAATATAACATTTTTTATTGAAAGTCAATAAAAAAGATAATAATGATATTTTATGATATGTCACAACCATACATCCTTGATTTAATTAGATATTGGTATGATAATCTATATATGGTAAATGTTCAATAAAAAATAAATTTTAGGATTCTATTGTGATGGATACTTTTGAATTACCCTATGGGAAGTTTTGTCATTCACTACTATGATAAAATGTGGTAGGTGAAGCCATTGTGGTGGGGATGCACATGTAACATGAGACCTTCGTGTGAGTACATTCGATCAAGAAGTTGAAGACCGACACTCAGTGTAATATACAAAGAAATTATATAAATATAAATTTTCATATTTTATAGTATTTATGAAATAGATATTAATTTTACTTATAAAAAATATGATATTTTAGATAGCGTACCCAACACACAAAAATTGGTTTCTCCAAAATCATACGTTTCACACAAGACTGAGTAAAACTGAAAAATAAATTAATGCTAATATTATTAAATTATGTTTTAGTGATCATGTAGCCATTAGAACATAGGGAATGGTTTATATAATCTAAATTATGAAAATTTGGTTTACAATTGTTTATATAATTATTAATTGGTTTTTAAAATTAATTAGAAATGTGAATAAAAACAAGTTGAATATAAAGGATGTGTTTTTATGAAAAAAACTATTTGATTGTGATTAATTGTGTTTATAAAATAATAAAATCACACTTTTTTTATTATATAAATGAAATATTAATTCAATATAATTTTTAAAATTAATCTTTTACATTTTCTAGAAATCATATAAGAACAAATACAATTTTACAAATAAAATGAGTGTTTTTCTAAAAATGCATTATTACTGCCATTTAATGGTGAACCCATTTTAAATCTAGTATTGACAAATTTAAAATTAAAATATTAAAAACTGGTATTCTTATTTGTAAGTAGAACACCAAATTTTATATTGGTTGATTTTTGTTGTTTTTCTGATAAAACAAATTTTTAATGAATAGGGAAAAATACTCCATTTTAATTCCAAAAAAAAATTCGTCTCATGGTTTTATATAGTTATATTTCCCATTTAATTTGTTTAATGTTTTATTAGATTAATTTTTATATTTAATACAATTTAGTTCATTGGATGAAATTACATATTGAAATTGTTTAGAAAAACTATGTCAACTTTTGAAGGTGTTAAATAAAAAAACTATTTTCTCATTCTGATAACGGTATTAATTTAAATTTACTTTCTCCACATATATGAACTGAATTTTCAAAAACTAATATACATGGTTGTAACAATTTTTAAATGTTTTTTCCAATCAGATAAAAATTATTTTTGGTGAATAATAACTTTAAGTATTTTATTTACCACTATTAATGGTAAACAGGGTAATTAAATGTAGAAATAATATTAAAATTTTACAAAAAAACCCTAAAACTTTTCCTAATATTATTAGATGATTTATTTTCAACAAATACATTACTCGGATCTAAATATTATCCTTTTTAAACCACTTGGATTTTATTATGACATTAATAACATTTAATTTAATGTAAAATAAAAGACGTCATAGTCATGTATGTTATTAATAAAACAATTTTAATATGGGGTTATGTAAGTGTTATATTTGAATATGAATATTCCTTATAAATATAAAAAATTTACCTCCATCAGGGTATTTTATTTATAATTTTTAAAAAATAAATAATTAAATTTATTTACGACACAATGAGGGTGCAACAATTGGTTTATTAAAGAAAGAATCAACTAAATAATTTTAATAATATTTCAATAAATATAATTTGATGTATTTTATAACCTCCAAGAATTTTATGGATGACTATAAAAATTTATTAATGATTTAATGTTTTTTAATAAATAATGTTGTTATGAATTTTTTAAAAAGTGATGTAATGAATAGTGAAAAAATTGACATAATTCATATTCTAAAATATAAATATTTAATTAAATGATAAAAAAATTATTGAAATCCCTTAATTGACCAAAAATTTTATATAACTCTAAAACTATCTTTAATTACTCATTCATTGGTTGTTTTTTATGATTTGGAAATTATTTTCTCTCTCAATGTTTAAATTTTTTGATAAATTTCTAAGAGTTAAAATGGGTTAAAAAATAGATAAGGATTAAAAAAATCAAAAAAACAATTTAATTATTTATTGGTGAATATATATCGACCCCTCCTCATCCTATATTCCAATTTTTAATCAAAATTAAATATTTATTAATTTAATACTTTTAATAACTCCAAGGGTCCCCCTCCCCTATCTTATAAAAAAGGACCCATTACTCTCTATTAATAACACATACAAAGCCAGTCGGTTAGGCCAACATATCTACATAAACCTTACTAGAATCCCTACCCGCATCATTTATGCCTTATTTTATGTAGAACACTCTCTTTATAGGTGTTACTATTTCTTGAAATGTGATCAACCAAATAAGATGTATAGTTTTCTTTGAGTATTTCTATTTATATTTTTCTTTGACTTCCATAAAACAATATTCTTGCTAGATGAAAAAATAACAATGGTATACTAAATATAGATAGATTTTTTATGTTATTATCATCACCTATATCCATCTCCAATTCCATCAAATGGGAATGGAATTAATTGTTTGTGCGTACGTGTGAACAATCACCTCCAAGAACAGATATAACTTGTTTTCCATAACCATCTCTCAAGATGGGTCATAATTATAGAATTAATGTTTTATATGATTTCAAAGAAATATTTATAATTATAAGAGAATAATATATCAATTATTTTGTTATTTTCTATTCCCTGAAAAATGATAATGTCATTCGTATGTACATGTGATCTATCACCTCCTTGAAGTAATGTCAATCTTTTTTAATCACCACGTCACTTATTTTATATATATATAAGTATATTTAAATGAATATTATTTACTTTAATTATATTATTATCACTCTGTAAAGATAAAATAAAAATTTATATTATTTCCATAATGATCAATGAAAAATGGAAATGTTACTCATGTGTACGTAAGCCTTACCATCTCTAGGATTATAAGATAGTTCTTTTTTCATTCCATAAATAAATTGTTTAATTTAAAATAATAATTTATTTATAAAAGTGATTATTATTTCATGAATATTGTTCTGGAAATGATGGACATAATGAACACATAGACTATCGACATCATAACAAGTTCATTTTTGACAAAACTACCAAAAATCGACAAAACATTTGATATTATCTAAAACAATAATATAATTTTTATAATATTTTAATAAGTGATATAAAAAGAATAATATATTTGAAAAATGTTTTCAATAAATTATAAATTAAACTATGTATTTTATTTATGAATATGACGATTGTATGTGATTATTCAGACTCAATGAAAGATATTTCTTATCAATATCCTTTCATTGAAGAATATCTTGTTGTTATGAACATTTATTATCATAAAATGTCTACATAAAACCCTTTATATATTTCATATAGTGAATTACTATATTCTATTCATATTTAATGTTTTTTAAATGTGGTTATTTAATAATTTTTATTAACATGTTTCTAAACTGATAATGGACTTCACCTCATTCTAAATTAATTTATGCATATTTGGATGTTATACACCACTATATTTTACAATTTTTATAATCAATCCCTTTGAGTTTTAATTAATTATATTTTTATCAAAAGGAATCATTTTTTTGATGTTTTTTAATATCTTAACAAAATGGAAAACAAAATTTTTTTTAACGTAGGTGGTGATAATGACTTCTCAATCTCCGTAATTTTTATTTGATATTGGGATTCCTCTATAATAATTAATGTTTTCTAATGGAAAATTAATCCTATATTAGCAATTTTGGTGTTTTTTATTGAAAATGTTTTTGAATTTATTTTTACTATTTCAATATCTTGAAATTATTTCTTTTGATTGCAAATGAAATTTTATGAGTGACATGTTGATAATTGCAATCTTTTATGTGTTATGATTATATAATGGTACATGGACATTTGACTAGTTAGTACGTGATAAAAAAATACTATGGGTCATAGGATTAAGCAAAGGTGGTCGGTTCTGTGATAAAACATGTATGGGTGGTTATGTTATAACCATTAATGGATTGTGTATGGAAGTCGGTCGTATGGTTATTCCATTTTTAAGAGTGATATGTACATAAGTCCATTGTATGTTTATTTCATTAATGTATCATTATGTCTGAAGTTACATTTATATGTTTTGTTTATTTCTATGCATTTTATGGTAATATTTTTATTATAAAATTGGTATAAAAATGAGATTATATTTAGTGAAGTGTATTTACTACTTCATAAAGGTAAAAAGTATCACTTTTTGATAAAATATTCATGGTTTACATGTTTTGGAAAGTCTAACAGTTTTATTTCTTGGTGTATCCCATTCTGAGAATTTTATTCTCATCCCAAGATGTGAAATTATTTTCATAGGATTTAAGGGATAATATATTCAACAATAGAATCATGAAAAAATTAGGATTTTTAATCACGAAACTAAACCATGTTTCTTTTTAATAGATTTGGTTTTATAAAAAAATGGAAACTGTGTAGAAGTGTCTACTTTTTAATATTTCTGTTTTTTTGTATGATTTATGGCCTTATTCTCTTAATATCTACACATAAAAATATTCTCAATTTGAAGGAATTGAAAATCACTGACTAATCTCCATACTAAATAATGTTTTAGGACGAGGCCTTATAGTGGGTGTCAAATGCCAGTTTAGATAAATTTAGAGGTTAGGGTGATATTTAGGAATAAGTTAAAAGTTATATATAACCCCAATGGTGAGAATAATAGATAGAGTTCAAGTTACTTTAGACAAATTCAATGATTTTTAGATTACACGAATAAATACATCTTAGTGTTTATCAACCTAGTAAGATACTATATAATGATTTTATTAACATACTCACAATAAAATTTTTTGTTTTAGTAACTTCTTGTATCCAAAAAGCACCAATGCAACAATATATGTGAAGGGAAATTTTGTGGTACTATGATTAAGAAACCAAATGAAATATGAGCTTCAATGAGACCTCTAATTTTTAATATTAACTATATATCAAGATTCGTGATTAACCACTGCAGCCTTGGTGAGTCTGTTAATGCATAAAATTTCAGAGAAATGAATCCCTATGAATGTTCATATTATAATCATAAAGGTAAGTCATTTAAATGACATATGTGTCATGGATTTGGAATAAAACACTTAGGAAAACGTTTTAACTAGGTGGGAAGTTTTTATAGATGTGGTAATAAAGGTCATAATGTGACAACGTTCCCAATAAAATTAAATAATTCAGTTGACTCCAAGAAAGGTAAATAAGTTAATTTAGAGTTATTAATAGAACATTTTAAATGTGGGTAGTATGGTCATTATGAAAATCAATTTTTTATGAATAAGGTGCATGAATGGAATAATGAGGACCATAAAAATATATGTTTATTAATACCTGATTCCATTCCAATTAAAGATGAGAAAACTAAAAATGACTTACGAAAGTTAGGGATAATTTCGTGTCTCGTGTTTTGAAATTATTGAATATTTGGACATGATTTATATTTTTTTTATATGAAATAACTATTAAGTAGGGATAAATAAAATCATGGTTAAAGGCTCTGGAAGAATTCTTAATGGTTAAGAAGTATTGATATATGTGACTCGAGAGTAATTGTAGATTTATGGATGATGAAATGTTTAAAATTATTAATTCTTGTTTTATGATAGGATTACTTTGGGTGAATTTTTTCTACTATGTGTAAATGTGTTGTTTTTATGTGAAAATTCTATTTCATTAAGAATTATGTTTTTTTGTGGAAATATTTACAATGGTAAGGATATTTATTAGGATTTATATGATCTTTTATTTTGAGGTAATTATGTGTTATTACATTTTGTGTTTCAAAATGAAATGTATGAGATAAAATTTTAAAATAAACCATGTTATGGTTATTTTTTATAATTTTCTGTCACTTTGTTAATGTTATTTAATTATATAATTCTTTGAAAAGGATAACTCGTAGAAAGTTTCACAACCCATCGCATCATAAAAAACTATTAAAATAGAACCCAAAATCGAACTGCAACAAGGATTTATTGCATACATTTGGCCTATGGGAAGTGCCTAGTTAGTATGACATTATATTTTTAGTTAAATGAGTTTATGGAATAATAATCTGTTAACTATGGGAACTTATGTATTATCAGATGGATATCCTTGGTAGAGGGAAAATTATTTATGGATTAGGTGATAAATGTTAATTTGGAAGACTTTTACTATTTAAGAACCCTATATGCCTAAGGAAAATAGAATACTATGGGATTTAATTTTTGGTGTAACGATATAATTTTATCTTTGATTAATATATTATTTAATTGTGGACTAAAAATGATTTCTGTTATTTATGAAAATGATTAACCTATCATGGAGAATATTTGATTTTGGAAATTACTTTTGGGTATGAGACATTAAGAATGATCAATGTTCTTTTAGATAATGGATTATGAAATCAAATTCATCAATGTCTTGGATTTCAAAATCGGTCTGGGATATTTTGAGGGATTTGAGGATAATTATTTCTTGAATGGTGTATGTTGAATTTTTGGTATTACAGATCAATTTTTGATATTAAAAGTAATTTTTTCTTATCCAATGGTTTATTATTTTTATATAATATTTTTATCTTATTTTAACCATATTGTTTTTGGTTAATATTAAATGATAGGATAAATATTCAGTTATTATATTATGGATTATGTGATTATCTATATGTTTGTTATATTTTTATATTCATGAAGCTTTTTACTTGAATACACATCGTTTAGAGAAAAATATGAGTTTCTGGTGTAATTAGATTAGTTGATGAAACTCTACTTGTCAAGTAAGTATATTTCATTATGTTGTATTCTCTATAGTAAAATAATTCTATAACTCATTGAAATGGATTTTATAAAAAAATGGTATATGTTTTCTTTTACTATTATGAAATCAGAGACCATTTAACCCATCTAGAGTTTGTGGTTTTCTTATTGTTAACTTTCTGTTGATCATGTTTTCTATCACTCTCCATCAGAACATAATGGTTAGTTTTCCTTCTATATATATGTTTTCCTACATGGAATCTTATAATTTTTTTATCTTGGGTGACATTTATACTTATATTTATTTCTTTATATTTTGATGTTTTATTTACTATTTTTTTGATGTGGCATTTTAATAAAGTAATTTTGACATGTGAAACCCTAGTTACCGGGCCCAAATTTAAAAATACTAGGATGCAATTTCCAAAATATTGGAAGGTTGTAACATCCAGGTAATTATAGAATATTACTTTTTCAAATTTATTAATATTTACGAATTAGACTTTAATTTTACTTTAAAAAGGATTCTTGGTCTGATAGCATACCTGATACACAACAATGGTTTTCTCCGAAAAATTACGTTTCACACAAGGTGGAGTTATATCAGAAAATAATATATTATTAATATAATTATTTTATGTTTTAGTTATTACATTGCATTAGTAATTGATGGAATGAATTATATTAACTAAATAATGAAAATAAGTTTTACAAATGTTTATATAATGATTTATTGGTTAGAAAATTATTTATAAATGAAAATAAAAACCAATTGAATATAAGCTATGCGTTTTTCTAAAAAACAATTTATGTGTGAATAATTGTGCTTACAAAATGCAAAAATCACCCTTTTGAATTATATTAAAGAGTTATCAACCAAATATTAAGTGTAAAATCTATATTTTTGTTTTCTAGACATTATATAAAAACAAGTACAATTACAAGGATAAAATGAGTGTTTTTATAAAAATGCATTTTTATAACCTTATTTATTGAGAACCCATCTTAAATAACGGTTTTGAAACATTTATAAGTTATATTTTTTACAATAAACTTTTTAAATGGAATATGTACATTAAATCTTAATTTGGTGGAATTTTTGTTTTTTTTTGATAAAATTCATTTCTTAATGAATATTGAAAACCACTACATTTTAATTAAAAATTTCTTTTCTATTTAACTTATTTATATAGTTAAATTGTACTGTAAATATTTTTTCAATTGTAATTAGACTATTTTTTAACCATTTAATCTTATTTATCTCATTGGAATCAATTTCATAATGTAATTTAATATAAAAATTATGTAACATTGTGAATGTTTGATATAAAAAACATGTTTTCTCATTCTGACAATGGGATTAATCTTAAAATT
This sequence comes from Viscum album, assembly GCA_963277665.1. NCBI lineage: Eukaryota > Viridiplantae > Streptophyta > Magnoliopsida > Santalales > Viscaceae > Viscum > Viscum album. Next base: position 503,340,091 of record OY728133.1, read on the forward strand.
AGTTTTTCCGCTAAGGTGAATTTAATTTTACAAAAATAACTTACATGGATTTAATAATTAAGAATAATAAGGTCCAACAGGATTAAAATATTTTTCTTATAGTAACTTTAATTGTTTTGTTTACCAAGGTTATAGGTAAATAGGGAAATGAAAGGTAAAAATAATATTATAAAAATAGAAAACTACCCTAAAAATTTTAATAAATTTATTTTATGAGTTATGTTCAACAATGAAAATATTTAGTTCTAATTTTTTTCTTTCGAGAGACACTTGGGTTTGATTATGACATTTATACCATTTAATATAAAGTAAAGGAAAATATATCATATTCATGTCTCTTATTATTATAAAAAAATTATATAAGGTAATATAAGTTATATATTAGACTATGAATAGTGCTTATAAATATAAAAAAAATTAATTCATGATAATTTATTGATTAATTTTAGGAATTAAATAATTAAATTTATTTATGACATAATGATGATGTAGTAATTATTTCTTAAAATAAAGAATCAAATAAATGATATTAATAATATTAAAATAAATATCATTTGAAATATTCCATTCTGTACAAAAAAATTCATAGATTACAATGACATGTTATTATGGATTTAATGTACCTTGTTCAAAGGAATAAAGTTGGTATCATTTAAAAAAACATGTAATGAATAGTGTCAAAAATGACAAAAAATCATATTTAAAAATACAAAATATTTAATTAAATGATGTAACATTAATAATAATAAAATATTCTAGAAAAATATAATATAAATCAAAAAATTTATGTAATCACTACTTCATTAGTCGTTTTCCATGACTTACTAATTAATTTAACTCTCAAAGTGTAAATTACTTGATAGAACGGTAAGAGTTAAAGGGGTTAAAACTAAAAGAAAAGGATTAAAAAATATAAAAACCTTTATAACTAATATTTTATGATTATATTTAGACCCCTAATCCAACTATATTCTTCAGAAATCAACTTGGACCCACTCGGAATCTAAATAGAATTTATATTAATTTTATACTTTAAATAATTTCAAGTGTGCCCCTCCCCTCTACTTTAAAACGACTCACATTCCTCTCTATTACTAACATGTCCAAAACCTTCTAGTTAGGCCAAGATATACCCAATCTCTTACAATAATCATTATACACATTATTTAGGACTTATTATAGTCATAATATCCTTTTTATAGGTGTTAAAGTGTTCTTCAATTGTGATCAATCGAAGAAGATGTTTCGTTTTCTATAAGTATTTCAATTTTAATTCCTATTCACATCCTTAAAAAATTATTATTCCTAGAATAAATAAGAATCATAGTGTCCTAAATATATTTAAATGTTATTAGTTTAATATCATCACCTATATCCATCTCCACATTTATCAAATGGGAATTTAATTATTCATTTGTTCGTATGTGTGAACTATCAACTCCATTAACTGATATAATTCATTTTCCATAACCTTCTTTAATGACTGGTTATAATGTCGGAATTAATGTTTTCATATTTTTTTAATGAAATATTTATCATTATAATATTATAATATATCAACTATTTTCTTACTTTCCTTTCACATAAAAATGATAACATCGTTTGTGCGTACATATGAACTATCACCTCCATGAAGCAATGTGAATTATTTTTATTCACCATGTAACTTGTATGACATATATATATAAGTATAATAAAATGATAGTTATTGATTTTATTTATATCATTATCATTCTATAAAGATAAAATAATAATTACCTTATATAAATAATTATGAATGAAAAATGGAAATGTTACTCATACGTGCGTACGATTTACCGCCACTATAATTATAACGTTGTTCATTTTTTATAACAAGAAAAAATGGTTTTATTTAAAAAATTTAATTTAATGGTAATATTTATTATTATTTCGTGAATTTTATTCTGGATTTGATGGGCTTAATGAACACATAGACTATTGACAACATAAAAAAGATCATTTTCGAATGAAGTGCCGAATATCGAAAAAATATCTGATATAAACTCAAATAATTATATAATTTTTATAACATTGTAATAAGTGCTAAAAAAGAAATTATAAATTTGAAAATTTATTCAATAAATTATATATTAACATAATTTTATTATTCATGTATATAAATATTGTACGTGACGATTCAGACTCAAGGTAAGGGATTTCATCAAAATCTCCTTTTATTGAGGCATATCATGAAGTTATGAACCATTACCATCCTACAAGGTGTATATAAGACAATTTTTACATTTAATATCATTAAATACTATATTCTAATTATATTTAATTTTTTAAATTTTATTATTTGATAATTTTTATTCATGTGTTTCTCAAGTGGTAAGGGACTTCTTTTCAATCTCTTTTCATTGAGGTATATTCAGATGGTATACACCACCTTATTTTATAAGGTATATAATCAAAAAATTAAATTTTAATTCATTAGAAGGTTTTAAAAGGAATATTTTTGTACAAAGAAATTTACATTCTTTATCGAATGAAGAACAAAATGTTTTTTAACGTATGTGGAAACAATGACATCTCTATAATTGTAACCATTGTTTGATATTTGGATTCCTTTATAACCCATAATATTTTTAAAAGATAAATAAATATATTTTTCCTTTTTTTTGGTTTTTTTATATTGAAGATTATTTTTAATGCAGATTGACTATTTAAATATCGTGAAATGATTTCGTGAGATTCCAAATGAAATTTTATGAGTGATATCTTGATAATTAAAATATTTTATGTGTTATGATTATATAGTGGTACGTGGGCATTTTGTGGGTGGTTACATGATAAACAAAAGATGGGTGGTAATTTGATAAACTATAGAGGGGTGGTTGCATGATAATGGTTGGATGGGTAGTTAATTGGTAACCTACAGTTCACAGGGTATGGAAGTCATTCATATGGTTATTCCATTTAAGTGTCAGTATGTGTGAAGTTACCATTATTTGTTATATGTTCTTTATAAAGAGTTTATGGTAATATTTTGACAACTAAAATGGTAATATATGATCTTATATTGAGTGAATCATAATTAAAACTTATTAGAGATGAAAAGTATTATGTTATGATATAGTATTCGTGGTTTACATGATTTTATAAGACTACTATTTTTCTATCATTCGGTATCCCATTCTGAACATTTTATACTCATCCAATGTTTTGAAAGTTTTTCATAGGATTTAATGGAGAATAGAGTCAATGATGGGATCATGGAAAAGTTATCATATTTAAGAATGAATCTAAACCATGTTTCTTTTGAAAACTTTTTGTTTTATATAATAATTTATAGTGAGTAGAAGTGTATAGTTTGTAATATTAATGTTGTTAGGTACAGGTTATGGCCTAATTATATAATTATATAAAATTTCAAATATAACCAATGTGAAGTAGAGTCAAATTATTTATTTATCTCATGTTTAGTTAATGTTTAAGGTTGTGGACTTATACTCATAGTATAAAGTGATCATATTCTGTTTAGAGGAGTCAACCCTTCATTTTCTCTATTAATTTTTCAGTTTATTTATTGTAACTCGTCAATTAGATCCCCATCATTTTAATCTGTTGGGGAATATAGCTCTGAGAATTACTAAACCTTTTTTGATTATTGATAATATATGGATTGTGGCATACTATTTGGACCTTCCACCTTGCTATTGAGATATGCATAATTTATTACATGTTTATTTTATATGAATATGTATGACATATAAAATTATTGTGATTGACTACAATGATGTTGATTTGGATCATGATTCATCATATGTGGAATGCCCAAGGAGAAATTTAGACTACATATAGAAGGAGTTTCAGTGGAACATTGGAACAACCTATGATTTTTTGAAATATTTGTTTGAATTAATATAATATTTTTGATGTTTTTAACTTTACAGAAAATAGAATATCAATTTTTTAATATTAAAACAAAATGTTTTTATTTCATTATATGCAACAACAAGATAATATTTTTCTTCTGTAAACTCTTAGCTTACCTTTAGGTACAATCTACATTTTTCCCTTCTTTTACACACAATACTAAGATCCTTCGATATCTTGAATTACATGCAAGGATGAGTTTTATTGAACCATAATAACATATTAACATATTATTAAAATATTATTATAATTATCACCATTCCATTGGAATGAATGATAAAAATAATATTATCTAATGTAAAAAATATTATTTAAAAATTTATATAAAATGATTATTTTTTGGATGAAATAGTTATAAATAAAAATAAAAACTATTTTAGAATAATGAAATTATTTTTAATAATAATATTTCTGTCACCACCAGGACTTATTGTAAATATAATTTTCATTTATTTTCCATTATTTCTTTGTTTTGGGGGTTTCCCATTCATTTAGGTGGAAATGGTGGGTTTTCATAATTTTGGCCAAACCAGGAGCCCATTTCTAGATTTAAAAATAAATTATCGTTCTTTAATAACTCATTCATTTTTCAACATTTTACTCTCATTCTACTAACCAATTGGCATATCCAGGTATATTTAAACCACCATATCAATTTGGACTCCATATGAATGAATAATAATGATTCATTTGAGTTTTTTATTAAGGCATTGGGCCAGCCCGAAAACCCATTTTCTGCAATAAAATATTTTTTTAAATTCATTACTATCGCATTCAATTTTTATGGTTTCTTCATTGATTCTAACTCTCACCCAATACCACTTACCCATTCCATTCTGCCATGCTCTTTGACCCCTCTTTAGGGCTCATTTTCATCCCAAATTTGGGCGAGACATCTATGGATTTCAAAAATCTCCCATATTTGAAGACGTAAATTTTTTCTTTCATAAATCATTCTAATTTTACTCTTTTACTCCCATTATAGTTCTTACATGACCTCCTAAGCCTTATTCAACCCTCAAATTCATTTATGGATGTTTTGAAATTCAGCTCCTGGAGTATTTTGGTCGTTTTCTTCAATATTTATTTGGGTAAGTGTTTCTCTCTTCCTTTACTTCCTTCTCCTTAGGGTTTACTCCCTCTTTCATTAATTTATAGAGTGTCCAAAAGTTAGGGTTCATACCTAGGGTTTTATTTTGGGTATTTTTGGTGAAATTGTATAGTTTAGGGTTCGTTTTCACTTACTTGTGTTATGGTAGAGGTGAGGTTGAGGTTTCGCACCCAGATTCATGGGTTTTGACTTAAAAAGAAGATTATTCCCTCTATAACCATATTATGATGAGTTATAATTCTTTTTTTTTTAATTTATTAGGTTTATAATATGTTATGTGTGGTGAGAAATTATTTTTGATGGATTTGGTTAATCGTTAATTTTTTGAATTTTCAATTTTTCTTGGAATTCGGTAATTTCAATGTGTATATCTTGGGGTAATTTTTGGGTGTATTTTATAACATATTAAATTTATTTATTAGTGTTAAAAGGGGTGGAAAAATCGGGTTTGTTAATGCCTTATTGTCATGTGGTCCTTGGAAGGAAGTTTTGAATGGGTTTAATGTGTGAAACCATATTGTACTTCATGAATGTGATTTAGAGAAACATGTGTTTTTGATGTGTACCTTTTTTGGTATTGTTTGAGGTATTTTTAAAACACTTAGTTTGGTTTAGTATATGTTTTTAGGGCATCCCATTCAGTTTTGGATAGTTATTGGTATGGTTTTGGTCTTTAATGAGGGTTTTGAAAGAGGTTTTGTATGCAAACCATGGTTATACCTCATGGGTTTATTTTATGAAAATTGTAAATGTTTTATTTGGTTAAACAAAGCGGGAAAATCATCTATATGTACTATTTTGGTGAGTCTTATCACTTAAAATGTGTTTTTAAAAGATAATGTGGTTATTTGTGATTTCAAAAGTTTTGATAGTGTTTTATAATTTGTTGCGATGAATTATGAAATTGTGATGTCGGGGAGAAACATGTTTGTGGGCTATTTTGTGTGGGTGTAATGTGTAAAATTTATTTGGTTTATGAAAAAAGTATTATGAAGCAACTGATTGGGCTATTATTTTATGTTTATAATCTGGGGAAAGATTTTATAAAATTGTTCAACAATTGGTTTATTTTCAAAGGATATGAAAAATGTTTTGGGGGCTATTTTGGTGTGAGTTGGATTTCAAAAAGCGTTTGAATGAAAAAGGAGATTTTGTGGATTGTGTGTTATACATTGGGGCTATTTATTTATATGTGATGTGAAATTATGTATTTTCATGTGAAAATTGTATTTCATGGTCTTTGGAACTTCTTTGAGAACCAGAGGGAAACCCGAGTATCTAGGTGGGTGGATGTGTACTAGTATTCTAGTGATCCTATGGGGTTTGGCCTCTGTTTCACAAAGAAAAATTTATTCATAAAACACTAACTAAACTATGATGATGATGATATGTGACCACTAGGTTATGTGTATGATCCATACTAGATGATCGTGCATGAGAATAGATATATATTGTGATGATTACATTCACTGAGATACAAGGTACCCGGTACCCACTATGTGCTAGTTTGGAGTGGGTATTTCTCATTGTTTTTTTATTAGATCTTTTACACATTCCAGTGGATTACGGTATATTTGAATGAAAATTCATTAGTATTGGAATTTATTTTAAAATTTTTTATTCTTTTAATTAGCCCACTTAGAAACATTTTTTTATTGAAAGTAGTATCTTTTTGAAATAGCTATTAGAATTTATTCTTAGCCAAAACATGCAAAAATTTCATCATTTAATGTTTATCTCATGGAATCCTCTATTGCTGGAATCCTACATGGATTTGTCTCACACACTACCTATACCTTTTGGTTTATCTATATTTGGTTTATTTTGTCACAGGTTTGAGTAAAACTTTTAGTGCCAGCAGTTCGAGATTTTAGCGGTTCTTCTTAGTGCAGTGTTATGGGGATGGCTTAAGGGTGGTGCCTCTTGCCATGTTGGGATTCATGGATGTCCATGTTAGGGTTTTTACCATTGTAATGTTATTTTTGGAATTTTTTTAAATTGTGTAGTTCAGTTTTGAAATTTTGTTAAAGATGATTGTGTTTGAAAAATCTTGATTCATATTTTTGGATTCATTGGTTGGTTTCTATTTGTAAAGTCAGATAAATAAATCCCAATTTTTATTTTACGATAGCCGGGAACTTTTTCTAGCCCATGGGGATTGGTAACTTCCTGCATTCCCTGTCATGGGATGGGTATGGTGTAGGTTTTAATGGAAATCAGATTCGGTTCATGACAAAATGGTATCAAAGGAGGTTCAGGTTAACTCTTTGGGTCACGTTATTTGGGGAAAAGTTAGGATAGTCCAGATTTAAGATTTTCAAGAATTGGTCTTCATGTTATGGGTGGTTTTCCTGATCACCACACCTCGTTAAGGGATTCAATTCCCTAGGGGAAGTCAAGACTTATCTAATTCTTTTGGTTTTCTTGGTTTGTGGATGATTAGGGGAAATGAAAAGAGAGTTGGGTTAATGGTCGCAGTGAGCTCACATGGCCTGGAAATCTATGTGGTGCTAAGGATATTCCCTTGAAAAATCTCCATGATGATTAAGTGATTGGAATATGGCCTCCAACCATATATCCAAGTAACCCGCCAAAGCTAGTTTCAACTCGTATTATGTTGTGATATTTGGTTTTGGAATCATGGAACTATGGTTTCAAAAGGAAAAATGACTTGTTTCTAAGAATTGTAAATATTTTTTGAAATGATTTTATAATAAATAGAGAATGGTATATTTTTTGAAATGGTGGAACTGAATTTTTAGAATTTTTTCGAAATGGAAATGGTGTATTTACACCTATTTTAAAATCCATCATTTAAGTTAAAGTTGGTTTTGAAAAAGGGTTCCCAATTGAGAATTCTAAACAATTGAATGCTTTTTTAATGATATGATATGTTTTGATATTGATTTATAGGACTTGAAAGTGTAACATACCGAACCCGGGTGCCACGCAACGGGTGCCCCGAGCCTGGTTCGCCACGTGAACTCAAGCGTATTTCCACAAACCCCAGAGGCTGCTGACTAGCAGCAAGGGCCCAGGTCAGATAGTGGGGAAACTATGCCCTCATTTGTCAAAGTGTTGCACAGCGGAATAAAAAATTAAACATAAAACGACAACGGAAGCAGTAAACATACAGAACTGAAATAACTACAGTAATGGATATAATCAACAGTATATAAGGGATGATGCTATATGTTTCATGTTCTAAGAAAATAGACATAACATGTTATACATCAATACAGTACAACAAAATATAGAGTATAGAAAAACAAGAAAAACAGCTGGCAGCGGCATCCCGAGCCTAGGCTCGGTCCCATGGCCTCCTACTCCTCAGCAATAGTCAAGTACCTGTATAGGGACTCTTTCCCCTATCTAAACCTAGAACAACGTAATCTGTTTGGGCCGAAAAGCGTGGCCCAAACAGGGTGTGAGAAATATATCTCAGTAGTCACCCACCAAAGGCTCGTGCCCAACTGCGTGTAAGCATGCAACAACAGTTTGCAATATTAAAATGAAATAAAGTAAGTAGTACTAAAAAGTAACTAACTTATCAATTAAATTTCCATTTTATTATTCATTTAATTTATTTGATGTAGTGACATTCTTGTGCTCAACAGCACCAAGACCTCAGGCCAACCAGAACTGTTCCCTTAGGCTAAAATAGTAACCACTCCCTCAGGCTTTCCCTCAGGCCATATAGAATACAACCCATAGGTATTTCCCCCAGGCATAACAGAAATTGAACTCAAGCGTATGAAGTTTCTCCCTCAAGCACAGAAGTCAAGCCCTCAGGCACGAAATGTTTCCCTCATGCGAAATAGAACGTCGCCCGCATGCTATAACAATCATGCACTAAGGCTAATCACAACAAAACCCTCATGCTAACAGGTAACTGGGCCATTCCCAACATGTCAAAAGTAGTAATCAAGCAATCCCTTTCAAGGCAATTCTACGATTACTACTTTAAAGGCATACCCTCCGGTATCCTGGACAAACAGCTAAATAGTGAAACACACACCTAGGGCGGTTCCAGATCCAAGAAATGATCCCAACCAACATTTTATTATCACAATTTAATCACCTAGGCAATTCTAGGAATTAAATATAGCGACGGCCTTAGCCACACGACACCCCAACATGGGTTTGTGGCACAAAAAATGCACAAAACACACGACAGTTGGAAAATAAACACAAATCCACCTACCTTATACGCCAATGAACGTAATACCCGAACGCCGACTCCAGAAATGCCCAAGAACGGTGTCGATCTGAAGAATAACAAAACCAATTCAAACGGAAATAACTTACATTAGGGAATGAATTGGTAATAACGGTACCAGGAGAGGAGAGGGCTTAACCGTGTGGTTCCAACGAGATTTTCCAAAGCCGAATCGGATTCCAGAAAAACACCCAATGGATCTTTAAAGGGTTGGTCATCCTCCTTTGCTCCAAAACGGCTCAAATGCCTCCTATGCCAAATGAGGAGGCTACTGCCTATTTTATGCCGAAAAAAATTACACGGCGTGTACTTATGAGTACACGGTGTGTACTTATTTCATTTAACGGTTCATTTGGTGGCTCCTCCACACTGTTCATCCTTCGACATGAGTACACGGCATGTACTCCTTAGTACACGGCGTGTACTATCGCCCAGCTGGCGACGACTCCACTGCCTTACTGTTTAGGCATGTCGACTGACTACAAGGCGTGTATGTACCACTACACGACGTGTAGTTGGTTCCTACACCATTCGTCTCCGGCATGTCTACACGCCCCGTGTACTCATCCCACATGACCAACAGTACACTGCATGTGGAAAAGTACACAGCGTGTAGTTCAAAAATTTAGGATTTTTCCCATTTTCCATATTTTCTCAAAAACACATAATGAAAAGGACAAAAGAAGAAGCTTGTACCTCAAAAATAAGAACCAGGTTCTTAAAAACTTCCCCCCTTATAGCAATTTGTCCCCGAATTTCCCTTCCCAGGGTGGCGAAGATAAAGCTCAGAACTGCTCTGGCCACTAAGCACGTATGTCGGCCTCCCGCTCCAAGGTCTCGTCCTGGACCTGGCCAAGCTGTCATAGCACCCATACAGGAGGAACTGTCCGGTCTCAGAGAACCTTTGTGCTCAGTCTACGATACGAATCAGATTCTCCTCAAAGGACGCATCAAGCTGAAGCTCATCCTCCTCTTGTTGAAAGGTGTGAGACGGGTCTGAATGGTAGCGACACAACTGAGACACGTCGAAGACGTCGTGCATGGCTCGGTATCGCTGCGGTAACTGCAACCGATAGGCAACCAGCCTGACTCTCTCCAGAATCTCAAATGGCCCCACATACCTTGATGAAAGCTTACCCTGTCTCCTGATCCGCTTGTGTCCTAGCCTCGGCGCAACACACAAGAAAACCTGATCCCCGACCACGAACTCCAAAGGTCGTCTGCGGCGATCAGTATAAGACTTCTGACAAGACTGCATAGTATCCATCTGCTTCTGAATCAATTGGACCTACTCAGATGTCTCCTACACGAGCTGTGGTCCCAGTAAAGCTGCATCACCATCCTCTAACCAGTAAAAAGGTGATCAGCATGGCCTAACAAATAAGTCCTCATATGGTGCCATCTCAATAGTCACCTAAAAACTATTTTTATAGGAAAACTCGACTAAGGGTACATTCTTCTCCCAAGATCCCCCAAAGTCTAAGACTCATGCGCGTAGCATGTCCTCTAACACCTGTATTGTACGCTCCGATTGGACATCTGTCTGAGGGTGGTATGTTGTACTCAGAAGCACCTGAGTACCCAGTGCCCTCTGAAAAATCTCCCAGAAACGAGATGTAAAGCGGGCATCCCTATCTGAAACAATGGAACGAGGGACCCCATGAAGAAGTACGGTCTCTTGGATGTACAGCCTTTCAAGCTCGTCAACACTGAAGGTCTCCTTGATCGGAAAGAAGTGAGCTAGATTCGCGAGTCTATCCAAAACAACCCACACGGCGTCATTGCCTCTAGGTGACCTCGGTAACCCTGTCACGAAATCCATCACGACATCATCCCATTTCCACTCTGTAATGGGTAACTAATGTAACAGTCCTGCTGGTCTCTGATTCTCCGCCTGTAGCTGCTGACAGGTGGAACACCTCATAACAAAACCAACTATCTCTCTCTTCATACCCGGCCACGAGTACTGACGTCTGAAGTCTTGGTACATCTTGGCAACCCCCAGATGAACTGCCCAAGCTAAAGCATGAAACTCCCGCATCATCTCCTCGCGTATATCCCCTGGATCCCATACTCATCCATGGAGACACAAAACCTCATCATCGCCTATCATCCAACCAGGAGAAGGGTCCCCACATGCCACCGACTCCCGTAGAACGTGGCCATCAGAATTTGATAGATGTCTCATCATCACTCTGTCTAGGAGGGTATATGTCACAGCTAATGAGGAAAGATAAGTCTTCCCCTGACTGTTGTGCACCTCCACATGCATCTCAGAGGACAAAGCCATGAGCTGCCACTCACCACTGGCCTACTGCACTGACTGTATCTGAGTCTTCTTGCTCTTTGCATCAGCTACTGCATTACCTTTACCATGTGTATAGGAATGCTCAAAATCGAAGGACTGTAGGTACTCAACCCACCTTCTCTGCCTCAGATTCAGGTCACGCTGAGTAAAGATATACTTGAGGCTTTTGTGGTCGGTGAAAACCACAAAATTCTCTCCCAACTGATAATGTCTCCAATAGTGAAACGCATGCACAACTGCAGCAAAATCGAGATCATGCGTTGGGTAATTCCTCTCATGTGGTCTCAACTACCGAGACACATACGCAACAACTCAGTCACCCTACATAAAAAAGGATCCCAGCCCAATCCCTGATGCATCATAGTAAACTGTATAGCTCTTCCCCTACTCTGGGAGTATCAGGATTGGTGCTGATGTCAACCTTCCCTTTAGGTCCTCAAAAGCTGTCTCGCAAGCTTCTGACCAAACAAACTTCAAACCCTTCTTAGTCAAACCCGTCAACGGTGCTTCTAAGAGGGAGAAGTCCTATATGAAGCATCTGTAGTAACCATCCAGCCCTAAGAAACTCCGTATCTCAAACACCTTCTTAGGCTGCTCCCAGGAAACTACTACACTCACCTTCTCTAGGTCTAGTGCATCTCCTGCTTCTGAGATGATATGACCCTGGAAGTGAATCTGGTCCATTCAAAAGTGGAACTTCGAGAGCTTAGCATATAGTCGATGCTCTCTCAGTGTACTCAATACGATCTCATGATGGGTGGCATGGTCGTGTCGAGTGTGAGAGTACACCAAGATGTCATCCACGAATACCACCATGAATAAATCAAGATACGGATGGGACACACGATTCATCAAAGCCATGAAAACCGCTGGCGTGTTCACGAGTCCGAATGGCATAACCAAGTTCTCGTACAGACCATATCTGCTCCGAAAAGTTGTAAGCAGTGTATCCGATGGTCTCACGTGCATCTGATGAAAGCCGGATCTCAAGTCAAACTTCAAGAACACTCGTGATCCATGAAGCTGATCACACAGATCAACAATCCCTGGCAAGGGATATCGGTTCTTAACCGTCAACTGGTTTATCTTCTGATAATCCACGCAAAGTCTAAGGGTACCATCCACCTTATTTGCCAAAAGGACTGGAGAACCACAAGGAGAAGTGTTGGGTCGAATAAAGCCCTTCGCCTGTAACTCCTCTAACTGCCTCTTGAGCTCCTACAGCTCAGGTGTAGCCATCCTATAAGGAGGGATGGACACCAGTGCTTCTCCTGGCACTAGATCAATAGATAAATCCACCTCACGCACTGGAGGTAGACCTGAAAAGTCGTATATTAAGACATCCCTGAAATGATCAAAAACTGGAGGGTAATCCATCTGACATGTCCCCTGATCATCCAGATATAATCTCGTTATCATGGATGTGACTCCACCTCCACCATGATGCTCTGGTCCAGCTCGACTCGCCTGAACATCCCATTCTCCCTTGTATAGAAACTCTCCGCCCTCTGGTGACGTGAAACTCAACCTACGACGATAGTAGTCTACAAAGGCTCGAAAGGGAACCAACCAGTCCATCCCATGAATTACATCATAGCTCATCATCTCCAAGACATAGAGGTCCCAAGGGAAGTGACACCCACCAACCTCAAGGAGGCACTCCTTACACCGACGCACACCAGCCGTTCTAGTCCCCAATGCAGTGTCTAGCATCATGATATCAGAAAAAGTATAAACACAGAGCCCAAGGCTCTCCACAACGGGTACAAATATAAAACTATGTGTAGCACCTGTATCAAAAAGAACTGAAGACAGGACAGAAGCTACTAGAATAGTACCTCTGACTGTAGAAGGTCCAGGATCCTGCTCCTGCTGGGTCTTTTGCACTGCATATGCCTGCCCAGTGTCGCAGCCCTACGATACAGCCTGGATACCCTGAGCTGTCCCGCCCTACTACTTCTGTGATCCTGGTGTCTGGCTACCACGTCCAAGACCATCATCTCTGCCTGTACACCCTGACGTATTCCAGTTCCCTGACTGGTAAGAAGCCACTGGTCCTGCTCCCACCCGCAGAGTCCTTACAGAACCCCTCTCACTAGCCACTGGTAGAAACTCCCTAAAAAAGCGCTTCAGATGACCCATCTTGCCGCAATCTTGGCACTCCACTGGGTCTCGTGGACTCTACGGCCTCTTGTTCCCCTCTCTGCCACACTGGTAGCACCTGATCGGGCCACATGAGGAAGGTGCCCGGCTGGTACTACCACCCTGAGAGGAGTCCATCTGTCTCTTCCTCTTGCCAGCAGAAATAGTACCAGTAATCGGTGTTGAACCGCCCTGGCCCACACCACTAGATTTCCATAGGTTATTCTCAGAAATCAGCACCTGGTTTACAATAGCATGTATTGAAGGAAACCTAAAAACATTCAACACCACTCGGATTTCATACTGAAGACCATCCTCAAAATGTCTGGCTCTCAACGTCTCATCACCCACCATCACGGGTGGAAAATGCTAAAGCTCCATAAAATGAGCAGAATAGTCCATCACCGATATAGAGCCCTGCTAAAGATATATGAACTATCGAGCTCTATCTACCCTCAGCGTCTCGGGGAAGAAGAAGTGATAGAAGACTACCTGAAAATCATCCCACGCCATGTCTCTATGATGCTCTGACTGGGTGGTAACATCCCACCACCTCTTGGGGGAATCACGCAGCATGTAAGTCGCAAGATTGACCCTCCACCCTGGAGGCGTCTCCAAGTGCTCGAAAATAGTCTGCATCAATCCTAGCCAAGACTCCGCAGCTTGTGGTCTACTATCTCCAGAAAATGTGGGAGGATTCTACTACTGGAAGATACGTTTCAACTCAGCCATAAATGTGGCAGCCTACGGTGCTCCCTGAAAGGTCTGCATGAACCACATAAAGCCTTCACAGAACTGTGCCTTCGCGCCTATTCTCGGTATAGCATCTGGAGCCGCAATCTGGCTCGGCTGGTGGATCAACTAGTATCCCATGGCCCACCATCTCCGGAGTATAATCGTCGTCGCTCTCCTGGTGAACAACTCGTGGTTGTCTAGGTGGAATGACACTACATGGAAAAAAGATCGCCTGAGATTCAATATTATTAAGAATGAAACGAAGGAACCACATAGGAACAAGAGGAATAAGGCATTTTAAAATTTTCAAAACAAGACTACACGGTGTGTACACTGACTACACGGCGTGTACTTGACTTATCTTCCCCTTCCCGTGTCCTTACACATGGCTAAGCCAAACGGCTTCCATCAAACACCAATACATAGTGTGGATAATATCTACACGGTGTTTATGGTGTTATTTTCCAACTTCTCGTGTCGTCTGTGACATGGCTGACTACTCGTCTTACAACTACATGGCGTGTTACACCCGTGCACGGCGTGTACAGCACCCTGTTTCCCAGCCACACGGTGAAAAACTCTCGGTCTTTCCTCAGACAAGACTACACGGCATGTCCCCAAAGGTATACGGTGTGTTCAGGGAGAGGTGATACTGGCCCATGTTGTTAGTTACACGACCGAGTCCCCAGGTCACACTACACGGTGTGTCCAGCATTGACACGTCGTGGTCTGTACAATAGTTCACCGACCCATGTTGTTAGTTACACGACCGGACTCCGGGTCAAACTAAACAGCGTGTAAAAAAGCTACACGGCGTGTTTTACCGAAGCCTTTCCCTACCCCATGTTGCCACCAACATAGTTTGTGACACAGGAAAAGACTACACGACGTATACTTAGGGTACATGACGTGTACTCAAAAAGTTTATTTTTCTTCCCGGACAGAATATCATACATGGCCTGTATAAAAATACTACACGGTGTTTATACTAGATTTCTAGACAGTATGCCTCAAAAACTTCCCCAGAACCCAGAAAATACTGAAAAACCACACCAAAGTGTGAAATTCCGACCCGTGGGGGGCCCATACTCCCCATGAATCAAAGTTTGACATCTTATCTGTGTTATAACCAATAAATAGTTGATGATCCAAAAATTCCGGTCAATGGGGGCCCATACTCCCCAAAAACCAAAGTTTGGGTTCCATTCTATAAACAAGCCCAAACAAAAATACCATATCACAAGGCAGGTATTTATCAAGGAGCTATCACAACAGCATGCTTTAGTAGCACAACAACAATCACAGCAACTTGAAAATTCTAATGCACCTACATGGCATGGAAACTATGCATGGCATGTGATATCTAGCATGTGCCTATATGATGCATGAGACGACATCCCATCATCTCATTGGGTTTCAACTAAATAGAACCCATAGATAAAATATAACAGTACAATACAAGTGTGTCACCCAACAGTGAAAACATATCAACCGTAAAATTGCAAAATCAAAATATTGCAAAATACGAGGTAGACTGGATTTTCCCTGTACACGGGTTAGCTATGCTCGGGTATAGCTTATTACCAACTACTGTTCCATCTTATCCCTAACTACAGCTCCAAATAGTAAGTCAAAGAAAAGAACCCCTCTAATACCACTTTGTAACATCCCAGACCTAGGTGCCACGCAACGGGTTCCCCGAGCCCGGTTCGCCATGTGACCTCAAGAGTATTTCTTCAAATACCAGAGGCTTCCGACTAGCAGTGAGGGACTAGGTCTGATAGAGGGGAAACTATGCCCTCATTTGTCAAAGCATAGCATAGAGGAATACCAAATAAAACATACTATGAAAGCGGAAGAAGTAAACATACACAACTGAAATAACTACAGTAGTGGATATAAACAATAGTATATAAGCGATGATGCTACATGTTTCAAGTTCTAAGAGAACAGCCAGAACATGTTATACATCAATACAGTATAACAAAAAACAGAGTACAAAAAAACAAGAAAAACAACTGGAAGTGGCATCACGAGCCTAGGCTCTGTCCCATGCCCTCCTACTCCTTAGAAATAGTCAAGTACCTGTATAGGGACTCTTTCCTCTATCTACACCTGTAACAAAATAATCTGTTTTGGCCGAAAAGCATGGCCCAAACAGGATGTGAGAAATATATCTCAGTAGGCACCCACCAAAGGCCCGTGCCCAACTGCGTGTAAGCATGAAACAACAGTTTTCAATAGTATAATGCAATAAAGTAAGAAGTACTAAAAAGTAACTAACTTATCAATTAAATTTCCATTTTATTATTCATTTAATTTATTTAATTTAGTAACATTATTGTACTCAACATCACCAAGTCCTTAGTCATACCAGAACTATGACCTCATGCTAAAATAGTAACCACGCCCTCAGGCTTGCCCTCGGGCCATACAGAATCTAACCCGCAGGTATTGCCCTCACGCGTAATAGAAATTTCCCTCATGTGTAGGAAGTGTCGCCCTCAGGCATAGAAGTCAAGCCCTCAGGCACGAGAGGTTGCCCTCAGGCAAAATAGAACGTCGCCCGCAGGCTAAACTAATCACACCCTCAGGCTAATCACAATAACGCCCTCAGGCTAACAGGTAAACGGGCCATGCCCAACATGTCAAAAGCAGTAAACAAGAAATCCCTCACAAGGAAATTCTACGATTACTACTTTAAAGACATACCCTCGGGTATCCTGGCCAAATGGCTAAACAGTGAAACACACCCCTGGGGCGGTTCCGGATCCAAGGAACGATCCCAACTAGCATTTTATTATCACAATTTAATCACCTATTCAATTCTAAGCACTGAATATAGCAACGACTACAGCCACACAACACCCCAACTTGGGTTCTTGGCACACAAACGCACAAAAACGCATGACAGTTGGAAAATAAACTCAAAGCCACCTACCTTATACGCCAAAAAACGTAATACCCGAACACCGACTCTAGAAACGCCCAAGAACGGCGTAGATCTGACGAAGAACAAAACCCATTCAAACGTAAATAACTTACTTTAGTGAATGAATTGGTAAGAACAGTATTAGGAGAGGAGAGGGCATACCCGTTCAGTTCCAACGAGATCGTCCTAAGCCAAATCGGATTCCAGACAAACACCCAGCGGATCTTCAAAGGGTCGGCCATCCTCCTTGGCTCCAAAACGGCTCAAATGCCTCCTCTGCCAAATGAGGAGGCTACTACATGTTTTAAGCCGAAAAAAAGTACACGGTGTGTACTTCTGAGTACACGACATGTACTTCTTTCATTTATCTATTCATTTGGTGGCACCTCCACACTGTTCATCCGTCGACATGAGTACACGGCATGTACTCCTGAGTACACAGCTTGTATTGTCTCCCAGCTTGCGGCGACTCCATCGCCTTACTGTTTAGGCCTGCATACTGACTACACAGTGTGTAAGTACCACTACATGGCATGTAGTCAGCTCCTACACCCTTTGTCTTCGGCATGTCTACACTCCCTGTGTGCTCATCCCACACGGCCAAGAGTACATGGTGTGTAGAAAAGTACATGGTGTGTAGTTCAAAAATTTATGATTTTTCCCATTTTCCATATTTTCTCAAAAAAATTTAAGGAAAAGGAAAAAGAAGAAGCCCATACCTCAAAAATAAGGACTGGGTGCTTATAGAAAGTGATTATTCATTTGAATTATTGGGATTTTGATTTAGGGGTTAGCGGTCTTGAGTAAAATGATGTATTGGTATATAGTTCTGGTTTTGAAAAGTGGAAAGAATTTTTGTTTTAAACATTGGTATTTACATGAGAGAACACATGCATGGGTTTATCTGGTAGGTGGATGGTTGATGGCATGGATGGATGAGTTCTAGGATGGATATGAGGAGGGTTCCCGATGTGGTATGGAAAACATGCATGTGTGAGGCCCATGGAGTACCATTGGTGGATACGCTAATCGTAGAACCGTTTGTTTTAAAAGAAAATTTTTTAAATGAAAACATGATGTCTTGATGACTAGATTTTGATGGTGTGTATTATGTTTTTTTGGAAAAAATTTATGTTGGGGGTGTTTTAAGTCCAAGAACACCTCCTGTTGAACCTTTTTTTGGGTTTTTGTTTAGTTGTTAGGATGGGGTAGAAATATTGGTTAGGAGTCTCTTCTGGGAAAGGATCATGAAGCCATTAAGGTGGTTCCTTTTTTGTATTTAGATCTGTTTTTTGGCATTTTTTTTACCAATGGACCTCCTTGGTTGGGTCCTTGGGTTTTCTAGTTGGATAAGGTATGCCCCTGTTAAGGGTTAGTGCTCGACTAAAGTGAAACCGGAATTGTTTTTATGTTTTAAAATCCACTAGTTGATAAATATTATGAATATTGTTCTTTAGATTTCGAGGTTGATTCTAAACCATTTCCTTTCTGGGTTTTTAGTAACCTCTTATTGTGGGAGAGTGCTCGTGGAAGGTTGAAAGAGACCTTAGTTTCTTATGTTTCCAGATTTTTCAAAGGTGAAAGTGGTATGAGGTTGTTAGTGAGGATGAGTGTTTGGATGGTGTCAAACAAGTCCTTTGGGTCCTTTATAGTCTCTTCTAAGCTGTAGTACATTTCAAATCACCGACATGGGAAATCTCGTCATGAGAGGCTGTTATGGCCACTTTAGGGAATTCTGTGATGTTAGGGTACATTTTATAAGGTCCATCTCCATGTATTTTTTTATCTATCACTTTGGTTATGTTCAGTGACACATTGTGATGTTGCATGCTTGTTTGATTATAAAGGTGAATCCATGCAATCCATTGAGAGTCTCTATCATGTTGAGAGTATGTATCTAGTGGAAAAACATCAAAATCATCCTTTTTAGAGGAAGGTATTTATATATTCCCTTTTCATCTATTTTTTCTCACCCGAAGATACAAGGTGTGATGTGTGTGATTCCTATAAGACCTTGTTTTTTTTAAATGATGGGTTTATGTAATGTGAGTTTTGGATTGTGTGTTTCCTTAGTAATCACATTCAGGTTCGTGCTGTGGATGTTTTTTTTACCGGAAGAAAAAGTTATTTTTGGTGTTTCCAAAGCCTAACTACAAGGCCGAAAATGCATCAATACTTTGAGATCCCACCACGGGTCCTAGAGAGAAGTTGTCGGGTAGTCATGGGAAATATCAGGGTCATTTAAAATCATGTACCAAGTCATATCCTCAGTATGAAACATTAGAATAGATTAATTCTCCAGTGTCTTCATGGTTGAGCACACTGTTTGTTCATGATTAGTAGTGACTATTTACTAGGAAGCCTTGTGGAAAGAATGATCCCCATGGTTAGCGCACGGTTTCCCAAACCGTGCGGACAGACCATGTGGTCGACCCAAATTTTAAAATTTTGGGTTCATTTGGTGTTGGGCCATGTTGGTTGTTAAAATGGTTGGTTCTTATTGTGGGGAGAACCACTATGAGTCTCATGTGTGTTATTTTTGAAAAGTATAATCAGATTCTACACCTTGTACAAGGAGTCCATTCAGGCCTCCCCCTGGTAGTGTCCTGATTCTTTCATTGGGAATTTTGAGTTGTCTCTTATAGTGGGGATCCAATTTGTGTCTCCCCATACTAGTAACTCATATTTGTACTTGGTCTTGTCTTGGCGGTATGTAGTTATTTTTGGAGCTATCAAACTACATAAACCATCCTTGGGTAAACTTTGTGAGTGGAGAATTCCCAATGGACTGGTTAACGTAAGGAATGTGTGACCTTGTTCGTTGTATTTTTTCATTTGGGTAAATTCCTAGAATCATGTTTGGATAGTGTTTGAGAAGTTTTCTTTTGGGAAAAAATACGAATATAATTGATCATTTAAATAATTGGTGAATGATTTGGTTTGTGAGAGTATTACTGCTTGATTGATTATTTTGAGGTGTTTTGGCCTTTTGGGGGCGGGTGAAACATGGCATAGATATCCATTTTGGAATTTTAGTTGGGTTTGGGTTTAGCCTTTGGCCTTGCTGTGGCATTCCAAGGGTGGAAGGTTTTATAGTGGGGAGAATTATCACATTCATGAATTCTTTTTAATATATTTTTAACTTATTTTACATTCATGCTTGGGGGGGTTTCCCATTCATTTTGGTGGAAATGGTGGGTTTTCAAAATTTGCGCCAAACCATGAGCACATTTCTAGATTTAAAAATAAAATTTGATTCATTTATAACTCCTTCATTTCTCAACATTTCACACCCATTACACATCCCAATTGGAATATCCTGCTATATTCAAACCACCATATCTGTTTGGACCTAATAAGAATCCATAATAATGATGGATTTGAATTTTTTATTATGGTGTTGGGCTAGCCTGAAAATACCATTTTCTACATTTAAATATTTTGTTAATTATTTAATATCTCATTCAATTTTTAAGTTTATTTCTGTGATTTGAACTCTCAAATGAGACCACTTACCCACGGGGCGCCCGAAAACACTCCTCCCCCTCTTGGGAGCTCATTTGTATTGCGAATTTGTGCGAGACTACTCTGGATTTCACAAATCTCCAAGATTTGAAGATATAAATTTAATCTTTCATAACTCCTTCTATTTTTTCTATTTTTTCCAATTAAAGTTCTTACATGACCTCTTAAACATTATTCTAACCTCACTATTATTTATGGATGTTTTGAAATTTATCTACTGTGTTATTTTGGTTGTTTTCTTCAAGATTTATTCAAGTAAGTGTTTATCTCTTCATCTCCTTCCTACTCATTAGGGTTTCCTCCTTCTTTCATGAATTACTAGAGTTTCCAGAAATTAGGGTTCATACCTAGAGTTTTATTTGGGGTATATTTAGAAAAATATTGTGGTTTAGGGTTTGTTTTTTCTTCGTTGGGTTGCAGTGGAGGTGCGGTGAGCTTTCATAACAAGATTCAAGGGTTTTGATTTAAAAGGTTTGTGATTCCTTTTATAACCATTTTATGATGGGTTAGAATGATTGGTTTATTAATATAATATTCTTATTATATGTTGTGTGTGGTGTGAAAACTATTTTTGATGTATTTGATTAAGCATTTAAATTTTTAGTTTCATTTTTTCTTGGAACCGGGTTCTTTTCATGTGTGGCTCTTGGGGAAATGTTTTGGTGCATTTAATAACATATGATAGTGATTTATTAGTGTTGAAAGGGGCTTACAATTCTAATTTTTTAATTCCTTAATGTCATGTGGGCCTTGGAACGAGGTTTTTGAATGGGTTTAATGTGTGAAACCATGTTGTACTTCTTGAAAGTGATTTGTGAAAACATATGTTTTTCATGTGTACCTTTTGTGGTATTTTTTGAGGTATTTTTATTACGCTTTAGGGTGGTTTAATAAATGTTGTTGGGTCTTCCAATTTTGTTTTTTATATTTCTTGGTATGGTTTTGATCTTGATTGAGGGTTTTGAAAGGGGTTTTGTATGCATATCATGGTTATACTTCTTGGGGTTGTTTTATTAAACTTTAAATGATTTATTTGGTTAAACAAAGGGGGAAAAGCATGTACATGTAATGTTTTGGTTATAATTTACAAATTTTATGTGTTTTTTGAAAGGTAATGTTGTCATTTGTGATGTCAAATGTTTTTATAATGTTGTGCAATTTTTCGTGGTGAATTATGAAATTTTCATGTGGGTGTGAAACATGTTTGCGAGCTATTTTGTTTGAGTGTGATGTGTAAAATGGATTTTTCCAATAAAAAGGGTATTATGAAGAAATTGAGTGGGCTATTATTTGATGTTTAGAATCATGGGAATGATTTTATATAATTTTTTAGGAATTTTTTTAATTGGGAAAGATATGAAAAATGTTTTCTGGGATATTTTGGTGTGATTTGGATTTCAAAATGCATTTGAATGAAAAGGGGGATTTTGAGGCTTGTGTGTTATTCATGGGGTTGTTTGGTTAATATGTGATTTGGAATGTTGTATTTCCATGTGAAAATTATATTTTCTGGATTTTTGAACTTTTTTTAGAACAAGAGGGAAAGCAGGGTATCTAGGTGGGTGGGCATGTACTAGTATGTTAGTGATCCAGTAGGGTTTTTCATCAGTTTCATGTAGAAAGATTGAATCATAAAACACAAACTAAACTTTGATAATGGTGATGGGGGACCACTAGGTTATAGGTATTTTCCCTACCAGTGGCTTGTGCATGATAAAAAATATATATTGTGATGGTTACTTTCACCAATGTATGTGATACCTAGGACCCACAATGAGCTAGTGCCTATGGGTTATTTCCCATTGTTTGTGATCATTAAATAATTTACACTTACCATAAGCATACAATATATTTCGATAAAAATTCAGTAGATTTGGAATTTATTTTAAAATTGAATATTTTTAAATTTTCCCACTTGGAAACTATTTATTTATTTAAAGTTGTGTCTTTTAGAAATATTGTCTAGCATTTATTGTTTACCAAATCATGCAAGATTTTTATATTTGAATGTTTGTACCATGGAATCCTCTAGTGGTGGGATCCTACTGGGATTTTTCTCACAACCTACTTACTCCTTTCGGTGAAAGTATATTTGGTATCTTTTGTAACAGGTTTGGGAAAAACATTTAGTGTCAGCGGTTCGGTATTTTAGAAGTTCTTCTTGGTGCACTGTTATGGGGATGTATTGAGGGTAGGGCCTCTTACCATGTAGAGGTTCTTGGATGTACATTTTTTTGTACATTTGTAATTGTCTTTTGTAATTGTTTAAAAAATTTTAGTTCAGTTCTGAAATTTTTTAAATGATGATTGTTTTTGAAAAATCTAGATTAGTATTTTTGGATTTATTGGTTGTTTTCTGTTTGTAAACTCGGGAAAATCATTCCCAATTTTTAGTTTAAGATTCCTGGGAACTTGTGCAAGCAAATGGGGATTAGGAACGCCCTTCGTTCCTTGTCACGTTCCGGGTATAGTGCGGGTTTTGATGGTATCCACATTCTGTTCGTGACAATTTCTTATGTACAAACATTTATTTATATGAATAAATTAAAAAAAACATTTTTTGATTAAATTTTTTAAGAAAAATCTTATATTATATATTTAATAATTTTTTTAAACTCATCCATTATATTTTATGGGCATAAGATAGGAATATTTCTGATTATATGAAAAATAGTGTTTTTGAAATGGTAATATTACCGACTTTTAAGGGATAACACATTTTAAATCTAATTTTTTACACATAATTATTTATTATTTTAAAAACTAAACATTATTTTTGAATTTGTAACATCAATATTATCTCTGGGTAAATGTTTTGAATTTTTTTAAGAATCATTTTTTGATGAATAATGAAAAATAATTAATTTTAATTGAAAATTTCCTTTTCACCTAACTTATTTATATAGTAAAATTATATTTTTATATTGTATTAATGTTTAATTACATAAATTGTACACAAATTAATCCAATATATTTCATTTTATCATCATTCACAATGAAACTATACATAAAAACATTTTAACCCGTTAAAATTGTTTTTCATAAAAACCTGATGTCGTGATACGTTTGCAAGATTAATTTTAAATTAATTTCTTCCACTCATGTGAATATAATATTGAAAAATGGATTCTGAATTTTGAATTATCATAAATTATAATTTATATTAAGTTCAAATTAGTTTTTGAAATATAAAATTACTTGTGAAAGTAATTATAATAAAGTACACCGATTATTGTAAAAAACCTGAATACATAGTGGTTAAACATTAATTGTAAAAATACTATCCTAGACACATGTCTAAAATCCATTGGATGGACATATTTTAAAATATTATCCTTTTGGGTCAGATATGGATATTTATTGGTGGAAAATGATATAAGGCATACCACTAAATATTGTTATCCTCTTTATATTTATAGGAATGCCACTCCACCTCCACTATTAAGGGGAACTCACACCCCGCTCCACCCTCACATATTCGCACTTATCAAGCCATATTTGCTCATAAAATAACATACCATATATACTTACAGCCTTACTATTCAAAACATATAATCCTCACATTGTTCATAAATCCAACAAAGTAATCTAATTCATGCCAACCAAATTTAGTTACCCTAAAAAGAGGTAATATCCTTCCACAATCTCTTTTGTTTTATATTGATTCAAAACCCACACAATTATTATTATTCGATGATTATATAATAAACATAGTAAAATAAATATACATATATTATATTCTGATTATGGTTATACCTACACACACACACATACTTTCATCAAATGTGATACAGAGATATCGTTCCTATGTGCGGTGATCTACCACCTCATGAACCGATGTCACTCATTCTTCCATGGCCACAATTGATTAATGGAAATAATGATATATATTCTATTTTAATATGATATATATTATATTTAAAATTTAATTATTATTATTTACTTATTATATAAACATACATTCATGCTTTACGTTTTTTATAAATTTGATAACTTCATACGTTTATGTGTGGACTACGACCTCCTAAAAGCAATGTGATTCATTCGAACATTACATGGAATATATTTACCATGGGTTTATTTATTTTATATTATATGTAGAAAAAATAATTCTACTCTATTTATAATATATATATATATACAAATATTTCATTTACATCACCTCTTTCAATATGACAAGAAAACAGAAACAATGTTCCTGCTAATGTATAGCCTACCGTCTCCATGAACTATGAATTCCATTTCATATTATTATACTATATATATTATTATAAATATATAAATACTTAATATAAATGATATTAATATTTGGTTTATATTGTTTAAATTTTTTAATCATGGTCTATGTCTGATTGATCAAAAATAAAATGTCAAAACATATATGAAAAAAACCAGATATTACCGAAAATGTATTATTTACATGGAACTGTTAAAAAAATGAATTATAAAGTCATAATAAATTCATATATGGTATTATATATAATAATATTATTATTTTTTATAATTATAATGTATTTGTATTTTTTATCTAGGAGGATATATCATGTTTGAATAAATTCAAGACTTTAGGTAAGGGTTTCCACGCCCTAATTTTATATCTGTGGGACTTACGCCTTATTCACCACTCTTTTATTTGTTTGGTTGTATATAAATACCATGAATGTATTATATGATTTTATAAATAAATTTATTGGTATATACATATACCTTTTATAATCCATATTTCATGTAGTTTATGGTTCAAACGTTTCCAAATCAGTATAGTAATTTTATCCCAATTTTTTTTTGTTGAGACAGATTTCTTATTATACAACGATATTTGTATATGATGTGAATGTACAAACCTTTAACATGTTATATCATGAATATTATTCTTTTCATGATAATTAAAACCTCATTTAATTTTATTATTTCCTCATTATTATGATTAATAGTTTCCAAAGTCGTCATAGTTTATTACTACAATTTCATCATTTATCAATATTGTTTATGATTATACTTACATTGATGAAATATTACAATAAATATCTCTATAAATCTCATGAAATTTATTGAAATATAATTATCCATGATATATCCATTTATTGGTACAATTTATACACTCATTGGTACGTATGATAAATAAAAATGTATTTTTATGAAAATTTGAAATTATTTGTCTCTTGGGTCATAAATTTATTTTACTCACAAAATGATTAATTCAAAAAATTATTTAATAATGAAATACTTGGATGTGTAAAAAAAATTATTAATGTTTTAGATTTCTAATAAAAAAATGTTCTCATTGGAATCTCCTTTTCATTTTCTAATCAAAAAACTTTTCTAAACATTTTATATTACAAAAGGAATGTTTGGCCTGTATAGATTTACCCACAAACATTTCCATGAATATTCCTATGATTCATTAGAAGGTTATTTTTAAATTATATTTCATTGAATATTATTATATAAATTCATATTTTTAATGTGGTTTTAAAATAAAATGGTATTGGGAAATGTTTTGTATTTTAATAAGTTTTAGAAATGGTTCTCAAAGATTTATTTAAATGTTTTAAAGTTTATTTTCGAAGGAAACGTTTTGAAAAAATGTTTTGTGCTTCAAAAATAATTTTTTAAAATTGTAAATGATATTTTACTCATTAAATGTGTTTAATTATTTTTCATTATTCCTTTATATATTTTTAATGTATTTTCAAAGAAAATGATTTGTAGAATGTTACATATTCTGAAACATGATTTTCGTGGAAAAGTAATTTCCCAAGTGTTCTCTCAAAATCATTCTCCATATATGAATATATATTTTTATATAGTTATTTCTTTTATTTGGTTATGATCCATGTCATCAATTATTATTTTTTCTTTGAATGGATTATGATTAAGATGGCTTGTCTTTTATGAAGCACATTTCCCTTCCACGGGGTTTATCATGATAAAACACTTACAAAACCCACTTCCTTTCATGGGTAATTATATAATGAATTAATTATGAAACATGTATCTTTTAAATATTCTATGATATGATCAAATTTTTATTATACCCATTTCATTCCACAATTCTGATATTATTTTTCTGATACCCATCACTTTTTTATGGTTCATGATATGATTAATGTTTTATTATCTCATGGAACACATATGTATGATTTCAATATGTGGCGTGTGGGACCTATATATACATAAAATTTATTGGGTAGCGTTTTATTTATCAAAATAGATATACATTGATGGACCATGGAGTTAAATAAGTTCAATATGATTTGGATGGAATTAGATGTTAACTTGGTTCAATATTATAAGTCTAGAACAAGGAGTGAACTTAGTTCAGAAATATTTAGCTGAAATGAGGTTTAAATTCCATTTAGTAATACATGGATGGAATGAGAGGTGAACCCATTTCATTAATACAGGTCTTGAATGAGGAGTAAACTCAGTACTGTAATAAAGGGTTGGAATTAGGTTTGAATTGTGTTTAGTAATACGTTATTGAAAGGGGAGGAGAACCCGATTCTATAATATATGGATTGAGAAAGAGTCAAACCAGTCTAATAAGAAACATTATCCACTAATATGGACTTGGGAGTTAACCTTTACTACTATGATGGTTTGGGAAGTGAATAAATTCCACTAATATAGACTTGGAATTAATCATTGACCACTATGGAAATAATTTTATGTGTTTATGTGTCTACCACAATCACATTTATTATCATCAGTTATGATTTCCTAGATTATTCTCATGATTACATTTTGATTTTAGTCGTACAAATTACCAATATTTATTACATGAATCTTGATTATGACAATGAATGTATATGGTACGATATTCTAATATTAGAATCATGTTCTCATACCCTTGCTATCAAGTTATGATTTCATATCTCCATTATTTACCCTTACTAAGAATCAAAGATCACCACTTCTTTTTGATTCCATTCACTATGTTGGAATATAATGTTTCCCAATTTCCAAATCAACTATGTTATTTTCATTCCCAAGCATATATTTTTGAAATGTGATTAATAATCAAATAAAATGATGTAATATCCTTGTATATAAATGGTTGTTGTCTATAGTTTGTATCATCATAAAGGATTAGTAATCAATTGGAAACATGGATAATAATCATTACTGATATCCCACGTGATATTTATAAAGATATTTCTC
Organism: Viscum album; assembly: GCA_963277665.1. Lineage (NCBI taxonomy): Eukaryota > Viridiplantae > Streptophyta > Magnoliopsida > Santalales > Viscaceae > Viscum > Viscum album. Next base: position 503,368,127 of record OY728133.1, read on the forward strand.
TTGTTATCTCTATGTATAAGCCAAAGAATTGATATCTTTATAATTATTTGTCAGGATTTAGGAATCCTATATGTAATATTTAATGATTATGTGGTTTTCTGCAATTATAAGTGTTTATTAACCTATATATTCTTGTTTTATTCAATTTCATGAACTAGAATGAACTTTTTTACCATCAAATGTTTCAGATGTCGAATATATGGTTAATATTCAATGACATTTCCTTAGTGTAAATCTCTAAAAGATAATCATGAAGGTGTTATGAGTGATGGTTATACTGTAGAAAATGAAGGGTCTGAAAGAAACATGTGAAATGTATGGATGTTATAATATTATTGTTTATATTAAACATAATATAAATGATTAAATTGAGGTTCAGGAACTTTAACACATGATTCATATTTCATATTATAGAAATGGGGTATAAATGAATAAGATAAAGAACACTAAGTAATGGTTTAGAAATAAAGTTGTATTATTGAAGTGTATATGTTTTGGAATTAAAATATTATCTTATATGAAACATGAAATATATAACTATTTTCACAATAATATTTTCATTAAGGATTCATAAGGATATAATGAACAGTGATGGAGACATTGAAAAGTGACATATGGTAACATGATGTTCATGGGAGATATATGATTGAGGGAAAGATAACCCTTCATATGTTCCTTATATTAAGAAAATGATGTTTGGATAAATATATGTTGGATGTAAATAAATAAATTCGACGACAATGATTACCTTGGAATAAATTAAGTATTTATTGAGAACTGGTTTATTCTATCATTAATGAGGTTTACCACATTTTTTTATTTAAGGAATATATCAAATAAACGTTGGAATAAGGAAACATTCATATTTTCAATAAATATTTATTGTAATTCATGTTATTACCATGTTTTATATGAATAAAAAATTTAAGTATTCACATGTTTTGTATGTGACAAACTATATCTATATTATGTTCTATAGGGGATCAATGTTAAGCTAATTTTGAGAAATATAGTGACATTATTTATAATGTTTTTTATTTTTTGATATTTTAAGGGCCACAAGGTTAACCATTTATGGAATGTGTACGTCAAAAAAATTTGAGGTTTTATAGAATAAATAATTATCTATATACTTGAGTATATATACATTTGGGAAAACCTATTCTGACCTTTTTTGATAAGAATAGAAGGAATTGCATATAATTATATTTATGGATCTCATGATCTAGTTATAATTTTGAAATGAAAATTAACCTTTACTTTATTGGATAAGAGATGAAGTGTAAATTGATCATGGTATAAAAATGGGAGAGGTTTTCAGAAATCATCTAATTATAACTTCTCAAAAAAATTATTCAACACTAGTAAAAATGGTCTTCAAATAATAGGTTGTCACTTTATCATCATTTTTTATTATATCAATTAACATTTTCAATATTGTTTGTGTTGTAGATTTTTTATCATTAAAATTATCCTAACCATGTTTTATAACACTCTCCATCAGAAATTGATTGTTAAGTTTCCCTTCCATTACCATGTTTCAACTTTAAAACTATGTTCACCTTTGTGAAAACGTAGTTTTGAGTTACTTTGGGTAACAGTTATGATTCTAACATTCCCTTTTAATAGAAATTTATGGTATTCATTTTTATGATGTGGGATGCTATAAAATAAACATTCAAGTATTCGTCCTTTGAAAACCTAGAATGATTTTTAGGGTGAAATTCATTTTAAATAGGGTATAATGTAACACCCCAAGATAATGTGAATTTTTTTTTTGAATTAATTTAATCTTTTAAATATTTTTCATTTAACACAACAAAAAATATATATATTTTTAAATGTCATAATTGTGTCTTATTATTGAATTATATGCAACACCGTGTTAAAAATAAGATACCTAAAACACATATTTTATATTTTGGTACATGAAAATATATGTTTTTCTTGTGTTACACACAATCTCGAGTTACTTTGATAGCTTGTGTTACACGCAAGACCTAGTTTTCCTTAATGAAGTTATAAAATTATTCTTTTTATGAAAATATTATTATAGTTACCACATAGATACTTGAATGGATGTTTTGAATAAGATAAAATAATGTGTGAAAAAATTATTTACAAAAGTATATAAAATGTATCATTTGGTTATGAATTACTTATAAAAAAATTAAGAACTATTTGAGAAGAAAGATGTCACATTTCTGTGAATGCTCCTTTTATATTAAAAAACCCCATTTTATATCAAAAAAGTAAACAAAAAAATAAAGAAAATTCATAAAGTTTATAAATTATAAATTGAATAAATTTTTTACACTCATCCAGTAGATTTTATAATATATGATAAGAATAAATCTAATTATAAGAAAAAATTGTAGTCTTCTAAATCATATTTTTATCACCTTTTAATGGAAACCCAATTTTACATCTAATTTTTGAAATTATAACAAGTTTTATTCAAAAAATAAATAAACATTGGTTTTGAATTCATAATATCAAAAATTTATTGGCATACTTTTTTTATTTTTAAATTGAGTTTCATTTTTTGGTGAATATTAAAACAGCCGAATTTTAATTGAAAACAACCTTTTCATCCAAATTATTTACATATTTAAAAAATATTTTAATTTTATTAACTTTATATAGAGAAATTATATATAAATTAATCCAATTTAGGTCATTGTATCCAATTTCACATTAAAATTAGAAATATAAAATTTCAAACTTCTTAAAAAAATTTCATAAAAACATGATGTCACGTAAAGTCTGTGAGATTTATTTTTAATTAATTTATACTACATCTATAATTATAATATTATAAAATGTAAACCAAATAATCATTAAAAATAATTTAATATTTATAATAAGGTAAACATAGATTCTTTCCAATATTATTATTGAAATTAATTATGAATAATTACATATATTTTGGTAAAAAAAGATTACTTAGTGGTTATACATTAATTTAAGGGGACAAATAACCTAGTGACATGTCCAAAATCCATTAGATGAATATATTTCTAATAATTAACCATGTGGATTGAAAATGAAACATTATTGGAGGCATGTGATTTAAGGGAGACCTCTCAATAGTGTTTTTCTATTTCAATTTACATGGATTCCACTCCTCCTCCAATATAAAAGGGCACTCAACCCCCCCCCCCCCCCCCCGCACATACTCATGCATATCAATAAACATTTTATCATAAAAACATTCCTAAATAAGCTCTAAAATTCTATCATATTAACATAAAATCCCCACGTTCTTCAAAATTCTAACCAAAGAATCATTTTGGTTCAATCCAAAAGGAGTTAACCAAAGAAGTGGTAGCATCCTTCCACAAGAACTTTTGTATTATTTTAATTATTCAACAACTAATTATTATTATTATTATATGATTATATTATAACATATGTACCCAAAATATGTAGATTTGTTTTGTTAAGGGTTTGTACTACACTAACACACACTTCCATTAAATGTTATAAGAAATCATCGTTGATGTGTATGTAGAACTACCGACACGCGAACTGATGTCACTCATTATTCCATTGCCACATTTCAACATTGAAGATAATGATTTATTATTTAATATAATATTTATGATATTTATTATGTATTTATTCTTATTTAATTATTATATAAAACATAACTTCATTCATTCCATGTTTTGTAAATATGATAACTTAGTTTGTGGATGTGTGGATTATCTCTTGCTCAATGCAATGTGATTCGTTCTCACTTTTCATGGAATGTATTAAGGAAGAGTTAATTAAATTTATATTTTATGTATGATTTAAAAATTCTACAGGAATGATAATATAAATATATACATATATGTAATATAATTTCCTTCCTTAAATATAATAATATAGTAGAAACATCATCCATGCTTATGTTTGGCCTACCATCTCCATGAATTGTGTATTCCATTTTATATATATCTATTTTAAAGATTATTATAACTATTTATATAATGAATATATATGATATTGATATCATGTTTTAAATTATTTCAATATTTAAATCTTGATCTATGAATGAAGATCATTGAAAACAAGTCAAAACATATTTTTAAAAAAAATAGAATATTACTTTAAACTTAATAGTCGAATATAATTATAAATTAAAAGGTCATATAAAGTCGTAATGAAACAATATATTATATTTAAAATAATTATATGGTTCATTGGTATAATTATATTAAACTTATAATTATTATGTAGGAGTTTTGAACATGTATTCATAAATCCAGGACTAAAGGTAAGCGTTTCTTTGTCTCACTTTAATTTCTATTTGAATTATTCCCCATTCTCAAATAATTTATTTTTTTACATTTATATAATGATCATGAATTTAATAAATTTTATTATATTTAAATTTATTCATATTTACATATCCTTTTTTATAATCATTCATTCATGGGTTTTATGGTTCCAAAGATCCCAATTCACTAACGTAAGATTGTCCCCATTTTCCTTCTTTGAGACACATGTCATGTTATGTACCTATATTTCTATGAGGTGTATATATAGACCATTGACATGATATATCATGAATATACTATATTTCAGTATATTTTAAGCTTATCATCATGTCATTATTTCCATATTATTTTGATTTAATCTGACCAATGTTATATTTCTTTATAGCTAAAATATAATCAATTATCAAGATTATTTTTTATTATACATACATTGTTGACATGGAATGAATCATATATCAACGACTATTATTAATTTTCATTTACTATGGTTATCCATGATATCTCTATTTATTGGTACCATTTTTACAATACTTGGTAAATTAAATAATTTTTAATGTGTTTTTTAGAAAATATGACTTTATTTCTCACTTCATTCAAAAATTTGTTTTATTCACAAAATAAGGTTTTCTAAATATTCATTCAAATTATATTATGGTGATGTGTAAAAGAAACAATAATCCATTTTTTTATCTTTTTAATATAATTTTTTATTAAAATGATCCACCTTGTTATTTTTTACCAAGTTTGTTTTCTATACTTTCTTTGGGGAAAAAAGGAATATTTAGCATGTACAGATATACCTATCTTCAGTTCCATGAATCATTATTTTTTATGGAAATTTTACAAAATGTTTTATGATATAAAAACAATTTTTTCAAACATGAAATGATATTTACTTCAAAGAAAATTTAATATTTTTTTCCTGATTCCTTTATATGTTTTGAAATTGGTTTCAATGGAATCTATTTTGAAAATTTTATTTGTTCTAAAAAGTGGTTTTTAGTGAAAAATTATGTTCCAAGTGATAATTAAAAATAATTCTCCATATAATATGATATACTTTGATATGTTTTCTAATTTACTAGGGTTTATATTCATTGTATGAGTGGTTTATGATTAATGTAAAATGTTATTTATGAAACCCGTTTCTTTTCAATATTTTATACCCTGATAAAGTTTTTATAAACCCCACTTCCTTTAATGAGATATTATATAATTAAATTATAACAAAAATTATAAAATTTAAATAATATATGGTATGATAAAATGTTTACGATACACATTCCATTCCATGATTATTATATGATGTTTATGAATAACATATCTTTTTATTGGTTGTGATATGAAAACTATTTTATTAACTATGGTAACATGTATGTATGATTTCATTATGTGATTGGTGAAACCTATATCTCCCACTAATTAATTGAGTAAATATTGATATATATCAAGAGATATATGTGCATGGAACTAGGAGTTAACTTGGTTCAGTTTGACATGGATGGAATGAGGAGTGAACTTTGTTCAGCAATATGGGGTTAGAATGAGGAGTGAACTAAGTCATTAATACAGGACCAGACCAAGGAGTGAACATTGTTAAGTAATATTGGGCATAAAAAGGATGTGAACCTATTTTAGAAACATATAGATGGAATTATGAGTGAAATTGTATTAGTAATATGGTAGTTAAACGAGTAGGGAACTCGGTTCATCAATACAGGGTTGGAACAAGAGGGAAACCCAGTTCAATAATACTGGGATAGAATAGGGAGTGAACCCAGTTCAGTAATGGAATTTGAAAACTATAATGGTCTTGAGAGTGAACCTTGACTTCTAAGATGGACTGGGGAGTTATCACATTTGACTTAGAAGTCCTTAAAATTAATCCCTAACTACTACGGATATAATTTTATATATTTATATATCTACTACAATCACATGTATTATGCATATGTTCTGATCTCAGGGAGTATTATATTGATATCCTTATGATTATTTTCATACAAAATACCAATATTTATGTCATTAAATTTTATAATGATCTTTTATATCAAGTGTATTATCTTCTAGTGTTAATTTCAGGTTTTCATACCCTTATACTAATGTTATGTATACATATATTCCTTTTCCCTTCACTGAAAATCTATGCTCCCCCATTTAATTTTATTCTATTCCCTTGGTTTTGAAGAAAGGGTTTAAGTATTAGTACTAAAGGTGAATATCTTTAAGGTAAATTTCAATTACTTTTCACCATGTATGATGATTATGATTCCCACTATCTAGAGACACAAAACTATTATAGTGTCTTAGATTGTATTTGGGCAATGTCCTTAATGATCAAATAAAATGATATAATATCCTTTTATAATAATACTAGGTCTCTATAAAGGTAGTTCAACTTTCCACATCATAATTTATTATGACTTGTCTAGGAGGAATAATAGGAGAAGGATATTGATATTCAAATTTAGTGGCATGAGTTTTTTGAGGAATACTTCAGAATATTCTCTCGACGATGAGGTGTTTTTAGAAGAGGATATTGAATAAAATTCAAAAATTTCAATATAGTTATATTATAATTTTATCATTTAGTATTGATTTATTGAACTATGGAATATTTGGGATAAGTTATAGTGGGTTTTGGTTGGTTTTATTTTTTTGAGAATAATTTTTCAAGGGTTATGTATAAAGATGTTTTTCCAAAACTATATATATTCTCTAGTAAAATGTGATACTAGAGGATGAGGCTTGTAGGAAGGCACACGATTTATCATTTCATTCAGTACCCTCTTCAAAACTAATTCAAAATTATATATAGGATAGAATAATGACTTTATCGTGGTTTGAAAGACTATGTGACTAGACTATGTGGGTGCCTAGTAGAGGTAGAAATCCCTTACTAGTAGGTGAATGATTTCCCATACCATGAAACAAAACTATGTGTAGTTGATTTAATAGTTTAAAATATCATTTAATAGAAACTAATCACTAGTTTTGAATCATTTACATTTTGTTTTTATTTCTCTTGATATTAGATATTCTACAACACTTCCTCGATAAATACCTCTACTTCAAAGCTTTATTCTAATTGATATATGTGAGTTGAACTTATGGAATTTAGGAATTTGATCCGAAACCACCATTGATTGTTTTTTACTTGATTTTCCATTTTTCCTTCGAGATGAATCACATTTCTATTATTTCGTTTCTTTATATATAGATTATTATTACTTCTATTGATGAGTTCGTGCTTTTTTTCAAGAATGATCTTAGATATTGATTGTTGGGGACCTTTAATTTTAGCAATAAATTATCTATAATCATTGTAATATTTAGAGAGTAATGTTGGTGTTGATCCAATTACATAGATATACAAACTTCTGGAATATCATTAACAGATTTTATTTGATTGATCTGGGGTCATTTTTTGGGCTATTAGTGTATGGGATTGATCTGTCTAGTGATCATGTGTGACGTGGGTACTATTATTTGATTGTTTTTTAATTTTTTATCATCATAATAAATATGTGATTTTCCTTACCATATATGACCATTGTATACATTGTTATCCTTGATGTGATATTTTTTTGGTGTAGATTGTTTATCAATGATTAAGGTGATCACATGCTGGAGTGGGTGTGTGACCCATGAGACCTATTTATGATTCTTGAATCCATGAGTATTCTTAAGTACCTTGTTAGGAAATGTTTGAATTTAATCATATATACCTTTATGTTGTTATAGATACTCATTATCACTTGATGTATTCCACATTTATATTCTTTACCATGTTACTTATAAATATCATGCCTTTAGAGGTATTTTTTTGGTACATGAGGTTAGTTAGACCATTATGATATGGTTATCCCTTAGATAGGGAGGTCCCATGACATTTAACAATGACTAATAGGAACCTGAAAATATGTTAGATGCGTGATGCCCTTGAGGATAGACTGGTGGTACTAGAATTTGTTGTATAATAGACTTGTCACTTAACGCAATCCATAGATAGTATTCAATAAACCTATGTATTAAACTTTTATTGAGTTGGTGTTAAATGGTCTTATGGAATACCACATGATAGAGTAAAAATGAAATTAAATTATGGCATAGTGCAACGAGATTCCTTGTGACTATCGAATGTAAATTTTACTAGCCTTTGGGCTATCCCTTGCTCACAGCCGACATCATTTTGTCTACCATACCAATATAGTGATTAGAAATAAATAGTAATGACCTATAGTATCTTGGATGGAATACAAATTTTCTCCACATTATTTTTTATTATGGTTTGCACATTTATCATATATATGGAATACAGGTGATACATATGTTATGACACATTAAATACGTATTTGTGGTGTCTTAATGTGTTTTATTACATTCAGACTACATGAAAATCTATATGTGCATGTATAAATCTATATTAATGATCGTTTTAAGAAAAATGGCACAGTTGTATATAGATATGTCAAGGATCATGGAGCTAGTAGAGCTATCGGGAAAGACTCAAAAGGATTCACGATGCTTCTTTGTTTACCTAATTTCATATTAAATACTATGGTTTAGATTTTCCAAATGGGGTATTATATTATTTATATGTATATCATTATTGTAATTATATTCTTTTTATTTTATATTTTACCCTGATACATTGTGCTCATATATTTTATTTATTATTATAGTTTATAGAAATAGTTACCTAGGTTATAATTTCCCCACATACAGAATTCATAACCTCACCAATTTTCGACTTACATTTTCATCTGGGGGGAACACATGAAATGTTTTTTTGTATCCACTCAGGTATAGTTTTCGATAATCTATTTTATGGAATTTAATCAAAATCTACCTGTAATTCATGATAAAGTTTCATAGTTTGATCCATCTATTACAATCAATATCATCAAACAAATGAGGTTTAGTTAATTACCATTCTCCATTAATCAAAAAGATATATTTGGGTATTATTTATGTATTCATGATAATATCGTTGTTTTTAACAAATAACATAAAGTAATACTATATGCTTGTGTTATTGATAACTAATTGTATCAAATATGAAGAAAAGTATACAATAACTATTTATTTAATGATTTATATTATTTTACAAACAATGATTTTGAATTTATATGACTAATGATTATTTTTATTTTCCATGTTATTTTTTTAGTGGAATTTTGTGAGGGATTAGAAATATTTAGTTTCAAATATTAATAAAACCTTCATCTGAATTTTTAGAGGGAGGTAAATGAAAATAAATATTCTTGAATATAAGGAAATAATGAAAATTAATGTTTCATTTCAAGGGGGGCCTCATTTTAAAAATAAAGGGAGCCTATTGTCGAGTTTATTAATCAAATTGTGGCATTGGATTCCATTTTAGTTGAAAAAAAATCTAACTATGGATATTGTGTGAAAAAATGTTTTTCTGTAAGGTTTTTTGTTAAAATTGATGTGAGGATGGAATATTGTTGACGATTTAAAGTCTTGGAATGGTATAAAGTAATTGGAATACTTCTAAAAGAATGGTATGTTTCTAAAAATATGATTCTAAAAATTCTAAAAGTGATATAGATCATGCCACCTAAATAATTACAACACCATATTTAATATTCATAACAGTAATCATTGTTTTTAAATTAGTTGTGTGCATTGTGAAGCAAATATTCATAAGAATATTACACATCATGATGATAGATATAAAATTGTTATAGATGTTTTAGTATAAAATATTAATTTTATTACTATTTGTATGATATATGAATATTATGTCACACCCCAACGAAATCTAGGAAATTTATAATGAATTTGGATGTATTATTTAAGCGATTATAAATAATAGGATTCACCGAGAAATATTTTATGTAGATTCAAATTTTTATATTTCTTATATAAAGGAAATAAAAATATAATAACATTCCATGAAAGGTGAAATAATACACTTCATGTTGATATAGGTTTCACTCTGACTAATCTGAAATTTTATATAAGTTATTGTAAAATAGATAAGTCACACTATAAAACATTCTTCTCTCAATGATCATGGGTTTTTATAAATTTAGAATTTTTTTATATTATAATTTGGTTGGTTTTATAGTGAATTTTTTCATTAGTAACTATATTTTAAAATTAATGTTTTATATATCATCTAACAACTATTCTGGATGATGGATTTGTGTTAATGGGGGATAAGGGTAGTTTTAATTTCAAATATAAAATTAAAAAAATTATAATATTTATAATTTCAATTTTAGATAATATATTATCATCCCACATTGAATATAACAGGGGATCAATTATGATCAATTATAATTGAATATAATATAATATATAGATTATAAATGTTAAGTGTGTGATACGATATTACATCAATGATTCAGAATCAAATCATACTATGTTGTGTATACTATATATAATCATATACATATATATAAGATCATTTAATCATGGAGAAAACACATTAGTTTTTTCTTGTTGATTTATATTAATAAAATATTATAATTTTGGATTATGTTTCAACTCTATTTTTCCCTCTTGAAAAAATTGCATGCGTGAGAGGGATAGGTTGTGGACTGGGGTGGTTTCATGGGCTCCACCTAAATTTTTATTAAAATACATGGCTGTATTTTTCAATCATAACATAATCAAGTCCTTGATATATCTTCCTTAGTGCATTATTTTTTAAGTGAACCAATTTAAGTTATTATGTTCATTATATTCTTATTTATTAATTTTGATGTTATTAAAAATTAGATTAAAGATGGATTTTCCAAAATGAATACAATATCCAATTTATACCAAAGAGATGATGATTTCTTTTCACCCTAATTCACTCCCCACATACTATGTACAATGGTATGATGGTGTAACAACCTATATTCTTGAACTCATAACTACCCTCTTAGAAATAAAGGAATAAAATATACATGATATTGAATAAAGGGGATACTTTTCCTCTGGAAAGCGATGTGAGAACTCACTCCAAGAATGTATCATTTATAGTAGACAAGGTCATTGTTGATTTAATTAACTTTATTGATGATACCCTACAAACATTCTTAAATTGTATTAACAATTACAAAAACAATCATGATGGGGAGATTGGATGATTTTACATGTAAAAATATATTAGAAAAGGAATTCAAAAATAGTCCACCAATACTGAGATACAACATTCATGGGATGTGTACCACGTTTAAAGAGAATCACATTTCATAGAAGATGGAATATTTAAAATAAGTAACGATAGAATTATGATGTAAAAGATGTTTCATGATAGTGAACAACACTACAATTTCTTTGAAGTCAAATATGAGTAAAGGGTAGGTCTAAAAACAAACCACACTTCTCAACATGAGGTGGTTGAAGATAAACTTCATAATAACCTGATATTTTGTGAATAATATTTCCCAAATTAATTTATCCTTTTGATATTTTCATTTCACATGACACTATAAATAGTTCTATATATGTGTATCTAGAGACCCAAGCTTGAAAAACATGGATATTACATTTCTTTTGCATAATAATTAATACATGAAATGAACAAGCTCCCAAAGATCTTATTTGTTTAGTGTCTTTGGAAACTCGGATCAAAATCTTCTAGTCATAGTGAAATATCTTCAAAGTCTCCCATAATGATCTTCCCTTTTATTTTCCAACCTAAAACCATTATTTATGTCTTGGTGAAAAGAAAACATAAAAAGGGTGAGCTCGAATTCCTAGTAAGGGTAAACAAGGAGAACATAAAACAAACCATAAAAATATGAACATAAACATTAAACATTAAAATCTTGATTCATGAAATAAATCTTGGTTGTACGTAAGGCATGGATAACAATGTAGCATTAACCAAGATAGAATTACAATGGTAAAAGTAATTTAACCGTGAAAAACTAATAATCACATAATATGATTTCCATAGTATCTAATGCAGTGATTACAAGACCATCAAATTGGACGTAGTCCATTACTGAACTGGGTTTACTTGTCATTCCATCCATGTATTACAAAACCATATTTACATGACGTTCTACCCTTGCATTACTGAACCATATTTACTTGTAATTCCAGCACTACATTACTAAACCATATTTCTTTTCCATTCTAGTCATGTCTATCTCATTAGATATAAATCTTTACCGAATGCATTGGAAGGATATATAGGTCCCAACCATATCATAATTATATCATTCTTACATGTTCCATAAAAAATAAATTATTAATCATAGCATAACCTAAAAAAATGGGTTTCTTAAATATCATTTAATTGTAACGTAATCCATATAAAAGATCATTCCATTATTAATGAAATCAAATCAAAGTAACAATAGTGATTGAAACATAACCCTATTTATGAGTTTCATATTAAAAGGAAAATAATTTTGATAAAACATAAGAAGTTAGTTCATGAGTAAAATATCCGTTATTCATAAAGAAGTTTTCTACTATCAAAATGTTGTGAAATTTAAAAATAAATAATTTTAGTTGAAAATAAACATGAAATAGGGTATAGGCAGATTCATGGAAATTAGGATTCATGAAATTGTAAAAATCCATTCATGCCGTATAAGTTAAAAAGACGTTCTCCTCGTACAATTGCCGGAAAAGTCAAAAAGTGCCTCATATGGTAAACAAAATAATGATTCCTCCCACACCATCTAGTAATATATAAAAAATAGGGTAAAATGACATTAAACATACATTAAATATTATTAAACATTTTGTGAAAAAAGAATTATAAAATGTTGACATGGATGATATATATATACTCAGTATATACATACTTATAAATAATCTCAGATAAAAATGAGATTGAAAAATTATCCCTTACCTTAGGTATGATTTATTTTGTATGTGCCTGAATCTTATGTTTTGTGAGCTTAAACATATTATTAACTTCTAATAGAACCATAATAATATTTATGATATCATATATGATTCACGTAAGGATTTATATTACCCATTCATATGTTAATTCCATGTTTAAGCAACATTTCTGGTAACAATCGTTTTTGTTATCGTACATGTTTTGAAATGTTATTATTAATATTATTAATTGTATCATTTTTTACTTACTTCCTGAATGTAAAAAATAATTTATACATCATATATATTTAGTATATAAATATATATATAATAGATATATAAATGAAATTGAATACACCGTTCATGGAGACGGTAGGCCGTACATACACAATAATGTTGTTTTCGTTTCCTTATTGAATTCAATAGAAGTAAGTAAATGACATATATATATATATTCATAAATAATGTAGAATAATAATGTCATAAATTTCATGATTATTTATTATTTATACATTATAATCATTCTTTTATTTTTTACATGGAGAATGAATCTCGTCGAGTTGTAGAGATGGTAAGTCGTACATACGCACGAGGGATGAAATCGTTCCTATTGTTGAATGGAATTGAAATGGATGGTGTATAATATCACATAATTAGTATCATTTTATGATATATTGTTATTATTTCCACCATTATACCCATCCATTAAAGGTGGTTGTGAACAACATATTACACTATATCGTGGAGATGATAAGTCGTATGTACGCATGTATTGTGATTTTGTTTTTTGTAAGATGGATAGAAGGGGAAATAGGGGTTTATAATATAATAACATATATGTAAATGAGTGATAATGATTTTAATACTTTATTATTAAACAAATAATAAAGAGAATATAGAAAAGAATGAAATTGGAAAGGATTAGAAGAAGATATTACCTCTGCCTCAACGTGCCTCCTTTAAATTTCTTCTTAGGGAACTATGGGTTGTCTTTTGAGAATAAATGAACCTATAGAGTGTAAATACGTAATTTAAAATGATAAATACGAAGGTTTTGGATGATAATTAAGGATTAAAATTGAATCAAGAGGAGAGGGAGGAGGTTCTCTTTCATATGAGTGGAGAGGGGCACTTTAATAAACTCTCAAAATATTAATTTATTATAAATACAATTTCAATTAAAAATTCTAAAAAACATATTTAATTATTTTATAATATGATTTTGGTTCTAATAATAATCATAAAATAATTATTAGACATTTTTTGAATATTTTTTTATCCGTATCTTTTTGGTTTAACCATTATTTTACCCTTTTTTATCTTTCTGTGATATCATGATATTTACACATTATGGGTTAATGTAATTACCATATAGTGTCGAAAGACCCACATAAAGTTATTTGTGATATATTTGGACATATATTAACCATTTGGAAGAATATTATATTTTTAAGAATTTAATATCATGTAATAAACTATTTTATGATTGGAGTTATGGATTATGTCAATTTGGGACACTATTTATAAATGGATTTTTTTTTACAATTCATAACAACATGATTCCTTCAAACCAAATGAATTAACACATCCCTAATATGTAAATTGTATCCATAAATTTAGTTTAAGTGATAAAAATGATAAAATTAATTTTTTTAATATTTATAATTTCATTTATTTGAATCATTCATTAATAAGATAATCATAACATCATAATTGTGTCACAAATAAATATAATTATCTAATGTATAAAATTTTAAAATAAAATACCATGACTTAGGAAATATTTATAAATTTATAATTTATATATATATAAATATATATTGTTTATATAACCCTGTATTTAAATTGATTTAGTAAAAGGTATGTGTTTATGTTATAATTATCATTACTTTAAATTAATTCCTATATAATGTCATTTTCACATCCAAGTGAGTACTTGGGGTCCCCAAATCTACCCAAGGATGGCCATTTTCTGAAATATCTAATAAAATAGGATTAGTACATGTTTTATGGTAGTTTAATATTATTATAATATTATTTTTTTACCCATATTTACATGATTTACCCTTTTAATCGTGCTAAATAAATTAATTACTGAAGTTACCATTCATAAAATATAAAAATAAAATGTACCTATTTACACAATATTAACCTTATTATTACAAATATGGAAACAAATTTTACAAATTCAAATCACAAAAATTGAAGTAATTAATTTAAAAATAATTCTCGTTGTCAAAACCAAAAAGTGGGTTTTCAAGAAGTAATAACTATTAAATGTTTCAGATGTGCCGATGTACAATTTAAAAGTGAAATTACTTAAAATAAACAACAATTTATTAAATGATAAAAATATAATTCAATTATTCTTTAAAACCTATTAAAAATATAATCTAACTATACAAATAAATTAGATCAAAAGGCAGTTTTGATTTAAAATGAAGTATTTTTAACTATTTATTAAAATTTTAATTTGATTATAAAAATAAAAAAAATTAATAAAAAGAAAACTTTTATATAAATCTTACAAAAAATAAGTTTATTTATTAAAATATAACTTATAAAAGGGTCAAAACTAGATTTAAAATTTGCGCGCCATCAAAAGATGGTAAAACTACAATTTTTTAAAATACATATTTTAACCAAGAAAATTGATTTTGTTATCATATCATGTTCATTAAAATGTGTAAGATGAATTATAATGATATATAAAATTAAACAAGATGTTAATACTATAACAACACAAAATTTCATTAATGGAAATCTCTCTTGATCTAATTAAATGTATCTTCATTTAAAATTTTTATATAAAATGTCAACTTCTTTAGTTTTATGTTAAAAATTGTGACCATTGCTAATATAGTCATTGAACAATGATCACATTATTAATATAAATATAATTCTCTAAAAAATCCAATTTACTCATAAAAATGAATTGATGGCCTCATCCAGTAGACATTCCCCATACGAAGACCATTTGTCACAGCTTGGAATGGAGGTTGCGTCTTTGGGCTTCGCTCTTGACGAAGCCCATGCTGTGCTTGAATATGTTAAGCTCGAGCAGGATCTCCTATGAGATAATTGGATGTTGATAGAGATTACCACTCGAGAAATGTTATCTAAGCCACCCAATGAGTCTATCACCATCGCACACTTTACACTTCGGCCTTATGTGGGTGTTATAAAGTGTTATGTAACAAGACCATAGTACTATGGTTATGAAAATTATTTTTGTATATAATAATTAATATACTTTATTTTTATTATTGTTACCTTGTAAATAGTTCTTAAAGCACAAATAGTATTTTTAGTTAATGTTCAACTAAGAAATTTATTTTGATGATTTAATGGATTATTGAATTAAATATAATTTTAATAAAATATTATTATTATTATTAGGAAATTTATTTTTTTAAATATAAATTTTCTTATAATTCTATGAATGAAATTATAATTTTTATTAAGGTTTGAAATCCATTTTTGTCAAAACGCCTGAATGTTTGAAAAATAATAATTTTTATTTTAAAAGTAATAATTTACATATTTAGAGAATTATTTAGATAAAATTAATATTATTTCTAACATCTGGATGTCAAAATTATCCAACAGTGAACTTTTCATAATTTTCTGAGCCAGTTGAATTTTTTGGTAAAAATTAAATATCGTTTAAATATATAATGCGTTTTATCACATCATAATGACCCAATAGTGATGTAATAAAATACTATAAACTTTATGTCCGGAAAATATATCTTTTTCCATTAAAATAACATGATTTTAAGATTGTTTGACTAATTTTACAAAGCATTAATGGACCCTTCTAGAATTATTAAACATCTTGTCTTTTTAAATTGTTTTCATTTTGAGTGTGACTCACCTCCACATAAGAAACCCCGTTATTTTAAGAAGTTTGGAAATTGGCCTTATAAAATATTGTTTTATACTACCCTTTTCCAAAAACCATTGGCAAAAACCATGGGCAGGTGTGGTTGGGATTAGTATAATGTGAGGTGTCCCAAACCTAATTAAAAAAGTATTCTCTCACCTTTGCTACATAAACCCACCCAAGCTCCCACTTCCTCCTCACTCAAAGCCTATGGGGTGTGTCTGACCTCTGACTTCCTCTCTCTATAATCCTCCCAAGGTGACCCAATCTCCCAAGAAGCCTCTCTCAAGCCTTTCTCAAGCCTTTGGAAGCACACAACCAAGGGGTTTTCTTCCTTTCTCATTTTTGTCCAATTTTATTAATGTTGTTATGCCATTTTAATTTCGATTATAAATGTTGGGATATAGTTTTTCACCTCCCACATACTTCCCTCTTTATGTTTCAATATTGATAGACCCCATATCTCTCAATAAATTCCTCACAAGTACACTTGTTACTATGCTGAAATTCTGAAAGGAATTTCTCTCTCCTCACTTACATTCAAGAAATTCTTTTGTATCATTAATCTAAATTCCTTTACAATTGTAGGGAAATGTATCTATATGATCCCCTTACTGTAAATTTCATGTACATATGATGAGACACCCCTTTCTCTCTCATCAACCATTTTTATGAATTCTTACGTCATGCCGTTACGCTGTCGAAATTGCACCGATTTTCCAAGCCAATGTCATTGTGTAGTGAATACCATGCCCATTTCTCTATAAAGGGTATTCATTTTTATGAACGTTTACATATTGTTTCAAGAGTTTCATGTATATATTCCACATTATTTTATCATGGAATAAATTATTATGTTGAATGATTCAATGTTTTATGATCCATGTGGCACACATATACCTGAAATGAAATGTTTAAGAAGGGTGGGCCCTTACAGCGCACCAATGAATTAGGTAAAGTATAGTATCATAATAAGCCATGTGAAATGGGTGGTTACTCATGATAATTCATGTGAAATGAGGGTTTACTCGTGATTCATCTGCAATGCGGGTTTACTCATGCTCCATGTGCAATGATCCTTGGCTCATGCTAATTACATGTTAAGTGTTGTTGCTACATTTCCGTGTTATGATTATCAAGCTTTATCATGAATTTTTATCTATGATTCTCTGGTTCTCTATTGATATTCATGTTGTCTAACATGTATTTTAATCCTCATGTTATTCCATGATTATTCCTTTACTATGATTTATAGCTCACCCTTTTCTTATGCATGTCCTCAGGTTATCCCAGGTATTGCTAAGTACCAGGGAATGTAGTGGTCATGTAAAAGAAGTTTTCAATAAATTTGTTGTTTACATGTTTTATGTTTTTATATAATGATTCTATTCTCCAAATACACTAGACCTCTCGATCTTTTATGTTGTATCAAGTTATTTTCATGTAATAAATTATGTTTAATTATGTAATAATAGCAGGGTTGTCATAGATGATATAAGATGATAGGTTTAGTTATTTTTGGGATTAAGATTACAAAACCCTCATAAAGCCTTATAGAAAAGACTAAGAATAATAAAAACATCCCTATGTTTTGGGGAGTATTGAGTAAGTGGTTTATCAAGAAAATACATCCATGTCTAGATACGAGCAGGTAGAGGCAGCTCTGGCACAGATGTATCCTATGGGTAAAACCGGAAAACACCGCTTTAAGCTAAAATTTAATGGGAACGGGTGCACGACAATGGGCCTTGATTAACTCTTGGTTACGACACTCACGGGGGGATATGATTTGGTAAATTCACAAGCTTTGTATGAACCATTATTAACAAACAAAACAATGCCCTAAAAATATATGTTGGAAAGTACATAGTGGATAACAAAGACTGAATCCAATAGATTTATATGTTATGGAAATAAAAGATATATATAAGTCGTCAGTTTTGTCCTTGGATTACCCTTTATGTTTTACCCTTAAAATTCCTTTTATTCCATCCAATGGCCGGTAATAGGAGGAATCAAGCTAACAACTGATTTGAAGATCAATGTGATGGATGTACTAATGAGATGCCCAATCTAATGGGAGTGGGAATAGTGAACTTTGTCATGCTTCTCTCTCAGCTAACTCAATCTTTGAATAGAAACATTGGTCAAGAGGAGCTTTTAACCCCCCTAAGAAAGAAACAGTTTCTATCGAGATCTTCATGAGTCAAAATCCTCCTTCTTTTAATGGATCATATGATCCCTCAATCGTTGAACAATGGATCATCTCCATTGAAAAGATCTTCTCCATCCTTAAATGTTCTGAACAAGAGAAGGTTCTACTAACAGCTTATCATATGGAAGGTGAATCTGATCAATGGTGGACATTGACAAAAAAATACGAAACCTAAGGAGGAGATTGAGGCTTTGTAATGGAAGGATTTCCAGAAGATGTCTTTCGATAAATATTTTATGTTCACCCTTTGGCTTAAGATAGAAAGGTACTTCCTTGCCCTCAAGCAAAAAAGATGATGAATCTGTTTGAGTGTATGAGGAAAAATTCACAAGGCTTGCACGATATGCTTTTGTCTTTGTATTTTACCCCAAATTCAAGGTTAACCGCTTTTTTAGTGGGCTGAAGCCTAGCTTGTGGAAAGCACTGGCAATCCCTGACTTCGATAGCTTTGAGGAAATTGTCTGATGTTCCCTCAAGGTCGAAATGGAAATCAGAGAATCTCAGTCGTATCATGGGGATATGATGTGTTATGTAGAATTTAATGCTGGCATTCATATGGATAAATCCAACGATGATAAGAAGATCCAGCACCCCACTTTCCAAAGGTGCGGAATGAAGTACCCGGTATATTTCATAAAGGGTATGAGGAAATGCTTTAGGTGTGGAAGAGAAGGGAACCTAGCTATTAACTGCAGACAAGAAAAGCCGACGACTACAACAGAGGATAGGAACACTCCGTTCGAACCTCAAGGCGTTTTTCATTCCTACAACTACAATGAACCAGGACATCTTGCAAATTAGTTCCCTAAGCCAATGGTTTTCGAAGGAAACCAACAACCTCAAAGGAAGAAAGGGATAAATTTTTCCATCACTACTGCCGAAGTGAACCCCGAAATCAAAGTGGTTATAGGTACTCTTGTTATTCATTCACGAATAGCGAACATACTTTTTGATTCAGGTTTAATGAATTCTTTTATATCTCGAATGTTTAGTAGAACAATCACAACACCACCACAAATCAAGGAAGTGAAGGTACTGGTGAGTACAGAAAATGGAGAAATCATTGAATCCCATGAATATAACTCCAACCCTATCATAATATGCAGATTAAACATTCCGGCGAACCTCATCCTACTCTCTCTACCGGAATTTGGTGTGATTCTTAACATGGATTGGCTTTCTTTATATAGAGCCAACATAAATTGTCGTGAGAGGGAAATTACTCTCCATGTGGAGAATCGATCCACGATTCTATATAAGTGCAAGGAGGAAGATGAATCTTCTTTATCCCCATCATCGCAAGAGTAGATATTACTTCCCTATGAGCACGTGTATCTGGCTCCGGTGATTGATTATAAGGAGGCAACAGTCCTATAAGACATGCCTATTGTGAGAGAATTTTCCAAAGTGATTCATGTGGAATTGATAGGTCGTTCTCTTAGAAGAGATGTTGAATTCTCAATTGATCTTATACCTAGGGAGTTTCCAATATCATAGACTTTGTATATAATGGTTGTTGTGGAGCTTGAGGAGATGAAGAAACAACTAAAATATAATCCATATAAAGCATTTATATGCCCAAGTGGTTCACCATGGTCTGCACTAGTCCTCTTCATCAAGAATAAGGATGGTTCAATGCGCCTTTGCATCAATTATCATGAGCTCAAAAAAATCACAATAAAGAAAAAGTATCCTCTCTCATGAATTGATGACTTGTTCCATTAGATTTGTGGAGCACAATACTTCTCTAAGGTGGATTTGCAGTTGGGATATTATCAAGTAAGGTTGGAGAAGGTAGATATCCCCATGACTACTTTTTGTACAAGATGTGGGCACTACGAATTCAAAGTAATTCCTTTAGGACTCACTAATGCTTCATAAATTGTTATGGACTTGATGAATAGAGTCTTTATAGATTACCTCGACAAATATTTGGTAGTCTTTATAGTTGATATGCTGATATACTCCAAATCCAAGGAGGATCATGAGGAGCATCTAAGAACTGTACTAGAGACATTGCGGAAGGAGTAGCTTACTGAAAAGTACAACAGGTGTGTATCTGGGTTAAAGGAGGTCTCATTAATGGGTTATATCATCACATGCAATGGGATATCTGCGGATCCCTCCAAAAAAAATGCAATTTAGGGATGCCTGAGGCCAACATCGGTAATGGATATTCGTAGCTTCATAGGGTTAGATGGATATTATCTATGATTTGTGAGAAATTTATCATGATTGTCCAACTGTCTAACGAACTTAACTCAGAAGGGAGTAAAATTTTCTTGTAGTGATGAATGTGAAGAAAGCTTCAAGGAGTTGAAAATGAGGCTTATCACTAGGCTCGTGCTCACTTTACCCAAAAGTGGAGAGCTCTTTGTGGTATTCAGTGATGCTTTAAAGAAGGGCCTAGGATATGTGTTGATGAAAATTAACAAATTGAGTGCCTATACTTCAAGGAAATTGAATGTTCATGAACAGAACTATCCAATACATGACCTCGAGTTCACTTCAGTGATCTTCTCTTTGAAAATTTGGCAACATTATCTCTTTGGGGAGAAGTGTGAAATATATACGAACCACAAAAGCCTCATGTATATATTCACACAGAAAGAGTTGAACATGCGCCAACGAAGATGGTTAGAGCTGATCCAAGACTATGACCGCTCAATCCATTACCACCCTGGGAATGAGAACAAGGTGGAAGATGCACTAAGTATAAAGGACCAAGAGATTCCATCATTTATGAGAATTTAAAAGGATCCAATCTTCTTAGATTTGATGAAGATGGACATGGGAATCATAAATAAGGGAATATAATCAATCCTTTCACAAATTATTGCTCAACTGTAACTTTTTTTTAAATTTAATGGATGCTCAAAAGGATGATGTGGGAATTCAAGAAAAAAGTGGAAGCTATCAAAAAAGGAAAATCCTTGTAGTTTAATGTTTATGAAGAAAGAATTGTGAGATTTGGGAAAATAATTTGTGTTCCATCATGTACGGAGATGAAGAAGGATCTTTTGGATGATAAACATAGTTAAATGTTTTCTATCCACCTAGGAAACAAAAATATGTATTCAGATTTGTGAGAGAATTATTGGAGGGATAATATGAAGTAGGAGATTGCTGAATATACATCGAGGTGCCTGGTGTGTCCGCAAGAGAAGGAAAAGAGGCATAATTCTTAGGGGATGATGCAACTGTTTCCCATACCAGAATGGAAATGGGGAACATCCACATGGACATTGTCACTGGTCTTTCAAAGACATCCAAAGGTAATAATAAAATCTGGGATGTTTTGGATTGTCTTACAAAGCATGGATAATTCATTGTTATTCAGGAGGATTTCTCATTGGATCAACTAGCACAGATATATATCATGGAACTGGTAAGTCTGCATGGAGTACCACTATCTATTGTGTCTGATTGAGATCCAAGATTCCCCTCTATGTTTTTGAATAGTATTCAGTATGCTCTGAATACTGAACTAAAATTATGTATGACCTATCATCCTCAAACATATTTCCAATACAAGTGGACTATCAAAACAAATGAGGACATGTTTACAACGTGATCAATGGACTTTAAAGGAGGATGGGATCATCGTCTTACTCTGGTTGAGTTCTCTTATAATTATAGTTTACACTCGAGCATCCAAATGGCACCATATGAAGGCCTTTATGGGAAAAGGTGCTAAACACCGGTGTGTTGGGATGAGTTCAGTGAGTGTAAGCATCTTGGACTAGAAATTGTCAAAAAATGGTGGAAAAGGTGATAACCATCCAACAGCATATCAAGGAAACCCAGAGTCGATAGAAGAGTTAAACGGATAACCATCGATGATACCTTGAGATTAAAGTTAGATATATGGTATTTCTGTGCATATCTCCATAGAAGAGGGTCGTGAGGTTTGGAAGGAAAGGGAAGTTATTTCCATGGTAAATCGGCCCCTTTGAGATTCTTGATCGTGTTGGGGCTGTGGCCTATCGACTAGAACTTCCACCTACCATGGCCAATGTACATGATGTCTTTCATGTTTCTCTTTTATGAAAGTGCATACTGGACCCTTCACATGTACTCTGTTTAGAGGTGGTACAGTTAGAGGATAATCTTTCTTATGAGGAGAAACTAGTGAAGATTATATATTTTAGATAAAAAGTTCTAAAAAATAAGACAATGCCCCTCATCAAGGTGTTGTGGAGAAACTACATGTTTGACGAAGCGACATGGGAATCGAAATAAGTGATGAGGAAGAGTTAACCACATCTGTTTTAGTGTGGAAAAAGGAAATATCGAGGAAGAAATTTCTTAAGGGGGGAAGATTGTAAAAACCCAAACATTCATTAATGGAAATCCCTCTTGATTTATTTAAATGTATCGTTATGTAAAAATTTTATAGAAAATGTCAACTTATATGGTTTTATGTTAAGAATTGTGATCGTTGCTAATATAGCCATTGAACAGTGATCAGATGATTTGTATAAATATCAGGATTTATCAAATCCATTTTACTTAGACAAAGTAAGTGATGGCCTCATATAGTAGATGTGCCCCACACGATGCCCATTTGTTAGAGCTCGGAAAGGTGGTTGTGTATAAGGGCTTTGCTCTTGACCAAGCACATGCCGAGTTTGAATTTGTTAAGCCTGAGTGGGACTACCAATGAGAGAAGTGGATGTTGATAGAGATTACCACCCAAGCAATGTTATCTGAGCCACCCCAAGAGTATGTCATCATCACACACCTTACTCATTGGTCTTATCCGGGTGTTATACGATGTTATCTAACAAGACCCTCGAACTATGTTTATGTACATTATTTTTTATATAATAATGAATATACTTTCATTTCATTATTGTTACATTGTTAATTGTTTTTAAAGCACAAATAATATTTTTTGTTAATGTTATACTAAGTAATCTATATTGATGAATTAATGTATTTTTGATTTAAATAATATTTTATTAAAATATTATTATTATTATTAAATTAATTTTTAATAAATATAATTGATCTTATAATTCTATGAATGAAGTTGTAATTTTTATTAGGGTTTGAAAGCATGTTCTGTCAAAACCCATGAATTTTCGATAAATGCAGGTTTTTATTTAAAAAGTTAAAATTAACAAATTTAAAAAATTATTTAGATAAAATGAATATTATTTATGGAATAATTATTTCAAAACTATCTAACGGTGAATTTTTCATAACTTTCTGAGATAGTCAATTTTTAAGGTAAAAATTAAATATCGTTTAAATATATAATGTGTTTTATAACATCATAATAACCTAATAGTGATGTAATAAAATTATATAAACTTTATGTTCGGCCAATATTTGTTTTAACATTAAATTAATGTGATTTTGTGTTTTTTTGACTTATTTTATAAATCATTAATGGACCCTTCAAACTTATTAAACATATTGTCTTTTTAAATTGTTTTCCTTGGGAGTGTGACTCACCTCCACATAAGAAAACCCATTATTTGAAGAAGTTAATAATTTTCCCTTATAAAATCTAGTTTTCAAATTCCCTTTTCGAAATACCATGGTCCGGTTTGTGTTTTGGATTAGTTTAATGTGAGGTGTTACAAACCTAAATAATAAATAATTACCTGACATTTCCTATATAAATCCACCAAATATCCCACTTCCACCTTAGTAAAAGCCTTTAGAGTTCGTCCAACCTATTACCTCATCTCTCTACAATCCTCCAAAGGTGCCACAAGCTCCCAAGAAGCCTCTATCAAGCCTCTCTCAAGCCTTTTGAAGAACACTTCCAAGGGATTTCTTCCATTCTCATATTTGTCCAATTTTCATAATGTTGTTATGCCCTATTTATTTCAATTATAAATATTGGGGTATAGTTTCTCACATCCCCCATACTGCCCTCTTTATGTTTGAATTATGAGAGTCACCTTTCTCTCTCAATAAATTCCTCCCATGTACACCCGTTACTATGAAGAAATTCCGAAAGGAATTTATCTCTCATCACTTACATTCAAGAAATTATTTTGTATCATGGATATAAATTCCATTAAAATTTTTGGGAAATGTATCCACATATCCCCCTTACTATCCAATTCAAGTACATATGATGAGACACCCCTTTCTCCCTCATCGTCCATTTTTATGAATTCTTACTTCATGCCTTTATGCTGCCGAAATTGAGCCGATTTTCCTAGCCAATGTCATTGTGTAGTGAATACCATGCCCATTTCTCTATCAAGGATATTCACCATTAGGCACATTTACTTATTTTTTAAAGAGTTTCATGTATATATTCCATATTCATTTATAGTGGAATAAATTATTATGTTCAATGATTCAATGTTTTATGATCCATGTGGAACACATATGCATGAAATGAAATGTTTAAGAAGGGTGCACCCTTATAGAACTCCAATGCATTGGTTAAAGTATAATATCATGATACATCATTTCAAATGGGTTTTTAATCTTGCTAATTTAAGTGTAACGGGGGTTTACTCCTTCTTCATGTGCATTGAGGGTTTACTCATGCTCCATGTGCAATGAGACTGGGCTAATTTTAATTCCATGATCAGTGTTGTTGCCACATTTCCATGTTATGATTATCGTGCTTTCTCATGACTTTATTTTTATGATTCTCTTGTGCTCTGTTGGTATGACTATTATCTAACATGTATTATAATCCTCATTTTATTCCATGATTATTCCCGTACTGGACTTTATAGCTCGCCCTTTTCTTATGCATGTCTTTAGGTTATCCATTGCAACGCTAAGTACGAGGGAATGTAGTGGTCATGTAAAGGATATTTTCAATAAAGATGTTGTTTTCATGCTTAATGTTGTAATTTAATGATCCTAGAGACCCAAATACAATAGACCTCTCAATCTTCTATGTCGTATCAAGTGAAGTTCATGTAATAAATTATGTTTCATTGTGTAATAAAAGCAAGGTTGTCATAAATACTAATAAGATGGGATAGTTATATAATATTTTATTAATATATCATTGTTTAGTGAAACTCAGTATTAATTACAATGAAATATATCGAGTAATGTCTCTCTTTCTTGTAACACATGCCAAGTTAATGTTGAGTTTAGTAAAAGATTACTTTGCTGATTTTTATAACATAATCCAAAACTAGTTCATTTTTTCATTAAATAGAATCTATACTCAGTGTTGCGTGAAATGAATTATATCAAAGGAACATGAAATTAGCTGCAACACAAGCCAAGAATAGTGTTGTGTATACTGCAAGCTAATACGATGTTGTCTATAGCCCATGAAAATCTTAGTGTATCATACAATGAAAGTCATTAAATACATTAAAATAATCTATCTCATAAAATCACAGGGTGTTACATTCTCCCCCCCCCCCTTAAAATGAATATCATGCTAGAAATTCATCAGGGATATAAAATGGTATTGTACTTTAAATATTCTTTAATGTAAACCCGCATCATAAAATGGGATAATAAAAAATAATTTTAAAAGGAATGTTAGAAACATAAAGGACACCCAAAGTAACTCATCATAGGGATTCCAAATAGGATAACATAGGTTGTATGTGAAAATATGGACATGGAAGAGAAATATAACCATCATGTTCTGATTGACAGTTATATAGAATAAGGTTTGGAGAATGTTAACTTATAGAAATCCATAAATATTTGATGATTTAAGGGATTATCTGATTCATTGGATAATATGGTACTTGGATAACATTTTTGGTTTTCAAGATCATTTTCCTAATGATGAATAATTTTTCATTAGAATAAATACTTACTTGATTTTTGGTACAGTCTCACCGTTGATCGTTACCTAGAAAATTTCTATATCGTCTATTTTTTAATGAAATGAAGTTGAATTTTTTGTTCTTTAAGTGTTGGCAGATCATGCGATAGAATGATTTGTCATTCCATATGTCACGAATAATAGGTTAGAACATGTTATCAAATATGCATAGGTCCATCTATGGTGAGATTAATTGTATATTGTTCCAAAAATTAATTTATACATCATCGATCATACCGCATAAATAAAATACGAACCAGGGACATCACGTAGGCCATTGGTGGGTGAAAAATTCTTGTCTCACTTTAGTTGTGGGTTCGATTCCTGCTGCACTGTTCGATACGACTGGGTGTCACCCATCTTGTGGGTTTTCCTTTTTCTAAAACTATACTATTATAAAATTCCAAAAATAATATTAAAAAAAATTCCATAAACAACACTATCCAATTTACAACGTAATCCATTCCAACCTTTAGGCTTATCCAAAGTCGTTATTTCCAAACTCACAATACAAAAAATAAATTACAAGAACTGTTATATTACAATCAATAAAATACCATCATTTATCACCCATAAATAATAATATATATCTTGTTGCACTACTGGAATTTAGGCTTTTCCCAACGGTAGTATACCAAAGGTTTACTTAAATTGTTGGTATAGTGAGCCTTTGCCAACGGTTTAACAAAACCGTTGGCAAAGGGGATTTCAGTGGACCCTTTCCCAACGGTTCACTGGAATCGTTGGGAAAGGGGTTCTATACTCACACATTTCCCAACGGTTCACTAGAACCATTGGGAAAGGGGTGTTAAACTCACACATTTCCCAACGGTTCACTGGAACCGTTGGCAAAGGTTTCCCCCAAATTCCAGATCGGGATCTCCTCTCCCCATTCGCACAGAGCCCTAATCTATTCGCTCCACTGTTCTCCCGAACCCCATCCGACTCCACTTCTCTCGCGAATCCGACCACCAGCACCCCCCATCCCAATAGGTACACCCCCATACGAATAGGTAAAATTTGATCTCAACCATATTGTTGTAGTTGTTTTAATGAATAGATTTTTTCCAGGTGTTGGTGGTTTAATTGATTATTGAAATTAATATCTAAATAGGATATTGTTTGTGTTTGTGAAGACTTATTTAATGTTTTTGTATTCTATATTTGGAAGGAGAGTGTTCAAAACATGTAAATCAGAGTTGGGGGAGGCTATCGTGAACGTTTACATGTTTTGGATAATGGATTGTGGGAATTATGGATTGTGTTCAAACCAATTTGATATGTTTTGTATAATGGATTGTGGGGGTAGGGGTGTCCACGGGGGTGGGTGGGTTGTCCACGGTGGTGGGCGGGGGTGTTCACGGGGGTGGGAAAGGCTGTCCACGGGGGTGGGCGGGGCTGTCGAGGGGGTGTAGGCTGTCCTGGGGGTCTGGGTGGGGTTTCCTGGTGGGGGAGGTGTGTGTGGGGTGTCCAGGGGGGTGGTATGTCTAGGTGGTGGTGGTGGGGTTACAGGGGAGGGGGTGGGCTATTTGGGAGGGTGGGCAGGGCTATCCAGGGGGGGTACAGGGTGTCCAGCGGGGTACGGGGGTGGGCGGGTTGTCCACAAGGGTGGACGGGCTGTCCACGGGGGTGGTCGGGCTGTCAAGGAGGGGTGGGCGGGCTGTCCAGGGGGGGTGGGTGGGTGGGCCATAGGGGGTAGGGGTGTCCAGGGGGGTGGGCGGGCTATCCAAGGGGGTGGGGGCTGTCCATAGGGAGAAGGGGGTGTCGAGGGGGGTGGGTGGGCTGTCCATGTGGGTGGTTGGGCTGTCTAGGGGGTAGGGGGCGTCCACGGGGGTGGGTGGGTTGTCCACGGGGGTGGGCGGGGCTGTCCACAGGGGTGGGAAAGGCTTTCCATGGGGGTGGGCGGGGCTGTCCAGGGGGTGTGGGCTGTCCTGGGGGTCTGGGTGGGGTGTCCTGGTGGGGGAGGGGTGTGTGGGGTGTCCAGGGGGGTTGGTATGTCTAGGTGGTGGTGGTGGGGTTGTAGGGGAGGGGGTGTGGGCTGTTTGGGAGGGTGGATGGGGCTATCCCGGGGGGTACGGTGTGTCCAGGGGGGTACAGGGGTGGGCGGGCTGTCCACAAGGGTGGACGGGCTGTCCATGGGGGTGGGCGGGCTGTCAAGGAGGGGTGGGCGGGCTGGCCAGGGGGGTGGGTGGGCTGGCTACATGGGGTAGGGGTGTCCAAGGGGTGGGTAGGCTATCCAAGGGGGTGGGGGCTGTCCATAGGGAGAAGGGGGTGTCGAGGGGGTGGGTGGGCTGTCCACGGGGGTGGTTGGGCTGTCTAGGGGGTAGGGGGCGTCCACGGGGGTGGGTGGGTTGTCCACGGGGGTGGGCGGGGCTGTCCACGGGGGTGGGAAAGGCTGTCCACGGGGGTGGGCGGGGCTGTCCAGGGGGTGTGGGCTGTCCTGGGGGTCTGGGTGGGGTGTCCTGGTGGGGGGAGGGGTGTGTGGGGTGTCCAGGGGGGTTGGTATGTCTAGGTGGTGGTGGTGGGGTTGCAGGGGTGGGGGTGTGGGCTGTTTGGGAGGGTGGGTGGGGCTATCCTAGGGGGGTATGGGGTGTCCAGGGGCTACGGGGTTGGGTGGGCTGTCCACAAGGGTGGACGGGCTGTCCACGGGGGGTGGTCGGGCTGTCAGGGAGGGGTGGGCGGGCTTTCTAGGGGGGTGGTTGGGCTGGCCACAGGGGGTGGTCGTGCTCTCGCGAACCCCCCTTCCGAACATCATCGACCCCCCGTGGACAACCCACCTTTTATCCCAAATTCCATAGATTTATACATTATTTTATTATATTATGTATCAAATTATCTAAAATATGTGTTTGATGTTCTTCACGTGACCTATCATAATTCCTTCTCATAATCTATAGTGATCATGGGAAGATCCCATGCATGATTCATGATCACTCAAATTATTCTGCAGATCATACATAATGGAATCCTTACAGGATGTGAGATGATTATATCTATGAAATCTACTCAGGTACCTGGTGAGGAAGTGCATATTAATTCAAAAAGGTAAATCGCATATGAGGATACCCTACTAATATGGTTATGGGATGAGGCATGCTCTGATGTGATAACACATTAAGTTCTTGTTGGTTTTACATTTATTCAATAACACATTAGTATGTTTTTTTTCACATGTGTAGTTGATACCATGATTATTTTCTTCCTTTATCGTTTACTTAAATGTATTTTCTATTAAAGTTCAATCCTATTGAATTGTTTATGACAAAATGACTTATATGAATTCTTTTTACAGAATGGATAGAAGTTGGATGTATGAAACCAATCGTATCTCAAGCGATTTTCAAAACAATTTGGAGAGCTTTATAGATTTTGCATTTCACAATGCTTCAGATGGTGGTCGCATACACTGCCCATGTTCCAATTGTGTTGGTAGACCTCGGTTGAGTCGTGAAGAAGTCAGCTACCACATAACCAAAAATGGTTTTCTAGAAAACTACTTTGGGTGGTATCACAATGGGGAGAAAATGAAATCTCAAATTGGTGATGATCGCAATGAAAGGACTGGAATGGAGAATTTGTTAGATGGTCGGTTTCTGTTTATTCGTCATCATGAAAAAGAAAGGATTTCGACACAAGAAGACGTCAATATGAGGACAACTGATGCATCTAGTGAAAATGATGATATTGATAGGGTGAAAAAATTGAATGATGCTTCCACGACTCCAATATATCGACAATGCGATAAAATGAAAAAGCTGGAATTTTTAATCCGATTGTTTCATGGAAAAACTATGTATGGGATTTCTAATACAGCAATCGATTACATTCTTACCCTCTTGAAGGATTTACTTCCAGATGATGCAGATATTCCATGAAACCACTATATGGCATGGAAGTTAGTTGAAGAACTTGGATTTTCCAGAAACAAAATTCATGCTTGCCCGAAAGATTGCAGTTTATTCTGGGAAGAAACCGCTGAACGAAATGAATTTATAAAATGTGGAACATCCCGCTGGAAGTCAAAATCTGATGGAACACCATCCCGCGTTCCACAGAAAGTAATGTGGCACTTTCCATTGATCCCTAGACTCCAAGAACCATTTTATGTCTGATGACATATCAATAAAAATGAGATGGCATGATACCGAGAGAAAGAAGACTAATGATGAGTTGGTTCATCCTGCAGATGGATTTTCATGGTAGAGATTTGATGCTCGACATCCTGATTTTGCATCTGACGTGCGTAATGTGAGGCTGGGTCTTTCATGCGACGGTTTTAATCCGTTTGGGCAGATTCTTACTTCGCACAGCACATGGCCAGTTTTTATACACATTTATAATCATCCCCCATGGTTGTGTATGAAAAAATATTTCACATTCATGAGTATACTCATATCTGGTCCTTCTGATCCCGACATTGATATTGATGTATACATGCAACCTTTAATAAAATAGTTGAAACTTCTTTGGGATGTGGGCATGCGCACATACGATGCATGTTCGAAAGACATATTTTAGATGCGTGCTGCACTTATGTGGACGATCAATGATTTTCCGGCTTATGCAATGATGTATGGATGGAGCACGAAGGGAAAACTATCATGTCCAATTTGTATGAAGAATACACGATCCAGAAGAATGAAACATCGTTGTAGTTTCAATTTTATGGGACATCGACGATTTTTGCCAAAGGATCATCCATATAGAATGAATCGTCGAAGATTTGATAATACTATAGGGACCGATGATCCACCTCAGCATATGTCTGGAACTTATGTGCTTAATGAATTGAAAGATTTCAGTTTTTCGTTCGGGAAGGGTCAAATGAAATCTGGAAAGAGAAAGAATGTTTCCACAGACACCTGTTACAATTGGAGGAAGAGCAGTATCTTTTTTGATTTGCCTTATTGGTCAACCAATTTGCTACGTCATTGCTTAGACGTAATGCATATTGAAAAGAATATATGTGAAATGTTTCTTTCAGTTCTTATAAATGTCAAGGGGAAGACAAAAGATGATTTACGATCTCGACGTGACTTGGTGGATTGGGGCATCAGACCAGAATTGCATCCTGTGCGTATCAGTGAAAATAAATGGAAACTTCCATGTGCTTCTTTTGTGATGACACCTACTGAAAAAAAAACAGTTTTTGGAAGTATTAGAGACTATTAGAGTTCCTGATGGCTATTCAAGCAACATATCTAAACGGGTCAACAGAAGAGAGTTGAAGCTAAAATCTCTGAAGACTCATGATTATCACATTCTACTGCATGAGTTGCTTCCAATAGCAATCTGCCATCTTTTGTCCAATAATGTAAGGGTGGGTGTTATTCGGTTGTTCCATTTGTTTAGATATCTTTGTGCTAAGAAGTTGTCCAAGTCTTTCTTGCAAAAAATGTTGATAGATTCCCCATTAATTTTGTGTGAGTTGGAGAAAATATTTCCCCCATCATTTTTCACATGCATGCTGCATCTGACTGTCCATATTCCAACTGAAATACTTCTCTAAGGACCTGTTTCTTTTCGTTGGATGTATCCAACTGAAAGAAATATGTTCACATTAAATTCATATGTTCGAAACAAGAATCATCCCGAAGGTTCTATCGCGAATGGTTACTTAGCTCAAGAATGTATGGATTTCTATTCAATGTATTTGTCTGATCTTACTACAATAATAAACAGACCAATGAGAAATGAAGAATAAAAATATGAGAAAATTGAACCCAGTTTTCAATCACTTCCTCAAACAGGAGGAATTCCTGGATCATATACATTGAAGACATTAAGCCATGAAGAGCGGGAGATGGCACATCGCACAGTTTTGTCAACTGTGATTTGTTTGATGACTATATCAGGTAACAAAATTGAATATGTATATCTTACATATATATCTATTAAACTATTCATATTTTTTTATCTACAGGGAACATAAAACAATGATAAATAGGAAGCATCGTTCTTTATCTTTGAGAAGGAGAGATACTTTGCATAGCAAAGAGTTTTCTGCTTGGTTAAAATTGAAGGTAAAAATATTACTGTTTAAATTAATTATTTCAATATTTACTTAAGTTTAACTGTCATTTATATTGCAGGTATTGAGTTTGTCTGCTGACTCTGTCTCTGAGGAAATAAGAGCTTTGGCTTTTGGTCTTAATACCGTGGTTCGTGACTGTAAATCAATTGTTATCAATGGGTACCAGATTTATTGTCACTGAACGAGCCAAAAACATGAGAACACAACATGATGGTATTATGGTTACTGCCACAACAGATTGTTATGCCAGCGCATCAGATAGTAGACCGCGACTTGAAAATGTGGGTTATTATGGAGTCGTTGAGAAAATAATAATATTGGATTATTACTCTCATGGACGAGTCACAATGATGAAATGCCATTGGTTTGATTCGATGACGAGACATGGCACATTTATTGATGATTGTGGATTTCGAGTAATTAATATGACCCGCACTCTTGCAACCGAAGAACCATATGTGTTGGCATCAATGGCTAAACAAGTTTTTTATGTCAAAGATCAACTTCAACCTGAATTTGGTGTCGTAGTTGAAGTAATTCCAAGACATATTTTTGATGATGTTGATGATGGAATTGACACTGTCCCTATTGCCATTGGAACCAATCCATTTATTTCTTTTGATGACTCCAATAGCTCAATTGTCAGAGTTGATTGTGAACCTGAAGTTGTGGTTGGAAATATATAGAATCATTCATCCATGTTCTCAATTCTTTTGGTTTACCTCGAGTTGGGTTGTTAAGGTTGGTAATATTCATATTTATTTAGTATTGATCACAAATATGTTTTAGCTGACTTGACCGTTATGTGAATTTTCAATGTTTATTGGTTGCTGTTTTATTTGAATTGCATTTTCTAATTTGGAATTGAACTGTATTCAAACCAAATCAAACAATATTTCAAACTTGGTGAACATTACAACTTGTATGTTTTATTAAATTCATTCAAGCTCTTCTAAAACAATTGATAGGTAAATTACCAATGAATCCCCTCATTCCCTCATATATTTAGTTTTTTGGTTTACACATTAATTTTCTTTTTCTAATTAATTACATATTTGTTTTCCAATGCAGGAAATGAAGCCAATTGAAGAGAGACGAAGAAAAAAAATGGCGGAGAACAATCGTCGGATGGAGGAGCTGGGCATTCCACCATTAGTGCCTACAGTGAGTACTTTATTTCAAATATATATATATATATTTACAGAATATATAATGTCATGTGATTAATTTTTTTTGTAAACTTTTTTGTAGGATCCACCATTACGTCGACAGTTATTCGACGAGGAGCCTAGTACTGGTCCGAGTACTCAGGCCGGTGGTACGAGGAGGGTTCGTACCAGAGGTGGACGTAGAGCTGCGCGTGCCCGACTAGACCCTGCCCCTCCCACTGACATTTCAGCCTTCCCACATTCTGATCCCGGTGTGTCGTTAGGGACACACGGGATATTTAGACCTCCCATGTTTTCGCTACCTTCTGCATCTTCTGCCCCATCATTTTCACATCCCATGATGATTCCCACTCCCCAGTCAGCATCAGGTCATACAGTTGTTCCATCTTCTTTTCCTTCTACTTCTGTCTCTCCGAGCTTTTATATTCCATCGTCTTTGACTCCCGTTCCACCAGAGGGTGTTCCATCAGGTTCTGTGGATCCGGCGCCACTCATTGATCATACTAGCACAGGTATATTTATAAAACCCTATCAAATTTTTATAGTAATATTTATTTTCATTATAACATGTTTTGATAAAATATTTGTTTTTCTTTCATGACAGATACATCTACTGAAAGGAGGCGGGGGCGGGGCCGTACACGCATGCGTTCGGTGTGGAACCGTCGCACACAGGTTATGGTGGAATATAATGAAGACAATCAGATGGTTGAGAAAACAGGGCAGCAATGTCGGAGTTTTATGGCGACGCTTGCCAAATACTCCGACATCATTCCCGTCAGCCCGCTGTCGTGGAGACATTTGCCACATGAGGTTAAAGATAGAGCTTGGTCAGAGATATGGGTAAAAAAATCTGTTGTATTTAATGCCATGAATTTTTTTTGTATTTATATAAATTAATATTTTCATTTCAGCTTCGATTTAATTTTCCTGATGGTGAGGGTGCACGAATGGAACGTCTAAAGGATTTAGGCGAGCTTTGGAGAGCCTACAAGCATGAGCTGTATATTGGCTGGCGTGCTAGAGTTGGCACTGAGTTAGAGGCGGTACCAGTCGTGGATGATTGTCCTATAGAGCAGTATCGTCAGATGATTACTCATTGGACGAGTACCCAGTTTAAGGTATGAATTACATTTGAGGTATTTAAATAATAACTTTCAAGTTTTGCATTAATATTATCCTTTGCATTATCGAATTTTATTTAGGAATCATCTGGTAAAAATAAAAAAAACATTGATGCAAAAAAATACCTCCATACACTAGGACGCACGACGATGCCGGATCATGAGAGGCAGCAGGTATGACAATTGTTTATAAGTTTTCTTTACGACTTACATTTTCTTTTTTTTCCTCAATTATTTAATTATTTGCTGAAGTCTTTATATAAATTTTGTTTTCAATGTCATTGTAGAGGAAAATACAAAATATTGAAGGACGTGTGCCTCGAGCAAAACTGTTTTGCTCGAGTAGACGAAAAAAGGATGGACGTGCTGTCAACGAAGCGACTCAGCAGCAGATTGTAAGTTTTAATCTGTTGATTTTATATTTTAATATCTATTTCGTAACTTAACAATATATTTATATTTGTAACAGGATGCTTTAGAGGCCCTCGATGCCCAAGAAGCAGACAATTTTGGGCCATCTGATCACTTACATCAGGTGTTGGGAGATGATCATTCTGGCAGAGTACGCTGCCGACCTAGGATAGCCCCGACGAGGTATTGGCCTGCCTCAGGTACGAGTTGTAGTGCCACCGAGCTGCAGCAAGTTAGGGCACAAGCAGAACAGGCTGAGAAAAGGGCCACAGAGACGGCAGAACAGTCTGCAAGGGCAAACAGTGCATTTATGAAATTTATTGAAGTTCTACGTCCAACACTTCCAGCAGAGGCCAGCCCAGCGATTGATGAATACATGTCGTCGATACATTCTATATATGGTGCACCAGGTGGCAGTTCCAGTGGTGGTCAGGCCGATGTCGAGCTTGAAGATGATGATGGCGAGCAGTCTGATTCGGAAGAGGATGGAGATGAGGAGGGCGAGGAGGAGGGCGAAGGCGAGGAGGAAGGCGTTGAGGAGGGTGATGACGATGAGGAGGACGATGACGAGGGCGATGATGATGATGATGATGGAGATGGTGATGCTGATGTGGGACATATTGATCCGTTACATTTTTGACTTGACATGTGATGTTTAATCTATTCTAGTTGTTGGTTTTATCTAGACTCGTAGTATAGTATTGGAGTTGAATTATTTTAATCAGTCGCCCGTATTTGTCGTCTGATTTCAGGCCATTCCGACATCGTTCGGCCCGTTTGGACCCCCCTCACGCGCGTTTACGAAGCGCGCGCATCACTTAAAACACGAATATTGAGCCGTACCGCGCAAACCGCACGTCCGATTGAGGTGCCGTCTGCGCGTACACGTCACGAATAATAATTAAAATGTTCCACGGTGGTTTCAGATCAATCTGAGGCCGTCCGCTATGAATTTGACCGTTGGACGCCCGTTCTGGCCGTTTATGACACCATAACTGCGTTGTCGGTCACCGCGGGCACACGACAAGTCCGATTGACGTGCCGTCTGCTCGACCACTTCAGAAATCACTCACCCGTATTTGTCGTCTGATTTCAGGCCATTCCGACATCGTTCGGCCCGTTTGGACCCCCCTCACGCGCGTTTACGAAGCGCGCGCATCACTTAAAACACTAATATTGAGCCGTACCGCGCAAACCGCACGTCCGATTGACGTGCCGTCTGCGCGTACACGTCACGAATAATAATTAGAATGTTTCACGGTGGTTTCAGCTCAATCCGGAGACGCGGTGTGGCCGACACCACTCAAAGTGTCCGTCTTTTGTTTCAAAAGGACGTCATTTTAAGTGAAAAGAATCAACTGGCTTACGGAAAACCGACCAAACGCATTCCGAATCTGTTGATAATTTATCCCAACAATCCATGGGTCATATGTGACGTGTACGAGCCAACCCGGGATGAATCCGAGTCGCGGTGTTGCCGGGATAAGTTTAAGTGGCTCTCTTTTGTTTAAAATGAACACCATTTTAAGTACATACGGAAAAACGACCAAACGGATTCGGTTTCCGTTGAAACTTTAGGAGAACGATCCATGGGTCATATGTGACGTGTACGAATCAACCCCGCCACAATCGGAGACGCGGTGTGGCCGACACCACTCAAAAAGTGTCGGTCTTTTGTTTCAAAAAGACGTCATTTTAAGTCCACCGGCCAGCCGGTGTGAGACCACCGGCCAGCCGGTAAGGTCACCGGCCAGCCGGATCCAGCCCATCGGCCAGCCGGTGGACAAGGCAGAAGGCCTTGCCCTCTGCCAAGTGCCACCGGTCAGCCGGTGTCTGGCCACCGGCCAACCGGTGGGCCCAGACAGAATGGAATACCTTCTGTCCAGACCACCGGCCAGCCGGTGCCTGACCACCGGCCAGCCGGTGGAACCCAGACAGAATAGCATGCTTCTGTCCAGACCACCGGCCAGCCGGTGGCTCAGCACCGGTCATCCGGTGGAGCCAGAGAAATCCCTTGCTTCTGTCTGGTGCACCGGCCAGACGCATTCGGTTTCCATTGTAACTTTAGGAGAACGATCCATGGGTCCTATGTGACGTGTACGAATCATCCCGCCTCAATCCGACATGCGGTGCGGCTGACACCACTCAAAGTGTCCGTCTTTTGTTTCAAAAGGACGTCATTTTAAGTGAAAAACATCAACTGACATACGGAAGACCGACCAAACGCATTCGGATT